>OY720407.1:6755200-9748381 GCA_963082905.1 Oligia fasciuncula | reverse complement strand
TAAAATCTAATCAGCTCAAGCCTGAATCTTAAATATGCTGGACAGCTCCGATTTTTGGCTCCCAATTCGAAAGAGAGGAAAATTAGGTCACCAGCCATGAAATCGCGGTCTAATTATAATTTTAATTGAAAAGACATCAACGCGCACAATTTTTTAAAGGTGCAGATTAATTTGGAGTGCTTTAATTTTTTCCAAGAGATTTATTTCTAGGTGAACTTCGTACCGCCTCAGAATCAGTAAGCCGTTCCATACAAAATGTATCAGAAAATGAATTATCTTCATTATTTTTTATATCGTGAATGTTTTCAAGGTTTTAATAGCTATTCTGCTATTCGGGACGGAGACAAACCCAACAAATCAAAGATCATAAAAATCGGTCCAGCCTTTCTTGAGTTATAAATGGTGTAGTGTAGCTAACCCGACTTTGTTTTATGTGTATAGATTACAAGTAGCACTATCATACATATTGAAAATGTGTATTAAAAAAATTATATCCGCAATATTTACACGGACAATTAATGTATTAATTAAATCTCAACTGATATATTTAAAACTTGTAAAAATCACAGTACTTAATTAACATTCAGTCAAAATGCAAGCGTACGACGCGACGGCGCATACATTGATAGTATTATCATTCCCGTCGCGTATAGTTACGGACAAAGGGTTTAAAGCATGTCGCAAGGCAGTGGACGACGCACTTGTGAACAATGTGACACTGTTATAATGTTGCAATATATTATTATTGTGTAATGGGTTTATTGCGTTATTAATACGTCATAATTATTCTATAGACGTCTCGTCTAGGAGGAATTGTTTTGGCGGTGTCATGTAATATGAAAATCAAGTGTTACATTTAAATAATAATGCTTTCGGTTTGATAACCTACATTGTAACTGAAAAAAAAACTTTGATGGCCTGCCTGAGTCGGATAATTATTAAGACTTATTTTTTTTTTTCATAATTTGCTACTTAATATGCCAATCAACACCGACTTTATCAACACACTCAATTGTTCCAGATTGTAGTATTCATCTGCGTAGTAGGAGTGGCGAGCGCGAGCTTGCTAGCTCCCGCGCCACTCGCGCGCCTCGACCCCCTGCCGCAGTACTCCTACGGGTACGACGTCCAGGATGCCCTCACCGGTGACTACAAAGGCCACCAGGAACACAGGAACGGTGACCTCGTCACCGGCTCCTACTCAGTTGTAGACCCTGACGGTACCAGGAGGATTGTGGACTACACTGCTGATCCCCTCAATGGCTTTAACGCGGTTGTACGCCGCGAGCCACTGGTCGTCGCCGCCCCCCCGCGTGTGGTCGCCCCCGCCCCCATCCTCGCGAGAGCACCAGCCCCCGTCTTCGCCCCTGCGCCCGCGCCGCTCTTTGCCCCCAGGCTACCACATCCATACTACATCTAGATGAATTATTACAATTTTGTTGTTGATATGTTTTGTACTATTAGGACCTTTTTATACTATTGTTATTTATGTAAATAAACGCTTTTGTAATTTTTTTTTGTGTTTTTTTTATGGTTGGCTAAGAACTTTGTTTCTAGCATATGAAAATGGTTTATGTTAACACGGATGCTAAAGAAATTGAAGCGTATTCAATAAGCACAAGACAAGCTTATAAAAGTTGACTATGGCAAAGTGCAGGTCGATGTAACACTTTGTAAGGCAGTATGTTGACGAGTTGTCTTATATAATGTATTAACTCAGACGAGATTTTACAATTCCATCATTCTTTTCAACTGCAACTACCCAATTTTTTTGCACGACTAAATATACTGTAAATATATATATCTTATTGTCTTCATTCAAGATCAAACGTGTAATTGAAACCGGGCATCGTAATGACTGTGATCGGCTAATGTACAGGAAAGGTACACGCTTAACGAATTGATTGCACTTAACTTACTTCGTTTTCGTACCTGGAACTTGGAAGCTCAGTTCGGCGTTAGTGTTATTCGACATGAACGACGAAATATCTGTACAGTTGTCCGCACTCCAGAAGGGCAGTTATTTTATTTTTTTTATTTATTTATTAAGGTACACCAACAGTTAGTTACAACCAGGCAGTTCTCGTAATTTTAAGAACATGGGTGGGTTGTATCAAAAGCTCCGTTATAGTTTGCGTCAAAGTTAAATTTAATCGTAACCATAACCATAACCATAGAATCTACTATCCGCTGTTGCACCGTCATATATTTTACATGTTTTACAGTTAAAGTTAAAAGGGTGACAAGTGATAAGACGTCATATTTCCCCAAAATGTACGTGGGTAATTTTTTGACAAGGGCAACACTTCAAGCTTGTTGTCATCACGCTTTCTTTGTTTGACACTAGTGATGTTACTCAGTCATTAACGGTCAGGCACTCGATTGTCTCTATTATGTAAATTAAAAACACAAGAACAGAATCATAGCAAGATCAAAAATACAGTAACCGTTCTATATTGGTAATGTACCAAGGTGTTTAAGTCAGTGACTGAAGGAAGGGAGGCCTTTGCCCTGCAGTGGGACAGAAATGGCTGATAATAATAATAATTCGGCTAAGATTGGCTTTGTTCGACTTTGTAAAGAGCTTTTTGTCTTACATTCCACTGATTATCAGATTGATCTGATAAAATCAGTGAAGATTTAATGAAAAATTACACTTTATTATCTGACAGCACTAACCCACAGAACATGTATTTTCTCTTATTAAAACTCTGTGACTCTGTACATTACAGTATTATGTATTACCTGGTTTATTATCCAAGAATGATAGTTAACTAGTGTGGCAGTGTTGATGATATTTATCTAATCGCAACTAAACCGAGTGGCACATCGAGAGAAAATGGACTCGATTCTTTATTTTTTTTTATTTGAGTATCGAGTTAAATAAAATCGAGCCGCATCACTATCTGACACTGTCAGAAAGACAAGACGTAAGTGATAATAACATTCATTTTATTTTTCCGTTTCTTTCGAATTGCATGAAATTGATATTTCTGTTTTCCTGTATGTAATTGAAGGATTGTATTATTGGAAGATGCATTACAGCATTTACTCCAGAAGGATGTTGAGTTAATTGTTCAGTAAGATTGCAACGCAATGTGCGAAAACATTGCCCGAGACTGCTGCAGATGTGCGGTAACTTGAGAACGCATGGATTCACGAACGCAAATCAAATCATCTGTGCAGTTTAACGAAAGTGCGTATAGACAATGCAAGAAAGTATTGAAACTGTTATACATTATGGAGATTTGGATACAGGAATATTTACATCATATGGCGATTTTCACAGCAAACGCATACTGTGCCTGATGAATGCGGGAAAGAACATTATTTTGCAGTGGATTCCAGCACACCAAAAAGAACAATAATAATATTAGTTAGAATACGCTTATAACACCGAGCTGCTCTTGCTGGATGCTATTGCAAGGTTGCAACTGTTTGGTGGGCAGACGTTGGTATAGTTGGCTGTTGTGCACATGTAATGTTGAGCATGCGGTATTTATGTATTTTCATCGGTGGAGCGACCTGCATATTTTTTAGATGAAATATTACCTACTTCTAAGTCGTGTGACGTTGAAATTAATATAAGTAGGTACCTACTTGCAGAAATAAAAATGCTTTGTTATGTACAATTTATGTGTTTTTTTTTAATGTTTGAAAACGCCCCTACTCGCTGCGCAGTGGTGTGTCCGTCGTAACAGATGCGACTTACAGCTTGTAGGTCGTAGGTTTGAACCCAGACAGGCACTTTACTTTGTGTAAATTATTTCATCACCACTGCTCTCAAAACGGTGAAGGAAAACATCGTGAGGAAACCGGCATGTCCTAGAACCAAAAATTCAGAAGAATACGCAGAAGCATACGCTAGAGCTTAAGTTTCTTTGGCAATTAAAGCAACACACTGAAGAGCAACAGTGAAGCTAGAACTAAAAATAAAAAAACTGAAATTAGAAATCGATATTCTTAAGTAAAATATTCTCAGGGGTTTCTTGTTTTCAGCAAGGGAGGACCCTTGCTGAAAACAAGAACCCTTGGGAACTAAAAACCCGGAATCTGTCCAAAAATTTATTCTCATCACACTTATGAAATCGATCAATGCGATGGTGATTTTTTTTCTCTTCCTAACTGGCAAATCGGATTCACTGTCACTATCATCGCTAGAAGAGCTTTATTCCCACAATATTTCGCGGAGTAAAGACATACCTAATTTGTTTTAATAGGTACTTTATTCAACAACACAATATTTTTATAGGTTACAACTGCAAAGCAGATGACATTACAATGACACTAACCGTAACTATAGCCCTTAACCGGCCGAATTTGGTCGATTAATGTTATAGTTATGTGTGACGTCATTTTAGCAATTATGACAAAACTTAAATCGATGCAACCCGAATTTCGCTTAACCGGAGATTTGACATCTGTCAAAGCTTTGATTATAGTTAAAAATGGCTTGTTATAGTTATTTATGACGTCATTTTAACAAACCGATGCAACCCGAATTTTGCTTAACCGGAGATTTGACGGCTGTCATGAGATTGGTTATGGTTATAGTTAGCTGATGCAACTCACTCTAACAGTCTGATCAATCACATTCTCAATCTGTCAAAAACTTACCTAAATTTTTGATAAGTTTTTGACATTGATTGTCACTGAGCTGAGATTGCGACTTGATTTAGAAAACTTTTTTAATTACGGGAATTGGCCTTCAGTTATAGAATAGAAATCTTTTTATTTCAGACAGGTGTCCAATGAGTCCATAGGGTTAGCCACAATGTTAACTTCTAGTGTTAAGGTTACAGACACAGATTAACATATAGGTACAATTAAAATTTAGCGTGGAGCTGTATCCGTCTCCGCAACATCGGGGAACCCTACCAATCTGCGAATACAATGAGAATACTTTTGGTGCCACCGCGAACAAGTATCTATTCCTAATAATGGTGGCAAAACCATTAATAGTATTATCCGCAAACATCACTGACATACTACAACGTCACAACAGTCGGAGCAGTAATCTCAGTGCATTATATTGAACGCGTAAGTCGCTGTATGTCCGCTGAGTGAAGTTGACCCATAGCTGCGGTGCTATTCTGTAAAAACCTCACAGTGAAAACTTAGGTGAAGTGAGCGTAGAGTGAGCTGTCAATAGTGTCAATTCCTAGCAAAAACAAACTCACTTCACCTAAGTTTTCACGGTGAGATTTTAACAGAATCGATCGGCTGTAAATGTAGAAAAACTGACAGCAATCAGTAAGCTTTGAAAAGCGTTACTTTAACTGGCTCGTACATCGTGCAAACTTACTTATAACTTCGTCTTCAAAACCCTGCTATGAAATAAAGGCGTTGTCAGAAGTCAAATTACAATGGAGTTGCGGTTGACTGTACCTACATGCAACGGTGAGGGCTAGTTGCGCGGGTGCAGGACGCAAGCGCTCGCATTCCGGTGAAGATCGCGACCTTGCCTTGGTTAACCACCTCAATTAAAAGCGAAAGTTTCAATAAACTGTCATATGTACGAGGCTCGATTACCGGATCGAGTTTGTGACGTCACATAAATCTGAGCATGAGTGGACGCGCGCTGAATATAAAACGAGCCCGTGCACTGTAAGCGGCAGTTCCATCCCACTGTTGAACATTATCACTACCGAAAATGGCATTCAAGGTACTTTAATAAACCAATAACTTATAATTTTATAAGAATTGTTGTATATTGTGTAAATGATTAAAATGTTATTAAATATATTTTCATTCGTTTTACAGTTTGTCGTCCTGTCTTGCCTTGTGGCCGTGGCGAGCGCTGGTCTCCTTCCTGCCCAGGTGTCGTACTCAGCCCCTCTTGCCTACACCAGCCACGCCGTCCAAGCCGCCCCTGCCTACTACGCCGCAGCCCCCGTAGCCAAGATCGCTTCCCCCGTCGCATACGCAGCCCCAGTCGCCAAAGTTGAGGCTTACGACACCAACCCCCAGTACAGCTTCTCCTACGACGTGCAGGACGGACACACTGGTGACTCCAAGACCCAGCACGAGAGTCGCGACGGTGACGTTGTGCACGGATCCTACTCCTTGGTGGACCCCGACGGTTTCAAGCGTACTGTTGAGTACACTGCTGACCCCCACAACGGTTTCAACGCCGTCGTACACAGGGAGCCCATCGGTCACGTCGCCAAGGTCGTCGCCCCCGTCGCCAAGGTGATCGCCCCTGTAGCCTACAACTCCGCCCCCGTCGCATACGCCGCCCCCGTCAAGTACGCTACCCCTGTGACGTATCAATCCGCCGCCCCTGTAGCTTACTCATCTGGTGCCTACTACCATCATTAAGATAAGTTATTGTTTTACGACAATGTTCAATGCTATAATGTAAATAAATTATGTATTTATTATAACTCACTGGTTTTATTATATTTGCCATTTTTTTACGTGAAAAGATTTCTAATTGTTGGTATCAGCTTTAAAATAAAACAATTTTTTTGAGGTGCGTACAAATAACATGTTTAAAAAATTATTATCAAATAATTATTTAACAATTTATAAAATAAAATATTAACAATTATGCGTTTTTTTGTGCGCCACAAATGAAAAGATAGTAAATCAACCATAAAAAGTTTGATCTTTCTCAAATATTAAACAGTTGTAATCCTAAAACGCCGGACTTGGGCGGCGCCGGCAACTCTTGCTCAGGTCCGGGGACGACGGACAGGCCGCGCTGCAACCGCTTCCTGCGCTCAGAGAACGAGTCGCCCATGCTTGGGTCTGCCTTGCGCGGCAGCACGGAGAAGCGGCGGCCCGGTGGCACATTCGACATGCGCTTGAACAACACTTGCGTCTCCACGCGCGTCTCCGGATCCATCACTCCCATGATCTGTTTTTCGCGCGTCAATATCGCCTTACGATCGTCTCCAGTTATCGTTTCTGACGACATTTCGGAACATTTGTTCAGGAAGGCCTGCACTCTCTCTGGGTCCTGTAATTTCTTTAACCACTCGAAAGCTTCTTCCACTTCTATGCGCACTTCGTTTGCGTTGCCTTGTTGCATATCGCCACTCATTAGAACAAAGCAGCCATTCAGCCACCACGTGATATTTCCCAATTCTTGAGCCTCTCTCTGACATCGTTTCGCATAAAACTTAGCAAGAGCGTAATTCTTCTGCGTGGAAAGTAACCGAGCCAATTCGTACATCAGCCAACACTTCATAGTTGAATTTTCACACATTTCGAGAGTCTGCTTCACTTTTTGTGTAGCATATTCAATATCAATGAACTTGTACGGATAATTAGCCATAACAGAATCGAAAGAAGTAGGACGGCCAACAGGTAAACCCATGAGGAAAGCGATGCGACGTCGATTGCCGCGCTCGCTGAGGGTGTAAGACAGACGGTGCTGTGACAGGTATCCTTCTCCAACGGCTCTGTATAACCGATCTAAGTATATCTCTTTGTCTGGTAATGTTCTTGGAGTCTTTCCATCGAGGAACATCTGCATACGCTCAGCCTGTGCCATCAAATCCATGACACGAAGCTCACGCATGCTCTTCTCAATTTGTTTCAATAAGCGCTCTGCGGTCCTAGCTCCAATTTCACGTTCCCTCAACAGTACAGCCTCCTTGTACTTGGTCTGGTGTTTAGATTCTGCTTTTTCAGCTAATTTTATAGTGTAGTATGGTCTCTGCGCGCGCAGCATGTCCTGCCTTTCACTAAGAGATCGTAAAGCTTCTTTAACAATTTCTAACAATTCCTTGCTACCAGCAGAATTTGCAGATTTTATTCGCGGGTCTTCCAAAAGCTCTTGAAGAAAAAACTTATCGTAAGCCATTGGCCCTAGGTATTTCATAGCAAGTACACGAGATAAGGTGCTGAGTTTTCGGGCCTCCATTTGGGTCAGTTGGCTCTTACGTTCCTCTTTGGGAATCCGGTTAACATGCAATTTTCGTTGAACCTCAATAGCGTCAGCTCGTGCAGCTTCTATCTGTTTAATGAGTGGTAGGAAGTCTAACATAACATTGCCGGCGTTGGTCCCGATACAGTCTTGGATGGTTTCGACTCCTTGGTTGATGCCTTCCATGAAGTACGGAGGCTGGCGGCGCTGGCGCAGTCCGCGGAAGTTCATGACGACGGAGCGCTCGAAGTCGGTCATGGTGTACATGGCGCGCGCCTGCATGTTGCGCGCGTTCATGTTGCCAGGCGACAGCTTGAGCGCCAGCTCGGCGTCGGCGTACGCCTGCACGGGCCGCACGGCGTCCGCGCATACCTGGCTGCGCCCCGTCAGTGTGCGCACGTCCTCAGGATTGCTGTTGAACGCTTCGTCGTACGAGGCTTTCGCCTTCTCGAACTGTTCGAGTCGACGTAAATAAGCTCCTCTTTCGCGGTACACTGTAAGTGCGCCATATAGTTGCTTCTCTTCCATTTTAGTGTGGTATTGATCAGTGTGATCACTATTGATAAACCTCTACAAATTATTAAGTAATAAAAACACTAAAAATTCGACGTCGGAATAAAAATGTCAGTTTTCAGTCTATCACAGACTAAGAAGAGAAGAGTCTATCAAAAAGTACTCTGTGAGTTACCATAACAAAAAGTATTCTGCGATGTGCTGTGATGTCGAAAGACTACAATATAATGCTGTAGTGATGTCCGTCAGCTATATACATTATATTTCTTGTTTCTGCCCTATTTTCTAAAACATTGTTTATGTATTATTCTCATGAAGGTCTTGAAGGTGTGGGAACGGGTCTGATGCCGAAAATATAGTTTTTAGAATTATTGCCCGTTTGTCTGGATGTATGTGCCTGATTGGCGCAAAACCGGCTGAACGGATTTGGATTAAATTTGGCACACAGATAGTTTATAAGCTGGATTAATACTTATGGTACTTTTAATCTCTGTAGTGCGTTCCCTTGGCAATTTTTCAATATCCACGCCGGCGTAGCCATGGGCAAAAACTATTTATTAATAAAATGTATTAAATTGTTAGTTAAAATGATGCTACCAATCAAAAAGCTCAATTGTGATTGAACTCTTTAGATGCGGAACGATGAAATTCCCACCGGATCACAATCCGGTGTAAACTCACTAATTAAATATCTTTATAGTCCGGAGATTCTTATCACCTATGTGTCATGATGAGTTTGATCAATGGACCCGTAAAAGAATAATTCTTTAGTGGAACACGAAGTAGCAGCAGTTACATTATAGCGCGGACAAGGATTTTTCATCACTAGTGTTACTTGGAAACTAGTTGAGCCTACTGAGTCTTATTTATTATGATATTTTGCGGGTTTCCTTTTAATCTCATTATTTTATGTGCGACTACTATGAGTTCATAATAGATTTAAGACTTCCGTTTAACATTTAAGAGGTTCACGTACGAAGTTTCTACAATTTAAATTTTGTAATAGGAAAAGGCTGTGATATACATATCTACAAACATTATGAAACTATGGGGTTGTTTTTCTGAACGTCGAAGTCCCCTAAAACATCCATGTTAGTTACATCTCACAATGTTTGAACTTTAGAGAACCAGCTGCTGACGCCAGTTTCCTCCAGTTCTACATTTTAGTGTATAAATAATAACTGGAGAATGTATAAATAATAAGATGTTTTGTGTCGTAAAGATTTTTATTACCCAATAGTTTTACGTTTACGCTCCGTTTGGGGAATCCGGCTAACGTGCCATTTTCTTTGAGGCTCAGTAGCGTCAGCTCGTGCAGCTTCTAACTGTTTAATGAGTGGTAGGAAGTCTAACATAACATTGCCGGCGTTTGTCCCGATACAGTCTTGGATGGTTTCTACTCCTTGGTTGATGCCTTCCATGAAATACGGGGGCTGGCGGCGCTGGCGCAGTCCGCGGAAGTTCATGACGACGGAGCGCTCAAAGTCGGTCATGGTGTACATGGCGCGCGCCTGCATGTTGAGCGCGTTCATGTTGCCAGGCGACAGCTTGAGCGCCAGCTCGGCGTCGGCGTACGCCTGCACGGGCCGCACGGCGTCCGCGCACACCTGGCTGCGCCCCGTCAGTGTGCGCACGTCCTCAGCATTGCTGTTGAACGCTTCGTCGTACGAGGCTTTCGCCTTCTCGAACTGTTCGAGTCGACGTAAATAAGCTCCTCTTTCGCGGTACACTGTAAGTGCGCCATATAGTTGCTTCTCTTCCATTTTAGTGCGGTATTGATTAGTAAGATCTGTATTGATAAACCTCTAAAAATAAGTAAAAACAACAATTTCGACGACGTGATTGAAATGTCAGCAGTCACCTACATATTTCTTGTTTCTGCCCAATTTTCAAAAATATTGTCTTGTCTATGATAAGATTTAATCATTTTTACCACTGACCTCTATTCACTGACCTCTATAATGCGTACTTGTATTATAGAGGTCAGTGATTTTTACTCAAAAACAGTGCTCTTCCAGCCGGTCTATGTGAAACGGCTGTCGAATCCGGCCAGTTCCAAGCGTATAACTCGCGCCGGTCTGTGTGTCGCGTAAACTAGTTTACTGACAGGAATAAGCTAAACTTAGCAGTAGTTTTAATAACATTGGTAGAAAATAAAACTGCTCATACTTAAAATGTGTAAAGGGTATTTCTCGAAGTAGTCAAACTTAGACCGTTTAACCTATAAATGGTTTAAGAAGTCAAATGACTCAATATCTACATATTACTGCTGATGCTCATCACTGCATAAGGATGTATGGGACCTACCCGTAAGGGTCCGTTCACACAGACCGGCTTGGAGGGGAGAGCAGATTTTTTATCACGTTAAAAACAGAGTTTTGAATCTTTGTAATAAGGTATATTTTTACATGTCAGTTCTTTTATTTTATTATTGAATATTGAGAATGCTTGAGAGTAAACCTAACGCGCTTAGTGTGAAATAATAAGAGGAGCCGACCGGCTGCCTATGATGACGACTCTTTCGCGCTCGCGCATCCGAATGGCTCCGTTTGCATGCTTTTTCACGCTCGCGCGGTCGATCGGCTCCGATTGCGTGCTCTTTCACGCTCGCGCGTCCTGGAGGCCTGCGGAACTGGAGGTAAACCGCCCTTGTAGAGCACCTGCTCGGCTCCGAGCGCATCCGTCCGGCTCCGAGTGCATCCACTCAAAAACAGTGCTCTACCAGTCGGTCTATGTGAAACGGCTAGGCTGTCGGCTCCGGCCATTTCCAAGCGTATAACTCGCGCCGCCGCGCGCCGGTCTGTGTATACGGACCCTTAAGGGAACGCGTGAACTAGGTGAGCCCATTAAATCTTATTTATTACTTACGATATTATTTCTGTTATTAATACGACTACTCTACGTTCCTATTCAATATCAATCTTGTATGTAATTTACTTAACAATACATTGTAGCGTGGAAACAGTCTGATAGCCAGACAGATCTACGAATTTAGTAATGATTAATAATATTATTAATTAATTATTATTAATTTACGATGACGATGATGATGATGATGATACGAAATCCCTTGAAATATCCGTTCACGTTACGATTCACATTGCTTACTTTAGAGATCCCTTAAGCGCTATCTGTCGTATTATCAGATATTCGTATGACTAAATAAATAACATATTTTGTGTCGTAAAAAATTTAATTAGCCATTGTTGTCAGTCGTCAGAAACCGGGAAATTGATGTTTAGACAGCCACTAAAGGAGCAGCAGCAGGGTAGGCGAAGGGTGCCGCTGCATACCGGGCGAACGGAGACGTGTACGCGGCCGCCACCGGCGCCGAGTATGCGAACCTAGCCGCTGGAGCTGTGTAGGCTGCAGAGTAAGCTACGGGAGCAGTGTACCTAGCAGCAACGACTGGGGCGGCGGCGACAGGAGCAGCTGCGTACCGGGCAGGCACCACCGCGGGCTCGGCGACGACAGCGGGCGCGGCCGCCACCAGCGGTTCCTTGCGCACCACCGCGTTGAAACCGTTCACTGAGTCGGCGGAGTAGTCCACGACGCGGCGCGTGCCGTCAGGCTCTACCAGCGAGTACTGTCCCTGCACCAGGTCTCCGCTGCGCTGCTCCGTCTGGCTCTTGTAGTCGCCGGTGAGAGAGTCTGCCACATTGTATCCGAAGTTGTACTGCGGAAGAGGATCGAATTCTTCCAGCCTAGCGGCAACAGGCGCGGCTACGACCGGCTCTGCGAGAAGAGGGGCGGCCACCGCTGAGCCGCGCGCTACAGCCACGACGCATGCGAGGATGACGAACTGAAACAAATTGATTCGTTAAACTCCCTCAATGGTCATCTCTGAAGGTAGATACTAGTCTCATTTAACGTGCGACACATAAGTTGTACTTGAAACAGTGACACGGTTTTACGAGGGCGAGACTAGTGCAGTTGCGTAAGCGCATGCGCGGAGAAATTACTAACAAGCCGAGGATAGCTCGTTCGTCAAGGACACGCAAGGTGTTGCCTCCCGCATTACAATGAGCGTTAGGTAGCAGTAAGATATTCTGACTTTGTTGGGTAGTGTTTTAATTGATTGTGATGTGATCTTAATTGTGGTTATGATAAATACCAGAAGACAGGGTTGGTCTACATGATGAAAATATTGGGATCGAAACAATAAACTTATTTTATAGCCAATTAATTCAATACTTACTACTAATTCGCAATTTTATGCTTAATAATTATCATGATTTATGTTTGGTTTGAAATATAATCTATGGTTTGAAACCATTCAAAAAAAAGTTTTTGTATTAGCAAAATGTGGAAGAGTTCGCTTCTTGCCAAAAGGATATTTAAAAAGTACCAAAAAAAAATCAAATGTTATAAGTTCGTAGATTTACCTTAAAGGCCATTTTTGTTGTTGAGAAGGAGTTGTGGATCGAAGTGTTGTCCGACTATGCTCCTGTTGTCTCCGGCGAGGTATATATAGTAGCTGCAGGTTGTGACATCCCGGCTCAAGTTCGCGCTTTGTATTATGTGTGCGCATCACTATGGATGTGCATGCAATTGGAAATGAGCTACAATTTGTCAATGGCGGAAAATTTGAGCGCGTTCTTGACTTTCAGCCAAATATTATGAAATTTAAAAAAAAAATTGTTTCTGTTGTCAAAACTAAGTAACTTCGCTTACGATTCTCACAGCATTATATTGTAGTCTTTGTCAGAAACGCAAGTCAATTTAGTCCCTTCTCTTTGTTAAAGAGCTTCTCTTCGGGGTTTCCAAACACCAACGAGCTTGGCCAAATAAAAATAAAATCACCAATGCTGTTTATTGGCTAGTCATGTGTACAAGGTGCGGAGCAAGCTTCGATCAATATCGAAGGGAGCAAGTGATAAGATTGGCCTCTGGATACATTATGGTGCTGGCTGATTTAATTTGAGCCAGTATCATATTCCAGCGCTGGAATCAAGCGACACTGGTGTTTACATTGGTCAATTTGAATTGAGCAGCCACTTGGTCAAATATCGATTCATCATAATCAGCGATAATGTTCCCACTGCTGGGATATAGGCCTCCTACCTCCTAGTTATCCACCATGCGGGCCCAGTGCGGGTTGGTAGATGTCACATGTCTTTGAATTTTTGGTTCTAGGACATGTCGGTTTCCTCACGATGATTTGCTCTACCATTTTGAGAGCAGTTGTGATGAAATAATTAAGTAACACAAAGTAAAGCGTATGTCAGGGTTCGAACCTACGACCTACAACTCGTAAGTTGCGGCCGTTTCCACTAGACTAGACCACCACTGCTCTTAAATTCCTAAATTTCATAGCTGGATTAAATACAGGATCAATATAAAGCCTAGTAATGCCTAATTGACGGCACGGTTGGCGCAGTGGTTAAGCGATTGACTGCTGCGCTGCGTGTCGCGGGTTCGATTCCCGCACGGAACAAATATTTGTATGACCTACAAGTAGTTGTTCCGGGTCTGGATGTTTGTGTATGTGAGTTTAAATGTTTGTAAACGCACCCACAATACAGGAGAAATTCCCAGCGCGGGCAAAGTTATAAAAAAAAAAAAATACTAGCTTCAACCCCACTGCGAAGAATCAGGAAATAATAGAGTAAAATCATTTCAATAATTTACGTGTTTATTTTCAGTTCATTATGACACTATTCACACTAGGTATACATATTTAGTTAATGGTGGTAGACGGGAGCAGAGTAGGTGACAGGGGCGGAGTGGTAGACAGGGGCAGCGGCGTGCACCACAGGGGCGGAGTGGTACGCGACAGGGGAGGCGTTGTAGGCGACAGGGGCAGCGGCGTGCACCACAGGGGCAGAGTGGTATGCGACAGGGGAGGCGTGGTAGGCGACAGGGGCAGCGGCGTGCACCACAGGAGCGGAGTGGTACGCGACAGGGGCGGCCACCTTGGCGACGACCTTAGCGACGTGACCGAGAGCCTCCTTGCGCACGACGGCGTTGAAACCGTTGTGGTCGTCAGCGGTGTAGTCCACGGTGCGCTTTGTGCCGTCGGGGTCCACCACGGAGTAGGAACCCTGCACGACGTCACCGTCGCGGGTCTCGTGCTGGCTCTTGGAGTCGCCGGTGAGACCGTCCTGCACGTCGTACGCGAAGCTGTACTGGGGGTGCGCGTTGTACTCCTCCACTACCTTGGCGACGGGTGCCGCGTACGCCACGGGAGCGGCGTGCAGCACGTGCGCTGGCGCCGCAGCGTAAGTGACGTGCGCAGCCGGGACCACTCCTGCGCTCGCCGCAGCCACCAAGCACGCGAATACTACGAACTGAAAAGAGAGAAGACATACCTCTATGATCAAAGACTTTCAACGAATTAATGTTGCTGATTTAGGAGGTAAGTTCATGATTTTTAGTTGATACACATTACACAAAACTTTGTTTTAGAATAACGTAACTACCATTTTGAGAGACGTGCATTAAGTTAGTCTGGTTGTCTTTTATTTAGCTAAGGATTATTATTGCCATGACTCATACAGCTAATTTGTACACCAATTAATTACCTTGAATGCCATTGTAGGAGAAGTGAAACAATTGAGTTCTAAAGAACGTATGATATGAATTAGAATCATACACAGCTATTATATACGATTAAGATATAACGCCTGAGGCGAAAGCTGCAAAGCACTGACACCCACCTTACCGGCCGATGACAAGCTCCAATCAATTAAATACAATGTACCTTGTTTTAGTACAAGGACTTCCAGGCAAATCCGTTTAACCATTTCGTAGATGACTTTGACATTAGCAGAGTCATCTACGCATAGAAGGTTGAACGATAGTATATTGACAATAGACCATATCTAATATACGCGACATAACATACAGACATACATATCTATACATATAATAGTAACAAAGTCAAAACTATACTTTAAATATGAAAAAAAAAACGGAATAGGCTATTTGACAATGTAAAAAATAAGGTCATAATTATTGACACTCGTATAGATTATCGCTTTTAAAATCGATTTGCATTAATTTTACTACAAAACAATGTATAATTTATTAAAAAAATCCCGAAAAAACTTCATCTTTTTAAATCTGGCGCCACGTAATCGAAAACGGTCTGGATTGGCTGAACTTATGATGACGTCATGATGTAGTCAATTTCTGTCTATCGTTGACAGAACAGATGACTTTTGTCTAGTATCTCGACCGTTTCAACGTTTGTTTACGTGTATTGTGACGTCACGACGCCATATTGTTAAAGATAGCGTTTTGGCGGCTTATTTAAACAGTACATTTTTATTTACTATTTTCTAAAAGAAATACATTATGCAATTTGAAGTAATAGGTTTTTGTGGGCTCGTTAGACACCATTAAATAATCTGAGATGTTTATCAGAAACCAGTCAAATAGCCTATTGCTACGAGGTGTTTGTTGGAAACGTGATTGATGCCGAAAATATGGTTTTTAGAATTTTTGTCTGGATGTATGTTCCGGATTGTCACTTTTGTTGCACTGTTAATTGCAGCAGAATGAAGTGTGAAAAATTCAATTGTAAATCCCCACGCCCCCAGTATATTAAAAGAAAGAAAAATACATAGCCTGGTGATGATCAAAATCATATCGAAATTCGTCAAATCGTTGTTTTTATGAATCAGAATCACAAATAACTAAGTACCTACATACAATATTTGTTACAGCGCAGCGAGGGAAAACCATTTCATACAGCTCAAAGAATGACGGTTGTGTTTTAAATATTTAATTGACAATTAATTTTCCTGACTTTTATTTTATCTGTTTGAACTCCAAAGACATATACGTGAACTCATACGAAATTAAATACACAAAGTAAAGTCCGAGTGCTGCTCTCAAAACCGTGAAGGAAAACATCGTGAGGAAACTCGACTCGTCCTAGATTCAAAACATTCGAAAACCATGTGACATCCACCAACACGATTACGGCCCACTACCACTCACAGAGAGGAGGCCTGCGACCCAGCAGTGGGAACATTACTTATAGGCTGATTATGTTGATGTTAGTTGTTGCATACGAAATTCTTTGTACTTATTGGGGTATGAGGAACAGGGTGTAAATTTCCCTCATACCATACCATACCATAATCAGCCTATAATGTTCCCACTGCTGGGACACTGGCCTCCTCTCAGTGAGAGGGAGTGGGCCGTAATCCACCACGCGGGCCCAGTGCGGGTTGGCAGATGTCACATGTCTTCGAATTTTTGGTTCTAGGACATGCCGGTTTCCTCACGATTTCCCTCATACTCTATAGAAAAGGGAAGATCCTCCAACCAGACGGGTGTTGTGTCTGGCGGGCAACTGCCCGATGATTCATGTCGGGATTGTCGGGTCGTTGTATCTATGCTAGTTGCGTAGTAAACTCTGCTTGCGAGATGCAGGATTTTGCGTAACGTCGTCGTTGCGTGGCGTTGTAGATACCGCTACATACTTACTACTTACTCTTCTACGTTCTCATTTCATTTTTTAACTAAGCATGTTCATCATCTGCCTAGCCTTTTCCCAACTATGTTGGGGTCGGCTTCCAGTCTAACCGGATGCAGCTGAATACCAGTATTGTACATGGAGCGACTGCCTATCTGACCTCCACAACCCAGTTACTGGGTAATACGATACCCCTTGGTGAGACTGGTTGTCAGACTTTCGGGCTTCTGACTACTCGTAACGACTAAGCTATCAAACGTCCACGAATGACAGCCAGGACCAACGGCTTAACGTGCTTTCTGAGGCATGGAGGGGTCTCGGTATGTAAAGATGGTCACCCATCCACAGACCAACCGCGGCAAGCGTAGCTTAACCTGATCGGTTGACCTGTGCGGCTGTTATTATTTAGCCCCGGCCCCTAACTAAGCATGATCTCACAGTGAAAAAAAACAAAAAAATAACGTGTACCTACTAAGTAGGTACCGGGTACGTATATGGGTCATATTCAAAATAATTGTATATTTACTACTGTCTTAATGTCCAACCCAATTATTTTCATAACGAGATGCAACTGACTAGAATTTCATAAACAAACAGATAAAATATTTATTTGAGCTTAATAAAAAACAACGAAACATTTGGTAAACCTAAACAATTCATTTAAAAAAATTAAACCAGACATTGCGTAGGATCCGTTTCATACAAGTATTCTATGTCCACGTCTTTAATGGTAAAGTAAAAAAAATAATTTAATTATGAACCATTCACAAAAGTAAAAAAAAAAAAATATATTCAGAGAATATTGTTAAAACTTTCAACACTTTACTAAACAAAATATAAAATACTATTTAGTGTACTCCAAATTTAATTTATTAATGAGTGTCCTGATTTTGCACATATCTGTTATTCTTCTCTGTTATGCTATTTTAACATTATTTCCATGGCAATAAAGAAATTTGAAATACTGGCAAAATTAGTTCACTAGCTGTTACTACACGACGCGTAAGAATAAACGCTTTGCCATTTTGTTCAATATAGTTTTTCAGCTCGTTTCGTTGTCGAAGAAAATTAGACTTTTAAAAGTAAATATTCAATGTGAGTCGTTTACAGTAGCGGTAAGTACTTACTGTTTTATTACTCATACTAGGAAAGGGCTGTATTGTGATATTTGTTATAACTATAAAATATTCGTATAATCATGTGAATTGGTGTGGAAATAAATAGATTTGTAGGATAGACACGTGCAATTAATTCATATACGTTATTTTATCTGTCACTTTTTTCCGTTACGTAACAGATATGAATGATTAGGCGTTATTCACATTGTCTCATGTATGAATTAATGAAAATAAAATATTAATAGGTACTTAGTGCACCGCAGGTTAGCCAAAACATTTTTTTTTACTTACTTAAATTTATTTGAAGTAAGTATGTAAAGTTTGCGTATATTGTGCCATGTATTGCATTGCTGTGCCATGTATTGTCTGTGTGTGCATGTTTTACTGCGTATCCTCAGTCCTCACTGCTTGAGCCTTTTATACTAACCGCGCAGCCTCGCCGAGGCGTACCCAGCCTCTCGTCGGCCGTCTCAGTATCAGTTAAGGGAGATGCGCCAAGGTAGCCCGCGAAATTCAAATTGACTCAGGTTTTTTGCAATTTACAGGTCAGTGTAAAGTTGTATGTTGATTAAAATATGATTCACGACCGTAACAAATATGGCTTTACATAATTCTAATCATTAGAATCCTTTTGCCTTAATATTAATATCAAAATTTTAGGCTCGGTAGTTTCGGAGATAAGGCATTATGGCAATGATGATGATGAATTTATGGCAATTATACCAACTAAAATACGATCACCAAAATGTTATTTCATTATGTACCCACCTAGCGACCCACACCGACTTCGCACTCGTAGCCTGTTATAAACGTGTGCTATTTAAACTTGCCCTAATAATTCCTTTCTGTTATTTTTCTGTTACAATCAAATAATATTCATATCTGTTTCCTATCCGTAACTTACAATTATTTTGAATATGACCCATATACCTACGTAAAATATCGTGATGTGTAGATGCAATGGTAACAAGAGCTTTATGAATGGCTCATCATTGCAAGTTCAAGGCCGACGCGGACGGTAGCAATCCACGCGCGTGTTGCCGAGCAACTGTTATGTAAGCTGTGGTGCTTCTCCGACCGCGACCCACTGATATTGTTATAAGTGTTCGCTTTTATTTCTACACAAGTACTCGTACACCGTTCTGTGCCCTTCTGTGCCTGATTTCCCTTCGGACACAGAACTGCTTGTGCAACTTCCCAGGAACTTTATGGGATGATTTTACAAAACACGATCATACAACTTAATCTCATTCATAAAAATATTGCAACTTCCACTTTTCTAACTCCGGGTAAAATATGTAACTCTCTGTTAGTGTGTATAATGCAAGAAAAAATTATGTTTGTCAATAACTTAAAACTATTTTTTTTTTTACTTATACGTAAAATTCTCTTCTTAGGTGCTCCGTAAAATTCTACGGGAGTGCTACGACAACTTATAGCAAAAACCGCTCTTCGTATGTGAACTGTCCCACAAAAAAAATAAAAACATAAATGATCTGTATATACCGAAATTTTAACCATTTTCAGTTAAGCGTCTCCGAAAAAAAAAAGTTGTTTTCAAAATTTCTGTACCTTGCTTCACGAATTTGGCTGTAATTTCCACAAATATCAATATTTTTTAATTCTGTTTTTTTTATTATAACTCTTGAATATGTGTACTATGATATCCAAGACCTTTTTTATATTTTAAAGTCACAGGTACTTAAAGAAATTAATTTGTTTTTTTTGCATCACATATGCATAAGAATACAGTGTATCGACTCCTTTACTCTGGACCACTATTTACGACACACCCTGTATATAGTGTACGAGTAGAACTAGCAATTTGCCAGAGAATTCGTCCACCCGTGAAAACCCAAACCCGTAAGAATTTTATAAAAATCCGGCCTTATTCCTTGCCTACTAATCATAAGGAAACCTCTGTGCAACATTTCAGCTTTCTAAGTCCAAGGGTTTGGGCTGGGCGTCGATGAGTCGGTCAGTGACTGAATCAGGACTTTTATTTTTATAAGTTTAGATGACGTGAGGAAAGTTCATGATAGTAGAACGTAATTTAAAATGTTAATAATGAACTAACAATATTCTATTTATTGTAATGGGTAAATTGATAATTATAGTAGTCTGAAGTCTTACAAGTACTGAGCGCGCATCTTTTTTAGGGTTTCGTACCCAAAGGGTAAAAACGGAACCCTATTACTAAGACTTCGCTGTCCGTCCGTCCGTCCGTCCGTCCGTCTGTCTGTCACCAGGCTGTATCTCAAGAACCGCGGTAGCTAGACGGTTGAAATTTTCACAAATTATGTATTTCTGTTGCCGCTATAACAACAAATACTAAAAACAAAATAAAATAAATATTTAAGGCGGGCTCCCATACAACAACGCGATTTTTTTCGGCGTTTTTGCCTTGTGGCACGGAACCCTTCGTGTGCGAGTCTGACTCGCACTTGGCCAGTTTTTTTTTATACACGTTTAAATACCACATACCACGTACAATGACCCCTGAAGAGTTCCAGAACGACTTAAATTTAAACGTGTATAGCCATAGTGAAGCCTTAGCTTCTAAGCCTATCCTATGTGGCAACCTATGTGGTTGTCGTCTGCTTAACCGAGCTTGCCTGTCATGCCTCAATATATTAAGGCCTCCAGCCAGGGCGAGCATCGCCGGCGCAGTGTAATATTATATAGTAGGTACTTATATTTTATTTATTAAAAAATCAAAGTATCAATTTTTTTTTAAATATTATTTAAGTAATTACTGGAGACTATTTTGGTATAAATAGGTACTACGTGAAAATGATGTAGAAGTTCGGAGATATTCAGACTTGTTTCCAGTAGAAATCCAGTAGTTTTTTCTTTTTTTAACAAAAATGTATTCAATTATTATAAAAGTATATGATATTTGTGGTACGAGAAAAATTGCTTTGATGGATTATATTCAACAGAATCTGCAAATTAGAGCTCTCTAATCAGCTCTCCATGAGTTTTTGCGTAAACATGCATCAGGAGAACGGTTATTACTAAATAAATAGATAAATAATAAAAAAATCGGATTTATTATTATTGTAGAAGAGAAAACGATCTATCTTTACCAATTAATTGTTATTTAATACCAACCAACGAATAGTATTAAGTTTCAGCGAGGAAATCATGCATCTGCGCGCATTTTTGTAATGAAATTCAAATAGGCAGTCGCTCCATGTAAAATACTGGTATTCAGCTGCATCTAGTTAGACTGGAAGCCGATCCCAACATAATTGGGAAAAGGCTAGGCGGATGGTGAGATGATGGGTAATTATTTATAATAAAATTATACAATCGCATTAATATTCGTAAAAAACATTTTATTTGCTCATTATCGTAAGTCTAATGTAATAAATAATATTTTATCCTCAGTTTAAGGCTTGACTAGGTTTGACTCTCAGTGGTGGTAGACAGGGGCAGAGTAGGCTACAGGGGCGGGGTGGTAGACAGGGGCAGCGGCGTGCACCACAGGGGCGGAGTGGTACGCGACAGGGGAGGCGTGGTACGCTACAGGGGCAGCCTGGTACGCAACTGGGGCCACCTTGGCGATGGGGGCGACGACCTTAGCAACGTGACCAAGGGCCTCCTTGCGCACGACAGCGTTGAAACCGTTGTGGTCGTCAGCGGTGTAGTCCACGGTGCGCTTGGTGCCGTCGGGGTCTACCACGGAGTAGGAACCCTGCACGATGTCTCCATCGCGGGTCTCGTGCTGGCTCTTGGAGTCGCCAGTGAGACCATCCTGCACGTCGTACGCAAAGCTGTACTGGGGGTGGGCGTTGTACTCCTCCACCACCTTAGCGACAGGCGCGGCGTACGCTAGGGGAGCGGCGTGCACGACGTGCGCAGCGGGCGCAGCCGCATATGCGACGGGGGCGGGGTGAGCCGTGTATGCCGCAGGGGCGATGATACCCGCATTGGCGACAGCGAAAGCGCAGACCAGGACTACCAGCTGGAAATCACACAAAAAATATTATTAGAATTATCGTTATTGGTGGTAAACCCCAATTAAAAGAGTCAGTTTTTGCGGTTTAACACAATCAATATTTTCTTCAACTGCACTTTCTATTTATACTTTTCTTTTTAGATATTTCTATATTCCATATAGCATACCCCCTTTTAATTTCAAATATTACTTATATTAAATTATTTAACAAATCGACTTCATACCTTGAAAGCCATTTTGATTGTTATGAGTGACTTCACTATGAGGTGATCCCAAGTTGAATGTGCCGTAATTTTATCTCCTCGACTTTTTATATGCCTCCCAACATTGCATTACTATACACTGTCGTGGGTAAGTTCGTATGAACCGGTCGCTTTAAATTGTTTCAGAATTCAATTATACATTTAAGTCGCGGGTGTCTACCGAAATGGTTCGTGTATTATGTTAATAGGAGCAAGTGGGCTATGATTGATCTTGGGCATAAAGATCACTTGTATTGTAAAGCTTGTCGGCTTTTTGGGCGGCGCGTCCTTGCGACGGCGCATATTTGTTGATGTCACTTACGAGCTGGGTCATAAGAGTGCAGTTTCAGAGTCCTCATTTGTGAATTCATACTTATAAATAAACCACTTAGTTTAAATTGCTTACAAAAGCATAACTTACTCGCTTTCTCGAATGAATTGTGAGTGAGATAGTAGCCATACGCGAGCCTAACAATCCGTATCTTAAAAAAAAACCGGCCAAGTGCGTGTCGGGCCACGCACAGGACAGGGTTCCGTAGTAGCCCGTTATCTCAATATAGTACCATTCTGTTGTTCTTTATTCTGAATATAAGTAATGGTAAAGATATTAAGAGTTAATGGTTATAATAACAAAAATCGACTTTAAATTTGATTTATCATTTCTAACACTTGCGGGTATGTCGATCACTCAAATATACTCGAATGAAAACGTAACCCGTTGGTACAGCGCCATCTAGAGGCAGTATTGTGAAACTTATGATAATTTATTATGGTTCTTTTAGTTTTTTTATTTCATATTTTGTTTTTCAATGCAAGTCTTTACCCGTTATAAACAAGCAACTACTTCATCTTAGTCACTTTAAAGGATTAATGCTAAGGATTTTGTATTTGGTACAAAATTATCCAACACCCAAGTTTAACGACTATTACTGCTAAAATAATAAAGTTATCTTAACCGCTATAGTTTTCCTTTAAAGTTCATGAAATGCACTATCATCGAGAATTTTTCCAGATTTTTCAAGCCAGAGCAGTTTAGCTTCTAGAGGGGGGGGGGGGGGGACGCCCTACTGGAACAAAAATTTGCACTTTTAAGTTTAATATTTCGTAAATGGAGCATTAAATCGAAAAATAATTTTAGCAACCCCCAAGTCATTTTAGTAGACCTATTCAACGATACCCCACACGATGGGGTAGGCGACGAAAAATATTCACCCTCACTTCACATGTAGGGAGCTACCCTAAAAAAAAATATTTTCCAAAATTTTATTTTACCACTTTGTTGGCGTAATTGATATACACACTCCTACAAAATTACAGCTTTCTAGTACTAACGGTCTCTTAGCAAAACCTCGGACAGACAGACAGACAGACAGACAGACAGACAGACGGACGGACATGACGAAACTATAAGGGTTCCTTGTAGAAACTTCGGAACCCTAAAAAATATGAAGAATGAAAATCTTCTCCTCTCTCTTTTTGTCTTTTATTAAACCGAAAAAGATAAGCAAAAAAACCATTGATATGGATAGTATTTCTATCAATCTTACATCAATGGAAAAAACTAAAAGTTACCTATAATATAAGTCAATGGAATGGCTACGCCTTATGGAACTTTTTAAATGTGCCTGCCAGTATTTTATTCACTTGGATACATGCTTGGATACCAACAATTCTAAATTCAAAAGGAATGCTTGACGTTGTCATATCATTACTAAACTGAACGAAAGCTGAGGTTTTAGCAAAGACTACAATATAATGCTGGGTTTCAGCACAATTTTGGTTATTGTATTGTAGGTTTTCCCCCGCGTAATTAAGTTTATTTTAACTATTATAAATAATTGGTAAGTTAACTATGTTAATTGATTAATGTATTATTGACCATGTTAAGTCTCCACGAGTAACGGTTTTCGCCTGGGGCAAAAATAAATTTAAATCGTTGGAGGCAAAGATCATTAATTTAGCAGTACTCGTACCTTCTGGGTCGTTGGCCATGCTTCCAACCAACAGACTGGCTGATCTTCCCAGTGCATTTGCCCTACTCTCGTGCTCTCGTGCTTGTGCCTATGTACAGTTTCTATTTTTATGTCTGTCATTTATATGGTGTACATAATAAAGAGTATTTCTATTCTATTCTTCAGGTGACTTGTGTACGAGAGAAGAAAATAGAGCTTCTATCGCTAGTAATATAAGTATATAAGTCAATGGCTTCCATGAGTAACGGACCTACTTCTCGCGTGGTTAACTGAAGAACATAACAATATTGTTATGATATTTCATCCATAGAATCTAACTAAATCTTCTATAGGTGCACTTTTGCCTGGGTTAGGCATTACAGGCGTGATGTAATGAGTGTGTAAATCCCAACAGGTTCAGAATGTGGTGGTGGTTACGTAATACGGTACAGCGCCTGCGTCCACTGGGCACCCGGGTTTACGGCGGCATGCACGATCCCCTCGAGCACGCGACTGGCATTGAGAAGAGAGAGCTGCTCGCACACTTGGCTGGTGACTGCGACCCCTTCCGCATATTATCCATCAAGAAAGGTACAGTACGCGGCCGTTAAGGCAAAATCACTAGGGTAGCCCGCGTAATTCAAATTTCTCACGTTTGTTTGCAAATTACAGGTTAGTTGCTAATTACAGTAACAAATGTGTGTTTACAGAATTATTATCACTAGGCAACTATAGGGCAAATTGTCTCTTTAAGTTCAAATTCCCCTATAGAATGATTGTTTCATGAAAAAAATCTAACTTAGAGAATTATATTGATGCTTTTTATTATTATAATTCTGTAAATAAATACATTACAAATTAGTTACGGTCGCGAATCATATTTTGATTAACATACAACCTGACACTGACCTGCAATGCAAATTGCAAAAAAAAAAACGTTAGAAAAATTGTATTTCACTGGCTACTCTAACGCATCCACCTGAATATCGAAACATTGAGATTTATCAAAAGTTCTCAAGTCATTTTCAGTTAGGTACCAAACCAATACCAAATGATACCAAAGCTATAAACGATTAGGTAGTTTTTAATTTCATAATTTTGTTGGCTTTACGGAAGCTTATCTCTAGCTTTTGCATATAACAAGATTGGTTCTGCGGGGGGGACCCCAACATAGTTGGAAAAAGGCTAGGCAGATGATGATATTCTTATTTTGTAAGCGGCTTTTTTATTTAGAAGGGACTATAAAGGAATAGCACGTATTAGTACTTAGAGAATCCCCTGCATAGGGGATCGTAGTGGAACATTGAGTGCTGTGTAGTCCCTTGGGGGACTGGTCTAGGGGACTTTAGTGGGACGAGCGTTAGCAATGGCTTTCATTTTGACAGTGCAACAACATTCATTGCGTTACTTACGTTGTTGAGACAACCATTTTCTAACACATGAAGCAATGAATTAGCAATATCCTTCAAAATTATTCAGATTGAGATTGTTAGGGTGTTACGCATTTAGGGTGCTGCATCGTTACTATTCACCAAATTTTCAGGTCCCGGTACCCGCGAGCGTCCCAACCTAATCCCGAGCTCTAACACTATGCGGCTGCTGGCTTGTAACTGCTGCATCCACGACAACCACCTGGAGTTCATGTGGCTGCACATGGGCTGCCTCACGCGCTGCGGCTGCGGTTACTGGTTCTTGCTGTGCCCCGTAGCACCACTTTAGATTAGTTTTATATTTATTTACGATATTTAACATTAAAGTATTGCTACTGTATTTTTCATTCAGGTCTTTCTTTTGTAATTTTCATAAGGTTTTTTACATGTTAGGAGGTGTTAAGCAGTTATATAAATTACTTTTATTTTAGGTATACCAAATCAATCCCGCTTGTTTATAGTGTTCAAAATAATAATACTATACATATGTATTATGTACCCGATCAGACATCTTCAGGGCGGCAGGGACGGGACATCAAGGCGCAACCTGTTACCATGGATTCAGAATTCAGTACATGATTCTGAATTTTTCGTCGGTTACTTTACAATGAACACAAGCCAGAAGCCACATCATCACCTGCCTAGTCTTTTTCCAACTAATTTTCATGTGCGTCTGGACTGAGGGACCAGTTTTAGGGTTCCGTACCTCGAAAGGAAAAACGGAACCCTTATAGGATCACTTTGTTGTCCTTCCGTCCGTCTGTCTGTCACGACCCTTTTTCTTAGGAACGCGTGGAGGTATCAAGCTGGAATTTATATCTAATACTCAGGTCTACTGTCCCTTAGAGTTGTGAAATAATCAAATATTATTATTAACCGATGTAACGATAACATTGTTAAAAATATCTTTGTTAAAGACCTTGATCGAATCCCACGCGCTTTACATAATAATGCTAACTCCTAATTGCCCGCGTGTGCGTTACCCTGGCAAAATTCCGCAAAATGTTGTACTTGGAAAGGTGTGACTTGGGTAAGACTATAACAAAGCTTCATCAGTTATATCATGAACAAATATATTGTGTAATGTTTTTCAATTCATAAATGAGCGGTAATTGGCTTCACCCAAATTAACCATATAAACGATATTTCCCGCACTTACATAACTTTTCATCACGCCTTTGTTTTGCAAAGGGGATGACAAGAGGTGTATAGTACATACCTATCTATACCCTAGTTATTTTTTGGCGTTCCTTATAACACAAATCCAGAGCGGGCTGCTTCTGAGAAGTTCTTAATGGGAAATCCCAATATAAAAAAAAAACAACTGTCCGATCTGGGGATCGAACCCGGGACTCAACACTCAGGAGACGCCATTGCCACCACGAGACAAACGATGAAGTTACATTGGTCACATTGGTCAAGTTATAGAGACATGAGATTTCGAGGGATGACGAAGATCTGTCATCTTTACCATAGTGCATCTGGATTAAAGTAAGGGCTTAAAAAAGTATTTGCCTCATAAAAACCGACGATCCATGTAGGCCTACTAATTAATTAGTACCACAGACTACAATATAATACAGGGTATTAGTACTACGTGTTATTAAAAGAATGGCCGTGTAGGGCTTTTAAAATCGCGGCTCCAAGAAAATACTTTATTAATTAGTAGTAGTGGAAGCAGTGGTGACCCAGTGGTATCGGCCCCGACTTACAAGTCGTGGTCGTGAGTTCGAACCCAGGCAGGCACTTCACTTTGTGTAAATTATTTCATCATCAATGCTCTCAAAACGTTGAAGGAAAACATTGAGAGGAAAACGACATGTCCCATAACCAAAATTTCGAGACATGTGACATCTACCAACCCGCACTAGGCCCGCACTGGGCCCACGTGGTGGATTAGGGAACAATCCCTCTCATCGAGAAGGGGAGAAGGGGCTACTAAATAGTATTCAACTCAAGTTGTTCAAAGAGAACATTTAATTTACCCTGACAGTATCTCAAGTTAAGAAAGTTTTGGAAGTTTACTTTACATACTTAGTTCTTCTCATTTGATTTCTTAATTAAATTATATCGGCCAATGCTTCACATTACCCAACTTCCATTAGCTCTTAAATAAGGGTCAGAGCAAATAAAAAGAACCAGAGTAACTGTAACGAGTGTTACATTATCCAAAGAATATGTAGCTTATCAGGCACGCGTACACAGCGTAGTTATGTATTAGTGACGGCCCGCCCGGTTGCGTAGGCGTCTACGCCGCGCTCCGGTCGTGTAATCGCTGGTTTCGAAGCCCGAGCGTGTAAGGCCAGCCCGCTCGCTCATCGACCCACTTTCCGCGCCACGGCCTTGAAACAACTGATCCGGTGCACAGAACCCCGGAACTTTACTGGCTGCTTAAGTGACATTAACTTTATCTTTAGGCCTGAATTCCTCTTAACGCTGACGTCGTCGGTCGCGTACCGTTGACACACGTACCAAGACGCTGACGATACGTGTTTAATGTAGCACCGACGACGCGACGGTCAGCGAGCGTGAGTCCGTATAAATCGGTACGCGACCGGCGTCATCGACTGATGTCGGCGTAACAGTATTTCCAGCCTTAGTGCAAATCTATTTCAACGTTTTTGCATTTCCTCGTGCCTACAATGTGAATTATGGAAGCAAAAGGGTTAAAATAAAACTACACTTTTCGTTTAGGCCAGCTGTAGAAGAAAAAATAACAGTCAAAGTTCGCGTTCAGCCTTGCGTTGCCTTTTATTTCTTATTTCTATTAATCTCAAGCGGCCGCTGTTGTTTTTGTTTACTTTTCATACCGAACAATTGCACAAAAACACTCACAAGTTACCGACCCACTTAATATTAATCACTCTATATACATACATATTATATCTCTAATTAGGTACATTATTCACAGCATATTATTTTACAGATCTCATTTAACACACTTATCTTAATATCACAAGTTTAGGATAAGAATTACATAATTGAGATATCAGTCTAATCTAATACTTGTTATGTGCCGTCGCCGGTATAAAATACTGTCCATCAAAAGGTGCCCTGGGTTCTACTTCGTTTTGAGGGGTGAAATATACCGTGGGCTGTTCTTCTTCGACGTAGTTGCTCTGAGGTTCAGGGTGCAACACTGGCTCGTACACACGTCTGGGGGTAGGAGTCTGATATTGGACGAACTCAGGTCTAGGGGAAGAGGCAGGTGTCTGAAATTGGACGTATTGAGGTCTTGAGGAAGGGGAAGGTGTCTGAAATTGGACGTACTCAGGTCTAGGAGTAGGACTTTGGTATTGAATCGTATTGTAGTTGTGGTGAGGGACAGGGGGCTGAATCACCAAGGGCGGGCTCCCGGGATCTTCTCGTAGAACAGCTTTAAAACCGTGCTTCGCGTCAGCAGTGTACTCCACCGTCCGCTTGGTACCGTCCGGACCCAGCACCGTGTAAGCTCCAGTGACCACATCACCTTGCCTCACCTCGTGTTGGCTCTTGCTGTCGCCAGTCGTCGGGTCTTCAATGTTGTACGAGTACTTGTAGTCATTCGGGGAAGGCGGCGGATCCCTCACTATGATACCGAAGACTGCCGGCGCGACACACAGCACAAATGACACCTGAAAAATGAAAACAAACGTTGCAATGGAATCGAAGATAAACTTTCAGTAACGAAATGTTTTTCGCAAGTCCTGAGAGCACGTAAGGTCTCTCAATGCATTAGAAACTAGAAATAAACAAGTTTAAAACCAAACAAGATTGCACCTAGTATTACGACAAAAATTACACTTGCTTATCACAAAACAAATATAGTTAGGAATTTTTTTATAGAAATCAATAAAAAGACATTTACCCTTAGCATGATGCAGACTTGTTCAACAATAGGGTTCGAAGTAAATAGTACACACGCGCGGCGACCGCTCTCGTATTTATAGAAGCGGCGTGCATTCACTCGAATGTTCCTTATTGGCAACAGGCGCCCGAACCTCGGCTGCGCGAGTCTCTCTCTAACTAACATCGACTAGTAATAAGAGCTTTATTACCTAATTGTTACGTTGTAGCCTACGATTATTAGCTAATTGTTACGTTGTAGCCTACGATTATTAGGCCCACAGTTGCTCGATGTTACGTTGTAGCCTACGATTATTAGGCCCACAGTTGCCCGATGAAAGTTTTACTGCTCAGTGATTCTCTCTGATACAATATTCTGGTAGCCATGTTCCTCTTAGAATCTAATTCAATAATGCTTTATGGTATAGCTACTTAATTGAACCACTCTAATTAATTCAGCTTGAGGCAGCAATAAGGTACTTTATGATTTAAACGCTGCAAATAAAATTACTCATAAAACATGATTGTTATTATTTAGACGAATTGAGTGTTATGCATTAATGCAATTCTAGTTAAAGTTTTAATTATTTTTTATGAATAGATATGTAGATAGCATTATGCATTATGCAAGATTGACAGCATAGAATTATCAACTTTTACGACCATTTTTAACATACATATGCAATATATGCATGTGACTAGCCCTGATCCTGATTACATAGAGCCTGAATTAATACTTATCTCATTACAGTCAGTAGGTAATGATATTAGTTTCTGTGATATATTACGGTTTCTTTGAGGTCACGGACAGTTGCACGTTTGTTACTCATATTTGATTATTGCAAATCATTTGAATAGAGCAGCAAAAACAATTGATACTTTTGTGATAATGATTCATTAATCATCTTCAAATATTTGATGGACACTATGCACAATTGCACTGTAATTGGTATTATGCATGTATTATAATTAGTAGTTAATATAATCCCACCAAAAACATTTTCATGTAAAATTTTGCCAAGACGAGACCACATATGGCTCGCACTGCCAAAAAGTTATCAGATCTCATGTAGAGCCAAGCTTCTAACTCTACACGCCCTAACTTCACAAACTCTACACCTTAGTCAAAATATGAGGCTTGGCCGTTTCGTTACTACAAAAACTATTGTATAACAGAAAAGTAATGAACAGTGAATAAATTTTTCACCTTAGGTACGCCCATGTGATGTGATGGTAGCGAAACGGCCAAGCCACATATTTTGACTAAGCTGTAGAGTTTGTCAAGTTAGGGCGTGTAGAGTTAGAAGCTTGGCTCTACATGAGATCTGATAACTTTTTGGCAGTGCGAGCCATATGTGGTCGTCTTGGCAACATTTTACATGAAAATGTTTTTGGTGGGATTTCACATCTTTTTGAAAGTTGCTTATGATTTTTTTCTTTTTTGGGTGGTTCTTTACTAAAAATCCTGAAATATGTGTTTTATTATTTATTACAAGGAGTCCCTATATCAATTTTCAGAACTCTAGCATCAAAATTTGCGGAAGTCTCGTACAAACTTCCATCCCCTATTTTAAGGGGTTGGAGGGTAAAAGTTCCAAGTTTTAGAGTTTTTTTGTTGTTTGTGTACATACCAAATTTCAGCTTTCTAAGACTTCAGGAAGTACCTTAGAATATTGATGATCATCAGTGAGTCAGTGAGTCAGTGAATCAGTGAGTCAGTGACGAAATCGGGGTATTTTAGATATCAATAAAATCTAAAGTATAAGAGCTATGCAATTGAAACTTTATAGGTTTAATAAGTCAACCACTGACATCATATCCCGAAAATTTTGTTTATCTGGTATAATCCAAACCCAAGTTATGAAGGTTCAAAAATACGACGAAGTGCTTCGAGAAAAGGTAGGTAGTGCCCTTGCGCTTCGCTTGGCTCGTCTTGGCGGGGGCACTCCCGCGCCCCCAGATGTATGAGTAATTTTAACGAGCTTCATGAATTTCGGAATAATCAAAATCAAAATATTTTATTTCACATAAACCTACATGGGCACTTATGAAACGTCACAAGCTAGGTGCACGGTTCCAATTGGTCGTTTCCTATGGAGAAGAACTGGCAAGAAACTCCACGGTTACTCTTTTAAAATAATAAGTTGGGATAAACTTGGATAAACTATTTTTATCCGGTAAAACCTCGTGAGTAGGTAATAATCCAGCTGCTACAACTACACGATTTTTTTAATTATAGTATAATCCGTTATGTCCTTCTGCTCTTGATCAACGCCATAGAATACACTTCCTAGATTTTATACAATTAAAAAAAATATAAGTGTCCTAACTCTATCTTTCCCTGAATTACCTACTCAGAATAGTTGTTGCACAACATTACTTAGTTTTATGTTTATCATATCCAAGTTAGAATATTAATTATATTTATTTTCTTATTATTGTACACCCTACAGATATGATAAAGAGATACGTTTTTTTTTGTCCAACCTTATTTGTTAGCGACCTGCAGCAGCAATAAACAATATTCTATTCCGTTTTAAAAGCTAGATTAACCTTCCAATGTCAGTATTGCGTCGATACCTACTCTGTTATAGGGATGTAAGAAATGCAAATACGTTTCGATCTAAATAGTTAAGTAGTTACAGAGCCTTAACGCAAGACCTTACTTTCACTGGACTTAGCTTTGTCAACTATACATTTTAATATTTATTGTATTGTATTCATTGGTACAATGTAGAGTCACCAGCCAGTGGGAAGTGGTAGAAACAATTTTTAAAAAATCACGCTCTAAAAAGTATGAAACATGAACATATTCTCATCAGAAAATGAACTATTAAATATTTATCGTCTTTTAAATAAACAAATAACACGTAATATATTTTAATGTATTTAATACATGTTCTTATTGATGTTCAGAGGATAGCCTTGGTTATAGGCCACTTTGCCCTAAAGCTTATGATCGCTTACCGAAGCGATCATAAGCTTTACCTACTACTGTTAGAATGTATTGTTTTGTTCTTCTTTTTCTGTCATTCATTAATTTGTTTCTCATTTATCAAATTATGATAAGTAGTTTAGAAGTTATGATGGAACAGATGAACCATAGATATGTGAGATGAACATACATACATACTGGTCAAAATCATAATATGTACTCTTTTTTTCTTCGCCGTAGTCGGATCAAAAGATCTGCAAAACTCATTCACATTCAATTTGATTTATCTTTATACAACCTGAAACGAATTGTTACACCCTAATTTTAAATCCAATCCCAGGTACCTAGGCCAAAGTCTAATTTAAAGTACTCATCCATACTTATTAAATGCGAAAGTAACTCTATCTGAGTAAGCAATAGTAGATTGTTATGCAAAGGTCGAAAGAAATCAATTCCCATACGAGGTATTTCGACGCCCGAGCGCAGCGAGGGCGGCTATAGTCCGAGTGGGAATTGATGTCTTTCACCCGCGTTAAACACTCTACTTTTCATTTCGAATACAAGGAAAGTAAAAAATAGTAGTTTTTCTAAAATATTTATTGATGACATGAACATGAATACATATTTAATAGTCTCTTTTAAATTTGAAATATGGAACACACCGCGTCACAGCCGCATAAGTAGGTAGAATCTGTTCACTGCCGCGGCGGGCCGTCCCATTTACTAAGTTTTTTTTTAAATTAACACTGGCTGTTTATAAACTCAGAAGACCGCTGCAATTTTCTTAATAATTAAAAAAAATAAACGTAGCTGACAACCTAAGCAAATTAAGTTCTATTTTTATTAAAATTCATTCCCACCCTAGAGAGGGAAGCAATTACTATGAGTCGTTCCCGCCCTAAGGTGGGAAGCTAGCGTCTTCCATTTAACAGCTTTTAACCTTCTACAATGTGTACCTACGAAATAGTTCTTACTGCCATTACCGCATAATAGCATGACGCAATTCAATGACTTAGTTATATATATCTAAATACCTCTCTAATTATCTATTAGACAAATAAATAAAATTGACGTGTCTGTTTGTGATGTCAAAATAGTAGTACATTACGATAAGAGGGTGCTAAACGCCCCGTGCAGTCACTCTATCGTATGCTATTTTACGTGTGACATATAAACGCGCACTTTCGGTTTAGGTCACACAGTGCTATTAAAGCTTTTTATTAAATGCATACTATGAAAGTATATAAGTACTGCAGGTACTTATAACAAAAATACATTTTCTTTTAATTGTCTGTCTGTTCCGGATAATCTCCAAAACGGCTGGACTGATTTTAACGGGACTGTCACTGGCAGATGGCTGCTGTTATAACGAGTAACTAAGGCTACTTTTATTTTAGAAAAATAATTAGGGTACGCCGCAAAAAAAACCATGAAATATTGACATGCACGCAAACGAAGACGCAGGCATAGCTAGTAGAACAATATAGATCCTACTTATTGCGTATAAACTTATTCACGACACCAGTGATTGCAAACCGCAGTTCCGGGCATGATTTAATATTGTCATTTTAATTTTAGCTTTAAATCACGGCCAGACAATCGGCAGTTGTTATTGTTAAATAGCTTAATCTGTAGATTTGCTTATTCAAGAAACCGTTCTTTACCGGAGCCAACGAGATCCCGGTAAAACTAGCTGATGGATCAGCAACGCATTCTGTCTGAAAGCATAGTGGTTAAAAAGCTAGAATGATTAAAGGCAAAAGCCCTAAGACGCATGTAACTATGTGTGTCTATATAGCCAAAAGGGCCAAAATCAAAATCATCAATCAAAATCAAAATATTTTATTTCACATAAGCCTACATGGGCACTTATGAAACGTCAGAAGCTAGGTGCACGGTTCCAATTGGTCGTTTCCTATGGAGAAGAACCGGCAAGAAACTCCACGGTTACTCTTTTTAAAAATAATTGGCTTTTACAATATTTTCAAATTACAGTAGGTATGGGAGGATAGCGTAGGCCTGTCAACAAGTATCAGGTACTTGATAAAATAAAAAATGGTCTACAGATCTAAAGTCTACAAGGCCTACAAAGTCCTCACATTTACAAAACAAGAATCTATCAAAAGGATAAATAAAAAATAAAATCCTAATAAAACCTAGTGATATGATTACCATTACAACCACTAATAAAGAGATGGAAAAAATTTGAATTTTCTGTATATAATGTCAAGTAATAAAGAGATTATGTCAAAAAAGTAAATAAAGTAAAGTAAATAAAAAATGAACATCGTAATTTGAGAGCAGTTAATAGACATTTAAATAGTTAAGCCGTTAATGAGTAGCCAGGGAAGCCACATGTGCAGAAGGAATTATTGCCAAACTACCTTGTCTTCAACATAGTCTTTAATCTTATAATATGCTTTTTTGATAAGGACACGTTTGATGAAGGTTTTGAATTTTCCATCGCTAAGTTCTGTAACCGACTTTGGCAACTTGTTATAAAAACGGACGCCGTTTACAAGAAATGACTTGCTAGTTTTAGTTAATCTAAATTTAGGTAACACAATTTCATTTTTACTACGTGTATTTATATTGTGGAAATCGCTTCTTATTTTGAAGAGTCCTAAGTTTTTGCGAACATACAAAATACTTTCTAAAATATAAAGAGAAGGCAGAGTTAGTATATCAATTTCTTTGAATTTGTTTCTAAGAGACTCGCGACGACCCATTTGATAGATTGCGCGGATTGCCCTCTTTTGTAAAATGAAAATTGAATCTACGTCAGCTGCCGATCCCCACAGCAGAACACCATAAGACATAATGCTGTGGAAATAAGCAAAGTATACTAACCTAGCTGTAGCTATATCTGCACTTGCTGCTGCGCTATAACTGCCTTATTTTTCTTACTGCATATGCAGCTGAACTTAATCTACCTGAGAGAGCTCTAATGTGTGCGCCCCATTGTAATTTTGAATCTAAAGTAATACCTAGAAATACAGTTTCCGTAACAGCGTCTAGTTTTTTGCCATCAAGTTCTAAATTCAGACCCACTTGAGGTACATTTGGTAATGAGAACTTAAGACATTTAGTTTTGTTCGCATTAAGTAAAAGATTATTAGCTGCAAACCATTTCGAAAGAACAGCCAGACTCTCGTTAACATGTAAGACATCCGTATCTTTTCTATCTATTTGAAAAATAAGGGAAGTGTCATCCGCGAATAAAATGATATCCGACAAATTAGCCATCATGTAAGAAAGGTCATTAATATAAACTAGAAATAGGAAAGGGCCAAGAATTGAGCCTTGAGGCACGCCCATCTTAACTAAAGACCCCGATGACGTCGCCCCATTAACGTTTACTTTTTGCTGCCGCTTTGACAGATAGGAAAGAACAAGATCAGCAGCTTGTCCACGAATTCCGTAATGGTATAATTTACAGATCAGTGTATTATGGTCAACGCAGTCAAACGCTTTTGAGAGGTCACAGAAAACGCCAATTGCATCCTGGGACTTCTCCCAGGATTCCAAAATGTGACTGATGAGTTTTACTCCCGCGTCCGTCGTCGACCTACCTTTCGTGAAACCAAACTGGCGACTATGTAAAATCCCATTTGAATTAAAATGTGACAACATCTGGTCCAGCATGATTTTTTCATAGATTTTGCTCATAGCTGGTAGCACAGATATAGGTCTATAATTAGAGGGATCAGACTTACTACCCGATTTGAAAATTGGTACTACTTTACTATGTTTCATTAAGTCAGGAAACGTACCGCTGTCTAAACATTGATTAAATATGCCTGTTAGGGCAGGGGCAATTGTGTCAATAATATCTCCAAGAACCTTAACAGAAATCCCCCATAAGTCTTCAGTGTTTTTTATGTTAAGACTTTTAAAAGCTTTTTTAATTGTGGCAACAGAAATGGGCTGGAATTCAAAGCTTGGAATATCCTTATTAAAGTTTTCTTTAAGAAGAGCTTCAGCTAATATAGGTGATGAGGGGAGAGACTTTGTAACCTCTATTGGGATGTTGGTAAAGAAATTTTCTAGTGTCTCAGCAACTTTTAACTTATCTGAAATGGTTTCATTATCAATTTTTAGGGACAACTCATTCTGATCTCGCTGTTTTGTGTTTCCAGTTTCTTTGTTATTTTTTGCTTTGTTGTTCTTTGGCCGACTTTCTTATACCGTTCGCATGTAATGTCTAAACGACAAAAGATAAATAAGATAATGATAAGTCGCCCATTGTACCTTTTTGTGCGAAAAGTTTAAATAAATAGATAAATGTCAAAGTTAGTTATACCTATCTCGGATAAATGGTTAATTATAGGAAGCGTTTATTATCGTGACTTCGTCCGCGTTAAACTTCTTGTTACCTCGATTTCGTCTCATCGCATCGTCTGGCCGCGCTAATTACTTCGATTTCGTCTCATCGCATCGTCTGGCCGCGCTAATTACTTCGATTTCGTCTCATCGCATCGTCTGGCCGCGCTAATTACTTCGTTTTCGCTTAGCGTTCTTTTCTTTCTGACTTTTTTAATTTTGCTCGTATTAAGGACTTCTATTTCTATGAACATGTTATTATACAGGGTGGAGGAACATCGACGCACAACCTGTTACGATGGATTCAGTACATAATTCTGGACCCCAACGTCTGACAAAACTCAAAATTATCTGTTCCTACATTTTGACCGCGTAGGTACTTTTGTAGAAAACACGTTTTTTTTTTTCATAATCACCCTGTGAGTGACCCTATAATATTATCAACGTGGCATGCTGCCAACCTTTTGGACACTTTTCCATTGACAGCGATTCGGACGAATCTTTTGATGCCCAGTGAGCTCTTCCCCTTTTTAGGCTTCTATATACTTGTAGGTACAAATTTTAATAATATTAAATATTTAGTGTTAGTTTGTATAATGTATTTTTACCGAAACATCCTTCTTACACGTAAAGGTAACTAGTTATAGGCGTTAGTCACGCTGGCAGAGGAAATTGCACAACGTACTGAAGTAGCAAAGGCACTCACGTGGAAGTTACTTTAAAAACATACCGCACGAACATCAAATTGTTAATGTTTTTATATAACTTATTACTGCTATTACTTAATACGTATTATTAATAAGTTATACGTAAGTAATATAAGGAAGACTGTACCAACGTTGGGTGAACGTTAGAAGAAATCGTTCCTCAAACAAGTGATTTCTCGTTATGAAAACATCAACGCGCGTAGTGTTACACGTACCGTAGCGCGTAGCTAAGTCGTAGCGTAGTGTAGCTCGTAGCGTAGCGTAGCTCGTAACGTAGCATAGTTCGTGGCGTAGCGCGTAGGTACGCTCGTATTCTATTGGTGGGATTTACGAATACCATATCCAAATAATTCTTACAGCACTCTTTTAATTTAATTGTACGTTACATATCGGCTATATGCTTAGATGCTTACTTATCTAAATGCATACATCCGCAATAAACCAAATTACTTAATTGCATCTGACATTGCGCTAGATTGCATAAGTGTGTAATGTAAGTAATACGAGAAGTGCTATATTTACTATGTACTTATTTATTACACTTTATTTGTGCAATAAATATTATATTTAGTGCGAAACGAAATAAAAGAAAGGTCGCAAGTAAATGCAAACCTTGATAAAATTGATACTAGACAGGTACCTGTTTTGAGATTGACATTTATTAGAACCAGTCTAAATAGAACAGGTCACAACAAATTTTTACTAGCCCCGGTCTAGATTGAGAAAGAGCAATTAAGTGTCTCATGCGGCGTCGCACTGTAACAACAACGCTGCGCCCGCGCAGGTTCGCACATAATAGCCGGGCGCGGCTGACACACATTCACGTATGCCATTATTTTACGCACATGATATAACTGGTTTACTCATAATAAAATCAGCCTGTAAAGAAACATAATAGAGCCACATTTGTCGCGTAAAAGCCTTATATTTCATTCAACTTACGATCTGACCAAAAATAAAATAGCAACAAGTTCGATTCCTCTTATTTATTACCTCAGCTTTAACACATCAATTAACAATACTCTACAATAAGCATATAATAACATTAACGTAATACGATTCAGGTCACTTCGACGGACACATGCTCGTTTAGACGGATCTAGGTTATTATAAAATGCTCGCATGAGATCCTGCTGTACACTATTGATACGATATTTATCGAGACAGACGTGGGTATGTGTTACAATGAGCAAAACTTGACAATTACGAACACACCAAATATAGCGGGTCTTAAATGAATGGCTAACTTGTCTCTATCTGATTCTGAACATGACATAGCGATCAATTCGTTGTTACAAATACGAGCAGGGATATAGGTATTAGGAGATAGCTTACGTATCTGGTAAGCTGTGCAGCCAGATTTGGTTAGTCTATCAATATATCAATGATATTATTCAAGAAATTGGTCTTAGAAAGTCTAAAATAATGGTTCTGTTTGAGATATAGTACGATGATGCCAAAAGCAATAGTCAAATATTGCATTTGGCAACTCATTGATTAAGAGCTTTCCCTAGGGGCCCATGGCCTCGTTGTTAACATACATTAAGCTGGATCCGTCTAACCAAGGCAGGGTTTAGTTGAGACTAGTGGTAGAAGCCGTGAGCAGCCACTGGGGCAGCCACTGCTTTCACGACGGCAGCACCAAGGGGCTCCTTGTGCACGACGGCGTTGAAGCCGTTGTGGGGGTCAGCAGTGTACTCCACCGTACGCCGGGTGCCATCGGGTTCAACCAGAGAGTATGAGCCCTGGACAACGTCGCCGTTACGGGATTCTTGCTGGTTCTTTGAGTCACCTGTAAAGAATAATTTTTTTATGGTATTTGACTAACTTAGTAATACTCGCGGCGTGAATTTTTCTGGAACAGGCATAATATGTCGGGAATATGCAGTATCGAAAATAGAAGGGTAATATATATTCATTCCAGCCGCATTCTTCAAACTGAAACTGAATTCGTTGGTGTGGGACAGTTTCGTTTTCAGCAAGTATTTTTTAGTGAATATTATTTCAAACATGACCTAAGGCGCGGTCACTGTCGGACTGCATAGAAAAGAAAGAGAAGCGCGATGACACAACTCTGGTAATTTAATGCAAAATATGAAGCAATTATTTAAAATTACTAAAAATCTATTGTTTGGACTAAAAAATTAAAACGCTAGTGTTTTAATTTTTTAGTCCAAACAATAGATTTTTTAGTATGTTGCTTGTAGAATAATCTGACAAAAATCAGAATGATTGTATGTATATTAGTATATGGTTTTTATTGTAAAAAAAAAGTTTTTAGAGGTACCTATCTTCATGATTTTTTTCTATCGTATCAAATTAGTTGTATTAGGTTTTCAATACACTATCTACCACATATTTTTCTGATTTTGTTTACTGTAGTCGATCATATACTTTATTGTTTCTAAAACTTGCGTTTTTTTGTGTTTAGGTCCTGTAAGCCCCTTAAGACATTTGGTTGCTCAGTAGTTCACCTATTTAGAAGAGTCCTTATTTCCAAGAACTAATACTTACCGGTGAGGGCATCCTGAATGTCATAAGCGTAGGAGTACTGTGGGTTGGGGTCGTAGTCCTCGACGGGAGCGACCTTCGCGACGGCATGGCCCAGGAGCGGCGCGGCGAGGGAGTGCGCGTACGCAGGGCGGGCGACTGCGAGGGGGGCGGCGTACCCCAGGGGGCGGCCGTATGCGTAGGGTGATGCTACTGCAGGCAGTAGTCCTCCAGCCGCTCCTTTGCACACCGCCAGGATAGCTGCTACGATTATGACCTGGACATGAAAATACAAATATCATGAAAATACAATAATCTTGTTTCTTATTGTTTGATAGGCGTAGTCATAAAGTTGTTAACTAACGAATACTAATTGGACCCAAATTACCACTAAATTTGTGATCACTTCTAATTTCAGACAAAAACACTCTTCTTTGCGTCAGGATTTCCATTCGTAATTTTAACTTACGTTGCAAAAATGGAGCAATGACTGCATTGAAGACGACAATAGCCACCAATGTATGCCAATCTCAAGAAGAGATTTTGTTTTATTTCTGTAGCTAAGTACCTATACGATCTCCAAGTCCATCCCATTAATGACATGACATGACGTGACATTAACTTTTATGCCATTGTGCCATACATATCATGTTAACCATAGTATTTTTCAAAAGGCACATAAAAAATATAATTTCAATAAACTTAAAATTATTAGAAAAGCTTCCCATACCTTCATGTTGCGTGAGTACCTTCGGTGGGCGCTCTGACTCGCTGTGACGCTGAGGGTTGCGCACACGTCGCTTTTATACGCATGTGCACTTGCACTGCTCAATGCACCCGCCTAGAAAAACGTTTGATCTGTCACGGCCGGCCCTATACCCTTTACCATACCGGTTAAATTAATATCTATTATTTGAAACTGATCAACTTGCTCGGATGCCTGAAAGTAGATTTGGGAGGTGTGTTATTCTTAAATTTGGGATTTTTACGCATAGTTAAACATAAGAAATGGAACGTATAATCGAACGAAGAAGTTGCACTACTACCTCATTACTTATCAAACACAATAGTAGGACTTTAGCCATTAGTAAATGCAGATGGTTAAAATGCAGATGCGATATGCGATTCCAGCGCCTACATTTGCAGCCCAGATTAGAGAACAGCTCTTGCTAATTATAGGTAGGTACAGACGCCAGCACATCAAGTTACTACAATCTGTCAGATTTCTCTAATAGATTTTCGACTTTATTGCTAAAAAATAAGGTTCAAGGTTGATTGGGAAAATCTGACAGTTTCGGGTAGGTTGACCTGCTGGCGTCCGTACATCTAAAAACTTAAAAGTCTTATAATATTAAAGTTGTAAATGAAATAAAAGAGAGCCTTTATTATTCCTGAATTTAAAAAAAGTTCGTAGTAAAGTAATAGTAATTAATTAAGGACCCCTCGCCTCCTCCAGTAATTTCCAATTTTCTCTGTTTTCTGCTTTCACAAGCCATGTCTTGCCAATCAATTCCATATCTTGTCGTGCCAACGTTCTGCTGGTCTGCCTCTTCTTCTCTTTCCGTGTGGGCATTTCCAAGGGTTAATGTTGAAGTTGTACACTTTGAAATCTAGCTAGACCTGGCTAGAACTTCTAGCTAGTTTGCGTGCGTGATTGGTTGCGTGCTAGTTTACGTGTGCTCGATATATTTATCACGTGCTATGACCGCTAGAGACCGAAATCATGACCAGCTGAGCAAAGTCTTCATCCCCTTTTGAAGCATAGATCAGTGTACCTAATTGAAATACTTGTTAAAATTTCCACCCATTTAAATAACCGTCTGAAATAATATAACAATAAAGTAAACACTCGAAAATCACCAATTTTGGATTTGATTAACGATGCTTCGTGTTTAAAATGCCTTCTCCTTTTGAGGTAGTTTCGCAAGTCCGGACTATAACATGCAGCAGGGAGGCGGTACAACAAGGCGACAGTTTTTGGGTCACAGCTGCACGTTATCAATGTGCATACATGTGTGATAGTGGTCATACAAGTGAGTCGTGAGATAATTCATAATGGTCGAGCCTTGTACGGACAATGGATCCATACCTAAATTAAAACGTTTATTATTTGAACTAGTTATTGCAATATGTTGTTCACCTTTATGTTTTTGAAAAACAAATTATTTTAATCAGTCTTTTCTCATTTTTGAGCACGTTTGGAAACATTTTACCTAAATTCAAGCTTGAGTTCCCAAGTCGGGGTAAAAGAAAGACAGAAAGGAAACAAATATAGAATATCAGTTCTAGCCAAAGTTTTAAAAATAAAAACAGGAAGATTTTTTTATCACCATCCAAATTTTTACAGGGTGTTCTACCCTGAATATGAACAACTTTCATTAAGGGACCAACTCTGAATAATCACGAAAAAATAAAAACCGGGCAAGAGCGAGTCGGACTCGCGCAATGAGGGTTCCGTACCATCATATGTTTTTATTTTTTCACCGGCGAGCTACTCACTAGATCTCGTTCAAACCAATTTTTGGTGGAAGTTTACATAGTAATATAGGTACAGACGCCAGCAGGTCAACCTACCCAAAACTGTCAGATTTTCCCAATCAACCTTGAACCTTATGCTCTAGCATTAAAGTCGAAAATCTATTAAAGAAATCTGACAGATTGTAGTAACTTGATGTGCTGGCGTCTGTACATCTTAATATTTTTTTTTTGTTTTATCATTCTCTTATTTTAGAATTTACAGGGGGGGGGACACATTTTACCAATGGTTTTTTACCGATGGTGATAAAAAAATCTAAATCTTCCTGTATGTGAAATATCTCTATTATTAAATATATCATGTCTCTTATGGAAAAAAGTTCTCTGCTAGCCTTAGTAGTCGGGAATTTAATAGGTATGTAAAACTCAAAAACTACGAATCCGGCATTTGTTGAATTGGATCAATGGTAGAGGCGATGCATTGATTTGAAATCTATTTACAATGACTACCTTGTTGCGAAACCCCCGCAATTCAGGAACCAAAACTCATCAATTTAAGTTCCTTATTTAAAGTTAGACCTTGATTACGTGCTTTGGAATTCTGGATATCGGCTGTTCTTCATCAAAGTGGGCTCCATAAGGGTCTAATACTAGCCTAGCATAGCACTGATCACTGTAAACAGGTCGGTGATGACGTCATGTTGTGTACCATGACGTCCATGACGGCTACATTAGGGGCGCTTTCCGAATTAGCTATAATCGCTCAAAGCGCTCACATCATCTCACATGCGTTCCGATTTAGATATCACGATTATTATGACAGCTGAGAGCTGTCAGCAATTCGGAACGCCCGTGAGCGCGCTCACAGTGCTTACTCAATGTAAAAACGATATTATTACAGTATTTCTTTGTATAAACACCACATTTCTTCATCTTTGGTTAGGTGGCGACTATCAGCCAGAAGCACAATTTTGAAAATGCCACGTTAGTTTAATTTTATGATAAGATGCAAATCAAAACAAAACACACACTGACATTTCCTCACACACACACTGTCATTTTTGACAGCGCTCACGGTGATATTATTCTAGGGCATGGTCGGCGTTATCGCAAGATGGCGCATGTCATGACGTCATCTATGACGATTCACGGAACATCATTATCGCGCTCACGCTAATTCGGTACGGGTTTAAGCACGCTTACATCGATTATTTCCCATCTCGGAACGCAGGGTATGTACCTCCGATTTATTGATCGCAAGTAGATTTGTTAATAACAATGTGTTACTGATACCTAAGTCTGATGACTGACGTGTGAACAGGGGCCCAAGTCTGCTATTTTTATAATTTCGTCAATCCAACACGATCCCATTGTCATTTTGCTAAAAGTTCGTAATCTGCTAAATTCATAATGGTCGATCATTGGTCCGTCAATGGCAATGGCTAAACGATACTCGTAACGAATTCAATGACTGCACAATGACGTTATAATAGTAGGTTACTGATCAAAGGAACTGTCAAAATTTGAGCAGATTAACGCCTAAAGTCAGTCATTCATTTGTCATTATGTACCTACGAGATTACCATTCTATGCCATTTCTTTCAATGGAGTGTCAGTGGCCCTAAAGAATAAGGCACTCGAAATAATAAAAAAAAACAATGACATTCTACTTCTTAGCCTATTCCAACCCCTTCTGAAACATCTAGCTAACCCAGCCGTATCGGAGGTACCTACAATTATACTCTTTGCCTCTGATTTCATGGTTTCCGGCTGGAGAATAGTGATCAATCGTACATTGCAGATGTAGTGATCCTACCTTCCTGGACTGCAAAACTTTTGAGGCTGGCTGGTGAGTGAGTGAGTGATGACGTCTGGACGAGTGCTAGGTAGGTAGGGACAGAGTATTAGCACAGTCTATACATCATACAGTCGTTCGACGAAGCCGTCTAGACAGGGCATTAATCGTGCGGGGTGTGAGGGGCGAGACGCGGGAGGTGCGAGCCCGAACTGCATACTTCCACCATGTTAGTAGTTCGGGACATAACTTTCAGGGTTGATGACGATATATGACGACCTATGACGCGACTGCAAATATAATATAAATAATAGTAATAAGTGTCTCAGGTATATTTTATTTTTGTTCAATCAACAACAGTGTTGCCAGTATGATTTCCCAAAAATGGACGGTTGGCTTTCTAAAAAGGTACGGTTTTTAACTTCAAGGTACGGTTGGGTCGGGATACTTCTGCAAGAACTAGATCAGTTTTTTTCTTCTTCGAGCTGGCTGTCTGCGACCATAAGTTGGAAAAAAGCGATAGGGAATTGAATAATCAAAGGGATAATAATATGGTAAAGTAGAACATTATTACCGATTGCCAATATCGAACAAATTCATTTGTAAATCAATTAGGTATAGAATGAAGTAAAGTCATTAAATTCGTTAATGATGCAATGAATAAAAAAAAAAATTCATAATAATTTATCATAGGAATAATGTGATCAGTGCCGTAACTAGGGCGGTGCCAGCGGTGCCCAGGCACAGGGCGCAGACCCTGGAGGGGCGCAGAAATGACCAGACCTGGGCCACTAACAAATACATATTATTTATTCATTTATACGTGTGGATTCGCGACGTCCGCGTACCTATTATTAAATTCTTCTTACAAATAAATAATATTATCAATATTAAAGACGATGAGGTCATAATAATAATCGTAAAATTAAGTTTACATAAACTTAGTTTTTGGATGATAGATTTATTTTTATAGGCAATCCATTTTATTGTCAGAACCGGTAATGATTAGAAAATATTTCAAGGGCGCGGTTACCCCAGGAACCGACCGCGACGGCTTGCCAGGTAAAGCCTGGGTCCTGGCCTCGAGGGCTCTCGAGCCTCGACTGGAGGCGCTCTTAAGCGCATGTTTGGAGAGAGGCCAGTTTCCACTCCGTTGGAAGACGGGGAAGCTGGTCTTCATTCGGAAGCCAGGGCGCCCTGCGGACTCTCCGTCCGCATACCGGTCCATCGTGCTGCTCGACGAGGTCGGCAAGCTCTTTGAGAGAGTGATTGCGGGCCGCCTCGTCGGGCACCTGGTGAGGACGGGGCATTGCATAAGTCCGAGGCCATGTCGTTTCATATTATGGGCCCCGAAACGCGCCACCATCGGGATCCCAACTATCGGTAGGAGGGGTTCATATCGGCGTCGAGACGACGATGAAATACCTGGGTCTCGTCCTTGACAGCCGGTGGAACTTCATCGAGCACTTCCGACGTTTGGCCAAAGTCAAAGTCAAATCATTTATTTCAAATAGGCACATTAAAGGCACTTTTGAACGTCAAAAAAAAAACTAAATAGAAATGATTCTAGTCGCCCATTCGAAAAGGTAGTTTTCGTATGGAGAAGAATGGGCAAGAAACTCCACCGTTACTCTTTTAAAAATGTTTTACAAGGTCTTGTATACATAATAAAAATTATATGTGAACACGATGCACCCATAATAAAATTAGTCTACCACAAAAGGTAAAAAGAATTAAAAATTAAGCAATGACAGGTAAATCAAATAAGTGATAGATACATGGTGCTCACATATTTACAAGTTATTTAAAAAAAAAAAATGCAAAAGTAGTTGAACTTTAGCAAGTGTGTGAGCCACAGACTGTAGTCGCAGATTGTAAAAATGAATTAGAATAAGATGTCATAATTAAAAAAATATATATAAATTAAATTAGGAACAAGTTTGATTTTGTCTAGACTTTTAGATTGTCCTATGGAGCAGGACCAGCATGTTTCCAAACATTCTTATCTTGGATATAATCCTCTAATTTGTAATATCCTTGTTTACAAAGTGTACTTTTAATATGAGTTTTAAATTTTCTTTCATTTAATTGCAATATGTCACAAGGTATTTTGTTGTAGCATTTAACACAGTACCCCATAAAAGATGTATGTACAGACGCCAGCACATCAAGTTACTACAATCTGTCAGATTTCTTTAATAGATTTTCGACTTTATTGCTAAAACATAAGGTTCAAGGTTGATTGGGAAAATCTGACAGTTTCGGGTAGGTTGACCTGCTGGCGTCCGTACTTTAGATAATCTGAAAAAAGGTTGATCTAATTTATCTTTATTTCTAGTATTAAAATTATGCCTATCACTTATTTTATTAAAAAGATGTTGATTTTTTCTTACATACATAATATTTTCATAAATGAATTGGCAAGGTACCGTCATGATATTAACCTTTCTAAATAGTTCCCTAAGAGATTCGCGACGACGTAGATTGTAAATGGCTCTGACAGCTCTCTTTTGTAAAATAAAAATGGATTCAATGTCAGCAGCCCGACCCCATAGTAAAATGCCATATGACATAATACTGTGGAAGTAACTAAAATAGACCAAACGCGCGGTTTCTACATCTGTTAACTGTCTTATCTTTCTAACAGCATAAGCGGCGGAGCTTAGCCGCCCCGCAATAGATGTTATATGAGGTCCCCATTGTAATTTCTCGTCTAGCGTGATTCCTAGGAAAACTGTCTGATCAATAAATTCTAGTTTTTGGCCATTCAATATGATTTCACATTCGCTACTTCTAACATTCGTTAATTTAAATTAAATTCCCCAAACTGGAACGGGCCGGGGCCGCCTTCAAGCGGCTCTTGCCCAACCTGAGGGGGCCAAACGCCTCCTCCCGGAGGCTTTACGCGGGGGCGTGCGGTCCATGGCCCTATACGGGGCCCCGGTGTGGGCGCGTTCACTGCGGCGGCGAGCCGCCCACTACCTAAACGCGCCCCAGAAGGTGGTAGCCGTAAGGCTTATCCGGGGCTACCGCACGATCTCGAGCGAGGCGGCAAGCCTCCTTGCCGGACTGCCGCCATGGGATCTGGATAGTCCTCGCGCGCCTGTATAAGTGGCGCGCGGATCTCCGGCGTGACCTCATGGCGACATGGAAAGAGCGACTGTCGCAACACTCGCAACCCAGCGCAGGGCACGCCACGATAGTGGCCATAAGACCCCTCTTTGGGGTGTGGCTAGAGAGGCGCCACGGCGCCCTCACCTACCACCTGACGCAGGTCCGCCCGACACGGAAGTTTTGGTAGGTTCCTGCACATCATCAGGCGGGAGGAAACGCCCGGGTGTCACCATTGCTAGGATCGCCCAGAGGACACGGTGGAAATCTGCCCCGCTTGGGCGGAGCACCGCCGTGTCCTCGTAGAGGCGATCAGCAGCGGCGGCGACCTCTCGCGTCCGGCCCTGGTGCAAGCCATGGTCCGGGGCGAGAGGGAGTGGGAGGCAATCACTTTCTTTTGCGAAGCAGTCATGCTAGCAAAGGAGGTGGCGGGACGGCTCAGGGAGAGAGCCTCCCGTCCGAGCCGCCGCGGGAGACGCTCCGGGCGTCGGGAGCCGTGACGACTCCCGGCCTCCGTAGGCGCGGGCCTGCGGGCGGAGAGTAATGGGTAGCTCACCGTCCGATCAGGACCAGGCCCGTACCGGACGGCGCGTACGTGTTCCACGCACGCCTCAAAGAGATGTCAGCATCGAGGAAGGGGGCCCCTTAGGACCGAAGCCTGCCGGGTCAGCGGGATTGTCCCAAAGGGTTACCGCTGGCCCGGAACATAAAGGGCTAAGGAAGGAACACGGGTGGGTTTTAGTCAGTAAGAGTCTGACCCTCCCAGAGCGGGACATTTGATGATTACCCATTAGCACAAAAAAAAGGGCGCGGTTATAGCAGCTCGCACCGGGCGCATAAAAGGCTAATTACGGCACTGAATGTGATGAGGAAGTTCAGATATGAAGCGATATTTAAAGGAACAAAAAGTATTGCTAGAAAAGGTACGAAAAAGGTACGGTCTACACTGAGGTACGGTTGTGTGATGAATGAATAGTACAGAAAACCGTACTTTTTGGTACGGTCTGGCAACGCTCAACAATAAATAAATCATCTAATCCAAACAAACGAGTATTGCTGCGACATCTAGTATGAAGCATTGAAACTACGCCATTTGTATTTCAAAATAATGTTACAACACTTCAAAATAAAAAACACTAAAATAATAAATTAAACGATCAATAATACTCATAATAAAATCATCGAATAATCGTGACTAACGCAGTGATGAATGCCAAATAAACATCAAGGCTTTGTTAAGAAAAACAGAAAAAAAAATTGAGAATAATGCTTAAAAAAACACTTTCAATTCCAACCAAGTATAGCAACATTATATATATCTGTTTATGAAAGAAAACGTCACTTTTGACTTTCTGTATTCCTTTTTTCGTGAATGTGTAAAATCCAACAAACACTGTGCTTTGTTATGTGTTTATAATATACGGAATTGATTTTTTAGTTAGTGTTAAGTACAATGGCAGACTTTGATGCAATATACCCTGATGAGACGGAACTCGAGGAGAATATAGAAGAGACACATGTGACGCTAGTGCCTGACCCGATCGTGGTTCGAGGGGCTGGGAACATGACAGTGTAAGCTTTTAATTGTCCTATCTGTTTAATAACATCAGCTGTTAGGTCTATAATACCTTCCTGGGTCGGCAACAAGGGGCTGCCAGAACCGTGGGTCGCGTGCTGGAAAGTTATTCTTGCCTCTTTGTCACTCGACCTGTGGCATTGAAGGACTATTTCTTTATGCATAATATTGACCAGGCGCCAAATTTCAATGTGTTACACCTTTAATTAGATTAGGTGAGCTTTTTACTGCCATCCCATTGTTTTAACAGCATTGCAGTTTAATTTATAAACAGACCTACTATGAAATTATTTTGTTATTGTTTTCATAAAACTTTTCCATTTCAAATATTTAAATGAGTTCATCCTTGTCCGTCTAGACATAGCACCTAATTAGAATGAGGATAACAATTAATTGAACACAAATTATGAATGCTAAAAATGATAAAACCATGACCCAGTTTTTTGTCTAGTTTGAAATGTCTTGGTTAACTTAGTAATTTATGTTTATTGCCAATCATACTGATCCACTGGAGAAAAACATTGTAGTTTAAGTTTGGAAAAAGTAGTTAAGACAATCAATAATATTGTACCTAATGCATTAGAATGTCACCTAAAGATACTATTTAATCCCTATAAAAAAAAAAATTGGTAATCTAAAAGTGTTCAATGTTCCTAAAGTAATTATTAAAAGTATAATTCATTTCTCAATACATGAGAGGCACAGATGAGTCAGTTACTCAGCCAGGACAAAGAACTTTATGTACACAGATAAAGAAAACCATTACACATTTAAGTACTCCAACAACATTGTTTGTGTTTGTTTTAGTTGGCCTAAAACCGCGTTTACACTGAAAAGACTTAACAAAGGAATTAGGTTCCTTTTACAACAATATGAGATGTAGCATCCATTATTATTGATGTGTATATTGAATAAGAATCCACAATGCTTATCATAATCATTGTCTATTTATTCCTGAATCCTGCATGGTTTTTATAAAATATTTTCCTCTACTTCAAGAACCAAATTGCTTTTTTATTCAAATAACTTAAACTTGTTCTTATGAGCTGCATAATAATAACTTTAACAGTTTTGCAGTTTACATACATACATACATAAACTCACGCCTTCTTCTCATGAGAGTAGGGGGACATTACAGAACGCCACCTGCTAAGATCCTCCTTACATACTTCTTTTGTCTTGCTTACGTCCACGCCATGCCATGTCTTGCTTACAACCAGATGTATGAACCATCTGGTCATACACGCGCGCCGGTTGTGAGTACGACGATCGACCTTTCTGAAGAACGGCACCAATAAGGACAACAATATTCTCCTAGGGCGTCCCCTTCTGGAGCTTTCACTCACATCTGCCTTGTAAATACCTTTTGTTACTCGCTTTTCATTCATGCTCTCAACATGACCAAACTATGCATACGCAGCAGTAGCAGTTCATTCAAAAGAAATAACATCAATGATTGTGTTTTAATTTGATAAGTAACTGTAAGATATATTATTTTGTGGTTTGTGGTTTTAGTAATAATTATACTTACTTAAGTAATACTTTATTGTGTTCAGCACACAGTAATATAGGTGTTATTATGACTTGTATACTTAGCTACACATTACACAATTTTGTAATGACTGCTTATCAGTACCTATTTGTTTAACTTATTTACCTACATAACAAGATGTAACAATCCCTATCTATGTTAAACCTACTTACTAAATTTTATCTTTCACTAGCTTCTGCCCGCGACTTCGTCTAAAATAACAGCCACATTTTCATAAAACTCCCTCGGCCCCCGACCCACCGCGTCGAGTCGCATCGCATCGCCCGCCCGCGCTCTTGCTTAGTTTTAGCTAAAGAGTTGTATCTGACTGTTTTTCTTTTTTCTCGCCTCCTAAGTGTCGTGGCGTAATGTTAAATACCATATAACCTTCCTCAAGAATTTGGCTCACAAATCCAAAAAGAATTTTTCAAATGTGACTAGTAGGTTCTTTTTAATGCACTATGCATTAAAAAGAACCGAAATCTAGATTTAAAGCCAGAAACTCAGAAATGATTTACAGAGTTAGCAAAGGCAGTCAAGTATTATTTTTTCCTATGTGGAGCTGTGATTGCTCTACCCTATTAGTCCTAAAGGCCATTGGCGGGACAGCATAGGCAATGGATTTCTAGGAGATAATATCCTGAAGGAAAAGCTAATCTTTGAGTCTAAATTGTTTTGAAATCCTTAGTTCAATAATATTTATGAATGTGTGTCATATTGTGGCTCAATATGTAATCAGTTAAGTATGTAGCATCAATGCATGAAATCTGATATGACTTGATGAAAACATTTAATGAATCATTTAGAAAAAACATATTCATCCAAAATAAATGTATAGTGCTTTGTATATTTATAATGCTCTATTAACCAGTACAAAACTAGTTGGGCCTGTTTGAGTAGGTATGCCAATAACCAGTTGAATATTATTGATTCTAAAAATGCATTTTTGTCCACAAATAATGCCATTTTAAATCATGAGTCTAATTTGCTGACTTTTGATAGTTAACTTGTCTTTTTAAAACTTTTAAGTCTCTTAATTAGAGACCTTAAAGTGCATAATAACTTTAAATAACTAGATAGCATTTCTTGTCAATGTAGTACAGACGCCAGCACATCAACCTACGAGAAACTGTCAAATTTTCCCAATCAACTTTGACCCCTATGCTATAGCGATAAAGTTGAAAATCTATTAAAGAAATTTGACAGATTGTAGTAGCTTGATGTGCTGGCGTCTGTACCAGTCAGTGCCAATGCCATCAACTGTAAGAAATAAAGTGGCATACACCATTTTGAAAAGTGATTGAAACTACAAATTTAAATATTTCGTCATATTATGCCAACTTTCTAATCCAATGCTATTCCGACGAACTGTTTCTTATTCCATATTATTTCCATAAGTTTTAAGGTATTTGTTTCAGTATTTCTTCTCCGCACACTTAACATAACCACTGGCATTTTGCAGAATATGTTATGTGCCTTTTAGTCTGTGCTAAACAAGTGTATTTTCTTTCTTTCTTTCATAACAGCTACCATTAATCATTCCAGTTTCGGCCTGAGTAACCGCTTCAACGGCGAGTTCCCTTCAGGCCTGCAGTCCCGAGTCGCGCCCGAGGAGTACCAGGCGACGGTAGCGCGCATCAACAGCGTGCTGAAGAAGACTCTGCCCGTCAACGTGAAGTGGCTGTTTTGCGGCTGTGTGTGCTGCTGCTGCACCCTAGGATGCTCTCTCTGGCCCGTTATTTGTCTAAGTAAAAGGGTATGTATCTTTCTGGAGTTCTTCGCCTCCCATATTGGCATGAACTACATATGTGAGTATTCAAGGTGGATTTTTGAGACAGGGTAGTAACCGCAAGTACCTTAACTGGTGTAGCTACAAAAAAACATTCTTGCGAGACTGTCCTTGACTTTTTGACTAATTGCAAAATGCACTTACAATTTTTTTTTAAATGGTACAGGTAACTAGAAAAACGTCATACTAACGTTTCTCATTATTTTTCTAACAATTTATTTTTGTGATGCCAATCAATGCATTCTCGTATGATAATTAAGACTCTTCAGGACCGACTGGATCAGAGTACTAGAAAAGCCACAAACCGCAAAAACCTGTTCCATACATTTCGTAAGAAATTAACGAGGATATTATACTCAAAAGAAAGTATTATATGCACAGGCAGATCCCAGGCTGCTTTTTAGTAAACACCTAAGTATTTCCACCTGAAGATTCGCACACAGTTACCTACATATTGCACGACTTATAATACTAAGAACTTTTTTTTGAGGATGGGAAATCATCAAATGACCTCTCCCGCTCTGGGTGGAGCAGAAGGGGTCATTTGACTAAAACCCACCCGTGTTCCTTCCTTAACCCTTTGTGTTCCGGGCCAGCGGTAACCCTTTCTGACAATCTCGCGAAGCACTACAGAGTGCTTTACGATCGAATTTTTTTTATAACATGCACACAACCTCAGCGCGTCGCGTCGCGTCGCCTCAACCTTCAACTTTACTTCGATCGAACAAAAAACGAATAGATACAGAGTGTATTTTTAAACCTAAGCTCTGCCTTATTGATTTAGTATTATAGGCACCCTGCCCTGGTACATGTTGCTAAGGTTTTATATAGAAAAAAATCGAATAAATTCTTTATTATGTACATCATACGAATTACAGATATAAATGTAGAAATTTTACATAGGAAGGTGAAACAATGGGCGAAAAAAGCTCCCAAAAAGCCCCCAAAATTTATCCCTATAAGCGATCTTGGAATTACCGAAAATTAAATTATCGCATGATTTTGAATTTAGATATTTTGTATGTGAGACTGTGTTAACCACAGATATAGATACGCCTAGATAACGCAAGACTACTTCGCGTGCCATAAATCGCACCAAGCTTCCGTTCAAAAATCGTAAGCCGCCACTTTCGCGCTCAGTCGTGTGTACTGCTGGCTGGGTAAGCGTGAGCGAGAGCGCGAGCTTGTGACGTCATAGTAGGTAGTCAAAAAATGGCACGCTTGGTTTTCATACAGTTGTTGCTAACCATTAACCATACCTCTAACATTGGAGTTAATGGCCGAGATCATTTATTTTTAACATACTGCGCCTTTGACACTTGGTCACGTTTTTGTGTTGCCTGTCTATTACCCGAGTAACGTTATGTTGGTTATGTATCTTAAATCGTAATATAAATAACTATACATATAAAATGACTCCATGGCATGGCATGTTCTATAATTTGCTTTCAAGTACATTATTAATGTTCTGTACTACCTAGTTTATTTGTAAGAAAATACCTTGTAACACTATTTTAGTTACTTTTAAACACTATGTCACAGAAATAGGATCACAGAAGGTTCTGTAAACTGTTTGCTGGCTTTTCTCCGATATGAGATCAGTCCTCAAAAACCGCTTGATGTAATATTTCATTATCACTCCAATGTAGGAAACTTAGGTATGCACTTTGTTCCCTGTAGATAGGTTAGTATTAGTGTCCGACCGAAGGTGCAATTCTGGCCGAAGCCGAAGCCGATTAATCGGTATTCACCAAAACCTTCGGCCGAAGCCGAAGCCGAAGGTGTCATTGACCTTGAGAAATACGATAGTTACTTTGATCTCAGAATATACTAGATAGATACATATTGTGAGAGCTTTAGAGATTTAGCCCAATAACGAGCCGAGTGACCAACATATACAAGTAGGTAATAAAATATATAATATATAAATAAATAATAATAATTTGTAATAACAAATATGAAATATTTAAAAACAAAACACTTATTAGAATTTTAAGACGCGCTCTCAAACTTGTTTTGACTCGTTTAGTTTACTAACTGCGATTCGTTTGGTCCGGTGCGGCGGCGCGGCGAAACTCTGCTGCTCTGCACACTCTCCGTCTCGCTCTAGCATCGTTCAGTAAATTTCAAATTTTGACAACTAGCAAACCTTCGGCTTCGGCCAAACCTTCGGCAAATTTTTGGCCGAAGGTGGCCGAAGCCGAAGCCGAAGCTTCGGTCGGACACTAGTTAGTATACATATATTTTCCATTCATATATTCATAGATAATCTCAGAAATTATACGCGAGTGAGGCTATTAGTAGCTGTTGTGTTGAGAAATACCGACAAAAGTAGAACTAGATTTATTGTAATTCCACATGTTTTTATAATGCATTGATAAAAAACGTCTCCCCCAGTTTCAAAACATAATCTTGGTAAAATTCAAAAATACGAGTACTAGTACAAAAAACTACATATTTTAATCTCAATTCTGTTTCTTATTCGATTTATCTGAGACAGGAAAACGAAGGGTACATATTTGAATTATTTAGCTTTAATATACATTATATCGTGAACCGACCGCAATAAACGACGGAATTGATAACGTTATTTGTTGCAATTAATTAATTATGTCGTTGTAATGTTTACTAACTATGCTTTTAATTACCGCTTGTCGTTTATGTAGGTAATGAAAACACGTAGAATAGCCCGGCTATTCATTATTTACATAAAACTGAAAGCAGTCCAATTTCACAAGTATTTTCTTTTTTAAATGTGTATATTGTTCTAGGTCTACAACATAATATTCTTTGGAATCCTTGGTTCTAAACTTCAAAAAGTAGGTTCCTGTACATGTGCCAGTTTTTCTAAAGGGACAGTATTTTATTATTCTTTGGCTAGTTTTTGTAGATAATGTTGTGTATTATTGACCTGAAAATCAACCCAGTCAGAGCATACAGGCGATAATTTTAATACAACAGTTTCCCTAATAGCACACGATCTTCGATCAATATTATTGATTAATACCACCTACAATGTTGCACATAAATATTAACTTTAATGTTTACGCCCATAAACTCATCAATGGCTAGCAGACACTACGTTCCAAGTTTGAACTATTTATCGTTTGCCGATTTATAAATAGTTGTCTAGATTAAACTTGAAGCACGATAGTAAAATTTGTAATTTTCTTTCCAGACGCAACACTCTCTGAACAAACTCTTGGAATGGGAAAACAGTCGGCTGTACAACAAGCTAGGCCTTCGCTGGCGGCTCACGAAGCAGCACTGCGACTCATCCTCCATGATGGAATACGTACTTCTTATAGAGTTTATTCCCAGAATACCCATATACAGACCCGACTAAGGGTGCCACGACCCAGCATCGTAGACTAACTGTACTGTAAATATAACACATCAATCATAATACTGTACGTCATTGCATCTCGAAGATAACAACAATTTGCATGGCCAAGCCAATGAACCTGTAAACTAGAATACAAACTATTTGAGGAGCAGCCCAAGTAGAAACTGATTGTCAGAATCTTGTGGAATTTACACATTGTTACCGCGTAGCGAGCACGAATTGGTATAATTAGGATTACAGTGTTGGAGGCATATTAGCGGAGTCGTTCCTGACATAGTGCTGTTTATGTAAATATAAGCAAACGGTACATATAAACACGGACAAATAAGTGCTACTGTTAAACGCTTTTTGTGTATAGGTGTCGCAATATATCGCAAGCTTAGACTGCAAATGTTATCGTAATGTGTATATATTTTTTGAAGTTTACAATGATGTAAAAGCTTTTGGAAGCTGCAAAATATGTTATGGAACTTCTGTTAAAAAGTACTATAAGTAGTATTGTAGATAAATTGGCTAAGAGCTAGCAACATGTAGGTAATATAATGGAAGCTTTTTGTTTTTTGTTCAATACGCAATTGTACTGTACAGCATCAATACTCGAATTTACACAATTGTATCTTTATATGAACTTACTACAAACTTCGTCTTAGAACATTACTTCAGATAACTTTGTATCTGGAAGTTTATGTTATCAACGCACTTTTATACTTACGATTATCTAAAGGTACTGTTTAGTACCGGTCTGTGTAGTGCTGGTCTGTGTAGTGCTGTGTACAGTCCGATTCAAACTTTCTGGCGGCTCTGAAGTGCGTTACTAGCTGCGCAGTACCACACCCCTCACCCCCGCTGACACACGAATTTGTTACTGCGCAGAGACTCGCCTCATGTTCCGAGCCGCCAAATAGTTTGAATCGGGCTGCACTGCATGTGTTGCATTCTGGTGATCGTCATAATGTATGACGACTACAGTTACTGGCTGGAAATACATTGGAAGACCTGACGAATACTGTATGCTCAAGAACAAGCCTGTGTATTTTTGTGGTGTATTTTTTTTTACATTTTATACCTAGTTTATTTCCGGCTGACCTATGTCGATAATAATAAAGCTAATGAAACATCAATAATATACTACGCATTTGGAATGCTTTATGTACTTATTCATTTAAATAACTAATGTTCATACATATCGTACTTCGTAAGCTAAGCAATCCATTGCCAGCCACGTTTATACAGGGTTAAGTTAATTTAGCTAGCAAAACTTCGAAGATACGATGAGTATCGATATCACATGATAAAACATAAAATAAATTAATTTGGTTTTTTGTGGGGTCATCGACCACGGTTATTGTAGTCACTTGAAATATCAGGTTAAAAAATTGTTTTTCTTTTTTGTGTAAACTTCACAGACGTGATGGCTATTCATGTCTAAATACGATAAAACATAAGAAAACAGTTTTTCTCAACTCATATATCAAGTAACAAAACTAACAGCGGTCGTTGACCACCCAAAAAAAACATCAAATGTTTTTTTTTTGTTATTCTGTCGTGTTTAGATACGCATCACGTCTGCGGAGTTACGCTAGCTAATTTAATTTGACCCTGTATACAGTAATTTCGACTACTTTGTTTCGTTTTCTTTTTATTTACTACAGAATATTATACTTGTTCCGGTTTGCGAAAAGAAAACGAAACGTAAATTACCGTAATGATGTTATATATGTTAATAGAATGGATATACCCGACGTAAAGAAAGATCTGCAATTGTGCACTTGAATGTTAATGTAACGACCTAGTCATTCTCTTAACAAACCCAGGCAAGTTCATGTCAGCGCTATTTTTATTTACATTTATTGGACTAACTATATTGATATAGGTCGGTGGTCATTATTCCTCCAATTCATTCTCATCACCGCAATTGTGTTGTCATCCGTTCAAATATTCGTTTATCATTTTTTTAAAGCGTATACTTATATTGCTTTATGTATGTTATGTACCTGAATGTCCACATTAGTTCTATAGGAACAGTTAGAATCTGGAACAGTAGCGACAGTATCGCGAAGCCGATTCTAAAGTATATGCTAGGGTAATGTTTGGGACTGTGTTATTAGACGATTAGCTTATATAATGTTATGTAACGTTAGGAGAATCCCCGCCCTCTTTTCTCTTTTCAACATGTTGTGAATGATATCGAAAGGGCCGATATGACTTATCATTGCTACTCAACTTATCCGTAATTATAAGATTTTCATTGAAACGTAGATCGCTCGGAATGTTCTCTTGCCACATACACGTTTTAGTTATTAAATAGTATTTGAACGCAACGGTTGAAAAGCGAACAGGGTATGTTGACAGTAAGTTGTAATTTAAGGAATTGTAAATATTTTAAGAACTTATAGATTATTTTTGTTCAAATAATAAACTCACTACATGTGATGAACATACATCTTTCATTATAAGAACTTACCTCACCTTACTATTTTTCTTACCGTGCTTCCTTGACAGTGATTCATTACTGTAAATGTTAATGGATGGAGAGGGGAGAGGAAGGCCAAAGAAAGGATGGATGGGTTGTGTGTGTGAGTTATGATAGTCAAGTAACATGGGACAAGGGCAGGGAGATGGTTATGGTTCATTGATAGTGAAACTTGGACTGACTGACTAGCCATAAAGTCTTCTCAGTATAACATCATGATCTGGCATGGTGATGGTACCAGCTTACCTTTATTCTCTGTCAGCATATCATAAATCTATGATAATATGACTGACAAGTTTGCAGCTGCCATCAGCACCATCTCTCGGTCGTCATACCATAGACAGTGTCGCTGAAAAGCAAGTCGGTGCAATCATGCATTTCGTTGTGTCGCTGACTCTGGCAGAGCCACCTTCAGGGATTTTAATTTTGATAACACAAAAAATTTGTCGATAATTAGTCGAAATGTGTCGCCGAATATCAGAATTTGCGGTCTCTGGTTCAAAAGACATAAGGGTTTATAGGTGGCCGATCTGGAGAGTCTCCCCAGCAGGGCCACATTTATATCTCAAAAACTAGGGCACCTAGCGAAGATCTGTTTTCTCTCATATTTTGTCGCCAATTAGTCGAAATCAGTCGCCAAATATCAGAATTTGTCGGTCACTGGTTCAAAAGATATAAGGGTTTATATAGGTGTAGGTATAGTCCAAGAGCTAGATCGAAGAGTTCACGAAAAACTCTTCGACTAGCTCTTGGACTATACCTTACTAATTGAACTCATTATATCTCCTAAACTAAGACCCGATTAAATCTGTGACTTGGCGACTGATTCCGACTAATTGGCGTCTAAATATGGGAGAAAACAGATCTTCAGATGTCAAGACGCCTCGTATGATACTATACTACGGATTAGCCGATTACATGTAATATCTTACCACACACATATTCACTTCAAGAATAATGTACCCAGGATTTTGTAATAAGTGTCCTGGGAGTTTCCTACCCGTTCTTCTCCATAGAAATTACGTTTTGGAATGGGCAACTAGCTTCAACTTTCTGACTAACTAACAGACTCCTTAACGATTCAAAAGTGCCTGAAAATGGTTTACCTAATTGAAATAAACTCTTTCAGTTTGAGTTCTGACACACAAAGGCAGCTATGCTGTAGGCTTACTTGACAATAGAAATGGTAGTTCTTTCTTGCCCAGACCACTGCTTTGACGAGGAACTCTTAATTTTTTGCGTTACCACACGGCGATGATGGCCTGGGCAGTGTCACTGACCCTGGCAGGGCCACCATCACGGATTTTAATTTTGATAGCACAAAAAAATTGTCGCTAATTAGTCGAAATTTGTCGCCAAATATCAGAATTTGTCGGTCACTGGTTCAAAAGTTATAAGGGTTTATAGGTGGCTGATCTGGAGAGAGTTTCCCCAGCAGGGCCACATTTATATCTCGAAAACTAGGGCACCTAGCGAAGATCTGTTTTCTCCCATATTTAGTCGCCAATTAGTCGGAATCAGTCGCCAAATATCAGAATTTGTCGGTCACTGGTTCAAAAGATATAAACGTTTATAGGTGGCCGATCTGGAGAGACTTTCCCCAGCAGGGCCACATTTATATCTCAAAAACTAGGGCACCTAGCGAAGATCTGTTTTCTCCCATATTTTGTCGCTAATTAGTCGCAATTTGTTGCCAAGTTACAGATTTAGTCGGTGTGTAATTAAAAAGATATTAAAGAATTAAATTTCCCCATACATTGGTACAAGCACGTACAAAATACTTTGTGTAGTTTCTAGACAATATCTATGACGTCATAAGGAGGAATGTTTGTTTAGAATTAAATAAAAATAAACTTATTCTATAATTTCAACCCACAAAAGGAAAGCTTTATTCACTACCTTTATACAAATCTACAATAAATTTACGTAATTATTTATCTAACACAATGTGCACTTACCACTTTAGTCGCTGGCAGATAGATCGCTGCGCTCCGTTTCATTTACGGTAAGTAAAAAAGAGATAGATGCGCGTGTACAGACGAGCTACTTAGAACAAGTTGCCCGTCACGTAAGTTAAAGTCAGCCAGTTTAATTAAAATGCAACTTATTATGAATATTTACGAACTCTAGTGTTATCTCTAGATTCCGCAAATACAAAAACGGGGAGAAAGATAGAACGTCGGCGTTCGCGCCGCACAAAGTACTTAAAAAAAAATAGGTAAATAAACAAACTTGCTCTAAAGGATTTTTTATATTACTAAATGTACGATATTTTTTTTATTATTCTAACGTTAATTAGAGGTTATCATTGTAAACTGGTAAAACAGTTGCATGCGACTGTACATCTTGACACCAAATAGACCAAGAGCAAGGTTTAATGTTTTCAAAGAAGTTTAAGCCACTCTAACCTAGTAATTTAAAACATAAAAACATGTATTTAATTGAGAATTTATCTCTCTCGGACATTGCTAAGGACTTTAGACCGATAAAACTAGAAGTATATTACACATATTAATAGAAATATTTTTTCTTGGCAATTTTTCGTAAACTCTTCGATCTAGCTCTTGGACTATACCTTAATAATTGAACTCATTATATCTCTTAAACGAAAACCCGATTAAATCTGTGACTTGGTGACTGATTCCGACTAATTGACGACAAAATATGGGAGAAAACAGATCTTCGCTAGGTGCCCTAGTTTTTGAGATATAAATGTGGCCCTGCTGGGGAAAGTCTCTCCAGATCGGCCACCTATAAACGTTTATATCTTTTGAACCAGTGACCGACAAATTCTGATATTTGGCGACCGATTCCGACTAATTGACGACAAAATATGGGAGAAAACAGATCTTCGCTAGGTGCCCTAGTTTTCGAGATATAAATGTGGCCCTGCTGGGGAAACTCTCTCCAGATCGGCCACCTATAAACCCTTATAACTTTTGAACCAGTGACCGACAAATTCTGATATTTGGCGACAAATTTCGACTAATTAGCGACAATTTTTTTGTGCTATCAAAATTAAAATCCGTGATGGTGGCCCTGCCAGGGTCAGTGACACGCCTGGGCACAACAGCCATAGATAAAATACTAAATGACAACAGCGTCACCACAACAGAAATCTTAAGAAACTTCTAGAGCTCATGCAAAACATTTTTAGCCACAATTAAAGCATGTGTGCTCTTTAAAACTGTATTCAGGAATGGCTGTGTATTTAACCCAGTTTTATTTACAGCATTGATGTTGCGAAGTTTCGCAACATCAATGCTATAAATAAAACTGGGTTTTGCTTGCTTACCGAGTCTTAAATATAATATCGGTATAGATACTAAGATGTAGTCCTGTATATTTTACGAATGTATTTATTTGGAAGCTTCATCGAAATTCTGATGTAGTGTGGTCGAAAGATTGATCACTGATGATACGATTCTTTCCTTAGATATTAACGGTAACGCTGCATTGTCATCACAAAGATCATATCTATTCAGGGTGGCAGGAACACCATAGATTCAGTACATGATTCTGAAACACGTTGAAATTTTTCGCCGGTTATTAAAACAAACAAAATAGCTGTTCCGTACATTTAAACCGCCTAAGTAAGTTTTTTAAGAAAAAGCTGTTTTTCGTTTCATAATCGACTAAAAAATTTTAGGCTAGGGGGTCTAAAATCATGTGCTGAATTCATGGTTTGTTTGTGCTTCGATGTCCTTGCCACCCTATGTTTTTATGGAGCTTAGATAAATCAGCCCGGTGATAAGGCAACAATTAAAAGAAAATATTAATTGGAATTATTAGATTTATTTTGTTATAAATTACTTCATCATATACACATAAGTAAATACTCAAGGCACATAGCATTATGGTCCCTCCAAATAATACACTTAAAGTTATGACACAAATAGAACAATTATTTTTTTTTTACAAAACTGACACCTCACTAGACAAAAATATACTGTAATTTCACGCCCGTAGGCTACATGAGTTTTTTAAATACTACGTTTTACGAATTTAAAATATAATTAATACATCAATACACTATTATAAGGTTTTAACGTTGCATCAATAACAATCAAGAACAACGATGTATTGCATAGCATTAACTTTACCCGACCAGTGTTAGTAAAATCTCCGACAAAATACAAAACTCTTTGTAGTAAGACGTACTTTGCATCACGAAACACATTGGGAAATATAATTGCAGATGTCTTGGTTTATAATAAAATCAAAATGTCATAATCAATTTAATTAAAACAAAGAATCAGATCGAAAAGAGACTACACAACCATTACAAAATAATATCTACAATATCTAATTTAGGGACGTTATTTTATACAAGCTCTTATTATTTACATTCAGTCGTTGGAACGTTACTACTCAATATATTAATTTCATAAAAAGCCCGAAATGGTAATACAGCAAATAGCGGGCGTTACGTTATTATGGCAACATTAGTGCGAAAACGCAAATAAATCATTATAATTGTACAAATCCATGGCTCACACGTCATTCTCTGATGCAATTGGAAGTTCTTTATAATTTCATCAGCAATAACTTGGACGGATATTGTTCTCCTTTTACATAAATATTGCACCAAGGGAAAACAAATCTCCATCAAAAATTGACTGTTCATAGTCTGCCATATCTCATAGGGAAGTGGTAAAATACCTTTTTATAAAATAGTGACATCATGACATATGGTAGACGTCAATCTTGGTGTATCAGCAGGTATCACATGTTACTCGCAATTTATTTTAACCACCGGGGACGAGGCGCGGGACTGATCCGCTAGTGAAACTCCTGGTTTAACTCATCTGAACATAGTTAATGGGGAATTGTCCTTTCAGCCCGTTGCACTCGCCGAAGTACCACTCTTCGTTAATTTTGTATCTAACTTGTATGGTGTCGCCGGTGACGAAGCGTAGGTCGCCAGGCTGTACGGGCTCGAAGTCGTACAAAGCGACTGCGACGCCGATGATCGGGGGCGGCGGCGCTGACTCGTTCGTCAGGGGAACCTTGATCTCCACGTAGTTGGACGGGAACAGGCCCTGAACGCCGCTCTTCAGACTACCACACAGCCATTCGTGGTCCACTCGCCGTATCAACTTTATCCTCGAGTTGGCCTGCAAATTACAAACATTGATCTTGAGACATTGAACTGTGTAGTTATCTATTTCAGCCTCAATTCGGAGAATACGTTATTATCACGATTTAAACGTCGCATTTAGAATGTCACGGTATTCATAAAACTGTCCCTCATGTTTTTCTTTGTGAATTTATAAACCTTTCGAGACCATACATGGAAAACAACTTTGCCAACAAAAGACGTCACAATTACCTACTGACGTCGACAACTTGTTAATAAGTAATAACAAAACAAAAGTGTATAAAAACGTAGTGTACCAGCTGGCATTGGCGCCAGTTACGTCAATTCAAGTTTTATTAACAGCCAGCATCCAGCCGTCTAGTGCCTAATGATTGATCAATCGGTATCAGAGGAGGTGAATTCAATTGATCGGGCGTAATTAGTGACCTAATAAAATGATGCTCACGCGATAAGTGCTTTTTTATCGCTAAATGGGCCTGCTCTTGACCTCGATCACGCGTGATGGAAAGCGATGGATGAGGTCTACCATCTACATCTTCACATTAAGAATCCGACCTTCTGCAAGAAGCGAAGCGTTATTTATGACCTCTATCTTAAGGCAAGATTCCCAGACCGCGCTTTGGATTTTCATACGAATGTGAACCTTATACTGATGCATATAACGTTTAGATTTTAATAAGCGAATGTGAGCAAGCGTTTCCTTCGAATATGAATATGATTTCAAGTACAAAAGTAACGTCAAACTGCGGTCTGTTTATCTAGCCCTTATTCTTGGTTCTTGCTACCACTACTACAGTGCCTGTCAGTTTCGTACAAACGAATATGTGCCGTGTTTTGCGAATTTGACCTTTATTAGCTACTAGAATTGTCACACTGACAGGTGTCAGGAACGCATTCTCTCATTTCTCTTGACGGCCGGACTGTAACTTGCAATTGTTTCAAGATTTATAACTGCAATGAACCCCTGACCCGCTCTGATTCACTAATCATCATAATTACGAAACGTTGCGTGTTTGTCCTTTATTGTAATCACTTGCGCGTTGCGAACTACGCATTGTACAGGTTAAAGACATCAGCTGGCTTTATTATTGATTTAATTAACTTTCCCCGTATTATAATCAGAACGACGCTCTATGACGTCGAGGATACTTACTGTTGAAATGCTTTGACTTAAGAATAGTGGGCGTTTTACTATCGAGATAATATATAATGCTATGTTCACATGCACGCCGTGCAGCCCGGCGGGCTGCCTGGCGGGCTGCCTGGCGGGCTGCGCGGCATGCAGCCCGCCCCAGGTCGGCGAACATTCAAGCTGTTCACACGCACGCCGTCGTGTCAGTCAGCACGCCCGGTTCGCGGCATTCACGTTCACAGGCGCGTTTACGGAGTCGGGCGTACCGTTTACACGCTCGTGAATGTGAATGTGCACGTTGAATGTCGAGTTGAACGCGCGCGTGTGAACATAGCATAAAACGAGGAAGAGTACCATCGACACGAAAAGAAGAAGAAGATGCGTAATTTATGAAAAGAGTATGCTTAGATGTTTTAGTCATGTTGAGAGGATGAATGAAATGCGACTAACCAAAGGTAGAGAGATGTGAGTGGAGACGCCGCTAAGAGGGGACGCCCTAGGACATAAATAGTGACCTTATTGGTGATGTTCTTCAGAAAGGTCAGGTGAATAGTACATACACGTAACCGGCGTGCGTGTATGACTAGATGTGTGAACATAAACGAGCCAAAAGGAATTTAAAAGGATCCCCATGGGAATTAGGCTCGAGTTTATACTATGTATGTGGTATGTTATAAAGTCTAATTTATGCAACCAATTAGTACATAATAAAACAAGTAGGTACAATAGGTATGCACACGTAATTGTATTTGAAGTCGTACACTTGATCTTCCCCGTTCAATATACAAATAGTTAATTTTTGGATCGATTTACCAATCTTATCTTGGGCTCTTGTTTACAAAATGTATCTACCTACATAACCTAGACGATTTAAAACATATTTATTTAAAATTAGCTCCGCCCAATTTTTTTTTATTTTTATTATGAGCCTGTTATGTCCCACTGCAGGGCAAAGGCCTCCCTTCCGTCTTTCCATTTTTTCCTGTCTCTAGCCAAATCCGGCCAATCCCTTAGGTAGGCGTCCAATTCGTCACGCCATCTCTTTCTGGGCCTACCGCGTCGCCGATTCCTGTTATTCGGAATCCAGTCAGTGGCTACTTTTGCCCAATTCTGTTGCGACATGCGGCAGAGGTGGCCTGCCCAATTCCATTTCAGTTTGGCGGCTGTGTTGCCCACGTCTGCAATTTGTGTTTTGGAACGAAGTATACTGTTCCGAATGCGGTCCGTGACTTTGACTCCAAGAATACTTCGTTCCATTGCTCGCTGGCAGATCCCGAGTGCGGACTTTTGACGTTTCGTTAACGACCACGTTTGCGCTCCGTAGGTGAGGGTGGGAAGGATGCACATGTCCATGAGTTTCCTTTTTAGGGAAAGTGGAAGTGATCCTTTCATTAGGTGTTTCATCGACCAATAGCTCTTCCAGGCGTTTTCGGTGCGTCGAGCAACCTCTTTATCTTGCCTCGCCTGGAAAGAGACTATTTGGCCGAGGTATATGTACTCATGGACATATACAACCTCCACACCCCCAATGTCCACTTTGCATTTCGTGCTGTTTGTCATTAACTTCGTTTTCGTCATATTCATTTCGAGTCCGACCTCGAGGCTGGCGTGGCTCAGTTGTTCTAGCATAAGACTCAACTCAGCTGCCGAAGACGAGAAAAGGACAATGTCGTCGGCGAAACATAGATTAGTTAATCTTCTATCCCCAACGACAATGCCCTTGTCCCGCCAGTGTACATCTAAATTTTGGAAGACTTCCTCAAGCGTTGCTGTGAAGAGTTTTGGAGACAGCGGATCCCCCTGCTTGACACCCCTTCGGATTGGAAAGGATGGGCCGGTGGTATCTAAGCGTATGGCAGCTGTACTATTAAAATAAATTCGTTCCAGTAATTTAACATAAGTGGTATCTATTCCCTGTTTGTAGAGTGTCGTAAAAATGGCTTTATGTGATAGACTATCAAATGCTTTGGAATAATCCACGAACGCAAGGTACAACGGTAAGTTAAATTCTTCGTGCTTTTCTGTCAGCTGGTTTAAAGAGTGTAAGTGGTCGGTAGTTGACAAACCGCGGCGGAAACCAGCTTGTTCAGGAGGCTGGTGGAGGTCTAGTTGGTCAGAAATTCGGTTTTCGAGGACCTTGATGAAAGCTTTGTACAGATGTGAGACAAGGCTAATAGGACGGTAATTACTTATATCGGATTTATCTCCCTTTTTATGTAGCAGAATTATGTTGGAATGACAGAAATTACTTGGGAATATGCCTGTTTTTAAAATTGAGTTAAATAGATTACAAATATGTGGTAATAAAAATTGCTCCCCAACTCGCAGTGCGTCTGTTGTAATGCCATCTTCTCCTGGGCTTTTATTGTACTTCATGCTACTAAGAGCCTTATGAACTTCAAAGCCAGTTATCATTGGGACATCATCAGAGCATGAGTAGACTTCATCTGCAAGCTGGAAAGTTGTGTCGTCTTCAGAGTATAAAGATTTGTAAAATTGAGTGCAAATTTGGATTAGTTTTGTCCTATCGCCCTGTCTCACACCATTACTGTCCTTCAAGTGTGTTATAGAGGATCTCCCCGCATCCATTCCACGCATGGCTGACCTCAAGGAGCGGTTATTCATTAGAGCCGAGTGAGCAAGTTCGGTGTTGTAAAGTCTTACATCTTTTCGTATGCTCCGCTTTACTTTTCGGTCCAGCTCTCTGTATTCGGAGGACTGATATGGTAGATTCTGTCTCTCCTCTATAAGGTGAACTGTTTGGTCAGTAAGCTTTTTCTGTTTGTTCTTAAGGCACCTTATGTTCTGACTAGCTGTTGTGATGACCTGTTTGATGTTATTGTATTGTGTTTGTACATCTTCTGAATTTTTAGAGTCGAGTATGCTGAAACTATTTTTGATTTGTATATTAAATTTGTCTTTGTTCGCAATTAATGTTGTTTTATCAGTCCGTTTTATTGTTTTTTTTAATCATTTTGTTTCGATAAATCCTCATGTTGAAACTAACTACAACTCTAAGTGGCCGATGGTCTGAACTAAATTTGTTAAGTACTTCAACATTCTGTATTATTTGCTTGTTCGAGGAGAGACAAAAATCAATCTCATTCTTCGTGTGACCGTCTGGAGAAAACCCGCCCGGTTACAACCGCATAAGTTTCGATCTCGTGGGAATATCGGGATAAAAATCCTATGTCCTAATCAGGGCATGGTCTACCCTTGTGCCAAATTTCATCCAAATCCGTTCAGGCGTTTTAACGTGAAAGCGTAACAAACAAACATGCATAAAAGCAATCATTTCCCTTTTTAATAGGTATTAGTTTAGATGAGTCAGACTATACACATTAGTTACCTAATCCATAATATCTTATCTGATAAGATATCACTGACTCTATAGTAGGTGCACAGACAAAGAAAACAAGTTTAAATTAATCCGCGTCGTCATATTTTCTGCGACACAAAATTGAAGTGTATCATCAAAACAAATGATAATTATATCAACTAGCTATCAAATAAATATCCGCGAATGTGCGTCGTTGGTTAGTTCAGTGTATTTTATTTGTAATTTTTTTTTTTTTTTTTTTTCTTTTGCATTATATGTGCAGGTTTATTTAATATTCTAGTTTTAGACTTCACACATTCATATTTTCTCTTCTTGTTCTCACACACTATTGTCTACATTTCTTTTTTTACTTCTCCTTTCGCAGGTCTGCTGGAAGAAATTTCTTAAGAAATAAGCAATACCTTTGTACTCTAATTATAATTACCTATGTCTTATCCGTATGTATTTTACTGTGTGTACATAAATTATAAAATAAATAAATAAAAAGTTATATTGGCAATTTAGGATTGAATGCTGTACCGAAGTGGGTATAAAGTTTCATTACCCATCCTACTTTTTGTTAATGTTCATCGAATCGTAAAATCCTCTTAACCAAATTAATAAAAAACCTTATGTAGGTATAAAATGTAGGTAGTGGGTACCAATAAGTACTAATAGGTAGACTGTAGGTAGATATATTATGAGATTATGACGGTCAACCTCTGAGTCTACCTAAGCCATTTGAACCTAATTTAAAATGCGTACCTATGCATGTTTTTCGTCGATTTGTCGGAAATTGATGAACTCATTTCCATGAATCTTTGTATATGACTAGGACTGGTGCTCAAACTTAGGTCATGCAACAAGAAATTCGAAGTCAGTTTAGTAGTTGGGACTGTTGGGAGAAACTATTAATTGCTTACTTTTACTTATGGGCAGTACTAACGAAAGTATAATGTTCTTTACATTATGGGGAGTGCCTTTAGCAACATACTGTGACCAACGAACCGTTCGTCAAGCGTGGTGATTATAGCAAGATTGCACACGAACCTTCTTTGTTTGTAGTGAAATACAAGTACATTAAGTTAAGGAGGCCCGTTTTTCGGAGCGGAAGGTACAAACGGGCTGACAATAATAAATTATGCACAGACGTGTTATGAGCCGAATTTAGAACAATCTGGTGATTCTTAATGTTTGTAAGCAACCAAAACTTATTCTCAACTGTTAATAGTAATGAAGAAAACTGCCTTGTACATCGCTCTTGATTCTTATCAGCCTGAGCAGAGGTTTTATTAGTTCCAATGACTGCATAAACCTACATTTCGTAATTAGTTCTAGATCCACGTGGAAGTTTCGCGAAATACGCAGTACATATAGTACAGTTTAATAAACTAAATTGGTTTAATTGGATTTTTCCATGCGGCATGTGGCTTCGCGTAATGCTGACGTTTTCATCCGCTAAAATGCTGATGAAAACGTCAGCATTAGGTACTTAAAAAACTGACTTAATATTTTACAACCGCAGACGCGAAAGGCGACTAAAATCCGCGAAAACACTAATTAATTTAACTCAATAACTATGTTAAGTGAATTAATAATTATAACGTTTAACTTTTCAAATGTGAGGAGTTTCTATTACAATAATGGTGTCAATGAAATCTTTTGAAACGATCAACACAATAATATGGGAAGTGCCGATGATAACAAGTTCCTGTCCAAGTGATAATGCCGCACTCAATGCAAAACATTTTATCAATAAAATTGCCAACACGCGTGAAACGTCAGAATATAATAGTATAAACAATTCCGATTATGAAAACAGACACGATATACGCCCCAAACAACGGATTCCCGGAAAGTCAGAACGTATTACATCTTCCAGTCACATTTTTTAACGCAACGGATACCGCGCGGCTCATTGTGTGCTGCTGACGTCACTACATGTGTTCCACTGTAGAATGGCAATGCATATGGTAATGCGGAAAAACAACCAATAAAACTTATGGGTGCAAATTTGAACAATTGGTTAGCATTGTGAGCCAGCGCTCGTAACGTCATAGACTTACGCCTCTGAATTCTAAACATCACCTACAAAGCAAAATGGTTATCTAGCAACACATCTGTTAAATAGGTTTATGTGTTGAGCTATTTTTTATTCACGTGGTAAGCAATCATTCATTGAAATTCAGGAAATTTTCCATTTCCCTCTTGTGATGTGAGGGGAATCGCAAAAGGGGGAGACGATAAGTTAGCATAAGCCATTTATTTCTGTAGACCACGCAAAGAATATAGATAGAACAGCATATTTGTATAATTTTAACGCCCATACAAACATCTGTAGAACTGTGTTGATTAGGACATTGACCCATTCTACATACAAATTCATGTAGCAACTATGGCACGATAAAGTTATAGGTGTTGACTGTTGCTATATTCATTACACAATGACTTATATTAAATTAACGAAATGTCATTACATGCAATAAAAGTATTCTAACATTTCTGTAGAAAAAGTATAGGCCAGATTCACGAGGCTCTCAGTCGTTGCCTAACAAATGTTCTAGCAATAAACCGCTCCTATAAGGTTCATACCATAAATACACAACTTGTATGAATTCGAAAGTAGTGCACAGCGAAAACTTAACGCGTCTCGCAAGTCCAAGATATCACTTTAATTACTCTTGTCTTCTTGTACACATACCCTTAGGTTCTACTGCAAATTAAAATTGATCATAGTTACATCAAGAATGATTATGTCTAGTCTGCGAACAAAGACATTTAAATGGAGATTAATGTCACCTAGTTTTTCTATATCAGTCATAAAGGAATCAAGATTACTTGCTATTTCCTTACTGACGTTCGTACGAGCTACGTCGCGTTCTTTTGTTTTATTCTTCTCTAAAAGAAGAAATCTATCATAATTATTCTTCTCTAAAAGAAGAAATCTATCAAAATAGTCATCAAACATTCCATTACCGAATGTTTCATCTCGCCATTTAGCAACATATTATGACTCAATATACCTATTTGGTAAGTAATACCGTTCTAGCCTGTTTCGCATTTAATAAAATAAAACATAATATAAAAATGTGTTATTACCTCGTTTTCGTAACCGTTGCACTACGTGATCAAAGATTATAAAGAAAACAAACAATCCAGAATGCAAGTTCAAATGAAAATTACCAAGATTAAATTATTGTTTATTAATTTTTCTATATTGTTCTTCAAGCAAACATGTCAATACAATGGATATTTATGTCTTTAGAATTCGAGACTATGCACTATATACCTACTCTATGTAATGATGAATTGCAACTGGAAGACCCCATAGTGATCGTCAATTTAGTACCTACATAGTTACATACATCAGTTTTCTAAAATTTATTTTCATGAAAGGCTTGCGATTTTCAATCCAATGTCGATCACCTCGAACCTGTTGTTTGTTTGTGTATGACAAATCAGTATGTAATCATTATCGTTTACGCTAAATTCCCAACCTTATCGAATTCAAGCTTAGTAATGTGATGCGACATGAATGAAAAACAGATGTAAGTATGTAAAAGTGGCAAAATACTGGTATATTGACCTTAAACTTGCTTCGTAGACACAGAAGTTTAAGCCAATGACGACCCCGATACTTACACCTACATAACAATTTCTAAAAATACGCAGGTGTTTTGGCCACCAGCCACGAGATGTAAACAAACAAAATCGCCTAAATATTTTCAAATTGTATCTCAAGGCATCGCAACGTACGAATTCCGTCTGTTCTCCCAATCTGACAGATCAAATGATATGAAGGAAACGAATTACCTAACATATTATCTGGTAATAAATCAAGCCTCGGAGCAGGCAGAGCTAAGTAAACATTGCAATGGTCTCGGGTACACTTACCGAAAAGCATAAATCGTCCGGATGGTCGGTGAAGTAGTCGAAAAGAGCAATCGCGTATGGCTCTTCTTCTTCGTCATAGTTGGCAAGTTGATCGGGCGCGAAGTCGGGCATGTCAGTGGCCCAGGAGCTCGTCACATCATCATCAGCGACGACTGGGGGCGGCGGAGGCGGGATCGTCGGCATGGGCGGCGACAGCTCTCTCTCCGGAGAACATTCCTCATCGATTTCATCCCAGCCGAACGACTTCGATTCCTGTAACAAATCGCAAACATAAATTCATAATCTATGGCAAAATTTAATTTAAAGCATGTGAGAAGCGATTCTCAACACTAATTTTAACGCTTCTCGATATGGAGCGCTAAATAAAAAGGCTGAAGGTTTATCGCTATTGTAAATCTGCAAATACTAACGCTGAGCTATTTAATTTTTTTTAAGTATTAATTAATTTAAGAAAAGAAAGAAAATAGACTAATTAACTACGAATATAATATATTCGTAGTCCATTTTTTGTAATACTTCCGCAATAACATCTATGTGCTTGGAATGCTGTATGAATTCAAAATATTTCTTCTTAGGTAAAATTCCGGGCGAGTCATGGTCATAGCATGAGCACCTTTATGTATTCATGTTGGTTGTTAATAAGTTGCTAACAGGCGATTTATGAGCTGTTTTTGTTTTGGTAATCTCCGAAGTGAATATATCCCACATTAGAGTAGTGTAACAAATGTCTAGAATGGTTGAATGTAAGATATTCGAGATAAACTGATTACTAGCTGTTCGTGATAATGAAACGTTATACAGCGTTAAATTTCGTGTTGATGTAGTTATTATATCAATTCATCAATCAATCATATCAGTTTGTATCAGTGAGAATGGGCCTTCTTACCTACTGCACACTGATTTTAAACCTAGATCGAATATTGCCATGACCAAATCAGGAAGACTCGTTACAAATCAATTATGGCAGTAGATATGTTGTGTCTGGCACAAAAGGAGGATGCTCAATTACTGATTCAATCCATAGAGTCATCATCTGCCTAGCCTTTTCCAACTATGTTGGGGTCGGCTTCCAGTCTAACCGGATGTAGCTAAATACCAATATTTTACATGGAGCGACTGCCTATCTGACCTTCACAACCCGATACCTCTTGGTAAGACTGGTTGTCAGACTTTCGGGCTTCTGACGACCCGTAGCGACTCAAATATCTACGAATAACCAACCACCGAGACACGGAGGGGTTTTGGTGTGTAAAGATGGTCACCCATTTACGGGCCAACCGCGGCAAGCGTAGTTGACCTGATCGATCGACCCGTGCGGTTGTTATTACATAGACACAAGCCCCTCATCCAATCCTTAGTGCCATAGATAAAAAATCACGACGCCCACGGGAAACGGAAACAGTTGCGAAACTATCAAGCATGCGTTTCCTAAAGAGGAAGGACCTACGCTGAGACATAATTTTTATTGCTAATCGAGTTATCGAGTAACAAGTTCGGGCTTTAATAATGAGATTTTTACGAATAGGAAAAACCCAATATAGCTCTAGTCCCTCCTGGGTTTCTAACTGAAAGTAAATGACCTGAGTTTAGCTCGGTTCACATAAATGACATAGCGAATTGGGTACGGTCAGTAGACACGGCTACGACAGCTAGATGTAGACACGAGCCACATTATTTGCTGATACAAAATACCGATTGTTCGCATTCTTGTTGCTCTCTACAAATAATAGCAAAACATAACATCACGTCTGAAATCCCCGAAAGGTCAGGCAGAGGTGTACCTTAGTACACCCAAAATAACGTAGGTGGTAAACGTAATCACCTAGTTGCGACAGCGACAGCCTGATCGAAATCTAAGTTAAAGACTTTATAAATACTATGTATATGCGCGACCACGATAACAAAACATATCACTTGATAGCTACCTCTCTGCTGCGGGGTTATTTTATACCGTTATAATAAAAACTCAAAATTTAAACAAAGAGCTCACTAACATAATGATAATTATTGTGCAAATTTTAAAGCACCTTAATTAATGGTACGGTCATGAACGCAAATAGCATGCATGTTTAGCGCGCATTGTGCTCTGTATTGCCGCGACACGACCTGTTATCATGCCTCCGCTATTTTTTTTATATACAATTTCTTGTTGAACTAGCCTTTGCCCTCTACTTTGGAAATAATCCAACAGGAACACAGCCAGGATAAAAATTATCTAATGTGCTAACTCGGATCATGGTGTATCTGTGTGCCATATTTTGACGAAATCCTTCAGCCATAACAGCCCGTTCCCACTTGTCGGCTGTCGGGCCCGGATCTTTATCGGGTGTCGGCGCCTCTGTTCACACTAATCGGTTGTCGGCCACGGTCGAAGCTGATGGCAATTTTTAACACTCTACGCGAGGCGACTGCACTTACACGATGGACTTCGACGAAGTTTTTGTTGTGATGTATTATTATTTGAGAAGAAAACGCGTGAAAAGGTAACAGACAGAGAACCTATAGTTACTTTCACACTTATAATATTACTACCCGCGTGGATGCTGGAAATTATCCCTCTGGGACGTGCTATTGGGACAAAAAGTATATGCCTATGTCCTTCCCCAAGATGCCATATATCTCCTTGACAAATTTTATCATACTTAATCCGTTCAGTGGTTTATGCGTGAAAGGGTAACACACAGACAAAGTAACTTTCGAATTTCAAATATTAGTATTGATACGTCACATAAGAATGTAAATGCTTAGTCGCACGCGAATTTCATTAATGTTTGAGTTTCCGTGACACATAGTTGCTGACTAACAATATCCAGTATCTAATCATTCATAAATTATTTATAATTTGTGATAACAGATACTTATGATGGAAATTGCTTAAGTGCAAAAATAATCAGTCAGGAAAACTAGATCTAAATTAAATTAGGCACAGGAAGGATTACTAGGGAATCTCTCAGTTTAAATCAAGATTGGAAACAGCATCTTTTCAGATTGTATGCCTAACTAACAATCTCTTCAGATTGCATGCCTAAATAACAATCTTTTCAGATTGCATGCCTAAATAACAATCTTTTCAGATTGCATGCCTAAATAACAATCTTTTCAGATTGTATGCCTCAATAACAATCTTTTCAGATTGCATGCCTAAATAACAAAAGACTGCGCTATGTAAATTAAGAAACCGTTTAAAGGCCATAGGTAATTAGTGTTTACGAAATTAAAAAAAGAAATCAATACTTACGAAACTATCGCCAAACCCATTGGCGATTTTCTGTATAGGTGTGGTGGTGTTCACAGTCATGGTTGTCACTGGGAAACTACTTCCAAACGTAGTCTTCAATAAAGCCGAGTTGTCTGGAGGCTTAGGCCTGGCGGGCTTCGCTCGGATTATCGTCGGCCCCTTTAGCATCGGAGCCGGCGCAGACACGTGGCTTGTAAAATTATTTGATACTTCATATACATTTTCCTTACTTAAAATAGGTTTCTTCTTCAAGGCAGGTTTTCTATTCAGGTTCGTGATTGGCTGAGGCGAAAATGGGTCAACAGAAAAATCCTCCATTGTGTCCTCCTTCACAGGTTTCCTTGAGTGAAGGAATAGATCAAAATCATCTTCAAACCCACTCTCAGCTTGAGAGGCATTGCCACCATTGTGAGCATTGTGATGGTTGGTAGATGTAGTGGCATCTGAACCAAAGCTGTCTACACTGAGACCATCACTGCTTGACCTGGTGGTGAAAGTGGGCGAACTGGGAGGTGACGAGAAATCAATCAAAGCACCTGTCTGCACACTCTTTGGTTCACATTTGGGAAACATTTTATGAGTGTCCACATCACTGTTTACATCTTTTATAATACTTTGTTGGACAACATTCACATTTTGATTATTCACTACTGTTTTAGATTTACGAGATAATAAGGAAGTGAGTACTGTTGGCTTTCTTATAAAATGTGAAGGTTTTGCAGGAATATCAGGTTGTTTGTTGACCTTTGGTGGTGGTGGACGTGGTGGTGGTTTCTTTTTCTGTGTGAAATTTGGTGATGGCTCAAAGACATCTGCACCAAAGGGGTCATCGTCCCAATTTGTAACAGGAGAGTATCTGTTCACCATGCCAGGAACACCTGGAGCTTGCCGCGTTGGGCCCTTCATGTCTGTGGACAAATTATAATTACTTAGCATGCTATGTAACAACACATTCTTTTTTATTATTGGCAATAATTCTTCTTAGCGTGTCGATAGCAATCTAAATATTGGCAATAATTGTTGGATAGACTTATTGTAACTTATTTCTAACCACAAAAACACAAAATAATAGGTTTTGTCTTGGTATAAGCAGGTATAGTATAATGAATTGTTTTCACAATTTTAGTCTCTCGAGTTCCCTAGAGCAAAGTAAAAAAAATAAGTTAAAGTATCTCTATAATAATTCCATAAATAATTCATAATCCTCTAGCCTTGAATTACAACTAACAGTTTTGCTGTGATTTCATGATTCGAATTTTAATTTATTAAAACTACTCAGACCTGATTGTAACTAATTCCTTCTCTGTATAAATTAAAGTAGAATTTAACAAGTTTAGAACGTAAATAAGGATTTACGAACTTATGCTATAGGCCTACTGAGAATGTTGAGGTTGTCAGAAGATTGCTACTACCTACTTATGTCCTAGTCCTACAGTTGAGTGAATTTGATGACTACACTAAACATGCTTATAAATTGTGGTATTTCCAGTTATTGTGTATTAGAGGAGGCCAAAAAATTATTTCTCACAAAACTTGTTTGAAGATTCTAGTAAAAAATTAGTCATAGAACTTAACAATTCACTAACACACTTATTAAATAATAAACAAGTTGTGTAAAAAGTTGCACAAAAACTCACTTGTCAGTTAAATCTTATTGGAATCACTTAAAACAAAATCAAAAACATCACTCTAACCACTGTTAAGTTAAGACTATGATACTGCGTTAGTAAATCGTAGTTTAGATCACGAATGCGGCAAGGCGAGGACAAAGATCGCAATACACTGCGCACAGCTCGGGCTGTTAGCAATTGTCCGCGATAAAAATATTATGATATCGAGATCCACCCACTGAACACTAATGCACACAAAGTTACATGCTCTGTGTGCACACCACTCCGCAGTGGTTCCAACTCTGAACTCAGTATCGCGTGCCAGGTACGGGACAGCACGGTCCGCGGCCTTGATAGAGTTCGACGTAATCGCGAGGAAGGATTAATTACGGACGTAACACAGGAGTGTGTTACGTTACGGCAGAGACTGCTAAAAAAATATAATAAAATTACGGCTATACGTACCCTTAAATAAATCCATAGGGGCCACGGCCACCGCTGCAGTACAGGCATAGAACAAGAACAACAATGGTTTATTTTGACATCGTTTATTTTGAGACAATAACAAATCAATTACTTCTCCATGAAACCATCGAAAGGCTCGTTTACGTAAATTTTCCTCGATAAACTTAATTAACTTAAACACAAACGCTACACAAAATCTTTTAATATCACATTTAATTTTGTAATCGTTTCTGTTCAGTTTTTATTAGTATTTTCTTGTTCCTACGAACGAAACATTGAGAAAACGTTACTACAGCATTATATTAATTATATACTTATACTATATTGTAGTCTTGTCTTGTACATTTAGTATTTTATCTATGGTCTTGTCTTTGAACGTTACGCTTTTACATTTACATTCTGCATCCCTTTCACACTTACTCAATTCTAAGTAGTTTTATCCTGCTGTCATGCTGTCACAGATAGCTAAAGATTTACACTTTGACATATAAGTGAAAAAGCGGTCATTGTCGAGACTAGACGTTTGTATAGAGTCCGTTTCAAGAAATAAATCCCGCGGCATTAAGCGGAACTAATTATTATTATATAGTTAGCAACATTCCTACAACAACCCTCCTACCTCATACACCTTTCTTTAAAAAAGATTGTGCATTTTATTAGACAGTGTCTGTAATAGAGTCTGTCTATTGAAAGCTGAGACTGAAAATGAGCGGCAAATTTAAAAAAAATAGGTCGTGTATCCCCGGATCAACTAGGAAAAAACATATTTGATACTTGACTATCTTAAAATTTCTTGAATATCTTAAAATATATTAAAATTTCTATCAAATATGTTTTTTCCTAGTTGATCCGGGGACTCTATGATGACAACATAAATAACTAAACCATTCCGCTGCACGACAGTGGCGCCGCGTCTACGAGACTTCTTTTGAATTGAGACAGACTCAAAGAGTAAAGTAACTATATTGGACAGACTTTAGTTTTATTGGTGGTTTACCTGCAAGACACTGCGACTTTAGTCACCAGGCAATTTCATCAACACAAAAGACCAAGTAATCCTACTGAATGACTATTTCATGAAATCTTGACATTTTAGGATTTTAATAACTTAACAAGTTGTATTACTGATTCTAATGATTATAATTCTGTAAATACATATTTGTTACGGTCGCGAATCAATGATACTAAAAGTGTAAAAAGGTGTCGCGAATCATCTTTTAATCAACGTACAACTTAATACTGACCAGCAAATTTGCAAAAAACGTAACAAATTTTAAATTTCGCGGGCTATCTAATCGCTAGTGCCTTTTCGACCGCCATTTTAAAAAAATATGTTTTTTACACCAAATTATGATTCGTGTCAAGAGATCTCAGGAATTATATGTGACGGCAACCGGCACTCTTCATCATCATCATTTCAGCCAAAAGATAACAATTACTGGTTGCCTCAAACCGACCCCAGTCAGGTATCCCACAGCTGGCATAGAACCTCCACAAGTCCGAAGAGAAGTTGCAAGCGCAGTGGAGAAACAAACAGAAGCTACCAACACAACGACTGAAATGCAGGGACAACGGCAACGTCTCTACCAGAAAACCCGGCCGATACCCGTTGTAAAATGTGGCAGGATCTCTACCCACTCAATACTTACTACCTCCTCCATAAGCGATTATCTACCCGCAGGGTCCAAAACTCCGTGGCTTGGAAGTCTCTGAAATGCCTTCGATCTCAAGTAGAGATATCTCGACGGTACGGAAGCTGGGTGTGGATGTGGAGTGGAGCTGAGGCGCAAACTATGTAAAAACGGCTACACATCAAGCTATACATTTCCAGTTTTAGATGACCTCGCATTGTATAGGTTTTTCGTTCAATCAGAAGTCAGCTTATACTGGTTAAGTATGTATAGCTTATGATAATTATGTAGCCGTGCGTATTATCTGAGCCATCTCGTATCCTGTCCTCTTTGCCCGAAAAATGCAGCCACAGGCCACAGCGACCTCAGCGCTGCCACAGACAGAGAGTGATGAAGTTTTAAAACAGGTTCGTGCCATGGACACGAAGAAGAAGAAGAATCCGAAAAACGTCTAATGCTAGACATGGGCATCTCCCAAGCGCTGGCGTCGCCACGTCGACCGGTATGTGTGACCAACCTGAGATTCTCGTATTCAACGGAATATAAGGTGAATCATGAATTTAGCTTTTTTCACGTGACACCCCCCCCCCCCATCTATGCCTATGGTACTTGTATTATAAGGGTCAGTGTCAGTGTGTATAAACAAAGAAGTCTAAACCAATAGTATTATGTTCTGTGAGTCTAAATCGGAATGCATGTGAGATGATCATGGACGTAATATATAGAATGGAGATGATGTGAATGTGAGTGCTGTGAGCTTAGAGTAAGAAAGCTATAGAGCATCGGATAGCGTGGCCACACATGAGACAAAAAACTAACTTAAATAACATTGGCTACTTAAGTAGCTGCCTTGAAAAAACGGGCACGCACTGAGAGACGGAAATAGTATAGCTTTATCCTTTTCTGTTACTTATAATAACTCGATACTTTATCCCTTTCTTGTGGAAATGAAATGGCGCTACCCGCCGTCTATACTTTTCTTTGTCTAAGGCTGTGAGCGATTAAAGCCTATATAAAAAAGTACCTGTGGATTAAATTTAATTCGGAATGCGGCTTACGTCCTACGTATGTCATTGTCATTTGTTTGTCATCGTCATTTTTGACATAAGTCTGTCATGGGTCTCGATTTACGATATTGATCTAAGTAAATAAAAAATATCACTAAAATAATGATCAAATGTGAAACATTATGACATAGAAAAGAAAGTACAATGACGACTGATAATATATTGTTATTACCCGTTGATATATTATTAAATATTTTTAAGAGGTTAAACATAACAGATCTTCATAATGTAATGTTATCTTGTAAGATTTTCAATGATCTCATTAAAAATTTTAATACAATTTGGAGGCCCCTTGCCCGAAATAAACTGATGATTGATTTGTCAGACAGCAGGTACTCTGATTTCTAATTTATTGCGGTGCTTATCGCTTCTTCGTCTGAACTATTATTCTACCTTTATTTTTGTTCTAGTGTTACAAATAATTACCTGTTTCAGTACCTCAAATGAATTATGGTATAATCGATGCAGAACTTCACATAACTGGTGCAATGGTTTTTACAAAAGTAAGGTAAAGGCACACACTACCTGATAAGTGAAAATTATTGTGCAATACTGAATAGAAACTCGTAAAATGTTATTCATCATCAATATGTCATTATGAAAAAATGTTGTACTCCTCAGGTGGTCATCCATCACTACACCAACTACATGCCATGGTTAACATTCCACAACTCGGAAATCTTACTTGTGTCAGTGGGTTCTGAATTGCACTGTTACCCAACAACTAAGAAAGGATTTCCAAACTGTAGAGAAGCTTTATGGAAATTAGACGTACCTAAAATACAAAGACATGATGTGAGGACTAATGATATCTCCCGATTTGTGATAAAAAACAATTATTTAGCTTGTGGAAACAGGTCTGTATATATTTTATAATTCTTCAGTATGTGTGTATGTCTTCTAAATGGCTGCACTGATTTTTATAAAATAATTGTGTGTTTGTATGGGATGGGTCGAAGTGGAAGTGCTTGGGGGAGGCCTATGTCCAGCAGTGGACGTCTTTTGGCTGAAATGATGATGATGGGATGGGTCCCTGAATGATTTGGATTCACAATTGGACCTGGTAGGTGGCGCTGTTTGGGCAGGAAAATGTCTGTCAGGTCCACTAGCTTGTTATAAAATAGCCAATCCTTATAGTAACAGTTTGCCACAGGAAGAAAATAGCTTAAGATTTGAATTGAATATGACATTGCATAACTTGACATTTAATAATAACATGTTCCATTTAGTTGATATTAACAATTATGTTAGTAATAATTTCTATTTGACAAAAGATAGATATAACATTGTTATGTACTATCTTTCTGACTATTATAAAAGACAGATAGCTGTGTCGCTATCTTATTTTTTTTCTATTACAGCCAAAAATTTGGCTAAACAACTTGCTTCTTTTGAGCAATGCAATGACATTATAAATAATTCTGCCAATAATTTGGTCACTATTAATGACATTGCTAATAATTTAAATTAGAAATTAAGACAATAGAGGCAACCTCTAGCTATAATGTACGCAAAAAAAGCTTAAAATCAGTCAATAGTATCAACCTAGTGCATCAAAATATTCAAGGATTTATGAACAAAGAATTAGAAGTAGAATTATTTATGAATTTTAATAGTATTGACATACTTTGTATAACAGAACATTGGCTGAAAAGCCACCAGTTCTTGTTCAATTTTAATAATCACCAGGTTGGTAGTTCGTTTAGCAGAACAAATGCTATACATGGTGGCTCATTAATTTTAGTAAGTAACCAGCTCAAATTTAAAGATCGTATAGATATTGTGAGCCTATCAGTTGAGCGTACGGTTGAAATTGCCTGTGTAGAATTGGAGCACTCTATTGTATTAAGTGTGTATAGACCCCCTTCAGGATTGTATGACTGCTTTGAAAAGGTAATGGATGAAGTGTTACACAGGATTTGTAACTCAAACAAGTCCGTTATCATTTGCGGTGATTTTAATGTCAATTTATTAGAAAACTCAGGTTCTTGTAGTAAAATTTTAAGTCTGTTTCAGTCCTACAATCTTCTAAACCTATTTTTGGAGCCCACAAGAATAACCCCTACTAGTGCCACATGCCTAGATAATATATATACAGATATTATACCAAGCCACAAAGAAATTATAACTTTACTAGATTCTGATCATTGCGGGCAAAGGATTACTATTCAAAATCAAAACAAAAAAGTGGCTAAAAAGGATATCACTGTTAACCCCAAAACTGCAAGTCGCTTGGAGGCTTTTAAAGTTAAACTCATTGATAAATTACCAGTTTTGTCTATTCATGCTGATCCTAATCATCTTTATGATAATTTTTTTAATGTATACTGTAAACAATTTGATTCCACCTTTATTCCCAAGACTATTTCGGTTAATAGTAATGCATCGTTCAGTGATTGGGCTACCATTGGTATTCATAAAAGTAGATTAGATTAGATTATGAACTGTACAATGAAAGGACTTATATTAACACTGATGAATTTAATTTGTATGTTAGAAATTATTCAAAATTATTTAAAAAAGTTTGTTATATGGCCAAGTCACGTTATTTGAGTTCAAAGATTAAAAACAGCAGTAATGTAATTAAAACGACTTGGAATATTATAATAGTGAAACGGGAAGATCTAGTAACCGAAATACTGACTACAGCCTATCTATTAATGACAACATAATAAAATCAGACACACAAGTCGCCGAGGCATTTGAAAATTTCTTTTCAGATATTCCCGTTTCAACTACTAAATCACTAAACTCATCACCTTCTGTTGCTGAGTCTTTGCTTAAAGAAAATGTTAATGGTTGCGATTCAGAATTTCATTTTGAATATATTACCTGTAGAGATATAATTAAAACCTTTCACACTTTAAATGTAAAAAAGACTGCAGATCTGTGGGGTAATTCTGTAGAAGTAGCCAAGTCTATTATTGACATTGTAGCGCCTACTCTAGCTATTATCTTTAATAGTTGTATTGACAATGGGGAGTTTCCTGACCTTATGAAAAATAGTAAAATAATACCTTTGTTTAAATCAGGTAGTACATCAGACCCCACAAATTATAGACCTATTTCTGTACTACCTACCTTTAGTAAAATTTTTGAGAAATTAATTTTAGACCAAATGCAAAGATTTTTTAATAAACATAAATTATTACATAGCAAACAGTTTGGTTTTACAAGGGGTCGTTCAACTACTGATGCCGGCGTTGAACTATTAGGACATATTTATAATGCATGGGAAGATAAATGCGATGCCTTGGGCATCTTTTGTGATTTGTCCAAGGCATTCGATTGCGTTCTTCACGAAACGTTAATCAGGAAACTCCGCCACTACGGGATCCGAAACGCTGCTCTGGATCTTCTTATTTCATACTTGAGTAAAAGGATTCAGAGCGTTGACGTTAATGGAAAAAGATCACCCGGATCTATAGTAACAATGGGAGTCCCACAGGGCTCAATTCTTGGTCCTTTCTTGTTTCTCATTTATATTAATGACTTGCCGTACCTCATAAAGGATCATCATGATATAGTGTTGTTTGCAGATGACACTTCTCTTTTGTTTAAACTTAAACGTCAGCAGTTGGTTACTGACGATGTAAATAGCGCGATCTCGAAAGTAGTCCACTGGTTCAATGTTAATAATTTGCTTCTAAACGAGAAGAAAACCAAATGCATTAAGTTTACGCTACCCCACGTAAGGCAGGTGAAAACTAATGTGTTGATAAAGGGCGAGGAATTGAATCCTGAAGACAACACAGTATTCTTGGGCATAACTTTGGATGCTAAGCTTCAGTGGGGTCCACATATAGATAAATTGTCAAAAAAGCTAAGTTCTGCAGCATACGCTGTTAGAAAAATTCGAAATTTAACTGATATAGAGACTGCCCGTTTAGTGTACTTTAGCTATTTTCATAGTGTAATGTCGTACGGTATTCTATTGTGGGGAAATGCCGCCGATATTCAGACTATCTTTGTTTTGCAGAAGCGAGCTGTTCGATCAATTTATAAATTAAGTCCGAGACACTCTCTCAGAGACAAATTTAAAGAGATTAATGTAATGACTGTGCCTTCTCAGTACATTTATGAAAATCTTTTATATGCCCATAAAAATATAAAATTGTTTAAAAAATACAGTGATATCCATAATATAAATACTAGAAACAAACACAAATATGTTGTACCTACAACCAGGCTCAAGAAAATAGGTGGCTCGTTCAGATGCCAATGTATACGCTTTTACAATAAACTACCAAGCCACGTTCAAGATCTAAGCCTTAATAAATTCAAATCTTTCATTAAACGTAAGTTGTGCCAGAAAGCCTTTTATACCGTTAAAGATTATATTGAGGACAAAAAGGCTTGGGATTGAGCTGCTTCCAATTTCTGCATTTTGAATGATTTTTTTCTTTTTTATATACACATTGACATTGATGAATATTTTTTTTTTTAAACAATGACATTTGCTTACTTTGTAAAGTATTATATTATTTTTTCATTGTGAATGTGAAGACGATGTGGGTCATTTTACATACTTATATATATTTTTTTTATTATTCTCTCTGTTCTGTTTTTTTTTATCATGGTCTGGCAGTTTGAGTAATTTATGTGGCCTACCCAAATGTCCTTTCTTTGGTATTGTTCGTCGAATCGTTGAGCTCCTTAAGTCTTGAGTTGAGCTGCACGATTTTTGACAAATGCGTGCACTGACTGGACAGGTCCTCTCAATCTGTGTGGTTCTTTCCTCAAAAGACCACCTCAGACATCGATCTACATGGTCTTCATATAACCTGACCAAGATTATGTCTGGACTTTAAAAGAGACTGTGACCTCTGAGTTTGTTTCGGCCTTTCTTCTCAGAGTAGTCAGATAGGAAACGCCGACTTCATCTAGTTATAAAAAACATGACTGACGTGTAAAAGTGTTTGTACAAACCTACTTACAAAAATAAAATCATTTCATTTCATTTCAATACAAATAAAGCTTCATTTTCGATAAACAGAAGGAACAGACTTCAGGATGGGAGAGGCAGGCAGGCCATGTTGTGCACTGAATTTGTAGTTAAAACCTCGATTCTAAAAATTAATTACTATAAGTACAATTTATTTACTCATAAAATAATCAATAATTTTTCAGGGATGGTTGTATAGCTCTATACCAAGTCAACAATACAAAAAAGAGGCCATGGTTACAGTATCATATACAAGATTGTCATGGCAATGGTCAAAAGGAAGTCACTGCAGTTGAGGTGATAGATGGTCGATCTCAAGTGATGGTTGTAACAGGGTCTTATAACAGCTGTGAATTAAGGTTCTGCGGCTTAAGGAAAGAAGACAATGGAAATACAACATATATCTTAAGAGGCAATGAAACAAGTGAGTATATTATTTTTTATGAACTTACAGACAATGGCTTACCTCCCATCTTGCACCGCATGCCCTGTCACCTGCACACATGCTAAATTTTGGGCCAAACAAATTTAAAGAATGTTATCTTAACAACATTAATTTTTTCGTGATATTTTTCCCATTGACACGCTTAGAAGAAATGACCTAAACTCTGATTTTTAATTTGCTAGGCCAAAATAACTGCTAAATAAATAATGTCATGTTGACAAAAAAGGTAAATTGTGGCTGTCATTTTAGTCTATCAAATTAAAAATCAGATTGTCGAGGATGCCGTGCCTCGGAAAGCATGTTAAGCCATTGGTCCTGGCTGTCATTCGTGGATGTTTGACAGTTGTTACGGGTAGTCACAAGCCCACAAGTCTGACAATCACTCTTAACCCAGTAACAGTTGTGGAGGTCAGATAGGAAGTGCTTCACGTAAAATACTGGTATTCAGCTGCATCCAGTTAGACTAGAAGCCGACCCCAACATGGTTGGGAAAAGGCTAGGCAGATGATGAAATGTCCAGGATGAAAAGTAGCCTATGTGCCTACAGGTCCCAGGCTACCTATTTTTAGGGTTCCGTACCCAAAGGGTAAAAACGAGACCCTATTACTAAGACTTCGCTGTCTGTCCGTCTGTCTGTCACCAGGCTGTATCTCAAGAACCGCGATAGCTAGACAGTTGAAATTTTCACAAATTATGTATTTCTGTTGGCGCTATAACAACAAATACTAAAAATAAAATAAAATAAATTTTTGATTTTTAATCATTTTCCCATACAACAAACGTGTTTTTTTTTCGGCGGTTTTGCCTTGTGATACGGAACCCTTCGTGTGCGAGTCCTACTCGCACTTGGCCAGTTTTATTTAAATTTCATAACAACTCATTGGCTTAGGCACAAAAAAATAAAAGTTAACAGACAGACAGTTACTTTTGCATTTATAATATTATTATAATTATAGTATACAAGGTGTAACAGATTATACGCAAGTCCTGAAAGTAGTTTGTTCATAATTGATTACTGAATCAATTTCGGTAACATTTAAGATAGGTTTTTTTTTTTAAATTATGTATTTTGCCATACTGATCACCGATTGAGCCAAAGAAAATTAAATCTTATATCAAGGCAATAAGACTCAATTTTGAATGCATAAAGTAATGATAGGGTCAACACAATTTAATTAATAAAAATAGTTAGCTTTAAAAAAAATTGTTTTGATCATTGTATTATGCTTTTAACTCAATACTCTAATTGGGGTGTATGAGGTCTTGCGTTCATTATGTTACGCATTGTATAATTAAATGTATATAGTTAGGATATATAATTCTTCTGTATGTTTGTATGTCACTGAACTTTAAACCATGCACTCAACCGATCATCCTGAAATTGTTCATAAATATACATTGTCAGGTGTACAGAAACGGACATAGGGTACCTTTCAACACGCAAAAAAGTGCTGTTCCCGAGGAAAACAACAATAACGTTATTATTGGCGCCACGTGTCTTTCGAACGGGATCGACACTTATGCGGGTGCAACCGCGGGGCGCTGCTAGTAATATATATAAAGATATTACAGTATGGATATGGATTACAAAGTGTGATCACACTATCACACTAGTATTATTAAGGCGGATCGAAACTTATGCGGGTAAAACCGCGGGGCGCAGCTAGTTGGTTCATAAAAGAATGTTATTTGTATAAAATATGCTAGTGCTAACCCCTGTATTTGATTATTTCAGATATATATAATGTGTCTATGTATGAAAGTGCGGGCACAAAATGTATGGCTCTTAATAAAGCGGCAGATATATTAGCAATAGGTCTCAATGGAAACAGTAAGCCTCTTTTGCTTGATGTCAATAAGTACGTAATTTTGTTTGTTTAATTTGTATCTATTGTAAAATAAAACGTAATCCCATTGCTTTATTTTCTGTATAGCTACTTAGATTAAAGTGGCAATTTTAATGTATATCAATAACGAAATTTACATTATTTGATGATAAAAATATTTTTATGGTATTAAAAAAATAACTATAATAAAATCAACAACAGTGTTATTCCAGCCCCAGATTCTTGATGACTGCTGATGCGACCAAGAATCCTAAACAAGCTGTGCGTGACATACGATGGCATGATGAGAACTCTATATTATATGTCACACACTCAGGAGTCCTGCAAATGATAGACATCAGAACACATGAAGTGGTAAAGTATTTTTTACAGCCTTGTCCATACTATTTAAAATCCTGCTAGTAGGGATGAACTAAAATCTATAATTATTCAGTATATTACCGGCCGACTAACCGGCTGACTTTTCATCTGGACAAAAACTGTATAAAAGGTGAATGGAGTAGAACCCTATGCCGCAGAAATTTCATATTTTTCCACAACCTACCTTTTATAACCTGTCTAGAAAGGTTCAAACTCAAAGCATTTATTTCAATTAAATCAATTACAGTCACAGTACTCACAGTCAGCTAATAAATAGTACCTACTTAAAGAAAAAAAATACTGTACTCAATTAAAATTATGTTTATTGAAGTTCCATTGAATTGGCTGAAATGGTGATGTGATGAACTAGTAGTGCAATTGTTTTTTTTTTTCAGGTGTACAATACACAGGATCCTTTTCAATCCACATTTTACTGTGTGAAATCTGATGGCCAATGGGGCATTGTAGCGGGAACGGCTGAATATTCACGTTGCGTATTATTTGATACGCGCAATCAAATTAATCATCTTCAGGTCAATAAACATTAGCTTGCGTTATTTTTTATTGCTTATTTATGATGATAGCTAGTCATTAGTAACAGCTGTTGTGTGTCAATTTTTCAGATGTATTTCACGCAACGGAAAGCTTCGCCTGTTTATAGTTTAGATTTCGATCCATACCGCCTTATAACTGCTGTGGACCGTGGAGTCGCCGTACTGAACTTCAATGTAGTCGGTTCTTCAGAACAACAGAAAGATTATTCCCATATTTTTTATTGAAAAGAGATCATGAAAGATGAAAGTAATATATTATTCAGCATGTCTATACAGAGTTTAATTAAGTACTATTATTTAAATTACTCAATGGCTTAGCACGTGACGATGGGAAGAGACCAGACGGAATGATCATAATGGCTTGGAAGCTAGGTAGGCCTTTGGCGTGGGATGCAACGTGTGTCGACACCCTTGCGCCCTCGTATCTTCTAAGCACGGTGGACTGTGCTGGGGTGGCTGCTGCAGGAGCGGAAAACCTCAAACGGCGCAAATACTCCAATCTCTTTGGAACTTATATGTTCTAGCCGTTTGGGGTTGAAAAGTTCCCACATAGTATTTCGAGACATCGCCAAGCGGTTCGTTGACTCTTCAGTTCTTCACGTGACCAGAGGGCTGGCTTACGATTTTGCAAATATCATTATGGTAAAACGACTGGACCTAACTTCGGTTTATTTTCGTATGAATTATTTATATTTACTCAGTAATTAGAACTAAATAATTTTCATAAAATAGATCTAGAAAATTTGCTAATTTTGTAATAAACGCCCTCTATGGTTGAGTAGCTTAGCTTTACTACTGCCGCGCAGAAATGTGATATTGTTTATCCATTTTGTTATCGATAATATTTAGCTGTGCCCCACGGTTTCATCCGCGTAATTTTAGGAAAAAACCTACTAAAATAATTTTATTCCATTACTGCAAGAGTAGGTATTACATATGATTATTACTTATACCCTCATGACCAACTGCCTTGCGGAGTTATTATAAAACTATGATATCTCCTAAGATATTCATCTTTCTCCTAACATAATCATTAATTGAATATAAAACAGTCAAAACGACAATTATTAAACAAATAAAATATTTTTAATTGACTACTTAACGATTTATTTAACCATTTTACCTTTTATACTAATCGGACTTCGGTCCATTACATGATAAAAGATTTTAATTATTACATTGTACAAACATCGACATTAAATTATCGATATCTTGTCCATATCTCTAGGTAGAAAAAGAGATAACAGGTGCATACGAATATGACATCTATTTCAATGATCCTAACGTGCTAAATAGTAAATTGGTTACAGCGCCCTCTAGCGTTGAGTAGCTGAAATCGTTATGGATTGCTCGAATTTGATTGTTAGATGGAAAATGGTCTTAAGGCGAAAGCGCCAGGGTAGCCCGCGAAATTCAATTTTTTTTAGGTTTTTTGCAATTTGCTGGTCAGTATTAAGTTGTACGTTGATAAATTTATTGGTCTTCTTGATACATATTTGTTACGGCCGCGAATCATATTTTAATCAACGTACAACTTAATACTGACCAGCAAATTACAAAAAACCTAAAAAAAATTGAATTTCGCGGGCTACCTTGGTGCTTTCGCCTTAAATCTCTTTGCTAAAAAAGGAGGCGGAGGCATGAACTTTGTTCGTTCGCGATATTGACACAAAAAAATTATGAGCTATTTTAGACTTAGATGAACGTATTTTTGTCTCATATAAGGCTTCTTCGCCATTAATTCTCTGATTTTTGAACTTTCTTTGATCTGGCAACACTCAAACGAAATGAATGACAATAAAGGAGTAAGGCTAAGCGCGCACTACGAATTTTTATCGTTGCGATAAATAATCTTCAATCTGTAAACAATACTAATAAGTCCGCGCACTGCGGAAAAAAATCGCTTGAGAATTCGCTTGAATTTTTTTTTGTGTTTGCGATTTTTTAACTAAATCGCAACGATTAAAATCGTAGTGCGCGCTAAGCCTAATAGTGTTCTGTGCACTAAGGCTAAGCGCGCACTACGAATTTTAATCGATGGGATAAATAATCGTCAATCTGTAGACAAGACTATATACTAGAGTCTGCGCTCTGCGGAAAAAAATCGCTTGAGAATTCGCTTGATTTGTGTTTTCGATTTTATAACTAAATCGCAACGATTAAAATCATGTCCGTGACTACCGCCGGACCACCAACGCCAATCGCTTCCATATTTTGTAAATAATTAGTACTCAATTGGTACTAATTAGTACTCGAACAACAAAATTGGTACCTTAGTAGTTTTTGAGAAAATCGACTTTGAAGGTGGTCCGGCGGTAGTCACGCTCCCTTCAGCAGGACCACCATGGGCGCCGAAAAAGGGGGCCCGCTACAGCTATTCTAAGTATGCAAATAATTAGTACCAAATAATTGTGATGTTTTCTGTGTCGATCGATGGCCGGAGATTCCCCGACTATCCTCCGCAGTATTGTACACTTCTCTCTTTCCACTAATCTCGTTCCTTCCATTCCATTCAGTAAAAGTGACAACAATAGCTTGTGAATTTTTGTGTAAAATAATACGTTTTTAGTGTTTTAATTAGGAAAAGTGGCAGTGATGGTCATGAAAATGACGATAGTCCGGAAGTATCCAACCCAAAAAAATAAGTCTGAGTAGTTGATTTTAATGACTATCAAGTTAAATTTTAAAAAATAATGAAAGTGTACTATATTTTTTTTATAAATACTATCCTTTTTATTTTTTTGTGCTATCTTTTTCAACATACCTAAATCCAACCCTGGTGACAGACGACTTCACAAGATACTACGGACGACTTGTACGGACGCCAGCAGGTCAACCTACCCGAAACTGTCAGATTTTCCCAATCAACCTTGAACCTTATGTTTTAGCAATAAAGTCGAAAGTCTATTAAAGAAATCTGACAGATTGTAGTAACTTGATGTGCTGGCGTCTGTACAATACGACCGATGTAACTTGGCGGGCCTGAACCATGAAGGTATACCTTCATGGCCTGAACATCCTCCCTAGAGACTATGTTCTGTGATGAACATAGGCAAGAACTTTCGCGCATGTTCTCCCACTCGCACTCGCTTGCTCCTTTAGGGTATATATGTTCTGTGCTCATGTCACCATTGGTTCCTAAAAAATCTTACTGCACAGTGCTGCACAGCCTTCTGCGCAAAGTTCCTGGCCCGCCAAGTTACGTCGGTCGTATTTATTTATCAAAAAGTACCACAGAGTACTTTGATAAGACTAAAAGTACTCTGTGGTCGTATTGTACGAAAGGTCACAGAGTACTTTTTGATAGAAAGGTTTAAAAAAAATTGAAGAACCAAAACAGAAAACATAACCTCAAATAATTTTACGAATCGGAACTCGGTTGTCACAAATTTTTCTTTTCATCTAAAACAAAAAATGGTATAAAATATTTGTTAAATTTCCGCCAGACTATCCTTGTTCATCCCATTTACACTATGTTTAGAAACGGGCTATTTTCTTTTATCAAAGCTGCTTACCGAACGCATCGTAGGGTGGTTGTCACAAAGATTCGAAATTACGCTCCTGCAACCATGGGACTGTTAACCACGGCATATTGTGACGACATACAAAATGAATTAAATGTAACTTGGGATGCGGATAGTCTAGAACACGACTTTATGATCCGTCAAGCTACGACCATCAATGTAAATGCAGCTTCGCAGCTTCTGACTGTTACTTTAGTCGCTATTCAGGATACTAGTGAAAGGTAATCATAAAATTGTGTTATTTCTCTTACACATATATAATATACATATGGTATAATATAGGTAACATAAAAAGATTTAATTTTTTTGTATGTTACTCTACTATGCTGAAACGGCTGAATGTATTTGGATAAAATTTGGCAAATGGGAAATCCATGACCTGGATTAGAACACAGGATATTTGTTATCTCGATATTCCCACGGGATCGAGACTTACGCGGGTGAAACCGCGGAGCACACCTAGTAATATCTAAAATTGTGGCTTCATTACCAGATTCCCTGCTTCTTTGAATCCAAAGTCAAATGAAATTGAATTCTTCAGCCTCATTTGTAGTTACCTAACTGTTATCGTATTTTGATCAGGTAGGTACTGAAAGGCTATACAATTGTCACAGGGTAATAATTATGATCACATTAGGATTGGTGTGTTTTTATTTATTTCTCCATCATTATAGGCTACGAGAAGCACTGACAAAAGAGATCTGCCTGGTGAAACAAGCCCTAGAGTGGGGTGAAGACAGCACTCCACCACATCATTGGGACCAACTGGTTGCTGTCAGGGGAACACTGTGTGACTTAACACACAATCTTCACACTTTATTTAGTGAGTTACATTTATAATTAGAAATCGACGATGAAGTGACAAGAACTCCTAAGTGACATTTTTGCGATTTTATATCTAGAGTTTATTTTATTGTATAACTTTTAAGTTTATTGTATATACACTAGTCTCATAATTATATCCTACTATACCCGCTCCTTGTATAATATATAACCAATAATAATATTTTTCATACCTTGCGTTTAAAATAAATAAAACGTTTTTTTCGTTTCCTGTAAAATTATGTTCTGGTAGGTTCTTGTCACTTCATCGTCGAAATGTACTTCTCATAGATATCATTTAAATGATTTAAGGTCTCTGCACACAGCCGGCGTGGCGTGGCTGGGCGGCGACGCTGCGCTGGCGCGGCGGCATTGTTCACACTGCGGGCGCGATCACGTCCCGCCGCGCCCATTCACGCCGACCGTGTCGCGACTATAGATGCTGGCGGGAAACATTCCGAATCATTCCCGTCGAATACTTCGGAAGTATTCCGAAATATTCCGAAACTTTGGGAATATTTCAACTGTCAAAAAAAAACCAGGAAAATCGACCTTGCTACCTATTTCGCGCTTGGAAGTTGTAAATTATATTATCTTTAGTTGTGTTGTGAGCGGTAGGTACTTATATTAAGTTTATAGTTGTGGTTGTGAGTGCACGTCGCATCCAATAAGTAGGCACCTATCTAAAAACAAAAGAATAAAAATCCTGTTATTCGCAGGCTAACATATCTACCTATAAAAATATCAACATATACTTAACTAGCTTTTGCCCGCGACTTCGTCCGCGTGAAATTTCATCTTCCCCGCGTTCACCCTCTTAGGGGTTGAATTTCGAAAAATCCTTCCTTATTCCTTGTCTACATTATAAAAGGAACCTCTGTGCAAAATTTCAGCTTTCTAGGTCCAAGGGTTTGGGCTGGGCGTTGATGAGTCAGTCAATCAGTCAGTCAGGACTTTTCTTTTTATTTATATATATATATAGATTTTCCTCTAAAAATTTCGAAAATGTAATCTAATTATCATTTATTTAGATAAATAAGGATTCGGGTCAATTTTCAAGTTTATTAACCAAAAAACAAATGATTAGGATTTTTTATATAAACTGTATTCCCGCTTTTCACCCCCACAGGGGTGGAATTTCCAAAAATCGTTTGGGATATGTTCATTACTTGACTCAAAGATTATTTATACCAAATTTCGAGTTAATCAAGCCACGCAGTAAAATCCTCGCCTGTATAATTAACTACCCCTTTTCACCCCGTTAAGGGTAGATTTTCGAAAAACCCTGATACACGTCATTCTTTATTTTTGATCTTAAGTATAAATACTGAGTTTCGAGTTAATCGGACCGCGCGTTAAAATTCTTCCATACAAATTTTGACAGTAGCTTCGGCTGTGCGTTGATATGTCAGTCAGTCAGTCAGTCAGTTTCTCCTTTTATATATATAGATAAATCCCATTCATAATAAAATAAACATTTATATTTTACTTACGTATGTGCCACTGAACAATATTAACTCGCCCACCAGCACCACACCACAAACAAACACGTTTATTCCCCATTGAATTATTCGGGCGAAACATTGAAACATTCGGAAACATTCGATTGCGGGGTATGAATCTTTCTCGCGCGGGCGAAAACTTCTTAGGGGAGCATCTCCCCTCTTGCCGCACCCCACACCGCCATCGCCTGCACGCAAGCAAGACTCGGCGGAAACATTCGATTGCGGGGTATGAATCTTTCTCGCGCGGGCGAAAACTTCTCAGGGGAGCATCTCCCCTCTTGCCGCACCCCGCACCGCCATTGCCTACACCTGCGCGCACGACTCGTGGCAGTCAGTCGGGCGCGCGCGGCGCGGCAATGTAGTCTTTGGGCGCGGCGCCAGCGCGGCGGCAGCGGCAGAGGGGCAGAGCCGGCGGCGATCGACGATCGATGCAAAATGTGATTTTTCAGCAAAAAAAAAAAAAAATCTTAATTAAACTCATTTTGAATAATTCTGACGTAAAGAAACTTTCCCAGAAGTATTCCGGAATTATTCAGAATGTTTCAGAAGTTTTGCAACTATAGTCGCGACGCGACACTTACCGCTTTGATTCAACTCTCTTCCTATAGATTCCCAAAGTTCAGTTTTAAGAACAGTGTTTTTATACTGCCTATGGCCCAAATCGTACACGAACACATTCGATTAGTTTTTCGACATCCATTTTTGTAAAACAATACAAAATCACATTCACGCTCCGTCCCGTCCGACGCGACGTATTCACGCCCCGCCGCCGGACTACCACATACGCATACGTAAACCAAACCACACAACACAAAGAAAGCGTCGGCGTCCCGCCACGCCCCGCCCCGCCGCTTCTGACTTGTATTCCCGCTCGGCGCGGCGGCGGCGGGCGGCGGGGTGGCGCGACGGTTACCGTCGCGTCGAGCGGGACGGCTCTGTGTAGCGTTCCGCGTTGTCCGTAATATCTAGTACATTACAACTGCTCAGCGTCGCGTCGCCGTCCCGTCCCGCCGCGCCGCGCCCGCTGTGTGCAGAGACCTTTATGTATGACTTGTACCTACATGTAATAACATGCATGCATGCTTGCTGCATGTAATCATCATCTGCCTAGCCTTTTCCCAACTATGTTGGGGTCGGCTTATAGTCTAACCGCATGCAGCTGAATACTAGTATTTTTCATGGAGCGATTGCCTATCTGACCTCCACAACCCTGTTACTGGGTAATACGATACCCCTTGGTAAGACTGGTTGTCAGACTTTCGGGCTCGTGACTTCCCGTAACGACTGTCAAAGATCCACAAATGACAGCTGGGACCAACCGAGGCATGTACAGCATGTTAAGCACATGCATTCATGCATGCTTGCTGCATGTAAAAATAACCTTATTTGACCACCGTGCCCCATTACTACCTATCAATAAAAATGTTGATAAATTTTCAGGTTACATGGATTATGCAGAAAAAATAGCAACAGTTGCAGCAGAGATATCATATCTATCTGGAAACATTGCAGCATCAGATGCCATTTGTGAGCGAATTGATCACGCATGCAGGTAAATAAACAAAAAAAAAATACAAAAAAAATGAGTTTATTAAAGCATGTTATGTTTTTAGACAAATATTTTACAAAGTTTTCATTTTTTTCCTCTTTTATATTTTATAGGAGAGTGCTCAAAATTAACAGATTGCTTTTTTAAATTAAATTTTAATACATATATTTTGATATTTCATATGCACATAATATGTAAAACAACAATAGTCACTTCTTTTGACTTCTAACATTGTAATAATGATAATGTAACAAAATTTTATAAACAAAATATTCTTATTCTTAATTGATATTCTGTGTATATACATAAAGTGGCAGTAGTGCGTGTGTTGCAGGGCTTGCAACGCGCAGAAACAGCTGACACACGAGTTGCAGCAAGAGAGCTTGGAGCTGCAGCAGCAGGCCATCCTCAGCTCCCCGCAGCTGCAGGAGAAACTGAAACTAGACACCAAGAATGAGAAGAAAAGCAAATTGAAGACATAGGATGCGCTGACACGGGCAACGACACCCAGCAATTTACGGCAATGCTAAGATTGTATTGAAATTGCCAAGAATTGCGCAATTTTTGTTGCCTGTGTACTGTGTTACCTTTGTGGGAAAATACGAGTAGAAAATTACGACGTGTTCCTGAAATGTTAAGTACCTAAAACATTGCAATATGAAATAACGTCGCGTAATTTGCACTGTAGGCCTTATCACGCCGAACTACTCAACGAACATTCAATCGTGAAACGAATTTTCATCCGTGAGGTAGCGCAGCTATTAGAATTTGTTTTTGTGTTTGAATTCACATACAGACCTTTCACAGTTATTTGACCTCTGACAGCAGCAACGCAATAGCAACCTTATCGTAACGAGAAAAAGATCACTGTGATTTTGACAGAATTTTCAATGGTAGTAGTTACTCGACAACAACCTTGTTACAAATATAATGGATCACTGTGATTGACATTGATGCAAAATCAGAGATAAAATAACTGAAAGGACTGTATTCACCAAACTGTTCATCTCATGAATGAATGCTGACCACAGCTCGCGCAACGAACGGTCGGAAAACAAATTCGTGAAGCGAATGCTCGCCCGTCGCTTAGTACCGTTCTTCACGTAACTTTTGGCAGGTGTGACACTACATTTTAATGTGATTCAGCAAGACAACTAGGGCATAAGGCAGTAGCTTGGTGTAAGTACAAATATGGTATTGTAGTTCACATCTATTTTTTTATAAATACAAGCTATAAATAATACAATTTGCATTAATTCTATACAGAATTCAAATTCAAGAAGAAATTATTTATTCAAGAGTAGTAGTAATAAAAAAAAAAAACCTATAGCAAACCTGCTACATAAATTTACTGTATATATAATAATACTCTTATAATTTTAATTGGTGTGTTAGACAATAAGATACTTTTAAACTGCATTTTTGTTGTTTTCCTTTTTAATTGAATAACATAAACTTTAGTAATATTTAAGTATATGCTTCGCACTCACGTTATTAATAGTACCAACGTCGTCAGAATGATTATGCGTTTTGTTTATGGGGATATTACACTATTATAAGTATATCTAGGATACAACTTATCCTATATGAAATATGTAGTAATAGCTTCCGCCCACGGCTTCGCTCGCGAGGTATGTCGATAAAAACTATCCTAGGTCCTTCCCCGGGATGCAATCTATCTCTCTGCCAAATTTTAGCGAAATCCGTTCAGTGGTTTAGGCGTGAAAAGGTAACATACAGACAGACAGTTACTTTCGAATTTATAATATTAGTATGGATACCATAGCTAACAAATCTATAGTATAAAAATTAATCGCTGAATGTGTTGCTAAGCGCAAATCTCAAGAACAGCTGAACCGATTTCGCTAATTCTTTTTTTAGAATATTCCTTGAAGTACGAGGATGGTTGTTACGCAGAGAAAAAAATAATATATCTATGGGAGCAGGTTAGAAGTAGTGTAGGAGTAGGGTAGGGTAAGGGGTAGGACACCACGCAAACGAAGTAGCGCCGGGCAGCTAGAAATAATTTATATGGCACAACGTTTGCCAGATCAGCTAGTTAATCATAAATGTTTATATTAGCGTTGTTAATGTTAATTTTAACTAGCGACCCGCTTCCGCGACCCAACTTGACAAAACATCTAGATTTCTTTATTATAATAATATGTTGGTTTAATATTAATGAATGGTACACGTAAACCTTCCGGAATAAATTCGAAAAATGATAGTAAAAACTTAATCAAAATCTTTTGCGTAGTTTCGAAGAACGACGCGGTCACGTAGAAAAGCGACATTAGTTTATAAAATGTAGGTAGGTCGTCCTACTGGTTTAAGACAGTGTGTTAGCCCCCTAACGAAAAAATCCGAGAGACGTACCTTGGTGTTTAAAACGTGGCATCTTTGTTGAGATGCGTCTCAATGTCCACGCGGCAGATCGGGCAGTGCTTGTTGGTGCTGAGCCACTGATCCACACACTCCATGTGAAACAGGTGCATGCACGGTAACCGCCTGAAAGCATTATTATTATTATTTACCGCCTGAAAGCATACGAAACATTTATTAACGACAAGTTTAAGCCTGCCAAGCCAACCGGTCTTACCAAGGGGTATCGTGTTACCCAGTAACTGGGTTGTGGAGGTCAGATAGGCAGTCGCTCCATGTAAAATACTGGTGATCAGCTGCATCCGGTTAGACTGGAAGCCGACTCCAACATAGTTGGAAAAAGACTAGACAGGTTGATTGAGTTTTGGGCTGTCAAATGTAAACACGAAACGCAACTCGCCTATCGATAAGAGGTTAGTGGAGTCATATAGCCAACATATTTTAGCTACAACATTACAAATCTGAGCTTAAATCCGTAGACTTTACTCCTGTCATTACGCATGGTACAAGAGGAACGGGCCTAATTAATATATAGTATCCCTCTCAAAACTCACAGACAGTTCATTTGCAGGGAGCTAATGAACTGGGTCCGAAAGCGACACTTTATCCTACAGCCCGATTCAAACTTTATGGCAGCTCGAACATGAGGCGAATCGCTGCGCAGTAATAAATTTACGTGTCAGCGCCCGGACTGCGCAGCGAGTAGCGCACTTCACAGCCGCTATAAATCAATAACATCGCTTTTTCAACAAACCTGCAATCAGAATCGACTTCGAACAGCGACAGACAGATGGTGCACTTCTCGTCCTGGTGGCAGGGCGCGGGGCGGTAGGCGTGGCGGTACGTGTTGGACTCGATGACCGCGCTGGACGCGCCGCGCCCGCGCCACGCGCGCGACTCCGCCTCCTCGGCCGCCTCGGCCGCGTACACCATCGCCGCGGCCATGGCGCCCGTGCCCTGAAACATATCATAAATTCCACAGGTACTAATTTTATAAATTCGAAAGTATAAGGTATAACTCTGTATGTTACCTTTGCACGCCTAAACCACAGAACGAATTTCGATATTTTTTTGTTTGTTTTTGATGGCTTTCTGGGGAAGGACATGGGATACTTTTTGTCCCGGTAGCAATTAACCGTGGGATAATTTCATCCACGCGGGCGAAGCCGCGGGCAGAAGCGAGTATTTATAAATAAAAGCCTCTAATAAGCCTTTATTTAAAAAAGAATTGTAGAAACAGCCTACAATTTTTTTTTTAAAGATTTTTCTATACTGCATCAAATTAAATTAGTTACCGAAACTCCGCAGACGTGATCTACACATGATAAAACTAATGAGAAATGCATTTGATGATTATTTCTCTTTGGGGGTCAACGATCGTCTGTAATTTAGTTACTTGAAATAATGGTAACGATACACGCGTTAGCTGGCACAAAAGTATGCAAGTAGCTTGCATGTCATTATGGTATTCACCAATCAGCTTGCATGCCGTGTGCCATAACAACTTCTGATTGGTGAATACCATACTGGTATGCCAGCTACTTGCATACTTTTGTGCAAGTTACAGGCATGTGTGTGGAGCCCTAACAATTAAAAAAAATCTAAACACGATTAAACAAAAAAATACTGATTTTCTCAACTCATATTTGAAGTAAATACGCTATGCTATATTTTGCGTGGATGTGACACATATTTTCCCCCAACTTCTTTTTAGGGTTCCGTACCCAAAGGGTAAAAAAACGGAACCCTATTACTAAGACTTCGCTGTCCGTCCGTCTGTCTGTCACCAGGCTGTATCTCAAGAACCGCGGTAGCTAGACAGTTGAAATTTTCACAGATGATGTATTTCTGTTGCCGCTATAACAACAAATACTAAAAATAAAATAAATATTTAAGGGGGGCTCCCATACAAAAAATCGTGTATTTTTCGGCGTTTTTGCCGTCTGTCTGTCGCCAGGCTGTATGTCAAGAACCGCGGTAGCTAGACAGTTGAAATTTTCACAGATGATGTATTTCTGTTGCCGCTATAACAACAAATACTAAAAACAAAATAAAATAAATATTTAAGGGGGGCTCCCATACAAAAAAACGTGTTTTTTTCGGCGTTTTTGCCGTCGGTCTGTCGCCAGGCTGTATCTCAAGAACCGCGGTAGCTAGACAGTTGAAATTTTCACGGATGATGTATTTCTGTTGCCGCTATAACAACAAATACTAAAAACCAAATAAAATATATATTTAAGGGGGGCTCCCATACAACAAACGTGTTTTTTTTCGGCGTTTTTGCCTTGTTGTACGGAACCCTTCGTGTGCGAGTCCGACTCGCACTTGGCCAGTTTTTTTATGTTTTTTTCTCTGCGTTTGCCGCAAAAAAACGTATTTTCTTTCTTTACCAGCGGTCTATGTGAGTCTCGATGAGACTCGCATTCTCGCATCACGTCAGAAACTGTCCTCGTATAGCCTTTTAAAAATAAATCAATTAATTTTTTTGTGGTCAGTGGCTTCGTTTGTCTTACCATAAATGATGGCTGGATCGATATGTGCAGGTGCGGCGGCGAGGGGTGCATCTGCATGTAATGATGCATGTGGTGGTGGATATGTTGTCTGTCACTGGAAAAAAATACTTTTTCTAAGACACTTTCAAATTACAGCACTAAACGTAAGTCATATATGAATCAAAAATCAAAAATTCTGTAGTAATTTGTAGTCTGAAAGGGGTTGTTCCGTTAATCCACCCCAAAAATCCACCCTAAGGTGGATACACGTAAACGCACGTTCGAGAATCCACCCTAGGCCTAGTAGGATAAACGGAATTGATAGGCTTACGGTGGATTCTCGGATAATATGTTTCCGGGTTTTTGTTTGGGGTGGATAAACGGAATAACGGGTCTGAAGTGATAATTATTTCCGAATTGTCAAAAATGTTAATTGAAAATGCAGATTGTAAAATCGTAGAGCAGATAGTTGAAAGTAGACGAAGCGACTGATTTGAGCTGAGTAAATTGGTAATATCTACACTTCGCCTATGGAGTTATAAAGGCTGACGATACCTCGTGGTGACGGGTCTTTGCCCTCGCATCGCTGCAATCACCCGGCTCGCCAGTCGACGCCGCCTAGAAGCGAATACATTTGTTCTCGCCGCGCGGATTTTGGTCAACAGCATAAGACAGTACGAGTCTATCGATATTTGGGCCCAACATCAGTATCAGTACGAGTTTTGTTAATATTTGCGATCTTGGATTGTCAAGTTCACCATGCTCGCCACCGAAATATCAATAAGGCAAGTAGCAGATTTAATAATACAGCTTATGGCAGATATATTGGATCTTGATATTGTAATCAAATTGAATACTTCAAAACATAAAACTACTTACAGCATCATGGGCGGCGGCGGGCCCCCTCCAATGTCACGTTGTTCCAGCTCATCGGGGAACTGAAACAAAGATAGCATTAGCACTGTGCCTAAACCCTGGAACCCACGAACGATTTTTTAACATGATGATTTTCTGCGCACTGGATTTTCAACACACTGCTTAGTGCTAAGAGTTGAAAATATAACAGGGTATTTTTTGACGTACTGGGATACACTCTGTTATCAATGTTCGGCAGAATATCGAGAGTTGAAAATCCAGTGCGCGATAAAAAATCGCATATGCTATCTGTGCTATCAAGGAGAAATGGTAGGGCAGACGATAGTTAACGAATGAGGTATCTTGTCTGCACAACCACCTGAACTAGTGAATTCGGATCACGATTAAAAGCTGAGCTAACATAGAGTACGTATTTTAAACAGAAAAAAAATCATTTGTCCTGAGACACAGGCTAAGGCAAGAGGGGTTAACTAATTCATAAAGTGATAATATATCAATAAGGTAGGTGGTTAATAATGTTAATTATGATGATGATGATGTCAAATAAATAAAAGGTGAATATACAGCGAGCACTGTGGTTGGCGGGAGCGGCACGGGCGGGAACTGAGCGAAGGCAGGCCCGAAGCCGTCGCCCATCATGCTGCGACGTTGTAGCTCCTGAAATTATGACGAACATATTTACTTCCCATCGGCAGAAATAACCAACTTTCATACAAACTTTAATCCCTTACGTAATCCCCTCCCTTTAGGGGATGGATTTTCAAAAATCCTTCCTTAGTTCTCACGTTCGTTATATGTCTAAGAAACTCTTGTGCAAAATTTCATGCTTCTAGTCCCAGGCAGGACCCAGCGGTTTAAGCTGTGCGTTGCCTGTTAGTGAATGAATTTAAGAATTTTACTAAGTAGAAGTGGCTAAAAAGCCTGCCCAACTTAACATGGGATGGGATGGACTGGGCAGGATAAATTTGTATAAGTTCGTGGGTGGAGGTGCACTTACCATCATGTGATGTTGTCGTTGCCAGAGCCGCTCGTGGACAAGGTACGGCGGAGCGACGGACATGCCGTCCCGACGTCGTTCACCCACTGTTTATGTGGAAAGAAAAGTTATCAACACACTCGGAACTCCTCATTTCTCTTCCGTTGCCATGTAAAAAGTCTTCACCGTGAACCATTGAGTAACCAGTCTTTACGGCCTGGCCACGGGACATTCGTGGCAGCGAAAATTCGCCCCGTGCGAACGGCAAAGCGTCTTGTGACTAAAACAAATGTATAGAAATGTAACTAGCCATGCCACGCGTAGCGGCGACCGGCGAAGTTAGCCGAGCGAGTGGCGGCGGGGTGGGCGATAGAAACGAATGTATGAATCGTTACGGCGCATGCCACGGACTCGTGCGATAGACGCGGCGAATAGTGCAAGAAGCCAAACAAGTTTATTTGTATTCGCCGCGAAATAATGAACACCGAAACTTTTAGCTCGTGGCCGTGTAAACTGCGCCGCGTAGATTGTCGCACCGCCAGACGCACCGCCGCGCCGGTCGCGACGCCCTGTCCCGTGGCCAGCGGGTTACGGAGGTCAAATAGACAGTCGTTCCATCTAAAATACTGGTATTTAGATTCATCCGGTTAAACTATAAGCCGATTCCAACATAGTCGGGAAAGGCTAGGCAGATAATGATTTGGATCTTTAACATAACATAGTCGGAATAAAGTTCGACATTCAAAAATGGCTCGATGGTTTAAACCTGGCTCTACTGATAAATCTGGTTTTGTAATAAGGCCGTTTATCGGTTAGGTGGTTCTCATTTTAGGGATATGCGCTAAGGTAGCCCGCTGCATTCAATTTTTCTAACGTTTTTTTGCAATTAGCAGGTCAGTGTCCGGTTGTATGTTCACCAAAATATAATAGGCTATTTGACTGGTTTCTGATAAACATCTCAGATTATTTAATGGTGTCTAACGAGCCCACAAAAACCTATTACTTCAAATTGCATAATGTATTTCTTTTAAAAAATGTACTGTTTAAATAAGCCGCCAAAACGCTATCTTTAACAATATGGCGTCGTGACGTCACAATTCACGTAAACAAACGTTGAAACGGTCGAGATACTAGACAAAAGTCATCTGTTCTGTCAACGAGACAGAAATTTACTAAATCATGACGTCATCTTAAGTTCAGCCAATCCAGACCGTTTTCGATTACGTGGCGCCAGATTTAAAAAAATGAAGTTTTTTCGGGATTTTTTTTATAAATAATACATTGTTTTGTAGTAAAATTAATGCAAATCGATTTTAAAAGCGATAATCTATACGAGTGTCAATAATTATGACCTTATTTTTTACATTGTCAAATAGCCTATTTTACTAGCTGAACCGGCGAACTTCGTACCGCCTCAGAATTAAATAATGTAACAAAGTTCAATAACTTTGCAGAAAACCTAAAGTACATTCAAATTTTCATGGTGATCGGTTGAACAGTGTTGGAGTGAAACAAAATATAATTATATACTTTTCATTCTAAGCACTTCATTTTCAGTCACTCTAGAACGCAATTCTGACATGCCAATACGGTCATTATCATTATGGTGAATGCGCAGTGGTAGACCGCGAAATGGAAATTTTCTTTCGTTTTTTGCAATTTGCAGGTCAGTGTCAGGTTGTTGCTTTTAGTGAGACTTCCGACAGTTTCAAAGTCCAAATTACAAAAATTGACAATAAAACTGATTGTCATTTTTGTATTATGAACTCAAACTCAAAACTTAAAAAGTTAGAACTCGTTTTGTAATAAGACGAAGAGAGAGAGAGATGATGAGAGATTGATGACTATCTTGTGCCCGCGACTTCGTCTTTGTCAGCTAAGACTCTTAAGAGCCGCGCAAAAAGAAAAAAAGTCATAAAGAACGCTAAGCGAAAAAGAAGTAATAGCGCGGGCGGACGATACGTCGAAATAAAATAATTAGTCGTACTCAACGCTTCTCCTCCACTTTTATTATGCGCACAGCCAAAGTGTGGAACTCTCTGCCGGCTGTGTTCCCTCCCACATTTAACCCGTCTGCCTTCAAAGCAAGAGTGAACAGGCATCTTCTGGGCACGCTCGTTCCATCATAGACCTCATCTATCGCTTACCACCAGGCGTGATCGGGGTTAAGAGCGGGCCCATTTAGTAAAAAAAAATATTATGTTCATAAATTTTCTTTTTATGGGGTGGAGGAAGGGGTGAAAATACGAAATGCATACGGACGAAGTCGCGGGGAAGTGCTAGTACTATATAAGTATAGATTTTAATGATTATTTAAATGCTAGAAATAGGTACATATTTGTGACGGTCGCGAATCATATTTTGGTCAACATAGAACCTAACACTGAACTGCTAAGTGCAAAAGCGTAAGAAAATTTGAATTTTGCGGGCTACCATGGCGCTTTTGCCTAAGTAGCTTGTACTCACTGTGTGCGGGCGGCGCGTGGTGATGATGATGGTTGGTGGGGTGTGCGTGTGGCGGCTGGTGCGCGTGGTGCGGCGCGTGCGGGGGCGCGCCGCAGCACGCGCAGCCCGCGTGGCCGCAGCAGCAGCGCCGGCAGCCGCCGCACGCGCTCACGCGGACCCTGACCCACACCATAATAATAGCTTTATTTTCTTTTAACATTTTTCCCTTATCTTTCTTATAATAAGATTTTGTAACAATATTAACAAAAAAAAATAGGCATGTATTTTACCTTTTTTGGGGTTCTAAAAATAATAAACAGTCAAGAAACTGCGACCAACTTGGATGTAGCGCTCGCCGACCGCGGCAGTGGCACCGCTCGCTTCGCCCGCTAGGCTAGCGCGCGGTTCGTCACGTTTCTAAACTAACCTAACCTATTAGGTCGTGGTACCCTAGCTTAGTTACTGCGTGCGACCTACTGTGAGAAAACGCCAGAAAGTTAAAAAGAGGCTCAATTATTTAAAAAAGTTTACTTACATCATATTAGTGTTAGTTTCTATATTGGTAATATTACTAAGTATATGTATTTTTGGTGTTAACATTGATGTTCTCTATGTCTTTTTTGTGGGCAGTGCTGTGTTGTTCACTGTATGTGAAGACTTGTAATTGGCTGACAGTTACTTTAACTATTTTTATTGTTTTGTTTAGCTGTAAGTCTCCCTAAGCCAAAAAAGGTGTTATGAGGATTAGTTTAATATTTCCCCTAAAAATAGGTATAAACCTTCTCCAGCCGTTTCCAAGCAGTTCTATTTCTGGCTATGATGCACCACGTTCTGCCTGCTATCTTTGCTTGACCCGCTTACAACTCATTCAAATCCTGCGGATATCCAGGGAGGATATTTAAGATGGGCAGTAAGGTGCAGGTACCTTGACCGTGTAGCTACAGGAAAACGGTCTTAAGAGACTGTCCTTAACCTTTTGAGAAATTATGATCTGCATTCACAGTTTTTGAACAATTGAACATTAGCAAGAAAATGGGCAATTTTCACATAAACTTTTTTTATGCCAATTGATCCTGCTTCTTATAAGGATAAAAAAGAAACAATCTATGGGTACAACTGAGGTTTGAGTACTACAAAAGTCAAACAATACAAAAAATCCCTTACAAGTCTAAATGTTCAAAATTATTTGAGGACATTTTTTCTTAGAATGTCAAAAATCAAAAGTAACAAACTATTAAAATTCTGTTCTCAAAGCAAATAAAATAATAACGCGTATTCGTTCGAAATTCGAAGTTCAATTGTTTTCTTAATTTTCGGCCAGTCTTAATACCTAATTGTGGTGGCCAGACTCTATCCATAATGAAAAAAGTAAGTTGGGAGTCTAATTTCCTACGACATGTATGAGAAAAGTTTTTCGCGATTTCTGACTTTTCTAGTACTCAAACCTCAGTTGGTCCCATAGAGTATTTTGATCCTTGTAAGAAATACGATCGAATGGCATCAAAAAAAGTTTATGTAAAAATTGCCAATTTTCTTGTCTGTAAAATTTGTGAATGCCAATCTAAATTTCTCAAAAGTCATGGACAGTCTCCTAAGTCCGGTTTCCCGTAGCTACAACGATTAAGGTACCTACCCTTACTGCCCCATCTCAAAAATCCACCCTGTCCTAACATGCAGTGGAATTGTACCGCAGACCAATTTTCTTGTCTGTAAAATCTGTGAAAGCCAATCTAAATTTCTCAAAAAGTTATGAACAGTCTTCTAAGACCGTTTTCCCGTAGCTACAACGATTAAGGTACAGACGCCAGCACATCAAGCTACTACATTCTGTAAAATTTCTCAACTTTATTGCTAAAGCATAAAGTTCAAAGTTGATTGGGAAAAAATTGACAGTTTCGGGTAGCTTGCGATGTGCTGGCATCTATACCTATCCTAGTAAGAGTAGGTACCTTAATACGGGGCAGTAGCCCCGTCTCAAAAATCCAACCTGTCCTAACATGCAGTGAAATTGTACCGTACAGTCTATGCACATTATATTACAAAACACTACACTGACAATATACTGTTTGAAGTGTTCCGAGTAAGGTTCACACACTAAGGTCCAGTTACACCCAGCACCATAAATCATATGTATTTAGCGCTAAATAAACGAATTTAAAACACGACTCCGTTTCTTATAATCGTTTGAAGATGACAGAACGATGTTTTAAAGACGGTCAGCGTGAAATGCATTTGGTAAAAAATATTACAATTTCCTATATCTGGTAGATAGGCACTCCACAAAACCTCAGTGTCTACTACACGAACACATAAATTATATCACAATGTATGTACCATATCGAGTGCGGTCTGACCGATATCGATGAAATTGATTATTCGCGCTAGCTACGACTCAAATAAAAATGTTCGGAAGAACAATACGTTCTTTTAATACGATTCATTTCCGAAGTAACAGGCATAAAATAATAACAGAAACAGAACTTTAGGACTGAAACCCTGCTGAACCGGTACAGACTACAGATGTATGTGGTTGGACCTTTGAAAAGCACAATTTCTCGGCCACTCAAGACATGTTAAAACGCAGTCAAAAAGGGATGTTTAGTAGTCCTTTCGAGTATAAAATTCGAATTCGATCCAATATGGGTGACTTATGGAAGACGTACACCGCACAGTATAATGACCAAACTAAAACGTTAGAATCACTTCAATCTTCGTTTATGTTTAATAGATATGGCGTGCCACAGGGCAGTATCTTAGGGCCGCCAATGTTTTTGCTTTACATAAATGATTTCCCAGAGGTTATAAATCATAAATGTGTACTATTTGCCGACGATACTACAATTATAATCAAAGGACAAGATAAAAGTTCGTACGAACAAGAAATAAATATTGCTCTTCAAACAACTATAGAGTGGCTAGAGGCTAATAATTTAAAAGTTAATATTAATAAAACAAAGTTTATACAATTTCATACCTATCGATCAAAACCGCTGGCACTAAATATATCTTATAAAGGGGTCGCCCTGGCAGAAACTGACTCTATTAAGTTCCTTGGAATAAATCTAGATAAATTTTGTTCATGGAAAAATCATATAAATGACATTTGTGCTAAAATAAATAGTTTTATATACCCTTTGAGGCGTATAAGCTGCGAGGTATCGAGAAATGCTGCAATAACGGCTTTCCATGGCTATATAACCTCCACTCTAAGGTATGGTATTATCCTGTGGGGTCGTTGTGTGGAGATTGATCAAGCATTCGTAATGCAAAAAAAGTGTCTAAGAGCTATATTTGGGCTGAAGCAAATAGAATCATGTCGTCCGTTCTTTAGGAAATATAAAATATTAACTCTACCATGTATTTATATATTAGAATCCTGTATATTTGTTTTCAAACATAAGAGACTTTTCCAGCAAGCTACAAGCTACTATGCCCCACGATCTATGTATACTAATAAGTTATTTCAGCCGAGGACGAATCTTACATTTACAGGTAACAACAGCTATAGTATGTGCATAAAGTTGTATAACAAAATACCAAATTCTATAAAAACGCTCCCATTTTCTAGATTTAAAAATAATTTGACGAGGTTTTTAATCGAAAAATGCTTTTATAGTGTACATGAATTTTTGGATTATAAATTGTAAGTTTTGTAAACTGCACGGTCATTTTAATTTATTATGACATATTGACATGCTTATTATTGACATTTATGATTATTAATTATTTTTATTATTCTTTTTAAATTTTATAGTGACATTTATTTAATTCAATGACACAATTTTAATGGGATTATCTTTTTACTGAGTGCATGATTATTATCAATAATTAATTTCAATAAAATAAAATATGTAGCCTTATTTTATATTTGCACGCCGAAATTAAAGGCAGAATAAGAGAACAATTCTGTATATTTTACCAACCTTCTGTACCTTATTTATGCAAATAAATGACTTTTGACTTTTTGACACCAAGTTATTCGGCAACAATGGACATTGGGCAAAAATGTATGGGTCTTGGTCCAACTGTCCACCGCCACTAACGAGACCTATGCCACTGAATAGTTTATTAAATAATTACTTTTACTAACGCACCCCTAGCAAGAAATGTGTCAGTATACGTCATAGTTAAACAAGCCGTGTTCCCGAGTCCCAATCGGATTTTCCATCGACAAAAATGACGAACTTCCATCTTTTATCCCCAAACTCAAACTCAACTCCCCCATTAGGGGATTAATTTTCAAAAATTCTTGCTATCCACATTAGTTGTATAGGAAACTCTTGTGCAAAATTTTATGCTTCTAGATCCAGCGGTTTAGGCTATGCGGTGTCTGTCAGTGATGTATTTAAGAATTTTACTTAGTAGATCTAGTTGTCTCGTTAGTGGTGGACATTTGGACGTTTTTGCCCATTGTCTAAGCGTTACTCACCTGGTCCGTACAAGATGAGCATGCGGCGGTATCTCGTTGTGAGTGAGATGCGGCGGGTAGCTGCCCCGGCGCGGCACGCCGAGGATGGTGCGCGCGCTGCCCACCCAGCCCGCGCCCGGCGGCGAGGGGGCCGCTGGTGAGCGGGGCGCGGCCTCTTCCGCTGCGTAGCCAACGCGGCCCGGGGACCCCGTCAAGTCTATCACCTCTTGCTGCTGCATTTACAAAATATATTTATTAATAATAGAGGTAAAGTGGCGCCGAGTTGTTTGGAAATCGGTTATGGGTAAGTTCCGTTATGCACATGCCCATATGCTGAGGATTGAAGAAAATGTCGTGACTTCGTGAGGACAATTTTGAGTATGAATGTGGATGGTTATAACGGTACAGAAAGACAAAAGAAACAATGGATGGACTGTGTGAAAGACGATATGGCTAGAACGGAGGTAACTACCGAGTAGTACCTAGATGATGACTAATAGAGAAGTATGGAAAGAAAAAGACATGTTGCGTTGGGATAAGGGCAAGAAAATGATTAATTGAAAGGTAAAATACATAGTTTTCGTCGAGGATCAAATCTTCTTTCAATTTATAACAGTTCCTTGCAAAATGTTAAAGATGTCATTAAACTCAAAGAAATCCATTGCCCTTGTAGAGACCAGACTATTATCAGACTGAAATTACGTGACGCGGTGTCGCCGCGTCACGTAATTTCAGTCTGATATTGCAGGCGTAAGTTCGCAAATTTTCCGTCACGTAATTTCGCTAGGTGTGTCATAGTAATAGCACTTACTTCTCTAAACATAGGATTTTTTAAGAAATGTTATTATTTTATTGGCTGTCTTACTTTCCTTCTAAATTAAAAAAAATAAGCCAAAATGTTTAAAATTGATGTATTCCAGGACCCTGAAATACTTACAGCATTGGAGTAGTCTCCTACGAGCATAACGCCATCATCAGAACTGGAGTCAGAGACCCAATCCAGCTGTAAGTCAGGAGCTGACAGCACGTTACCAGGCGCTGCCGAAGGTTCGGTAGCTTGCGTTTCCTGAGTTACAGAAACAAAAACGTAACTAAATCATATCAAGTCCATCATGTTATTACATTGATGTGTAGGGCAACAAACCTGATTATTTGTAGACCTGTTATCAGCCGCCTGACGCCCTGAACTAGTCCCTGGCTGTGGAGACGTTTGCTTCGGTCTTCGGTCACCACCAGCATCAACTTTACAACATCTCCTTGCATTGTCAAGTTCTTGTTTTACATCAACGTTTTCAGTGAGATTTGCATTAGTAGTACCAGGCTCTATTTTAACTGGACATGGCTCCACAACTTCTGTTTTGATGCCACTCACTGACGGCATGTTCTCGTCTTTTGTTGGTTCTTGTTTAATAACAGGCTGTTGCGTACCAGGTTCTTCCTTAACTTTTATCATAAACCCTGATGCTTCACCACCACTGCTTGCATTGCTAGTACTCTGTTTAGGTACTCTGCTTGTTTGAGATCCATTTTGTCGGTTGTTATTTGGACTGTGACACTCTTCAGTGTGATTATGAGAAGGCTGCGACAAGTCACTGTGGAAATTCACTTTGCATCCACAATTACTGCGAGATCCACAACCTGTGTTTTCTTGCTTTATTTGTATTTTCACTGCAGCCATATTTGGGGTTTGTGTGTTGTTGTTTTGGCTGTTTTGTCTTCGTTGATCTACAGTTTGCAAAAGTAGATTGCTAGCATTTGGTACAGTAGCATTAGTGTTCCTTGAAGGTTGTGTCCCAGGCTCACCTTTGATCTCTACTCTCGGCAGCTCTCCAGAGTGACTGCTGTTTCCATTACCTGCACCACTTCCATTGCCATTCGCAGCCAGGTGCCCAGCACCATTGTCGCATTGTTTCTTTCTTGGTGTGGATACATTATCTTCTTCTTCTGAACTTACTTCTATTAGATTTGGTACTTCATTCTCTTTCGAGTGTCGTCTCCGAGGAGAGATGTTGAGCTTGCGACTAGGCCGTTCTAAGCCGTTCGGTTGATTTGCGTTATCTCCTGTGGCAGTTCCTTGATTATATGCATTTGACCTTGGATGTAGATATTCATATTCTGGGTGATTATCAGATATTTGCATTCCATTGGAAATTGAGTATGGGAGTGGATGAGGCATATAGTTTCTGCCTTCACTCAGGACTATAACGTTGTTGTGGTAAGGAGCTCCATACTCCCTTGGCGGCTGAATGCCCGGATAATGTGCATAGTTCGGAAAGTAGTAACCATGTTGATTAAGTGAGTGAGGTTTTGGCTGATAACGAATGTTTATGTCTGGGATTCTCCTCTGGCCAGTGCCATCAGTACTGTCAGGATTGTTAGTACCAAAAGAGTAGTCAAGTGAGCTGGAGCTATCTGGTAAGGGTTGATATTCTTCAGGGACAGGAGTGTGTGAGTCTGCAGGGTGGGAGAGAGAGGACAGGTTTACTTCATAAGGTTGGTTCGGAGTTGTAGAGTTAACATAGTTTGATGAGACAGGTTTTGGTGTTTGTTCATTAGTATTTGCCTCAGTTCCAGTAGAGACACTTTCAACTGGTTCAGATGTTGTCGGCATCACTTCTACTTCATCATCACTTTCTGCAAAGAGGGCATCACACTCCATTTGTTCTGTAATGAAATGAGCTGTATTTTAATACCCATTCATAGTATGTATTCCCGGGAATCCGGGATGAGGAAAGGATTAACCTTTCCTATCGTGAACGTGGATCTACGCAAGACACAATGGCTTCAACCGGTTAAATATTAATTTGTGGTTAAGGCGCCACCTCGAAAATAAATCGTAGCGTAATTTTAGTAGGTTTTTATCTTTTATTTATCCTTTTGATAGATTTTATTTTTGTAAATGTGAGGACTTTATAGGTCTTGTAAACTTTATATCTGTAGACCATTTTTTATTTTATCTAGTACCTGGTACTTGTTGACAAGCCTACGTTGTCCTCCTATTAATTTTAAAACATTGTAAAAGCCAATTATTTTTAAAAAAGAGTACTTTCTTGCCGGCTGTTCTCCATAGGAAACAACCAATTGGAACCGTGCACCTAGCTTCTGACGTTTCATAAGTGCCCATGTAGGTTAAACATATAATGTGAAATAAAATATTTTGAATAAGGTCAATGTAGTGTTTACAAATAATTATGTCATCTCACAATAAAAATGTGGTATTTAATTTGCTTTTTAGTAATTATATCAGAAAGCACTTGTTATTCTCATGGCCCAAAAAATAATGTTGTTTCCTTTTACAACTTACTATCTAAAAATACACTATTTCCTGTTAAACATTATCCTTATCCATATCCTCATATTTGAGAGAGAATATGTTTAAGTGAATATTTTTGATGCACCAACATTATAAACAAAGCTAATTTAAACTACAGCTGTTGGTCAGTTATCAAAAGAAAGGGCTCCATAACTAGTATAAAGTATTGTTAATTTAATCTCATATTAGGTATTTGTATTATTTAAAAAAAGTGAAATTTTAATTTTATGTAAATATAAAATTTCACTTTTTGGCATATTTTGGCTTCTACTTCTTTATTTCTTAACGCAGTATGCTGGAAGAGATTTCTTTAGGAATAAGCATCACCTTTGTACATATTTTTCTGTTCTTTTCTTGTACATAAATAAAATAATTAAACCCTATGAATCTCTCTGATTAGTTAAGAAAGATAGTTGCTACTCAATTATCTCCAACTGCAAACTATTATCTGAAACACCCCAATTATAACCTTTATGCATCACAAATTATACATGTTTAATTAAACAACAAGATGTACAAAGGACGCAGTCAAAGAATCTAGGCCCATCAGATTTCTGGGGCATCAGCACCTCTAAATGAAAAACTTCCTTTAAATTGGACACACTTGGGAGTACTAATTTCTGACTTTTGTATCATACTATCTAAACCTCAGTTGTGAAACTCTGGGAATATTATTCTAATATCTTGGGAGAATGTATATTCACATTTTCATTGTCATTGGTATAATTAGTCTAGTGGTTGCAAGTGTAACTGTTGGGCATTGGGTCGTGGATTGATCCACAACCCCCTGCCCAGCATATACACTTATTTCTTGTTATTATATTATTCTAGCTTTTACTCGCGTCTTCGCCAGCGTCGAGGTCGGAAGTTAATCAACAGGAACATACTAATGAGATAAAAAGTATGCTGTGTTAGTCCAGGTTATAAAGTATCTGTGGGCCAATGTTCACTTTGTTTACGAGATTGAGTAACAAACATCTAAACATACAAACTTTTTTTATCAGTAGGATTTTCATCCAATCCTTGCTAATTCTTCCATGCCTAGTCTATAATTAAGTAGGCAACAAGCTCTGCTTCAGTACTTGACAAATATGGAAAAAAGGAAAATCAAAGGGAAAAGGATAGTTACAATCACCGTATGTATGGTAGGGACATGCTCGAATTAGATGTGACTGGCGCTAAGCTAATTTGCAATCAATAAAATTAATGTACAAATGGTTTCACATAATATATGTCTACCTTTAACCTAATTATAAATTGTGCAACTGAATTAATGTACATTATGAAAGTAGTTCAAGTAAACGATTCTGAATTTTTACTGAATCAATTTCTGTAATTTTTTATATAGTTCATTTGTTATTCCAAAAATAATTAAAACTACATAAATTACACTCACACTTCCGCTGTACAGTCAAAACAAACCAAAATGGACAAAGTATCAGCTACGCTAGACCCTATAAGTACGACTGTGTAAAGTGACCAGAATTTTTTCGCACAATCAGTATAATTAATAAACAATGTTTTTTTTATAAAATATTAAAAATTCAGTGTATGTATTATGATTATAACATAGTATTGTAATTGGGGTGTTTGGTGGTGTACGATAATTCCAGGACAAGTTGTAGATTGAGGATTGTTTATTTACCTTTTAATAAGACATAAATATAATTAATCTATTATTGTTATTAGGTACCTGCAAGTTAAAGAACAGAGTATTGAAAATAACTAATAAGTACTTTCAGGTTTATTCTATTTTTTAAATGCAATTGAGTATTCATTGAAAATCCACTTGAAATAAGTGTTACTACATAATTTCACATTCAGTGTCCTGTTAATAAATTACTAAGACAGATATATTTAATTTATTAGATAGGAAATTACTGTAGGTACCTCATCATTGAGTGAATTAGATCTTGAGACTAGCAATAGAATAAAGCTGAGGAGCTGAAAGCTATAGATAAATTCTTACCATTCCTCTGTTGATTGTCAGAAGTTGTAGATGTAAACACAGTATCCAGGATGGCTGCCAGAGATGATGGACCAGCGATATCCCAAGACGGCGACAACTGCTCGCCCTCGTAGCCTTTCTCGGTCATTTTATTAACAATAATACCGTTCCATAACGTACCAACTGAGATTAAACGTACAAGGTAACTTCGTAACTCTTGCTATTGTCAACACTCAACATCCGACATGAAGGAAGTCATATTCACTTAATTTTAACCATATTTATATTATTTCCTAATTAATTAAAAAGCACAAGAATACAATCGTTCCGACTACATGAATACTGCGAGAAAAATCTAATAGAAAAACAGAAATAAAACTTTTCCTGATTTTGTCTGTATACCTATCAATAATAAGTACGATTCAAAGACTACAACAATATGTACGATTATTTTTTTAATACGAGTGACAAATACAAGTTTTGAGTTATTCTGTAAATATTTAATTTTTTGACGATCGACTAAAATTGTGTTGTTTTAGTCGATATTTCAACAATCATTTAATTTATTGGCAAAACCAGATTTCATTATTATATGAAAATTATTACTAAATCACGTCGCAGACAAAACGACTTCATGAACCGAATACTGTTTACGGATCACTCGCTCGTGCGTGAAAATTACTTTACTTTTTGGTGAAAAGCACGGTGGCCGGTTGGAACGTATTGTTATGTTAAGCCCCAGCTACACGAGCCGTATCAGATGTTGATTAGACTGACGACGACGTGACGGTGGTAAACAGTTTGACTATCAATATCAAACTTTCTGCGTGCCACGGTGCCACCACAACGCCTCTGTCAGTACATTACATTCATATTATTTATTTAGTATTACAATATACAGAATGTTTTTATGGTCCACCTACACGCTACATCTTTGCAGTTAAACACGATCTACACGGTTTGAAACCAGTCTACAAACCAAGGTGACCTTGAAGTTGTTGTTGCGAGATACCTGCTACATGGTTTAAAACCAACATTTTCTTCTGCCACTGGTTTGCAACGCAGGTCTTTCTACCAAGGACGTTTAAAGGTCATACGAAATTGGTGTCATACCACTGTCTACACTGTTTTAAACTTAGAAAAAACTTTGAAACCACCGTTTTAAACCGTGTAGTGTAGATCGTGCTTTAAAGTTGTGCAGGCAAGACGACGGAGAAGCAGTGTGGCCTAGCACTAACATCAGACATGGTCAGATGGCTAAGACGGAGGTTACACGTTCATTCTGATGTCAGTTCAGTCTGTGACCTTGATCACGTCTAGAATGATGGCAGAATGATGGAATGACGCGCGGTATTACACGGTAAGTCAGACTGACGATCAGTCTAACCGAAAACTTCTACGCGATAACACGCATGCATTTGGTATGGATTTTAACAAGAAAAATAATATGCTCCCGTTGCCTTCGTAGACAGGGCTAATATTATAATAGCGTTAGTTTATGGCGGCGTACCCGTGAGTGGATATATTAGTAGAAAAAGAAAGCGGTGGTATAAAAAGTGGCTAATGAAAAGACCATAAATTCACTTAAATTTACTGAATGAGATATGAGACAGATAAAGATATATTTATTGCATAACTGTGTACATAAAGTTCTTATACATATTTTTTTGTTTGTTTCAAGTCTACCCGAGTCGGATATGCAATAGTAATAAGAAATTGGGTACTTACAAATTCTATTTTTTATCAAAAAACTCATGCAGATTAGGGATGTGAAATATTTAATAATTGATTTTTATTCTATAAAAATCGATTTTTATAATCGATTTACATATTACAAAAAATCGATTAATAAAAAATCGATTTCTTATTCACTGCCGATTTTTTTTACCTAGAATTTAGAACGGCCGCGCAACGCGCAACACAGCTTTTTAGTCAGGAGCGCGAAGCCGCAAAGTACCGCGAAGTGTACCACTAACTAATAAATGAATGACGCTAAAGGGCGCTCCACACGGCTAAGATACTATAATATTTTATCTTTGTAATCCTTTTGTAATCCCCCTAAATATGAAATAAATAATATTATCTTCGTCGTGTGTAATGGTCCATTGAATTGTATGGCGAGCGATATTGTATCTTAAGGGGGAAGCGCTAAGGTGGCCCGCGAAATTCAAATTTTCTTACGTTTTTTACAATTTGCTGGTCGGTATTAAGTTGTACGTTGATTAAAATATGATTCGCGGTCGTAACAAATATGTATTTACAGAATTATAATCATTACAATCAGTAATACAACTTGTTAAGTTAGTATAATCCCCAAATGTCAAGATTTCATGAAATAGTCATTCTTGGGGATTACATGGTCTTAGAGAGTTGTGTTGATGACTTTAATGATTATAATAATTTTATTCTGTAAATACATATTTGTTACGGGCGCGCAAAACTTTAACTTAGAAAGATGTATTAATGATTCTTAGGATTAAAATTCTCTAAATATGTACCTGTTATTGTCGCGAATAATATTTTGATCAAGATACAACCTGACACTGACCTGCAAATTGCAAAAAACTTAAGAAAATTTGAATTTCGCGGTCTACTACTATCCATTCACCCTAAGAAATTTCTTCCTGCGAAAGGAGAAATTTAAAAAAAAAACCTTTTTTGTGTAAAAATAATGTTTCGCTTGTTGATATTATTATTATTAACCCTTCGCATGTCGCGTGTACAGGGTATGTACAGATAACAATAGAATTTCATGCGACGGGTTAATAAAACTGAGTGCTGTGATAGTGATTATCGTTATTTCAGGCGTTTAATTTAATCTATCAAAAAAAAGGAAAAAATCGATTATTTTTTAATCGATATTATTACTAGGCAAAATAATCGATTAATTAATAATCGATTTTTTATGTATACTGTCACATCCCTAATGCAGATTATAAAATACCTTATCAATAAACATTTTCTTCAATTTATTTTTAAACATATTTCCATTTAATTCTTTAATTGCTGGCGGTAACTGATTGTACACACGAATAGCAGTAACATAGGTACTTTTATATTACATCATATTGTTAATAACTGGTAAATTAATGTCATACTTATTTATATTGTTTCCGAATATTTAGACACAGGAGAAGAAGATGACTATGCTGATTATTATCGAATTAAAGAATTTCATTTTAATTTTTTTATTCCAAAGAATAGGTAACATTTCCTAATGTAAGAATAAATTCTTTCTCCGGGGCTAATGGTAGAAATGGGGACGTCGTCGGGAGCGGCGAGGGAGTCGGCGCAGGCGGCGACATGTCGTGCGACTCCATCGCTGTCTAAGCAGTGACTGACATCAGACTGATAGCTAATAAACACACGTTCATTCTGGCATCAGTCTGACCAGACTGACAAAAATTATTAAAATATTTAAATAATCATCATTCTGGACCATCATTCCATCAGTCTACGTGTTACACAATCAGTTTCCCGTCATTCTGACATAAATCACAGACTGAACTGACATCAGAATGAACGTGTAACCTCCGTCTAAAAGGTCCCAGCAACTAGGCCATTAAAATAAAAAATAAAATAAAAAAAACATGGTCAGATGTCATTCATTACGTCAAACGGCGCGTCAAAAATACGTAACTCCGTTTATGTCAATTCAATGATTTGAAGTTTCAGTCAGTCTATCAAAAATACTCTGGTCTGCTGTGATTTAAAGTTTTCAACAAAGACTACAGTCTATTATTATTTATTTATAAGTATATTAATCTGTTCAGTCTACTCTAAGGATTTCAACACAGACTACACTATAATGCAGGATTTCAATGAAAGCACATCAGTTCAATAGTCATTAATTTTTCAATAAAGTAAAACAAATCTATCCACTAGGTCCACTACATTCAGTCCAAAGAGTAAAGTAACTAGGTTCATTCATTCAGTCTTGGTCAGACGTTCGAATTGAAAAGACGTGCTAACTTAGTTAAGCGAACTTTGCTTTTAAAAGGTGGTTTATTTGTATAGTGTCAACTCGTAATATTTAAACTAAACTATAACTTTTTCATGACAACTTTAGAATATTATAATCATTGTTTACTCTTCAAGGACTTTATCCTGTATTTACTGAATGGTAAACTAGCACAATAGGCTGTTTGTCTTTTGCGTTATCCACGGCGATAAGACGAGTAACTATGTCACCAAAACACTTACCACTATTTCTTGAAGGAGAAGTTGTAAAAGGCTTTGGTAGGGGATCTAAGGATCTTGGATGCCCTACAGGTAATATTATGAAAAGAACACTCAAGGCTTTGTAGTTTCACAAATGATTACCTTGAAGTAATTTGATACTAACATAATGTTTTCAGAAAGTTTTTTAACTCTTTTTTTATTTGCTTTGTTTTTTATTGCCTCTAATTACATCATCTGGTCAAAGTATTAATTCTAGAAGTAGGGCAGAACAGAAAACTGAATTGTAAAATTAAAAACATCTCATCTCTTTTTCATTTAAGTTAAATTAATATTTTTATGTTCATAGTTGGTCCCTGTTTCATTCAATAATTATTTTATTTATTTGGCAAAAGCATGTAAAGTTGCCAACTTTACACATGTTCAACCTGTCTTTACCCAATCCTCATTAAATTCCCAGTTTGAGTATTTTTTTTTGCTGTGGACTCCACAGCAAATAAATTATTATGGCTAGAAGAAATAGTTTCCCTAGTAATTCGTACTTTTTTAAATTAAAAATAAGTTTTCAATATTTTTATTAAGTATAATTTTTAATTATTATCTATTCCACAGCAAACTACCCCCTGGAAGTAGTCCAATCTTTGCCCCAAGACCTGGAGCCAGGAGTGTACTATGGATGGGCCCAAATAGACAAGAGTGAGATCTATAAAATGGTTGCAAACATTGGGTGGTGCCCATTTTATCAAAACAAGCAAATGTCTGTTGTAAGTATAAATTATTTATCACTAAAAATTAAGAGTTCTTCATAGTTATTTATTATTACAAACTAGTTGACCTGACAGATATTGTCCTGTCCAACTTTCAATAATTCTTACAAAAATCCCAAAAAAAAAGTTTTTCCCAATTTTCCGGCAAATTTTTAAATTTTCCTTTCCATATAAACCTTATTCGGACTATTACAAAAAAAAGCCAAATTGGTCCAGCCATTCATAAGTGATGCGCTTAAAAAGGAACAGCGTTTTATTTTTATTTATTTTTAGTCAACATTAATTCCTATCTGATTACCCCTGAAAAGAAATGGCGAAACAAACTCAAGGGCTTCTTTCAAGTTCAACCTCTCACTCTGTCTTGTCTTATCTGTACCATTATTTTCATCCATTCAGTATCAGAACTGAATTATTATTAGTAGGTTTAAATTACAGGAACTAATTATGTAACACTAATTTGCAAACTCATTAGTTATCTCTGTATAATATTGTTTGCATTTCTGATCACATTTTATTTATTCAGCTTTTCAAATTCTGGTAAATTCATTAAGGATGTACACATACTAAATTAAGTTCAGTTGGATATACCTACTTAAATAGATGTAGTTAAACTATGGAAATTAAGCAATACAATAAAGATACAATTAATTCCATTGGCTGTACAATACAATTTATCAGTTACAGCTTATCTACCTACAGATAAGGGTGCAGGGACATCGACGCGCAGTTCGCGTCAAATAACTTTGCCGCTCTGAAGCTAGGCTCTTTCCTAGCCGCGCCAATCCGCGCCATGCGTGCTGCTGTTGTAAAGTCCGTTTCACGAAAGAAGTCCCGCGGCAATAACCCAACAACAACAACCCTCCTACCTCATACACCTTTCTTTATTTAGGATTGTACATTTTATTAGGCAGTGCCTGTAATTATGATGTCGAGATAAATAAATAAATAATTATGATTCCGTCGCGCGACGGTGGCGCCGCGTCTGCGAGACTTCTTTCGTGAGACGGACTCTATTCATGACTTGTTGCCTACTTCAGAGCGGCAAAGTTATTTGACGTGAACTTGCCATGAATTCAGCACATGATTCTAGACGCCCCAAAGTAGAAATTTTTCGTCAGTTATAAAAAAAAATAACTGTTTCATAGAAAAGTGCAATATTGCGGTCAAAAAGTATGCAACAGCAAATTTTTTTTCTTCTTTTTTTTTGGTTCAGAATCATGTAGTTACAAAATCCATGGTAACAGGTTGCGCGTCAGTCAATTTCCCTGCCGCCCTGTATTAAACTATGGACATGATATTTATTATGTACGGACGCCAGCAGGTCAACCTACCCGAAACTGTCAGATTTTCCCAATCAACCTTGAACCTTATGTTTTAGCAATAAAGTCGAAAATCTATTAAAGAAATCTGACAGATTGTAGTAACTTGATGTGCTGGCGTCTGTACGTTATTTATATGAATAATAATAATAAATGAGTAATCGTGGGAAGATCACCCAGAATAGTTATGATCATACCACGGCCCGGGTGATAGTGTCACATGCCACCGCTTTTGATTTAATAGATAGAATGATCTTTTGATCTCTCTCGTTTCCACTGGTATGAAACTGAAAGGATTAATAGGACGACGCGTTAAACCAGAAATTAGGGACAGAGTTTGTTGCTTGGTTAGACGATCCGCGTGGTAGCAACAGTGGAGAAATTTAAGGTTGAAATTGTCCAAGTCAATTAAATTAAGAAGGTCTAAATGTCGCGGTTTGCCGATACCAAGAGTTCCAAGAAACCAAATATCGGCAGAAGAAGAAGAATTGATAGTATCTAGAATGTGGCGGCGTTTAGCATTGCATATCGCCTGATTACATCTATTCCTTGCAGCTTTTAATAGTGTCCAGTTTTCATCAGTAGATATGATCCCTTTTAGTTTACGAAACGCGCGGTCTTTACTTTACGTCGCATTGCCATCTGTGTTCCTCTTAGCAACACAGCATGTAACATTTTGTCATCAATGGTGCAAATGACGCCCATTTACACCATTGATGACAAAGTTTAACTTCACTTTTTTGACGGGAGCATAGGTGACAAAAAGAGTGATAGATAACACAACATCAGCATCATAGAAGATCGCACTTTACCGTCAGCGGAAATGGCTACTTTACTTTTGGGATTAAGTATAAATACCTACTTATGATAGGCTCCTCCTGTGCTCATGGCCCTTTCGGGCCGCGCGGCTCCCTCTGACTGGGGACCCGTGGCATTTTGCCCCAATGCCACCCTATAGTTTCGCCACTGAATGATAAGACGTTTATTAGGTAAGTAGTAGGTAGTTACTTACCTAGGTATAATAATAAGTATCTGATAAGTCGCAAAAATCTTTGTCGGAAATTCTCGCCATACCATTCGGGCATTCGTTTATCATAAAAACAATGGCCGACAATTTTCTGCGAGGCGCAGCGCCGCGCTATCTAGATATTACACCCAAAAATCACCGTGCGACATTTTATAAATAGGTACTTTTTTCTTATCTGTTTATTAGGGTTCCGTACCCAAAGGGCAAAAACGGAACCTTATTACTAAGACTTCGCAGGCTGTCTGTCCGTCCGTCCGTCTGTCTGTCACCAGGGTGTACCTCTAGAACCGCGGTAGCTAGACAGTTGAAATTTTTACAAATTATGTATTTCTGTTGCCGCTATAACAACAAATACTAAAAACAAAATAAAATAAATATTTGGGGCTCCCATACAACAAATGCGATTTTTTTGCCCTTTTTTGCTCGATATCGATAATGGCAACAGGTAGGCACTTGAAATATTCACAAAATACTCAGTTGTATTTTTACTTTAATATATAATAAAATTAAAATAAAATAAATATTTAAGGGGGGCTCCCATACTACAAACGTGTTTTTTTCGGCGTTTTTGCCTTGTGGTACGGAACCCTTCGTGTGCGAGTCCGACTCTCACTTAGCCAGTTTTTACTTAATTAGCCGATAATCAGAGTTCGTCGCAGATCGGAGTTCGAAGATTCGAAGTTGCGGAGGTGGATGAGAGATGAGGACACATACAAACAACACATACAAACATAATAGTCAGTAGTTAACTGTAACTACTTACTATTATGTTTTGAAAGGATGGTGCTCGTTGGGGATGTCCTCAGTCCTCATCTATTCCATGGTGGACGAAAAAACTTACATCGATAAGCGTGATGCGTGGTTCAGAGTTCACTACCTACTCAAATTCATTCCCAAATTATCAATACCTGCTCGCGAATTATCGCGGTGTACATGTACAAGCACGTTACGATTTACTTTATTTCTCTGTCTCTACTCTTTGGCCACTTCTCTATCAGAGAAGAAATAGAGCTGCTGACGATCAGAGATCAGACGCATAAAATAGTTCAGCTTAGAGCTGATTAGCAGTCTAGTATTATCGGTCGATTAAAAATTTCATTCTTTTGTATAGGTAGGTACCTACTCCAGTTAGTCCGATTTGCTTATCAAGTGATTCCGTAAATGTAATAAATGTAATTATAATAATTGGATATAATCTTCGAGTATGTATGTGAATATTATATTATGAGATGTAAGATAACAGATTCTCTGTTGCCACATACATAGGCTTGTTGTAATAGCCATTGACTGATTTCTTTCTTTAACATACCTATATCTATTTAAATCCAGTATGTTTAGCTTTTTGTGCAGATTTTTATATCAATGTTTACTTAAAACGTAAAATTGGTGTTGGGCAAACGATGTTTTATGTTTAACGCCTGACGGGATATTTGTACGCTTTTTAGGGTTTGATTTGGGCATGGATCTATGAGTCCTGCCTAAGGCTTGACTGCAGATTGAACAGTTGTCTCACAGTGAGGACCTCACAGTCCTCGTAAAGTTATTTAGTTGGATATCGGTATGGTTTTTTTACACATAACCTTTAGTACAGCTCTTTGAGCTCTCTCCAAGTTGGTTTTTGATGCACCACCCCACACGCAGTAATGCAATATCCAATTATAGACTGACACAGTTTACTTTACAAATTAAGACTTATCTGTCTTTGTATAAATTTAATCAGTCATGTAACTCTGACTACATACTTATATCAAACTTGATACAACACATCTTTATTTTAGAATAAGTTTGATATCAGTCGCAACTGTTGCCTTAGTGCTGGTCTCTGGCTGACATCGGTTGCGGCATACCAATTTCATCATCATATCAGCCGAAAGACGTCCACTGTAGGCCACCCGACGTCCACTGCTGGACATAGGCCTCCCGACGTCCACTGCTGGACGTAGACGTACCGATTTACAGGGTCCAATTAGGTTAGGTAGCGAAACTCCGCAGACGTGATGGGGGTCCGTTCAAGTATTACATAAGCAGATTTTTTTGCAATTATTAACCCAGGGGGGGTTTCCCCCCTCGTCAGCAAAAGTAAGCAAAACTCTTACCCCCCCCCCCCCCTTCCGTGCTTACGTATACATTGGTATCTGCATTTTTTGAGTTCCGTACCGAAATGGTAAAAACAGAACCCTTATGGTGAGACTCAGTCTGTCTGTCTGTCACAGCTGGATATCTAAAGAACTACTAATGCTATCAACTTGAAATAGTTTTAGATGACGTTTGCCCAATTATTTTGCAAATAAGAAAGAAATAAAAATATATGATTATTTTTTGCAACAGGGACTGAAAGGGGGTCTGAAAAATTCGAAGTGGGGCTACTAGGGCATGTGGTGCATATAAAAGAGCGCAGTTTGCACATTATCAAACATTTTTTTCTTTTTTTTCAGGCCGCATAGTTTTCGACTTTTGATGAAAAATGTAGAAAAAAATACCGTTCCCCCCCTTATCTCCGAAGTTTGCAAAGAGAAAAATCTGAAATAATTGTATATGATAGACGTTTATGTAAAGATTACAGGAAAAATGAAACGAAGTCTCTAAATAGCACACTTTTTCAGAAATCATCAACAAAAGATACAGTAGTTCCACTATCGGTCAAGAGATGGCGCTGATATAAAACTGCAATATTCTATACCACAGTGCACAGTGTTAAAATTCTCTGACGAATATAGGCCTCGCCGATGAAAATTTAAAAACATAAGATGGTACGGAACCCTCGGTGCGCGAGCTCGACTCGCTCTTGCCCGGTTTTTAATGTGTTCTGGTTTCTTTATTTATTCATGAGCAGCAGTTATAAGCGTTTCGTTTTCAAGTACCTATAGACAAGTAGGGTTGCCATGTGTTCAAACCAAAATCGACTTACCACATCCGACGAATAAATGTTTTTGACTAAATTTTTTAAACAAAATTTGTCTGTCTAAATTTTGTAGAACATCCGAAAAGACGTAATCACCATCCAGACCCCCCATCCCCATGTCATCAAAAATAAGAAAAGCAAAGACCCCCCCCGCCCCCCTGTAGTGCTTACGTATCTAATACTTCAATGGCCCCTGGGTAACGATATCCAAACACGATAAAACATATTTTCGCAACTCATGCTTCAAGTAACATAAGACTACCAGTGGTTGTTGACCCCTAAAAAAAGACATTAAATATTTTTTTACTTCATTTACCTACCCCTTTCTCAGTGGCGTATTTACCCCATGGCCAAGGGTGGCAGAGTGAGGGGCAGCCTCGCTGTTCACCTTATTTTCTTGATACAAGCACTACCTTGTGTAGACGCCAGCACACCAACCAGACTACTACAATCTGTGAAATTTCTTTAATAGATTTTCAACTTTATTGCTAAAGAATAAGGTTCAAAGTTGATTGGGAAAATTTGACAGTTTCGGGTAGCTTGATGTGCTGGCGTCTGTACCTACATTATCCTGGTATTTACTTAGAGAAAGCCAATTTCGGAAAGGAGAAAAGGCGTTATGTAGATAGTACCAACAATTTTTTTTATATTTATGTATCTAGTGTAGACACTTTTATTAGTATGCAGTGTATGCACTTCATTTATCAATCATCACATTAGATTTATTTATTTCGATTCCTTCCAGGGAATTTTAGTTTGAGCGCATTAGTAAAAGAAAACCGGAACAAATGTAAAATAAAATATTTGTTAAGATTTAGAACTAAAAACCAGTCTTGAATTGAAAAGTAAAGTAATTTGGGAGGGTAATGGCTAGCTATAATAAACACGTTATTTAAATATTTTTATTTATAACTAGCTTCCACCCGCGAGGTATGTCGATAACTATCCTATGTCCTTCCCCGGGATGCAACCTCTCTGCCAAATTTTATCGAAATCGTTCAGTGGTTTATGAAAAGGTAACATACAGATAGACAGAGTTACTTTTGAATTTATAATATTAGTATGGATGTTGAAGCTGAAAAATGATCACCGCTGATCAGCATTTCCAAGAGGCTTTTTGTATTAGTAATACAAAAATAAAAAAACTCGCAGGCAACATCACTTAGCAAACTAGCTAGCTACTTTTATCTGGAATTCTGGATATAATACAATCATTCAATTTTCAGGAATTGAACCCGCACTCTTTCTTGCACGGAAGACCGCACATGCTACGCATTCCAACTCTCGGTTATAATGATCCACCAAACTACGAGTAGAATCTATGACTAGGAGAACCTTTGTCTTTGTACTTACGTAATATTTTCTTTTATCTTTATCATCCAAATCTGTTGTCCCACTCTGCCGGGTAGAGCGTGCATCGGTGTCACTGACTCTGGCAGAGCCACCATCAGGGATTTTAATTTTGATAGCACAAAAAATTAGTCGCTAATTAGTCGAAATTTGTCGCTAAATATCAGAATTTGTCGGTTACTGGTTCAAAAGTTATAAGGGTTTATAGGTGGCCGATCTGGAGTTTCCCCAGCAGGGCCACATTTATATCTCAAAAACTAGGGCACCTAGCGAAGATCTGTTTTCTCACATATTATTTAGTCGCCAATCAGTCGCCAAATATCAGAATTTGTCGGTCACTGGTTCAAAAGATATTAGGGTTTATATGTGTAGGTATAGTCCAAGAGCTAGATCGAATAATTCACGAAAAAACTTCAACTAGCTCTTGGACTATACCTTACTAATTGAACTCATTATATCTCCTAAACTAAGACCCGATTAAATCTGTGACTTGCATCGGTCCCGATATAGAAAGTAGGTGCAGTTAACCGTGTCACTGACCCTGGCAGGGCCACCATCACGGATTTTAATTTTGATAGCACAAAAAAAATGTCGCTAATTAGTCGAAATTTGTCGCCAAATATCAGAATTTGTCGGTCACTGGTTCAAAAGTTATAAGGGTTTATAGGTGGCCGATCTGGAGAGAGTTTCCCCAGCAGGGCCACATTTATATCTCGAAAACTAGGGCACCTAGCGAAGATCTGTTTTCTCCCATATTTAGTCGCCAATTAGTCGGAATCAGTCGCCAAATATCAGAATTTGTCGGTCACTGGTTCAAAAGATATAAACGTTTATAGGTGGCCGATCTGGAGAGACTTTCCCCAGCAGGGCCATATTTATATCTCCAAAACTAGGGCACCTAGCGAAGATCTGTTTTCTCCCATATTTTGTCGCTAATTAGTCGCAATTTGTTGCCAAGTTACAGATTTAGTCGGTGTGTAATTAAAAAGATATTAAAGAATTAAATTTCCCCATACATTGGTACAAGCACGTACAAAATACTTTTTCTAGACAATATCTATGACGTCATAAGGAGGAATGTTTGTTTAGAATTAAATAAAAATAAACTTATTCTATAATTTCAACTCACAAAAGGAAAGCTTTATTCACTACCTTTATACAAATCTACAATAAATTTACGTAATTATTTATCTAACACAATGTGCACTTACCACTTTAGTCGCTGGCAGATAGATCGCTGCGCTCCGTTTCATTTACGGTAAGTAAAAAAGAGATAGATGCGCGTGTACAGACGAGCTACTTAGAACAAGTTGCCCGTCACGTAAGTTAAAGTCAGCCAGTTTAATTAAAATGCAACTTATTATGAATATTTACGAACTCTAGTGTTGTTATCTCTAGATTCCGCAAATACAAAAACGGGGAGAAAGATAGAACGTCGGCGTTCGCGCCGCACAAAGTACTTAAAAAAAATAGGTAAATAAACAAACTTGCTCTAAAGGATTTTTATATTACTAAATGTACGATATTTTTTTTATTATTCTAACGTTAATTAGAGGTTATCATTGTAAACTGGTAAAACAGTTGCATGCGACTGTACATCTTGACACCAAAAGTACTTAAAAAAAATAGGTAAATAAACAAACTTGCTCTAAAGGATTTTTATATTACTAAATGTACGATATTTTTTTTATTATTCTAACGTTAATTAGAGGTTATCATTGTAAACTGGTAAAACAGTTGCATGCGACTGTACATCTTGACACCAAATAGACCAAGAGCAAGGTTTAATGTTTTCAAAGAAGTTTAAGCCACTCTAACCTAGTAATTTAAAACATAAAAACATGTATTTAATTGAGAATTTATCTCTCTCGGACATTGCTAAGGACTTTAGACCGATAAAACTAGAAGTATATTACACATATTAATAGAAATATTTTTTCTTGGCAATTTTTCGTAAACTCTTCGATCTAGCTCTTGGACTATACCTTAATAATTGAACTCATTATATCTCTTAAACGAAAACCCGATTAAATCTGTGACTTGGTGACTGATTCCGACTAATTGACGACATAAAAAGTAATTTAAAAAAATTAAACCGACTTCAAAAAGAAATTAACTCAAAATTATGAAATAACTTTAATTTCGGAAGTCGGTGTCTTGGGATCTGTATTTTAGTTTTATGCCACCGACTTCCGAAATTAAAGTTATTTCATAATTTTGAGTTAATTTCTTTTTGAAGTCGGTTTAATTTTTTTAAATTACCTACTTTTTATTTCGTAATTTTTAGTTTTTGCACTAGTATTTGACCAAGGTTTTGAGATGTTTTCCCTTTGACACTACACCCGTTGCTCTTGTCAATAAGCCAGGCCGTCACACTTACACGTATTAGTCCATATCTTGAAAATTACTGAATCGATCTTGATGAAACTTGCACTGTTCCCTAAGTTGAAGAAAATGTAAGCCAATAAAAAAAAAATGGTCACGATCCGATTAATAGTTCCGGAGATATGCGTGGACAAACATACATACATACATACATACGTCTATGAAATTTTGTATATTTGTTTGGAAGCCCTAATAGATCATCATATGTGAATATAATGCAAATCCAATAATATTACATACATACGTATCGAATTGATAACCTCCTTTTTTGAAGTCGGTAAAAATATGGGAGAAAACAGATCTTCGCTAGGTGCCCTAGTTTTTGAGATATAAATGTGGCCCTGCTGGGGAAAGTCTCTCCAGATCGGCCACCTATAAACGTTTATATCTTTTGAACCAGTGACCGACAAATTCTGATATTTGGCGACTGATTCCGACTAATTGACGACAAAATATGGGAGAAAACAGATCTTCGCTAGGTGCCCTAGTTTTCGAGATATAAATGTGGCCCTGCTGGGGAAACTCTCTCCAGATCGGCCACCTATAAACCCTTATAACTTTTGAACCAGTGACCGACAAATTCTGATATTTGGCGACAAATTTCGACTAATTAGCGACAATTTTTTTGTGCTATCAAAATTAAAATCCGTGATGGTGGCCCTGCCAGGGTCAGTGACACCAGTTAACCTTGCTAATGCTTCGAAGTCGTCCTAATATCTCCATCGTGGTCTACCGCGGCCGTTTCGCTGGGGATCCTTTATTTTCGCATAATGTTCTTTTTCCTACTATACTTTGGTATAATTTGTTTTGCCATAATCGATTTAGTTTGTTAATTCGTTACAATGGCGGTAGGTAACCCTGGGAACTATAGATTAATTTCATAGAAGATAATTGAAAAATGTTGCAAGTCAACAGTTCAAGGAAATAGCTAATAATAATAATAATAATAATAATATTCCACAACTATCACACAACGCCGTCTAGTCTCAAGCTAAGCAGAGCTTGTGTTATGAGTACTAGACAACTGATAAACATACTTATATATTTCTAAATACATACATATATAGATAAATTACACCCAGACACAGAACAAATGATCATGCTCATCACACAAACATTTGTCCTGGGTGGGAATCGAACCCACGACCTCCGGCATAGCAGTCATAGTCACTGACCACTAGACCAACAGGTCTTCAATAATAAACAAAGCTTGATTATTTCTACTTTGACTGCTGAGACAGCGAAACGGTTCCCTATCCATTCAACCCAACCCAACCCATTCAACATATTGAAGCCATGTCCCTTCTCACGCATTGTTCTTTGTTGTCTCTCCGGTCGTGTCGGATTGCAGTCCCATCGTACAATGAAAATGTAGAGGAAGAGAGAGTGCATCTGAGTCTGCGCACACGCTTGTGCCTGGGGGACTTTAGTCGTAATGTTTCTTCAACATGTCTGCAGTCTCATTCTCGTACCATCTGCTCGCCGGCGCGATGATGTTTGCTACTGATTGTAACAGATCACCTAGGTACCCATTATGGACTCATAGAGATGTGCCGTTGCCGGCAATATTGCCCGAAGTGGGAATATTGGTGGCAAGATTGCCGGCAATATTGCCGGGAGTGGAAATATTTGGGAATTTTGCTTAATTATAAGTCAAATTATCTACGAAAACTTTTTACAATACTTAAAATTAGCATTTAAAGGCCATAATCTACATTGTGTACAATAAAATATTGTTTTGGGTAAAATTGCCAAAATTGCCAGCATTTTTGGCAATATTCCCGGTATTTTACCGGCAATATTGCCTATATTGCCATACACGGTAGTGACTATAAGAAATAACACATAAATATTGAGATTAGAATTGAAAATCGTTGTGTATTGAATAAAACTGGCCAAGTGCGATTCGGACTCGCACACGAAGGGTTCCGTACCACAAGGCGAAAACACCCAAAAAAAACACGTTTGTTGTATGGGAGCCCCCCTTAAATATTTGTTTTATTTTGATTTTCGTATTTGTTGTTATAGCGACAACAGAAATACATAATTTGTGAAAATTTCAACTGTCTAGCTATCGCGGTTCTTGAGATACAGCCTGGTGACAGACAGACGGACGGACGGACAAACGGACAGACAGCGAATTCTTACTAATAGGGTCCCGTTTTTAGGGTTCCGTAGCCAAATGGCAAAAAACGTAACCCTTATGGATTCGTCATGTCTGTCCGTCCGTATGTCACAGCCACTTTTTTCCGAAATTATAAGAACTATACTGTTGAAACTTGGTCAGTAGATGTATTCTGTGAACCGCATTAAGATTTTCACATAAAAATAGAAATAAAACAATAAATTTTGGGGGTTCCCCATACTTAGAACTGAAACTCAAATTTTTTTTTTCATCAAACCCATACCTGTGGGGTATCTATGGATAGCTCTTTAAAAATGATATTGAGGTTTCTAATATAATTTTTTTCTAAAATGAATAGTTTGCGCGAGAGACACTTCCAAAGTGGTAAAATGTGTGTCCCCCCCCTGTAACTTCTAAAATAAGAGAATGATAAAACTAAAAAAAATATATGATGTACATTACCATGTAAACTTCCACCGAAAATTGGTTTGAACGAGATCTAATAAGTAGCTCAACTGTGAAAATTTAAAAACATGATGGTACGGAACCCTCGGTGCGCAAGTCCGACTCGCTCTTGTTTTTAACCCTTTGGGTACGGAACCCTAAAAAGGCATAAATTCGAAACATTTCTTTTAATGTTGTACTTGTTTTTCATATACATATAAAATACAGGTATAAGTATATGTATAATATTGGAAATAACAAAGTGTCAATCTTGACAAATATTTTATGATCGATATACTACACTAAATTTAACTAAACGATGATTACAATTGCAGTAATAATAAAATATATTGGTATTATTTGACAGGCAACTTTGGCAATATTGCCAATGTTGCCGGCAATATTGGTATTTTACCGGTAGCGGCAACATTGGGAATATTGCCGGCAGTGGCAATATTGCCACCAGGCACATCACTACTCATACCACTATTTCCTTGGCTGTGTAGCATGTTAGCTTGACATTCAGTACATACATGATTGTCATAGCGTACCTATAAGTTTTTATCTATTTAGATTCATGACCTACATATTGTATAACATCTTATAGCTAGAGATATGTTGATGATTTACTATTATTTTGTTATATGTATATGAAATTACTATACCATATTCTATATCTTTAATTTTTCAGGAAACCCATGTCATGCACAAATTCGACGGAGACTTCTATGGATCAAATCTGAAAGTGAGCTTAGTTGGATATTTGAGAGGAGAGAAGAATTTTAAATCTTTAGATGACCTAATAGAAGCAATCAAACAAGACATAAAGAATGCAGAAGACGCCCTGGAGCTGCCTGAGGCAAAACTAGTAAAGGCTAATACTTTTTTTTTTAAAGTTGATTGAAGCGTTTTTGCCATTTTTTGTAGTATATAAGTACTACAAACTGTTATGATTATTGACATTATTTTTTATTTAATTTCAATAATGTTTGTTATTTATAAAGAATTAACTAGTTTTAATTTTCCTCCTTGCAGTTTTAATTGTAATATCTATGTAATAGAAAGAGATGCTGAATTAATTATATATACTTAATCCTTGCAGACTTCACATAATGTTTTAGGTTAAATTGCATTAATTTATAGCAACTTGATAAGTTAGCTTGCAATAGAATGTTATCACTATCATAAAAAATATTATAATATGAATGTAGCCTGCAATAATAATAAGATAAATTATTCAAGCAAATATATGAGGGATATTCCTTGACCATGTGATATTTTTGGAAAAATGTGCAATGAATTTAGTTATAAGAAAATAAAAATATTTACAATAAAAGTTACATTTATTTTAAAGAATCAAACCACAACATTCCCTTTGAAAAAGCCTTTTATTGGTAGTGCTTATCTGGATCCATTTTAACAAATTTTTGTAAAATATCTCTCCTCACATTGGAAACAAAAGAATCTTAAAGTAAATAGGGCTCTCTCTCCGGGATGATTAATGTTGTTTTCTCCTAAATGAACATCCTGGAACAAAAATGGTGTGTTAGTAAAGATTGAAAGGCTAACTTTCAAGGAGATGAAAAATACATTGTTAATGAGTACAGTCAACAAAGGAGTTAAGTATACAGGAGCGTCGGATATTGTTGAAGTTTACTAAAAAACCGATAGATATTCTCGAATAAAATTTTAGTTTATTAATAGAAAACAAACAGCTCATTTATTAAATTAAATTTTAGTCCAGAACATCCATCGGTTTCTTAGTAAACTTCAACTATATCCGACGCTCCTGTATACTTAACTCCTTTGTTGACTGTACATAATTATATTCCACTAGCTTCTATCCCGCTACTTTGCTTGCGAGGTATGTCGATAAAACTATCCTATGTCCTTTCCTAGGATGCAATCTATCTCTCTGTGAAATTTTATCGAAATCCATTCAGTGGTTTAGGCTTGAAAATGTAACATACAAGCAGAGTTACTTTCAAATTTATATTAAAATGGATGTTATAAGTATTATAAAAAGAACCACCCAGTATTTAATGTACAAAATGAAAATACTACAGTGGTCACTGACCCTTTCTCTCGGAATTCATCAATTTGTTTTTACTTTCCAAAATAACTGTTCAATAAATATCTATGTCATTTAACAACATCAAAAATGTAGACATAAATCAAGAACTATATAATATAGATAAGAGCGTCAACAAAGTATACAATAATTATTGCACAATAGGTGCAATCCAAATAAAACTGCAATATTGCACAATTTACACTAACTCTTAGAAATAACATCAGTAATTCCTTTAGAATAACCTGAATTAAGGCCTTATGACACATATTTATTTACCGATAGACAACCTTCCTCTCAGCTTAGGTTGTATTTGACGATCTTACTTTTATGAGCAATTTATAGTTGTTGCATACCATTTTCACTTGATAGACGAGTGATTGTAGGTAAGGATCTAGCACATAAACATATAGGCATGCATAAATATGTATATTACACAATAGTCTGACATAGCTATGGAGATAAGTAAAATATCATTGCTAGAAAAGGGGGTAAATACTAAGAGATGTATGACAGCTAACAGATGTATGAAAGAAAACATTGTGCCACACCTATTAATTTGGATAAAGGGTAGGAGAATGATGGTTCAGAAAATAAGTTCATCGCTGGCATGTCTTTTGCACAATTTTAGAAAATCAATAATGCCTGTGGACGGTCATAACCATAGTTTTCAAGCTTATATAGGTTTGGTTTAAGAAACTCCTTTATTGAAGTGCTACATGTGCATTGATGACAGGCAGCCAGTTAAGAAAAACTTGAATATTATATGAAGATCATGGTAAAATGCAATGGGTTTTCTGCTTTAAATACACTCTTCGTTTGGGTTTTTTTCAGAGGTGTGTATTGAGTCATGGGTTGATTAATTATGCTATGTTTGGCGCAATGTTGTGTAATATTAGTAAGTTTCGGAACTGTCAAATTTCTGTGAACAGATACTCTTGAGCAATGAGATTTGTATGAATGAAAATGTAAAGATTCTTACCCTCCGTTAATCTAGCGCGACCACCGGTGGGCTGGCAAAGGATCGTTGAACAACCTGCGCATACGACCACCCTTTGCGCGTGACTGAATACAGTTGTGATTTTGTAGCAGCCAGGGCACTTGACATCCATGAAGTACGAGTTCGGATGTGGCACCAGCCTCTTCAACTTGTGTTTCCTTTTCTCCGACGCGGGAGAAGGATGCAGTAAATCAATTGCGAGCTGAAATCCCGAAGACGCACATTTAGGTTATTTGGTCACTTCGTAGTACATACAATTTGTGGATGTTGGAACTTTTAAAGCACTGATTGAACTCTAACAGCCTCATTTATTCAAAACTGTGAAACAATTGACTAAATCTTCAAGTTTTTTGTTAGTTATTCGTCTGACATGTCAGGTACTGCCATGTGTATCCGCTTGTTTGGACGATACCGATTTTCCACTTTGGTGATGGAAAGCACTATTACAAACTACCAGAAATATCAGATAATAATAACGAACGCAGAAAACTTGTGATATCATTAAACACAGCGAGATATTTTACTCAGATAAATAAAAATACACACCGGCATGGTTACAGCTTTGATGCAGAACCGGAAAAGGAAAGGCTGCCAATTGCCAACGACAAAATAAAATATCTTTTACAACCATAGAGTAAAGTAATATATGGGCACAACGAGGCTGCGTTCATAAAAAAATATGAACAATAGGCTATTTGACTGGTTTCTGATAAACATCTCAGATTATTTAATGGTGTCTAACGAGCCCACAAAAACCTATTACTTCAAATTGCATAATGTATTTCTTTTAAAAATAGTAAATAAAAATGTACTGTTTAAATAAGCCGCCAAAACGCTATGTTTAACAATATGGCGTCGTGACGTCACGATTCACGTAAACAAACGTTGAAACGGTCGAGATACTAGACAAAAGTCATCTGTTCTGTCAACGATAGACAGAAATTTACTAAATCATGACGTCATCTTAAGTTCAGCTAATCCAGACCGTTTTCGATTACGTGGCGCCAGATTTAAAAAGATGAAGTTTTTTCGGGATTTTTTTTTATAAATAATACATTGTTTTGTAGTAAAATTAATGCAAATCGATTTTAAAAGCGATAATCTATACGAGTGTCAATAATTATGACCTTATGTTGTACATTGTCAAATAGCCTATTTCAATGATTGGAAATGTTCGGTAATAATTCCATAATAAATTATCACTGTGTTCTAGTGTTATTAATAATTGTAGAAAACTTCGTCCAAATAACACTATTAAAAATATGATTATTATTCTTGAGCATATCAAATCATTGAGAACACAACTTAGAACATTTAGTTTGGCTAAGAAGTTAAAAATGCTTTAAGAATCACAACCATAGCATAAGGGTCAGTTCACACCGAGACGCGACGCGACGCGCAGTTTTCAAGATAGAAATACAATTACAGACCTTATCTACTACACAAAAAGGTACACGATTCAGTGAGCGACGCCGCGCGGCGGCGGCGCCGCGCTGCGTAGCTCACTGAATCAAAACTGCGCGTCGCGTCGCGTCTCGGTGTGAACTGACCCTAACACAACACGGTAATATTCTATTCTAACACGGTCAAAAAGTTGAGTATCTAAACGATAGTAAAAAAAACATTGTTTGATTGTCCTTGGTTAATAAAAGACATTTTGACAAGTTGACATTGACACAAAGAGTAAAGTAACTATCATTGACAACAGAAAGCTAACCTCATAAATACAGTTTGTCTTGCTTTATTACAATTCCTACAAATAGACGAATTATCTGAAGATTTCATAACTTGAACATCGGTAAAATATTATTTGTACTACTTTGTTCTTTTAACTTAATGGCTGACGAAGAATACGAGGCAGAAGACGCGGGAGCAGACTATGATGATATCGCCGAGGACGATGATAACATTGAGGAGACAGAGGAACAGGAGGAAGAAGGATTTAATGTACAGTGCCTCTTGCCTGGCCAAGCTGGCGGAGGAGTTGAGAAGTCTAAGCGCATCACTTCACGATACATGACCAAGTACGAACGTGCGAGAGTTCTGGGTAAGGTTATGTTTTAAGCTCGGATACCTACACAGAGCCTTTTTCGATCCCTGCTATGTTTGTAAAATAGGTCCAATACTGATTACTGATCTTAAGTGCAAAAAGTAGTGTAAAAACTGATCATCCCTAAGACGACCCACTGACCAAATAATGCAATAATAATCAAAGTTTTTTTAAATGTTTTGTGTTATTAGTTGTGTCTGAAGATTTTAATAACTTTTCAGGTACAAGAGCATTGCAGATCGCCATGTGTGCCCCAGTAATGGTAGAGCTGGAAGGTGAAACAGATCCTCTACAGATAGCAATGAAAGAACTGAAGCACGGCAAGATACCAATCATCATCAGACGATACCTCCCCGACCATTCCTATGAAGACTGGAGTATAGACGAACTTATTATCATAGATCATTAGAGAGGAACTGCGGTCTTTTTTTTTTTCAAGGCCATAGTTATCATATCGCACACCCAGAACAACACTGCACTAAGTCTAAATAGCTCATTTTTCAGAATCGACAAGAAACCGTTATCTCATATTGATTGTGACAGTTATTGCAAATGTCCTGCACATTGCATGTAAAGAATCCAATGCGTATCAGCATTATAAGTCCAGTTTATTGTAAACACATTAATAATGCAATTTTCAACATAATATAGTGTTGCAAGATTTTTCAACATAATACAGTGTTGTTCTGAGTGTGCGAATAGGCTATGTTCTGGGTAATTTTATGGTGATATACATTAATATGTGTAACCTAGCATACCATTACCATACACCTACATATCATTTTCATTGTAGAAATAAATAGTTCTACATTATGTGAACTCTTTCCTTGGTAGTCTTGAGACAATGGTCTTGATTTTATCATTCATCATTTTTTTTCAGACATTCATACATTAGAATTTAATTGTAAGTTAATAGTTGTAAGAAATAAATTAAGATTTTATTCATAATTATTTGTTTTCTTTGTGAAATACCTCTATGTAAATTGGCTTGGTTTCATAATAGAATGGTTGTTTATTGTTTTGGTAAATTTGAAACTGCGGGGATGCACGACTCCCACAGTGACTATACATACTATTACTGCCAGCTTAATACTATTGCATAAAATAAGCAAGGCAATGAGTTTGATCACTAAGGGGCTCAGACTGGAGCCTTGTGGAACTCCTGTTACGACTATTCCCTACAAATTGTGGCACAGTGTTCTTATATTTCAACGGCATTGGCTTAATTCTAAACCCAGGTTTTGAAACCTTGATCTAGTGTTTATAGGCAATTAATTGTGTGTACCTACCTAGTTTTAAAATTAATTGTAATAGGTATCAAATATTTTAATTTCACAACTTGTAAATTAAAATTATTAACATTAGTCTGGTTTTTACATTTATCGGGACTCCAAAGCAACAACAAGTGCAACCCGACATAGGTACTCGTAGCTACAGAACATAGCATATCGATGACGCGAACCCATAAGATTTTCCCCTAAGTACCAAAAGTCAACGCGCGTCTGTTATAAAATATAGAATCTAGGATGCAAGAGCGAGCGAAGCAAACTCAGGATATCGGGCACCTCACTCGTACGTTAGGTTCGAAAGGCTTAGGTTAACGCCAGATTCCAAAACCTAAATTGCTGTAAAACGAGTTGAACCTTTTCGTCATAGCTCGACAAAGTAAGTTCTCTCACTTCGCTCGCTCTTACTTCTGCATTCTCTTGATTCTTGAGCTTTTGTTCATAAGTCCATAAAGGGGCTAATTTCTAGTTCTTTTGGAATCATGAAAAGAAAATGTATCATAATAGCCGAAAGTGTGCAAAATTTTCGAGTTCGCTCTTGCATTTTTACACTAAATTCTCATAGTTGCTTGTGCTTTTCTGCATAAGTCGACTAGGTAATTCCTATTTTTGTTTGAAAATGTAAAATAAAACCTAAGGTAACCGAGGCGGGTTGTTAAAATTTTCAAGCTCGCTCCACTCGCTCTGCTCACCCTACATAATGTAGGTTATAGGTACTGTTATAATAGGTAGCAACTATTTATCAAAAAATGCTGCGACCAATTTGGCAGCATTATTAAGTAATAATAATAAACCATTTATTTTCAGGTAACAAAGACCCATAGAAACATACATAAATACCTTAACCTAACCATAATAATATAGGAACAATTTACCCCCCTCCCAACCCATGTAAAATCTGCGTCCCTGAATAGCATAATTAAAATTTAATTATAGGTTGGACGTTTTTAATCCCCGAAGAATTAGGCAGATACGTACTACATATAGTTACACCCAATTTACGCTAGTGTCGTAGGGGACGAGCCTACTGTCACCAACCGGGCATGACATCCAGACTCCAGGTTGTTTTTGAGAAATTTCTGATGGAAAAACCTAATAATACTTTACCCGACCTGGGAATCGAACCAGGACCTCATGGTCAGCAGTACCTAACGCTTGCGACCATCACTAGACCAAAGAGGAGATGTAGGTACCACCCTAAAAATATTCCTCGGCACCCATGGCCCAAAATCTTGGGCTGCGACCGCGCTTGCCATAAACAACACCGAAAAAATATTTGCTAGTACATACATAAAAGGCAAGGCTGTGCGTCAGCAAGATATTACAAGACCCAAAAGTCACTCTTGACCTTGAGACGTGAGCTAATCTTAACAAATCGCTCGTCGATTTTGTTAGGCAAAATACCAGGCGACTAGTGGAATCAATAGTAGTCGTAATCCAGCACTGCTGAATTGATTGCGATGGTGAAAGGCACACAGGTAGAAGACCATAATCTGGGTTAGAATATAGGATACTTTCTATTCCGGTACGTTCCCATGGGATAATTTTCGACCACAGCGAAAGCCGGCAGAAGGTAGCAACTAACTAAAAAGTAGAACTTAGAAAGTAAGGATTTCAGCACGTAGCGTTCTGTTGTTGATCTGCGAACCCCTTCCAACAGGACGTGAGTTAATTACTTACACGTCACCACACACACCTGCCTAGCCTTTCCCCAACTATGCTGGGGTCGGCTTCCAGTCTAACCGGATGCAGCTGAGTACCAGTATTTTACATGGAGCGACTGCCTATCGGACCTCTACAACCCAGTTACTGGATAATACGGCCTTGGTTGTCAGACTTTCGGGCTTTTGACGTCCCGTAACCACTGTCAAAGATCCACGAATGACATCCGGGACCAACGGCTTAACATACCAACCGCGGCAAGCGTAGCTTAACCTGATCAATCGATCCGTGCGGCTGTTATTACTTAGCCACAAGCCTCTCTCACGCTATCAATTATGCTAACTAATTTAACAAAATAAAGGTATTATTTTATTTTATTTTTTATGTACACACAGTATCTAGTACCTACTTAGTTGAAATGGATTCAGATACGACAATATTGAGCAGAAAGGTACTGCTTAGGTATTTCTTAAGAAATTTCTTCCAGCAGACCTGCGAAAGGAGAAATGTAGACAATAATTATTAGTGTATGAGAACAAGAAGAGAAGAACAGAAGGAGGTACTTATTTCGAAATTAGTTTATTTTGTTAGGCACTCGTTTTCAATGATTCCTCGGCACAATTTTTTTTCCACATGAGTTTGAGTCGGCAGCGTTTGTAGAGACGTTTGTCGGAACGTTACATTACCTACGTTTTGTCAATCTTAAACAGGAGTGATGATAAAGACAATTAGTTAAATGGACGACCATTTTATTTCTTTTGGTGCAAACCCAATAGATGTCAGTCATTTTGATATAATAATAAATGCTTGGCAATCGATAACGTTGCCACTTGCGCCAGGTATTTATTGCACCTAGATATTGGTAGCGGTAGCGTCTTGTAATAAATTCACAATTCACAAACCTATTAAATATGATTGTTTTACGAGCATCTGGGCTTCTTCACTCTGTAAATTAAATAAGTAGGTACCTAAATTCTCTACCAGTTTATGATGTTTACGGATTAAAATCTCTCTGATTTATGTATGCGCGAAATCATTTTTATTAAAAGATTTTCATTTAGCGTCAAAGACTAGACTGTATCCATCCCAGGGTGAATGGGCAACATCCACCTAGGTCACAGAAAACTAGGAATCCTTTCTTTTTCCTTGTACGAATAGGCACAGTTTTTAGGGTTTGCACATATAAACTGTAGTTCGCGTAAAAATGTTGGAAGTCACCTTGCCATGGTAATATAGGTTCGTAGATACCTATAGGTAGGTACCGTTCGTAAGATCTTAAAACGTTTACTTTCCTAGTAAAATACCTATCCGTCTTTCCTCGTAAAACGTAGGTTATGTACCTACACATACCTAAATGTGTTGTTATGACACCTACTACGGTACAAGGACTATCTGATCTGTAAATAGCTGCGAATGAAAACTATATTTGCGTAGGTTTTAGGCTTTGAGGATGTCACTGCACCAAGTGCAGTAATTTCAAAAGCGACATGCTGATGTATTAAAGCGGGCGGCCCAGCACACACCAGCAGCATGCTCCTCCTGCCAACAGATCTTGTATGACGACAAGTATTAATGCTTCGTGAGCGTAACACCAACATATCGCTTGCCTTATTACGTTATTCAAAGCCGTTTGGCGCGTTCCTATTATATTTATTATCTAATCTTGGACGAAATTAAACCACAATTAAAGTGGGAAGACGTCATAGAAGACGGGGATACAGTTTCCCTAAAATACGGAGCAACCTTGAAATATATGTTGTTGTTACAAATTAGAAATTAAAAAGTCACTTTTGGATCACTTTGAAAGTGTAGCTACTGTAATGGGGATATGAGGATCTCTATTATTATGTTGAGATAGACAGTAGACACCCTGTTTCTAACAGGTGTTAAATCTGTTGTTCATACTCCACAGAACTTCTTTGGATAAGTAGATAAGTAGGTAATTTGTTTTAATAAATCAGTCTCACATTTTTAAGCGTTTGTTTCTTTTAGTCTCGGTGGGATAGTCGAGACGTTAAGTAGGTATATTAGAAAAACCTGTATGTTAGAATAATATATAAAACACGTGGATTATAAACAAAATAAGCTTTATTGAGGCGTCCAGGTTGTGATGTGAAGCAGGTTGGTCGCGCGGGCTGCGCGGGCGCCGCGCGTCGTCGTGGGCTGCGCTTGGCACGCGCACCGCGCTGAATATCGCTGAAAGCTCCGGCGCGGGGAGAACCTCGCTCTCACGCCAGTACCCCTCCGACCAGCGATGCTGTGCTGTCTCCGGAAATAGAGTACGTCCGTCGTCTTTACGTGCAGTGTTGCGTACCGCTTGCCGCTGCAGCCAACATTTTAGCCATTGAATCGCGGTTAATAATAGAGTTGTCGTTCAATAATTTATTGCTTTCGTATAAGATTAACTTCTTTCGGTTTGATCAATTCCAACCGCGATTTAATGGCAACGGTTTTGACCCGAGTTGCATTCCTGAGGGGATGCGAGTCGTGTTGAGCCGACGTATTAAGTGGTTTCGCTCATTCAGTGTAGATGTGTACAACGTCCTTAGATCGGCCGAACAGGTGCGCGAGTGTGTGTGCAAATGACTGATAGCCCAGCGTAGCGGGCTTAACTTGAACAACATGTGGAGCAAAGGATTGACGCTATGGAGGACAATGTTGTGCATGTTGTTAGTGGTGTCGGCGTGCGCCGCGACGGTGCGAGGTGAGTCCAGGCCGTTCGCCGAGTGGGAGCCGGCGGCACATCTTCGCTCCCAGTCTGCGTCACTACATCGTTGCTATTTTCGGCGTAACTTGCGCTGAAATTATGTAAAAAGCTCACGTATGTGCTCTATTTTTGGCGATAACCTTAGGTGAAGTTTTGTATGACAAAATGATCTAGTGACCGAGTTATTAACAGGTTTTGTCTATTCTCTGCTATGTTAATCAGACAGAGTTGGGTGAAGGTAGAGCGCCGGCCGCCTCGCTACATCGCAAAGCTAGATACGTAAATAGAAATACAGGGATTTGTCGTTGTGCGTCGCCATCTTGTGAAAAACGATAGGATCGTGACGACATTATAAAAGTATGACATGGATCTAGGTCACGTCATAACTGCATGTTGCCCTTCATCGTTACCGTAGGTGATGCCTAAACTTAAGAACTAAGACCCTCTTTAATTCACATTTGTAGACCGTAAACCAATATTTGGTTTGTGTCCAACTAGAACACATATACCGTTAAATTTAAATTATGTGGTAGCACAGATTATTAATGCTCTGCTATGCAATTTAGACAGAATAATTATATTTTGATAAAAATATACCCATGTATGTGATCTAAAAACAAGGTAATTTGCCTCTTATATTGCTAAAAAAGTTACAGATGTAGATAGTTACACAAACATCTTTGCTACGAGCAAAATTATAGAATATATGATAGAAAGCATTCAGTGTGCTATAGTAAAAAGACTACACGTAGAGAGTGTCAGCTCCACATGTAAGTCAATGTCAGGCAGCATAGCATGCAACATAAAACACAAACAGCTCTACTTTGTAGAACGACGCACCAAGGCCGGCAATAAACCGCTCAGTGAAAATACTACAGAGAAGATCCAAGACGTCTCAAAAATATTTCTAATCTCTAATTTCCTGTATTCAATTTCTTTGTAGATGTTGTAAATGTAGGTAAATGGTTCCCAGACTAAGTGTTATTGAAATGGTAAGATGTAAGATGGGTAGTAATTCGTTCAGCGGGATTGTCCGAAAGGGTTACCGCTGGCCCGGAACATAAAGGGCTAAGGAAGGAACACGGGTGGGTATTAGTCAGTAAGAGTCTGACACTCCCTTCCGCTCCACCCAGAGCGGGAGGGGTCATTTGATGATTTCCAATCCACAAAAAAAAAATAGAGTAGTAATTCCAAAAGTTTGATAATTTTAGTTTGTACCTTCAATTTAGGGACCCGACATCTAAAGAGTAGTCTTTAGATGTCGGGTCCCTAAATTGAAGGTTAGGTATCTACAGAGTGTAACGCAGCTAAAGCTATGATTTAATAATGAAATGAAAACTCTATTAATCAACCGAACTGAGCCAACTGGTTTCAAAATTAATCATTGTTTGGATAATGAAACACTAACGGATGCACTCTTTAAAACTAGAAAAACCAGCGCAGAAGTTAAGTGTAAGAAATGAAAATGTAATTGTCCAGGAATGGCCAAGAATAGGTAAATAAAATATTTAGTAGATAGAAGGCTAATAAGAATGAAGGTGATTCACATTTGTCGTATCTACAGCTGGTAATGACGCAAGACCACGTGATGATAAAATTATGATTTGATGATGGTCACAAAACATTCAATGAAGTATTATTATTAGAAAATACTTAAAGATTTTTGACCAGAAAATTATGGCGCGAACGATTGCGACAGGCTGAGGAGAGATAGTAGTTTCCAGTTGTCGATAAAATAAATACTAATATAAAAACCAAATCCATACCATTCGAAAAATAACGAAGTACCTGCGAGCAGAGATATTTAAACTAGAAGCAAAAAACAGATAGGTAAATACAAGATCCTGAATAGAATTATAGACGCAACGTGGATGCACAAGCTTGACTCACGTTCCTTCTCCAATCCGAAGCGTATTTGACGGACTACATGGGGATTTAGATGCATAACTGAATAGTCTAGAATTGTATAATTAGGTATGTAGCCAGCCAGTAATTAAACAAAAACATAACGGTCCTTCCGTTATGTTTTGTCAATGTTTAATTCATGATAAAGGATGAATTGCAAAGCAAACTGTCGATCGATAGTTGGATCTCTAGCTCCCTGTAATTGAATGTAGTACAACCTTTTTAAAAGTAATAATATTGGTTGTGGTTCAACTGGATTTTAGGTAACGTTATAAATTGTTTTCAGCTGACGACGAAATACCATCTGAGTCACAATGCCGGCCGTACATCGAAAAAGCTCTTAAAGAGCTAGAGTCAGGAGATGTGGAACCAGGTAAAAGCATTTTAATTGCTTTTCATTAATTTACTACCTATGTAGTCAAAGAATCCCGAGTTTCCCTACACCCGGTCGTCTTTATAGAATAGCATAATTTTAGGAATATTTGGCATAAGAACCAATAAAACACCCGAACATAGTACCTCCTCCTTTTTGTAATGTCGGTAAAAATAAAATTAGTTATACGGAAAATTTTGAATGAAAATTACTTTAGAATCGTCTATAGTATCTGGGTAGTAACGTCAACATATTACATGCCTGACTGCCATACACCTATACAGGGCCCCATTAAAATGGACAAATTTTAACATAGCGCTCAGTACATAAAGGTATCTAAAGATATCCAAGCAAAAAAAAAAACACTGACTATAGTGATTTTATTTTGACCTAAAGTAATAAATTATCGGCACATTAGTGTATTTTCGTTAGCTGTTTACTTTTCTTGTAAGTATCTATGCGTTCTTCTTATATATTTTTTTACCGTCGACCTTATTTTGGTGGTCTGAATGATTTCTAAAAGTTTGTCCATCTATTTTAATGGGACCTTATATATTGTTAAATTTTGGACAAAACATAACCGACCATGAAATCATTTCAACGGTTTTTCTCATGAATTAACTGTCTGAGGAATTCTGATGGATATGTGTAGGTCACACAGATCAATTTCGACAGTTGAAACAGAAACAAAAATAACGAACAGTGCCAGATTAAACCCTAATAATTAATTATTAGTTTACCAAGGGCATGATTTGTAATTTAAACATTCGTCTAAAACATTACGTTTCACCACATCCCTGGACAGTTTAACTCTAAAGTAAACGCTATGAAACGTGACCTCAGCGGAACCAGGAATAATCTCGGATTGACACAAGTTTGCTGGTGTTGAGATGTCGGATCTATTTTAATTGCGCGGACGTCGGCGCGTCATCGATATTAACGTCGGCTAAATAATAGATCATACAGATATTTTTCTATTGTAATAATTCTTCTTATTAATCTAGGTTACGACTTTCGAGTACAGTGTGTAAATCAGTCTAGAAATTTTAGATGGAGTTAGAGGTTCAAGTAGTACTTACTGATACATCAGAAATGTTTAAATTCAAGAAAAAATTTAAATGGTTCGAATAGATCTAACGACCACGACAGACCGACGGCCATAAATGTGAAACCGTGACTGAGAATCGTAGTAGCGTTTCTGTGGGCAATAAAAGCATCACACAACTTTGTGATATCTAGAATTTGTAACAGTTATTATATTCCAGACATGCGCTGTAATATTATAATGTTGTTTTATAGTCATTGTCCTCTAAAACGTATTGAGGCTGGGCCATCTAAAATTAAACTTTTATTTATAACCACGCAACGTAGAAATTCGCTTCAGAGCGTCAAACTGGAGATGTGACGGACTGTTAATAAGAAATTATGACTTTGAAACGACTGCACGGATAGTCCAAGGACGGACAAAACTGATGAATCGTTACGTAAACCTAGTGGCAAAGAAACTTGCAACCGTGTTTCTGAGGAAAATTACAATAAATTCCGAGAACTGATGGATGTAAAGCAATATCTTTCGGGAACTAGGTTATTGTAGGTATCAAATATTCCTTACGATGTGAGCCACAATCCAAAGTGGTTGTTGTTGCACTCGTGTTTGGATTACAAACACGAGTCGAGAGTAGTAAAGATAATGAAGAATGTACAGCATACATCATTAGTAACACTGTTAGTTGACGTTATACAATAATATATTATACCTAATAATAATATAATGTTTCGATATTTTTGGCCATAGGTATACATTTGTATCGACGCAAATACTAACAAATAATAACGTTTATAAAGGTTTCCTATAAGAACAATACATTATGTTCACAGATTCTGCCGAAAAAAACGACAGTAATGAAGTGAGTGTCGACGACGGGGACGGTAACAAAGAAGTTGATTCAGCAGAAAGTGGTGGGGAAGCAGCTGATAGTGGAGAAGACGATACGCCATCAGTGGAAATAGCAGACGAACCCTACGTGCCCCAAGCATCCGTTGAGGATTTACAAGCTGGGTCTGACGACACTGACTCAGGAGAAGCCACGGCAGAAAACACAGACGGGGACAGCAATGAACAACAGGCTGGTGATGCAGACAGCAAAGAAGCATCTGCTGATGAAGAAGCAGCAAACCAAGGTGAGCATGAGTAATAGTATTTTGCTAGTACAAATCAAATAACCTCTTTAAAAAAAGAGCAAATGAAAGTTATGTTAAATCAATTAACTGTAGTAAAATTTCTTAATTTTAGAAAGTGGAGAAACAGAAGACGAGGCCAAGGGTGAAAGTAACGAAAAATCCCAAGAAGGATCCGAAGAAGACAGCAAAGATGTAAAGGAAGAAGACAGTAAAGAAACTGATGCTAGTCAAGAATCAGCAGATGATGATGACAAGTCTGCTGAAGCCGCAGACGCGTCCGACGAAAATAAAGACGATGATGATAAGACAAAAGAAGATGACGATGGATCTCAAGAAAAGGCTGGTGAATCTCAAGAAGACACAGACAGTAAACAAGACGACTCTAAAGAAGGTAAAGATGACGAATCCGAAGAAGCAAAAGCTGACGATGAGTCCGAAGAGCAAGAAACATCGGTAGAGGACAAAGATGAATCTAAAGAAGACAAAGATGAAACAACCGAAGACAAAGATGATTCAGGGGAAGAAAAAGAAGAGTCTGGAGAAGAGAAAGCCGATTCTGGAGAAGAAACAGCGGACGACAAAGATTCCGTAGAAGAGAAAGGTGAATCTGACGAAAAAGAAGAAGCGTCTGTCGAGGCAGCTGAAGGAGGGGTAGAAGAGAAGTCACAGGAAGAGGAGGAATCTTCTGCAGATAGCAAGGAGGAAGGAGATGGGGACAAGTCCGATGAGGAATCTGAGGATACTGATGAAGAAAATTCGGAGGAAGAAGGAGCGCCCGAGGAAGATTTATTAATTGTAAGTAAAAGAAAGAAAAATGCTTTATTGGCATTAGAACAAAAAACACCTTAAAACTATACAAAAAATGAAAAGCAATACATTCTACAAGGTATTACATGATTGCTTTTACGAATCTTTACTCACTATAATTTCTAATGCATAATTTCTAGGCAACATGAAACTCAATATGGGTTTTACCACTGCGCTTTGCGTAACTTCGTGGTTCATCATCATCTTCCTGCCCTTATCCCATGCTATTTGGGGTCAGCGCAACACGTTTTCTTCTTCCATTCTCCCCTGTCAACCGTCACGCTATCATTCACTCCCTTTTCTTTCATATCATTCCTCACACAATCCATCCATCTTTTCTTCGGCCTTCCTCTCCCTCTCCATCCATCAACATATATTCATACATATATTCATTACTCTTTTAGTCACATGCGTTTCAACCCTTCTCATCACATGCCCATACCAAGCCAAACGGTTTCCTTTCAACTTTTCTGTCACTGGCGCCACTTCGTGGTTAAGCTGTACAATATATTTGTTTATATTTATTTTTTCACTTTATAAAATATCACGATTGTTGATACTCTATTCACATAACAATTTAGCCTATTAGTTAATAATTAATTTAAATGTAACTTAAACTGATAATGTAACTATAAAACTACCGAAGAATACCTATAGAGTAATGCATTATCTTTTCGACGATGTTTTGTTCTAAACATTTTTAATAGGTACCTAATGTTAGATTTAATTAAAATTAGAATTTGCTCCTTTCAGACCATTGATATTCCCAAAAACTTAAGATCACGTGACCATATCACCAAAATCCTAAGACTAGATGAAGACGCGAGTGAAGATGAGTTAACCGTTGAAAAATCTGCCGATATTGTACTCAGAGATTTGAAGAGGTTATACGAGAGCGCCATCAAACCATTAGAAGGTCTATACAAGTACAGGGATTTAAGTAACAGACATTTCGGCGATCCTGAGATCTTCTCCAAGCCTTTGGTACTCTTCATGGGTCCCTGGAGCGGTGGAAAATCTAGCATCTTGAACTACTTGACTGGGCTTGAATTCACTGAATGGTCTCTTAGAACTGGTAAAGTGTTTGAATTTCGTAAATAACTTCTAGAATATTCTCGATAATATCGTATATAACTTTTCTTTTTGTATTTTAGGGGCGGAACCATCACCTGCATATTTCAACATTCTTATGCACGGTAAAGAACCAGAAGTGTTAGATGGCACTCAGTTGGCAGCTGACTGGACTTTCTCGGGACTTCAGAAATTCGGTCAAGGTCTGGAAGAGCGTCTGAGAGGCTTGAAATATCCCAGCAAAATATTAGAAAAGGTACGTACAAACAATGACCTACCTAATTGAAGAAGATAGTGTTTTTAAATTTAAATGGTCAAATGGAACTTTCGGTGTTGGCGAAAGTGAACGAAAAATATGTGAATTGCGAACATAACGTCATGCTGGAACAAAGGCCATTTGTTTTCGTAGGCTTCTGAAACATGCAGATAATGAGGAAAATGTTGTTGGGGAGAGAATCATATGTCTAAATGTGTATTTTCAGGTGAACATCGTAGAAATTCCCGGAATATTGGAAGTAAGGAAGCAGGTGTCTCGAGTGTTCCCCTTCAACGACGCCTGCCAGTGGTTCATCGACCGCGCCGACATCATCTTCCTAGTGTACGATCCTTCCAAATTGGACGTAGGTCCCGAGACAGAAGCTATACTCGACCAACTCAAAGGCAGGGAGTCTCAGGTAAATATTAAATCTAAAATAATAGCAAGAAATGGTAGACTACAAGCTCAGCCTCACCTTAAAAATGGGATGCATATAGAACAGATTTATGGACATGTAGAAACAGCTAAAGAACGTAATGCCTATTATAAATCTAGTGCCATGCCAATAGGCAGAGGAACTACGTCTGCATCATCTGCATGCCAGCATTCGTCCCATAGTATCGTGAATGAGTGAGTACTTTATATGTCATCGCGTGATGCTCAGTTCGGCCGAGCGAGGGAGGTGCCAGGTATATTTTGATCGACAAAGGAATGAATTGTTGGGATACGTCAGATCGTGTAAGTAACGTTTATAAATAGATGCAATTTTTTGATAAGATCTAATTATATAAAAGTTTATGTACTTTCCGTAACGAAACACAACGGCATCTACAAAAAAAGTAATTTAAAAAAATTAAACCAACTTCAAAAAGAAATTAACTCAAAATTATGAAATAACTTTAATTTCGGAAGTCGGTGTCTTGGGATCTGTATTTTAGTTTTATGCCACCGACTTCCGAAATTAAAGTTATTTCATAATTTTGAGTTAATTTCTTTTGGAAGTCGGTTTAATTTTTTTAAATTACTTTTTATTTCGTAATTTTTAGTTTTTGCACTAGTATTTGACCAAGGTTTGATCAATAAGCCAGGCCGTCACACTTACACGTATTAGTCCATATCTTGAAAATTACTGACTCGATCTTGATGAAACTTGCACTGTTCCCTAAGTTGAAGAAAATGTAAGCCAATAAAAAAATGATCACGATCCGATTAATAGTTCCGGAGATATGCGTGGACAAACATACATACATACATACGTCTATGAAATTTTGTATATTTGTTTGGAAGCCCTAATAGATCATCATATGTGAATATAATGCAATTCCAATAATATTACATACATACGTGTCGAATTAATAACCTCTTTTTTTTTGAAGTCGGTAAAAACTCGTAACTTTTTGTATTCTTGGGTTCAAATTCAAGACTCAAGTCGTTCTATTACAGACTAAAAAAAAAAAAGGAGGTTATCAATTCGACACGTATATGTAATATTATTGGAATTGCATTATATTCACATAAATATGACAATCTATTAGGGCTTCCAAACAAATATACAAAATCTTAAAGACGTATGTATGTATGTGTATGTTTGTCCACGCATTTCTCCGCAACTATTAATCGGATCGTGACTATTTTTTTATTGGCTTACATTTTCTTCAACTTAGGGAACAGTGCAAGTTTCATCAAAATCGATTCAGTAATTTTCAAGATATGGACTAATACGTGTTAGTGTGACGGCCTGGCTTATTGATACGAGCTACGGGTGTAGTGTCAAAGGGAAAACATTTCAAAACCTTGGTCAAATTCTAGTGCAACAACTAAAAATTACGAAATAAAAAAGTAATTTAAAAAAATTTAACCGACTTCCAAAAGAAATTAACTCAAAATTATGAAATGATTTTAATTTCGGAAGTCGGTGGCTTCGGAAGTTGGTGCTTTTTTTGTGATTTCCAATTCCAAAGATAGATTATGTATTTTTTTCTTTGATATTTTCAATGAAGTACTTTTAAAATCTAACTTATACATTGATAGTTGATGATAATGAAGAGTCGAGAACAAATATCGGTAATTACTTTCAAAGCATTTACCATTTCAATTAAGAATAGAATACTCTTTATCATGTACACCAGATACATTAGGTACAGACATAAATATAGAAACTAACAAAACTAACAATTAAGCTCAATTTTCAATCCTCCTCTAGACACGTATCCTGCTGAACAAGGCCGACACGGTGAAGCCGGAGGAGCTGATGCGCGTGCAATCCGCGTTAATCTGGAACATTTCTCCGCTAATGAGCTCTGCGCAGCCACCGGTCATGTACACCTCGTCGCTGTGGTCGATGCCATACGAGGCAGGCGCGCCCGTGCGACTGCTGCAAGCCCAGGAGAGGGAGCTCTTGAGGGACTTGCGGCACGCCATTGACAAACGCATTGAGAATAAGATTGCAAGCGCTAGGAGATTCGCTGTAAGTAGACATGTTTGTTAATCGCGTTAATGTTTAAGGAAGAAAGGTTTAAATTTAGTCACGATCGAAGATGATGTGGGATTTGAAAGATAGGCACCAAAATGGTAGCTACTACAACAGACACTGATGTTGATAGCATTCCACTTTTGTTGGAGATTTACCGCTTTATGAATGCAGCAGAAGATAGTATAAACTGTAAAAAGTTAGGTTTGATTTATCTTTAAAATGTGTCCTTGACTTTGTTTTCTCATGGTTGCACTGTATGTAACAGGTACGCGTAAGGAACCACGCGAAGATGGTTGACTGCTACCTGACAACGTATTACAACCACAAGACGATATTTGGCAACAGGAAGATCATCGCTGACGCCATCATTGAAAACCCTCAGAACTACCATATCTATGAGGGTCTCAGCACACTCACGAATATTTCCAGGTATGTATTGGCTAGTCCCTAACAGAGCAAATCTAGTTTGTGTGTTTGTGCTCTATTCTCCGTTTATCTTTTATGTGCTCTATTGGTCGTGATTGTCCTCAAGTGCAAATGATCAGACTCAGGCATACGATAAGGATCACGCGTACGGCGTAAGATAAGGATCTTAGGATGCTTTCGGCTTGAGGCTTACTGAAAGCCTGAGGCATTAAGAAAAAGAATTGAGGAGAATGCCTAATAGAGGAGAATCCCCTCTATTAGGCATTCTCTTCAATTATTTTTTTTACTTATATTTATAGATGAATTGCATTTCCCCTACTAATAAACGTTGTATAGCGTCTGTATAGTTACACAACGATTTGTCTTCTTCTTTCGAAAGTCAAATTACTGACGACTAAAAGAGAGAAATCGGTGTGTAACTATTCATCTGATATAATACGTTTATTAGTAAGGGGGTTGAATTTTTATATTGGTGCCCGACCAATAACGATTCACTCATTTTGAAACCACCTTTCAGCAGCGAGCTTGTGTTGAAACGTAACATTATTAATTCATTTATATTACGTGTTTCCAGGTACGACCTGCCCGACCCCGAGACGTACCGGGACTTCTTCCGGTTGAATCCCCTGTTCGAGTTCCAGCAGCTGTCGGCGACGTGCACGTACTTCCGGGGCTGCCCCATCACGCGGCTCGACGTCGCCATCGCTTACGACCTGCCCGAGCTCGTCGGCAAGTACAAGAAGATGGTGGAGACCGCCACGCCCCAGGGCATGCCCAAGAGTTGATGCCTCCGCGAACGAACGAACCCTACACCACACTTCACACCCGCTTTTTAATATTAGCCAATTGGATTGGACATTTATTTTGGGCACATTTTGCATTTCTTCATGTAATCGGGCATCAAATCACTAGTTATTTTTCGTTACATCGCATTTCTGTATTTATCTGTAATTTATTTTGCTTAATACTCGCTTGTTCCTGTTTTTGAGATGAATGATGTCGTATCGTATGTTTTATTGTGATTTTCTTCGTGCGTTTATTAGTGGTGATGATAGAAAATGCAAGACAACTTCCAACCCTAATTATCAAGGTGTTTTTATACATGTCTCAAAAATGCAATAAATTACTAGTCATTATTGATGAAGTTTGTTAGTTATTCTTGTATCTATTCTAAGATATGTAAATGTAGGTATTCCTACTAAGTACTAGGTCTATATAATAAATCCCGTATTTGAGCGGTGTTTGCCGTTATTATTTCTTTGTTAGTTGTTAAAGAGACACAATGTGACTATGTATTTAAGTAAAAAATAAATAAAAATCATTGGTGTTTTATTTTCTTGTCATGAAATGATTTCCTTATTTTTTTTTGTATAATATATCAGTTGTGTTAATGGGCTGTCTTGCATGAAGCAAATAAAAGATTCGTTCTAATGAAAACAGCTGTTATGGCTGAGGAGTTGCAGTAGAATCCTGATTTTAATCATGGAGAGTATCTACCGATATTTTGTTACTAATTGTGATGCAGACTTCAAAATCATTTCTTTTGAACATGTTATCTGGACTATGAAATAACTATAATTTGTACGTAGGTACATGTACTATTTGTGCTCGTTCGCTCGAAAATATCTATTCTTATTCCAAGATCTTTGGCCCATTAAACCATGAAGATCTTGATCGTTTTTTTTTTATTTGGCAACACATTCTGAGCTTTGCAGTCTCTGGTTCATTACTGGCTAAGTGGTGGGTCGTTGTAGAATTTTTGACGAACGAAACGCAACCGTTCTCCCGACGACGAAAACGGTTGCAGTTGAGTAATAGTGTTCTGTGGGTTGCAGTCAAGGGTCGGTCGTCGTTGCAACTGGTTTGAAGACGGCATATAGGACGAAACTTATCCAACGTGGAATAGAATTGCGTTTTCGAACGACTGTTTTGTAAACGAAAACGAACGCGGAACGAAGGACGACGCGACGGATAGTGTGATAGAGTTGAACCATTCTCGACTGTATTTTCATTGACGTAAAATAAAAAATCGCACTAAGTAATTAGAACACTGGATTGTGCAACGAATAGTGCTTGAACCCAGGACGTAAAACGGTTGTATCGTTGCAGAATGCAAAACTGTCTTTGTACACGCTTCGTCTCGCGTCGTCGCAACACTCGCAACAACGCCCACGGCCGCGGCCCACCCCTAGTGACAATAATCAAAATGTCAAAATGAATGTCAAATTCAAAAACTTGACATTGACAACACTTGACAATCGAAATCTGTTGAATACAGCTTCTGTTGGGCCGTTTTGAATTAATTAAACATATTAAAAAACCTACAACGGTTGTGTTGATAAATACATAATTCCCAAAGACGTCTGAAAAAATACCTTAGTTATGCACACAGACTTGGCACCCCATTTACACACCGATGAATGTAATGTTTTCATACGAAAGTTGATGGACTGTCACACCGAGGTAGGTAAGAAGTAAAAACTTAATTGCATAACAAATTAATTATTATATGTGACAATAGACACATTTGCCCCAATTATGTGTTGAATTTGTTCTATAGCTCGCGGATTCTGTTAATGATAATAACCTAAAATTACGAAGCACGCCAATGTTTTTTTTTCAAACACTCTCCTACTAAAATATTTTGTTTTCAAAGAATAATCTAGAAGGACCATTTATTTAGAATGTGATTTTTGTTCCAGCATCCATTTAGAAAGTTTATGGGATATTGCAACGATTATGACCGGGATATGAGAAAGTGTTTGAAAGCAGAACGCATTGCACGACAGACAGCTAATTTGCAAGATTCCCGTAAACGCCACGCGGAAATCCGGGCGCGAATACTAGCACAAGAGCGCGCTAACCAAGCCAGTTAAAATTGCCAAACTGCACATAAAACATAGCATTTATTTTTGTTACGATGGAGGCAAACATACTAGATTCAATACCAGATCTTAAAAACCTAAAGACATTCACAGAGAGATATTTTAGTAAGAGATATATTACAGATGTTGATGGGATAAAGAACAATGATATTATGATAATGTTCCACTCTAACAGGATTGCTCTCTTGAGCCTGGCACCAAGTCATTTCTTTTTCAGTAAAAATGAAGAGTACAAAGTGAATTATACTGTAGGAAAAGTAGACAGGTTGAAGAATTCCGTCAGGGGCAAGAGTAAGAAGGGCGGGCAGCAATTAGGCCCCAAGTCCATCATTTGCACAATAGAGTTTAAAGATGGAACAGCTTTTCAGATACCTTGTTGTATGAAAGGGACGTTAATTGAAGTAAATGAAGAATTAGTTAATCAGCCCAAGCTCCTGAAGGAATTGCCTGATGCTGATGGTTACATTGCTGTTATTTTATCAAGTATTGCTATTTCTGAAGCTACTAAGAGTGAATTGTTAACTCATGAAGAGTATTTAAAAGTATTGGATAGTTGTGAAATAAATGATTAGAATAGACTTTTTGAAGTAATTGTGTTGTTTAATTTTTACTACAGCCTCCAACAGCAAATAGATAACATTTGGAATAGAATAGGCGCTTTCCAAATTATGCTGGCAGAGACAAGTTTTAAGGGCATCATTGGTCACCTACTATGGTAGTACTAGAGCTTTAAGACTAATGGCTACATTGTCGAGATAGTTCGAACTACTACTTCGCGCGCTCTCTATTGTACGCACGGCATATTAAGCTATACATTTCCAGTATAAGTTGACTTCTTATAGTACGAAAAACCCATACAAGGCGAGGTCACCTAAAACTGGAAATATATAATGTCGTCATGTGTACAGCGTGACGTCGAGCGGTGTGCGAGAGAGAGCGTGCAGTGTAGTTCGCGTTATCTATCGCAGTAGCCGGAGCATAAGGGTCGATTCTCACAGCATACTATTACACAGACCTTTTACTCGTCCAGAAGCAAGTGTCACTGACTCTGGCAGAGCCACCATCAGGTATTTTAATTTTGATAACAAAAAATTTGTCGTTTGTCGCCAAACAGAATTTGTCGGTCACTGGTTCAAAAGATATAAGGGTTTATAGGTGGCCGATCTGGAGTCTCCCCAGCAGGGCCACATTTATATCTCAAAAACTACGGCACCTAGCCACATGAGTAGATGAAGCTTTATCTCTGTACCGTTTGTCTACTCATGTGACCTAGCGAAGATCTGTTTTCTCCCATATTTTGTCGCCAATTAGTCGGAAAGTTTTTGAGATATAAATGTGGCCCTGCTGGGGACTCTCCAGATCGGCCACCTATAAACCCTTATATCTTTTGAACCAGTGACCGACAAATTCTGATATTTGGCGACAAATTTCGACTAATTTTTTGTGTTATCAAAATTAAAATCCCTGCAAAGAAACAAAAGCGTAGGTACTGCGTATTCCAACGTACGCACGGTGTCTGTGAGTCGCCAACGTATTTTTGTAAGCTATGTAAAACTTTTAAGGTTAATTTCAATGCCCTTCGAGCTTCGACTCTGCGTCAGTATGAATCGACCCTAATAGCTCTTGATCGTGCTCTGGCGGAGGGTTTCTATGACGATTTATCGGCACGAGATAAGCTTTCAGGTTCATCCCATCAGTCGAACCACACTGATCATTTTAAAAAGCAAAATAAAGGCTGGTGGTAATGGTAATGACACAAGACACAAACCTATACCTAATGGAGCAAGATCTATTTATCATTAGCTCACTATTTATGTTTCGATAGCGTAAAATGTTCCCAATAAACACTTACCCCCACTACCGACAGAACACTACATAATTACTTATCAGGACTTTACCGATTGACCGCTGACCTTTTCTTATAACCACTATAGATATTGTTTGGTCAGATGTTGTAATCATATATTTGAAAGAGTTTGTACTGTGAAAATGTGTTCAATAGCAATTAGCCGAGTTCTGTTCGTTCCAAGAGTTGTAGTTCCTAAGCAAATAGCCGGGACAGTATCCTCGCGGTGGTATAGTGATGAATCTAAAGCAACGAAGACGCCACTGTACAATTTACACACTAAATATGGAGGCAAAGTGGTTGATTTCGCCGGATTTCTCCTGCCAGTGCAATATTCGGACCTGAGTTTATCTGAATCACACTTGTTCACAAGAAAAAGTGCTTCGATTTTCGATGTGTCTCACATGCTACAGACAAACGTACGTGGCAAGGATTGCTTGTCTTGGTTCGAGTCAATATGTCCAGTCGATTTGAAAGGAATGAAGGATGGCTCTAGTTCCCTCACCGTGTTTTTGAACGACAAAGGTGGAATTATCGACGACTTGATTGTAACAAAAGTGAATGCAGAGACTTTGTACGTGGTTTCCAACGCCGGGCGATTGCAAGTAGATAAGCAGCACATGAAAGAAACATCGGAAATATTTCGGCAACAAGGCAATGATGTCAATGTTCAGTTCTTAGAGACTAGCCAGAGAGCCCTGATTGCGTTACAAGGGCCTAAAGCAGCGTCAGCTTTACAGAATCTTACCGACATACCAGTCGCGGATTTAATGTTCATGACGTCAAGACTGGCCAAAGTTGCAGGAGTTGATTGCCGTGTAACTCGATGCGGATACACTGGTGAAGATGGCATGGAGATATCAATACCCGCGGCAAAAGCGGAAGAAGTTACGGAGGCTTTACTGCAGTCTAGTGACGTCAAACTTGCAGGTCTCGGTGCAAGAGACTCTCTGCGTCTGGAAGCTGGACTATGCCTTTACGGCAACGACATCGACGAAAGTGTTACCCCAGTTGAAGCGAATTTAACATGGTTGATAGCCAAACGAAGGCGCACCGATGACAACTTCCCGGGATCGTCAATAATTCTGCGTCAAATTAAAGAGGGCGTTGCTAAGAGGAGAGTAGGTGTCAGATTGGAAACCGGACCACCGGCAAGGAAAGGCGCAGTCTTGAAGGACGCGAAGACTTCAGAAACTGTAGGCGCTGTAACTAGCGGATGTCCAGCTCCTTCACTTGGCGGCAACGTTGCCATGGGTTACGTCAGCGAAGTCCTGAAGAAGGCAGGCACTGAACTGTTCGTTAACATAAGAGGGAAAGATGTCCCCTGTGTTGTTGCCAAAATGCCTTTTGTCCCTTCAAAATATTACATAAAAAAATAAAAAGCTAATTTACAAAATTATACTTTTATTTACAAAACTTTATACATAACAGATATAATGCTCCATTCTATAAAATATAATTCCGTTACTCATCCTACTTTCAAGAGCTTTAACGAAAACAATTCGAATTAATATTAGATAGGTACTATTTAACACAATAATAATTGAAAATTAACATTAAATTTAATATAACAAGTCTTTTCTAAATAAAAGGCCATAGATATGAACAGGTACACATGACGTCAGACATCAAGATTAATATTTCCAGTATACGCTGTCCTCGTATTGTGTAGGCTTTGAGCGGCCGTTCACATGGCGCTGTCCTGTACGATATTTTACGTTGATTTGAGCTCATACGTCAACTACCCAAGGTTCTTATGGTTAAAAACAAATGCAGTAGGTATAAATGCCATACCATATGATCCCAAAATTATACAGTAAAATATCGTACTGATCGCTGTGTATACGCCTAAGTGGCCAGCTTGTTCTGTAAGGCCCACTGGCACCACAAATCACTAAACTCGTTTACCGTTAAAAATATTTAACGGTAAACGAATTTAAATCATCGTTCTGTCTCGTCATCTTCAAACGATTTACATAAACAGAACGATGTTTAAAATACGTTTTGCTCTAAACGCATTTAGTCATTTGTAATGTAAGTGTGTCAAATGTATAGCTTGATGTGTTGTCATGCGTACACACCTGAAGTATTCATAATCATACAAGTAAAACTGGACATGTCACAAGGAATGTGAGATATTTTTGCACTTTATTGTGTAATACTGTTTCTCATTTAATTATTCTACAATGTACTTAACTATCACAGGAACAATTCACTATATGGTTAATGGAATGATCTGGTTATCTAAAGTATAATTCATTGAAAAAAAGTATTCTATGAAATTATTCTATTTGGGGCTTGAGCGATTGTCATAGTGTAAACGCAGTCTTAACGTTACATATCAGTTCTCCTTGAGAGATATGCCTTGCATTACCCTTTTTATAATACTTTTAAATACATTCTACATTAAGTACAAACACTGGGGCCTTTAATTGTTTAACTTTTAGTTTTAACCAGTCGTTTAGTTGTGACAGTTACTTGCAGTCGGCGCGGTGCAGTCCGCAATCACTTGTAATCTTTCAAATAATCCCAAAAGTTGGACTGCGTCAATCGCGTCCAATCATCGTTGAGCTTATTTATCTTATCTGTATACTGAAAATAAAATAATACTTTGATTTTTCAAGAGTCTTAGCCAATAATTTCTTACCTTGAACAAACGTTGTTTAGTTTCGGTACTGGATCTAAAAACTTATTACCATTTTCGCATTAAATAATAGTTTTCTTTGCTCACCATATTGCGGACCCAACCCCTTTTAGTAGAAGAGGACTGGGATTTGTGTGCGGATGGGTTATTTTTTCAAATTATTTACCACAAGGAAAATAAATAAGGACGAGAGCAAGTACAAAAGCACTGCTTGTCTCGTAAGAAATCTCTTCTAGTAGACTTGCAATAGGAGAGTAGAAAAAGTCTAAATCCTGACATAGCATAAAACAAAGTCGCCGAAATGTCTGTATTTGTACGCGCATAACTTCCGAATGACTGCACCAAATTGGATAAGTAATTATTTTTGAAGTGAAAATTTCTTTAGACGCGTTGGGCATTTTTTGAGATGGAGTAAAAAAAACCATTGAACTCGCGCCACGTTACCGTAAGCGACACCGCGCGTGTTTTGTTTATAAGACGATTAAAAAAATACCCGCTTCGGATGTGTTCGGCTGTGCTCGGGATGTACTCAGTTTTAATGCTTATCCGATATTATGTCAGTGAGTGATGGCAAAGTATTCTGTTTGAAAGAGAATACTTTGCCATCACTCAAAAAAGAGACTGAAAGAGTATCAAACATCCTGGATGGATGTTTGATACTCTTTCACGAAAAAACGACTGCACGGATTTGGATGAAATTTGGCACACAGCTAGTTTATAACCAGGATTAACACATCGGATACTTTTTATCCCGATATTCCCACGGGATCGACACTTATGCGGGTGAAACCGCGGGACGCTGCTAGTTTTGATATAACTTACATCGGTCTGCTGTGAGCTCTGCGGCTGCACAAGTTTTTCTTTCCTCTCCTCCTCCAGCCTAAGGTTGATGTAATAACTCAGCTGATTCTGCAACTTTACGAATATCTTCCTGTACTCGTCTTGTATTCTATTCATTTCGTTGTTTATATGACAATCTTTTTTCGACACATAGTCCTAAAACATAAATCAATATTTAAAACATTACACAATTATCTGTACCCATCATATCTGTGAATGTCGTGATGGCGCAGTGGTTGAGGCCTCGCTTCTCATTCAAGAGGTTGTGGGTTTAAATCCGGGCAAGGAATTGTACTGTGACTTTTTCAATTCATATACTAGCTTCTGCCCGCGGCTTTGTCTGCGTGGATGTGGATTTCATGGGTTTTAATATTTGGAGATTAGCCGGAACAAACACACAGACAAACTTGATTTATTTGTATAGATAAGACTGAAATCGCCAACCTGTCTTGAGCAAGTGTGGTCATCAATTCTCGTGTCTTCTCTGTATGAGAATAGGTCTTTGCCCTGCTGTGGGACAATAATAGGCTGGTATTATTATTTTAACACATTTGTGATCTTCGTCCAACCAGTCTTACCAAGGAGTACTGGGCCTACCCAGTAACTGGGTTGTGGAGGTCAGATAGGCAGTCGCCCCACGTAAAATACTGGTATTAAGCTGCATCCGGTTAGACTGGAAGCCAACCCTAACATAGTTGGGAAAAGGTTAGGTAGATAATGATCTGAAGGTTAGGCAATTAATTTAAACTTTGTATTAATTACTAATCCAGCCTATTATTGTCCCGCAGCGCGTCAGACAACCTCTCATACATTTAGAGGAAAAAGCCGATACTTTTTAATAAAAAAACTGTGTACCTTATAAGTTAAAATAGTCTTCTTAGCATTCTTGTACTTGTCTTGAATTATCTTATGTTCCGACTGTAACTTCTCATACTTCTGATCAAGTTCAGCCAGTTTAGAATGTACTTCTGCTGCCTTCGCTTTCACCGCCATATATTCTTTATTGGTTGAACTACTTTTTTGTTTAAATCTTTCTCTTTCGTAGTTCAGAACTTCCTCTAACGTCTCGGCTTGCAATGCTTTCTCTTTGTACTTCTCGGCTTTTTGCTTCCACTCCAAAATAGTTTTGGACTGGTCTGAAAGCGTGTTGTACTGGTCCTTGGCTTTCTGACATTCTTCTCTCAACACATTATGTTCTTTAATAAGTTCTGATATTTCATTCTCTTTTGCTTCAAGTATTTGTGTTACTTTTGACCTCTCGTCGAGTATGAAATTTTTCAAAGCATCAACTTCCTTTGCTTTTCTTTCGAGGAGGTCTTTTATTTTCGTGACAGTTTCCATTTGTTCGTTCTCAATCTCTTTGATTTTTCTGGCGCAGTTCATTTCGACGGTTTTCATTTCTAACGTGAACTTTTCGGCAATTTGATCTCTAATGGCTTTCTCTTTCACCATTAGAGCAGTCTGTAAAAATATTAATGGATAAATATAATATGTACATTTCAAAAAACATTATAGAAATACAGGTTGTTGTAAACTTTCAATAACAGGTAAAAGCCTGTTTCGCGCATTAGAAAGTCAACGAAAGTACGAGCTGCTCGATGCTGGACTGTTCCGAGCTCGGCGTTTGAATCCATTCCGTAGGCTCCTCCGTGTGGGTTCCTATGCTGCGTTGTTCAACAACTGTTACAAACCTTGGCAGCGAGCGCGTCATCACAGTTCTGTACGAGCTGCTCGATGCTGGACTGATCCGAGCTTGGTGTGTGAGTCTGTTCCACTTGCTCCTCTGTATTGGTTCCAATGCTACGTTGTTCGCGTAGTTTGTTGAAACGGTCTATGATGTATTGTTGGAAAAACTCCGCTTTGGTTTTCAGCTCCTTCATTAAAGTTTCGTTGCTTTCTTGTGACGCTGGTAAGACAAAACAAGAACAGTATTTAGGCAATCATTCTAAATACACCCAATTTATTTCCAGATGGTAATATTTTCCCTCTCACCGAGAGGAGGCCTGTGTCCCAGCAGTGGGAACATTATAGGCTGGATGGTAATATTTTGTGGTTATGGAAAAACAAATGGTGAACTCACCTAACTTAATAGTGCATTTGCTAAGTTGATCATCCAAGTATTTGATATGTTTTATATTCTTTTCACATTGTGCACACGGCTCCCTCTCTTTTCGCATCGCAGACTTTTCATCTGTCAAACAAAAATAAATAATGTTGCACATACTAAAAACCATTTTTTTTTAAATCTATCAATAGTATAAACAACGTCGTTTTTCGTGTTTGTCTGTTTGTTCACTTACTTCTTCTTAACTACATAATGGATTTTGATGTGGTATTAAAAATCATTAAGAGAATTTATTGCAGAAGGAATAGCGTATAGCACATAAATATTTAACAATCTCGATGTTTTGACAAGTCGCCACATATGTCGTCGTATGAAGCAGGGGCGGGTCGTATGTTTTTTTACTAAAATAAAAATGTGTGAAACATACCTTGTAAGTACTTATCAAGCTTTTCAGTGAACTCCTTCTGCTTATCAGTAAACTCTCTCTGCAACTCCGATATTCTCTTGTTAGCTCTCTCCAACTCATCTTTCGAATTACTCAAGTCTGACGTCAACTTCTCGATCTGCTGCTTTTGCTTCTCCAATCTCTCTACAAAGTCTTTCTCTTGTGATTTGTAAAGTTCCTTTTCTTTTTGTATTTTTGATTGCAAGTCTTTTAGTTCCCTTGATACTGTATCGCGAGAGCAACATGCCTATAAATAAAGTACCTACTTATTACCAGCAGTAACACTTATCAGACACAGTTTTTATGGATCTGCCAATAGACAGAACCAAAATAAAGGTAACGCGAGTGCTGAGCGTGAGGTCCTGAGTTCGATTCCCAGGTTGGGCAAAGTGTTACTGAGTTTTCCCATTAGGATTTTTTCAGTAGCAGCCTGGATTCTGGACTAATTCCCCCTAATTCATGGGAATTAAAAAAAACAATGATGTGATTTAAAACAAAACGAAATGTGGGTAACGTTATGTTATGTGTCTGCAAATTCTATTGGGAATGAAATGAAGAGCGAACTTGCGAGTAAAATGTTTATAAGCTCTCATATATGTATTAGCGCACAATCATAATTCTTCTTGCCTGCCACTAATCCCGACTTCGGGCTTGTATTGAGTATGTACGGACGCCAGCAGGTCAAGCTACCCGAAACTGTCACATTTTCGCAATCAACTTTGAACCTTAAGGTGTAGCAATAAAGTTGAAAATCTATTAAAGAAATCTGACAGATTGTAGTAGCTTGATGTGCTGGCGTCTGTACTTAGCGAAAGCCAATAAGACTTTGCCCAACCCGTCGTCCTCGACTTCCAGTCGCGCTTGCTATCCACCAGATTCCCACCATACCACCCACCACTTTTTATATCAACTTTTTAACGTTTTTGACCGTGCTCTGGATTTTCAACTCTCGGCGTCGACCCGAGCGTTGAGAATCCAACAGAGTGCACAGTTGGATTTGCAACTCACGCCGCTAAGCCAAGCGTTAAAAATCCAGTGCGCGGCAAGAAATGTAGCGAACGTAGGTAAGGTGCCATCTCCACGAGCGAGTATTATCGCGGCGATAGTCCCACCGTACAACAAATGATCGCCGCAGTTTTTATTAGATTTTATGGCGATGTGACTATCGTCGTGATACTTTTTTCAGATATTTTTTATTCTTTTCATTGTTGAATGGGCCCTCTCTTGACCTCGATCACGCCTGACGGAAAGCGATGGATGAGGTCTATGATGGAACGAGCCGGACAAACAGCAGGCTGCTTGACGCCGGGCTCCGGCGGGAGGGTGGTCGCAACCCATGCGGGCGTAAGCCCTACCACCGCAAGGGAAGAATTGGCCAGTCAAATAAGGTGTGTCCAGGATGCGCCGAGCGCTCGGTTCAGCTGAGTAACTGGCGGAACAAACTGCGCTACACGAGGAGGCTTCTTCATGCATCCCAAATGCGCCTAAAGAACAATTTGAGAGAACAATCTAGATAATCCTAAATACCTGTAGATATAAAGTTTTGAGCTCCCCATTCTCCTTGAGCGTGTCCTTGAGCTTTCCGCTGTAACGTTCTAGTTCGCGCAGCAAGTCCGCGTTCGCTTCTTGCACGATGGACGCGCGGCTGCCTTTCTCAGACTTTAGCTTGTCGTAATCTAACTCTAGTTGAGTGTATTTGAGATCCAACTGTGGAAACGGGTTAAATATATTATTTTATAGAAAATAACCTTGATTTTTTTTCTTTACCTAGTATGTGTTTAGAAAGTTAGTGAACATCAGCCAAATGAGGTTATTAATTACCAAATTACACTATAACTGATTGGTAAGCGGGGGATCACGTCTCACGGTGAGATTGACCACCGTTGATTGCTGAGTAGAGTCACTGCTTCTACTTAGGTGTGTACTGTCGAGGAAATAACCCTTACGGTGTATAGGTACACCGTAAGGGTTACTCTTGCTTGCAGCGCTCGGCCGCTATAGTAACGCTTGCTAACAGATGTGGTCATCTTGTGCACGGGATTTTCAAATTGGGCAGATGTAAGTTTCCTCGATGGTACATCTCATTATTGCAAAATATATCAACTCAGTAAAACATAAATCAGTAGCTTTCAACACTTTCTTTTGGCCAAGTTGAATATTGGCTAAAAAATTACCGCAATATACGATCAAATAAATAATTTCAGTTTTAGCCCTAAACAAAAAACAATGGATCCGTCATTTCAAAACAATGAATACTCAACTTACATTCTTCAGTTCACTCCTGACTTCCTCAAGCTCAGCTTGCAGAGCCTCGTTCTGTTGTTTATAACTCTCCAACAGCTCACTGTCAGAGTTACTGCCCAGCAGTTCCAGCTTGTTCTGTAGTACTGCCATGCGAGAGTTCAGCTGCATCTCTAGGCCTTTCTGCTCTTCTATTTTTGCTCTGAGGTCTAACTCTTGCTTGCGATGCTGTTCTATTTTCTTATCTCTAAAATTAATAAAATAGGGATTCATTAATTACATTGAATTGAGAACCTCTTCCTTTTTTAAAGTCGGTTAACAAAGGAGCTTTAAACAAACGTAAGGTAGGACGCTCTCAGGCTAGGTGGAGCGACGATCTTCAGAGGGTGCCTGGTAGCAGTTGAATGACATTAGCCGATCATCGAGGTTGAGTTAAATGGAGTGCGATTGGAGAGCCAACCAGCCCTAGACTGCTAATGCCGACGATGTTGATATTAAACATGAAAGCTTTCATTGCCTTTCTATTAAAGTTTAAGTATGTGTTAATAATTGTGACTGTAAGACTGTATATTTGTTACCTTTTGCTGATATCTTCTTGCAACGACGACAATTTTTGCATCTGTATTTTGTATCGACTCAAAACTTCTTTGAGTGTTGACAATTTCCCTGGCGAAGGAGGTTCACCTAAAAAAAAACTCATAATTAATGGACTACCATAATGCCATGTTTTGGTTACGTCATTGTTCCTCGCAATGTTAATTTCGATAGGTAGCGAAAATGTTTTTATATAAATAAACTTTTTAGTAACTTACCAAGATACGTATTGTCTGGTAAAGACTCCATTAAAATCTGATGTAGCGTTTTCCTCCAATGTTCATATTCCTTCTGAGTTCCGGCCAATTTGTTCCTGAATAGGACTAACTCATGTGCAGTCAATTCTAGCTTGGACTGTAATAGAAAAGCATTTTTTACTTTTCTGAAACTTATAAATTATGGAAGTCGCTAAAAAATTAAAAGCAGGACAGTCTTTAGATTGAAGGTACCATAAAAAATCTAGAAAGTTTAAAAATTTCGTAAAAACCATATCAAATTTTAGTAGCTTTTGACTTTACGTTTCTGGTTTATTACCTACTCCTAACCTACTCATACATTACTCCTACCCTACTCCTATAAGTAAATAAAAGTATTAAAAAAAAAACCGGATAAAAAGTATCCTATGTCCGTCTCCTGGTTCTAAGCTACCTCCCCACCAATTTTCAGCCAAACCGGTTCAGCCGTTCTTGAATTATAAATAGTGTAACTAACACGACTTTCTTTTATATTTGTATATATAGATTATGACTTTGAGGTCTACATTATAGTCTGCCTAGTGCCTACCAAACATACAAACAACACCTTAAAGTATTTTTTATAAGTGATCAACTTACGCCCAGCTCCTTGACTTGTTCCCGCGCCGCATTTCTCTCAGTGGTCAGTTGAGACACCTTCTCTTTGAGCCGTGAAGTCTCTCCATTGACGAGCCTATTCTGTGCCGCCTCTAATTCGCTAGCTAACCTGTTGATGGTGGCGCCTTTCTCTACCAAAATATCTTCCTTCTCTCTATCTTTCTCCATACACCGTCGCTCTAATGACTTTATTTCGTTGTCCTGCGGATTTGAAAATTTTAAATTAAAGGAAAGTTTTGATTAAATACATGAACGTTTGTTGAGTTCAATAGATACTTACTTTATCGTCTAGTCTACTTTTCGCTTTGGTCAAATCGTTTTCTAACCTTTCCACTTCATCGCGATGCCTGAAAATGAGAGAGCTTCTTTAGAACACATACCTACTCTGTTTTGAACCGTAATTTATGTGTAAACCAGGTATCAAATAAAAAAAATCATCCAAACATATTCAAATAAACATACCTATCTTGCTGTTCTCTAAATATGGCATCAGTATCATGTGTGTGTGCAACCTGCAAGTAACATACAAATCGTTTTTAAATAACTTATTATAAAACATTGTACAGGATTTATCAAACAGATTAAAAATACCGGCGAAGCTTCACAGATGTAATGGATTATGGATATCTAATCTAATAAAAAATCATGATAAAATAAATAGCATAGTAGAAAAAGCATTTAGGAGTCAAGTCAGCTTCTGTACCTCATTTAGTATCAAGTTTTATAAATAAACTAGCTGCGTCCCCACGATTCGCACGGGATCGAGACTTATACAAGGTGTTGCTTTGCATCCTAGTCAAATTCAAGGACGTAATTATGCCAATGTTTCTCGACCCAAATCAACAATAAAATGGGTAGGTATTTTTTTCTTATTTACGGAAATCCGTAAGTGTGAACCAGCCGTATTTAAACGCGGCCCGTCTGTTACTAGCCTATAACCGCGCTTTCACACACAAACAAACGCCTTTTACTTTACTAAGTACTAAATACTAAAGTATTAAAATGTCTTTTATGACAACCTCCTGAAATTTGACAAGGATGCAAATCAACACCTTGTATAGACTCAATCCCCTGGGAATATCGTAATGAAAAAAGAGAATATGTCCTAATCCAGGTCATGGTCTACCTATGTGCCAAATTTCATTCAAATCCATTCAGCCGTTTTAGCGTGAAAGCGTAACAAACAAATATAAGTACTATTTTATTATTATAGTTTAGATAAATATTTTCTTTACCAAATAAAGCTATATTTTACCTGTAAAGTATGAAGCCTTTGCTGTACATCCTGCAGGCTAATATTAGCAGAGCGGAGTTCCATTTTGAGCTGCTCCTTTTCCTGGTCGCTCTCCACCAACTTGTCAGTCAGATTCGTGACTTGCTGCTCCAGCTCTATCAACTTGTGCTTGCTTGACGCTGAAAACAAATTATATTTCAAATACTTGTCAAACTTCGTCTTTTATTGAAGAAATGACGAAAAAAAAAATTCTTGCAGAAGTTGAATCTAGCATTCTGGCAGATAATGTTATAGTCACTATGCATGGCAAAAAGATTCAAGATTGGAATTTGACTGTACACCCTATTTTCATAAACAACTCTGTGTTTTCCCACCATCACAAAATATCATCTACACTGAGAGAACAAGGTTGATTTTGCAATAACAATCAGGCGAGCATGCAGCTGTCTGTGCAATGCCATTGCAAACTAACACCAATACTACAAGCAAAAAGGTTGATATTGTGTAGTTTAGTTACCAAGCAAGTGATGAGCTTCCTGCAGGGACAATTCTGCCTTATCCCTGTCGTTGATAGCAGCAGCAAGGCGAGCGCGAAGACTGTCTATTTCTGTGTCTAGCTTCTGCATCTGACCAGCTAACTGCTGACATTCTTTGACACGGATCTGTTCAACAAAAAGGAAACTATAATAGGCATTTATTGTGTAATGTAAGTTGTGATAAATGACAACAACATTAAGAAAAGAATTATTATTAGCAACCCATAGTGGTGGTTCATTGTGTTCTTCCCATAATAAAATTTATTTGTGTTGTCTGGTTATTAACAATTTATCCTAATAAATATAATTATTGTGTTGTCCTACAGGCTACTCAAACAGATCCAGTTGTAAATAAACCATACTTAAGGCAGTATAACCGGTCAATCTCAGCGAATACACTTTGTTTCCTTCAACCATGACATTGGCAGAATCGTCTATAAAACGATGGAGCCATTATTATAAAATTGGAATTGGATTGGAAAGAATTATTCTTTAACCACCATATTTACAAATGAAGGAACGAGAAAAATGTCGACAGGAAAGTTTTGAGTATGAATGTCTATGGCTTTTAGTAAGAGAGGTCCAACAAAGAAACAGTGGATGGATTGTGTGAAAGATGATTATGGCTAGAAACGGGGTGACTAACGAGATGAATAGCAAAGTATGAAAGTAGAAGTATGGATTTTTGGGATGCATGAAGAAACCTCCTTGTGTAGCGCAGTTTGTTCCGCCAGTTACTCAACTGAACCGAGCGCTCGGCGCATCCTGGACAGTCACACTCAACACCTTATTTGACCGGCTAATTCTTCCCTTGCGGTCGTAGGGCTAACGCCCGCCTGGTTTGCGACCACCCTCCCACCGGGGTCCGGCGTCAAGCAGTCTGCTGTGTTTCGTCGATGCGTGGGAGTTCCAGCGCGTTAGGCCTCTTCTGGGCACACTCGTTCCATCATAGACTTCATCCATCGTTTTCCATCAGGTGTGATCAAGGTCAAGAGTGGGCGGGCCCATTCAGCAAAAAAAAAAAAATGGAAGACAAAGAAATGTTGCGCCAACCCCAAATAAATTGGGATAAGAACAAGAGAATGATAATGATGATTTACAAATAGAAGAACAGCTAAATTGTGCCCAGCACAATGGTCCACTGAAGGACTAAGTGCGGAAACCAAACCCATAACATAGAACATGTGCCCAGCACTCCATGGTCGTAACTGAAAGGCAGATTCTATACTATAAAAAAAAAACGCATCCGAGTTATCCACATTAGGGATAATCGCAGGTGTCAACCCAACCGCAGTGCAATGGGAAGGCCTCGCCCTGGGGGAACTGCCTTCTTGATCACGGTATCCCTTATGCCAGGTAAGTTCTATATAAGTTCTAAGATTCTATACTATTTTTGTTTCTTGGCAGTTGTGGTGGTGTCTACTATTCTGCCAGCGTCACGTTGAGAGAGTGAGACAGCGGCATAGTGGTGTGCCGTCCAACTGTATGCTGGACTCAACATGGCTTGTCTTTTATTTGACAGTGGTTTTATGACAGTTCTTATAAAGTATGTACTTACATCATACATAACTTTCAGTTGCTCATTGTTCATAAATTCTTGTCTGTCACAGTTGTTGATGCCATTCATGTGACCTGAAAAAAACAAAAAATTTACAATAATATACTTATTATATTATATCATATTTTAGTTATTCAAATATTAATAGGTACTATGTGTCCACACTAAGTACTAGTGTATCTTTTGCATTCTACAGGTATAACGTATTAGTGGTTGTTATTACATTTGTTTTCAATACATCTTCCCCCTTACTAATAAACACATTAGATGAATAGTTACACATTGATTTCTCTCTTTCAGTAGTCAGACTAGTCAGTAATTTGACTTTCAAAGAAGACAAAGGGTTGTGTAACTATACAGATGCTAAACAATTTTTATTAGTAAGGGGGCTTATGTTTATTCAAAGAAAATGCTATGTCAGTCACTGTTAAAAACTAGTTTCAATATCTAATAGCCAACCAATTAAATTTAATCAATTTAAAAATTCATAGAAGGATTGGATCTGGTGAAATGTGGGTGTACTTTAAAATGTGTTTTTTTTTTCTATTTTGGCATCTAGTATTTTCTTTAAATTCTTGTTATTAATTGTTATAATTTAATTGTGCTTTTTTGTTTTGAGCTATTTCTTTTGCATGCACTAAATAAATTATTTTATGTGTGTGGTGAAGGTAGCTGGGATTTTGTGGCACAGCCTGAGGGACGCCTATGTCCAACAGTGGACTGCGATAGGCTGAGTTGATTGATGTGTGTATTACAAGGATAAGTTAGTAGTGTACCTCTATAATCCTGTTGAAAATAATGGTTTTGTCCATCACCAGCACCATAAGGGCTGAACTGTGCCTTCAAGACTTCCTCATGGTGTCTCATATGACCTATATGGTTCTTAGGAGTCTCGCTGTAAAGCTTGGGGGACTCCGAGCCATGTTGGTTCTCTTTCAAGTGATTGAGAGACTCCACATATGTTGGAGGTAACCCTGTCCTTCCTTGTTGGACTGTGGAATTAGAAAATAAATGTGAATTAGTAAATTTTCATAATTATTAGTAAAAAGACATTAATTAAATTTAATTAGGATAATGTAAAGGGTTATTCAATCTTATGGAGGTGTTGAAGTAGGTAATTGGGTAAAACATTCTCATAATAATGAATACAAAAGAAAGATGTAAGAATAGTGTCTATAAAACAGTAGTAGTAGCAAAACATAGGTATGATGGTCAGAGGGTCGTCTTCAGTGTTGGGCAAAATGTATTTAACTACAAATTAACAATTACAATTACAAATTGTAATTGGCGACTTCAATTACAAATTACTTGAAATTATTGAAAAGTAATTCAACTAACAATTACAATTAGTAATTGTAATTGTTATTTGCAATTACTCAATTACTTATGTATATAATTTCTTTTAAAGTTGAGATAGTAAGTTAAATAAAACGATGAATGATTCATCAAATGTGTTTATTTATTTAAAAAAAGTGATTTACTTTAAATTAGACTATAACACTACTCTTTGTTCAAACATCCCAGGTCTTGAAAGTGTATGTCCTATGATGCTCTGAATAATTTCAGCAGATTTTGGTCGGTTAGCAGCATTCCATAATGTGGTACATTTTTGTAACATTTGGTTATGTATTATGGAAAGTCGTGTATTAGGTACGTTCAAAACTTTGTTGCTGTCCGAAGTGCAACACAAACTAAGTTTGTGAGCATACCATCTTAAGTGAGATGGTAACTGTCGAATTGATGGTGGCAGCGCTGCTGATTCTCCGGTAGTCGCATCTTCCATGGATAAGGACAATGGATCTATGTCGTTCATAAGCACTTGGTTTGTGCTGCTACTGGTGCTGCTTTCTTGTCTAACTACAGAAATCAATTCGTCTACTTAATATTCAGATTCTTCGTTCTATCCAATGTTATTTGTACGCGTGTTGTGCTGCATGCGCGCAGCAAGCGAACAACCGTACAATTTATGTTACCCGCAATGTTATCCCCTAAACAGTAATTGGATAATTTGAATTACAAATTAATGTAATTAGAATTACTTGTGACTTATGTAATTGAATAACAGTAATTTCAATCACATGTAATTTTAATTAAAGTAATTCAATTACTTTTCATTAATTTAGTAATTAAATTACAAAAGTAAATTAATTACGCCCAACACTGGTCGTCTTATTGTTAAACAAAATAACTTACCGCCATTACTCTGACCTGGGTCCAAAGTGTAGTTGCCACTGCTGTTTACTGAGCTCGCTTCATCATCATCCAACAGGTCGTCAAACGCATTAGCGAGCTTATGCTTCAACTACAACAAGAAACATTGAAGTTTGTTTCAGAGAATGCAATGTTTTTGTCATGAAAACTTACGTCTTACATTGTAAACAGTGAATCTCTTGTCTTTTGTATACAAGTTATTAAGTTCCAAGTCTCATATTTACCTCCTCATTCCGACGTTTCTGGTCCTCAAGTTCTTCCTGCTCTTCAAGCCTATCTTGAGCACTATTGTTTATGTGGATACTCGCGGCTCCTTGAAACAAACTCATTCCGGGACCATCCATAGCGGATATTAATTTAACGCCACACAATACGAGGCGGTGTACAATTTTCACTAAAGCACATAAGACTACAGTTTATTGCTTTATGATCAACAACAGTAGCAATAAACTCCTTTACAGCGATTGTTACGTATACGTAGATTTTTTGTACAATAATAACCAAACCAAAACAAGTTTTTGAAAATCGTTCACCAATGTTACCAGCTGTGAATGCGTAGGGTAGAAATCCTTTATAAATTGACAGATTTTTTCTACCATGTGTTTATTTTATGTAGGTATAATAGGTCCAGAATATCGAATGTTTTCTGCAAACCTTAATAAATATTTATTGTAAAAACTATTTATTGCATTCCCGTATAGAGTGGAACCTATAAAACTCTCTTTCTTGTGCTGGAAAGGACGTAGAGGGCAATTTTAAAACCACGGTTTAACTCAACTGCCTCATTCTACTCGCTCAACTCTAACTCATTCTTTAGGCCGAATGACACTTGACAGGTCATGACTTTATGGGCAATCACATATTTTTTTAAAACAGTACTTCGGAGACATGACCACTGGATAACAAGACCAAAAGCGCCCTGGTGCAGTTGTTTGTGTGCCTTGTAGAATAGCTTCCGCTAGTAGGCATTTCGACGCAGTAAGCTCAGAACAATTTTTTTTTTATTTAGCCTACACTGTCTCACTGCTGAGCAAAGGCCTCCCCCAAATCCTTCCATGCATCATTTTCTAGCGCCATCTCAATCCAATCCTTGCGATACGCATCGGTTTTCTCGCCGCGTCTTCGTGGCCTCGGCGTCGCCGTTAATCCTCAGGCACCCACCGTGTGGAGACTGTAGCCCAGCGGTCACTATGCATGTGGAATATTCCTAGCTACTGTTATTATGCTGCTATATTCTGATTTCCTTGTACCATTGTCCAACAGATAGAATTAATTGTTTTTAAAATAACGATAATTGATGACAATGTAATAACTGTAATAAAGTTGTTGATATAATACTATAATACTGTTTCCATGGAGTTTCTTTTCCGTTCTTCTCCATGCTGAATAGATTTGTGAACGGACGACTAGGTTTCTGATTACTGACAAGCCCAAATTCTAATAAACATCTGGTCTTGTCTTTCTGTGCTTTATTTTATAAAATCCATCCCCTACATACCATATTCATAGGTATTACACATATTATATAACTAGTATACCTACTGATATTCAAAGCTTTATATTTGGGTAATATTTAGATATACCTACTTACATATAGATTATACTTTATTCCCTAATATAGGTACACTTAATAAATAACTAGTGACCAGTCTGATATTCAAAGCTACCATATTTTAACTTCTGCTATCACATGCGGCTGACCGCTGACGTGACCTGCCCAATCCAATTTCAGCTTGGCAGCCTTTTTGACCACATCTAGGATCCCCGTTTTGTATAATACAGTCAACAAAACCATCTATATTTACAGCTTAATTAACTAAACGAGAAGTAAATCATAAGTAAGTATATTTAGATTATTATCTTTAATTAGCTTTACCTAATTTACAACAAATCCGCTCCCGCTGTTTGTAAGTTTAGATCTTTTAAACTACGCACCGGATTTTAATGCAGTTTTCAGCAATAGATAAAGTGATTCAAGAGAAGGTTTTGATTTGTTTAGTACATGTATATTTAAAAAAGATGGATCAAAAAGTCCGCGATCGCGCGGTATCTCATAGGGATAACCCACAGTAACCATTTTTATCTTATAAATAATTATTACAAAAAAAGGGTTATATATCAAGCTAGTAAAATACATTATATACGTTGTGCATTTCATGTAGATAAAAATTGCCCGTTACAGCATATCATTAAAAATTAATATCAGATACCAGAGATTTAAATTAGTTTAGAATACAGAATTTAAATTTGATATTTTTCTTTCTTTAAACACCAATTGGTTGCTAACTTTATATTATGCTCAAACTACAAAAAAGTAAAATGATTATACAATTTTAGTGTAAATAATATTTTTTGGGGTCAAGACCCCCATAAGTTTTTTGTGAAATCTCTACAGATTTCTACCACTTAATATTAAACTACTATCTTGGCAACATTCTTTGACAATTCACAGTTTGACTTAGTTTGACATGTAGCCAATTGGGTTGCCAATAAGTAGTATACCGTAGCGTACTGTACCGTAGTACCGTTACCGATGGAGCCAGAACCTCAAAAAAAAAAAAAATAGAATAGAAGATAGTAGTAGTATTTCCCATTTTCAAAGTTATTACCTATTTGTTTTCAAGTAAATATTTATTATCCCGGTAATACAATAAGTATAGCTGTATGGACATGGGGAAAACACAGGATGAGTTACTTAAAATAAAATATTAGGTACGGACGCCAGCAGGTCAACCTACCCGAAACTGTCAGATTTTCCCAATCAACCTTGAACCTTATCATTTAGCAATAAAGTTGAAAATCTATTAGAGAAATCTGACAGATTGTAGTAACTTGATGTGCTGGCGTCTGTACCTTTAGCTTGGTTACAAAACTTACAAAGTATTATTTGTTAGTGAGTAAACTAGACAGTTGATTTCAGAGGAGTAATTGCCTAACATACTATCAGCCTTGATTATATCATCAAAGACTATCAGTAGCAATGGGTTTGATTTTCACAGTTCAACAACATTCATTGCGATTTTTAAGTGGTTGAGCAAAAAACGTCCTTCAAAATGATTTAGATTGTGATTGATATGTATTACGCAACGCAAAATTAATTCGATGTCAGGTCAGCATAGTTATTCACAACCATCCGATACGCTTCCGTGGCTAATCGAATATCCTCCTTAGTCCTCAAAAGTCTGCTCACAAATCTTTGGCGGAAAAGTGACGAAGTATTATTTTATTTCACAAATTCACATAATCCGGGCCGGCCGGGGGCGTTTATCTAGCAATGAGCTGCTGTCAGGTGTTGGAATTCTAAAGATTCTTTTGACGCATATAAAAAGAACAATAAAATTACTTGTGGTATTCGGTGTATTGGTATTGGGGAGATACTATTACGCACAGAGTACAATAATATATAATTATTGTGTTCTGTCATTACGATACTTGACAACACAGAATATTGTGTCTGTCAACTCAACTGTCATTATTGTTGAATTTTGTGTTTGTTTTTATTTTGACAACTTTTTTAGGTTATAAAATTATAAATAATTACAAAATTAAACGAAATTAACAAACTTTTGTGCGTGCTATTAAAAAGAACAAATTCTGTTGCATTTAAAATGCCGTTTCGTCCAGTGACACACGTCCTTTTCGATATGGATGGTTTGATATTGAGTAAGTTGTTTTGTAGTATTTACTTCCCCATTATTTACTTATTTTGACCAACTTTAGTGTTTAATTGATAGCCTGAAAAATCTTACAGAATTAAATTTTTTTAAATTAATTTATTATAAATAATTTTCTTACTAGAGTAAGAAAATTATTTATATTAAGTTACCACGACCTTGACTAGTTGTGCTTAATTGCTTACGGATTCATTCCCACAATTTCTTGAGATCTGTATGGTCTAATAAAGACATCTAATTTTTGTTTCTGGTTTGCGCATAATAGCATAGATCCTAGAATGACAAAGCAATCTATGGCCACGCATACAATGCTGGTGATTCATTTGAGTGAGCACACCATGTAAAACACCTACCTTCCCTCTGAAAGTGGATAGCACAGAACCGGTTGAAGTGGAGGTGCTAGGGGGAAGTCTATGTCCAGCAGTGGATGTCTTTCGGCTGAAATGATGTTGATGACGCCATGAAAATCAAAATCAAAAGTCATTTCTGAATTTTAAACTAGGCTGAGAATCGGCACTTTTCGAACATCTAAATTACAAAAGACAGTCCCCCAAAACGCCCGCCCTTAACCACTTCCTAGTGCTTTCGCTGGGGTGAAGAAGTGGCGCAACAAACTCCCCAGCATTAAAAGTATGTAATTAATAATGCATACTTTTAAGTCCCTCAAATACTTACCTAAAAAGCAGTAGTAGTAAAGTTAGTCAGAAGCCCGAAAGTCTGTCAACCAGTCTTACCAAGGGTTATCATATTACTCAGTAACTGGGTTATAGAGGTCAGATAGGCAGTCACTCCATGTAAAGTACTGGTATTCAGCTGCATCCGGTTAGACTGGTAGCCGACCCCAACATAGTTGGGAAAAGGCTAGGCAGATGATGATGATGATGTACTTACCTAAATAAATTATATTATTTGTGAAGTAGACAAAACTATCATACTTTAATTACATTTATAGATACAGAAGAGTTGTACACAGTAGCATTTCAAAACATTGTGTCAAAATTTGGAAAAAGTTACACTTTTGACTTGAAACTCAAACTAATGGGGCTGCAAGCGCATGAGTCGGCCAAAATGACGATATCTGAGCTCGAGTTACCAATGAGCATTGAACAATTTCTTGATGAAAGTAAAAAACAATTTGAAATGTTATTTCCTGATACACAACTAATGCCAGGTAAATTGATTGATAATAAAAGTTGCGATAAGACATTTCAATTAGCTGCCTCTTAACATAATCATTCATTTATAGGGGCAAAGCGGCTGATAGAACATTTTCACAATAATAATGTTGCAATCGGACTTGCAACAAGTTCAAGCATAGAAAGCTATAAATTGAAAGTAGACAAACATCACAAAGAGTTATTCACCCTATTTCCATACAAGACATTTGGCTCATCAGATCCTGAAGTTAAGAATGGGAAACCTCATCCAGATATATTTTTGGTTTCTGCAAAAAAATTCCCAGAGAAACCAAAGCCAGAACAGGTAAAACTTTATTACATTAATAGTTGAAACTAATTAAGCTTTGAAAGTAGAAGTCAGCGAAACATCCTGCCTGTCTTAAGGGAAGGACCCACATTTCGCAAGTTATAGAAGTATGGAACCAAATTATTTGCTAAGAACGGTGATAAATAATAGTAGACACAAAATTAAAGGCATCTTTAAGCTTGAACAAAGTTTAAAGTAGTTACTTATTATTAAATCAGATAAAATTCAATCTCATGAATATTTTTTAGTGTCTCGTCTTTGAGGATGCAGTAAATGGAGTGTTGGCAGCCAAGGCTGCAGGCATGCAAGTTGTAATGGTACCAGACCCAAGAACGCCTCAGAATTTAAGGGCTGATGCTACTCTTGTGATTGACACTTTGCTTGACTTTAAACCTGAGCTCTTCGGTTTACCACCATTCAAGTCATAGAAATATTGTCATAGTTAAATATTATTTATAATAATACATTTTGGTTTTTGGCTACTTCATAAATGAGATTTTTATTTAGGATCAGGGTGCTTTAATAATTTGATTATTCTCCTTTATTTCAATACATGATACATATAAATTACATTTTTAAATATTAGAATATAAAAACATTTAAAAATATAAAAAATAGTAGCCCACCGGTATCGGGACCAGGGTCCAAGCTACCGGCGGTCGGCTCCAGAGAGAGGAACCTCCTGGCAATGCGAGCCGTGCATTGCGCGCCGCTCTGATCGATCCATCACAACTACATCAGGCTTATTGGCAACAATAGTCCTGTCAGTGACGATGGATCAATCCCAGTAGGTACAGACGCCAGCAGGTCAACCTACCCGAAACTGTCAGATTTTCCCAATCAACCTTGAACCTTATGCTTTAGCAATAAAGTCGAAAATCTATTAAAGAAATCTGACAGATTGTAGTAACTTGATGTGCTGGCGTCTGTACAATGTGATATTTCCATTTTCGAGAACTGGGTCGGGCACATACCTGTAGTACGGTACCTCCGATTCCACAAGGCTGTATTTCAGAGCAAGTTGCTGATCGATTATCCTGGCTACAAGGTTGTGTCTATGCAAGTAGGTACTCTCCGTTAGCTAGACGAGAACACCCGGAGATAATATGCCTGATTGATTCCCCCGGCCGGTGGCATGCCCGACAGATGTCAACCGTGCCGTCTTTCACAATAAATCTCCGGTAATTGTTCGTCATTATAACTTCGTCCATAATTGCACAGACAAAACCTTCGGTTCTTCCAAAGCGGTCACCGAAACGCAGCCAGACTACGGACGCTAGTAAATCTACATCACGGACGCTTTTTCCGGGCCCTACATGCCCCGGAAAAAGCGTCCGTGAAGCTCATTACTCTGCCATACCTCCATGCCATGCGATCATTAGTGTCAAGCACTACTGGTTTGCGCCAGTTCTCTTTAGCCAAGGAGAGCCGGGTGAGGCCCTTATCCACTATGACTACATCTTGATGCATCCCCACGTCGGTTTCTAGGAAATATTATCTGAGACTGCATATCTCGCGATTGTGGAGGGTCTTGGCGTTTAAAAACCCTCGACCTCCACATTTTCGCGGGATATACAGCCTCATTACCGATGACCGTGGGTGATGCATTCGATTTGCAGGCAGCAGCGTACGGAGTACGGACCTTCCTATCCAGGGCGTCGAGTGCGGTCTGAGTCTATTTGAGTATGCCGAAAGAGTACATCAAAACCGGCATGACCCAACCCAACCGTTAAGGCGCGCACCTTGTTTCCGCCTGAAAGAAGATTATATCGATATTTAAATACTTTTTTCAGGCGGCCAAAGAAGCGCTCCTTCTACGATTGCTTCAAGTCAGTAACATTGATACCCAACGCTTCCGACATACCCAAATACTTATAGGTTTCGGATGCGGAGAGGACTCTAAGGTTTGTGGGATCCGACAGTTAGGTCCCACGGATTCCACAATCTCGCTTGGTTTTATATGTATGACCGCACATTTGTCCACACCAAATTCCATCCTAATGGCGCTACTGAAAGTTTCAGTAGCTCGCATCAGTTGCAAATTGTTGGGAGCAAAGAGTTTTAGGTCATCCATGTAAAGGAGGTGAGATATAACCTGACCACCTCTCCTCAGCCCATAGCCTAGACCTGAATCCTCCAGCAGTGTGCTTAGAGGATTCAAGGCTAAGCAGAACCAAAGCGGACTCAAACTGTCGCCCTGGAATATGCCTCGCTCGATCCTTATCGGCTCGCTATTCCTCTGGATATTTCGACATCCAGGACGGTTCTCCATTGCCCCATACACGACATCAGAGAAGGTGCGTAGAGTTGTATCTACTTTATACAACTTCAGCACCCTCATGAGCCAATGTGGCACCGAATCATAGGCCTTCTTATAATCTATCCAACATGTCGACAGATCCTTTCGGAAACGACGAACCTGTTGGCTAGTGGCCATATCAATGAGGATCAGCTCCTTAGTACCCCGGGACACGTTCTTACATCCATTTTGAGAGACAGACATGATGGAGTTGGTGTCTATATGTTTGTTAATTTTAGCTCTCAAAATAGACGTAAGAACTTTATAATAGACCGTCAGTAAACAAGTGATTGGTCTATAATTTTTGGGATCTGCGATACTACCTGATTTATGGAGCAGGTGGGTTATTGCTGTCGTTAGGAATTGGGGCAGCGACCCTGACTCTAAGGCTGACTGGAACTGGGATGCCAAGCCAAGGATACAGAGGTCTAAAAAGTTAGTAGAGAACATTTCCGAAATGTCTTATTTAAAAAAAGATAACTGGAAATCTCTGTTTCTATGGAAAATTTAAAATCGGTCTAATTTGGCTGTAACACTATTTTTCGAAAATGTTCTCTACTAACTTTTTAGACCTCTGTATCCTGCTTATGCGTATGAAGTTTCATTAAAATCGGTTCATTCATTTCGAAAAATAAGGGCTTGAAAGTTTGTATGAAATGCCGTACGGCGTAAACGCTCTTAAGTTAATCCAGGGTTTCAGTCAGCTACCTCCACACAAAATTTTAACAAAATTGGTCCAGCTGTTTAAGCGTGAAGAAGTAACAAACATTTAAACACACACACACACACACACCCCAACTCACAAACTTTCGCATTTATAATATTAGTGTGATATTTACTAGACTAATGTTGTACAAAAATATATATTTTGTTAGTTTGTAATAATCCTATTTCCTAGTAACAAATATTCAACAGGCTATTACAGTCTGCATTACTAGATAAATATATTACATGCAGTTTACAATCAGATTGTTATCTGTGTGTGTGAAATGTATTCGCACAGTGCAAGTGGAAATAATGTAAGCCTGTAAATTAAAATTGCACATGCATAGAATTTAACATACAGTGTTTAGGTATAATACACAAAAAGTTGGTACAAACTACTACCTACTGTTGCTATCTACATAATTTGTATATTCATAGTAACGGAAACTATACAATACTGTAACTGTGATTTTAATTACCTACGCATTAGTTATATAAAGTCTTGGACAGACTTTGAAGATAAGATATACTAAGGAAGCCATATTGAAATAAAACGAGATTTATATTCATTATTACTGTGATTATCTCTATCTGATCTGCAGAAGCATAATAAAAAATATGTTTAAACCAGTGACACATGTTTTGTTTGATATGGATGGTTTAATATTAAGTAAGTTTAAAATCATAAATAATTATTAATTTTTATCTTACAACCTGGACAGTTTCATTAAGTATCAATATTTCAATTTTCAGATACGGAAGACCTGTATACTGTAGGTTTTCAGCAAGTGGCTTCCCGGTTCGGCAAAGAGTTTACATTTGCGCTAAAGAGCAAGATCATGGGTCAGCAGAGCAAGGAGTTTGCGGGGTCCATAATCAATGACCTTGGTTTACCAATGAGCGCTGAAGAGTTTTTATGTGAAACGCGCGAAATCTTCGATGAAATTTTTCCGCAGTGTAAGATTATGCCTGGTAAGTGTTAATTAATTAATTACCTACTTAAACTGTCTTATTGTACGGTAACTTATTTTCAATTATGACGACTTCACAAAGTTCACAAGTATTGTTGAAGTTCGCTTACCTACACACATCAAAAGTGTCTAGGGATCAACATATATTTTTGCAATAACTTTTCTCCTGATTGATATTAATTAAAATTTTCTTTAAGGATTCATCAAATAAAGTGTTTTCGTTTGTCACAGTAACGATAAACCAAGTCACCTTTGCATTAATAAAGAAATTTGCCATTTTCCTAATAAAGGGATTTTTGACATTTGAACCACTAACACAAAAGTTCGAAAAAAAGACTGAAATAACAGTTTTCTTTAAAATTTTATTGGGTAACTTAAACAATTAATAATCCGTGTTTCTACCGCGAACACTAACAACACAAGAACATCGGTTTGGCATACTCAAAATGAGTTCATCCAAATCACGCTGTGGAATGGCCGCCCATGTTCGTTGCAACAACAAAAAAAGGTCTTCTTGCGACTGGATACCCTCCATATTCGGCAGAGCTCTTCTCTGTAGCATATCCCATGCATGCTCAATCGGGTTCAAGTCTGGCGACTGAGCAGGCCAGGGCAGGACATTGATGTTAGCTGCGGCGAGAGTCTGTCTTACAACTCTTGCGGTGTGCGGTCGTGCATTATCATGCATTAACTGAAATAAGGGACCGATTTGCACTTGTAGAGGAACGATGACGTCTGATACAATCGTCTCAGCATAAATTTGAGCGTTGAGGTTGCCTCTGATCCAAATCAACTCAGTTCTTCCGCCGATCCAAATACCCGCCCATACCATGATGGTTCCACCACTATAAGGATGGACTTCCTGGCAGGATTTTAACCGCTGTTGGCGTCCAGGGGTTCTCCAGTGTCGTATACGTCTTGTATCCGGTCTCATACCAAAACGAGACTCATCAGAAAAGCACACGAAACGCCATTGTTCTTCTGCCCAATTTCTGTGTTCAAGAGCCCATTGATATCGAATCCTACGATTGTGCATTGCTATAGGTGGTACCCGTAGCGGTCTTCGGGAATGAAGGTTCACTTCATGCAAGCGGTTTCTGACTGTTTGGTCGCTAATTAAGTTCCCTGAAGAGTGATGAAGCCTCACGGCTAACATCATGGCGGTTATTGTTGGAGCTCTTCGAGTTAAGATTTGAATGTATCGGTCTTGTCTCCGTGTGGTGCAGCGATACCGTCCTCCATGGCGCTCAGCCACGGTACCAGTGCTTCGGTAACGTGTCCAAAGTCGACTGATAACACTCTGACTTGTATTCAGAGCTAAAGCCACAGTACGTTGCCGGGAACCAGCTTCTATCATTCCCACGGCTCTGAGCATTTCTTCCCTGCTTAAATGACGTCGCCGCTCCATAATAACGTTGGTTTTAATCAGTAGTAGGGAAACAGTAGCACTAATAATGTCTTCAATGCGTTGTATGTTTTTATAGGGAAAATATTGACAGCTGATTTTCATCTTTTACTCGAATTTGATTCACAGTTCCTGATTCAAATTATGAAATGCACCAAAAAGGATCCATATAAATTTATAAAATCATAAATTTATTACAAAGCCACATCTCAATCTCAAGAAATCCGCATAAAAATGCTTGATCCCTAGACACTTTTGATGTGTGTATATACTCACCTTGCAATGATAGGCATGTATGTATATAACCTAATTCAACTTATGGCGAACATTTACTTGGGTCAGTGGGCCGTCTTAGGGGCGGATTTTGCGTTAGCAACATTCATTATTTATTTATCTATTAAAACTTTATGCACAAGTAAAAAACTGTACAAAGGCGAACTTAATGCCTTGGGCATTATGTCTACGATACTTCTTTTTTTCTTTTCGTTAGCCTTACCACAGCTAGACAAAATCCTCCCATTTCTTCTCCCAAACCTCTACGCTCGTTTACACCTAACTATTCATGTCATACTATTCTAATTTACAGGAGTTGAAAAACTGATTCGTCATCTCCACGACAACCATGTCAGCATAGGATTAGCGACAAGCAGCAGCAAGGAGTCCTACGATCTGAAGACCGTCAACCATCAAGAGCTGTTTGACCTGTTCCCGTGCAAAACTTGGGGCACGTCGGATCCTGACGTGAAGAAAGGAAAACCATTCCCAGATATATTCTTTGTTGCAGCCAACAAGTTTCCTGATAAACCAGCGCCTGAGAAGGTACTTACCTAATTCATTTTTTATACATTTTTGGGAGTTTTAGTTTTTATAAGTTAGGCATGCGGTTGCAGTTTATACCACAACTGCAAGCGCATGCCTAACTTATAAAAACTTTTTTGGAAGAAGGTTGTTTTTTTGTATTTTTTTTGCACAACTACGGCGGCGTAAAGCGTCACTATCTGTCTCACTCACACTTCATGGAATGATTCTTCCTCTCGCTAAAACTAGAATCTTAGTTACGCAGGCAAGCTTTGGTTACACTAAAATCATTTTTAGTAGATAAAAAGATTTTTTTTCAAAACTGGGATTCTTGAAGAAATTTATTTTTTTACTGTAATCTAAGAAATAATGTAACAAGATCTATACCATTTTAGAATCCTTATTAAATGCGTCAACTTTTAAGGTTACTTGCGAAACTGGCGTACTACATTTTTTTTTCAGTAGGTACAGTAAGAGTTAAAGTTGGGCGAAGTATTAATTTTTCATTCTTGGTTCGGATAAATATGACATTTTCTTCTAAGTTGGAGCAGTTAGCTAAAAATTTAAAACAACAGATTACACAAGCACTACTCAAGATACACAAAAAAAGAAAATCTAAAAAAAGTAAAGATTTGTAGCTAAAGGAGCTAAAAAACTATCACAGGATGTACATTTTTCGAAAAAAAAAGAAAAGAAATTAATGTATAAAAAAAAAATACAAATTACTGTTTTAAATTATTAAAAAAGTAATTTGTATTTTTTTTATATACTTGTTTATACTATATAATATGTATATTTTAGAGTTAAATTGTAAAATAGTTAATTAAAGGTTGCTTTGCATTGTATACTAAACATTGAAAAATGAAAAACGCTTTCTACAAAAAATAATTTAGAAAATACATGACTATTTTTTTATATTTTTCTGGTAACTATTATGATTTGTCCTATCACCCGATTCCGGCTTGACGTTGAGTTTTGGGACACCCTGTATATATTTTTAAGTATCTATTTACTTAAACAATGACATGTACAATATTTACATTTACTGTTTATAGTAATAAATTATTTTAATTATTGTGAATGAAATCGCGAAAAAAAAATCTGCTGTTCCCTACATTTAAGTTCGTATAAGGCTCACTCACACCAAAAGAGCGTCGAAGCGCGGCGAAGCGGAGCGGAGTTTCAGTGTCATATGAATTTTAACTTTATTTTCATTACTATAATACTTATTATCGCAACCGCTCGGTAGAGAAGGCTATTCGCCGGAATTCCAGCGGCGCCGCGGGCATCCGCGCGACTCGTTCGAGTTTCTCATGCGATAATAAGTATTATAGTAACGAAAATAAAGTTAAAATTCAGATGACTCTGAAACTGCGCTCCGCTTCGCTGCGCTTCGACGCTCTTTTGGTGTGAGTTGAGCCCTACTCGTCAAAATGTGGGGAACAGCAGATTTTTTTTTTCGCGATTTCAGGTTTGGTCCCTTATTAAAAGTTGTTCATAATGATGAGTACAATGACCTCTTAAGAGGTTAATGTTTTACCAATAACCCTGTATAATATTGAAAACCTCCTCCTTTTTTGAAATTGGTTAAAAACTGTGACATTGGCTGTGGCAGCGCTTTTATTTCGTAGCAGTACCTAAGGCACTGACCTCTATATTACTTGTTGTATTATAGAGGTCAGTGACCTAAGGGCTGTCTTCGTACTTCAAGTCGTACTTGTGACCGTACCTCCTAATGCATTCCTAATGCTACTTCTACATTGTTGCGGTAACGCGACTTCACTTCGTGCCCTCTCAAAAGATTAGTTAGCTATCAAGATTACTAAATCTAGTAAAAAAATTGATATACGTTTACAGATTTTGATGTTTGTTCGTTACGAATCCAGCTGCAAAGATCACGAAGATTGCTAACTTTGTGAATAACACTATTAGCAAGTCGATTATTGAAATGTATGATATTTTTCTTTTTAGTAGTTTATTATATACTTAATAGTCTGAGAAACGATCAAGATCAAGATAGAATTCAAATTCGTTGGAGTAAAAGTATTTTAAAATAACATAAAACTCTTTGTTTTTTTTTCTAGTGTTTGGTGTTCGAGGATTCTATCAACGGCGTGAGAGCTGCGCGTGCGGCCGGTATGCAGGTCGTCATGGTACCCGACCCCCGCCTGGATCGCTCAAGAACAACAGAAGCCACGCTCGTATTAGACTCTGTTGAAGACTTCAGGCCAGAACTGTTCGGATTACCACTTTACAAGAAAAATGATTAGAAGAAAATTTCGTTCGTAATTTTATGTAGTAGTGTGTTTAAAAAGAAATGAATGGATAGGTACAAAGTACCTACACCGATTATTTAATTTTATAGTTCATTTTTAGAACTTGATGGTCATTAGTTTTTTTTAGTGTTTACCTACATAGTCAGGTGCTATTGGTGATGTTAAATAAGTCATGGATATTTATGTAAATTATTGTAAATAGTGCTTACTGTAAATAGTAATAAAACAACATAATGGTGCTGTGAAGTTTTGTATTTTGATTTAAATATGACTAGACTTATGAGGTCAATGTTAAACACATTCAGGTACTGTAGAGGTGTTATATTGCCTGTATAAATACCTATAGTGTAAATCTCATTCAGATCATTTGAAAAACATTAAATGTTTATCAAACAGTTTTGCTTTACACCAAAAAAATTACATAAGTACTAAATAGTCCTCCAGACCGTATTTCGGCCATAGCCGCCGATCGCAACTGAGACTAGCCTTCGGCGCGGAAGATATTATAGTGCACAAGTGTGTGCGCAGACACACGTGCACTCCCTCTAACATAAGTAGGTACTACTTAAGTAGTGGATACTAAAACAATAAGTACTGATCATGTGATGATTGACAATACTATAAATACAAGCACCAACAAATACTTATAATAACAGTTTGCCTAATTATCATAAGCTGGAAGACCAAATAACTCCGGCTTGAAATCCTTCAAGGACTTCAGGACCAATGTAGCAGTCTGCAATTGATCAGCCTCGATGCGTGGATCAGGCACTGCTACTACTTGCATGTTGGCTGCATTCGCTGCTTTTATACCATTCACAGCATCTTCAAAAACAAGGCACTGAAAAGAAAGTCATAATGAAATTACTACACAAGTTTTATTTGTTAAACTGTAGTCATTTATCTTTTTATTTATCAGAATAATACAAACTATTTACACTAGATACTAAATTAAATGACTAACTAACTTACTATACAAATAAATACAAAAACAAAGGACACTTAGGCGTTGAAGTACTCGTCCGCATCACTGTCATCCGGAAACGTGCCCAGAAGACTGGCAGCATTGCCACGTTGAATGGCAATGCTAAGTCTTTGGCCAAAGAACGACCCAGCCGTCTGGTCACGTGAAGTGTCGACCAGCCGGCGAGAAATTTCCTTAAAAAGGAGACGCGCACTCGGGCCCCATGACCCGAGCGTTTCGACCCCAAACGGCTCACAGCTGTAGTTGCCCATAAGGTTACAGTATTTGCGCCGCTTGAGGGTCTCAGCAGCCGCAGCAGCGGCGCCAGCACAGCCCGCCGTGGTAGGAACATGAGATGGCGCAAGGGTATCGACACTTTCGACACTCGTTGCGTCCCACACCAGAGGCCTACCCACCTTCCAAGGGAACAACGTCATGCCGTCTGGTCTCTTCCCATAGTCACGTACCAAGCCGTTTGGTTCTAACACCGCTGGTACGCCGGCGGCGGTGACAAGGGCTCGACAAATAATATCGTTGATGCTGGCATGCCGTGCTATGCGACCTGCGCTCTTGCAGCAGGGCAGGCCATGGTGTCCGAGACTGTCGACAGCTTCACCGCAGTGACATCGATGCGGAGCAACACAAGGTGCGCCCAAGCGGAGAAACGTAGCGAGCCGAAACGATGAGTTATCCATCATTGTGCCTATGGTGGATGTTGGGAGCGCCTGAAGCCACAAGCCTGACTCCCATTCTCCCACAGCCAGCAGACGCTCAACATTATTACGTGACGTGTTTACAAGGGTATTCCGTATAATACTGCAGAGCGGCACGTCCCACCGTCTCTGGGAAGACGGGTTATCGGGAAAAACCGTATTGCATCAGTCAAACACGGTACTTCAAAATCGACCAGTAAGAAGTATACAATGTTCCTGGTTAATTTATCGGTACTGTGAACCGAGGAGAGAAAGGCCGGTAAACTTATACTTGAAAATTTGCGGACGCCGAGACTAAGAAGTAAGATTTAAAGTAAAATTTAAAAACAGAATTAAAATCAAAATTAAATACAAAAATTAAAAACAATATTACATACCTACAAAAATTAAAAACAAAATCTAAATTAAATGCAAAAATTAAAAACAATTAAAATCAAAAGCACAATCAAGAGCACAATAAAGATAATTCACAATACAATACAAGTTACCTTCACAAAACCCTTCAGGGAATACATAACAGACATATCGACGCCTTAGAGTGAAAACCTCATAAGTGTACAGGACGAAGATAGAACTGTGTGTTGTAAAATTATCAGACTTCAAAAAAGGAGGTTCTGTATTCTTATTAATTAATATGGTTTAACCTGCTTTTATACCCAGAACTGTTCAATACTATGTCTATAAGAATGCCCGAAATGCATAAAATGCTACTTATGAGGCATTTCATTCCCGAGGTTTTCACTCTAAGGCGACGATATCTGTATTCCAACAGTGGAAGTGTGATCCCATAATTATGTAAGCTGTATGTAATTGGGGGGAGGCTATCGCTATACCGCCGGCGTGATGGATTACGGCCCACTCCCTCTCACGAAGAGGAGGCCTGTGTCCCAGCAGTGGGAACATTAAAAGGCTGATTATGGTTATCGCTATAAATATTCCTTCATTAATCAAAAATTAACTAATTAATATTATAAAGATTCCTAGATTGGTTTCTTTTATCAAAATGCAACTAGGTATATAAACCCTGACCTCTTTAGGTCCTGGGGAAGCTTAAAAAAAACCCGTTATCTATGATACTCACATCTTCTGGTTTTGGCTTGTCAGGAAATCGAGAAGCACAGACAAGGAATATGGCTGGGTCAGGCTTGCCCTTTGTGACTTCTGGGTCAGTTGACCCCATGGTTTGATGGTGGAATAGACTTAAGAACTCTTGATGGTTCTGCATCTTCATATCCACACTGTCCTTGCTCGAGCTCGTAGCAAGAGCTATTGGTACTCCTTTTTTGTGCAAGTGCTCCACTAGCTTTTGTGCGCCTGTAATAGTTTTTTTTTAATTAAAACAAGTTCAGTATTGTTTTCAAGTTACCATTTTAAGAAAAACATAAGATTTCATCTATAAAGGTGTTATAAAAATGTTTGACTGGCAGCTTTTGGTAGAAAGTAGAAGCAACATGGAATTAGTATGTACTCTATAGAGAAGCAATTAAATGGCTAGTATTTTCATTGTGAAGGTTTGTCTTTATGAAAATGTCTTCTTAATAATTTTAATGTTAACCAAGAGTAATTATGAAAATGCATTACAAGTTTAGTCACTATTATATTTTATTTAGTTGAAAATTGAATTTTTACGAGATTTTGGGTTTAAATGAAATTATGTAGTATATTTTAACATTAAATTTCTTAAATAATGTTATTACTTATACTTAGCATAGAATACCTACCTACACACTTATCATGCAGTTCAATAACATTTTGTTAACCAAATGTAATTTTACCTGGCATAAGCTGCACTTTAGGGAACAGTACCTCATAATATTCGAAACTCTCCTTCATAAAATCCTCCTTGGAAATCGGTAATTCCAAAGATTTTATTATTTTTTCTGCACATTCCTGACCTTGGAATCCCAAAAGGCTGGCTTTGATTTCCCAGGTAAAAGTTTTCCCATATTTTGCACATACAGCAGTAAAAGCTTCTGTATAGAGGATTTCAGAGTCTGAAACAAATTGAGATAACATGTAACAGGAGTTTTCATCGCCCTTTCTTACTCAATCTCACGCAATATCATGAAGAACTTACCCAGAAGTAATCCATCTAAATCGAACAACACGTGAGTTACATTTTTGAATTGCATTTTTTAAAAAATCTCAAAAATATATGTGTAAGAATATATTTTAGTCACCTGTCACTCGTACAGTAGTTTCGTGTTGGATTTTGACAGTGATAGTCTTTAGCTTCAGCTTCTTTCAGATTGTTGACAAACTTGACAATTTCAGTAACTGTGTCTGTGTGTACATTTTTAACTTTGTTATTTTTTACCGATTAGGTACCTACGTCAATTTTAATAAAATGATTGTTGCTGAAATAATTATCGCTCGACGTTTTCTACATAACTCTAGGTACCTACATACGTGTTATTTATCGGCAAAATTTTACCGTTTGCTTTTCTAAATAAGTATCAACATGAATAATCAATATTTTATTAATTAGAATAATTAAAATAAGATTGAGTAAACCGTCAGTCTTTTAACAATACGAACCGATATTCTTACCAATTTATAGAGTTAAAAACAGGGTTGCTGCGTTAAAAGAACCGCAATACAATGTAGAGTCTTGTTTTACTAATATTTTTTTTGTAAAATCTTGCTAGTAAATCAATAGAAACAAGTTTTCTGCCTCAATACACCGTTGGTGAAGCTCATTAGACATACCTATTTGTCATTTTATTTTATGCAGATTTTGGCATTGAGGATGAGGAGCTATCGAGTGATCCAATGCTAATAGTGAAACATACCTTTAATGGCGGGAAGTTTAAAGGTTAAGTACGAAATTATGATACAGAGAAAAAATATTACTAAATAACTATAGGTAGGTACCTACTTACTTAATTATTAAAAAACTATACATAAATCTAAGTCTGACTAACATATATTTTAGCCTAAATACTTGTTTTGTTTTAGTTTTTCTGAGCAAATGTTTCTTTAGGTAGGTAGGTACCTAGGTTTTTATAAAGACTAGATTATTTTTGTGAATGAAAAAAATAGATAAGTCTGTCGGAAAATAATGCGGTAAATTGTCGGTGCGGGCTTTATAGATGTAGCTAATAGTAGGTAACTTCATAGGTATATCTAAACAATCTGCAACGGCGATCGGCGTTATTCTAATTAATCGTTGAGTCGTGTTATCAAGTTTTGGCGGTACGGTGGACTCATGAGCCATAAAAGTAAATGGAAAAGATTCTTTTTGAAACTGTCCTAGCCAAATTATCCTGGGTGAGCTCATAAAACGAGATTTACCTAGCCCTAGCCTAACACCTGCAGATCTTCGTATTTAATTCGAGGGGTCCTGTTCAATTATTAACGCTGTGCGGTGTTGCGACCTGTGTTACAATTTTGGTGTACATTAAAAATATAATTAATCTATTTATCTATACCTGCATATATCATAACATCACGCCTGTAGCCCTGTAATCCCTGAAGGGTAAGGCAGAGGTGTAATAGTCAATCCACCACCCATTGGTTTCAACCGCGTACGAATCCTGACTCCCGAGTTGCTACTGAGAAATTCCTAATGGAAAAACTCAATAACACTGCCCGACCAGCGCACAGTGTTTTTATTGCCCCAAAAAAGTGACATAAGATTTTTAACCCCCGACGCAAAAACGACGGGGTGTTATAAGTTTGACGTGTCGGTGTGTGTGTGTGTGTGTCTGCCTGTGGCATCGTAGCTCCCGAACGGATGAACCGATTTTGATTTTCTTTTTTTTGTTTGAAAGATGAATTAGTCGGGAGTGTTCTTAGCTATGTTTGATGAAAATCGGTCCAAGATGGCCGCCGCCACAAAATGGCGGATTACAAATTTTTTCACAACACCCTCAATATGGATATCAAATGAAAGGGCTTGACTAGTAGAATGCTATGCCCTATGATAAATTTCAAATCCAAGATGGCCGCGACCACAAAATGGCGAATTACATTTTTTTTCATTACTCCCTCAATATGGATATCAAATGAAAGGGCTTGACTAGTAGACTACTAAACACTATAATAAATTTCAAATCCAAGATGGCCGCCACCACAAAATGGCGAATTACTTTTTTTTTCACAACTCCTTCAATATAGGTATCAAATAAAAGGGCTTGACAAGTAGAATAATGTACACTTTATTGAAAGGGAATGAATTACTTACATACACTACAGAGGAATATTAACTAACGAAATGAAAACTAAACACTTGAAAATTAAATAAATTCTAGTGCAAAAATTAAAAATTTAAAAACCCCCGACACAAAATAATAAAAAAATTAAGGAATCCCTCCAAAAAGCATGAAATAAAAAAATAAATTAAAAATTCGTTCTGTGGAACACCTTCTATTCTAAGAGGTCCCCCGACTTCCATATGAATTTATATTTAAATAAAATTTTATTTCATGCTTTTTATAGGGATACCTTCATTTTTTTATTTTTTTTTATTATTTTGTGTCAGGGGTTTTTAAATTTTAAATTTATTTTTTTTATTGAAAATTTCTACTCAATAGTTCACTAAAAATGCACGAGTAGAACTCCCAGGTGCCAATTTTGTATACTCTATTTTTTTTTAAATCTTAAAGTTTTTGTTACCTTGAAGGTACAGACGCCAGCACATCAAGTTACTACAATCTGTCAGATTTCTTTAATAGATTTTCGACTTTATTGCTAAAACATAAGGTTTAAGGTTGATTGGGAAAATCTGACAGTTTCGGGTAGGTGCTGGCGTCTGTACCTATAATAATTCGTACAATAAAAACTGTATATGATTGAGTTTTGTTTGAATTGCATATTTATATACAGCAATTCTAGACCCATATTTTCCCGTTTTTATTTAATCAGAAATCATAATAGAATCCTCAAAAAAAAAATGATTTTCCGAAATCAGTTTTTATGGTTTTTTTTTATTTTTCTAGTTCGAAGTAGAACCTCTGTTTAGATTGATTCCTTATACTAAGGTTTATCACCTACAAAAATATTACCTACTTTCAACTTGGGCCTAGGTTTGTTTCTTTGGTTAATTTTTTTTGTGGATTCTATTCTCATTTTTGATTAAATATAAATGGGAAAATATGCGCCTGGAATTGCTTCATAAATCTGCAATACAAACAAAACTCAATTATATATAGTTTTTATTGTACGAATTATTCTCAGTATTTTGACCATATAGGTCACAAAAACTTTAAGATAAAAAAAAAATTGAGTAAGTATACAAAATGGGCACCTGGGAGTTCTACTCGTGCATTTTTTGTAAACTATTGAGTAGAAATATTCAATAAAAAACTGATGTCACTTTTTTGGGACAATAAAAGCACTGTGCAGCGCGCGTAGCATGACCACCATTCGAAACGGGTTTTGTCGACGGAAGAATAGACAAAATGATAGATTATATAGACAATGCTGGGAATCTCCGTAGGAAATGACCAGTTGGAACCGTACACCTAGCTTCTGACGTTCCTATGTGCGCATGTGAAATAAAATAATTATTTTGGTTTGAAGTATTTTCTAAACATCTAAATACGAAACCACCTAACAAAACGTACCTAATAGAACCCAAGACCTCAGGCTCATTAGTAGCGTTTGCGACCACACCCAACGAGGCAGTCGGCGATCTATATGTTATGTACTTACATACATAATGTGAAAAACCTGTCTTGAATTTCTAAAGTGAGTCGTACCTATATTTATTCGATTCAAAATTAGATCATAGCCGCCATTTGTATGAGTGGATTTTGACGATAGACTTTTAATGGTAGGTGGGGGATGGATATTGAATAGGTACTATGGAACAGCTTCTCAAGTGTCGAACATAGTAATTATAATTTTATTGCTACGCAGCTAGCTACTTATCCCTATTCGTTTGTAGGGATTATATTTATATTAATTATATTCCTAAAATCCTTTCCTCTTTGCAGTAAACCACCATAAAACGAACCCAGGAACAATGGGTAACTTCAGCTATGCGCGGTTTTTGGTGCTTTTCGACTCATCTGCTTATGTTAAAAAAAACCGGTCTAGAGCGAGTCGGACTCGCGCACCGAGGGTTCCGTACCATCATATGTTTTTAAACTTTCATCGGCGAGGTCTATATTCGTCAGAGAATTTTAACACTGCGGTGTAGAATGTTACAGTTCTATGTAATAATAATGCCATCTCTTGACTGATAGTGGAAATAATGTAATTTTTGTTGATTTCTGAAAAAGTGTGCTATTTAGAGACATCGTTTTATTTTGCCTGTAGTATTTACATAAACTTCTATCATATAGAATAATTTCAGATTTTTCTCTATGCAAAGTTCGGAGATAAGAGGGGAGGGAACGGTATTTTTTTTTACATTTTTCATCAACTATGCGGTCTAAAACAAAAATAAATGTTAGAATATGTGCAAACAGCGCTCTTTCATATGCCCTAGTAGCCCCACTTCGAATTTTTAAGTTTTTCATCTCTGTTGCAAAAAAAAAACTTTTTTATTTGCAAAATAGTTGGGCCAAACGTTATCTAAACCTATTCCAAATTTCAAGTTGATAGCATTAGTAGTTCTTGAGATATCCAGCTGTGACAGACAGACAAACTGAGTCTCACCATAAGGGTTCCTTTTTACCATTTTGGTACGGAACCCTAATAAATGCTTTCGTAACGCGTCCCCTTTTCAATGTTATCGCTATTGGTCGTAATCATTTAAGGCAGGCCCTAGCTTTTTTTTTTATCGCCGAATGGGCCTGCTCTTGACCTTGATTGCTTTATTGCTTTGGTGAAAACAATTCAAACTACTTATTTTGTCTGAAAAATCTAGAAATTACTGCAGGAGGCCTATACCCGTCCAGGAATCTTAATTAATTTATTTAAGAAGTTATTTTTTTATTAAGTTTTTTATTTTATTTTAAATAGACTACGAAATGGTATTGGTATTTATTTATTTCCTGGAAAAGGCTAGGCAGATGATGATGATAGGTACCTACGAAATAAGCCGTAGGTAGTCGTGAGAGAGGTCATCTTGGAGCCGGTCCAGACTGGCCCAGACATAGTAGGTAACGGTTGACTGAAACAATGCAATTTTAATGTATGAAACCAAGTCTATAAATATTTTTACAAAAAGTCGAAAGTCACGTAAAAAAGAAGTTGGGGTTAATTCATGGCAGCTGTGGGTTGTAGGTACCTACCCGGGCGTCCTTCACACTTTTGCCGGGAGCTGGATACAAGGTGACCTCAGTATATTTGGGAAGGTCTAATTTCGTCTTCTTCCTTTTTGTTTTGCTTTGGCTTATCCTGGGTATAACGTAATTTCTTATTGTTTTTTTGCTAACACGAAATATATAAGTACCTACGTTGTTTGTTAAAATGGGTGTCTAGAAAGACAATAACAAAAACAATATTGATATCTGTCTAGTTTGCTGATATTTCACAGTGAGTAATGACCTTGTATAAAACCTTTGGGACGTTCACCCTTTAATTTATCAACGCGATACAATATTTTTATTAAATGCATATTTGCACTGTTATTTAACTTCATAAAGTATTTACTGAAGATTGTGTACCTAAGCATAGGTATCTACCTAATATTTTTTTTTGACCCCTACAGAATGTTCACAAACGTGTTGCATGGATTTGGGTCTTTTTATAAACTTCATGAAGTAATACAGTAGGTACCTAAGCCTTGAACTAATTTCCTTGCTCTTCACAATGTGCCTATACTATAGATAACTTTATTAGGTCAATACAATTAATATAGGTAGGTAGGTACCTACGTTGTGGCCGGTAAGAAAGTCGAACAAGATGATTGTTAGTCATGTGCACTATTCGTATGCAATGAACACTTGCTGTTCGATATCCACTATCCATAATACTTAATTATTAATTCGTGGATATAGAGCGTGAAATAAAGCATTCAGGCAAAACAAGAAGTAAGTAGGTATATAGGGGCTGAACGTGTTGGCGGATTCTCAGTCGTTAGTGACGAGGCTCGCGGGCAGCCGGGCGACTCCCGTGAGCTACCTCGTATGAGCCACCTTTCGACACAGATAAAGGAATTCCTATGTGATGTTAGTAAACAAAAAGTGTATAAATAAAAAGCGCGGCGTGTTCCCTCTGTCAGTCTAGTTGTGAAGTTAAGCCGGCTACGATGTCTCTTCCGGGAGTTTTCCTTTTTTCACACTACGTAGAGAGCTTTTGGGTAAGTTTTTTACCTATCATTGAAAATAAAATTTTATCGCCTTTACTCACGGTTCCCTATTATATTTATGGTCGTTATATGGTTTAATCTATTTAATTTTTAATAAAGCGTACCAAGCGAGCAAGCACGTAGGTAATTATTTTTTTGCACTTAATTCATAGACCGTCTGAAATGGGTAACATGAGTGCATGATCCAGACTAGATTGAAAGCTATGCTTATCTATCATATGAACGAGTTTTTATTTAACAATCAATATAACATTATAAATAATGTTATTTATTTTATTTCTGTGTCTAGTTTTCTCTGCTTTATCCCGGACACAAAGATCCAGCTGAGGCATAAAGTGTAAGAAGTTACGGCTGCAAGTAGAAAATATACATTATTCAGACATTTTTCTTGCGAATTATGAAGCGCTACGCCTAGCTTGCGTGTTTTGGAGAAGTTATGTTGCAAGTTAATTTTTAATGGACGTTTTTTCTTCAGACGATGACGCGAAAAAAGGTTTAAATTGTTGCATGTAAAATTTGCCCTATACGTTGTGAAAAGAATAAGGTTAGCCAAGGTGCTGCAAACAGGCGCAGTTTGGTTTATGAGCCGCAATTAATTTCTATAAAGTATAGAATTTTTGCATTTTAAATGAAAAGTTTGAACCCTGATACTAAGTAACAATGCTTGATCCACGTAATGCAGGACCTTCTGCTAACAATTAAGCAAACTGGGTAGTTCATCCATAGCTAAAGTTACGGTTGAAATACTTTCGTAAAGTTCACAACTTCCTTCGTGTGTTGGTAATTGTTGTTAGTTTCTGACCTTTATAGACACTAAGTATATCATTAAAATGCAAATAGCGACCTATATTTAGAGTTAGCCCACATTTTACTTCATTAATAAGAATTAACTACATGCAGAAGTTCTTTCTTAATTAATAGAAATTTTACAAAAGCTTTTGTATTCGATTGAATTCGAAATGGCAAACGGTTCTCGTTTCGCAGTCGAATTCTTGTTTTATTTTTTGCTATCAAGAAACTTGGATAGCATAATCGGAGTGAGCGAAAACTGTGAGGACGATTTATGTGAACTGAAAATGTGTTTTTCTCTGAGTGTTGAGACATAGTAATATTGTTGTGGTGCAGTGCGCTGCTGTCGCTTCCTATTGCCAAACAAGCGTTCTCGGCAGCTTCAGGAGTGCGTGAGAGAGCTTGACCGAGACGTTGAATATTCAGCATTTGTTCACTCATCGCTATATATTAATATTCAATCGGTCGCTTACTCCTGCCTCTGATTCAAGGTTAATTTTTTACCCGGTACTAATTAAGAATAATTGCGATCGTTGTTTTAAACGATATTAGTTCGTCGCACAAGATTGATTTAGAAAACAGCGATTGTATTTCGTAGTATTGTTAAAAAAAATTGTTTATATTAATTCTAGTTTTCGAAAATAAACAAGTATAAAAGTAGTTTTGAGGTAATAAACGGGTGATATATTTGGTCGTATCACGTGCGACAGTTCGTTTCGGAACATGTGTTGAGAGCCGTGACCGGATGTTCATCAGCGTTATTACTCTGTCTCAAATATCTAAAGACTTTTATGGGTACAAGTACAATTAATTTATAGTGTTACATAATAAAGGTTGCCCTCATTTATTTAATTGCGAATTTAGCATCAAACATTGACATAAAATACATTCAGTTTGAACGACTTTGGATGTAACAAAAAGATGACTTGCTTCTAAATTTTAGATTTCTAAGGAGGAATTAGTAATTGGATAAGTGGATACTGGCCATATATCGTTTGTGAGCTAAGCTAAAATGCAAATTAAGAATACAAAGATATCACCATACCTAACTAATTAAATGAGCCAGCTATAATTAATATATACCCATAATAAATCCATAGCTCCTTTTCGATCACCAATAAAACCACCTAGGTACATATGATCGCACTTTGTGATTTTGTTTTTTTTGCTGCTTCACTTTTGCGGTATCGATGGCCTTCCACAACTGGTTAGTTGGCTAAAACTACCCTATTAGTATGATAATGGATTGCCGAGTCGGGTCGTAAACCATCGTCGGTACAAAATTTTGTATCGACGATGACGCGCTTGCCATCGACCTACTGTTCGCCTTGAACCTCACACAAGGACAAGTTTTTTATTATTCAATTATATGTATTGTAATGTTATTGTTTTTGTGTTGATTAGATTAGAGACGTTATGATTATATTAAAATACATTATTTCTTAATGATGCCGCTGTATTGTGGCTGTTTTACTAAGCCTATGCAGTTGGGGTGCCTACGTATTTCTGAAAACCAAAAATAAGAACTGAATTGCTTTAGATATTCTCAATCAAAGTATAAAAGCTGGTTTGTCAGCTTTGATTGACTTCTGCGAAGCTTAGATACACGGCTTTATAAGGTTCCTTTTCATGTTGCTTGCTTGCTTCCTTCGACTATTTTTAGTCCAGTTAATCTTTTGCGTAGTTTTGTAATATTTCAAAATACGGTGACAACGGGTATCGTTTAAGTAGTTTTGATGTACGTTCGTTATAATAACCTCGGATCTATCACGAGATGAGGAGAGAGGAAATGCATGTGACTAACATAATTTCACACACACAAGTAGGTATCTAATCAGCAGAGCGCATCACCAAATCAGACCTCGTCAGCATGAGTTTGCAGTTCGCAAATATGTTTTGATAAGTCCTTAAATATATTACTAGATCCGCTATCTAAAAAAAGATCCCCTTGCATCAAATTTTCGAAATGTGATAAGCAAGTTCAGGGTCACTGTCCACAGAATCTTTTTGTCTTAATATCGAGTCTCAGTGTGGAAGTCACACGAAGGGAAGCAGACGTATGTATAGTGTTATAGTGACACATATCCGATGCGGCGAGACGACCGGGACTGGTCGGCCTTCGGGGAGCAAAACGAATCGCGCGCCGCCCTCGGCCGCCCGCGCCATCGCGCTCTGCAGGGAAGCACACTGTCTATACCAGTCTACCTACAATCTCCAATTATATTTGAAAGTTTTTAACTTCACAGTCGTCTTGATATTTTCATTGAACGCATCAATGAATGTCATATCAACTGTCATTCTCTGAACTCTATCCATGTTTCATCCCAACGCATTTCAATGACAAATGTATTCTTTTGGCTAAGTATTGACCCTGTAGATGCTATAGAATACTCTATGTATTGTTGATATCATTGTTTCTTTTCATTCATTAGCATGAGAATGACTAGAATGATCATATCAAACACCAAAACTCCAGAATGCGTTCAATGACTTTCATTTGGTGAAATCCTTGATTAGAGTCTTAAAATGTAAATTAATTGCAATGGCATTGATCTCGCTATCGAGGAGTTCATAAAATTCTTAAAATAAATTACGATTGTCGACATTCTTAATAGCAAATAAAAGACAGTCGTAGTGAAAGGTCTTAGAGTACCTACCCGCTGTGAATCCTATCGATCCGAGGGATGCAAGAGGCGGTTGAAGGAGAAGGAAGCTATGATCACTATAGTTATGTTTACTGTTTCGAAATTTAACCAATCCAGACGCATTATGTAGCTCTACGTCAGTGTACAGACGTACACTGACGTAGAGCTACATAACTAAATACAATAAGGCTAGACAGACGTCTAGCCTTATTGTATTTAGTTTTCAGTCTAAGGTACACTGAAAATGGCGGGTAGTAGAATAATTTATTCTAGTTCTTATAATGTAAGTAGGTAGTCTGAGTTATGTTATTTTCTTTTCATCATGAATTCGAAATCGTTATTTTCTTATCAATATACCACTGGCTAATTGACACTTTGATCTTTAAAATTAAAATAAGGCGATTGAAACGACTCGTCCATAAAATGTATGGACGAGTCATTTCAATCGCCTTATTTTTATTTAATAATGAGGAGAAAATACGCCAACTTGCCTGACAGAAGATCTATGATAAACGGATCTGGTTTTGGCAAATTGGACTGCTTTGTGAATACTTGCGTAAGTCCTTTTATGTCCTAGGTATTGTATCAAGTAGGTATATAGACGATTGATTTGTGTGATGCCGGATGCCGATTATTGATTGGCTATGCTAATACATTTTCACGAATTATAAGATATTTCTGGATAAATGTTTTGGCTTAACTTTAATAAATTTGAGACTCTACCTCTTTTTTTTTTTTTTCGGATGGGACGGAAATCAAGGGAGTGTCAGACTCTTACTGACTAAAACCCACCCATGTTCCTTCCCTAGCCCTTTATGTTCCGGGCCAGCGGTAACCCTTTCGGACAATCCCGCTGATACTCTACCTCTTCACTACCACAAACTTGCAAAAAACTGGATGAAACAATAGGTACACCGGACTCTGTAGACAACATAGATATCCGTTAAGCAACTTGTCATACCTACAGAAAAACTTTAATATAAATCGGCGCCATACTTCACATAAACCGCAGATAGGTACAAAGTACTTCGCTCTGATGTCGATAAGTGATGAACAAGTTAGTCTCGCGACAGCAGGGAGTAAGGAGCGATGGAGTGCAATCAATTACAGCGACGATGAACCGCGTGAACCGGCCTCAATAAACGCGGAAGAGCCGATGCAGCTGACAAAGTGACGCGACGCCTCCCTTCGCGGCGGCGTTATGTAAATTATGTGCAAGTTACAAGTGCACGCAGATACTATGACGTCAATGCTGAAATATCACAAATAACAACATGGTCGAACTTTTAAGGAAATTTAAACTGCAACGAACTTCATTTGTGGTGATAAGATCAGTTTTTAGTTTAGTCATGTCCATCGGAACTGTCAACTGCTTGATCAGTTTTTGAACGAATTAACTTTAGGCACTTTATAGGTAATAGATACCTACTAATTTAACCTAACCTAATCTAAACCACATTGCGGCTAAAAATAATGATATAGTAATGTGCTTAAAATAAATTTTATGATGTACACCACAATATTATACTTACCCTACCTACTAAGTTATAGGTAGGTACATTTCATATTATAGGTTCATACCATTATTTACACACGTTATGCCTACTCGGTTTATATAAGATTTTTTTATTATTTACTCTCTTATTATTATCGTTTGTAAGGCATGTGTATCATTCTTAATTCATTGACCTTTGTTCATGCCTATTAATGACGAAGAGAATAACTGGTTTTATTAGGGGCTTTTTCAATTCTCATACTCGGAAAGTAGGTAGTGTTTGTTGGATCCGAATAGCGGGTGGAAGACGCTGCTTCCCAGTTTTGGGCGGGAAAGACTCATAGTAATTGTTTCCCTCTACGGCCCTAAATAAAAACTAAAACTATAAAATACAGATCCCGAAGACACCGACTTCCGAAATTAAAGTTATTTCATAATTTTGAGTTAATTACTTTTTGAAGTTGGTTTAATTTTTTAAAATTACTTTTTATTTCGTAATTTTTAGTTTTTGAACTAGAATTTGACCAAGGTTTTGAGATGTTTTCTCTTTGACACTGCACCCGTAGCTCGTATCAATAAGCCAGGCCGTCACACTTCCCCAAGTTGAAGTAAATGTAAGAAAAAAAAAATGGTCACGATCCGATTAATAGTTGCGGAGAAATGCGTGGACAAACATACATCCATCCATCTATAAAATTTTGTATATTTGTTTGGAAGCCCTAATATGTGAATATTATGCAGTTCCAATAATCCGCGCTGCATAAGGTTAGACTGGAAGCCGACCCCAACATAGTTGGGAAGGCTAGGCAGATGATGATGATGAATGCAGTTTCAAAATAAAGTTACATACGAGTACATACGTGTCGAATTGATAACTTCCTTTTTTTTGAAGTCGGTACATTATGATGAAACTTACACAAATTAATAGTTAGGTAGGCCCTAAGTAACTAAGTAGGCTGTATTTTTTGTTTTTATCTATATTTTACCTATCTCATATTTTTTTCAAAATACGGTCTTTGCAAAAAAAATCTTAGTCGACAGACATCTTTAGTCTTTCTTAAACAGCACTGGATAACCTTTTGACTTCGATTTAACTTTTTTTTAACATTTAAGAGAGGGTTTTCAATTAAGAGAGATACTAGTTATCTGAGAATGCTAATAAAGCGTTGGTGTGAAATAATGGATCTATTTGTTATTGTGTTACTAGTAGGTACATCAATTTCGTCACCTGGGTAAGTAGGTACGTAAGTACAGTGAGGACATCTAGAAATAGTGTCTTATCCAATGTCAAGTGTTTGCTTGTAGGCACCTACATATTTGTAAACGTTTGAATAAATATTGAAAAAGTGCAAGCTATGATGAAATTATGATATCGCAGCGTTACACATCGATCATAATATGGCGATCATTCGATCAATTTACACATACATTCTAATTAAATGGTGTTTGAATCTCCAAAATCTTTCAGATTGATTGTATAGTATTCAACTTTCTTTACTTTTTCAGTTGACTAGCAGTTGCTACTTTCTTATCATTTAATAAAAAAAGTAATTTAAAAAAAATTAAACCGACTTCAAATAGAAATTAACTCAAAATTATTAAATAACTTTACTTTCGGAAGTCGGTGTCTTGGGATCTGTATTTTAGTTTTAGTTTTTTGCCACCGACTTCCGAAATTAAAGTTATTTCATAATTTTGAGTTAATTTCTTTTTGAAGTCGGTTTAAAAAAAAATTAGGTTATTACTTAATTTCGTAATTTTTAGTTTTAAGTAAAAACTGGAATATTTGTTTGTAATAAGTAGGTAGGTAATAGTTTTGTTGTAAATATTGCACTAGAATTTGACCAAGGTTTTGAGATGTTTTCCCTTTGACACTACACCCGTAGCTCTTATCAATAAGTCAGGCCGTCATACTTACACGTAGTAATATACTATATCTTGAAAATTACTAAATCGATTTTGATGAAACTTGCACTGTTCCCGAAGTTGAAGTAAATGTAAGCCAATAAAAAACAGCAGAAAGAAGCCCTAATAGATTGTCACATGTGAAAATACAGTTCCAATAATATTACATACATACCTACGTGTCTTATTGATAACCACCTTTTTTTTAAAGTCGGTAAAAATAGCTCATATTAGCTGATTAAAAATTGGTAAAACCGCTAAAACATTTAGTCACGAAATTGACATTAAAATTGTGGACAAATCGTATAGGCACAGCGGCGAATTTAACGAGGTTTTTGACCCAGGCAACTTCTTTGTTGAAAACAGAAACGTTATAGATAACATAACCATGAAAATACTTTATCAATTCGCTCTTTGGAGATAACCTCAGTTAAATACATATTTGGAGGAGAGCCGTTAGAAAAAACTAAAATATTTTGTAACTCTTGGTTTTTATAATTGACACTCAAATGTTCGAACCAAGTATAGTATAGCTATTCCTACTTCATTAAGTTAATTTGTCATTTATAAGCAAATGGTTATGTTTCAGACACGCGAATAAAATACAAGGATGAGTTCATGTTATCTGTTTACTAAATACTCCATTTCCGCCACACCCGTACGCATTATGTAGCAAGCGTTTAGGAATTTGCCAAAATATTTTGCAAATATACAAGGAAGTTTGTAATGTTGGCCTATTGATATGTTTACACAAAGATACACATTGGGGATTTTTTTATACTTAAATTAAAAAAAAAAATTGTGTTTTTAGTATTTTTCTCTACTAAGCTAGCTTTAAAAAGAAAACTGGCAAAACGACGACGACCGGCAAAAACAAAAACATATTTAAAGTTATGTCCACCGTTTAATAAAATATGAGTAGGTAACCGCATAGATCATAATATCCTGTTGGAATTTGTCTAAGCATAATAATTATAGTTTTCTCGAACTTGATACTAGGTGTCATCTTTGTTAGAGCCTAGAGTCATTAAGCTCTCGTAGGCCAAGTCAATCAGACTGCATTGAGAAATAAATGTCACGTTGAAATGAAACTTAATGATGACCGTGTCTGTCGATTCAATGAACATGTAATTGTTGATTCAATACCTGTTTCAGACAATCACCGGCGAGTCATTTACATTACCGGTATAATCATAATTATTTTGACTACGATAAATTTTTATTACGCGTCGTTTTAGGTAGGTTCAATCCCTTGATGAATCGCACGTTTCAGAAATTGCAAGATTTTGGATGCTGTACAATATGACTACGATATTGTTTCGAGTGACGAAGAGTTCGGATGCCTTTGAGGGGTCGTTTACGAATTTAGGGCACTCTGAGATTCTGAGATAGTTGAAACAGGGAATACACTGTTTATTTATTTGATTACTAACCGATTTATCTTATCTCATTCTCCATACGACACGTAACTTTTGGCGCTGGCGTCTTTGTTGAAACTGAATTGTCCTTCAACTTACATTAAGTTCATTCCACATCACTTCGCACCTGAGCGAACTGATTCGTATTATTCACATAAACAACTTATTTGTAATTTAAATGCTATTTAGTGTATGCTCCAGTAAATCGATTAAGAAGCACTAGGTAATGCGATTGAGAACAGTCACTGTCTGGGGTTGTGTGTGTTTGTTACTCATTACCAACTATAATCACTTGTATTACTTTTTAGAGAGTATATTTGTGGAGAAAGTGACGTAACAGGTACAAGAGAAGCAAGCAGGCTATATTTCTTTCTATTCAAGTATAAAGGTCTGAGTTGTGATGCGGTTAGCGATTCCGTAGGCGTGTCCTAGGCAACCTACATCTGCAGTGTACCTGATATATCTAATGCAATGGCGCAGAGGACCACGAGATCGTTAAACCTGATGGTACAATTGCAAATATATAAATAGACACCATGAGAAAACCATGTTTTTCTCTTTATTTTTTTCTACAGACAAGAATTAGAACGATTCGTCTTTGCGTGAGTAATAAAAAGGTATCTACTATCTAAATAAATGTTATAGACACGGGAAAGGCCGAAGAAATGGTTCAACCTTAGTTATTAGTTTGTTGTGCGGTGGTAATTATGTTTTAGACAACTACAGTCTACACAACAACCAAGTACGTAATAGTTTGGGCGGCTTTTCAGAATAGTTACCAACCAACTTTATACTATGAGGTTTTTAGCTTAAGGCCTAAGGAATGCTTAGAAACATTCACCAGCTGAAGCAAAGCAATTGAAGACTATGAATCAACCATGCGAAAAACTGGCCAGTCGATACACACTTAGGTACTAACATTGTAAGCATTTTCTTGTATGTGGGCCACGTTAGCAGGTCCAGTGGTTCTATGTACCTACGACGCAAGGTATAATTAGCATTAAGTAGCGCCCGCTATGAAAAACATCCCTACGTCGACGCCGATGTTCAATTACAGACGATTTTGTATTATCAAGACTCGTGATTTTTTTTCTCATACCGATGATAGAGGACTGCTACTGGTATATATATAAGACTAAAGGCGTCTATCAGCCTTCCTGAAAAGTTTCGGACTTTCGGTTAACGAGTACGGATGGGCAGTCAGCTTAGGACCATAGAAGGCGTTCGGTGGTAGGAGCTAGAATGCTAGATCGATGGAATATGATCTAAAGAAGCTAGCTAGGTTGCACTAGGTGGAAGTGATTCTATAAGACAATTTTCCAGACCTAAGTATATCCAGTAGTGGACTACTACAAATAAAATTAGTACAATTTCTAGTGTACATCATGTTAGGCTAAAAAAGGTTATGCACCTCATTATTTTTGCGAACTATCGAGCTTTAGTTAAGAAACTGTCAACAACGTCATATCAATCTCATTTGTTGAGTCTCCGGTTCAAATTAGTTAATATCTTAGTTAACCATGAACTGAACAAACCTTTCATTAATTACTGCATTTAATACCTACAAAGGATAAGAGTGATTTTCAACGAGAGCGTAAACTGCACTTTAATGTTAGGTATGTATTTATGTTTGGATCTGTACCTACCTACTATAGTGGACTAGTTATGCAGGAACATACAGCAGCCATGCATGCACCTCATGAACGGTAATAAATATTACTTTGTAGTGAAAGGAAAAAATATTAAAGAAGTTGTTTATTAGGTAAGTTTTGTTTGACTCTCATATTTTATGAGAGTTAAAAAATATAAGTTCGTAAATCTCGTACCTATTTGCAACTCTTGAACAAACGTTTTGCTACCTACTGCTACAATTTGATGTACCTACCTACTTACATACCTACTCGTAAGTACCTACGCTGCACGTCGGGCGCGGTCTCCACATTGAGGAGAATAGGATTGCGTTCGATAGATCAGATACCAATTGTCGTCGTAACTAGTGTCTTTTTTGTGTTGCTCTGCAATATTACAAAGTCATTGACAATTCGCAACAGGTTTGCGAAAGTTGAACTCCCGTTAAATTCCAGCAGGTACCTACCAGTTACCAGTTAAGAATTCCTGTGAAATGCAGGATCCGTTAAAATGGCAATAAAAACTTGTGCCACCAGCATCGCTCGATACTTGGAGAGATAATTTTTCAGATATTAAGCTGTCACTGAGTGCAGTTAGGTAGTGAGCTGTGAGATGGTCGGCCGTTGACGCCGTGTCCGGTGCCGGCGGCAGCGTAATGTTACGTAACGACAGACAGTTACGCAAAGCCAATGTCAAGACCGCCGCGCCGCGTCAACGTTGTACCATCGGCGCGGGTGTCGGGTCCGCACACCCGCCGCACGCGCCTCCCAGCACGGCCGCACGCGGGGTCAACGTCCACGATACCAAACAAAATCTTAAAGCCAGAACTTGAACTTGAACAAAGATTTGAGAAGCTGATATTAGCAAAAAGATTTAAAAGAATCGACGTAGGTACACAAAATATTCGAGTGCGGTCAATAAACTTATGTAGCCTGTTATTTTAGGTAGATAGTAGGTACCAATCGTTTAGTTCATGGAAATTAATAGCAAAGATTAGGAATGTGATATTTAGGATAACATCAATACTTAGGTATATCTACTTAAAGTAGCATCCTATCGTTCATATGTCTGATCTAGCCACCTAGGTGCCAGTTCTTTACGATAAACTGAATTTTTACCAAGCTTGCAGATTAGGGCAACATCACTCGAGAGATCAGAGATCTATTGTGAACCGTGTTCACTGATTGGTATATTGCATTGCCTTACTTACATGGTATTTTCTTTTGGATGCAGAGCACGCCGCCGCCCCTGGTGGACTGGTCGTACGTGCCAACGTTGGTGCTGGCAGTGATCCTGGTATTAGTTGCGGCGACGGCGCTGGCTGCGCGCGCGGCGGATGGCAAGCAGTCCACGCGCCTGCCTGGACCGCAGGCGCTACCCTTCCTGGGCACTCGATGGCTGTTTTGGAGTAGATATAAGATGAACAAGCTACATGAAGCTTATGAAGGTGAGATTTTTATAGCAATGATTATTATTAGGTACTCTACCATAGCAAATTTATAGCTTAATTAAAAAGCAGTTAGCTGTTTTTTTTATCAAGCGGAACCCAAGTTTTAATTTAGTAAGCATTTGCTGAACACAATTAGGTAACAAGTTTTTTTTTACTTTAATTAATAATAGAGCACAATTCCGTAAGCCAGACTATTTGTAATTAAACTCGATGTAGGAACTACAGGTAGCAATAATGCTAACAATGCAAAATTCAATGTTACCCGCGCATACAGTGTAGCTGGCCTGGTAGTCGTCTTCCCAGGCCCCCGTTAGGGTAGGTATTTATGTTCTGTGCCAGCGCCGTAGCAACTTGTGTTCTGAATAGATTATGTAAGAAACGTCACTGTGCTAATTAATATTCAATAGACTTTATACCGGACCCTGGCATTTTATTTACAACCTTCTCCAAACACGATATCAAAGGTTCCAACCAACACTCAAACAACAACACACAAGCAACTACAAATATGCTTAAATTAAATAAAAGCACAAGTTTTCCGCTAACATTCCTGCAGCAGTCCACTGAGATAGACGGAGAGCAGAACACACCCTTATTGCGTAACACACTATCTGAATTATTTTGAAGGATATTGCTAATCCTTTCATATACTTAATCGAAAAATGTGCCTGCTCAACAACGTAAATAACGCAATGAAAATGTGCCCCTAGATTACTGGCAGTGGCAATTGATAATGAATTCTTTTGACTTAGAAATCTACAATTCTAGATAATGGAACAAACATAATTCGTTTTCGAGACTAATAAGTAATTCCGATGTCAGCTATAAATAACTTGATCTAGTTTAAGAAGATTTATATATAGTTCACTGTTTGTGCTATTTCGATAACATTATAATTAACACAATTAGAATGGGGAACAAAACAGCGCAGAGATCTGAAAACAAATAACAAAAACAACTGCGTACCTAATTAATTATCCAACTCCTCGGAGTTATTAAATCTTGCTTATCTTGCGACTTTTTTGTTTCGCGGAGGCACGCAAAATAACTTAATAAAAAACAATATATAATCTGAATTCGCGATTTATTTGCCAAAAATGTAAACAAACATGAATTTATGGAAAAATAACTTAAAACCCTACAAAATAAAGTTCAGTTTACTAGTTTCAGTGCTAGTCACTCTGAAATTAACTTATTTGTCATTAAAATAAAGTTAATATTTGTTTATGTTGAAATAATATTAATTTGAAAAATAAGTTTGAATAGACTACATAAACTCACGCTTTCTTCCTATGGAGGTAGGCAAAAACTACAGAATTTCATTTCATTTCATTTCATACCTACATGCACGCCGGGTGCCAGTGTAGGTATACCTTTTTATGGCAAGGCGTTACCTTCCGGTGTTTCCGTTCATGTTGGCCGCCGACAGCTAGCAGCGACTTCAACGCAAGATAAGCTGGCCATTTTGGAGACGTCTATTTTGATTAAATGCGTCTCAAAGTGGCTGGCTGTTTTCATAGACTTTCCATAAAATTTTTAGACAAATCAATAGATTAACTATTTTTAACTGGTGTGTTTTATAAATATGTAAAAGCTAGTTTACGGTCACAATGAGAGATTTGCACACAGACATGTTCAGGCGTTACGGGCCGGTATTCGTGGAGACGACGCCTGGGGGTGCATCTGTGGTGTCCATCGCAGAGCGTGCAGCCTTAGAAGCCGTACTTCGGGCGCCAGCCAAGCGGCCCTACCGCCCCCCTACCGAGATCGTGCAGGTCTATCGAAGGAGCAGACCCGACAGATATGCCTCCACTGGACTTGTTAATGAGTAAGTAAAACCTCTCGTTTAATTAAGTTGGATAGGAACTCGACGGAATTAGCAAGGACCCGTGGAAGAGCTTTTGGATATACTTAAACGGCTTGAAACTGCTTGACTTTTACAATGGGGTGAGATCAAGTGAATCCTAAGCTGGCAGATCATGCGCTCCAACCGACTCTGACCTAATCAGTCACCCGGGAGGCCGGGAGATACCGCTATCCAAAAGCAATACATTAATATTAATGTGATTACAGGCCATGCGTGGCTAGGAGTTAAATTGAGTTTTTCTGTGGGCAATCATAACATATTCGCATGACCACATCGACACGTGTCAGCGTCTGTCTTAGTTTAAAACACCTGTAATCTTAAGGTTTGTACTATACTGTGCCTTATTTAGATGTCCGAGAAGGTTATAAATAAGTTGACGGCCCGATTATACGTAGATAACGCCAATCATCTCGTAAGATTTCAAGTCGAGAGTAATTGACATAGATACCTAGTTAGACTAGGTTATCTTTTTAGTAAGCATTCATTCACAGCGGGTGGCTTTGACCTCGAGTCGGGGCTAAAGTAAGTAGGTACCATTGTGTCCTGTGATCGTGATATTTTGGCAAGGCTTTGTACTTCTAGTCACGTAGACTTCAAAGATAATTGCGCAGTTATATTGGCACTATAAGTAGTTGGACGACGTTGCAATGTTGTCATTTCCTGTAAAAGAAGTAGGTATATTATGTCGATAATACCGACAGTTTCATCATGATGTTCAACAATGCCTCATCAGTTTCGATTACAATCTAATTTGTTGTTCCTTTTGTAACTTTGAGTACTTAATAGCAATAAATGATAGAATCTACGTCTTCTAAAACATTTGTTAGATCGTAAACTACATTTAGAATAATGATCTATTAAGTTACTATCATACTGACTGATACTGCTTTCAAAACGGTGAAGCAAAACATCATGAGGAAACCGGCATGTCCTGGAACCAAAAACTTCGAAGACATGTGACCGCGTGGTGGACGGCTCACTCCCTCTCACAGACAGGAGGCCTGTGTGTGTCCCAGCAGTGGGAACTTTAGAGGCTGGTTATATTAAGATACTATAATGGTCAAAGCTCAAAGTTGCTAAGCAAATGTATGCCTGTCAATAGGAGTTAAAACTTTGAAGAAGGTTACAATTTCATTAGAGGAAATAACCAAGTGTTGAAGTGTACCTAACTATTATTGCCTAAATCACTAGCGTGCAATTTATAAAATGATCACGTCTAATCGGCAGGTAGAGCTTTCAAGGCCCAAGTGAAGTTATAAATACATAGGTAGCTACAGTTAAAAGATCTGGCTAGGAAGCTAACATGGTAATAATAGTCTAAAGACGTTGCACTGTCAAGGTTGCAACTTTATGAGATTTCGTAAGTTTCGTAATAGGCGTAAAAGATCGATATGAGCTCAGGTAGACAGTAATAATCCGTGATTCGATTATGATTTAAGTTCCGAATAAGTGGGAAAGTTCCTATAAGCCCTACGTCTGACCTGAAAACAACGGCGTTTTTCGGCCTACCAACAAAAATTCTGTGATTTGTATTTTTATCTCACACATTCCAGTTCTGTGCACGTGTACACTTGGTTACCACAAGTAAAGCGCGCGTTGCTTCGTTAGATAAAAAAACTATTAATTACAGAGTTTGGGATAAAAATACTTTACTAGGTATTGATAAGGATTATTTCCGCAGAATAAATTATCTACAACTAGCTTCCGCCCGCGTGGTATACGATAAAAAGTTGCCTATTTCCTTCCCCAGGATGCCACCTATCTCCTTGCCAAATTTTATCGAAATCCGTTCAGTGGTTTAGGCGTGAAAAGGTAACAGACAGACAGAGTTACTTTCGAATATAAAATATTAAGTATGAATGTGGACAGTTTTCAAATTCCGCCACAACATTGAATTCTTTATTTCTTAATCAAACATTGCAGGTGCTCATACTGTTACTTAATTTCTTAATTCCATTCTAGACAAGGAGAGAAATGGCATCATCTTCGCCGCCATTTGACCGCGGAGCTGACAAGTCCCAACACAATGCAGGGCTTCCTTCCCGAGCTGAACAACATTTGTGATGACTTCCTTGTCCTTCTGGACTCTTGCCGCCGGAGCGACGGCACCGTCGTTGGTTTTGACCAACTCACTAACAGGATGGGACTGGAGTGTAAGTCTAAGAAAAATATTGTTCAGACTCACAGGACGATCGATCAGGTTAAGTTACGGTTGCCGCGGTTGGTCTGTGGATGGGTGGCCATCTTTACATACCGAGACCCCTCTGTGCCTCAAAAAGCACGTTAAACCGTTGGTCCCCGCATTCGTGGAACTTTGACAGTCGTTACGGGTAGTCAGAAGCCCGAAAGTCAGACAACCAGTTTTACCAAGGGGTATCGTATTACCCAGTAACTGGGTTGTGGAGGTCAGATAGGTAGTCGCTCCATGTAAAATACTGGTATTCCGAACCCAATATAGTTGGGAAACGGCTAGGCAGATGATGAGCTGTTTAGACTTTCTCTAGGGTAAACTCACCTAATTGTGTGACTCACTTAATTCGGAGATAAAACGTTTGGACTCTTTCACAGCGTTATAGGAGTAAAATCCAATACATTAAAATGAAGCCTATGGTATGGTAATAAAGCGTCTTTTCGTGTACAAATTTTTGTTAAGATCGTGCGAGTGAGATAGTAACAATCACGGAATTTGTCATTAATGTCATTGCGCCCGCCATGTTTGACGTCTCACCGGTATCGTGCGACTGTGCTGTCATTACTTAATTAATTTTAAATAGAAAAGGTGAGTGTAAGTTCATGATACTTTGACAATTAGTTGTTATAAACATATACTTGTTGATACCGATAAAGGTTTTAGTAATTTTTCATTTATTATTTTTCAATTATTTTTTTAGAAGTGCTATCACCGAAATAAAGTGTTTGTCGCAGAATTAGACAAGTCATCGCGGTTTGATTAAGCTCATTTTACGCTGAGTTAATTCATATGTGTTAAGATTACACTTGCTCACATGATAAATAGAAGACTGATTAATGTTCCTATTAAAAATAAAAATATTTTTTTTAAAGTTTAACCTGTTTTTTTTCCCACATTCTGTTTTGTCACAGAATTGGATGAGTTTACCCTACTCTCGGTATCCTAATTTTATGATAAGACGTTATCACATAGCACAGGAAACTTCCGGGATAGGTAGCTATTTAAGGATACAGCAGGAAGCGACTGACAGATAAACACTTTCAAAGCAAACAACGTCGACATTGGTGTAATCGAGATGCTCTACTATTCAAATTAAGTTGAGAAAGACTCGTAGTAAATTGGTATTGACCCATCTAGATAATTTGATCGTCTGACGTGTAATGTGTAGATATTGAGCAAGCATGAGTGAGACATGCGTTGGAATTCAAGATAAAATAAAGTTGCGTTAGTGGAATCGGAGTAGGTGGCGAGAATTACATCAATTTCTAGACAATAAACTACTTGAGGATCACGACCGTTCTGACAAGAGTGCTCCGAAGAAGAACAACGTGTGGCAACTGTCAACGTTAACGAGAGCCACGAGAGGCCACTGTCCAGTAGTAGGACGTCTATCGGCTGAGAATATGATGATCGTAAGCAATTTCAGGCAGCAAATAGTCCGTTATCATGGCGCGATATTCGCCAAATACCACTCGAAATGCTAGGACGTGTCATAGAAAATTGGAACTTCAGAATGGACCATGTTAACCGCAGTTAGGGCAGTTAGGTTTTATTGGTTCTTTGGTATGATAATAAAGATAACCTTATAAAATTGATATTTTTAATTTGTTTTCCCCTAAGTGACATGACAAACATTGATTCCGATCGGACGCTTTTCGAGAAGAAGAAAGATAAGAAAAGCTGACCCTTTCACCTTCACAAGATGGGTGTAATAATTTTGAAGCGGTAGAATTATTTAGGTGCTTCCAGCCTTATACTTTGAAATGTGTTTATCAAACAAATGCATCTAATTATTTAATAATACATATGTTGTATTGTCGCGTGGAGTTCAAATGCTAAAGTCAGTGGGTCTTAAATAGATTCAGACAGAGACTTGCGATAATAGTGACGAGAAAATTACGTCTGCCGAGATAAGAATGTGGGTCATATGTGGAAGAAAATAGCGTTAGATGGCCAACGTACTCGCGTGCGTGCGTCGCGAGGAATGCAACAATCAACATCAGAAATGCATTATGAAATTGTGCACTACACCCGGATTACATAGAAACATTATCTGCTGCGTTCAATGTTATCAGTTACCGACCGGAAGCTGTCGCATATCTCCCTCCAAATGTATTTTTTGTGGGTACATTCTTTCTTGGTATCGGATGCAGGGTTAGCAATGCATTTTTAAAACTTTTTTTGTATTCTACAAAGATTACAAGGTTACAATTAATATCCAAAGTAAAATTTTTACATGCGAGAGGGATGAATTCCATTAAGTATTTTTGTCGTATAGACGAATATGTGATTCTTGTGTTCAAACTTTTACGAACGGAGTACTTACCTACCTACCTAGATTGTAGTATTCTAATAGTAGGTAAATAGAATTAAATACGTAGTACTAAATACTCCTTGCATACTTGTAAGGAGTTTCGTTGTTGTCTGAATTAAAAACATCAACATCAAACAAACAAACAAACAAACAAACATCTTTTGTTCTGTGTCTGGGTGTAATTTATCTATATATGTATGTATTTAGAAATATATAAGTATGTTTATCAGTTGTCTAGTACTCATAACACAAGCTCTGCTTAGCTTGAGACTAGACGGCGTTGTGTGATAGTTGTGGAATATTATTATTATTATTATTATTGAGACTATCAACTTTCTCATTGTCTGACCAGTGTCTAGTTTCTGTTTGTTAAGTTTTTCTGTAAGCAGGTTGCATCACGTTTTGAATGCAGCTGTCGGAGAATTGGTAACTTTCTAAGGCAAACACCCCTTTCACCCGGGCGGGATCACCCGTATCGGGAACATTCGCTAATTACTATTGTAGCGTGTAAAGAAATAACGTAGATCGTCACCGTAGTCAAACTCGTAGAGAATTTCGGAAGTGACGTGTAACCATACTGTTACAGCGGTATGCGGCCTAATGCTGGGCTCGAGATTGGGCTTCCTGGAGCGTTGGATGTCGGGTCGCGCAGCTACCCTCGCAGCAGCCGTCAAGGCCCACTTCAGGGCTCAACGGGACTCTTACTACGGCGCACCACTATGGAAGTTCGCGCCCACCACACTCTACAGAACATTCGTCAAGAGCGAGGAAACCATTCATACGTGAGTTGTTTCCCTATCTTAATAATGAAGCAATGCGTAAATATAGTAGTTACGACTTACGTTATTGACTTTGTGATTGATGGGCTATTACTCACATACAAAGCCTAGTGTTTTTTATAAGATACAGGACTGTTATACATTGTGACATTGGACGATGTGTACGTACAGATAAGTGTAATGTACCTACAGCACCTTATTGTTTACCGAACGTTCAAGTTCAAATTGAATAGATATCATGAGTGAGCACGTTTCATAATGATGGCTTTACGCAGCCAAGCTTTTGCGTGCTCTTTTAGATATAATTATCCCTTTGAATAAATCAAACAGGACGCATACGTTTGGATACCTTCATGTGTTGTATCCTTGAACTCGACCGAGCTTTAACGAGGTGATAGGTAATTACCTACATGATTAATAAAAAACTTTTCAAAAAAAAAAACAACCGACTTCCAAAAAAACAAACGGTATCGTTGGTTCCGCACCTTATAGTTGTACCTACCTACCCCCCACAAATTCATATAACACTACTTGCTATGTAAATATCAGTGACAGGAAGTTATTATAACATCATCAATATAAACTAAATGGCAAAATTACGGGGTAATCCTCGAAAAAAAAAAAAAATGTATTAATAAAAATATGATTTTATACCACGAAATGCATCAACGATGACACGTAGAGAAGAGCATAAATGATTCGTCATATCGTAAATGATCGATAGACGTTTCATTTGGTGCGTTTCTCCAAAAATACGTATTAATAAAGCTAACTCAAAAACTACCCAAGCAAAGTTAATAAAATTTATATTGGACAACCCCTGAGGCATACCCAATTACCCACGCTATTTATTAAATTTTTTGAAATAGATTTACAATATTGCCGGAGATATCGCGTAACATACATACAAAAAAATACAGTAGAATTGAGAACCTCCTCCTTTTTTGAAGTCGGTTAAAAAATTTAGGTTCTTCCTTAATCGAGCCTCTTAGCCTTGACCGATTTTTTGTTCATTTTAATAGACGTTAGGAACGTTTTTGTGGCTGTTAGCTTGCCAGACAGGTATTGCCGTGGTGTGCATAGGTATGATGAATCAGCAACAAAATACAAAAAGCTTTCAACCTTGACGTCTAGTTGAAGATAAGTCTGGGTGAACCTTTGTCCTTTGTTAAGGAATTTTATACGTTCCGTTTATCTAATAGCTTCTTTTTAGGGTTCCGTACCCAAAGAGTAAAAACGGGACCCTATTACTAAGACTTCGTTGTCTGTCCGTCTGTCTGTCACCAGGCTGTATCTCAAGAACTTTTCACAAATTATGTATTTCTGTTGCCGCTATAACAACAAATACTAAAAACAAAATAAAATAAATATTTAAGAGGGGCTCCCATACAACAAACGTGTTTTTTTCCCCCGGTGTTTTTGCCTTGTGGTACGGAACCCTTCGTGTGCGAGTCCGACTCGCACTTGGCCAGTTTATTATTTATTTCTAAAACACTTTAACGATTTTACATTTTGATTTTAGCCACACAACGAAAACTTTTCAGGGTTAACTGTGTGCTGGCGAACCGTTTATTAAACTTTTACAAAAATGTTATTACTACAACCATACTTAGATAAAATACTTTTATAATGACGATAATAATTAATGGGTAGGTAGGTACTTCATTAATACACACGTAAATTAGGAGATATGTTGTTGATTTGTAGGTATTTACAATTTTTCGAACTCGTTTTGTAAGTATAACGTTTGCAAGTCTTCTGGAAGTTTATTAAGAAAAAAAGCTAGTTTGATACAATATTATATCGTTTGGTATAGGTATTTGATATAATATGGTATACACCCAGATGGTTTCAAATTCAAATTCATTTATTTGTTTGTCACAGGTGGAAAGTTATTATCATAGTTATATAAAGATCGCTGTAACATACCCACAGGGCGTACAATATTTAACAGTTAAAAATCTATTTTATCATTAATATTATTATTCATATCAAAATACATTATACTTTACACAAAAAATCTCTTCAATATTCTACCATATGGGCGTCCAAATGTTAAATAAGTTGATACATTTTATTAATAGTAAAAGGTCAAATTAGGGATGTCAGTCAGAAATAAATCATTGAATTACTTGGTTTGGTTTGGAATTAATTGGTTTGGTCTGATTAAACCGCATAGTTACAAATACAGTCAAGCAATAATAAAACCAAATTGTTGGCAGGATAGTATCGGAGCTGATGGAGGAAGCGAAGAACAGGAGACAAGGCACTGCCGAGGATGACGCCATGCAAGAGATCTTCCTGAGGATTCTGGAGAACCCTGCCCTTGATATGAGGGACAAGAAAGCCGCAGTCATTGACTTTATTACAGCTGGGATTGAGACGGTACGCTTTCATAATATACCGGCTGACATTTTTATCGTCTGGACAAAAACAGGGTGTAAAAGTTGAACGGAGTTTTAATTTTTCGTGAAAAAAATAAATAAAGGAATTTCTGTGCCATACATAGGCTTTTACTCTGTTCATCTTTTATACCCTGTTTTTATCCAGACGGTAAAAAAGTAAGCCGTTATTTTGAGGAGATTTATTTCTGAACGCAGATAGCTAAGCTGTTGTCAACTTTTTTTTACATCGATTTTTTAGGTATTCGGATGAATATTGTTGGAAATTATCGCATTGGCTTTCAAGCTTTATTGCTTGTCTCACAATAAATTAGATAGGTAGGTACCTACACTAAAACACGGGTTCATACGAGAAAGTAATTTCTTTTAATGTTGTCGAGCCCTGAGTGGTGACCAAGCCTTGCGTTTTGGCGATAATGTCCAGCATAGACTCATAACTCAAAAAGACAATCAGGGCCCTAATTCACTATGCCCACTTAATGATTCCTTACTTCGAATCTACGTCAAATCCTAGCTAATCACGACATCTGCTAATAAGAATAACGTATTCTCTATGACATAATGAATCCAACAAAAGCACGCGAAATGATCGCGAAGTTGGCGTGGTTTGAACTGTCAAAATATTACGATTGACAACCGTACAGTTCGCGTCAAATAGCTTTGACGCTCTGAAGCTAGGCTCTTTGCTAGCCGCGCCAATCCACGCCATGCGCGCTGCTGTTTTGTTCATAGGATTAACTACTGCGCAGTGATTTGTTGCCTACTTCAGAGCGGCAAAGTTATTTGACGTGAACTGTACGTGGTTTGCACGTGGCTGGTAAGATTACGCGGGAAATAATAATTACCATACAGAATTGGGGCCCTGAATGGAACGCGAAATTCGAACGACAAAATACAGCACCCGAAAAATCATACCATTCATCGCATCCTAATTTAAACTTGAATTTTAATTTTCTAAGATTAAAATTCAAGTTTAAACTTAGGTACCACTAGCCTTAAGTCACCCGATGTATAAGTTACCGGCATGTATAACGATTTACTACATTTGTTTTTTTTTTTAACAGCTAGCAAACAGCCTCGTATTCTTGTTATACTTGCTGAGTGGGCGGCCTGATTGGCAGCGCACAATTCGCTCCGAGTTACCTTCATGCAGTACTCTGACTGCCGAGGACCTTACTGCCGCCCCGTCCGTTCGAGCTGCTACATATGAAGCCTTCCGGCTGCTACCAACTGCACCGTTCTTGGCCAGGCTTTTGGATGCGCCTATGACGATTGCTGGTCATAAACTGCCTGCTGGGGTGAGTTGACATTTTTCTTCACTGTCCGCATTTTGTAATTTTGGTCGCAGTTCCGAAAGTTTTAGTGCCCAATTAAAACGAAGTAGATGGATCTTCTTAATAATCATAAAAGCGAGTCGATTGACTGTCCCTGTTATTCCAGTTTCAGTTAGTCAAGGCTCAACCAAATTCAGCTTATCACTTTACCAAACTGTTAAATGACTTTTTTTTGCCTTAGCTATTCACGAATACATAAGTACTCAAGTGCGAGGGCTTTATCCTGTACCTCTTTTAAAAATACTCAATTTCTATTTCGCAGACGTTTATTCTGGCCCACACGGGAGCGGCGTGCCGTCGTGAGGAGAACTTCTGGCGTGCGCGCGAGTTTTTACCAGAGCGTTGGGTCAAGCCAACAACGCCCCATGCTGCAACTCTAGTCGCTCCATTCGGAAGAGGTCGGCGCATGTGCCCGGGGAAACGCTTCGTGGACCTTGAGTTACATTTGCTGCTGGCTAAGGTATGGCAATCAACACTGGTAGCAGACCGGTGGCTGAAACTAGGGGTGTTAGGCTGCCTTTCCACTAGAGATGAGCGAGGATGCGTAGCGAGGGATGTGTGTAAAACCAACCAATAACATCGCTTCATTTTTTTATAGCTTGAATTAAGTTAGCGAGGGGCCCGTGGCTAAATGATAACAGCCGCACAGGTCGATCGATCAGGTTAAGCTACGCTTGCCACGGTTTTTCTGTGGATGGGTGACCATCTTTACATACCGAGACCCCTCCGTGCCTCGGAAAGCACGTTAAGCTGTTGGTCCCGGCTGTCATTCGTGGATCTTTGACAGTCGTTACGGGTAGTCAGAGGCCCGAAAGTCTGACAACCAGTCTTACCAAGGGGTATCGTATTACCCAGTAACTGGGTTGTGGAGGTCAGATAGGCAGTCGCTCCATGTAAAATACTGATATTTAGCTGCATCCGGTTAGACTGGAAGCCGACCCCAACGTAGTTGGGAAAAGGCTAGGCAGATGATGAATTAAGTTAGCGTCAATATTGGTTAGTTTTACACACATCCCTCGCTACGCATCCTCCCTCATCTCTGGTGGAAAGGCAGCCTAACGGAGGCCATCTTAGAGGCGGTGGAGAAAAAAGAAAAAAATACAACGTTTCGGTATTCAAAACTTACAAGGGGCCAATCATATTTCATAGAAATCAGTTTTGTCGTTTTCCCGCCTTCTAGGTGATTTCTTAGTTTCATAAATTAAACCGGCTTCACTAAACAGTTCCTGACTTGGTACTGAACTTGGTGGTGGCCATGACAGGGTAGCAAAAACTTAAAACTTCCGAGTTATTTCTCCACTACATTAATCTACACTACTTGAGGAAGTTCTTCACTTGCGGAGGCGGAGCTGAGGTTCCGTTACAACCCTAGCTGAAAGCAACCGCAGCACTTCCTGCTACCGACGAGTTGGTCACTCCTTACAGAAGAGAATCCTGCGCGGGTGTTGGTAAACGCAATTCGGCCCGTCACAAAGTACTTGTGACAAACTGCTAAAACCGTAGTTTTCCTATTCTTCTCAGTTGAAACTCTAGAATATTTTAGGAACAGCCTTTTGTGATTTTTGACGGCCAAAAAGTTCTGATTCTCAGCATATTTTAATCAATGATTTTGAGTTGTATATCCTGAATTTCTTCTTTTCTCTTAAAGGACCTCTTAAACATTTTGGCTGTCTTAGAGGAATTCTCATTTAGGTATGACTCAGAGGTCAGATCAGATGTGATTTTCTTTCTCTAGGTAGGTACGGTACTCATTTTATTATTATTTTTGTTCACAGATAATGCAAAGATGGCGTGTGGAGTTTGATGGCGAGTTGGACATTCAGTTCGACTTCCTGCTGGCGCCCAAGTCCCCGGTGTCGCTGCGATTAGTCGAGTGGTAGTCGCACGCTTATTGTTAGCTACGTGCTATTGTTTTGTACTTCTGCTCAATGTTGTCATTGACTCATTGGACAGATTACACCGATGTAATGAGAACTATTTATCATGCACATTTGTTCCGAGATGGCATTTCAAACCTGTGTTAGTGCACCTAAGCATTATTTAGCTGGGCCATTTATTTCCTCGTTTTCTCTGAATATTGCGATTGTATAATCAAAGCTTTATAAAGACACCATCGCCATTCACCATTCGCCATTACTTCCCATCGCCATTTGCTTTAATATTTGCTGTTTAATTTTAAATGACTGATAAAGTCCGTCTTATATCTTGCTATTTAATGTTAAGCGAGTGCTCGAAATGTATTCCACTTGCTCAGTTAAGATTGTGACATTCGTCTAATTATATGCTTCTTTTTAAGTAAAAATGTAAGTAAGTCTAGTGTGTTGATCAGGATGGTTTATTTTCCTCTAACTAATTGTAACTCGGTTGCCATGACAGCTCAGTGTAGGGTGCGTTACAGGGTATTGGCAAAATCTGCTCAAATCGCACACTTCTTTCTGATTTTGAAAGAACTGTTCACAAATTATTGTATAAGAACGTAATGTACGTGTAATATTTACGTAGAATACTGATATAGTTTGTAGCTACACAATATTATAAAAATATGGCTGTGTTAATATCAAAAACATATTTATATAAAATGTTATAACCACAAATACCTCTTGTTAGAAGACTGTGTACTGCCAGCACATGCATTTGTCAGGATATTAATTCAATTTTTAATCTAAGTGTAAACATTTAAGTTTAGCCTTACAATCATTCCATTTTAAAATAAGTTTTTGGTAATACCAGCTTCGATATTTATAATAAATAAAATCATAAATAAATTAGAAGTGGCCATTTCCTATGATTATTTTATAATGTAATATTTTTATGTTGACTAACAAAAACGTGGATGCTTCCATCCTTGTTAGCTTTTATTAAAATGGATTACTTTGTTTATCATTATATAGGAAACATACATACACGAGGATATTGTTATATTTTGAAATAATAAACTGAACCTAATATTATAATAAATAGAATAAAAATATAAGAGATTACAATGTAACCGTGTTTGACTTGATACCTTCTGGGTTCTTCGGCGTAATCTATTGGTTATTTTCATGTTAGTCACATGTGTTATCCAGTCAATCAATCAATCAACTCAGCCTATCGCAGTCCACTGCTGGACATAGGCCTCTCCCAGACTGCGCCACAGCACCCTGTCCTCCGCCTTCCGCATCCAGTCTACCTGGAGGGCGTCCCACACTACGCTTGCCGATACGTGGTGTCCACTCCAGGACTCGTCTGCTCCACTGGCCATCTTATCCAGTGCCTAGTTAAAATCGAAACATCTTTTCTTCTAACTTCGGCGAACCAATGGGATCGTCGATCTACCTTGCTTCATCTTGGCTTGGCTTTGTCTTTATAATTTTCGATTAGCAACATTCCCTCACGGATCATCTTGCTCTTTAAAAGCTATCACTGCTTTAACAATCATGGTGGCTGGTCAGCCCACTCCCAACTTGGCTTCTTAGCCATTATTAGTTATCTTAGGTCTACTAAAGGTCGTTTAGTTATTATGATTTTGTGATTCAGCACAAATATGTTAATACCTACATATTTATGCAACTTTTCGGTGTAGTTCTGGTAGGCTAAGACTACTATGGAATTTGCAAAACGCAATCAAATTGTACCTACCAGCTAAGCTGAATAGTCCAAAATAGTCTAGAAAAACAAACGCCGCTACTAATGTCATGCAGCATTTTCTCCAACTGGTCCTCGAGGGGAACCGACACATAGTGACATCAAAAAATTTGTACTATGTATGTACCTAATACATTTATGGTAGATCTTCTAAGTGTATCGATGGCAAATACCTTTTGTTTGAAAAGAAGTTATTTTCTTTCATTCGCCCAGTACTTAGCGACGCTAACACCATTCGCTGACGCAGACATTAGGTCTTCATGTGTACAGGTGACAGGACATGGTAAATACAGTCTATCTTCTCAAGAATGCGAAGGTTTGCTAGCCCTCAAACTGTTCTGTGGTTAAACCTTACGGGTGGAATTTGGAACCTATCATAAGCATAACCACCGAATGCGTTCCAGATCGTGGGGCCAGCAGCTACGGGGCGTATGTTTCGATTCTATACGGAGTCCTTACTATTTCTGACAAACACTTCGCATCCTCTTGGCCAGTTTTGGTACACAACAAGTAATGGTAGGTATTCAACTGACAGAGTAGGGACATAGGTTAAAGTTATATGAGGTCCCCAAATATTTTATTGCGGTGAGTTACGAATGTTACGATTTTCTGACGATAAATACTTATATCTAGGTATCTATACAAACAAAAGATAACAAACTGAGGTTTCGCACCAACTTGTGGTGAGATAGGTTATCACTATCAGTGTATTTAATTTGCTATTTTATACAAAACAATAACTAAACGCACATAATTACGTTAGCTGTGTGTCGAGCAACATCTAACCTCTAAATTGTTTTGAAAGATGAAGTTTTGTGCAAACTTGGCTTTTATGTTTACGGAGGCGTCCTCGATGCTGGAGAGATATGGTTTGGCTAAAGACGCTGGGTTCAAGGCTGTGGAAAGTGGATTCCCTTTTGGTTTGACCGTGGAACAAGTGAAGGATGCTAAGGAAAAAGCCGGCGTTGAACAAGTGTTGATCAATTTGAAGACAGGTTTGTAAACAATAAATTCTCATAAATAAAAAAAAAATTGGCCTAATGGTTGAATGTTATTTAATTCTAAAATACTTGCAGTTGTGGTGGTATACCTTAGGTGTCTACTTACTGATTTAAAAATAATTTTCAGGAGATGTAACTAAGGGTGAGCTAGGAGTAACAGCAGTGCCAGGAAAAGAAAATGAATTCAAAGAGAACTTTGCTACCACAGTCAACTATGCCAAGGCCCTAAATGCCAGGAAAATACACATAATGGCAGGCAAACTACAGAATGCCACATCACAAAACTGGGAAACTTATGAGAATAATTTAAAGTATGCAGCTGACATACTTAAGAATGAAAACCTCCTTGGTGTTATTGAACCTATAAATCAATATTCTGTGCCTAATTACTTTTTGAGTGATTTCAACAAAGGTACACACATACTGTACTTTTTCATCAATTCACCAACTTGATTCTAAGATAGAACCAATTATAATCGACTGCACCCTTGATATTTTATTATCCTGATTGCAAACAGTTATTCAATATTTATTCAAGTCACTTATTTCTCGCCAATTATTTAATGTAGTGTACCTATTTATGTTTCAGCATTGGACATCATCAAACGGATCAACAGTCCCAACTTGAAGCTAATGCTGGATGTGTTCCATTTACAACAAATATGTGGTGATATATCTCATAGTATCACCAACTTTATGCCCTATGTTGGTCATGTGCAGGTAATTAAAAACATAGAACCTAGTAATTTATGCTTAGTAGGACACAAAATACCTTATAGGTACCTTTTTTGACCAAAATAAAGAGAGCATAGTTAGTTTAGCAATGATTGTGAGAAATACTCTTTACATGATAATTACGCTTTTAAAATTAAATCAATGCAATGCCATTGCACTGTAGTTTTCTATTGCATTACTTGTTGCATGTTGAATTCTGGAACATAAATGTCTAATACATACTTAAAACTGTCCACTTACAATTAATAATTGTGTTTGGCGTGTACCCTGAAGAGTGACAACAAACAAACATGAGTTAAATCTAACTACATATATTATATTGAAGTGTATTGTGTATGCCCTAACTAGTGTTTTGATTGCAGATCGCTCAAGTACCAAACCGCAATGAACCAGACACTGAAGGAGAGATAAACTACAAGTATGTTCTCAACCAGTTGGAAAGCAACGGCTACACCGATTGGATCGGTCTTGAGTATAAACCTCTGAAGAATTCCAAGGATGGACTCACATGGGTCAAGAATTATGGCTATAGTCTGTGATATGTACAAAATGGTGATAAATACTTTGTGTAAATACATGCAGGGTGGCACTGGCACGGCGACGCGCAAACTGAAACCATTAATTCAGCACAACCATTCTAAAATTTAGGTATTTTCGTGGGTTATCAAAAAAAAAACGTGGTGTTGGTTGTGTCATAGAAAAGTGCATTATCTAAATGTAAAGGTAAAAATGTATGGGACAGCAAATTTTTTTTTTGATAATCAGTGAAAAATTTAATTGCAGAGGGGTTTAGAATCATGTACTAAATCCATGGTAACAAGTTCCGCATTGATATCTCTGCCACCCTGTACATGTATGTGATAGATTTATGTAAATAAGGAACTTTCAGCAAAGATAACTGAACAGTGTGTACACAATAGGTACTCAATGAGAATGAACCAATTTTGGTAAATAGAAGAGCCTTCCTGTGCAAAGCTCAAATTAAATTGAATTAAGTATGTTAAAATAAATAAAATTTTGTTGTTGAAATATAAAATGTTTATTACTATGATTAAAATAATAATTAATGAATTAATACTAACTTAACAACTTCTATGTGAATACTATGCGCCGTTAGTCTGGAACTGTTGCACCCAGTAATGTTTTTTCACAGCACCCAGTGATAACCTCTCTTTGCTTGAATGTTTTAGGAGCTGCAAGAAATGCATAAACATTTAATATTCCATCCATATAGTGTGAGCAGACATTAACTATTCATTGAAGCTATCAATGAATTTCATACAAGTACTGTTTTTTCTAATTTTCAATCCTCTGGTAGATAATGCTTTTCTGCGAGGTACTTGCGTAACACACTAGCAGTAGCAATGGCTTGCATTTTGGCACTTCAACATTCATTGCGTTATTTAAATTGTTGAGCAGACAAATTCGAACATAATATGAAGCAATGGATTTGTAATATCCTTCAAAATGATTTAGATTGTGATTGATGTGTTATGCAAATAGGGGGCTGGACACTGTGTGAAACTGACTCTACTCATACAGTCACTCTCTCTCTCTATTTGACTAATATATATAAATGTATAGTCAATCAAATACTTTATTTATGTTTTATAATGCACCTATTCTTCATGTATCTGAAGAGCTATACCAACCTTAGAAATAAGATCCTTAGCTCCTTCAGGTACATAACTGGGGTACACCATGTCCAAAGCAAGGATCCTGGCATAAGTTTTGTCTTGTCCCTCACTCTCAAACGGTGGCTTGCCTACTAGGAACTCGTAAAGCAGCACTCCGATGCACCAGTGGTCAACGGACACATCATAGACTTCACGCTTGATCATCTCAGGGGGCAGATAGTCTAATGTGCCGCACATTGTTTTACGCCTGTAACAAGGAGATAGCACTGTTCAAACATTGTAAGTATTTACAAAATAACATGATAACATGTGTAGAGCAGAGTTCAGACCAGTAGTGGCCCAGTGGTAATGGACCTAACTTACAAGCTGTAGGTTGTAGGTTTGAACCCAACCAGGTGCTTTACTTTGTGTAAATATCATCACTGCTCTCAAAACGGTGAAGGAAAACATTGTGAGGAAACAGGCATGTCCTACAACCAAAAATTCGAAGATTTTTTTTTTAAACTTTGCCCCACACTAGGAATTTCTCCTGTATTGTGGGTGTGTTTACAAACATATGAAAACAAACAGCCCGACCCGGAACAACTACTTGTAGGTCATACAAATATTTGTTCCGTGCAGGAATCGAACCCGCGACACGCAGCGCAGCAGTCAATCGCTTAACCACTGTGCCAACCGTGCCATCGAAGATGTGACATCTACCAACCTGCACTGGGCCTGTATGGTAATGTGTCCATTCCCTCTTGAAGAGAGGAGAATAGTCCCAGGCAGTGGGAATGATATACTTAGGCTGATCATGTTATGATGCAATGTGTAACTCAGGCAAATTTTATTAGTAACTCCATTGAGTTACTAGTAAAATTCATCTGAGTTACACAAAATAAATTTTGTGGCCACACTATAGTAAACCATGTGTTTCTATTGTTATGATTAGTCTGCTGGTAGATAATGAACTTGGTCATTGTATGTTAGACCCAATCTTTAGCAAATAGGTTCTATAGTCTATACTAAAGCTTACCTCTCAGAAGGGGCGTGCACAGACCAGCCAAAGTCAGCAAGTTTGAGGTCTCCACTGAATGCTACCAGTATGTTCTCAGGTTTGATGTCCCTGTGTATCACATGGTGCTGGTGGCAGTACTCTACAGCATCTGCAACCTGGAACAGGCGACATTATCACGCCACTGATAATAACTAACAAAACTGGAGTGATATAATGAGATAAGTATATTATTTACACTGGAAAATTAGGGAAGTTTTATCTGAGACTTTTCCAATCAGTGCACACATTTGTCAAGAGTGCAGCTCAACTCAGAACTTGAGGCCTTAGGCCCATAATACAGAACGTCGCTCAAGACTCAAGCATTCTTTGTGTTCATGCCAGGTCAGGCGCCTGCCTAGATATAGGCCTAGGTATCACACGCTATTTTGGTGAAGCAATGGCCATTTAATATTAAGACGTTCAGGCGATGTGGTCATTTTGCAACGTGGATATTCTGATAGTGACCCGAATTCTCTAGTAGTAGCATAAACATAACTTGCACAGATTTGGATGCATTTGCTTTTATGCACCACTTATGTAGCCACATTGTAATTTTATTACCTGGTAAATATATCTTGCAGCTTTGGGTTCAGGGAAGCGTCCTTTGGGAGAGTTAGTCAGATGTTTATACAGCTCTCCACCGGCTGCAAATTCAACCACTAAGTATATACGACGCTCATCGTGGAACCAGGTCAGTAGACGTAGTATATTTGGATGTCTGAAAAGGAACAAGCATTATAAACTTTTAAAAGATTGTTCTCAACTAAGTAGGGAAAAACAACTATTTGTGTAGGAAACTCAGGTAAGTAAATGGGCTAACAAGTTACTGAACTTGTTACTTACTTCAAATGCGACTGAATTTCAATTTCTCGCATCACTTGTCGTTCACATTTCGACCTCACAATCTGAGATTTGAAAAGTGTTTTAATGGCTACTAAATAACCAGTTTTCTTCTCTCTGGCGACGTGAACGTGTCCGAATTTGCCTTGCCCAAGGGCTGAACCCAGCTCGAAGTCTCTGGGAGCCCATTTATACCTGAAATACGTGAAAGAATATGTAAACAAAATTCTAATTTCTTAACACTTTAACTATTTGTAAGAATCACGTACGAAGTTCCGTATGCCTCGTGGTTTATTATTTTAGTCTCTAATTCTAACACGTCAGTCTTCATTGTTATAAATTTTCAAAATATCTATCAATTTATCAAATTAATTTGTTGAAGTACAATACAAACAACGCAACGTTCGTTCGTTCATCGACCGTTAGGTTTTCAAAACTTTGACTGTTTGTCTTTGTGATTGACAGTTAGCTTAGAGCACAGATGACAAATGACAGTTGCACGCACAAAATTATAATGTTGCCACTTTATTTAGCCAGTATGTTTCATTTTGGTAGAAGAAAAATAAAATGATTTCTAATCTTACATAATCGTAGTTTCATATAGAAATAGTTACTTTATACATCAATGCAAAGGTGTATATGAATCATATTGCCATATTGAAATTCAAATAAAAATGTTTGTTTAGATCATTGACCCTTGTAGAATAGTGTAGAGGTCTATAATAGAATAGAATAAATCATTATTATTATTGTGATTTATTTTCTGTAAGTAGGTTTGTACACAAACCCTTTTACACGTCAATGAGAGGTTTTCTTTTTGAGTATAGTTTGCAAGAACTCTAATGGCGTTGAACCTACTTTACTAGGTGCCAGAGCGGGATCTGCATGATCCAAAGCACTGACAGTTGCAAACCTTTTTTTATTAATTTAAAATTACTAACACTTCCGTCCTTATATATTTATGAAGTTGTCATGTTTACTAAAAATAACCATAACCTATTTGAAACCCTATCCACTAAACGACATCCAGGTGCTCTTAAGTCCAAAACCCATCAAACCGCCCTATTCTCAAAAAGTTTCCTAGGAATGGCTCCAAAAATATTCAACAAACTACCTAAATCAATAAAAGCTTCAAAAGACTTAAATACTTTCAAAAAAACACTTCATACGTTCCTGATACAAAAAGCATATTACACCATAAATGAATATTTAGAAGAAATATAAAATCCGTGATACCATTTTCTCATATTTATTAATTACCTACTTTCTTACTTAGTTAAGTTTAGTTTATTACTTAGTTACCTTAATTTGTACTATTTTCTTTGTTTATGTTATTTAGCAGTAATCTATAATTTTATAAGACTTGTTACGAAGATTTTTACTCAGCAGTAATCTATAATTATATATTATAGGCCTACCTGGTGTACGTACGTACATCCATTACCTACTGTGTAAGCAATATTTGTACGCCTTGCAAGGCAGCACATAGTGACACAACATATTATTTTATCCATCATGTAACTACATTTCACCTATGTGTACAAATAAATAAATTTGAATTTGAATTTGCAAAAGGCCGAAGCAAACTCAGAGGTCACAGTCTCTTTTAAAGTCCAGACAAAATCTTGGTCAGATCGTGTGGAGACATGTATGATGTAGATTGGTGTCTGAAATGGTCTTTTGAGGAAAGAACCACACAGATTGAGCGGACCTGTCCAAGCAGTGCACGCATTTGTCAAAAACGTGCAGCTCAACTCGGAACTTGAGGAGCTCAACGATTCGACGAACAATAATTATTATACCAAAGAAAGGACATTTGGGTAGGCCGCGTATTTGCAATCGCACTAAGCAATCTAATTTCTGACTAACTGACAGACTATTTAATTTTGACAATTCAAAAGTGCCTGTACAAGGTTTAATTGAAATAAATGATTTGAGTTTGAGTTTGAATTTAATATATCTATTACTTGTGCGATACCTACATTGTGTTTTCATGCGATGGCCAAGTCAATCTTTTAAAACTTACAAGATTTTTAATATTGATATGGTCAGATTTTGTTAGGTTAGTTACGTAATAACTTAAGACAGAAGGTCCCTTAGGTAAGGACTGAATAAATTAACCGACTTGGCATTACATGGCTCTCATAATTTTTTACGGCAGAAGAACTGAGTTGCGAGACTTGGCTTTTTTTACAAGTTATGTTTTTGATGGCATACGTTTATTAGGCTTAGTAGTCTGCATTTCCGTCTAAAACAGTCGCAGCGATTCGGCATACTCAATAACAGTTCATCCAAATCACGTTGCCGAATGGCCGCCCAAGTACGTTGTAACAGGCGAAAAAGATTTTCTGATGTGTAATGTACGGCATCCATACCTATTTGGGAGCTCTTCTTTGTAGCATATCCGATGCGTGCTCAATCGCTAGACTGGTAGACAGCTATATCATGGCAGTGCTATGACATAGGTGTTAGCTGTGTTTGCAACAACTCTGGCAGTGTGCGGACGTGCATTAGGTATTATGCATAAGCAAAAATGAAGTACCAAATTGGGTCCGCAAAGGATTTACAACCTATTATGATACATACAATCGTTTTAGCGTAAAGCTGTGCATTGAGATTGCCTCTGATCCAAATCAGTTCGGTTCTTACGCCGCCGATCCAAATAATCGCCCATATCATGATTGTTCCACCATGGACTTCCTGGCATGGTTCTAAACATTCTTGGCGTCGCCGTCTAGAATCAGGCCTCATACAGTCATACCAAAGCGTGATTCGTCAGAAAAAAAAACGCCACTTTTCTTCTGTCCAATTTCTGTGTTTACGAGCTTACCTATATGGTAAACGTGGTCTGCGATTGCGGGGCTCAATATAGGTATACGTAGCGGTCTTCGGGGACGGAGATTGATTTCATGCAAGCGATTTCATATAGTTTGATTGGTTTATTGCTTATTATGAAGAGCTATGAAGCCTCATATTTTAGCCAACATCATCGCTGTCACTGACCGATTTCGTTGCGCAGTTATTTGTATGTTAAGATCTCGTACCTACATGCATGTGGTGATGCGAGCTCGTCCTCCACGTCGCTCTGCCACGCTGCCAGTGATCCGGTAACGTGTCCAAAGTCGACTTAAAACACTCTGCGTAGTGCCCAGGGCGATTGCCACGGCATCACGTTGCCGAGAACCAGCTTCCAACATTCCCACGGCTCTGATCATTTCTTCTTGGCCTCATGTTAATCCGACGTCTTAAAGTTCGTGAAAATTACGTTAAAATATTGCGTTACATAGATACAATCAAGCCCATGAAAGCGTGCTAAAAAATAATGGCTTTGAAGCGAAAATTAACCATAGAAGAAGGAACAAAGGTTGTGAGAGGATGAAAAACTAAAAAAAAATTGTGCTGTTGGTAGGTTTTTTTTTAAATCAGTCTTGATGGGATCTGGAGGCGATAGTACTCGCGCGCGTGTATGAGTGGCGCGCGGAGGCACTAAGCCGGGGGGAAGTTCCGCTTCCGCGGCAAATCGCTGCGGAGCGGACTGAGCTCCGGCGCGATCTCATGGCGACATGGAAGGAACGACTGTCGCAACCCAGCGCAGGGCACGCCGCGATAGCGACGATAAGACCCCTCTTTGAGCAGTGGCTAAAGAGGCGCCACGGCGCCCTCACCTACCGCCTGACGCAGGGCCTCACCGGACACGGAAGCTTCGGGAGGTTCCTGCACATCATTAGGCGGGAGGAAACGCCCGGGTGTCACCATTGCCAGGATCGCCCAGAGGACACGGTGGAGCACACGGTGGAGGTCTGCCCCGCTTGGGCGGAGCACCGCCGTGTCCTCGTTGAGGCGATCGGCAGCGGCGGCGACCTCTCGCGCCCGGCCCTGGTGCAAGCCATGGTCCGGGGCGAGAGGGAGTGGGAGGCAGTCACCTCCTTCTGCGAAGCAGTCATGCTAGCGAAGGAGGTGGCGGGACGGCTCAGGGAGAGAGCCTCCCGTCCCAGCCGCCGCGGGAGACGCTCCGGGCGTCGGGAGCCGCGCGACGACTCCCGGCCACCGTAGGCGCGGGCCTGCGGGCGGAGAGTAATGGGTAGCTCACCGTCCGATCAGGACCAGGCCCGTGCCGGACGGCGCGTACGTGTTCCACGCGCGCCTCAAAGAGATGTCAGCATCGAGGAGGGGCCCCATAGGGCCGAAGCCTGCCGGGTCAGCGGGATTGTCCGAAAGGGTTACCGCTGGCCCGGAACATAAAGGGCTAAGGAAGGAACACGGGTGGGTTTTAGTCAGTAAGAGTCTGACACTCCCTTCCGCTCTAAAAAAAAAGGGCTACGACAAATAATAAAAAAGAGCTTAGAACTTTTTCACTCTTTATTAATATTCTATGCAGATAGACGCCTGCCACCTCGGCCGGGGCGTCCTCAGTATACCTATTTATAACTTTTCTTGATTTTCGACGAATAGTGCGCTAGTGCAAAATCAATCCCAAGATCGTTGTAATTTTTTTTCCTTGCAAGAAATAGTCCAAATTCTGAAAAATATATTATTTTTATTTATAGGTTATATTATAGTGTACCAGTTAAAACATTTGAAACTAGGATTTTAAATCAAAATGTGTCTTTAGAGCTGGAGTGGAAAACTTCAACTAGGAGGGCACTACTACGAACTAACCTACCAACATTTTACATTTGCGAACATTTTCTACGAGAAGGTAGGTACATAAGTATACAGGGCGGAATTTTGTAATGCCATCTGAAGGGAAAGTACTCTTAATACTGTAGATAGAAAATTTTACTCAAAGAAAACATTCCTTTATTTTTAACCGACTTCAAAAAGGAGGAGGTTCTCAATTCGTCGGAACCTTTTTTTGAATAGAAAGAAAACTACATTCAAAGATTTTCGAAAATTGGCTTGCCACACCCGGGAATCGAACCGACTAAAATCTGTAAAAATTACAACCTGTACTTTTATTGCATCGATCGTTAAGATCACTTATAAGGATGAAATCTCTCTAAGAAACTTGATAAATTAAATGAAAGGAAAACCATGAAATCTGGACTTATAAATTCAATGAGTCAAGTTAAAGCTCTTTAAATACTGGATCTCTTATGAAATGAGATGGTTTCCCCGAGCAAGAGCGAAACCAAATAATTCTACAGCAAGATGGTGCTCCAGCCCTTAACAGCAGAATCACTACTGCCTAAATTAAGGCTGCACCGAGCGCACAGTGGCGCCCTCATCGTTTGTTTGGTTATTTCTTTTATTTTAGAATGAAAATGCAGAAAATAAGCACTATAAGTTGTTTAGTTTTATTATAATCACTAAAACGGAAAATAGTGGCCACTATTATCCGTTTTAGTGATTATAATAAAACTAAACAATTTAAAACTACCGTTTATACTAATATTAACGTATAATCTTGTGGAGCACAACTTATAGTGCTTATTTTCTGCATTTTCATTCTAAAATAAAAGAAATAACCAAACAAACGATGAGGGCGCCACTGTGCGCTCGGTGCAGTCTTAATAACCATTTTAATATCTGGATTGGTACAAACGGCACTATCAGATGGCCTACGTGATCACCAGATCTCACCCCTTTAAGTATTTTTTTGTGGGGATATATGTGAAAAATCTAATTTACATTAAATCTTATACGAATGTAAACGAGTTGAGAGTTGAAGTTCAGCGGCGCTATTCTGTAAAAATCTCACCGTGAAAACTTAGGTGAAGTGAGCTGTCAATAGTGTTAATTCCTAGCAAAAACAAACTCACTTCAAACTTCAACTAAGTTTTCACGGTGAGATTTTTACAGAATCGATCGGCAGAATACGATTTATAATATTCACCACAACACGTTATTAAAGGTTACTAGAAATGGATTCGTTAGAAGAATACATTTATGTATCCAAGAAAATGGAGCTCATTTCGAGCAACTAATTAGGTACCTAGTTAATTAACCATTTTTTGTAAATAATTAAAATAATTTAAGATTTCATGGTTTTCTATCATTTAATTTATCAAGTTTGTTAGAGAGATTTCATCCTTATAATTGATCCTAACGATCAATGCAATAAAAGTACAGGGTGTAATTTTTACAGATTTTAGTCGGTTCGATTCCCGGGTGTGGCAAGCGAATTTTCTAAAATCTTTGAATGCAGTTTTCTTTAAGATGGGATGGCGCAAGAGTATCGACACACGTTAGCGTCCAACACTAAAGGCCTACCTACCTTCAATGGAAATAAAGACATGCTGTCTGGTCTCTTGCCATCGTCGCGTGCCAAGCCATTGGGTTTTAATACAGCTGGAACGCCGACGGTGACAAGAGCTCGTCGGATGATGTCATTATGTCATTAATGTTCGCGTGCCGCGCTAAGCGACACGTACTTAGGCTGCAAGACAGGCCGTGGTGTCCGAGGCTGTTGACATCTTCGCCACAGTGATAGCGATGGGGAGAACAGCAAGGAGTGCCTAGTCGTAGGGAAGCAGCGAGTCGAAAAGTAGTGTCGTCGAACAAAGTGCCTATGTTCGACGAACGAAGGTAGTGCATGAAGCCAAAGACCCGACTCCTACCTACCCGCAGCCAGCAGGCGCCGTCGTTTTTTCCGTCGATAAAATTAGGCTTAGTTTCCCTCATTTCGTTAGGTGCACATTATGAAGACTCACTGTAAGTATAGCTATCTATTATGCTGTTGGATTAGATAAGTAGCTGTAGGTACCTGTAGGTACCTACCTACCTACTACTTACTTGTTCATAAAACTAATTTTTGTCGATATCACAAGTATCAAGGCCCGCGATTATGGGTCAGACACTAATAGTATCTATAATTAAATGTTACAGCGATAGAGCGATATTCAAGTCAATTTTGCAGTAGTTATTTAATGTATTACCTCATAAAAAAAATAACGATCACTTTGAAATAAAAATAAAACTAACCACTGAAAAAGCTCGACGCTGTAATTATGATGCTCAAGTGAAGTTAAAGGATGTACTTAGTTGCCAACAAAGAGGAGGTTAGTGCAGCGTGGGTGCGTTGTTGTGAAAACACTCGTTGTTGGCAGGGGCACAGCGGGGCTCGCGGGGTGAGCGGGGGCAGGGAGTGCGGGGTGCGGCGCTCCCTAACCCACCCCAACGTTAACGAGCTCAACCCCCATTACTAGATCTGTTTATTTCCAGAGGCAAAGACGTCTTACACATCAAATGTAATGTAATTAAGTTTTCATAACAATATAAGTTTTTATGAGACACTGTATTTTGTATAGTCCTACCGCAACGGTCGAAAACAATACACTGTATTTTATATAGTACTTACGGTCCCGAAAACAATGAGCTGAGATTTTATTTAGTTTTAGTTATTTAAGTTCTCTTTGAAGGGTTTGTTTATTTTTTATTAAATTTATGTTTATTCATAAAGTAAATTTTGCCAATAAAAAAACAATTTTCATGTCTCGCTGATTTTTCCATCGCCAGATAACTTTTATTCGAGGAATAACATTGACTTTTTTTTGTGAATTGTTTTTGTATGAAATAACTGTCAAAATTTCAAAAATTTTCCTCGAATAAAGTTATCAGATGATCGAAAAATCAGCCCTAACGTAGATACCTATCTACAGAACATCTAGAAGAGAGGAAAATTGAGGTACGATTTCATGTACAGACGCCAGCACATCAAGCTCCCCAAAACTGTCAAATTTTCCCAATCAACTTTGACCCTTACGCTTTGGCGATAAAGTTTAAAATCTATTAAAGAAATTTGACAGATTGTAGTAGTTTGATGTGCTGGCGTCTGTACCTATTTTATTCAAATTGATTTCAGTCCTCAGCATTTTTTCAGCCAGGATATTTGACTTATGTCAGGATCGTACCTAATATTTCGTAAAATACGTACTAATGTTGAAAGTATTCTGTCCTAGGATTGACTTTTACTAGGATTAATTTTAATAAACTTCATCGTTTGTTAAAACAAACAAACGATGAAGTTTATTAAAATTATTACTTCTACAATCTACAAGTACTAGGTACCTACACAATAAATACCCATTTTCGTCATGAAAACACGATACAAAAACCCTTTAAAAACTCATTCGTAATACAATACGATGTCCGAATGATACGCAACAAATATAACAAGATCAGATGATGTTATAGGTTAATATAAAACAAACAAAGTGCGCAGTACATCGCGCGGCGAGTTTTCAAACCACCCCGGTACAACCGGTGGCGGGAAAGCGTGGAAAACGCGCGCATGGGGTGGCGGGCCGGGCTCATTCCGTGGTGAGGCGCCGCTCAATCGATACACCGCTTTTGTACGAGAAAATCAACAATTTTCACCTATAAAATATCATAAATTCACCCAAACAGTTTCCTTATGATTTTTGTTAGATGTCTCATTTGTTGTGCTAGTGAATTCGCGAGTTATCCACGATGTGTTCAGAACCATAAACAAGAGCGACGCAGAACCGCTTCAGTCTAGGTAAGTAATAATTATTGGCACGTCGAGATGACCTAGTTATCGCCCTCGAGTAGGACCTATGCCTGTGTCGTATTTTCGTGTAAGTAGTGGTCAGTTTTTTTAATAAAACTTAGGTGAGCTTTTGATTTCTACGCAGTACTCCATGTATGTAGAAAATGCCTTGAAATATAAATATTTTATTAAATTATCCGTAAATAAATTGAATTTAAGTACCTATGTATTAAAAAAAAAGGAAAAATTCGAATCGATTTTCTTTTCGTGAAAACTACGCTGCGAGCTTTTACACTTACGTACTATTTGTTTTGATGTCGCGCAATTTCCACGAGTCATCAAAATAATGCCGCAGTTAGCACGGTTTGGTGTTACCAAAAATATTATTAAAATTTAACCAATTCCTAGCAATACCTATCTCTCGTCACCCTCCATAAAATATTCTAATTAGATAAGTTAAATAAAAGTTTATGGAAATCCTAATTCCGCATCGTCCTATCAGCCATGCCGTATGTCCACCCCCTCGAAATAGGTTCTGAAATCGTGAGTGTCATTGACCGTGAGTCTGTGGCACGGTGCCACTGCCACCCTCGTCTCGGTGCGTGCCAAATCCGTCACTCCGACTCTTAGGGGAGCGCTGCCAAAGACTACAGTTTCGATTTACAATTGTCTCAAGTCTACGTTTCCTTGGCGATTCTGCACATCTATGATGAGATCTCAATCTAAACATTCGGTGTCATATGTGCTATATCTCGCTGAACTTGCACTCTACTTTAAACTAGATGAGCGTTCACTTAGTGGTTTTAAAGTGCTTTCCGGAATATTACAGTTTCTGTAAGCTCTTTTGTAGCGTCTCATGCAAATTTTTCAATATTAATTTCGAGTATTAGCGCAGCCAGCAACGACTTAGGTACGCCCAAAGGTTTCTCCATTTCATAACACCGCGGTTCAGCGAGTTGATTTACTTTCGATCTGAAACAGCTTACTGATTAAAGCGCTTTCACTCTTGATAATTGTTCGTTTATTTTAACATTTGGGACTGATTGTACCTCACGAATGGTCGAAAGTCAGCGGCCCTTCGCGAGGAAAGCTGTTTACCGTCAGACGACGGTAAGTCGGCAACCAGTCAAACATCGATAGACTCAAGTGTGACGACCACGAGAGAAAAGCTTGGCTAGGGTGACCATTCACTATTCGTATTACTATCGGATGAGTGAAAGGTTGGAAAACAGAAATTTATTGATGTCAAGCGTTTTAATGGGCTGTAAAAGACAGTTTTACAACTACTGCGTACATATGAATGCTGTCATCATAAAATTTGGGTTTCTTTATGACGTTTAAGATAGATAAATGGATTGGGATACTAAAAGAACCAATGGAGTGTCAGTGTAGAGCTATCATGGGAATTTTAAAAAGTTTTAGAAATTAATTAGGTCAGTACTTATTAAACATTTCTATAAAATCATAAAATTGGCAATTGGCAGCATATTTTTACACCCATGGTTATTTAAATACCAGCTTGTCAGCAATATTGTTATATTCCGTTTATTCCAAGGAAACGTGTTTACTTCTACGCGCCTTTATATTAGGTACTCTTTTTGTGCACTATGCTGATGCGTACTAAACACTACTTATATAATTTTTAATCTTTAAACTGGTGTAGTATTCGCTACGGGCTGGCTCTACCTACACACGCCTAGTGTATTTCAAGAACTTTGAGAGTGAAAATATGCCGCTACCCTGGAGAGATTTTGAAAGGAGTATTTTTTATTTTTTTTTGTAAAAAGTCATATACTTAGTTGTGTAAGTTTGTAGATTAGGTATACCAAATGTCTGTAAATCGAAACCTTACAGCTAGCCATAAATCATAGAAGTCTCGACAAGAACTTAAAGGTGGTCCCTTCAACCTTAAGGTACTTAACTAAAGTACCGCTAACCGTTCGGTAGGGGACACTTTCACTGTCTGACTGCACGCTCCGAGTCCCGATCATCTGATAACTGTCAGTTTTGACACAAATACAATACACTGTGTTTTTCTTTGCTTGTCCTATTTTATAAACAAATATCGCGTACGTACTGAAATAAGAAAATAATTAGTTTTAAATGTTTCATTCGATGCAGTTTTTGATGTTGTTGAGTTCAGACGTTCACGCCTAGCTTAAATTGAGTGATTAATGCAATACTCGTGATTTTTGCGTGTTTGTTTACTAAATATGACAAGTAAGGAAAATACACTGTAGTTAACTGCTTACGTTCCGCATGTAATCGGTGTTACTTATCGGTCGTAATTGTTAATAAGTAGTATCTCTAAGTAGTCTGTGGTCTTAATCCTGTAATGAACGAGACTCACAAATCTTGAGAGGTTTAGGAGAAGTGGTTGTCAAGCAGTATGACGTAAATATACATAATCAGCCTATAAAGTTCCCACGGCTGGGACACAGGCCTCCTCTCTGTGAGAAGGAGTGGGCCGTAATCAACCACGCAGGCTTATACACGTCTTCGAATTTTTGGTTCTATGATGTAAATATGTTATACTTAGGAATATTCATATTTAAGTTGTAGGCCTGTTACCCAATGTACGGAATCTGAATATACTGGGCACTAAAGATAATAACTCTGTCTTCCAGATGAATTAAAAATGGAATAATAATTTAAGAAATTATCGTTTGTACCTACTTAGATTTACCAGGACTTATCAGACGGGGTTTAAAAACCAAAATTGCATAAATTGCGATGTTTGATTCAATGGGACAACGTAAAGTATCACTGTATTGAAGTTTGTTTTTACTCTCCCTTATTTTTTCATGAATACTTACAGATAGGGTAGATTCCTACAACTACACATTTCATAAAACACTTGCCTGAGGCGATGGTCTTCCCTTTCCGTTTGCATCTAAATTCGCGAGTTTTCCGAAGGGCGACACCCTCCGAACAGATAAGGGTGCACTTTATTGGATACGGTTTACTTGTTATGGCTATGCTTCGATCAATAATAGTACTAGATGAATGATTAGGAACAAAAATAAGTCGCTAAAGTGGCCACGTTTGCACACACATAAACACTGTATTTCTTACTACGAACTATAGAAAAAAGTTTAATAATATTAACAACTTCAGATTATTATAAACCTTAACACACTCACATAAAGTTTAATTACGTTTGCAAATGATTAATATTTAAGTCCTTCTGTCATCGAAGCAATAAATTTAAAATGTCACTTGAAAATAAAAAGTCATTTTTATAATAAGTACAAAAATATTTATTCTAAAATGAAACTTAACTTCGAAGCAATAAGGTTAAAAACATTTTGTTGACAATTTCGTACTTACTCGAATTTGGAACTAGACGTAGTTCTTGGAATTACATTCCAATGCTTCAATGTTTGTTGGAATAGTTGGCGCGTTATCGCAAACATTGGCCAAACAATCATAATATTTGCTAATTGATTTATATTTACTATTTAATTGTGTTACTATTTTATGAAAAACATTTAATGATAAAAACTTACCGAAAAAAAGATATTCCTTTTAAAATCTTGGTGTTACGGTGGTTATTTACACAACTTTTGAACGTGCACTGAGGCATTTTTACGTCTTAACATTGGCTATGATTGGACCATACTAATTTGAAATAAGAGCACAAAAGTATTCGTGCTTGTATTTTTCGGGCCGTTTTTGAAGCGCTTATCGGGCATCTAGTACTATTATTGATCGAAGTGGCTATGGGAACATTTCCATTTTATGGTGTTGCATGGTGATGGAAATATTTTGAAATTGGAATACCCCAGTTTTACTTTATTCCGAGTCAATAGACAAACTTATTTTTTTAGACTATTATGGAGCGAGACAACTACTTGGTCGGCACTATCGTTTACTTAATGATACACCATAGGGTGTTTTGTCACAGGCCAGTGTATCCTTAATGATACACCACACTGCCCAGTCTTTGGAGGCCGGTGTATCCCTCAGTATACACAGTTTCATACATTTTAGTAGGGCGTTCAAAAGTGTTGGCCCTGGAGAATATGCCTGTGTTATTGGGATGTAAATATCTTAAAAAATTACATTTGGATAATTTACAGAATCGTCTGATGAATAATCCATTTTGCTAATGTCTCAAAAGCTCTTAACTTTCAACACTGAAACAATCAGAAAACAAAATTGAAGAAATACAGCGAAAAAAAAAATTTGTGTCTGTATTTCTTCAATTTTTTTTTCTTTTTCCCGACGTATTTTTTCACTGCAATCTGAAAAGAGGAAAGTAGTCACTGGTGCAAAGGAAAACTAAAAGAAAACAATAAAAACAAGGTGTAGGTATACTAAATGACACCTGGCCCATGGAATGCGAATCTTTCAATTCTACGTTCCCAGGCCAGTGTATCAATCATACACCTCAAAAAAAGGGGGTAAATTAAAAAAAAAAAAAAAAACGCAATTCCAGCACCCTTTTCCAAAAATTGCCTTGGCACTGAGCGTGTTAAATCATAAAGGTTGAAGGGCAGGAAGGAGAAATGATACATTTCCGTGCAGGTGCTCCACAGTCATCCTGTGTTTGGGATGGGTTGATGATACCCCATTTGGCCAGATAGGATCTATAGTAGCCCCGAACCCGCAATCGGTTAGCAGATTCCTTTAGGCGCTGCACTAACGGGAAAAACAGCTAAAGCTTTTGCTTAAAGTTCACAGATTGTAAAGTCCCATTCGCTAACAAAGCGAAGTGTCACATAAAGTTAAACACCACTATAAATTGTTAGAATTCAAGATTTCAATAACCTCTAAATACTTGCTGCCCACCTGTATTAAGTGTGTCGTACTAACCAGTTTTCATTAGTTTTCCTGCTATTTACGTGGAATAACAAGCTTTGCACAGTTTAACTTTTTCAGACCGGACTGAAATTATGTCCGAACTGACAGTTAGAGGTCAAACGTTTTGTGTTCTTGGCTATGTCTATATTTTTTTTGCAAACAATATCCACCGTTTACAGTCCTTCTACAGAAAAACAAATAATCTGCTGCTCCATAAATTTATGATCCCATAACTCGACAAAATGTAGAAAACGGGTGGCATTGATTTCAGGGTTAGTCCCACATTCAAAGTGTTTTTTGTTATTTCAATTACACCTTATACAAGACATCCAAAAGTTTGAATGTTGACCCCTTTTCCATTCTTTGTCTACGGATGTGTTAACTTTCAGGGTTTGTTCATGAATTTTTGAACAAGGTTTTTTACTTATTAATAATTTACGATGAGACTGTACAAGGTAAGGCTACCTTGATGGCGGTCTATGGCTGAAATAGAGCAAATCGCGTCGGTCGGCGACCGCTACTCGGCCCATTGTGAATATTATTAAGTGTCCCACTATCTCCGTGCTTGTCTATGGTAGGTACATGTTGTACCGCGGCATAGATTACATTGACTACATGTACTGGAATAGTGTTATATGGAAATTATAGCATATTATTACAGAGGCTCCTTCTGGTAAGACCATCATTTAGATTAGTCTTTAGTGAATGTAGCGTTAAACCGCCCTGTAAAAAGACTTTTTGGTACTCGGATGAGGGTTATTTTTGGTTCGAACTATGACTTATTTTTCTTCGAGTAGGTATCAGCGCAGTGTCCTCTGTTGTGCTAAACAGTCGATGGGATTTAAAGCAGTAGGTAATTCAGGCGATGGGGCCGCTACGGCAGTGCTTGCAAGACATTTACTTGGTTAAGGTGGACCCAATGCCTTCTGCAGGAACCTCAACGCAGCACAGTACTCATATAATCATCACCCATGAGCATAGTGCTCTTTAGCACTTAGATTTGTTCGAGAAGTCCCTAATATTATTACATTTTCATGTTATGCAAACTGACAATTAGCAGAATACCATTCAGTATGATGTTGGAGAGCAGTGGTGGCCAAGTGGTAACGGCCGCGACTTACGAGTTGTAGGTCGTAGGTTCGAACCCAGACAGGCGCTTTACTTTGTGTAAATTATTTCACCACCACTGCTCTCAAAACGGTGAAGGAAAACAACGTGAGGAAACCGGCATGTCCTAGAACCAAAAATTCGAAGACATGTGACATCTACCAATCCGCACTGGGCCCGCGTGGTGGATTACGGCCCACTCCCTCTCACCGAGAGGAGGCCTGTGTCCCAGCAGTGGGAACATTATAGGCTGATTATGGTATGGTTATGATGTTTTGATAATGTGATGATTTGTGATTATGGTGATTTGAGATTATGATATTTTGATAATATGATAAACAGAGACGGAGCGCTTCAAATGTCGTTATTAATTTAAATGAAATGAATACTTATACGAATATTCAGCGAGTTAGAAACGTGTTTATGTGCACTAATGAATATTAACGACTGCTGCAGGATTTAATTTCTTTGAAGCAAGTTTAGTTAAGGCAATTAACTCTGACCCAAATGCCACCATTGCAGGTATTGCACTTTTCTATAGAAGCTGCAACCGTCTAGTATTAATACCTACATAATGTATTTTGTTCTATGAATGAAATACCGTTATTTTGCCACAAATACCTGTTCGTTCCTGAGGTATTCTTGCGGTTGATCAAAGTGTAGAAGCTTCCTGATGGAATGCTATCCATATACCTATAGAAAACACTACTTGTGTTATGGGTTTCCACTTATTGTACAGTATTGCTCAAACGAATCGTGGTTCCTAACTACTTATCTAGAAATAATGAACATTAATGCAAAAAACTGAATTCTCAGACTAACTTTTCGTCATATTTTCTGTAACAAATGGTATGTCATTTTAAACATTTTAGCCACTTATCTATTTTAAGCCCGGCCCGTGGCTAAATAATAACAGCCGCACAGGTCGATCGATCCGGTTAAGCGACGCTTGCCGCGGTTGATCTGTGGATGGGTGACCATCGTTACATACCAAGACCCCTCCGTACCTAACTCGGAAAGCACGTTAAGCCGTTGGTCCCGGCTGTCATTCGTGGATCTTTGACAGTGGTTACGGGTCGTCAGAAGCCCGAAAATCTGACAACCAGTCTTACCAAGGGGCATCAAATTACCAAAAAACTGGGATGTGGAGGTCAGATAGTCGCGTCATGTAAAATACTGGATTCAGCTGGATTCGGTTAGACTGGAAGCCGACCCCAACATAGTTGAGAAAAGGCTAGGCAGATAATGATTTATTTTAAGCCTTGTTAAATTAAGTGGCCAGTTAAATTACCTACAATTACCTACCTGTTTTAGTTAACACTTTTCATAAACAGCTGTAATAAAACAGTATTAACATAATTAGGACACTTATTGAATACTATTATTTTAATATCTACAGGGCATTATTAGCTATCCAACCAATACCTATAATATAAGTACCTGTTTATTTCGGTTATTTAAACGTAAAATTGTCTAGGTATCTTATACCTACTTACCTACAACTGTCGGTATATTCTGTAAAAATTTCACTGAGAAAACTTAGGTGATTAGGTGAAGTGAACTGTCACTCCACCTTATGCCAGGGACTGACATTATTGACAGCTAACTTCACCTAAGTTTTCAGTGAGATTTTTACAGAATAGATTGGCCGCTAACGTTCAATACATGCATTTTAGAAATTAGCGGTCGAATACTCAAACGAAACTCAATGTTCAGATACCATTAGATTCCTCACTTCAAGGTATATTGCAAAGACCGATAAAAAGAGCGTCTCAAAATAAAGTATCATTGGAGTATTCGAGGCTATAAATATCAAATGACACTCAAAAATATTGTCACTACCAAAACATCTTACCAAACGCCTATAATTTCACTTTCATCTCATTTTATCACAATGTTCACGACCTTATCAAGTCTAATTGGCACTTTTCTCTTTCCAGAGATTACCTTCACAAAATTGCTAGGCGTCGGCACCGTCGGATCATTTCGGTACTGACTTGTATGCAAGTGAAATTATAAATGAGAGGGTAGTTGGAGATTAGTGCTGAATTCAAGATGGCGACCGCGGCCCCGGCAGCGTCGTGCATGAGCACGGAACATGGCTGCGTCATGTTCGACTGTCTCGTGCATCTTTGGGAATGGTGAGTGTTAATTTTAAGATGTCTTTTTGTTACTGTATTGTGAATGTTATTGTTATTTATAAACACAGGGGTGAAACTGTAAGTTGATAACAAAATGGAATTAGAAGAATGATTCAATTTGAAGAATTATCAGGTTTGTAAACTACAGAATAGGAAAGCCATTATAAAAGTATAGCGTAATCAGCCTAATAATGTTCCCACTGCTGGGACACAAGCCTCTCTGTGAGAGGGAGTGGGCTCGCACTGGGCCCGCGTGATGGATTATGGCCCACTCCCTCTCACAGAGAGGAGGCTATAATCCATCACGCGGGGGCAGTGCGGGCCCAGTGCGGGTTGGTAGATAAGAAAGGAAAGTATAGGTTCCAATAAATTACATCTGTGTTATTACGATTATAGAAATTTCAGAAATATTAATAAGACTTACGTGCATTTAGTATATTAGACGAGGAAGTAGGTAACTCTACTTAACGTTATTGAAATAAGGCAATGAGGTTCCAAATATTTATGGAAATCAACCCACGTGATAATAATCGATATTGAATATTATGCTGAACTCATTTATAATCAAAGGTTAAATTATCATAACACTATTGTTATTACATAATTTATATTATTACTCCCATTATGTTGTCTTAATGCTTATTTAATTGTATTCAGAATCAATTCAAAAGGTACCTAGTTTACCCAGTAACTGGGTTGTGGAGGTCAGACAGGCAGTCGCTTCATGTTAAATAGTGGTATTCAGCTTCATCTGGTGAGTCTAGAAGCTAACCCCAACAAAGTTGGGAAAAGGGTAGGCAGATGATGATGATGATGATGATCAATCGAGTCAAAATCATAATGTCTCTGCCTGACTCTATGCCACATAAAAGTCGTAATTATAATAAACACTGTAAAAACCAAATAGTGTAGCATATTAGTCATTTTGTGTCATTAAGGAAATTGATCGCCTCCTAATTGACATTTAATAGTTCTTCACGCACAGTAGCAATTATTGTTTTGTATTATTACATATTGTTAAGTCACAACAAAAGTTTCCGCCTCTGCCGCAGTCATTTGGAGGCGTCACAAATTATAACTGCACAAGTAGAGGCCAAGTTTTTATAACATGCTGTTAGTTTTGTACTAAAATGGCTACGAAATGGCTTTTCCTAGTTTAAACGGAGAGGTTGTATCATTAAAGACTCGCAGCCGGTCGGTTTATGGCAGAAATGGCTTCTAAATGATGTGGTTTTAATGGTTTTATGAAAAACGTTATAAAAATTTCCTATTTGATATCTCTATTACGTGGTACATTGACAACAATATACGTCGAAAGCAGATAAAGAAAGTTAAAGGTCTCGCGCATGTAAATATTTCATAAGCTTTTCCGTTACTTTCTATTTACATATTTCTTGTGCCGATATTTTCATATCGATGAAGACTGCTAAAATAAAGTGCTATCAGGAAGCGTATTGTATTTCACAGTTTCTCGTTTAGAAGCTGTTTTCGAAAGCTTAAAATACTCAGATGTAAATATCGATTGTTGTCTCAGTGAGTTATTTTCCAGCCAATGGAAAACAAAGTGACCGCCGCCGTTGTCTCTTCGCCGTATGAAATATTAAAGTTGTTCCGGTTTCGTTCTCTGTGGCTGTGAATTAGCAGTCGGTGACAGCTCTCTAGTGTACCCACTACTTGTGCTACGGAAACTGTCGCCTGTCGCGCGCTTCATCCACCACAAAGCCACGGGCCCACGGCTCTCAGAACTGCACATTATAAAGAACTTCACATATCACGATACGTTTGTTTGGTTAGGGACGTGTTAGCTTGGGCTTAGGTTCGGCTTTGTTGAGTAAACTTCAGTAATTATATTTAACAATAGAGCACTTGATTGCTAAATAAATGAACATTATTGCTAATGTTTGCGTTCAAAACCAAAATGAAACAGCTTCGCGAGCTAATATCTAAACGTAGCTCTGGTACTCGGTCAATACTAACGTAACGTAAGTAGTTTGTAATAGTAGTCTGGAAGTCTGGAAGCTTGTCACTATTTTACTGCAACGTAAAACAAAATTTACGTCACCCATTTTCTAAGATTTCCCAAAATAAAACGTCCATTTCCGATGTACTATTTCAGCATTTCCTTTGTTCGGCCGTTACAGCTTCAGTTCCATGGTGTCGCGGCGTCTAGCACCAGTGCTAGCGGTAATGAAAAGTCTAGACGTATTGTTGGAAAATAGCAGTCTTTGCGTAGGCAGTGTATGTATTTGTGTGCTGTAACGCCAAGTCTACATTTGTACCGGATGGTGGATATTAAAAGAAATGGCGTTTCGGTGTTATTCATAGATTTTAATTATGAAGGTATAATATAAGTAATAGGTTGGATGCGAGAAGCACAGAACCGGTCGAAGTGGAAGTGCTTGGGGGAGGCCTATGTCCAGCAGTGGACGTCTTTCGGCTGAAATGATGATGATGATGATGAAGATAATAGGTTCTGAACGTTATATTTTAGAACAGAAGAAGTAGTTAACATATTGGATAGGTAGCTACTTGTTCCTATTTTGGTGAATCCATTTGCATTTTGCATTGTAATCGGAATCGGGTAAACTGCTGATTTGAATTTAGTGAATCAGCTCTGAAAATTGAAATAGCGTCATTGTGAGTTTGTTTGGATGCATATTTTTACCTCTACCTTTATTTGTTTAAGATATTCACGATACATACAAGCTATTATGTAAGTACCTATGTGTCATGTTCATTCTTTTTGATATTTGTAGATGTATTTATGCACAGTTCCTATAAACAAACAACATTTTTTATTGCCAAACTGGGCATATAAATAGACTCGTAAGCTAATTTTACCTGTGATAGCTACATCCATATGGGAGGGTGTAGGTAATATGCAAAGCTATGAGGTCTTTACTTCATTATTGGTAAAGATACAAGTCGAGTCTTGATTTTAACCATTATTGGTTAAAATTAAGACTCTTGCAAGTAAATCGGTCCGTAAATTATAGGAATCTGCCATTAGCGGCTGGTCTTGGAAACGTCATAAGTCATACTAAATGCATTTTATTTCCATCATTGTTCAACTGCAATACAAGTTGATTTAATCCAAGTCAAGTCATAAAATAACAAGTTATTAAATATGTCGTTATAACTACATTGCGCAAACCCATTAAACCTGATTCGTTTATTTCCATAGTTAATTGTGCAAAACAGGTCTATTTCTACGTTAACAGTTTCTTTTTATCTTTTAATATACGGCAACAATCTACGTCGTCCATCTTGTCGTAGATTAAAGGTGTTTTTGGCGGGGGAAGTAAATTATGGTTTGAAATCGATTCGGTCTCACAGCGCGGTCGTCATTTACTAGAATCCGTTTCCTATCAAAATGGAGGCTAGGGAAATTGAAATTTCATGTTCAATTTGAATTCTCATCTATTTGAGTTGCTATCCGTCTGTGATTGTATGCTACGCTGCAATGAGCTCCATTTTTCATGTTTGTTGTCCCTTAGATGTAATGTCAACATGGTTGTGAGTCGTACAAGTAACAAAAGCTTGTACCGGTCTCCGAGATTCAATGTCTTCTTTCCCTTTATATACTCTCTGCAGTACCTACTAGTCCTGAGTGCTCCCATATACCCAAAGGTCAAATTAAATTTTCCGAGACTTTGTTCTACTTTGTTAACAAAGGCCTTTTCACATGTTGATTTAACAAAGAAAAAATCCTTTCCAGCTAAGTTGCTGGCCTGCACTCCATCCATATATCATTAGTTTACATTGTATTGTGTTGATTTGATATACTAGACCCACTATATATAAAACCGTACTGCGTACATTGTCTCGCACGATCAATACTATCATCTATTATTCATACAAGTATTTTCGGAAGGCTGCTTTTCGGCTTTGTCAGCGCTTTAAACACATAAGCACGTAGCTGGAAAATGCGAACACGACGCTAGCCGTAAACGGCAGTATAAATAACTCTCAATTAGGAGATTGGACCACGGCAAGCAAGTTAGACCCTTCATTACACACATATCTTGTCCTTAAGATACATGTACGCCTTATAAGAGACTCGGTACGCGATAAAAAACGTATTTAAGTAAAACGCACAGAAAGAACGGCTAAGAATTCCGGTTTTAAGGTCAAACGCTGTTGAAGATGGTAAATGAATTGAGAGCTCCTCAACCTTCTTCGACGAAGCCTCTCGTGTAACCGACGCGTTTGATCCAATTCATTATAAATTGGCTATATTAGGTTAATCAATTTAAGCAGATAAAGAAAAAATGAGAACCTATACATTGTGAGTCTGTGAAGACTAATCAAATCTACTGAAACAGATAGAACCTTTATAGTACAAAATACGAAGGTTAACTAAAATGTCAGTAATTGGTTGCTCGCCTGATAATATCTATCGGCTGGCTTAGAAAAATAAGTAAAATGATTCATAATGAGGTCATCTTAACAGTATCCATCGTTTAGGATGATGTGATTAGAAGTGCCATCATCAAGCTTGCAGATACGTTGTAAGAAACACGTATATTATTCGATACCGTCAATAAACTTGGACACGTTTATAACGAATCTGGTAGCACGCCGCAACCCACAAAAGCTGGCTCTGATGCATATATAATCGATATGTTGGCATGAGTCGCACCGTGAACAATCCAAGTAGGGTCATTACTATTCACCAAGAGAAAGGGGTCAGTCGTCGGTTCGATTTCCATTGGCTCATAGCTCTTATACATCATGCTGATCACGCAGTGACATCTGGCAAAAATTTGAACCTCGAAACTGACTCACTCCCTTCACTTGGGTCATGTCCGTCATTAGCCGTGGAGCCACGTACAATGTGCCGGTTCTCGAGATCAATGTAACAGGATCATATATTTGCCAAATATCCTTATCCTATCCTATCTGGGTGAGCACAAATGATTTGGCCAAAGTAAAAAAGTCTGCACAACGACTTACAAGTGTCGTCCCTTTTTAATCTACTTCAAGAAAGTAGGTTGTGTATACGACCCGTATGTTTAAATGGTTTTACAATTGTCGGCGTCGATGAAAACTGTACACGTGAACCTCGCTTCTTTCTAATCCTCTCTTTGACCAATTTGAAACAAACATAGGCATTTTATGCACGTTCAAATAATTTACGATAGGACAGTTTTTCTTCAAGGTAATTTGAATTCTTGCATAAAAGTGTAGAAATCGGAAAGTGGTTTACTTTCTCTTTTCCCAATTTATGTCTTTAGTGTAAACAGAGTATTTTTTTCTTGGATTGCAAAGGTCTAAAAAGAAACGCGTAAGTAATTAGTAGATACATGCTGTTCACTAGAAAATAACACAGATGGAAGTGAAAATTAGATAGCATTCTCAGAGAAGGCACGTTTTTCAATCAATCAACATTACCTTCATCTAGGTACTTATTACCTACTTACAAGGCAGCTAATTAATGCTAAGGTGATAATAATAGCATGGCTGAGGCGAGAACTAGAAGGGACCATAAGAAACAATGAAAGCTTACAGAATACGAAATACGGATACAACGCACCTGATGGCACACTTCTAACTTCTTAGAGTCTGTTCAATGTTTCCATTCGATTTGCATTTCGGAATTTTAAATCCATCAATGGTATCATTCCAAAACTAATTTCTAAAATGAATGGATAGTTTGACTATTATAGTATACCTACTAATGAAATTAAAATTGTTGAAATATTGAGAATTTTATTCGTTTTACTAATCTTTTTTACAATGTTGGTAAGTCTTTTTTAACTGACTTCCAAAAAGGAGGAGGTTATGTTCGACTTTATGTATGTTTTTTTTTATGTAGGTATGTTCACCGATTTCTCCGTCAATTGTGGACCTATTTTAGAAATTCTTTTTTTGTTCGGAACTTCGGAAGGATATGCTCTCGAGGGAAACCCTCAAATTTTATAGGCACACCTATAGCGATTTGGGTTTTTATATGTTCTGTAACTCGTGCATTTGCTCTCGGAAAGCAACATTTGGTGAAGTGGAACTGATGATGAAGACCACAGATAGCCATCGGAACAACTCAATAATAAGTATTGCACGGGTTGCGACTTGCGATTTGATGTGATTGCTAAGCTTCTCAATCAGCTCCAATTCTTCTGGTTCCACCAGGAGAACTCCTCAAAAATTAACTAAAAAGCGAAAAATAAAAAACTTTTTGTAAAAAAAAACAACCGTCTTCCAAAAAAACACTACAAAGTGAAAATAACTTTAATTTCGGAAGTCGATGGCAAAAAAACTAAAATACAGATCCAAAGACACCGACTTGCGAAATTAAAGTTATTTTCACTTTGTAGTGTTTTATTTGGAAGTCGGCTGTTTTTTTTTGTAAAAAGTTTTTTTAATTAATCTTGTTCCAGTCATGAATGAAACTGAAGATATTAAGACCATGTTACTATAAAAACTGCTCCATAAGAATTTTTATTTTGCACCCATAATAATATTTTTTTCACTCCCTTAGCTTTTTGTTTGTAACAAGTTTAGTTTTTGTTAGCAATTAGCGCGTTATAAGAACAGTATTAGGAAGACAGTTCGAAAATGTCGTTACACAATAGAAATTCGTAGCAGGTGTATCGAAAGTGTGTCGATTCGATGTCGAGTAGATTTTCACTTGTTTTGGGAAACAATGCCACCAAAGCCACGTCTGTCGACCGCTCATGCGCCGCCGAGCTAATTGGTAAAAGTGAAGCTTTTCTTTGTGCAATAGTAAGAAAGGCAAATAGAAGAGTAACCGCGTTCTTGTACTTTGAATCATGCCTAGTACAGCCGTTGCGTTGTCCTCAACGAATTGGTGTGTATTGACTTACCCCGTAACGCGATTATTGAATTAACGGATTTAGCGCTTATTTTGTTTCTATTTATGTTACGAATGTACTTGTGGTTAGAAAGTGCTTACACTCTTTTGTAGTGCGGTCAGAAAATTTTAAAGACTGCCAAATTAAGAATTGATGATAACCAAACAAGGCCTAACCGGTTTGTTATTATCAACACTAGAGGGTATTAAAAGCTCTCGTATACGACTCGTTGTGACCGTTAACGAACCCAGTATTCAAATTTAATTTATTAACATTTTCTTTCGAACTGTAACCCTTTACGACTTATACTTATATGTATAGAGCCTTCGACTCAAATCTCCGTCTTTTTCACTCTACTGGAATTCAAATTACCTTATTGGCACGCTGTCGGACACAGGTAAAACCGGTATTATACGGTAAAAATGGAGACCCTCGACTTTGTGAGTTATTTAATTTGTTTGCAGGACAGTTTTCATTAGTTGCTTTATAGATGTGCCAGTGGTGACGTCTATGGACGTCTCGCTCTAACACAGGCGTGGTCCGTAGCACTGTCTCATGGTCCTCCTCCCACTCAATGTGGTGGTTGCCGCGATGCTAGTAAGTACGTTACTACTCCAACAGTCGACGGCGGACGGCCGCGAGCGTTCTCCGATATAATCACTAATCGAAATTAATTTAATTGTAAATGCGGTAATACAAAACATTAAAAGTGATAATTATAAATGAAAAGTAGTCGACAAGTATGAAAAAGTTGTAACTGAAGTAACAAGAAACAAGTGAACTGCAATAGAAGGAATAATCAAGTAGATTAAAAAAGTTTTGTGTTTAGTGGAAAGTGTCAGTAGTGTTTCCATTCTATAGCTTAGTGTTATTTAAAAGATTGCAGTAAATGAAGAAATATATCCTCCGAGGCAGAAGAGTGTTAGATGCCGCCAGCGAATAAGGTACGGCAAACCGGATATCGTACTAGTTACTAGACAGTCGTTTGACTAGTTTAGTATAATAATTGTAGTCTGTATTTATAAGAGGCTTTAGAAAAGGATTTTGAACTTTTTTATCTTTGTTAAGTCGTTAAGGAATTTTCACCGAGGCGGCTCGAATGCATCCCAAGTTCAGTCACGCGATGTTTAAATATTTGTAGATGAGATAAACATTGGTGGTCGAGTGCACGCCACTGCACCCCCGTGTGTGCCCGCACCAGGTGTGGTGTCAACAGGTGGACTCGGTTTACTTACACATTTGTTTTTATCATTACACCTCAACATAAAGGAATTGAAAGATCCTCCACAGACCACAGCACTGCAGGTCTATACGTTATCCGTTTGTTTCATAATTTAACTTACAGCAGACACGCACTTGAACAAAATTTAGTGCAACTGATACGTTTTGAGAATGACCCACTTTTAAGTTAACTCAATATCAAAGGTTATCAACTTACTTTGTTATCAAGAAAAGTATTAGGGGCACAACAAGTTTGAACATGACCGAAGCAGTAACGGAAATCTGATGGGAAATACAATTAACATCCAAATTAATAAGATAATTCGTAATGGGAATTCATTCCTATAATCACCCTGAGCTATAGAAATGGACATTAATTCGCGAGCACATGGCCAATTGGCTATAGAATCAGTTTTTGCCGCGAATTTCATGGTTCAGGCTTTTTGCATCGCCGGACACACACGTGAGGCTTCATTACCCGTATTCAAAAGAGATTCTATATTCCGCTTATGAGTCATTTTATGTGACAATTCAGCTGCTATCATTGTAGGTAGGTGAAATAATTTGCAAACATTTGGGCACATCATCATTAAGTATGGTGGTGGCAGGGCTATGTGTCATCGACTGTAAAGTACGGTATTCATCACTTCTATAATATTCAACCTCGGAGGGGCCTGCCGGTCGATTTGTCTTTGAAGCAGGTAGTTGAACGGACCTTTCGCAGTAAAGAATTTTTTGTCTTCAGACCTTTGTTGTTCGGTAGTGTGGTATTGAATGGCAGACAACGCCATTAGACTTGTATGAGAAACACTTGTTACTCCGAAAATTCCGAAACCTTCTCGGCATTTATGACGTTATGGCTATTTCTGAGAAATAGTTAAAAAACAATGTCATTGGCGCTCTCAAATGAATATTTGCGAACTTTGGTACTTTTGCAATCCCTGACTCTGACCCATTGGATTCATGCTTTGAAAGTGAAAGATTTGTTGGTAGGCAATATGTATTATGAAATTGCTTTTCATTCTTTAGGATTGAGCGAACATAAGATAAGAACTCATGTTAAAGGTTGCAAAATTGTGCAACTCTATAGCTATGATTGAACAAGATGCTCGCAAATGCATCAGACACCCATGAGAATGGAACTGAGACTGATAAAAACATCACCGATAAAATCTCTAAAAGAAATAACATGAAATTATTTGTTTGGCGTAACTTCGCTTGAAAGCAGGCGCCAAAGAAAACAAATAACTGCAGAAAGGGTTGGTGGTAAGATATAAACATTGGTGGAATACAGCAAAAGGAATTGTGTTTTAGGCCATCTGGAACCTTAAAATCAAAGAGAAAACGATAAAATAACACAAAACCTGAAATAATAAAACTATTGATGCTTTTAACATAATTCAATTCCTTATCAAGGACCCAAACATGCAAAAAAAAATGTTTGTCTGTATGAAAGACTGTTTGGAGGTGAATTTCTTCAAAACCCTCTGAATCTGATAAAGGATTTATCAAAGACAGGCAATAGGAGGCACTTCCGTGGTTCACAGCTGAGGCAAGGTATGGGTTGTAGTGGCATTTCCCCCGCCCCTCATGTCCTACTCCGCAGGGTGAGTGGCCTGCGCGCGCGCCCGCACTCCGTCCTCCACAACGATCAACTCAACAAAAAACCTTTCCTTTTCCAGTTTTGTTGCTTTTGTTCCAATAATCATTTGAATATCTCCAGGGCTCCAATTTGGTTAATGATTTGAATTAGTTTTTGGTACAAATTGATTTGCCCTTGCCCGTTTGAAATCCTCATTTTTTTGTTGAACTGTTCTTTCTGTTGTTGTTGCTGTAAATGTTGTTTAGTTTTCCTTGACAACTATTGTGAATCACGATATTTGGTTATGCATATTTTGAGTAAAAATAATTATCAAGGATCAAGGTAGTTGCTAAAGACAGTTTACATTCATACATATTTATATGCACGACTATATTAAATTTATACTGCCATCTTGACAATTTATTGACTGGTTCCCATTGCGGATATTAAAAAACTTTTTTACAAAAAAAACAACCGACTTCCAAAAAACACTATAAAGTGAAAAATAACTTTAATTTCGAAAGTCGGTGTCTTAGGATTTGTATTTTTGTTTTTTGCCACCGACTTCCGAAATTAAAGTTATTTTTCACTTTATAGTGTTTTTTGGAAGTCGGTTGTTTTTTTTGTAAAAAAGTTTTTATTTTTTACTTTTTAGTGGGTCAGTTTGTAATTTATCTAAGTTACAATAGCCTAATGTCAACTGCTGATCACCTTTTACAAAATATTGCTTTTCCCGATGCAGGGACGTTAATTGTTGAGGAGTTCTCCTAGAATTCCACTCTCCTAGCTGATAATCCTGGCTGCAGCATCAGGCCAGACTTATGTCAACATTGCATTGAACTTAAAATTTACTCCTGTTTAAAATGAGCCCAACCACGACTACGGTGCTGTAATTTCAAGGTTTGTACTTTTTCTGATGCTCCTGGCTTCAGCATCAGGTCTTCGGTGTACCTCAGTAACAGTACGTTTATCCACACATCGAGCCCTTTTCAATAAGCCTAAACACGATATATCTGCTGTTAGTTGTCGAGGAGTTAGGTACTCTGCAGACTATACTGACTGCAGCATCAGGTCATGACTTGATGATCATGAGACCAAATGTGGCAAATGCCCTATCAAACATCAAAACAATTTACTAAAACAGTCCTTGCCTGCTCGAGTAACTTCTTACTGTTAAGGAGTTGAACCTTCCATCATCAGCCCAGCTACTTGAGATGGTGACAACCATACACAAATACACAAGATACTTCATAAAATATGCGAAAAACAATAAGTGAGCCTATAAAATTTGAGGGTTGCCCTCGATTTCTCTAAGATCCCATCATCAGATCCTAACTTGGTGACAATGGGATCACCTCAGAACTATCTACTTTCGAACAAAAAAAGACTTTTGAAAATCCGTCGATAATTGGCGGAGTATTCGATGAACAAACATACAAAAAAAAAAAAAAAACATACAAACACCCGAACATAGTACCTCCTCCTTTTTGTGACGTCGGTAAAAAAAGTTGCAGCGGTTGCTCGACTAGGGTATATGCCTACTTCCTTATACTGCAAGTGGTTTTTAATAAGCTGGATTTTAATTGCAGTCACAGCAAATATTCCATTCCCTTAGTGGCTGAGTCTGTGAGGTTGAGAGCAATCTGTCCTTCGACATTTAACCGATGGCACATTGCGCGGATTATTGCGAAGCAGTTCTAAGCGTGAAAGGACTGTTGGAATGCAGCTGACGGCTCCCTTCTATTGAACCTTTATATCTTTAAGCGGAATCTCTGCTGTTGCAGTTATATCTTCGATCTTATATTGAACTTTAATAGTGATGATATAAGCTTTATATTTTTGTGCTTGACATACTGTTTGGAAGTCATCCTATATCTATAGTCTACTAAATTGTTTAAGTTGTACTTTTGATTTTTAAATTGTTGCTTATTTCATTGAAGAATCTTCGTCTATTTATTGGAACTTGAAAGCCATTAAAGAGATTTTGTCCGATTAATTTCTCATTTAAAGGACTTTCTTTGGGGTATCTTAAAGTAAAGGCTTCGCTGTTATTATTTTGTTTGGGACCTTTTACAAGAAACAATGAAAGTCTGGCCAAAGTTTATCATTCCCATAAATAAAGCATGACAATGGTTATTGTAAGAAATGTTTATGTATTAGCTTTTGCTCGGACAACCGTCACTTGACTTGTTTCCTAGTAAAAGTTCAATATTTGAGGTCAACTGGTATCAGATATTTCCTATTTCTCAGCCACAGGAGATTAGCTTCCTGCTTCAACGTTGGTTGGATTAAACACTTTATTTTCTTAGAACGAAATGTGATCGACCCTTTTAAAGCGTTTCGCTTGGCGAAGCAATAAACTGATAGAAGATCTACACACATCAAGTTTATATACTGCTATACAAATCTATTGTTATTGCCCGTAGCATACAAAATAGTTTTACAGCACTGTTTACTCGTAGTACTACGGCTTTATATTTAAGTGAAACAACGTCTACGACATTCTCCAATAAGATCGTTTAATATTTTCTCGGAAAAGCGAGGAAATAGCCAGTAAATCCTAGAATAATTCTTGAGGACGAGTAAGGTAAGGACATAAAAAAGGTCTGAGTGCACTTTAACTTTTAAGGCTTCGTGTGGTTTAATAGCGCTATAAAGTGTAAAACGCTTGGTTTAATTTAATCAGCGTTAATATAAGATTCTTAGATATTCATCAGTGCGTTTAAACTGAAGATAATTATTTTCTAAACTTTAATTGGTAAGATAATGCAGATTGAGACAAAACTTCCTATACAAATTCTCGAAGACATGACTGAAATTTACAAGAAGGCAGTACACATACGTCAATCCTAGCTCCATGACATAAAATATAAACGATGAGACGAATCCTCTAGTACATCACCGTGGTATGCAGATAGGTGACCGGTCGATAGGTAGGTACTGCAGGTTGCGGTACTTGCGTAACACCTGCGGCCGAGAGGGCACAGCCGGAGAGCCTTTTATCTCGGCAGCACAGTTACCAAGTTTGCCTTACACCCACTAGACAAGGCTGTTTACATTATAAAGTAGGCCCTAACATTAAACCTGCTAAAACACACACGTTTGATAGACGGTGGACGATAAGGATTGTGTCAGAATGTTGGAGGGATTTTGAACTTGCCTGTGTTACAAAATTTCAGACGGTAATAAACATTTGTTGAAGGTTTTATGAAGGCGGTGATTAAAGGTTTAAACTTGCACTCTGCAGTGACAGTGACTGTAAAGGACGTGTAGAAGTAATTTTTATTATAACATTAAGGATGTTACTTTAAATATAGTGCATCAAGACATGAGGTGCATTTTAATGGTTATTTACCTGCTTTGTTTATGTATGAAAGAAACTGACAAGGATAACAAAAAAACGAATAAAAAAGGTTACAATGTAATTTACAAAAATAAAAAGGAAATTTCACATACCTAAGTATTTAAACCATTTAATCCAGTTGGAATAAAAAGGTTTGAATTGCGATTTAGTCTGAATTCTGCACTGCTACCTCAGCTTAATACCAAAGTGCCTTTGCCTCTTCTAGGCTTACTAATCTTAGTTAACTAACTGCAGTTTCAAAGTTAAATTGTAAAGGTTATTGTGTTAAAGATTGGTACTTAGTGGTTAAACATTATTGCCTGTTGTAATCCTGACCTGCAATCGCTCGTTTAGCTAAAGCCACTTAAGAATTCAGCGGTGTAGTGTTTCGTGGAAGACACAAGGGTCGCGTTACTTATAATAATAAACAGCTGGTTATGGTATGGTACCTAACACTGTTCGAGATTTTTTTTTTTATGATAACGCCATGAAATGCCGACGACGACGCTTAGGTAAATAGGTACCTGTCCTACCGCTGGCGAATAACGACAAGCGAGTAGAGCTAGCAACTAGAAACGAGTTGGCAACGTGTAAAAAAGACGAACCTTTTTACATCGTTCTCACTTAAAATAAAAAAATATAATTATAAATTCAACATTAAAGATGTAACTAATATTTTTGTAAAAATATAATTTAAAAGAGTTTCCATGGAGTTTCTTGCCCGTTCTTCACCATAGGTACCTACGCTTTGGAATGGGCAACTAGCATCATATTTTCTGACTGACCGACTTCTTGACAGTTCAAAAGTGTCTGTAAATGGTTTAATTGAAATAAATGCTTCGAGTTTCTCACTTTTTATGTTCTATTAGGTACCTACACTTTACATTGCATTGCTAACAGCGCTTTAATATTTTGTACAGTACTGATTTATAATTTAGGGGCTTGTGGCTAAGTAATAACAGCTGCACGGGTCGATCGACCAGGTTAAGCTACGCTTGCCGCGGTTGGTCCGTGGATGGGTGTCCATTTTCATATACCAAGACCCCTCCGTGACTCGGAAAGCACGAGTCCCGCCCGGCTGTCATTCATCGATCTTTGACAGTCGTTAAGGGTCGTCAGAAACCAGTCTTACCAAGGGGTATCGTATTACCCAGTAACATATATACTATTATTATATAGAATTAAATTCTTCTAACTGATAAGACAGCTGTGCTGCTGGGGAGTTTGCTGCGCCACTTCTTCCCAGCTATAGCACTAGGAAGTGATGATGGGCGGGCGTTTTGGGGGACCGTCTTATCTAATATTGACGTTCAAAAAGTGCTGATTTGAATAAATGACTTTTGATTTTGATTGTATCAGAGCATTTCGTAAAATAAGTTTAAATTTTTGATCATGACTCATGTTTTCTTAGTGTTATGTTAGCTACAAAATTGTTCATTTATAAATGATTATTAAATTTAAGTGTCGTTTAAACATCCAAAAGTGTATGGTTAAATTCATACACTTTTGGATGTTTAAACAGTGTCTAATCACTACTTAACTTTAAGTAACGCTTATGAATAAAGGGGTTAGTGTTGACTTACTTATGTAAGTCTACCTGTAACAAAATTAAATAAAAAACACTGGTTACTGAACCATCCTCATAAAACGAATTATTTACCCTAAAGATAAAACAGGAAAATTCACGAAATCCTTTTAGTCAAAGAATTTTTGTAATCAATGCCACAGAGTACAAAATCCAGAAGGCTCATAAACAGAGCTCAGGGGGCCGAAAAACGCCACTTTGGCAGAATCATAAAAGTATAACAGTATGAATCGTAATATGGCGAAGACAGTCCGTGTTTTTCTTTTTTTCGCTGCACTACGTAGGTATAATCAAAGAGATTGGGATTGGATTTGGATTGGATTGATTGGTATTTTAGCACAGACAAAAAAAAATAACTGTAAAATTCTCCAGTGGAATTTGATACGATTAACTTAACAGTTAACTGTCCATTATGATTCATAATGTTATCCTTTTATGATTCTGCCAAAGTGGCATTTTTAGGCCCCCAGAAATGTAGATAAAGCACATAATTTCTTTCTACCTATTGCTATTATTACTTGGCGTAGGTACTGTATGTGACAATGACTTTCATCTCTGACGATTCTGTGTCACTTCGCTCGGCTGACGTGACGATCTTATCTATGACAGCACGTAGGCTACCGGCTATAAAAAATTAATTCAAATATTTAATGTGGGGTTTCACTAAGATAATTATTCAAATTGATAAAAAACTTAAATAAGAAGTATCTAAAATTGATTGGATTTTTTAATACAGGGTGGCCGCAACCATCACCGCACCAGGGTGGTCATGGATTCATAAAGTACATGATTCTGCTGAACACTGAACACCCCACGTTGAAAGTTTTCGTCGGTTATTTTAAAAAGTTAGCTGTTCCATACATTTTGACCGCGACTACGGTGGTCTTGTATTATAGAGCTCGAGGTTGTACGTAATTAAAACATTTTTGGGTCAAAGAATGAATGGTGAAAATAGAAATGGGTAATTAACTGTTTTTTTTTTATAAAATTTATTACGTAATTAACTAAAAGCTGTTCCGACCAGATAAAGGTTTTGTAACTGTAAATAATTTCAAGTCAGTCAAACTTAATTCATTTTTTACCTTATTTATACCGGTCTTACACAAGTTTATCAAATATTACGCCAATCCTGATTACGTAAGCTTCCCGCTACATAATTACCTGCTTACAAGAAATGAAGTCAGTCGGTCTCGACTGTGTCAGTGAGACTATAACTTTCTTCTCTCACGACTTTTGTCTCAATTCGCGGTATGCGTGTTGCTTAAAGTAAGTACACAATTACACATGCCTGCACGTAAAATAAATAGCCTTAGCTAACGTATTATAACTGTATTTCTGATAGGATAAAATACTAGAACCATACTGTTTTATTTTGATGGTATGGAAGGAAATTACCATATAAATCCATTAAAAAGCTTAGCATTGGGTCACACAATTCACACATGGTCACCCTGCAGGGCTTCAGCAAAAAATAGCTGTAATGCCAACACATTTATAAAAATTTCATACGTTTCATCATTTGTGGAAGGTCTCATCGCGGTAGCTGAGTAGCTGGAATATTCGCCGAATGCTTACTGTAGTTGTTCAAGCCTAGGTATACATACAAATCCAGTAACTTGGCATCTGTAACTGACCTTTCTCAATACTAACTATGCTGTGGTATACATATACATTATGATTACAAATACGTGAATCTCGATCTAACAGGTGGTGTGTATTCTCTATAGAATAGTTCGTGTCCCTAATGTGATATTAAGTAGAGTGATAGTAGCATTTCCTCGTTGTTATATGTCTTGGGCACGTGAAGGTTGTCAATTTGAAGAGGTAGAGTCTGCAGCTAAAGTCGACACTGTGCATTGTACTTATAAATCATTGTATTTATTTGCATAAATTAGTTACTTACGTTGAAGTCTAGAATAGAGTTTAAACTTTATGATGATAATTCTCCAAAAAGGCCTCTATCCTTTCAAATAGAAAAATATTCTTTGTCCTACGATACTAACTGTACCTCCGGCCACAACGACGTTTTGTTCAAATTGACAGAAACAACAATAGCTGTGTACTTAGTAGGTAGGTACATAGTTAGAATTGTGATGAAAAATGAGGAAAAACTACCTTATTGCTTCGGAATGACGGTTTTGTCACTCAACATTAGATTAGCGAGTTTCGCCAAGTGTTTTGAGTCAAGAGGCCTCAACGGCGATAATCTTCAGGTCTTAAGTACCACCTATTGAATTATTACGAAACGCTGCTTAGGCTCAACGTGCCCCGAATACACATTACTATTCTTATCTCTGTTTACGTCAATTGGAGCCTTTGTTATAACCAACTCAGTTGTAGCTTCCATTCATTTGTAAGTACATTTATTTACCTGTGCAGCATATGATTAGGTATTATTAGTGTGTATAGAATAGCCGACTGTTGAACAACTAGGTTCGGCACATAGTCACGTTTTCGCAATTTATGACGACCGTGTTCGACGTTGAAGTCTATAGGTTCTGAAAATATTGTTTTATTGCACGCCTCAAGTATTAATAAAATGTTTGAATTAATTTGCACTATTGATATTGTTTTGGCCAGGGATGGAGAAGCAATGGCACTAATTGGAAAATACTGGGAGGCATTGGTTTTTGTATGAAATTGCACAATTTTCTTTTTATTTTTCCTGTTATATTTACCTACTTAATTGTAGATCTGCTTGCTTGTATCATTCCTTTCTTATTTTTATTAATAATCTTATTTATTACCATATTATGCCTATATTAGGGCAATATTGCCCTGCAGTGGGACAATGTTGCCCTGCAGTGGGACAATATTGCCTGTTATTGTCCCAGTGCAGAGCAAATTCCTCTTCTCATACAGAGAAGGCTCTTCTTCCTCTTCTCTGCATGAGAAGAGGAATTTGCATTGATCACCACGTTTTTTCAAGAAAGGTTGGCATTAATATCCTATATTGTTCGACATTTACTTTTAATTCTATCTTGTGAAATGTGAAAAGGTTCACCATCTCTCGTACCTAAAGGCATTTGTTACAAGTAACGGGTATCGCTAGCAAGATAAAGCCTATCTACAAAGTTTATTTAGCTATTAATATTATGAGCCTTAAAATTGTTATGATCTAACGCAGCTCACAAAACGTTCAGACATTATTAACTTATTAATAGTGTGTGGCCTGAAAATCTCCTTCAGTCATGAAAGTACTGCTGCAAATCAAACCACGATTAGAACTCACGCGCTTGCCAAGTGGGTCATAACTGCATTTTGTCACAATGTAGGGTAAAACTGTTATATTTATTAACCGCAGGCAATTTGGCTGCAAAATGTAAACATGAACTGCTCATTGTTAACTTCTATTTTATTGTTGCGGGATATAATAGATCTATGTGCTTGTGCTGTTATTGCTGTGATGAGATCATACATATAAAACCTTCTAAGTACCTACATATCGATGAAGTTATGTTAGTATAGTACTATTTATTTGTCCATGTAGGTACTTTAAAAACAAGGCAAGCTACTCACTTGTTTTTGAAACGATGTGCGGAAAAACCTAAAAGTTAAATCAATCTGCCTAGCCTTTTCCCAACTATGTTGGGGTCGGCTTCCTGTCTAACCGGATACTGCTGAATACCACTATTTTACGTGGAGCGACTGCCTATCTGACTGTAACCACCCAGTTACTGAATATTAAGACGATACTTACCCCTAGATGTTTGACAGACTTTTGGGCTTCTTACTACCCGTAACGACTGTCAAAGATCTACGAATTACAGCAGGGGCCAACGGCTTTTTTTTTTTTGGATTGGAAATCGTCAAATGGCCCCCCCGCTCTGGTTGGAGCGGAAGGGAGTGTCAGACTCTTACTGACTAAAACCCACCCGTGTTCCTTCCTTAGCCCTTTATGTTCCGGGCCAGCGGTAACCCTTTCGGACAATCCCGCTGACCCGCCAGGCTTCGACCTTATGGGGCCCCTCCTCGATGCTGACATCTCTTTGAGGCGCTCGTGGAACACGTATGTGTTCCACGCGCGCCTCAAAGAGATGTCGCCGTCCGGCACGGGCTTCACGTGCTTTCCGACGCACGGAAAGCTCTCGATAATGTAATGGACGGTCACCCAGATTTACTTTAAGTAATATCTTCAAAACGGTCATACTATCCGGTGGAAAAAGGGCTACGTGAGCGCACAACAAAACGCTCAAATTCAAAGCTAGTAAAACGATCCGCTACGTATTCCTTTCCATCACCCGCTTCCGCTTCCCACCGAAAACGCAGTCTTAGGCATCAGATGGGGTGCGCTATACTTAGCCGGGGGACTGCAAGTCAAATTCATTAGTAGGTAATTTAAACCCCCTGTCCAGCTGTGGACTCTGACAGGCCAAATTGATTGATTGATACCTTACACGATAATAATAGAAAACTTTACCAATAACCGATAGTTATCGGTAACGTTCCGTTTAGGTAGGTACTTCAATTGTTGTTAAAAATCACGCACCGGTAGGCGCGTGCCAGAGCATTTTGTAATGAATTATGTATCACAGAGCATGGCCAAACTTGTCCTTGCATACCAGTTGCTAGTAGGCGAGAAATTAATAGTAAAATGTAAATTAATTTGTGCTACTGCGTTCATATAATGGAGTGCTTTGATGTAGATCTTATAACGTTTGATCTTATCTGGCAATGTGTTAACATTGAATAGGGTTATTTTAAATTGGCTAGCTAAACTTCACAGACGCGATTGGTATCGATATCTAAACCATACCATACCATAATCAGCCTATAATGTTCCCACTGCTGGGACACTGGCCTCCTCTCAGTGAGAGGGGAGTGGGCCGTAATCCACCACGCGGGCCCAGTGCGGGTTGGCAGATGTCACATGTCTTCGAATTTTTGGTTCTAGGACATGCCGGTTTCCTCACGATGTTTTCCTTCACCGTTTTGAGAGCAGTGGTGATGAAATAATTTACACAAAGTAAAGCGCCTGTCTGGGTTCGAACCTACGACCTACAACTCGTAAGTCGCGGCCGTTACCACTTGGCCACCACTGCTCACTTGGCCACCACTGCTCTAAACACGTTAAAGGAAAAATGAAAAGATTGGATGTTTTTTTTTTGGACGTCAGCGACCGTTGTGAGAAAAACTGTTTGGTAGGTACTGTTAAGGATTAAAAAAATATATATTTCAAGCTACTACAATAACTGCGGTCTATACCTACCCGAGAAAAAAAAACCTCATTTTTTTTTGTTTTATCATGGTTAGATATTTATTTACCCATCGCGTCTGTGGAGTTAAGCTAGCTAATTTAAAAAAACCTGGTATAGTAATGTAAATAAAACAACATGTACTAGTACCTAGTACCCATATCTGTAAAGTTTTATAGTGTACTGGTGACCCGCCCTTTAGTCCGCACGGGTGCAATCTACTAATGTGGCGATATGTCAACACATTGCGATTTCTATGCTATATATAGGTTGAATGTTAGTATTTATACACACAAACCTTCCGGAATAAATGCTTTTAAGTGCTGGTGAAAACCGCATCAAAATCCAATGTGTAGTTATGAAGATTTAAGTGAACACAGACGAACACGAAAAGCGAATTATTGCGATACTATGTTTAGATTTAGGCTTAATAACATGTAACATATACTGGTCGTCTTTGTGACATTGAAAAAAGCTTCCAGCGTATCAAATTCTTTAAATTTACGATTGTGTAACACCGTTTTATATACCAACGGATAGGGGATCCGTTGGTAACCATTGTTGATCTATTTAACTTCGATAGCAGTTAGCACATTTGGCCCTACAATACTCGTGACTGGCTCATTGCCACCTCTCACTGATCCCTTGACTGACCAGAGTTTGTGCCCCCGTATAAATAAACAATCAATCTTGTAGTTAGCTATTTTTAAACAGAGTGTACTGTGGGCCATGTTTACTTCTGTGCCCTAATGGATTGCATGTGCATATTATATGCTGGGAGATATTTCCGTCAAATTAAGTTAAGATGTTAGTAACACGATGTTTTTGTAAAATTGATGATACGATGCTGAACTAATATCCCATTCTTAGGATTTGGTTTCCTAAGAGACCGATGAACGATCACACAATAACGACTGTCCAAATACAGAGCTATTTTTGACACCTTAATGTCAAATACTTTTGAAAATGGCAGATTTTCATGACGGTCGTTGTAATATGGCGGAACCATTTTCTTATAAAAATGTTTATTGTTTACTAATAGTAAATTTAACGCCCTGGATCATAGGCCAATGGGTACTAAGCCGAGTACGGGCTAAAATTTTCTAACATACAATCGCACACATGTGTGTAGACATATGTCTACACATTGTCTACCAGCATTATTCTAGATGATCAGCATAATCAGCCTATAATCTTCCCTCTTGCATTGCTGGGACACAGGCTTCCTCTCTTTTTGAGAGGGAGTGGGCCGTAATCCACCACACGGGCCCAGTGCGGGTTGGTCGACGTCATATATTGTCTTCGAATTTTTGGTTCTAGAACATTAGAAATCTAGATGGTCCGTAAGTGTTAATACACTTTGAGTTTTTCGAAATACAGAGTGCATTTTTAGCCAGCTAGGATACCTATATATTTTATTGAAAGACTCAAATGCAACATCTAACAATAGTTTTTTATTCACAAAAGTAACAGGTGTGCTCGATTTAGTCTACCCGTGACCTACAGAGGTTCGTGACTTTTATTATTCAATGCCCTAACCACGTTCAGAAATAAATATCTTCGATTATCATTCTAATGTCTATCTATAATATACTAATGATAAAGCTGAAGAGTTTATTTGTTTGTTTAAACGCGCTTATCTCAGGAACTACCGGTTTGATTTGAAAAAATCTTTTTGCATTTGATAGCCCAATTCTTGCGGAAAGCTATAGGCTATTGGCTATTATTTTAACTTCAGGCTATGAACATTAAGAGCCGAGCAAAAAGCAAAAAGTCAGAAAGAACGCTATACGTTCGTAAGTGATAATGATAACGCGGGCGGTGATGCGATGCGACGGGTGGGTCAGGGAACAAGAAATTTCCCGCGAACGAAGTCGCGAGCAGAAGCTATTACGGATATCCGTGAATTCTAGCAACTTTCAAATGTATTCAAGTAATGGGATATAGATCTATATTATGTTCATCGATCATTGAATCAATCATGTTCGTTGACATCGAGGTGTGACATCATACAGGTGGGGTTGGTATGTGCTTGCATCGTGAGCATAAAAGCGCTGATCCCACGCAGATCTATTCAAATCAGATCCGTCGTAATATATTATATACCGACATGCCAATACCTAATATTATACCATAATGTTCACGGATCCGTGTAGATTTGTTGATTTTAATAAAATAACATAACACTTCAGTAACGTCTGTAACCCTTGAAGGGTCAGGCAGAGGTGTGCGTGGAGTACACCCACATATCGCCAGTTATGTATATGTCCCATGTAATGGGGGCGAGTCTTTTGCCAATCAAGACTCCGGGCTGCTACAGAAAAAATCCTGATGGGAAATCCAAATAACACTTTGCACGACCTGATTTTCGATTTTCCCTCATGCTCAGCAGTAGAGCTTGCGACTATTAGACCAACGACGAAAAAAAACGAAAGTTAAATCCTATACAGCCTACAGACCGATCTTTTTTATCATCTGCAAGATTGTACGCAATGAAGAGTTATCGAGCCCATTCTTTCCATTTCTATTTTAATCAGCAGGCTTACTCTTGAAATCAATCCCAATCTCGATTGTATTCCAATTCGATCCAATTTCAATTCCAATCTCTAGAAAATTGGCACTCTTGAACGAAATCGAGATTGAGATTGGAATCGACTGCATGTTCGACTACACTGATTCACATGGGGTGGCCATACACATCAAAACGTTAATTACCAAATATATAAATATTGAATAACTCGTTAAATCTATTAATAAATTTGTTCTTATATTTATTTTAACATATATAATCACTTAAGTGTTCTTTATTTGCATTTATATGTATTTTAGTACTAAATATTTAGGCAGCAGTGGCTCATTGTGCATGTCATTGCCTACGTTAGGTACATTAAAAAAAAAACCTCTCACGCATTTGTCATCTGTCATTCATCCACTTAAAATTTGTTAAACTAAAAATCTTAAAATATGTTCCTACTTGAATAACAAAACCGGCCAAGTGCGAATTGGACTCGCAGACGAAGGGTTCCGTACCACCGTACAATATTTAACACTACATATAAAATAACGGCACAAAAATCACGTTTGTTGTATTAAATATTTATTTTATTCTGTTTTTAGTATTTGTTGATAGAGCGGCAACGGTTCATGAGATATAGCCTCAGACAGACGGACAGTGAAGTCTTAGTAATAGGGTCCCGTTTTTACCCTTTGAGTTCGGAACCCTAAAAAGTGTGAATTATTACTGTTGCGATAAACAAAAGTTTCAAAGCGATGTTTTCGTCGAAATGTTCTCAAGTGTTTAGTTTGGAATGTATTAAAGTATGTTTATATGCACAAGTTCAAGTTAGTTTTACTTTAAGGCAAGTATTCAACCGAGGAAGACGAAAATATCAAGGTAAGGCCACAATTCTATTAAATATACTTATTGTAATTCCTTTAAATTTTAATATTAAACACTTTTTCTCAACACAAACGTTTATTGTTCTTACAGGATGAGCAGGCCAACACACCAACAACTGGAGACTCTGGTAGATTTCCTGGTACAGAACCCAGGAATTGCCAAGGGGTTATTGCGCACTGCTCATGCTAAGCAGGAGACAAAGAGAAAGTGGAACGACATAGCAGTATCCTTAAACGCACTAGGTGGTGCACAGAAAGATGGTAAAGGCTGGGCTAAGGTACTGTCCACATACTAATAATATTTTTTTTTACTTAATTATATGACAACAGTTACAATAATTAGTACATTTATTTCCTTTTCAGTATTGGGCTGACAAAAAGCATACCCTAAAGAAGACATGTGGCGAGCATGCACAGTCGATGAGGCGTACAGGTGGTGGGTCTGCAGATAATTTACCTGTATTAACACCCATCGACCAACGCCTGGTAGCAGTGATGGGGGGCTATCAATTTGCTGCAGGAGACAGCCATGTTGCTGCCAATCCATTTCCATCCACAGTAAGTCAGTTTAGTTGTAAATTTTAAGACAATTGTAAACTTAATAAAAGTTAACACCTTCTTAATGAAGTACTTATTCTATAATTGCAGAGCCAAAGCCAGAATGACATCCAACTGGAAATTATCATTCCAACTGAAGATTCTAATATGGAAGCAAATGAATTGGAGTCTCATGCTTCTCCCGACCAAAATGAAGAGACTGTGAGAGGTAATAAATCTTTCAAACTATGTATGCCATCCTTCAATTACTTACATTAATGTTATTTATTTTATTTATCAGTTACAACAGCAAGAGAACATAGTCCTGGAAGGACCAGCCTGCCCCCGGGACAGCGTGCCCGATCAAGGACTATGTTAGATCAAAACCGTGAGAGATTCACAGAGATAGAGAGGAAGAGGGTTGAAGCAGAAACTGTCACAGCGAGGGCCCTATCTCGAGCTGTAGAACAAATGGAGGGACTTTCAGCAGCCATAAGAGAAGGCTCTCAAACTGTGGCAAATGCTCTCATTAATATCGCTGATGCCCTGAGGCAAAATAGGCAGTAATTAAGTTTATAATAATAACTAAGTAGGTACTAGTTTAGAGTTAAAAATATGGAAGTTGTTCGCGATGATGCGTCACTAAACAGTTTTATACAAAGTGTTTTTTCTTTTCATTGACTTAAATTCATAGTGATAATATTGCTAAATTAAGCAAAACCTTGTGGTAAAATAGTGATTCTACGATAAATCGTAAGTACAACCCTTATAAACCTCAATTAAGTGGGCTATAAAGCCGTAATCTATAGTTTTTTTTTTTGTATGTCCAGGTACCCTAGACCTAGGACTCAGGTACCCTGGACGTAAAATTATGTCTAGTCCTGCTGAAAAGCCTGCTTAATTGAGTTTATATATTGTTGTAAAACTTTAGTTTGTTATTTTTTGTAAATATAGTTTTTGCAACCATCATTCGAGGGCGCGTCACGCCCTGAAAAACATAGTTATTTTAAATATTGTATTGTTTTAGACCAGCCTGAGGTATCTATAGGTACTCGTAAATCGGTTAAGTACTTTTCGAGTAATTTAACATATAAAACAGTTTTTAATTAAAAATTACATGTTTTTCCTATTTACATTGAAGTATCTTTTCATTGGAAACATAATATAATGGATATCTGTGTATAATAGATGTCTTATACAGTACTTGTATAAACACGGTGTTTAGACCTAACTTATGATGTGAACAAAATAAAAATTGGTTGTGTGTATGGTGTGTGGATATAAAAGAAAATTACTTAATAAAAAGGCTATAATAATTATATTTATTCAAATAGGTACTTGTTAATAATAATAATTAGACATTACCTTTAAAACTTAAGCTCTTCTTTAATAATTATTGTACCATGAACTTTTATTAAACTTATTAGATAAGCTCAATATTATTTTGATTATTATTAACCCTCAGCACAACACATAACATTATTTAATACAAAATAGAAATCAAACGACACAATAGAACAATAGTCTTACAATTATAATAAAAGAGAGTAAGTACAAGTCTTGGTCACATAAATATTTAGCTATCTCTAGAAATAGTATGTGTAGTGAAAAATAAAAGATTAATTTACAAAATAAGTTTCATTGAATTAGGTTTTAAATTCTTAGTCAAAAAATTGTTCTTACATACTTAAGTAAATAATAATATTAATGAAGATGCCGAGCTGTCCACAGTTCTTGTACAAGCTGTGCACGAGCCTCCCGACCCCTGCGCAGCTCCTCGGAGGCAAAACCTCGATCCGCCTCTAACCCACTCTGTGCCAATTGCATTTCTTCCATGGGTGGTACGGCATCCTCAATATCATGCAAACCCAATCGCGCTTGGTTACAAATGTTATGTAAAACACAGCATGCATTTATAATTTTAGCAGCTGTGTCTGGATGATAATGAAGAACTCTATGGCTTAGAAGACATCTCCATCTATTTTTTAAAACCCCAATTGTGCGCTCAACAGTATTGCGAGCCACACAATGCAGCTTTGTGTAGTACTCTTCAGCTGATCCTGGCGGTGCATCCACTATTGGGGTCATCATATATTCCCTTTGAGGATAACCGGAATCACCTATAATTATATTAAAATGACTGAGTAGTTATTATATACATATAAGTACAAAATATATTGTAGACCTAATGGAAATTAATTTCCAATTTGAACAAATGTATGAAATGCTTACCAAGTAAAAAAACTCTTTCTCCTGCATTTATTAAATTTATAAGGTGATTCTTAACAGGATGTTGGTTCCAAACAAATGTATCATGTGAGGCTCCACCGAATGAAGCATCTACACTTAGAATATTGAGATCTGCATCACAAATCTGCAAAAGAATACTGTATATAGAAAGTTACAGTTACTCTTATAATTAATAACTAGATAATTAGCCAACCTAACTCACAATCAAAACATTTCTCGAATGGTAACCTTTTCTGTTGTAAAACCGCTCTTCATTTTCTGATGGTCTTACAATAGCCACATGAGTACCATCAATACATCCTGTGACTGCAGGAATTTTAAATTTTTCATAAAATCTGGAATTAATTTATTATTAGCTTAATATTCTTTACAAATAAGTAAAATAAAACATATTAAGTGTTAAAACAACATAATGTCTAAAGTATTGAATGATACTACATATTTAATATTGAGGTAAAAAATAAGTAAGTTCTTAATAACCTTTGTTTAATTAAGTCTCGTTGTCGGCGAGTCGGTGGAAACTTAAGCCATTTATTTAAAATATTGTTTGAATTAAGAGCATTTGTAACTTCTCTTATTGCTCTCGAAACTGATTGTTGGGACATCATTGTACCTTGTGTTCCACCTACTAATCTTTGGTAGCTGCCTGTGGCGTAGAATGAAAGAGCCACTAATACCTAAAAAATAAAATTAGTCTATTTAATTACTTACTTACATATAAAAAAATACCTACCATGTGAAATTGGAATTTCTAGTTTACAAACCTTGTATTTTCTTGGAATGTCGCTACGGCGAGTAGGCTGGGGCATCAAAGGTTCCAAATCCTTATAAATCACTTCAAAAAGCTCCTTATTTATTCGGTAATTTTTCCTAAATTCATCGTCAGTCATGGCAAACGCGTTGTCTGCATAACGCGCCATTCGTCCCAAATTCCGCCTTTGTCTCATATCTAACTTATGAGCATTGTCCAAAATATCACAAATAACTTCTAAGCGTGCCATTATTCACAATAAAAACCTCACAAATCAGCCACAAGAACAAACTCGATCCCGAAAAAGTAGCCTTTTTGTAATCGTTCAACTTTGACATAAACACGACTTCAAACGCGATATGTTAACGTCAAAATCTCGTCAAGAGTACCGAAAAAAGTGCATTCGTTCGAGTAAAGTCGATTTCGTTTAGTACCAAAAGAATCCACCTTAATCGATTCCAATCGTGCGCTAGTGTAGCATTCAAGATTGCCAAATGACAAGATTTCGATCCCAATTTCCAATTTCGATTGAGATCGAGTGTCGAGAGTAAGCGTGCTGGGCTTAGCACCGATTCCGTTTATATCCGTATCAAAATGTATGAGTGTTCTAACGACGAAGAAATATAAGTCAAAGCGGATACTTAAACCTTATTGGTGTCGTAAACCCTTTTGATATTGTATATCCTTTTAAAGATTGATACGGTGCGAAATGTGTTTCATTTATGAAGACATGTCGTTGTCCCAAGAACGTTTTTTTATGAACAAAAAGTGGCTGAATTGTCGGGCTTTTGAGCTTAATGTGTTTTCTCTTTTATCTAGATTAGTTTTGGTTTTGTGTGTGTGCTATAATTATGTATGGCTATATAGTGGTGTGATATAATAATATGCTACATTACATTTTCTATTACCAAGACTCCGATGTCCGTCCGTCCGTCTGTCTGTCAGCGGGCTGTATCTCATGAACATTAACAAGTAGACAGCTGAAATTTTCAGACTAAAATTTAATAAAAATATAATAAATTTAAATTTTCTATTGCCACTATAACAAAAATAGTAAAAATAAAATAAAGTTAATAACAATTAAAAGGGGTTTCCATACAAAGAAACGTGTTTTTTTTCGGGGTTTTTTGCCATGTGGTTCGGAACCTTCCGTGTGCGAGTCCGACTCGCACTCGGCCTGTTTATTATGCATTCTCATGAAAATATTTTTCTTCGTGCATTCATATGACAACTTTTACGACTATCAAGCGAAATAGTTTAATTAAAAAACGTATTATGTTAAGAGAAAGCTAAAATAGAAAAGTCACAATAATATTAAATTTTACTGTTCTACGGAGTTGAAGAACATACAACTTAAATCTTGTAACCAGTTTACCAAACGAAGCTAGTTCGGTATGTTAATGGGATTGATAAAACCCACTTCAACGTCAACGTATTCGTATCGATAGTGCTACGAAAGTTTTTTTTTTGAGACAGGCAACAAGACAGTTTAGTACTGATTCGGGAAACCGACACCCTTGCGCCATCCCATCTTCCTAGCACGGTGGGCTGTGCTGGGGCGGCTGCTGCAGGTGCAGAAAACCTCAAACGGCGAAAATATTCCAACCTGATTGGGAGTTATATGTTCGAGCCGTTTGGGGTTGAAACACTAGGGCCATGGGGTCCGAGTGCCCACTTGGTTTTTCGAGATATCGCCAAGCGGTTAGTCGACTCTTCACGTGACCAGAGGGCTGGCCTATTTCTTGGCCAAAGAATTAGCATTGCCATACAACGTGGCAATGCTGCCAGCCTTTTGGGCACTGTTCCTGTTGACAGCGATGCGGACGAATTTTTTGATGCCCTATGATCATTTTGCTAATTTTTTTTTTCATATAAATGTACATATTATTATTATTTTAAATAGGTATTAGCATAAATTATGTAAATATTAAATAAAATGATTGATTCGGGAAATATGTATAATGAAGACATACATGACCATATTTACAAACCGAGACCCCTCTGTGCCTCGGAAAGCACGTTAAGCCGTTGGTCCCGACTGCCATTCTTGGATCTCTGACAGTCATTACAGGTCATCAGAAGCTTGAAAGTCTGATAACCAGTCAAACCAAGGGGTATCGTATTACGCAGTAACTGGGTTTTGGAGGTCAGATGCAGTCGTTCCATGAAAAATACTAGTATTCAGCTGCTTCCGGTTAGACAGGAAGCCGACCGCAACATAGTTGGGAATAGGCTAGGTAGATGATGATACATGCATGAACTCAAGCCTGCAAGACAGTACGGGTTTTAACGACTAGCAAATGAATAAATAATACGGTATAAATACGGTAAATAGACTCGTTTTCAGGTACCCATTGCGCTTATGACAATAACCCTTCAAGACTGGTTATGCTGGCGATCTATACAAAGGTCATTATACAAAGGGCATTTTTTTGAGCTTTTAACAGAATAGGAATGCGAAGTTTTTTACATTCTATCATGCACTTGGAAATAATTCTACAAAATGGTTTATGCAAGATCTTTGTTGTTGCATTTTATGACTGAAGTTTATTTTATATGTGTCAGGATACTATCGTAATTTTCCAACCGTTTCAGTATACTTGAACGGTGTTATTAGACATTATTTTATGGAAAATATCTAGGTACGCAAACTATAGGTAATTGCTGCTTAAAGCACAATAACTATAATGAATGTCAATGCTTGTTCTTAAAAAGTAGGATTGTATAAGATAAGTTCAGATAAAGTCATTCCAAAGTTTTACAATGTGCTTGACGTTAAATAAGCTCAAGGTGGACTTGCACCTAATTAAACTGATCCAACGGTTGAATAATATCATTTTACGGAACTGATTATACGAAATATTTCGAGTTGAGACAGTTGTGAAACAATCTTAGTTTCTTAAGTAATTAATTAGTCAATACGTTTACATAAAATTGTTTATGGAGTCATGGATTAGTTCCATATTATTCATATTGCTAAGAAGCCATAAAATCTATGTCCTCTTGTCAAAATTATTTTAAAGAGGTAATGCTTTTACTTTTACAACGGACGGACGACGGTTCGTAAAACGGAATATATCAATAATGATAGGTACTGTATTATGAAAGCATATCATTTTAAATTACATAATTTGTTAATGGTTAAGTAATAAACTTCATCTGAATCTTATCTCGACTTTGTAAACGACGACGTCATTAACCTGGAATACAGTTAGCCTCATAACGTCGGTAATAAAGTTTCAATACCAAAAAGGGTAAACAATGATTTAAAGTTAATATTGGGCAATTACAAGGAAATGTAACTTGCTTTTGTTGTCGTTAAAATAAATATTTACCGTTAATTTCTGGTTAGTCCCATTGTTTTTGGTTTACTGAACTCTGTGGAGACAAACGTGCCTTTTTTGTTTGAAGTTCGGACCTGTAACGCGGTAACCCTACACTGGCGGCCGACGGGCGGGCAGGCGGTTGGAGTACAATCGCGACAACAAAAACACAACTTATTGTGGGCACTCTCTTTGTCAAGTTTTCATGCTCTGCCGGTCGGTACAATGTTCTGTAAATGTTAACTCTAAAGACTCTGAAACGATTCTTAGTTTGAAAAGGAGGATAATTGCTTAATTACCACTTAATGACGATGTCCTAATGGTACTTGAGCGACACTGTCTCGTGAATTTCACGGGGAACTTCTAACAGCCATTTTCTTGTCTAACAGGAGGAAACGCTTTCCTCAACAAATACATAGTTACATTATGTTGGTGAGACAGACTTTATTTTTACGTTCGATAGATACCTACATGAAAATTTATAACGACATAAATCAGCCAGCTTTAAAAAAAGAATTTGCAAAATGTTGCCATTAATTTTAGAATATTGCGAGTAGCACAGGTTTCACGATGAGTTTTATTTTTACTTTAAATAATATTTGAAGAATGGCTGACTTTTTCCACGCTGCCTGAATTCTTAGTAGAAAGTGGTTAGTGTGCCGTGAATATTAGCATAAAATTGTAATTGTTTAATCCGTTAAATTGCTTGTTTTAATAGACTGATTTATGGTTTCACATTTTTTGACGTGAATTTGTGCTTTTGTAATGACTTTAATGTTTATTTGTGAATTTGGCAGAAAGTTATGCTCACATGTCTGGACATAATTATTTTTGAACTCAATTAGCACAGTCAAAGGTTTTAGAAACTTCAAATCCTTGGAAAAATATTTTAACGGATTCTTTGTAGATATAGTAGCCATATTTGGGGACAAATTCGCATGAGAACAACATTTTTGTGGAAAATCCCAAATAATATGTAGGGCAAAGTTTTTACACATTTCTGCGAAATTCCACGGATATTGTTTCGTCTATGTGAGAAAATCTCGCACACCGCACGGTTGTACGCACTAAGACATCTCGTCTATGGTCACGGTACTCAGGTTACAGTTTACCACCGACATGTGAATTATCTAACCATGCTGGTCCAGCCGCTGCACGCCGGTTAGGGTTGGCACTAGTTGGCAGTTGACGCATGTGTTCAACAAAACGTTTACCTACCTAAATTTTTTTGGCGACAGTGGCTTTTGTAAAAGGACTTTAAAGGTCCGTAGCATATCTACCTGTCCGACATTTTGTTTTTTTTTTTAAAAAAGCGGCACTTTCAAAGGGCATTGAAGAATTTTATATGGAGCATGAAACCTATAGGTAGGTTCGGTATAAATGGATAGCTGACATCAATGCAAACAGAAAACATAATGTCAGCTATATATTTATAAAGGGTTCATGCTTCATATGACAAAATTCAATCCTCTTTGAAAGTGGATTATGTATCTACCTACAGAAAAAAAAAGTAGGTAAATAGAATGCACCTAATCAAAAGATATCAACGAGAAACTAAACATATAAAGTAACATTATAAACATGCCATCTCTTCTCTATTATTAAAACAGTTTCCGTTACCACCATAAGTCGAGTGCGTTCACATATCTACAGTACCTACCTAATTACCATCGTTAATTGGAAGGAACAGAACCGGGCCCTATCCAGCGGCGTCCAGTTCCAACAGAAATGTGGCAACCCTCGGTACGGGTTTATGGAGGCTGTGTAGAAAGGAGCACGCGGCTCCAAGGACGACGACGTGCGCGGCGGTTGTTCACCTCGGCGGCAAGAATGCGCGGGAACACCGCGGGAATCCAACGCGGTGCGGGACCGGCTCAGCCAATCGACACTGCCTTTGCATTCCACTGCGGTGAATCGTACACCTTAATATCTCACATACTCCAAGTGTCAATGGAATTTCGCTGGTACTACTCAACAGTCGCGCGTCGGTCGGGCGTTGTCGTCAATTGGAAACGGATGCGCAAGCGCCTCGGTGACAGCTTTGATCTTCCCACACCTTTTTTATTTTTTTTTCTGTTTGGGTGTGTTGTTTGTTTCAAATACTGTATTCATGGTATGAAGTCATTCATAGAGTTTTATTTGTTTTGTTTTACTAGCGTTGAAAAGCATCGCAAGCCAAGTGCAACTCGCTATTATGAATGAATACATAAGTGGCTTACCAGTTTCGTAGAACTTAAACTAGTCATTTCATTTGAAGCATTTTATGACTTACGCTTAGTCACAGCTACCTACCGGTTATATGGTTTCAAAGAAATCTGATATGATTGCTTTTTCTTTAAAATGACAGGAATTAGGAACTGTAATTTGCAGGTCCGTCATAAAACATTTCAATGATATAATTTTTCAGTGGTCTGTTTTATGATATTGATAACATACATGAACACGCTTGGCAAGCATACTTATACCACCTACTACTGACAGCTAATAGACATAGGTAGGTGTATCGAATCTCGTCAGACGAGATAAGTTTCAATCGGATGCTGAGATATTGATTTCATGCCGTGCATATTCTATAACCTATGGACCGTGCTAAAAACTGTTGTTTGAAACTCAAGAACAATATTAAAAGTGTATGTACTTCACCTTATTAATTTTTATACCTAATAACCGGTGTTAAAATTGAAAATCTCAAAATGGCGCCTCCGGTATTTGACATTTCCAAAGTCAATAGGTCATCGCCCTTTATGAACGTTAGTAAACATCAAAACACAGTAAATTAATTTTACATACTTACATCGGTAGATTTTAATCATAATCTAAATGAATTATTATTATGCGTCAGATACAGAATCCGAATTCTTTCGACTGTAGCCAAACATTTTCACAAGTAATTATAACTTTTATAAATGCTTCCGAAACAAAGAAAATGTCACATGACATGCAGTGAGTTGTCAAACTACAGCTTGTGTGAAACAAAAGTGTTCTTCTGGGGCGCTCACTTTACACACTTGATGTTTGAAGGGTTTTACTCTTGTAGCCAGTTTATTTGTTAACTACGCTGTTTTTCTTGTTATCAATTTAGTTAAATAGCAGACGATAAATGTAATGTTTTAGCTACTGTTAACTTACGGCCTGGTAACGACTTCCTCTTGTAATTTCCTTCAATTTCGGAATGTTTTTGATGCTAATGAGTCGTCACTTTGTTGTTAAAAAATCAAGAGTACCTAACCTCACATTTTAATTAATGTAACGATTAGTATATCTACTAACATGCATAGCAAATACCAGTAATAACGAATGTGTCTCGATAACTAACAGGCAATCTTGTTTATATACACAGACCCATTTAATTGCACTTGAATAAGTTCCCGACCGCAAGTCCCCAGGATGCGGTTAATTTTAAAGCTAAGGTCTAGAGCTGCTAGCTATGGAAACACCACATTATATGCTCCAACTAACCAGGGATAATAATTGTCCAGTTAATTGTTTCCTTTCGGGCGATAACAGTTGCATTCGAGGCATCGTTCCATTTGTACGAGCTTAGGTGACGACTGCCTTATAAACATTATGGCTTCATCAATGATGTCATTCGATACTGTTTTAGACACAGAATCAATTTTATTTGGTGGCATTTAGATTAAAGTAGGTCTTTTGAAGGTTTTGTGTTTCTTGTCTCACATTTTCCCATTTATTTTGCTGGGTATCTGATCGGCAGATAAATTCTGTAAATCTCACCATGAAGCCTTAGGTGAAGTGAGATATCAATGATGTCATTCCCTAGCATCGGGTGGAAAAACTTCTCACTATCACTTCCCCTTAGTTTTCACGGCGCAAAAATTTTACAGAATGGACCGATAGATACCGAGGTATCTCATTGGGAAATTGGCAGTTAAATGTCGAAACCCGGATACTAGATGTAAAGTGAGTAAGACTAAGAACTGAGTCAGAGATTTCTAAACTTTCAATCGGCAGTGCGTTGTGAATGAAAATGGCGGCAGCGTTAAACAAATAAACAAAATGAACATGTTATTTGAAAATCGTGTTCCGAATGTGTTATTGGTCTTGCGGTACCGCGAGTAGGTAGATACTTTGTGTTTGTGGTTTTATTTACATTACGTGCTCAATAACTTACTAGGGCATTGCATACAGGGTCAAATTAAATGAACTAGTGAAACTCTGTAGACGTGATGTGATATCTAAACACTTATAAATTAAAAACAAAAACATTTTTTTTTTGGGCTTCAACGGCCTCTGGAGGGTTTGTTACTTGAAGTATGAGTGAAGAAAATCTGGTGTCTTTAGTTTTGTCGTGTTGAGATATTACCCATCACGTCTGTGAAGTTTACACAATAAAAAGCTGATTTTTAAACTGATATTTCAAGTGACTACCTACAATAAATGCGGAGGTGAAACGCGACCCCACAAAAAAAAAATCGTCAAATTAATTATTTTTTTGTTTTATCGTGTTTAGATAATAATATCGAAACCCTTCACGTCCTCGGAGTTTCGCTAGTTAATTTAATTTTACCCTGCTATATACTTAGTGCTAATAACAGAAAACTTCTTAGTAACTTCAGCACTACCTACCTACTCATTATCCCTATTTCTTGGAAAGTTCTGAGTTAGGATGTGCGTGTGTGTCTATAAGCTACGGCTAACTTAGGAACAGGTTGAGAGTTGATTGCCTAAGCATTTTATAACAACTATTAAAGTAGCATTAACGTTTCACAGAATAGTGCGGTCATTACGAAGAGGTTGTCTAGTTTTGTGGCGAAAGGCACTAATGAGGCAAACGTCGAGGAGGCACAGAGTCAATAGCACGTTTAGTGATAAATAACCAATCAACAGTTACGTGTGAAGAACTTCCTATTGATGACTAATATAATAGGGGAAATGAAGAAGATTTTCTCGATGTTAATTTTGTATACCTACTTATTTGCAAACAAGGTTCGCTGATAAATATCAGTGGATATATATCATGATATATATCACGACATATAGTCAAAACTAAAAAAATTGCAGATTTAAAGTTTACCCTTAAGTAGGTAACACTTGACAAAACATTACAATTCGGATAACCTCTCCCGAAGTGGCAATCTGATCATAAGTTTCGAGGATTCACCAAATAACGTGCAAGTACGGTTAGTTGATGTAAGACTATTACATCAAAGACAATTTTTTTATTGTTACTTTTATAATAAAAACGACAAATAAAATCAAACACAAACTTTTATTCTATAACTATTTATAACACTGACAGAATAAAAATTGCATGTTTTTCTATACACGATATTAGACAATATCCGATATGTATCGGGTGTAGGTATATCGGACATTTTGATATTTTTATTATAAATGTCGGATTTTTACGAACCCTGTTTGCAATAGGTATGGTTATGGCTTGTATACTATACTTTATCAACGACGAATCATTCCTCTTAGCAACTTTATATTTTCGGCGCAGTGTAATTAATATTTAGTTATGGTAATGCGCGCACAATTAAAATTAACGCTTACATATGCAATGTAAACAACTAATTAAGTACTTACTTAATTACATTAAAATTTCACTGCCTAACTCAGGTTTTATTTATTGTAATTGTTGTAAGCACATTAGATAACCGAGGTGTTACATTACATAATGATGGTAACATACTCATAAATGGTGTAACATCGTTCAGTGCAAGTCAGTGAATGACAATTTGAACAGCCAGCTGTCACTCTGTCAGTCTGACTTGTCAGCGAAGTGATGGAGCTTGATGCTGTAAAGCTTTCGTATGACAGACAAGATAATGTGGTTGATTTTGATTGTGCATGAGTTAGCTATTAACACCTTACTTACCTAATAATCGTAATATTATACGATAAAAGGCGTGATAGACGATGTTATGAGAAAGTGTAAAGAAGACTTTATAGACAAGTTATAATAAAGTCCAGATCATTTACCTACCACACGATAAGTGTGTCACAATCGCGTCTCAAAATATCACCTTTGATCTATCTAAGAATCAGAGCATCGTACAGCGAATGTAGGTCAACCAAAGGTAGGATTGACATTGAACGGCAGATTAATCGCGGGTCGTCTCGTGGTGTAAACGGGCCCGCCGCGCCGCGCCGCATTGTTGGCTCGAAGCCAACTGGACCAGCTCTCGACTGAGCCGCAGCAAACAATATCGCCCATAATTACACTATTTATGACCTAACACTAAGCACCGTGGCTTCCAGACTAATTCTTCGATATTAACACTTCGGAAACGACAAAAACTGAACGGATCACTCAATTTAATATTTGGAACGTCTGGGTTATTTTCAGTGCGTGCGAAATTTGATGATTTGCCAAAGTTTATAATGTTTGTCTCGGTCAGTCTTGGTATTTAGACCGCGTAAAGTATTAGTTGCTTTAGTATAACGATAACAGATACCGCTGGAAAGTAAGATGCTATTCATTCTTGTACCTACTCCAAATATGGCAATAGATATCGCGGCTGACTAAAAGAAACCATTATTCTAAAGATAGTCCTAATAATATTTAGCAATACGTCAGTTCTCACCTATTCTTTGGCATAGCTGTAAATGCTGTAATACAAGTATTAATGGATTACAACGCTTTTAATCGTCCGTGTAGTGCCGGACTTAAAGAATAGCACCACCCCATACTTCCCGTGGGTGTCGTAAAAGGCGACTAAGGGCCGTACCGGAGAATGGGCAGCAGCGTTCTCTGTGCATTCCACCACCATACCATACTGCGATCGCCAACCCGCCTGCCAAGCGTGGCGATTATGGCAACCCCCCCCCCAAAAATGACAAGCACAAAAAACACTTGGCCCCTAGTACCCGGCGGCCCGCCTACCCTTGGTTACGGTAGCGGCCAAGGCCACGGTGAGGCAAGGGGTGCTAAGAATCCCCGGAAGAGATCCGGCTACCACAATCACCGAAAACTGGACCTGGCAACATACAACACGCGTACACTCCGGACCGACGAGAAGATCACCGAACTCGAGGAAGAATTGAGCAAGATACGATGGAGTATAGTCGGGGTATCTGAAGTCCGAAGAGAGGGGGAGGACTCGATAATCCTCAAATCCGGAAACTTGCTCTATTTCCGGGAGGGCGACCAGCAGTCCCAAGGTGGTGTCGGGTTTATCGTCCATAGGTCCCTTGTGAGCAACGTGGTGAAGATCGAGAGTGTGTCGACCAGGGTGGCGTACCTTATACTCAGAATATCCGAAAGGTATTCGCTGAAGGTCGTACAGGTTTACGCCCCGACCTCTTCACACCCCGACGATGAGGTAGAGACCATGTATGAGGATATTTCCAGAGCCATGCATGGGTCTAAAACTCACTTTACCGTTGTCATGGGGGACTTTAACGCGAAACTGGGTAAACGAAACGATGATGAGCTGCGAGTGGGGCAATTTGGAGTTGGACGCCGGAACCACCGGGGCCACCTACTGGCCAGTTTTATGGAGAAGGAAGGCCTCTTTATGATGAATTCCTTCTTCAGAAAACGTGAGCACAGAAAGTGGACCTGGCAGAGCCCGGATGGTGCAACTAAAAATGAGATTGACTTCATTATGTCGACGAAGAAGCAAGTGTTCAATGATGTCTCTGTGATCAACGCGGTGAAAACCGGAAGTGATCACCGCATGGTAAGAGGCACATTGAACTTAAATATCAAGCTGGAAAGATCTCGACTGATGAAGTCTACGCTCCGTCCTGCACCGATCCAGGTCCATAACCCCGAGAGCTTTCAGCTCGAACTTCAGAATCGTTTCGAATGCCTAGGGAGCTCCGTGGACGATTATAACGATGGGTTCGTGGAAACTGTCCATACGGTCGGGTCTAAGATCTTCAAGACCGGTCGTACGAATTCAAAAAAGAGGCTCTCTGATCCTACTTTGCGGCTCATGAAGGAGAGGCGCGAGATGATCTTGCAGTCTTCGGATGATGCGCAAAATTACCGGCAACTCAATAGACGGATCTCCAAGTCCTTGAAAAGCGATCTTCGCCGCTTTAATACAGACCGTATTAAGGACGCGATAGAGCGAAATAAAGGCTCCAAGGTCTTTGCTAGAGATCTGTCTATTGGGCAGAGCCAGCTTATGAAACTGAAGACCGAAGATGGCAGGATCGTATCCGCCAAACCTGAGCTGTTGAGAGAGATCGAGAGGTTCTATGGACAGTTATACACGTCAACAAGTAACCCCGTTATGAATCTGGCAAACGAACCGAGAGCTAGATTGACCCGGCACTATACCGAAGACATCCCGGACGTCAGCCTGTACGAGATTAGGATGGCTCTGAAGCAGCTCAAAAACAACAAGGCGCGGTGATGACGGAATTACGGCCGAGTTGCTGAAGGCCGGCGGAAAACCCGTTCTTAAGGCCCTTCAGAAGCTGTTTGGTTCCGTCATACTCGAGGGCAAAACACCACAGGCATGGAACAGGGGTGTGGTGATACTTTTCTTTGAGAAGGGCGACAATGCCCTTCTTAAGAATTATAGGCCCATCTCACTCCTGAGCCATGTCTACAAGCTGTTTTCGAGAGTCATCACGAATCGTCTCGCGCGCAGGTTTGACGACTTCCAGCCTCCCGAACAAGCCGGATTCCGTAAAGGCTTTAGCACCGTAGACCACATACATACGCTGCGACAGGTTATACAGAAGACCGAAGAATATAACCTGCCTCTCTGCTTAGCGTTCGTGGACTACGAGAAAGCCTTTGATTCGATCGAGACATGGGCTGTGCTGCAGTCTCTTCAACGGTGCCAGATCGACTATCGGTACATCGAGGTGCTGAAGTGTTTGTACGAAAACGCCACTATGTCAGTCCGACTCCAGGATCAGACCTCGAAACCTATCCTTCTGCAGCGAGGTGTAAGACAGGGAGACGTTATCTCTCCGAAACTGTTCACCGCTGCACTGGAGGATGTCTTCAAGGTTTTGGACTGGAAAGGGGCTGGCATCAACATCAACGGCGAGTACATAACTCACCTTCGGTTTGCCGACGATATCGTAGTCATGGCTGAGACTATGGAGGACCTCAGTACAATGCTCGATGACCTCAGTAGAGCCTCCGAAAGAGTGGGTCTTAAAATGAACATGGACAAAACGAAGGTCATGTCAAATGCCCATGTAACACCCACTCCCATAAAGATCGGAGACGCTACACTCGAAGTAGTGGACGAGTATGTTTACCTCGGACAAACTGTCCAGTTAGGTAGGTCTAACTTCGAGAAAGAGGTCAATCGTCGAATCCGACTCGGCTGGGCAGCGTTCGGGAAGCTACGCAATATCTTCTCGTCCCACATACCGCAGTGTCTCAAGACAAAAGTCTTTGACCAGTGCGTGTTGCCAGTGATGACTTATGGCACTGAAACGTGGTCGCTCACAATGGGCCTTATAAGAAGGCTAAAAGTCACCCAAAGGGCAATGGAGAGGGCTATGCTTGGAGTTTCCCTGCGTGATCGAATCAGGAATGAGGAGATCCGCAGGAGAACCAAGGTAACCGACATAGCCCGCAGAATTGCCAAACTTAAGTGGCAGTGGGCAGGGCACATTGCTCGCAGAACAGATGGCCGATGGGGCCGAAAGGTTCTGGAGTGGCGACCACGTACCGGAAGACGTAGCGTTGGAAGGCCTCCCACAAGGTGGACCGACGACCTTGTGAAGGCCGCAGGAACCCGTTGGATGCGAGAAGCACAGAACCGGTCGAAGTGGAAGTGCTTGGGGGAGGCCTATGTCCAGCAGTGGACGTCTTTTGGCTGAAATGATGAACGCTTTTAATCAGAATCTTAGGTAATCCTTCATAATATCCTGTTGCACATTGGCACGATAAACGACGTGTTATGTACAGTATAGCAAAAGTATATTTGGGTCACTTGTCAATACTTATTTAAAACCTGGCTAATTAGCCGGAAATTAGAGAGCTTTGAAGAATGTGCAGAGATCTGCATAGAATATAATTAGTGACATCTGATACATAATGCATGTGACTGTCGTTAGAATGTAAATACAACAGACTCGTAAGAAATACGTTAAGGAACCAATCGGAAATATTTGAAATGTCTAGACGATGACAATCTTTATATCTTTTATTAGCTTCTGTAGTAACTTTCTTAGTAAAAGACGACAATGTTTTTCCGAACATGACATTTTTCGCGCACACTGATAAATGACATCAGTTGGTGCAATATGCATTTACATGTATCTAATTACTCTCTCTTCTCTCCCTCTTTCTCTCTCTATTCGAGAGATAATAGACATCTATTATTGTTATAGCCTCAGAGACTTCTATGTATGTATAGGTAAACTAACTTTGTAAAACTAGCTTTGATCTCTCTTCAGGATATTTTGCGATGCTAAATATGGCAATTTGTCATTGTATTTAATAACAGATAATGCTTTTACTCTCTTTCTCTTTCTTAAAACATGTTTATGAGTACTTCATTTACCGACTTCACGATCAAAAGTCAATGATTGACATGACTCATTATCGTTACGTGGAGGAAGCGGTCGCACACAAGCAGATGAACACAACGACTGCCGACTTAGATGTTCGCGCATCTTCCGGTCATTAGAGAATACTAGTGGTCGCTTTCATGCCGGATGCTGCGCGTGAGTCGAATGATGGATCGAAGCTCATTATTGGTTGAGGATGAGAGTAACTTGAATTATGTGTAGCAAGTTATGAAATCGATGTAGCTAGTAGGAAGATTTAATTGTACATTTCGTTAATGGATGGTTTCATTCATTCTTTGTTTGGGATTTTGTGATGGTTGAATGATTGAAGAATTGAAACGGATAGATTAGATTGATATTGGAAGGGTTTCTCCAAACAATATTGCAAGAAATAAAAATTAGCGTGAGTTAAAAAAATCAGCTGTTCCCTACATTTATGTTCGTATAACTCGTCAAAATGTAGGGAACAGCTGCTTTTTTTTCGCGATTTCAGGTTTGGTCCCATAGTAAAAGTTGATCATAATGATGAGTACAATGACCTCTTAAGAGGTTGTTAATGATTTACCAATAACCATGTATACGACCACTTTAGCTGACCTGGCATTGTATAGGGTTTTCGTACAATGAGAAGTCAGCTAATACTGGAAAACTAAAGTTATAATAGTTAACTAAAACGTCCAAAATTATAATAGTTAACTAAAACGTCCAACAATGATGATTATCAGTTGCATAATCACAATCAAAGATAAATGTAATTAGGTCGATGACACTTCAAAAAGTTTGTTTGTTTACTTACCTTTATTTTACACAATGCGTGTTGGCCAATAGGTACCTACTAAATAACTATAGTACAATAATCAACTTTGTATTTCCATAAGCGGCTTTCGGACTGATTACCTATGTAGGTACCTACTGTTTGTATTTTCTGGAATAGTTTGTCTGTACAGTACCCTAATTACGTAACACACTATCAATCACAATCTGAATCATTTGCTAATCCATTGCTTATGTTCGAAAAATTTGTCTGCTCAACAACGTAAAAAACGCAATGAATGTTGTTGAACTGTCAAAATGAAAGCCATTGCTACCGTTAGTGTGTTACGTAATTACCCCGGAGGTCTGTTCTGTTCGGTACATTGGTTTTGGCTTAGAAACTGACCCAGCCACGTGTATTATTGCAACAAGGAATAGTTTTTCTAATGAGCAACAATATCTATTTATTATCTTTTCACTCGACTTGCTTGAAGGGATCTTGCAAAAATATTTATAAAGTGCGAGATGACGTTATAGATTGACAATTCCGGATCGGATGGCCAGTTGAGAAATAACCTACGTATTATATGATATCTAGGTACTTCATTTCTTGGGAACTCATGTTCATTCAGCGAGTACCTAATAGTAAAAAGTTGTTTATAAGGTTGTCCTAAGAAACTAGAATATTAATAAATTCACACACCCAGGCAAGTTTTTCAGCGTTCCTTATATTTACGTGGGAAGTGACTATAAAATACATAGCTATATTTTGCGTGCTAACACTCCCATGAAAATAGGCTTTTTACGTGTTTAACATTATGGGTTGCATGATAACGCCATGACACGTAGACAGAAACATACTCGTAGAAAGATTACGGGGTATAAAATTCTTATTTGTTGTTCATCTACCAGTAACCACCAATTTGTCTGTCTAATTGCAAACGAATGGGAATTTATTTGTATTGTTATAGTTAACTTTCTCAACTCCAACACTTACTTAATTAACCAACATTTTATAAATTAGGTACCTACACCGTATCAAGTGTGACTTGCTATGATTACGAAATATTTTCACGTATTAAAACTCCATTGTATAAGAAATACATCATAAAAGTATTGGAAGAGCCAGAATGCTTGGCAGTTATTGTGTGGCACTCGGGCCAGGCGGCGGCGGCGGCTACAAAGCGTTACGTGATTGTAAGCAATGTACTTCTTTAACATATACCTACAATACTTCTTCAAATGCATGTTATCAAAGCTACGATGATAACATTTAGATTGAGCGGCTCAAATTGAAACGTTTCGGTTCATGTTATCGAGCACGTGACCACATTCTATATACCATTTTATTATGCCATACATGTCAACGGTGAATGACCCTTTTACAAAATAATAGCTTCATTTATGTTCCTTTTTGTTTCAGGCTTGATCCACCCGCATCACAAAGCCAATACCAAATGGAGAACAAGAAGATAGCGCCGGCGACGCAGCAGCCGCTCACCCAGCAACATCTCATGGCTCATCATGTTCACCCCGAGCAGATCTACTCGCAGCAGCACCCACAACCACAACTAACCCACCTAAGTTCTTCACAAACAGGCCAAATACAACCAAATGGCGTCATGCACCAATTACTGCAGAGTCAGTATCACTCGAACATGAATGCACGATCTCCGCTCCTTGAAAACAGGCACGATTTATATGGCACTGGACACAATCACGATTACGCCAGGCATTACGGAGCAAATGATAATTATAATTATCCGCAGTCACCTCCGAGGCACGAAAGGACAGAAGTGCACACAGATCAAAATGTAAATCATGAGCTACTCCACAATATCCCTAAGGGATACAATGCGGAAGTCTATCAAGATTATTTAAAACGCAACCCACCGAAAGATACCAACCAAATATACCAAAATCATCAACCTATGTATAGGCCTAATGTTAACCCTAATCAGTACGGATCAAAGCCATATCTACCATATTCCAGTAGAACAGGACCACAGAGTAACACTGAGTTATTACGAAGACAGTACAGTGAAATTCAGCAAATGAAACTGCAACAGCAACTTCATTATCAAAATCAGGCACAGATGCATCAACAGCAGAAGTTTGCTGAACGTCAATTGTTACTTCAACAAATCCACGGAGTTCAACCACCACCTAACCTACAAAACAGTATATACTCTGATGGTTCATATAGAGACTTAGATCGATACAGTAGTAAAAACGACTTCAAAGAATACAGTAGCCCTGATATACAAAAAGACATCGACAGTTATGCTAAAAACAATGAGTACAAGGAATATGAGAAACAAAACAGGCAATATGAAACTCAATGGAATCAAAACCAGCAAGCAGAATACAGAGAGCAAGAACAACAATACAGAAGACAAATAGAAGCTGACAAAGGGAAAAGCCAGTCCCCGCCATCGGATTATAATAACCAAAGCCAAAAGAATAATATGAGTGTCGCATCGCCCATGAAGTCTAGCGAATCTAGTAGTCCTAGCGTGAAATCTCCGTCGTCTGACAGTAGGAGGAGTAGCGGTGGCAATCAAGCACTGCGGTCACCTATAGCGCAACGAATACCATCGGCTCCAGTTACTATGTCTGGCATACTTTACAAACAAGGCTCAGACGGATTGAAAGTCTGGAGGAAACGATGGTTCGTGCTGTCGGAGTATTGCTTGTTCTACTACAAAAGTAAGTAAAAAAAAAACAACAATCAGTGTCGATAAATACACAATGCCATATTGTTACTACGAGAGTTTATTCACTTGATGAAGCACAGTAAAAAGTTTGTTGCTTTTTATCCGAATTGTATTGTATTAATGACGTTTTTACGTTACAGGTCAAGACGAGGAGAAACTACTTGGCTCAGTACTCCTACCATCTTATAGAGTATCTGGTTGCACTTCGGAAGACAAAGTACTTCGAAAGTATGCTTTTAAACTAGAGCATGCAAACATGAGAACTTACATCCTCGCAGCGCCCGATCAGGAGGCCATGATGAAATGGGTGAAGGCGTTGACCATGGCCGCACTAATGCAGAGCCACATGTAAGATTACCTTCGAGATCAAATCAGTAGATAGCTACGCCTTGTTGATACCTTCAACAGATTAATGTTGACTTGATGATTGAACTATTACGTTTTTGATAGTAGAATGTTTGAACAGTTGCTTTAAGTTCAAATCTGTTGATTCTAAAATACATTAATTTCTATTTTCAGTGAACGGCCGCAAAAACAGAGCGATCGGACAGCTGCGAAGACAGAGGTGGGTAGTATTGTAAGCACGTATTTCGTACCAGTGCAGGCGATCGGCAATTAGTTTGCCAGAGCGGAACCAAGGACAGCCATTAAGTGGTCGTTATAACTGCAGATAATAGTGTGGATGACGCCGCCGCAAATTGATTGTAACATTAAGAACCTGTTTAGAATGCATTTAATAAATGTATCACAATTGATGGTTAGGTGTCAATTAACAACGACGTGCTATATGAATTACTATAGTAAGTAACTTATTTTGCTTCAGGATGGCGACGAAATACCAACCTACGCTAACGCACCACCTAAGCCAAGACGCTCCAATGAAGGCTACAATTCACCAAGCCCTGACATGTAAGAATAGTTTTATAAAATTATGTCCTAATAAAATTATCAATAAAAAAACAATCGTATTTATACAATTCCATTTCAATGCATTACAGGTACGATCCAAACTATGACTTACTCAAAAAGCCAGCATCACACTATAGTCAAGGCACTAGTCACGCACGATATCAAGACCACGCAAATTATCCAGCCAGTCCAAAACAAGAGCCCATATACACTCGCAGTCCGCAATCTCCACCACCAGTACAACAGCAACCACAGTATCAAACAAAACGCCCACCATATGATACGCAACATCTCTCTCTGCCATTAACAAACACAGTCACCGACAAACTTGAGAACAACCAACCCAGTACATCATCCATGTATAAGTCTAATGCGCAATCGCCTTACTTTGATAGGAATCGAAGTCAGCAGCAAGTAGCACAAGAGAACAGAGAACAAATTTACGAAAGGCAATCGCAACGCAATCCTTTCCTTCAAGATATGACACCTCAGGAAGTTTCCTCTAAAGATGAACGAAGCGAAATGCAGATTAAGAAATCTCGGTCTAATACGAAGGAGGAAAGAGCCGAAATGATTCAAAATGAGATAAATGCCGAAAGTAGAAATAATGCCAAATCTAATCTTGATTTGAACGCTTATAACAGGGATGTGTATGGGGAGCTGAGTTCAAGGCCTGGGAGAGCGGGAAGTGCTATCAACGAACGCTTGTTAGCTGAGAGACGAACACCGGATGCATACGGAAGATCTACAACCATTGCTGCTTATAATAAAGGAAAGATTGGAGATTATGAGGATGTATATTCACAATATGCCACCGAAAATGAATATGGAAAAACTTATGCCAAGTCCCCAAATCCATCTCAAGATCGCGATGGTGTTAGCATTTCTAGTCATCAACAACAGCAACAACAGCAACACCAGCAACAGCAACAACAACAACAAAGAAACCAGGGCAATTATGTAAGTATAACATCAATTGGTACTTTTAATTCCTTTGGGATTAATATAATATATAATTTTTAAATTTAATATTTTCAGCCCCAGGAAAAAACATTCAGTGGACCGTCAGTATTAAGAAGGAAGAAAATGCAATCAAGTGGAATTCAACCACCAATGCCAAGACCACATAGCGCTGATTTTCTTGAATACGAATCTAAAGCTGAAATGTTGAACAAAACTACTCCCACTCGCTCAGCTTATGACACATACAAGGAGCCACCACAACGACCTAAGTCTAGTCTGGATATCAATTCATATTACGATCCCAGTTCAGACAGGTATTATTCCGAAGAAAGCTACGCAGAAAAAATGCGGCAATCCGCACAGTATTTAACACAGGGATTAGTTCCGAGTGTGGCTCCTAAAAATATGGAGATTCCTCTAGCAAAGTATGCTAGCGGTTTAGCAAAGAAGCAACTCAGTACTGCGTATTCCCAAATGACAAATAACAATTATGAAGCTGAGTTTACCACGCGGGATAATGTTAGTTATAATTCAAAATATGGTGATATAGAGGCTTTGAATTCTAATTGGACATTGAAGGAGAAGGAGATACAGAAAGAATATCTAAACAGAAGTGGCAGTGTTATGAGTGATGGGTCTAATGTAAGTGGGTATGTCAAGGAGGCAGCTAAATATGATACTAATGCCGATGGCTTCATGAGGTCTGCAAGTGCGAGGTTGCCTTCAACAGCCCCGGAAAAGGAGGGCGAAAAGAAAGTGCAGCAGGTAAATAAAATCAGATACCGAGTATTGTTATGTGTGTGGCAAGGCTCACATCGGCCTTTCAGTACAACTAATATAAAACTAGGTTATGAAAATAAAAATCGGTGCATTGCATTTTACAGCGTGAAGAATCAATGAAACGATTGTTGGAATGGAAGCAAAGGATGTTGCAATCACCTCTAACAAGAAAAAGCACTCCTGCAACAATATCTTTGGCAAGGTCTCTTAACCATAGTCGTCAGTCTTTGAGATCTGATCAATATAAGCCAAAGACATATACGAATGCTTCCTACAATAGCTATTCTTCTGACGATGAAGGTATGTGATAGCAATTGTTTTTGAGATTTTATTTTCCCATGTATGTATATGAATATGATGTGTTCGTAGGTAGATATTTTGTAGCATGGTTTAAAACATTGATGATTAGAGTGGTGAAAAATATTGGTATCCTAAGCAAGTGTGAAAGGAGCATGAATCTGTTTATTTTATCATTTAAATTTTTATAATATTTTGCATGAACAGAAACTGCGAAAACTTGCCTTATATATTTAAAAAACGTTAAGAAATGAAAAAAGTTCTTTCAAAAGAATATTGTATAGCATTAACATATAATTCAAAACATTATTTTACGCAAACATCCATCATGCCTTAATTTACAAAATTCTATTAAAATTCTAAGATCATTCATTTTTAATAATTTTTTACAAATAATTTGGGCGCGTACAGTACTGTTTTCCCTTATAAATCCTATTATTTAAAATAATGAAAATGCCATTTAATAAGAAAAGATTTACCTATTCATTATTTTTATGTGTATTATATTATCATATGGAACACCTGCAGTAGCATTATGATGACTTCGCTTTGCGGAGAAGTACCTTCCTGCCTGCGGGGTCATTGTGCCACTAACATAACTTTACTGGTCTATTATTCGGTGGTGGGTTACGAATCTTAGTTCTTGTTGGTTTTATTTTGAGTAGTTTGCGTCACTCTAACACCCAGCCAAATATACTAACATTGTGGTGACCATAAGGAACACTTTGAACCATTATTATGTATTGAATAATTACTATTGGTATAGTAATTATCGGTTTCACTTTTGCACCTCAGAGGGAACATCGGGCACTGATCTGCAAAAACCCAGAGAAATGCAGGCAGGAAGGTCTCAAAAAGTGAACCTAACAAGTCCTATCATTATGCGACCTATAACCCCGCACTCGCCCTCAATTGCACAAATTGATCCAGTGGAAAATTCTTCTAGCGAAGAGATGAAAATTACGGATAGCACCGAAAATACTTACCAAAACATTATTTGTACAATATCTATTCCTAAAGTAGACTTGGAAGATAACGGCAATGATTATGAAAAAACGACATTTGGACTGGAACAAGAAGAAGTACAAGAAAATCCTCCACCAACCATGTCTGAAGATGGATACGAAACAGAAGACAGTGAAGCTGAGTCTGAAACGCAAATGGAATACACTGATAATGATTTAGACGAAGTATTGTTAGACTCTGAAGACGAAAATCCAAGTAGACAACAAAATAGCGACGAAAAAGATAAAGAAAATAATGGCGCGATTGAAGAAGATATTGAAGCAAAATCAGAAACACCTCCGGTTAGCATTTCTGGAGAGAACCATTATTTACCTATGAGTCCCAGAAAAATGTCTGTAAACGAACCTCCTCATAAAGCTATTTTCGAAACTTTTAGTGTATTTGATCAATCTATGCCACAAGGATATGAAGACAACCCATACGTAGAAATGAATTTAGGAAACGAAGACGATGATACTCAGACATATGAAGTAGTTTGTGTTAACAACGGAAAAGTAGAACCTGTTTATATGGAACTTAATAATTTATCGTCTAACGACACTAAATCGCAAGATGAAACTGCAAGTACTAAACTATTGGATACTGCATCGAATTTTGCTGACTCAAAAAATCACACTTTAAAAAGAGCTGCCAAAACTGATAAGAGCACAAAAGATAAATCTGAAAGCTCTGATGTTGACGACGAAACAAATAAAGATGCTTCTCTGGATTCACCCTTCAGTAGATTTAGTATATCAGATACTTTCCGTCCAGCTTCATATTATTTAAGCAGTAGCAAAAGTACTTTAGATGTTCATGATTCTGACAGTGAGATCGCTTCACCTCCACCAGTTCCAAGTTCATCTCCTCCTTGTGATGACTTATCGGATGATGCTCTGTCCAAATATATCTTAGAGAAATTAGACAAATCAGATATGTCGTACGATAATTCCATTTTGAAAATGCTAACAAGTGAAAATCAGAAGATGAATACCGTTAAACGAAAAACTACATCGCTAATGATTTATGGAAGTCGAACATCTATTCATGACACTCTTTCTAGAGGGGAGAAAATTCGAAACAGTAGAGCAAGCCTTACTAACGACATTAATAAAATGAATGGAAGTTCTAGTCATTTACTTAGCAGTACTTTACTTGATTACTATAATCATTCAAGCAGCATTGAAACAGATTCATTGAGAAGTTATAGTGCAGATAGAGGTTCGTCTCGATTATCACTAGAATCAGATGTTAGTAGTAAGTTTGATTTAGTGCCCTCAAATATATCTTCTGAGGTTACTAGTTTGAATGAAAGCGAATCAGCTATAGATTATAGACATCCTATTGGATATCGAGATTTAGAAATGATGATAAAAAGAAGACCTCTTTCTGATGAATCATTGTTTGAATTGGTAAAAGCCGAATTGCCATTTAATAATAATGTTCCTACTTACGTAGATTTAGATAGATATTTAGATAATTTACAAGCTGGTACAAGTGAAGCACAAAATGTGAGTTGTCAAGGCAATTCTCATTTGAATAGTTCAGCTCCAGAAACGTCTAATTATAAAGATAATGTAATACAAGCTGCTCTACAAACTGCAACACACACTCGTTCGTCAAGCACTCCTATAAATCATAATAATAGATTAAATAGCTTTGGCAGCAGGAATTCAATCGGACAACAATGCCGACATATAAGTGAACAAACGTCTAGCTACACAGGCTCACAAAGCTCCTGCTGCTCCTCTGGAATACCTAAGTCACCAATGTCCTATTATTGCAAAAACATGGATGAAGAAAAACTTTTAAGTAAAAACTTAAACAGTGAAGATTTTTCTGATAAGGTAAAAGAATTTGAAAACGAAAAGATGTCACTTCGCGCAGGAAATGAAACGAATGCTTCTTCAACCTCCACAGGATTTCATAGCAGAGAAAGCTCTACGGAACACAGTGCTCCTTATTACTACTCTGATCTTTCTTCACAAGAGCATATTAATGTTTTACCTACTTCTCATTACCTGAAAAATACTAACCTTCATCGGAAATTGAATAACCAACGGCGCAGGGGACCATTACATAAGAAAAATGATATCTCGCATATTCATAACCCCATTCGAAATAATCAACTTATATTATCTGAACCATCTTTTGAATTAGCTGCTACAGCTAGAAGTGTGTCTGTTGAGTTTTTGAGCGCAGCTGTTAAGGATCCTGAGATTGATATGAAGAATATATACGAGTCTACTGGTGGCAGAAATTCTAAAATTCCAGAATCAATGAATTTGTCAGGTCTTGGATGTAAAAGGAATTCGAGTAACCATAGTAATCATGAAAACTCTTCGCCGGATTCAAATCCAAATTCTTTAATAAAGCTCTCTAGCACAAGTATGTCATCCCACTGTAGTGGAAATTCATCAAACACCGTATACTATGACGCCGAAGCAGACGCAGGTGCCTATGAAAATTTTGTTTGCCAAGGAGATAAACACTGGGACGAGGATACCCTGTGGAGAGATAATTTAAGACGTGTATCTCATAGGCATGCTCGATCCATGGATGACTTAGATTCGATGCCAGCGGGACCATCGCTATCTGCTAAGATAAATGAAGCCTGCGGCATGAGTAGCATCAAAAGAGTAAAGAAAGATGGTACAAACAAAATATGTAGAAATGTCACTTATGTAAATTGTGACATACAAGGCAGAGTTTTAAGAAATAGGGAAAGTAAATCTAGTTTTCTTTGCAACTTTTTAGAAGAAGAACAAAAATTGGACGAAAACGACGTATATGTTAGCCTCGCTGAAAGTGCAGAAGTGTCATTAAAACAATCAGATGAAGGTGTCTATGAACAATTAGCAGTCGAATCAAATAATCCGATCGTTCTCACAAATAAAAGATCTTGTGAAGCTGAAGAAAGGAATAAGAAAAAGTTTGAAATTGATAGAGAGAAGCTTAGACAGTGGGATTTGATGTCAAGTGGTTTAATGAAAGGTAGGGTAGGACGTGTGCGGGGCTCAGGCGCTAGTGGGGGCGGGGGAGACGCTGCCTGTAGTACGGACACTGGAACTGATAGTGCAAGCAATGAAGGTATCCTCTAACATTCTATGGTCCTGTAAGGTACACTATGTAAGTTATATTTCTGTTACAATATTAAAGCAAAGCAAAGTCATTGTTTCTTATAATAATTGGAAATGTAAATAATTTGGCATTTTTATGTTTTTCTTATCAATTTAATTTAAAATTAGATTTGGTTCGAAGGAAGGGTTGAAACACGATAAGGTGTAAAGAAAAACCAAGCATGCGACTTTAACATGGATTGTGTTTTTTTTTGTAAATAGTAATCAATATTTCTACTAATACGCGCACTGATACACACTTTATCATGTTTACTTCTCGAAATTGAAATGAAACAAATTGGATTTATCCATAAAAGTATTATGTAACTCCAATCTCACAAAACTAATTCTTGCAGCTTCTATGACAATGTCAGGCGCGCATACGGAATCTGGTACAAACAATAACACGACAAATCAGCAAGCTTTGTCAAAGAAAGCTTTTCTCGGAAGTAACACGTCCATTGGAAGGACCAGCCGGGACGCCAACATACCGGTACGTGCAGTGAGCCCGAGGGTCAGATGGGTAGAAGATAAACAATCTAATGATCATTACGGCTCACAACAAATGTCAACGTCTCAGCAAAATGTAAGATCGTTTAGAAATTCATCAAACCCTATAACATCAGCTATCGATAACTTTCATTTAGCAAAGAAAAAAGAGGGAAGCTTTGGACATAATGTTGATGTGATTCTTTTACTTTACAGTTACATGCTTTGAGTACAACAGAGGACTCTTGGGCTTCAGCAAGATCTCCATCAAGAGCTTCACAGCAACCTATCAGAGCTGTAAGCCCTAGAGTTCGAAGGAATACTGAAACTGACGATATGGTATGTGGTCATGGGCACTTAGCCATTAATGTTTTAGTAGTTGCGTTTTTTTTAATGTGTTCTCATTTTTTGTTTGTTTGTTAGTTAGCTTTCACATTTTGTATTTATTTTATTATTTGTGCATTTTGCTTTATCATTTGTGTTACGTTTTGTATTATCATATTAGCAACGAGGGCAGCAGCAGCCGAATCAAAATGAACAGTTAGGTGAGATTCCTACTGCTGGTGAACTTCTTGGTCGAACTCACGAAGAATTGGTGTTGCTCTTGATTCAATTACGACGACGCCATGCGGCAACCCATCGGGCCATCGAGCAGTGCTGCGCACAAATCAGTAGCATTGAGGTGTTTGTTAATGCTTTTATTATTCTTTGTTTAGTTGCATTATTTTTTGTTTTGATTGTCTTTCAAATAGTGTTGTAGTTAAATAGTTTTGATAAACTTGAAGTCAAAGAAGTAAAAAGCTATTGTTCACACCCTTATAATGTTATTCTTCGCAGGATTGTCTCAGTTCTCTAAAAGCAATGGAACGTGAAGAAAGTCTTCAACGACTCGAATTCCTCAAGAATCAATTAATGGAATTGGAACATCAGTACGAAAAGAGCAAACCTCTCGTACAGTTAGTGGACAATATGGTTAAGTTGGGATCTCTTTACAATAGACCTGGTTCTACCATCGAAAGGCTGGAGAGGAACCAGAGGCTACGACAGAAAGTCTTGGCTGAACATGCTCTTGAGCAACAAAGGTATGGCCATCCTTTCCGTTGTTATTCTATTTGTTTGTATTGCTATTCTATTTTATGTGGTGAAACTTCACAGATAAGACGGGTGTCACGTCTGTGAAAGTTCACCAGCAGTTAATTTGTGTAAGTTAGAAATTTCTGTAAGATTAAAACTGATGTAATTTACAGATGGCTAGAAAGTGTTGCCGCAGGAAAATCTTTGGAAACTGAAGCATCTCGAGCGAGAGTGGCAGAATTATGGGCATTAGAGCAAGAGCTCTCTGACGAAGCTGCCATTCTGCAAGGATTGAAAACTGATAAAGATGCTATAGAGAACTTACTTTCTGGTAAGATAGGCCTCATTTTTATAAAAAAATATTGATGAAATAGCCCGCGACTTCGGTCGCGTGATATCAATATCTACCTTTGTTTTTTTTTCTATTTCTAAAATAATAATACTTACGTTAACGGTCTAATAAGATATGATACGGTTTATTTTTCCAGGTGTCCGCGGAAAGTTAGACAGTGTCCACAAAGGAGAGTTGAATCTTGATGGTAACCCTGCCCCAACTAGAAGGTCAGCACCCACGAATAACCCTGGAGGAGGTGGTCTAGAGGAGGAACTGGCGCGCGTGCAACAGATGTTGGCGCACAATTCTAAGGTTTATAAGGTTTTCGTCTATATCATGCACTTTTATTTTTTGTTTATTTATACGTTTACCTATATTACTCCTACTTACATAATAAGTAATTTTTTAATATTTTTTATATTGCACTACTTTGAAGAAGTCTTCAAGAAAGATGTTGATAGCGAGATTGATAAAGAACCATAAAAAAACTTTGTGTATCTTAACTTATTGCAAATATTTATGTATATTTCAATATGTAGGTACATATACTTGCATGTTTTTCTATTGTTGTTGTCTTTTTTAACGCATGAGAAAGAGGACCAAAAAGCGAATACAAGGTAAAACCTAAACATAAAACATCATTTAAACAGAAATTAGAGCAGACCGTGGCAGACAACGCTCGTCTAGAGCGTGAGCTGCAGCAGCTGCGGCGCGCGCTGCAGGCGAGGCGAGCTGCCGGACACCAGCATCACGCCACCAACCCCACCGCCATGCTCGAGGACGGTCAGTATACAGGAAGATTTTTTTATCACCATCCAAATGTTTACAGGGTGTTCCATGAATATGACAACTTTCACTATGGGACCAACTCTGAAATCACGAAAAAATCAACTATTTCATACAAAAGTTGTCATATTCATGGAACACCCTGTAAAAATTTGGATGGTGATAAAAAATCTTCCTGTAATATACACAATGGCGAAAAACATAGTAAGAATGGAGTACAGGAGAACAAAGTTCATTCTCCACCACTTGTGGGATTAATAGTTGTAAAGAGAGAAAGAGAGAGTGACAAAGACGATGCTCTACAAAGCCGATCTTTTTCTGAATCTCGATTAGCCATTTTTATGGCCGGTTTCCTTTTCGCAGCCCACTTGGGCTAGTCGGATAACAATAAAACTATTTGTCAGTTTAAACGAAATAAAGGTCTATGTGCTGTAGGTACTAATTGCATCATGTTTGATTGCAGAAGTGTCTCGAGTCCAGCAGTTGGTGACAGCGTTGCAGCGCCAGCGACAAGAGCTGAGCCGCGCCGTCAGGCACCTGACTCAACAGTCGCATGCGTTGCAGAATACCCACGACGCTATGCCTGGTCAGTGAAGTTATAATCTATGAGAACGTTTCTACTTTTAGCCTAAACTGTTAAAATGCCAACTTAGGTACTGCTTTTGGATAACAGAACATGCTTATCAACCATTAGCTCAGCTCCATCTCTCACTTTTGCCCCGAACTAAAAACAGACTGTCGTTAGATATTACGTCTGGCCAATTGGTCAGCATTTCTGTTACTGATGAATGTAATCATTCATAGTCTTCAAGACATAAAAGTATTTTCTATTTATTTCCTAGGCAAACGTCGCCCCATGTCATCCTGGCAGGAAACCAACCTGGACACGGGTCATACTATCGACCACGGTCACTCCGACTACGACTATGACGTAGGACCGCTGATGCCGCCGGGTCATTACGAGCCATCCAACGTTGAGACGCCTTTGTATGTGGATACTAGAGGACCTGGTGCTGACGTCACTTCTCCGCTCAACAGCGAGGACTTACAGCATGCTGGATTTAGTAAGTAGACTTTCATCACGGTAATGCTATACATATAATGTGTGTATAAAAATGCTTAACGAAACCGAGAGTCACATGTTCTTCCCATTATTGTGATCATTCTTTGTACTGGACCATACCTAGGAACCTTTTGGTTACGGAGATATTGAAGGACACAGTTCCAATTTTTTTTTTACGTTTTTTTAATGAAAGTAAGTTTAAATGTTATAATTTAAATTTAATTATTACCACGATCCCTACACCGTTACATCATTAGATGCAACAGGCACAGCAACATGTTTTGCATGCATTACATTATGCACTGCCGTAAACATTGAATTTTCACACCAAAACTAATAGGTAGTAGTTTCCCAGCAATCATTCTTGCACTAAGTAACCTAGGTTGATGTTCAGAATGCGAAGGACGGCCTCGTGATGTTCCATTTTACACCCTGTATAGTCGTATACTGTCTTTCAGTGTACTGACTGCCGTTTTGTCGCATAAACGGAGGAAATATTTATCTTTTAAGAGGCCTAAATAAAATGAAAAAAATCTATGCTATGCACATAGTAGTACAGTCACGAGCACTAATATGTCAACACTTAGCAACTTTCAATTGCGATTTTTCCACGAAATAACGAATGCAACGTTGAAATACGACACTTTAATTAAACCTATGGGTTCGAAAATACTATGTTCCTAATAATATAAAATTACATTCAAAAATAAAGGAGAAAATCGCCTTTGAACAAAGCCAAGTGTATACATACTTATGCTCGTGACTGTACGTAGTAGTAGTTTAGATTATTAATCTGTTTTTTTTTGCAGGCAATCTCACAAATGTAGAAAAGCAAGAAATCAAAACAGTCCGCATAGTCAAGCGTGAGAGTGAACGACGCCAGAGAGATCGCGAACGTTCTCTGCAGCCCATGTCCGACTGGCCCACAAACAACATCACTGCTAACTTAGACCAATTCCTGGAGGAAGAACTCGTACAATCCCTAAATTACTCTCGATCAACGTCATTACCCCGAAACGAGCAATACGAACAAGTATACGGCATAAGGCGTGATAATAATTACTTACAGCCAAACATGGATCTCAGCCCTAAATATGTATCGAGTCCATCTCTATCCAATTACGACTACTCTCAAAACATGTCTTCTCTTAGCAGTAGCTACAATAAAAGCTACGATAGGTCTGGATACGATCGCAACATGTCCTTATCAACGCAGTACTTGAATAGCCCCACGGATAGTTCTAGGACTTTGACGAATGATCCTTTGTCAAAGACTAGCAGTGTTGTCAGCCTGACGAGGTCGCACATGGAGTTATCACCGATATTTAAGAGTGAGGCCGCTAAGCAGATCATTACAGAGATGTCTGGCGATGCTCCGAAGAACAGCTCTTTGCACAGACGGCAAGTGCCGAAGGAGAAGAGGAGGCATTACACGGCACCACACCATCTCAGTGCCAAGACGCTAAATGAAATGCCCAAAGACGCGTATAATCAAGATGTAAGTATTAGTTGTATACACATATTTTTACAAATCATAATTTTTCAAACGCTAGCGCAAACGCAAATTCCTTAATATCTATTAAGTCGAACTCTATTGCATCGCTATGACGAAAAATAAAATTAATAGAGCTGAAGAATTAAACATCAGTAAATACTATCATCATCTTCCTGTCCTTGTCCCATGTTACTTGAGGTTTGCACAACACGTTTTCTTCTTTCATTCTCCTCTGTCCACAGTCACGCTATCATTCACTCCCTTCTCTTCTTTAAATTATCCTGTATCTTCATAACCAAAATCGACATTAAAATGAACATTTTGTCCAGAAGATGGGTCGTTCAGTGGACGACGCGGACATGGAGCGTGCTTTACGTGGCGCAGCACCAGATGTGGTGCGGTCTGCACTACCACCACACGCACTCAGACTTGCTGATAACACCATCGATCAGCTCCTAGCTGCGCCACAGAAGATTCTGATTCCTGAGAGATATATACCGGAGAAGGTAAGTGTCTTAATAAACGTAGTTTATTAAATGTGTCAGGAATTTTATTTAGAATCAATACATATAACTTTGCCGTTTCGAAATGCATATTACTTGGTGCTCTCGTGTGTATAATTATTTGACGCATAAATTATCGACAGTTAATCGGTTCAATGAAGCACGATTGTGTAATACACTTTCCAATACATGTTTTATTTTGGATTAGAAATTAGAGTGATTGTATTGTTCCGGTACTAAAGATTCCGGAACCAACGGTAGCATTGTGTAACTACATCCAAGTACAAATTAATTAGAACTTGCTAATGAATTCAATTTACACAAAACAATTTAATTAACCATGTTAGTTGAGTAGAAAAATCAGATCTACTTACATACATAAATACAAGAGACCAATAGCATGGGAATAAGATTATATTAAAAGACATGAAGCAACATCATCAAGGTGACAAACTTATCGTATATTGTTTTCTCACAGCCTCCAGAATTGTCTCCAGAGGAGCAACAAAAGAGACAAGAGAAAGTGGAGTCGATAAAGAAAATGTTGACAGGCACATCGGCTGACCCCACCAAGGTATGCATAACACACCTGTTATATCACTACCAACTCACTTCCGAAGTAGATTTACGTTATGATGCGTAACTTCCTGAAGTTTTATAAATAACGGGGCATACATTCTATGAATGTATGAATTATTACTATTTCCGATGACTACTTGAACTGTTCTTACTTTAATGAGGTGAACTGATGCATAGAGACCATGTGTATTTGCTGTACACTAAGATATTTTTAACTTCTTTTCCGAAACTTTGAGCAACGCTTCTTCATAGTTTTTCTTCATCAGTCTCAGTTGGAAATAGTTCATCATCCACATAGTTATCTACTTCATATAGTTGATACTGTACTTTCTGTACATCTAATGCATTCAGTCCTCATTAACTTTCACTATATTAAACAATGCACCCTAAATTCGCTCGCTCTGCTTTCATTGTTGTTGGAATGAACTTTTTTATACTTTTTGCATGTTCATTCTACTCTTGACTGATTACCCTAGACCTAAAACCTGAAAATAATGTATAGACTATAAATAGATTGGTGTTTGCAAATGGAATATAGTAAAAATGTTCGCTATGGTCGCTCATCATATTGATACAAATGATCCATGTGTCCACTTTGAGGTCTAATTTTGTTCTATGAAAAACATTGTTTTCTTTTTGATATTAGACAAAAACTATTGTATTGATAAAAAAAACATAATAACTCAGTATTCAATTCTGTCTGAAAACACCGCAAGAGCTTGTATAGCCGCTTCGAATGTTGGCTGTAAATATGTAAACCGGCACAGTCCTACATGTGTGTGCTTGTATGATGACCGTTAGAGTCCGGACGCTGGCGAGAAGCGGCAACGGGAGCACTTGCTACAAATGAACCAGATACTCGCCAAGCAGGTCACTGAGATGAGCAAAATCATCGCCGGTAAGGACGTTGCTTCATATTAGTTTTGCCTCCTACCGTACTACTTGCATACTTACAGTATTTGTTGTCAATTTTATTTATATGTGTAAATGTTTTTATAAATCTGTTTTTATAAATTATTCCACGATTCTTTTAGCAAAATTAATTTTCTTCTTAGTTTAACTGGATAAATAAAATAAATTACAAGCTAAATGTAGGAATTATGGATTTATGAAACAGATTTTTTGTTGCACTAAATTGTCATATTTCGTTTTAATTATTCACTAATTGTATGTACATTTTTAAAGCTATATGAGAAATGTTGTCTGCAACCTCACATCTCACATATTCAAATATTTTTGGCAATCTGGTGTACAGCCTTAAAATATTTGTACTTGTAACTGCAAATAAATGTTTAATATCACCTTTTGCAACATGACACTAAATGTTCATGTAGACTCCAAACATTGTATGTCTCACATTTTGATTTTTTCTTAATTTTCTCACAAAATTGCCATTTTGACGTATTTTATCTTCTATTCAAAGTAGCAATTGTTGTTTTTGATGTGACTAACCCGAACACGTGTGTGTCACGCCTGTAACCGTTTGCTTGATGTTGTTTGTCCCATTTGTGCAGGAACCAACACTGAGCAAGGACCGTCCGCATCCAACCACTGATAGCCAGACACTTACATTTACACCTGCACATTTCACGTCTCCTCCACATTGTCCACTTCCATTAACTCAACCCTGGGTACAGTAGCATCTTTCTTCAAAAACACATCCATATATGAAAATATCTGTACAGTGATGACTATTGCAGGATAATGCTCTGTGTCCATTTCTATTAATACATAAATTGCTTCAATTCCCTCAAAAATATGTTATGTAAGTAAATTGGCTGACTCGGACGGTTCTTCGAAGATACCCACTACCCAGTGTGTTGCGGCATGGTTTCGTTTTTTGCATTTTGTTGTAAGTAGCTCACTTATATTTATTTTTAGTTTAATTTCATTAATAGTTGCATTGTTTTTGTTTGCATTTTGATGTGTGAATGGTGATTTGAACTAACAGATCCTTTCTTTGTGAATCGTATCTAATAGTTTTATTTAATTTTATCAGTTAAAGCGTTAGAAGAACTGCCTCACAATGGTAATGCTGGCGACTTGGACGATCGGTCACCAGACGTAGAGCTGCCCATCTACCAACAAAGAGACAACTTCTTTACCTAGGACTACGGAAAAACTCGCAAAATCTATGATAAAATATTATCCATCACTTTACATAGAACCTAGTTGAATTAATCTTTATGGTTTTTGATACACAAGATCACTTCAAAATAAAGAATCAACCAACACAATTGACTACACTGATATTTGGCTGTCTTTGGCTTAGTAAAATGATACGTAGGTAATTAACACCTTTAATAAAACTTGAAATATAGATAACCAAGCTGGGCTTTAAATAAAATATAAGCGGTCAATGTAGAAAGTTCAATTAATAGAAACTAAAATATTATTGTAATCGTTTCTTCGTATGTTTATAAGAAAGGTGATTATAAATCAAATATTAAAATCCTTTATAGAAAAATAGTGGCATATAATTGAATCTACTTTTTGATAATTAGTGAAATTATGTGGTGTTACTTCATACATAAATATTGTTGTAACTTATTTGTGTGAAAATGAGAAAGGCTATTATTTGACTGCTTACAAAAATATATCATACATAATATTACAATGAAAGATGTTTAGAATGTACCAGAACAGTTCGATATTTTGTGGATCTCCATCTTTTTATGTGTAGGAACTAGATATTTTAATGTATTTTGTTGAAATAAATTCGACTTGCATTGTGCGTTCCACATATCGATCAAAATATCATTTACATGAATTTGTAATTAACTGCTAGGAGATAAATAGGAATTGTTTTTTTTTGTAGCACTTGCTCAATCTTGTGGACATTCCTTAGCGATGTTATATATTTTGTAGAAATACAAATGACACTCTAAAAGATACTTAAAATATGATTTTGGTCAGTTTGTATTGGCATACCGTTAAAGTCAATACTCTGAACGGCTACCCTTCCTGACACATCTAGATACGACGACGGCGTATTACCATATTCAGATGTTCAAACAAATTCTCCTTACAGCCCTTCGATGTATTGAATATGCGGTTATTAAAGATTATTTTTGGTATATAATACAAGTCTTCTATGTAAAAGGCCTTGAATTGTTACTTTAGAATTAAGATGAATAGCGAAATGTACCTAGATGACATTATAATGTATACAGTTGCCATGTTTATTGAATAGAAAGTGCACATTTATATTAATTATTATTATAACTTTAGATAACGAATGACAATGCGTTTTAGTATTTTTTCGTTTAATTTGTCTGTACTTTAATGTAAATATTAATCATACATTAAGTTTTAATTATTTAACTTTTGTGTACTTACGTTTTCATTTAGTTTATTGTAGGTATGCACATTATGTAGCTCGTCAATTACTTTTGTACCTAGTATTGTATGAACTTATGTGAATTTTAATGTTTATGTATCAAATATATCTAACCCTGCTTCGTTTTATTTGGTAGCTGAAGCAACGAAATCGTTTTGTGATTCAAATATACGCGATTATAAAATTTGGATGAATACTATAACTCATTCATAGATGTAATGTTTCATTAGAGGAAGATTTACGGTAGGATCGTTGTAATTATACTTCGACTACATTTTGCAGACGATAACTTGCAAATTGAGACAGATAAGTGTATAGTTAATGGCGAGGGGACAACAATTTTATTTCATAATTTACAGTTTATGGGCTATAATGTCGTTTTTTATTGATGGAAGTTTAGTAGGAAATGTTGAGGAGTACAATAGGTATTTGCTGCAAAATGAAGTCATGCTGTGGGTAGGTAACTCTAGGTAGTAAACGTATCAATGTTCACAATGTCTTAAAAGCTTTAAATATTCCTGCCTACAATCGTTTCTCTAGCTACTTAGTTCAGTTCAGTTATAATAATTTGTACAATTAGCTTTTACCATTTGAAGTAAATTTCAAATTATTTGTATGTACTTATTTAGGAGAACAAAATTTCTTTTGTACAAAATAAAATATGTTGTAAAATTTAGTGCCATGGTTTAGCATTTCTATTTTTTTTACGGTATTTTTGTAGTTCGTTAGACTGCCAGTAATCATTTGCCTACAACAATGTGTGTTAGAAAATATAATTCTTAAATTAAGGGCTCATGGAGCTATATTACTTGTTAGGACACCTTGCCATTTTCCCCGTTTTAATTACTTTTTGACAATATATCACTTCCCTAAAGCCCCAAAGACTGTATCTTATATATCGATATCAACATTGATTTGTTTTTTGCTGTCAATTATATCTACCTAGATAACCTTATTATATGATGAAACGCTATGAACTTCCAAAAATGTTTTTTACTAGTGGACTTTCATAAAAACAATTTGATTTTGAAATACTGGAGTTTTCCGAATTATTGTACTGTAGGACATATAAATTATTAAAATGAATTAATTTGGTATGAAAAATATAGTTATTTCGTCACTCACCTACTTAGATACTATATTTAAATTGTAACGGAATATAGGTATTCCTTATCGACTCAAATTATATTTAAAAAAACTGTAGATACGATTCCTGAATAAATAAATGTTATCGATTCCTAAAAAAATCCTATACTAAAATAAACTTTCTAGGCGCATGAAGCCATTTAATAACAAAAGTAACATACATATATATAATAAAGGGAAGATTTATTAGTATTTGCTATTCCTCAATATAATGATATATATCGCCTTATAAATGTAGACTGCCCGTGTTCGACAAAGATTTCTACTTCAATATATATTAGAGATAGATGGTAGACCCTGTAGCCCCTAATATTCAACAAATAATTCTGAGTATATACACTTTGTAATTATATGTAGTGATATGCTAAAGCTTATTAATTGACTGTTGAGAATTTTAATAGATCCTATAGAAGCAAGTGGCCATATAATCAAAGTACATATATCTAAAAACTGTATTTTTTCTATTGAAAGACAATTCCAACTGCAACTTCTGGTATTGTCCTTGTCAGTGACTAATTGAATATTGTGTGTTTCATTTCTATAAATTATGTTGTTCATGGATTCATGGGCTCGTGGCTAAATGATACCAGCCGAACAGGACCGAAGGTAAAGTTACGCTTGCCGCGGTCGTTTCGCGGATGGGTAACCATCCATTTCATATCGACACCCCTGCACGTTAAGCCCCGGATGTCATTCATAGATATTCTTTGACAGTCGTTACGGTAGCTAGAAACCCAAATGTCTGGCAAGTCTTACCAAGTGTTACCCAGTAACTGGGTTGTGGAGGTCAGATAGGCAATCGCTCCATTTATAATACTGATATTCATCTATTCACTATTCAGCTGCATCCGCTCAGACTGGAAGCCGAACCCATCATAAGTGGTATAAGAAAAGACTCGGCAGATTGATTGTTCATGGATTCACAAATAATTTTATATAGATGTTTTATTTTAATTTAAATAAAGCTGCTTTCTTCGAACGTAGCCTAACAGAAGCCCCCACATTAGAAGTACTATTTTGACTGCCTTAAAATTAGTTGTTGTGTAAATACCTACAGGGAATTGTGCATATTGTTTTATATTATTGACTCGATCCAATTTTACATCAATCCTTGTATTTATAGCGCGTATGTTGTTCACATCTGAAAATAAATAATATGCTGTATTACTTTATTGGTTTTATTTGACGTTTTGAATTTCCTAATAAAATAAAAAATTGGTTTCCCTGTAATTGAAAACAACTGACGTTTAGCAGATTGATACTTAAAGATAGACTGTTCATAAACCTATATTTGACAGTTGTGAAACATAGCCGAGCTATTCACTGCTCAGTCTAATGATAATATGAAGGGTAAAATATTATAATTTATTTATTTAAACATTTCGCATGCAAAAATAGCAACAAAGGCGAACTTATGCCTTATGTATTCTATAACAGTCAACCAAGGGCAGTAAAGAAATTAGATGGTAGGAGCTTTGTTTGAGAGGAATAATAATAAAAAAATCGGTTAAGTGCGAGTCGGACTCACGCACCGAGGGTTCCGTACAAATTTGTAGGTATGTAACTACTTTTTTTCTTTACTTGTGCTACATGACCTTACTTCTTGCCAAATTTCATGATTCTAGGTCAACGGGATAAATTTTGATTCCCTTGAGAGTGTCGACGTTTTTTGCGGCATAAACGGCCGTATCTTTTTTTTACGTTAACTTAGAAGTTTGATTTTTTCACAACTTCAAGGGACTGTAGACCTGAGTATATGGTATTAATTTCAACTCCATATCTCGACAGACAGACAGACACACGGACAAAAAAGTGATCCTATAAGGGGTTCCGTTTTTTCCTTTTGAGGTACGGAACCCTAAAAAACATTAAATCTATAATAATATTATAAATTCGAACGTAACTCTGTCTGTCTGTATGTTACCTTTTCACGCCTAAACCACTGAACGGATTTTGATAAAATTTGTCAGAGAGATAGATTGCATCCCGGGGAAGGACATAGGATAGTTTTTATCGACATACCTCACGGGTGAAGCCGCGGGCGGAAGCTAGTATATATCATAATGAATTATGAATGAAATAGGTGCACAGCTGAAGTGGAAAAATGCCAACTAACTTGGAGGGCGCCATGCAGGATCAATAACGGTATATAGGACGTAAGTATTTATTTTTTGGATCGAAGTCTTTCTGTGAAGGATCAACTATTTAATTATTGTTTGCGAAAATGTCATATGGTGCGGAGAGTTATCTACTATTTTTTTCCTTTATAAATTATCACAATTGGCGATACTTTATTCACATTACAATCTAATCTAGCTTATTAGCTAATAGGTAATTTAAATATAACTTAAACTGTTAAAACTATAAAATTAAGAAATCGACCATTAACATCTTTCTTATTCACTTTAAGTTAAGGGAAGACACTTGATTCACGTGATCTTTATAAAAGTCAGCATTTACATCACAGTTTAAGTTCACTTATACTGTACTAAACTAAATCCAAAGTATTTACTCATTTATTCTTCCCACTAATTCAGTGTTGTCAAGGAGTTAGATCGTCTCGACATTCAAATTCAAAATATCTTATTGTGGGCATATGTTAGTTACAGGTCTAAACAATAAATTAAAGTTCCAATATGTCTTGACTAATAGGCGTACAATAATTATGTAGTGGCATTACATTTAAAATTGTTTTATTTGTCAAAAGTTATTATAAATGTCAAAATGTCACGCGATGATGAAGTCTGTAACTAATATTTGAGTGTGCAACTCACCCCCTGCCATTTTATCCGTGTATATATAAAACATTGGTCAGGCAGGGGTCATAGTTGTTCCATAGTTCTTGGTAACAAGTCCACTTTAGCCACCCAAACCCATAGTCTAACTTTTTATTTTTCCATATCCTGCAATAGTCGTCCTACACCAACCGTTATCCTTGGGTGCACTTGCATAGCGCATACAGGGGATAATCGTCGGTTGGTGCCGCATTTCATTAAAATTTCCTAAGGGGCCTCTGCGACTTGGCTTTGGCCCCTGGTACGCCTTCCAAAGGACCGGGACCCCATGGTCCCGAGATATATAAATTCAAAAAATAATAATATTATATTTAAGTACATAGGTAGATACTCCGCAGAGTCGAGTAAGTCAACACTCCCAAAATCAAATTACAGGTCTGAGAACAAAAACAATGGATACCTACCTACTAGCTTTATCTAAAATCTGAAACTTGGGAGATGTCTCTGACCAGCATTTGACTACGATAAGCGTAGTTTGACTGATGGATTGCAATGACGAAGTTGTTCGTTAATGAAAGACTTTTCACTGAGCCCAGTTTTATCTCCTTTTTAATTAGATTAGGTAATATTTTTGAAATCTATTTTGCTCTGTCAAATGTTTTCAAAGATAACCTAAGGCCCTAGAAATAGGTGTTTATGGCATGGTCAGTAACGTAACATAACGAATCAAGAGCATAATAAAGGGAATTGTAGCTTCTAGCTATATAAAAAAAAAAAAATGTCGCCCCACACTAGGAATTCGAGTGCAAGAGAGAGAGAGAGTGCGTGGGGGTGTGTGTGTGTGTGTGTGTGCGCAATTAGATTACGAGTGCTCTTAACTACTAGACGGATGACAAGACTATTAAAAACAATGCATGGATGCAAAGAGATGCATCCTATAGAATTAAACCTAATTAACCCTATAGGTAAGTGGAAACTTTATGAAAGTGACTAATCTTGGATTGTGGTGAAACGCTATGAACTGCGGTGAGCTGTGCTGATTGAAGTACAGACGACGCCAGCATATCAAGCTACTCGAAACTGTACAATTTTTCCAATCAACTTTTAATCTTATGCTTTAGCGATAAAGTTGAAAATCTATTAAAGAAATTTTACAGATTGTAGTAGCTTGATGTGCTGGCGTCTGTACAAGCGCTTATTTATAATGTTATTATCTCACGAAGCGACGCGCGCTTTATTTGTGGTTGCCAAGTTTACAAACACGCTGTGAATGTGTGTGTAGGTAAACGCAGGAGCTCTAAGTACCGTCCAAGACAATAGCGAAGTCGGAAGTGTGTGAGTGTGGGTATTTTGTGCTGACGCAGCTCGTCTTCACGCACACATTAACAGCGTGTTTGTAAACTTATTTAACACAAGTAAAGCGCGCGTCGCTCTGTGACATAAAAATACTGTACCAAGAAAAAAAAATTAGGCAGTCAAGGGAATTAATTGTTTTACAAAACTTTACTTAGTTCTTTAACAGTTGTACCTATAGAATGGCTAGAACACGGCCAACTGTCGTAGTATGTCAATTTGATAAACAACCAATTTCCCTGACTGTACCAAAGAATGAGTATCTATATAAAATAACATACATTATTTTATGTAGGTAACGTGTAAGTTATAAATCATGAAAAATGATCGAAAAAAAACTGTAGGTAATCTTTATAATATTAGGTCACTGATGATCGTTAAGACGCCGTTAACACCGTTTATTGAATGGTGCGGGAACGTGATTGATTGCACATCGCAGAAAAACCCTCGTTCGTATACATCTCTATCTTTCTACTTGCAATTACTTGCAAGATCCAGCGACATTGATTAATTTTAACCATCATCATCTGCCTACCCTTTTCCCAACTACGTCGGCTTCCAGTCTATCCGTATGCAGCTGAATAGGTACCAGTATTTTACATGAAGCGACTGTCTATCTAACCTCCACAACCCAGTTACTGGGTAATGATACCCATTGGTAAGACTGGTTGTCCGACTTTCGGGCTTCTGACGACCCGTAACGACTGTCAAAGATCCACGAATGGCAGCCGGGACCAACGGCTTAACGAGCTTTCCGAGGCACGGAGGGGTTTTGGTATGTAAAGATGGTCACCGATCCACGGACCAACCACGGTAAGCGTAGCTTAAGCTGATCGATCGACCCGTGTGAAAGCAACCCAAAGATTGGTTTAAAAAAAATCACAGTTCGGTTGTTTCTTTAATTATTTAAAATTCATCTAATATATTTATGTAGTTTCTTTTATTTAACAACTGCGTATGAAATATTCATGATCCTTTAGCATACGTAAAAAGAAAGCAATATGATTTTGACAGCTCATGAAAAATTGGTGAAGTCGGGTCCGAATATTGTTTTGTTTACGATATCTACAATTCTGCGTTCATAATTTTTTTAGTTACAATTTTACTACCCAAGGGTACATAAATCCAAGAGCGTAAAAATATTAGATTTGGCAGTTAGGCAGATGGAGTATATACAGGGCATAATTTTTGGTATACCTATTGAGTGTTAGGTGGTGCATAGGCTCGCCACCTATTAGGTACTTGGGTATAGGTACACCTCTGCTTAGCCCCTCGGGAATTACAGCCGTGATACTATGTGTTATATTATAAGGTGTTTTTAGAAAATTTTCATTGATAGAGAAGAAATAGAGGCATGCAATATATCATTTAATTGAAAAGTCTTGATTACAATGTAAGAAATCAAACCCAGGAACATATGCTTCCTGCAGGGTAATTGCGTAACACACTATCAATAGCAATGGCTTTCATTTTGACAGTTCAACAACATTCACAACACAACAGACAAATCCGAACATTTGAAGCAATGCATTAGCAATATCCTTCAAAATGATTCAGAGTGTGGTTGATAGCGTGTTACGCAATTAGCGTGTTGTCTACCTGCGTTCACTAGACCCAAGATATTTTTTTTTATTGCTGCATAGTGCATGCGTTTCATTAAATAACCTTAAGAAGTGTGCTATTTATATCCAAGCATAAAGCATTGCTATTTTTACAACTAAACTACAATCTAGTTTATGTAATCTCAATGTGTTCAATCAGATGTAAAACTGTAATAATTACTTCTTCCGATTGTAACCCTTCCCCCATTTACAACACTTTACAGCACGCGGGCAGTTGCTTAGATTTTTTCGTCTAGTACGAAAGTGCGTAAAGTTATATATAATATATAATAATATAATATTCCACAACTATCACACAACGCCGTCTAGTCTCAAGCTAAGCAGAGCTTGTGTTATGAGTACTAGACAACTGATAAACATACTTATATATTTCTAAATACATACATATATAGATAAATTACACCCAGACACAGAATAAATGATCATGCTCATCACACAAACATTTGTCCATTTATGCTGTGACGTTGTCTTTTATATTAGTTTTAACTAATTATAAATTGGTTAAAATTATAATTGAAATAATAATATCCATAACTTACCGTTCAATTAAAATTGGAATTTGCAAATAAAAAAATATGTAAACAGAACTTTCTAATAGTGAATTTAAAATAACCGCCATTTGCAACCGTGAAAAAGTTCAGTTATTATTAAAATTTCTGTCGATTTCCTGATAATTCCTCGAGGTAAGTACCGAGTAACACTGGGACTTCAACTCTTTGTCTCCACCGAAGTGATTGTGATTCCCTGCGCGTACCTACGCAGAGGCGCGCTACGTGGATGCAGTCAATGCCGCGTGTCTTCCTTCCGTTATTTCTCGACTTCGGAGACAATCGGCGCGTGCGACGATTCATCTCAAATGTCAATAGACCAATAGAATGCAAATTCAAAGTGTCGTATGAGGGATTGAGTGCCGAAGCCTTCATACTAAGTATCGAACGGTACTACGGTACAGTTTTTGAATTATTTAGGACAGTAGGTATTAAATGACATCAACGTTTATTTAAATAACATTAGATACTCGTTACTGCAGTAGTTTCTTCACATCATTGTGATGATCCTGGTGATAGATTTGTTATGGATATTCTTTATGTTTTATTGATAAATACGTAAGAATGTTTTTCTCTTCTCATTCCTTTGAGTATAAAGCGCTATGAGAAAATGTAAACGAATAGATATGTATTATGTATATTAGATATGTTTTAATTTTACTGAAGCTCAAATGATCAACTTTTGCACAATGTTAAAGCAAAAATATTATCAGAATATCAACTTATAGGTATGTATTTATCATTTGTATGACCTACTTTACTTAGGTAGGTAGGTACAGTGCCAACTTTATTTTAACGATAAATTAAGTTACTTAGTAAATAAACAAACAAAAAATAGGATATATCTGAGATTATTTATTATCGTTGAAAAGTTATGGCAACTCTAATCAGAGTAGGTCAGAGGCGCATTGACTATTGTTTGAATAACTGTTTATTTTTACAGACATTACTAGTTTGACATTCGAAATATAACCTTTAAAACTATGTTTAATAAGTAAATATAATTTCTTACGTAAAATAAACAAACGTTCCCCATAGTTCTACACTACCGGCTCGCTTTAAACAAATGAGGTGTGCACCCGAAATAAAGTAGCAACAACAGTCGTTACGAATTTAACTAAACCTTTGAAAATACACCTAGTTGCATACTTAGCCCCGTCACCCGCTAAACAGGGTTTCATTAGACACAAATTAGGATAAGCTTACGAAAGTAATTATAATAATTCATATCCTATTTTACGGGCGGCAAGAGGCGTTGTTACGGTCTGAGAGAAGCGCAAAAACATAATAAATAGGATTATTGAAATATCTCCAGCTACTAGGTCATTATAAGACTTGTTTTTCGCATAAATATTTTCACTTTGAGACTACTTTGTGGATGCAAGTAGGTAGAGTTAGCCGATATTAAGTTAAAAGGGAAAGCTTTTGAGAAGTTTTTAATGCTTGTGTGGAGTTAATAGGCATGTGCCAGTGAGTGGATGTTTTTCTAACGTCCTGCCCTTAAGTAGCGCCAGTGCGTCACTTTATAACTTTATCTAGCGAGCTCTGCTGAAGTGTTTCTGAGCTATTCTTTTACATTTACATACCACAATGGTTTGATATTGGAGGGTAAGAAACCTATAAAGCCAGTACATTGAACTTCCATGATTTTTAACAACATAAAAAAAATTTTTGGTACCAAAAAGCTATAAAAACCAAACAAAATGGTAGTCATATAATTTCAATAACTGTTCAGTAACCAGTACCAAGTTCGTAGTATTAATTCTGCTTCATTAGTACTCTCGAGTCAAGGGACGATTAAATTCGGGAGTGTAGAGTGAACGGGACACTTTTATCATTGGCATAAATTAAATTGTAATAAGGTATTTAGAGCCTTTCCCTTGGAGACTGGTTTGGGAACCGTTGGTCGACCCGAGCACCCACCATTGATCTCATTGTTTGATACATTGCACTTTTGGGGAGCGTCGCTTGCGCACCATCATCGATCAACCACTATACAGGCTGTGGTTTTAGTGTTTGATCATATTGTGATGTTATCATTTAAGTCACACGGGTTTACCTCCAGGCTTATTAAGTTTATTTATGTACTTACCTATTCATATTATGAAGGCTGTCATAATATAGATCTCGCATCTATCTAAATTATAGGAAAGCACAGCACTATCAGTTAGCGTATTAGAACATTATACAGATAAAATAACAAATAATAATAAAACAATTTAAAAGAAAAGAAAATTAAATACTACGTTACGGTTACAAATGCTAAGCAACACAGTTCACATTCTTTTAAAGATATTTTTATTACAAGTTATACATAGGTGCTTTTAATCATTTAATTGAAAACCTATTTATTATTTGTAATGAATAGGTTGTAATGAATGTGAATGTGAACACACTGAAAAGAAAACTCAAACGGCACATTTAGGGTCGACAGGAATGATACTTACTTAAATGTTTTGTAATAAAAAACTACGCATCAAAATCCTTATTTATAGACGTGAGATGTCTTACAGTGTTGTTGTGAATCAAACACATCCAATACCTACCTAAGTACCTACTTAGTGACGTTTCTTTGTACCCCACATAAAAACAAAGCAGTGCAAGACCCCGAAAGAATTTAGTCAACGTTAATATCAAATTCATTACACATACCGCTCGTTTTATGGTTTTGTCACTGAAGAAAAAAATAAAAACGAAGGAGGAAAACATGAGCATTTGTTTACACCCTGTGGAGGAGGCGTAGAGTCGGGTGTGCGCATATAACCGAGGTGCAGCGACGAACGACACACAATCACACGCCGGCCGCTCGCCGCAACACCGCAACTGTGAGTACCATTTACCACACACGCAAAAACAAGCCGATTTTTTCAGAGATGACTACTTAATTCCATAATTTATTATAAGAGTTGGTCATCTCTGAAATTTCAGCGAAGTTAAGAATAGTTTAGTTAATAATACATCCAGAAAAAACACGTAAGCTTTAGAAAAAATTAAAGGTATGTATTTTCAAAACATAATAAAATAAAAAGGAGTATTTATTAAATAATAAAAAAAAAACTGTGGTTATTCCGAAAACAATTATTTTGAATAAACATAGTTGTATATTAGCTTTGTCACACGCAAGTTAACGTGCGACTTTTACCGGTGCGCGCGGTGGCGCCTGCGCAGGCAGTTTGCCAACTTTTATTAAGTTTGTTTATAAAATTAAGTATAATATATTTTCAAATCACATATATATTCATAGTATCATCAGTTTCTTTTTAACTTGACTCCTGTTTAGTGAAAGTGTTAAATATTATGATTGTTTTATGATAATTTTATTGACTTTCGATAGTTCTTATACGGTGTCACAAAACCTACTAAATTGAATCTCATTTGCTTAAGATAAACATTTTGCTAATTTGCAAAAAAAAAAAAATACAGATCCGTAAAAATTTTGAGCAGATGTTTAAAATAATACTGTAAGTACAGTCAGTCAAAGTAACCAGGGCCGTCGGATATAGTTGAAGAAGTAAGAAACCGATGGAAGTTTACGACTGAAATTTAATTTGATAAAAAATGAATTATTTGTTTTTTATTAATTAAATTAAATTTTATTCGAAAACATCAATCGGTTCTTTCTAAACTTCAACTATATCCCACGACCCTGGTTTCCTATCCCCTTTGGTAACCGTACCTACCTAATTAATATTTAGCAAGATGACTGAAATATTTGCATACTTCGTTGAAAAGTCGGTACAATAGTATCGCGTGCAGGTATTAACTATTAACAGTACGATAACAGTAACAGCATTACATGCTTATAAATGTGCGTTTTTTTATCGCTAAGCTGATTGGTTGATAAATTGTTTCCTTTTTTTTCGGAAATGAAATTACCATTCTTCAGTAAGATTTTATATTTCCCCGTTTGTTGTTTTACTTCTGTTTTCATTGTTTCTGGCTGCAGCTTTGCCAAGTGTGTTTGTTATTGTATTTTCCGACAAGGAAAATTATATTTTCGACTGTCTGGGTACCGATTTGCATTTTGACCAAAAATATTAATTTTGGGTTTAATGTTTCTTAGATCAAATCTTTCATGTACGACATATCAAGCTATCACTTTCCAGTTTTAGCTGACTGCGCATAGTATAGGTTTTTCGTACAATGAGAAGTCAGCATATACTGGAAATGCATAGCTTGATGTCGTCGTGTGTGCGATAAAAGTAAATGTTTTAATAAAATTTAAGCTCAATAACATTTGTAGCAAAGTTTTTCAGCACAAACTAAAACGCTTTTATTAAACAGTCTATGAATATATACGTGATAAGTTTTTTTAATGCACATAAACAACACATGCGCAAGATAATCACTACCAGTAATTATAATAATATTGACAAAACAATATAGTAATCATGTTGATATAATTTTGAAAAACAAAACCGACATCTATATTTTTTACTATTTCGTTTGAAACAGAGTAAAAACTTCTAAGTATTACTTAAAATATTGTATCAATGAATAATTTTACTAAGACCACAATTTAAAAAAAATCTTGTATGAGATAAAGTTTAAAAGAAACATAGCTTTAACGAATTGTGTAATAATTCATTTATTAAATTGCTTGACTTTAAAACTATTAATAAAAATTACAGTCTTCAGGCGTGAGATATAGCTTTCACTATCGCTAATGATTACTGTATTTATGATTTAATTATTTAGTCATTTTAAAAAGTTCTCGAGCTAAATGAAACGATTTTTTTATAAAACAGAGAGTTTCGCTTGTTAAAATTCTAGCTGTATCGATCGTCGTATGTTTTGATAAGTATCTGTTTATAATCTTTCTACATTCATCGATGCTCACCTCACGATACCTAACTCATTTGCACTCAGTATTCACTTGTAGTAATATTATGAAACGCGCCATAATCACGACTTAGGACTCATGTCACGGGCATGGTGTTTGTCTTTTAATGGGACCGAAGGACCCTTAGGCACCTGTTCCACCGCTGGCGATGAAACTAGCTATCAACGATTTTCTTGCTCAAGAAGCATACAAAAGATCGAGTAAAGGATTATTCCGTTTATCCAGCCCAAAGAATCCACCCTATGGTGGCTCTATAGGGTGCATTTTTGGGGTGGGTAAACGGAATAACCGCGTGTAAGTAAAAGAGATAACACACACATTCATAGTTGATCGCTGACAGTTCACACAGCTGACATGTACTTCTTTGTCGCGACAAGAGCTATCAAAGAAAGTACTTGCTCAGCGACGCTCGCTTGGGCGCTGAGAGATTCACGCTTGGTACCTCGCATACAATACGACCGACGTAACTTGGCTGGCCTGAACATAGGCACTAAGAACTTTCGCGCATGTTCTCTCACTCGCACTCGCCTCATGTCACCATTTGGTTCCTAAAAAATCTTATTGCGCAGCCTTCTGCGCAAAGTTCAAGCCCGCCAAGTTACGTCGGTCGTATTGTACCAGAGAGTAATCGCTCGTCACCGTCTTGCACTCGCTGCTCGTTGCTCGCCAACTCGCTTGTAGTTGCTAGCTCTACTCGCCGCCCAGTGGGACAGGTGCACTAGATGGACAAAGGCTTTTCACTTTCGGCCGGTGACCTTAGCTGCAGGATAACGACACTAGTGAACTCATCAGGTCTTTAGTATTCAGGGAGGGTGCCAGCGGTATCAATACGTATAGGTACTCTTTGGTGATTCGCTGATGTGAAGTGACACACGGAATTGCGAGCAATATAAAGTTGATGGTATTGACATGAATGACGAATTGTTTGCGGTAGAACGACCGGGAAAAGGGCTTTTAAAACGTGGCTAAAATGTTTGAGTTGACATTTTAAATGGAAAAAAAAGATTTGTAGTTTTATTTCAATGAATTTGAAGCACATTGATTTAAATGGATTTTTTATGAGAGTGGAATGAACATTACAAACACAGTTACAGTTTTGTACAAATATATTTAATTTGCATATAAACTTTTTATAAATAAACTAAATTTGAGGCACAAAGTAGGTACTTTTTTTTAGTATTTATTGCAATTGGTATTTAAGTCAAAGTACCTACCTACACAAACATTCCTGCAATTGGTACTTTGACTTTTGATAGACCAATTATAATTATCTCAGGCTTTGGGCGATTACCACTATAATTAAATTAATTGAAGACAAATAAATTTCACAACAATGCAATAGGACCTATTGGAAGGGCTGAGACATTCCTGACATTTAGTACTCAAGCCTTTGGCAGTTTATTACTTCTGAGTAATTGAGCGTGGGGCTTCGATACGACTGCCAATTGAGTACTGTCAACAAAACAAGTAAGTAAGCTGACACCTGACTTAAAAAAAACCATAATTATAATCCTTGTTTTATATCTGCTGATATCTTTGACATGGCCCATTTATTACTTTAACTTTTTGCAACTCAGATTTACAAAACTATAAGGACTTCATTCAGGCATTCCTACTTGTCAACACAAAAGTGCTTGTACAAAACTAATTAATGAAATAAAATGACTTATCATAACTAAGGGTGATGGAGAGTTAATGAGGTAATGAGGAGGATGGAGAGGTAATGAGATTTCCGACGTTTAAAAAGGTATTTCAAACTTGAAAATAAAAAAGTATTGCCTCAATAATCCAACGATGTTATTATTATTTCTGGCCAGCATGACTGACTTTTTGCTGACTGTACTAACGTAGTGATTATAGAGAAGGGAAGTGTGATGGTTCCGCTATAATAGATCCTTTTATTGCAATGAGGACTTTGTATTGTTACGTGGTGAGAACAATGGCTGGCTAGAGTTTGTTATGGCATCAGGAATTTAAAAAGATATAAAATCCTAGTGAGAGCCAAGCCACACGGTGCGGTGCGGCGCCGCACCGTAAAGATTTCGACCAATCGGCGGGCACCCGAGCTGCTTGTGTGCCCACCGATTCGGCAAAATCTTTGCGGTGCGACGCCGCACCGCACCATGTGGCTTGGCTCTTAGGTTCAAAGTGTAGGTAAATAAACTGAGATTTTTTTCTTTGATTGACAGCTTTTTCGTTAAAATTAGATCCTTACTCAAACATTCATACTTTTAAATTGTGTAACCTATAGGATAGTGGTGTAGGTATACGGGCCCTCAGAACACGAGCGCAGTGTTTTTTTTTTAAATATCGCATCTTTATGCTGAGATAGGAGCCTTTTTGGCCACGTACAGCATAGCTATTCACAACCATTCGATACGCTTCCGTATCGTATCGAACATCAATCAATGTTATCGTAGGAGTTCTCCAAACGCTGTTCACAAATCCAAAACCCGATAATTTTGTCAGTTTAAATGAAATAGACGACCACTATTCTTCCGACAGCTGTTTGATGTCGGGAGCAAGGCAAATCAGGTTATCGAAATGTGTCATTTTCGATACGATAGCGTGTCGGATGATTGTGAATAGCTATGCTGGTCTCTTTTTTTGGTTTATTTTCTTTTTTGGTTACACAGGAAACAAAAATAGTAAAAAAAAATAAGCATTTAAAACTAACAAAGTTACCACTTGTTGTACACATAGGAAACAAAAATAGTCAAAAAAAAGAAGCATTTAAAACTAACAAAGTTACCACTTGTTGTACACACAGGAAACAAAAATAGTAAAAAAAAGAAGCATTTAAAACTAACAAAGTTACCACTTGTTGTACACACAGGAAACAAAAATAGCAAAAAAAAGAAGCATTTAAAACTAACAAAGTTACCACTTGTTGTACACACAAGAAACAAAAATAGTAAAAAAAAAGAAGCATTTAAAACTAACAAAGTTACCACTTGTTAGTTTTAAATGCTTCTTTTTTTTTACTATTTTTGTTTCCTGTGTGTCCCAAATACAATATGTTTCTTTCTTTCTTTCTATGGGGCATAATGTAAATATTACATAGTCTTGGGCCACGAAAGTAAACATACGTAAGGTGTTATGTCAATGTTTTGGCAAGCATTTCCTTTTGCAACACAAACCGTGGGTTTTCCTGGATTTTATATAAATTATTCAAATATAAACAGAACAAACATTCGATTCCCAGCAGATAGCTGGGAATTGAATGTTGTCGTGTTTATGTGTTGTTCTATAGACGGAAAATAACAATACAACTTCGAATCATTTTACGTCGAAAAATATATTACCTTTAAAACAATGACATTCAAATGTGATCCAATACTGGAAAAACATTTATATAAAAAAACCGGGCAAGAGCGAGTCGGACTCGCGCACCGAGGGTTCCGTACCATCATATGTTTTTAAATTTTCACCGGCGAGCTACTTACTAGATCTCGTTCAAACCAATTTTCAGTGGAAGTTTACATAGTAATGTACATCATATATTTTTTTAGTTTTATCATTTTCTTATTTTAGAAGTAACAGGGGGGGGGACACATTTTGCCACTTTGGAAGTGTTTCTCGCGCAAACTATTCAGTTTAGAAAAAATTATAATCCCTAAGCTGAAGAGTTTGTTTGTTTGAACACGTTAATATATACTAAAAAAAAAATGCATTTGATAGCCCAATTCTTTAGGAAGGATATATTCATAACACGGTACAAGTCTTAGAAGCCGACCAAAAAGAAATATGTCAGACGTCAGCTAGGGAGGCGCGGGCAGAAGATAGTGATTTATAAACACTAAAGGAAAATTTAGTTTAGGTTGCGTTTTTAGGGTTCCGTAGCCAAATGGCAAAAAACGGAAATCTTAGGTATTATTAGTTTAAAGATTAATCATAATTTGATATTTTAGTATGAAATATTAACGATCCCGCTTGTGGTCTTACTCACATTCTCATATCCCACGACTAGTCAGATCCGCTACCATCTTGCTGACTGGATAATATTTATATTCCATAGCATAGCATAATCTTCCCACTGCTGGGACACAGGCCTCCTCGCTGCGAGAGGGAGTGTGCCGTAATCCACCCCGCGAGCTCAGTGCGGGTTGATAGATGTCACATGTCTTCGTTCTTTATATCTCATGCTCGAGCAATTATATAAGTAGGTACCTACAGTTTGAGTTGAAAGAAAGAATAATTTGGTGCTGCCAAACATTCATCCTCTGAGTCAGCCCCTGGTGCTTAATTTGCATTGCTGATGGACCACCAGATGTTAAACGGGTTTCTTATTGTTCCGAGAATTAGCACCGGTGTTCGATGTCACCAAATTATAAATATTAATATGTGGTTTAACCTAAGTATAAAAATGTAAACGGTGAACTATAATTTGGAATTTTAGCTAAACTTTCGAAAACAAGCTGTGAAAGCTAATACAATTTTAATAATAGGATTATGTTATGAATTGAATAAAGTTAGTTTTACCTGTGCAATACAGCGTGCAAACCTTCGGGCCAGTTTGGCTGCATGTTTTGGCCACAAAAGGCCACATAGTTTGTGACACAGCTCCACATCCACGCCCTGCTGCCGTTCCGACGAGGTAGCCTATAAGGGGTTAATGATGTGTTCATACAGTACTTAATCTTTCTAAGACTTTTCCTGTTTGGAAAGTATTCAATTGTCACAAGTTTCTGAATGCTTTATAGTAATATGCACATGAACACAATAAAACTCAGTAGTTTATGGTTGTTTGTTCACTGCTTTATTAGGTTTATCTTACTTTATGGCGGAATAGAAGCCACACATGTCTGCACGACGGCTTTTAATGGCACCAGATGAGATCGTAATATTCTACTCAACAACAGTGAAGATGCATTGAATACTAATTTCTCTACAATAATCTTAATCAAGTTGTGTTTAAGGAAAGATGTAGATCCTACATTCTTACTTAATATTATAAATGCGAAAGTGAGTTTGTTACGCTTTCACGCTAAAACGGCTGATCGGATTTGGATGAAATTTGACACATGGGTAGACCACGACTTGGAGAAGAACATAAGCTTGTTTTAATCTTGGATCTCAGTAGAAGTCGCAAGCAACAGCTAGTTGTTTATAAACCTTTAACTGAAGAATGTAACGCAACATTTTACATCAAATACCTAGGGTGAGGATCGAGAGCGAGGAGTCAAATAATATCAAGGCTGAACGCCTTTTAGTTTATTGCGAAATAGCAAACGATGTTGGTACTATTGTTAGGAATTTTATGGTAGATATACTAGATACTTTAAGAACACATACCTACAATGAAACTAGAATAAATGTTTAAAGAAACTTAAATACAGGATCAAATTAAATAGGTCAGCGAAACTCCGCAAGCATGATGGCACCTATCGATATCGACCCAAAAAAAAGTTCTTCAAAATATATTTTTTTTGTTTGTATGTTGTTACTAGCTGCGACCCGCGGTTTCACCCGCATACATTTTGAATATCGGGATAAAAAGTAGCCTATATGTTAACCCAGGGTGTCAGCTACCTCCATACACAATTTCATCAAAATTTATCCCGCCGTTTGAGCGTGAAGAAGTAACAAACATATAAACACACCCCCCCACACACACACACTCACAAACTTTCGCCTTTATAATATTAGTGTGATTATTTTTTATTTTATCGATACTCATCTCTGCGGAATTTCTCTATCTAATTTAATTTTAACCGTGTATAATCTTAGAGGCGCCAGGGTAATCAAAATACAGTCATATAGAAGCAAAATCAGTTCAAAACTCAGTCTCTTCCTCATAAAGTGTTCAGAGCACGATCACATTAGCTATAGGGTCTCCATTTAAAGCCAGTATGAAGGCATCTAGGGAATTAAGTGGCGTTCTTCAGCTATTGTTACAAACGATCAAACAGATTTGAACTTAAGCGAGTGGGAAAAGCTATTTTCCGCGAAGCCATTAGGAGTTTAGCTAGTCATTGTCTTACTTCTAATGTTTTGAAAGCTGTTTCAGAAAAGTGTGTTTTGTTTTAGTTTCTTGAGCTTTCGATTTCTGGTAGAGTACCTACATAATTTCTACAAAAAAAAATCTAATAATTTATTTAAGTACTCAGACGACATAGATCCTTAATATTAGTAATATTTACAGGTATGTGTTTTTCTCCTTTCGTTCAAATTAAAATCACAAAATTCTCCTAGTATTTTCCAAAATTAAGTCTTGCATTCATAATCATTTCAAAGAATATGTAATCATTTATGAAATAGAGTTGACAAATAGTCGAGATTTTTTAGACGGAAAAGGCCTTAATTTTACACATACCTTTAGCTATATACATACATAGCTGACCGTATCATACATAGTATGTACTGTGCCCTTGTTTCTAGAAAATTACTATACATGAACATCTTATTATCTCAATTTAATTCACCCTTGAATCAGCTGTTTTTATAACACATCAGTATTCTATATTAGTTCAGCATCAAAACAATTTTAAAGCACAATTTACTCATACATAAGTGAAAGCATAAACAGCCTATACTGATCCTACTGCTGGGACAAGGGCTCCACTCTTGTGAGAGGGAGTGGGCCGTAATCCACCACGTGGGCCCAGTGTGGGTTGGTAGATGCCATGCCTTAAAATTGTTGATTCCAGGACGTACAATTTAGTTACTGATGCTCTAGGTACAACAACTTACTTTACTTAAGTACTTTTACTTTTTTTAGACATGACAATAAAGTGATAGTTCGTGGAAAAAGTAAGCAAGTTCAGCACGTTTTTCGATGACAATCTATTGTGAATGGTTAAGTAGGTATTAGAAGAAGCCTAGTTCATTACAATGAGAGGTTCGGGTCAGTGGGTGACGGTGACACATCTGGAGCGACGGTCCCGTTACTGCGCGCCGCGCTTTTACCGCGGTTGCGCGTACGCAGCTCGAGTAATAACATGGTTTATTACGATCATTATTTAATTGACGAAATTAGCGTGTTTGAACGTTCCTGTTTCTTTAAGCTGTTTGTAGAGCAAACAATTCGAGTATTGGAGCATCTATTCGCTTTACTTTACTATCCAAATAATAGTCGCAAGGGTCATCATTGTCCTGCCTTTATCCCAAGTTATTTGGAGTTAGTTGATAATATAATAATAGACGCAAAGGTATTTGAGTTTTTTTTAATGGTTTGCCATGTAATATCTAAAGGTGAGGACGCTTTAAGGCACACGCGTACGCGTATCTGATCATCTGGTGGGCGGTGCGGCAAAGTGGTGTTTTAGAGAGATTTACACAAGTAGACATTGTACAGCTCAATAGCCTAAATCCAAACGTTGTTTACAAGTTAACGATTTTTAATGTCTGTCCCTCCAATCATTTTTTGAACCTGAGACCCCCGAATCAATCAATTAACTCAGTCTATTGCAGTTCCTGCTGGGCATAGGGCCTCTCCCAAGTTGCCCCACACAACACCTAGTTCTTCGCCAACCACATGAAATCTGTCCCAGACAACTTTTTAAGGTCACCAGTCTACCTCGAGGTCCTTCGGCCTACTGCCACTTCAGCTTACTAACTCTGTAAGCTTTATCAGTAATGAAAATTCTTTTGCAGATAATCTCAATTCGGGTTTTATTTTTTAAAGACACCCTGAGCATTGCTCGCTCCATAGCGTGCTGAGCCTTGTATTTGTGAACCAGCCCGACTGACAATGTCCACGTTTCGGCACCGTAATAACGGGCAGGACTCCCTAGTTGAAGACATTGTAGGGTAGTCAACGAGAAGACTTGACGTATTTTCCCAAATGCTACTCAACTCAACTGTATCTTATTTTGTCCATAGAGTAAGCATAATTATTTATTCATAATTTAAAAACGTGTTTTATCTTTTGTGCCATAAACAAGGAAAACTGTAAAAGTCATTTATGCTAACGATCATGAGTTAGGTTTTTTTTTAATTAGAATTGTTTCGATGTAAATTTTAACAAGGAAATTATCTTACTAAAATGTTCCATCCCATTTTTCTTTACATTTGCATATAATAATAGATATGCATTTGATTCTAAATTCTAAAGTGATTTACCTGCCTACTTAGGTATTAATTTTGGTACCAATACAATATTGAGGAGATCCGTTTGATCTACCTACTTACCTGCAAATGGGTCCAATTCAATGAGAGAAATTAGAAACAAGTAAATGGGTACTATTGGGGTACCAAGGCAATAAGTTGGAAACTTTATCGACGGTCACCACAGGCAACAAGATACTGAGGTACTATTTCTATAATATTCCTGATAAGTAGACTATTTAATCAGCCATGGAATGTGGAACCGTCGCCAGCCAATCGTGTCCGTTATTCGTATACCGTAAATACCCTGACACCCAACTACCATGGGAAATAGGTAACTGTACTGACTTACTAACTAGTTAGTATTACAGCTAGTAGATACCCCTTCCTCTTGGACCGCGAAAGCGAACGGACGTGAATCCCGTATACAGTGTTTTAAATATTTTTTAAATTAAATTAATTTTTGGCATAAAATTAAATCGCTTTAAAATTCGCAAAATACTAGGCGCGCATAATACGTGGGTGCTGCGCAAGACTCGGAGCAAAAAAGTGAGCTGAGCTACGACTACGCGTGTGTGCGTCGTCATCTACTCTGCTTGCCATACAAAAGTGTCCCATTGTATGGAGAGGTCAAGTTAGGCTGGCGGATAGAAAAAATGTACTAAATCATCGATCGTCGACCAGTATAGTGACCCCTACGCAACTCGCACCGGTGAAACCTGCTCATAAGTTTTGGACGCCTGGTACTTCTACACCGAGTGAACCATCAAGCATGCCTCTTGAGCGCTCCCCCCCGCCTACCTCACCTGCTCCCGCGCCCGCCCCTGGGCTCGGCCCCACGCTCTCTGAGGTACGTGCGCCTGAGATATTATGTGAATCGGATACTGCATCTGAGAGAAGTGGTAGCAGAAATGTCAGTGTTAGACAGAAACGTAGACATGGCGATCATGATATCAGGGAAATCAAAGGGTTGATCTCGTCCTTATCATCTAAGGTAGACCAAAGCTTCCTTGAACTTAAGCAGAAAAATGAAGAGCTTAAAGAAAGTTTGCAGTTTATGTCTGATAAATATGACTTAATTTTTAAAACACTACAAAACCTGCAGGAAGATAGAGCAGTAGATAAGAAGACCATTCAGAATTTGGAAGAAAAGATTGAATTTCTTGAGCGTAAAAGTAGGTCGGCTAGCTTAGAGATACGAAATGTACCCATCTGTTTGCGAGATGACAAGAAATTTGAGTCGAAGGAGGACGCCAGTTTAATAGTGAAATCCTTGTCGAAAGCTGTCGAGGTGGATATCCAAGACTGTGACATAAAAGACATATACAGAATTCAAACCCACAAAGAAGGCAGTAAACCCATCATAGTTGAGCTGAACAGTGTCCTTAAAAAGGACAAAATAATGCAGGGGGTCAAGAATTTCAACAAGAAGAAACCAAATGAAGAAAAATTAAATACTGGACACCTCAGTATACCCGGACCTGTCAAGCCTGTGTTCATATCAGAAGCCCTAACACCTAACGCGCAGAAACTATTCTATGCAGCTCGACAGTTTGCAAAGGAAAATGGATACACGTACTGCTGGACTTCACGTGGTTCCGTATTCCTGCGTAAAGCCGAATGTGAGCCTCAAATTCGAATCGATTCCGCAATAAATCTAAAACTCTTAGCTAAAGAATGACTATCCTGTACCAACTACCTCAATGTCATCTCTCACAGTTTATTCACTATACACTATTTTTATTCTAAGTTTAGTATTACAGTAAATGGTTTTTGTTCGCTTGTAACTTGTATGATGTATCTAAATAGTATAGTTAGCCAATATTTAATAATTATTAGTTGTTTATATCCAAAGTATTTTCTTGTAAAGACTGTTTTACTCAGTAATTCACTGTATTATGGTATGGTTCACCCTGTAAACAACCGTAATTTGTTTAATCTCTCGTATGGAACAAAACTTGTTATTAATCACAACGCAACACAATTGCAGCTACACACCCAAAACATGCACACCAAACATTACCACAAACCCCTTATTATAAATAGACTAAACACACAAAATTCCAAATACTACACTACAGTACTTACACAAATGATACTCTGCAGCACCAACATAAACTGGTCATTGATATTTAAAATTATAAATTCGATAAGGACAACTTGAATAAATTTATTGATTCTGTAGAGTCATTTAATATCTCACGGTCGTATGTGAGTTTGCCGGACCAGTGTTTGAAGCATATAGACGCTACCCAACCAACTTTGAACATACTGCATGCTAACATCCGAAGCATAAATCGCAACATTGATGGCCTCAATGTATTAATACATTCCATGGATGTTAAGTGTGATATAGTAATTCTCTCTGAGTGCTGGTTGAGTAAAGTAACAGATATTCCCATATTAACTGGCTTTACCTCGGCTAGATCTTCATTTAACAACCAGAATGATGGGGTGGTAGTTTATGTAAGTTCTGATGTGACTCATAGGTTGGTTGAACCGGTTTTCCAGGACGCTAACTGTCTTGTTTTGAGGCTAGGTCTAGATACAGCTATTGTTGCAATATACCGTTCACCCTCAGTGAGAAATATTGAAAATTTTCTTAACTCCTTAAACAATACACTAGAATCACTGGCGTCAATAACAACTGTGGTGGTGATTGGAGATTTAAATATAAATATTAGACCGGGTAATAATGACCCAAACTCTGAAGAATATTTAAATACAATGGCTTTTCATGGGCTCCTACCTGCCCACGTTCTCCCCACTCGCATTGAAAACTGCCTAGATCATGTCTTTTTAAAAACAGATAGACCCTCCACAACTTTGGTTCTGGACTCATTTTTTACTGACCATGCACCTATCCTGTTTTGCACTGAACAATACCCTCTTACAGCCACAAAACCTAAAAGTATGATACGGCATTTAAACTTTGAGGGTATTACTAGCTGCTTAGAAAACTCTGATTTCTCAAGTGTTTTAACTAGCACTGATCCCAATCAAAGTGCGGAACAACTCATCTCCATTATAACAGACGCGATAAATCAACACAGTACGCTAAAAAAAGTCCCTCACAGGAAGCAGACCATTAAACCATGGATGACCACTGGCCTCCTGAGGTGCGTGCGAAATCGGGACCAACTCCATAAAAAAGCAATGCAAAATCCTAAAGACCTTACTGCTAATCTAATATATACGAGATACCGCAATTACTGTAACAATTTACTGAAGACCATTAAATGCAATTTTGACCAAAAAGAACTTCTAAAAGCCAATGGTAACCCCAAAGCAACTTGGGACATCATAAAAACTATCAGCTACAAGAACACCTCACCCATAAGTAAGTCAGCAGAACTCCTTAATATGTGCAGCGATCCAAACTCCTCTGTCAATAGTATAAATAAGTATTTTGCAAACGTTGGAGCGGATCTAGCTAGCCAGGTTGCGCGGGGTCAGCGTGTAAGTCGCCCAAACTTTGAGTTTGACAGCTTAATAAATCCTCAAGGTAACTCATTCGTATTACTTGAAACGGATTTCTCAGAAATAGAAAATATAATTATAGATTTAAAACATAATTGTGCAGTAGGTCATGATGGAATACCAGCCTCAGTTATTAAGTCTGCCAGACATGTACTTGTTCCGGCAATAACGCATATCTGTAATTTATGTATCTTAAAGGGTATTTTCCCCGACACGTTTAAAAAGGCATTAGTCACACCAGTATTTAAGGGAGGGGATGGTGACCGTGTCGAGAACTACAGGCCTATATCTGTTCTCACCACACTGTCCAAAATTATGGAGAAGGTTCTGAACAAAAGATTGCTTAGCTATCTTGAATGCAACAACATAATAGCGCCAAACCAATACGGTTTCAGGAGAGGCGTATCAACAGAGGATGCTGTTCTTGAACTGACAAGCCAAATTGTTAGGAACCTTGATTCTAGGACTAAAACTATAGGTATATTTCTTGATTTAGCCAAAGCTTTCGACACGGTCTCTACTCCCATCCTTATAAGTTGTTTAGAAAGCCTGGGAATAAGAGATATCACTCTAAACCTCTTCCGTGACTATCTCACAAACCGTAATCAACGAGTTAAAGTAGACAATTACATCAGTGACGATGTAAAGCTGACCTTTGGCGTACCACAGGGCAGCGTGCTGGGTCCTACCCTCTTTCTTCTATTTGTAAACAGACTGTGTCAGCTGTCAATCCCAAACTGCAAGATACTCGTATATGCAGACGACACTGCGCTTATAATAAGTGGAGAAACATGGGAATCTGCTCACCACGCAGCTGAAAATGCTCTTGGCATAGTGATGGACTGGCTTTCATTGAATCTACTCACGCTAAATATCTCTAAAACACACTATGTCCCATTCTCAGCGAACTCAGCTACGCAGCCTAGTATGCCAGAAGTTAAAGCCCATAGTTGTCACTCTTCACTGACCCCTTGCAGCTGCCCTACCATACGAAGAAGCTCTTGTGTTAAATATCTGGGGGTACATATTGATAACACATTGAGTTGGAAAGAGCATATCAGTGTGACAGTTACGCGAGTTCGTAAGCTAATGTTCCCTATGAAGAAATTAAGAAGAGTAGTTGACGACCGACTGTTAAAAACTATTTATTTTGCCTTAGCTCAGTCACTTCTTACCTATTGCATATCTGTCTGGGGCGGTACACTTAAAACGTATTTGCTTCGCCTTGAGAGGGCACAAAGAGCTGTCTTGAAAGTCATGCTTCACAAACCTTATCGGTACCCGACTACCCAGCTCTATAAAGACATATCTGTACTCACTGTCCGACAGCTCTGTGCACTTAACATAACTTTACGTGTACACTCGTCATTGGCTTATGACCCAAGGTTACTAGAGCAAAATAAACGACGTAAAGATCCTGTCTGCCCACCTGTCACTTCCAAAACTGCTCTGGCGAGGCGAAGCTTCCCGTGTCTTAGCAGCCACCTTTATAACACTATAAACGAAACCTGCAACGTATATTCTTTACCTAAATTTAAATGTAAAACTGTAGTTGGTAGTTTTCTTCAAAAGTTGACGTACGACGAGACTGAAAAACTCTTTGCAAGGAAATTCTACTAGTGCATCTAAAAACATAATATTTAAATTGCTCCTTTATTATTTATTCTAAACTGTGACATATACGAAACACAAAACTAAACACACACACACACACCCCCACACCCCCACACACACACACACACCCACCCACACCACACACATGCACCAACACCACACACATACGCCCACACCACACACATACACCCACACCACACACACCCATTCGTGAATTATAGAAATAATAAGTGTTAAGTACTTATGATAAACTAAGTTTGTATGCCTACCAAAATTCCTATCAAGTGCAGCAAATTTTACAATGAACTGTAAGAGGAAGGCGCCTGTGTCTGTAACACAGTTTATACTAGCACAGACACAGACGTTCACTCTGTCTCAAATAATGCATAGCGTTGTTTCATTGTTTTGTTTTTCTTTTTATGTTTGATTGAGATGGACACATTGTACTTGGCTTTCTGAAATAAAGTTATTATTATTATTATTATTATTATTATGTAATGAGGAAATGCTAGGTGATAGGGAAACTTGTTTTGAGGTCCAGGTTCGAAGATGTGGAAACGTGTATCTGATGTCGTTTTTTAATCTGTTTTAGACTTTTTATTTAGTTTTTTATCAGTGTAGTGAAGACGTCCACTGATTAAATTTTAATAAACCTCTAATCAATAGGTGGTATAAAAGATTTCTAGAAGTAAGATTTTTTCGCCCCATTTGGACTTGAGATTCAGAACATAATCAGCCTATAATGTTCCCACTGCTGGGAAAAAGGCCTTCTCTCCTCGAGAGGGAGTGGGCTATAATCCACCACCCCCGGTGCGGATTGGTATATGTCACATGCATAGATATCCGTGGTCACATGTCTTCGAATTTTTGGTTCTAGGACTTGCCGGTTTCCTCACGATGTTTACCTACACCGTTTTGAGAGCAGTGGTGATGAAATAATTTACACAAAGCAAAGCGCCTGTCTGGGTTCGAACCTACCACTGGGCGAGCACTCAGGATTTAGAACGTTACTGTTGAAATGTTATCCTACTATCCTACTAATATTATAAATGTGAAAGTTTGTGAAGATGTTTGGATGTTTGTTACTCAATCACGCGTAAACCGTTGAACAGATTTGGATGAAAATTGACACATAATCCTATGTTTTAATTCAGGAAATGGTCTATCCATTTCCTGAATTAAAACATAGGATAGATACTTTTATCTCGATATTACCACGGGCTCGAAACTTACGCGGGTGAAACCGCGGGGCGCTGCTAGTTGTACTATACACAAGTCTACCTACTTCTTGGGGATTGTAGGCCATTTTGTTTTCACAATACTGATGCGATTATTTTCTAGAAAATAAGAACTATCGTAGGTACTTTGTTGTTGTTTGTGTTATCGTGTGCATTTCTACATTTATATCTGTAATTTTTATAGACATAATAGAAAGTATTCTATCTATCTGTTGTAGAATTGATGTTGTTTTCATGATAATAAACATTCGTGTTTCTGTTGGCAACAGGATCAAAATGAGAGCAATACTAGCGACGTTGGCCGTCCTCGCGGTCGCAACGACTGCAATTGAAGGTAAGAAAATTTAGATAAAGTAAACACCGGATATTAGAATCCAACTACTACAGAACAGCAGGGTATATGATAGCTATAAACATGAGAAGGTAGAAAAAGCAGAGTACGAAGTGTTGTAGGGGATCTTGCAGTAAATGTTATAACTATTAACACGAAAAAGAAAGGAAAAGAAAGAGTGTCTGAGTTTTGAATGTTGTAGGTAAACTCACCATCATCTGCCTTACCTTTTCCCAATTATGTTCGGGCCGGTTTCCGGTCTAAGCGGATGCAGCTGAATACCAGTATTTTACATGGAGCGATTGCCTATCTGACCTCCACAACCCAGTTGCTGGGTAATACAATACCCCTTGATAAGACTAGTTGTCAGACTTTAAGGCTTCTGACTACCCGTAGCGAATGTCAAAGATCTACAAATGACAACCAGGACCAACGCCTTAGCGTGCTTTCCGTGGCAAGGAGAGGTCTCAATTTGTAACGAATGGGACCGTGAAGGGTTCACGGATCGACCTCAATCAATATTAGCAGTTAAACAAAACCATCAATATTAATCTTATCTACCAGAATAATTAATGTCTCTCCTCACGATTTGAGCTGAATTATCTGGCACTAAAGCTTACCAATGGTAGCTCCGACCGATGGATTAACGGGCTCCTCATAACAAAGGGTTAGGCGACATAAATCAATCTCCCGGTTAACTACCACTAAGTTGGGCTTAACCCCGCTAATCTCCTGTTGCAACTATTATACGAAGTTAGTTATCTGTCTTTGTATTGACGGGAAACTTGTTTCTGTTGACGTTTGAATTATTTTGTTTTAGACTTATTGATTCAATTTCAAAATTCTAAGTTGCGAAAATATCACATCATTTTTCGATTGATAAACATGCTGGTATTAATCTGTTTGCTGGCGTCAACTCTTTTAATATTATAATCAGCCGATATTGTTCCTGTCACAGGCCTCCTCTGTTCGAGAGGGAGTGGGCCATTATCCACCACGCGGGCCCAGTTCGTGTTGGTGTATGTTACATGTCTTGGAATTTTTGGTTCTAGGACATTCCGGTTTCCTCGCGATGTTTCCTTTCACCGTTTTGAGAGCAGTGGTAATGAAATTAAATACACAAAGTAATATGCCTGTCTTAGTTCGAACTCACGACCTACAACTCGTAAGTCGGGGTCGATACCACTGGGGCACAACTGCTCCCTTTCAATATGATAAGGGGCCGTATAGGTTATTAAGGATAAATAACAGTCTTGGGTAATGCAGTGTGTTAATATCTTTGGCACGTGGAGTTGTAATCACAGTACATGTTCTGAATTTAGATTCTTGCGTTTTCACTCCTTGCCTCTTGATGTCCTTAGCAAGCAAAGATACATTCAATAGAATAGCTAGGTAAAACATCAGACTGGTCCAATGGGTACCATAAAATTATTGTTTTTATGTACTCATACTCGTAATAATTCATTTCATACTAATAATAAAGCTGAAGAGTTTTTTTATTTGAACGTGGTAATCTCGGATTTGAAGAATTCTTTTTGCGTTTGATAGCCCAATTCTTGAGGAAGGCTGTAGGCTATTTGGCCCTAAGGAGCCGAGCAAAAAAAAAATAGCGCGTACGGGCGATGCGATGCGACGGTGTGGGTCGGGGGAGCAAGAAATTTCACGTGAACAAAGTCCCGAGCTAGTCTTTTACAATATCTATTGTTATTATCAGCTTGTAACACCTTTTTCTTGATGTTGCTACAGCGGACAGCAAAGCGCGCATAGTATGCTACTTCAGCAACTGGGCGGTGTACCGGCCTGGGGTGGGCCGCTACGGTATTGAAGATATCCCCGTGGACCTCTGCACCCACATCATCTACTCCTTCATCGGCGTCACCGAGAAGACAAATGAGGTCCTCATTATTGACCCTGAGGTGAGGAACAAAGATTTTAAAGATATTCTTAAACTATATTGATGCTTTTTTTCATTTTTATTAGCTTTTTTGTACCACTTCGGAGAAGAGCTCTCTCTTCCCTGTTCATACGTTTACTCTACAAAAAAGGTTTCTAAAATTCTTTCGTCTAGACATAACTAGGGTAATATTGTAACAAACCCGTCAGCCTTCAAAGCAAGAACAATAGGTATCTTTCATCATAGACCTCGTCCAAAGCTTTTCACCAGGCGAGATCAAGGTAAAATAATTCTGGAAAACCTGCTACATACTTAAAATAAGTTTAGTTACATGGTATTTCTTATTAAGTCTTTGTATTTGTTTCCAATGCTATCCTGTGGATACTAAAGGTTATGGCGAGTTTCTTCCCTCTTTGTCTGTTAGCCATTTCATTGTTATAAAATATCAATTTTGCAGCTCGACATAGAGAAGAGTGGCTTCAGAAACTTCACGGCGCTCCGCAAGTCTCACCCGGATATCAAGTTCATGGTGGCTGTGGGAGGCTGGGCCGAGGGCGGCTCCAAGTACTCGCACATGGTTGGGCAGAAACAGACGAGGATGACCTTCGTCAGGAGCGTTGTTGGTGAGTATGAAGACGTACGAAGAAGAACTATTCAATTCAAAGAGACAAAATTCAGCAAATACTGTCATTTCCGACCTATTGCGACTTGAGTTTGAACGAACCCAGGCAGATTATTGACAGAGTCAAGAGTGTATAATTGACTCTTGAGTGGGGCGAAACTAATGGATATGTACCTACTATTAGTTTTAGTCGCAAAATCAATACGTCACCGATACAGAATAGTAGATCGATGGTACCTTCAAACATAGGTCACTTTTAACTTTATTAGAAACTAGCTTCTGCCCGCGACTTCGTACGCGGATCCTGTTGGTTATGCCAGCGACAACGGGGTAGTCAAAATCGAAGATCTGAAACGTCTGATGTCGAATTCTAAGAACCCGGGGACTGGATAACAACGGGATGCGCGAGACGATTCGAGACGTCATTTTCAGGCAATAATGAACCAATAGGGTGGTAAACTTGGCCTTGCACTTTGAATGTTGGCATAAATGGGCCTTCTGAAATCTGTTTCGCAACAAAAGATGTCATTTGAAAGGCATTATTGTACGAACGAATGTTGTTCAAGAAATGTTTTGACTGTGATGGTCACCGATTAGCAGTGATCTTAATATTTCTGGAGGATTTTGTAATATTTCAATATGTACTTTCCCACCTGAGCAACACATACCGTTTGTTTCTTTTTGCTATTTAACAGCTTCACAAAAAGTAAAATTTTTAACCATACCTCCGATGGCGGAATATGTGGCGTAGTCAATCATAGGAGTATACGTAAATGCACTCCGTTCCTTATCAACCCAAGGAAGGTCGCCATGCCCTACGGCTATATCTTGAGACACATCCGATTCTTCAGATGATATCGAAATTCTGTTCAGAGAATGTCGAAGTCGATCAGAATTCAAACGTTCGTTGCGCTCTTCTTAATCTGTCTCTTCATGCCGTACTCCAGCAATTCTTTCTTTCTCACTTTCTGATTATGAATATTTTGCTGTGTGCTTGTTCGGAACAATGTATGATAATCTCACCGTATCAGCGGTCAGTCGCGCATCATATTCTTCACTGGTCTCTAGAGATCTGGATGTAGATGCGTAAATACGCTGAGAACGCAGGCGTGCTTCGCGATCCAAAGAGGTTTCCACGGAGCGAGTTGCAGCCTGATGTTCTCAAACAGCATCAAGTCTCTCCTGACGCTCTTCGGTAGATTCTTGGGATCTTATGATCCTCAATCTTTTAGCTCCTTTGGAACATTGGGAAAGATTTGACCTCTTTCTAGGCATGGTTATAGTTTTATTATGAAGATACCTGATCAATTAAAATCTAAGTGACTGCTCCCCTACCAAGGGTGCCCAGACACGGGATCGTCTGGCCCATGTGCTGGTTTGGTCCCTGGGGTGGTCACGGCGTGCTATGTGTTCTGGTGCGCCGGTGATGGGGAGTACTCCCCAGCGGAGGGTCCGGTGACGGACAGCCGCGGCGGGTTCACGGATGAGTGCTAACGCGTGCCCATGTTCCCGCCGTAAGCGGCAGAGGAGGACACCGTGGAGTTTTAGTGGGTTAGAGTCCCACATAACTGCACTATCTCCCCGTGGTAGTGCAGAATGCATGAGCATTTCTTGACGTTAAAAAAAAAAATGGGAGTTTTGGCCAGTAGAGTCAAATTTTCAATGATATACCATCGTCATCGAAAATCAGTCCTAAACTGTTACCGCCTTCACCGCGTGGAGGTGAAATTAGTGATAGCTTAGATTTCCACATCAGATGTTTCTGATCTTCGATTTTTATAAGTCAACAGGAAATGCCCATCAGACCGAGTAACTTTTACTAAGACGTCATTCCTATATGTGTTATGGTGTAGCTGGGCTCTTGGAGTTCCCCATCAGGTGTTCTAGATCTTCAAATTTATTCTCTCAGCAGAAAATCCTCATCACGTGGAACAATTTTTGCTATGGTACCATTTTTGTATCTCTTATAGTTAAGCTGGTCTGTTTCGGTTCTGCATCAGGTGTTCAAGTTTCCAAGAAACATTATAGCCTGAATGTTGTCCAGCCATAATAACTATACAACAAAAAAAAAATCATTCAAATCCGTCCAGTAGTTCCGAAGATCGGACGCGCAGGCCCGAGGCGTGTCCGTACTCTGATAGAATACCTTAACAAATGTTCGCCGTGATTCTTTAAATTGACATAACTTTTTTATTTATGAACCGATTGACATGAAATAAACACTAAATGTTAAGTGAAGCCTACTACAATATATTAGTGAAAACCGCATCTAAATCGAATAAGCCGTTTCTGATATTAGCGTGCACAAACAAACAGACAAACAGACAAACCGACAAACAGACAAACAGACAAACCGACAAACAGACAAACAGACAAAAAAAAAATTAATTACAATTTCGGGTTCGGCATCGATATAATAACAACCCCTGCTACTTTTTTTTTATATATTTCCATTGTACAGACACCACTTTTCTACAAATTTATTATATGTATAGATAGATTAGTCGGCAATCAATGCATTTGTTACTCGCGTCTTGTTAGTCATCAAAATGCATTATGGTTAAACCATTGTGGTATTTTGGGAATAGGAAAACAATATTATATAGGCTTCTCCCAAATCAAGGACGTTTGGCAAATAAAATGTATCAAGTGTGGTGAGGTACCTACAGTCTAGTCGTAAATTATGCACTGTTGTGTGTTGTTGGAATATATTTCCTCATACGTTACCAAGATTCCTTATTTTATTGTTAACATAGTTTCGTGGAGCGATTCCCGCAAGGAAAATAAAAGAAATCACAAAAGGGTGGAATTTGTTTACAGACTGGATATTTTCTCTGAATTGCAGCTAGCGAAATGTTTAAAGTATTAAGCTATATTTATTGAAAAGCATTTCTCAAGAAACTGGTTTACTTGTTTCGTACTTTATAGAATAAAATGTAAAAGAAAACATACTGACATATATCGTTTGTTTTTCTGGGTAATAGTGAGAAACAGCCATAGACTATAATTCCCAATGGCAAAGAAAAGCAGCTTACAAAATGATACAATCAATTTTGTTTATCCAAATTCTTATTCACCGAAGATTTATCGAGATTGTCTTATTAAATAGCAGAGACGCAAATTGTATCAAGGGACTGGTATTCAATCTATTTTTCAATTTTCGCGTAACCTCTACCAAAAGTAAGCAAACAAATATAATATCAATATTCGCGAACGTTGACTGTGTAAACATAATATTCGTCGATATATCCATATCTTTATATATCATCATACATCCATACGAGAAAACGTTATTCTATCTTGGAGCTCAAATCTTATCGCTGTTTTCATAATTTAGGGTTACTCTTTTTGTCTAGACGTCTTAGTTCCAAGCTTTGACTTCTTAATTAGTTAATTGGGAGTTTCAGCGGTTATCTGGAAACCGCAGGACTTATTAGAGGTATTAAAACCCTTGTATAATAAAGGAGTATCTTGTAAAACCGTAGTAAAATGAAAGATCAATATCTTAGCGTGGACGACCCTAGCTTAACTAGATAATACTTTAAACCTCTGAGGGGGGAAAGGAGAAAAAAAGACGTTGGTAACTTATCTCGCAGGCAGATTGCAAAATTCGTCATTATACATAAGGCGCCGTCCGTTTGTTTCCATATTGTCGACGTTATGTATAATGCCTAGGGCAAAATGTAAAACGTCTAGACTTTAGGAAAAAGTCCATGAAACCCAAGTTCAATCTTTTTTCTTTCCACAGACTTCTTAAACAAGTATAACTTCGACGGTTTGGACCTGGACTGGGAGTACCCTGGTGCTGCTGACCGCGGAGGCTCCTTTTCTGACAAGGATCGGTTCCTCTTCCTCGTGCAGGAGCTCAAGAGGGCCTTCATCAGGGAGAAAAAGGGATGGGAACTGACTGCTGCTGTGCCTCTCGCCAACTTTAGACTGATGGAGGGATACCATGTACCAGATTTATGCCAGTAAGTGACAGAGGCATTTTTAAAGTGAATATCGATGAGACTGCCTCCTTGGTCTAGTAGTTCCAAGCGCTACCGCTGAGCATGAGGTCTTGGGTTCGATTCCCGGGTCGGGAAAAGTGTTATTGGGTATTTCTATTTGGAATTTCTCTGCCCGGAGTCTAAACTTGTGCCCGGTTGATGGCAATAGGCTCGCCCCCTATCACATGGGACGTAAACGTAACTGACGAAATGTGGGGGGTACTATAGGTACACCTCTGCCGAACCCTTTGTGGAAACAAGGCGTGATGTTAAATGTTATGTTACTAAAGAGCAGCATCCTTCAAAAAGAGTTTTTCGTTAATCAGTCTCCAACAAACCCTTACTAAAACTACCTAGCTTAACCATGTTTCATAAGCAATTAACTCCATATTTTTTCGACGACGAAAAAGTTTGTAAAGTCTGTTTAAAAGTTTGAAACACTTTTATCGCTAAGTACAAGGTTACTGGCGCTACAACATAATTAACAGTGGAAGGAAGGCTGAAAAGAAAACAAACATTGTTCTGAAGTGCTTTAAAACTTGTAGTTTTAGAGAGTGCGCTAAGATTTAGAGTGCTTCAATGATCTTATAAGGGCGTTGTTGCTAATCATTTGTGCAATCGTTTTGTGAAAAGTATTGAAAAAACCGGCCAAGTGCGTGTCGGATCACGCACAATAAAGGGATAGGTAGTTGAGATAAATTTATCCCAAGAACAAACTTAACATTGTAGTTGAAAAACATGTTCTCTGCAAATGTAATAAGTTTATACGCACAATATTGAGAGATTTTCCATGTTATTTTAAGCCTACAGAGTTCTGGTTTTCCTGGAATCTATAAGGTGTACCTATAGATGTACTTTCTGTGTATTTTTCAAAATTCTAGATTCAGTAGCCATTCGATACATTTCACACGGTACAGCTACCAAAACTGTTTTTTAAATTTTCTTATTGGCCTCCCAAAAGTGACTCCATATTAAAAATTAATTTATTTATTTTACACGTCCGTGTTTGGGTCACAGAAATTAATATGTGTACCAAATGTCAACTCAATCGGTCCAATAAATTCGAAAGAAATTGGCTGTGACAGACGGACAGACAGATACACACGGAGTGATCCTTGGGTTCTGTTTTTTCATTTGCACGTACCTAAGGAACAAAAAAATTAAGATGGCGGCGTTAATTCCGATTTTGGCAACGCACCAAAAGATCCTTGTACAGTTATACGTGTGTTGCAGGGAGCTGGATGCTATTCACGTGATGTCGTACGATCTGAGAGGAAATTGGGCCGGGTTCGCTGATGTGCACTCGCCTTTGTACAAGCGTCCTCATGACCAATGGGCTTATGAGAAACTTAATGTGGTAAGTACCTTCGAGATTATAATATAGAAAAGTTCCCATGTAATACAGTTTTCTAGGTAAAAAGGTTTTGTGTCAATCCGATTATGAAAGAAAGCAAGAGATGGATTATTTCTATTTTCATTGACTACTATTTCTTAGGAGTCATGAAACTCCTACTGAGAACCTTAGTAAAGAACATAAGTAGAATCAGAAAAAAAATCATCAAATCAGAAATGCTATGTCCGTAGTCGAGACTATTTGACAAAATCTTTGGAAATTTTATATAGAAATTAAAATTTTATGTGTTTTCTTTTCAGAACGATGGCTTAGCTCTCTGGGAAGAGAAGGGCTGTCCTAGCAACAAGCTGGTAGTCGGCATTCCGTTTTACGGTCGCTCGTTCACACTATCAGCTGGTAACAACAACTACGGCCTCGGAACCTACATCAACAAGGAGGCTGGAGGTGGGGACCCTGCTCCCTTCACCAATGCTACTGGATTCTGGGCTTACTATGAGGTAATTTGTAAAAAAAATATATTTTTGCATGATTGAATATCGACATACCTGATGCGAAGTGGTCACTGCTGCCTTTGGACATCTGGGCCCTATACCACAAAACTTTAACAATTCTATACATAACATACATAATCAGCCTATAATCTTCCCAGTGCTGGGACACAGTCAGGCCTCCTCTCTTCGAGAGGAGGCTCTTCTCCTCTCTTCGAGAGGAGGCTCTTCTCCTCTCTTCGTAAACTACCACGACTTTTTGTTATTCGTAAACGTGGGCCCAGTGCGGGTTAATAGATGTCACATGTCTTCGAATTTTTGGTTTTTGGACATGCTGGTTTCCTCGACGGAACCCACGACCTACAACTCGTTAAATTGTAGAAAAAAAATGCGTAAAACACAGAAATTACAAATATGTTACAACATTTTAGACTTGTCACAACAATTTACATAAATTTGTAAGGGCTTTCCGTTAAAAAGTATGTGGCTTAGAGTTTTGTGGTATACCTACCTACGCACATGTAAGATTTACAAATTTGTAACTTGTAAATAAGAGTTATGTAGGATACAAAAAAATAAAACGTTGCCGTCCCAGACACTAAATTGAAAAATCGCAGGTGCTCGTAATTACACCATACCCTTCAAATTGGAACATAGCAATGTTGTTTTTCCTCGTGTGGATCAGCTACCTTTATTTTTTTCCTCAATTTAGCTCTATTCATTCAATCGTACTCTGTAAACACGTGTAACTGGTTGAAATTGTTAAATTGTTTGATCGTTAGTAGGCAAAGATGTTTTGAACGTGGTTACATAATAGAAAGTAATTTTGAAACCTACAGGAATTTGCCAAAGTATCTACCTAGTTAGAAGTTAGGAGTTATCTCACAGGTACGGAGGTACCTATTTATATTCATACTACTTTATTCTTCCAGATCTGTACCGAAGTCGACAAGGAAGGCTCTGGCTGGACCAAGAAGTGGGACGAGAGTGGCAAGTGCCCCTACGCCTACAAGGGAACCCAGTGGGTCGGCTACGAAGACCCTCACAGTGTGGAGATCAAAATGAACTGGATCAAGGAGAAGGGCTACCTCGGAGCCATGACCTGGGCTATTGACATGGATGACTTCAAGGGACTTTGTGGACCTGAGAACCCTCTGATCAAGATTTTGCATAAGCATATGAGCAGTTATACCGTCCCGCCACCTCGTGCAGGAAATACTACACCTACGGTAAGTGTTTATTAATCTTGCTATAATGTTTTGCATAAAGAGAAAAGTATAGCCAAACAACATAGAGGTAGTTCAGTTTACTCGCAAGTGAAAACATATTAAATAACAAAATACTCATGTCGGTATTACAAATATCACGCATTGAAAATTTATTGTTTCCAACCAAATATTTGAAACCGATTCGTCTTAGTGAATAACGATTTTCATCCCTTTGCTTTTCCTAACTGGAAATCATAAATACAGTTGACTAATAAAACTTTCCCCACGTTTGAACGAAGTGGACACGCGCGATTAATCGCAACAGAAACAAATGGATGGTCCATTACTCATATTGATATAAATCTTAGCCTGAATGGGCGCGCCCGCCATCAACAACGTCCGACCCAGCCGAGGGAGAGCCGATAGTCACGACTGCGAAGCCAACCACTCCTACTAAGACAAGCACTGCCAGGCCTGCGACCACGGCGCGACCGACCACGACCAAGGCGCCTCAAGTTGTCCAAATTGAGGATGAAGAGAACGATATCAATGTAAGACCAGAGCCTCCTAAGGCCCCTGAGACTCCTGTGAAGCCTGCAGCTGATGTGCCTGAAGCTCCTATTGTAAGATATTAATATTTTTTATAAAAAATATTTTAGATGTGTAGTGGTGGAGTTCATTGCTAATAACTGTAATTTTGCAGGAGAACGAGATCGATAATCACGATGTGTGCAACTCTGAAAACGACTATGTGCCAGACAAGAAGAAGTGCAATAGGGTAAGGTTTCGTGCATTTTATGGTTGAAAGTTAAATACGACGATTTTTTTTATTTCTTTCTTCATAGTGGAATAATTAATAAGTAGATAATGTTTTTCCACAGTACTGGCGATGCGTCAACGGCGAAGGAGTTCAATTTACCTGCCAACCAGGAACTGTGTTCAACGTCAAGCTGAACGTTTGCGACTGGCCCGACAACGCCGACCGCGCTGACTGCGAGCCCTAGATTAGTCGCGCATGAACAGGACGCTATACTGGTCATTGTAGAGATACCGTTTGATCGAAATCGTATTCGCCTTGCAAGACAGCTGATAAATTATGTTGCTCCGTTGCGGGTTGCATCTCGTTTCAATCTGGAATGGACCGGGTATTCCGTCCAAGATGTCAATAAAGGAGCAATTAGCAAATTGGAATTCTGAACTTGATACCAGTATTCAAATTCTAGGAAACATGTTCGAATTATAGGGTGAATAGTAAGACTCATATCAATAGGTAGGTGTTGATTTTCCGCCTTTGTTAAATTCAGTATGACATAAAAAATAGGTCGTTTTAGATGAGTTTGTGGTCTGGCTGTTCGGTGCCTTGATTTTGATAAAATGGTGTCTCTCCTCTACGCAATGAATCATAATAATGGTTTGGTAATTTACGAAGTTTTAGGTTACTGAACAATATTGTCGTATTTTGTTATCATGTCGGAACATAATACGCCAATGTTTTCTTGCATATCTATATTATAAGTGGGTAGGCTTATTGTGATGTTTAGGATAGATATTTACTTATGTAAATAGTGTTTCTTCCCTATATACTAATGCGTTTTAACTGGGAATGCAGTATAACTTTAACATCCCTAGTTAAAGCATTATTTGGTAAGAAAGCAACAAAAGATAAAACATATATTGAGATATTATAGTGTATCACTGCCTTAAAATCTTGTACAAGACTGGATCGATAAGAAATAATTATAAATTAAGAATCTATATTACTTTTTAGTGTTATATCAATATCTTTCTGTTTCTGTCTTTTTTAAATACAAACAACAAGAAAGATTTGAATAAGTTGAAAAGAAAACAACGAAACTTTTATTTGCTTATTCTAGTTTGTTAAGAACCTGCAGTTTCCGCCGATAACTATTCAGCTGTTATAAAGTTATGGCAGAAAATTGTGTTTATTTTATAAATTTTGTTTCGCCTTCGGAAGCCAATTAGACTGCTCTCGGCTTTGGGGATTTAAATGAATTTCCCGGTACTTGTCGCGGGTGGTCGCTTGCTTAACCATTCCTAGCTTAATTTATTTATTTAAATAATTTTAAGACAATAAATTATGGTAAAAATCTGGCTGTGTTTTTGTTGTTTGTCCCCAAAGTTTTGGTGTTTAAATAAATGGATTAAATTAGACTGGCATTTTCATAATTTTGAGTTCTTTGAGATTAGATTTTGTTTTGATTAGATTTTGCTTTTTTGACCGCACAAGGAAGTTGTTGGTTTTTGTTAATAGGTGCACACTAAAGTGTGGCCGGAAAATATTTTTTATTAGGATATAAACTACAATAGCATGAGCCCGGTCATATATATGACCGGGCTCATGCTATTGTAGTTTAAGTTCGTAAGGAAAATATATATTTTCCTTACGAAGTTTAGTAGTGTATGATCCCAGATTCCTCTTTGATTCAGTTTCGTCTAAGCTTTTCGTGATTTCAAAACAACCTTATTGAAACTCACAGGAAATCCACAAACAACGTAAACGAAATAACTTTACTTCTATAGAGATTCGAAAGCACTTCCCCGATACAAAATAACTTTGTATTGTAACACATTGCTTGTTTAAAAGAATCAGGCGCTTTTTTCCCTTACTGAAAACGTGTTCGGAATCACGGAATAACAGCCATGTTTAGTGGTTAAATCACGTGAAAATGTTTTTTTTCAAAGGGTTTGCGTAGGATATTCTCGCCCGTTTAAATATGCGGATATGTCCCGTTGAGGAAGCGCTTAGAATATTATTTTATTCGAAGGGTACCTAATTGGATTAATATGGTCATACGTGTAAAATTTTAAAGGAACGTATTAGTTTAAAAATAATAATAAATTATCTTACTAATATTTTAATGTGAAAGTTTGCATGTTTGGCTCTTTGGTATTCAATCACGCAAAAACGGCTGAACGAATTTGTATAAAATTTTACTCACATATAGTTTACAACCTGGAGTAACACATAAGATAAGTACTTTTTATCCCTGTAGTACGTTGCCCTGGGATAATTTCCAAATTCCACGCGGGCAAAGCCACGGGCAAAAGCTAGTGTGGTTAATTGGAATCTGATGGTGCTACGCCACCATTTTATGCTCAACGTGATAAATGGCTGCCAAATATTTTTGTTTAATTAGCCGAAACTATTAATTACCTACTTCATTCAAAGTTCTAACTTTGTCGGCAGAATCTGTGCCGAGCAGCCAATTATAATAAGTACCTAAATGATTTCGTTTAATCAACGTTATTTTGCGTTCAATTTGAATCTTAGATACTCTTCCACAACCATTTACCTACGTCGTATTTCTTTCTTATTCTTTCTTTTTCGTTCTTATTCTTATTTCGTATTTTTTTCTTTCTTTCTTTCCGTTAAATATTTTAGTAGGTACCTACACAACATAAGGCGCTGCCCAAACTTAGGGCACCGTAAAACGCTCAGTTTTTTGTCGCACAGTTAAGCGTAATGTTAAGTTAAGTTTAGCGTAATACCTAAGTCAGAAAAAATGGAGTGTAATTAGCGAATGTTCAAAGAAAAAACTAATTGAGTATTCTAAGTAGTAGTACTTCGACGCCACACAGCTCTGACGCGAACTCCGTTCATTAGTATTGAATTTCTGATTTTGATCATCTACTTTTGCTGTTGACTGTACCTAAAAACTATTCCACTGAGCCGTGCATTTATTTTTTATTTTAATTATTAAAATTACTTTTATTTTGGTGATCCGATTCGATTCAAGTATAATCAAACGCATCGCTGTTTTGAACAGTATTTGTTCCCGCGATGCATGGGCTGTTGTCAATTACCTACGCTTCTTGCAGCGCTTTAAAGGATATCTTTCAGGCATATTTCAGGGCATTATTTTCACTCATTTGACGTCGTTGGTTTCTCAAATAGAAGTAGGTACCTACATATTCCTACAAAGGTTCTGCCATTTGCTTCTTGCACCGCCTTATATAGGATATCTTTCAGGCACATACTTCAGGGCATTATTTTCACTCATTTGACGTCGTTTGTTTCTCAAATAGAATACATATTCCTACAAAGGTTCTGCTATTAAGTCGGAACTCGAAATCGTGATCAACCTTGGCTGACTGATAGATGTTAATTAATCCCTAAACAAAGGTTATTGTAGTAAAAGGAATAGTGGGGTTTTAGTCGATAGGAGCCCGACATAACCCTCCGTTCTCCCAAGATGAAAGGAATCGATGAGAATTTCCCAACGGAAAAAAAAGGTAGGTACTGTAGAGATTATAGCCTATTTGGTGCTTACATGCAACCTCCGCGAGTCCGTTAAAATTTATTGGCAAAAAATACGAAGCAAACAATAAAGACATGTTACATTACCAACCCGCGATTGGCCCGCGTGGTTGGTGGCCCACTCCCTCTCACAGAGAGGAGGCCTAACAACAACACACACAACAACATAACAACACAACACACAACAACACAACACAACAACAACAAACAACAACAACAACACACAACATAACAACAACAACAAACAACAACATACAACACAATGACATACAACAAACACACACACACCAACATACACAACACACACACAACATTAACAACACAAACAACACAACAACAACAACAACATTATAGGCTGGTGTGATTAAGGCGTCAGATTTGGCTGACAAGCCAAGGGACAAAGATTTAAAAAATGTTATTAGTTTAAAGATCATAATAATTACGCAATTATAAAAGTAAATAGTATTATATTTATTAATCCTGGTACAGTTAGCAATCCCGATGCTAACAGCGTCTATAGAGACGGAGGTTTAACCATCAATTTGATATCAATTTGATGCGATGGTTTGGTCAGATTGACAATAAACGTTCTGATCGTGTGATGCGTAGATTGATAAATAAATGTTCCATATTGATGGAGTTTTAAATGCTTAGGTATTTTTATAAAGAGGGAAATTGATAGATAACTATCGCTATCTGGCTTACTGGGCCCTATGGACCCTATTAAGTGTCATCAACTAAAGTATTAGGTATAGGTAATATTAGTATCTATTCCCAAGGATGCCGTTTTTAGGGATCCGTAATACCTAATGAAAAAACGGAACTCATATAGGATCACTCGTTTATCTGTCTGTCTGTCTGTCACAGCCAATTTGCTCCAAATTACTGCTTTTTTTTATGTCGCGGAATTTGCCTTCATACTAAACTAATGTATCTATTATGATTATTATGAATGAACGTAGGCGTTGTTAGAAATTTATAACTTAATATTTTAATAATAATGTAACTAATAGCACGCTAATACCTACCTACGTATTTTTTCTAGAAGATGTTTTGTATATTCTGTTATAATGGCGTGTTCAGTTTTTTCAGTCAGAAATAGGATAATTACCTAGAAATTAGAAGCAAGGTGTAGTTTTGTATTATGAAAAGTCGCAAAAATCAGCTCGTCAAAAACCTGAAATCACGAAAAAAAAATCAGCTGATGGCTGATTTTTTTTTCGTGATTTCAGGTTTGGTCCCATAGTACAAGTTGTCCATAATGATGAGTACAATGACCTCTTGAGAGGTTGTTAATGTTTTACCAATAACCCTGTATATTGGGACTCGCACATGAATATCAGAAACTAAACTAAACGCACTCTATAAACACGTATTTACCACACGCAGGGTATTACAACATAGGGCGCGTGTTTAAGACAGCGAAAACATAGATGTCTGCCACGCGATTACATCTTCGAACACCCAGCTTCAAAGTTTTTAGCAGCTCGGTAAAGCGAACCAGAGTTTAACAGATCGTTAAGCATTAATTAATTCGTTACAAAGGCGCGTATTTAATGTTATTTTAACCTAGGGTTAGTTAATTATGATAATATCATGAGCTCTTGTGTTATTAAGGTAAATAGGTCGATTGGAGCTGGTATCTTGGTAGGTATGTGGGCGGTGAATTAAATAAGCATAAGTTTGCTCTTTATGTTTTGATTATGGAGCTATTTTTGTTGTTTAATGTTGAATGTCAGTGGGTTTAGTCTCCCTACTTAATCACACATACCTAATGAAAATGTGCGTGGGATTTACACATTACACGTGTGTTTAGGAATAAGGGCCGGTATTTCAATCATTAGATAACTTTTACCTGAAGAATAAATGTGACAGGCAGACAGATTGACAGATTGTCTATACAAAGTTATCAAAATCGCTTCTTCGTCGGATAAAAGTTAACTGACGATTGAAAAACCGGCCCTTAGAATAACTACTTATAATTTAATTGTACAAAATATACCTACCTTTTTTTCTTTGTTGTATAAGTTGGTGGTTTAATACCACAGTCCATATTTTGCCTGTTTAGGGCATGCAAATTAATTTTACATTGAAACATAATAGGTACTAACTTTTTTTTGTAAAAATATACCTACAAATACCTATGTTCTCACAGAAATCTTAAATTATTATAAATTTTCAGTTTTTTTTTATATCATTACTAGAAAAAAACTTATTTATTTATTTATACCTACTTTATTGTACACTAGGTTGTGTAGGTCAGATAGGCAGTCGCTCCTTGTAAAATGCTGGTATTCAGTTGTATCCGGTTAGACAGGAAGCCAACCCTAACGTAGTTGGGAAAAGGCAGATGATGAGAGATGACTTTATTGTACATCAAAAAAGTACATAACAAATAATAAATCGAACACTACAACATAATGTAGGGTATACAGTGGGCGGCCTTATCGCTTTCTGCGATCTCTTCCAGGTAACCTTGGAATTGACAGTGATTTACCAGGACATACTACTATGTATAACACACAGCTGCGCCCCGCGGTTTCACCCGCGTAAGTTTCGATTCCAAAAAAAATCTGGAGAGGGCCACCCTTATCACCTAGGAGTATAAAAATTGCTTACGACCTATTCTCAGCCCTAGGTACCAAACATACACAAAAAATTTCATAAAAATCGGTCAAGCCGTTTCGGAGGAGTTCGATAACAAACACTGTGGACACGAGATTTTTATTTATAAGATAATGATAAATAAGTTTGCTGTTTAGGTTCGAATAGCTACGTTATCAATGGTATTTTATAACAGTTTTTCCTTTGCGTTATCAGAGGACGACTATGGTGTTCCGTATTTTATTGGGGTTACTTAAAAACGATGAATAAAGTTAAGTGACGTTCAAACGTCAAATATGTATGGTTAAACAGTCACTATAGTCCGCGCGGAACTAGTTGGCCGCGCCTTGGGTGGGCACGGGGGCGGCGGGGTAGCCTATTGTTCGCAACGCACGTACTAAGTCATGACAAAAACCCCCGCCCTCCGTCCCACACCGCTCACATAGCTAAGGCGCGGCCAACTAGTTCCGCGCGGACAATAATCACTAACTGTTTATGAATAAAGGGGAAAGTGATTACTATGTCCTCTTTATAGATTACAAAATAAATAAAAAACTTTTCGAACTAAAAGTTTAGCAAATAATTTAAGTAAAAGACAAATAACACAAATAAGTTGAAAATAAAAACAAAAAGATTTGGGCTCGTCCGGGATTTGAACCCGGGACCTCTCGCACCCTAAGCGAAAATCATACCCCTAGACCAACGAGCCAACTGAAGGAAGAGTCGAAATAGCGGTTCAAATTAGACGTGAACATTGAACGTGTTTAAAAAGAGAAAGGTATCTACGCCCACACGTGATTGGTTGGTTGTCGCACTCATCGTCCAATACCGGAACAGCGATGTTATAAAAATCACGCGCCGCCCGGTCGCAAGAATGCGTATCACGCACTTTTTCACGCATATAGTTAATTGTTATTTGGATTAAGTAGGTACCTAATCGTTAAATAGGTATGTACTATCTATAATTATAATTTTTTACTGATTAATAGGGAAAACTCGCTTATATGCGTTTTTTATATGTAGGAATATCTTGAAATGGATAATATTATGTTATATATATAACCGTTATAAGTATAACCCATAGAGAAAAGAAGAGAAGAAAATTAAGAAGAAAAAAAAAAGAAGAAGAGAAGAGTGGAAAATTATTAAGAATGCACCTACTTACATTCTTAATAATTTTTCACTCTTTGATATTATGTGTGAATTTTTTATGGTAGGTAGGTATATTGGTGATGACGTCACACACACACCACGTGTTGTTTTCGTATCCTGTAGGTACCCTTAGAGTACTTTTCTTTGTCTAAGCCTGTAATATTTAGAGTACAGACGCGCCAGCACATCAAGCTACCCGAAACTGTCAAATTTTCCCAATCAACTTTGAGCCTTATGCTTTAGCGATAAAGTTGAAAATCTATTAAAGTAATTGACAGATTGTAGTAGCTGGTAGTAGTGTGCTGGCGTCTGTACCTACCTATGTATACAAATTAGTAGTTTATTGCTTTCCTATATCACACACTGGTCGTGATTTTAATTGGAAAAGGCATTGAGCTTCGCCAGGAGGTCTGTCAAAGGAATCGCCGAGAATCGACCGAGCCCTATAAAGTACCTACCAATTAATATTCAATTTTGAAAAAGGAATAGAACCTTTATAGAACCTACATTTTTGTGTTTGTGGTTCATTTCTTTACACTTTGACGTACAAAAGCAGGTTATTTATAAAAGAAGTTTTAATGAGGTCGAAATTCAAAACGATAACTGGCCATCATGCTTTGTCATGTCAAGGAAATTTTGCCTTTATTTTAATGTAGCTATGGTCGATTTATCAGCATGGTCTGAATGTTATGTTCTTATCAACCTTGTCAATGAGTTTTGTAGGCATAAGCATCAGATAGTATCGGGAAATATTTTCGTACGTGTTATATTTTTAGTGTTATCTAAATTATTGGATAAAGTTGATTGTATGGAATATCTATGTATACCTACTTGATATTGAGTCCACGGAGGGGTTATGGCAGGACTGTTTTATTGTTGTTTGGTACCAGAATAAGTGTTTTTGTTTGAGAAAGGTCATTTGTGACATTGCTGGCAGATAGCCCATCTGATGTTACGAGGTACCTTTTCTTATCCAATCTGACATACCTACCTACCTCACAGTGGCAGGTCAAGGTCACGGTCCACATCTCGTCTCTCTAGCAAGTGTCTACGTCAATGGATTGCGCTCTGCGCCCGTCAGTCACAGAAAAATTTGACAGCCAGTGGGTAATTTTCCTGGATTTTTTCCTTTTACATCCAAATATAGTAGGTAGGTAGGACTGCTAGGCTTGAGTGCTCTAAGTTATTTATAAGACCTGTGTAATACAAGGCGAGCTTATTACCATCAACTAGACATAGTCCCAGACACCGGGCTGCTGATAAGAATTTAGGTAATGGAATAACCAAATAATAATATACCTAACAGTTTTCCCACCTGGGGTTCTATCGCAGACTGACAGATTTGTGAGACGAAAAGCTTACACTTTTAGGGCCTGTGCACACCACGTTTTTTAAACGCGCCGTTTACGCGCGTTTTAGAAACGTGTGTCGACGGCGCGCTTTTATCCTACAGAGCAGTGCCGGGCCAGTAGCCGACTCGCGTGCTTATCGCGTCTGTATCGCTACAAACGCGCGTAAACGGCGCGTTTAAAAAACGTGGTGTGCACAGGCCCTTTAGGGCTGATTTTACCAAAGTCGGATATATTTTATTCGTGGAATAAAATGGACGTCTGACAGTTCTAGTATGGTGAAACTGTCAAAAATTCAAAATTAATTCTCAGGTTAAGACTTATTCTAGGTAGGTAAGAATAAAAGTTTGGTGGAATGCGCCCTTAGGGAGATTATGCTATGGCAGGCCGCGAAATTCAACTTACTTAAGTTTTTTTTGCAATTTGCAGGTCAGTGTCAGGTTGTAGGTATACATGTTGATTAAAATCTGATTCGCGACCGTCATCATAACCCCCTTTTAGCTTCGCCGTAGTCGGGTAAATAATATGGCTTTACAGAATTATAGCCATTAGAATCAGCAATACAACTCTGGCCTCAATATGTCCTGATTTCGTGAAATACTTAGTCATTCAATAGGGTAATATGAACTTAATGAAACGTATTGATGATTTGTATGATTATAATTTCTATGAATATATATATATCTATTTTAATGGGACCCTGTATATTTGTTACGACCGCGAATCATATTTAGATCAACATAAAACCTGATGCCAATTCTTGTACCTACTTAAATAAAAACGTTAAAAATATACCTAGTCGCAATCTCATCTCAACGACAATCAATGTCAATAACTTGTTGAAAATGTAAAATTATAGGTATTTTTGATAGATTGAGACTGAGATCAGACTGAGAACGTTTTTAAAAATAATTACGAGAATTGTCTGATCTCGGCAATGATTTCAAAAGTAAGGATACGCCCGTCTGATCATTTTACATAGAAGTTCTTCGTTCGAAGTTCGCGCGCACCACTGTCAACTGAGTCGCGTTGGCCCTAAAACCGTCATTTTAGGGCCAGCGCGTTGGTGCCATTTAGTCGCGCCGTTAGCCCGGTCCTTACGCTAGTAATATATATGTCAATGGATCTCGGTCTCAATCTGTCAAAAATACCTCTAATTTTCCTACATTTTGACAAGTTTTCGATATTTGTTTGTCGCCGAGACGACACTGCGACTAGAATTTGAACGTTTTAAATTACGAGAATTGCCCCTTTGATTACTGACCTGCAATCTGCAAAAAACGTAAGAAAATTTGAATTTCGGGCGCTACCCTGACGCTTTCGCAAAATATCACGACATCATTGTTTAGAGTATCTAGCTACTTAATATGTCGCATAAAGGAAGCCGCTAGCCGATACCTACTCTAGCCCAGTCATGACTGCGTAGAACTACTAAAAGCCGTTGTTACCAACTAAGTAAATTCCCTCGAATCACTGCTGAGATTGGTGTTCCTCTCAGCCACGACGCCAGTGTGGTCTGAGCCTGAGTGACGTGTGACGTCAGCATAATGGAGACTATTTGTCATCGAGTAAGTTCAGGCGAAATTATTATAATATTTTATAAGACTGGAGTTGACTAAGCCAATGATAATATATCTATAAAATTATAAAGAGGAAATATTTGTTTGTTTGTAAGTTTTTATATGGAGGGTAAGATTTGAAAAATTGTTTTTGCATTTGATAGTCAAATTCTAGAGGAAGACTATAGGCTATATAACATCACGCTAGGATCCTAAGGAGCCGAGCAAAAAGAAAAAAAGTCAGAAATAACGCTAAGCGTATTGGAAGTACTAGCGTGGGCAGGCGATGCGATGCGACGGGGTGGGTCGGGGGAGACGGGACAACGATTTTCACGCAGACGAAGTTAGGTTACCGACCCAATACTCGATCTTTAAAAAAAAATAACGCGTCGACTTGAGCACCTCCTCCGTTTTTTCGTCGGTTAAAAACAGCGTAATATCACACTATTACATGACACGTGGAAGTAGGACGGCATGTCGTAATTATCGGGACCTAGAAAGAGACAAGACGATATTATGTAACTTGGCTAATTAGCTAAGTCTTGATGTGCCACTTGCGAAGCGCGTATAAGCCATCTATGTCTTTTACAAACTTTTATTTAACTTGTCTTGTTAGCTGTTAGTCTAGTGTGAATTGGTAAAATCGTGCAAGCTGAATTAAAACCACTTCGTCCTATCGTATCCTACGAAGCTGAAATTTTACATGTCGATTCTGCTGTGCTATTCTGCGGTGCTATTCTGTAAAAATCTCACCGTGAAAACTTAGGTGAAGTGAGCGTGGATACACTGATAGCGCGTCAATAGTGTCAATTTCTAGCAAAAACAAACTCACTTCACCTAAGTTTTCACGGTGAGATTTTTACAGAATCGACTGGCTGTAAACATCTCACCGTTAAAACTTAGGTGAAGTGAGCTTAACGTGAGGTGTCAGATTGACACTATTGACAGCTCACTTTAAGCTCACTTCACCTAAGTTATCACGGTGAGATTTTAAAACTTGACGCTTCCTTTCCTTTATCTTTTCAGAATTTAATTCTGCCCATATATTGAACAAAGTCCTCCAAATAACTGGGATATTCAACGGACAGAAAATATTGTAATGTAGGTGCCAAGAAGCGATTTCCACAATATAAATACACGTAGTAAAAATGAAATTGTGTTACCTAAATTTAGATTAACTAAAACTAACAAGTCATTTCTTGTAAACGGCGTCCGTTTTTATAACAAGTTGCCAAAGTCGGTTACAGAACTTAGCGATGGAAAATTCAAAACCTTCATCAAACGTGTCCTTATCAAAAAAGCATATTATAAGATTAAAGACTATGTTGAAGACAAGGTAGTTTGGCAATAATTCCTTCTGCACATGTGGCTTCCCTGGCTACTCATTAACGGCTTAACTATTTAAATGTCTATTAACTGCTCTCAAATTACGATGTTAATTTTTTATTTACTTTATTTACTTTTTTGACATAATCTCTTTATTAATTGACATTATATACAGACAATTCAAAATTTTCATCTCTTTATTAGTGGTTGTAATGGGAATCATATCACTAGGTTTTATTAGGTTTTTATTTTTTATTTATCCTTTTGATAGATTCTTATTTTGTAAATGTGAGGACTTTGTAGGCCTTGTAGACTTTAGATCTGTAGACCAATTTTTATTTTATCAAGTACCTGATACTTGTTGACAGGCCTACGCTATCCTCCCATACCTACTGTAATTTGAAAATATTGTAAAAGCCAATTATTTTTAATTAGTAACCGTAGAGTTTCTTGCCGGTTCTTCTCCATAGGAAACGACCAATTGGAACCGTGCACCTAGCTTCTGACGTTTCATAAGTGCCCATGTAGGCTTATGTGAAATAAAATATATATATTTTTTTGATTTTGATTACCGTGTCTTTAATAATACAATGAATCGTACGTCTCATAATCAGCCTATAACGTTCCCACTGCTGGGACACAGGCCTCCTGCCTTCAAGAGGGAGTGGGCTGTAATCCACTACGCGGGTACAACATGTTCAAAATATGTAGTACGAAGACACCTACGCAATATACTATCAGCTGGCACTAAAACTGATAGTTTCTTATCTAGCTAAGCCATTCTACGTAATCACTAAAACTGAACTGAACATTCTGTTTACGCAGCACAGAGCTTTAATCCTAACACGATATTTAGCGCCCGATATGTAGATGTTTTTTTTTAATATGGACCCTTCCTCTCTTGATCTTATTACAGCATCCCGATTTAGGGAAAGGGTCCCTAAATATCGCTTAAGAAGTAATAAGGCTTTTACACTGAGGGTCAACTTTGCAGCTGTCGTGTTACAGTCAGTAGAATTCATTCTAGAGACAATGCAAAGGCACCTAAGGCATTAAGTCCGCCTTTGTACCTTTTTTGTGCGAAAAGTTTAAATAAATAAATAATAAATAAATGCAATACTACCTCGACGGCCTACATTGGTTATGTGAAACTTAACAAACTCAGCCTATCGCAGTCCACTGCTGGACATAGGTCTCTCCCAGGCTGCGCCAAAATACCCTGTCCCCCGCCTTCCGCATCCAGTCTATCCCAGCCACCTTCTTAAGGTCGACTTTTAATTTAGCTGGCGTCCCGCGCTACGCTTGCGGATACGCGGTCTACACTCCAGGACTCCTCCACCGGCAATCAGTCCTTCGACAAACATGGCCAACCCACGGTCACTTCAGGTTGCTTAACTCTGCGAGCTATATCTGTAACTCCGGTTCTAGATTCAGTTCGGTTACAACTAAAGACTGTGATTTAATCACAATTGAAATAATAGAACTCACATTTTTCTAGAGCAATCTTATCATCCTACTAATATTATAAATGTGAAAGATTGTGTAGATGTTTGGATGGTTGTTACTCAATCACGCGTAAACCGTTGAACAGATTTGGATGAAAATTGGCACATAAGTAGATAGACCATTTCCTGATTTAACACATAGGATACTTTTTATCCCGATATTCCCACGGGATCGAAACTTACGCGGGTGAAACCGCGGGGCGCTGCTAGTAAATAATATTTTGTATAATTAGTTCAAAATCAGAGGGAGCAGTGGTGGCCCTGTGGTAACGGCCCCGACTTATGAGTTACAGGGTTCGAACCCACGCAGGCGCTTCACCTTTTGTAGGTAATTAATTTCATCACCACTGCTTTCAAAGTGGTGAAGAAAAACAGAAACAAAAATTCGAAGACGTGTGACTCTGCCAACACGCACTGGGCCCGCGTGATGGATTTCGGCCCATTCCCTCTCACAGACAGGAATCCTGTGTGGCTGTGTCCCAATAGTGGGAACTTTATAGTCTGATTATGCTTATGCTAGTGTTCAGAAATAAACCATTTTTTAGATGAAATTAATCAGGTCAATACTATTTTTAGAAACCAATTAATAAATGGGTAGACGACCGACTCCTGAATAAATACGCAACAGGTAACGTTGATTTACACTATCATTGGGTTTAGAAGCTCGGTAATTAAAAATAATTCAAATCGAGTCACAATTTACGCTAGAGTTTTGATTAATGTTCTGAACTATTCAAGAGTTAATAAGTAGTTTGCAATCTATACTAATATTATAGAGATTAGAGCAATGGTAGCCGAGTGTAACGGCCTCCGGCTTACGAGTTGTGGGCAGGCAGGCGCTTTACTTTGTGTAATTTATATAATCACCATTGCTCTCAAAATTGGTGAAGGCCGAAAAACATCGTGAGGAAACCGGCATGTCTTAGAACCAACTATTCGAAAACATATGACATCTACCAACCCGCACTGGGCCCGCGTGGTGGATTATGGCCTACTCCCTCTCACAGAGAGGAGGTATGTGTCCCAGCAGTGAGATCGTTATGGGTGATTATGCTACTAATATTATAAAGAGGTAAAATTTGTCAGTTTGTATGTAAGGGTAATCTTACATCGATGCGCCACCTGTCACCATGGGTTCAGTATATTGGTTACAGTTTCCGCGTCGATGTCCCTGACACCCTGTAAGTATTTTATGTCAAAACAAAGAAATTACACGCGGACAAAAGCCCGGGCAGAAGCAAGTGCAAGATAAAACTGAAGAGATCTTTAGGGTCTTTGTTTTCGAGGACATGAATGGAATTATTATAGTTTCAGTCTACCTACTTCGATAAGTTTTCCTGAATTTTCAACAAATCCAATATTCTACTTTAATATCATTAAAAATGTGCATTCTCTACGATTACAGTAGAACTTCATTGTAAAATGTAGTAAAAGTGCAAATGTAATGTGAACCCGCGCATCGGGCCGCGCACAAGCGAAGCGGGTTGACTCCGCTCCGAACGCTAGTAGCCTCGGAGAAAGCCCGAGTGCTGTCCTCACGCTACCGTTTGCCGCCATTGCCGAGCTTTCCCGCGAAAAACTTATCATAGACTATACACGCAATAATAAATATAAACGCAGTAATTATTAAAAAAAAATAATACAGAAAAATTCGTACTGGTTATTAGATTTTTTTAAGTACGTTCTAAGACAGTTTGCAAGTATGGGTTGAGTTTGATTTGTGGAATATAGAAAGTAATTTAGTAAAATTGACGTAATAATCAAGTGAAAACAAAAAAAAGTTGATTTATGGTTTAGCAGTTTTTGTGTCACGGACTAGTGAAAGTTATAGAAGAAAGGAAAATAGCAACAAAATGCCGTAACAGGTAAGTTCGACGTAGTTTTTACTTTCCCTAATTAATTAAACTACTTAATGAAAAGTTACTAAGATGTACTTGAGTATGCATATCGTAGAATTTCTTACTGTCATAATAATATCTATTTTATTTTATTTATGAAATATAAAAATTACATGCCATTTTAATTCCACGTTATTCCCTGTAAACATATTATAATTATGTTAAATTAAGTATGACATGTAGGTACTGAAAAAGGTTTTGCAATGGCGTTTGTTTGACCTTGTATTAAAATGTCCATAATCTATTTTATTTTATTTATGAAATATGAAATTAGATGCCATTTAAATTCCACGTTATTCCCTGTAAGCATATTAAAATTATGTTAAATTAAGTATGATGTACTGAAAAAGGTTTTGCAATGGCGTTTGTGTGACCTTGTATTAAAATGTCCATAAAGAATAGAAGAATTACATTTTAATGACATGAACGTGCATAGAATTAAATTATTGAAACGTATTGCATAAAACACAGTCATTTCAAAAGCAATTTCCATATCAAATGGAATTTAGGAGACGACATAAATTGAAAATTATTTTCGTAATAAAATGGAGATAATTAATTAAATTAAAATTAATTTCTGAAGCAATTAATCAATTAAGAAACCCACCAGATAAAGCCGTAAAGAATGGAAGAAAAAGTTGTACCTAAAATCGTTCAGTTTAAAACCCGATGACGAAGCAATTTTGGACCTGAGTGAATTTACAGTTTGTAATTAGACGACCAATGGTTGCTGAAATGAAAACTAGAACAACGAAAACACGGCTGAGTTATGGCGTTCTAATGGTTAAAGTTGGGGAGTTTGGGAAGGAGTTAAACGGGCAATTGTATTGCAGTTAGGTAACTATAATTTAGACGCGACGTCCATCCCGCCATCCCGCCATCCCGTCAGCGTCTCAAATTATTTCGAAGTGCGATTGCTTAACAAATTGCTTTAGTTGGTCACCTGGGAGTTGCGCGGGGCTTTTGATCTGTATTGTAATTGATGAATTGTATACGATGAAACGAGGTAAAATGGGCAGTTTTATTAAGCAGTCTTGTACAATTACTTTTTATATCTCGTGGTAGCCAGTCTCTGCTTCTGCATTTAAAAAAGGTTCGGACTGTCCACTTTAAGTATTGGCAAATATTTTCGTTTGAATTTAATTATTCGTGATCGGTTTTCAAAGAAGTTTGCTGTATTTTTAGATTATATTCGTTTCATTTGATGTCGGATTTGCACGATATTGGGTTATGGGAAAAAAAACCTTATTAGTGTGGTTCAGCCTCTGTTTGTGATTTTTTGTAACACCAGTTTTCATTAGATCGAAATTTCTGGAACACCGAAAATAAAACCAATTTTACTTCTAGTCTGGGCCATATCATTTACATTAACTTGTCTGGTAACGTTCGAAAGTGGCTATAGAGTGACTCACAAAAATAAAAGACGAACAAATGCGTTTAATGGCTCAAACTCGTGCTGTCAATGATCATCGTTATGACTGGGGGTAGGATGTGGGTTTATGAACTTCAAAAAAAACATACAAACTGCAGGTAAAATGTCTCAAATTTCTACAGAACCTTCTCATGTTTCTGTAGAACTATTCTGTAAAAATCATACCGTGAAAACTTAGGTGAAATGAGCTTCAAGAGAGCTGTCAATAGTGTCCTTAGAATGAAGTGGAATGACAGCCCACTTCACCTGAGTTTTTAAGGTGACATTTTTACAGAATAGATCAGCTGTAATAGGTTTTTTAAATGAAAACATGAAAAGGGTCCTATAGAGTCAGTAAAGCATCAGTAAACCCAGTGTTGCAGGTGGCGTGAATGGAACCATTCCCTCGTACCTTTGGGGCGTGTAATAATTTTACCTTTTTTACAAGAGTCAGTTAATTTTTCCTCTCATTTTCTTTCATCGAGGATATTTTCCTCAATTATGAACTTTCTTCCTTGATCGTGAATTCGTGATCCAGCCATAAATCGGCGCTGATAAAAAATTGAAAATTCACTTGAACCATAATGGATGGTTAGGAGATATTTTCCTCAAAGGCCAAGAACTTTGGACGAGAAAATTTTAATAATAGAGGCTCTTTTCCTGGCTGAGGTGATTGGAGTCAGTCACGTTGTGATAAGTCTGACCGTAAATCGAATTTGACGATGCATTGAATAGAAAAGTGTTCGGTATAAGAAAAGGTACAGTCTGATATTGATCTTATTCATTGGTTAGTAAGCGGGGTATACAGAGTAACATTGAATATATCCTTGACATGGCGATATAATAATGATCCTTGACATAAAATGCGTACTAAACAAATCTGTGCATAGAATTAATTTCTGCTAATCTTATCTATATGCACAATAGATACGGAGAAGGTCGTGGTTGTAACGTCACTGGAAGATTTACTGTTCTTGATGTAGGCATGCGTACCGCGTAACTGGCTCTAAGCCAAATTATTTTTTGCCAAATCTGCGAGAATCGTACCAAGGAATAAATTCGACGAAGGTCGACGGTGCCCTTGTATAAAATTATAATTCTGTAATTTCACGCTGGTACTGCTTGTAAGGAACCGGAAGAGGCTATTCTGTGGAGTTGTAAAATTTTAGGTAGGTAGAGCAATGTTCATTTGTGACTGCGAGAGGGACTTTACCCAGCTGTCTCACGAGTCAATTGTTTTTTTTTTCATTAAAAATATCCTGCAATCAACAATTTATCTGACAAGCTAAAGGTTATGGAAATTTTCTCTTCGGCCGTTCATTAATCGGTCAGAGGCCTAAATTCGGCAATGTTAAACTTTTTGTCGACCACTCCTTAGGATACTCCTTTACTGAAAGAAAGATTGATGGTGCAGTCATTAGGAGCTCTATAATTAAAGACATTATGGTTTTATAGAATGCTAATGGTTTTATGAAACGACTGTCGCCAGACCTCTATAACTCGTTTAGTTCATTTCCAAGTTGTTAGGAGATTAAGTGAAATTGTTAAGTTGTGGTTTCTTTTTGTTCTACAGTTTATTACGATACGATTTTGTGTTTTTTTACTGTTTTTAGAGAAACTGGGATTAAAATAAAATGATAAATGATTTTTCAACACACTTGCTCGTAAAGTAGCTCTTATTGAACCGCTTTTAGGGCCATAATGGCGTGTATTACGAACGCGTGCTTTTTCTTTACTTTAATCCACATGTGCTGTAATACCACAGATAACTATTTACTAGTCGAAGATGCGCGCTTTTTCAATCTCATCAAAGAGACTTCATGCCAAAAGAAATCCGCGGCCTATATTAAACTTTTTTTTTTATAAGCTGTATTGTCCTTGGTCGCAAAATGAACTAATATTCATTTACCATAAGGTGAATGCGCAGGGACCACGGACAATTTAAGGTGTTTGGTTAAGGTGTGCAATGGTAGACCGCGAAATTCAAATTTTCTTAGGTTTTTTGCAATTTTCAGGTCGGTGTCAGGTTTTATCTTGATCAAAATATGATTTGCGGCTTATAGTACCTCTTTACAGAATTATAATAATCATTAGAAACATTATACATCTTTCTAAGTTAGATTTGTTCCTTAAGAACAAATCTCTTATGGAAAAAAGTTCTTAAGGAACAAATATAACTTAAGGATTCAATTCTAATGACTATAATTCGGTAAATACTTACATATCTTTTTTATACCAATGCAATATTTGGAATCATTTTAGAACGCACATTTTCCGCTCGAGTGACGTACTATGAATCCCTCGCTGCGCTCAGGATTCTACTTTAAAACCTTCGCTCCGCTCTGGATTCAAAGAAATACTCTCGCCTTCAAAATAGTTGTTTGCTCCCTTGGCAAACAATCTACAATTTTTTTTCGAAAACCTAAAGTTAAATTAACCTATCAATAAGTACTATTACTTACTTATTTGAAGTAAACTTTTGTAAAACCAACAAATAAATCCATAAATAATTTATAAATTCAACTTATAGGCACTTAAGTAGGTACTCTGCGCGCAGATATTATCAGTGTGGGATTTTTACTTCACTATAACTACCCCGGTGATCACCATCGCACATAGACCCGGTCCCACTTCCTCCTAAAAGACCGATTCCGGAACCCCCCTGTGCAACGCCTGTAAGGCACATCCCACGGTACGTTACCTACGATCTGTAGTTTCTGCCCATGAAAATGGAGAGACTATTATGTAGGTATACTGAGTGTTTATTAGTAAGAGTTTATTTTTATTCAGAATTAAAATGGAATGTACTTTACAAATTATATCTAATTTATTAATAAAATCTAACTTCACTAAAACTATTAGCAAACTAAAATATGGCGTCGAAAAATTCATCCGCATCGCTGTCAACTGGTAATGTTTTTCTGTAAAAAAATATATTTATTCACAGGGAAAAAGTATTGCCTAATACAAAAATCTCAAGTTGAATTTACTTACAAGAATTAGATAAATTATCTACTTACTCGTATCTTCAAATATTTCTCCAATAGCGAATAAAGCTTTTTCTTGACGGATGAAATTCAATGCCCTAAATAAATTAGAAAAGTCTGAAGTACCTTCGCACATTTTTTTGTTGTTACAATAGACTTTTTTACGGTACCTTTATGTCCATACTGTTTTCGTTCGTTTTTAGGGTTCCGTAGACAAAGGGTAAAAACAGGACCGTATTACTAAGACTCCACTGTCCGTCTGTCTGTCTGTCATCAGGCTGTATCACATGAACCGTGATAGCTAGACACTTGAAATTTTCACAGATGATGTATTTCTATTGCCGCTATAACAAATACAAAAAAAAATAATGGGGGCTCCCATACAACAAATGTGTCTTTTTCGGCGTTTTTGCCTTGTGGTACGGAACCCTTCGTGTGCGAGTCCTACTCGCACTTGGCCAGTTTTTTTTTAAATAGCTTACTAGCTTCTGAGCTTGAGAGCAGTGGTGGTCCAGTGGTAACGGACACGACTTACGAATTGTAGGCGTAGGTTTGAACCCAGACAGGCGCTTTACTCTGTGTCAATTATTTCATCACCACTGCTCTCAATACGGTGAAGGAAAACATCGTGAAGAAACCAGCATGTCCTAGAACCAAAAATTCGAACACATGTGACATCTACCAATCCGTACTGGGTCCGCGTGGTGGATTACGGCCCACTCCCTCTTACTGAGAGGATGCCTGTATCCCAGTAGTGGGAACATTATACCTATTAGTACCTATAGATTATTAATTGTGACAAAGTTTAGTAAATAATAGTCTACTAAGCGACCTAATTCATCAATATTTAACGATAATTACGCTAAGTTTGTAATCAATATCACTTATCAGTTAATTGGGGGTCTACAAAATTAGTCCCCGACACAACCGCTTTGAGAAATGGACGGGTGACGTTTAATCACTAAGTTTACTCGTAAATTACATTTTTCTATTGACAGTAATATTAATTCATAATGACAAATCCTACATACAATATATATAATACGCTCTTTCATATTATGATACCCTACATGCCCTAGTAGCCCCACTTCGAATTTTTCAGCCCCCTTTCAGTCCCTGTTGCAAAAAAATGTACATATATTTTTATTTCTTTCTTATTTGCAAAATAGTTGGGCAAACGTCATCTAAAACTATTCCAAATTTCAAGTTGATAGTAGTAGTTCTTGAGATATCCAGCTGTGACAGACAGACAGACAGACAGACAGACGGACATACAGACAGACTTAGTCTCACCATAAGGGTTCCCTTTTACCATTTTGGAACGGAACCCTAAAAAAGAAAGAAAAATAGCTTCCCTACATGTGAAGTGGGGATGAATATTTTTTTTGTCGTCTACCCCATCGTGTGGGGTATCGTTGAATTGGTCTTCTAAAATGACCTGGGAGTTGTTAAAATTATTTTTCGATTTAATGCTCCATTTACGAAATATTAACCTTTAAAGTGCAAATTTTTGTTCCAGTAAGGCGTCCCCCCTCTAAAAGCTAAAGTGTTGGCTTGAAAATTTTAAAAAAAATCACGATGATAGTGTTCATGAACTTTAAAGGAAAATAATAGCGGTTACTTTATTAGTTTAGCAGTAATAATAGTTGTTGAACTTGGGTGTTGGATAATTTTGTATCAAATACAAAATCCTTAGCATTAATCCTTTAAAGTGACTAAGATGAAGCAGTTGCTTGTTTATAACGGGTAAAGACTTGCATTGAAAAACGTACTATATTGCGATAATAGGCAACTACGGAACCCTACACTGTGCCTGGCCCGACACGCACTTGACCGGTTTTTCTGCCCTAAAACCGTCTCAAGCGCACAACACTAATATTTTATGTAGATACTTATCATAAAATATTTCTATCTCAAACTTCAATTCTTCTTATTTTACCTTCTTCCTTGTTTGTCTAACACAAGTATACTCAACCGCTTGACGAAATGGTGGCGGATAAATAGTTGGTCCTCGAGCAAATATTGTAAAGATCTAAAGGTTCTCCGGGGACTTGGAGTGTGTACCTACATTTGCGCGGGTACAAATACAGGATCCCGCACAAATACTCTATGTACACACTTGTACATATTTGTTGGTAGGTACATAGGTTTGCTCGTCCATGCAATTTAGACTCCGTTTTTTTGATAACTTTTGGTACCTACAGTGACAGTGAGAAAGGGATGGTGAGCAAATTCGGTAATATAATCAGCCTATACTGTTATAATCAGCCTTTAAAGGGGGCCCATGGCTAAATAATAACAGCCGCACAGGTCGATCGATCAGGTAAAGCTACGCTTGCCGCGGTAGGTCTATGGATGGGTGAGCATCTTTACAAACCAAGACGTGCCTCGGAAAGCGTTATGCGGTTGGTCCCGGCTGTCATTCGTGGATCTTTGACAGTCGTTACAGCCGAGTCAGAAGCCCGAAAGTCTGACAACCAGTCTTACCAAGGGGTATCGTATTACCCAGTAACTGGGTTGTGGAAGTCAGATAGGCAGTTTTTCATGTAAACTAACTGGTAATCAGCTGCATCTGGTTAGGCTGGAAGCAGTGGAAGCCGACCCCAACATAGTTGGGAAAAGGCTAGGCAGATTGATTGGTTTGACTCGAACATGTCGAGTTGTACTATTGTAGGCAGATGAATCAGCCTATAATGTTCCCACTGCTAAGACACAGATCTCCTCTCCTCGAGAGGGAGTGGGCTGTAATCTACCATGCGAGTCCAGTGCGGGTAGGCAGATGTCACATTCATGTCTTTGATTTTTTTGGTTCTAGGACATGCCGGTTTCCTTACGATGTTTTTCTTCACCGTTATGAGAGCAGTGGTGATGAAATTATTTACACAAGTAAAGCGCCTGCGTGGATTCTAACCCACTACCACCACTGCTCTATAATGATGAGAGGATTTTAAAATAAAATATTAACAGATCACATAAATTGCTAACCCAAACATCATATTCACTTGTTTATGCTTAGCCCTGCCAAACCATACAGGCTGATGCTAAAACGCAGATAATAGAAGGATAATAATTTAATATAGTTGATAAAAGTGCCGTCAATGCGCTGCGCGTCCAATACAATAACGCCTTCAGGGCGCTGATGCGGCTGCCACGTTACTGCAGTGCGTCAGAGATGTTCGCAAAAGCCCGAGTCGACAGCTTCTCAGCTATCGTACGGAAGAAAAGTGCGTCTCTGCTCGCCAGTTTGCGTGGCAGTAGCAACAGCCTCCTGAAGGTGATAGCTGACAGGCTTGATGAGAGCTCCATAATGGGACATCTCATTAAAACAACACTGTCTGTCGTAGTGTATAAGTATTAACATAGATCATAAGCCACATTGTTACTAACATACTAGTATATAAGTACTAACATAGGTTAAATTGTTACTAACATCTTTTATGTATTTTTTGTTTTTTTGTCAGTGTGGACCTTTTGTTGTCTGTAAAATAAATAAATTATTATTATTATTATATAAAGCAATCGTGGTTGTTTGGCGCCGACCCAGCACTACGGGTATGACCAACTTGCTTGCACCAATATTGATTCAGTTATAAGCAATTGCGAATTTGTTAAGATATCTATGGAGTTTCTTGCCCGTTCTTCTCCATAGGGTACCTACGCTTTGGAATGGGCAACTAGCTTCATATTTCTAACTGACCGACCCCTTGACAATTCAAAAGTGCCTGTAATTGGTTTACATAACATACATAATCAGCCTATAATGTTCCCACTGTTGGGACACGGGCCTCCTCTCTGTGAGAGGGAGTAATTGGTTTATTTGATATAAATGCTTTGTTTGGGTTTGATATACCTAGGATTCATGAAGATATAAGCTTTAATTGAGGTGATGAGTAGAGAATGAATAAGCAAGAGTAGGTACGGTTATTGAAAACATATACTGCTGGGGAGTTTGTTGAGCCACTTCTTCTTTCCAGCTAAAGCACTAGGAGGTGGTGAAGGGCGGCCGTTTTGGACGACTGCCTTATGAAATTATGACGTTCAAAAAGTGCTGGTTCTCAGCCTAGTTTGAATAAATGATGATCTACGATCCAAGAGAGATCCTAACAAAGTTGTTGTTGGGATATAGTTAATAATCGATTAGACTAGATTGATTAGATTAGATAGATTATAGATTTGGTAAGTAAATATTAATAAATCTATATAAACGACACGCACAATGGTCCATTTGAACGAGTACCTAAGTGCGGAAACCAAACCCATAACATAGAACTTCCGAACGACTGCACCAAATCAGATCATTCTTTTTTTGATGTGTTCGGTATTGCCAGGACAAGATTTATATGAAAGAAAATTTCGGTAATTCGAAAAACAAATTGCACCTGTGTGAAGCTAGAGCGGGCCGCTAGTAATATTTCAGTTTTGTAGCAAAAAAAGCTCCTACCATAATCTTCTATTTTGTACCAAAATATATTTTATTTCATTCATTTATTCATAAACAATTTACATTGTGTTGAACATTACAATACCTGGCCACTGAAAATTTATGAAACAGGTGCTTTGTTGAATATGAGCTACTTTACTATTAATTTCAGAATTAAGTTGCTCGTGGATCATTGTTACCCCTTAAAAATATTCTACACAATTTAATGTAAGGCGTATTTGTAAGGGCTGTATTGCATGTTAGGGGTGTCCAAGCGCTGCTGAGCATGAGGTGAAAATGTTATTGGATTATTCCATTAGGGATTTTTCAGTAGCAGCTCGGAGTCTGGATTTGTGCCCGGTTGATGACAATAGGCTCACTCCTTATTCATCATCATTTCAGCCGAAAGACGTCCGCTGCTGGACATGCCTCCCCCAAGCTTCTCCACTTCGACCGGTTCTGTGTTCTCGCATCCAACGGGTTCATGGAGCCTTAACAAGGTCGTCGGACCACCTTGTGGAAGGCCTTCAAACGCTACGTCTTCCGGTAAAAGGTCACCACTCCAGAAACTTTCGGCCCCATCGGCCATCTGTTCTGCGAGCAATGTGCCCTGCCCACTGCCACTTAAGTTTGGCAATTCTTCGGGGTATGTCGGTTACCTTGGTTCTCCTGCGGATCTCCTCATTTCTGATTCGATCACGCAGGGAAACTCCAAGCATAGCCCTCTCTATTGCCCTTTGGGTGACTTTTAGCTTTCACCCCTTATTACTTGGGACTTAAACATAACTGGCGAAATGTGGATGTACTTGCCTACCCTATGGGGAAATACAGGTGTGATGTTGTTAAGTAAAATTTAAGCACTTTTTGCTCTACTCTGCATTCGCGATGTATTTGCCAAAAATGTAAACAAATATGAGTTTATGGATAAATAACTTTAATTCCTACACAATAAAGTTCAGTTTACGATACAACTTCAAATATTTTTATAACTTTATCAATAGCCCTAGTCACTCTGAAATCAACGTACCTAACTACCATTATAATAAAGTTGATATTTGTTTAACTTAAAAGAACATTAATTTGTAACATTACTTTAAATCAGGGATCCCCAAACTATTTTGGACAAGTGACCCCTTTTCCAAAATGAACTGCTACGTCAGTCCCCCATGGCCAAATTACCTACGCTCGAACTCATTATCTTGCACAAACTTGTCCACACTGACTTGCCGAGTTTTTCATCTTGTACGAACTTGAGACTTTACATTACTACAACAATGCTATTTCCTACAAAAATATTAATTATTCTTAGTACACGCGTAACACAACATAAACAATACAGTACCTACCTACCTATCTTAAAAGTTTTAAATAAGAACTTGTATTAATTTAATAGGGGTCGATTTTTAGACCTCGTCGACCTCCAAAATCAGTTTTCGTTTATGTCGACCCCTAGTTCCCTGGTTTAAATAGACGAGTAATTCATCAACTCGTCCTACATGCCTACAGCCCATTTTGGACGACAAGTTACAGAAAATCAAAATAAATTTTATTTCCATTCTGCAAATGTTACTATGAAAATGAGAAAAGGTACAATCAGTAGCAAAAGTGTTAGTGTGGAAACAAGAATAGACGATACGACAATTTTTTTTTGTGTGGTAAGTATCTAGTCAACTTTTATAATGGCACGGATGACAAGAGGCTTAAAAAAACGTGCCTTTTATTTTTAGTAAATTTTGTGAATAGCATGGATGACATGAGCCTATCAAAAAGGTACCTTCTATCTTTTAGCTTCGAGATTAACGTGGCCAAAGTAGCGTGTGTTAATCAGAATAATTAATTACTCTTTAGGGACAGTTATATTTGGCTTTACATAATTTGGTAGCACGACACAAATGAAAGCTCAGTTTGTACATACATATTACGTTATTATACTGCTTGCAGACATGATATTTATCGCCTGCATTCCCTTGTATGGGTGTATTTAAAGTCTGTATAGCTATCTACATTTCAACAACTGCATTAGTCACCTACAAAAAAAACCAGAGCAATGGACGTCATTCTTTAGACAAGATTTAAAAAGATAGCAAACCATTCAAAATGAAAATAAAACCTTAAAAATTATGAAAACTAGAATTATGTTTAAAAAATTCAACACCACATCTGAATCTTATCTCGTTACTTTTCGGTGAGGAGTTGAGGACAAAATTGACAGTACAAGTTGTCTGCAAAAAAATATGAAAGTTACCAACCATGAGTCTTTTGAAAAGACACCCTATAAGTTTGCTGAGTATGTTTTATTTCGGGTGGCCTGGAGTTCTGACACGCAGGGTTGTGTTACGGACTCCTGAAAACTGGCCAAAGTGTGTAGAGCAGTCTTGGCGGGGGTCTAACCACTTACCACGCGGACGAAACTAGAAGCAAAACGTAGTTAAACATCAAAATAGGCAGGTACGAATACATTAAAATGAAAGTTTTCAGTTTATCCGGTTTCAGATGTTACATAATATGTGAAGGATTAAATCAAGACAAAATGTTACATCCGTCCGTTAAATGGTTATCGGATTAAAAACGAACAATGATGAATTTAGCAGTAACCTTATTTTTCAAAAGTCCATAAATCTATTTTGTGATCGCAGTTTGCATGAGATCTTTCCTTCGACAACTTACACAGAATGTCACAGAATAATAAAACTTAAACTTAAATTATTAAAACAACGTAGCAATCTGTGAGATTAAACAGGAAACAAAGGAGTAAACTAACGTCGGACTAAATGTAAAAGCTAATATCGGGAGTGTGCCATATGAAAATTAAAAAAAAAAAACAACTGACACACAACCTTTCACACGGTGAGAATTGTCATTGCATTTTGTTACATTATTACTCTTATCATTTTCCACTTATGACTTCACAGATATAAAAATGAGTCGATGTATTAGATACTTACGATTAACAAAAACGATTAAAATTAAGATTCGTCTAGTTCGGCTACAGATGTCTAATTTATTTGTAGCGAGAAAATATAGCCTAAAAGAGATGTGTAACATTGTAAATAATTATTGAAATAAACTTATAATCTTTGGACATGTTGTCAACAGGAAGTTATATCGATGGAGGCAGTTGTTCTCTACAATCTATGTATAAATTGTCAAGTAGACCTATTTTGTAGAAAACTGTATCAGTCATTTGTAGTTCTAACACTTCTAATATTAAGTACCAACATAATAACGTACCCACATTCACCTCAACAATAAACTATCTTTATGTATTATATTAGAAAAAATAGGATTTTTTACTTAGACCAAAATAAATCTCTATGACGTGTTTACGACTCACATTACCTTTTTACTGACCTATTATGAAAGTTATTGTATTCTCGAATAGGTCACCTTTGAGAGAAATTAATTTAAAGATACCGAGTATATGAAGTCTTATTATACCTCTTTAATGGACATTCGTCTGGCTGAAACGTGTGGTTATTTTGAACACAATAGAGGAGTATTTATAGAAATATGGCTATCAGTTTCAGGCCAACTCATCAGCAAATAGGTATGTTATGAAAAAAGTTGTTATAGGATTTATAACTATTGTGTACCTAAGTATCGGCATTCGTTTGTAACTTTGTCGTTTCATTTTGATTATTTCAATAGATATCTAGAAACTTCTGAGCAAGACTGGTATTCAATGCACCTATTAAGTCGTCTTTTTTTTTACAATAATTAAATAAAAAAAAAACTAGATTTATACTTACACCAATGAACCAAACATTTCGACTGGCCGTCCACAGAATGTTTCTGTACCTACTTGTATTTATTTATGATACATTTTATCACAAGAAATTGATTGAATTTAAATCATATTTGGTTTTGAACATACTATACTAATAATTATTATAAATGCGAAAGTGTGTCTGTCTGTTACCTTAAACCGATGAACCGATTTATATGAAATTTGGTATAGAGATAGTTTGAGTCCCGAGAAAGGACATAGAATAGTTTTTATCCCGATATTCCCACGGGATCGACACTTATGCGGGTGAAACTGCGGGGCGTTGCTAGTAGATAATAATAAGCATAAGCAGCCATAACATTCCCACTGCTGGGACACTGGCCTCCGCTCTGTGAGAGGTGGGCCGTAATCCACCATGCGGGCCCAGTGCGGGTTGGTAGGTGTTGCATGTCTTCGGATTTTTGGTTCTAGGACATGTCGGTTTCCTCACAAAGTTTTCCTACACCGTTTTGAGAGCTGTGGTGATGAAATAAATTACGCAAAGTAAAGCGTCTCTCTGGGTTTAAACCCACGACCTACATCTTGGAAGTCGTTATTATTGGGCCACCACAGCTCAATATATTCAAGTAAAAAAGTATTATTCATTGGAAATGATAAAATCGATCGAAGTCGCCGGGCGCCTGCAAGACTAATGGCGATACCGAGAATGTTCGCCTTTCGCTACTTTTGCTATCGATGCCCGCTTGTGGCTTTCCCATTGATATTTTGTTTTGAAATATAACTAGATACGGTTGTAAGACAATTTACTTTTATTTCTGAAAACTAGCCGAGTCCACTGACCTCTATAAGCGTACTTGTGTTAAAAAGGTCAGTTAGCCGAGTCGTTGTTCATTTGTTTTAACGGGTCAGGTTTTGATTCATCATGACCAATTTTATCTCAATCTTGTCACTGCCAGCCTTTTGGGCTCTTTTCACATTGACAGTGATGCGGACGAATTTTTTGATGCCTAATGAGCTCTACCCTTTTTAGGGTTCCGGACAAAAATTGTAAAAACGGAATGGAGAGACTAAGTCTGTTGTCTGTCCCTTATGGAGAGACTAAGTCTGTTGTCTGTCTGTCACAGCTGGATATCTCAAGAACTATTAATGCTATCAACTTGAAATTTGGAACAGTTTTCGATGACGTTTGCCCAACTATTTTGCAAATAAGAAAGAAATAAAAATATAATATATGTATATTTTTTGCAACAGGGACTGAAAGGGGGTCTGAAAAATTCGAAGTGGGGTTACTAGGGCATGTGGGGTATCATATGAAAGAGCTCAGTTTGCACATTCTCAAACTTTTTCTTTTTTTTTTTAGGCCGCATAGTTTTCGACTTTTGATGAAAAAAAAAAAATACCGTTCTCCCCTCTTATCTCCGAAGTTTGCAAAGAGAAAAATCTGAAATTATTCTATGTAATAGAAGTTTATGTAAAGATTAAAGGAAAAATAAAACGAAGTCTCTAAATTGCACACTTTTTCAGAAATCATCAACAAAAGTTACATTAGTTCCACTATCGGTCAAGAGATGGCGCTGACATAAATCTGCAATATTCTACACCGCAGTGTACAGTGTTAAAATTCTCTGATGACCTCGCCGATGAAAATTTAAAAACATGATGGAACGGAACCCTCGGTGTGCCAGTCCGCGTCGCTATTGCCAGGTTTTTTTACATAATAATATTATATTTATACCTTCTTACATAAAATAATAGTGTTAGGGTTTCATCTGGTATTACAAAAAAGAAAATATAAAGTTTTATTCCAAGTTTTTCTTAGCAAAAAGTGATGGAGATGTTTAGAAGTAAGAGGCTCGTTGCTAAACAGCCGCAACAACGAGTAGTCAGAAGCCAAAAAAGTCAACCAGTCTTACCAAGGGGAATGGTGTTACCCCGTAACGGCTCCTACAAAAAGGCGCGACACGCGACGCGAATCGCGCCTTAACTGAGTTGTGGAGGTCAGATAGGCATTCGCTCTATGTAAAATACTGGTATTCAGCTGAACGGTTAGACTAGAAGCCGACCCCAACACAGTTGGGAAAAGGCTACGCAGAATGATTGATGTTTTAAAAGTATCTACATTACAATTTATTGCTAAGAAACAGCTCAAAGATCCTAAACGATTTCAAAAGTATAATTTTAAGAAAAAAGTTGTCTGAGAATGAATATGTATAGAATTTTACATAATCCGACATTGAACCAAAAGGGTGGGATTTCCAATATCAGGGTACAAAACACGCTTTAGTTATTATGCGGGAACATTTTTATGATGGCGTTGAATATGAATTACGTTCCTGTAATGTGGAACACGACGCGTACTGACTTATGATCAACAAGCTGCGATGATGATGTCACTGCCTGTATCCTGGTTATAAACTAATTACTGCTTTTCACCAATAAATAGCTAGGCCAAACTCAAAGCATTTATTGCAATATAACCAATTACAGGTACTTTTGAATTGACAAGGAGTCGGTCAGTCAGAAAGATGAAGCTAGAAAGAATGAAAGAAAAGAACGAAAATACTTTTATTTGCGGTAAATATGACGCATATAAATGGGGCCCGTGGCTAAATAATAACAGCCGCACAGATCGATCGATCAGGTTAAGCTACGCTAGCCGCGGTTGGTCTGTGGATGGGTGACCATCTTTACATACCGTGACGCCTCCGTGCCTCGGAAAGCACGTTAAGCCGTTGGTCCCGGCTGTCTATCGTGGATCTTTGACAGTCGTTACGGGTAGTCAGAAGACCGAAAGTCTGACAACCAGTCTTCCCAAGGGGTATCGTATTACCCAGTAATTGGGTTGTGGAGTTCAGATAGGCAGTCGCTCCATGTAAAATAATGGTATTCAGCTGCATCCAGTTAGACTGGAAGCCGACCCCAACATAGTTGGGAAAAGGCTAGGCAGATGATGATGACGCATTTAAAGAAAACAAAGACAAAAAAATAAAAACTTGGGGGAAAACATGCGTCACATTCACGCAACTACTGCTACTTGCCGATTCCGAAGCGTAGTTACAGGCAAGAAACTCCATGGACACCACGGATATGATGGACACTATTTTAGATCAAAATATTGTGCTACGGGTTGGTAAACGTACGAGTAGCAGCTATACAAGAGATTAATCTCCTACGTCGGTAGAGTATTTGCATTTTCTGACAGAAAATCCTCATTTTATTGTCCGGAGATGAAAGGATCGCTTACTTTGTGTGACACGGGCATATGCTCGCTCCATTACAATTACATGAATCTATGTACCTACACACGTACGGGAATCGAGGGAAAACTAATATGTGTGTACTAAAGTATCTTCATCTCGTCTTAGAACTTTTGCCACGGCGTTGTGAAGTATTTTTGTATCAAAATACCTTCTGATATGTGTTAAATAGAGCCTTAGATATTCTGCGTCAGCTGCTCCTTCTCATGGGTTAGGTTTGTTTTGGTGGTCGCTTAATGAACTGACACTTGCCTACTGGCTAGGTTCGTATATTAATAATAACGAATACCTACGTCATAAATAGAATGTCAAGGTTTTGCGTTATTCAACAAGTGTGGCATCTGTATTATTTATTTAACCAGAACGACGTAGACACACGATTAGACACTTGCAAAAATGAGTATTACACATTAGGCTGGTACATAATAATATTACAGAAATCTTGCAATAGTTATCAAGAATAAAAATATTACGCAGCTCCTTATCCAAACTCGGAGTATCAATGGTTCCGTGTAAAATTTTGTAAGTAGTTACAAGTTGATCGAAAGCTCATCTGAGCTGAAGCGAGGCCTAAACAAAACAACCCAGCAAAAAACTGTAATATTGTGGAATGCTGCTTATGTGATCAGCCGGTCGATTCTGTAAAAATCTCAATGTGAAAACTTAGGTGAAGTGAGTTTGATTTTGCTAGGAATTGACACTATTGACAGCTCACTTCACCTAAGTTTTCACGGTGAGATTTTTACAGAATAGCACCGCAGCTGTCAAAACTATTGTTAACGCCAGCAGGTCCATTCTGACCGTAGACAGCACGGATATCGAGTAGACAGAGTAAACTATAGACTGCTGCGATATATCTTCTTTTTCATTCGCACAAGAAAAAGAGAAATATATTAGCGTCACTAGCAAAGAAAAGAGACGGAGTAAGAATATTTCTGTCCCTTACTGCGTGTCAACAAGTTTGACGTTTATGAATGGAATAATAAATACTACATGATTAAACGGAAAATAAGATCTTTTTCGTGCATAATTCAATAATAGTACATTTGCGCAACTGTGAAAATGGTAAGGTGCAGTGTAATAATCTGTAAAAATGATAAAGATTGTCAGATTTTTTTGTCCCTTTCGGTGACACGGATACTCATTGTATCCGTGTCACCGAAAGGGTGTCTAGATTACTCTGTCTACGATTCTGACCGAAAAATTTCACCGTGGTAAACCTAGGTGACGTGAGCTGTCATTGCACTTGATGCTAGGGATTCACGCTATGGCAGCTCACTTCACCTCAGTTTTCACGTTATGATTTTTACAGAATAAATCGCCAGTAATTGATCAACCAATCTATGAACGAAACAAACCCACTGAGAACTGATTTTACCAACGCCAGATATCTTTTATCCGTGGAATAAAATTGGTATCTGACAGTTTTGTATCCAATCTGCCAAATTTCTTTTTTTTTTCTGAAAATAAATAAAAATATTAATATTCAAAATTATTCCTCGGATAAAGATATCGGTTCCCTATCCATTTGCATAAAATTTTAAGACCTAATAGAATTTGGCATACTTTTGTTTCTCCTAACTATATTTTCGCATTACATTATTTACGCATAACAGCTTAAGCATATATTTTTAAGCATAATTTCTCAAATCATAATAATGATTAAGCATAACATTCTAAAGTATAAATTTAGCATGCTGCATGTTTTATTTCTAACGACGCCGACGGAGCCCCGCTGCGCGGGGCTCCTATTTCTGCCTGCAGGGTTTAAAGGAACCTAACCAAACCGAACCTCGGGGTGCCCTTCGCTCGCTCTTGCACCCTACGTCTCGCCTAGTAGCACAAACAACATATTGAATTTTTATGAGAATACTTTAATTTTAATGTTAAGTACCTACTTTAGTTTAGTATTATGCGAATTAAATGTATGCCAAAACAAATTAGCCTTCAAGATTATTATGCCAACATAAACTGTATGTCAAAAAAACTATGGCAAAGTATTATTATGGCAAAACAAATTACCAAAATAGTTATGCCAAAGTATATTAGGAAAAATAACATTACGCGAAAAGAAGGGATCCCATTACGGGCACATACAAAACTGTCAGATACCAATTTTATTCCATGGCTAAAAGATATCTGATGTTGGTAAAATCAGTTCTTAGTAGCTTTGTTTCGTTCATAGATTCGTTGACCAATTACCTGAATTATTATTTGATACCAGACTAGACAACATTCAATTAAATTGTATGTACCTATAGGTATCTATCAATTGTTTTCAGACTTTTTACGTATAAACATAACATAACATAATCAGCCTATAACGTTCCCACTGCTGGGACACAGGCCTCATCTCTGTGAGAGGGAGTGGGCCGTAATCCACCACGCGGGATACATAGGTACTTTTTACGTATAAAGAAAAAAAAAAAGATAATTAAAAGGCGTTACGATGTGAAATAAGTTACGGAAGCCACATACAGAGGGCGTTGTCTATAAGTCTTCAAAATTAAAAGGCCGGCTCTCAGTGGCAGCACTGCGGTGCGATTTATGGCACGCATTAACTCTGCTCACAATACGCTCAAATGTTTGATAATACAGTCAATTCACCACTATAGAGGATTATTTGCAGGTAAGAAACTAATATTAAGCTTTAGTGTGGGAAAGACGTGCTAATGTTAGGGATTTAGGAAAAAAGAGCTTTAATAAGTTTTGCAATTGTGTGTAGTTATTTAATTTAAAAAAATACATTAATGCATCAAGCTTGTAATCCCCTAAAGGTGGAGTGGGGGCGTACCACGTACTATTACCATTAACCGGGCACAGATCCAGACTCCGGGCTACTCAAAAACACCTTGCCCGACCTATAAATCAAACAGGACATCCAGCTCAGCAAAAGAAAAAAAATGGAGGATCCATTTGCACTTAAACTATTAAACTGAACAGAAGCGGTCTAATATTCGGGTTTTAAGTCAATAGTCATAAAATTGAAATCCCTATTGCCTTGTGAAGATTTATCAGCACCCTTCCAAGAGGGTTTTCAATTTAAAATGGCCGTCTGATAAATAAATCTTGTTTCAAACACTAATCATTCTATGTACCTACTTAACTGGATTTTTCCACAGCCATGATTTATTATAAAAAGCGCAACCGTTTTTGAATTTCCGGTTTGAGAGATAAATTATTATCGCTATGGCAACACTGACGCAGTCACCCTTGGTCCTTTTACTGGATTTAACATAATATCCAATCATGTTGAAAGATTATGCAAAGGTCTTCGGTCAAAAAAATGTATGCAACGGAAACGCCATTTTTTATTTGAGACCGAATTTTGCTCTTTTTCTATGTGCTATTTATTTGAAAGAAAGAACAGTATTTTATTTGGAACAGACACAGGAAATACAAACAATAAAAAAACGCCAAAAAAAACACGTTTATTGTATGGGCCCCCCCATAAATATTTATTTAATTCTGTTTTAGTATTTGTTGTTATAGCGGCAACAGAAATACATCATCTGTGAAACATTGAACTGTCTAGCTATCACGGTTCATGAGATACAGCCTGGTGACAGACAGACGGACAGTGGAGTCTTAGTAATAGGGTCCCGTTTTTACCCTTTGGGTACGGAACCCAAGAAAAGAGTTCTGAGAGTTCTGTTTTCTTACAAGATCATGAAAAGAATATTAAAGCTTTTAAGTTTATCTAAGATTAAAACTAACAAAATAGTGAAAACAACAAAAAAAAACTGGCCAAGTGCGAGTCGGACTCGCACACGAAGGGTCCCGTACCACAAGGCAAACACACCGAAAAAAACACGTTTGTTGTATGGGAGCCCCCCTTAAATATTTATTTTATTTTAATTTTATTATTTATTATTAAAGTAAAAATACAATTGAGTATTTTGTGAATATTTCAAGTGCCTACCTGTTGCCATTATTGATATCGAGCAAAAAAGGGCAAAAAAAATCGCGTTTGTTGTATGGGAGCCTTCCTTAAATATTTATTTTATTTTGTTTTTAGTATTTGTTGTTATAGCGGCAACAGAAATACATCATTTGTGAAAATTTCAACTGTCTAGCTACCGCGGTTCTTGAGATACAGCCTGGTGACAGACAGACAGACGGACGGACGGACGGACAGACAGCGAAGTCTTAGTAATAGTGTTCCGTTTTTACCCTTTGGGTACGGAACCATAAAAAGAAGACCTGTGTGAGGCCGAAAAGGCTGATCCTATCTCAGCACGATGCTGCAATATTTGAAAAAAAAAAAACAAATACCGCAGCGCTGGGCCCGCTGCTATTATTATACTCTTTGGCCCGCTGTGTTGCCACGGACACCGGACATAACCGTACAGACTTCTTACGACAATAATTAAACATAAAATATTATGATGGTGAAAGCTTTCCTTTGTTTTATGTTCTATAATTTCGAAAAGTCTTCGATAGATAGGCCGCTCTGTCACGTCCACTCATGGCATAAAACGTGACAAAACGGATTATTATGAGAAAGTAGGCAGTAGAATCCTCCATAGGTGCTGAAAGTATTCCTACTTGGGAAGCATTATATTGTAGTCTTTGCTAATGTGTAAACGATGTTTATTTTTTATTTATTTTTTACATACTTCTTTGACATTATCTTTTTATTATTTGACATTCTAAACAGACAATTCTAATTTCAACTCTTTATTAGTGGTTGTAATGGCAATCATATCACTATTGTTTGGACAAAAAAATTCAAACACTAGTGCTTAGTATGTTGCTTGTAGAATAATCTGACAAAAAATCAGAACGATTGTATGTATAGGTATTAGTATGGTTTTTATTGTAAAAAGAAAGTTTTTAGAGATATCTTCATGATTTTTTTCTTCGTATCAAATTAGTTGTATTACGTTTTCAACACACTATCTACCTAGCATATATCCTGAAGAATATCATATATTTTTCTGATTTTGTTTACTGTAGTCGATCATATACTTTTATTGTTTCTAAAACTTGCGTTTTTGCATTTAGGTCCTGTAAGCCCCCTAACCGGGCAAGAATCCAGACTTTGGGTTGCCACTGCTAGCTTTACCCGCGATTTCGTGCGTGAAATTTCTTGTTTCCCGAACCACCCCTTCGCATTGTACATACAAACAAACTCTTCAGCTTTATTACTAGTATAGATAGATAATATACAGTATATATACCTATTATATAAACTTATAAATGGTATGTGGGTGAAACTGTTAGTGACAGTTTTATTGTTCACTTTCAGTTCGCGGAGGCCGAACTGAACGTTGAATTTTTTAGTGCGCCATTATATTGGCGAATAATGTAATAACTTTGCTTTGTTTTTAAATCAGGTAGTACATCAGACCCCACAAATTATAGACCTATTTCTGTACTACCTACCTTTAGTAAAATTTTTGAGAAATTAATTTTAGACCAAATGCAAAGATTTTTTAATAAACATAAATTATTACATAGCAAACAGTTTGGTTTTACAAGGGGTCGTTCAACTACTGATGCCGGCGTTGAACTATTAGGACATATTTATAATGCATGGGAAGATAAATGCGATGCCTTGGGCATCTTTTGTGATTTGTCCAAGGCATTCGATTGCGTTCTTCACGAAACATTAATCAGGAAACTCCGCCACTACGGGATCCGAAACACTGCTCTGGATCTTCTTATTTCATACTTGAGTAAAAGGATTCAGAGCGTTGACGTTAATGGAAAAAGATCACCCGGATCTATAGTAACAATGGGAGTCCCACAGGGCTCAATTCTTGGTCCTTTCTTGTTTCTCATTTATATTAATGACTTGCCGTACCTCATAAAGGATCATCATGATATAGTGTTGTTTGCAGATGACACTTCTCTTTTGTTTAAACTTAAACGTCAGCAGTTGGTTACTGACGATGTAAATAGCGCGATCTCGAAAGTAGTCCACTGGTTCAATGTTAATAATTTGCTTCTAAACGAGAAGAAAACCAAATGCATTAAGTTTACGCTACCCCACGTAAGGCAGGTGAAAACTAATGTGTTGATAAGGGGCGAGGAATTGAATCCTGAAGACAACACAGTATTCTTGGGCATAACTTTGGATGCTAAGCTTCAGTGGGGTCCACATATAGATAAATTGTCAAAAAAGCTAAGTTCTGCAGCATACGCTGTTAGAAAAATTCGAAATTTAACTGATATAGAGACTGCCCGTTTAGTGTACTTTAGCTATTTTCATAGTGTAATGTCGTACGGTATTCTATTGTGGGGAAATGCCGCCGATATTCAGACTATCTTTGTTTTGCAGAAGCGAGCTGTTCGATCAATTTATAAATTAAGTCCGAGACACTCTCTCAGAGACAAATTTAAAGAGATTAATGTAATGACTGTGCCTTCTCAGTACATTTATGAAAATCTTTTATATGCCCATAAAAATATAAAATTGTTTAAAAAATACAGTGATATCCATAATATAAATACTAGAAACAAACACAAATATGTTGTACCTACAACCAGGCTCAAGAAAATAGGTGGCTCGTTCAGATGCCAATGTATACGCTTTTACAATAAACTACCAAGCCACGTTCAAGATCTAAGCCTTAATAAATTCAAATCTTTCATTAAACGTAAGTTGTGCCAGAAAGCCTTTTATACCGTTAAAGATTATATTGAGGACAAAAAGGCTTGGGATTGAGCTGCTTCCAATTTCTGCATTTTGAATGATTTTTTTCTTTTTTATATACACATTGACATTGATGAATATTTTTTTTTTTTAAACAATGACATTTGCTTACTTTGTAAAGTATTATATTATTTTTTCATTGTGAATGTGAAGACGATGTGGGTCATTTTACATACTTATATATATTTTTTTTATTATTCTCTCTGTTCTGTTTTTTTTTATCATGGTCTGGCAGTTTGAGTAATTTATGTGGCCTACCCAAATGTCCTTTCTTTGGTATTGTTCGTCGAATCGTTGAGCTCCTTAAGTCTTGAGTTGAGCTGCACGATTTTTGACAAATGCGTGCACTGACTGGACAGGTCCTCTCAATCTGTGTGGTTCTTTCCTCAAAAGACCACCTCAGACATCGATCTACATGGTCTTCATATAACCTGACCAAGATTATGTCTGGACTTTAAAAGAGACTGTGACCTCTGAGTTTGTTTCGGCCTTTCTTCTCAGAGTAGTCAGATAGGAAACGCCGACTTCATCTAGTTATAAAAAACATGACTGACGTGTAAAAGTGTTTGTACAAACCTACTTACAAAAAATAAAATCATTTCAATCATTTCATTTCAATCATGTAAACCATTAAAAGTCGAGATTTACAACGTTCACTTTTAAATAATGTACAAAAACAACTGGTAGGTAGCCACCTAAATTACACCTGTGGACTGTGGAGGGTAGGTATCTATATGTTCTAAAACTGATTATGTTTTGAAACTAATTAATCTATAATATAAAAATGAATCGCTGAATGTGTTGCTAAGCGCAAATCTCGAGAACAGCTGAACCGATTTCGCTAATTCTTTTTTTATTTTAGAATATTCCTTGAAGTACGAGAATGGTTCTTACGCAGAGAAAAATTTAATATATCTGTGGGAGTAGGGTAGAAGTAGGGTAGGAGTAGGGTAGGAGTAGGGTAGGAGTCGGGTAGGAGTAGGGTAGGAGTAGTGTAGGAGTAGGTTAGGAGTAGGGTAGGAGTAGTGTAGGAGTGGGGTAGAAGTAGGGTAGGGGTAGGGTAGGGTAAGGGGTAGAACACCACGCAAACGAAGTAGCGCCGGGCAGCTAGAAATAATTTATAAGGCAAAACAATGTTTGCGGGTCAGCTAGTGTTAAATATAAATCTGATATTATTCAGTAGTTCAAGAAACTGTTGCCTACCTTTGGATGGGTAGACAATGACATACAAATTCTGTTCCAGTAGAATTAATCTGTAATGTAAAAAAAACTAAAGTTGAAGAGTTTGTTTGAACGTTTAATCTCTGGAACTACGAGCCGGAAATGTTTTGCATTTGATAGCCCAATTACTAAGGAAGGCTATACGCTACTTAACATCACGCTAGAACCCTTAGGAACTGAGCAGTAACAAAAAAGTCAGAAAGAACGTTAAGCGAAAACGAAGTAATAGCGCAGGCAGTCAGTGCGATGGGTAGGGGGAACAAGTTTCACGCGGACGAAGACGCGAGCAAGCATTGATCTGGTGGATAGAGCCTAATGCCTATTCCAAGACTGTTAAACATGTCCTTAAGGCGAAAGCGTAATCATTAAAATCATCAACACAACTCTCAAAGACCATGTAATCCCCAAGAATGACTATTTCATGAAATCTTGACATTTGGGGATTGACATGGTCTTAGAGAGTTGTGTTGATGACTTAAATGATTATAATTCTGTAAATACATATTTGTTACGACCGCGAATCATATTTTAATCAACGTACAACTTAATACTGACTAGCAAATTGCAAAAAACGTAAGAAAATTTTAATTTCGCGGGCCACCTTAGCGCTTCCCCCTTAACCTAAAATTTCTTTTACTCTGCTCTCAACTCAGCCTATTGCAGTCCACTGTTGGACATAGGCCTCTCCCAGGCTGCGCCACAACACCCTGTCCTCCGCCTTCCGCATCCAGTCCGTCCCAGCCCATCTTCTTTAGTTCGTCCGTCCATCTAGCTGGAGGGCGTCCCACACTACGCTTGCTGATACGCGGTCTCCACTCCAGGAATCGTCTGCTCCACCGGCCATCGGTCCTTTAACAAACATGGCCAGCCCACTACCATTTCAGTTTGCTTACTCTGCAAGCTATGTCGGTAACTCCGGTTCTTTTCCGGATAATTTCATTCCTGATTTTATCCTTCAAAAAGTTATTCTGCTAGATAACCAGTAATTGCATACTAAGCAAAATGTTCTCGTCAAGGTACGAGGGTGTTAAAGCCTACATGTTCGCTCCTCTACTAATAATAAGCCTATTAAAGGCGATCGATCATTTATTAGCACATGTAACGAACTGCGAACATGTGCTTCGATATCCGATATTATCAATATTAATATAATTAATACACGGGTTTATCGGAGTATTTGTTAGTGATTAACTTCTTTATTATTTTCTTAGCTTCTAGACTGTGTGACAATATCTTCTTTACTGAAATATTGTTGTTTTGTAAAATATGATGGAGTTATATTCTGCTTATTTTTCCAATAAACTTATAATGCTAAGTTTATTGGAATTAGGTATTTAAGGTATTAATAATTTGTTTTGTATTTGATTTTGTTTCGTTTCTGTGATTTTCGCCTTGTATGTTTTGATAATTTGTCAAACTTACTGTATCTACCTATAGATTATAAGAGAATGACGTGGTCTCCTGCGCACACTAAGGGCCGGTTTTGTGATCCGTGGTTAACTCGATCAATTGTTAAAAATAGTAACTAAATAACAAGTAACATTCTAGCAAATAAATTAATTTGAATTTGAACATCCATCCATGTAGGTAATTGAGTTTCAACCCAAAGAAAAAACCCTCATGCACTAATATAATTATTTTATTAATTAATTCATAAAACTAGGTACACGTATCCTCTCGAGAACAGGGCCGCGCTAGTTGTTCCGACCGCATTTTATTTATTATATTTCAGATAGTTTGCGTGACTTTCCAGTGATGTCATAGAAAACATTATCTAATAAAATGAAACATGGCAAACTTGACTTTAACTGGAGTTACAATAAAATTAATGTACGTAATAAGGTTGTCTCAGTGCTCATAAAATTTTACAATTCTACCAGTTTTACAATTTTCAAGTTTATTAAGTATTGGGCAACGCTATCAATTTTCGCATTTATAATTTACAGGCTCGTTTTACTAGCATCCTTAGGCAACTTGTATTCAAATTAAAATTATATGCTATATTTTAATCCAGCAAGGTAATTACGTAATACACTGACAATTGTTTTGACAATTCGGCAAGATTCATTACGTTACTTACGTTTATTGGGATAGCCTCAGAAGTCAGAAATAAAATCCAGTAATATCTCCACAGCACTTTAATCACAAAATTCACCTCTTGCTTGTACAACGGTTGAGCGATATCTGTCTATCGCAACGACTATCTGCTATGACATTAACTTCGATTATCAATACACTATCTTAAATTAATATAATGGCTGTTAACAAACGATTATTCATCTACAATTCGTTGATAATTAATAATACATTTAATTATTATCATTTAGATTTACAATGTAATATATTTCACTATAAATTAAAAATATTTAAACTATAATATCCGCCTACCCGTTGCTACTTAATACAGTCAATACAACATCTATTAGAGGTATAATAATTCCAGGATATATAGAATAATATTAATCAGACGTACATTATACTAATTAGGCTTACAGCTCGGCCTTCCTGCGAAAGCGAGTCCCTTCGCGTTTATTACAACATGATTGAATTGAGAAAGGAATCATTGCTGTTATTATTATACCACAGTACAATTAGCAATGAAATAATTATTGTCATGATCATAGAACCCAAACCAAACAGAACCTGTAGCTTGTACTAAATCATTAATAATGTAATATGTTCTGACATAATCATTTACACGGATCTGTCATCTACACTCTACACACGAAACAAACACAAATGCTGATCGATGCTTATAATTACATGATACACGAATCTAATATAATCGAAATAATGTTATTTAATCATAGTACATTAAATTAAAAAAATAGTAATTATTAAAAAAAAAACACAAAAAATAATGTAAAAAAAAACACACTTAATATAAATAACACTGTAACGAACAAGAACATAACTTTTATTTAGTTTTTATTTATACATTTATTTTTAATCATTATCTGAACCACTTTCTTCACAACTACTTTCCAAATTTCTACTAAAATTTAACCAGGGCTGCATTTTGTCGATTGCTACGACGGCTTCGTAACGACGATTATTTTTGCGCGATAGGGGAGTGTCTTCGATGACATATCTATCGTTGGGAAGTATTTTTATTACCCGGTACGGACCCTGATATTTGACAACCAGTTTTTGTGATTGTCCATCGTTAGGAACCTGTCGCTCTACACGTACTAAGTCTCCTACTGAATAATTCTTCGCTGGTTTCCTACGACGGTTAAACCTTTCCCTATCTTTAATCTGAGTCTCGCTTATTTTCTTTCCAGCTACATCCCTTACTTCTGCTAATTTCTCCGCCGATGTTACGGTAACGGTGTCGTCTAAAACCTCACTCAATATGCTTTCACTCCTACACTTAATGTTGAATCCGAAAAGTAACTCTGATGGAGTCTTTTGCGTCGTCTTATGAGTCGTAGTATTTAAACCTAATTGTATGTCGATAATTTGTTCATCCCAAGACTTTTCGTCTTTACCGTGGGCTGAAGTAGAAAGGGCGTCTAATATGGTCCTGTTGAATCTTTCAACTTGACCATTCGCCCTGGGAGTTGCCACGGCATTCATAATGTGCTTAATGCCGTATAGCATTACAAACTCCCTAAAAACCCCGCTAGTGAAGCTGGTGCCCCTGTCGGTGATAAGGCGTGTTGGGACACCAAAGTAGCTGATATGGTCTTTGAGTACTTTTATCGTGGTCGCCGATTTGGTGTCTCTAACCGGCTTTACGATAACATATTTTGTAAAGCCGTCGACCAAAACGAGTAAATAACAATTGCCTTTTTTACTCCTTATAAATGGACCCAAGTGGTCAGCATGAACCGTATGAAAGGGTACGCTTGGCCTTTCTATAGGGTGCAGTTCACCTTCACGCTTACCACCAGGTGTTTTGTGGTGTGAGCATTCGAGGCAGGATGAAACGTATTTCTTTACGAATTTGCGCATTTTGGCAAACCAGTAATTTTTACGGATCCGCTGTAAGGTTTTATCATAACCACAATGACCGACGTCATCGTGATTCATTTTTAAAATCTGCCAGCGAACGCCTTTCGGTACTAGCCATTTTATTTCATCCCCGACTATTCTGTAGACCCTACTGTTTTTTAATTTGTAGTTCTTGTGAATATCCATCACTTGCTCTGAACCAGGATCCGATAAAGTATCTTTTATCTTCATGACCTCTTCGTCAGCAGACTGTACAGTAGCAATCCAGTCTTGCTCGCAAGTTTCGATGGTTAGAACATCAAAACACGTCGGCGGCTCTGATTCGCTTCCATCGACTGGATTGCGACTCAGCGCGTCGACGTGAGACATGCGCGATCCCGACCGGTATTCGATGGTGCAGTCATATTCTTGTAACTGCATCCACCACCGGGCTATTCGTGGGATCAAATCGCGTTTGATTAACGTTGCCCGTAATGCGTTGCAGTCGGTGAGTATTTTAAAGGGAATTCCGATGAGATAGACGCGAAAACGATTGAGTGACGCAATTACCGCCAATGTCTCTAGATCGTACGAGTGAAGTTTTTGTTCATCTACGTTAGTTTTTCGACTAAAGTACGATACTGGCTGGAACACACCGTTTGAGTTAGCCTGTAATAAGATACCAGCTAGCCCGGCTTTGCTAGCGTCAGTATGCAATTGGGTTTCCGCATTATGATTATAGAGCGCAAGAATGGGTCTATCAACAAGGAAAGCTTTGATTTTGTTAAATGCTAATTCCTGACCTTTGTCCCAAGCCCATTTCATATCTTTTTTTAATAAATCGGTTAGTGGGGCCGCTAATATGGCATAATTCATAATAAATCGCCTAAAATATCCCGACAGCCCAAGGAATTGTCTCAATTCATGTTGATTCCTGGGTGTCGGGAATTTAGATACCGCCTCAGTTTTTCTTTGGCCGGGTCGTATACCTTCGGAACCAACCTCATAACCGAGAAAGTCTAATTTTTCAAGAAAAAAGTGGCATTTGTTTAATTTTAGTGTTAAACCACCCTTTTGAAGAAGTATTAAAACTTCTTCTAATCGTTGTAGCCCTTCGGTAACGTCCTTAGCTGGAATAAGGACGTCATCCATGTAGACTATTGCATATTTGATCTTAGCCTCTAGAAGTATTTTATTGATAGTGCGCTGGAAAACTGATGGCGCATTTACAAGACCAAACGGCATCCGATTGTATTCATATTGGCCGTCTGGTGTCACAAAAGCGGTTTTGTGCCGCGACTCTTCAGCGATTGGTATCTGGTAATACCCAGAGGCTAAATCAAGTGACGTAAAAACTTTGTTACCTGACAGCTGATCTAATTGATCCTCAATCCGAGGGAGAGGGTAATGTTCTTTTTTAGTTTTGCGGTTCAAGGCACGGTAGTCAACGCACAAACGTTTATCTCCCGTTTTCTTTTGTACGAGGACAATAGGGCTTGCGTAAGATGAGGTAGATTCTCTAACAATACCGTGGTCGATCATTTCCTGCACCATATTTCTTACCAAAACGCGGTCCGCGTAAGACATACGATACGGCCTATAAACAACTGGTTCTGAATCCTCAAGCTCAATCACCATCTCTGTCAGATCTGTGAACCCCAAATCATCAAGTCCCTTTGAAAAGCAGTTACTGTATTTATTAATTAGTTGTTTTAAATTTAATTTATCTTCTTCACTTAGAGCATCGTTACAATTCAAAACGTCATTGTTTTGGGATTCACAGATTGTGACATTGCACGAGTTTAAGATATTTTCCAAATTGTCAACACCCTTATATTGTACTCGTGTCAAAAGGGTTCCTTTCTCAAGTGTGATTGAACTGGATGATACATTGTGAATCAGTAGCGCGCTACGCCCACCCTTTACCTCATATTCTCCAGGGAGGAGGTAGTATTCCTTCCCTTCTGGACCCCGCAAGGAACCATTAACATAAACTCGTGCATCTACGCTAGGATCAGTAGAAACTTGCACAGCGCGTAAAGTATTCGATGGGATTTCAGCATCGTCGCTAGTTGCAAGACGCATTTTAACGCTCGGAATTTTGTTAAATATCACAGCGGTAGGGGTTTTTGTAATAACGATATCTGGTTTCTCGGTAAAGGAATGTCCTAATAGAACTGACTGGTTGATTACGAAATCGTTTACTACATATAAATTGATCGTCTCCTTTATGCCTTGAACTTCGACGGAAACAATCGTCATACCTACTGGAGAGATCAGGTTAGCGCCTATACCCCTAAGAACAGGTAAATCTTCTGGTACTACAATGTCTAAGTTGAGTTCCCTAGCTTTTGTTAGCTGTATAAGAGAACATTGACTCCCTAAATCTAGATGACAATCTAAATTATGGTTATTGACTTTGATATCAAGCATGTATTTAGCAGTCAAGTCTTCAGATAAACATAATTGAGACACTTGTTTTTCGGTTTTGTTATTATTCAGACTAGTTTCCTTTTCGCGATCTTTATTCAAGCGTTTGTTTTTAAAGCAGTGAATTGACAAATGACCCGATTTATCACAAGTGACGCACTTAGCTGGGGGTTTATCACAACGGAAACTTGGATGACCAATTTGATCGCAATTGTAGCACGTCATTTTCAAACCCGCTGATTTCGATAAAAGAGTTGTACCCTTACGTTCGTTTCGGGATTTAAAACTAGAATCAGAATTTTCCCGACTATGCCCTATTTTCACAGTTCTGAAATATTTCAGGACTTGCTCTGGCTCAGAGAATTGTGCAGCCTGCGCACCTATTTTAACAGCCCTATCTTCAACGCCGTATAGCAAGCAATCGACAGCCTGACGCCCATAGATCTTACATCTATTTAGCAAATTAATTTTGGTATAATAGTAATGTTCAAGTGACTCTCCATATTTAACCCTTTTGCCCAGCATTTCAGTCAAAAGTTCAGCATAGTCTTCGCGAACAGGAAAAGATTCAATCAACTTCTTTTTCCACTCACTCCACGTATACATCATTGTCGGCAAACTTTGATACCAAGTCTTCGCTACCCCTGTCAACTTTGGCAGGGCGTAGTGAATTATCTCTCTATCTTCCCAGCCATAAATTTCTGAACATTCTTCTACCTTTGTCAACCAAGTCAAAATAGTCTGGTCCTTTGTCATAGGATCAAAATCGGGAACAATATTAGTATTAAAAGGCAACTTCGACTTATCTGAACTCTTAACTGATTGCAAAATTGACAAAAATTTATCTAAAATACTCTCAGTGGAGTCTACACTCTTAGGTTTCTTAGAAGTAGATGACATTTGCTGCTCACCCTCGTCTCCTTGCTCAAGATGATGGCTCCTCTTCCGGTCACGTCTGGAACCCGACCTTGAATCCTTATCGTCCTCCGGTCTCCTACCTCGTCGACTCGTACTTCTCTCTCTGGTACCCTCACGGCTATAGGATCCAGCGCTCGACGAACGGCTACGCCTTGACCTCGAAGGCGTACGAAGAAATCTCTCCTTAACCCTTTGTGGACGAAGCACCCTTCGTCCTTGACGCTCTCCGTCAATATTGTTATAATTATTATCAACCTCAGTATCACGCACCCGTGATACCCCTGGTTGTTCCGAATGTGTCCTCCTAGCCTGACCCTCATACATGGGTACTCTTGGCCAAGTTGCGTGGCTAGACTCACGCCTCAAGTCTACCACCGCTTCCCGACCCTGACCCTCAAACCTGGGTACTCCTGGGTCCGGACTAAGAGTCCTATAATCTCGGGTTTGACTCTTCTCTCTCTCCATGTCGAGCACTGAAACTGACAAACAACAGCTTAGTAAACCATTATTTTGAGCTGAACTCCTTCAACAAAAACTGGTCCTTAACAGCTTTGAACAGAGAGAAGTGGAAAGAGAGTAGGGAGGCCTTTGCCCTGCAGTGGGACATCACAGGCTAATAATAATAATTAAAAAAAAGTTACAAAACATTGTTGAACAAATAAACATACCGCACAAACCATTGCGGGTTTAACAGCGTTATGGCACTATATGTATAGTTGTTTAATATTTTTCAGTAATAGTAACTTAATCACTCCTGATTAAGCTCGATCTTTGTCACATAGTACTGCTACTACCACCGTAGCACACCACACAATGTTTAACTTGAAATACGCAATCATTTCAGAAACAGGGAGAAAAAAAAACATTTACTCTCTTCGATTGCAAGAAACGACCCAAGTGCCCTTGCCAATCGTAGGCAACGATGATTAATGTTTCCAAAATATTTGTGTTACTTGCTTTGTACTGTTGTACAGTAAGCACAGAAATTCTATATAAAAAAAAACAACACGCGTTACTTTCGACAAGCGTGGGTGTTTACACGAGCGCCAAATAGTTAAATAGTACCTAATTCCATTTATCTAATTGTGAAACATGATGTTTATTTGTTAAATACTCTTATTTACAGTAAACTTTCTTAACAACTAGAAACTAGTTTTATTTATAACTTTAAACAGGAGATAAATAACTTCAATTCGATTTTCGTCGTAATTACATTGTGTTAATATTTGATTTACATACTTCTTTTTTTTTTTTAAGACAACAGTTATACAGTTTCACGTTATAAAATTCGAATCAAACAATTTAAATGTACTTACGTTTTTCTTGTAGGCGTAAGTCGAAAAGAGTTATACTTTTCGTTGATCCCACTTCTGAAGCTATTGGGATAGCCTCAGAAGTCAGAAATAAAATCCAGTAATATCTCCACAGCACTTTAATCACAAAATTCACCTCTTGCTTGTACAACGGTTGAGCGATATCTGTCTATCGCAACGACTATCTGCTATGACATTAACTTCGATTATCAATACACTATCTTAAATTAATATAATGGCTGTTAACAAACGATTATTCATCTACAATTCGTTGATAATTAATAATACATTTAATTATTATCATTTAGATTTACAATGTAATATATTTCACTATAAATTAAAAATGTTTAAACTATAATATCCGCCTACCCGTTGCTACTTAATACAGTCAATACAACATCTATTAGAGGTATAATAATTCCAGGATATATAGAATAATATTAATCAGACGTACATTATACTAATTAGGCTTACACGTTGTCGAGCAGATGTTTTTTAACCGACTTCAAAAAGGATGTTCTATATTCGACCCGTATGTATGTATGTCCGCGATTTTCTTTTGTTTCTCTCATTAACGTGATCTTCATACTTTCAGAAAGGTTTTAGTATAAAAGACATTACCTAATTATTCTTATCTACAAAGTTATATGCATAAATGTGCATCTCCGGCATTTCTATGCGAATTTTGATGATTCTTCTAGTTGCTGTCTTCAATTCTTCAATGCACCTTAACTTGGCACCGCTTGGCTACAATTGTATATCAATGTATTGTTTTTAATAGATAAGGTATGCCCCAGGGGTCGTCCCCACGGAAGAGATAAATAAGGTTGGAAAGGCCCTCGCTGCAATTTTGTACTAGGACCAGTGTCGCCGCTTGACTCCCACTATTTTAATTTCTACACATACGCAATACTATGTTTACAAATATTTCGCACACAACCAAATCACACACACATAAATCTCAGGGCAGATATTCGTTCGCCCACTAGCAATAAGCTCCCGTAGGCATAGACACTCAACACGCATAAATGCAATAAAAATTTTCATACACGCTAGTGCTTGACAAAGCCGTTATTCTTTGTCGATAAATTATCTGATGAATTTATGGGGAAAAATGAAACATTAAATAAATATTAAGAAATTATTTTATTTTGATTAATTACAAATAATCACTGACCTTGGAATAAAACATATTTATTAAGTAATTGGCGCTTGCTATTAATTGCGAACGAATTTATTTATTTATTATTTATTTATTTATTTTATTTTAAAGAAGGCTTACAGACTAACAAACCAATGAAATAAAGAATATAATATAAGAAAAATCGCTAATAACAAGCCTCCACATATAGATAAAGAAATAGTCGATAAAAAGAAAATACATACAAATTAATATAATTATTAAGATTATAGTAATTAAAAAATTTGTAGATTAGTAAACTATCTATGAAAAAAAAGACTGTGCCAAAAGCCGTCTTAAGGTCGCCACACTGGTGCAGAACAAGTCGACATTAAGGTCCCTAGGAAGCCTATTGAAACTAACTGCGCTTCTTATAGAGAAAACATTCCGCCTATAATTGGTCATCGCAAAAGGTACATTTAATATTGGCCGTTGACGTAATCCCATCAGATTCGTGCGTAATGACAGATTAGCAACGAGTTCAGGACAGTCAATGTGGCCATTTGCGATACCCAACAGTAAACTCACGTCTCCAATATAACGTCTCATCTCCAGAGGAAGGAAGTGGTACCGTTTGCAGCGGTGCTCGTAGTCAACTGAGTATTGCTGAGCCCTATAATCTAGATAACGTAGAAATTTCCGTTGGACGGCTTCAATACGGGACTTATAAGTCTCATACTGCGGGTTCCAAACCTGAGACGCGTATTCTAAATGGCTGCGCACGAAAGAACAATACAAGATCTTAACCGGTTTAAGAGAACGGAAACAGGCCGTGGTGCGTAGTATAAATCCCAGAGCTTTGGATGCCTTTGCAACTATGTTATTTACATGTTGATCAAACAGAAGCTTGCTGTCTATGATTACCCCTAAATCTCTTATACTATTTAGCCTGCTAATGACCTGACCGTCAATGGTGTAACTGAAATTTATCAGAGAAGTACAACGTGAGAAGGTAAGGAGGAAGCATTTTGAGACATTTAATTGAAGTTTGTTACGGATACAATATATTGCAAACCTATGCAGGTCATCTTGCAACTGATATGCATCAGACATGTCTCGCACTACTTTATGAATCTTCATGTCATCAGCATAAAGCAAAATATACGAATGACGAAAGCACTGTTTGATATCTGCAATGAACAATATAAACAACAGTGGACCCAAAATAGAGCCTTGAGGGACGCCTGAAGGGACAGAACTCCAACCAGAGGTGTAGCCCTGAAGCACGACAGCCTGTGTTCTATTCTCTACATAAGAGGAGAACCAACGGTACAGGTCACCGTGTATTCCGGCAAGAAACAGCTTCTTTAGCAGCATGCAATGATCAATACGGTCAAAACACTTACTATAGTCGGTATAAATCACGTCCACCTGTCGCTGTGCCATGCCGTTCGTAATAAACTCATGTGACAGGAGCAAGTTAGACGTGGTCGAGCGGTTCCTAACAAATCCGTGCTGTTCCTCGCCAAGAATTGACTTGAAAGCCGCATAGACATCGGTATAAACTATACGTTCGAGAATTTTAGAAAAAAGGCAAATTTTGGATATGGGGCGATAGTTTTCAATATTGGCCTTATCGCCCTTTTTAAAGACGGGAGTGACGAAAGCAGACTTCCAAATCTTCGGAACTTTACCCTCGGAAAGAGAGCGCTTGAACAAGATAGAAATGGGTTCCACAAGACTATCAGCACAAGCGACTATGAACACAGGAGGTATTAGGTCAGGCCCACCTGATTTACTGAGATCTAAAGATTTCAGCAGCTTCAAAACACGCGAGTGGTTTATATCAACTGTGCTGACAGACATTGCAGTATTACTACATTGTACACTGGAAGTACGTTCATCATCAGCCGTTGGTTCAGGTTCTGAAAAGGTGGTCCGGAAATAGGTAGCAAAGAGGTTGCTAATATCTTGTCCTGTATTCACAGAGGTCTCACGGTAGAACATCTCATTAGGGAACGAGCCAGCCCTTCGCTTACTTTTTACGAACGTCCAGAAATATTTAGGATTTTTTACAATAGAAGCCTCAATGTTTGTCATATAATTGTCGTAACAGGTTTTTTCCAACTCAAAAACTCTGGTACGCAGTAATGAAAACGAGTGATAATCAGATATGTTATTGTATCGTTTATATTTCTTATGATACTTATGCTTTTCTCTAATAATTTTAATTAGTGCTGGGGTATACCAAGGCGGATAAGAGGACTGTTTTACCGATTTTAAAGGTATGTGTCTATCCCTAAGCTCATATAGCTTACTATAAAAATTAGCAACGGCATCTTCCAAGCTCGTTGATTGTAACAACTGAGGCCAGTTAATTAGATCAAGTTCAGATTTAATAGCATCATAATTACCCTTCGAGAAGATATAACATTGCCTAGGTCTGTCGACAAGTTTTTGAATTTCAATAAATTTTGTCTCAATAATTAAAGGCTTGTGATGAAAATCAATAGGCAGAGCAAGGGGGTCCGTACATCCCGAGACAGTCACAGTATCGTTACAGAATACAAGATCAAGTAGTCTACAGTTAATGTTCCGCTCACCATTATACTGTGACAAGGCGAACGTTTGTATTGTATCGAAGAAATGAGTCACATGCTGAGAAGAAATATTTTGCGGGATTAACTCACCATTGGTAGCTATGTCCCCATTACACCACTCGACGTCATTACCGAAATTAAAATCACCCACCAACAAAAACTTGTCAAGTGGATGAGTCAGAATTAAGTTGTTGAGACTATCTGTGAAATTACGCAACTGAATACTATGAGAATTACCTAGATTCTCCTTGCACAGGTAAAGTGCACAAATATGAAAATTGTAACTAACCTGTGGTTTGGACCTTTTAAGGATTAAAGATAGCCAAATATCCTCCGCAGAACTACGCCAATCCAACCTCTCAACGATTGTAAGATCATGTTTCACCGCTATCAGTACACCACCACCACGCAACTGACCGGTTCGGGAGTAGTCTCGATCGCGTCTCCAAACGAGGTAACGTCCATCAAATAATTCACTGTTGTTAAAACTATCATCTAGCCACGTCTCCGTAAATATAATGACATCGTAGGAACTGAGACATACTCCGCGAAACACAAAGTTCGTTTTCGTACGCAGACCACGCACGTTCTGGTAGTAGATTTTAAGCGTAGCCATAACTACATTTAACTACAATCAAGTAACTTAATAAAATAAAAAATACCGATAGGATAAAGTGCAGGTCATTGTCGCAGCCTTTATAATGCCTAATGCGGGTAGTGGTCAAGTAAAATAATAGACACAGCAATACACAGTGAGCAGTAAAAATAACATTATAAAAACACTTGTCATAAAAAGTAATAAGCGACGAACAGCACAGAGATAAGAGCACCTCGGAGTAATTTGTCATAACTGGGGACGGTTCATAATAGAAAATGTACCGTAATTGACGACATAAAAGGTTTAAATTAGCATAATAAAAAGTGACATTGCAAAAATAACATCGAATAGACTTACTTGGGCACACCGTGTAGCGACACAAAACTAATAGGAAAACGCAATTAGCACACATATGACTAAGATTCTCAAACAACATTGATTCGCACCTCGGAAACATACGCCAAAACACAGACTTATATAAACATAGCAATCTAATAGCGGTTGTAATATGTATTAATCGTGAGTAATTTAAACAATTTTCAGCAGATCTTTCTCCGATTTGACAACCAGCGGTGGCGATGTATCGTTTTTTCTTACGTGTATCTTCGCATGTTTGACCCAAACGTATTGGAAATCCATTTCTGCTGAAGTTTTCTTAGTTTTAGACAACAACATCTTGTTTTTTATTGTAAGGTGGTCATTTATAAAGATTTTATGGTTGCCACTCATTCCAATTTTATCTGGCGTCAGGGGAGAGGTCTTTAGTTCGTGCCTAGCAGCAGCTATGAAATCCTCTTTTACGTAACGTTGGCAGAAGCAGACTATGATAGGTTTTATACGGTCTTTCTCGCTAGTCGGCACTCGTGTGATGAAGTTAATTTGATTTTTAGTGATAGGGTAATTGACTTTAGCGCTAATTTTGGCTATTATTTCAAATAAGTTCTCGTTACCTGTCTGAGGCACACCCTTAACTTCAATATTATTCATACGTGACCATTGATCCTTATTATTATTGTCTTCTTCCAACTTATCCAAACGGGCTTGCAGTTGTTCGACTTGGTCTTGGACTTTCTCAACCTTAACAATACGTAGCTCCATATCATTCAGTTTTCCAGAGACTTCTTTCATAACCTCGCTGTACTGGTTGGACAAGGTTGTTTTGAACTCGGCAAATTCATTCCTCAATGCGACGATTTCTTCTTTCATATTCTCCAGTGTGGCAAACTTCAAAGACAACGCTCGAATTTCCTGCAGGACAACCGACTCAGGTTCCAGCACGGGGGTGGGTGACACTGGCAAGACAGGTTGTAGGGCATTGCCTGCCATTCTGCATTTACTGCAACGCCATATCAGCTTACGATCCCCTAGCTTTTGGTAGCCATTTTCAGTGATGCCCCCACAATGGAAATGCATCATGAGGTTACATGACTTGCAGTGTGCACCATCGGACAACGTGTCACTGCAGACACCGCACTTGTTTGTATCCATCTTAAATAGTATTGTAATTTCCAAATAACAAGCGGAATAATACGAAACTTTGAGAAACAGTGGAATTCTTTTTAAAATCGACAGTAATTTATACCAAACACAGCCGTATGTCTTTGTCGGCATTCAGTTTCCTCTACCTGTCACGTTAATCCATTGTTCCCTGGCGTTAGGTTCTTTAGGAAACCTAAAATTTATAATTTATTGCATAATTAAAATTCCTCAATTTAATTTTACTAAATGGTGTAAATAAAAGCTTTAAGAATATAAACGTAAATATTTAAATATAACAAAATAATACACATAATGCATAAACTTAAATAAAAAATCAGAGATTAGTCCCTTTATAACATTCGGTAGGATTCATTCAATGATTAATATAATATTTAATTTACCTACTCAAAATACGTCTAAATAAAAATATACAATCATTAATTAAATATAAAGTAAACCAAAAATTATCTTTGTCAAACGTAAATATAGTTGAGAATTCTATCGATGATTTTATTTAACCACATGGTTACCTCACTATCGATAAACATGCGCCGTGCATCACAGCCAATCAGAGCAAAGGACGAAACGTCAACGGTTGAAGTGTAGAGGACGCAATGCATGCAGTACATTGTACGCTTACTTGGTCATTGTGTTGATTGAGCGAGTACACAGCGGGCAATGTATATTTTTTGTAAATTGTTGCAATAATGTTGTTAATGTTTGGTATTTCATAATGATCAGTATATTTTTATGTTTTTGACACATAATATTGTAATTAAATGTTATTTTGGACTTACCGATGGAAAGATATACCTCCTCGCTTTATACCTGAGGTCTGACTTTTTGTCTTACATGTTATAATTGCACAACACGGCATTATTAAGCAGAGTTCTGTTCTCCGAAGTATTCCGGCGCGCACTGAACGCGGTGAATGTATGAATCGGTCGAGTTATGATTGTCGAATCATAACTGTGGCGCGCTTGCCCCGCCCACATTACCATTCCAACCTTATTTATCTATTCCGTGGTCGTCCCATATAAATTTGATTAACTTTGCTAGGGTAGTTTTTGAGTTAGCTTCAATAATACGATTTTTTTCCACTTAGTTTATATTGATGATGTTTTAACTGATATTTACATAGCAAGTAGTGTTAATTGGATTTGTGTGTGGTAGGTACAACTAAAAAGTGAAAAATATTTTTTTTTTACAAAAAAAACAACCGACCTTAGAAAAAAAAAACACTACAAAAAAGTTTTTTAACATATGAACCAATGGATTAGATCTACCCTAAACATTAACAACAAGAACTTTATTTATTTCGCCATAACAAACTGGGAAACGGCAAATCAAAAGGCGATATTGAAAAGAGAGCGGTCAACGGTGCGCGCGCGCTTCCAATAGGTCGCCATCTTTGATTCGCCGCTTTGGCTGTGTGCACTACCGAATAAGACGACTATTCCAATCCCTCCAGCAGTTGTTAGAGTTACAAACACAAACATCCACTCTAATAAAGTAGAAGGAAATTAGGATGAAAGGCTTTACATTACATGATTACGGCAATGATGATTTAGTTAGACTAAACGCGAGCCCTCAAAGCCCTCATTAATTACCTCCTCTGCGAGTATTTGAGCCTTTGTTCTCTCTTGACGCCGCCCACAACTACTTTGAACAGCTTAATATTTTATTAAAACTTTGCGTAGATAAATACTTTATTTTATTTCAATAGAAAACCCACATTAATTTTTATGCTCCTCCATAAATACTTCATTGTGGGGTTTCATTTTCAATTTCATTATAATGAGGCTCGAAAGTTTTTATGAAGAAAATTCGTGATTTTTTTTTCTTTTTCATCATTGTCTCAACGCCTAATCTATTGTGTCTGCGAAAAAACAATGAGTTGTTAGTCTAAAGAATCACATTAGGTACTTCAAAAACTCGTTTGAATGGAATGAGAAACTTTGGAATGGATAATAATGAAAATAGTACCTTTATAACTTTACCGAAGTGTACAAACCCGCTCATTATCCTTTAGATAATTTATTAATTTAGTTTTTTAGCGGGTTTGTAACATTTGGTTACCGATGTCTTAAAACATGCTATAAACAGTATCAGGTAAATATTTGTGACGTAACACACATTACAGTCCCCATTGTCTTTAGTATTAAATACTCGTATATTGAAAACTTATTTATGTTTAGTTAATTAGGGTTCCGTACCAAAATGGTAAAAAGGAACCCTTATGTTACAGCTGATATCTCAAGTAGGTACTACTAATGCTATCAAATTGAAATTTGGAAGAGTTCTAAATGACGTTTGCCCATTGATAAGGTTTTTATAAATCAATGCGTTTGCCCAATTATTTTGCAAATAAGAAAGAATTTTTTTTTTGCAACAGGGATTGAAAGGTAGTCTGAAAAATTCGAAGGTTATATCCTTCGATCAATTTATTGATCGAAGGTTATATCCTAAGTTAATATAGTCCTGACAAATTAATCAGCGCCTGACACTACTCCATACAAGTTTACATCGTGATTAAAAACTTGCCTAGGTACTCAATCGTCAATTTACTTCAGGTGATTAATTTGACAGGATTAAATTAAAATTTATCGTCTGTCCTTTTCTTAGTGAAATAAAAAGAAAAGATGCACTGAACATAAATTTAGTTTAGTTTGTCAACAACAAAATCGGCACCAGGTGTCTACTTGGGTAATAATATACGTAGAGGTATTAATACACAAACATACACAAATCGTAAATCATAGTACGTAGGTAACGTTTATCCGAAGAAAAAAAAGAGGTCATTATTATTCTTAATATAACTAAATAAATATACAAATAAATAAAAAAAAATCCTTTTGTATTTGGCATCGAAATAATCATCCGTATCACTGTCATTCGGACCGAACGTGCCCAGGAGACTGGCAGCATTGCCACGTTGAATGGCAATGTTAATTCTTTGGCCAAAGAACATGCCAGCCCTCTCGGTCACGGTCACGTGAATTGTCGACCAGTCCGCGAGAAATTTACTTTACCCGAACGTTACGACTCCAAACGGCTCAAAATTGGTTGGCAAAATTCAATAGGTTAGATAGAACCTATAAAGGTTTCGATGGTTTTTATTCTTTCAGTAGTTAGATAATAATATGATTGTTCATGAGTGTTCATCGATCGAGCTCGGGGTTTTGTTTGATTTCACTTGTAACAAGCAGCGTTGCTAGTTGATTCGCTGACAATTAGTCAATACGCTCCTGTCGACAGATTGCTTGCGCGGCAGTCATAGTTTGAACTGCATGCAATTAGGAAACCTTGTGTTCGTAATCTCGAACTAACATTCTGTAATAAACCTGTTGCTATTCTAAATTATTCGTGTTAAATTTAATTAATTCACGTTCATATTATTTCCTACCGGAAATTGGTTACTTTGTCGCATCGCCATTCATCATCATCGTCGTCATCATCATCGTCATTGGCACATCGTCGTCATCATCATCGTCATTGGCACATCGTCGTCATCATCATCGTCATTGGCAGCCTTGATACACCAACTGCTCTGAGTATAGGCCATATTGGATTAGCAATATAATCCATTGCTTCTTCTGTACTTACTTATGTCGTCCACCCAATCTGGCTGTTCTGAAATTAAATTAAATGTTTATTTTTGTAAGTAATCTTTTAAGATACTTTTACACGTAAATACAACGCCAACACTCCTTCTACCATTTCTCGGCAACCATACCGTTAGAGCTGTAGGTACTCCACGTCTTGCCATAACCACGTCTAGGCAAGTATCCTGCTCACCTCGGCATCTCCATTGTCATTGTTTAATTTTCTTCTTGATACTCAGTTTAAAACTTTTTCACGAAAGTTAGTGAGTAAAAAATAATCAGTGTTTAACATAATTTTAAAATTCATTAAAACGTTTGAAGTCGCAGCGAAATTTTGATGACTAAGCTCATTTTAAATTCATCTCTCTTTAGTAGATCACAGTTCTTGGCGCAGGCTCTAAATGACTCACTATTAAAATTGGATTCTGTTAGCCAGAATAAAAGGATAAAGTGCCTTATAAAAAAAAAACAGTGACACGAGTTCAATGGTATTTTCCCATATTAAAAAAATGCCCAACGCGCTTAGAAGTTTTCACTTAAAAAAACTGTTTTTAAATACATACATACAAACCGTAAAATTGTACTGAATCGAGTAGGTACGTAATTAAATGCTCATAAAGTCGACCAGGTGCTGGCAATGTTGTAGTAAATAAATTTAATATACCTAAGTACATAGTCTGGCTTACCTTATCTGCGCAGGGCCACCGACGCGCAAACTGTAGCACATGATTCTAGCGTAAACAATTATCGTCAGTCATCAAAAAGAAAATCAGCTGTTTCATAGAAAATTGCAATACCTACGACGTTCTAAATGTATGGAGCTAATTACATTTTTTAATAACGGAAAAATTTCAACGCAGGGGTTTCAGAATCATGTAGGTACTGAATCCGTGGTAACAGGTTGCCCGTCAATGTTCTTGTTACCCTGTATAATGGCAGAACAAAATAATTTTTTTTATTAAATAAATTTTTAAATAAAGTTGCTATTGCCATTCGGTACAAATTACCCTCTTCAAGATTACCGCCAACCTTTGTGGTGCCACCACCCCGGGTACACTACCAGGTGGTACAGTACCCGTGGAGGTGGTAAATATAATACATCAAGTTTTAGTAAGAGACCGTCACACAGACATCAGTGACAGACGATCTATAAAACCGAACTTCTCTGAAAACCCGATGTGTCTTCAACAAAAGGAGGTTCTCAATTTGGTTGTATTTTTTATTTGTTATGTTAGAACTCAGTCATTTGTAAACTGATTTGTATTTTTTTTTCTTTTGTTTGAAGGGGTGGGAAGTGCGGGTGGGTGGTGGTGGGGTGGGTTTGGATGGTCCCATATAAATTTGATCAAGTTCTGATGAGTGGATTTAGAGTTAGCTTAAAAAATACGTACTTTTTCCACTTAGTGTATAATGTCGATGTTATAATATTTATCTTCCTGTCATTGTTATTTACTGAGTAAGTGAAGGTATGCGAATTTGTGTGGGTGGGGTAGTACCACAACTAAAAAGTGGAAATTAAAAACATTATTAAACTTAAAACCAAAGACGTGACTTCCGAAATTAAAGTTACTCTTCACTTTGTAGTGTTTGTTTTGGAAGTTAGTGGTTTTTTTAGTAATAAAGTTTTTTTTAACGACTTTGTCAATGCAATGGAAATGGTGACAATCCAATATTCCGGCGAAATACGACGCGACGGAATGCTGGGCTGAAGAATACGAAACGTGTCATCGACACAATCGAAGTAGAAGAAGAATGGCAAGGGTATCTAATTATGAGTGTAGGTATTCGCATTTCTCAAGGAAATGTTAGAAAGTACCGTTGAGTTTCGTTTGCAAATTAAATAATCCGTTCAAGGAAAATTAACGTTGAAAGTTTACGACTATTGTGATGAAAATTTACGCAGAAAATCCACACATTTAATAAGTGTGAAGTCCCAGAAATAAGGGAACAAGTTGTAAAGAAACATCTACATTATTAATCTTGTAGGAAGGAAGTTTTATTTTATGTACTGATACAGCAAACAAGACACGAATCTCTTCTAATTTATTATGTTTTTACGGGATCTTTCGCCTGAGACCCTTTCTACATAGGTTGTACATAAAATCCGGTTCTAGCCTCGTTAGTACGGAGGAAGACATATCCTGCTATACATTTCCAGTATAAGCTGACGTCTCTTTGTACGAAAAGCCTATACAATGCGAGGTCAGCTAAAATTGGAATGTACAGCTTGATGTGTAGTCGTTAGTACACGTAGTCCGGTAGCCTGTGTTATCCCCAGGGGCCGTAAATCAGAACACATGTACCTAAGTACTAACTATATCAAATGACATGTTTTTTTACGAGCAACCTAATTGCGTAACACACTCGGGATCGCAAACGCTTTGACAGTAGAACAAAAACCATTTTAGAACGTTCGTTTGATCAACATACATGTTACAGAATTGAGTGCAAGTTGAAAACTCCATTTTATTTTTTTGGAAAGATGTTCTGTAACGCAGCTTAGTGAGGTCTAGGTTGAAGAGCCTAATAAATAAATAAATAAAAATCCAAGATGGCGGCTGCAATGGTAATTTTTCGTCATTTTAAAATTTTCGCAGCGGTCATCTTGGATTTTTATTTTGAACTTCGTTCCTGCGGGGTCCCCGTTTTTTTATTTGTATAATTATGTAAGTTTAATATTAAGGTATTATACTCATAAAGCTTATTGTTTGTCTTGTCTTATATTGTATAATATAATATACATAATTTAAAAGCTAATTTTTATTCGGATCTTTGCCGTAGTCACAAATTATTCTCTCAGGAACGGGTTATTAATATTATCCCCTAAAATGATGTATGTTTAACCTCGAGTAAAAGGATTAGGAAGAAGATTACTGAGGTCTGATTCGATGGGTAAGGTTCAAGGTTAAGATTGTATGTTCAACTACGGAGAGGGTTATGCCTCTTAAGGGATTGCTTTTATCTGAAACAACACGCACCGTAGCTACAAATACAATGAAAAGTATTACCAATATTAATATACACACATCAAAAGTGTCTAGGGATTAACATATATTTTTGCAATAACTTTTCTCCTGGTTGATATTAATTAAAATTTTCTTTAAGGATTCATCAAATAAAGTGTTTCCGTTTGTCACAGTAACGATAAACCAAGTCACCTTTGCATTAATAAAGAAATTTGCCATTTTCCTAATAAAGGGATTTTTGACATTTGAACCACTAACACAAAAGTTCGAAAAAAAGACTGAAATAACAGTTTTCTTTAAAATTTTATTGGGTAACTTAAACAATTAATAATCCGTGTTTCTACCGCGAACACTAACAACACAAGAACATCGGTTTGGCATACTCAAAATGAGTTCATCCAAATCACGCTGTGGAATGGCCGCCCATGTTCGTTGCAACAACAAAAAAAGGTCTTCTTGCGACTGGATACCCTCCATATTCGGCAGAGCTCTTCTCTGTAGCATATCCCATGCATGCTCAATCGGGTTCAAGTCTGGCGACTGAGCAGGCCAGGGCAGGACATTGATGTTAGCTGCGGCGAGAGTCTGTCTTACAACTCTTGCGGTGTGCGGTCGTGCATTATCATGCATTAACTGAAATAAGGGACCGATTTGCACTTGTAGAGGAACGATGACGTCTGATACAATCGTCTCAGCATAAATTTGAGCGTTGAGGTTGCCTCTGATCCAAATCAACTCAGTTCTTCCGCCGATCCAAATACCCGCCCATACCATGATGGTTCCACCACTATAAGGATGGACTTCCTGGCAGGATTTTAATCGCTGTTGGCGTCCAGGGGTTCTCCAGTGTCGTATACGTCTTGTATCCGGTCTCATACCAAAACGAGACTCATCAGAAAAGCACACGAAACGCCATTGTTCTTCTGCCCAATTTCTGTGTTCAAGAGCCCATTGATATCGAATCCTACGATTGTGCATTGCTATAGGTGGTACCCGTAGCGGTCTTCGGGAATGAAGGTTCACTTCATGCAAGCGGTTTCTGACTGTTTGGTCGCTAATTAAGTTCCCTGAAGAGTGATGAAGCCTCACGGCTAACATAATGGCGGTTATTGTTGGAGCTCTTCGAGTTAAGATTTGAATGTATCGGTCTTGTCTCCGTGTGGTGCAGCGATACCGTCCTCCATGGCGCTCAGCCACGGTACCAGTGCTTCGGTAACGTGTCCAAAGTCGACTGATAACACTCTGACTTGTATTCAGAGCTAAAGCCACAGTACGTTGCCGGGAACCAGCTTCTATCATTCCCACGGCTCTGAGCATTTCTTCCCTGCTTAAATGACGTCGCCGCTCCATAATAACGTTGGTTTTAATCAGTAGTAGGGAAACAGTAGCACTAATAATGTCTTCAATGCGTTGTATGTTTTTATAGGGAAAATATTGACAGCTGATTTTCATCTTTTACTCGAATTTGATTCACAGTTCCTGATTCAAATTATGAAATGCACCAAAAAGGATCCATATAAATTTATAAAATCATAAATTTATTACAAAGCCACATCTCAATCTCAAGAAATCCGCATAAAAATGCTTGATCCCTAGACACTTTTGATGTGTGTATTTTAACGCAGACCTACCACCACTGACTTTTCATGTTACCTTGTAATATTAAAAAGAGGTTTTACTTCTTAAATAATTTTATATTGTATAATATATTACGCTCCGGGGATTTGACTGTTATTTTTTTCACAAATCCTGTTTTGGCAGTTGTTGGTATAAGTTTGGAGTTCCAAACTTTCGATAGGATCGTTAAGGGCGCCTAAATTTTGTTTTTACCCATCTCAGGATTCTCAAATATAGCCTTGTTTGTTGGCAAAAATATGACTCAAGTTTTCATAGAATTTACTCCTTGTTATTTGCAAAATGGTATCCAGTTATTTCTTGGTTTATAAATTACTAGCTGCGCCCCGCGGTTTCACCCGCGTAAATGTCGATCCCGTGGGAATATCGGGATATAAAGTAGCCTATATATTAATTCAGGGTGTCACCTACCTCCATACTAAATTTTATCAAAATTGGTCCAGCTGTTTGAGCGTGAAAAAGTAACAAACATATAAACACACACGCAAATACACACACATACTCACAAACTTTCGCCTTTATAATATTAGTATGAAGTGTGATTAAAAAAATAAAATGTATATTTGTATGTGCCTAGCTGGTAGGTAGTTACTCAAACACATTTTATAATTTTACATGTAGAGCTAATATTTAATTTTGGACATTATGAATAACATAACATTCATCACACTTGTATTGCCCGAAGGGTTAGACAGAGGGTATCTACATAATTATAATAAACCCACATTTATAATAATAATTATTTATTTCAGACATAATTCTAGTTCATAATTCTACACTCATAATTTATATTTAAATTATAAACTATTTAAAATTCTAAACAGATAAAAACCCAAAATAAAATTGTGTTTAATTTAAATAGTCAACAACTAATTAAAAAATAAAAATTAATAATTATAAAAAGGTCAGAATCGTATAAAAAATAAAATTTCTTAAATACCTATATGTCAAATTGTAAAATATTATAAAAATGTCAAAATATTTTTTTTTTTTTTTTTTTTAAATTATGTATATTATATTGCAAAAAAATAATAATACTTATTACAAAAAAAAAAATGGTAATTATTTTATTTTTACCTGCCCCAAACCCGATATAAGGGTGCATGTAAAGCCTGCCAGTGCTGCATTTATGTAGCCGCCAGTTATGTTGTTAGATGACATTGTGAAATATTTCATTTATAATACTAATAATAAAACTGAAGAGTTTGTTATGCGCCAATCTCTGGAACTACCAGTCGAATAAATTTTTTTTTGCGCTGGCAGGCGGTTCGATGCGACGGGGTGGGTTGGAGGAACAAGAAATTGTTATTGTCATTAATATATATTAAAAACTAGACTTACCGCCTTAATACTAACCCAAATAATAGGGCATATTAAAGCCCATAGTGTTACTGCGAGTAGGTATTGCTATAGTTACCACACACGTAAAGAGAGACCCAAGAATCCCTCCTATGCCCTATACCTTTAACTCTGCCGGCCAACTCTATTGCATTAGTTGTGATCGAGTATTTAAAGCTAAATTCGGTCTGGCGAGTCATATTAGGGCACACGCTAAGAAATAATAATAATTTTGAAGGGTCGCCGTTATCGAAATCGATAAGGAGGATTATATATAGTTACCGTAGTAGGTAACCTTAGGTTCTAATATTATAGTGTCCAAAACACAAAGTAATTGATTGATTTATGTTTTATCGAAGGTAAAGCGGGGTGTCTTTCACAAAGAGGCCCAGCCCAAAAGTGGCCCAGCTAAGTGCTGTTCCATGTAATAAATAGATTATTGGCTTGTTTTATCGCCGAGATTTTTTCGACAATCTTTACGTTGTTTTATGCCAGTTATAATAAAGTGTAGGTAAGTACGACAACTGTTAGGTTATTGATCAATACGTAGGGTAACTGTGTTCATATTCTTCAGCCCAGCATTCCGTCGTACACAATCAGCCTATATTGTTCCCAATGCTGTGTCCCAGGCCTCCTCTCGGTGAGAGGGAGTGAGCCGTAATCCATCACACTAGCCCAGTGAGAGTTGGTGGATATTACATGTCTTTGAATTTATGGGTTTAGGACATGCCGGTTTGTTCCTGGTGATATTTTAGGTACTACCTAGTATCTAGCTACCTGCGGGGTGATTGCGTAACACAGTATCAGCAGCAAAGGCTTTCATTTTGACAGTTTAACAACATTCATTGCGTTATTTATGTTGCTGAGCGGACAAATTTATCGAACATATAAAGTAATGGTTAGCCAATATCCTTCAAAACGATTCAGATTGAGATTGATGTGTTACGCAATTAGGGTATTGTTTAGGAAGTATATAAAATCTTACACCAGTATTTTTGAAGTGTCATGCACAAATACTTCGACTCAACTGGAAAAGTAGACATTTCGTTGGTTATATTACAAAGCACACAAATTTTCTGTGTCTGGGTGTCACAAATCCGCTCCACTTACGTATTTGTGCTAAGTCTAGATATTTGCATCTAGTTTAAGTAGTTACATTTGGGCCGAGCATTTAGGCTTGTAGTAAGATAAGTCTGTAAGCTTTCCCTACGGGTACGGATATGGCCACGAGAAAATGTATGCCGAACTAAGCCTATTTGGCGCAGCCGTGAGGCATACAGTACTGTTTTAAATGAGTTTTTCTATTATATATGTTTATAATATTGTGTGCCTTAACCTGGGTGAAATAAATGGAATATATTTCTTTCTAGATTTATTTTATTTCTTTCACCCAGCGCTCCTTAACCCAAGTAGCGAATGTTGGACAAAAATCAGCCGGGCTGAAAAGGAAGTAAAGTAAAGAAAGAAAGAAAAAGTATTTATTGCGACTCGTACAGGAAGATCACAAACTAAACTAAACACAGCAAAATAAAAATCCAAGTTATATAAAAAAAAAAAGTAACAAAAGGAAAATGAAACAAAGTCCTCTACGAGGCCAAAAGGCTCCTATCTCAGCATGATGCTGCGCTGGTATTCTGATAGGGCCCGCTGTGACGTCACGGGCAGTTATGGATATAGAAGTGGGCCAGACACGTCTCACGAATACACCCGGAGAGATGGGCAAAGATCGTCACTCACTGGACGCCTGAGGGAGGACATTGCCGTCCAAGTAGGCTACGGCGAAGGTGATGGTGTGACGATCTGATAACGTTTACAGCACTAACAGCCCAGTGATCGCACAAGACAGATAGGTTAGGAAGGAATAAATGTGTATGCAAAATTTTAGCTCAATCGGTTGAAGATATCTGCTTCAAAATTAAGTTGCAAGAGTCCACCCGAACAAACATAGTTACATTGCAAGTTAAATAAAAGCTTGTAAAAAGGGGACGCATTTGCTCAGCAGTGGGACACAATATATGCTAACAAAAAACTTTCAAGAGATAAACTTTGGTTTAACGGAGACTTCATCATATCTCCGTATAATTAAATTTTCATATGGTTTATATTGTGAAGGTTTTCTACAAAATAATCATATACTATTATATGAAGTGCCACCATCTGGGAAGTTAGTTCGAAATGAACTCCTATGAGCGAATGAAAGAGATATATTCGTGTTATTTGGCTCCGAACAGTTTTTAGGTATATACGTATGGATTTCTAAGTAGGTACCTATGTATACTGCTTGTCCACATACCCCAAAGAGTATGAATATAATTTACTACTCCATGTAGGTAAGCGTTTTGCGTTGCTAAATGTTCTTAATTTTTGAATTATAAGGTATTGTATATTCATTTTATTTCTTATTTTGATTGTTTATTTTTGATGTTGTAGATTAATTTTATTTCTTATTTTGATTTAGTTGCGGTTGACGTCATCACGTCAACGTCGGCTGTCGCTGAAAGCCAGCGCTGGGGCTCTGTCCCTCATAGGGAATGTGACGCATATTTCCCCCCAACTTGTTATTTTTTTTGTTTGTATTCGTGCTCTGCGTCATGTTTACCGCAAATAAACGTAGGTATTTTATTTCTTTCAATTAGGTATACATAGTTCCAGGTTTTCTTTCAAACTATTGTTGTTCAACCTTAAATTTTTTTGGCAAAACACATTCTACCAGGTAATAGCTACTTCTTCAGGGTCAAGGTATAAAAACGTGCCATTATTCAAAGTGGACTATGGTCTGTTGCAAAAGTATTTGACAAAAGTGTAAACAAACCCTGTTCAGGTTGAATTCTTACGCAATGACTCACTAAAGGAAATTAGTAACATATTCATCTGTATTTAGAAGGTTTCAACTATATTTCTCACTATTTTATCCAACAATTATTGCTTGAATGACGTTATCGTTAATCGACGAAAATTGTTGGTTGTTTTATAAAATTAAGCTCAGTTTTCAAATGAAGTCAAATTGAGTAGAATTTGGGGTTCAAGTACTTAAATAATCAAATCAAAGCACTCAATTTGTAAATTACTTGAAAAATCCCCACAGGCCTCGCCTGTCATGCACGACGTTGTGAGTCACACCCGGGCATGTATCAATGTGACTTTTTCAATGAATATTATGTATTTTTGACGTGACAACGTCTTAAATTAGGTTGCGACTGGGAGTCACTTATGAAAAAGTGTAACGCTCGGTAACGTTACGATGAGTCACCGAACGAGAGAGAGGCCCGCCGAATGCCTTGCGTCTCTCTCCCACTCAACTATGATCGGATGATCGGTCGTTGTCACGTAAAATCTTCGCCCGTAAAACCGACTTTACAGGCAACCATTTTTTTTTTAAGTTTATTTTAGACATCACTGACATGGGTGAAGGAAAACATCGATACTAAATATTAATTTTAGGACTGAAATCATCAATCCTCCTTGAGCAAGCGTGGTGGTGAATACCTTCTCTGTATAATAAGACGCTTTTGCACTGGAGACCTGCAGTGGGACAGTTACAGGCTGGTATTATTATAATACATATCTGGCGATCTGTATTATATAATACATATCTGGCTATAAGAATAAGGAAAGACCAAAGAAACGATGGATGGAATGTGTGAATGATGATATAGTTAGAAAGGGGGTGACTACTGAGATGACGACTAATAGAGAAGTATGGAAGAAAAAGACATGTTGCGCCGACCCCAAATAAATTGGGATAAGGGCAGGAGAATGATGATATCTGGCGATATGAACATGTATCGATTGCCTCGTTTAAATCCTGACTGATACGTATAGCTACTTGATACTAACGTACAAGGACGTAGCACCCCCAAGAATTACGTGGTATTAAAACGGATATGAGCATGTTATTTTATACACCTACTCGTAATCCGCGGGGGTAAAGGTTGATATATTATAATATTCATTCGGTTCGTGGAATCTTCGGAGCTTCGTATCGAGTTCCTGATTTATGTAATTATTATTAGCAGATTAATGGATATACTCCACTCGTGTCAGATCGACCTATCTACGAGGTGCTTCTTGATTCTTTATGTAAAGGAGTTTAGCTAAAAGCGGCTTGTATATTTATAAGCCTTTCCTTTATTTTGAAGGTATCAATATATTTACAGGTATTTTTTTTTCTCTCAAAACGTTGTATAAATAATATCATCACAACAGCTCTCAAAACGGTGAAGGAAAACATCGTGAAGAAATCGGCGGCATGTCCTAGAACCAAAAATTCGAAGACATGACGTGATATCCCGACTCCCACTGGGCCCGCGTGGAGGATCACGGCCCACTCCCTCTCACTGAGAAACGGCCTGTGTCCTAGCAGTGGGAACATTATAGGCTGATTGTGCAATTTATTTACAGTGCCTAGAGCGGGCGTTCTATCACTTCTCCAGATTTTGCTCAAACCAAGATGCCAGTTAAATAAATTGTTTACGAAATGGCCAACAATCTTTCTGTCCACCTCCCCAGCAACTTTGTGATTATGGCATCGCTACCAAACAGCCATAAAGTCAGACATTATGATATATGGAACGTTCAACCGGACTTGGTTTACTTTAAAATGAGTATAAACTTGTATGGCATATTTCATATTTATTTACGACCACGACTGTAGTGCGAAACTCTAAAACGAGTTTGCAAATAAAGGAAATTAATATTCGAACGTGACCAACGTAACGCTGGCGACTCGTACATTAAAATGACATCTTACGGTGTACGACGAGAAAAACAACTGTTATAATTTTATGTAAAAGGAAGCCAAAGAAAATCGGAAAATCCATGTAAGCCCCGTTAGGAATTTAATTAAATTAAATGGAATGTACGAAAATATTTAGCACAACGCCCGAATAAATGATTTCGATCCCGACAATGTTGCGTTGTAGTATTTTATGCTTCTACATGTAACTGTGTTGTATAGTAGATGACATTTTGTATTGTAGAGGAAAACTCGTTGTTTCGGGTCGGAATGCAACACAAAAACCCCATTACTGTGGAACGACACAGTTTTGCCAACGTACACGGATACTGAACGACTTTTGTCCTTTCTTTGATCAAGGTTAATGCCTTAGCGAAAATACGCTCCATCCACTAACCCGGCATTCTAAAAGAACTGAATCGATTCTGTCGTGTCAAGGAACATAAAACCATAGCGTTTCAAATCTACTGATTGAATGGCTCAGTTTTTTTGTTATGTTAATTCTAAAAGTATTTGACAAACAAATGAAAGTGTGGTTTGTTAAAACCTAAATAAAAGTGGTGAAACGGGAGAGGTTCAGTGTGAATAGATGAATAAACGACCGACGCTGGTGCGGTCATTTATTTTGATTTGTGAGTTTTACTCTTCACTATTTTGTGCTGTGAGTTTGTAGTTGGTTTGGTCTAGCTATGCTACCGAATGGTTATAAAAAGGTTTCACATGGGAGTTTTAGAACACTTTGTGGCCTTCCTATAGTCCTTTCACAATTATTTTAAACGATTTTGCATCACTTTAAAAAGTGATTATTTATACTAATATTGTAAAGAAGTTTGTAAGTTTGTATGTAGGTAGGTGGTAATCTCTAGAACTACCAGTCGGATTTCAAAAAAATCTTTTGTATTTGATAGCCCAATTCTTGAGGAAGGCTATAGGCTATTTAACATCGCGCTATGACCCTTAGGAGCCGAGCAAAAAGAAAGAAAGTCAGAAAGAACGCTAAGCAAAAACGAAGTAATAGCGCGGGTAGGCGATGCGATGCGACGGGGTGGTTCGGGGGAACAAGAAATTTCACCCGGACGAAGTCGCGGGCAGAAGCTAGTAATACTTTGTAAGTGTTTATCAGTAGAAATTTGTAAATGGCCTTCAAATAGATATTGTTTAAGAACACTTATATTAGCTGTAAGTTTCCCGAATAGAATAAAATAAAGTACCTAACGTAACATCGGTAGCTGCACGTCATGACTGTGACAAGAAGGAACTTAGCATGTTGCTGACCCACAGTAGAGTGTGCTGATTTTCAGTGGTCTCCCGAAAATGACGTACAGAAACCAACTCGGGTTTTAAGGATTCGAGGAGGAGGTCTGTACATCATAAAATTACCATCATAAACTGGGACGCAAAAGATGTTTCCACTGCCTCTTCGAAATACATTACTAACTTTTATATTAGCAATTATTTCTTCACCTCTAATGTGTTCGGTATCAAATCAACAATACCAGTAATAATGTTGCCAATAACAAACAGCTCGGCGCCAATAAAGTGTGGCTATCTTATTTATAACAATATTTGTGACATTTTATTGCGTATAAATATTACTTTATGGTGTATTTATTATGTAATATCTGATCGTTTTGACAGTTCATTAGATTTTTAGTACATTTGGACGGAACAATACAATTGGACGGAAAAGAGGAGTCTTGGGAATTGGAATTCTGTTGAAAGTATTCGTATTTCCCATTTACTAGGGATTTAGCGGACGACCATCATGGTTGTACCGATTTTGATAAAACTTGCACTGTTCCCTAAGTTAAAGTAAATGTAAGCCAATAAAAATGGTCACACCCCGAGCAATAGTTTCGGAGAAATGCGTGGACCTACCATACACACACACACCTATTTTTTTTTATAATTTTGTTTGGAAGCCCTAAAAGATTAATTATCATATGTGAACATATAGCAAGTCCAATAATATTAAATACATAAATGTCGAATATCTGATCTATAATCTCCTTCTTTTTTGAAGTCGGTAAAAATTAACTTGACCTTATCGAATAACTATGTACCTAAGATCGATCGAAGATGATTTTTATGAGAAGTATCAATGACTTCAAAATTGTTAGAAAATAGATACCTACATAAACCCCTAAAACAGTTGTGACAACATTATTATTACATGAATATAGTACGCGTACCTATTCACATTTTTACTTTGCCTTTCGTTAAGCTTTAGTAGCAGACTCGGTTATCTTCAATACCTTGTTTATGTTGCTCCATCATCTTTTTTCTTGCGTCACTAAGTTTCCTAACTGAAATTCTGCGGTAGGGGCCCATTAATGGTCTCCTCTCAGTCCACTAAAAGTGTTCCAAGTTACCGTTTGCGCAACTTTCCTTGTTCCAACGACTTTTTCCATCATAATAAACTGACGAAGTTTCCAACTATCCTTGCTAAGGACATGGCAGATAACCGCCTGAAAAGCTAGGCCATTAATATTAATTAATATTTGTAGTACAAGTATCTAACTGATTTTATTAGTTAGATTAATGCCATCATCTGATAGTCGGATATAATCTTGGTTACGGCCTTTGAAACAGCGGGATAGCATAATGCTGGAGCTGTGTATGCTGAGATACAGGCCTCGTACAGGAGTTTCCGTTTTTTATTTTCATTTTATTTTTGTTTGATAATAAGAGGTGACTTTTATGAGTGTGTTTAGGTTACTTTGTGATATTCCTGTGCTAGTCCTAAAAATACTTTTTCTTTCTGTGACAATGATAGTCTTGAAGCGAAAAAAAACTTGGTAGGTAACGACTGAGTTAAAAGTAATCTTCTTTCTATAGAAAATAATATTTAAGAAGGTATAATCGTTCAGTATTTTCAAAAGAGTTTTTCTAAATGTTATTTGTTCATATAAATTTATTCTTGTCATAATGTGGGTCGTTCATTGTAAAATACATTGTTCTTAAGCTGTAAGTTTTGTATCTTCAAACTAGTGAGTAAAGTTCGCTCGTTTTAAGGCTCAACTGTAAAATGAAACTGCGACGAGGCAGCTTCAAGATTTATGTAAGTATTTGTTTGACGCCTATAAAGTTTCACACTCAAGATAGGTACCTACTTGTCTTAAGATGGTAGGTATACTTCGTTGGAAATACTGTTGAATATTGATTCTGTTAATCAAACTGTTACAGACGTGTGAATGTTTATTTGGAATTATAGAAAAACCAACCATATTTGTTTAGTTTAATAAAATTGCTGCAATTGGTAAGGAATGGAGAGGGCTATGCTTGGAGTTTCCCTACGTGATCGAGAACCAAGGTGACCGACATAGCCAGAAGAACTGCCAAACTTAAGTGACAGTAGCCAGAGGACACTGCTCACAGAATAGATGGCTAATGGGGCCGAAAGGTTCTGGAGTTGCGAACCCTAACTGGAAGACGTAACGTTGAAAGGCCTCCCAAAAGGTGGATCGGTGACCTTGTGTAGGCCGCAGGAATCCGCTAGATGCGGGATGCACAAAACTGGTCGAAGAGGCGGTGCTTGGGGGAGGCCTATATCAAATGATTAAATGATGATGATGATTTAAATCGATAAGAAAGGAATAAATCTGATCAATCTTCGGCCACATGTATCACGTAGCGCATGACATGAGTTTCCTCTTAATATTTCCTCGTAGAACGGTTTTGAGTACCTACTGTAGCAGCAGGTGTGTATGTTTCGTGGTATATTGTGTGAAAATCATACGACGTTATATTTTCTTTTTTTTTTCAAGCGAACGTCTTTATATCACCGCGGCTATACTATGACTCTTTCTTCCAAACAAAAACCTAATACAAAAATTTGAAAGCTCAATCTAAAGGGGATTGAAGGTTTTTATATGGGGACTGGCTATACCTACCACGGTCACGGATGAAACCTACACAAATCGATAGCTGACATCAATGCAAATAGAAAACATACTAAGACCAAACCCCGTAAAGTGTCACGTTTCCGAGATATTAACGTTCAAAGTTAATTACGTGACAACAAAAAAAAAAACAAAATGGCGAACAAGTAGGTATGCTACGGACCTTAAAAGCCGTTTATTTGACTATTCGAATGCAATCAGAGTTATTTTATTGCCTGCCTGCACTACATAAGGTCGACTTTTGCAGACAACCTTCACAGTACGTCACGTTTAGAGTTAATCTTTGCCAGTTCATTAATCCTGTAATGCTTATCTATAGGTAGTAGACAGTACTTTCGTTTACGTCCTTTTCCGAATGGAAGTTCATTCCCTTAAGGTGGAGGAGGTACCTATTTATTTACCACGCAGAGCATACCTATTTAGTACCCTAAAGTATTCTGCCCGCAAGAGTTTGTAGCATCCAGTTATCTTGATTATTCATGATGCCAGTTTATTCCTTATTTATGTGGGTAGTGCTAAATAATGTAGCAAATCTCCGATTATCTCCGGCAAAAAGTTATACACGTGGACTGTCCGTGCATTACATGTAGGTAATTAATTTTTTTTTTTGGTCTGGCTGTTGTGTGTGTGGCTGTGTGTGTGTGGCAAATAAACCACGTTACCTGGGCTGGACGTGTGAGCTACAACTTTGATTTTCCAGGGACGTATGAACAATGAATTGGCGAAAATTAAACTCAAATGTCCCATCGATTTTTTATTTTTTTTCGTAAATCTTCCCATTAGCCTTTCTGGGTAGGTATACGTGTCATTTTGTGGCAGACTTGACGCAGAGAACTCGTTAAACTTGGGTTCGACAAGACGTTTTCCCTGTTTTCCAGCCCAAGTGACTTCTGTATTATAATTATGTTGATGACCATCTAGCATCTTTATTTTTGCTCCTGGGTGTAGCTCATTATATATCAAGATAGCATTGACTACGCTTATGGCTAGCAGATCCGCGGTGATCTTTTTAAACCAAACTAAGATTTTCCTCACCAGCGAGTTGTAACTGGGTAGCTGGTCTGCCAAATCTATTACTTTCTTGCCTTCGTTGTAAGTCAAAATCATCTTTGGCTTCAAAACGCTACGATATCCTCCTGACATCCACAACTCATGATTATGGCAAGTGGGCAGCATAATAGACATCGCGTTTATAAAGCCATTTCAGCACTGTTATACAGTCGTTCTGTTATATAGCGATTTGGCCCCTAGTCAGCCGTTGCTGAATGACTTGTTGCGGCAGTTCTTGGCGATTTTTGCGAAGAGTTCCACATAAATCAGTTCTATATTGTTTTAGGTACTTTGCTAAGGGAATGATCGTGTACCAGTTGTCAGTGATCATAAGCCTTCCCTCATTAAGCAATCCGTCACATAAAGTGACAACAACCGATCCTGGCTTATCTAATCCCGGTATTTGATGGTCCTGGCCTGAATAAATGCGGTACACTTAGAGAGTGTAACCACTATCAGTGCACAGCTTATTTATTTTTATGTCGTACTTGTTACTCTTTTGCGGATTAAACTGGCGAAATAAAATTATTTTCCTGAAGCCAACCAAACTAACTCATCGACGACAATGAGCTCGCCGGGAGTGTATATTTTTCGGCAGTTATATTATTATATTATTTTGTCAACTAATGGTTGAATTTTGTACAATCGGTCGCGAGATTCGCGTTCTTCAGCGTTATTTGTGAAGTGCCAGCACTTCAAGATTAACGTGAATCTGTTGAATAGCAATCACGTCCTCCTCCATTGGAAGAAAAGTATCATTTGCTTGTAAAAAATCTTGTTGTTCCAAGAAGTCGTGACTGGCCAGGTCTTCCATTTCTTCAATCAAATCATCTGCTCCATCAGTCTTCTAAAATGTGTCGAATTTGTTCGTCCGTTATAGGTCTTGACATATTTGCACACTTCCCAACAAAACAATTCAAAAGACAACACAAACTTTGTAAAACTTTTTGACAGCAGAATCAGCTGAGTGAAAGAATGAAACTTTACACAGAGTTACCGCAGCAAAAAAACCATTAAGTATGTTTAAAATTTTATTTCAAACGTCCATGCAATATATTATGTAATCCACAAAAATCTAGTTGAGTCGCTGTACACTGCGGCGTGGATCGCCAACCCCCCTCATCGTTGTCTGTCTTACGGCCGCGATGAGGGGGTCGACGGTCAGACTTGTCAAATGTGGTTTTATTAGTGAATAAATGATATTCTAATAATATCATTTATTTACTAATAAAACCACATTTGACATACAAACAAAATTTTCTTCATCGTAGTTGCTTTTAATCACTTATTATTATTAATCATAAAAACCTGGTGGTATTTTTCTGCGCGTGAAGGGTAGGATAGTATCGTAGTATTTATTTTATGCCTAAGATTCTTTGTATAGCTGCGAGTCAAGGAATTTCTCTTTTAGAACCAGTTTTCCTAATATTTGCGTCAAAATTTACCAAGACATTACAGTTGAATATTTATGTTCAATAAAGTACAAACTCGTGTGGATATTCATTTTTTTGGGGTCGTAAAACTGGCTTACGATGTGACGTAACATATTATTATTCATAATCCTGTTTTTAGACAGGATAATACATATAACTCACGCCTTCTTCCCATAAGGTAGAAAGTACAGCCGGTCGATTCTGTAAAAATCTCACCGTGAAAACTTAGGTGAAGTGAGTTTGTTTTTGCTAGGAATTGACACTATTGACTGCTCACTCCACGCTCACTTCACCTAACATCACATGTCTTTTGTAAGTCGGGGTCGTTACCACTGGACCAGCACTGGTGTACGGTACAACGGTCCTACTCGACCTTGGACGCTTTCTTTGGTCCTAATATCTCTGGGCGTTCAAGGGCCATAACATAAATCAGTCTACGCTTGACTCAGCCACGTATACGTAGTCGGCATGTAAACATTTTTGTTCGCCATTACACCAGCCAGTAATAAAGAGAATACTCAGAATAGACAAGGAATAATTTAATATTCCCTCTTTCACGTAACAAATTACTCCATAAATAAAGCTATATTTAAAGCTATAAAGTTGAAGAGTTTGTGCAGTTGGGTTTGAAAAATTATTTTTGCATTTGATAGCCATCATTTCAGCCGAAAGACGTCCACTGCTGGACATAGGACTCCCACAAGCACCTCCATTTCGACCGGTTCTCTGCTTCTCGCATCCAACCGGTTGCTGAGGCCTTCACAAGGTCGTCGGACCACCTTGTGGTAGGCCTTCCAACGCTACGTCGCCCGGTACGCGGTCGCCACTCCAGAACCTTTCAGCCCCATCGGCCATCTGTTCTGCGAGCAATGTGCCCTGCCCACTGCCACTTAAGTTTTGCAATTCTTTGGGCTATGTCGGTTACCTTAGTTCTCCTGCGGATCTCCTCATAAGGAACTAAGGAAGGCTATAAGCTATTTAACATCACGCTACCAGCCGAAAGACGTCCACTGCTGGACATAGGACTCCCACAAGCACCTCCATTTCGACCGGTTCTGTGCTTCTCGCATCCAACGGGTTGCTGAGGCCTTCACAAGGTCGTCGGACCACCTTGTGGTAGGCCTTCCAACGCTACGTCGCCCGGTACGCGGTCGCCACTCCAGAACCTTTCAGCCCCATCGGCCATCTGTTCTGCGAGCAATGTGCCCTGCCCACTGCCACTTAAGTTTTGCAATTCTTTGGGCTATGTCGGTTACCTTAGTTCTCCTGCGGATCTCCTCATAAGGAACTAAGGAAGGCTATAAGCTATTTAACATCACGCTACCAGCCGAAAGACGTCCACTGCTGGACATAGGACTCCCACAAGCACCTCCATTTCGACCGGTTCTGTGCTTCTCGCATCCAACGGGTTGCTGAGGCCTTCACAAGGTCGTCGGACCACCTTGTGGTAGGCCTTCCAACGCTACGTCGCCCGGTACGCGGTCGCCACTCCAGAACCTTTCAGCCCCATCGGCCATCTGTTCTGCGAGCAATGTGCCCTGCCTACTGCCACTTAAGTTTTGCAATTCTTTGGGCTATGTCGGTTACCTTGGTTCTCCTGCGGATCTCCTCATAAGGAACTAAGGAAGGCTATAAGCTATTTAACATCACGCTACGACTCTAAGGATCCGAGCAAAAAGAAGCAAAGTCAGAAAGAACGCTAAGGGAAAACGAAGTAATACCGGGCAGGCGATGTGATGCGACGGGGTGAGTCAAGAGAACAAAAAATTTCAGGCGGACGAAGTCGCGGGCAGAAGCTAGCGACTCTATAAAATAATACGGGTCTCAGGGTAACGGCAGTTTACCGTGACAAATACCCTAAGGATTTGCAACCCACACTCGTGTTCCCACTTAAGATGTTTTGTGTCCTCGTCCTCAGATGATACGGATTTGTATGATAAATATTTAACTGTAAATCTTGAAGCCGCTTATATTTTATGGCTATGGGAATGACTTCTCCTTGGCCGCTGACCACAGATTTGTTATGTAAACACATTTAGTTCATACGAAAGAAAATAAGTGTATATTTTATTGCGTAGTAGTTTACCATTTACAAATAATAAGACTGGGCTCGCGTGGTGGATTTATGGCCCACGTCCTCTCATAGAGAGGAGGAGGCCTGTGTCCCAGCAGTGGGAACATTATTAGGCTGATTGTGATTGAATGGTTCTCCGTATTTCGGCCATGGCGGCCAATCTGAAAGGAGACGAGCCTTCGGCGCGGGAGATAGGTATAGTGCACAAGTGTGTGCGCAAAAACCGCCTTCCTCTTCCCTCACTCTCATAGTCCGAAGGGACGGCGACGACACCGAATACTTCCAAACTCCGGGCTGTTAATAAGAAATTCTTAATGGAAAAACCACTTAACATATTGCCCGACCTAAGAATCGAATCCAGGACCCGACACTCGGCAGTCGCGCTTTTGACCACGAGACCGACGGGGCAGACAAACAATATATTATTATAAATAATTTGTCACATATAAATATCTGATCCTTGGAGCCGGATTCAACGAAAAAATTCAAAAGTGAACTGAAACTGGTCTTATATTATATAAAGAATATTTTTAGGCATTATTGTATGATATTTTAAGGCTACGTGTACACCACAGAACATTAATACTCAAGAGGTGTACACCCTAGGACGTAGGTAGATTTCACATAATTTATTACCAAGAATGATGAAAAGGTTGTAACAATTCCTGAAAGTTAGGAAAATAATTCGTTTGATCCATGACCTTTGTGGCTTAATTCAAACGTTCTAACTAATTGCGGATATAATTTGAGACAGTAAATTATAATAAACAATCCCTTTTCACGGCAGTTGAAAATCGTTAGTAATTTTCTCCGGGAAGAGATTAAATACTCAGTGTTCTTTACTTGTTATCTTTTCATACTTACAAAGTGAGCAAATTAATGATGATTTAGTAAAGAAAGCGCTTTGAAGGTCCGTGGCATACCTATAAGTCCGCCATTTTATTTTCAAATTGGCGGCTACGCCTGTAGGTATTTCCTATATAAATCGATAGCTGACAATGCAAAAAGAAAACATAATATGGCCAAATTCCGTAAAGTGTCACGCTATTTTGAAACAAAAAACAAAATGGCGACTGTGGGGATGTCAGAATCCATATTAAAACCTTCAATCTCCTTTGGAAGTGGAAACTTGCTTTACGATGTAATAAACTAAATTCACCTGGACAAAGTAGTGTGACAGCCACCGGTGGTTGTCGCCGGTGTCTCGTGTGCGCTTACTCTGAGGCGGATTATTTCAATAGCGATGGAGGATTTTACGGTTTCATAAAGACTAAAGGACTGAAGTTCTGAGCTTATACCAGTTTAGGAAGGAAACTACTTTGTTTTGTGGAATATGCATGAAAATGATATTCCACAATTGTTATTCACAGTTCAAACTTGGAGATATTATTACTCTATAATAATATGAATTATTTCATTACTTTAAAAGGGCAGATCCTTTAATAAAGCAAAAGCTAGATTTATTATATTACAAACTATATACATCCAGAAGTTTCCCAAATAATCATTTATAACTAAGGTATAAATAGAAAGCGATGGTATAAAAAACACTGGTACAAAAGGCCGAACACTGGGTGTTAGGTGGGCGACCGGCAGAGGTTGGTCCTTGGACCCCCGGGCGGTTGAACCCCGACCCTTTAAGTGCCACCAAGTTTTTACAGTATCCCAACTTTTTCCGAACAAATGACTTTTATTTGTGAAAATGAAAGGGCTTAAAGTCAGTAATGAAAGAGCTAAGAACGAATGGGGTTTAAAAGTTATTGTTATGGGAACGAGTAAAAGTAATTTAGGGAGACAAAGTTGGCATTGCAAACAAAAGTGAACTTTAGTCGTTTTCTGTTCGAAATATTATATTCCATGAAAGTATAAGACTGTGATTGCTAAAGCGTTTTTGCGCAAAATCCTAATTATTTTTCATTAAATTTTCTTGTAACATTATATCTGCCAGTAAAAGTCCCGTCAAAATTGGTCCAGCCGTTTCGGATATGAACCGGGACAAACGGAGAAACAGACAGGGAGAAACTAACGGGGTGAAGAGGGGTAGTTAATTTCACAAGGGAGTATTTTATTACGTGGCTTGATTAACTGGAAAATTGGTCCTAAATAATCTTTAAGTCAAGTTATAGCATCCGAGATGATTTTTCTAAGTTCCACCCCTATGGGGATAAAAAGAAGGGATAAGTACAGTTTATTTGAAAAATCCGATCCCTTTGATCTATAAACTTAAAAATTGGCCCGAATACTTAATGGAAAACATCATAAACATACATTTTCGAAATTTTTGAAGGAAAGTACGAATTTCACGCGGACAGACAAAAAGTCACTGTAATTTTATTTATTTGTATAGATAGTTTTGTCTAATTAGTGACGAGAACATTCTAGTAGAAAATAATACCTATATGCCTATATGTTTCTCTACACACCAATTTATATATAAGCACAAATCCAATACAACATCTATCAAGCCTCAATCCCAATCTAGCAGAGGGCGTTATCACTTGAGATATACGAATGGTCCCTCAGAAATACTCGCGATAAATTGGATGAGACGAGAGAAGGCGACGGAACGCCTATAGTTGTATACATGGCTGGTTGAACGAGGAACATATTGACTCAAGGACACTGTAATATGTGGTCACAAGTTACGAAAAAAATATAAACAAAAACAATTCTTTAAAATTCAGTTGGAACCTCACACAAATCAGCGCATATAATTCGAAAGCCAATTCATTTGTTTTAAAAGTAACTCAACGCGGATTCACGAGGTTTGAATTTCGAAGTGATTTTTAGAGAATAGTGAAATATTGAAAATATTATGATAAGATTCATGCACGACTTGCAAGGTCATCTACTCCGGGTATAATGGCAGTGATGTCTTTCAGTTTCCATATGAAGCGATAACGGATCTTCGTTTTCCCTTCATCTTTTAAACTAATGTCAGAAGTGCAAATGCAAGTATCAACAAATAGTCATGTGTTTTTTGGATAATAGTTTAAATATTAAGGTTGTTACATCACATGATTTGAAACTAAAATCAAATACTGATTATATTATCTATTGATATTCTTTTAATATGTCCCTCGTTTTACACTAAACACGATCAATTGAGAGCGGATTAAGGATTGCTCCCACTTTTGATGTGAAGTTAAAGGGCGGTGTTTCGTTTAATTGCTAATTACAGAAACAAAAGGACCGCTTTTTGTATGTAAAACAGGACAATAGTCCACCTCTCATTTGGCGCCGTATCCCCTGTTACTTGTACACTTGATGACCTTATGACTGCGTCAGTGAGTGTAATTCGTGTAGCAGAATTTTTGGACAAACATACTAAGTATATAAACTTTTTTCCATCGATTGGCTAAGAAGAACACATCTTACCACCATTGTACACATATCCGTGATTGTACATATTTCTCTGTTCCCTACTTGTCTGTTATTATGTGTGTGCATAAATCTATATAAATAAAACAAAGTGAACCCGACTTTGACAAACAACACCAAACAAACACCAAACATGCCAAAAAATCACAAAAAAATAAATAAGGCTATTTATTTTCTTATACATTCGTTCTTATTGATTCTGAGGCGTTACAAAGTTTACCGGGTCAGCTAGTGGTTAAATAAATAAAATGGTTTTTAAAATGTGATGTGTGGTTTAACAAAGTCATTTCTAACTGAACAGACAGCTGTATTGCTTGGGGAGTGTTTTTTGCGTAATTTCTTCTTCTCAGCGAAAGCACTAGGATGTGGCGTTTTGAGGGACTGTCTTAAGTAATTTTGACGTTCAAAAAGTGCTGATTCTGAGCCTAATTTGAATTTGACTTTTTTTTATTGACTTTTGATTTTGATTTGTACTTAATGACTGAGTCTCTTAGTGGTTTTAAGAACTTAGGTTTGCGAGTGTAATTTCCTTTGGAACCGTTTATTGCATCGGTTATCTATAGTCTTTGTTTACTGGATGGTAGTGATAAAAATCTAAAAGCCTGAATGAAGCCAAGCCAGCTTTGTTTCTCGTATACATTAAGATTCAATTGCCAGCTTATCTCATCCAGCCCGCTATGCAAACTCGGTTAATTTAAAAAAGAACATTCTGCAACTCATTGTGTGAACTAAATGAGAACGGAAAGGAAAATATCTCGGACGCAATTGTACATAGGACGTAGATAGCAACTGGAAGCTATAGGCCCTCTCAACAAACTCCCAAGTACTAATTAAACTTTTAACTTAAACTGTCGTGTTAATTTATAATAATAGAATGTTAGTAAAGCCAATTACTGAGAATAAAGAAGTAAACTGAGAATTCTTGACTTCGATATTCATCTTGTTACGAAGTTTTAGGTGTAAACAATCTTAGTGTCCCGACAGGAATCGAATATCCACGACGTTTTGAGATGGTGGTTGAGTCTGTGTTACAACGCATCAGGAATCGATTTAGGTAGGATTCCCTTATATTGTTGGTTATGGCCTTCGACAAAATCGTATTCGTTTTTGTTAAAGAAGAAGCAGCAGCGTTGCTTACTTAGCTATACTTTATATACTAATATTTGTACTTTATATAATACTTTATATACTCGTATATACTAGTATATGAGCTGAACTGTCACTAATGAGACACAATTACTTTTTCTATTGTTACCGAACTTAATAAGTCTGCCAAACAGACGAGAGGATAATAAAACTGAAGAGTTTGTCTGTTTTTAGGGTTCCGTACCCAATATCAGGAGCCTATTACTAAGCCTCTGCAGTCCACACGTCCTTCTCCGTCTTAATAATACGTGTGCTGACAACCTTTTTTTTTTTTTGTGGATTGGAAATCATCAAAAGACCCCTCCCGCTCTGGGTGGAGCGGAAGGGAGTGTCAGACTCTTACTGACTAAAACCCACCCGTGTTCCTTCCTTAGCCCTTTATGTTCCGGGCCAGCGGTAACCCTTTCGGACAATCCCGCTGACCCGGAGCTGACACCCTTCTTGCTGCCCTGTAGGTAGACTATTATGCCTATCCTACATATAGGATACAGATTTTGATCATGCAGCGTTCATTGGGAATCGGATTCTATGTTGGGAATTCACATAAGGCACGAGTGAACAACGGGCAACAACCAGAAAATTAAAGTTATTGTTATCAGTATCTATATGTAGAATCGAAACATTATCATATCTGATATTTACCACTAACATAATCCTCTAGCCGAGATAAATGATATAACCATAATCTCCACGCTAGGCAACATGGCAACCGAATTACTGCGGGGTGATTGCGTAACACACTATCGGTAGCAATGGGTTTTATTTTGACAGTTCAATACCATTCATTGCGTTATTTACGTTGTTGAGCAGACAAATTTTTCGAACGTATGAAGCGAACGATTAGAAATATACTTTAAAATTATTCAGACTGTGATTGATAGTGTTTTACGCAATTAGGATGCTAATAGGTGTATGTTGTATTTTCAGAATATCCACTGGCAAGTTTTATTGCACAACTTGGGTTTTTTGACAGTTTTAGTTAGAAAACTTGCAGCAGTCTTTTCCGCAGTGCAAGCCCGTTGCAGATATCAACTTGCGCAAACTTTGCTTGTGGAAAACGTGCATTAGAAGCGAAACGTAACATCTGTAAAAAGTACTTAGTGCCTTCGCACTGAGTACTTTTTTGTGATATAACCCGTCTGTTGGCTTTTAGTACGTCCCCAGCAAGAGATATATATTAGACTTTTGTTGTTTACTAGATACGACAAGATTCCTACATCCATGGAATACGAAAAACCTCACACTGGAATCGCTATTCAAGCTTCTTGAGCGTAGTGATTGTGGTAGTAAAAGTCGTTATTGGTGACTGCATCTGCTACAAATAATACACTTAAGCCACTTGTTACAATCAAAGTACGCTTGTACAAAGTAAAGGGGATTGAAGATTTTTATATGGAGCCTATACCTGCTGTCGCGCCATTTTGTTTTTTTTTCAAAATGGCGACCACGCTTGATACTTGTACAAATCGATAGCTGACATCAATGCAAACAGAAAACAATACGACCAAACTCCGTAAAGCGTCATGTTTCCGAGATGTTAACGCTCAAAGTTGTCGCATACACACACGTTCATCTTGTTGCATACATTATTAAAATAATAAAACTCATCATCTGCCTAGCCTTTTCCCAACTATGTTGGGGTCGGTTTCCAGTCTAACCGGGTACAGCTGAATACCAGTGTTTAAATATTTTAAAAACTAACAGTATTATAATATTAATAATAATATGTACAAGTACATAATATTTACATTCATATTTTATGAAATTCCTTAAATAAAAAGTGAACTTTGATACGAACATAGTTCACTTGGACCATTTTCAATATTTCTTACGATACACTCTAATGCGGCGTTTCTGGCAGCCTTGATTTTGTAGTTTTTTAGCCTCACATCCCAAAGAATGGCTTTTGCTTCGTATTATTCGACGAATTTGAGAGAATCCCGTCCACTTCATTTTCTTTTATTGCGAGGAGCCACTATTTTGGCACTTGACCCAATTTTGTTTTATCAATTGACATCCAAGTAGGCTAAAAAAGTTGAGCGCGAAAGCGGATTAAGACAATCCACTTTGATTGGACGCCGTCATCCAAGTACCCTTTGATCAGAGTTTTCACGCTCAAAAAATCGTCCAAGTACGACTACTAACAAAACACACAAGTAGATTTGACGACTCAAATCTACTTTGTCCTACCGTACTTTGATTGTGTCAACGCGGCTTTAGAAATTATTTGCTAGATACGTCACGCTAGTACACGAAATTTTAATCACTGCATACTGGAATCGCCATTCATGCTTGTGATCGTTGTACCAAAACTCGTTAGCAGTATCGTCCTTTCCACAATGCTCTGTGGCATCTACATTGATATTTATGTGTACAATATATTAGTAAATCGTGGGCCTGGCTCGGGAAGCGAAACGTATTAATATGGTGTGTATGGGCTATTTGCTGTCGACCTGTCGCTATCTGTCCGTTGTTAGTGCTGTCTGCGGGTGGATAACACATTTGTACTTCCCGTTTTTTAGTAGGTAAAGTAAATATTTAATATACTTAAGTTACAAACGACATTCTTGTTTCCTATTTTGTAAAGTTCACATTAGTGAACTTTACAAACACTTTGCCATTAGGCAAGAAAAAAAAAAACCGGGCAGGAGCGAGTCAGACTTTCGCACCGAGGGTTCCGAATTGTGAAACATGAAATGTTTTAAAATTTTCATCGGCGAGCCCTATTATCGTCAGAGAATTTGAATACTACGGTGTAGAATATTGCCATTTTATCAATAGTGGAACTAATTTGTAATTTTCTTTGTTGATTTCTGAAAAAGTGTGCTATTTAAACATCGTTTTATTTTTCCTGTAATCCTTTTTGGTATACACTAGTACTGACAGGAAAGGAAATCATAGCTAAATACCGCCATACAATACAAGGGCTCAATCCGCCAATTTTCTTGTATATCAAATGAGATAAGTAGCCCCGAATGAATACGGACCATAGCCGACCCTCGTTACTTTTAACATAAAACTCAATCAGTATTCACCCATTGGCAATAGTGCTGTATTATTCACTGCTTTGATGAATGAAGCGATAAAAAAGATGGACGCTGAGCGCGAGTGAGACCTTTTGTGGCTGTTGTACTTTTAGATTGAGATTGAATGAGAAAGTCATACATGTATACTTTGAAGGGGAGATAGCATTACATCCCCGAAATAAATGAAAAGTGTTTTCCAACTATAATGATTTCAAAGGAAGACTCCGATAACGACCATGACCCAATTACCAACGGCCTGGAAATTAAACTCAGAAATGACATTTTGCATTTGCGAAAATTTACCTAATACGATGAAAAAGTTTCAAAAACAATTGTCCTCTCGATCCGCTTAAGGAATAAGGGTGAAAAATCGATCACAAGATAATACCACAAGCCGGTTGTGACGTCGAATAAAATTTTATTAAAATTTGTCCAATATTTCCACTTACATTTAAAGGTAGGTATAGTTATAACCTCAATAAATCTGCTTAACCCTTTCCCAACTACCTATGTTGTGGTCGGCTTCCAGTGCAACCGGATGAAGCTGATTACCAGTATTTTACATCGAGCGACTGCGTATCTGACCTCTACAACCCACTAACTGGGTAATACGATACCCCTTTGAAAGTCATACTGTCAAACTTTTGGCTAGTGACTGTCTAAGATCTACGAAATGTCTACGAATGACAGCCGGGATCAACGGCTTAACGTGCTTTCCGAGCTACGGAGGGGTCGTTCGTGGATGTGTCACCATCCATTACATAAATAGACTATAACGGATGGTCGCCCATCCACGCACCGAACGCGGCAAGTGTAGTTTAACCTCCAATTGACCCATGCGGCTGTTATTATTTAGCCACGAGCTCCCCGAGCTGATGTATGAGTATAACCTATCAATATTAAAATGTAAGACGGAAATAAATGAGAACAAAAAGGAATTAAGAAGAATAAAATAGCAGAAATTCCTAAAAATGTCATCGGCATCTATCATGGTGCGAGGGAAAGATAATTATTTCACGCATTCCGATCTTAATCCAGAGAAATGGATTTCAGTTGGATTCGTTCATCCAAGAAGAGTCTACGTAGTTATGCGAAGCGAATAAAACTTATTTTTCAATCATGGAACATTTTAGAAGTATTTTCCTAATTACATTTTTATTAAGTTAGGCATAAAATGAGAATGTTCTACGAACTGTTATACTGTCGAATTTTTTCATAAACTACAAGGTTTCCAAGCTTATATAAGCTCGGATTTATTTATATTACAAATTGAGTTTTTAGTAGGTAATATACTCGTATCATGCGGTATGGTAAACTTTCACAATATTAAGACAGATTTTACATGAAAAATACGCCTGTAAGGTCATATCTACCGGTCTATTCTTTAAAATCTCATCGTGAAAAGTTAGATGAAGTAAGCTTAAAGTGAGCTGCATTCCACCTGACGCTAGCGATTGACACTATTGACAGCTGACAATATAATAGCACTAATATATTTCCGAATACCTGAATGTAAGATCACTCATTTAACACCCTTCTATAACTTCCAAAGACACCTCCATAATTGTTGTAATCTGTTTAATGACGTAGTATCACAAAGTTCATAATGGTAAGTCTTCAGGAGCAGGCGTCGCCCGGGATTAGGGATGCGCCGTTACACCGCACTCCAACTTTTAATCCCACACATGAGGTGACAGTACTTTCGTATCGATTTTTAGAGATGCGACTTCAGGAATTTTTCCTGGGTTTTGAGCACTTCTGGGTTTTTGCGTAGATAGCTGTAATGACTTTGAGTGTTTATACCGCATGTGTAAATTTTATTTAAATACAAATGCTAAACTATTTACTCTAGGTACTAAATTAAATGACTAATTATCTAACTATACAAATAAATACAAAAAATCCTTTTGCTTTTTGGTCACTTCGGCGTCAAAGTTCTCGTCCGCATCGCTGTCATCCAGAAACGTAACCAGAAGATCAGCATTGCCACGTTAAATGGCGCTAATTCGCCAACGAATGATCCAGCCCTCTGGTCACGTGAAGTGTTGACCAGTCGGCGAGGAATTTCCTTAAAAAGGAGACGCGCACTCGGGCCCCATGACTCGAGCGTTTCGACCCCAAACGGCTCAAAGCTGTAGTTTCCCACAAGGTACTTATAGTATTCATATATATAGGTATAGTATTTGCACCGCTTGAGGGTCTCAGTAGTCGCAGCAGCGTTGACAGCACAGCCTGCCGTGCTAAACATAGAAGAACATCTTTACACAGTGTATTTTTGCAATATTCGGGAGAGTCCTTCGACAAAGTGGTTGAAAATAATAAAACGGATCGAGTTACAAAAAATTAGGAGAGTTAAGAGAGTAATTTTTGCATTGACACTTGTGACAAAAAAAATGAAAAATATACGTTATTATGTAACAAGATCATCAATACGTGTCTCATTCAATATACAGGGTTTCAATAAATCTTATCCGTGTCACATCACTAATAACGTAAATTATTTGCAAAAATTACGTTGAAATCCGATTTGGAATCCCAGAAAGCGAGTGTCGAATTCGGATAAATTATAATTTACGACTGTGATATTCGTCACATGTGACTGATATTATTTGGGCGGAGAGTTTTAAGAACCAAGGATTATATTTCTGTATTGGATTGGGAAACATTTCTGTGTCTCAGAATGATAGGTGAAGAACGCGTTTTAGTGTTTTACTATTATTTAATTTATGTCTCTTTTTTTTTGCGGACGGGAAATCATCAAATGAGCGCTCTGGGTGGAGCGGAAGGGAGTGTCAGACTCTAACTGACTAAAACCCAGCCGTGTTTCTTCCTTAGCCCTTTATGTTCCGGGCCAGCGGTAACCCTTTCGGACAATCCCGCTGACCCGGCAGGCTTCGGCCCTAAGAGGCCCCTTCTGTATTTGCAATACATACAGTGGCCTTCAAAGGTTAGTTGACATTTTTCCACTTCAGCTGTGATGCTACGCATGCATCATCATCTGCCTAGCCTTTTCCTAGGATTCAGCTGAATACCAGTATTTTACATGGAGCGACTGCCTATCTGACCTCCACAACCCAGTTATTGGGTAATACCATACCCATTGGTAAGACTGGTTGTCAGACTTTCGGGTTTCTGACGACCCGTAACGACTGTCAAAGATCTACGTATGACAGCCGGGACCAACGGCTTAACGTACTTTCCTAGGCACAGAGGGGTTTTGGTTTTGGTATGTAAAGACGGTCACCCATCCACGGACCAACCGCAGCAAGCGTAGCTTAACCTGATCGATCGACCCGTGCGGCTGTTATTAGCCACGGGCCTTTCAAATAAAAAAAAATAAAAATACCGATATTTCCAGAAAATCAAGACATGAAAACGCGGGGTGCGGCTAGGTAGTAGTTAATATAAGTCCGAAATCGCCAATCCTTCTTAAGTAAGCGTGGTGATCAATGCTCGTGCCTTCTCTGTCTGTGAAAAGCCTTTGTCCTGCAGTGGGAAAAGGCTGGTATTATTATTAAGCTATGAGTCTATATGAAGATAAGAATTAGGTACAGCACACCAAGCTACCCGAAACTGTCAAATTTTCCCAATCAACCTTGAACCTAAAGTTTTAGCGATAAAGTTGAAAATCTATTAAAGAAATTTGACAGATTATAGTAGCTCGATGTGTTGGCATCTGTACCTAGTTGTAAATTACAAGTTGTTGCTTTTAAGGCTAAGGGCAGACTGTCCTAACGTTTTAAGCCAATAAATGTGGTCTCGGGTCTAGTTCCAGTCATTAATCACAGGATACAAGCGTTTTTCAGTTCTCTAGTAACGAAAAAGAATAATGTACCTACCTACTTTTTGAAAAATAATAATAAAAAATAATAATAATATAATATTCCACAACTATCACACAACGCCGTCTAGTCTCAAGCTAAGCAGAGCTTGTGTTATGAGTACTAGACAACTGATAAACATACTTATATATTTCTAAATACATACATATATAGATAAATTACACCCAGACACAGAACAAATGATCATGCTCATCACACAAACATTTGTCCTGGGTGGGAATCGAACCCACGACCTCCGGCATAGCAGTCATAGTCACTAGACCAACAGGCCAGTCAAATGTACCCATTGTTTATTCAACACGGATTTATTTTGGTTTGTTTATTATAAGACTTTCAAATAAGTTATACTCGTATAATGTTAAAATATAACTATAAAAATCGCTAAGTATTTTTTTTTCAAGTGAAATGTTTTGAAATAACACTTTTAATTACATATTCAAAACAAAAGCACTCCTTTACAATTTTACTTTTCATAAGTATGTCTGTCTGAATGATTTCTTGTATGTTTTTAGGGTTCCGTACTTCAAAAGGAAAAAACGGAACCCTTATAGGAATCCTTTGTTGTCCGTTTGCCTGTCTGTATGTCAAGACCCTTTATCTCGGGAACGCGTGGAATTATCGAGTTGAAATTAAAACCATATACTCAGGTCTACAGTCCCTTGAAGCTGTGAAAAAATTAAACTTCTAAGTTAACGTAAAAAAAGATACAGCCATTTATGTTTTAACTAGCTGTGCCCCGCGGTTTCACCCGCGTAATTGTCGATCCCGTGGGAATATCGGGATAAAAAGTATATGTTAATCCAGGGTATTAGCTACCTCCATACAAAATTTTATCAAAATTGGTCCAGCCGTTGGAGCGTGAAAAATTAACAAACATATAAACACACACACACCCTCACACTCCCAAACTTTCGCCTTTATAATATAAGTGTGATATGCAGTGTGGCATATCGATCGACGCCCAACTTGTTGCCATATGGATTCTGTATCCAGTACATGATTCTAAACCCTCTGATGAAGTTTTCCGAATGTTATTAAAAAAAATTGCTCTTCCATAAATTTTGACCGCGCAGGTAAGCATTGCACTTCATTATGAAATTGCATTTTTTTTTACTGATAACCGACGAAAAATTTCTACGCGAGAAATTATGATTCTCGCGTAGAAATTTTTCGTCGGTTCGGAATCAGCAAAATTTGCTCATTCCGAATATGTATATATCTCAATATTGAAAAAAATGTCGCTTATACCAAATAGCCTTTCAACCGTCGATATGTTGAATTCATGGTTTCAGGTAGCGCGTCGATGTCCCAGCCACCCTGTATGCTCAAGAAATTTATTTAGATAAATTTTAAATACAATAAACAAGCTAACATTAATATATACATGTATATGGACAGTTATATAAAAAAGAGAACAATGGGCCTCAAACAATTTCGTCCACCTTGCAACGTTTGATGCCCAATGAAGATGGTCACGTGAAGAGTCGATCAACCGCTTGGCGATGTCCCGAAATACTCAATGAGCAGCCGAACCCCACGACCCTAGTGTTTCAACCCCAACCGGCTCAAACATACAGCTCCCATTAAGGTTGAATTTATTTGGTTATTTATTGATATTAGTTTTTGGATGTTCAGCTATACCATACCACGACTCCCGGCCACCGTAGGCGCAGGCCTGCGGACGGAGAGTAATGGGTAGCTCACCGTCTGATCAGGACCAGGCCCGTGCCGGACGGCGCGTACGTGTTCCACGCGCGCCTCAAAGGATGTCAGCAACAGAGAAGGGGCCCGCTAGGGCCGAATCCTGCCGGGGCAGCGGTATTGTCCGAAAGGGTTACCGCTACCCCGGAACATAAAGGGCTAAGGAAGGAACACGGGTGGGTTTTAGTCAGTAAGAGTCTGACACTCCCTTCCGCTCCACTCAGAGCGGGAGGGGTCATTTGATGATTTCCCATCCAAAAAAAAAAAGCAATACTATACCTACTTTTTCAAGTAGTCTGTTTTTAATTTTAAATAAATTATACTGATGATCATAATTGAGGTTGCCATTTAAGCGATATCACGGGTCGTTGGAACGCTATAATTATCCAAAGGGCCACCAAGAATGTAATAAAATGGACAATATCCTCGAGAGTATCTCGACTATCCCTTGTAAGATAATAATATTATACAGTTATTGCGACGATATAAGTTGAGATACTTTTATTATTATTCTATTTCCAGTCCCATCATATAAAGTAGTATATGAAGATTGCTTCGTAATCTCCAATAGACAGATTCGGGGCAGTTGGAGAATAGGTATAAATATAAGTACCTTACATTTGGGATAATGCTGCTGTCATAACTAGGAATTTACTAAGGTAATAAACAATTTTTTTTAAATCATGAGCGAGGCAGATCTGCTTTATCATCATAAATTCCTTGGAATGATGTGATATGTAGAAGATTCTGCTGCACATTGTCTGAACATTCATTCATTCGCTTTTAACTACACCAAAAGGAATCGCCAGAAAAAACGACAGAGCAATTTTCAAATTGCGTCATTCTAAACTACGTATCGGGTATGTGTCCACGTTTAGACACTTCACAAGATAAATGATTGTGTATCCAAAGCTTTACAATGTAAGGGTCTGTTCCATACATCACTCTGTTTACTCCAAGCTCCACTCCTATTACTGCATAGTTTTTCATAGCTAGGTTTCGCCGTTCTAAGACATTAATGGGCTATTATGTGCCATAATGCTGCTCTAAATTGACGCCATACGTGTAAAACGGCTCGACGAAGGCTTACTTACGTTTATCGCGCGTCTCCATTATTTCCTTGTCGAATAAACGCGAAGTCACCTGGCGGCTATTAAAATTTCCTTTCATGGTTTTGAGGACGCCTTGTAAGCGCTCAGTTTACGTGGTTCACTAATATTTGAGGAGCTTTCGTGAGTGTACTTTTAAAATGAATGTTACATGCGATATGAGGGATTCTTGAATAATTGAGGCATGTAAAAGCTTGTCATTAAATTCAACCTTAATTAATTGATACTTGCCACTGTTGGATAATAGATTGATATGGGCAATTTGACTTGGTGCCCTGTTCTTGGAAGTCTTGTCATAAAATGACGGTAGTTAATCATCTTCTTGTTGACAGTGGTTCTTGTTACTTTAGTTATCCAACTTAATTTCTTAATTTCTTTGGCCTCGTCTTTTCCCGTTATGCGGGGTCGGCTTTCCCAATGATGCGACGCCATTTATTCGCTCTTGAGCATCATCTTCCGTATGTCCCATGTCCCTCATGTCTTTTTGGACCTTCATTATTCCATGTGGCTTGAAGTCTTCTTCAAACCGCATTCATATTCATACTCAAACAATGACATATATTTTTTTACATTTTCATTACCTTAATTAAGAGAATCACCATTTTTAGTCTGCAAACCTGGTAGGTGTTTCATGAAACGGTGAGACCAATTCGCACTCACACTCTCACACATTTCAAAGTCCCCAAAAACAAACCTGCCATCGACAAAAAACAGTAAAATAAAACACATGCATGATGGTAGACGTTTTTGCCGATTCCAGTTGCCGGCCGAGCGAACGAAATGGCGCATTTCATTTATCAGATTTCGCTTGTAGCCTGAGAGCGTGTGTTTTTCATCGGGCCCACACTGGCCCACAGCTCTCTATGAATTGCCAATAACGTGACAGAGGTACAGGCCCCGCCAAATGTCGCCTGCAGACGGTTCTAAAATTTTCAACCCCTATCTAATATCGGAAAATATCGGAGTTATGATTGTTGCGTCTGACTGTTATTGTGTGGGTGACTGGAAATTTTATGTCGTTTGGTTTTGGCAAAACGGTTTTGACTAGCTAGTTGTTGGCGTTGGTAAAAACATTACGCCGGCAGTTTTAGAATTTGGAATGGACAGGTGAAAAATGAATACAATTATTCGTTTTATATTAGAAAAAATATACCATTTGTTAACTTTAAGAAGCGCTGCATGGATAGTAAAAATGGAAATCTTTTTTGGCGTTATACGGATTTTTAGGGTTCCATCATGTTTAGCCCTTTCTGTGTAACATTTTTGTTACCAAATTATATAATCTCTACAAGACCATCGTCTTTATTATCTTCTCAACTAAATTGCAAAGCCTTATCTAAAGTACATCATATTTGTATCTGGTTTCAGCACAACATACAAAATTCTTGGTGCCGAAAAGTATCACGAATGGCACAATAATATTTCGTCCACATACAGTGCTCTATTGCGAAAAAGGCCTTGTTAAGGCACTCATAGTAAGCCTATATTATCTTTTAATTATCCTGATTATTTCTTCCCAGACACGTGCGGCTTTCTCCCCGGAAGAATCCACAAACATAAATTAAACATGACACATAATCAATAATACACTTCCTATTCTGTGCCATCCCTACCGGCCCGTGGTTTGAATGTTAACTAGCCCTCATAAACACGTATTTACTAATAAGACAAAACAAGCAATTTACTGTTGACGGAAGACATAACTGATAATCTTTTATTGGCATTATCACAGCATATTATTATGATTATGAATGAAGCTAACAATAAATTATCGTTTTATTAAAATAATAACATCAAAATTAATGGTTTAAACCTATAACGGGTCAAAGCGATTAGTCACTTGTTGTTCCCGTAATTTTTTTGTACTAGTCCATACTTAAGAACCTTCTGGTTATGGAGATATTGAAGGGCCAAGTTTTTCAATTTTTTGCTACGAAATCATGTTTTAAATGTTATAACTTAACTTTAAGTACTCCCACGATCCCTGCACCGCATGCACAATGTTTTTCGTGCGTTACATTGCGCACTACCGTAAACAGTGAATTTTCACACTAAAAATAAGAGTCGCTTTCTAGAAATTATTTTTGCACAAAGTTACTTAGTTTGATCTACAGAATCCGTAGATGACAGCATCGTGAAGGGTCTTGTTACACCCGTGTATGTACAGTCAGTTATAGCAATTAGCTGAACCACATTTGCATAAATAATTAAGATTTTTTTAGAATACGAATGGATAGAATTTTATAATCCTTATATATTTTATTTACTTTGCTCAAATAAATAAAATATAAAATAATTATAAAATTCTATCGATTCGTATTCTATAAAATCTCAACTATTTATGCAAAGGTGGGTCAGCTAATTGCTGTAACTGACTGTACATTTGACCTTATTTCCATCTTTTAAATTAATTACCTACAACAGCTCCAAGAACTTAACTTCTTTTCCATCCAAGAACGCAAGTTTCCTTGAACTACACGACATTGTTATAAATTGCAAATGAAACTCGTGGGCGTTAGCACTGCATCACACAGAATATTAATAACTTTACAAATGGCTGGATACATGTGTCAAGTAAGATGTTACTTACTTACTTCCTGGTGAAAACAAAAAACAATGCTGGGACTGATTGGCAGACCATAAACAACTCAAAACACTACAGATGGAAACATTAAAATTGGGAGATAATATGTTCCTTTTACTTTGTTTTCAAATGATGTATGAAAGATTTTTGGAAAGTCAACATCTAACGTCATGATCATAGCGCGAACACGGGACTGTCGCATAAATCTTTTTCGGCGTTCCTAAACGCGTCGTCGTGCCAACTGAGAGCGCCTTTCTGTGTTCCGAACAATGACCGATCGCTTTGGTCAGGACACGGGTTCAACATTGCGCAATGATCATACCTCGTGGGTACACGAAATAATGATAAGTTAGTTTATCCAGCAAAATATTATCAAGCCTACCTACAACGAATAAAACAAAAATCAAAATTCATGTTTGCTATATAGTTTCTAAGACTTCGAAATTGAGAACCTAAAACTATTGATACCAGTATAGTTTTTTTGTTGTTTGTTAAGTTATTTTTGTTGTGTTTTGTTAACTTATTTTAAATTTCTTAGTTTCTAAGACTTCGAAATTGAGAACCTAAAACTATTGATACCAGTATAGTTTTTTTGTTGTTTGTTAAGTTATTTTTGTTGTGTTTTGTTAACTTATTTTAAATTTCTTTTACCCAGCAGGGTGACACAATGCATGTGTCAGTGGATTGTCGCATCCGCTGTTTTACATAACCGCTAGTTATTATGCAAAACAACTCTGTTAAGTAAAACAACTGAACAACGTTAAGTATATATCAATGCAGCGGGTCAACGATTAGAGATTATGTAAAACAGCGTAAAATGTAAAGTCAGATTGTAGATTTTAATTCTACATGTTGTCGCTCGTGGTTCTATGTGTCTTAACAACAATAATGGCGTCGAAACAGAAATAAATAAAACGAGTAATATGAGTGAAAATTACTCCTGGTGAAAACAGTGATTTTAAGGACAATTTTAATATAAAGTTATCAGAGTTTTGTGAAAGTCAGTCCTAAAAATAGTAAATGTGTGTCTAAGTGATTGCGACCAACTTGGAAGTAGCGCTCGCTGTTCGCTCACTTGGGTCGCACGTGGTTGGTCGCAGTTCGAACCTAAGCAAAACCAAGTGGTAAGGGTGCCCTAGCTTAGTTACTGCGACCGATTTGATATTAGAAACTACACTAAACGCGCACTGACTGCAAATAAGCCATTCTGCATTACATCTAAACGTGCAATTTGTTAACGTAACGCAATGACAAAAGATTATTATAATCCCGCTGAACCGTGTTCAGTTGTTTACATAACGGAGCTGTTTTATAAAACAGCTAGCGGTTATGTAAAATATCAAATTCGCCAATCTATCTGCGACATATACATACATTGTTTCCAATACTGGAAATTTTCAATTACTTTAAAAGCAAAAAAACACTACAACGAAAACCAGACCATGCCACAAATGTTCCTATCCTACCTCAGCATTATAAGCTGGTTTTCTAATTAATATAAGATGTGATATTTATGTGCAAATTACCTACATTAAAACCAAATTGGTTTTCACGGATCATTTGCCAGCTAATTTCTGTGAAGGGCAAGACCCATCGGGAGTCAAGTACCCTGAACAAAAATTAAATGAATCCTCAAACGTGGTTTGGGGCGATTAAAGGTCTACCTAACCTATAAGAAATATAAAAGGTTAAGCTAAAAACTCATTATGTGATAAGAAGATGAATATTATTATACCTTATCTACCTTAATAACATTGATAGGGGCTTGTGGCTAAATTATAATAGCCGCACGGTTCGATCGATCAGGTTAAGCTACGCTTGCCGCGGTTGGCCATGGATGGTTGACCATCTATAGATACCAAGATCCCTCCGTGCCTAGGAAAGTACGTTAAGCCGTTGGTCCCGGCTGTCATTTGTGGATCTCTGATTATTTTATTTATTCCGGTTTATTTCTGAATGGGCCCGCTCTTGATCTCGATCACGCCTGATGGAATGCAACGAACGTGCCTAGAAGATGCCTAAGGCACTGGAACTTCCTCGCATTGACGAAACACAGCAGGCTGCAAGCAGCCACCCAACCACCCTCCCATCGGAGTCACGACTCCGATGGGTGGTCGCAAACCATGCGGGCGTTAGCCCTACCACCGCAAGGGAAGGACTGGCCAGTCAAATAAGGTGTTGGGTGTGATTGTCCAGGATGCGCCGAGCTCTCGGTTCAGTTGAGTAACTGGCGGAACAAACTGTGCTACACGAGGAGGCTAGTTCATGCATCCCAAAAATAGATAGTCGTTACGGGTGGTCAGAAGCCCGAAAGTCTGACAACCAGTCTTACCAAGGGTATCGTATTACCAAGTCACTGGGTTGTGGAGGTTAGATAGTCGCTCCATGTAAAATACTGGTATTCAGTTGCATTCGGTTAGACTGGAAGCCGACCCCAACATATCTGGGAAAAGGCTAGGCAGATGATGACCTACCTACCTACCGTTATACATACGGATGGTAAATGCAATGGTGGTAAAGAGGATAACAATGAGGACAGGTGTCTAGAAAAGACAGATGTATGTTTGCGTATATAGCCCAAGTATATACACATATACCTACAGGCAGTCCTAGGGGCCTAACTATTAAGACGGCAGTCATTTACATTGTTTGAAGTAACTTACGCTCCTGGTTTTTAGAGCAACTAACTTGGCAGTGGTACCTATAATGAATACAGCCAGTTCCCACTGCTGAGATACAGGCCTCCTCTCTGTGAGAGGGAGTGGGCCGTAGTCCACCACGTGGTAGATGTCACATGTCTCAGAATTTTTCGTTCTAGGACATGCCGGTTTTCTCACAATATTTTCCTTTATCGTTTTTAAGAACAGTGGTGATGAAATAATTTACACAAAGTAAAGCGCTTATCTGGGTTCGAACCTTCAACTCTTAAGTTGCGGCCGTTACCTCTGGGCCACTACTCCTATGAACACATCAAATATCTAAATCATAGAAAAATATTGTAAAAACTTAGTCGACGTAAATAAGTCAAGTTCTTAAAACTGATACAACTTGATAGCAAAAATAAACTAAAGCGACGCTCATTTTTAGGGTTCCGTGCCCAAAGGGTAAAAACGGGACCCTATTACTAAGACTCCACTGTCCGTCTGTCCGTCTGCCACCTGGCTGTATCTCATGAACCGTGATACAGCCACACGGCCGTGATAGTTGAAATTTTCACAGATGATGTATTTCTGTTGCCGCTAAAACAACTAATACTAAAAACAGAATAAAATAAATATTTAAGGGGGGCTCACGTACAACAAAAGTGTTTTTTTCGGCATTTTTGCCATAAGGTACGAAACCCTACGTGTGCGAGTCCGACTCGCACTTGGACAGTTTTTTTTTTAACCCTTCATCCGCCTGTCAAAATATTCGAATTTTGGTTATATTCCGATCTCCGAGCCGTCGCGCGTCGCGTCGGCATCGAGATGGCGCAAAAATAAAAAAAATAATATTTTGTTTCGATCAGTTCCTAACATTGACAGTCTACAGTAGCACGCACATAAAAAGCAAGTACTTAAAATCCGCCTAAAATTGGCTGGTCGTAAATTTCAGTTAATGTCTGTCGAAACGATCCAACACAATACAAGAGAGATGTTTTCGCTAGGCGGACAGCTTTTTCCTTCGTATAATGTTCAGAAAAGCAAAAAGTTTATGACGGGCTGAATGTTAACACCCCTTAAACTGGTAGTTCGGAGTGCCTTACGTCGGCTAACGAGCTTCCTCAGGCTTCGCAGTTGTTGACAATGTCAACATGCTTGTCCAGTTATTTTATAAAAATATAAGTTAAAGTATGATAATTATGGACAAATACAAAATACGGCTCACTTTTCTTGCGATAAAGAGTTATTAATAAACTTACAGTAATAAGGCCTGGTTACATAATAGTCAATCGGCACTCTAATTGCGTAACACACTATAAATCTCAATCTGAATCATTTTGAAGCATATTGCTATACCATTGCTTCATATGTTCAAAAAATGTGTCCGCTCAACAACGCAAATAACGCAATGAATGTTGTTGAACTGTCAAAATAAAAGCCATTGCTACTGATAGTGTGTTACGCAATTACTCCGCCAGTATAATTAAGACCAGCCCGGACCCCATATTAAATTGATTTTTTATCAATTAATTAATGTAGGTATCTATAATTAATAAATTAGTCTAATTTGACACAATGATACCATCATCAATTATCGCCCGGTTCAACTTCAATTAACTTTTATAAATATTCGTTCGTTTTCAGTTATCGTTCAGCTTTTATAAGGTTTCTTAAAGAGGTACTACGCACAAAGAGTTTTTGTTCGAATAGAAAATTCTGTATTTCGTATTAGGTATTTATTCGATTAACCTAAGTAGGTAACCCACGCATCAAATCCTTCCTCATATTGTATTATATCCCGACCGTTTTGTAGTTCTCTTGATGGCAAAGATCAGGACCAATCCAACAAAAGAAGATGAGTTTCCAAATCTGGATTAAGTACTCGACCAAATATCCACTTTTAATTTTAACCCTGATCAGCTATTGTCGGTCCAACAGTCGTTACTTTCCAATTTGGGCAAAAGGGAATTCAATAGAAATCAAACAAAAACAACTCGGAAAAAATAAATGACGGTAGTGGATGAAAGATTTCAATTAGACTACTCGAATACGGACAATGGAGGGTGGTGCAATAACGGTGGAAAGCAAGGCTTGTCGAGAAAATGCAGTTGTAAAGAAAATCGACTTGCCTCTCCTGTAGTTATAAAACTTAATTTGAAAGTTTAGAATGTGGGTTATTATAAGGTTTTCATCTTGTATTTTATGGTACTTTTGAGTTGGGTTTTTGTTAGAACCTACGTAAAAGAGACAAAGGGGTTTTGGGGCATTGTGCGGATGTTATACGATTATGGGCATATAAAAGTGTCCGCTCTTTTGTTTTCCACATTAAAGCAGATCATACAATAGACAGCTACGCTCATTAGATTAGCCGCAATTGTCACCTGTCTAAAGATTTTTTTTTATTTTAGAATTCAGTCCATTTATTACCGACTTCAAAAATGAATAAGGTTATCAATTTGACACGTATGTACGAGTATGTAATATTATTGGAACTGGTATATATTCACAAATGATAATCTATTAGGACTTCCAAACAAATATACAACTTTAACAAAATGATTTACATATACACAAAAAAGAAGTTATGAATCTAAGAAAACAATAACCAACTGGATAAAGACACTTACATATGATGACACGCGGAGGCACTTTTGGAACACATAAAGCAGTAGATACTCTCTCACCTACACTCACATTATACACTCTCGCATACACTCTTGCATACACTCTCACATACACTCTCATATACACTCTCGCAGACAAACACAATACGCACAGATGTTCACACTCGAAACATACTCTCACCATAACCATAATCATCCTATAATGTTCCCACTGCTGGGACACAGGCCTCCTCTCGGTGAGAGGGAGTGGGCCGTAATCCACCACGCGGGCCCAGTGCGGGTTGGCAGATGTCACATGTCTTCGAATTTTTGGTTCTAGGACATGCCGGTTTCCTCACGATTTTTTCCTTCACCGTTTTGAGAGCAGTGGTGATGAAATAATTTACACAAAGTAAAGCGCCTGTCTGGGTTCGAACCTACGACCTACAACTCGTAAGTTGCGGCCGTTACCACTTGGCCACCACTGCTCATACTCTCACTAACATCCATAATTTTTTTATTAATCAAAATTATTTTTCAGTACCTATACGGTTTTGTTAACTAGAATAATTATAAAATTGCTGTACTATGGAAGAGCGGAATCTCCTAACACAGGCATTGTTTGCTTAAAAGGCGGCTCCAAACACTATACCCCTTCTTGTAAACTTAAGCATTAATAAACTTTTATAGGTTTGCAATGTTTGTATGAAATTTACAACAAAATATTAACTACCTACATATTTCAAACAAATATTCCAGTTTATACATAAAACTAAGAATAATTTTTTAACTTTGTTTTCTCTTACAGGTAATATGAAACTTACCTGCTTATCTACTCAAATTGGATGCAGGGGTCTGCCGAATTGTGGATTGTCGAAGGCTTACTTGTATGTAGTAAGTATTTACTTAGAGAAGTTACATTATGTATTTCATCATCATCATCTGCCTAGCCTTTTCCCAACTATGTTGGGGTCGGCTTTCAGTCTAACCGGATGCAGCTGAATACCAGTATTTTACATGGAGCGACTGCCTATATGACCTCCACAACCCAGTTACTGGGTAATACGATACCCCTTGGTAAGACTGGTTGTCAGACTTTCAGGCTTGTGATTAGTAACGACTGTCAAAGATCCACGAATGACAGGCGGGACCAACGGCTTAACGTGCTTTCCGAGGCACGGAGGGGTCTCGGTATGTAAAGATGGTCACCCATCCACAGACCAACCGCGGCAAGCGTAGCTTAACCTGATCGATCGACCTGTGCGGCTGTTATTATTAAGCCACGGGCCCCTCAAGTTACATTATGTATTTAAATGGAACTTAATCATTACACATTGGGTAAACTTCCTAATACTAAATGAAGTAACAAGATTTTTTTTTTTGTTTTACTTCATCGCCTAAGCGTCCTTTTATTTTTGTATTTATTAATTTAATTTAGTACCTAATGTAAATCGAAAACCAGCTAGGTATATAAACAATATCAAAATAATAAAATATCCAAACTAAACCCATTAACAAACTAAAATATGGAACTAGCCCAACATTTTCATCAAAAATCATCCATTTCACTTTATGAAAACCTTTTTCTACCTCTTTTTGAGGCTCAACTTTGGCTCTTGAAAAATACGTGAAGTACCTCCTGCATTTGATGCGAAAGGCATTCATTGCATTGCTAATTACGGAAAAATAATAACCGTTTCTAGTACATTCAACGCTTTTTGCTCAGGTTTTAACTTGCTGAGGTGAAAATTTTGCTAATTTTACTATTGAAGGTTAGTTTTTGCTTGGGAATGCGTAATTTCTTCTTTAATACTATGTGAAACGTGTGGTACAATTACAGAAATGACTTATTTACTTGGTGAGTATATGAAATATGAAGACATGTGACATCTACTAACCCACACTGGGCACGCGTGGTAGATAATATAATAGCCTCCCTCTCTCAAGAGAGGAGGCCTGCGTCCCAGCAGTGGGAACATTATAGGCTGAATAAGCTATATAAAATGTTCCAGCTTCATACAACTTTCTTCCACTAACTTTACATCATTTCTACCAATCACAAATTGTCTATGTCAATTTTGATTCAACAGTCACGAAAATGAAACAAAGAGAAAATAAACCCAATGAAAACTCTTTGACGTAACTTTATGAATAAAATATTATTTCACATAATTGTAATAAATACCTAAATCGGGGCACAAAGGGGAACATTTTTCAACTTTCAATCGGATCAAAGTATTGGGGGTAGGTAATTATTTTTTAGGTAAAAATCGAAGGCAGTCGTGTCATCAACTGAAAATCCTGAAACGTTCGTTTTTGAGGCAGTCGATCTTTTATTCCGTTTATGACGTAACTGAATTGAACGGTTCAATTTGAACCAGTGACGTTAAAAAAGGTAGAAGAGTAGCATTTGGAGTCTTTTTAGTGCATGTGTGGAAACCAAGATTGCATTATATAGGGTGGTATTATGGATAACTATAGAAAATGAGGTAGCATCATCAAGTTTAATCGAATACTTGGACGTTTCGTTTCAACTTAACTTACACAATCTTAGAATCAGAAATTACTTATTTAAATTAAATCTATACTGATATTAAAGCTGATAGAGCTGTTGTGTGTTTTTTGTTTGAACGCGCTAATCTCCTGAACTACCAGTTGGATTTGAAAATTTATTTTTGAGGAAGTCTATTTAACATCACGCAAAAAAAAGTCAGAAAGAATGCTAAGCAAAAACGAAGTAATAGCGCGAGCCGATGCGATACGACGGGATGGGAAGGGGAACAAGAAATTTCACGCACTTCAGAAGCAAATGTAAAAAAAAAAACTTTTCGTCTAATTTGTGAAAGGAAAACCTTTTTCTAAAACGTGGTTTAATGTAATTAAACCCCTTTGGACACATAGCCACGATCCCATAAGAAGTTTAACCATTTTTCACTCGAATTTCGTCATGCAACGTAGTGTGAAAATTGTGACGTTACATTACATGGGTCGATCGTGATTTACGACGCGTCTTAAGCAAGGACATAACTTCACGCCTACATTTCCCGGAGGGGCGGTAGTTGTGTATTAAAGTACAGCCACGTTTTGCCAGTTATTTTTAAATTTTTTTCATTGCTGAATGGGGGGCGCTCTTGACTCGATCACGCCTGATGGAAAGCGATGGATGAGGTCTATGATGCAACGAGCATGCACAGAAGATGCCTAAGGCACTGGAACTCCCACGCGTCGACGAAACACAGCAGGCTGGAGGGTGGTCGCAAACCAGGCGGGCGCTAGCCCTACCACCGCAAGGGAAGAATTGGCCAGTCAAATAAGGTGATGGGTGCGACTGCTCAGGATGCACCAAGCGCTCGGTTCAGTTGAGTAGCTTTGGCGGGACAAACTGCGCTACACGAGGACGCTTCTTCATGCATCCCAAAACCCTCGTTAAAGCTCTTTTTAGAAGGGGGCGCGACTTATAGTTAGAACAAGCGTGGTGATCAAAGCTTGTGCCTTCTCAGTACGAGAAGAGGTCTTTGCCCTGCAGTAGGACAATAGTAGGCTGGTATTATTATGGTTATAAAAAAGAGGGCATATAGTGCCATCAACCGTTCACAGATCATGACTCCTACTTGATAATGCTACTAGCTGCGCCTCGCGGTTTCACCCGCGTAAGTGTTGATCCCGTGAGGATATCGGGATAAAAAGTAGCCTATGTGTTAATCCTGGTAAACTATCTGTGTGCCAAATTTCATCCAAATCCGTTCAGCCGTTTCTGCCTGAAGAAGTTATAAACATATAAACACACACACTCTCAAACTTTCGCCTTTATAATATTAGTGTGATGAGCTAACCCGACTTTGTTTTATTTATATAAATACTTGCTAGCCTAGCCTAGAACTTCGTACCGCTTCAGAATCAATAAAACCGAGAAAATGAATTTATAGAGGTATGAGGAACAGGGTGTAAAGTTCACTCAACCTCCATAGAAAAAGGAGGATCCTCCGACCAGACGGGTGTTGTGTCTGGCGGGCAACTAACCGATGATTAATGTCGGGCCGTTGTATCTGTGCTAGTTGCGCGGTAAACTCTGCTTGCCAGATGCAGGCTTTGCGTGACGTCAGTATGACGCGTTGTTCGCATGTGGCGTTGTGGATACCGCTACAAGTTAAGTATCTTCATGTTTTTTTTTCGTGAATTTTTACCACGTTTTAATAGTTATTCTGCTATTCTGGGCGGAGATAAATCCAACAAATCAAATATCATAAAAATCGGCCCAGCCGTTCTTTAGTTATAAATAGTGTAACTAACCCGAATTTGTAGATATATATGATGTTAAAAACGTTGTTTGTTCGTTTGTCACATTCTCAAGCCGAAACGACTGAAGGTATTTAGATGAATTTGGGCATGCAAGTAGCGAATACCCAGGAATAATAGATGGCTTCCATGCCATTATGCGAAGCGAAAGCGGCCTCCTTACTACATCGCCTGTATGGTAGTAACAACAGCATTCTAAAAATGATCGCTGCCAGAGTGGACTATCCTTTTCATCCCCAATGGGTGGGGACAGTCCTAGGCCTGAATTAATAATTACTGTTTTGAAAAGTAACAATACTAACCTATTTAATAATAATAAAATATTTAAAAATGTAGTAAAATAAGGTATGTAAATAAATACAGGAGAAAAACCATTAACCATTAAAAAAATCAGAGACCATTAACCATTAAAAAAACCACAAACCATAAACCAAAACCACAAAAAAAAAACAAAAAAAAAACCCAAAAAAAACAAACCATAAACCATTTATTATCAGGTAACAAAGACCCATAGATATGACTATATTGACATACCTTAATGCATTGACTGCCAGCGCGGTCACCGGTGACCGCGAACAATAGATTTTCTATTGTGTCTGTCGTCCGGCAGTCAACGTATACATAATAATATAGTAACAATTTTGTTAGTAAATAAAACTTAATAACTATGTTAGTATCACTTAGTTGCACTAAGTCTTTGTGCGTTCCGGTTGCACTTGTCCGCAAAAGCGGCGGAATACCACATCCTGCGGCCAAAAGCTTTCTTCCATCACCAGGTACAGGCAGTTGTACATAAGCATTATTGTTACTAACATCAAAATACTAACAAAATTATGGACCTAGTCTGAAATAAACTTTTATTTAATTTATTTAATTTCAAAAGTACCTAGTGCAGGTACTATTATTACAGTGACAAAACTCTATGGACCTCAAAGGCAACATGGCTAAAGTGGCAGATAGAAATTAGTTTAATAAATCATTTCTGACGTTTTTCTCATAACAATAAGTTTTCATTACCTACTCGTGTGCTGGCACTTTCTCGGAAAAGCAGTAAGTGTCAATTATATAAAGTAATTTACTAGTAGTGGTGCTATAAATGAACGCTACAATGCTACATTAAATTTTAAACAACATGTTTATCGTTGCAGTGGCGCGGTACCGGTATACATCCGATAATCGATTTTCATATTGGTGTAGATTATAGAAAGTTTAACAACATCTAGCATAAGCATAATTAGCCTATAATGTTCCCACTGCTGGGACACAGGCCTCTGTGAGAGGGAGTGGGCCATAATCCACCACGCGGGCCCAGCGCGGTTTAGTAGATGCCACAAGTATTCGAACTTTTGGTTCAGGGACATGCAGGTTTCCTCAGAAGTAATTAATACAAAGTAAAGTGCCTCCTTGGGTTCGAACCCCGACCTACAACTCGTAAGTCGAGGCCGTTACCACTGGGCCACCACTGCTCTTCATCTACGGATATAAATAATAATAATAAATGTTTTATTCAGTACTAGCTGCGCCCCGCGGGTTCACCCGCGTAAATGTCGATCCCGTGGGAATATCGGGATAAAAAGTAGCCTATATATTAATCCAGGGTGTCAGCTATCTCCATACAAAATTTTATCAAAATTGGTCCAGGCGTTTGAGCGTGAAGAAGTAACAAACATATAAACACACACACAACACAAACTTTCGCCTTTATTAGTGTGATTAAAATTAGTAAAATTATGACATAAAGCCTTAGAAATTAAATTTACAACGGTATAATAATGTTAGATGCCTGTACTAGGATAAACCTGTATCACAGGCAAATATTCTGTAATACCTACAAAGTTTGGCCTCTATACGAAAATATAGCTAAATTTTTTGTAAGATTGCGCTGAAATCATAAAGTTAAAAAGTTTGTCCTCGGGTATTTGATTTGATCTAAATTATGAGATTGCCAAATATTTTTGCAGCGACACAGATTTTTCGGAATTGAAATCATATTGTATTTAAATTACAATCACTATTAAGCTTTCTGATTTTTGTTATGAAATAAGACTGAGATATTACGGATTATCGTGCGGATATATGTATGTATATGATCGTGAGGAAACCGGCATGTCCTAGAACCAAAAATTCGAAGACATGTGACATCTGCCAATCCGCACTGGGCCCGCGTGGTGGATTACGACCCACTCCCTCTCACCGAGAGGAGGCCAGTATCCCAGCAGTGGGAACATTTATAGGCTGATTATGGTTATGGTATGGTATTACGGATTATTTAACTGAATTAATATTTTTTTACGTTTTAAAAGATATCAATAAAAATGGCTCAATTTCATAGGTTAGACTTTCAAAGTAAAATTAACTCTGTTTTTGACATTTGTAGGACTCGAGGAAATGAGCCAGAGCGTAGCAAAGCAGTGATCTGCTACGACTACATAAAACGTAGCTGCGTAGCCGTGACGTCATTTCAGCTACGGCGCGGCGTAGCAACTTCCTAGGCTACGAAAATATATGACCGATTTGTGTAGCTGTAGAGTGTAGATCATGCTCGAAGTATGTATTACACTAATATTATATAAGTGAAAGTTTGTGAGTATGTGTGTCTGTGGGTGCGTGTGTGTGTTTATATATTTGTTACTTCTTCACGCTCAAACGGCTGGACCAATTTTGATAAAATTTTGTATGGAGATAGCTGACACCCTGGATTAATATATAGGCTACTTTTTATCCCGATATTCCCACGGGATCGAGACTTATGCGGGTGAAACCGCGGGGCGCAGCTAGTGATACATGTTTTGATTGACTATTGGTCATATGGTTGCGGCATGGTGGAATCTTATATTTATCAGCTAATGATGGTTGCAATATGACGTAGACCATCCACGCGCTGTAGGATAATCAAAGTTGAGGGAATAAAAATAGAATTTGGTAATAATGGATTAGGTAGATAAGGAAAACAAATAAACTCATCAATTTGAGTGTCTGCCACCAAGTTCCAACATGAATTTGCAGTACAGAAATAGAATCGCGGCTTAGTTTTCGACTGTCATGATGATATCGTGCCCAATGTTTATGGTTCCTGAATCGTTTGTATAATATCGCCATTTTCTTAGGAAGCTTTCTTACAAACCTTAGTAGCCAATATATTCTTGAATTTATTGCAAGAGTCTATCAAACTTGCCTCATAGAATATCTATAGAGTTTTCTTTCATTTGTTTTATAGATGTTTTAAATAATTATGTCAATCAATCAATCAACTCAGCCTATCGCAGTCCACTGCTGGACATAGGCCTCTCCCAGACTTCGCCACAGCACCCTGTCCTCCACCTAAATAATTATGTAACATTATCATAAATAAAACAAATGCATAAAAAATTTGACGCAATTCAAAGTTATAGTTTTTTTTTGTTAGCCTCTATTGCGTCCCACTGCTGGGCAAAGGCCTCCCCTTTTTCCTCCCAAACCTCCCTGACTTGTGCGATCTCTGGGCATGTTGGCACGATATCAGAGGGGCAATTATCGTAATTGAAAGAACGTTCACAACTTTTTTTTTTGCGGATGGGAAATCATCAAATGACACCTCCCGCTCTGAGTGGAGCGGAAGGGAGTGTCAGACTCTTATTGACTAAAACCCATCCGTGTTCCTTCTTTAGCCCTTTTGGACAATCCCGCTGACCCGGCAGGCTTCGGCTCTAAGGGGCCTTCCTCGATGCTGACATCTCTTTGAGGCGCGCGTGGAACACGTACGCGCCGTCCGGCACGGGCCTGGTCCTGATCGGACGGTGAGCTACCCATTACTCTCCGCCCGCAGGCCCGCGCCTACGATGGGCGGGAGTCACGTTTACAACTTCACAGTCTCTAATTTCCCTACATTTTTGACATTTATTTGTCGCCGAGATGAGACTGCAACTAGATTTTAAACGTTTTAAATTACGAGAATTAGTCTTCTGATCATCACATCACCTTCGCCGTGGACTGCCTCTACGGCGATGTTATCCTTCAGGCGTCCAGTGAGTGACGATCTTTGCCCATCTCTTCGGGTGCATTCGTGAGACATGTCCGGCCTACACCCACTTTAGCGTGGCAGTTATAGAATGCGGAATATAAAATAATGTTACTCTGTGTCTACATACACTACAATAACTTAAAATACAAAAGCATTTTTTCGTGAAATTCAAATTATTGTTACTTTGATAAAAGACCTATTTCACAATAGTATGGTTTTGCTAATATTTTCGGAGAAAATCGTTTATGTTAGTAACTGTACCTAAGAGTATATCTATATATATAAAAGAAGAAACTGACTGACTGACTGAATGAATGAATGACTGACTGACTGACTGACTGACTGACTGACATATCAACGCACAGCCGAAACTACTGGGTCTACGAATGTGAAATTTTGCACACGGCTTCCTTTTATAATGTAGGGGAGCACTAAGAAGGGGTTTTTGGAAATTCAACCTTTAAGGGGGTGAAAAGGGGGGATTTCGTTTGTATGAAAAATCTTATTCCTTGAGTTAATAAACTTGAAACTTGGCACAAATACTTATCTAAGTAAATTATTAAGTTGGGCATTTTTTGTTTTTCTTAACTACCCCCTAAAAGGGGATTGGGGGGTGTCAAAGTTTGTATGGAAGAATTTTAACGGGTTGTCCGAATATCTCGAAACTCAGTATTTATACTTAAGACCAAAAATAGAGAAAAACGTGTATCATGGTTTTCCAAAAATGTACCCCTAACGGGGTGAAAAGGGGTAGTTCATTTTACAGGGGAGGATTTTACTGCGTGGCTTGATTAACTCGAAAATTGGTACAAATAATCTTTGAGTCAAGTAATGAGCACATCCCAAAGGATTTTTCGAAATTCCACCCCTGTGGGGGTGAAAAGCGGGGATACAGTTTATATGAAAAATCTTATTCATTTGGTTAATAAACTTGAAACTTGGCACGAATACTTATCTAAGTAAATTATGAAGATTGACACTTTTTGTTTTTCTAAACTACACCCTAGAAGGGGATTGGGGGGTGTTAAAATTTGTATGGAAGAATTTTAACGCGCGGTCCGATTAACTCGAAACTCGGTAAGTATTTATACTTAAGACCAAAAATAAAAAATACCACGTATCAGGGTTTTTCGAAAATCTACCCCTAACGGGGTGAAAAGGTGTAGTTAATTTTACAGGGGAGGATTTTACTGCGTGGCTTGATTAAGTCGAAAATTGGTATCAATAAATCTTCGAGTCAAGTAATAAACACATCCTAAACGATTTTTCGAAATTCCACCCCTGTGTGGGGGGGGGGGGGAAAGCGAGGATACAGTTTATATGAAAAATCTTATTCATTTGGTTAATAAACTTGAAACTTGGCACGAAAGTAAATTATGAAGATTGACACTTTTTGTTTTTCTAAACTACCCCCTAAAAGGGGATTGGGGGGGTGTTAAAATTTGTATGGAAGAATTTTAACGGGCGGTCCGATTAACTCGAAACTCGGTATTTATACTTAAGACCAAAAATAACATGTATCAGGGTTTTTCGAAAATGTACCCCTAACGGGGTGAAAAGGTGTAGTTACTTTTAGGGTTTTTCAAAACTCGACTCCTACCAAGGTGGAAAAGGGTAATAAAGTTTAAGGGGTGGATTGCTGGGAAATATAGTAGGAAATGCTGTATCCACTAGCAGGAATAGCGCCTCCAGTGTTTCGCAGAGCACTGGCTTCAGCGAAAGAGCCAAAATGGTCTCCGACACACGACCCTTTGCACGACAACATCCTTGTGCCTGTGCCACAAAGGCTGAAAAGCCAAAACAATTTTTTAAAGTGTATCGTCCCACTCACTGGTGAACCATCACAAGAAAGACTGAAGCTGTGGCGAGACAGTCCTTCCTTACCAAAACCCAAAATTTTTAGAGGAAAGTACGAAATACACGCGGACGAAGTCGCGGGCAAAGTGCTAGTCTATTATATTTATGAGATAGAATAGCTCTTTAATATAGAGAAACGAAAAACCTTTCAAAAACTTTTCTTTTTTTTAAGAGGTTTTTCGTTTCTCTTTCCTACATTATTAGCGATTCTCTCAATAGAATTTTGGAGAGTTTATTCTTAATTTTAGAACCTCTAAAAGATAACAAAGGGCTGAATTTTCAATCGAAGTATAATTTTTATTCGTGGAATAAAACTAACATTTGACAGTTTTTAAATAGAAAAACTGTCATAAATTCAATATTATTCCTCCGACATAGTTATCTGGCGTTGGAAAAATCAGCCCTAACTAGCTTACTATACAAATAAATAGAAAAAACAAAGGATACATAAGGTCATAGCAAACTTATCAACTCGGAAAGGGATCGTCACCGTACCGCCTGTCGCCTCGCCGTTAAACAGGCGTCAACCTAACGTAAGCGTCGACCTTTAGGCGTCGAAAGATTAAATTTTTACTTAATATTTAAACATTTGTTAGTAAAGGTTAATTTAGAGAGGTTCTTACGACCCTAGACTTAATTAATGCATGTAAAATCAATGTGATAAATTTAATAACGACTAGCTGCTGCCCGCGGCTTCGGCGCGTGTATGTCGGCAAGAAACGTGCTATCGGGACAAAAGAATAAGTTTGTAATGTCAAAATAATAGCATATTACCAGATGCATATGAAAGTTTTTAAGGTGCTTCTACCAAAAAAAGGGCTGTAAGTCTGTTTGTTAATGTGCTAATCTCCAAAACGGCTGCACCGACTTTAACGGGACTTTCAGACGTGCAGATTGCTGATGGTGTAAAGAATAACTTAGGCTTCTTTTATTTTAGAAAAATAATTAGGGATCCGAGCAAAAAATTTAAACTTAAAAAGAAAAAATCAGATTCTTCCTTTTCAATGCGAGTGGTACACGGTGACACATGAACCTATACAATTCCAGTTTTAGCTGACATCGCATTGTATTAGGTTTTTCGTACAATGACAAGTCAGCTTATATTGGAAATGAATAACTTGATGTGAAAAAAATAGCTTGATGTGTCGCCGCGCGTACCTACACCTTCTATACACATTATTGATACCCGACATCCACGCAAACGAAGTAGCGGGTACATATAAGCTGTATAGTCTTAACATCGATTAACGCGCACAAATTAGAGCCATAAAATTGACTTGGGTTCTAGTTCAAGTGCCTATTCTAAAACTGATTAATATTATTACGCAAGTAAGTACACACCTAGTCTGTCTGGCTGGCTTAGCGGTGTTGACGAAGTGGCGTGATATTTATGTTTATGTTATAATAGTATCTAGTTATAAGATACATTAGCGTTGAAAACGGTTATGACAGAATTACTAAAGTATTATGGCCCGAAAGTCTGACAACCAATGATACGGAGGGGTACTTGTGTTACCCAGTCAGTCAGATAGGTAGACGGTGCATATAAAATAGTGGTAGGCAGCTGAATCAAGTTAGATTGGAAGCCAACGCGACGCCGACAGAGTTGGGAAAAGAGGCAGATGATAGATGATGAGGGTGGTCTTTTAAAGACGCGTTTATTATTTTGGCAAAAGCTTAAAATCCTTGATATAGTCAAAATCAAAAGTCGTTTATTCAAATTAGGCTGAGAATCAGCATTTTTCGAAAGTCAAAATTACTAGAGACAGTCTCCCAAAACGCCCGCTTTCCACCACATCCTAGTGCTTTTGCTGGGAAGAAGTAAGGTCTGAAACCAGTCTTCTATTGTCGCTGTTTTTTATCCAATACTGACCCGGCGAACATCGTACCGCCTCAGACAAATTTCAATTGTAAGAACACGAAACTATTTCACTAATACAATATACTACAAAAAATGGTAAATGGCAGTACTTTTACAAAGTCACAAAGGAAAGATATGACATATTTGTTTGTTGTCAAATATTTATAGTGCGTCCAGACATTTATTTTGTGACTAAACTTCGAAAGATAAATATCAAGCTACATAAAACAATGTCTGTCTTGATAATAAACTAAAATAGAAATAAAATAAAGAGTAAAGGACAGACCAAACAATTGAATAAATCAAACTTTACTTGACAAACTTATTACCTCCGTATTATATAATTTTTGAACGCAACCTGTTTGACAGGTAGGTATCTACGAACAGTTTGTATGGGGTAATAAAATTGTTGCTTTTACTATTTTCCTTACAACTTCTTCATATTTTCTCACCTTTTAAACTTCCCTTGGATTTCTACAAATATTTCAAAACCGAAATTAGCCAAATCGGTCCAACCGTTGTCGAGTTTTAGTGAGACTAACAAACGTCATTTCATTTTTATATATATAGAGTGGCCCAATACTAGAACAATGTTGCTGCTTTTGCAAATTGACTATTAACTCTTAAATCGCAACTGTCATTAATTGACAGTTGTATGAAATGGCAATTTTTATTTTTATTAGCCTATACTGTCCCACTCCTGAGCAAAGGCCTCCCCTCCTGAAATGGCTATAACACAGCAAATTGACGTAGCGTAGTGTGTCAATTTGATAAATAATTAATTTCCCTGTCTACTTTGGTTACTACTTAATAGAATTCAAATTATCAAACACTGAAATGCTTCTAAATCTCCATTTACCAATTTAATTCGTCCACTATTACTCCCACGGTTCCTCTAAATTTGGCCTAAAATGTCCGAGAGAAAGCTTACACATAGATTCACATTATCAGCAACAACATATCATTTTAACTACCAATTTAATTTTAACAGCAATACAGAAACATTAGATTCATTAACTAAAATTCCCCTTTAATTATGAGGCCGATGTGAAATACTATCGCACTGGATTCTGAAACTTTTGCGAGAATTTAATGCACTATTTGCACTACGAATTAAAAGTTTTGTGCTAAATAGTTAAAAGCGGGTGTTGAGATGTGGTTTGAAGTTAGACGAACTCGTACAACTGAACGTATTACTAGGCTTATTAATAAAACTGACTTTAAGCAGAATGAAGTCATTAAAAGTTTCGTAATACCTACAACGCTGCTCCATTTTCCTACTCTACGTTATATTTAGCTTGTAATGTCCCACTGCTGGGCAAAAGCCTCCTTTTTCCATTTCCACATAGGCACTTCCTATTGTCTATAATTACATACAAATAAATAAAATAAAAGTGTCTGTTTGTAATGTCAAAATAATTACTTTTTACTTAATGCATATGGAAGTATACACGCTACTTATATATATATTTTTTATATTTTGTGTGCCTGTCTGTTTGTACTGGCTAGTCTTCGAAACAGATAGACCAGTACAACTATATTAATAAATAAAATTGAAATGTCTGTTAGTAAATACATATGAAAGTATATAGGGTACTTATAAAAAAAAAAACAATTATTAAATTTTTGTCTGTCTGTTTGTTTCGGCTAATCTAATCGGCTGGACCGATTATGTTTGTCCTGACCATGTTCCAGTGGGATTTCCGACATCCACCAGAGCGAAGCGGGTGCGGGCCAAAGCGTAAGTGCTTGGCCAGACTACATACGCGCGCGCGGGCGCGGCGCGGCGTACCTTCCTACTCAAACATAAGAATTTAATTTGAGCGTCCATAATGGACACGCGGGCGTGGTGAGCGGCGCAGGCTGCTTGGCGCGGGGAGCGCGCGGGCAACTCACGCAATAGCTCGTTCATACTGGCTGTAGTGTAAGTGGCTGCAGTGAGTGCGCGGGCGGCCCGCGCGGTGACCGGGGTTCTCAAGCTAGTTCGAGCTTTTTTCTAGTTAAAAAAATAAGTCTTCTTCAACCATATTAAATTTTGACAAACACTGGACACGACAACACTCAGAACGAAGCTGCACTCGACTGTGGATCGCGCGCGTTCCCGCACTCATGCCGCTGCCCGCTCCGCGCTGCCAGTCTGGCCAAAAAGTGAATTAAAATCAATAAACAAAATAATCAAATATCTTAACTTAGTACCGAGTATGTGATGCCTGAATTTAGGCTGCAATCCTGCTGGATTGCATCGTTTTGCCTATCTAGGCAGACCTCACTATCATTACACCAAACAAAGCTACGAGGATAGAACAACCTTTGGGCAAGCAATAAGAATCCAATGTCGAACCCATTGGAGATTTACTCATGTAGGGTCATTAGTTGTCCAACGCTCCCGGGGGCGCGGGGCTATTTATTTCCATCCCCAATTAGTTCAGAACCCCATGTCAATGGGTGAGCTATCTTTCCATTGTCTTTTATTTACTGTTGCAAATAGGGACGGGGCGACACCAGCTTATGAGAAAGGCCTGAAGAAGACCATAAAGCCCTGACCGTTTTGCCCCTTAAAGACCATAGATTAGGAAAAATAAAAAATCACTTGATAATTTCATGTTTTTTTTAAGTTATCATGTGAAGAGATGTTTTGTTTGTTATATGTTTTTTAAAGTCGCCATCGTGTGTAGTATGAGGAAACGCTTTTGATGTCTGCGGAAATAATACCGATAAGTTTGAAAAATAAAAAAAATTGGAGGCTTTCCGTCTCAGGGGGAAAATGGGAGTTCCCATTTTAATAATTGATGTAAGATTTGTAAGAAAACCCTATGAGAGGCAAATTTTTTATTTAAATTCAATAATTTGTTACATATATATCAATGGTTCACATATAATTATATTGTGTATACAAGACCTTGTAAAACATTTTTTTTATTTTTTTTATTTGTTTTTTCATAAAATTATTTGTGCTTAAAATGAACGGTGAATAAGATTTCTAATCAATTTATTAAAGCGACATGAAAGAGGTATTCTTAACTGATTGTTTTTGATCTTTGATAAAACTTATCATCTTCATCGTTTTTCTGTATATAGGTAAGTATTTAATTACAAGATTACTGTAATTTTCAATTTAATTGCTGTATTAATTATTTTAATAATAATTATATTTATATTATATTTTTTAATAATAATTGCGGCCTTTACCCAGCAGTGGGACAGTGTAGGCTAAGTAAAACAAAACAATTTTTTTTTACTATTAGCTTCATAGGTGTTGCCACTAAAAAGGTACGGAAGATATTAGAAAATGGTCACCAACTTGTTTAAGCTAATATTAGAGGTTAAATTGTTCATTTTAGGTTTGTAGGAGGTAATTTCTGCAAGTATTGGAGGTTCTACTCCCGTTGCACGAAATCCGTAGTTTCTGTCGAAATTACGGGGATTGCAGGACCTAAACGCAAAAAACGCAAGTTTTAGAAGCAACGAAAGTTGATCGACTACCCTGATATAGGTATGATATTCTTCAGGATGTATGCTAGGTAGATAGTGCGTTGAAAACATAATACAACTAATTTGATACCATAGAAAAAAGTCATGAAGATACCTCTAAAAACTTACAATAAAAATACTAATAACCATACAATCATTCTGATTTTTTGACAGATTATTCTATAAGCAACGTACTAAAGCACTAGTGTTTTAATTATTTTTTCTTTCTTTTCTACGCAGTCCAATAGTGACTGCGCTTTAGGTCATTCATGTAAACCCCTTACGGACGTTTTCTACTCCGCAACACCTACGGATATAAGATTAGTTTGGAGCCCGACCTAAGAATGAATGACAACGCGATTTGACAGCTATCCTCCCGATGTTTTATAGCCCGTCCGAAAAAGTTAATTAATCGGAAGTAGGGTTCACTCCCAAGCTTCGAACCAATTTCGGACTAGTCCATATCGACGTTGACGGTCTTAGGTATTAGGCCCCCTAATCCGATTACAATTCACTGATAGAAAGCTACACTATTGCCGAATGACGTAAAATATGTTTTATGGTATTATAGAGGTATGAGGAACAGCATGTAAAGTTTACTCATCCTCCATAGAAAAGGGGGGATCTTCCGACCAGACGGGTGTTGTGTCAGGCGGGCAACTACCCGATGATTCATGTCGGGCCGTTGTATCTATGCTACTTGCGCAAACTCTGCTTGCGAGATGCAGGATTTTGCGTGACGTCAATATGACGCGTTGTTCGCATGTAGTATTGTAGACACCGCTACAGTGTAGTTGACTTCCACGTGGACTAAGTCGTGGGCAGAAATCATTTAACGATACAAAGCTAGTGACCATAGAAACCATCAATCTCTCACACTTTTACCCTTACAGACATTCACACAAACACACTCACAACATAATCGTACTAACTGTTCGCCAGCTATTCATTATGCACTTAGTATTAAAACAGCCTGTCTGACAACTCTACCAAGAGACGGAATGATCTAGTACGCATATGTAGTGCAACCTCAAAACATGTCTTTGTAGAAAGATTTTTAACATTATTAGGCCCATTCCTGTGCAATAGATTAAATACAAAAACTAATCTATAAACTAAATTACTATAGCTGTAAAAAATATACTTAAATTATTTACTAACCATCGACTATGCACAGACAGAAGACCTACTAATTGCCTTCAAATAGAACTGCTAATATGCTATTTTACTTTTATTTACCTAAGTTTTAATTTAGTTTTTACGTTTCAATGTTAATTTATTACATTAAGTATTTATGCACTGTCTAGCCTGAAGCACAGGTTCAACCTAGTTCAGGCAAATTAGCAACTGTGCGCTATTTTAATTGTTAAGCTATTCTTTGCAAATGTATCCTCTTTTTATAATTAACGATTATTATAATAGACGCTTCACTAAACTTACTTAAAACTGACATAATTATTTCGGCTCATTCGTACTCACTCCCCAAGATACAAGCACTGTTTAGTTTGGGGGTCAAAGGTCAAACCAAAAAATTGTGATGTACAAAACAAAATTAACCGTGTTTACGTAAAATTACTGTCTGTCGTCAACTTTTCGTTTGCCAATAAAACTTTTTGTATTCTGTAGAAATAAAACAAAATGAGGGTCACTGGTGTCAGTGTCACACTGTCACACCGTGTGCCGTCGGTTGAGACTGGTCATCTCTTAAATGCCAAGGCTTATTTTTAATCTTATATTTTGAATTGTTTCTTCATTTGTGTCTTTTTTTACATTGTTCTCACATATAGAAGCAACAAGAGTAATGTACCCAGGATTTTGTAATATCTTGATTTAAAAGAGTGTCCATGGAGTTTCTTGCCCGTTCTTCTCCATAGACATCTACGTTTTGGAATGTGCAACTAGCTTCAACTTTCTGACTAACTGACAGACTATTTAATTTTGACAATTCAAAAGTGCCTGTACAAGGTTTAATTGAAATAAATGCTTTGAGTTTGAGTTTGAACTAAAGTCTAAGAATAGTTCAAATTACACTGCACATAGTAACTCCTGAATTCCTGATCTACATACATTCAAAACTTTAGCTATTTGGCTAGGAATTTATCTTTCTATGCTGCCTAGATTTCTATTTACTTAATCAAGTATTCGACATCGCGTCCATGCGGCATAAAGGCTCTCCCTCACAGGCGCGTTAATATCGGTCGATAATATCGGATGCGTTATTGCAATATGGGGCCCCTTGAATTCATCCTAATGGTAAATGATTTGCCGGAAGTCGTTAAACATAGCTCTTGTTTATTATTTGCGGATGACCTCAAGTTGCTGCTCGAGGTTAATAATGAATCCGATTGCGAAAGATTGCAGGAGGATATACATAGGGTAGTGGAATGGAGTCAGGACAACGGGCTTTTCTTTAACGTTTCAAAGTGCTCGGTGATGAGTTTTACGCGCGCGCGTGCCCCTATAGTGCACGAATACGTGGTGGGCGCCGCGCCTATGCAACGAGTCTCTAAGGTGCGGGATTTGGGGGTTATCGTCACTCCCGAACTATCGTTTCGCGATCATATTACGGGGATCTGTAAAAGGGCGTTTAGAAATTTGGGATTTGTTCTGAGGCAGACAAGGCACTTCACTAACATCGCAACAGTCAGAGTCCTGTATGACGCACTTGTAAGGAGTCATCTGGAACATAGTGCTGTCATATGGGCTCCGCATGAGGCCAAGTACTCAGTAATGCTGGAACGCGTACAGAACAAGTTCACGCGCCACTTGTACAAAAAACTATATGGGGTATATCCGTTTTACCCGCTGATGTACCCCACTCTGTTTGTGCTCGGTATGGTCGGGTACAACCAACTGAGGGTACGACGGGAATTCACGCTTGTTGCATATCTGATAAGGTTACTTCGTGGCATTGAGCATAACCCAGGAGTACTGCAGCGCCTGAGTGTATGTGTACCAGACCGCTATGTGTGGAGGCGGCGCCGCCCGCCACTGTTGGCCGTGCCGGTTGCCAGGACAAACCTTCTCGCCAAAACACCATTGACTCGCGCTATTCGGGTTATTAACGATCTTCACTTGAAGATCGATGTATTTACATGCCATTTGAGTGAACTCGCAAAAATACTGCTGTTCCTTTTATGTTATAATGTAGATTAGAGTAGGCTGTATAATATGTTGTTGTTTTTATTTTATTTTGTTTTATTTTATTTAGGTAATTTGGTGCATACTTGTGCTAATAGTAATGCTAATGTTTTCCTTATTCATAGTTTTAAATTGTAAGTTAAATTAATTTTAAGACCACACTATCGCATTGGGTTGCACCTGTAATGATAGTGGTAGGGAGATTTTAATAAATAAATAAATAAATAAATAAATATCTGTTTTCAGTACATTTTATATTAGGGCAGCCACGAAGTTACACATTGTTGCGATAATAACGACGCAATAGAAGTATCCTGCGATATTCCGATATGAGGTCTTAAAACATTTTGTATTAGGACGCATACGATCTTACTCACACCGGCGTTAATATCGTACGTAGTAACATGTAGTGCATGAGGCTATAGTGTAGACCGTTACACGCACACGTTAAAAATATAGAACAGTAAAAACGCAGCCGTATGGCAAGGAATCGGGACGCGTTATCGCAATAACGCATCCGATATTATCAAACGATAATAACGCGCCAGGTGGGGAGAGCCTTAATTTTCAAGCTCCAATGCATCGGCAGTGCCTCGTAACTTAAATAATATTTTGATAAGTTCACTTTGCCCCGTCTACGAAAGTCAACACACGCGGGACTTCGTATTTTCACAGCACTTTTCAAATATCGGATGTTAAACAGCTGTCTATGCCAAACGAATACTTTTTCCAAGCAAATACGTAGGAAATTCATTTAGTTGATGTTCTTTATATTATATCTACTAACTTGTTTACGTTCTTGTGTTCGAGCTCTTCGACTACCTATTTAGTGAAGTGTTGTTTTAAATTGCATTTTATTCTTAATTCAATTCTTGAATATACTTTTAGGCTTATATCTCACTGGGGCACCAAGGTGGCGCATACCATGGTCGCGCTGTCAGCAAAATATAGGTACACAGCCTTATGGTAGGTATCTCACCAGGCGTCCAATTGTATGAGCAATCAACCATATACTTATTTATTGGCATCGCGACCACGGTTACGACGCCACTGGTATCCTAGTGAGATCGGACCCTAAGTCTAACGAGAGCACAAACGCAGTTATGTTTATTTAGTTATGTTCCTGAAGTCAAATAGGTACCTTCTATTTGACTTCAGGAACATAATTAAATAAACATAACTGTGTTTGTGCTCTCGTTAGACAGTATGCACCATAATCATAGGGCCATTTAAAATCATGCCCAGCATTTCCTGTTGAGAGCAGAGTGGTACAGTGTAACGTATTTCATCACCACTGCTCTCAAAATCTCTCATCTGCTCTCTGGGTGGAGGGGGGATTGACCTGAAGGTGTCGAAGTTGTAGCTAAATTGCCATCGACACGCTAAGAAGAAGATAACTGTATTGTTCATGGGACAGTTAACGGAATTTCGGAAGAAATAAAGAGATAAAATAAAATACTTAACATAAACAGAACCACTCCGCAATACTCCGCATCCCAATATTTGGCAGGAAACAAATCAATATCAATTGATAAAAACGATCTACATCACAACGGCCGGCAATAAACAAAATGTTTCCATTACATTTGTTTTATGAAGGAAAACTGAGCTTACTGTAACGGCAAACAATATTCTATTAAGAATATTACAGAACTTCCGCTGTACCATTCATCAGTAAGTAATATACTTGAAGAAGGGAAAAAATAATAAAGGCTGGTATTCAAAATATTCCAGTATCTTCAAAACCCTAATTGGGAAGACACCGCAAGTAGAACTCGAAAACACGACCGGATGAAAGGAAAGGTAGATATTCATACAGTCTTCCAACCTATTACCGTATACTTCAATCGCCTACTAACGATTTTCAAACCAATTTGTTTTAAGAACACGATAAGTTAACAAAATATTACTACCAACCTAGCTAACTACTATTGTATGGAATCAAGTTTATTTATCTGAAAAGACAGCTGTGCTGCTGGGGAGTTTGTTGCGCCACTTAATCTTCCCCACGAAAGCACTAGGAAGTGGTTAAGGACGAGTGTTTTGGGGTCTGTTTTATGTAAATTTGACGTTCGAAAGGTGCCAATTCTCATACTTTATGAGTTATACTTGATTGATTTAACTGGCATCATAAGCTTACCAACAAATAAAAAGATTATCTCTTCATGGCTTTAAACCTGGAAAAACCGATAAAGCCGATAAATAAAAAGAAGGAAAATAAACCAGTTCATTCCCTTTACAAATTGCAGGAGTTCCTTTATAAATTCTTGGTCGGCTATAAATGATATTTCATAGCTAAAGTAGAAACGGTATTGCCAATCAAATCAACAGCGAGTCATCGAATCTACTTTGTACAAAGTGGGGCCGGAATCGACGAACCGGAGTGAAATTTTAAGGGTCATAACAAATATAGTACGACCTTAACGCTCGGATCGATTTTATTATACTTATTTTTAGATCACGATCTGGTTGTTTAACATTTAATAAACGGCAGATACAATAACGTGATGTGGAGGTTAATTTTGTGTTTATACTTTGGTTTTAACGTTGTCTATTGAATACTATCTTCTGCCGGCGACTTCGTCCGCGTGAATTTTCTTGTTATCCCGACCCACCCCGTCGTACCGTATCTCCTGCCCGCGCTTTTACTTCGTTTTCGCTAAGCGTTATTTCTGACTTTTTAGGGTTCCGTACCCAAAGGGTTAAATCGGAACCGGTCCGTCTGTCCTTCCGTCTGTCTGTCACCAGGCTGTATCTCAAGAACCACGACAGCTAGACAGTTGACATTTTCACAAATTATGTATTTCTGTTGCCGCTATCTCGCTATAACAACAAATACTAGAAACAAAATAAAATAAATATTTAAGGGGGGCTCCCATACAACAAACGCGATTTTTTGGCCTTTTTTGCTCGATATCAATAATGGATACAGGTAGGCAATTGAAATATTCACAAAATACTCAGTTGTATTTTTATTTTTATAATAAATAATAAAATTAAAATAAAATAAATATTCTCCCATACAACAAACGTGTTTTTATCGGCGTTTTTGCCTTGTGGTACCGAACCCTTCGTGTGCGAGTCCGACTCGCACTTGGCCAGTTTTTCTTTTTCCTCGGCTCTTTAGCGTTATGTTAAATAACCTATAGCCTTTCTCAAAAATTAGGCTATTAAATGCAAAAAGAATTTTTCGAATTCGACTGATAGTTCCAGATATTAAGCGCGTTCAAACAAACTCGTCAGCTTTATTATTAGTAAAGATGCGAGTTGGTCGCGCTCAAAAGGGACATGTCGTTTTTGCAGTCATTATCAGAATTCTGGTGACCGGACGGAACCCTTATTGGCCTTTTGCAATATCGTTCCCACTGTTTTAATTAAAAAGGGACATATTAATTAAGCCTCTCATTTGCCCATTATCATAAATTCCCCCATCGGAGAAATGTTGTCAACGTCTGTCCATGAACGTACTTTTGTATACTCCTGGGATAAAATTGTAGTGATAAGTCTATAATTTACTTATTGCGTAATTCCTGTGTTACGTTATATTTTCTACAATGTCACAATCTTGTAGAATTGTAGACTTGTAAAGTTTTGTGGTATAGGACCCTTATGACCAAAACCCTTATTGCGTAACATAACCTCTTTCATTTTGACAGCAAAACAAAAACCATTGCTTCATTTGCTTGCAAAATACGCCTGCTCTACCGCAAAAATAACGAATAAAAACATTGTTGAATTGTCCAAATTAAAGGGATTGTGTTTCCGAATGTGTTTACCTAAGCAATTAAGGTGCTAGGTAATTATATGTTATGACTGCCTCGTTGGGTTAGTGGTGCTGAGCATGAGCTTGTAGCGGTATCTATAACGCCACATGCGAACAACGCGTCATACTGACGTCACGCAAATCCTGCATCGCGCAAGCAGAGTTTACCGCGCAACTAGCATAGATACAACGGCCCGACATGAGTCATCGGGCAGTTGCCCGCCAGACAGAACACCCGTCTTGTCGGAGGATCCTCCTTTTTCTATAAACTATGAGTGTCGGGCAAAGTTTATTGGGTTTATCCACCCGGCTTTTCTCAGCAGCAGCTCGGAGTCTGGATTCGTGCCCAGTTGATGGCAATAGGCTCGCCCCCTCTTACATGGGACTTAAACATAACTGGCGAAATGTGGGTGCACCTCTGCTTAGTACTTCGAGGAATATGTGTAGGTGTCATATTTAAATTAACACTCACTTAAAGAACTTAATGCGTCTGTAAATAACTTAAATCGTACTTCTGAACCACATCATTGTTGAGAGCCAAACGTTAGTGTTTCTCTTTCGCGAGTTAAGTTTGACGTTCAAACTTTGCTTATTCGGACTTAAGTCTGATCAATGAGCTGTGGTAAGTGGTAAGTCAATTACTAACTTAACTCGAACTTCGTAACTTTGATGAAGAGGACGTTGACATCGTTGGGGAACAATACTTTGAAGAATTTAATCAGTTGTCGAAGTTATAAACGATTGTTTGCTTTGAAAACAGCTACAATTTTTTTTAAGTTCAATTTTATATTATTATCATAGGACATAATAATAACCTTATTGGGGATGTTCCTCAGAAAGGTCAGATGCGTAGTACTCCGGTTGCGAGTACCGCGGCGGCGTGCGTATAGATACTATGACAAGATCATCATCAATATCATAATTTCAGCCGAAAGACGTCCACTGCTGGAGATAGGCCCACAAGCATCACCACCTCGACCGGTGCTAAGCTTCCCGCATCCAGCGGATTCATGCGGCCTTCACAAGGTCATCGGTCCACTTTTTGGGGGCCTTCCAACGCTACGTTTTCCGTATGACCTGATGTATGAACGTAAACGAAGCAAAAGGATTATATAAGGATAGTGGCAGGTGGCGTTCTATAGTTCTGTCTATCCCCATGGGAAAAGGCTTGAGTTTATGAATGTAGATATGTAAAATAAATTATATGTATTTTTGTTATGTATTTTCTCAAGTACAATTTTCTATATCTATATATATAAAGGAAAGTCTGTTAGTTACACCACTTATAACTCAAGAACGGCTGAACCGATTTGGCTGAAAATTTGTAGGGAGGTAGCTTAGAGCCAGGAGACGGACATAGGATATTTTTTTTTTATAGTAGGAGTAGGGTAGGAGTAGGGTAGGAGTAGGGTAGAAGTAGGGTAGGAGTAGTGTAGGAGTAGTGTAGGAGTAGGGTAGGAGTAGTGTAGGAGTAGGGTAGGAGTAGTGTAGGAGTAGGGTAGGAGTAGGGTAGGGTAGAGGTAGGGTAGAAGTAGGGTAGGAGTAGTGTAGGAGTAGTGTAGGAGTAGGGTAGGAGTAGTGTAGGAGTAGGGTAGGAGTAGTGTAGGAGTAGGGTAGGAGTAGGGTAGGAGTAGGGTAGAAGTAGGGTAGGAGTAGTGTAGGAGTAGGGTAGGAGTAGTGTGGGAGTAGGGTAGGAGTTGGGTAGGAGTAGTGTAGGAGCAAAACAACGTTTGCCGGGTCAGCTAGTATTATATAAAAGAAAGTCGTGTTAGTTACACTCTTTATAACTCAAGAATGGTTAAACCGATATGGCTGAAAATTGGTGGGGAGGTAGCTTAGTGCCATGATACGGACATAGGATACTTTTTTTTAAATAAAAAAAAATATACTTTTATTTACTTATGAGTAGGGTAGGAGTAGGGTAGGAGTAGGGTAGGAGTAGTGTAGGAGTAGGTTAGGAGTAGGGTAGGAGTAGGTAGGAGCAGGGTAGGAGTAGGGTAGGAGTAGTGTAGGAGTAGCAGTAGGAGTAGGGTAGGGGTAGGGTAGGGTAAGGGGTAGGACACCACGCGAACGAAGTAGCGCCGGGCAGCTATAGAAATAATTTATATGGCAGAACGTTTGCCGGGTCAGCTAGTATATATAATATTATATAAATAAATGATCGCATATTTGAATCGCCTACTAGGTACATGGTCTTTATTTTAAATTAGACTAACAGCCTGACTCATCCCAAGAAATACTTCCTGAACAGCTTAACACGTAACAAACGTACACATAATAACGAGTTTTTTATGAATTAATTTGAGCGCGTGCCCTCTGCCTGATATTCGTGATTTATACCGGCTCAAATTAATCGCGGTGAACCTCCCCTGGCTATCTGTGTCGTTCTATTGTTACTCTCCCTTTGTTGCGTGACATATTGTAAAAAATTTATTACAAATGATACTGTTGGGACGAATGTTTTCTTTATGCTTCCATACGATTTTTTATGTAGATGCCGCAGTTTTGCGTTTCATATGGTTTAGAATTCAGTTGATACTTTCAACATCTGCCTAGCCTTTTCCCAACTATGTTGGGGTCGGCTTCCAGTCTAACCGGATGCAGCTGAATACCAGTATTTTAAATGGAGCGACTGCCTATCTGACCTCCACAACCCAGTTACTGGGAAATATGATACCCCTTGGTAAGACTGGTTGTCAGACTTTCGGGCTTCTGACTACCCGTAACGACTGTCAAAGATCAACGAATGACAACGATTCAGTTGATACTTTACTTTTGAATTAAGCATTTCGTCGGCTTATTGGTCTATTCGCATGAAATTACTCGCCCAAATCGGATGAGTGTGTCTTTTAGATAATATTATTTTTTCTATAGGCGACTCGCACGAATTGGCACTTTTTCGTTTCATGAGTAAATTCGTGCGAGTCGACTAATAAGCCATTAGCTATGTCCATAGGCTCGCCGCCTATTAGACATGGGACTTAAACATAACTGGCGAAATGTGAGTGTAGTAATAGATGCACTTCTGGCTAACCCTTTGGGGAATACAGGCGTGAGGTTTTTTATTTTAGTGTTCCGTACCTCAAAATGAAAAAACGGAACCCTTATAGGATCACTTTGTTGTCCATCCGACCGTTCGTCTGTCTGTCAAGACCCTTTATCTCGGGAACGCGTGGAGGTATCGAGTTGAAATTAAAACCAGGTACTCAGGTCTACAGTCCCTTAAATCTGTGAAAGAATCAAACTTCTAAGTTAACGTAAAAAAAAAATCGGCCCTTTATGCCGCGTATATTTCGACACTCAAGGGAATTAAAATTTATAGGGTACTTCCCGTTGACCTAGACTCATGAAATTTGGCAAGAAACAAGATCATGTAGCACAAGTAAAGGAAAAAAATCCGAAAACCGTAATTTTGTAGGTACATTAAAGAAAATCTGTGATAAACTATTTACTCTTGACTCTAGTCTCAATCAAAGGTTATGTTCAGTTTGTGTTTATCATTTTGTATTTTAACTTATTTTAACTCAGTTTGGAGCCCCGGCTCAAGCTTGCAGAGCGTGTAAGTGGGAGTCTTCATCTTCCTTCCCTTGTCCCATGTAACTTGGGGTCGGGCGTAACACGTTTTCTCTTTCCATTCTCCCCTGTCAACCGTCACGCTATCATTCACTCTCTTCTCTTTCTTATCATTCCTCCCACAATTCAACCATATTTTCTTTGGCCTTCCTCTGCCTCTCCAACTCCATCTCTTTGAGTCACATGCGTTTCCTCCCTCCACATCATACCAAGCCAAACGATTTCCTTTCAACTTTCTGTTGCATCTATAAAATAAAGATTCAGTCAAGCCAATTCAATAATTGCGGGCAGTTTTCATAAAACTTTATCACCAAATTTTTGCAGCACTACTATTATCAAATGCATTCTCCGAGCGGCCACATTTCAGCAGCACAGCCATTATTAAATCAATTTAAATGCAACTGCGACAGTAAAAGCTACAAAACTAGTTAGGCACGCATGGAGTGCTCGTACCGAACCGTTTTAGACACAGCATGCTCACAAAAGAGCAGATATATATCTAGTGAGCCAATGCTACCGACATAAAAGCTTTACGATCTATGACTTTTTATTTCCATACATGTAGTCGCGACAATGCCACTGTACAGACTTAATAAAGAAAGAAATGTCCTTGAATTTTTATTGCGAAGCGACATTTTACAATTTCGTATTTCGTGAGTGGAACTGTCGAAAGCTATTACTTAAGTGAAATGGTTTGACTTTATGATCTTTATTTTAAACTAGCTTCAGCCCGTGGCTTCGACCGCGTGTATGTCGGAAATTATTCCACGGGAACGTACTACCGGGACAAAAAATAGTCTATATGTTAACCATAACATCAGTTATTTTCGGCGGTATCTTCGGCGATTTTTTGGACCGATTTTGACGGGACTTTTACTGGCATATGAAGTCCAGTGAAAGTTCCGTCAAAATCGGTCCAGCCGTTTCAGAGATTAGCCGGAACAAACAGATAGACAGACAAATTAAAAAAAATGTAATGTTTTTTTTTATAAGTAGCGTATATACCTCCATATTTATTTACCTATATATATTTATTTTAAAAAGCTGTTATTTTTATAATACAAACAGATACTTCAATTTAATTTATTTGTATGTATTATGTACATATATAATGTATTTATCATAATATTTGTATAGAAGATTCAGTAGCCTCTATTATCGATTATAAAAATCATTTATCACCAATAATAAGTGGACAGAAACAAAATGTTACCTTGACTAGAACCGCTTTACTCCGTTTACATTAAAACTATAATAACAAACAAAAGATAGGTAAACTAGACTCATTCCATAGTACTGAAACTTTTACCACACAATCCGAAGTTCTCACTCTCAAACAATTTCTTCGTCAGACATCTTTAATGTTTATCAAGGCGAGTAGATAAGGAGAGAATTTACATAGCACGGATTTCTGAGATGGAAATTTAGAGGGAAAACACAAACTATGTATCACACTAATATTATAAAGGCGAACGTTTGTGAGTGTGTGTGTGTTTATATGTTTGTTACCTATTCACGCTCAAACTACTGGATCAATTTTGATAAAATTTCGTATGAAGGTAGCTGACACCCTGGATTAACATATAGGCTACTTTTTATCTCGATATTCTCTTGAGATCGACACTTATACGGGTGAAACCGCGGGGCGCAGCGAGTGGTAAATAAAACAAAGTGGTCATAGGAACTCATGGTTCCTATGACCACTCTGCACTTGAAGATATTTATACTTTTTGGCCAATTCACTCCAATTTAACATAGTTATAATGTATATTTTTTAAAGTTTTATTTATTTATCCTTGGGTTCGAATCCAGGCAGGCGCTTTTCTTTGTGTAAATAATTTCATCACCACTGATCTCAAAACGGTGAAGGAAAACATCGTGAGGAAACCGGCATGTCCTGGAACCAAATATTTGAAGGCATGTGACATCTACCAACCCGCACTGGGCCCGCGTGGAAGATTATAGCCCACTCCCCCTCGAAGAGAGGAGGCCTGTGCCCCAGCAGTGGGGACATTATAGGCTGATTAGGTATGTATTTATCCTTGTACTCGAACGGCATAGATAGGTACACCAATTTCACAACCGAGATGAAGTGTAATGTAACAGAACACAGCGAAAAAAAAAAATTGCAGTTCCCTTCATTTATGTTCGCATAACTCGTCAAAATGTAGAGAACAGCAGATTTTTTTTCGCGATTTCAGGTTTGGTCCCATAGTAAAAGTTGTTCATAAATGATGAGTACAATGACCTCTTAAGAGATTGTTAATGTTTTACCAATAACCCTATATAGTCGTAATATTATTTTGTCTGGTTCTTTTACTCTCCTGAAAGTCTCAAACGCCCACGAAGGGGCGTTATCGTCCCTTAATACTACATTATTTTTAGTATATGCGAAACCCGAAACACGTGTCTGGTATTTTTATGTAAAGAATCCATGTAAAAAATTTCAAAGTCAAAGTCAAAGTCAAATCATTTATTTCAAATAGGCACATTAAAGGCACTTTTGAACGTCAAAAAAAAACTAAATAGAAATGATTCTAGTCGCCCATTCGAAAAGGTAGTTTTCGTATGGAGAAGAATGGGCAAGAAACTCCACCGTTACTCTTTTAAAAATGTTTTACAAGGTCTTGTATACATAATAAAATTTATATGTGAACACGATGCACCCATAATAAAATTAGTCTACCACAAAAGGTAAAAAGAATTAAAAATTAAGCAATGACAGGTAAATCAAATAAGTGATAGATACATGGTGCTCACATATTTACAAGTTATTTAAAAAAAAAAGAAAAATGAAAAAATGCAAAAGTAGTTGAACTTTAACAAGTGTGTGAGCCACTGTAGTCGCAGATTGTAAAATTGAATTAGAATAAGATGTCATAATTAAAAATATACATATAAATTAAATTAGGAACAAGTTTGATTTTGTCTAGACTTTTAGATTGTCCTATGGAGCAGGACCAGCATGTTTCCAAACATTCTTATCTTGGATATAATCCTCTAATTTGTAATATCCTTGTTTACAAAGTGTACTTTTAATATGAGTTTTAAATTTTCTTTCATTTAATTGCAATATGTCACAAGGTATTTTGTTGTAGCATTTAACACAGTACCCCATAAAAGATGTATGTACTTTCGATAATCTGAAAAAAGGTTGATCTAATTTATCTTTATTTCTAGTATTAAAATTATGCCTATCACTTATTTTATTAAAAAGATGTTGATTTTTTCTTACATACATAATATTTTCATAAATGAATTGGCAAGGTACCGTCATGATATTAACCTTTTTAAATAGTTCCCTAAGAGATTCGCGACGACGACGTAGATTGTAAATGGCTCTGACAGCTCTCTTTTGTAAAATAAAAATGGATTCAATGTCAGCAGCCCGACCCCATAGTAAAATGCCATATGACATAATACTGTGGAAGTAACTAAAATAGACCAAACGCGCGGTTTCTACATCTGTTAACTGTCTTATCTTTCTAACAGCATAAGCGGCGGAGCTTAGCCGCCCCGCAATAGATGTTATATGAGGTCCCCATTGTAATTTCTCGTCTAGCGTGATTCCTAGGAAAACTGTCTGATCAATAAATTCTAGTTTTTGGCCATTCAATATGATTTCACATTCGCTACTTCTAACATTCGGTAATTTAAATCTAATGCATTTGGTTTTTTTTTCATTAAGTACTAAATTATTTACCGTAAACCAATCTTGGACCTGAAGAATAGAGTTATTCACGTCGTCAAGATTTTGTGACCGTCGGTCTATTTTAAAGATTAATGATGTGTCATCTGCAAATAACACCATCTTCGGTTGATTTTGAAGTAATTGGGGTAAATCATTGATGTAAACTAAAAAGAGGAATGGACCCAATATCGAACCTTGAGGAACACCCATTGTCATTTCAGACCCTAATGAGTTTACGCCGTTTACCTGAACTTTAACCTTTCTATCTTTCAGGTATGATCTTAGCAAGTCAAGTGCTGCTTTTCTAATTCCATAGTGCTCCAGTTTCATCAGAAGTGTCTCGTGGTTTACGCAATCGAACGCCTTAGAGAGGTCGCAAAAGATTCCAATGGCATCTTGTGCTTCTTCCCAGGCGTTAAAAATGTTCTTTATAAGGGTAACACCGGCGTCAGTAGTGCAACGCCCTTTGGTGAAACCGTACTGGTGTTCATGAAAGATGGAATTTTTATTAAAGTGACGTAACATTTGATTGAGCATCAACTTTTCAAACACCTTACTGAGAACTGGTAGAATTGACACAGGTCTATAATTGTTAGGATCTTTACTATCACCGGATTTGAACAATGGTACTACTTTACTATGTTTCATAAGATCCGGAAAGACTCCTTGGTCAACACTGGTGTTAAATATGAAAGCTAAATAGGGCGCAATAGTTTCGATGAAAGATCTACATACTTTTACAGACATTCCCCAGAGATCTTCTGTTGATTTAATGTTAAGATCTCTAAAAGCTTTTATAACAGCCTGGGGGCTTGTATGCTGAAACCTAAACTCCAAAGGGCATGCCTTTACATTCTTTTTAAGTAAGGCAGCAGAAAGCGTGGGGGATGAATTTAAAGCTTCAGTAGTTTTAAGGGGAATATTAGAAAAAAAGTTTTCAAATTCCTGAGCTATTTCTACATCTGAGTTGATGGGGCCATGTGCAGTCTCTAAATTAAATTCAGTGTTAGGCTGTTTTTTCCTACCTGTTTCATTATTTATTATTTGCCAGGTAGTTTTTATTTTATCATCAGCTGATTTTATTTTATTGCTAATATAAAGAGCTTTAGCTTTTTGGCACACACTTTTAAAAGTTTTTGAATATTTTGCAACATACTGATGAAAGTTTGTATTATTCATATGTTGCTTTAAGCCATAGAGTTCAAAAAGTTTTTCCCTGCTTTTACGAATACCTGGAGTCGCCCAGTCACTTAATAAAAACTTTGTGTGAATATTTTTAGTTTTTAGTGGAAAAGTGTCATTAAACTGCGCGTTTAATATTGAAAAGAACTCGGCGTAGAATTCATTTGGGTCACCTATATTATTAAAATTCTGATCACATAACTTACTGGCCAAAGAATTATTTAATTTCTCTAACTTTTTACATGTAATTGTCCTAAACCTTATTTGAATTTTTTGTAAAGGCATGTAGGAGCTAAATGTTATTTTTTGTCCACTGTGATCAGATGGCAACTTATTTACAATTTCTTTGTGTAAGTAATCACAATTACAAAAAACATTATCAATACAAGTGGCAGAAGAAGCTGTCACTCGGGTTGGTACAATAAAAACATTTGACAAATCAAATGACCTAAAAAGACTTAACAATCTGACAGTATTCGAGTTATTTTCCAATAAATTAATATTAAAATCTCCACATCGACGGTTAAAAGGAAGTAGGGTATAAGTGACAAAAAATGAAATGTTCAGGAGAGCCGTTCAAAGTTTTAAATTTTAGAAAAACTGACGTATTTTTGTCATTTATTAAGATATCGTGAAAACTAAAACAGTTATAAAATCTGAAAAAAATGGGGCAGTTACCGGTATTTTTAGTTTTAATGATTTGACGCTATTTAAAGTAGTTTTTGTCGCTTATAACAATAGCTTTTAATTTTCCAATGAGGAAATATGGCATAAGATACAAATGACATAGTAAAATATTAAAGGATAAGAAGCCTAAGCGACATGCCGATTTCTCACATCGCAAGGTAAAAGGGTATAAGAGACTAGACAGTTCAATGAGTGTTATAGGAAAAGAAGGATAAGGTACTTTTCACAGTGAGTGTATAAAAGTTAATAGAGCACAAGTAACAGTCGGCTTTCAAAACAATACCAGGATATAAGACATTAGTGACACACAATGTCGCTTGAAAGCAAAGGAAAAGAAGGATAATCAACATTTGGCATTGCGTGAGTCTATGGAAATATGGATGAAAAGACACCCCAAAAATAATGAAGTAGCGCAACCAACACGATCCTTCATCAGGATATGAGCTAAAACGGGTAGAAGTTCTATTACACTACACTGTAATTGAGTCCCTAACTAGTAAAATAGGGTGAAGTAAACAAGACAACTTAGAAGTATTAGGGAGTCGATTTTCATAGAAAAAGACTAAGGATCCTTAGTCTTAGGGGCCTGTTTCAGTATACCCTACCCATTCAAGTAATTCAAAACACTAAATTGTAGGTTTAAAAGATGATAGTTCGTCAATTATACTTATATTCATGTCACCTACCTACCTATTTACTAACAAGCGGATAGTAGGATGTTTTTAAATAAAAAAAGACATTTTCGTTAATATTTTTTAATCAAGAAAAATCAAAGCTACTTAAAAAGAGTGGGTAGGTATCAACCTGCTAATCATTTTTGAAAACAATAATACTGCAGCTAGTAGGTAGGTAACTTAAGAATCAATTACGAAAACTTGGTATGTATCCGTCTATTCCGTCTATTGGGCAGAGCCAGCTTACGAAACTGAAGACCGATGATGGCAGGATCGTATCCGCCAAACCTGAGCTGTTAAGAGAGATCGAGAGATTCTATGGACAGTTATACACGTCAACAAGTAACCCCGTTATGAATCTGGCAAACGACCCAAGATCTAGATTGAACCGACACTATACCGAAGACATCCCGGACGTCAGCCTGTACGAGATTAGGATAGCTCTGAAGCAGCTCAAAAACAACAAAGCGCTGGATGATGACGGAATTACGGCCGAGCTCCTGAAGGCCAGCGGAAAACCCATTCTTAAGGCCCTTCAGAAGCTATTTGGTTCCGTCATACTCGAGGGCAAAACACCACAGGCATGGAACAGAGGTGTGGTGATACTTTTATTTAAGAAGGGCGACAATGCCCTTCTTAAGAATGATAGGCCCATCTCACTTCTGAGCCATGTCTACAAGCTGTTTTCGAGAGTCATCAAGAACCGTCTTGCGCGCAGGTTTGATGACTTCCAGCCTCCCGAACAAGCCGGATTCCGTAAAAGCTTTAGCACCGTAGACCACATACATCGCTGCGACAGGTTATACAGAAGACCGAAGAGTATAACCTGGCTCTCTGCTTAGCGTTTGTGGACTACGAGAAAGCCTTTGATTCGATCGAGTCATGGGCTGTGCTGCAGTCTCTTCAACGGTGCCAGATCGACTATCAGTACATCGAGGTGCTGAAGTGTCTGTACGAAAACGCCACTATGTCAGTCTGACTCCAGGATCAGACCTCGAAACCTATCCTTCTGCAGCGAAGTGAGACAGGGAGACGATATCTCTCCGAAACTGTTCACTACTGCACTGGAGGATATCTTCAAGGTTCTGGACTGGAAAGGGGCTGGCATTAACATCATGCCATCAATGGCGAGTACATAACGCACCTTCGGTTTTACCGACGATATCGTAGTCATGGCTGAGACTATGGAGGACCTCAGTATAATGCTCGATGACCTCAGTAGAGCCTCCGAAAGAGTGGGTCTTAAAATGAACATGAACAAAACGAAGGTCATGTCAAATGCCCATGTAACACCCACTCTCATAAAGATCGGAGACGCTACACTCGAAGTCAGTGCCAGTTGCCAGTGATGACTTATGGCACTGAAACGTGGTCGCTCACAATGGGCCTTTTAAGAAAGCTAAAAGTCACCCAAAGGGCAATGGAGAGGGCTATGCTTGGAGTTTACCTGCGTGATCGAATCAGGAATGAGGAGATCCGCAGGAGAACCAAGGTAACCGACATAGCCCGAAGAATTGCCAAACTTAAGTGGCAGTGGGCAGGGTACATTGCTCGCAGAACAGATGGCCGATGGGGCCGAAAGGTTCTGGAGTGGCGACCTCGTCCCGGAAGATGTAGCGCTGGAAGGCCTCCCACAAGGTGGTCCTTTTGAAGGCCGCAGGAACCCGTTGGATGCGAGAAGCACAGAACCGGTCAAAGTGGAGGTGCTTGGGGGAGGCCTATGTCCAGCAGTGGAAGTCTTTCGGCTGAAATGATGATAATGGTATGTATCCGTAATATTAAACATTTAAATGAAGTCGGTTAAAAAGTAACAAACATTCTAGAAAATAATAAAAAGCTTCGAAACTTAAGACTTATTTGGAATTGTTAAACATAACATGGTATCTATGTCAAACAACAACATTCAAAGAAACATAGGAATAAAGGATTTTTTCCATTTGATTTTGTGTAACTCTGTCCAGATATTCGCTTTTGAGAAGTGTCTTTTCTCTTATTCACCTTTTTTTTTCGTTCTATCGCCTACAGTCTCGTCTTCGGGGTCAACTGATAATTTCTTCTTTTTCTTGCCACTTACTTTCGGTTCCTACTTGTCGGAGCTTCCAACATCGCCAAAGGCACCTAACAAAGCTACCTCATCATCGGACATGTAGTCTAAATAAGCGGACTTCTTTGTAGGATGGGCTGTTCTCAATTTATAGGCTTGAGCATTTGTGGTATCATCGGTTGCCGATGATGTACTTGGACGAACGTCAACGGATTGCTTCCATTTTCGAGTATTTTTATTTTTTCTTTGTCAATTTCACTGAAGCTGAATTATTATTACATCGAGGCAATTCCGATGTAGGAGGCAGACTTATTTCTGAGACTGTTGGCGTAGAATCGGCAGCACGCGGCAGTGTTTTTCGAATAAGCGCCGCGCTTAAAACATACTTTTGTGATATCAAATGGCATAAGCACCGACTCGTAATTAAATTCTTATTGGGTATTGCAGTCTAAGTGACGTATAAGTATGATTGTAGAACGTGGAAGTAGGTTATAATCGACACCATGATATCTAATTTAATTTAAGTATTATGGTATTAGCGACAAAAATGTATTTATATTGTAAACGGAAGTAAGGTATAACCAACAGTGTGATATTAAAATAAATTAAGGTAATAGGGCATAAACTACATAGTTGTCATAAAGTACTGAATGGTAATAGGGTATAACCAACAGAGTAATATGAAAATGAATTTTGTATATAGAGTACAAGCGCCTTATCTATGTTAAATTACGAAATGGAAGTAGGCTATAAACAACCGAAAGCTCGACACCCTTATGAAGTAAAAAAGCATTACCGACAACAAACCCAAAATAAATTATTTTTGTAGGGGTACAAGCACCTTTGTAGCAAAAATGACCTGAATTTTCGTCGGTTACGAAAAATAATACTAGGAAAATGATTTTTTTTGCTAGGGCATAAACGCCAAAAAAGTCAACGTAGAGCCATGGGAGTAAGCGCATTCGAAAGAGCGGAAAATTTTACGTAGGATGGCATATATAACTCATTTTTGACCAAAATGTCGCTTATGCCCTACTTCCTTTTAACCGTCGACATACTATTATTGACTTACTACTAGTACTAAGTTTCTTTAACACATCTTCCATTACAGAATCAAACACCGATAGATTCTGGTAACTTGGAGGTCTGTATACACATACTATAACATGCTTATCAAGCTCAACACAGGACAATTCAATGGTGTGTTCAACAGACAGTCCGATTATGTCTTTTCGTTCTTTTGATTTAATAGAATTTTTAAGTAATATTAATGATCCGCCATGTATCATACGTTTTCGGCTGAAATGGCTAACTACACAATAATTTTCATAATTAATTGACTTTACTTGATGATCTTTCAACCAATGCTCTGTTAAACAAATGACATCAAACTTGGTGTTTTCCAAAAACAATTCTATTTCCAATAATTTGGAAGCGCAACCTTGGATATTCTGATTAAATAATTTTAAAATATGTTGCACTCCCTTTGGTTTTTTATTATTATTAATTATATTGCCAGAAGATACCTTTTTATTATTCTGTAATAATAATTTGTTATTTGAAGGGGTAACTTCTGTTGTCTCACTGACTAGTTTAAATAGTTATCCGGAGTGACCTCCACAACTACAACTGGAGAGTCTGGATTGCCCGAGTATGTCCCAGCGGGAGGAGAATATCCTATCTGACTGGTAGTAGTCTCCAAGGATGTTGGTATTATAGGTGGTGGTGGTGGTGGTGGTGGTGGTGGTGGATCCTCCTTCGTACAACATATCGATCCATAATTAATCACCATGTTGTTAGTATAACTAGGCAACACGGACTCGTCACTAATACTAGAACTCGTTATATTAGCTATAACCTCGTTAATATTATATGCTATCAACATAGCAATCATATGTCTACATTCCCCAGACAGAGATATAGTTCTCTGAGTTAACTTAATACCACTAACAAACTTGTTAGTGTCAAAAAACAATAATTTGTCTCTATGACAACATGTCAGATTGTGAATAGTATTATTCAACTTATAAATATAATTATTTTCATTGTATGATAAAGTATCTGAGTAAGGAAAAGCACACAACATTAGCTTACCTATGTTTAACTTTAATAAGGTGTTTACACCATCCACTATGTCCTTTCTGGTAATACCAGTGCTATTACCTAATAGCAAAACCATAGTACAATAATTATCAAGGTTTGCATTGGCAATTCTTTTTATCATTTGTTTAAAACTTATGTTATGGTAACTATGATTGGTAAAACTATGGCTTAGGTAATTGAGTAGAATTTTTCCAAAGCCAGAACCTAACTCGTCACAAAAAAATATTGATTTGCTTATCTGTGTGGTCTCTGCTGGAAGAGCTAACACCGGAAGGGGTAAGTCAGACTGAGGTTGAAGAGGTGGTGGTTGGTTGGCACCGCTGCATGAAAGATCATTTGTCAGAGACTCATACCTCTCAGCATTGTACTTCACCAAATCCAGGAGTTCTCCAGCCTCAAACAAGCGGTCACTTAGTTGTCGTTGTGAACTTTCATATTTTTCAAAAATATCCTTCAGCAAATGCTCCTTGTGTAGTATATCATTATAGAGGAGCTGGATATCAGTGTCATACTTTTCCCTACATTTATCTAACTCAATAGTACAAGTAATTAAACTTTTCGATAAGACAACACGTTCCTTTCTAAGCGAAAGATTTAATTTTAAGAGTTTTTGTTTTTTTATTACTCTCTGTGACCGTTTAATTAATTTCTTGATTTTAATATATTTCTTTAATTTGTTGTGACTCATAACAATAGGACACAATGGTATGGTATCATCACCAGTCAAATCTATAGTTTCAGCTGGCTCACACACTGATTTTGGTTTACTACCTACCAACTCATCAAAAAGATTACTAGTGCGCACAAAGCACTATCCATCTCCGAGTGTATCAAGGTCAATAGACCTTGATACACTCGGAGATGGATAGTGCTTCTTGGGCTTCAGACAATCTCTGTTCAAGCTCTGTGATGCGATTCAGTGCCAATTCGTGGGTATCACTGCACTCTTGAAATGTTGACACTGCGTGTTGTAATTGACTGTGCTGGTCAGTTAAGTCCATGTGTTGGATGTGTAGCTGAGACAGTTCATTCTTGAGGGAGGTGTTCTTTAAAATAATGTTTTCCACTTCTACTTCGCTGTCTTCCCTTTCGCGGAGCAGTTGTTTACACATCGCTTCAGAATTCTGTAGCTCCTTCAAGGTGACTCTTAGTTTAGCTTCCATCTCCTTGATTGTAGCACTGCGGGTCATCATTTTCTTTGAAGTATCAGTCACCTGGAATGTGTGAAGTTATGCAGCTAAATAACAGTGTGAGAAAAAAGATGTTCCAATATTTAGATTAGTAGGAGGTAGAAGGGAAAAATAAAATAAAATTAAGTTAAAAATAAGTAATTAAATGTTAACAAATAGATTTTAAAGTTAGGTCAAGCTATTAAGAAATTAGATGGGAATGTTAAATAGAAGTGAAGTTACAAGGAATACTGCTATTATTGTAAAAAACAAAAAGAAACTTAATTGACAATAACAAGTTTATAACACATGACAGGTTTTATAGTAAGTATGAATCATTTAATCAATAGGGTACATAAAAAGAGCCTATTTTTGTGTAGTAAATTATGTAGTGTTTATTGTCTGGGCGAATGTTTTCGTCGTCGATTTTGCTTCCACTAGTTGTCAAGCAAAAGGAGACATAAACCGTGCCAGTGTGTGATGGACGTAGCTCAGAGACCTGAGCAGTACTCTGTGATGTTCTGTGTTCTGTAAATATTAACTACAAGCACATAAATAAAACAAAATACTCCCCGGGATCGATGATAATTTGAAATCCGTCACCGTTGGTACGTTGAGTTGACAGCCGGTTTTGAATCCTTGTTTTTACGAAGTTTTCGCGACAAAAAACACTTTGTAATCACTGTTTAGAATACTTAATATCTAGGTTTGACTATATTACACTAATTTAATACATTTAAAACACTTTTATTAATTTATTTAAAATAATTAACCTAGAGATCAGTTTTTGACGACCGGCTACCAGTGTTGCCAGCGCAAAAAATTTCAAAACAGTATTACGAAAAATCACAAAGTTGTCCGTACAAAAACATACCATACATACCCGCGCCGCGCCGTCTTGCGCTCATTGATAATAGTACCTAGGTACCTAACCGTTAGGCGCGGAGATTGGATAACCTACTTATTGTCGCTCGGTATCCAACTTTTAACCTTTTTTAAATATTTTTGGGACAAAATATAACATGGGGTAAAAATTATTGGAATCGATTCAGTTTCTTATTCTGAACAAACTATATTCAGGTTTCGTATATACTAAAAATAACGTTGTATATAACCACCAGGAGTATTTAACGAACTTCATAGTCGGCAAGTGAGAGACGATTCACGAAACGAAGTGTTTCAATAGAGATACAAAATCTCGAATAGTTCTTTGTGCCGCGGATTTCTACGACGACATTTTCTCGACGGTGAAAGCACTTAAGTTAAAATTGTGTATATGTAAAATAGTTTTGAGATGGTTTCTACACCTGAATGTAGTATTCACTGGGGTTTTCTCTAGTTCTTGTTAGGATTGAGAATAAGTGGAGTGGTAGCTGATAATGCTCCTTATTATTGTATTCAAAAAGAAATATTTCGATGTTGCTTTGTTTTGTGTGTAAGGGGAAGAAGCGCTGGTGTCAGTGGGATTGTCCGAAAAGTTTACAGTTGCCCCGGAACATAAAGGGCTAAGGAAGGTACAGGGGTCGGTTTTAGTCAGTAAGAGTCTGACACTCCCTTCCGCTCCACCCAGAGCGGCAGGGGTCATTTGATGATTTCCCAACCTGGAAAAAAAAATGAACTGAGAGGGTTGTATTGATGACTTTAATGATTATAGGTAATTCTTTAAATACTTACTTGTTACGTTCGCAAATCATATTTTTCCTCTAGCTGTTCTAATATGCTCATTGCCCGTATTATGTTCACAAAAAATCGCTTATTTTTTCAAATTTCGAAATCACTTGGAATGGAAATCTGTTGGACTATAAATTAAGTTTTTACACTTTTTTAGGTTTTTTTTTAAATTACTTCTTAGCATTTTTCTCACACATCTGTACCATCCTACGGCAGCTATAACAAAGTGTTTTAAATACTACACAAGGGGATAAAGTTTATCTCGTGAATTCTGTTCCAAATTACATTTTGTAATAGCTAATTTATTTAACCAGCAATTAAGTTCTGGTCGGCCGCGCTTTGCTTAATGTTGCTAAGTAGATACCTACTTAATTTTCTAAATGGTTATCATTATCTACAGAATATGTTGGCAATTTATTATTTCCTTGAATAATGTTATGAAAGAGATCGGGAGGACGCGTGGCCTCGCGATAGATGGAAGGTGTGGAGGGAGGCCTTTGCCCAGGAGTGGGCTGTTTAGGCTAGTAAAAAAAAGAGATCGGGTGACACAGACTGGAGATCGCGGGGAAGTCCTGGATGAGACTGGCTCAGACCAGGAAAGCATTACCCAGAAGGGAGGAGGCCTACATTCCGCAGTAGAACAAGGCTGCCAATGACGATGAAGAGAATAGAAGAAGAAAAACTTGTTGCGCCGACTCCAAGTAACAAGGGCAGTATAGTTTAGTAAGCTTAAAGCCAATTTAAAAATAACCATTATATAAACGAGATGAAGATAGAAAGTGCTTTGAATAAAAAAGTCTTACCCTAGCTTAGCAGCACATTGGTGGTGTAAGGCAACAGAATGGTGTAAGGTGATAGGGTATGTACGTGTTGGCCATTGCAATTCTTACTGCGTCGCACTCCTATTTGCAGCACACGTACGACTTTGCTTACCTCCCAAGTGTGGCTTTGAAGATGGCGTTCGGATTTAAAATTCATAAGAGTTTTATATTAATAAATTCTTTCGAAAGAAAATGGAAGTAGGTGTAGGTTTACTTATAACTATGTAGATTTTTCCTTCCTCTGCGTGATTTTTGTTTTCTTTATGCTTGGCTCCTAAGGGTAATGATAAATATAGACTGAGTATAAATCTTAAGGATTTTTCCTTAAGGATTGGGCAATCTTCTTCTTCTTAGCGTGTCGATAGCAATCTAAATATACTCGGCCCAGAATTCGGCCACTTGTTTGGCGCCTCCACCAGCGTCCATCAGCTCCTGCAACGTGCAGCTGACAGGACACGCAGGACACGACATTAAGTGTCCCATCGTTTGTGGAACAGCACCACATTTACACTCCAAGGAGGAGTCGTCTATGAATCTCCACCTGAACAGGTTTTCCTTGCTTATTTGGGCAATCAAATCCAACTGGTAGTTCCAGAGATTAGCGAGTTCAAACATCCAAACTCTTCAGCTTTATTATCTACTAATCTATACTACTAATAACCCTTAGGAGCCGAGGAAAAAGAAAAATAGACAGAAATTACGATGAGTAAAAACCAAGTAATACCTTATGCATCTTACGTTCCATCCTCATTCTAAATAAGCTAAGCCACTTTACTCACCGCTTCCCTCGTGGCCATAAACCAGTCGCAATGAGAACCTCTCTTGGGAGGCAAGCTGCAACAACTTGCCACGACTTGCCACTAGCACTGGCTACCAGTACTGGGTACTAGTAGCTATTTTGTATTGACGCAGACACTCCGTGGTACACAAGAACTACTTACGTACAATTGAATTTTATCAACTTATTGGCTCAGTTGCCAGTATTTTTATTTGTGGAAGAAACCTATACATTTTATATTAGTTTTATTTATCCATACTCTAAATATCCTACTAATATTATAAATGTGAAAGTTTGTTAAGATGTTTGGATGTTTGTTACTCAATCAGGCGTAAACCGTTGAACAGATTTGGATGAAAATTGGCACTGATAGACCATTTCCTGGATTAACACATAGGATACTTTTTATCCCGATATTCCCACGGGATCGAAACTTACACGTGTGAAACCGCGGGGTGCTGATAGTAATACCTATTATAAATGCGAAAGTGTGTCTGTCTGTCTGTCTGATACCTCTTCACGCTTAAACCGCTGAACCGATTTAGATGAAATTTGGTATATACTAGTTTGAGTCCCGGGAGAGGACATAGGATACATTTTATCCCGTTATTCCCTCGGGATCGAAACTTATGCGGGTGAAACCGCGGGGCGCAGCTAATAGATACATTAAATTAGTCAACCTGTCCTTGACCATATATAAGCCTAAGGCCAATTTGAATTAAACATTTTGACTTTGACTTTGCCATATTATTACTTTAAATGAAAAGAAAATGCATTAAAAAGAAAGCGCCGAATGCGTAACCTCCTCCTTTTTTTAATTTGGTTAAAAAGTAAATTACAATTTCGTTCTCATAGCATGCACAGTTCATTCCTAAATTGCTGACACTGAATCACTGACAGGTCCAGAAGTAGAAAAAACCTACTACCTAATTGGCCACTCGATTCCGTTTTTAAAATGTTTGTATTTTTTATTGGAAACTCTTGCCACAGACGCTTCCTCTGTTCATATTTTTACAACATCTATAGCTGTCGCAGGATGGCTGGTAGTAGCTGGATGAGAGTTGCCGAAAGCGTGCAATAGGAGAGACCTATGTCCAGAAGTGGACGTCTTTCGGCTGATGTGATGATGATGATGATGATGTCCAGCAGTGGACTGCTGTAGGCTGATGATGTGATGTGATGGCTGTTATTATTGACACCACAAGTTCACATAAATATTTAAAATAATAATAGCATAGATATTAACTTTTTATATTATGTCAAAGGAAACAGAAAACCACTAAGTTTATAGGTCCGTTGAAATAAGACGGCAAAAGTGTCATTAGAATTAAAGTGTTACCAAAACAAAAATAACAAAAAAAAAAAAACATGGCCTGAATTTCAACCCTTTCTTTTCCGAGACAGCCAAATACGGGCAAAGCTTTTAATCCTTTCAGAGGTCTTACACTCTATTATGGTCTTTATTTCATAGGATTAAAGTTCATTATAATTTTTTGCTTAGGATAAATCAGTGCCGCGATTTCGTGTCCATTTAGACACTTTTATTATGATAATTAAATTAGGTATTCAGTGGCATGCGATGCATATAAAATATTACTTAATGTCAGTTTTGGAAACGATTACCATTAAAAGGGTATCCTTAATATAGAGATAATAGAGAGTTGTATGGATGATTTGAATGATTATAATTCTGTAAATTATTTAAGTATTACGGTCGCGATAACGTAGGTACAAACCTGATACAAATTGCAAAAAATGTAAGAAAATTTTTATTTCGCGGAGTACTCTGGTGCTTTCACTTTAATAATTTTTCGCTAGTTATGACATAATTTGGAAAGATAGATCCATTTTTCAAAAAAAAAAAACAGACGTAAATAATACACACTTACCCCCTTACTAATAAATTTTGTAGGCCTATAGCGTCTGTATAGTTACACAACGCTTTGTCTTCTTCTTTCAGTCGTCAGTTATTCATCTGTTATAATACGTTTATTAGTAAGGGGGTTACAAAGTAGCTAAAAGCCTATTACTCAACAATTAAAAGCTTAAGGTTTGATGGAGTCGTTGTCCATTGCTTAATGGAAGTCACAATTGATACGACTTGATGCTTATTTTCACTTTTTATTAACATTCCAATGAATATTCTAAAGTGCTTCTGAGACAAACAACATATTGCCCTCATTTAACATTATTTATTTATTTAGCTTTATTTTTAGAATTCTAAAGAAAGCAACATTTGTACATAACTTATTTTTACTAGCAAACATATCAATGCGACGTCTAAATGTGTATCTAATGGCTATGACGTACGGCTCGTGGATCGAGGAGGTTAAAAATGAGAATTATGTCCATGTCCAACAGTTAAGGTTTACGGGTCCTTATCGATACTTGTAAGACTAATTAACGGATGTGGCCAAATTCTATAATTATCAACCTTATAGAAACGACAAATAAAGATCACTGTGATGCAAAATCTATTCTGTACTAAAGCTGAAGAGTTTGTTTGTTTTTTGTATGTTTGTTTGTGTTTAAACGTGCTCTCTCTCTGGATATGTCTCTAATCGGATTTGAAAAAATCTTTTTGCATTTGATAGCCCCTTAGGAGCCGAGCAAAAAGAAAAAAGTCAGAAAGAACTATAAGTAATAAAATAAAATAAATGTGTAAGGACTACTGTAGTTCAGGTTAATGTCCTTTATAGTTTTAATTTGTATACAAACATCAATTAATTTCATTAAAAAACGCGACAGTTCAAAAATCTAATTAGTTTTCAATAAACACCCAGTGAGAACCTTAATAAATCTGAAAAGTATAGTCACAGAAACGAATAGAATTTCCCTGATCGTCTTACAAATCCTTTGTTAATTATGCTTTTGGTAGTGCTTAGCATGAGCATAGCATAATCAACCTTAAACGTTCCTGGGACACAGGCCTCCTCTTTTTGAGAGGGAATGGGCCGTAATCCACCACACGGACCCAGTGCGGGTTGGTAGATGTCACATCACTTCGAGTTTTTGGATTGCATATATGTGCGATTTAACCTATTGAAGAACACTGAACGCAACGCGAGACAATTGAAGTTGTATTGTTATTATATTACGTCTGAGGCGTTTAGTTGGTTTAGTGTCCCGCAAAGTCTAAATAATTAAATTTGACTGAAAATAATTATTATCTACTCATTTGTTTAAACAGTCCTTCGCGTGTCTAGGATCTAGTTTACTTTTGATATATTGGATTATGTCAGAACACGCCTGTAGCTTGTTATTAACTTAGTTCGTAATATCTAACAGAAATTATGTTAAATACATAATTTCTGTTAGATATTATGAACTTTGCCTTTATAGGGTGGCATAACATCGATCCACAAACTGAAACCAATTCAGCAAATGGTTCTAGACTGCCTAACGTAGAAATTTTTCGTCAGTTATCTAAAAAAGAATATATGTGTGAGGCAATTCTCGTAAGTTTACGGACGTTCACAATCAGGGGGCCTAAGAAGGCCACTTTGGCAGAATCATAAAAGGATAACATATCTTCGCTGCACTACGTAGGTATAATTTTTTTTTTTGGATAGAATTAGGATTGGGATTGGATTGATTGGTATTTTAGCACAGACAAAAAAAAAAATACTGAAAAATCCTTCACCAATGGGATTTGATACGATTAACTTAACAGTTAACTGTCCATTATGATTCATATTGTTATCCTTTTATGATTCTGCCAAAGTGGCTTTTTTAGGCCCCCTGATCTGAGTCTGTCTGTCAGAAATACGTCTAATTTCCCTACATTTTTGATAAAATATTTACCTGACTTTGGTAAAATCTGCCCCTAGTGGTTTAATAATGAGCATGCATGATAAATTAGCGAGAGCGTGATGCATTGTGGTGGCCAGTCCAACAATCAATAGTGTTTGCTAATAGCCCGGCTGGCGCTCTCCAATGAGCTATACCTACTTAGAGCTATTTGCAATTGTGCAATCGTTATTGGCATCTCGCATGCTCACTACAATTGGCAAATACATGGAATAACTTTTTTTACTTATTCCCTAATGGGAAAATGTCATCACGAATGTATTTCTGAAATAATTATGCAGAACGACTGTTTTATACAGTCGACTGTTTTTTAAAGTTGATTGTTAATCGATTTCTAAATGCAACACTGCGAATGAGTCTATAACTTTTTGCACAATCGTGCAAAATCAACATCGTGCAAAAACGCCTTGCTTCTACAATGGGTTGGGAAGAGTATACCTATAGTATAATGTGGGAATAGCATCTGGGAATGGTGATATTGGCTAAGTAAACAGAAGTCGCGCATGTATTAGATCCTACATTAAGATTAGGGGGGTGCCATGCATTTACTAAATCAACATTGGACCACAGTTGAAGTGTCATGGTAATTGTTTATGCCATTTAATGTAATTCCATTTACGGTGCAACTATGAAGTGTGACCTTGGCTTGCCCTGGAGTCAACTGCCTTGCTAATGATATGGTACGGCTCCTGAACTTTACTATAAATTGGCCAATTAAAAACAATTGATTTTTTGGTTAAAAACAGTTTTCTTCTTCTTAGCGTGTCGATAGCAATCTAAATGTACTCGGCCCAGAATGAAAAAAAAAGAAAAACAGTTTTGAAATGTCAAGATTAGTAATTATTGAGCCTGTCTTCAGTACAATGGTGACATTGTCAAATGAGATAATTTACATTACTGAGGGCAAGTGTGACGTTCTAATTTACTTGTTTTATCTTCAGGCTTTGTCCCCTTTAAAATTTATATTATATAATATATATGAGAGCAAGAGAGAATTTATTCTAGTAATTAATGAGTAGGTTGGTGGGTGGTAAATAGCTTGAGTTAATAAGCTTGTAGATAATAGTGTGACAGTCTAACATAACCTCATGGATACATTCCTTGAGGTGGTAAGCATCGGTTTACGTCAAGTTATACAGTAGGTAGACAAATTGCGAATTATATAGAATGAAATGGGCAAACCTGTTGCCACCAACTGGGACAAATACAGACCCTGAGCTTGAGAGAAATTCCTGCTGAAAAATAAAACTTAGTCTTTATCCGTCGTAGAAATCAAACCCAGACTCTCATGCTTGGTAGACGCGGAGCTTGCGAATATTTACTACTAGACCAAGGAGGCTAGCAAACGTGACAACGTTTACAAACATTTCTCTAGAAAATATTAGCATTCATGACAGGCATGCCAACCAAACATTTTTTATCTTTCAGTTCGAAGGGTTTGTTTGCATTTACCATTCTGTCTACAAAAAGAAAAGTTATTTGGACAAATGGCGTGACATTTTGAATAAGAAAGCGCTAACCGAAATAGTTCTCGGCAAGTTAAAGTAGTCTATTATAATCTTTTGTATTGTCATCGACTTATTGTTCATGAAAACGCTGGAATTTCATCTTAAAGTATGTCTTACTTAGGTGTGCAATTATTATTTTTTTTACTATAAGTAAGTGGGTTCGTTAATTTATGTAAAATGCTATTCCTTTTACATTCAACCCCAAACAATTGCAAAACTATGCATTGTTTCAATTATATCACTGTCCATTCCAAGGTTGCCTGGAAGAGATCGCAGAAAGCGATAAGGCCGCCCATTGTATGTTTTGTATTAATCGTATTTTTTTTGTTATGTATTTTCTGGTGTACAATAAAGTATATATAAATAAATAAATATCACAAGTTTAGTGGTTAATTACACCAATTCCAACAGCCTCTAGACACAGTTATTTTACCTCTGACAGTAGCAACCTTATAATAACGAGAATAAAGATCACAATGATTTTGACAGACTTGTCAGTGGCAGAGACATAACAGCAACCTTATTAGAATGAGAATAAAGACCACCACCCGGCACCTTTATTGCATAACACACTATCAATCACAATATTGAACGATATTGCTAATCCATCGCATATGAAGCATTCAAAACATTTGTCAGCTCAACAAAGTAAATATAATGCAATGAATGTTGTTGAGCTGTCAAAATGAAAGCCATTCCTACTGTTAGTGTGTAGCGCAATCCCGCAGTATAGAGTTGGGATGTAATAAAAGAGTCTCCACAAGTGACAGTAGTAGCGTCGGACCGGCGCGGCGGCGCGGCGCACCCACCATTTTTTTTAACTTGTACTTAAAGGTTTAATACCATTCCCTTGACCTTGATTTTAAACAATCCGTTTTAGAAACAGTCAATATTTGAAATTTTTATGACCACAGTGATTAAATTTTATTTTGGAGAATGAGCCTGATATGAGAAAAAAAGAAGAATCACGTGTGAAAACACGTGTGTTCATTGGTATCAATAGAAACAGTAATTTTAACAAAGCAGATACAGTCCGGGGTCCCGGTCATCCTAAAAAAAATCCATAAAGTATTATTTGCTCAATTTATTTCTCCATTAATCTCAAATCACAATGAAACATAATAAATAAGCACCATCAATATAATATCGCAACGTAATAAGATTTTCTTTTCTATTTCTCAGTTATCGTTCGGAGTTTTGATATACGCTCGATGGCAGCTGTCAAATCACAGCGAATACAAAGGAGGGCTCGATAAAGCTATATCGATTATTCAGTAACACGAATATTCGGTTTATTTTACTCGAATTTGCATTTGAATTGACTTATTTGTTCGTTTTTAATAAGGGTTCCGTGCCCAAAGGGTGGCAACGGACCTTATTACTATGACTTCGCTGTCCGCCTGTCTGTCACAGGGCTGCAACTTTTGAGCTGTAACAGGTGGACACTTGAAATTTTCACAAAATGTGTATTACTGTGGTCGCTATGACAAAAAAAAGTTAAAAATTAAAGGGGGCTTTAAAAGAAAAGTTTTTGTTTATTACAGTATTAAAAAAAGTTATTAAAAAGAAATAAAAAACCCGACTGCGGTAAAAAACTTAAGTTAAAAGAACTGAAAAGCTAAAAACAAGCCCATTTTAAATTAAATAAAAGTTGGAAGCAGGCGGGACCCATTTGAATTTGAAAATATAATAATAATAGTCTAGTCTCAAGCTAAGCAGAGCTTGAGACTAGACTTAATAATAAAAAAATGGTATGGGTATAATTTAATATAGCCTTGTTTTTAGCTTTTCAGTTCTTATAACTTAAGTTTTTTACCGCAGTCGGGTTTTTTATTTATTTTTAATAACTTTTTTATTTCCAGCTTTTTAGTTTACAAATGGTGAAAGATTTCGCTGACGATTTAGTTCTTGGTACGTGTTTTTTTATGATTTGTCACTTCGAATTACTTTTAACCATATAAGTTGTTTATATTTTTGTAATCATCTTTTAAAGCCCTTTATTTTGATCCCCACTCGATAGGTTTTGAGAAAAAAAAATTTTTGAAGACATAACATTGCGCCAAAAATCGGCCATTTTTTTTTTTTTTAATTTTGATATACCCAGTGTCACTCGCACAATTAAGACAAATCTAACAGCACGTCTCAAGCTGAAATCGATCAAGCCGTTTAAGCTACAGATCGTGCCAAAGAGATATACATACATACATACATAGTAGTCGCCATATTGAATTTTCACTAACGTCATGTCTTTAGTGACACTCGCCGGACTAAGAGGAATCTATTGAAGTATGAATCATAAAAATTGGCCCAGGCGTTTGGTCTGTATAGTGCTTCAAAGGAACATACATACATACATAGGCTGATAAACACATTTTTTTTTTATTACTAAATAGGCCCGCTCTTGACCCCGATCACGCCTGATGGTAAGCGATAGATGAGGTCTATGATGGAACGAGCGTGCCCAGAAGATGCCTGTTCACTCTTGCTTTGAAGGCAGACGGGTTAAATGTGGGAGGGAACACAGAACACATTACCACTCCTTTGCGTCGCGCAGTCGGGTAAAAAAAATGTTGTGTTAAATATTGTGGTACAGAACCCTTCGTGAGCGAGTCCGACTCGCACATGGCCGGTTTTTTATGAATTTACAAAGAAATCCATGATTTTAATATTTATAAATGTTGGTGAACGTACTAGAACGATGAATGCAAGATTTGCATGTTTATTTCGGTTGTCAGTTGTTTCTAGTGCGCGATGTCGTTGTATGAATGTAAATCATTTTGTTTATTGTTAGATATTCATTCTACGTTTTACAACTTCACTCATACAACTTCAATTTTGTAACATGAAGTGCTGATTGGCCATTGTAGCCCGTTTTGTTACGTGATACTTCACTTAAGTGTGTATACTCACGAGCGACACGTCGACGACAGAGGCAACTGCAACCGTCGACGCGTGTGAGAAACGAAACGTCTATTTGCGGTAAACATGACGCAGAAAAGGAACACAAAAAAAAAATTAGTTGGGGGAAACATGCGTGTCGGCGACAGCTGTCGACAACATTTTTTTTTATCCTTTATTAAAAAGAACCAGGTTCTTAATAATTAATTACAATCTAGCCTATAAGACTATTATGCAATTTTTATCTAACTTAATTTTTTACGTGATAATTGTCGACAACATGCCGCTCGTGTATTTCAGCACCGTACTCAAATACACGAGCGAAATGTTGTCGTCGACGCATGTCGCTCTTGTGTATGCACACTAAGCTACGGTTTCTGAGAAGTGCGGTAGCCACCGCATAGTGTCTGCAATTTACCGGCGAATGACGTCACTGAAACGTTATTCATGAAAGTAAGTTGTTTTTCTAGAGCGTTTTTTGTCATCGTAAATTCAAACTCAGGGCCGAAAGGTTCTGGAGTGGTAAACGCGTACCGGAAGACATAGCGTTGGAAGGCCTCCCACAAGGTGGAGCGACGACCTTGTGAAAGCCGCAGGAACCCGTTGGATGCGAGAAGCACAAAACTGGTCGAAGTGGGGGAGGCCTATGTCCAGCAGTGGAAGTCTTTCGGCTGGAATGATGAAATTCAAACTCTACTGTCATAATTTTTATGACAGCTGTCACTGCGGCTGGTATGTGGCGGCCATTGCTCTTCTAGGAAACCATAGCTTTAGCCCCCGAGTATTGACCTTTTTTATTATTTTAATGGCCTGGTTGCTGGGACGTTTTAGCCAAGTCTTTATTTGATTTAGTAATCTATGTACCTAAGTTAGGTGCATAATAGGGTGGATAGCAGTATTTATGAAAAAAAAAATCTTATCTTCTCGGCCAGTACGGGAAAGATACTACACATTCTTTATTTCTTGAAACTCGAAAATATAAGCAGCCCCCATCCCCGCATCTTGTTACTTCGCGCTGACGCAACATCAAATTAGTGTTCGCTAAGCTAGTAGTTTGGTTGGACGCTAGTCATTTTTCCGTGTAAACGTCCAAAACGCATTTTACATATATTATGGCAGTGTTAAGAAAAGATTTTAATATCAAAATCAAAAGTCTTTTTATTCAAATTAGGCCGAGAAAATCCCTTAACATAAACAGCATGCGAGATACAAGTAATAAATAATAAAGAGTACTCTATTCTATTCTAAATAATGAAACATTTATTCTTATCCCCCACATTTGCCAGACAATATAAATATTCGTGGAATATGAAATGAAGACTTGGGTCGCCATATCAAAATTCAACTCAATTTTTTTGTAAAGTCTCTTAACTAATTAAAGTATTGAAAGGCAATAGCTCCTTAATTTTACACAAGACTAAAATAACTTGTTCTATTTTGGGTTTGTGATTTTTTGCGTTATGTTTCACAGAAAATTAACGTAATTTCATTATTTCTTTATCTTAAGTCTTTAAACGAAACATTACAAGTAAAAGTCGATGTAAATTCGAGACCTGCTCTAGCCACAATAACTGAGTTCACTTCGCAACAATTGCAGAACAGTATTGCTACAAAACCCTCATTAATAGGTACAGTCAACAAAAGAGATAAGTATGCAGGATCGTCGGATATAGTTGAAGTTTAGTAAGAAACCGATGGATGTTTTGCATTTATTCATATAGGTACACTATATGAATAAATGCAAAATGCATTTTTCTAGGGCATTGCCATCGAGCCAACAAAGAACGCTTAGTTCTTCAGACATTTTAGAGTCAACGTCTATTTTTACAAGAAAAGAAGGAAATAAACTAAAAACTTCTGATGTGTTTTCGTGTTTAGGTGACTCAATGTTTTGCTTGCGGTAGCGATATTCGCTTGTTTACACCTTATTGCCTTATTTATGTCCAGAATATCGTGAAATAGTATTCATTTTGTAATAAAAAACATACAGCAAACATAACGTCACGCCTTATTTTCCCAAAGGGTTGGGCAGACGTGCTCCTCTAGTACACCCACATTTCACCAGTTACGTATAAGTCCCATGTGATAGGGGGCGAGCCTATTGCCATCAACCGGGCACCAATCAGGACTCCGAGCTGTTATTGAGAAATTCCAGATAAAAAAAACCTAATAATACTTTGCCCGGCCTGGAAATGGAAACCAGGACCTCATGCTCAGCAGTATCGGTTGTGACCGCGAGACTAACGAGGCAGATAGTTAGTTAGATAACATAATTTATGTAATTATTTACAACTTATGTACAGGCAACTCACTAGATCTAGGTATTAAAATCCATAGAATGTAATTATACATAGCTTATGTAAAGGCAACTCACTAGATCTATTAAAAAGGATAGAATGTAATTATTCACAACTTATGTAAAGGCAACTCACTAGGGGACTCTGCCTAACCCCTCGGTTTAATACAGGCGGGATGTTACGAGTATGTTGTGGTTATGTTGTGTTTATGATATTTTATATTATCTGACCGGTGCGGTACTATAATGGTATTTCATCCGCTTGGATTTCGCATGTAAAGTAACCAGTTCATTTTCCTACGCAAACGGTTACCCTCCTTATTTCTGTAAATTCCTTTTTATTGCGTACTATAGAGCTGCCCCTTTTTCGTACGGTTTTTACGACTTTTATAGCATCGAGATTTCTTTTTATATGTCAGTTCATTATGATAAATTTGATGGTGAAAACCGCTGCAAAATTTATTGAGTAGAGCACAACGTGGTCACATAAGTAGTCAGACACGAAAAATGACTTTTTGTTTTTAAGTATAGATGTTGTCCTGTCAATCGCAATGTAACAATAACTATAATAACAATGTAATCTATACTCTATAGGTACTAATATTATAAAGAGGTAAAGTTTGTGAGGTTGTAGGGGTAATCTCTGGATCTACTGAACCGATTTTGAAAATTAATTTGCCACCAATTCTTTTTCTTTTACTTTTTTTTCCTTTTTCTTTTAGCCACATTATATTTTGTGAGTGTCATAGGCTATATATTAACCCGAAAAATTAAATGACTTTTTCGTGGTAGTCGGATTTGCAAACTAAGTCGGAGAAAAAACGGTCCAACGAAAACGTTTCTTACGAAAGCTGCCTTAACGATGAGAGATATATGATTGAGTTTTAGAGAAAAGTTGTACAACTTGATAATGCCTACAAAAAAGTCAGCGACAGCATATGTCTAACTTGTATTATGTCACAAAAAGTAGTTATTTAAGTATATAAATCGTTAGGTTATTGGTCATATTATCAACAATTATGAATTATAATCAAAATACCCTCCTTTTGTCAGTCAGGAAATAAATCATAGCACTCAGTACTAACCGAAACACAATCAAAATTTCATCACTAGTAAAAATGTTTAGCGCCCAACGAAGTGGGCACGGGTCAGCTAGTGTGGAATAATTATACAATACAAGGTAGAGACGACAATACGACAATAGATTAAACTACGTACATTTCATGACGTTCCGTTCCCAGTATGTAAACTAAAATTAATAGTAGATTGTACAACTAGTGCATAAAAAAGCCATTTTGCGGCTCGGGTGGATAGTTAAGTCGAAGGGTCTATTTTACCCCTCGACTTAAGTATCCACCCGAGCCGCAAAATGGATTCTTTTATGCACTAGTTGTAGAATCTACTATTAATTTATACACTCTGCTTTATATTTCTATTGCGAGAAAATGAAACAGGCATAAAGTATATTTAACAGTATCTAGAGATAAAGTTGCCTGGATTTCGGCGGTAATAATTCTTTAATCACGTTTTTCGCATTCTGCTCCATTAGCGTGTTAGGTGAGAATGTGGTTTCTTCGTCACTAGAATATTCCATTGTTTTAGTTTAATCACTTTTCACTGTTTAAAAATTTTAAAGAAGAGAATAGGTGATTCCCGCCACGAAACTTTTTAAAAGTTTCCAAGTCATAAAAACGTTTCTTTCCGTTTTTAAATAATTAATAACAACTATTTTATCTGGTTTTAACCACTGTCACTGCCGCTCCGTAAGCGTCAGTAGAATCGAACCCAGGACCCACGCTCAGCAGTCGCACTTGCAACCACGAAACCAACGGCATAGTATATACCTAGTAGATAACATAACTCAACCACATTACCTACTTCATTCGGTTTATGGTCAATGAAACTGTAATGTAAGCTTTTGACAGGAACTGGGTTTATCCCTTCACAAATGTTCAGTTTTCCCTTTTTTAGGCACATGTGATTTGGGGTTACATACTATCTGCTTTATATGCGTAGTTGTTGCGTTGTTATTTTGACATAAAACCTTCTTAATTTTGGTTCTGTTTACTGAACAGCAAGCAAGCTTATCAGACATCCCAGATGACCAGATCTGATCAATTTCCGATACGAGTATCTGCGATTTTAAATCGGATTGTTAAATAAAGTTCATTTTACACGTACAAGTTTTGATAACATTATGATATTTTAACTTTTCTTGTCTTCTTCTATTTGAAGCGAATATAATCCGACCTAAAACTCGAAGTCGACATCATGAATTAGGTACTTATTAAACGAAGCCTACCCCAACGTAGTTGGGAAAACGCTAGGCAAATGAAGATGATGACATTGATTTGATTAGACATTCTTCAAGGTTTTCTTCAGAAACAACGTAGGATTTACTTAACAACAAACATTTACTATACAATTTGCGAATCTCTTTTTTGCGTAGGTAGCTCCAAACTTCAAAATAAGCTCAAATTAAGTCAGTGATTTAATTTGAAGTTTCATTCATGATCTAAAATAACTTTGCAAAACTGCACCCACGCAAAAACCATTCACATCGAACTATTTACATGTCTGACGTCGAAAGGCAATCGTCGATCCTATGTAGCACGCCTACGCAGGCCTACGCAAGCCTACGCTACGACTGCTACGAGCCTACGGCGAACATTTATGATCCCACACACAAAATTAACAAGTCAAAGCCAAGTTGAGGGATCTGTTATTTGAACAAATAAATGTATAATTTATTTAAATTAATGTTAGGTATTGGTACTTGCCAGATTTTCCTTATCATTAGACTAATATTATTCCGAGATCAAAGTCTGGAATATTCATGGAAAGATACGATCAAAGAATGAAACAATTATTTTGTTTTTTTATATTTATCAATTTTGTAATAACACGCGCACGGGTCGCTCGATCAGGTTAAGCTACGCTTGCCGCGGTTGGTCCGTGGATGGGTGACCGTCTTTACATACCAAAACCAAAACCCCTCCGTGCCTAGGAAAGCACGTTAAGCCGTTGGTCCCGGCTGTCATACGTGGATCTTTGACAGTCGTTACGGGTCGTCAGAAACCCGAAAGTCTGACAACCAGCCTTACCAAGGGGTATTGTTACCCAGTAACTGGGTTGTGGAGGTCAGATAGGCAGTCGCTCCATGTAAATTACTGGTATTCCGCTGCATCTGGTTAGACTGGAAGCCGACCCCAACATAGTTGGGAAAAGTCTAGATGATGATGTTCTATAAATACGGTATATGAAATCACTTTGACGGTTTCATTTCGCTTATGTTTTGTATAATCGGCTATCGATATCTTTTGTGATGCAAATTTGCATTTTATTGAAATACACTCCGTATTTCAATAAAATGCAAATGTTTTGTTTTTATTATTACGGCCTGTGATTGGCTAGTTTAGTTCGACGACTTAATATTTTAACAAATTCTTCAGTATATTTTAGTTCAATTTATTAATGTTATTTTGGTTTGTTTATTATGAGACTTTCAAATAAGTTATATAATGTTAAAATATAACTAAAAAATATTTTCTGACTGGTCACGTTAGCTTGATAGACAGGGAGTGCTTTCTAAAAAACTCGGTCAAGAGCAAGTCGGACTCACGCACCGAGGCGCGACGGTTCCGTACCATAATTTTTTTTTTCATCGACGAGGCCTCTTTTTGTCAGAGAATTTTAACACTGCGGTGTAGAATATTGCAGTTTTAGGTCAGCACCATCTTTTGACAGTTAGTAAAGTTAAAAGGTGTGCTATTTAGAGACATCGTTTTATTTTTCCTGTAATACCTACTTAAACTTTTATCACATAGAATTATTTCAGATTTTTCTCTATGCGAACTTCGGAGATAAGGTATTTTTTATTACATTTTTCATCAAAAGTAAAAAAATATGGGGCCTAAAAAAAAGAAAAGTGTTTGTGAATGTGCAAACTGCACTCTTTCATATGACATGCCCTAGTAGCCCCACTTCGAATTAATATATAATTCGTATGTACGTTGCAAAAAAAAAACTTTCTAATTTGCAAAATAGTTGGGCAAACGTCATTTAAAACTATTCCAAATTTCAAGTTGATAGCATTAGTAGTTCTTGAGATATCTAGCTGTGACAGACAGACAGACAGACTGAGTCGCACCATAAGGGTTCCTTTTTACCATTTTGGTACGGAACCCCAAAAAGAAAACATTTTACAAAAAAAGCAAAACCTTTTATTTGCACAGACAAAAGTGAAAACCCGTGTACAAAAAGTTAAAAACGTTATTCCAAATTTAAAACTACATCCATCGGATGGGGATTTTTGACGGGTGAACGCGTCCACGGCGCCCTCACAAAATACCAATAAAATTGTTTATTGACGCCGACGAAACGTTACGAATGAAAAAAGGGAAAATTCCGACACTGGTCTGGCTTCCAACGTTTCTTGTGAAAATAAGACAGACATAAAAATAAATTTATCACCCGAAGTAAATAAAGCGTAACATATTGCGCTTTCGAGCTGTAAAAGGTATCGCAGTTGACAGATACAGTCGTCAACTGTTGAATATAATGCGAATCGTTTCAACCTTCCTTCTTTTCTTTTTAGCGTGTCAATGAAAAGCTATATAGGTACAGGGTGGTCAAACAGTCGTGGATCAAACGAAATAGGAAAATAAAGGAGGTCATTTCCAACAAAAATTCTTTCTACAGCATGGCCATAATTCAATTGCCCTATAAGATAAGAATGTTTTTGTATAACGAGTTCTTTTACAATTAGACTAATTAAAAAAAAAATGTGATATAATACAACCGGTGTTGTATTATTACTAGATAATGTATCAGCACTACAAAAGTTCTATTGTGGGTCTGAATACCAAATTTCAAGAGCAATTAATTATTTTCCAAAAATTTTGAAGCGTTACCAAAAATTATTTCTCACTTTAAAAGCGTTGGAAATTACCTCCTTTATCTCTCTATTTCCTTTGATCCACGACTTTTTGACCACTCTGTATAGGTAGTCAGCCCAGAATTTGAACAGCATGAGGACAAAATAAATACTGCCGTAGAAAGCATACTAGAATGGTTTGAACAAAATAATTTATGTGTAAACATCTCCAAAACAAAATATATTAATTTCTGTAATTACAAAATGACAAATAAAACAATGAAAATTATTGGGCGTGGTAATGAAATTGAGGAAGTTGACTATACAAAATTTTTAGGCATAGTAATTGATAAAAATTGCAATTGGAAGAAACATATAGATAATATATGCAACAGGCTAAACAGCTTTGCATTTGCACTGAGAAACCTTAGGAAAACTGTTGGAATAAATGCCGCTCTACTGGCATATCATGGTTACGTCTCATCTGTGCTAAGATACGGCTTAATATTATGGGGTAATTCTACGGACAGTGACAGGGCTTTTATTGTGCAAAAAAAGTGCTTACGAGCTGTGTTTGGTGTAGGGCCATTAGAATCGTGCATATTAAAAGAGCATAAATTGTTATCGCTTGCATGCTTATATATACTGGATATGGGAGTGTTCGTAAAAAAACACCCTAAGCTATTTAGTAAAGCCGATAGTGAAAACATGTATAAAATCGGTAAACACTCAAGGGATCCAACCAGATTAACTATGCCTAGGTGTAGAACAGCATTTTGCCATAAAAACACCAGTCGAATGGCAATAAAGATATTTAATAAGATACCAAAGGTAATTAGAGAACTGCCTACAAATATATTTATAAAAAGGCTCAGAACATGGCTTATTGAAAATTGTTTCTATAATATTAATGAATTTCTGAATTATAATATGAATATTAATATTGCACAGACATGAATAGTGTAATTTAAATAATTTTGACATTCCTGAATTTAATTAATTTTTGACATTTGTGTAATTCAATCAATTTTGACATTCCTGTAATTTAATCAATTTTGACATTCCTATAATTTAATTAAATTTGACATTCCTGTAATTTTATTAATTTTGACTTGCCTGCATTCTTATTTTGACATTTGTAATTTCCTTTTTTTTAATGACTTTTCTAACATATTTTTTTTTAATGAATACAAATATAATTCAATAAATATGAATCGAGGCACATTCAAAAATTTGCATGCTGAATTTAATAGGCGGAATATGAAGTTCTATGAATTGTATTATGACATCTGTAAGCACCATATTTCATGCAAATAAACGATTATTATTATTATTATTTGGCTACGAGCTTTGCACCTTCAGTAGCGTCTATCAACTCCTGTAGCGTGCAGACACCAGGATACGATAAACATGATGCTAAGTGCCCCATTAACTTGCCTTCCTACCTTTACTTACATCCTGAGTTTGTTTCGCCATTTCTTCTTCTGAAGAACATCCTACTAATATTATAAATGTGAAAGTTTGTGAAGATGTATGGATGTTTGTTACTTAATCACGCGTAAACCGTTGAACAGATTTGGATATAAATTGGCACATAGATAGACCATTTCCTGTATTAACACATAGGATACTTTTATCCCGATATTCTCACGGGATCGAAACTAACGCGGGTGAAACCGCGGGGCGCTGCTAGTCACCAATAAGGTCACTTTATGTCCCGGCGTTTCCATTCACATCTACCTTGTTAGTCGCATTTCATTCATCCTCTCAACATGAGCGTAATTTTTAATATGACGTGTAAAAGTGATTCCGATATCCTATTAACAGAATAACCAACTTCATTTCATTTCATTCCACTGCGTGGGAATTGTGCATGGAGAAGTGAATCACAATGTAGTTCCGAGTATCCCCACTTGGACCACGAAGTTGCGGTAAATTGGTAGTATGAATGTAACTAGTGGTGAGCTATTGAAATAATAAAAATCGTAGGAACAATACAACACTTGAAAACGATTGTAAGCCTAATTAGTATAATGTACGTCTGTAGGAGTCGCGACCTAACTAAGTGGTACAGACCTATGCTGCTAAATTAAACACTTTATTACACTTTAAAAGTTTATTGCTAAAACGGTTGCTATGCTATGCTACACTAAATGCTTATGAATGGTTATATTATTCTATATATCCTGGAATTATTATACCTCTAATAGATGTTGTATTGACTGTATTAAGTAGCAACAGGCAGGCAGATGTTAAAGATTAAACATTTTTAATATAGAGTGAAATATATTACATTGTGAATCTAAATGATACTTTATTTATTAATTTATATGGCACTTCAACGACTTACTCACTACGACATACACAAACATAATAATAATAAAACATAATAATTAAATGTATTATTAATTATCAATTAATTGTAGACGGATAATCGTTTGAGTCATTATATTAATTTAAGATAGTGTATTCATAATCGAAGTTAATGTCATAGCCGACAGTCGTTTCGATCGACAGACATCGCGCTACCGTTGTACAAGCAAAAGGTGAATTTTGTGATTAAAGTGCTGTGGTGATATTACTGGATTAAAGTGCTGTGGTGATATTACTGGATTTTATTTCTGCAATACTTCTGAGGCTATCCCGATACGATGAAAGGTTGGTTTATTGTAACAGTCTGGCTTTTAGCCATTCGAAAATAACTGTTTTTTAATCCGTCCAACTCGAATCGAATTCCGACCCCTGTCGTACACAGGATGTTCTAGTTCCGGGGTCAAGACAAGATGTAACATGTAGGTACTGAAGTTTAAAAATAAATGACTAGGTATCACTGTTAGTGATACCTAGTCATTTATTTTGTGTACTTGTAACTCGTTATCAGCTTACGATGCCTGCCAATATTTTTTTTTAGTTGTAATATGTAACTTGTCACGCCATAACGGCGAAATGAATTTCGATGATGACGAAAACAATTCTAGAAATAATCTAGACTTCTGAGAGTCCTAAATTTTTTGAGTTTTGTTTAGTTATGTAACATCAAAAACACTACGGCACACAGGCCATGACCTCAGTTAAGATATATATAGGATAATTTTTATCCCGGTACCTAGACGTTCTCGTGGTATAATTTTCGATCAACGCGCGAGCAAAGCCGTGGGCAAAAACTAGTTCTGAACATACAGGTTAAGATTTCGATAGTTTTTCTATTTCACAAAGAACAGAATTCAATTCAATTCATTTATTAAATAACAATTTTTACATCGTGTCTGAATTTCTATAACTAAATATATAAGAAACATCATGCATTCAATCCATATTTAAATCATAGTAATAATGGCCAAATAGAAAATGTAATAGTAATAGCCATGTTACGAAGTTTAAATTCTTTTGCAAAGCAAAATTGCAGATCACCTCAGGTAAGAGGGTTCAGTAAGTCGCCGCGGACCGAAAGCATTCAAGTCTTTGCAAATGCTTACCAGTAGTAAATTAAAAAGATTCTTTGGGAATTTCTCTTATTAGCCGTAGAAGTTCTTATTTGTTTTTTTGTTCAATTTTGCAGCTTTCTTCTAATTTCTTCTTTGAACAGGCGTAAGTACCTACAGCTATTAGGTATTTAAGCAATTTGTCAGCTATGAGACTGCCTCTTTGGTCTAATGGTCACAAGTGCTACTGCTGACCTTGAAATCCTGACTTCGATTCCCAGGTCAGGCAAAGTGTTTTTGGGTTTTTCCGTCAGGAATTAGCCCGGAGTCTAGATTTGTATCTAGTTGATGGCAATAGGCTCGCCCTCTATTAAACGGGACTTAAACATAATTCGCGGAATGTGAGTGTACAGTCACGAGCACCAATATGTCAACACTTGGCAACTTTAAATTGTGTTTTTTTTTCACAAATTATCGAATGCAACGTTGAAATACGACACTATGGGTTCGAAAATACTATATTCCTACCATTAAAAAATTTCATTAAAAAATAAAGGAGAAAATCGTCTTTGAATAAAGCCAAGTGTATACATACTTTTGCTCGTGACTGTACACCCCTGCCCAACCCTTCGGATAAAAACGGCATGATAGTGTTCATCTACAAGTTAAGTGTAAGATAAAGTACACAACATACTCGTAAGTCAACGTTGCCTTGTGAAAATATTATTAAGGCAACACCGTCGTTGAAGGAAAAAGTTAGGTCTCAAAGTCTAGGAATTTTGCAATGAAAATTCTTATTTATCGCTGTCCTTTCTTCCCGAGAATTTTACACTGTCGACGAGACTACAAAGTATAGAAGTACATACTAAACACACACACAGGGCACACTACAAAGTATACGTATAAGTTAAAGGGAATGAGTCTTTGATGAATAGCGCTGTCCACCACAACTGTCAATAGTTTATTTCATTCAGAAATTCTGATACAAATGAATGTACGTACGTGTACTGTACATACATCCAGAAAACCACAGAACATGTACAGCACGCACATCAGAACGAAACGGACAGAAATATGTCAATTTGTACGATCGACTCGGACGCGCCATTGTTAGGGTGGCTTTTGTTAAACGTCACAGATGACTACGCACAGCCTCCGTTGGTTATCAGTATCGGTACGTTTTCCACAGAAATGGAGTGCTTAGAATTTTTTGACGTTGATGAGGAAACGACTGGTTTTTTCGTGGTGATGTGAGGAAAACAAATGAATTGATATTATGATTTTTTCAAATATGTGTTTCGGAACAAAATACGCCCACAATTTTCCAGAATTCCTCTCGACCCATTTTTACCTACAGGTCCCCCTAATTCACTACTTGATCACTTAAGGCTGCGCCGATCGCCAAGTGGCGCCCTCGTCGTCAATCACTAAAACGGAAAATAGTGGCCACTATTATCCGTTTTAGTGATTATAATAAAACTAGACAATCTAAAACTACCATTTATAATAATATTAACGTATAATCTTGTGGAGCACAACTTAACGTGCTTATTTTCTGCATTTTCATTGTAAAATAAAACAAATAACCAAACATACGATGAGGGCGCCACTTGGCGGTCGGCGCAGCCTTAACAATTCCTTACATCGAAACCACGTCAATTCCGTACCTTAACACGACATTTGCTATTAACGTATTCTCTATGACACAATGGCGTGGTTTGAACTGTCAATACAAGTTGTCCGTACGGTTGACATTTAGATTCCTTGCCGTTAACAAGACACGATAGGTATAAACGTGGTTTGGACGAAGTTGGGGCCCTGGTATATCTACGCTTTTAGGTGGATTCCAGTGAAAACGGTTTAACAAAAAACAATGGTTTCCAAAAACTCATTTCCATATCATAATAACATTATTATTGATGATTTTCCGGTAACAGTCCTGAAACAGATTTTTGACAACTGAAAAAATAAATTATAACTTTGAGCTGTCTCATATTATAAATATGTAATTTATAATATGAGACAGCTCAAAGTTTCATTGATAAGCTTTAAATACAGAGTGACACGCGACATCGACGGCCAACCTGTTATCATGGATTTAGTACAAACGCCAGCACGTCAAGGTACTACAATCTGTCAAATTTCGTTAATAGATTTCAACTTTATCGCTAAAGCGTAACGTTCAAAGTTGATTGGGAAAATTTGACAGTTTCGGGTAGCTTGATGTGCTTCTGTTGGCGTCTGTACATGATTCTGAAGCACCCTTCGTTTAAATTGAAAAAAATTTAAAGCTGGAAAATTGAATGTCTCGCAAGCTATTAAAAAAAATTGATGTTCTATACATTTTGACCGCGTAGGTATTGCACTTTTCTATGAAAGACAAAAAAAAATCTACGCTACAGGGTCAGAATCATGTACTGAGTTTATTGGTACAGTTTGCGCGTCGTATGTCCCTACCACCCCGTATATTTCGTTCCGGAAATTATATAAGTACCATTACTGAAATAACGGCACAGTACGGCACTACAGTCGCGCTTTCAATAATACGAGTTGCTCTTTAAATATTCAAGTGACACCAATCCAGAATATAAAATGTAGGTTTTACACGTTTATTGCTTTTTCGAAGGTAATTTATTACGTGATCATTTTGGTAACAACCTCCTGCCTCGGAAGCGCTGGTCTTTAATCTGAAACTGGTATTTGTATAATATGGGTAGTACCTACAGTTCTAGTATATCCTTATCAGTACCTACATATTATAAAACTACCGTTTTGCTGGTATTCAGTTGCATCCGGTTAGACTGGAAGTCGACCCAAACATAGTTGGGAAAAGGCTAGGCAGATAATGAGTACATATTATGAAATAAACTGCCGCCCGTCGCGTATGTCTGCCTGTGTGAACGCGCTAATCCCTCAATCTACCTGTGGGATTTGAAAAATTATTTTTCCTATCTGCAATAACGTCCACAACCCAGTTACTGGGTAATACGATACCCCTTGGTAAGGCTGGTTGTCAGACTTTCCGGCTTCTGACTGCCCGTAACGACTGTCAAAGATCCACGAATGACAGCCGGGACCAACGGCTTAACGTACTTTCCGAGGCATAGAGGGGTCGAATGTCTTCTTTTCGCTAAGCGAAAATGAAGTACCTAATAGCGCGGGCGGACGATGCGCAGCGGCGCGGTGGGTTGGTTGCCAAAATATCACGCGGACGAAGTCGCGGGCAGAAGGTAATTACTAATATAAATGCGAAAGTAATCCTGTCTGTCTGTTACCTTTTCAAGGCTAAACCACTAAACCGATTGTTATGAAAGACATACCTACGTAGCCTGGGACGTGCAGAGAGAACAGCAGTGGCGAATGGAGAATTTATGACAGAGGTACCTAAGCCGGAGCAAAAAAAAAAGCATCTAGGCGTTTTGCAATGTTTTAACTGTATGGTGTATTAAATACCTACAGTATGATGTATGATATTATGATTATATTTCATCATTCTGAATTTTCGAAGGGATTAAGCCGGTGGGAATCGAGTTGTACCTTGAATGGTACCTTCGCCACTGGAACATAGGTTACTTTACAACCTGGTACTTATTATAAAGTAACACTTTTCAATAGAAACTTCAAAGAGCAAAGTGCAATCAGCGTGTGGGCTCTAGTTTTTAAGTAGTAACATCAAATGTATGTATGTAATGCAGACAGAATTAGTCGAAGTGAGGGATTACTGACCGATTCAACACCCAGTGCGAGTGTGGTGCTTCTTGTCAGACCTCTTGCTGGAGTGTCCTAAGTGCCCGTTCACCTGTACCTGGGATGACCTAAAAATGACGAATATCCCACTGATGCCGCAACGTGTAACGTGGCCATTTACTGGGCTCAAACTATATAATGTATATAAAAAAAAAAACGACGAGGAAGAGTACCATTGACACGAAAAGAAGACGAAGAAGAACATTAAATGTTAGGTTCCCTTCATCTTCTATCACCCTATCCTCTTCGAAACATTTCGCTCGACCTCCAACCCCAATATCGATAAACAATAAAAATCTATCAATGAATAGCTACTAGGTATCTATCTTATCTGTGGATACAGATACGCTTATTCCAGCTCTAAAGCCCAATTGACATTCCAATTATCGAAAAAGCGGCACCGACCGCATTTGACTGCCATTGACACAATCACAATTTGCGGAAATATTATAGAGATGACCAAGGTATTTTTAGCTTCACGTTTTAATATTAGTACCTACATTAGTATGATTAAATTTTTTTATTGATTGAGAATGGAATTCATCCTGTAAATCCATCCAGAAAATACAAACATATAGAGTTCACAGGGAACATTATAAGTTTATTAATAAATTTTAACATTTTGTACTCTTTAGGTACTTATTAGTTAAAGCTTAACTGTCAAAAATGTCTAAAACGACGTAGTTTTAGCACTGTTTTATTAGCTTCGCTTGTAACTAACTAACAAACAATGTACAGACGCCAGCACAACAAGCTACCCTAAACTGTCAAATTTTCCCAATCAACTTTGAACCCTATTCTTTAGAGATAAAGTTGAAAATCTATTAAAGAAATTTGACAGATTGTAGTAGCTTGATGTGCTGGCGTCTGTACAAGTAACAAGAATATAATATTTGCAAATGTTAAAACTAAAAGTATGAATTTTATAAGTGAGTTTTTGAATCCAATTTAAGTTAATTTATTATAATAAGATCGAAAAAAAAAATTGCCTCCTTTCTGCAACTGTTTCTATCGTTATACTGCTACTAGTACACAGAACCTACTTAATTTATATACCATTGTATAGATAATATAATGGAGATTAGTTCTGTACTTTTCAAAAATTTATTTAATGCAGTAGAAAGGAAAAGAGCCCGGTCAAGTGCTAGTCGGACTCGCGCACCGAGAGTTCCGTACTTTGTAGGTATGTAAATAGTTTATCACGGATTTTTTTTAATGTACCTACAAATTCACGGTTTTCGGATTTTTTCCTTTACTTGTGCTACATGATCTTGCTTCTTGCCATATTTCATGATTCTAGGTCAACGGGAAGTACCCTATAAATTTTGATTCCCTTGAGAGTGAGTAGGTATACGTTTTTTGCGACATAAACGGCCGTATCTTTTTTTACGTTAACATAAAAGTTTAATTTTTTCACAGCTTCAAGAGACTGTAGACTTGAGTATATGGTTTTAATTTCAACTCGATACCTTCACGCGTTCCCAAGATAAAGGGTCTTGACAGACAGACTGACGGACGGACGGACAACCAAGTGATCCTACAAGGGTTCCGTTTTTTTTCTTTTGAGGTACGGAACCCTAAAAACATCAAAATATTTCTAAAAAAATTCCCGTCAATCAAATGTGAAACCTGAAAACATTGTAGCTTGCGAAAAAATCAATTAATTGAGTCGATTGCATATAATAGATTCGTTTCACCCATAGGAGGAACCCTATTGAAAATGGCTCTTTTATTCAAAGAAGTTTAATTATAAATTAATAAAAAACTAACTAATATAATACCTATACCTATGGTTATTTAAATACGATCAAATAATCAATAAGAGTCGTGCATTTTTGGATTTTATTTATAATTTTTTGTGCGTGTAAAAGTGTGTTTTTTTGGACTAGGTACATCGTTTTTAGACATTTAATTTTATGACATGTTTTTTTTTCTAAAAATAGACCGCCTTTACCAATTCCATTGCGTAGCTGGACCTTTGAAAAGGTAGGTACTAAATATACTTTTTCGTCTCGGAAAAGGTCTCTTTTTCTAAGCTATGCAGTACTGTGCGATCTGCGAAGATAAAAGAATCTTATACGTTACTTTTAGCCAAGATGGCAGGAACAGACAAGGATTCTGCCATAAGCTAATTTTATCATCACCATTCCGTCTATCTCGATTTTACTAAATAAAAGTTTATTTTTTCATGGCTTCTGTTAACCAAACTTTTATTTGGTTTTTAGACCCTACCGCTGTTATCATAAAGTCCACATTACATCACCAACAAACAATAGAACGTGCATTCAAAGGCATGATTTGACCTAACCTAGCACTAGAAGCGGCAACCCAAATCGATATCGATACACTAGCAATTTAGCCCCAATCACTTCAAGCCAAACTGTACTTTCCATAAACCTCAGTATATCTACGTAGTGTGACGGCGAATCTGATTGTCAATACTGGTGATTATGGCATGTCGCCAAGAATCCGTTATGTTGGTCTATGTGGGAAGGTCGTGGCTGTGTGTCACGTTGATCACACCCTAATGATGATGACGTAGTTAGGTTATAGAAGAGCTGCATTTTGTATTTTGTTGAAAATAATTTAGTTCAGTGTTGTTTGTGGATTACTAGAGATCGGATATTCGGATGCATATTTACCTAAAGTGAATTTTAGCTCTGAATGTATGGAAGCGGCTTCTTAAAATATTTTTTCTGTGAAAAAAATCCCGGGATGCCAGGAACACCGGGAATGCATAACTAGTCGGGTGTGTAGTATGGAAGGAAGGAACTACATAAATAAAATTATTCTAAATATAATTATGTAGTCCGTTATCTTGACGTTGTTTGCTATTGCAGTTTGGTATCTACCTACCTACTTTACAATATTAGGTAGGTAGATATGCATCTGATGCTAGTCAGGAAAAACACAAAATTTCGGAATCTCGGGATTTTTACGATCGATACAAAAATGGCATTCCATATAAGCCAACATTTGAAAGTAAGTAGATAAATAAACAAACTCGCATCCGATTCTATAATCAGAAACCTAAATATGTCGATCCCGGATCCGCGGGATTTTCGATACAAAAGTGCATTCCATATTAGCCAACATCTCAACTTTAGGTGAATATGCATCCGAATATCCGATCTCTATAGATTACAGTCTCGATGCTTGTCTGGTGGTTTTAAAGTTGGTAGGTATGTCACCAATTCTAGAATTTGTCCTCTGAAAGCATGATACTGTTTCTTTCACCGTCTGCCAAACTCTAGCTTAGCTTGTGTAGCTTTTTAGGAATCCGTACCCAAAATGTACCAACGGAACCCTATTACTAATACTAAGGCTTCGCTGTCCGTCCGTACGTCCGTCATAGGGCTTGGACCGTAATAGGTACAGTCACGAGCAAAAGTATGTATACACTTGGCTTTATTCAAAGTCGATTTTCTCCTTTATTTTTGAATTAAATTTTATATTAGTAGGAACATAGTATTTTCGAACCCATAGGTTTATGTAAAGTGTCGTATTTCAACGTTGCATTCGTTATTTAGTGAAAAAATCGCGATTTAAAGTTGCCTAGTGTTGACATATTGGTGTTCGTGACTGTACCTAAGTACCTAAATATTTGAAAATTTCACAGAGTGTGTGACACACTACTATGGCCACTCATCATCATCTGCCTAGCTTTTTTAATCCAACTATGTTGGGGTCGGCTTCCAGTCTAAACGGATGCAGCTGAATACCAGTATTTTACATGGGGTGACTGCCTATCTGACCTCCACAACCCAGTTACTAGGCAATACGAAACCCCTTGGTAAAACTGGTTGTCAGACTTTCGGGCTTCTGACTACCCGTAACGACTGTCAAAGATCCACGAATGACAGCCGGGACCAACGGAGGAGTCTCGGTATGTAAAGATGGTGACCCACCCACAGACCAACCGCGGCAAGCGTAGCTTAACCTGATCGATCGACCTGTGCTGCTGTTACTACCATGGCCACTATAAGATCAAATAATAAAAATAAAATAAAGTCAAACATTAAAGGCGGTACCTATTACAAGAAACGTACCTATTGTTTTTATGTGAGTCCGACTCGCACTTGGCCGCTTTTTCCGGTTATATTGCTTGAAAAATAAAACATGCGAGTGAAGCAACGGTTGGAGTATGATCTATATTTTACATTTGGACTTAAGCCTTTATAAACATAACTAGCTGCGCCCCGCGGTTTCACCCGCATAAGTGTCGATCCCGTGAGAATATCGGGATAAAAAGTAGCCTATATGTTAATCCAGGGTGTCGGCTACCTCCGCACAAAATTTTATCAAAATTGGTGCAGCCGTTTGAGCGTGAAGAAGTAACAAACACATAAACACACACACACAAACTTTCGCCTTTATAATATTAGTGTGATTAATTAAAAATTCATGATTCATTTTACAATACATTACTTTAATATTAATCTTATTTAAATAGAAACTCCCATCGTTTTCTTACATGATTAATTTTAATTGAAAAATTCTGCTACTGATAGATGCCAGTTAGATTGATAGCAGATCTAAAAACAGTTGGTCTATCCTACATCAGGTTCAGATCTAGCATTTCGGGTCCGGCTTAGGTACGTAATTTAGGTCTAGCTTTTCAATATGGAAAGGGATTCAATATGTATATTGGAAATGGACAAAACAGCTGCGCCACAATAATATTTGTCTACGGTCCAGGTTTACATTATGAGACAATGGTTAGAAATAGATTATGTAGGTATTCGATGTCCATATTTGTATATAGGATGGCATCCACATCGACGCACACTCTTTTACCATGAATTCAGTATGTGATTCTGGACACCCATGCGTTGAAATGTTTCGTCGGTTATTAAAAAAAAATCTACGGTTTCCTTATAAAGTGCAATATCTACCATAATCAGCCTATAATGTTCCCACTGCTGGGACACTGGCCTCCTCTCGGTGAGAGGGAGTGGGCCGTAATCCACCACGCGGGCCCAGTGCGGATTGGCAGATGTCACATGTGTTCGAATTTTTGGTCTACATGGTCAAAATGTATGGAACAGGTGTATTATTTTTAAATAACCGAAGTAAACTTTAAAAAAAAATCTGGTCAAAACTGCAAAAGATATCTAAAATAAAATACAACTTTTCGAAATCAAGTTAAGTCAAAACAGGCAAGTGTCTGTTTGCAACGTCAAAATAACAGCTTTTTACTAAATGCATTTGAAAGTATATACGGTACCTACTTAAAACAGAAAAAAACTGTTTCTAAAATGTTTGTCTGTGTGTATGTTCCGGCTACTCTTCGAAATGGCTGGACTGATTTTGATGAAATTTGGTATGGGGAGATTTTGAACTCTGAGTAACGAATAAATGCTTTCTATTTTACCCACAGCGAAGTACACGACTACATACTCGTATTATCCATTGCACCTCGCATTGGTTCAGCTTGCCGCAAAATAAGAGGTCAGCTAGTACTGGAAAAGTATAGCTTGGTATGTCGCCGTGTTTGCATACTTTACATACTTATAATTGCAGCCAAGCGTAGTACCTACATTCATTTAACAAATAAAATGATGTAATTAATGCTCTTGTCACCGCCGGGGTGCCAGCTGTTTTAGAACCCAATGGCTTGGCACGCGACGATGGGAAGAGACCAGACGGAATGACCATAATGCCTTGGAAGGTTGGTAGGCCTTTGGTGTGGGATGCAACGTGTGTCGACACCCTTGCGCCATCCCATCTTCCAAGCACGGTGAGCTGTGCTGGGGCAGCTGCTGCAGGTGCGGAAAACCTCAAACGGCGCAAATACTCCAATCTCTTTGGAACGTATATGTTTGAGCCGTTTGGGGTTGAAACTCTAAGGCCATGGGGCCCGAGTGCCCACGTAGTATTTCAAGACATCGCCAAGCGGTTGGTCGACTCTTCACGTGACCAGAGGGCTGGCCTATTTTTTGGCCAAAGAATCAGCATTGCCATACAACGTGGCAATGCTGCCAGTCTTTTGGGCACGTTTCCTGTTGACAGCGATGCGGATGAATTTTTTGATGCCCTTTGATTCTTTCCTTTCCTTTTTATATACTTGTACATATTCTTATTATTATTTTAATACTGTACATAAAGTAATATTTTTTTTAGTATGGATTGTAATTAAACAAAGATAGCGCTGCAAGTAACAACTTCCTTGATGAACAAATAAAACTTTCAACGAAAGCACCACACAAAGTTTATGCTGTTCGGTTATAGGTACTATCGATCAAAGTGGGCTTCGGCTATCGGATATATTGCCGCAAAGTTTAGCCGGTTATTAATCCTGCTGTAAATGTGTGATAGTCGACTCAATGTTATTGGTTTTACATGTTGGTTCAAACAGGTGTTCGAAAATTATAGTTTTTAGCGTTCCCTTTGGGTACGGAATTCTAAAAACTATTACTAAGCCTTCGCTATCCGTCCTTCTGTCTGTCCATCCGTCCGCCCGTCCATGTGTCTGCCAGCGGGCTGTATCTCCTGAACCGTAATAGTTAGACAGTTGAAAATTTCACAGAATGTGTAGGTACCTATTTCTATTGCCGCTATCACAATAAAAATAAAATAAAGTTTAAAAATTAAAGTTTATAATTTAGTTTTTAACTTTATTTTATTTTTAACAAGAAACGTGTTTTTTGGCGTTTTTTGCCTTGTGTTACGGAACCCTTCGTGTGCGAGTCCGACTCGCACTTGGCCACTTTTTTTAGAGAAACGTGGACTATGAACATGTTTTGGTTATGAATAGGTACGGAATGATGTGATAGGGAGCATTGAAAGTTCATCCACGAGTGTAATGATACTGGCTTAGCTGACTGGTTAATCTTTTGACTACGCCATTAATTATTCTCACGTAGAGCCCTACCCGCACGGAGGAAACAGAATTCTCAATTAACGGTCTTCACCAATCGAACCCGATTTCGAATAAAAAATGTACAAGCAATCGCCCATTTTGGAGCTACACTAAACACGACTCTCCGGTTATCGTCGGGTTATAAAGACTCACGAAGCTTTTACGAAATTCCAATACAGCGTGTAGGAATTTCCTAAAAAGTGCGTGTAAAGTTCTTGCGTGCCTTAACGAAATAGCTTGAATACCTACTGTGGGAGTTACTTGAGCATGTAAAGGAGCTGGCTATAAAGTGTGTATCAGTAAATAATCAGCCGTCTCATACATTTGGGTCGAGTAGGTATTGAAGTTTTGTATGGCACAAGCATGCATAATCAGCCTATAATGTTCCCACTGCTGGGACACAGGCCTCCTCTTGGCAAGAGGGAGCGGGCCACAATCCACCACGCGAGCCCAAAGCGGGTTGGTGAAGTTTTTTATGGGACAGTTTATATTTTTTTCGCGATTACGATGTTGGTCCCGTGCAGAAAGTTGTTCAGTTTCATGGTCTGTACCTACTATTCAGCCGTTACAGAGAAAATTTACAATTTAGGTTGAAAAAGGACCTATTTATTAAGATTTTTTCCCAAAATTTGGGAAAGTTTATTAAACTTTTAAACAATACAATGTATTTGTGATGACCTTAAGTACACCATATATTTTTTATATGGAAAACGCAGAAAAAGATTTATCTACAATTTTCTTTAAACTTACAGTGTTTTTGGGATTTGAGCGAGGTAATCCCCTTAAATATATCCACGCCTTTCTAATACATGCTCTTGTCACCGCCGGGGTGCCAGCTGTTTTAGAACCCAATGGCTTGGCACGCGACGATGGGAAGAGACCAGACGGAATGACCATAATGCCTTGGAAGGTTGGTAGGCCTTTGGTGTGGGATGCAACGTGTGTCGACACCCTTGCGCCATCCCATCTTCCAAGCACGGTGAGCTGTGCTGGGGCAGCTGCTGCAGGTGCGGAAAACCTCAAACGGCGCAAATACTCCAATCTCTTTGGTACGTATATGTTTGAGCCGTTTGGGGTTGAAACTCTAGGGCCATGGGGCCCGAGTGCCCACGTAGTATTTTGAGACATCGCCAAGCGGTTGGTCGACTCTTCACGTGACCAGAGGGCTGGCCTATTTTTTGGCCAAAGAATCAGCATTGCCATACAACGTGGCAATGCTGCCAGTCTTTTGGGCACGTTTCCTGTTGACAGCGATGCGGATGAATTTTTTGATGCCCTTTGATTCTTTCCTTTCCTTTTTATATAGGTACAGTCAACAGCAAAAGTAGATGATCAAAATCAGAAATTCAATACTAATGAACGGAGTTCGCGTCAGAACTGTGGGGCGTCGAAGTACTACTACTTAGAATACTTACTACGTAGAATACTTTTGAATCACTTCGACGCCACACAGTTCTGACGCGAACTCCGTTCATTAGTATTGAATTTCTGACTTTGATCATCTACTTTTGCTGTTGACTGTACTTGTACATATTCTTATTATTATTTTAATACTGTACATAAAGTAATGATGTAATAAATAAACTTCATACATGCTGTAATATAAAAACCAAACAGATTGTTTGTTACGCAATGATGACAACCACGCCAGTTGTACAACTGGCACAAAAATTTAGGTTATTCAGTGTCAGACAATAACGCTGAAATGACATCCCACTACGCACAGGCATTAAAAAAGTAATCTAAAAAACGTATAGAGACTGAACATTCCCATCTGTCATTCTGTGTTGAGATGACACAACTAAAATAAGCTTGCTTTATCGGATTATATCTCGGCTCGGGTTTATATTTGGGATGTACGTGAAACATAAAGGAATAAACATTATAATCGTTCCATGTGTAGGTTATTCAAATACTAGCTCATAGTACGATCTTACCTATCTGACGGATCATTAGAAGATGAAATGAAATTAAGTTTATTTGCAAGAATTGTAGTACAGACGCCGGGCACATCAAGCTACCTGAAACTGTAAAGTTTTCCCAATCAACTTTGAACCTTAGGCTTTAGAGATAAAGTTGAAAATCTATTAAAGAAATTTGACGGTTTGTAGTAACTTGATGTGCTGGCGTCTGTACATTACAGATCGTCGGGTGTTTTTATTAACACTTTGTAAAACAATTTACTTAAACTAGCATGCTAAATTATTGATTACATTAATTAAATAAATGAAGCTAATAAAATTCGTAAACGTTGGTTTCTTGCATACATACTATATGTGTGTGTGTGTATACCAAAGGACACTTAGGCGTCGAAGTACTCGTCCGCATCGCTGTCATCCGGAAACGTGCCTTGAAGACTGGCAGCATTGCCACATTGAATGGCAATGCTAATTCTTTGGCCAAAGAACGACCCAGCCCTATTAGAATATTATAATCATGATACATGCACAGAATTTTTACTATTATGCATAAATAATTGTTTATTTAATAAATTTGTTATACTGATTGTGGTAGAAAATTGTGGTCACATTACAAATCTACTCATGCACACAGTCGCAACAAAAAAAAATCTTATATCCTTGATTTACGGTCCATTTTTGTTTGTTTTAACTGTACAGCAGAAGTGTAACTGTAATTTATGTAGTTTTTATTATGTTCGGGATAAAAAATACCTAGGTATATTAAAAATTACAGTAAGCGATTCTGAAAAAAGTACTTACTTTCAAAATGTGCATTAATTCAGTTACACATTGTAGATAATCACGAGGTATAAAAAGATAAACAAGATCAATATAAGGAAATAACAAATACTTTTCCTTCCGTCTTCCGTCTTCCGAAGTATCGACGCTTCACTGAACAGTTAGCTAAACTGTTCAGTGAAGCATCGATACTTCCCAATGGCACGACGATGTTTTAATGAGTCAACTTAATGTTACCGTCGCAGATCGACTCTCAATCAAGGTACCGCTCCACAGCGGCCTAGGTACGTCTTAGCTACGCACATAAAATAAAACAAATTAAATTAAAAGTATAATAATATAATATAAATAATAAAAAATAATATAAAGAAATAGTTAAAGTAAAATTATAACCTCATGCAAAATTCAAAAGCGTTTATTTTGGGAAATAAAAATTGCAACTTTGATGTAAAAATTTTTTTTTTTTGGTTTCGATACTTAGTACTATGTTCAACGTGCGTATCAACATAAAATATCTACTTTAGAAGAAAATCGCTTTTGAATCTTGCGTGTACGGTATTTACATATCCTCGTGACTGTACTTAGCTTGTACAATGTACATACATAAACTCACGCTCACGCATAACAGCATAATCAGCCTTTAATGTTCCCACTGCTGGGACACAGGCCTCCTCTCGGTGAGCCGTAATTCACCACGCGGGTCCAGTACGGGTTTGGCTTCACATGGGCCAGGCAGAAACTACGCATTACTTTTTAGTTTTGTTTTATGTGAAATTGTAGGCGGGATCCACAGCGATCCACGGTCACGCGACGCAGGAGTGCGGCTGGCAAACAAATGAACCGCGTAGCAAAAGTGGTAAAACTCTCCGTGCATACCCTACATAGCTGTGGACGGTCGACTTTACGAAGTATTCGACTTGAGGAAACAAATGATATCTTTTACGTGTGGAGTTGGCTTGGAGTTTGGTGTTTTGTATTAATGAACGGAAAACTAAAACTGTTGGCAGTCAATTTTACTACTTAATATTCGATATTTGTCAATGTCTGAAGTTTCCAGTCATCTCTTCTTCTTGGTCGCGCACTTCATTACTGAAGGTCGTGTCCCTGAAAGGCCTTCGTGGCTTTATGCACGATGTTCTTCCACTTCGTTCGGTTCTCAGCTTCTCTTAGGGCTGTCGTAACAGAAAGTCCAGTGAGGGCGTTGGTCTGACCAGCGGTTAGGTGATCGTGCGCGAGGACTTTTCCCATCTACCTTGCCCATCACCACCGACTTTTCTCCACTTTTTTTTTCACTCTACACATTTTCATCAATTTCTGTGGTCTCACTTTTCGACTTTTCAACTTTTAACCTTTCTCTGCCGTGACTTTTATTTAAAAGTATTAGGTTTTGTAGGAACGGTTTACGAGCTCTCAGGGTACCGGGCTGTCGTGTACATTCAACAATGATTTGTAGAAATCTTTCTACGTGCTTATTACATTTTTTCCTTGTCACTTTTGCTTGTCAGCCAAATCTGACGTCTGCTGTTTTTCTGCCTTCTCAATTCGTATTGGGATTATAATGTTATGCCATTATCTTAATAATTATTTAATTCAATTTTTATTCAGTAACAATTCACATGGCGTTTGAATATAATCCAGCATGAAACATTAAAAACATTATTCGATGTAGGTGTAAATATGAATATAGGCAATTCAATTTAATTTGGAAAATATTATTCTATAAATAAGGTTAATTTTACCGTCCCAACAATTTGTAAATATGTGGGCAGAACTTATTAAAAAGCCTTCCAGAGAAGCTATTAAAAAATATCATTACATTAAATAATGCGGTACACTAAGAATGAAATATAATTTTGTTCTCAACTTCTAACTATAATTATATTAAAGATGTCGGTGTCCTCTCCAGGAGATCATACGTAATTTAATAATAATCTAAACATAGTAACGAAGAATTTTTGTCCGTTTTGTTCTGGATTGGCGCTAAAACGGCTGAACGGATTTGGATGAAATTTGGCACACATAATTATAGTTTACTAGCTGCGTCCAGCGGTTTCACCAGCATAAGTTTCGATCCCGTGGGAATATCGAGATAAAAACGGTTCACGCGTGATTGAGTAACAAACATCCGAACATCTTCACAAACTTTCACATTTATAATATTAGTAGGATAACCTGGATTAACGCATAGTGATAAGGTACTTTTAATTCCGGTAGTACGTTCCCGGGGGATGTTTTTCGACATCCACGCGGGCGATGCCGCAGGCAAGAGCTAGTTTGTTATAAGGCAAAAAAACTTTTGAAATATTATCACCCTGAAAGCATTTAGCGTGAAATAGGATAATTATACGGTCTAGTTGCTCCGTGGTTCCGCAGTTAATGTGAAAGTAATTTCTACCGACTAACTTGAACCTGTTTAATGTCTTCTGATAATGTATCTCTTCATTATCTTTATTGTCGTAATAAAATATATTGTCTGTATTAAAACGTGCTTGGCAGATTATTAATCGTAGAGAATTGCATGTGAGGAATATGAGTATCCATACTAATATTATAAATTCGAAGGTAACTCTGTCTGTTTGTATGTTACCTTTTCACGCCTAAACCACTGAACGGATTTCGATAAAATTTGGCAGAGAGATATATTGCATTCCGGGGAAGGACAGGATAGTTTTTATCCCGATATTCGACAGATCGACACTTATGTGGGTGAAACCGCGGGACGCTGCTGTAGTGCTTGATAAAGTATGAATGTAGATCAAATAGAGATCAAAGAAGGGTTAGATATATTCTGGTAATTGTAATTGTTTATTGTTAATTAAAACGGTAACACCAATTACATTAATTAACATAAAATAAAATAAAAAAAAACAGGTATGGTAGATATAAAATTTCAACTACTAACATATAATAGAGGACACCCTAGCATACTTCTTCTCACAAAACATCAGACATACAAAACGAAAAAGACACAAGACAAAATGACAAGACGAAATGACTAGAGAGAGGTGAATACTGAAAAGATTATTAATAGAGAAGATGTATGGGAAAAGAAGACATGTTGCGCTAACTTGAAGCAAATAGGGATAAGGGCAGGAGGATGCTGATCATATAAAGATGTAGTTGCTTAGGGGGTGTTCATTTATTACTATTTATTTTAGGGAGATGGTCCGAACAAGTGTTATTTTTTCTTAAATGGAGGTGGGAGTAGTCTAGATTGTTCTTTTACGCAAATCACAAAAGTAAGCAAATATTCTAAGAATTTCGGTATAGATACTGATCTTACGTAAGATTGAAAGGGAGGCAGCGGGTTCATCTAAGTCTTATTTTTTCTTACGTAGGCGGAGGGGGTCAGAAAGCGGTCAAAATTGTCTTACGTAATAAATGAACAGCTCCTTAATACTCTTCATTATGTGAGAACAGTGGTGGCCCAGTGGTAACGGTCGCGACCGAGTTGTAGGTTCGAACACAGGCAGGCGCTTTACATTGTGTAATAATTATTTCATCACCACTGATCTCAAAACGGTGAAGGAAAACATCGTGAGGAAACTGGCATGTCCTAAAACCAAAAATTCAAAGACATGTAAGTACCATCTACCTGGCCCGTATTGCGAGTGTTGTGGATTACGGCCCACTCCGTGTCACCGAGAGTAGGCCCGTGTCCCAGCAGTGACAACATTATAGGCCGATTATACTATGCTGCGCTACTCTAAATCGGTATAAGAGCAGATGGTGATGGTGATAATGATAACAAAAATATTCACCTGCATATGTTAGCTTTTTTATTAGAGCTCTTCATTAATCATTATCATCATAAACTGAAGAGTGAGGAAAACTAAACACTTTTAAGCTGACTTCTTCCTGCCCCTGTCCCATGTTACTTGGGATCGACGCAACACGTTTTTAGTGTTCCGTACCCAAAGGGTAAAAACAGGACCCTATTACTAAGACTCCACTGTCCGTCTGTCACCAGGTTGTATCTCATGAACCGTGATAGCTAGACAGTTGAAATTTTCACAGATAATGTATTTCTGTTGCCGCTATAACAACAAATACTAAAAACAGAATAAAATAAATATTTAAGGGGGGCTCCCATATAACAAACGTGATTTTTTGCCTTGTGGTACGGAACCCTTTGTGTGTGCGAGTCCTACTCGCACTTGACCGGTTTTATTTCTTTCATTATCCACTGCAAGCCGTCACGCTATCACTCCCTTTTCTTTCATATTATTGCCCACACATTCCATCCATGTTTTGTTTAGCCTATGACCATGCTCTTCACTACATTTTTTATCATCGATAGACAATCGCTCCTTTGTCTATATCCGGCGCTCCTTTGTCTATTTCCAATTATCATAAAAACTAATCGAACAAAAGTAAATTAAATTAAAGTTCATTTCTACTTCCATCACTGTTCATGTAGTGACGTGGTTGCCACATATTATCGATCAGCAAACCACGCCGGTTCGCAGAAACACTGTAACAAAATTATTTACTTGGAATTTCTATAATTACCCTATATTTATGTTCCTTTTTATAACTAACGTGGAATTGAAACGTTTCTTTGTTGTAAACATTTGTTATCTATAATTGAGGTCTAATTCTATAGCAGAGTCAGCCTATAACTTAGACAAAGAAAAGTATAGACGGCGGGTAGCTCCATTTCATTTCCACAAGAAAAGGATAAAGTATTGAGTTATTATAAGTAACAGAAAAGGATAAAGCTATACTATTTCCGTCTCTCAGTGCGTGCCCGTTTTTTCAAGACGGCTACATATGTAGCCCATGTTAGTTAAGTTAGTTTTTTGTCTCATGTGTGGCCACGCTACCCGATGCTCTATAGCTTTCTTACTCTAAGGCCTATAATGTCCCCAGTGCGTGCTGGGACACAGGCTTCATCTCTTCGAGAGAGAGTGGGCTGTAATCTACAACGCGGGCCCAGTGCGGGTTGGTAGATGTCACATGTCTTCGGATTTCTGGTTTTAGGACATACCGGTTTCCTCACGATGTTTTCCTTCACCGTTTTGAGTTCAAAATGATTGTCTAATTCTATAATTGGCTTTAATCTTTCTATGTCTGACCGATTAGGCTGACCTAAATTGGTGGATTCTTGGGTGTTCCAGGTATCGTTCTACCTGTCAGTGATAATTACTGCTACTAATTCATGATTAATTCCATTTTCCTACAAAGCTCTTTTGGTCTTAGTTATAACCGATTGTTCCCTCTGAAAGAACATAATGTCTTTCCGATTTCCTTACCTCAACCACTAATGGTCTTAACCATTAACATTAAACCCTTATCTAAACATAAAGGGTGGCAGGGATAACTAGACTCTGGACTTAGCGTAGAAATATTTCATCGGATAACAAAAATAAATAAATCTGAAGTTTCATGGAAAACTGCAATACCTACTCGGTCAAAATGTATGGAACAGCGAATTTTTTTTTTAATATCCGACGAAAAATTTCATTTCAAATTTTCATTTCATACCTATTCATTTATTGGCGTTCCACAAGGTAAAACAAGATATTAACAAAAGGCTTAGAGCTAAGAGCCGTTGTAGGCCCTGTCAGGGCACAGCACATTTTAATAATGGGGGTTCAGAATCATGTACTAAATCTATGGTAACAGGCTGCGCGGCGATGTCCCTGCCACCCTGTAGACAAAGCTATAAAAAAAGTTGTTCCTATGCTATTAACAGTCGGTTCGACAATTACGACATTACTCCAGCTTTGAAGAATTTTGTACCAACGTTTTTCCTATTTTATGTATTGTCAGCGACACTGAATATGATTCATGATAGTCACTGCGGAAATGCTAAAGATTCTTATCATTTGGCTTAGATTTATTTGAGGTTAGTTTTTTCTTTCACGACGTAGAAGCTGCGAGCATAGTGGCTTTATGAATCTATACTAATCTTAATATTATAATTAATGTGTGTGTGTGTTTATGTGTATGATTTGTGTGTGTGGGACACCCTAGGACATCGATATGGATATGGTGACCTTATTGGTGATGTTCTTCAGAAAGGTCAGGCCAAAAGGAGTATGTAAGTATCGTAGCAGGTGGCGTTCTGCTACCCCCATGGAAAGAAGGCGTGACTTTACGTATGTCGAAATATCTGTCTGGCTGAACAGGTTTCAATGAAATTTGGCACACACTACACAGGTAGACCATGGTCTGGGTTAGGTTATAGGATTTTTTTATCTCGGTAGTACCTACAGTCACATTTGTTTAAAATTGCAGTAGAAGTACAATGCAATTTTGAACAAACATTTTGCTCAATAACTGAGATTAAAAAAACTTAAGTGTTAATCGACTTTTGCTGCTGCCCGTACCTACGTTTCCGTGGGATAATTTCCTACATATACGCGGGCGAAACTGCGGGCAAAAACGTAACATAATTGTTTCGTCATGGCATCTTCCTACGTAGTACTCCCAACCACCGTTTCTCATTCAATAACGTTTTCGCCGCTACAAACAAATCTGCACAATGTTTTTCCATTTATATATTGTCAGCAGCACCGGTGAGGTCTCGTTGATGAATGATTCGACTTTGATGGATGTCTCGTTCACACGTTTCACAGGAACCGAAACAACAGTTATGACCTTCCACGTATCTGATTGATTGCTTCCGCAGTTTCGTGGTCGCCGCGCCTTAACAAAATCGCTTGGATACCTACTGTAGAATTTACTTGAGCATGTAAAGAGGCGAGCTACACAGCATATTATATATCAATATATACATTTATATGTACTTTATTACCTACACCAGAAAATACATTTAACAAAACAAAAAATACAATGAGCGGCCTGATCGCTTTCTGCGATAAATAAATAATCAGTCGTTCCATACATTTAGGGCGAGTAGGCATTGAAGTTGGGACAGTTGATAATTTTTTCGTGATTGATGTCGATCACATGGTGAAAGTTGTTCGTTTGATGGTCTGTAAGAAATAAATAAATATAACCACACCTGCCCGTCGCACGTCTAGTTAGCAGACAAAATAGAAATTGTATTGTTATCGGTACATAAATGGTGTACACTCGACGTGCGAAGAGTTAAATGCGAGCTACTCGTACACGTCAAGATAAGGTATATATTATTTGCCAGGCGTATTGCTAAACAGTACATCAAAAGTAAGCGCCGTTCGTGCAATATAATATTGTAACTATTCCATCGAACAGTACCTACTTATCAATATTTTATTTCAGTGCCGTAAGTGGAATAGCTTAGGTGCCGTTCAGTCAGCCCTTACGGCTACTGCGCTGTCACTGTCAAATTGTCACCATAGACATACTGTTGAATTGTACCTTTAATCTTTAATTATATTTTTATTAACTGTGATAGAACTCTATAAAAACAAATTACAACAATTTCAAATATAAAGACTTTATAATCCAAGACACTTGATTCACTGCTTTCGAGATTAATAATTAGGAAGTACCTACAGTATTTGAGGGGCAAATTACGAGGATTCGCAATTTTAAGAACGTTCAGAGTCGGATCTGTCTAAATCTGTCAAAAATACCTTTAATTTCCATACATTTTTGACATTTATTATCGTTGAGAAGAAATTGCGACTAGATTTTGAACGTTTTTAATTACAGGGATTGGCCTTCTGTACGCACCCATCATTATGCTGCTCAAAATGTCAGACACTTGGCCTTATTACATCCTCTTTTGCTTTAAATCTACGCTCATATTGTTGCAGAATCTACCAACAAGATCTTTTAATGACTGGCTTAGCCTTAATGGGCTTCCTATAATTACGTCGTAACCTTTAATGTTAGCAGCATCTGATGCATCGTATAACATCACTATTAATGTCAAACTACTCTCGTATTTGTGACATGTAATGAGGACTTTGATTTTCCGACCACGAGATGCGAGTGACGGGCCCTGCCCGGGCTTCACTGTCAAAGGTGGACCATTAAAATTTGGACCAGACTGTGTGTGCTTTATTACCGTGTGTGGTAGCAATAACGATGTAAGCATCTATGTAGCAAGGCGTGTTGTAACGTTCCTTGCTTGAGAATGTTGTCCATTAACGTCCTATGTTAGGACTTTGTCGTCGTTGAAGGATACCCCGGTAGTTGTTGTAAGTAGGTAGTTAGTTCACACCAAACCACTATTACGTTTAATTGTATATATATGGAAACAGTTTAACGTTATGTTTGTTTAGTCATCTCTACCTATGTTATTATTGAGCGATCTGCACATTAGTGCGTGAAGCAGTTTTGGTTACGACTGAATTGAGTGATTTATTAATTTCGTACGCATAAACGTACTTTTGCTGTATTAGCATTATTGGCTCGTACATCTTAAACTCTATAAATTCCAACTCGTACTTATCAATTTATTAAGGCTTTTGTAATTAATATGGTAGCTAGTATAAAACGTTAATTATTTATTTGTTTTTGTAGGGTTCAATATAAATAATAATATTTAGTAATTAATGCAAGCGATTAAACAGTAAGCGTTTATTAAGTTAAATTATAGACTAACGATTTTTCTGAAAAGCATCAAAAAGAATTTAAAGACCAAAAAAAATCTACTTATAAAAAATAACGACTAAGTATGTTTTGAAATTTTTATGATTCCACTTTTTACATCATAACACAAAGAAAAATGGAAAAGCTCAAGAAAAACTTGGAAAAAGGGAAACAGAATCGAAACAAAAGCGTTGTTTCTTTTGCCGCCTAACTTTAAAATACCATCGCAACACCACCAGCGGCCAGTCAAAGTACTTAATCCGATTTCTACAGAACTTTCCTTCTCTTGATAATATTTATTTTTACTTGCTCTTTTAATGAGTAGGTAATAGAGAACATTGCTAAAGTATTTTGTGCTGTTTTGTGTTGATTTACCTTTTAATGATTTCTTTTGATGCCATAATATTTAGGTATGGCGTATAAAACGACATGTTTTGTAGGGTTCTATACCCAAAGGGTGAAAACGGGACCTATTACTAAGACTCCACTGTCCGTCTGTCTGTCACCAGGCTGTATCTCATGAACCGTGATAGCTACCTAGACAGTTGAAATTTTCACAGATGATGTATTTCTGTTGCCGCTATAACAACAAATAATAAAAATAAAATAAAGTTAAAATTCAAAGGGGTATACAAGAAACGTTTTTTTCGGCGTTTTATGCCTTGTGGTATGGAACCCTTCGTGTGCAAGTCTGACTCGCACTTGGCCAGTTGCTTTTTAATGAATTGGTCGGAAAAATATTATGTGATAAGTTAGTATTATGGTGGCAGGGACGCGCAAACTGTAACCATGAATTCAGAACATGATTCTAAACACCCTAACATAGAAATTATTATTATCGGTTATCCAAGAAAATCTGCTGTTTCATAGAAACGAGTAATACCGACACCGACCCGAACGACCGACTGCCGACTGATGACCTGAAAGATAATAAATGGGTATAGAGAGGGAGCGCAGAGCGTTGTCCGTTAGGGCGAATATGCTGGCCCGCAGATTTTCTCGATAGAGACACAATTAAAATAACTCTTTTTATGGCTATACAGGGTGGAATTTTTGAAGCGTACCTGGAGAGAAAGTACTCTAAATATAAATACTGAAGACAGCCAATTTTACTCACAGGAAACATTCCTTTATTTTTGAAAAGAAACAAAAATGCATTTAAAGATTTTTAAAACACGCTTGCCACCCCCCGGGAATCGGACCGACTAAAATCCGAAAAAAATAACATTCTGTACTTTTGTGGCACCAATCGATAGGGTCAATTATAAGGATAATTGCATCATATTTTGCAATAAATTACCAGCGTTTTGTCATCGCGCTTCTCTTTCTTTTCTATGCAGTCCGACAGTGACCGCGCTTTAGGTCATTTAATTAGGTACTAACTTAGGTCAAGCTATTTTTTTTTACTAACACTAAAGACCATTGTAGTTTGAATACCTACGCGGTGAAAATGTATAGAACAGCAATATTCTTTTTTAATTACCGGCGATAAATTTCTACAAAAAAAATGTAAAAACATTCATTAAAATTTCTAATTTTATATGTACCTACTGAATACATGGTTACCGGTTGCGCGTCGGTGTCCCTGCCAGCCTATATACATATATAAAGATTGTAATTAAAAACAGAATAACATTTCTTGATAACAAAACTCTTCTTCTCTAAACTCCAAAAATAATAGAAAACACGTCCTGTTCTGAAAATAGGAATTTAAACGAAAATAAAATGATTAAAGGCACATGTGCAGTGTATGTCTAAATTATTTATAGATCGAACACACGGTGTTCATCGCATTCAACGATCGCATCGGTCGGCTAATTACAATGGGTAACCAACGCACACTTGAATTAAAAGCTTATTTGTGGCACATTAGGCGAGGACCCCTCACTGGCACAAATGTTGCAAATGAAACTATGATTTAGATTCTATACTCAATACCTACCTATTCAAACCACAGTTTTGCACGATTGTAGTTAAGTCTTTAAGGGTGAATCTTATGGTCAACAGTGGAATGATGCCCAGCCTTTCCCATCTATGTTGGGGTCGGTTTCCAGACTAACCGGATGCAGCTGAATACCAGTGTCTTACATAAAGTGATTGCCTATTTGGCCTCCACAACCCAGTTACTGGGTAATACGAAACCCCTTGGTAAGACTGGTTGTTAGTTTTTCGGTCTTCTGATGACCCGGAATGAACGTCAAAGATTCGCGAATGACAGACGGGACCAATGGCTTAACGTGCTTTCGGAGGCACGGTAGGGTCTTGGTATGTAAAGATGCTCACCCATCTACGGACCGACCGCGGCAAGCGTAGCTTAACCTGATCGATCGACCCGTGCGGCTGTTATTACTTAGTCACAAGACCCTACAAATTAATAACGAGTGTCTATATCAATGGTCTGCCGACTGTAATCTAGAACAATGCTCAATTTTGAATCTCGAATTCAAACTGACAGATGTCACAATAATCATAACTCAAATCTAAATTTAAATCAAACCTTACGACCCACTATCGTTTTTTTTTTGTTTTAGGATCTGGTCTTAAAAATTGTTTGAAGGCAATGATGTATTTGAAAAACGAACAGGTACTTATTTGAAAAAGTTTGATTGATAACTAGCCAACCATGTATTACAGAATTTACATACAGAGATTTTAGAGGTTTTGCGAAATATCTATTTCTTGTAGGATTAAGTCACGCAAAAACAATATTTTATTTGAAACTTATTGCCCGAATTCTGATTTAACTTTTTCTTTCATATCTTGTCCGCAATGTCACTTAAATAACACAAACAATAAAAACGAAAGCGTGGCTGATATCTTATATCGAAACCTTAAATTATTTCGCGTATTAAGTAGTATCCGGACGTAAGTCAGTATGAGACATTAACTTTTAGAATGAGACTGTCGCACTGGTAGGTATAGTATATTTTTATCTCACGAAACGACACGCGCTTTACTTGTGGTAACCAAATGTAGGTAATGTAACCTACAAACATGCTGTGAATGTGTGTGTAAGCGCAGGAGCTCTCGATGCCGTCGACAATGGTGAAGTCAGAAGTGTGTAAGGGTGAGTGCGTGTGTGTCTTATGTGTTGACGCTACTCGCCTTCACGCACCCGTTCGTTATATATAAAGAACATGCTCTGCTAAGACAACATTTTTTTAGAGTTCCATGTGGTATAGGTATACACATAGTCACATACACTTGTTTTCGTCCCAAAGTATAAGAAACTTGTTCATCTTATCTTTTTCTTCCATACTTCTCTATTATTAGTCATCTCGGTATTCAGCCCCCTTTCTAGCGCAATATTATCTTTCACCACACACTGTCCCTCCAACTTTTCTTTGGTCTTCCCCTATTCTGATAGCCATCGCCATTCATACTTTCCTCGCGACGTTCTTCTCATTCCTCCGCATCAAATGACAAACGATTGCCACAAAACTTTTTAGTTACCGGTGCCACTTCAGACTTATTCTATCTATTCGCGTAATACCACACATCCACACACACTGCATGCAATTGCCTTTCATCCATCCCTTTTGTGGCCCAAATTAAACATTGATCTAAACATTGTTTCATTAATATTCCTCTTAAGTTTAAGGGTATTGCGGGACCCGCGGACAATTCCCGTGACGCGTTGCCAAACAAAACTTGTTGAGATAAGTACCTACTTAAGTATTACCTGCAAAAAAATGTTTATTGTTTCAACCAAACATAATGAACGCACTGTTGTGGAAATATGATTGTTCAATGAATAAGCAATAAAACTGTAACACTCATATTTAATCACAAATATAAATTGTAACATTCGAAAGTACTCCGACACGTTATAAAATTATGGCAAACAATAAACAGTGTTATAAAAGTAATTCATTACGTTTGAACGACGCTCATTAATAAAACAAGTTATTAACTGTTTGTCATCTGATGCAAGTTTTCAGTATCAACTCAAACTTTGTGATTAAGTATTATATTATTATATTGGGCAAATAAAGCGCGCCTGAAAGATATTAATTATGACATTTTCGGCTGAGAATTTTGATTCGGATTTTCGGTCTTAAATCAAATCAAACTTAGTACTTCTTTAGCCACTTCATTCATCTGGTCCTGAAAAGGGGCAGTAAGTTTTTCTTTCTTCCTGTAATTTATGACGTTCAAAACTTCCTTTAATGGTCTAATTGAAATATACGATTTGGCTTAAACTTTGACTATAACTTTGTCCAGGTTTCGAGACACAACTATCTACTCACCTTAGCTATCCAACTAAAGTAAAACATAACATAAAATATTTCCTCTCGACCCATCATATCCTGCTCAGATCCCCGTCAGGTGCATTTTTAATTAAGATCCAATCAAACCTTTCGCTGAAAGTGATTTTAATCGAAGATGTTGCCACCAGAAAGATCTCGTTTTAACTAAATTAATATTTAAACAGGTTATATGTTTATTTTCATGTGCCTGATAAATAAACATCGGGGAAGCTTTTGTTTTTTTTTTTTTCAATATTTCGCGGGTTTTTGACGTGAATACGTCTTTAAAATTGCCTTCATAGTGGGCAAGTCAAAAAAACCAACGATAACAAAATCAGAGGATACGGTTTGGTGTTGCAGCTTCATATCTATCATATCCAATCTAAATTCAAGTACACTATTGGATAGCTAAAGGATCAAAGAATTTATTCCGTGACGCATCGCGCGCGGTTAATGGGGAAGCGCCGCCATTTTGAGGTCATTTTGCTGCGTATCCAGATTGTCACTTAGTATAACTTTTGATTTGGAAAAGCTACGACGTTTGTTTGAGTTTCAATCGTCAGCTCTTGTTTAAATCTATCTATGTAAAATAGTGACAGTGAATAAAACATGTTAAAATAAAAAGTTTAAAATGAAAAAAAAATATATATCAAAAATATATACTGTCGGCCTTGACGCGTTAAAAAGACAAATCCAAATACAGAGATCGTATACTGTTGGAAAGGGCTTCTCAAGAGCAAGACCCAAAAGTTACTCTAGAGATGTGCACCAATCTTTACAAAGCGCTCGTCGTTGTTTTGAAAAAATACGAGGCGACTGGTGGATAGGAGGGCCTACAGGCGTGGATGGCTTAGGGCTTCAAGCAACAGTCTTAATCCGGCACTGCACAGACGCGCTCTACTGATTTCCTAACACTCTAATAGACAATAGACGATCAAGAAACATCGTTATATTATACCTACCATATTTAATGAGAAAACAATGATTCAGCAAGCAGCAATCAATACTGCCTGCTTCTAATGAAGTTCCTTGTCTAACGAGCGACGTCGACGTCATGCACCGCCGACACACAACATGTAGGTACCGTAGTGTTGCCACTGAGAAAATTAATTGCCTACGTACAGCCATGTACAGCCGTGGAACTGGGACATAATTACTCGGCACATTCGGATGTAGTAATTTTGTTATTGCCTATTATTTATGTGGTTCAATTATTGGGATTGGCGATCCTGAAATTTATAGACTTATTTTTGATAAATATCCGCCGTAGTATGTGCACTTTGGAAAAGAAATTAGAAGAATATTTTCTCTTTTCTTTCTTTGGATTCTTAAATGCCTCTATCTTATTGTACATGCTGCAACTATCTACGGAAATAAATATTTTATTTTTTTCTATTCAATACTAGCTGACCCCGGCGAACTTCGTACCACCTCAGAACCAAAGTGTTGAAATGTTTTTTTTTTTTTTTTTCCTATTTTTTATTAGTTATTCTGCTATTTAGGGCGGAAACAAATTCAACAAAACATCATCAGCTACCTAGCCTTTTACCAACTATGTTGGGGTCGCCTTCCACTCTAACCGGATGCAGCTGAGTACCAGTATTTTACATGGAGCGACTGCTTATCTGATCTCCACAACCTAGTTACTGGGTAACACGATACCCCTTGGTGAGACTGGTTGTCAGACTTATCGGCCTTTTGACCTCCCGAAACGACTGTCAAAGATCCACGAATGACAGCCGGGACCAATGGCTTAACATGCTTTCCAAGGACGGAGGGGACTTGGTATATGAAGGTAGTCACACATCCACGGACCAACCGCGCCAAGCGTAGCTTAACGTGATCGTGCAGCTGTTATTACTTAGCCACAAGCCCCTCAAAATCCAACAAGTCAAAGATCACGAAAATCGGTCCAGCTTTCTTCAACGGTTCACGAGTTATAAATGGTGTAACTTTGTTTTAATAGATTTTTGTCTAATAAAACCGCAGCACATGATGTCACGGCTTTTATTTTAAAGTTATCTTAGATTTTACCTAATTAGCTTTGCCTCAATGTTTTCCAACACATCATTTCTTAAGCTCTTGTACTTTTATCTTTACTTAAGTTATTTAGATAAAAGTTCAACCTGGTTTAACAAGAGACCCTCTGGACTATAGTAACCACGATCTATAGTAACCACGGATCTATGATAGTAACTAATATCATTTTACATTTGACGAAATTGAAGGAGTTGCCATAGTTCGGAAGTGGGGACAGTTGAGCGACCCAGTTCCTTGATGCAAGTAGTTGTCAACTATATCCCCTAACTTTGTGTTTGTCCACCGCGGAACTTGTGTCCTCCAGTGTCAAGTCTTTTGTTTCCACCTCTTTACAACTTTCGATGTATTAATTGATATTGTTGTTGACGAACTGAGTTTCGTTTGTTTTTGTGATGTTGATATAGAGAGAGACAGTTCCGAAAACAAACATTCTTGTTGCCTTCTTCACTAGCACGTAGGCGCGAAGTAAACCTAACCGATTTTTAAATCGAAAACACTACTATTCTATGAAATTTGGTTTTTAAACGCAACATACACAAAAAGTATCGCTTAAAATAAAATAGTAAAGAAGTCAAACTGTACATTGAATATTTTTGCAAAAACGTAAGCAATTGCTACGAGATTTTGGAACGAATCTGAAGCCAAAATATAGTTTTTTGAATTTTAGTCCGCTTGTCTGTGTCTGTTTGTCTGGATGTATGTTCCGGATTGGTGCAAAAAGGGCTGCACGGATTTGAATAAAATTCAGCATCAAGATAGTTTACAACCTGGATTAACACATAGAGTACTTTTAATCCCGATAGTAAGATACCGTGGGATATTTTCCGACATCCACGCGGCCAAAATCTATATATATTTTTTTTTTATTACTAAATTATAAATAAAGTCTACGAACAAATATGTGCGAAACGAGTATTTCGAATTCATCTATGATAATATTTAAAATAATAATAATATGTACATTTATATGAAAAAAAATAAGCAAAATAATCATAGGGCATCAAAAAATTCATCGCTGTCAACAGGAATAGTACCCAAAAGGCTGGCAAACGAGTTGAGTAGTTTTAAAAAATCTATGATGGATTGGCTAAAAAGTAAAAGCTATGATGATATCGAAACCCTTTTACAAACTATCGTGTGATATTCTGGTGATAAGTGACGCATACACATACATTCCTCTATATACACTGACACACTCTTTACATACACCAACACAACACACACCCACCCACACCCACTCATACTCATACACGCACATGTTTTAAGTTAATTGTATTTTGTTTGTTTTTACCTTTTCCTTTTATTTTCTTATATTAGTAAGTTAATAATAATAAGTTACCAAATTGTATAATTCCATGTAAGCACACTCCTACATATTATTGTACTCGTTTTAGAAGAGCGGGGCCTCCTAGCACAGGTATTTCTCATACTTAAAAGGAGACCCCTATGTAAGATTAATTGTAGAAGCTGTAAATTTTTACTGAAATAAATTTATTATTATTATTATCTCCTTTATTCATTTAAATTCTTATAAATTATATTTTTAAATATTAGTATAAAGAAATATAAAAACATTTAAAAATATAAAAAATAGTAGCCCACCGGTATCGGGAACAGGGTCCAAGCTACCGGCGGTCAGGGCTCCAGAGAGAGGAACCTCCTAACTATTCGGGCCGTGTCCAGAAGTACCGCTTTCTGGATCAAGCCCTTGATCCAGCTGCCCAACGAGAGCCTCCTCAGGTGTTGGTCGAGGCTCTTGGCAATTAAACCATTGGCTGTCACAACTATCGGCACAATGATCGCTGAGTCCACATCCCACATGTCGACAACCTCGTGAGCCAAGTCAAGATTATTATTATTATTATTAGTTTTCTCATCTAGACCAACCCACAATGACTAACTTTGCCAAAGACAATTTTTCATTAAAAATATCCGCCTTTCATTATTTTACGAGGATGCGCTTCAGTGTGTAACCAACGTCGTCTCTACAGCAGATAGTGATACGATCGAGTCATTAGTCGTTTCCCCCGAGACGTATCACAAAGGTACGGCACATAAGGCACATAAAAGGTGCGACGTCCCACCGGTAATCCTTAAACCATTTTTATGTTCTCCGATGGCTGCCTTTTAGAGCATTCTAGGCCTTATGTCATACACTTGTATAAAAAACGTATGTCGTCATATTATTTTTTATTTCATTTAGTATTATCATAAAAATAATACTATGTTGTCAGGCAGGGGCTATAGTCCTTCCATAGTTCTTGAAAGCCACTTCACTTTAGCCACCCAAACCCATAATCTTTGTTTTCATACCCTACAATAGTGAGGACTATTTAATAAAACTTATAATACGCATGTACAATGTTTCACCATTATTGTATTACTAGCTGCGCCCCACGGTTTCACCCGCGTAAATGTCGATCCCGTGGGAATATCGGGATAAAAAGTAGCCTATAAGTTAATCCAGGGTGTCAGCTATATCCACACAAAATTTTATCAAAATTGGTCCAGCCGTTTGAGCGTGAAGAAGTAACAAACATATAAACACACACACAAACCCCCACACACACCCCCTCACAAACTTTCGCCTTTATAATATTAGTGTGATATAACTAGCTGCGCCCTACGGTTTTACCCGCGCAAATGTCGATCCCGTGGGAATATCGGGATAAAAAGTAGCCTATATGTTAATCCAGGGTGTCAGCTACCTCGTCTACAAATTTTAGCAAAATCGGTCCAGCCGTTTGAGCGTGAAGAAGTAACAAACATATAAACACACATACACACCCCCACACGCAAACACTCACAAACTTTCGCCTTTATAATATTAGTGTGATAACCGGTGATAATCATTATCATTACCTGCTTTTTTAAATAACACAGACCTATGTGTCTGTGTCTTAGAGGTTAACCTTTATGACGTGATTATTCACATAATAATGTTATTATATCACAATAATTATGTTTTCTTTAGTACTATATCGCGCCAATAATGTTATAAGTACGTGTTTCTACATTACGTAATGAAAAGTTGTTCTAGAATACTTTGAATTGATTATATCTTTTGATAGAGTGAAGCGATTGCGATGAAACTAAGGCTAATCATTACTCCAAGTTGTACACTATATTTAAGTATAAAAATTAACCATATTGGTTTGGTACTTTTTATGGGGAACCTGTTCAAACAGATAATCTCTCACATCCAAACAGACAAAAATTTATGAAATGGCATCTGTTGGTTATTCTTTAACACACCAACTTTCTTTTTAGGGTTCCGTACCCAAAGGGTAAAAACGGAACCCTATTACTAAGACTTCGCTGTCCGTCCGTCTGTCTGTCACCAGGCAGTATCACATGAACCGTGATAGTTAGACAGTTGAAATTTTCACAGATGATGTATTTCTGTTGCCGCTATAACAACAAATACTAAAAATAAAATAAATATTTAAAAGGGCTCTCCCATTCAACAAACGTGTTTTATTTCGGCGTTTTTGCGGTCTGTCTGTCACCAGGCTGTATCTCAAGAACCGCGGTAGCTAGAAAGTTGAAATTTTCACAGATGATGTATTTCTGTTGCCGCTATAACTACAAATACTAAAAACAAAATAAAATAAATATTTAAGGGGGGCCCTCCCATACACCAAACGTGTTTTTTTCGGCGTTTTTGCCTTGTGGTACGGAACCCTTCGTGTGCGAGTCCGACTAGCACTTAGCCAGTTTAAAAAAAAAAATTCAATGTGCAGAAACGCCTCGTCTACAGATTTATTATATACATGTATAGAATAGAAGAAGATATACCAATACCTACATACCAATAAATAAATCATGATTTTGTTTTATTGTTTATTTTCAAAATGAACAAACATAATTGTATTGTTGCGTAGAGAGATGATTCTAGTTAGAATGGAAGCATTCCAATAATTGTACTTTGTGAAACTTTCTCACAGAACTACAAACAGTATTTACGTTAGAAAAGCTTTTGTTTTACGATTATTTTACTCTTTGTTTTTACCGCCGGGAAGTTAAATACGTTACGGCTTAGTTTATGTACTTTATATCATTGTTACAAGTAAGTACTTACGTCTTATGGTAGACATTTGAACTGTCTTCAGCCCGAAGGAAGTGTTAAGGTGTTAAAGGCTTGATGTAAGATATGGATTATAACTGTTACAAAAAGTCTTTCATTTGAACATTTATTGCATTTATGAAAATTATATTTTTAACACCCTTAATTAAAAGCAAATAATTGCCATTCAAAACCATGGAATTGAATTTTATTGCTCTTAATTGAACAATTATTTACCAACTACAGTGACCTCGAGTGAGTTCTTGTAAAGGAAAAACATATTTTCATTGTATTTAACCAAAAGTACATACAAACGATGTGGGGTCTCGTTAACAACGCGGAAGATACATCTCAAGTTCAAGACCCGCCATAAAATTACCTTAAAAAGTTGTAAAAACTACTAGCAATTTTTAATACTATTTATTTGAAAAAAAACCTTTTGTTTTCATTAACTTTAGACGTCTATAACGTTTCAAATAAACAAGAACATTAATGATGGGCCAAACGCATATTCTACACATTTTCATTTATATTTACCGTAAGTTATCAAAATCAAAATGCACTTACCCTAAGATATATAAAAAAAAAAGAAATTTTTGCTGATCGCACGAATGTAAATAGTGGCAACCATCTGACCAGACCACAGACCAGCATCCTAATTTCGTAACACACTATGAATCACAATCTGAATAATTTTGAAGGATATTGCAATCCCTTGCTTCATAATATGTTTCAAAAATTTCTGCTCAAAAACGTAAATAACGCAAGTAATTTTGATGAACTGTCAAAATGAAAGCTATTGCTTACTGTTAGTCATCATCTGTCTAGCCTTTTCTCAACTATGTTGAGGTCGGTTTCCAGTCTGACCAGTATTTTACATGGAGTGACTGTCTATCTGACGTCCACAACCCACTTATTGGGTAATACGATAGGTACCCCTTGGTAAGACCGGTTGTCAGACTTTCGGGCTTCCGACTACCCGTAACGACTGTCAAAGATATATGAATGACAGCCGGCACCAACGGCTTAACGTGCTTACCGAGGCACGGAGTGGTCTTGGTATGCAAAGATGGTCACCCAACCGCGGCAAGCGTAGCTTAACCTGATCGATCGAACCGTGCCCCTGTTATGTCTTAGCCACAAACCCTGTTAGTGCGTTACGCAATTATCCCGCAGTCCAGTACTCCAGACCAGCATATTCTTACTGAACGCTTTCACGTAGATCATCAATATTCCAGTGTTTGATAAGGGAGTAGTGATCAATCATGTCTTGAGCGTTAGAACATGGTTTCATTAGTGAGATAGTCTTCTAATGACGCGGCATGCATTCGCACAACCGTTTATCTTTCGTAATATGAAATGGATAAAAGAAAAGTAGAACGTAGATTTGCCCATTATACGTAGGTACGTTCTATCAAGTTTGCGCGTATTTCCATATGTATGAATGCATTCTACTAATGTATTCCCCCTTATCTCGTGCATTGTGGGGTAATGGTCCATACTGAGCAGTCTTGCATCACTTTAAAATATTCAACAATGAAAAACGTCTTGCATAAATATCGGAATATTTTCATTTCTGAATGGAATACAACAATTTGCATTCGTCTCTACAGAAAAGAACGGAACATATCCCTATTTAGAACACAATCCTGTAGTCAATTTATTCATGTTCGTCCCACAAAGAACTCTGTTTTTCATTAACACGGGACTAATTCGCCCTGCGCTGTAATTCCCTTGAAATTTGCATCTTAATTACTCTCATTCCCAAAACACTTTTTATTTCTGAAGAGAGCTCGTCATTGCCCTCAAAATTTTAGCATTCTATGCGGCAAAACATTATTCAAATTCTTCTCCAATTTTAAATATTAAACTCTAACTTAATTAATATGCAATTAACTTTGGAATTGATAACTTGGGAAAACAAACATTTTGCCACTTCCAACTAAGAGATACTGCTAATAGATTTTGTGATAGACCGTAGATTTAATTAGTTATTTCACATTAAAGGCATAATAAATATTGCCAATAAATTAAAAGTCGTAATTTATTCACCGGTTGCGGTGCTCCTGACACTTTACAGATAGTCTCCTTGGAAAAAAACTTGTTTGAGGAACTCATTTAAGTTATGGATTTATTTAGCGCTCCCGTCTGGAGTCGCTTGCAGAGCACGCCACGTCAATATATTATCATCTCTTGGTAGATTTCACGATTTTTTAATAGAATTTTTGCTTAATCCAGTTAGCTCGGCATTGTAAATGCAACTAGGTACTTCATATCAGCACTCAATGTAGTCAAAATTATTATGCAATATTTTGAGAAGAAAACTAATTGTATACAATGGTCTTCTTCTTAGCGTGTCGATGGCAATCTAAATGGACTCGGCCCAGAATTCGGTTATGTATTTGGCGCCATCACTAGCGTCCATTATAGTTCCTGTAACAATCAGCTGACAGGACATGTACGACATGATATTAAGTGTCCCATCGTTTGTGGAACAGCATCACATTTACATTCCAAGGCGGAGTCGTCTATGAATCTCCATCAGATCAGGGTTTTCTTGCTTCAGCCAACCTGGGCCCGGAGTCTGTTTAAAGACTTCCAGGTATACAATGATAAAATTTGGTTATATTTGGAGGAGTACGAAGCTACGATAGACATGTTTTTTCAGCCTACACTACAATAAATCACAGAACTTCCCCTCGAAGACGAATCGACGAATCGAGTTTTATGACAGGATGAAAATATTCAATCGAATAGGTACTTCCTAAAGAAAAAGCGGAAAGGAATAACAAGAATCCAATATTTTGATAGCACTTTTTGAATATTTAGTGGTCAGCAAACGCGAAGGAATGGCGTTCCATTAATTTTGATAGGTCTACTCAATGACTCGGCACAATCGGATTTCAAATAAATGAGTTAACGAAGAAAGAACTTCAAATTAGAACAAGCTCCTTCAGCAATGCCAGTTTTATCAGGCAGTAACTCTCAAATTAAATCAGAGAGCTATGTAACTAAAGGGTCGAGTTATTCAATGACCCAATGCCTTGCCCCGACCTCGATAAACCAATGTTTTATGTCACAACTTTATTTTATTTTATTTTTTATTTTATTTCTTAAGAAAACTTACAGCTAGGATACAGATAGTTGACAGTTAGTGATAGAAGGCCAATTAAAAGTTTTCACTGACAATACTAGGGTAGCACAAGAAACAGTAGACAGGTAAGCGAAAGAAAGAATAGTAAGCACTCGGAGAGAATTAAGAAAAGACTAGGTGTTAATGATCTTCAAAGAAGTTTTTACAGAGTATTTTTTTTAGTTTAGGAACACTGGTGGAGAATAAATCAAGATCATCAACACTCTGACACATCGAGTTGTATGCCCTGCTAGCTCTTATCATATAAGAGTTTTGTCTATATATGCACCGCACAGAGGGAACATACAGAGGTTGATGATTCCTTAAGGTGAAGGATGGAACACGTAGCCCAATTTTGCTTATCAATTCAGAACAGTCGGTTGAACCATTAGCCAAATTGAACAAGAATACCATGTCAGCAATTTTTCTCCGCTCAATTAGTGGAAGAATGTGAAACTTCCTGCAGCGGCTGTGATAATTAGGCAAATAGGTTTTGGATCTAAACTGAATGTACTGAGTGTAATGCGAACACTCTGCACAATTTGGCAAGAAACGATCACTAATCTTTTTATAGTGTTTCTTTACTCACAGCATCTATTATTTTCACTTAAAAGAAAAGCAATAAAATCCCAGTAGCAGTATGTTAGACGCAAACAAAAGTGTTTCTCAGAGATTTTAGGAAAAAATGGGTGGTTTAAAAAGAAAATCATTGTATCGAGGGTAACGAATTCACTTTCCGTTTTATAAACAAGTCTATTACGTTGTTTCAGACCTTTGGCGTGAGGCGACACGGTGGCACACGTGGTAAATGAGATTTTCTACTTTGCATAATGTTTGTTACCCTCTCGTAACGGGTTAGTACTGATCCTCGTTCTTGTTTCCCCCACAAAAATTAAATACTTTATAATCTCGTTTTATCAGACGTATTCGAGGTCGTACAGTCAAAGAAAATAGTACTATAGTGATTATTATTAAGTAGGTATGTTTCCAGATCAAATTATCACAAAAAAAACACACGTTTTCGTTAATTTTACAATTAGTTTCTTTACAATTACTTACAAAAATAGAATAATTATAAATATAAAAAAAAAATCTTAGTAATAAATACTAGTTAATTAAATATACCTACTAAAAAAAGTTACCTTTAAAATATAAAACACGATAAAGAATAATTCTAAATTAGGTATAGATAAATCAATAGATGTAAATGTTTTAATTACAATATAATAATAATATACATATTTTAAACACATATCAATAACTGAGTAAAAATAACTAAATAATCATATTTTGGTGTGCATTGCTATCATTCAGCTGATTTTTCTATCTCTCATTCATTTATTCATCAAAATTGGTTCCCAAAAATAATATTTCGGTGGTAGTAACACTTTCTCGCTTCACTGTACTTAATTTTTTAATTTCGGGGGAATCGAGAATGTAATTAAACGATATTTTTACTATAAACGGGGGGAATCAGTACTAACCCCTCGTAACGGGGTAGGTGCCGCGGTACGTACCTACCTACCTGCGTGCCGTTTATCGCTGATTTATTTCATTCACGAGAAAACCAACACTTTACTGCTGTTTTATGGCGGTTGTGACTCGAATTCTGAATAACACTGTTTGAGTTGCGTTTTTTTTTCATAATAATGACGGCTATTCATTTCGCGGCCGCGGAAACCTCTTACCGCGAAATTAACGCGCGGCTATTTGATATCTTTTATTATTAACTGGCTGCGCCCCGCGGTTTCTCCGGCGTAAATGTCGATCCCGTCTGAATATCGAGATAAAAGTAGCCTATATGTTAATCCAGGGTGTCAGCTACCTCCATACAAAATTTTATCAAAATTAGTCCAGCCGTTTGAGCGTGAAGAAGTAACAAACATATAAACACACCCCCCCACACACACACAAACACTCACAAACTTTCGCCTTTATAATATTAGTGTGACTGTGATATTATATTATATTATATAGTGTGATTTTGCTTACAAAAATGTGTTAAAAAGTTCATAGAACTTGTTATTTGAGGTTGCGTTATTTATAACGGTCCAAGGCATTGGGTTGTTAACCCACATGTCTCTTATCTGCTCTGTCTCCTGAGATAAGGTTCTCATGTACGTATACCTGTCTCACTATATCTTTGAATATCCGTTAATTGCATTATGCAAAGTACCTTTAAAATTAGTTAGAATCATGAGAAGCGTTCTAATTTAGACTCAATAAACGTACCTACATTTGTGTACAGAAACGTACATTGTAATTTGGTGATAGTCAGTTATTTGAAGGTTATTTGTAATCTAGGTATATATTTAGACAGGGTGACTTGCAATTTGGTAGATATATTGCTTCCAGGCATTGATTTATAAAAACCCTAGATGCACAGTCTCGAAGAAAAGTAACCCTCGAAACTGTCGCCGAACACTCACCAATGATACCTACGTACTTATAGTTATGCTTTATAGCAACACCACACACACACTGCACTTCACTGCACTTCACTTCACTGCACTGCACTTCGGCATTTTTAACGTGCTTACCTAGACGCGAACGACGCGATACTATTTGAAATGAGCGCACAATTCTAAATTGTGCGCTCATTTTATGCGGACGGTTTTGAAACGTTGAGTGTGCATCTTGGGTTTTTATATATCAATGCTTCCAGGGCCTGATAGTGTGACCTATTTGCAACAAATAAGCATAAAGCCTGGCGAACATTCATGGAAATTGAGAAAGCCCACTTTTCATGTATTTTTAAAAATTTCTCATAACTCGTTACTAAATATCACTTTTCTCTGAACTCTCAAATTGAATGGCCTTCATTGCTATTCCAATGGGTACCTAATACTTTAACGCACCATTCGATGTAACCAAATTTTCTAAAATGTTGAAAATAACGTAATTTTAAAATATTTCAACAATTTTCAAATTCTATCTTTGCCAGCATTACCATACATTTTTCAAATTTGCACCTAGTTAAATAGCTGATTAAATGAAGATATTTTTTTCCCCGTAATTTGTACGCTTCATGCCATACTAAAATTTGGAGTGATCTGGTGTCAAAGTTAATGTAAGTAGATCATCATCTGCCTAGCCTTTTCCCAACTATGTTGGGGTCGGCTTCCAGTCTAACCGGATGCAGTATGTAAGTAGATATTTTTTGAAAATGTTCAACAAACTTTTTCCTGTAACTTGTAACTGTTTGATGTTTTAGAAAATTAAGTTACGAGTACATCGAAGGGTGTGATAAAATATTAGGTTATACTAATAATAAAGCTGAGCAGAATGTTTGTTTTTCGTTTGTTTGGACGTTCTAATCTCTGGAACTACCAGTTGGAATTGAAAAATTATTTTTTCATTAAGAGCTCAATTCTTGAGGAAGGTTATAGGCTAGTTAACATCTCGCTACGACCATTAGGAGCCGAGCAAAATAAGAAAACTGGCCGGACTCGCACACGAAGGTTTCCGTACCACAAGGTAAAAACGCCGAAAAAACCACGTTTGTTGTATGGGAGCCCCTTGGAATATTTATTTTATTCTATGTTAGTATTAGCGGCAACAGAAATACATCATCTGTAAAAATTTCAAATTTCTTAGTTATAGGGTCCCGTTTTTACCCTTTGGGTACGGAACCCTAAAAAGTAAATAAGAACGCTAAGCGAAAATGAAGTAATAGATCGGGCGGGCGATGCAATGCGTTGGGGTAGGAGGGGGAATCAAGAAATTTCATGCGGACGAATTCACGGGCAGAAGCCAGTAGGTATATAAAATGGGCACCTTACAAATTCCAAATTACGTACCTACAGGTTTAACTCTAATGCTATAATGTTATAAGTTACCTTTATAATTGTTTTCATGAAAGAGAGGTTTATGAAGGATTTTATTTTAAATTGAAGGTATTTGCTTAACGGGTGTCTGATTTAAAATATATTATACCCCACTTCTGTGACACAAAATAGACGGTCTCGTAGTTAATATAGAATAGCAATTAGTAAGAAACACGTTATAAACCTCTACAGCTTTGTTTTACAGATTTCAAGTCAATATAGACAACTAAAGGCCTCATCTTAGGCGCCTAGTGTCTAGATTCCATTACAGTTAGTGCCTGAACTACTGCGTGTCGAATAAAGGCTTATTTACACGAGGGGTAGCTCTTGCGAGAATGTCCATGCGTCCAGCCGGTCGATTCTGTAAAAATCTCACCGTGAAAACTTAGGTGAAGTGAGTTTGTTTTTGCTAGGAATTGACACTATTGACAGCTCACTCCACGCTCACTTCACCTAAGTTTTCACGGTAAGATTTTTAACAGAATAAGTAGCACCGCAGTTCTGTAGGCGAAACGCTCCAGGCGATTATCACACTCAAACGAGATATCATACGAGATTGATTAGGTGATTTTCTCGAACAGGAATTTCATCATCTGCCTAGTCATTTACCAACTATGTTGGGGTCGGCTTCCAGTCTAACCAGATGCAAATGAATACCAGTATTTTACATGGAGCGAGTGCCTATCTGACATCCACAACCCAGTTACTGGGTAATACGATACCCCTAAGAAAAAGAAACATACTAAAATACTAGTGTTTTAATTTCAGACGAAAAAATTGCCTCATATTTTGCAATGCAACCATGAGACACACACCGCCCAGTAGTGATCGACCGTTATAGATATTATGAGCTAGGTGTCTATGGGTCAATTTATCTTTTTAATCTTTGTTATTTTATTTTTTTCTTTCACCTTTTCTGATGTTTTTAATGCCTGTATTGTGTCTTTTGTTGCACTGAATAAACGTTTTATCTATCTATCTATCTATCAATAAATTACCAGCATTGTGTCATCGCGCTTCTCTGTCTTTTCTATGCAGTCCGATAGTGACCGCGCTTTAGGTCATGTAAGCCCCTTAATATCTTTTGTAAATCGCCTTTCAGATATGAATGCGAATCATGAATCATCTAAGCATAGTCTTTTCAATTTTTGTTTACATATTTCTCGATCTCGTTCCAATATTTGACTGTTGAAGCAAAAAACTGTTAACGTACAAATTATACATAACAAAGGTGACAATAGATAGGCCTAATATCAGTTATTATCCGTGAAACTAATGCTCCAGTAATAATAGGGACGGGTCTATTAAGGCGCCATTATACAAGAGCGCTACTGTATTTATTAGGCACTTGACGTCAATGTATTGTGACCAAAACCTACTTTATTTGGGACTTATAGGTGTTATTAGTTAGGCTAGGAGTGGAGATAAGGTGTGTTTTACAGGTCTGTTATTTTAGAACATAGAAAATTATTGAGTCGTATACCTAAAAGGTTTTTTTTTATTTAAAATTATAGGTTTTAGCAAATGTCTCGTAAAGCTAAGTATGAAAATGCAGTCTGTACTTTAAGTAAATAAAATATTGAAATGATGTACTAAAGGTAGACCTCCGCCTAACCCTTTTGGGAAAACATACCTACATGATGCTATGTTGTAAAAAAATAATATGATCGGGGCGAAAAAATCCCGATTTAATACCTATAACTAAGTACAAATAAACAGTCAGATGTAACTAATATTTTTGTAAAATTATAATTTAAAAAGAGTGTCCATGGAGTTTCTTGCCCGTTCTTCTCCATAGGTACCTACGCTTTGGAATGGGCAACTAGCTTCATATTTTCTAAGTGACCGACTTCTTGACAATTCAAAAGTGCCTGTTAATGGTTTAATTTAAATAAATGCTTTGAGTTTTGAGTTTTTTAATAATGGAACATCAAATAAACCTTTTTATGATTTAAAAAAGGTTTTTTTAATTCTTAATAATATTACAGTGCCCTCCAAAAGTTAGTTGATATTATTTCATTTCAGTTGTGATGCCACTTTATGATTCAAATAAAAATAAAATAAAAATCAAGTGAAGAAGGTACCCACTTGATTATTTTTTATTTTAGGGATTACTTCATTATTTTATGTTACAACGTTATTACAGTTCAAACATTTCGATCACTAGAATTATGAATCATAACGTGATACGTCACAGCTGAAGTGGAAAAATGAACTAATCATGAAATAAACAAAGTATCTTTAATAAAGTAAACATAAACGGTATAAAACTGCGAATAAACGATTATTTCATGAGATTACAGTGTCCTGTTTGTTACCAATACTTTCTTATAAACTTGAGTAACAGAAGTCTGAAAATGAGATTATAATAATTACATTTCTATTTAAAACAGTAAGCTAGAAAATATTAATTAGTATACAAACTTCATTTTCCGGCTGGTCAATCATTTCTTCGTGGTAAACATTGTGGCTACTCCTATAATAATAAATAGAGCTTGGAATATTTATCACGCGAGCCACTGTACCTACCTACTGTTGTTATTTGATAATGGTAACACAATAAATGGGGAACATTAATTTTACACGTGTTAATCATTTTGGTTTTAAAAGCAAGACTTTGTTTTAGGAACGAAGTACGAGTACGCTAGGATATGGTGAGCATATATATAGTGAGTATATAGTGAGAGTGAGTATATAGTGAGATATAGTGAGTATATTCGAACTGAGCAAACCACAGCCTTGGTTGTGCTTGCCAGAATTGTGTGATCAAACTCAAACTCAAAGCATTTATTTCAATTAAACCTTGTACAGGCACTTTTGAATTGACAAAATTAAATCTCAGATATCTCAGATACTTAGATATCTAGATGTCTCAGAGATCTTCACTTGCAGTGCAATAGCAGAGACTTCCTTTTCGCACTTTTCTGATACGGCGTCGTCAAAGTGTTCCATGACTAATTATTTTACGTATCAGGATAGCGCTGATTATATCACGTCGCTAGGAGTAGGAGTAGGTGTAGCTTACAGTAGGAATTGACTAGTAGAAATCGTCACGTAAGGAAAAAGCGTTAGGTATACACGGCACGGTTTCATTTTGGTGCGGCGTATAAACCGCCCTGCAGAAAAACGTGTCCGTCAACAAGCTTCCATAGTGATCCATACAACACTGACGACCGTGCCTACACACGGCGAACAAACCGTCGATTTTCACGGCAAGGAAAACGTATGTGTACAAAGGGCCTTATGTCCCCTCCATGCGACTTTTTCTCCCTCTCTGCCTCTTCTTCTGTGTGTGTGTGCAGAACTTCGTTCCTGACGGGTCCCTCGACCGCAGACTTTTTTTTTTCAGCTTGGAGAAGGCTCCGACTTCTCTACCACGCTTCAGGTGTTAAGGTGATTGATTGTACCTTTGATTGTTGAGGTTCATTGACACTTACAATATACATATTATTATACTAGCTGACCCGACAGTCGTTGTCCTGTTTTTGATTCGAAAGACACGTGGCGCCATCTATTATCATAATAACTTTATTTTTGTTTTCTTCTGGAACAGCACTTTTTTTCGGGATAAAAGGTACCTTATATCCGTTTCTGTAGACCTGACAACGTATATTCCAAAATATCAGGATGATCGGTTCAGTGGTTTAGGCGTGAAAAGGAAACAAACAAACTTACTTTCGCATTTATAATATTAGTTAGGATAGTTAGGAAGTTAGGATTCACTGGTTCAAGTTATTTATTTCATAAACAAACATAGATACATTTGTGTCGAAACAATACAAAATACATATAAATATACAAACTCAAAATGTAACATGTGAACAAAGTTAGGGTAACTACTATCGACTATTTAACAGTTGCAAGGTGTGGTGACTTTGATGGATGAAGCTTATAAGATAGAGGGATGAATATAAATGTGAACAAGACGAAGCTCATGGTGTTTGAAACAGAAGAAGATGTATCGGTGTCTGATGTGAAAATAAATTATGTGTGTGGAACAAGTGAGTTCGTATATTTGGGGAGTCTATTTACAAGGGATGGAAAAATTTATGAAGATGTAGAAAGGAGAGTAAATGCGGGAAATAAAGTGAATGGTTGAGTACGCTTAGATGATTAATTTGGTCATGTTGAGAGGATGAATGAGGGGCCCTTGGCTAAATAATAACAGCCGCACAGGTCGATAGATCAGGTTAAGCTACGCTTACCGCGATTGGTCTGTGGATAAGTGACCATTCTTACATACCGTGACCCCTCTGTGCCTCGGAAAGCACGTTAAGCTGTTGGTCCCGGCTGTCATTCGTAGATCTTTGACAGTCGTTACGGGTAGCCAGAAGGCCGAAAGTCTGACAACCAGTCTTATCAAGGGGTATCGTATTACCGAGTAATTGGGTTGTGGAGGTCAGATAGGCAGTCGCTCTATGTGGGTACAAATAGAAGGATAGGTAAGTTATACCTAAACAATATTCTTAGGGTAAAGCCACTAGTTCAACAATAAGCTAAAAGTAGCAAAAAACCAACCTACAAAGTTCACGGTGAGCCTTAATTAAGTTGCCGAGTTCTTAAAATGCATTAAGTTCAACTAATTATATAACTGAGGCAGAACATACTCGGCATTAGTCAGTTTATTTGCGGTCCTCTTGTTTATTTATTTTAGTACATGGAGGACTTAGCTAACAAAAACAAACACAAAAGGAAACCATAGTCACCCGAAAGGCAATTACAAATCCTCACGTATTGACTTAAAATAATAATTTATGGTGTGAGCACAAAAACAACAAAAACATCGCCTAAATTAAAATAAGAAGCAATATAATTAAATGCCAAATGAAATCGATTGGGAATCGATTAATGTAGTTACCACAACCACGTTGTTGTATCGAATACGTCATTGGTTACGACACGTAGACATGACTAAGAAATACAAAGTTATTTTTATTTTCTTACAAGCTGACCCGGCGAACTTCATACCGCCTCAGAATCAATAAACGGCTTTTTTATGATATCTCGAGAACGGATTCAACAGTATGAGAAAATGAATTAGGTATTTTCATTGCTTATATTTCGTGAATTAGTCCCATGTTTGAAATAGTTATTCTGCTATTCGGGGTGGAGACAAATGCAACAAATCGAAGATCATAACATCGGTTAGGCCACATGTTCTTGAGTAACTAACCCGACTTTGTTTTATTTATCTAGATTGGTCTTAGTCAATGACAAATACTTAGTAATTTTGTTAACAGCACTTCAGACTTACATTAAACAATTAGGACCACGACGTACTCAGGCACCTATGTCACGAATAATGGATTTCTATGCATAAAAAAAAACATGACGTGTAGAAAGCTTTGAGGTCGGTTCAACTTTGGAATCCATACAGTCTATTACAGCGCTGCTAAGCATATTCTGGGTATTTTTAAAGATTATCAAAAATTCATTATTGCCACTAAGGCCCTTCGTACACCAACGTTTTTCTTTTAGTCGCCGTGAGTAGGCACAGTCGTCAGTGATGTATGGATCACTATGGAAGTGTTGCGGTATCTACAACGCCACATGCGAACAACGTGTCATACAGACGTCACGCAAAATCCTGCATCTCGCAAGCAGAGTTTACCGTGCAACTAGCATATATAGGACGGCCCGACATAAATCATCGGGCAGTTGCCCGCCAGACACAACACCCGTCTGGTCGGAGGACCCTCCCTTTTCTATGGAGGTGGAGTAAACTTAGAAGTAGAAGATTGTTGGCAGTCACGTTTTTTTTTCGGCGCGGTTCATACGCCGTACCGTAAAAAAACCGTGCCGTGTAGGTACAAAGGGCCTAATGCCGACGCGACAAATAAATGAAGGTGTAATTTCGTTCTAATTATTGTGAACATTATAATAATTATATACAATATATAACGCAACTAATTATTTACACTAGGTACTAAAATAAATGACTAACCAACTAAACATACAAAAAAATACGAAAAATCCTTTTGTTTTATTGTTACTATTGTGGATACAGATCAATTAATCATGTGCAACATAATAGGATTCTACTAAACCAGCTTACACATCTTACCTTTTTTTTCCGCCAGAAAATTCCTTCAAAGAATTCTCTATCATCATCATGTAACTGGCTTTGGCCTCATTCTTATTTAATCCTTCTTCAATCACTCCCAAATCCCGTGACTCGTACGTTCATTACAAAAAAGGCGGGATTCAAAGCGGATGATTAGTTTACCGTAATTAGACCGGGTTTCTGAGAAATAGGTTACCCGAACAGGTGGGGTAACGGACTGGCAAGCAAGGGGTTAGGGTCATTAATCATAATATTCGAAGTTAGTTCCATCCCACTATGCGCTGTCACAGAGATTAAATTTTATGTTTTCAAGTCTATAGTAGACTAACGAGACGAAAATGAGGATATTTTTCTAGAACTTTAATTTATGTCTACCTATACTAGATAGGTTTAAGTAGAAAAAAGTGGGAAGAACTCAGGTTTGGTTTGACTACTTTTAATCGTTATGTTATATTATAAAGAGTTTGCGCTATGGAGCGAGTTACCTAAGCTCGGTCTCTTTGAAGGATAAAATCAGGAATGAAATTATCCGGACAAGAACCTGAACAAACTGAAGTGGCAGTGGGCTGGCCATGTCCGTCGAAGGACCGATGGCCGGTGGAGCAGACGAGTCCTGGAGTGGAGACCGCGTATCGGCTAACAGTGTGGGACGCCACCCATCCAGTTGGACGGACGACCTAAAGAAGCTGGCTGGGGTAGACTGGATGCGGAAGGCGGAGGACAGGGTGTTGTGGCGCAGGCCTATGTCGGAGAGGCCTATGTCCAGCAGTGGACTGCGATAGGCTGAGTTGATTGATAATGAGTTTGCGGTTTAACCGTATAGTTCGGAAGCGCCCCCGATTGGACACGAACACACGAACATCCGCCGGGTCGGTACCAGGTCCCATCGGACCCAAGAATGACGTATGTCGACACCCTTAATTGATTATGTAAATATCTATTACTTATGCTACCCATCAAATATTATGAATGTGCGCTATTTAGGAGAGTTGGACAAAAAGCACTTAAGTTAACGCCATTAAACCTTTCACATTTAGCGCGCAAGTTTATTAATTTACCTATATAAAATCCAAGTCTGTAAATGCTCGATGATGATGAATATTTTGATGACAGTGGTAGTCGAGGCTAAAAACATAAAAATTGGGTATTTCGAACATCCACACTTCACTACAGGGGCAGTGAATAATTCCTACATCATAATTATTTAACGAATTCATCCATTGCTCATGTTAAATAAGTAGTAATGAAGTTTTTGGATATCCAAAGCTAAAGTTTCGTGCCAATCGTGCGTGTTTACATTTTCTGTTGTTGTTCAAAATTATTTTAATTCACCTACTGTTGATTTTATTCGTCGCACAACGAATGCCCTGCGAAAACGCCCGCGTTTACCCTCTGTAAGAAAGGCTGGCCTGTGCCAATTGGTTAAAATCTGGATTCTATCGAGGTTGTGACAGACGGACAGAGAGACAGACTGACAGGTACATAGACAGACGGCCATGATGAATTAATTATAAGGAATCCTTTACGACTACGGAGACAATAAAAACATCAACTCGGTTCATAGTAAACAGGGGGGGGGTAGTAGTAGGTTCGGTTGGTAGTGATGCATGTGTTAGATGAATTATGGACCTCCTCCTTTATAAAAAGTCGGTTTAAAATATGTATATAATTCCACTTTTCACCTATTCAAAAAACCGGACAAGTGTGAGTTGAGGTCACATATAGAGGGTTTCGTACGATGAAGAATTGAATATGTTATTTACCATGTTGTACCAATAATATAATTGATCCCAAGAACAAAGTTAACATTGTAGTTGAAAAACATGTTCTCCTATACATTCCAACTGCAAATGTAAGCACACTCATCAAGCTACTACAATACAATCTGTCAAATTTCTTTAATAGATTTTCAACTTTATCGCTACAGCATAAGGTTCAAGGTTGATTGGGAAAATTTGACAGTTTCGGGTAGCTTGATAAGCTGGCGTCTGTACATGCGCACTATAATGAGAGATTTGCCATGTTATTTTAAGAACTGATAGGATTTTCTGGAATCTATAATCACAGAAATATTTTCTGTATTTTTTTCAAAATTTTAGGCTGTGGTTTCAGAGATTATTGGTTCTATTTTCTAAATAAAATAATTAATAACGTTTTTTTGTTATTAAAAAAATATATTTGAGCCTCACAACAAGCTCTTTCATATCATGTTACTTTGATTAAATATATAAAAGCTGGGAGTGTACCCGTTGCGACGGGTCACGCATACTCCCAGCTTTCACGAGAAAATAAATCCGTCATGGAGATTTACGGTTCAGTCTCGTTTATGGGCTGAAGGAGATTCAAGGGTACTTGGGTAATATCGTTAGTGAATTGACCTTTAGGTAATTATCGTGGTTACAATTAAATTATTAATTAATTTAATTATTGTTTAATTTAATTATCGTGTACTGTAATGTATTCTGTGACTCGTCCGATAAGCTTTAAAGAACCTGGGCAACTTGGAGGTATACAACTTTTTCTTTGCCACCATTTTGTTTTGGCGGCAAATATGACAATTTTTTCATGAAAATTATTTTTTGCAAAGTTATGGAGCGTTTTACGACTGAACAACGTGTTTTAATTATTAAAACATTCTACTCAATCCAATCATGCAGTTTAATTTGGAGTTGGGTCAGGAGGAGTAATTGTGCCTTATTTGTTTGAAGCTGCTATGGGTGATGCTGTTACAGTGAATGGAGATCGGTACCGTGAGATGATAAACAATTTTTTCTTACATCAAGTGAATCAGTTGGGCTTAGGAAACATGTGGTTCTAACAAGACGGGGACAAGACGGGGTCACATGTCATACGGCACGAGCCACAATCGAGACATTGAAAAGAACGTTTCCGGGTCGATTCATTTCGAGAAACAGTGACATTGATTGGCCCCCAAGATCCCCGGATTTAACAGCTCCTGACTTTTTTCTTGGGGCTATCTAAAGGGACCTGCCTATACTAACAGGCCAATGAACCTTCAAGAATTAAAACAAAATATCCGAGACATACTCACTGAGAGAGATAACGCAGGAAATGTGTGAAAATGTCATGAAATGAAAAGGGTTCACATCTGCCATGCTGCTAGAGGTGGACATTTGTCTGACATTATTTTCCATGCTCAATTGCCGGCCCTAAATAAAATACTATATTTAAAATAAAACTCAATATTTTTTTTATTTTATAGAATAAAATTTAAAAAATAAAGTGTATTATCATAATGTTTTCGATTTATAGAGAATGAAGTAATAAACTGTATATTTCAATACTCAATACTTTTATTGCATTCCACATGTAGGTATTCTTAGGTGGTAAACTTACCTATACCCTGTCATGATCACAGCAAAATAAGTGAGTTAAGACAGAGGAAGCATTTGTTAATTTTATAACATAACTAGCTGACCCGGCAAACGTTGTTTTGCTCCTACACTACTCCTACCCAACTCCTACCCTACTCCCACACTACTCCTACCCTACTCCTACACTACTCCTACCCTACTTCTACCCTACTCCTGCCCTACTCCTACCCTACTCCTACACTACTCCTACCCTACTCCTACACTACTCCTACCCTACTCCTACACTACTCCTACCCTACTCCTACACTACTCCTACACTACTCCTACCCTACTTCTACCCTACCCCTACCCTACCCTACTCCTACCCTACTCCTACACTACTCCTACCCTACTCCTACACTACTCCTACCCTACTCCTACACTACTTCTACACTACTCCTACCCTACTTCTACCCTACTCCTACCCTACTCCTACTATAAAAAAAAAAAAAAAAAAAAAAAAAAGTATCCTATGTCCGTCTCCTGGCTCTAAGCTACCTCCCTACAAATTTTCAGCCAAATCGGTTCAGCCGTTCTTGAGTTATAAGTGGTGTAACTAACAGACTTTCTTTTATATATATAGACTTATCAAACTACTATAATTTATTAATGATGTATATATTTTATTAGATAAACTAATAGCTTTAATATAAAATATAAACAGGTATCTATTGAGAGATGTAATAATCCATACTAATATTATTTCGTAAGTAAGTACCTATTTATTTTGGGTATTAAAAAAAGGTTATTTTGGTTATTTTTGATTTTATGGGTTTTTCTGTCATAATTATTTTATTTTATTGTTATGCATGTATTTTAATTTTAATTGATCGATGGACATAATAATATCTAATATTGACATTGATTATTTAATTTAATCTATATATCTATTTATTTAATCATTATGTATCTTCGTTTCTATTGTATTCTAATTGTATCTACTATTTATTGAATTAATTTACTTTGTTAATTGTTATATCTGTACGCTAATTGACTATCTTATTACTACTATGCTTTATGGATTATTTCTAAAATAAACGTTTTAATATTATTTTACGTGTGCTCCTTTAATTACAGGAGAACACAGCATGCACATATAATTATGTGTAAACTCGATAAAAATAATAATAGGGTGAATAAAATAAGAATGATGAAAAAAAATTACAAAATTTAAGGGAAAAATAAAATGAAATTAACATATCAAGATTGAGATATAGGTATTACTAACGGCGTAAACAGGATAAAAATAAAAATAGAGAAAATAATTGATTAAAATAAAATTTCTAATTTTAACAATCGTTATTAGGTCAACCTCTCCAAAGTTAACTCACAAGTCTTATCAAATGTCTTTACATAGCTATTTGCGTCGGTTACACGAGCAGACCCGACACTCGTCCCACGCAGATTGAAACTGATTTACGCGTATAATCGGATGTAAATGGAACGAACAATGGTTGCCCTGACTCCAAAACTTTGACACCAAAGTCTACAAACAGTATTTACTAAAGCAGTAACAATATTGTTTACTTGATTAAATCTCAACAGTAACCAGTACAAACTAGTTTGTCGTGAATTATTGTGAACATTTCTTTTCCCGTTCAGCGAATCTTTTGTCCGAGTCCACTCATTTTGGACACGACAGTAACAAATCTGTCAGTTTTAGTAAGGGGAGGCCTTGCCATGATTTATATAGGAACCTGTAAGAACAAGGACTAACAAGGCAGTTACATCAAATGCTGTCATTTTACTTAAATTGAGAGCGTTGTTTATCTAGTGTTTTTGGTTACAGCATTTTGTTTTGTGACCTTGTGTGGCCTAAAGCCTAAATGGTATACTTTAAGGTATTATATTTTCGCACTTGGTTTCGTGTTTGCACTGGCAGTGACAGCTCTGTATCTAAGTAGGTAATATGTTTTTGTATGTTGTTCCGCTTTCACGCTTAAACGCTGAATGGATTTGTATGAAATTTGGCACATGCGTAGACCATGACTTGGATTCATGACATTGAATTCTTTTTATCCAGGAAATTCAGGATTTTACATCAACTTTCAGCATTAGAATTTATTAATAAAAATATATTACCGCGCCTATTTTGTGGCAAATATCTTTAACTATATGCTGAGGTCGGTCAAACCGCGTCATTCTACTGCGCAAGTTTATTTTTTTATTTATTTGGTATAAACAAACAGTTACACATTGTGTCTTATCTAATAATGACATAAGAGTAATTTAAATGTGAAACTCACACCGTTATTCACAGAATACATAAGGAATACAATTCCACAGAATACAATTATTGAGAACTACGTGCTAGAGACAATACTAAATGATTAAATACAGCGCTTAGGTCTATTTATCAATATCAAATATTTCTTTTAACAAAGCGGTACGGAATTTTACTCAAAAGGCAGGCAACTTAAAACCGCTGAAAATATGTACATAAACAACCTATTCTCCTGCTGAAATATAAAGATTATAATTATTCTCTCTGCATTTATTACTTTTACTTATTTTCTACAAACACTAGGTCTGTATCGATATAGTTCATATAACTTAAGTATTATTAGCTAATAGCGCTTTTTAACAAAACCGTTTAAAATGTTATGTTTTGTTGTGTTTGTTTATTTATCTGGGGGCACGGCAGTGCCTCCGCCAAGTCGAGCAAAAAGCGGCATTTAAACTTCTTGCACATAATAAGGTACAAAGGCTCATCGAATAAACAATCGCATGATATATTTTCAAACAACCCTAGTCATAACTAGGTACCTAATTACGGCTCGTACTTCGTTTTTCTCCATTTTCGAGAACACGTTCCGACACGAAGCAAACGAATGACTACATTCAGAAAAAAACAAAAGAGAAACGAAGATTTTTTTCTTTATTAATATTACAAATATGTATCTGAGCTATGCCTGCCAGTATTTTTTTTCTTACCAAGGAGTATATCGTTCTCACTACTTTTTGATCCCTCCTCGTACTTCACGTTAGCGATCGCTCATGAATGCCACTCAATGCGTGCACTCTTTGATGGCTGAAGCAGTTAAGAAATTGAATGAAGTGAGCGATATACGTATGATCATATCTCACGTCCGTATTATGTTGGTATAAACTGTTCTTTTTAGTGGATAAATGTTTTTAGGGATGATTTTTCCAACGCCAGTTATCTTTATCCGAGGAATAATTATGAATTTTTGACAGTAAGACGTCAATTTTATTCCACGAATAAAAATATCTTTCGATTGAATAATCAGCCCTGAGTGGCACTAATTGACCGGTAGATAGAATACCAATACCATAAAAATTACAGATACAAATATAGAAATTTTACATAGGGGTGACACATAGGCGGTCTTATCGCTAAATACGATCTTATAAAGGCAACCTTTAGATGGATTAGGAAGAAGGAGAGACAATACTGCAGGTAGTCCGTGGTGTATCATTTACATATACAATAAATACATACATACTCAACCTATTAATTTGTTGTTTTTTGTTCTTGTTATATATCTCACTGACTTTGCTCTAAAATTACTAAACTGTCTGTTTTTCTAAAATGTCTCAATATGGCATTATTCAAGCAATATTTTTGTTGGAAAAAGTGGTGCAATATAAAGTTGAACCCTTCTAAATATAGATGAATGTGTTACTTTATTCCTTTTAGTGAGTGTTTGCGCAAGAATTTAACCTGAACAGTTTTTGTTTACACTTTCATCGGATACTTTTGATACAGACTATACAGTACTTACATATGTACAGTCGTTTTGCAGATCTAACGAGCTACACCACTACTAGGCTCCGCTTATTTTCGGTCCACTTGTAAGTTATTAAACGTTCTAGGGTCTGTTTGGTTTTCCGCTCGAATTCGTATTCGCTAGTCGAACAAGTTGGCATTGTTCATACTTGACGAGTTTTATCGATGTTCAAAATGAAATAATTGAATTCCTCAGTTTGATGTAACTTGATAATATATTAATCAAAGGAACATGTTGTAGGTACTATGAGCTTTTACGAGCTCTCAGTACCGGCACGAGTAAATAGCACCACTGTTTGTCACTTTTTGTTCATTATTTTCTTTCATTCGGCATTTTTCACTCGAAGAAAAATGAATTCATCAGTGAACCGATCCAACGATGTCGAATTTCGGCACTAGGCATCTTTCAATCGCCTATTTTTGAAAAATGAAATGAGCAGATGAACGTTCATTCCTATGAAATTTTATCGGTGCCGTGCGAAAGCGGAATAAAACAAAAATGAACAGCCACCCGAGTGACCCTCACTGGAATGAAGCTATACACAAAGGAACGGAACGACTCACGCTTACAAAAAACAAAAGAAGAACGTTTTAACCTAATCAAGGCATCTTACCTACTTGAAAGACACTGACAGTAATTAATGAATAGCACGCTCTTCAAAATAGGACATCCTAGCGCCACCGTATCGGTGTCGACCACATTGTCTTCCACCACCACAAGAATGTAGGACTATCAATCAGTTGGGACACTACCACGAAGGGGAAACTCGATGGTGTATCACGTGTGGGGGGCTTTTTGGCTTTTTATTGCTGTTAAGACCTGTGAAGCATTTCAAAATTCGTTTATGTGCAGACGTAGACGTTTTGAATACTTACCGCTTTATTTATAAACGTTGTTTAAAGTTAAGTGAATAACAACAGTATACCTACCATACATTTTTGTCGTTTAAAGGTCTCTTAACTTTAAGCAACGTTTGTAAATACCTAAACCCCTTAGTTTGAAAAATTATAAGCGTTTAAAAAATTAAATCCCATTAAAGATGGTAAGAAATTAATCACCATCATCATCTGCCTAGCCTTTTCCCAACTGTGTTGGGGTCGGCTTCCAGTCTAACCGGATGCAGCTGAATAGTATTTTACATGAAGCGACTGCCTATCTGACCTCCATAACCCAGTTTACTGGGTAATACGATACCCCTTGGTAAGACTGGTTGTCAGACTTTCGGGCTTCTGACTACCCGTAATAACGTTATTATGATAATAGATGGCGCCACGTGTCTTTCGAATAATAAACAGGACAACGTCTGTCGGGTCAGCTAGTAATCAATAAAATTAATATTTTTATGACAGAGCGAATGAAATAAAAAATGGTCGTTCAAGGCGTTGCATAAAATAAGCATTCTAACTATCACAATAAATCATGGAAGAAAAAGACAGAACTGACAAATCCAAAAAACTCCGAAATCATATTAAACTTTGCAGAACAAAATAAGAAACGAATAAACCAAATCGTATTTGGGTATTTCGTGATTGATAGCTTGTTCGCGTGTCGTCTGTAATCGTGCCTCACTCGTACGCATTCGGGAGCTTCTTGTAATGTCGGGTAACGTCGGTAGCTGTCGGGTGCACAAGACAGCGCTGTGTTGGATTACCTAATGGTCCAGATGCTTGCAATCCCTGGTCAAAGTGAATTTTGATGTTTACTTTCGTGTAATGTGGTGTTTTGATGTTTGTAGAATTGACCATTCCTGTATAGAAGCGACAGATGTGTGATGCTAGATTTTACAGCGGTTTTAATGGAGAAAATATGTGTTATTTCTTAGTAACCTTAACAAAGTCGATCAAAGTTCAACTCTATGATATTGTGTTTGATAAAGACAACAGATGGACAATGAAGTAATCTTATAAGGGTTCCGTTTTTCCTTTTGGGGTACGGAACCATAAAAATATCGTTATCCCTACTCTCTTTCCACCTCTCTCTGTCCAGAGCTGCCAAGGACCAATCTTTATTAAAGGAGTCCAGCTCATCCCGCCATTTCCGTCCGGGCCTGCCGCGATGTCGTTTGCCATTAAGCGGGACTTAATGACATAGCCACATTACATAGTGGCAGTTAGTTAGAAAGTTGTCTCTTCCTGACTACGCTATAATAATTACTTATAAGCCAACAAAATTTAACTGAAAGCTATCATATGAGCCAACAAAGTCTTATACCAACATATGTGACAGCTATTGGAAAATACATTATTATCGTTGCCACCACGGTGGATAAACACTTACCGGGAACGCCGCGTTAATGACGATGAAGTCAGGTACAATTTATTTGTAAGTATAAAGATACTGACAATTTTGAAGAGTCAAGCCACGAACGCTGTATCTACAACACTACACTAAGATCCAAATTAAACTATGTATCTACTATGTATGTACTAGCTTCTGCTTGCGACTTCGTCCGTGTGAAATTTCTTGTTCGCTTAGCGTTTTTTTCTAATTTATTTTCTTTTTGCTCGGCTCGTAGCCTAGAAACCACACATACCATACCTTTCTCAAGAATCACACTAATATTATAAAGGCAAAAGTTTGTGAGTGTCTGTGATAAAATGTTGTATGGAGGTAGCTAATACGTTGGATTAACATATAGGCTACTTTTTATCCCGATATTCACACGGGATCGACATTTACGCGGGTGAAACCGCGTGGCGCAGCTAGTTTGGCTATAAAATACAAAATAATTTCTTATACCGCATTTACACAATCGTGTTCGCCATTCGCCTCGGACGAACGATTCGACGAAACATTCGTATACGAGGGCCGTCGCGAACTATTCGAATGCGAATCGCGAGGAGAGCCACGAGGCAAATAGTGAGCGCACTGTTTACATATGCGTGTTCGTTATTCGTCTCGCCATTCGCCTCGCGATTCGCACGAATGTGTAAATGCGGCATTAAATCCGACTGGTCGTTTCAGAGATTAGCGCGTTCAAAGAATCAAACAAACTCTTCAGCTTTATTATTAGCATAGATATATTATATCAAGGCTTTGAACAACTTCTGCGTATTTGCACTTCTTGTTTACGTCTTCAAAACGATTTTTTCAAAGCAATCAGTTGCTTTGTGGATTGAAGCATGTAGCTTCAAATGTAGGTATATTTAACTATGTCCAAACATGATAACCAAATCATCATGATTACTCCACAAAATGTCAACAGCTGACCATAACTGGTCTTCCTAACACCAGCTGCCTCACAATCAGCTGTTAAGTCATTGATAGCTTCGATTAGAACAAAGCAATTATGCTTATCGAGTCTCACATGAATGTTGTATCAACTTCACTCGAGTAGTTGTTGTATCGAGTTGAATCGAGTCAACAACTCGATTGCTTAGCTGATTTGATCGAGTGTATAATTAATGTCGGACACATTGTTCGTTATTGTCTTAGTAAACCAAATATGTTTGGGTCGGATAATAGTCTTATTTGGAAGGCTCGGTTGGTCAGCTGGTATGCTTTTGCACTGTAAATGGGAGTTATTTTTCTCGCACTGTAAAAAAAAAACTTTTATAAGAATACATGTTTCATGTGAGACCTCCACAACCCAGTTACTGGGTAACAGATACCCCTTGGTTGTCAGACTTTCGGGCTTCTAACGACCCGTAACGACTGTCAAATATCCTCAAATGAAATCCGGGAACAGCTTAACGTGCTTTCCGAGGCACGGAGGGTTCTCGGCATGTAAAGATGGTCACCCATCCACGGTCAGCTTAGCTTAACCTGATAGATCGACCCGTGCGGCTGTTATTACTTACCCAGGAGCCACGAATTGTAGCTAATTCGAGTGCTTCAACTCTGCCTCACAAATATTCATGTTTTACTCAAGGTACCTGGCCGTCAACTTGGTAGTTACAAAAGCTATCACTTTGGTCGGTAGTTAGCTATACGTGTGTCCTCAAGTCGAAACTAATCTAAAGGGGACTGGCGGCCATTTAGCAGCTGTCAGTAGTTAGCTCGAGGCATCCAAACAGGATTTCCGTTCGTTATGGGTCGGTATAGTCAACGGTTACAATATTTAAACTCTATTTGCGGAAGGCCTAGCAACTATATTTCTTAGATCCTTCTAAAAATAGTATACAGGGTGAAAAAATAAATTTGCTGTTCGTTAGGTACCTACATTGTAACCGCGGAGGTATCTACTCGCTGGAAGAAGACTTCTGGCCGTAGTACGTGGTGCTCCGTCGCTACCGCAGACAGGTACATGAAAAAGCTAGTGAAGTATTATTCTATAATAAAAATATGTAGGTATGTTTCGGTTAAGGTATTCATATATGGGCCTGCGTCGCCTGAAATAAATTAATTAATAAAAATTATAAAAAAAACAGTTTTCTATGAAAAAGCAAGTTTTCTTTTATTACCGACGAAAAATTTCTTCGTTACGGTATAAGAGAATAAAATTAATGGTTATACATAGTTTGCGCGTCGATATAATGCCACCTTGTATTAGAGAAATACAACTTGACATGTTCCAGTCAAATCAATCAATCTGCCTAGCCTTTTCACGTAGTTGGGGTCGGCTTCCACTGCTTCCAGGATGCAGCTAAATACCAATATTTTACATGTAACAACCGCCTTTTTTTTTTTTTTTTTTTCGCTGAGAAATGACGTTACGCATCTCCGCTCGTCGGGGGAAGAGACGGAGTATGTGGGACTCCCTGCCATGGTGGCAGTATACCCACTAAAACTCAGCGGTGTTCCCTCATCGCCTTGATGGGGAGGTCATGGGAATCCGGCTCAGCCTTTGCATCCACAACCCCCCCGGCGCATGCCCGCCTAGCTGGCGGGTCCCGCATGTCCCCCCGTCTGGGGCTATGGAACAACTGCCTACCTGAACTCCGCAACCCAGTTAATGGGTTATACGATACCTGTTGATAAGACTGGTCGTCAGAAGCCCGAAGCTTCTGACGACCCGTAACGACTGTCAAAGATCTACTAATGACAGCCGGGACCAACGGCTTAACGTGCTTTCCGAGGCACGGAGGGTCCTGGTATGTAAAGATGGTCACCCAACTACGGATCAACCGCGGCAAGCGTAGCTTAACTTGATTGATCGACCCGTGTGGCTGTTGTTACTTAGCCACAAGCGCCTCAACATGTTCTAGTATAGGCCCCAAAATATAATAATGATACCAGTCTATTATTGTCCTACTGCAGTGCAAAGGCATTCTTGTCATACAGAGAATGCATGAGCATTGATCACCACGTTCTTTCAAGACGGGTAGGCGATTTCAGACTTATATTAACTATAAGTCCCGGTTTCCTCACGAAGTTCTTCCATCACCGAGATCTGGGAGCCTAAAAAGGCCACTTTGGAGAATCATAAACGAATTATGAATTATAATATGGCGAAGACAGTCCGTGTTTTTCTTTTTTTCGCTGCACAACGTAGGTATAATCAAAGAGATTGGGATTGGATTTGGATTGGACTGATTGGTATTTTAGCACAGACAAAAAAAATAACTGAACAATGCTTCACCAATGGGATTTGATACGATTAACTTAACAGTTAACTGTCCATTATGTTATCATTTTATGATTCTGCAAAAGTGGCCTTTTTAAGCCCCCTGTTATGTCCAAGATAAACTCTAAATGTACATATGTATTGAAAAAGTCCCTTTGGTGCCTCGTGCTTGAGAGGCGCCGTAAACACTGGCACGACATAATTATAACAAAAGTATATGAAAATACCTACAATAAACGTAAAATTAGCAAGCCGCGTAGCAACTGGCGTAGCGCACCGTAGCTATCAGCTACGCGATCGTAGCAACCACGTAGCGCGTACTGTTCGTATTAATCTCGAATTTAGTTTTTATGCAACAAGTATTTAATAAACCTTGTTTGAACTTAAATAATTTTGTATCTATCTTAAATAAACAAAAACTATTTACTTTCGACAAACTTAATAAGTGAACTTTAATTGCTTTTGAACAATTAATGCACGATATTATTTTTGGATTCGACTTAACTCTATTTACAAGTTACAAAGTTGTTAGTTGTTTCGGAGTTAAGTTTAAATTGACAATTATTATGTATCAACAATAAGTTATTTACTAAAGAGTTTAAAAGTAGATTAAACGACTACTTTTAAACTACATATTTTATAGTTTTCCCTAGAAATGAAATTAAATTGTTTTCAAACTCAATACATTTATTTCAAATAAACCATTTACAGGCACTTTTGAATAAATATGAAACGAAAACGTAGCTGTCGAAATGTACGGAACAGCAAATTTTTTTTTTTAATCACCGATTAATTTGATGAATCCATGGTAACAGGCTGTGCGTCGATGTCCCTACCACCCTGTATGTGAGAACAATGTCAAAATATAAAATGAAGAAACAATTCAAAATATAAAATTAAAAATAAGCCCTGGCAGGTAAGGGGCGCGTAGCAAGCGATACAAACGTAGGTAATTACACTGATATTATAAAGGCGAAAGTTTGTGAGTATGTGTGGGGGTGTGTGTGTGTGTGTTTATATGTTTGTTACTTCTTGACGCTCAAACGGCTGAACCAATTTTGATGGAATTTTGTATGGAGGTAGCTGACACCCTGCATATAGGCTACTTTTTATTCCGATATTACCACGGGATCGAAACTTATGCGGGTGAAACCGCGGGGCGGAGCTAGTACCAAAATAATTTGTAAATCAAACATATTCTTAAGGTAGTGTATTTTATTCCGATTGGATTACAGAATATCTAGGTTCCCAAATATATATATTGAGAGGACAATGAACACTGCTAAAAAGACGAGATATGAGGAATTTCAAATTTCTATAGAAAACTTATCGTGGTATTCCAAAGACGACGTTAATGGTATCGTGTCAGTAATATTATCATTAATTTATTACAAATAATCTTTAGCTCATAAAATAAGTCCCCATAAAACCGAGCAATACAAATAATACACGGCCGCCCTTGTAAAAATTATTGAGTTAAGAATTTAATAATATTTTCTCAAGTCTCTCTAACTCGTAAATTGTCAATTAGATGTTTATGACGACGACGTTTGCTTTTTCGACAACTTTTTCCGAACTCCTATTAAAACATGCACATTTACGAGAAATTTTAAAAGTCCTGTTGTTGTTGTGTACAAAATATATTGGAGAGGTAGATTTTGAGATAATGGAAATAAAATATAGTTTTTTTTCTGGTTGACTTTTACTTTTACCTTAGCGAAAAGTTTTGTCTCACTATCGTTCTCAATGATCACAGTCAATATAGTTTGAACGTAACGCACCCACTGAGCACCGAAACCGGTCAGGCTGTAATCAATCGAGCCTCTTTCAGCTCCCACAAGTGTTCCCATGCCTCAATTGCGTAACTAAAACCCACCTGTTTATTTACATTACACGTAGGATGACTAAAGCTACGAGTTAACGTAAAGTTCGGGGGGTAAGGGGGGGTGGGAAGGTCGAGGGGAGGCCGGGGAGCGGTTCAGGCGCCCTCATGTGGACGGACCCGTCACGGCCCACGGCACACAATTCGTTTGATCTCGCCAGTTGCTCTGAGCGCTATTTATGTCCCGCAAGGCCACCTGTCGATGATGACGCTATACAAGTGGCGATCACCTCCGTGACAATGACACAGCCAACACACAGAACCTTCAACTTTTGACATCATTAAACTTCGCAAAAGCTTAAAAGCGATAATATGAACGGTTTCCAATAAATTTTTCTCTTGTAACGTTTGATACAACATATTTTAATCCCATTTATATAAGGTAATCTAACATTCTAATAAAAACACTGCACTGTGTAGATTCTAATTTTGCTTTTTTTTGTTACAGAACGTGGCTAAGCATATCTGCGAGCTACAAAAATATGCCAACGAAACATGTGCCAGAAATTGGAATGCTGGAATACAATGCCTGCCAAGAACGTAATCTCGAAATGGCTGCGGGCGAAACAAGGGAAACATAAACACTCACCATGGCGCTAGTGAGCAAGTGACTATCGGAAAAATATGAACGCGACGGATCCGGATGTACTAGTGGCAAGAGGCCAACTGGACGTCCTGTACCGCGGCGTGGAATACACCCTGGACACCGGCCGCGCCGCCGTCGAAGGCCTCAACGGCATTAACGGCATCGACTTCAACATCTCCTTCGACAACAGCTCCGCCTACAACGTGACCGGTGACCCCGAAGAGCCGTGGAACGACTACATCAAACTCCTCCAGGACAGAGCAGTCCTCGTCTCGTTCCTCCTACTGTTCTCCCTAACAACAGTCTTCGGCAACATGCTCGTCATCCTCGCCGTGGTACGAGAGCGATACCTTCACACATCTACCAACTACTTCGTGACGTCGCTTGCGGTCGCCGACTGCCTCGTCGGTCTAGTGGTGATGCCGTTCTCCGCATTATACGAAGTGTTAGAACACACGTGGTTCTTCGGAGTGGACTGGTGTGACGTGTGGCGGTCTCTAGACGTGTTGTTTAGTACGGCCTCCATATTGAATCTGTGCGTGATCTCTTTAGACCGGTACTGGGCCATTACGGACCCCATTACATATCCGATGCGTATGAGTGGAAGGAAGGCCGCCTTCCTTATCGCGGCCGTGTGGGTGTGTTCTGGCGCCATATCTTTCCCCGCCATCGCGTGGTGGCGCGCTGTGCGTGTGGAAGAAGTGCCAGACTACAAGTGTCCGTTCACGGAAAACTTGGAGTACATAATATTTTCATCGACAATATCGTTTTATTTGCCTCTGTTTGTGATGGTGTTCACGTATTATCGTATATATCGTGCAGCGACTATTCAGACGCGGTCTCTTAAAATTGGTACTAAGCAAGTGATGAGACCTAGTGGTGAGTTAGAGTTGACGTTGCGTATACATAGAGGTGGGACAGTGCGGCAGCGGAGTGACGCGTGTCACGGAGTGTGTACGCCGGAGGAGGCTGATCAAGAGCCTCTGACCGCGTTACAAAACAATGGTCTATCACGATCGTCAACACGTCTGACGAACGTGACACACGGCAAGCATCTGCCGAAAAACTTTTCGCTATCTCGTAAATTAGCGAAGTTTGCGAAAGAGAAGAAGGCGGCGAAGACGTTAGGTATAGTGATGGGTGTGTTCATAGTGTGTTGGTTGCCGTTCTTCGTGGTAAACCTGCTGTCGGGCATCTGCTCCGCGTGCATCGCGCACGAGGAGATCGTGAACGTGGTGGTGACGTGGCTGGGCTGGGTCAACTCCTCCATGAACCCCGTCATCTACGCGTGTTGGAGCAGAGATTTTAGAAGGTACGTGAAACTGTGATTTCTTCACTTTTCAATTGATGCACTTGTTTATAGCGTGTGAATTGTGTGAATTTAACGTCACCATTTTCATCGATTAAGATTCTAAGTATAATCAAGGCTTTCATTTTCATAGGCCGACTGTACTATGAACTATTTCTGTTTAAATATCCCTATATTAGAGAGAGGATTTACAATTAATAATAATTATTAACAATAATAAATATTAATAATAATTATAGGATAATAATTATACTTATATAATTACAATTGAGCTATGATTGTTTGTTAGTGATTCATAACCTAGCTAGGCTACAAATAAACCATTCAACTGTCATGTCTAAACTGTAAGGTTTTATGCAAATATTTCATAACAGACGACATGTACGGTAAAAGAGAAAAGCTTGTAAACTGGACTAGTTGCAACATTTGACAAACGTCTTGTTACTGATGTTAAAAACATTTCACTCAAGTTTCTAAGGATAACGTTTCGTGTCCCAAGTTTTTATTGACCACTTTGTTTTATAGCCACTTCAAACTGACGGATTCTCTTAGGAACATTTTTAAAGGAATTTTACGTTGTTTACTTATTAATTTTGACTTACAGTATTCTTTGAAAAGGAGACAAAGTTTACCAAGTTTAACAGTAAAGACATCGAATTAGGGCATAACTTCAATAAAAAAAAATTACCTTGAACGCTCGAATCTACAAAATTAACTGAATTATCCGAAGATGTTTTAGCCATACATCAAACAACTAATCCGGCCAGACTATGATATATAATACGTACCGACCTTATAGACAAGAGTTCAATTAATATTGCTTAGCTATAATATACTTCTCGCCCGAGAACTGGACAATAATAAATGAACCCGACGTTTACAGAGTCGGAAAACTTCTGTGATCGCATTTCTTTGTTAAGTTCAAAATGGGTGACAAAAAATATAAGTCAGGTCAGTCAGTAAAAAATAGGTCTTTTAATTTAGTTAACTTATTTTTTGAATCTACTAGGATCTACGGCATCTTCGTCGACTTGTCTTGACAATATATATTAATTAGTGATTGTGATGCCAAAAATCAATTAAGAGACTTAACGTCTGACCACTGTGGTTAACTAGCTTCCCTATGCCATTACATAAAAAGCCGCATAAAATAGAATGCAGGCCTTATACCTACAACTAGTCGTTGCAACAAGTTTAAAAATAATATAGCTTATAGAATTACACCATCTATAGTAGAAGACGAGAATCCAAATGAAATATATGAAGCACAAACTACAAAAGACAAACTATAAAAGAACGTAGTTTTGTGTCTTTTGATTTTTGTTACTCGACCCGTGCAGCTGTTCTTATTTAGCCACATACCAGAGTTCTAATGTTCTAAGCAAGACACATATTGCTGGAAAACTGAATACTTTAAAAATAAAAGCGTAAAATTGGTTCCTAATAATTCACAAAGATAAAACATGGAATACTCAGACTCATCCCACTCAGTCGATCTTACTAGATATCGCGTGACATAAACACAAAAAGGCCGAACGAAACCCTCTTACTTTTTCGAAGTCCGTGTAAGAGGCTTTTCGGGCAGAAAATGTAGGTGCAAGTTCAAAGTTCAACTCACACTTCACCGGTTTTAATTTAAGCTGTGGCAACATTTCACTACAAAGGTTGTTAACTGCACACAGAGGCTCAACGGAGTAGTTACAGAGAACCCGCTTCGTGTGCTTCATTAAGCCTTTTCTGGAGGCTGCTACTGGGGGATAACAAACGCAAAATGTTCCGACGATGTAGAACGAACTCTTGTTATATCTTACAACTTTGTGTTACTTCGATAGATAGAACATTCTTTAAAAAATTACAATAAGAACCCTACTTTAAACTACAATGGTTAGTGCATACTATTGGAAACTTTACTACTCGTGCCTCTAAGGTCGGCTAAATTCAACTTCGAAGCATAGAACTTCAACAAAAATGGTTATGAGTCAATGTCATCGCCACATAAATGGGTGGTGTTTCTAGTTTGTTGGATGGATGCAGCTAGCCTACCTTCTCACATAATCCTTTGACCAAACCTACAGGAAAAAAGGGAATAGTCTAATACAAGTTCTGGCACGACTTTGCGCGGCTCTTTAGTCAACTGAGGCCGCTCGAACTTATCCCGCGGGATGAGTTGACTAAATAATTAATTTGATTATTTTTGCTTTGTCAACTGATCCACACACAAAAAAAGAATCTTATTTATGTGGTCATCATCTGCCTAGCCTTTTCCCAACTATGTTGGGGTCGGTTTCCAGTCTAACCGGATGCAGCTGAATATCAGTATTATATATGGAGCGATTGCCTATCTGACCACCTGCCTTCCTCAACCCAGTTACTGGGTAATACGATACCCCTTGTTAAGACTGGCTGTCAGATTTTCGGGCTTCTGACGACCCGTAACGACTGTCAAAGATCCACGAATGACAGCCGGGACGAACGGCTTAACGTGCTTTCCGAGGCACGGAGAGTTCTCGGTATGTAAAGATGGCCACCCATCCACGGACCAACCGCGACAAGCGTAGCGATCGATCGACCCGTGCAGCTGTTATTACTTAGCCACAATCCCCTACCCATATTAGGTATTAGGCATATTATAGTGATAAAACATAAAAACTGGCCAAGTGCGAGAAGGACTCGCACACGAAGGGTTCCGTACCACAAGGCAAAAACGCCAAAAAAAAAACACGTTTGTTGTGTGGGAGCCCCCCTTAAATATTTATTTTATTTTAATATTTATTATTAAAGTAATAAATACAACTGAGTATTTTGTGGATATTTCAAGTGCCTACCTGTTGCCATTATTGATAACGAGCAAAAAAGGGCAAAAAAATCGCGTTTGTTGTATGGAAGCCCCCCTTAAATATTTATTTTATTTTGTTTTTAGTATTTGTTGTTGTAGTTGTTGCAACAGAAATACATAATTTGTGAAAATTTCAACTGTCTAGCTACCGCGGTTCTTGAGATACAGCCTGGTGACAGACAGACAGACGGACGGACGGACAGACAGCGAAGTCTTAGTAATAGGGTTCCGTTTTTACCCTTTGGGTACGGAACTCTAAAAACCAACAGGGCACAATGTTGTCAAATCCCTGTATAAAGTTTACGAGCTTATATTTAACTTATTCACTTTATGAAATTAGTTTGTGAGCTTTTTTATTGCAGTTAGTAACCCTAAAGCACTAAAGTTATCGTTATCGTGTAGATATCGATAAATGTATAGAAATTAATACCAACAGCACCTAACTGTTCTGTGGCACCTACGAATTTTGAACTACACAAATAATATCATCAAGATTCAATAAACATTTACGAATTGAACAAGCCATTATGTAACTTTACATGTTAGGTTGTTATAATAGAATCTGTATGTTCCAAAACTATCTGATGAAAATGTAAACAAAGGGTTTGTTTACATTTCAAGTTCATGTTAAGTAATACTTACGCAATGACTCACTAAATAGCATTAGTAACAAATTCATCTTTATTTAGAAGATTTCTACTTTGTAACTCATCACTTTTTCCAATAATTATTGTTTGATTAAAATGCTTAATTTTAATTGAAAAATCATAGACGCAAAATCCGGTTATAAAATTAACGTAAATTGACAAACGAAAAACATCTATAAGATGATAAAAAAGTAGAACTTCTGGTTTAAGAATTCAAATAATCATATTAAAGCACTGAATTTGCAAGTGGCACTACAAATCGGCATCCACACATACGTGTTCTGACCCATTTGTTTACATTTTTATCGGATACTTTTGGACCATAGGTAGCTAATTTTGTGCTAAACTTCCTCTTGTCAACGTAAATAAAAAAAAACCCAATTTAGAAACAAGTTGCCTTATCGCTACTAAACACCCATATATTATTGTATATCCATACTACACGCGCCTCCATAATCCACGTAACGTTAAAATGACAGCGCACACCGCGCGGTGTCAATTACGTGAGATTCCCAGGGATCACGTGACGTGTGGCTGATCGTGCGCGGAATAACAATCCAGCTATAAATCATGCGCCCCTGATTACGATATGGATGAGACCCCGTTAAATCATTTGCACTGACGACTTTTTGTCGCAGCTGATATGTGTAAGTAGAATGAATTGGTTTTTTCGTTGAATGTTTGGACGGGAAAATAATCTCTGTACTGTGGAGATTGTGTTTGTTACCAAGCGTTTACATCAAGGTTTATAACATGTATTCTACGTGTTGTGTCAACTTGTTCTACCGTCCACTGTAATAACGAACTCTTTTGCAAAATTTCAAGCTTTAAAGCCAGTGGTTTAGGCGATGCGTGATCTGTGAGTGAATGAATGAATGATTAAATAAATTTTAGATTTTTTCTTTTCTATTTGATGGAAACAAATAAACGCCGATTCCGTAGGATTTACGGACACGTTGCAATATCCTTCAAAACCCACGGTTTGGTAGATATTGAAAGTGTGACGCCTTTGAAAATTGGAAGAGTGTATGGAAACAGAAAATCGTATTTCAAATTGGTGCCCATAATACCACATTTATTTTTCAATCCTGTTTTCCCCGAATAGTTAGACAGAGGGATATTCTTCTGTTTTAATGTCTCGGTTTGGTTAGGTTTTGTTATATTTTAGACAATGTTTAGGTGTCTCATTTCCTTTTAAATTCACTAGACAATATTTAGGTGTCTCATTTCCTTTTAAATTCACTAGACAATGTTTAGGTGTCTCATTTCCTTCTATATTCACTAGCAATGTCAGTTAACAAGTAGGTCAACAATAGCTACAACAAAATAATAACAGGCACTTTATTTTTTCGTTTTCATTAAAATAACACCATGTAGGTAGGTATTTTCTAAGAGTTCAACCCCGCGTGTAAACCCATAAATACCTACAAGTTGTGATAGGTTGTAAAAGACTTGTGAAAACATGTCGTGTATAAAACATTTGTCTTGACGTTGTTTCAGACATGTAACTTTGTTCACCTTTTTGACATTTTTCACAAGTATTCTATAACTTTCGTATACAACTTGTGTTTACACCTTATTTTAGAGGTAAACGAAAAGTGAGCACTAATTATAGATATTTTTTAAAATTTATCTTTGATGGTTCTAACAATAAAAGATTCAAAATCAAAAGTCATGTATTCAAACTAAGTTAAGAATGAGCACTTTTTGAACATCACAATTACATAAGATGTGATGACTTATGGCACTGAAACGTGGTCGCTCACAATGGGCCTTATAAGAAGGCTAAAAGTCACCCAAAGGGCAATGGAGAGGGCTATGCTTGGAGTTTCCCTGCGTGATCGAATTAGGAATGAGGAGATCCGCAGGAGAACCAAGGTAACCGACATAGCCCGCAGAATTGCCAAACTTAAGTGGCAGTGGGCAGGGCATATTGCTCGCAGAACAGATGGCCGATGGGGCCGAAAGGTTCTGGAGTGGCGACCACGTACCGGAAGACGTAGCGTTGGAAGGCCTCCCACAAGGTGGACCGACGACCTTGTGAAGGCCGCAGGAACCCGTTGGATGCGAGAAGCACAGAACCGGTCGAAGTGGAAGTGCTTGAGGGAGGCCTATGTCCAGCAGTGGACGTCTTTTGGCTGAAATGATGATGATGATGATTACATAAGACAGTCGCCCAAAACGCTCGCCCTTCACCACTTCCTAGTGCCTCATTGATTGTATGGAAGTTCGTCTATTTTTCCGATGAGATATCTCATGGGCACACGGCTTATTTTATTAATAAATACCTGCTACGGATTACCGTAGCAGTACCGTTAAGTAATAACAGTCACACGGCTCGTTCAATGAGGTTAAGCTACACTTGCCACGATTGGTCCGTGGATGAGTGAACTTTTTTACATACCAAGACCGTGCCTCGGAATACACGTTCAGCCAGTGTTTCCGGAAACCATTCGTGGACCCTTTGACAGTTGTTACGGCTCGTCAGAAGCCCGAAAGTCAGACGACCAGACTTACCAAGGGGTATAATATTACCCAGTTAGTGGGTTGTGAAGGTCGGATAGGTAGTCGCAATACCAGTACTTACCCACATCAGGTTAGACTGGAAGCCGACATGAACATAGTTGCAGGGAAAAGGTTAGGCAGATGATGACCTACTAATGCAATGATCCAAACACTTTCATAATCATTTACTTCATAGTTAAAAGCAAAACATAATAGTGAATAAATTAGTGTAACTGATTAGACTAGAAATGAACCCATTAGCAGGTTGACAGTGTACTAGTGACCCAGTTAATAGCGCCAGTCACTGGCAGCCAGTAGCAAGGGGAACGCACTCGATACCATAACATACTGAGCAATTTACAGGAAAACGTCATAACCGACTTTTGTGCTTTACAAAATAAAACTTGGAATACAGTGCGATAAGGTTTAATGTTGGTATTGGGGTTTCTCGGGGCTTACAATATTATTTTTCAAATGTTACATATTAGTATTAACAGCTCAGTAGTAAGTTTGTTATCTGTATTACTAGTAAGTAATGAAAACATACAGCTGATTGGAAAGCAAATTGTAAGTAGTTCCATAAAGAGGTTTTTTTACTGAACTTTATTTTACTGACATCATAAAAAGGTAATCAAACTAATACGATAGTTGCATACTAAACCGTTTTGTTAAGATACAGACGTCAATTTCTATCTCGTAAAAGACGTTAACAGGGTCAATTTCATTCTAAATACTTACTTGCCATTCCTAACATAGCGTAAGCAAAATCAGCCTTTAATGTCCCCACGGCTGGGGCACAGGCCTCTCTTCGAGAGGGGAGTGCACTGAAAGAAATAAGCAGTGAATAAAAATGAAAAAACATTGATCGGAACTGCTTTAAACAGTTCCATAATGAGCCTAACATTGGAAACAGTATTTTTAGGGTTCCGTACCCAAAGGGTAAAAACGTGACCCTATTGTTTTCAATGTGGGCCGTAATCTTCCACGCGAGCCCATAACATATAGGTACAAACAAAACTAAAAAGACAAACCTCTACTCAAACTCAACAACAACCGCTCAAAACTCAACCACATATAAAATCATAAAAATGTCTAACACAACGAAATTCAACACTCTCTCTTAAATTCTCGAAAATATTACACGACAGAGCAGTTTTAAAACGTTGTCGATTATTACACCCTATCCCGCCCCCCCTCTCGGAATTACAAAGTTTACTTTTAACACTCTATTGAGTTCAAGTGTTTCTGTGCAATGGAATTTAAAAAGTTTTGTTGTGTTGAAAAATAGACAGTTAGATGAGTTTTCTGTATTTATCATCGTGTTGTGCAGAATTTATTTGTATTATTTACATTGTAAATAACAGGTGCCTACAGAAATTGCGAGGTGAAATTTCTGTTGAGAAGACGAATGAAAGACGACTAACAAAAGGTACATACAAGGCATATGTGAGTGGCAACACCGGGAGGGGACGCTCTAGGAGGACATATTATAGTGACCTTATTGGTGACGTTTTTCAGAACATCACCAGTAAGGCCTCGACTTAACTATGCACCCTCGCCTGCGGTTCGGGTGGATATAAAGGTCTTGGGGTAAAAAGGCTTCTTTTATGCACTTGTTGTACAATCTACTATTATTACCCGAACGCGACTTTACAACCAATTTTCATTAACGTTGAACGCAACGTTAAAGAGCTCGTTGAAAAGTGGTCTACTACCTACCTACTTACATAACTGATTCGTTTGAAAGAAATCATTTTGATGACTTAGACAAGAATAGAATAGAAATACTCTTTATTATGTACACCAAATAAATTACAGACATAACAAAAAACAACAAGAACAAGAAGCGACAAGAAGCGTCAAATACGCAAAAGTCGCCCAAAGCCTTCTTATACGTACACATACAATGATGCATGCTGATCAGCTCTTCTGTACACGGTATGACCGGGTATTCAAGCCCAAATTTGATTTTGCAAGTCATCAGGGAGCTCACGAAAGGAATGAAAATTATTCCGGGTCGCTGTCGCCGGATACGGTGAAGAGGACTTACATACGAATGTAAGTAGGAGGTCTAATAAAACTTTTTTTATGCCAGATAATAGGAATTCTGGAGTTAATGCCGAAATACGCTAAAAAGAATAATGCAATATAAGCAGGTCATGAGAGCGACTGATATCATAATAACTATTTCATTTTCAAGTATTAAAATATTTGATGAAATAAGTAGGTAGGTACTCAAATAAAACCTCAAGCTGACAATGGTTGATGGCTTAACTTATTTCAAAGTATGAAAATACGTATAATATTAAGCTTTGGTCTCTTCATCCGCTGGGAGGTCGGATATTATCCCACTTGAACGCCGGGATAAAAAGTGTCCTAACCCAGGTCATGGTCTACGTGTCTGCCAAATTTCATTAAAATTCGTTCAGCCGTTAAGAAAATAACAGACAGACGGACACTGGCGCCGATTCTGTTGTTCACAAACTAAACTAAATTTAAGTTCATGCATCTTTTTCTTTCTATTTCATTATGAGAAGGACAGAAGATAAATATTAGTTTAGTCCTGTCAAATTAAGATACTCCATAGACAATTTAGACGAGATTAAAAAAATGCCTATTATACATACCTACGTCAATTTACGTCAGGCGCTGACTAATTTGACCGGACTAAACTAATATTTATCTTCTGTCCTTTTCTTAATGAAATAGAAAGAAAAAGATGCCTGAACTTAAATTTAGTTTAGTTTGTGACACAACAGAATCGGCGCCACTGTCTCTCCGTCTGTCTGTTATTTTTCAATGGTTGAACTTACCTTGAATATTATTATGGACTAGCTGTGCCCGCGACTTCGTTCGCGTGGATGTCGGAAAACAGGAAAACAATAGATACATAATGTGTCTCTTTACTAATTCTTTTTCTAAAATAAGCCCTAAGTTACTCCTTATGACATCAACTATCTGCCAGTGAAAGTCCCGTCAAAATCGGTGCAGCCGTTTCGGAGATTAGCCGGAACAAACAGAAAGACACAACAATAAAAAAAAATGTTTTTTTTTCTTTGTACCGTTTTTATGCATTTAGTAAAGAGCTGTTCTAATGATATGACAAACAGAGACTTCATTATCATTTATTTGTAGTGTTGAATATATCAGAGTTTTAGTAGTAAGAAAGAAAAAAAAAATAAGTTCATTTGCGGTAAACATGACGCAGAAAAAGAACACGAACACAAAAAAAAAATAACGAGTTGGCGGAAAACATGCGTCACATCCACGCAAAACGGCCACGGCCACGCATAATGCTAAGACCCTATGCGAGACAGGCCCCAGCGCTGGTTTTCAGGGACAACCGGCGTAGACGTGATGACGTCAAATGGGGCAGCATAAAGATATTATAAAAGAAAACAACAATCAAAATAAGAAATAAAATAAATCCACGTTACCTAGTGCTAAACTACCGAAATCAATATAAAAGTTTTGTGTTCTCGTTTCCGCAGAAATTGAAACTTAAGGTGAACTCAATCATTATTGAAAAATCCTCGTAATAATATTATAGATACTCAATCTTTATTGCACATTCCTCATATTATTATAGTCTGAATGTTTTGTCGATTTTAAACGAATATTTCCGGACGGTTCTTGCGCTATACGCTGCCAACCGTGACACCATAATTCACTAACGTGGTCTCGGTTTTGACAGTAAAACCTGAAACTCCTATTATAAAACGCAAAACTATAGAAATATATGTTTCGTCCTGAAAATAAATGACGTAAGATTCCATTATTTTCATGCTAAGCTATACTCATCTAAATAAATATACTAATAATATAGCTGAAGAGTTTGTTAGCCTAATTCTTGAGGAAGGTTATAAGTAGGCTATATACCATCACTTTATGACCCCTAGGAGCCTAGCAAAAAGAAAAACAAGAGCGAGTCGGACTCGCGCACCGAGGGTTCCGTACCATCATATGTTTTTAAATTTTCATCGGCGAGGCCTATATTCATCAGAGAATTGAACTGTGCACTGCGGTGTAGAATATTGGAGTTTTATGTCAGCGCCATCTCTTGACCGATAGTGGAACTAATGTAACTTTTGTTGATGATTTCTGAAAAAGTGTGCTATTTAGAGACTTCGTTTTATTTTTCCTGTAATATTTACATAAACTTCTATCACATAGAATAATTTCGTGTTTTTTTTTGCAAACTTTGGAGATAAGGGGGGGGGGGGGACGGTATTTTTTTTGCGGCCTAACAAAATGGTTAGGCAAACGTCATCTAAAACTATTCCAAATTTCAAGTTGATAGCATTTTTAGTTCTTGAGATATCCAGCTGTGACAGACAGACAGACACACAGACAGACTTAGTCTCACCATAAGGGTTCCGTTTTTACCATTTTGGTACGGACCCTAAAAATCAGAAAGAACGCAGGTTATGCGATGCGACGGGGTGGGTTGGGGGAACAAGAAAATTCACGCGTTCGAAGTCGCGGGCTAAAGCTAGTTGAATATAAATGATGTAAGATTCTATTATCTTCATGCTTGGCTAGACTTATATAGGTATATGAGTTAAGTTTCAAGGCAGTGTTTGGCAGGTTTCTGAGCTAATACTTAAGCAAAGTCACTCAAAGTCACATTGTTCTCTGATACTTATAGAACTCTGAGACTAGCATATCGTATGAGTTATGATTTAGATTAGGCAAAGATCCAAATATCCTGATATTAGTAATAGTCTTAGCGCTTCAAGATTCACGATTAGACCCAACAAAACAAAAATAAATTAATAACTTCTATATTCCCATAAAACATGTTACAGAAAAATGTGAGACCCTGGCTCCAGAGCTAGGTTAGAGTACCTGTATTTCAAGTAAACATAAAACAAAATTAATCATTTTGTCAACAACACTAAAAAACATAGTTAAAACTTTCAGCACAACCCTAAACAGAGAACCGTGTTTCGTTTAGATTTAAACTACGCTAAACATGAGTTTTGTGGGATCGAAAGTTAAACAAGGATCTATTTAGTATCAGAAACTTTGTCACTTGAGATAAGTAAACACGTGTTGGAACATTGTTTATTGTACCTTTTGAAGGACGACGCTTTGGTTTTAGAATATAATTTTCGTAGTCCTTACATCATGATTATCAATTTAGCCCGGAATCACCCTGCCCCACTACTGGGTTTAGGCCCTCGTCCTTTTTTTTATGTATAAATAATATATATAATAGCAAACGTGCTCGGAGGAAGGAAGTATTTCAGTAAGATAATGGTATGGATTGACCGTACTTCCGGGATTATCCTGATAGCCGTGGAATACCTCTGCACTCCTCATAACCACCTCAGGACATGTTGCCCTCTTGTCGCTACGTCACTTTGTGCTAGCGACAGTTTTCGTGGGCCCATTAACGAGTGTGCAAGTTACCTCCTGCCATTTTTCTGTGTATTGTATTTAAAACAAAACAGTCAGGCAGGAGCTATATATTATCTTTCCATAGTTCTAGGTAACCAGTCCACTTTAGTTACCCAAGTTCACCCAGAGTTCGATATCTTTTTTATGGTTCCATACCTCAAAAGGAAAAACGGAACCCTTTTAAGATCACTTCGTTGCCCGTTTGTCAAGACCCTTTTTCTCAGGAACGCGTGGAGTTATCAAGTTGAAATTAATATCAAATACTCAAGGCTGCAATCCCTTGAAGCAGTAAAAAAATCAAACTTCTAGTCAACACAATTAAAAGATACGGGCATTTATGTTTCGTTTATGCCGCATCGTAAAGGAAGTAAAGGAAAAATCCGAAAACCGTAAATTTGTAGTTACATACCTACAAATTTGTACGGAACCCTTGGTGCGTGAGTTCGAATCGCACTTGACCGGTTTTTTTTCCATATCCTGCATTAGTCCTGCACCAACCAGGGGTTATCCTTAGTTAGTTACACTTGCATAGTGCATATAGGAATAATAGTCGACTGGTGCCTCCTCATCATTTAAAATTGTCTAAGGGGCCTCTGCGAGTTGGCCCCTCGTACGCCTTCCAAAGGTCCGGGACCCGTGGGTCCCACGATGTGTAAGACATTTTTTAAATAATTAATAATAAATGGTTTACTGTGTTACAGAAGTCAGTACATTCACACATAAAAGAAAATAAAAAGGCAACGTAACCCGTTAGAACGTGTAATTCGATTAATATTTTTTTTATTTTAATCTGTAGTGGTACATGATGCGAACAACGCGTCATACTGACGTCACGCAAAATCTTGCATCTCGCAAGCAGAGTTTACCGCGTAACTAGCATATATACAACGGCCCCACATAAATCATTGGGCAGTTGCCCGCCAGACAACACCCGTCTGGTCGGAGGATCCTCCCTTTTCTATGGAGGTTGAGTGAACTTTACACCCTGTTCCATAAACCTCTATAAATTCATAGATAATATTCTCTGGCTGAGTTTCAATACCTATATAGTTATTAACTCAAGCTAGTAGAGCGGGAGGAGTTATTTAATAAAGAATGTCTCATTCAAGAACTGGGGGCCTAAAAAGGCCACTTTGGCTGAATCATAAAAGGAAAACATAACATTATGAATCATAATATGGCGAAGACAGTCCGTGTTTTTCTTTTTTTCGCTGCACTACGTATAGGTAGGTATAATCAAAGAGATTGGGATTAGATTTGGATTGGATCATGGACTTATATTATATTACGTCCATGGATTGGATTGATTGGTATTTTAGCACAGGCAAAAAAAAATAGCTGAAAAATCCTTCACCAATGGGATCTTATACGATTAACTTAACAGTTAACTGTACATTATGATTCATAATGTTATCCTTTTATGATTCTGCCAAAGTGTCCTTTTAAGGCCTCCTGGTCTTGTCTCAAAATGTAGTGGCTACTTAATCTAAAGATACAATCACTCTCTCTCATTATCATAAGGCCTCTTCTTTTATTGTACGAGTATAAAGGAGACGTTCAATAAATGTATGGGGCTTGGTACTAAAATAATTGAAAATTTAAACAGCCTCTGTTGCTGACGATGCTTCAGGAGCAAAAACAAAAGAAAAAGCGGATCAAACCGGAATGAGAAAGTTTATAGTGGATAAGACAGAAATTAAAACAGAAGACGAACAAGCAGGGGATCGAGGAGTGGGGTGGTACTTATTATCGCATGAGAAAGTCGAACGAGTCGCGCGGATGCCCGCGGCGCCGCTGGAATTCCGGTGAATAGCCTTCTCTACCGAGCGGTTGCGATAATAAGTATTATAGTAATGAAAATAAAGTTAAAATTCTTATGACACTGAAACTGCGCTCCGCTTCGCTGCGCTTCGACGCTCTTTTGGTGTGAGTTGAGCCTAACGACTGTCAAAGATCTACAAATGACAGCCAGCACCAACGGCTTAACATGCCTACGGCATAATAGGTAAATTAATATTATGAAATATCTCAAGTTCGCAGCAATATTCAATCTACCCTCAAACGTGGAGGTGTGAGATTGTTGACACGGTCGTTATCGCCGTGGTGGCGTGGCTTGAGCTGCTCACGGCTTAATACGGATTTGTTCAGCTTTGTATAAAGTTAACCTATATTATTCGTTGGTTTATTAGGCCAGTCTAAGCAAAGTAAACAGCCGAACTTGTTTTATAGACGTACTTAAAAATTTCTTGAATCTCATAAATATACTGTGAAACTGTTTTTCAAGTGACATTCCCCGTTTTCATCGTACCTATTTGTGTTCGGAAATATACGCATCGACTTTAAAACCTCCTCCTTTTAAGAATCTTACCGTGAAAAATGAAGTGAAGTGAGCTGTCAAAAGTGTCAATCCCTAGCAACAGGTGGAATGACAGGTCATTTCACAACACGTGCAAGTCACAAGTACAAGTGCGAGTCGGACTCGCGCACCGAGGGTTCCGTACAAATTTGTTGGTATGTAAATAGTTTATCACGGGATTTTTGTTAATGTAGCCACAAATTTACGGTTTTCGGATTTTTTCCTTTACTTGTGCTACATGACCTTGCTTCTTGCCAAATTTCATGATTCTAGGTCAACGGGAAGTACCCTATAAATTTTTATTCCCTTGAGAGTGTCGAAATATACGTTTTAAGCGGCATAAACGACCAACGACCGTATCTTTTTTTACGTTAACTTAAAAGCTTGATTTTTTCACAACTTCAAGGGACTGTAAACCTGAGTATATATTTTGATTTTAATTTCAACTCGATACCTCCACGCGTTCCCGAGATAAAGGGTCTTGACAGACAGACAGACAGACGGACCACAAAGTGATCCAATAGGGGTTCCGTTTTTACCTTTTAAGGTACGGAACCCTAAAAAATGACAAAATATTTTATCCAATCACAATCAGCAGATTTAACAGCCCTGTTTACTTTATTAGATCACAAGGCTGATGCCATTTACATTTGTATTACTGTTTTATCGAAGACACTTCTGAGATTTGCCTCCAGAATTTTTATTGGTACTCACTGACCGCTCTTAGTATTTTTATGTTGGTACTTTACTGAGCAATATCTGGCAACAAGCCAACATTTATTAAATAAACAAATAACACTATTTTGTGTTGACCATTCATCGGGGTATTTGTATGAAAATATCCAGAGGCGGAAATATATGGAGGTCTCTCTTTTGTATATTAGATAAAATATATGTGGATATAAAAACACGTCTGAGTGAACAAAAACAGTTTTTTTTAATAAACGTCGCCGATCCATTAGTTTTGTTTACCGTAAATAGGATTTTGGGACTTTATTATACTTGAGTAATGGCAGGTGGATCCTGGAAAACCCAGGCATTAATAACAAAATAGATGATACATTAAGTCCAAACTCAAGGTTTACCAACGTGCAATAGAGCGCAGTATTCTAGGCGTCTAATTGACAGACCAGAGTAATCTGTGTTTTGGAGCGCAGTGTGGACTGCGCTCCAAAACACAGATTACTGACGTTGCTCAAAAAGCCGCTAAGCCGAAGTGGGACTGGACTGGTCACGTCTGCCGTATGCCCAATGAGCTCTGGGCCAAAATAACCCCTTCGTGGAGCCCTGAGAGTCAGAAGGCGTCGCGGCAGATCCCGTGTAAGGTGGCGGGACGAGATGGAGAAAGCAAACAAACTCCAGTAAATAAAATATGCTATACGCATAATATATGAGTACTAATAAATATATAAATAATAATAAATATATTCTTCTAAATAATAATAGATATACTTAACCACTTGGAACCTATTCTCCGTACTTTTCCACTTTCATTTCAATTACTTGGAAACCAACCAATCAAGCCGGCTCTTTCAAAGCCATACTTTGCGAAGCATTACCTATATCCAAATTAATTTAAACTAAATTCCCTAACTGAACTGTGCGGGAGGGGATCGTAAAATCCGGATTTATTGCACGCCACGTTACGTTTCTGAAGGTTTATTAATTCGCCAGATTTCACGTCACCCGGCTCAGACGGTTTAATTAGATAGACTGATGATTATCAACCCTAAATACAAATATAGCAACAAATTATGTAGAGTAAATTGACTGATAAAAGGTCGTGTTTGTAGAAAAAAAAAATGTATTATTATAATCTATATATGTATAAAATTCAAAGTCCTGACTGACAGATGTATCAACGCACAGCCTAAACATGAAATTTGGAGGATGTGTTCTTTGTGAAGAGTTTTTCGAAATTCCACCCCTAAGAGGATTGAATGGGGGAGGGTGAAATTTGACGTGGATGAAATCGCGGGCAGAAGCTAGTTATAAATAAAAAGAGGCTTCAATCATTCTTTTATCAGCCAAACTTTTTGCAAAATACACAATGTTTAAAGATGTGGAATAAAGATGTGGAATAACTCTCTTACGTTTTTATTTTGCATAAAACAACTGTCTCAGGGTTTGATATTTTTTCATCCATTTGTCTTCTCGTTTTCTGAGATATTTTCTCCACGTTTCATAAACAAAATACACGAACAACACTTCTTGTGTCGGTAAGTACAAAATACACGAACAACACTTCCTGTGTCGGTAAGTACAAAATACACGAACAACACTTCTTGTGTCGGTAAGTACAAAAACGGATTCAAGTTGAATTCTGCAGTAGATCTCTTCCTCAAGTTTGTGGTTCAATATCATGCTACGTGAAGTCATGGTCATCCATTATTGATCAAGCGGTACCGTCCAGGAAATACCTACCTATTTGAAAATACATAAGTACTGTAGCGAAATAAATAAAACGAAACACTTCGCTAACAAAATACGTATAATTTTCCTTTTTTTAAAAATCCGAATATTTGAATTATCAAAAAAAATACAAAAATTTAACAAGAAAAACGATATGAAACACTTGATGAAAAACTTGTGACCATAAAAGTTATCAATAAGAATTTTATGAATCAGAGGATACTTTAGGTTAGTACCAAAAAAATTTAAGCTGAATTTAGTCACGTGAATTTAGTCGCGTGATTGCAATCAGAAACTTTCGTGCGAGTGGATAAAACGGACCGCAAATAAAAAAGAAGGTATCACACCCGCCGTATTTGAGGTTAAATAACCGACTTTTTTTTTTTTAATAATCTACAACAATCTATTAAGAGTACTTAAAGGAAAAAATAATATCTGTTCGCGACAGGGTCTTCGTCTTCATCCGCGGCGTTAAATGGTTTACGGCCGGCAAATCCGGATCAGCTCGGCTCGGCTCTGATCGGCTCGGATCGGCTGCTCCTCTGGCAAATTGCTCGTATATAAATTGGCAGGAGTCTGGGTAGGGTGGAGCCGAATGAATCGGCTTGCTGAAAGTTCGGGCCTTAACCAAAAAAAAGACGAATAGTCCCTTAATTCTCCATCAGCAGTGAACTTATTGAGTGTACCACATTTTGTAGAAATTACATAGAAATGTCTGGTTAGACCATGTTTTAAAAATGACGTTGAATATCAACTTCAAGAAGGATTGATGACAAACAAATATCATGCAGGATTTGTTAATACTGCAGTACATACAACGAGAGAAGAGTGGTCAAGCTTTCAGTGTTTTCGGTTACGCATAAATAAGTCACGAATGGCAACCTTCGACATCATATGAAAAACAAAGGGTATAAAACCACTACGTGTAAAAATGTTTACATCGTTTTTACGTGTCAATAAACCACTTACATCATAAATGTTGCTACGCCGTAGCTAAAGCATCGTAGCAGCCGCTGCTACGCCAGCTACGATGTCGTTAAACTAATTCCATTAACTATACTTTTTTTCAAATGTGTCTAGTTGCCACATAGTTGATATGGATACAAATCCATCTAAACTAAGGGCTAACGTTTTACAACACTTGACTCCAAAAATATACCTAACAACACAAACTCAATATCACCATTTCAATATCATCGCGTCACAAACACCTAATCACCTATAACAGTAAAAGCGACATTGTTTTTCTGATTAATTAACAAACGAATATAATCTGGTTGGAAAGCGGCCAAGCCTCCAGCGATTTTCAACGCCTGTATAATCTACCTAAAGATACAGACGCCGATCGGTGGACCACAGAATATGAAAGTCTAGTACAGAAGGTCGGCTTTGAACAACGAGTGAAAAAAACAGGCGGCGCACAGTAAGGCCCTTTTTACACAGCACGGTTTCTTCACGGTCGGACACCGCGAATAAACCTTAGTTTTTTATGGCAAAAAAAAACGTGTGTACGAAGGTCCTGATGGATACGTAAAGTTGAACAAGCTATTTGTTATATAGACAGCTAACTTGCCACTATCTACTATAGACTCGTAAAGGAATATTGCTTGTCGTTATGATCTTGTTCTCGTAACTGTAAATATCTATAGCCTTATTTTGTTTTCGATGCTCATATATTTAGTATGTATGTATTTTTTATGTATCTATTATTTAGGATATGTAGGTATAAATAGGTGTACCTATCTATTTTAGTATATTGTATACTTATTTTTTTTTGCACCAACGACAGCCCTATTTTATGTCCAGGCAAATCACTGTCCATTCCAAGGTTGCCTGGAAGAGATCGCAGAAAGCGATCAGGCCGCCTATTGTATGTTTTGTAGTGATTGATATGTTTTGTTATGTATTTTTGTGGTGTACAATAAAGTACACATAAATGTACTGCAAAGTCTTAACAATGTTTTGAGTGTGCGGAATATTCAATTCTTTTAAATATAAATAATAAAATGCTTTGACTTTGACATCATTTTTAAAAAATCTGATGTCCTCTTTTCAGACTGCAAGCCATCAAATGAGAGAGAAACATATAAAACTTTATGTAAGTAATAATAACAAAATGTGAAAGTTTGTGAAGATGTTTTTCACACAATAACGAATAAAAACTGACCAAATTTAACACACAAGTACACTATTTCCTGCACTGACACGAAACTTGGTACTTTTTATTATTCGAGTACATGAATTAGTTAGCTTAGGATACAAGTGAACCCATGGCCAAGAAGTAGTAATGCACTAGTTATAAAGATGGCATGGTATCTGTTTCAGACTTCTTTGTGTTCGGTACATCAGCAACTCTTTTGTTCTTTGATAAAAGATACACAATATAAGATGGAGACAACGGTTTGTGTTTATCATGTTGTCTTTTATTATTCCTTCCAATGATATTATAAGTGTAAAAAGGTGATTCCTTCCTGCATTATATCTGGTAACTTCACCCTAAAATGGCTAAATAATAACAGCCGCACAGGTCGATCGATCAGGTTAACCTACGCTTGCCGCGGTTGATCTGTGGATGGGTGACCATCTGTACATACCGTGACCCCTCCGTGCCTCGGAACGCACGTTAAGCGGTTGGTCCCGGCTGTCATTCGTAGATCTTTGACAGTCGTTCCGGGTAGTCAGAAGCCCGAAAGTCTGACAACCAGTCTTATCAAGGGGTATCGTATTACCCAGTAATTGGGTTGTGGAGGTCAGATAGACAGTCGCTCCATGTAAAATACTGGTATTCAGCTGCATCCGGTTAGACTGGAAGCCGACCCCAACATAGTTGGGAAAAGGCAGGCAGATGATGAATCTGTCAAACTTCTCTGATAGATTTTCAACTATATCGCTACAACATATCGTTGAGCGTTATATTAATTATCGTATCGTTGAGCTCCTTAAGTCTTGAGTTGAGCTGCACGATTTTTGACAAATGCGTGCACTGACTGGACAGGTCCTCTCAATCTGTGTGGTTCTTTCCTCAAAAGACCACCTCAGACATCGATCTACATGGTCTTCATATAACCTGACCAAGATTATGTCTGGACTTTAAAAGAGACTGTGACCTCTGAGTTTGTTTCGGCCTTTCTTCTCAGAGTAGTCAGATAGGAAACGCCGACTTTATCTAGTTTAAAAAAAAACATGATTGACGTCTAAAAGTGTTTGTACAAACCTACTTACAAAAAATTAAATCATTTCATTTCATTTCATAAGATTCAAGGGTGATTGGGAAAATTTTACAGTTTCGGGTAGCTTGATGTTCTGGCATCTGTACTAAAGAAAATAGAAAGTATACTTAGAAAAGAAAATTCTAGGAAACCCCACCAAACCCCAGTATAATAGGTACTGTATATAACTAATCTTCTATGAGTCATTGACTTTCCCGACAATAATAGGTAAACAAGTTTTGATGTGCGTAAAGGCTTCCGCAGACAGACGCGATGCGACTCTAGTAGAACAATTTCTATGAAAAATTTATGGAAATTGTTCTACCAGAATCGTCTCGCGCCTGTCTGCGAGATACATTGCGCGCTGCCGTAAACATCGATTTCTCACATCAAAAACAAAACTTGTTTCCCAGCAATAATTTTTGCTCAATCTTAGGGGAAGGTTGCGATCATTGGACTAGCTCTTTCATTGGACCACCAAGGTATTTCCAAAACTGTGCAAGCTAGCAATACCCAAACTAGTCGAAATGAGTCCGTGACGACTCAGTTGCACCCCCCTCTTACCTCAGTGACGCTGCGGCACGTGGCGAGGAGAGACGTGTGACGTTGTCTTTGCGGCGGTCAAAATCTAATTATTACACTCAGGACAATTTGACGTCAGTATCATTGCATTCATATTTGTCTGCGTGCACTGTTATGAACTATTAGACAATTTAATTGTGATTCCATGAGTGTTATTCAATTTTGTCTAATCATGACCATGTATATTTTATTTTATTATTACCTTGTTGCCATCAATGGACCCCAAGAGAGTTCCACCGTTGGACCGGTCCAATCATAGAAACTTTTTGCTGTATTTTTCTGGTTTGGGAATAGGTCCCGAGTATTTCACTAATTATGGAAAAACCATAGAAAAATCATTATAAATTTTAAATTCCAGAATGTCGCCAAAAAAAAGGAAGTACTTTGCATGGAATGAAACAAGTATGAACCTTGTTTTAGAATCAGTAAGGAAACAAAGAGTTGGTTTAAGTGAAGCAAGCAGAATATAATTATGGAGTCCCGAAAGCAACAATTGCTATTACTACAAGCAACCTTAGCTTCCTTTAGACTGTATCTTAATTTAGATGACTTGTTGGTCTCACTAGATGTGCCAAATGTAAAATTTTATTAGATCCTACTAATTATGTAGCCTATAACTATAGTTTGTTTGCTTGTCGTATGTGTATGAGTAATGTTTGTCTCTCCTCGTATGTCACAATTTTGTAATATTGATAATTATAATTAGTTGCCTCGATTGGTCCTCTAGAACAAATTTCTCGAAGTCCATTGATGGCAACCTGGTGGTTCATTGAAGGTGCCCATGGTCCAAAGAAGGCAACAGCCTAAGATTTTGTTTTCTTCGTTTATAGCAAAAAGTGTAAGCCCGAATTGTTTGTGCGTTTGATTATTATACATAAAAGTCCTACGAAATAGAAATAATAAACTGCTTTCATTTTAACACTTACACTTTTTGAGGTATGAGGTAGTAAAGTTATGTGGTCCATTCATAGCAACCTTCCCCTACTTAGTTTGACGTACAGAATGCGTAGGTACTTGCAGGGTGTGAAAAAACCCATCTTAAAGCCGTCTTTATGATGGGTTTTTTTACACCCTGCAGGTAGCTGCTAATCTTTTATACTAAGAAATTATTTTTTTTCAAGTCCAACTACTTAGTGTTCAGTTCACTAAGACGCTATCTGTTTGTGTACGAGATGATGTTTGTACAGTCAAACACATCAGTGGCAACAATTTGACATTGACAGTGCCCTTATGTCGTCGCAGTAAGGGCGATTTTCGTAGTGCAAGTGTTTTCATCGATGTCCGGTTGAATGTACACACAGCTGCATTAAGTAGTTACCCCACCAAAAGACATGTGCGTTCAAATCCGTGATAGGCCCAAGTTGGTTTTTGTATTTTGCAAAAACATTTTATTTTAAATAATGTATTGTTTTAGTGAATAAAATAAGTTTAAGTAAGTTTTTTTTTTTAATTCTGTTTTTATTATTGTTTTTTTCAATAAAACAATACTTTTGCGACGACAAGCAACAATAATAGGGTTAACATTTACGACAACTTATTCATCGTCTAAATAGACTGGAGGTTTCAAGACCGCTTACCGTGCATAAGATTGGAAGTTCAAATCCTATATAGGCACGAAATTTGCTTTTTGTTCATTATATTATTTTGATATATTTTTCCATTTTGTTTTAAGTAGTAATTATTTATAAAGAATTAAAAAATCAAGAAAAATAAAATTAATAAAGTTAATCATTTAATAATATTTATTATTGCTATTATTTAACAAAACTATGATCTTATTTTACAACAAACAGAACAACTATTTTAATTCTCATAAAATCAGAAATCATTTAAAAAAATAATTGATAAATAGTAGTCTTTTACTCTTCGCCATTTTAAGTGAACGTATACAAAGTTCTAACTTGAAGGTATGGATTAATTTTATAAAGACAACGTAAGTAAGTAAAATTAATGGATACCCTCAAATTATAACATCTTTCGATTAGACAGGGACCTAAAGATATAATGACTCAGCCGATAGTAGATAACAATTTCATCGCAATTCATATGGGCTCGCTGGCTAGTTCGTCAAACTGCCGGTATGAGTATGACGACGTTCGGTAATGCGATGGTTCGAATCCGAGTCTACACAATGAACTCTTTTTGAAGTATTCTTTAGATTATTCGTAAGGAATTCAATGTTGTAGCAGTGTAGCATTTTAAAACTTGAGGGGTTAGGACATAGTGACGCTTTCTGTACCTGCCCATCCAATATTGTTACTTATCGTCTTACCCCACGACTCAAACAATGAATTTCCAAAAGTTACATCCTAAATACTATACAAACAATTGGCAAACATAACGAGTCTATCAAACAAAGGGACGTTTCACTCCCACATTTTGTGATGTAAATCAGAATATGCGGTACATAAGCCGCGTCAAAACACGGGCTAATCCCGCCATCGATCTGTTTTTGGCGTGTATACCGCTTTAAGCTTGTAGCAGTATCTACAACGCCACATGAGAACAACGCGTCATACTGACGTCACGCAAAATCCTGCATCTCGCAAGCAGAGTTTATCGCGCAACTAGCATGGATACAACGGCCCGACATGAATGATCGGGCAGTTGGGCGCCAGACACAACACCCGTCTGGTCAGAGGATCCTCCCTTTTCTATGGAGGTTGAGGGAACTTTACACCCTGTTCCTCATACCTCTATAAGCTCATAGTTATACCATCAGCAGACAGTTGATGATTGGCTGCCTTTTGTATTATTTAGGGGCAGGGACATTGATTGCTAGGTATTACAAGAATGAAAGATTAAGTTTTTAGAGGCTCGTGCCGCACGGGTCGAAGTTTAAGCTACGTTTGCCGCAGTCGGTTCGTAGATGGGTGAGCTTCCATTATATATCGAAAACCCTTCGTAGCTCGGTAAACACGGTAAGCCGTTGTTCCCGGCTGTCATTCGTAGATCTTTTACAGTCGTTACGAGGTACTCCACTCAGACACTGGTTTCCAACAGCACTTGACCGAACCGCACCTCAGAACTTCCACTAACTGTAATGAAAAAAAAAATTGAAAAGTGCGGTTCAGGTAGTCAGAAGTACGAAAGTTTGACAAGAGGTACCGTGTTACCCAGTAACAGGGTTGTTGACGTCAGATAGATTTTTTTTTTATTTATCATTTATACAAAAGAATACAGGATTATTCATATTAAATAGCAAATAAATCGATATAGTCGCTCCTTGTAAAGTACTGGTATTCAGCTGCATCCGGTTAGACTGAAAAAAAGGCTATGCAGATTTATATTACGAATGGCAGTTTGGTATTGGTATCATTAATGATGTTTTGGACTGGTATCATTATTTGATAACGATCCTGCAACTGACATACAAAATATGGTTATACCTACCCATGGAAGCAAAACTCAACATTTGATAAATAATCGTTAATCATAATTTTTAAAGACACAATTGTGTCTTTAAAAATTATGATTAACGATTATTGCAACACTTGTTAAAACTAATTAACATCGATTTGATATGTCTAAATTAATTATTAATACAATTGGTAAAACGATGATTATTTACTTCGTTACCGAATATTAGACCTATTTTATATTACAGTATTCTATTGTGGGGAAATTTAAAAATTAAATATTTGTTTTACAGAAGCGAGCTGTTCGATCAATTTATATATTAAGTCCGAGACACTCTCTCAGAGACAAAAAAGATATTAATTTAATGACTGTGCCTTCTCTGTATATTTATGAAAATCTTATATACGCCCATTAAAATAATTTAAAGAGACTTCGCAAGTGAAAAAAGTTTTAGTACCTACGTTTTGGACATACCTATCCTAAAATTATATGCTAAATTGCTTAATCCTTCTCTATATTTGAATTAAGAATTTGACATAATTTTCAAGTTATGGAAAAACAAACTGAATATAATACTTAACAAAGTTCAAATTCGATTGCCACCAAAAACTTATTTACCTTTTTGTTACAAATTGTCATTCAAAAATCCACTTTGAATACATTTCACTAAAGTAGATAACTGATGGAGATGGAATGTAAATTATCTGATCTTATGAACACTGCTAATAGATATTCTCCTATAGTTCGAGCCAATACTAGAACAAAAGACGGCACAAAACGAATGCAAATTTAACCAGCTGTAACATTTCTCTTTTGTTTCATTCTCAGTCCAACGGAAAAGGAAAAGTGCATAACTTTATTCAATTTATGAACACATTGACGATATGGAATCAGATAAACGATGCACTCAATTATCGACCAGTCCTTGGACAATACATTCACAGTCCGCTGATCGCTTTTCGCTTACAAATTGAATCAGTTGAAAAAAAACCCAAGTGGATGCGTGTGATAGTGAAATCACGTCACATACGAGTAAGGGACTTTTTATGTACACACACGTTTTTCTTGCCATGTAAAACTACGGTTTACTCACCGTGTGTAGGCTAGTGGCTAAATAATAACAGCCGCACAGGTCGATCGATCAGGTTCAGCTACGCTTGCCGCGGGTGGTCTGTGGATGGGTGACCATCTTTACATACCGAGACCCATCCGTGCCTCGGAAAGCAAGTTAAGCCGTTGGTCCCGGATGTCATTCGTGGATCTTTGACAGTCGTTACGGGTAGTCTGAAGCCTGAAAGTCTGACAACCTCTGCCTAACCCTTCGAAAATTACAGCCGTAATGTTGTTACGTTATTTGTGTATTTGTTTTCAAATCAAATTATTTATTTGCTAGAATGCAGGTAAGTATACAAATAAGGTCGTGAAGAATTAAAGTTGAGCTATACATTCTGCCCAAGATTCGACATGCAAAATTTAAATGAATGAATATGATGCTATAACTAATAAAAAAAATAATAACATTTAAACACAATTATCGAATAAAAATTAACAGTTCAATACAATTAATAAATATCTACTTAATAGTCAAAATAACATTGACATATATATTACTAGCTTAAGGACCGGGCTAACCGCGCGACTAAATGGCACCAACGCGCTGGCCCTAAAATTACGGTTTTAGGGCCAACGTGACTCAGTTGACAGTAGTGCGCGCGAAGGAGAGAACGTGTATTTGCCTTTCATAAAAATGCCTAGTTGCGTGGTAAAAGGCTGCAAAAATTACGATACAAAAATTAAAAATAAACATGGGATATCGTATCATCGGAATGTAACCTTACATTATTTTTGTTGCAATTAAATGATTAAATAAACACATTTTTATCTACAGCGACAATTACTTTACAATGGCGGCCATTGTGTGGCCAATGGCTGACAATGGCTCCTCGAAGTGAAGAAAGTAACCTTGTACGGACGTAATTTTTTTATTTCTGTTTTATTTTTGTCTTATGAACGTAGTGTAAGTAATTTTGAATTTTGGTACCAAATTAGGAGAAGACATAGGTATAAACGATTTTATACAATATGCGATAGCGAATACGATACAAATAATATTTAAATTACAGATTTCCAAACTAAGGAGAAGGCTTTTTATTTTAACTTCATGACAACAATGTCAATGAATCAAAATAGGTAATAATATAAGAAAACCAAACAGCATTGTATTGCAATATGCAGTCTATTTGCTGCAAAAACTAGCTAGGTTTTTTTTTTGTAATATTACTAAATTTTGATTTCGACTGTCTGAAATCTGATATATTGAGAATCTTATATTTTCAGAATCTGGTATTCTGAGTATAAAGGATATCGGCATGCAACTGACTTATACTGACTGACCACATAATGTGATAAAAAAAAACATTTAAGTAAGTACGCACGTACAAGGTTACGTCGTCGACCTATGCAACGCTGCACTCACGTAGTTCGTATGATTTATGACAGATGGCGTTACTTTTGCTTGTATGAAGAACGTCTATGTAAAATGTTCAGATGGGCGTATCCTTACTTTTGAAATCATTGCAAAATAAGATCAAAATGTCAAAATACAATTAAAATGTCAAAATACAATTCAAACGTCAAAATACAATTCCAATGTCAAAATACAATTAAAATGTCAAACTAAAATTTTCAAGAGTATATTCAATCCATTTAGCTTCATAATCTATCTTATTTATAAAATTCAAAGTCCTGAGTGATTGTTAGATCAACGCACAGCCTAAACCGCTGGTCCTTGAGACATGAAATTCGGATGGTGTGTTTTTTGTGAAGAGTAGGTATCCACTTAGAAAGGGTTTTTCGAGATTCGACACCCGTTGTTTTTTGCGGATGGGAAATCATCAAATGACCCCTTCCGCTCTGGGTGGAGCGGAAGGGAGTGTCAGACTCTTACTGACTAAAACCCGGGTGGCTTTTAGTCACTGTTCCTTCCTAAGCCCTATATGTTCCGGGCCAGCGGTAACCCTTTCGACCCCTAATTTCACGCGGACGAAATCGCGGGCAGAAGCTAGTTGACTATAATAATCGTTTGACTGTAACAAAGTTTAATATTACGAGCAATTACGGTTTAAATTGTAGATGGGTTTATTAACCTCTGGAGCCATTAGCTTACCCTATTTTTGTAGTACCTATTGAAGAAAAACTAGTTGTTTTCCTAAAATGTTTTAGTGTTTAATAGTAGTGGGCAAGGTATTAGTTTAAAACTGCCTTAGTTTTAAACTACAAAAACATTAACCCTTATATAGTTACCTAATAACCCTCCTTCTGACGCAGTCGGGTAAAAAGAGTACTAGGTATTTAGAACTATTAGTTGTTTAGAATAACGACTAGAGCACAGGTGGCCCAGTGGTAACGGCCCCGACTTGCGAGTTGTAGGTCGTGGGTTTAAACTCGACAGGCGATTTACTTTGTATAAATAATTTCATAACCACTGCTCTCAAAACGGTGAAGGAAAACATCGTGAGGAAATCGGCACGTCCTAGAACCACAAATTCGAAGACATACTGTGACATCTACCAACCCGCACTGGGCCCGCGTGGTGGATTACGGCCCACCCCCTCTCAGGAGGCCTGTGTCCCAGTAGTGGGAACATTATATATGTTATGTAGGTCTTTAGAATTGCTTAGTGAATGGGTAGTTCTTTAGAATTGCTTAGTGAATGGGTAGTTCTTTAGAATTGCTTAGTGAATGGGTAGTTCTTTAGAATTGCTTAGTAAATTCGCGGTTACAAATGAACGAAGCAGAAAAGTAAGAATGAATTTCGGAAGACTACATTTCCTAAATTAGGTAGGTCTATCCAAAAGACGGGTGTATCTGTCACATTAGTTCAGTGTACCGTTTACAAAAACGACGTATGGCTATTACTCAGCCAAGTCGCTCGGAAAATAATTAGCCGGAGCGTGGACCAAGATGGCTGCCAGTATGTTGAAATTATTCTGAACTAACTAAATTATTACTGAGTCTTTTAATCCTTTGCTTCTAAAAAAATGTAAGTATTTGTTAATTAATTATTTTAAGGAGTCCAGCAGGGTAATTGCGTAACACACTATCAGTAGCAATGGGTTTCATTTTGACAGTTCAACAACATTTATTGCGTTATTTACGTTGTTGAGCAGACACATTATTCGAACATATGGAGCAATGGATTAGCAATATGCTTGAAAATGATTCAAATTGGGAGTAATGGTGTGTTACGCAATTAGGGTGCCGTTTCTAGTAAATGGCTTTTTCTTCTTGACATTTAAATTATCAAAGTAGTTGTTTATATTCGCAGAGCTTCGATTCTAATACGAGTTATTATAATTGTTTCATAATCTGATTACAAATATAGATCAAAGGTAAGATTTACAAGAATAACAAATAGGTATATTTCAAAACATTATTAAAACCCTTAATAAAAATCAAATAAGTATACCTTAATCGTTTTCATTACCTACGTTGTGGAGAGGATGAATTAAAGACGTAACAAAAGGGATTTATAGCTCAAAATGTTAAGGGTCCTTAGAAGGACATACTTATGTACTTATTAACCTTATTTGGGACGTCCTTCAAAAAGGACAGTAGTCTAAAGCTCGCTTCCGAGATGTGAGAGGTGTGTGAAAAGATGCATGAGATGAAGAAAAGATTGCGTAAGACACGTGGTGGAATTTTTTTATATTTAGATATGTACATGCTTTAGGTATGTAAGTATTTATTGTACCTTATATTATTATCCATTTATTTCAGGCATCAAGGCCCATTTAAAACACATACAATACAATATGAATATAACTTAAAAATGCTATAAATACATACAACATTATAATTACACTAAAAAACAAAAAATGGTATATATGTAAATGGTCCACAGACTACCTGCAGTATTGCTCCGCTTTCTCCAATATCTATGCCTTTCTCTCTAAATCCATCCAAAGGTTGTCTTTAAAAGATTGCTTTTAACGGTAATACCGCCCATTATGTGACCCTATGTAAAATTTCTACATTCATATCTGTAATATTTATGGTGTACATAATAAAGATTATGCTATTCTAATCTATCATAGAAAACCTTCATGTTATGCATGATGTTATACTTACCCTGTAAAAATTATACAGTTGCAGTACTGTTTATAGTTTCCAAAGTGATACGTAATGTAATCCAGTCCTTCTTAGGTCTCTACTACATACAAAGCAAACATTTTTTTTTTGTTTATCTGGCCAAGATTAACAAAAAAAAATATCCAATAAAAAATGAAATATAAATTGAGTCATATTTATTTTGTCAGCTAAACTACTTTATCTTTCGATAGAAAGTACCTATAACATAAATAATCTAAGCAAATAATGGTTTTTCTGTTGTATGCTCTTTTCACTTTTGCATGATTCTAACAAATACAATTTGTACCCAAGATGCATGACCAACCGCAATATAAATTATCACTTCGTGGTCAACTGACATAGACCATAAATAATAGCGTAGTAGGGGGTGTGCGTGACACGCAACCAGATTTGTCTACATACCTTTAGCAAAACAAAAGATTAGAACATTGCCTCATAGTAATGTATGAATGTTGTTTTTTGACAGTTTATATACACGCAGAAATGGGTCATATGGAGACCATTATCCCTGTTAAAAAGAATGTGTTTACTTTTCAGTAATTCTGCTGCCAGTTTTTGCGAATGATTCGCAGTAAAAGGTGTAATTTTAATGGAATAGGACCTGAAACACCTATAAAAAGCTCCACATTTATGTTCGCATAACTTGAAAAAAAAATAGGGAACACAACAGCTGGTTGTTTTCTCACGATTTCAGGGTTGGTTTAAAAGTAAAAATTGTTCACAATGATCCGTTTTCAGATTAAACACTGTTTAAATTACATCTTGTATATAACAACAAAAACATCATCATCATCTGCCTAGCCTTTTTCCAACTATGTTGGGGTCGGCTTCCAGTTTAACCGGATGCAGCTGAATACCAGTATTTTCCATGAAGCGACTACCTATCTGACCTCCACGACCCACTTATTGGGTAATACGATACCCCTTGGTAAGACTGGTTATCAGACTTTCGGGCTTCTGACTACTCGTAACGACTGTCAAAGATCCACGAATGACAGCCGGGACCATCGGGTTAGCGTGCTTTCCGGGGGACGGAGGGCTCTCGGTATGTAAAGATAAAACCGCGACAAGCGTAGCTTAACCTGATCGATCGACCTTTGCGGCTGTTATTATTTTGCCACGCGCCCCTCATCCCCCGTCCCCTCACCAATCAAATCATTTGGCAACAGATTTAATTGACGTTCAGCAGGGAATCAAGCATAGTAAGTCCATCAGCTGCCTAACCCTACCAACTAAATCGTAGTACATAAAATAACTACACCCCTGTAATCCCCGAGAGGTTCGGCAGAGGTGCATCTCTAGTACCCCCACATTTCGCCAGTTATGTTTAAGTCCCATGTGGTGGAAGGCGAGGCTATTGCCATCAACCGGGCACAAATTCAGACTCCGGGCTGTTACTGAGAAATTCCAATTGAAAAGACCCATTAACACTTTGCCCGACCCCGGAATCGAACCCAAGGACTCATGGCGAGGCCTGCATATCCTTAAATCAAATCAAACGTTTATTTGCTTGAAATAGATTGTTTTGGTAAAGGTAAGATCTTATAACTAACCTAAGTGTCATTGTATTCTGCCTGCAAGCAAGCGTGCAAATTTTATTAAGTTAACATACTTCTAATATTACTATTATTATTATCTACTATTACCATGCAATTATTTACTATTCAATTTACTAATTTATATTGTTAAAATTCTAATAAATATACAAATTTTCAGTTTTTATGTTCCATAAATTCCTTAATACGAGATAAAAACAACACTTTAGAAGCCATTCTGTCAATTCTGTCTTGAACGGTTGCCATGCGGATATGAAAGCACCGAGATGTAATTAAACTTTCAGCTAGTTACAAACTCATCTCGTGCTCACGTGATTCATTAATACAGACATTCATTATAACAGATAACCTTCACCGAGATAACGGGTGAACCCAGCATAATAAAATAAGTAATTTTGGAATAAACCTAATTCGGATTGTGTGTTGGAAAACCACTGACCAACTGGCTATTTACCCGACTACGGCAAAGCCAAATTTATTTATTTATTTTATTTATCCATTTATTTCAGGCATCAAGGCCCATATAAACACATCCAATACAATATTAATTTATCTTAAAAATACTATAAATACATACAACATTATTATTTACACTAAAAACTAACGCACACGAAGGAAGGGTTATGATTTTAGCAGTCTATGATAGTATACAAGTATGTTTGTATTTACGTGTGTTCCACTGTAGCGCCTAAACTACTGACTGAACCGATTTTTATGAATTAGGTACCTATCAATAGATTCGTAATTATGGTTCTGGTGGTGGTGGCACTATACCTTGACCGTTTTTGTATCTATGTCTTGATTTCTGTCTGAAATCATTTCTTGTTTCGTTATTTTTCCGTAGTCGGGTATTTTTTTTTTAAACTAGGTACATTTACTTGTGACCGGTCGGTCAGTCCACCAAAAATTAATTCATAAATTTTAACTGGACAAGCAACGATTGGCAAAAACATTATTTGTCATTTTATCAAATGTAAATAGTTAAAGTGTAAGTAGTTAAAGTGTAAATAGTTAGTTATCTATGCATACAGTAAATCTGTATGCATAGATAACTAACTATTTACTCTACGTACTAAATAAAATAAATACAAAACCAAAGGACACTTAGGCGTCGAAGTACTCGTCCGCATCGCTTTCATCCGGATACATACGCAGAAGCACGAATTGAATGCTAGTTTTAAAACTTATTTTTTTATTACATTACCTACAAGCAATAAATTGCAACATTTATTTTACAAATCCGAGTTCAAACATACATAAAAGCTCCAAGATACTTCCTACATTTTCCAAATTACTTACACAAACAGGATAAGTAATCTCCCGAAAAATAAATACTTAGTGGAACGAGCAACCTAGTTCAATAACAAATATGACATATTTCCCAATAAGGACGTTGAGGTACAAAATTCACATCAAAATACTCTTCTCTATAATAAACCCAGACCAGGCATCGTCAAGAAAAAAATTGGACTCAATCCAATTATTGGTTTTCAGGATCTGCCGGGTTTTAATTTAATAAAGCTGCTTCGCCCGACAAACTCGATGAGACAATTTTATTTTTCAACTACGCACAAATAACATCTAGTAGGTTGTAGTTTCTAGGTCTGTGTACCGGTAGTTAAGTTAACAAGGTTTGGCTCAATTTAGGCGATATAAGAACTTTATATGTATGTTGGTAATATACAACAAGTCATAGTCGAAATCAAATCATTTAGTTAAAAGGAAAATTTGAACGTCATATACAAGAAAATAGAATTGATTTTAGGTGCCCCTTCCAAAAGGTAGTTTCGTATGGATAAGAATGTAATGGATGGATGCAACGCATCTGTGATGCCACTGGTAGTGCGATGTCCATGAGTGGCGGTAACCACTTTAATTAGGTGGACCGTTGGCTTATTACCATTCAACAACTCATCATCATCATCGGCAACCATGTTCCACCCACTGCTGACTGATATACTTGACTTTTGTGCCATGTTCTGGGGGCCTAAAAAGGCCCCTTTGACAGAATCATAAAAGGATAACATTATGAACCATATGAAGGCGAAGACAGTCCGTGTTTTTCTTTTTTTCGCTGCACTACGTAGGTATAATCAAAGAGATTGGGATTGGATTTGGATTGGATTGATTGTTATTGACATAAAAAAATAACTGAAAAATCCTTCACCAATGGGATTTGATACGATTAACTTAACAGTTAATTGTCCATTATGATTCATAATGTTATCCTTTTATGATTCTGCCAAAGATGGCCTTTTTAGGCCTGGTCTGAGCGAGCATATCAATCAAACAACATAAAAACATTTCGTTTACCTACATGATATCCGCCAACCCGCACTGGACCCGCGTGGTGGTTTATGGTCCACTCCCTCTAACAGGGAAGAAGCCTGTGTCCCAGCAGTGGGAAAATTATAGTCTGATTATGCTAAACAAACACTGTAGGTAATATGGAGTAACTTTGTAAGCTATGTTGTAAAGTAAATTGCTTGCCAATTATGTTTGGTTTATAATAAATATACAATGTGTTATTAATTGGCGCTAGATTACTTAGTTTGATTAGAGCTTAATTTAATAAAATGGCTAGTCATATAGTCATTCCTGTAATGATAGTGATGTTGAGTTAATAAATAAATAATGAATCAGGATTTTGACAGAGTTAGTAACTAAATGAACCGTTCTGGGATTTCGTTTGATAATGTATAAATCACATTTGAGCTATTGAAGTGCGAACAACAGTGCTGATTATTCATGTTATGTAAAAATTTACCTGTTTACTGGACAACAATTAGTTAAAAGACCATCATTAATATTTCTTCAGACATTAATTTTTTTCGTGATAATGATTGCATAAGTTGCTTTTTACTGTTCGTAACATAAGCGTGTTCCAAATAAAATATCTTATTAAAATTAAGATTTTTAATATATTCAACGGAAGAGAGAGACGGACAAGAATAATCGATAGATTCACTATGGTAGATCTGGGTGGTTATACAATAATGTAATGATGGTGATAATGATGTATTGTAGCGCTTCACCAGGGTTGCGAATAGAGAATGCGATATATTTGATTTTCTCTGTATGAAGAGAGAGGTAATTTTGAGCAAACCATTTTGTGACCGTTTGCGTTTTGGAACGTTTCACTCCAAGTGTCACCATGGAATGTTAGGGAGTATCACCTGCATATGAAATTATGTTGCAGTTTTCAATATTAAGTAGTGTAGATCATATAATAAGTAGTATCATAGATGGTTTTACAACGATAATATTTTAAGGTATTACTTTTTTGTGCTTGAATAAACCGAATTTCCGTCCTGCAAAATTAAATTGCACCTCCTTGTAGCCTTGCAGGCACGAACCCAAATTAGTTTAGTTAGAGCACTAGTAGTTTTTGCCGCCATGTTGGGTGAACAAGACAGCTTAGTTGCCTTTTGTTCGTCAAGTGTTGGCCACGGAGTCTCGAGCACATGGCCGCCATTGTCTTGTGAAAGGAGCCGGTTCTCGCTTTGACGCTTTAAATCTATGGAAGATGTGAAATAGATGGCGAATAAAATATTTTTTTATAAATTAAACACAATATTTATTTTATTTAAAATATTATGTTAATGTAAATTCAAACGTTCAGCGGTTTCGTCCACATTTCCTTTTTACTAGGAAGTTCTTTTGTGGTCACTGTGAGGAAACTGTCTGATCTTAGCCACTCTATATCTATACCATAGATATCCGAATCTATACATATTATAAATTAAAGTTGCTTTCCTTGTCTCTCTGTATGACCATAATCAGCTTATAACGTTCCCACTGCTGTGACACAGACCTCCTCTCGGTGAGGGAGTGGGCCGTAATCCACCACGCGGGTCCAGTTCGGGTGGGTTGGGTGCAGTTTTTTTTTTTATGCTGTATGACCATACATTTTGACCGCGTAGGTATTGTGCACTTTTCTGTGAAACGTCATTTGTTTTTTTTTTTTATAATCCACGAAAAATTTCTACGCGAGGGTCCTAGAATCGTAGAATCATGTTCTGAATTCATGGTTACAGTTTGTGCGTCGATATCCCTGCCATACAAAAATTGAAGTCGCTTTTTGTGTATGTCTGTATTACCACATTGTTTAATAATAATAATCTTACCGCCATATCTCTACGTTGATGTCGTGGTGGGGCTTGCGAGCTCCGAACGCTAGGTCTGTGCTGGAAGAGTTTACTTTGCCGGATCAGGTCTAAGGTGAGGAGTCAGACCAAAAGAGATACAGAAACCCGCAAGGCAGCATGTGGCGAGCTGTTGGACAGTAGCGACCCCACCTGTCCCGGGAGAAGTCTTGTACCTCTATGGCCGGCTGGAGTGAACAATGACGAGGAACAGAGCTCTCACCTCATTCTTGTCTTTATTGGCCGGCTTGAGTGGAGATTCGCAAGAGCAAACGTGCTCGGAGGAATTAAGTATTCCAGTAAGATGCTGGTAGGGATCTCGACCGTACTTCCGGGATTGTCCTGATAACCGTGGAATACCACTCCACTCCCCATTAGGCTGCTGTAACAACAACACTATGTGCTAGCGAACGTTTTAAGAGGTCCATTATTCAGTGTGCATGTCATCCCCTACCATTTCATCTGTGAATATTATATATTAACATTGGTCAGGCAGGGGACATAGTCCTTCCATAGTTCAAGGTTACCGATCCACTATACCCAACCCAAACCCATAGCCCAATATATTTTGTTCCCTTGTTCTGCAATAGTCCTGCACCAACCGGGGGGTGTCCTTGGATGCACTTACATAGTGCATGTAGGGATAATCGCCGGTTGGTGCCTCCTTATCATTTAAAATTGTCTAAAAAGCCTCTGCGAGTTGGTTGCGGCCCCTGGTACGCCTTCCAAAGGTCGGGTGCCCTATAAAAGAATAGAATAGAATAGAATAGAATACTCTTTATTATGTACACCATATAAATTACAGACATAATTATAGAAACTGTACAAAGGGTGACACAATGGGCGGTCTTATCGCTAAAAGCGATCTTTTAAAGACAACCTTTGGATGGATTAAAAAGGGGAAGGACAGACAAATACTGTAGGTAGTCTGTGGTGTACCATTTATATAATACAATAAATACATACATAAAGTATATTATACTAATCTAAATAAATATATACATACAATAATAAACATGAAACAGGAGCAAAGAAAATATAAGTACTGATGATGTTTAAGGAGAGAGGAAGTGCTTTTTAACCATAATTTTAAAAGTGGACAAAGATTGAGCACGCCTTACGGACACGGGCAAGTCATTCCATAACCGTACTGCTTGAACAGTAAAAGATTTGTCATAGAAACTGGTGGAATGCATCGGCATCTCTAGTCTCAGGTTTTCCGATGACCTCAGATATCTATTATGTGTGTCATGAAGGAACTTGAAACGTTCTTTAAGATAAGTGGGGGTTTTAGGATTAAACAAAATACTGTAGAGCTGAAACAAGATATGAGAATTCCGGCGAAGACGTATGGGAAGCCACTTGAGCTTTGTACGAAATTCTGAAATGTGATCATATTTGCGCAGGCCAAATATAAATCTTATGCAAAAGTTTTGAAGTCGCTCAAGTTTATCTAGTTGTGCCTCAGTAAGATCTGGATAACTGACATCAGCGTAGTCAAGGATGGGAAGTAAAAGGGATTGTGCAAGCGCAGTTTTAGTGGCAGTTGGAAGAAAATTCCGCAATCGTCTCAGTGACTTAAGAAAAGACATAAGACATAAGAAATAATAATAATAATAATTTATTTTAATCAAGTAACAATATTAACATTAAATAGTAGTAAGCTTGACTTATGCTAGGTAATGAGGGTTTCCCCATTATTTAGAGAATTTATTCCGAAAGGTTTATGTGTAAATACTTTAATATTTTTTATTTTTTTTAGAGGAGCTCGTGGCTAAGTTTTGGCAGCCGCACGGGTCGATCGATCAGGTTAAGCTACGCTTGCCACGGTTGGTCCGTGGATGGGTGACCATCTTTACATACCGAGACCGCTCCGTGCCTCGGAAAGCACGTTAAGCCGTTGGTCCCGGCTGTAATTTGTAGATCTTTGACAGTTGTTACGGGTAGGTAGTCGGAAGCCCGAAAGTCTGATAACCAGTCTTACCAAAGGGGTATCGTGTTACCCAGCAACTGGGTTGTGGATGTCAGATAGGCAGTCGCTCCATGTAAAATACTGGTATTCAGCTGCATCCGGTTAGACTGGAAGCCGACCCCAACATAGTTGGGAAAAGGCTAGTAGGCAGACTGATTGACATTAATATTTGTATAAAATGGAGAAATGTCGGTGTTTTGTCAAGTCATAAAAATCGTGTGAAGCAGGAGCGGGTAGCTGGTCGGTTATAAAAGTAATAACAGAGAAATCAGTATAACAACAAAGTTATACATCTCTAGTTTTTACAATGCATATTTTGTACATGTAAAATTAATCACAAAAACAGCAACGATATGATCAAGTTATAACAAGAAAATTCTCACCGCAAACGAATTAAGTTCACCACAATTTTCGTGCCACAATCTGCTAAGAACATTAACATAAATGAGCTTCTACTTGAAGAATTCCTTTAATCTAATACCACGACCTTTATAATAGTGAATGCATTTCATAACAATGTTAACAACACTACTGCTACCGTGTTCAGAAAAACGGAATCACTTTGCATTTTACTGCCATCGTAATCTTACGAATAAAAAAGTGTTACGACCTCCGAGGGGTTCTACCCTCCAAATGGAGGACTCGGGAGGCCAAACGACGGCTTTTTGTCATCTGACAATACCACAAATCGCGCAGTTTTGTACGCACACTGCAAATATATTAGTTTTTTAGTGCGGGGTTTTGTGTTAATATATCACATGTTGTATTATGAAAGTGACCATTTTTATATCAGAATAGGCGATAAGCCAGATATTTATTAGGGTATTGACAAACATTGCACACAACAACGGCATTATATTTAATCTTATTCGAAAATCTTCATGAATATTTCTAGTTTCGTTGTTGGAAGTTTCAGGAAGTTACATCATCAATATAAACTAAGTGGCAAAAATACGTATTTATATAAGTTAATAAAATTTATATGGGTCCACCCCTGAGGCATACCTATCCATTAAAAAATCGTAACAAACATACAAAAAAAAACATGCAGTCGAATTGAGAACCTCCTCCTTTTTTGAAGTCGGTTAAAAGGGCTGGCCTCTTTTTACCGCAAAAACGTTAAGATTTTCATCAACATGAATATTATATCCACACCGAGTAAGTACATAGGTACATAATGTAATTCAGGTGCCCATTTAAATAATTACGTGTGCTTAATAACGTAATTGTTCTCGGCTCAAAACAATGCTATTTGTAGCCTTTGTTGGAAAGAAAAAGCTGTGAAAATTGTGCTACATAATTCGTAGACCGTGAACCTAAAACATGATCTAATTTGGGAGCTGTTGGAGACAAATATGAATTGTGAATGTTCCGGGCGCCACCCGTATTACACTACCAACTCACAGCTTTTGTGTCTATAAAGTATGACTGGTAAAACGAGGGACATGGACAAATGAGGATACAATAGTTTATGCTCTCAATAAGACGAGAGTAAAAATATAAATAAATATACTAATAACAAAAATGAAGATTTTGTTAGTTTTTTTGAACGAGCTAACCTCTGGAACCGAATTCGGGTCGAGGCGAATTTAAAAAATTCTTTTTGCATTTGATAGAGCAATTTTTGAGGCAAACATCTACGACCCTCAGGACACGAGCAAAACTAAAAAAAGTCAGAAAGAACGCCAAGCGAAAACGAATAGCGCAATTTGTGCAATATTTTTTTTAATTTTTTTATTAATTTGTGCATACTGCAATTATTCTCAATAGTGTGTTTAATTGTACTCGGTCAAATAAGGCCTATTTTTAGAAAGAAAGAAAATACTGTTATTTACGGTAAACATGACGCATAAAAAGGACACAAACACAAAAAATAACATGTTGGGAGAAAACATGCGTCACATCCACGCAAAACTGCCATCGCTCAGCATAATGCTAAGACCCTATAAGAGACAGAGCCCCAGCGCTGGTTTTCAGCAACAGCCGGCGTTGACGTGATGACGTTAACCAGTGCAGCATACGATTGGATATAAATAAAAAACAACAATCAAAATTCATACTTAATATTATAAATTCGAAAGTAACTCTGTCTGTCTGTCTGTACGTTACCTTTTCACGCCTAAACCACTGAACGGATTTTGATAAAATTTGGCAGCGAGATAGATTGCATCCCGGGGAAGGACATAGGATAGTTTTTATCCTGATATTCCCACGGGATCGACACTTATGCGGGTGAAACCGCGGGGCGCTGCTAGTAAGAAATAAAATAAATATACATTACGTATTTTAAACGTTAATTAAATACTGAATAGGTACCGTTTTTCAATATGTCCCTTGTTTAACCAGGCAAACTGTAAAACGAATGCGAAATAGCTCGAGCTACTGTTGTCACGGCCCGCACGTATTGAAAATGCCGTTATGTTGAACGTTCTCTTTTTATTGGACGTTTCAGAGTTTTTAGCTTAGCTTTAATACAGTTATACTGTTGTAAATGGAGGCTTTGTTAGGAGCGCTCGGAAAAACACCTAATACAATATTAGGCTTCAAACTTCCAGTATCGGAAGCCTATAGGTAAAAGGTATTTTTGTCCTAGTGATAGAGTTGAAGGTGAGGAGCAGGTGGCCCAGTGGTAACGACCGCGACTTACGAGTAGGTCGTAGTTTCGAACCCAGACAGGCGTTTTACTTAGTGTATTTTTTTTTATCACCACTGCTCTCAAAACGGTGAAGGTAACCGGCATGTCCTAGAACTAAAAAAAAAATGTTGTCATCAAAACTAAAGGTGTGAACCAAATAGATATCAGATCAATCTGCCAACAGGAAGGGGGTGAAATTTCAAGTAGGTACTACATTTGACACAAATAAATAACAAACAGGGCAAGCTAAATAAAACCATTTAAAAAATACGAAGACATGTGACATCTACCAACCCGTTCTGGGCCCGCGTGGTGGACTACGGCCCATTCCTTCTCACCGGGAGAAGGCCTGTGTCCCAGCAGTGGGAACATTAAAAGGCTGATTATTATGATTATTAAGTCAACAGAACAAGTAGGTATTTCAAAAGATTTATTTTTACAAAAAGTAGTTCATAGTACACAAAATTTACAGCCGGTCTTCTCATGATTGCCTTAGAAAAGCTTAGAAACCTAGAAAATAGACATTAATAATAATTTATCTGTATCGTACCACTAAGCTAAGTATTATTATTTTTCTGGGAAAGTACCTTTATCCTATTCCTCATAAATAAGGAGGCACAAAAATAACTTGATAGGTTTAGCAGGTTTTCCATAAAAACGAAACAAACAAACAGAAACTAGTTTCTGATGAGTTTATATTAATCGGCAAATGTGGAGAATACGAGATTATTTCTGTTATGTAACAGCGCACAGAATAAGCCTGAAAAGAGCTTTTCTAGAACCTGTGGTTAGTTAGTTCGGTATAATATTAAAAAAGGAACCTACTTAATTTGTTGTTTTAACTTAGTTACAACCACAGATATAGATACATCTAGATAACGCAAAGCAACTACTACTTCGCGTGCCAAAAATCGCACCAGCTTACGTTCAAAAATTGTAAGCCGCCACTTTCGCGCTCAGTCCTGTGTACTGCTGGCGTGTTTTTTTTAATATTATTTTGTGTTTACAACTCAATATTTTGATTGGGTGCATGAGATGATTCACCCACATGTGACTGTTCCTTAATTAAGAAAAAAAAAATTAAATATAAAAAAAGGCTGATAAAATGTTCTATTCATCGGCTTAAAACTTCTCTGCTTGACACTATCAACACCGCACTCTTTGTTGCATCTGTTAGAACAATGAATAGCTTAAACACTGAGACACTACCCGCCATTGTTTTCCCCAATAGTGAATGCTTTTATCCGACTTTTATGTCATAATAACATTGGAAACAAACTTATGCTGCTACCTACGGCATTTATAATATGTACGTGTATAGGGGGCCTAAAAAGGCCATTTTGGCAGAATCATAAAAGGATAACATTATGAATTAGGCGAAGACAGTCCGTGTTTTTCTTTTTTTCGCTGCACTACGTACGTATAATCAAAGAGATTGGGATTGGATTTGGATTGGATTGATTGGTATTTTAGCACAGACAAAAAAAATAACTGAAAAATCCTTTATCAATGGGGTTTGATACGATTAACTTAACAGTTAACTGTCCATTATGTTATCCTTTTATGATTCTGCCAAAGTGGCCTTTTTAGGCCCCCAGGTGATTGGTAATTCGATGCATTCTTATCCTGTATTTGTATGTTTTTTTTACTAGACAATGAATGAGGTTTCTTTTTTCACAAATACAAGGTGTACAAACACCCATCACATAACTACGCATTCTGACCATCAAACACATGACATTGAACAAAAAACATTGCCAGGAAGAAGAAAGAAAGAACTGTTTTTGATAATTAACATCTCTGTTTACGGCAATGCGCAATGCAATGCGCAATGCAATACATGCAAAACATTGTGCAACGGTACAGAGTTGTGGGGCTAATAAGTTAAAATATATAACATAATAAAACTTGTCTTTGTAATAAAAGTTGCTACTTTGACCGTCAATATCGCTGTGCTCAGGTATGGTCCAGTAATAAAAATAATCACAGTGATGGGGATTATAAGTGGTTCTCGGCTTCGTTAAGCGGCTTTTTACAATCGTTAAAAATCACGCACCTGCAGATATTGAATTATTGTTACAATAAGTGGAAATTAGTTAACTGGCACCGCCACATCCACACGCACATCCTATCATACACACATCTACACCAACCACACACCTCTCACACCACGCACACCCCATACACATCACACACCACACACACTCGGCACACTAAACACACATCACACACTCCGCACACCCAACACACCCACATTAATCTTTATAAGTGTAATTCAAGAAACTAAAAATTTAAATAATTTTGTAAGTTGTACAAACAGCCAAAGCTGTGGTAGTGCGGAGTCTCCTAACACAGGCGTCATCATGCTTAAAAGGAGACTCCAATCATAAACTAATGTAAACTAGTTGGTACAGAAATCAACATTTTGTATTTTGTAATAGCTAACACTACTTTATACTATGGCATAAACCTTGACACTTACAACACCGCGTTCTTTGTAGCAACCGTTTAAGGGACTTACAGGACCTAAACGTAAAAAACGCAAGTTTTAGAAAAAATAAAAGTATAGATCAACTACAGTAAACAAAATCAGAAAAATATTTGATATTCTTCAGGATATATGCTAGGTAGATAGTGTGTTGAAAACATAATACAACTAATTTGATACGATAGAATAAAATCATGAAGATACCTCTAAAAACTTTCCTTTTACGATAAAAACCATGCTAATATACATACGATTATTCTACAAGCAACATACTAAAACACTAGTGTTTTATTATGTTGCTTGTATAGATGTAATAGATTTTTTGCAATTAAATAATTGGGTCGTATTTTGCAATAAATTACCAGCGTTGTGTCATCGCGCTTCTCTTTCTTTTCTATGCAGTCCGACAGTGACCGCGCTTTAGGTCATGTAAGCCCCTTTACGACCAGACGTTACGGCCACTGGCACTACACGACATTGTTTCCGACCAGTTAATAACGGATGCTCGCAATTGCTATCTACTTCTGTAGCCAGTCTATTGTTGCGAGTATTGTGCTGCTGAAAGCCTGTAACCGGAGGCTGTATGGTGAGAAAAGTAGGTAGTTAACGCTTTAGTAGGCACAATATTTTAATATTCTTTTTTTAGGCATCAGAATCAACATTGCCATACAGTGTGGTAATGCTGCTAGCCTTTTGGGCACTTTTCTTTTTGACTCGCTGTCAAAAAGAAAAGTGCCCAAAAGGCCAGATTTTTTGATGCCCTATGATTTTTTCCCTCCTTTTTAGGGTAAAAACGGAACCCTATTACTAAGACTTCGCTGTCCGTCCGTCCGTCTGTCTGTCACCAGGCTGTATCTCAAGAACCGCGGTAGCTAGACAGTTGAAATTTTCACAGATGATGTATTTCTGTTGCCGCTATAACAACAAATACTAAAAACAAAATAAAATATATATTTAAAGGGGGCTCCCATACAACAAACGTGTTTTTTTCGGCGTTTTTGCCTTGTGGTACGGAACCCTTCGTGTGCGAGTCCGACTCGCACTTGGCCAGTTTTTTAAATACATATAGTTACTAAATTGTTATATGTATGTATTATTGTTATTATTTTAAGACTGTCAGTTTAAATATTGTAAACTGGGTGAATATTATCGTGTTTTAAAATAAAATCAGCTCAGTAACATATTCTTTATAGAATGATGAATGTTGGAGACACGGAGAGGGTCGTGGTTCGATCGAAGGTTACCGCGGTTGGTTTGTGGATGGGTGACCATCTATTACATATCGAAACCCCTCCGTGCCACGGAAAGCTGTCATTCGTGGATATTTGACAGCCCCTCCATGTAAAATACAAGTATTCCGCTGCGGCTGAGATCTGATTTACCTTATAAAATGGCCAAGCCTGAATAATAATACCTTTAGGAAAATATCCGGTAATTTTCATTTGTAGTAAAAATAATCTTAATTTTAAGTTGAATACATCCGAATAGGCCACCCCGTATATTGCCAGTGTATACTGAACAACGATGACGCAATACGTCAAAATATTCTAGTCTTAGTATCTTAGTTTAGTTCAAACTCCTGTAGAAAGCAATATATCATCACAGACTATCACTGTATTAGCACTTTATCCCCACAATTCAAATAATTTGTATTGTGACATTGTCATTTGTTTAACAGAGCATTGGTTGAAAGATCATCAAGTAAAGTCAATTAATTATGAAAATTATTGTGTAGTTAGCCATTTCAGCCGAAAACGTATGATACATGGCGGATCATTAATATTACTTAAAAATTCTATTAAATCAAAAGAACGAAAAGACATAATCGGACTGTCTGTTGAACACACCATTGAATTGTCCTGTGTTGAGCTTGATAAGCATGTTATAGTATGTGTATACAGACCTCCAAGTTACCAGAATCTATCGGTGTTTGATTCTGTAATGGAAGATGTGTTAAAGAAACTTAGTACTAGTAGTAAGTCAATAATAGTATGTGGAGATTTTAATATTAATTTATTGGAAAATAACTCGAATACTGTCAGATTGTTAAGTCTTTTTAGGTCATTTGATTTGTCAAATGTTTTTATTGAACCAACCCGAGTGACAGCTTCTTCTGCCACTTGTATTGATAATGTTTTTTGTAATTGTGATTACTTACACAAAGAAATTGTAAATAAGTTGCCATCTGATCACAGTGGACAAAAAATAACATTTAGCTCCTACATGCCTTTACAAAAAATTCAAATAAGGTTTAGGACAATTACATGTAAAAAGTTAGAGAAATTAAATAATTCTTTGGCCAGTAAGTTATGTGATCAGAATTTTAATAATATAGGTGACCCAAATGAATTCTACGCCGAGTTCTTTTCAATATTAAACGCGCAGTTTAATGACACTTTTCCACTAAAAACTAAAAATATTCACACAAAGTTTTTATTTAGTGACTGGGCGACTCCAGGTATTCGTAAAAGCAGGGAAAAACTTTTTGAACTCTATGGCTTAAAGCAACATATGAATAATACAAACTTTCATCAGTATGTTGCAAAATATTCAAAAACTTTTAAAAGTGTGTGCCAAAAAGCTAAAGCTCTTTATATTAGCAATAAAATAAAATCAGCTGATGATAAAATAAAAACTACCTGGCAAATAATAAATAATGAAACAGGTAGGAAAAAACAGCCTAACACTGAATTTAATTTAGAGACTGCACATGGCCCCATCAACTCAGATGTAGAAATAGCTCAGGAATTTGAAAACTTTTTTTCTAATATTCCCCTTAAAACTACTGAAGCTTTAAATTCATCCCCCACGCTTTCTGCTGCCTTACTTAAAAAGAATGTAAAGTCATGCCCTTTGGAGTTTAGGTTTCAGCATACAAGCCCCCAGGCTGTTATAAAAGCTTTTAGAGATCTTAACATTAAATCAACAGAAGATCTCTGGGGAATGTCTGTAAAAGTATGTAAATCTTTCATCGAAACTATTGCGCCCTATTTAGCTTTCATATTTAACACCAGTGTTGACCAAGGAGTCTTTCCGGATCTTATGAAACATAGTAAAGTAGTACCATTGTTCAAATCCGGTGATAGTAAAGATCCTAACAATTATAGACCTGTGTCAATTCTACCAGTTCTCAGTAAGGTGTTTGAAAAGTTGATGCTCAATCAAATGTTACGTCACTTTAATAAAAATTCCATCTTTCATGAACACCAGTACGGTTTCACCAAAGGGCGTTGCACTACTGACGCCGGTGTTACCCTTATAAAGAACATTTTTAACGCCTGGGAAGAAGCACAAGATGCCATTGGAATCTTTTGCGACCTCTCTAAGGCGTTCGATTGCGTAAACCACGAGACACTTCTGATGAAACTGGAGCACTATGGAATTAGAAAAGCAGCACTTGACTTGCTAAGATCATACCTGAAAGATAGAAAGGTTAAAGTTCAAGTAAACGGCGTAAACTCATTAGGGTCTGAAATGACAATGGGTGTTCCTCAAGGTTCGATATTGGGTCCATTCCTCTTTTTAGTTTACATTAATGATTTACCCCAATTACTTCAAAATCAACCGAAGATGGTGTTATTTGCAGATGACACATCATTAATTTTTAAAATAGACCGACGGTCACAAAATCTTGACGACGTGAATAACTCTATTCTTCAGGTCCAAGATTGGTTTACGGTAAATAATTTAGTACTTAATGAAAAAAAAACCAAATGCATTAGATTTAAATTACCGAATGTTAGAAGTAGCGAATGTGAAATCATATTGAATGGCCAAAAACTAGAATTTATTGATCAGACAGTTTTCCTAGGAATCACGCTAGACGAGAAATTACAATGGGGACCTCATATAACATCTATTGCGGGGCGGCTAAGCTCCGCCGCTTATGCTGTTAGAAAGATAAGACAGTTAACAGATGTAGAAACCGCGCGTTTGGTCTATTTTAGTTACTTCCACAGTATTATGTCATATGGCATTTTACTATGGGGTCGGGCTGCTGACATTGAATCCATTTTTATTTTACAAAAGAGAGCTGTCAGAGCCATTTACAATCTACGTCGTCGCGAATCTCTTAGGGAACTATTTAAAAAGGTTAATATCATGACGGTACCTTGCCAATTCATTTATGAAAATATTATGTATGTAAGAAAAAATCAACATCTTTTTAATAAAATAAGTGATAGGCATAATTTTAATACTAGAAATAAAGATAAATTAGATCAACCTTTTTTCAGATTATCGAAAGTACATACATCTTTTATGGGGTACTGTGTTAAATGCTACAACAAAATACCTTGTGACATATTGCAATTAAATGAAAGAAAATTTAAAACTCATATTAAAAGTACACTTTGTAAACAAGGATATTACAAATTAGAGGATTATATCCAAGATAAGAATGTTTGGAAACATGCTGGTCCTGCTCCATAGGACAATCTAAAAGTCTAGACAAAATCAAACTTGTTCCTAATTTAATTTATATATATATTTTTAATTATGACATCTTATTCTAATTCAATTTTACAATCTGCGACTGCAGTGGCTCACACACTTGTTAAAGTTCAACTACTTTTGCATTTTTTCATTTTTCTTTTTTTTTAAATAACTTGTAAATATGTGAGCACCATGTATCTATCACTTATTTGATTTACCTGTCATTGCTTAATTTTTAATTCTTTTTACCTTTTGTGGTAGACTAATTTTATTATGGGTGCATCGTGTTCACATATAAATTTTATTATGTATACAAGACCTTGTAAAACATTTTTAAAAGAGTAACGGTGGAGTTTCTTGCCCATTCTTCTCCATACGAAAACTACCTTTTCGAATGGGCGACTAGAATCATTTCTATTTAGTTTTTTTTTGACGTTCAAAAGTGCCTTTAATGTGCCTATTTGAAATAAATGATTTGACTTTGACTTTGACTTTATTGTTCTCAACTACGCGGAGACTTTCACCAAACGTTTACATAGCTTCCTGTACTGCCAACCCCAAGTCAATAGCAACGGTTTCACCTTAAAAGCGACCTTATGTCGTTGCAGTAAGGTCGGATTCTGTAGCGCAAGTGTGACGGTTCTTGTGTTCTTGGCAGTACAACATAGTACATGCTCATACTTGTGTAGCGACGAGCTTCCGCTTCCGGTTGGACTCCGAGTGTTGGCGGAACTGACAAGTTTGCTTAGCGCAGCGTGCCAACATTAGCCCATTGTCATTAAAGTTGTGAAGTTGTGTGTTTTGTCGTATGAGTTGAAGTTAGGATAATAAATTATACCACATTCTAACATAAAATGATATCAGTACAGTAACTATTCATAGTGCTGTTTTCTGGTCAATCAGGTGGAAAGGGCTAATAAAAAAATCTAAACAGTTTAGTTTACTTATCTTTATAATTGGCTCCATCTCTATACAGGATGAAATTGAAAACATGAGACAAATCGAAATGGGAGATTGTACTCATCATTATGAACAAATTATGAACTTTTACTAAGAGACCAAACCACAAGGCCAATTCTCGTAATTTAAAATGTTCAAAATCTAGTCGTAGTCTCATTTCGGCGACAAACAAATGTCAAAAACTTGTCAAAAATGTAAGGAAATTAGAGGTATTTTTGACAGATTGAGACTCAGATCAGACTGTAAACGTTCTTAAAATTACGCGAATTGGCCCTCCGAAATCGCGAAAACAAAATCAGCTGTTCCCTACATTTATGTTCGCATAACTCTTCAAAATGTAGGGAACAGCTGCTTTTTTTTTCGCGATTGCCACTTTGGTCCGTTAGTAAATGTTGTTCATAATGATGAGTACAATTTCCCATTTCGGTTTGTCGCATGTTTTCAATTTCAGCCTGTATTTAAATAAAATTCACAGCCTAAGCCGCTGGTCCTAGAGACATGAAATTTGGAGGATGTGTTCTTTATGAAGAGTAGGTATTCACTAAGAAAGGGTTTTTCGAAATACCACCCCTAAGAGGGCGAATGGGGAGAGGGTGAAATTTCACGCGGACGAAGTCAAGGGCAGAAGCTAAAGCTTGATAAAAAAAAAGACTTACGACCTGCAATACGACGAACTGCTAAACACTGTTACTGAGTCTACTGTTACATCTGCGACAAATTTGTCAAAAAAATATAAATTGATACACTTCCACGACAGGTGCTGTTTACAGTCTATTCACAGTTATTTTAATTGGACGGCTGCTGATTTTTTAGGGTTCCGTACCCAAAGGGTAAAAACGGGACCCAATTACTAAGATTCCACTTCCACTGTCTGTCTGTCACCAGGCTGTATCTCATGAACCGTGATAGCTAGATAGTTGAAATTGTCACAGATGAATTATTTCTGTTGCCACTATAACAACAAATACTAAAAACAGAATAAAATAAATATTTATGGGGGGCTCCCATACAACAAATGTGTTTTTTTCGGCGTTTTTGCCTTGTGGCACGGAACCCTTCGTGTGCGAGTCCGACTCGCACTTGGCCAGTTTTTTTTTCGATAACCGGCGAAAAGTTTCTACGCTAGGGCCTTTAGTATCATGTGCTCAATTTACGGTTACAGTGTGCGCGTCGAAGGGGCTGCCACCCGGTACAAATCGTAATATTTCTGGTAAAATATGGGTCACATTAGACCAGCCTAAGCCTTTTAAAACTATAAAAGCTAGGCTTACCCAGACTACTACAAATCTTTACTCATTTCAGTTTACATCGTACATTAACTCTACTAGCCTGAAACACTAATCCATGAAATCGTAAAACTTCCTCTCAGGGCCCATTTTGTTAAGCTTCCGGATTTCAAGGGAGATTCTGGGTCACGTATTAAATTACACGTAGCAAAACCTTCAGCATTAAATTATAAATAAAACCTTCGCGAAACAGCGGTCGAGAGATTTAAAGATTCAAAGTGAATAGTTACAAGTCAGTTCACAGTTATTTTACCTCTGATAGCAGCAACCGACCAGCAACCTTATTCTAACGAGAATAAAGATCACAATGACTTTGACAGACTTGTCAGTGGCAACAACCTAGCCCTTATTTGTATGAAAATAAAAATCACTGTGATTTGGGCAGTGATGCAAAATCATAGGTAAAATAACTCTGAACGGACTGTAGTACAGTCACGAGCATAAGTATGTATACACTTGGCTTTATTCAAAGGCAATTTTCTCCTTAATTTTTTAATGAAATTTTATGTTATTATGAACATAGTATTTTAGAATCCATAGGTTTATGTAAAGTGTCGTATTTCAACGTTGCAATCGTCATTTCACGAAAAAATCGCAATTGAAAGTTGCAAAGTGTTGACATATTAGTGCTCGTGACTGTACATATATATGTGATAATACAGGGTACGTTTTTGAGAGGTGACTACAGGATAAAATTCGCAAGTAGCTGTAAATAAGATAGAAAAAATGGCCAATTAGAAAATGCGATTTTAGACTTTTGTGTTTTGTTTCTTTATTCCAAAAAAATCCATCCGTAGTTTTATTATATTCAACGATAATACGGCAACTATTGATCAAATCTTATCCCGCAAATAAATAAATGTTATGTAACAAACAAGTGATTGCAATAGACCCCAAGAAGTCTTATCTCAAACACACAGCCCTGTATATCGTAGTAATATAGTTTAGTAGGATAAAGAAATACACTGGTGCTACGGCGTAGCCGTAGGCATCAGCTACGCCGTACGCCAGCTACGTAAGCTACGATAACTGACTTGCTACGAATCCCGCTGTTCATAACACGCTTTTATTAGATTTGCTTATTATCTACTTTGTAAAAAGAAACTGCCAGTTGTTTTTTATTTACTATGAATGTCTTGATTGATTCGACACGTCTCAAAGTTATATAAGTTATTATATTATAATGGCAGTTGATGTTGATTGATATTTATTTCTGTGAAGTGGTTAAAAAATGTACATTTACGTGTCAAAAATAATTGATGTTTTAAAACTAGATTAGTTCGGTGTTATAGAAATAGAGAAACACTGGCGTTTAGCCTGAGTGGGTCCGAACCTACGACCTGACAATTCGTAAGTTGCGGCCGTTACCTCTGGGCTACCACTGCTAAACTGCCTACAGTAAAAGATATAACCAATAAAATGTGCCAATTTAAAACGAAATAGCTGATACACATTACCATGCTTTTACCTATTTGAGATCTAATAGACTAAAAAGCCTATTGTCAAAATATACTAGCACTAAGCAGCCACCCATCCAACCTTACAAACTCTCGCGTTTATAATATTAAGTAGGATAGGAAGTAGGAAAAGAGGGGCCGTGGCTAAATAATAACAGCCGCACAGGTCGATCGATCAGGTTAAGCTACGCTTGCCGCGGTTGGTCTGTGGATGGATGACCATCTTGACATACCGAGACCCCTCCGTGTCTCGGAAAGCACGTTAAGCGTGTAATTCGTGGATCTTTGATAGTCTAGTCTTTATGGGTAGTCAGAAGCCCGAAAGTCTGACAACCAGTCTTACCAAGGGGTATCGTATTACCCAGTAACTGGGTTGTGGAGGTCAGACAGGCAGTCAGATGGTCACCCATCCACAGACCAACCGCGGCAAGCGTAGTTTAACCTGATCGATCGACCTGTGCGGCTGTTATTATTTAGCCACGGGCCCCTCTCTAATGGGTAGTTCATTAACTTAAATAGACCTTTCTAATGTGCCTAGCAACTAATTCATTTTATCTAGAATATGTTTTTCTTACGTTAGTAACAGTAATTTACGCCTTATTTCCATAGGGGTAAGCAGCAATTACAGCACGCCACCTGCTGCGATCCTTACATACTCCCTTTGCCTCGTTTACGTTCATACATGAGATTTTTCACTCACGTTCGATTGAGAGCGCGTTAGAGTTTTATATGGGAAAAAGTTATAGCGCCACCTGGTGGTCACTAGGAGAAACCTAATTTCCCATACAAAATTCTAACTCGCTCGAAATCGAACCTGAGTCGAAAAAACTCACACTAAGGCCACTGATCATACACGCACGCACGCCGCCGGTTGCGAGTGTTACGCACGTGATCTTCTGAAAAACTTCACCAATGAGGTCACTTTATGTCCACTTAGGACGTCCCCTCCCGGCGTTTCTACTCACAAATACCTTTCGTTGTATAGATGTTAATATAGACTTGTAATATATGCGTGTAGGAGTATTTACACGGAATGTTTTGCTAGTAAACAGCGCAACTAGATAACGAAGTGGCAAACTTTTGGGCCGCTAGTACGAACACGCAAGTTTCGTGGTCGCTCTGTTTCAATACAAGAATTTCGGGGTACAGTCAACAAAAGAGATAAGTATGCAGGGTCGTCGGATATAGTTGAAGTTTAGTAAGAAACCGATAGATGTTGTTGACCGAAATTCAAATATTTGTTTTCTATTAATAAAATAAAATTTTATTCGAGAACATCCATCGGTTTCTTAATAAACTTCAACTATATCCGACGATCCTGCATACTTATCTCTTTTGTTGACTGTACATGATTGGCTACTCGTATTTTGATATTCGTTCATATTAGTACTGCCCCAGTCTATATTAGTTCCAACTTTGTTATAAGTACGGGTGTAATTTTCATAGACATAGATTTAGTCGATCCTGTAATATTTCAAATTTTGCTTTAAAAAAAAAATTAACACTAACTAATATAATGATTGCGCTTCTTTTTATAAACCTCAATTTATTCTAATTTTAGGGTTCCAAAATACATAATAACCAACTAACTGCGACCAACTTGAATGTAGCGCTCGCCGCCGCCGGCCGGTACCGTATTCGGCTCGCGTGAGATTGGTCACCGTTCGAAGTTATCATTACTCATTTGTTCGGGGTGCCCTAGCTTAGTTACTGCAATCTATTCGGCATGGGCGTAGTTTGTCACGGTTCTAACCTGTATTGTTTAGGGTATCTTAGCTTTTTTTTTAGCCTATTTTGTGTCCCACTGCTGGGCAAAGGCCTTATCTTGCTAGCTTAGTTACAAAAAATCCGAAAACCATAAATTTATAGGTATGTACATTACAAAAAATAATAATTTTAAAACTATTTACATAGGTACACCTACAAAGTACGGAGCCCTCGGTGTGCGAGTCCGTTTCGCACTTGACCGGTTTTTTTTTTTTATTGTCACTTCTGTGAAACCTTTTGAGTGTAACTCGTCATTGTTTTTTCTTTATATTCAAATGTAAGTGAAATCCATATTTTACTTTCTCTCTGTGTTTTATTACAAACAACTTTAACAGAAAATTGAAAAAAAATCCTAAATTTCTTCGTATCATCTGCATAGCCTTTTCCCAACTATGTTAGGGTCGGCTTCCAGTCTAAACGGATGCAGCTGAATACCAGTATGTTATATGGAGCGACTGCCTATCTGACCTCCACAACGAAGTTGCTTGGTAACACAATACTCATTGGTAAGACTGGCTGTCAGACTTTCGGGCTTCTGACGACCCGTAACGACTGTCACAGATCCATGAATGACAGCCGGGACCAACAGCTTAACGTGCTTTTAACGAAATACGGAGGGGTATTGGTATGTAAAGATAGTTACCCACCCTCGGAGCGACCGCGCCAAGCGTAGCTTAACCTGATTAATCGACCCGTGTGGCTGTTATTACTTAGCCACAAGCCCCTCAATTATTTTCTCTGTATGTATTAAACGGAGAAAATAATTGAGGGGCTTGTTAATTGAGGGGGTTGTACTACACTACTACTACTTACGTACTTTAATAATGTACACTACTGAACTTTGTATAGCCTTAATACATACTCTAAACAATACTAAAAATGTTGTAAGCATTTATGTTTCCTCCACATAAAGCCAAGTTTTAATTCATACATGTGTACTGGCCTGTATTCACTTGTGTTACTTACTGTTAAAGAAACGGCTGCTAATTATACTAATTAATGCCATGAACACAGTTGTTACAATGCGAATGAAACAAGCGACACATAACTACAACTTGGGAGTCATTACTACTATGTATTTAGCACTATTAATTTACTTTTCATATTATATTGCACCCGTATTTTAAGTCATGAACTGTTTTCTAGGTTTTTTTAACTGTACCTACTGTGAGTGAAGAAGGGTGGAGTCTGGGTTTTTTGACCATAAGCAAGTATGGCTACAATGTATATTAATGTTTAATATGTATCCCACCGTTCATTGCAAGGGCCAGGTTCAACACCAGCTCGCCGTCCGGTAAGGACCAGGCCCGGGTCGACGGCGCGTTGTGTTCCACGCGCGCCTCAAGGACATGTCAGCACCAACTGACGGGGTCCGCTAGGGCCGATGCCCGCCAGGGTCGCGGGTTGTTCTAAATTAAATTAAAGTGGCTTTTCGTGTCTGTGAGGCTGCGTCGTTCGTCTAAACTACGCCACGAATTTTGAGGCGGTTGTCACCATTATTTAGAGAGTTTATTCCGGAAGTCTTATGTCCATAATACATTATAATAAACGTAATATACTTAATACATAAATATATCATCAGCTGCCTAGCCTTTTCCCAACTATGGTTGGGTCGGCTTCCAGTCTAACCGGATGCAGCTGAATACATATAAACATTTAGGTACTTATGACATTAAAATTTCATAAAATATGAAAATCTCGATATTTTCTCAAGTCGTAAAAACCGTGCGAAGCAGGGAAAGGTCAGTTGCTAAGAGGAAATGCGGCCGGAGAGACTTTTTGACAAAGCCTAAGGAAAAAGTCATAATTCGAGGTTTGGCTCTCGCCTATTTTCTCCTCCAATATTGAACCACAGATAAACAGAATAAGAAGGAAATATACTGTGTCCTTATATTTTTCTTTTTTCATTAATAGTTGTCGAATTTGTACACTAGGCCTCTGTTGACAGCGGCAATTTTGAGCAATTTTTGAGGGTTCTAAAAATTATGGTTTCTTTTAACTGAACTGTTCTGGCTCTTGCCCTTTGTTTTATTGAAGGTTAGTTTCGACAGATTAAACTCACTTTTTATTCACACAAGGCTATAGATTTGTACTATGACGCAAAAGCAGTAATAATAAAGCAGCATTTCACCCTATTCAGAACTGTTTATTTTAATTTTTGGTGACATCAAAAACGTTTTTGCAGCATATTAAATAAAATGCAGAAACATTTACATACATTTATAAATTAAACGCAAAACCGGATTCATGCTATACATATATTAAGTAAAAAATGCGTCGCCGAATGGAATGCGTCAAAAGGTTCCCTCAACCTTTTAAAACATGGCAAAGTAATCATAAATCACGTTTTATTTTGCCCCTTAAACCGAAAAATGCTCAAATGTTTTCCTGTCCGTATATTTTCAGTAACAAGGGTTAAAATCTCACAATGGGATGCGTGTGACTATTCTATGAGTTTTTTTTGTTTATGTGAAAAAGGATTTTATTACTTTATAATACCCTTACCCCCTTACTAATAAACGTATTATATCAGATGAATAGTTACACACCGATTTCTTTCTTTCAGTCATCAGTAATTTGACTTTCGAAAGAAGAAGACAAAGCGTTGTGTAACTATACAGACGCTATAAACGTTTATTAGTAAGGGGGTTAGATGTTTCAGTAGGTTATTAAACTTAAACAAATACATAAAACTTACGCCTTCTTCCCATGATTCTAGGGGGCAGGCAGAAACTACAGAATGGAATGCCACCCGCGAGTCAATTGCGCAAAACACCAACACTATCAATGGCTTTCATTGTGACAGTTCAACTATATTCATTGCGTTATTTACGATTCAGATTGTGTTTGAAAGTGTGTTACGGAATTAGGAATATTTAGGAATTATTTAATATTAAATATGTATATGTAGTTATATTTCATTTTATATATAGGTTGCGTTACGAAACAAGTTTTGTAATCTACCCTGGTCTATCCACTTGAAGAAACAGCCATTAGTTTAACAGCGGTCCATAGATTTTTTTTTCTGTACGAGTCGTGTATAAGTGGCGCGGCCCAAAATAAAAAATGTATGGGGACATAACAATGCCCCTCGTGCGGGAAGCGTACATGTGAGTGGCTAAAAAAACTCAGAGGTCGCAGTCACTTTTAAAGGCCAGAAATAATCATGGTTAGGCCGTATGAGGAATGGATTGTTTCACTAACTGGGCTAATAGGGCTTCTCCTAAATATGGTACTATATTCTATAAAATACCTTCACACACAGCGACACATCAATCAAAGCTGTTCGGTAGTTTTCAATGTTTCAAGAGTAAAAAATCTAGTCGCAGTCTCAAGATTAGATTTTGAACGTTTTAAATTACGAGAATTAACCTACAGTTCACTTAAAACAAGTTAAAAGCTTTTACATGGACGTCAAATTGTGGAGATCCTACAAAAATAAACAAAACAAATATGGTTGAAAGTCGCAATTTATCATACTGTGTTGGCAGCCATTCGTGTCAGCTTCAATTTAACGCTGCTACTTAATTAATGGTCTTACAAATTGATTCCTTGCATGCACTGGCAACACCAGATATTTCTTTTTATGAACAATTTTGCTTAAGTTTATTAAGGATTTTTAAAACGAGGGTAGAGTCAACATACTTTATTATTTAAAAGAGTGAGTGAGTTTTACTCTAATGTACAGACGCCAGCACATCAATCATCAATCTGTCAAATTTATTTAATAGATTTTCAACTTTATCGTTAAATTATAAAGTTCAAAGTTGATTGGGAAAATTTGACAGTTTCGGGTAGCTTGATGTGCTGGCGTCTGTACCAGTTTACGTATAGGTACTTACAGGCAATAACATGACATCACGCCTGTATTCCTCGAAGGGTTAGACAGAGGTACCTATAATAGGCTATTTGACTGGTTTCTGATAAACATCTCAGATTATTTAATGGTGTCTAACGAGCCCACAAAAACCTATTACTTCAAATTGCATAATGTATTTCTTTAAAAAAATAGTAAATAAAAATACACTGTTTAAATAAGCCGCCAAAACGCTATCTTTAACAATATGGCGTCGTGACGTCACGATTCACGTAAACAAACGTTGAAACGGTCGAGATACTAGACAAAAGTCATCTGTTCTGTCAACGATAGACAGAAATTTACTAAATCATGACGTCATCTTAAGTTCAGCCAATCCAGACCGTTTTCGATTACGTGGCGCCAGATTTAAAAAGATGAAGTTTTTTCGGGTTTTTTTTATAAATAATACATTGTTTTGTAGTAAAATTAATGCAAATCGATTAAAAAAGCGATAATCTTGTGTCAATAATTATGACCTTATTTTTTACATTGTCAAATAGCCTATTATCATATGGTACCCCCACATTTCGCCAGTTATGTTTAAGTTCCATGTAATAGGGGCGACCCTCCGGACACAAATCCAAACTACAGGCTGTTACAGGCCCGTGGTTAAAAAATAACAGCCGCACACGTCAATCGATCCGGTTAAGCTGGGTGATCGTCCCGGGTGTCATTCGTGGATCTTTGACAGTCGTTACGGGTAGTTAGAAGCCCGAAAGTCTGATAACCAGTCTTACCAAGGGGTATCGTATTACCCAGTAACTGGTTTGTGGGGGTCAGAATTCAGATAGGAAGTAGCTTCATGTAAAATACTGGTATTCAGCCGCATCCGGTGAGACTCAAACTCCAACAGAGTTGAGAAAAGGCTAGGCAGATGAGGAGGGTGCTAATACTTACTGATAAATTATTCAAGATGGGAAAATCCAAAAACACTTTGCCCGACACGGGAAATGAACCGCTGACGACTACAAAACCAAAGCGGCAGTTAACAAAGTATATAATAAGTACTACTAATAATATTTTCCGATAGACCAATATTTTGAATATTATAAAGAGAAAAGATTAGATATTCGTATTTTTGTTCGTTACGCTTTCACGCTAAAACGGCTGAACGGATTTGGATGAAATTTGGCGCATAAGTTGACCGTGACCTGTAGAACGACATAGGCTACTTTTCACCCTGGATTGCAGACGAAGTCGCAGGCAAGAGCTAGTCACTGATAAATAATTGATTATGACTAAGTATTTTGTATTTGCACCTCACTAAGTAAATTCAAAACTTTTCCAGGCTAGTCATATGAATTTAAATTTTAATTAATTGTGGTAGGTTAGTAGTTAACCACGAAAGCGTGCGTTAAAATGTTATTTTCAATTTAAACTCAAATATCATAACCGAATTGGCACAAATATTAAAACCTTCCATACGTTGTGGTCAGCCAATTGTGCAAATAAACAACAGCAATACTCTTGGTTCCGTTTGTTTGAAAATATTCAAAATTTTACAAAGCCTCCTGTTTTAAAACACCCTTTTTCCAAACGCCTACAATAGAAAAGTCATCCTAAAATATAATTATTTTGGTAAACAAAGGCGGTACAAAAATAACGTGTTGTCGCATCAATCACAAACTTCTAGTTAGTCACGAATGTCTGGTCTTTGTAGGAAACAAATCCGGTAACAAAAAAAACAGATAAAAGCGGATAAAAACAGATATGAAATTTTCTGAAAAGAACCGGAGTTACGGACATAGCTGGCAGAGTAAGCAAACTAAAGTGGCAGTGGGCTGGCCATGTTTGTGGCCGGTGGAGCAGACGAGTCCTGGGGTAGAGACCGCGTATCGGCAACCGAGTGGGGACGCCCCCAGCTAGATAGACTCAGTCACCTTCGGTGGCTGGGACAGACTGAAAGGCGGAGGTCAGGGTTGTGGCGCAGCCTGGGAGAGACCTATGCCCAGCAGTAGACTGCGACTGGCTGAGGTGATTTGAAATCTGGTGTGAATTACAGTTAATTAGAAGCAGTTTAAACACATTACCCATCTTAGTATAGAAATCTCATTCCAGCATATTTGCTTCTGATCAAATAAAGAAAGCAGGTCAAGATTACTGGACAACTCTGGCTTAGGAAAGCTAGAGACAGAGAAGAGTGGCGTGCATTGCAGGATGCCCACACTCAGCATTGGGTGGCGTAAGGCTGGAGAAGCGGGAAGCCAAAAGCGAAGAAGCGGGATTGTCCGAAAGGGTTACCTACCGTTACCCTGGAACACAAAGGGCTAAGGAAGGAACACGGGTGGGTTTTAGTCAGTAAAAGTCTGACACTCCCTTCCGCTCCACGCAGAGCGGGAGGGGTCATTTGATGATTTCCCACCCCAAGAAAAACTGAAGAAGAGAGAGAAGAGAAATAAGAAAAATGCTCTTAAATTGGAATTGAAAAAAAAATTACAATTTACATAAATACCTACCAATTAACTTCACGTTCATTATAAGATTCTTTCATTCGAAATATCGAGGCGATACATCAATTTCTATTGACTCCTTTTTCCTCATAGTCTCCCTAATGCTATTATACCACCTGTAGACGATAAATTAGCGATCAAAAGCGCCTTATTTGTACCTTTTTCTTTGGAGTGTTTCGCAATTTCCCCCGTGTTAAGCGGTTGGATGAAAAATTGCTATTGTTCGCTTAATTCGATTCACACTTAGTGTGATGTAAATAAGCCCTAATATAAGAAGTGTTATTAGAAATGAAGTGATATAATAACATTATGTAATAGGTAGTATAAAGTAGGTACCAACATAATGTATTTTTCTGATCATATAAAATAAGGATACTTGCAGAAATGCCTTTAAAAGGCATATCCTCACAAACTTTATTAGTTTTTTTTTTAACACAATCTGATGATCAAAAAAATATTTTTATAACAAAATAAAAACAACCGACTTCCAAAAATAAAACACTATAAAGTGAAAAATATTTTCAACTAGCAGCACCCCGCGGTTACACCCGCCTAAGTTTCGATCCCGTGGGAATGTCGGGATAAAAACTATCCTATGTCCTTTTCCGGGACTCAAACTATCTCTATACCAAAATTCATCTAAATCTGTTCAACGGTTTACGCGTGATTGAGTAACAAACATACAAACTTCTTCACAAACTTTCAGATTTATAATATTAGTACGAGTAGGATTTTGGAAGTCGGCTGCAAGAAACGAAAATACAAAACTAGACACCGAAAATATCCAGAAGTAGAAAAAAACCTACCACCTAATTGGCCACCCGATTCCATTTTCAAAATGTTCGTATTTTCTATTGGAAACTATTGCCACAGACGCTTCCTCTGCATTTTTTTGAGCAATTCTTGAATTGTAATATTGTCTCTGGCTCACTATTACACTTTTTTCGGAAACCTTTCATATTTTAACCTTTTTCTTGAAATACTCAGAGGTAGTTGAATGTCCAGCGTAGTGGCAATAAATAGTTTACAGTATAAAATGTAATAGGCTAATAGATAGCAGGTGAGGGGTATTAGAGTAGCACTCGGATTACCATCGTTACTTACGTGCAGATATTTTCTGACTCAGGAGACCTCTATTTAAAAGAAAAATGTTCGAAGAATAATATACTTCTATTATTTGCAGCCTAGTTTTTATTCTATTATTTGTAGCCTAGTTTTTAAAGTTATTTTTTTGTTGGTTTTTAGTTGGCCTTGACAACAGTGATGTTTATACTTTATATTATTATACATTATGAAATTGAAAGGTATTAAAAAGTACAAATTAATGGTTATCTATTACCTAATAAAATCTACTTAGTATAAATGTGAGGATTACGGCCCATTCCCTCTCACAGAGAGCCGGGGGCCTAAAAAGGCCACTTTGGAGAATCATAAAAGGATAACATTATGAATCGTAATATGGCGAAGACAGTCCGTGTCTTCTTTTTTCCCTGCACTACGTAGGTATAATCAAAGAGATTGGGATTGGATTTGGATCGGATTGATTGGTACGGATTGGTTTAGCACAGACAAAACAAAATAACTAAAAAATGCTTCACCAATGGGATTTGATTTATGATTTTGCCAAAGTGGCCTTTTTAGGCCCCCAGGCCTGTATCCCAGCAGCGAGAACGTTAGAGGCTTATTATGCTTAGTATAAATTTAATTCATTCACCGTCAGCAAATGCAGTCTATACTGCTTGGTGGCCAGAAGCATAAAATATTTATTTATGTGCAAAATGTACACACATTTACAGCGGTGCTGTTCTGTAAAAATCTCGCCGTGAAAACTTAGGTGAAGTGAGTTTGCAGTTCCAACGATGAAAAGTTTGTACGGAATTTCGTAATGTTTGCCGCAGGGAAATCCCATTGGGAACACGGCTCGTTCATATAGGTACTATAAATTCTCAAGGTATTTTTACTCAATCAATCTACCTAACATTTTTCCAACTATGATAGGGTCGGCTTCCAGTCTAACCGGATGCAGCTGAATGTAATGTAATGTAATGCTGTATTTTAAATGGAGCGACTGCCTATCTGACCTACACAACCCAGTTACTCGGTGACACTAGTAAGACTGGTTGTCAGACTTTTGGGCTACCCGTAACGACTGTCAAAGTTCTACGTATGACAGCCGGGACAAATGGATTAAAACGGACTTCTTTTGAGGTCCGGCGGGGTCTCGATATGTGACGGATGGTCACCCACCCACGAACGACTTTGATCGACCCATGCGCCATTTAGTCACAAGCCAAGGTATTTTCACTCAAGGTGCTGTTTGCCTCATGCCTGGGATTTTCGTCCCGATAGGAAAGTTTCCGCGTGCAAGCAAATACTGAATACTTATTTCCCGTGAACATTGCTCGCGTTCCTGCTACTGAGCTGCATTGCCGAGAGTTTTCGCTGAAAATCCTTTGTAAAGCCTACGGAGCTTCAAAATTTTTGAATTTCATACAGGTTACGTGCTACGGTTTTGTTATTCATTTCATCTATTTTTCTGTGCATAATATTACCTTTTATGAAGATTGAATGGGTTATTCATTCACTATTCCTCATTTAAATAATTTACGTATTCATACAATTATAATTTGGGGCATTAAGTTTGAAAACTTTTCCAATAAACAGGATAGCCTTTTCTGTATATTCTTTTAAATGTATCTAGATAAAAAAAAAACATCAAAATTATAAAAAAAATAAACTTAATTATCAAATCATTGAAACCGGCCGCGGCCGGTCTATTCTGTGAAAATCTCGCCTTGAACTCTTAGATAAAGTGAGCTTAAAGTGAGCTGACATTCCACCTGATGCTAGGGATTGACACTATTGACAGCTCACCTTAAGCCCATTTCACCTAAGTGTTCAAGGTGAGTTTTTTTGAAGAATAGACCAACTGCTGTCTGTGTCAATCCCTAGCACCAAGTGGAATGTCAGCTCACTTTACACAAGTTTTCAAGGTGAGGTTTTTACAGAACAGAAGGCCAATTCCCGTAATTAAGAACGATCAAAATCTAGTCGCAATCTCATCTCAGCGACAATCAATGTCAAAAACTTGTCACAAATGTAGTGAAATTAGAGGTTTTTTTACAGATTGAAACTGAGACCAGACTGAACGTTTTTAAAATTACGATAATTGCTTCTAAGAAACCCAAGAAATGCATAAAGAGAAATGAGAAAGATTACAAGCCTTTTACAACTGTTCTTCTTTTGTAAACTTTTCTTCATGAACGAAATATTACATACTAGCTGCGCCCCGCGGTTTCACCCTCATAAGTTTCGATCCCGTGGAAATATCGGGATAAAAAGTAGCCTATATGTTATTCCAGGGTGTCAGCCTCCATACAAAATTTTATCAAAATTGGTCCAACCGTTTGAGCGTGAAGAAGTAACAAACATATACACACACACACAATCACAAACATTCGCCTTTATAATATTAGTGTGATTATACGAGTGGTTTAAGCACACAAGAGCTTTTAGAACTCATTGATTTAGATCTTGCATTGATTTTAGATCAATCGGCCTAGCCTTTTCCTAACATGGGGTCGGCTTTCTTTCTAAATACCAGTATTTTACATAGAACGACTGCTTATCTAACCTCTCCAACCTATGTAGGTGCGACGATACCCCTTGGTAAGACTGGTTGTCAGACTTTTTCGGACTTCTGACTACCCGCAACGACTGTCAAAGATCTAAGAATGACAGCCTGAACCAAACGGCTCGACATGCTTTCCGAAGCAAGGAGGGTTCTTAATGGTTGGTCACCCGTCCACGAAACGACCGCGGCAAGTGTTGCTTAACCGTCGATCGACCGTGCGGCTGTAATTATTTAGCCACAAGCCCCTCACAGGAGCTCCTAAATAAAAGCCTTTAATATTACATCGCTGCCGACAAAGAGGAAAACCTCCACAATTGAAATTTCATTACTTGTTTGCAGGGCTTCCCTCCGTAACCTTAAATTAGAGCGTGAGCCGCGTTGGTGAACATAATTATATTTACTGGGCTTTAAAAATAAGTAAGTACCTAGGTATCTCTTTTGGCAATTATAAGGAAATTATGTGAAATAATATCTTTGTTCGGTAGCAGTGTGATAATTGATTTTCTTTTGTAATAAAAAAAATATAGGTAGAATTGAGTACATCTGCCGATATTCTTTTTACAAATCTCACCGTGAATACCTAGGTGAAGTGAGCTTGTAGTGAACTGTCAATAGTGTCAATCCCTAGCGTCAGGTGGAATGACAGCTCGCTTAAAGCTCTCTTCACCTAAGTTTTCACGATGAGATTTTTACAGAATAGACCGGCTGGTTCCCGTTCTTAAGTGTGTATAGGTATAATATTTACTATTTTTTGCCCGCGGCTTTGCCCTGCGGCGAGGTCTGAGTAAAAAAATCCTATATGTCATGTAAATCTTCTAAATTTAAAAAAAAATGCGTAGATCCTTAAGCCAACTTTCATGGTGATTGGTCAAACGGTGTTAGTTTATCTAAAGAGACAGAGGTATGAGGGACAGGGTGTAAACTTTAATTATCCTCATATACAACCATATCCCACAATTAACCCACACCACCAGACTCTCAGACAGAATCATACTCATAATGTCCTGAGGAAAGTTTTGAGTATGAATGTCGGCTTTAAGTGTCTAAACACACTATGCCGAAGATACGCGACCGAAGTTCGGCATGATTACGCCTGCAATGCTATTTGAATTACTGACTATATATATATAATAGCATTGTAAGCGTAATCATGCCGAACTTCGCTCGCGTACCTTCGGCATAGTGTGTTCGACACTTAGAGTAGGGGAAGACCAAAGAAACGATGGATGGACTACCGAGATGACAACTAATATAGAAGTATAGAAGAAAAAGACATGTTGCGCCGACCATAAATTGGGATAAGTACAGGAGAATGATGAATACATCCACTGAATTTTTACTGTTCTGTGTAAAACATTGTTCATTTACAAAATCAGTTATACTGATTGTTGGAGAAAATTGTGGTCTCATTACAAATCTACGCACGTACACGGTCGCGCACGTATATGTAGTAGGCACTTCACGTAGTCTAGCGTAGTAGGCAGTTCGTCCATTTTGGTTTGTTTTAACTGTACAACAGAAATGTGACTGTAATTTATATGTTTTAATTATATAAGGGATACAAAATTGTCTACGTATATTAAAAATGACAGAAATCGATTCAGTAAATGATTAATTAATGCACGCATTTTATACAAACATCCACTTTTATATTTACAGGTTTTGTAAATAGATTAATGAGCTAAGTACATGTTTTCTATAAAAAAATCGGGTGCTGCCGTCTGCGGGTTTAATTCTACTGCAGAACTCTAAACTAGTTCTTTTCACAAAAAAAGCAAAAAAAATCGGTCAGCTACGCTGTTTTTCGCATTCAGAGCTGAAAATTAAAAACGTTTTCCACCCCTGATACCTCACAAACTACACATGAAAATGCAAAACATATTCGTTAATATATTTTAAACTTTTTTACGAACTTGGACGGCGTGGCGGCATAGACAGATAGTACAGTGAGGTATTTACATGAGAACAGGCTTGATTAAAGAGCGAGTTTGAGCTCCTGCCTCCATGTTGTTTCCGACGCCGGAGCCCGCAACACGCTGGCTGCAAACTCAATATGCGACCCTCCCGTCACCTACAACATCAATATTGTCGGGACACGGAATCTCCGGATTAAAATTTCGACGAAATTGGCTTGTGGAACACGCTGTTAATGAATGTTATTAGGCTTATCAGTGCGTTGAATTAAATCTAGAATGTGTTAATTATGCTAAAAGCTTTGGAGTTTTGTTCGTTTTGTAAGTCGGTTTGTTTGATTTCAGTTGTACATTTATGAGCACAAATACGTTACATTTACTTACACAAAATTCAAAAGCGATTTTCTCCTAAAGAATTGATAGATATTTTATGGTGTTACGAACATAGTATCGAAACCATACTTTTATGAAATATATATTTTCCCGAAGTTGTAATTTTAAATTTCACGATAAAAACGCTATTGAATTTTGCGTAAATGTAAGGTATTTATGCTCGTAGCTGTAGGCAGATTTTTTTTTAACCAATTACAACAAAAGTTCTAAGTTAATTGGCACCCACAGGCGAAGAACAGATGTCCTTTTCATTGCAAAGAATCTGACGAAAAACGAACCCGCAGTCGTAAAAAGAAACATAATATCTTAAAATATATCAATGAAGCGAATATTTTTTTTGGGATATCAAAATTAAAAAGATCAATATATACTGGGTAAACTTCTTCTACGTGAATGTACCAGCACATGAAGCTACTACAATCTGATAAATTTCTTTAATAGATTATCAATTTTATCGCTATAGCATAAGGTTCAAAGTTGATTGGGAAAATTTGATAGTTTCGGGCTTGATGTGCTGGCGTCTCGTCTGTACTATGACGCATGTTTTCCACCAACTTGTTAGTTTTTTTGTGTTTGTTTTCTTTTGAAGTTTATGATGTTTGATGCAAATAAATGTATTTCCTTTCTTTCTTTTTTTTTTCTTTAAAATTATAAAAAAACTATAAAAATATAATATCTAACCTAACTAAAACTATTAACAAACTAAAATATGGCGTCGAATAATTCCTCCGCATCGCTCCTAAAGATATCTCAATTGATTTAATAAAAACAGAATCTGATGAATGAATGAATGAAAGTGTTCAGCCGAAAATATTTTTTTTTTTTTTTTTTTATTACTAAATATTATAATTAATCAGGCTTACATCGAAATGCTGTATCAATCTTTTCTAAGAAACGCTACAGAAATAAGAAATTAGGCGGATCACATCGTGTGATTAAATTAAGTAATATATAATATAAATGATTTTCGGTACAAGAGAAACGATTTTATTACGTTAGATAAACACGCATTGACATGTTCATGATATCACCCTATGCATAAACCAAAAGTTCTTATTCAGCAGCAGTTTTAGAAAACAGGTGATCTTGCAAGAAATAAAAGGGAAACATGAATTTCCCCGATCTGACCTTCCTCAGCTGTTAAATAGCCGAAGGCTTATCTTGATCCCCGTTGTCTATCTTTCTACAAGTTTTCCAAGTTAAAATAATCTTTAAATCTTATAAAAGGAACGAGGATCGTCTTCGATATCATGTTGTAGACGATATCTTTCAGGGTGTGATTTTTTTAGCCAAACATAGCCTTTAGTTACCTACTCCCAATAATATAGGTAATACTTAAGTACAAACTCAAAACTCAAACTCAAACTCTTTATTGCATTCATATAGTTGTTACAATATCAATGCATAATAATATAGTATAATATATCTTTATTTTCCTCTCTTCACAAGGTAGACAGATCAGAGACAAGAATTATAGTGTTTCGACAACAATACACAAAAAACTGGCCAAGTGCGAGTCGGACTCGCAAACGAAGGGTTCCGTACCACAAGGCAAAAACACCAAAAACACGTTTGTTGTAAGAGCCCCCCTTAAATATTTGTTTTATTTTGTTTTTAGTATTTGTTGTTATAGCGGCAACAGAAATACATAATTTGTGAAACTTTCAACTGCCTAGCTATCGCGGTTCTTGAGATACAGCCTGGTGACAGACAGACGGACGGACAGACAGACAGCGAAGTCTTAGTAGGTAATAGGGTCCCGTTTTTACCCTTTCGGTACGGAACCCTAAAAAGGATCCTTTGTGAGAGACTGGCGTCTATAATAATACTAGGATATCTTGTGTGAGGGATCACCAGCCGACGGACGGAAAATACAACATGTAACAGAATGATATGGTCATATTTAACGGTGTGGTACAGATCATTAAACTGAACAACTTTCTCCATGTGATCCAAGGGCTGGCTTTTACTTTGGCCAGAGGCTAAGCATTGCCATACAACGTGGTAATGCCGCCAGTCTCTTAGGTACATTACCAGTCGACAGCGATGCGAATGAATTTTTCGACGCTAAATTTTAGTTTGATTATAGTTTTAGATAAGCTAGGATTGAATTTTGTTATTTTTATTAATTAATTAGGTATTAGTTATTATTTGCTTAGTTATTTATTGTTTTAATTTGCATCAATAAACTTATCTTCCTGACCTTTTATATACAGTGTGAGTCTTCATAATGTGCACATATCGAAATGAGATGATAAATTTGACCACATCTTCCTGAGACATGCTTTGTTTGTAGTTATTGTGAAAATTCTAAGCGCAGATGGACCCCAAAAGCAATTTTAAAAGCAAATCCTCCACTGTTAGGTAATCCCGCATTTCGTTCATTTCAAATCTGGAACCGCGAGGTCTAATCGAATCGGGCTTATCAGAACGGAACGCCGAATTACAATGTTAATGAACTGTTCCTATCGTCCTCGTTCAATTTCTTCGCAAACCTTCGCTGAACTTGCTTTTATTGGAGTTCTTCGAAAACTGTTTCCCAGTCAGTTAGATATTTTTTTAGGGTTCTGTACCCAAGGTAAGGTTCCGTTGACCGCCCGTCTGTCCTTCTGTGACAGAGCTCTATATTTTGAACCGTAATAGGTACCCAGGCACTTAAAAATTTCACAGTATAACAACAAGTAATAAAGTTAAAAATTGAAGGATATAAGATATATAATTATATCTACGTGTTTACGGCTTTTTTTGTTCGAATTTAGCACTTCTCTTGTTTTTTTGACCTATGTTGTCCCATTGCAAGGAAAAGGTCTCCCCCATACTTTTCCACCTTTCTTTAATAATTATTCTGCGCCTTCTCCGTCCAATCGGTTAGTAGTGAGTTCAAATCGTCACGCCAGCGTATCTTAGGCCTTCCTCCGTGACGCAGAAAATGTAATGTTAAAAGCCCTTCATATGCGAGCCCGACTCGCACTTCGCCGCTTTTTATTCGGCCTTTGTGATGAAATATTGCGCCCCCGCCAATGGGGAGGTCAATTTCGGAGACCAGATAAATCATATTCAATCGGGTGAACTGAAATAAAATTAGACTAGGTAATTTATTTTGTGCAATTTCGTTTTTTTTTTTGTTAGATTTGGTAAACTAGCTGCGGACCACGTTCTTTTGAATTGAAATATGGTCATTAATGTCAATATTTATGTGGCCAATTATGATAAGGTCATATATATGATTACGCATCTTCAACTGGTTCATACTTTTAAGTAGTGTTTTGATTTTATTCATTCGATAACATAGGTACTAAAATAACAGACGCATTTCCGCATGCGCTATTACTGTTTTCTAGATAGGCAATTGTCAATTGGAATTCGCGAGAGTTGCACAAGTGAACGTCCTATCCTCATACTGCCATCACCAGTTGAGTTGAACCTTATTTTGGTCCTAAATGTTCATGATTTGTGTCGTAATTAATGATAAACAAACAATTGATTTTTATCAATTTCAATTAACATCTTAACTGTTCGTTTATCTATGTTTTCTCATTGAAATTCATTATGACGATCGTTCAATCCACAAGCCGTTTATTATAAATAGACTTTACTTACAAAATAATATTTATACAGAACATTCTTTTTTACAAATTAATATCAAACGATCTACTTTTACAAGCTCTTTTTATTACATCAAAGACCTTATTACAATATTCTTATCCAGGCAAACTCCAAGTTGGTTTACAAAGTATCAAACCCATAATCTAATTTCTTTACGACTAAATTCTTGTTAAGCTTCTAGATCGACTTAGTAAGTGTTTTAAGATACAATTACAAAGATCCTGATAGAGCTTAATAAAGCTACTTAATGGTAAAAGCATTTAACTTCAAAATTAAATTTATTGTTTCAGGGCTTTCCTTAGAATTCTCTGCGTGTGCTGCCCCAGAAAGTTGCGTCGGAAATATCAGCCGCAGCTCCGGTTCAAACAGTCCCAAGTGAGTAGCCGACTTAACCTACAAATGCTAATAGAAAATAAGTTTTTCTTTAAATAAAACGCCCTCAAATAAAAGGAATTTCTAATTCGGTTGCAAATGAAAATTGCTTTTTTTTAGATTGTCATGAATTTGTTCTTTTACTTTCAGTTGCGCACGACACGACGTTATTACTCATCGAGCGAACTGATGGGCATACAACAGCTCAGACAGAACTCCTGCGAGCAAACTTACATATAGCGAATCAGCTCCATTTTATACATCGCTTCGATTCTCCTCCATATTTCCAAGTGCCTTGATGAAAAAATTCAATTCGTATCTTCCAAAAGTTTCTAGAATACTTTATGCGAATTAGGAGCCATTCAGAGCCGTGAAGGAGAATAATCTCAGCCGGTGATATTAGTATGATAGTACGTGTTGGCATGGTTCATAGTAAGGGATAGGATACATACGTGTAGAGGTACGTGCAGACTTGTTACCGCTCACATGTTGCACTCTGTCTCGTGTGCCCTGTGTGCACTCGTGTGCCCTTGTTACTGTCCACGCTCTAACAACAATTTGTCTGCACTCGTGTCATTGAGATAACATAACAACCCGACCCTCTGACTACTCTTCAACGCTTCTCATTCCTGTATCATTATAAACCAACTACGACAATGCTTGAATTTTGCATGGTTTTGTAATGTAATTTTATTTTATAATCTGTGGTTTGCATGACTGGGATTCGATGGATACCATACTGAGTCGTATTAATTATGAAATTAAATTCATTATGATGTTTTTTAAATAATAAATTACATCTATCATTCTGTCAGGCCAATACACACACGCTTCGTGGCTGAAAGTTCAATTGAGTTCAAAACATAGCAACATATACACTTGTGATATGTCTAGAATTTTCAGAGAGATAATAATATTTTATCAGTCCCCAAAAATTATCTGTCTTTTCTGAATTGTTTGTGTTGTCTTTATTAAAACTTTCTTCATCCCTACGTGTTGTCAATTGCATGATTCTGATCAAATTCTCCGATTCCGCTTCAAACGACTCCAATAAAATGTTGCGAAGGCAATAAAACTCCTCACGTTTTATGTTTTCCAAGCAATTCCAACAGACTTGATTACTGTCGCTTTTGTTACTGGTTACAAAAGCTTATGAATAATGCGAGGTTTATATTACAGTACCCGGTGTCGACGATGATGTACTCGTCGGTGACTCAGCACGAGATGTGTCGCTTGTGACATCAGGCGCGCGCGGGCACGTTCCGCGCGCCTCGCGGACGGTGCTCCTGATGCAGGGATCGCCGCTCGTCGCGGTCCCACCGCCGCAGCGGCGATCGGCCACCGTGCCCGGACACTTACCGCATGAGGGCTATAGACCACACCTCCTTCGACGAACCCATACCGTGTGTTGAACGACACCTGTGTACCGACGTCGTACCGTACTGTCACGACTCGGAGTCCGTCAGTGAAGTGAGCCTTGAGAGTGACAGTAGGAACCCCTCGTTCAAACGCAAAGTTAGCAAAAAGAAAGTGACATACCAAACCAAAGCGGACGTGATCTCAAAATAGTTAGTAACAGTGTTCATTGTATACAAGTGTAGATCGTTGTAATGTCAAGTAGCTTGTTGTGTGAGATTGCCTTGATTTGTGCCAATATAATTATTTAGCATCATAATAATACTATCGATAAGATCTCACTGAAAATCAATGCTAAACGTGCTTCGATTTTTGGTGTCATGGCAGCGTTTTCGAAAATCATTATTAGTTTTATTGCTAGTATTTTGTTTTGCATCATTACTTAAACATTTTTGTACTTATGTCATTCAAGTTTCCAATAAAGAATTTTATTTTCAACCGATTTTCAAAAAAAAGGAGGAGGTTATTATTCTAGTGACCCACAATTTTATTTAATAATAGTTAGTCGAGAGCCAAGAGCCAATGCAGTTGTATACGGTTTGGAGGGCTTAAAGTAATTCAAAGCGGACTTTCCTCAAGGCGATCTCATATGACAGCCAATTAATTCTAGTCATGACTTTCCACGGGAAAATATTTCAATCAGGAGCTGTGATTTACTGATTAGCTGTGTATATAGTTTATGTACTGTAAATATGTAACGTTGTCACCCATGTAACTCTTATATACTTAGTGCCATAGTGTATGTCGAATGAGAACTAATGCGCTTCATTATTTTGTAAATATTGAGAACACTGTTCATTAAAACATTCCAATACTCATAGCCATACCAAATATGTTCAATGGTGTTAAACAAAAGAGTGCTAGCTAGAAGTTTTTTTCATAGACTTTTAGTTTTTGCTTCACACATTATCATGATAAATACCTACAAGTATGCCAGGGTCAGCTGCGGAATAAATCAGTTCGTATTTGAAACAGTTATTAGAAAGATCGGAAAAAAAGGTCGAAAATATTGTTATTAGGTTTTTCCATCAGTAATTTCTCAGAGCAGCCTGGAGCTTGAATATGTTATGTATATCTGTGTAGTAAAAAGTCCAAAGTCAATGCATAATTATGTATCTAGATCATATATTCGGCACATCATAGTCAATTACTAAAATACATTTCTAAAATCTATACTAATATTATAAAGCTGCAGAGTTTGTTTGTTTGTTTGTTTGTTTGAACGCGCTAATCTCTGGAACTACTGGTCCGATTTGAATGATTCTTTTAGTGTTGGGTAGTCCATTTATCGAGGAAGGCTATAGGCTATTTAACATCACGCTATGACCCTTAGGAGCCGAGCAAAAAGAAAAAAACTCAGAGTGAACGGTAAGCGAATACGAAGTGTTGCGACGCGACGGGGTGGGGGTACAAGAAATTTCACGCGGACGAAGTCGCGGGCAGAAGCTAGTACATAGATATAAATAAAGAGATAAATTAGAGGGGCCCGAGGCTAAATAATAACAGCCGCACAGGTCGATCGATCAGGTTAAGCTACGCTTTCCGCGATTGGTCTGTGGATGAGTAATCATCTTTACATACAGAGACCGCTCCGTGTCTCGGCAAGCATGTTAAGCCGTTGGTCCCGGCAGTCATTCGTAGATCTTTGACGGTCTTTTTGGGTAGTCGGAAGCCCGAAAGTCTGACAACCAGTCTTACCAAGAGGTATCGTGTTATCCAGTTACTGGGTTGTGGAGGTCAGATATTGAGTCGCTCCATGTAAAATACGGGTATTCAGCTGCATCCGGTTAAACTGGAAGCCGACCCCGACTTAGTTGGGAAAAGACTAGGCAGATGATGATATAGATATAAATTAAATGATATAATATAGCGTTAAATAAACTTAATCATTTAACCAACCAGCTTTTAACAATTTGATTGTTGACTACTAATAACAATAAAATGATGTAACTTATTAGTGCAAATAATTTTGCAAATGGAATTGGTAGCAGCCAGATGTTTGTGCTGAAATATAATAAGCATTAGTTAATTATTGTAAGTGTGATTAATTAGCAATCAGTATTATCCCTGGAAAATAAAGGCTGTTTGTTTGTTTGAAAATTAAATTAAAATTGATAGCAGACTAAATAATTTACGAGTACACACTCGTAAATTATGATAAAATTATAATCATCTGCAAATAACTATTTAATTTTGATAAATTATAATTTACACAAAAACTTTAAAAAGCAGCCATGTTTTAAACGTTTAATCCCGATTTTGTTTTCGAATGTTTCTATCATAAACCATTCTAAATTCAATTGATAAGATCCATAGAGTTCTTCCATTTTTAAACAAGCTAGAACTTTTGTTTAACATCCTCTTTAGAGGTAAACCTCAGAATGTAAATATTAATGTTATAATACTATAGTTGTAATGACTTAGATTGTATCATTAGTGGTCTAAACATTCCTTCCATCATATTAATTATTCTCATCTATGTGTTGTTGAAACTACTTACGGTTTCCTAAACGAACGGTGGCTGCCAAACAACGGCCGCAATGCCAGCGCAGTCATAAAAATTACGGCACCGACGTTTGACTTTACGATGTCAAAAAAAGCTCTCGAGGAAAACACACTAACTTACTTTCTTTAACGTTTCTGTGACGTTATTCGTCGGTAAATTGCGGACACTGTGGCAGCCAACACTCTTTTAGGAACCGGTAGCTTAAGTTCATCAGATTACTTAAGCGTTGAATGTCGTCAGTTGTTTTGTGTCAAGTAGATTCTTCATGTTAGTATGTTAACTTCCGAACTAAGTATTTATGTTCGCTATGAAAATATTTAAAGCGTTTCCCAATACAGTTAAGGTGAAATTTTAATCGAATTTTTGGAATTTGATTCCTTTCGATCGATTATTATCTTAACATTTGAAGTTAAAAGTTTATTGTTAAATTGTTACAATGTATGTCCCTTAGATATACACTCCTGGACTCTTAAATCGAGCCACCCTGGTGCCGTTTTATGACGGTTTAGTGCCATGAAATTAAAATAATAAGATAAATCATTTTAATTTGGTTTATGTAAGAGAGAGACGGAGCTATACATTACCGATAGCACCATCCCTTTTTCTAATAAAAAAAAGTCCAGGTGCCGTCTCTGGACTTTTCGTGTAGAGATCTTTTTAACGCGTTACAATGATGACACCGAAAGTAATCTTTGCTTCAAAACTGCTTGAGTCATCATTACTTTGATGTTTATGGTTTTTATAAATTTTATATATCTTTACATGGAAATGCACTGTGGCCCGTTTTAGGAATCCGGTGTGTGTATTTCTTTCCACTAAAAAGCTTCTAAAGCTTTCCCGCAAGCTGTGCAAAGACGAAAATTTACTAAAGTTATCGTTATTCTAAGCACGTTGTAGATTCAGTTTACTCCAAATGTTTTGTCATAACTTCGAAACAACTTTCAGCAAAATAACATCGATAACATTCGCTGCGTATTTAATTAATTTCTAACTTGTTCTGGAATCTTTGCCAAGGTCATTCCTCCCCTAGATATGACCTTGGCCTCTCCTCTCCCATATAGGTGAGCTTTTAAGACTGATAAGACCGCTCCCGTTAATTTATATTGGTATCTACATATTTTGATACCAGATCTCAAAGTGTAACAGTCATAATTAAGTATATTGTTAAATTATTGTAATAATTTATGATCTAAATTACTTAGCGCTTCTCCTCCACCAAAAGTACCCATCTAGTCATTTTATTTTTTACTATATCTTAAGTCTCATAGCTAAGATTATTTTGCTTTTCAATTAACTCGGAAAATTAACATGCAATTATAGCAATATCTAACGGCGAATTGTTGTAACAAAAATTAAGTGTTGTAACAAAAATGAATTGTTGTAACAAAAACTAATTGTTGTAACAAAATTGAATTGTTGTAACAACTAAAAGGATGGAAATTGTTTTAACAAAAAATAATGAAATTTTTTTTTTTTTTTTTTTATTACTAAATGGGCCCGCTCTTGACCCCGATCACGCCTGATGGTAAGCGATAGATGAGGTCTATGATGGAACGAGCGTGCCCAGAAGATGCCTGTTCACTCTTGCTTTGAAGGCAGACGGGTTAAATGTGGGCGGGTTACCTCTACCTCTGATACTATGATTTACCTATACATAAATCGATAACATAAATTAAGGATTAAGGTCAACTGCCTACAATATCCAAAGATGTGTATTTAATCAATTATTTTATTATTATTATTATTATATTTTGTAAATTATTTTCACAAGTCTTCACACTTACCTCTCCCCTAAGAATCACTAAAAATTATGGTAATAAAAAAATATAAAAGCAAACATGAAACAAATTAGACGCTCTTATTATTGTTAATGCTGTTAGCACACCGATCGGGACCAAGGCAGTGGTTATGTTAGCCTACACTGACCCACCACTGAGCAAAAGCCTCCCCCAAATCCTTCCAGGTATCCTTTTCTAGAGTCACCTCGATCCAACCCCTGTGCTATACGTCTAGGTCATCTCGCCACTTCTTCCTGGAATATATTTATTATCCATATATTATTTTGTCATCTTTCATTTTTTGACTGGCTATTTGCTTTACCTACAATTAATTTCCCTGGCTGTACAATCGCGGAACTAAAAATTTGAGCAATTTTCCTGGATGAATTCTAACTATCATTTTCATTTATAGCATTGGCTATATGTTGCCAGAATTTCTTTAAAACCTGGAAGTGCTGGAATCTTTCTTTCCCTGACTGACCTTGTCTGAGGGGCAATTATCGTATTTTTAAGAACGTTCGCATTATAATCTCAGTCTCAATCTGTTAAAAATACAATCATATTACATACATTTTCGACAAGTTTTTGGCATTGATTGTCGCTGAGGTGAGGTTGCGCCTTGAATTTGAACGTTTTTAAAGCACGAGAATTGGCTTTCTGGTATCGGTACCGCATTGTAGTGTTGCTCGACGGTGTGCTAACAGCATAAGCTGTTTATTTTGGATAGTGAGCCCACAAGATCTTACTAATCTCATTTGTTTCAACCCTTATTTTGTCATACCAGTGTGCCTGTCTTACACGTACGCAGTAGTACCTAAAACTGTACATAACTACCTACTCAGGTAAAACATTTTAATAACTTAATATAAATGTATACTTCTCGCTACAGCTAGATCGTAAATTATATTTCAATATTGTGAATAAATTATATGTATATGTAAAACTAATTTAAAATGGGTTGTCGTATAAATTTATATAAAGTATTTTTTCTATGAGGTTGTTTTATTTGATGAGTCCTCACCGAATGCCTGAGATCCTATAAGATATGATATGTAAGTATCACAATACACTGCAAATATAAAAAGCAGCACCGAAACTACATGTGACTTCGAAGGAATACCAAAACCTATGAGACATGTGACGCCAAAATATAGGATGCCGCATCGTCTTCAAAAAGATGTGTCACCTCTTAGAATGCATTAATATCAGACATGTCTTACGTTATAAATATCTGCATACTCAGTTAAATTCGGAAGAATATGATTCCTTGTTGTGATCAAAAATATCTGACATCAGAGGTTTTTTTTTATAAACAGCTTTACCAATCGACCTCCATAAATGTTTAATAAGTTAAGGGCTTAAGAAGAGATAAACATTCATTCATATTTAGAATAGGACAAAGATGTGAAGGTCGGCTCGGAGAGCTGACAGCCGCCGTCTGGATGTAATAAGTAGGTACACTGACCTGCATTATCATCCTCATGGGGATATGCAGACACTAGGTATCTACAGTACAACACCTGCTACAATCCTTTTTTTTTTCTTTCGAAGCGGGAGTGTCAGTCGACGGCGAACCTGCTTGCTCGTGTTTATCTATGGCGCCTTGCACACCTACGTGACCGCTGTAAGGTGTTCACGTTTAGTTTCGCGTTGTATGACGCTCCCGTCCCGCGTCGCGAGTACTTGACGCGCAGGTTTGGCCAAAGCAGCAGGTCCTGCTAGAGTCGCGGGTTGTTCGGAAGGGTTACCGTGGCCACTTTTTTTTTTTTGCGGATGGGAAATCATCAAATGACCCCTCACGCTGTAGGTGGAGCGGAAGGGAGTGTCAGACTCTTACTGACTAAAACCCACCCGTGTTCCTTCCTTAGCCCTTTTTGATTTGTCATAAGTTTTCAATTTCATCCTGTATTGTCCTGCAGGTCTCCTCTCTAAGCACGTAATCCTTAGTTTCAGCTGAAGTTACGGACGTTTCCTACTGCGTATGACCTACGAACATAAGATTAGTTTTGGGCCAGAACTAAGAATGAATGACAACATGATTTGACAATTGTCCTTACACCTGATGTGTATTTGCCCGACCGAAAAGGTTAATTAATCGGGAGTAGGGTTAACTCCGAAGTAACGAATGACTTTCGGCTCGGACGGGCCTGTATTTTTGTTTACGGACTGTGGAAGACACCTTCCGGAATAATATCACCAATACTGTCACTATACATAATGTACAGACCGTATTTTTATCATCTGGTCCAATAAATTCTTCTAAACAGGTTACAGAAAAAATTGAGACCATGACTCCAGAACTAGGTTAGAGTAAGTACCTGTATTTCAGGAGCCAGGAATCTCATCATCTGCATCATCTGCCTAGCTTTTTCCCAACTATGTTAGGGTCGGCTTCCAGTCTAACCGGATGCAGCTGAATATATCAGTATTTTACATGGAGCGACTGCCTATCTGACCTCCACAACCCAGTTACTGGGTAATACGATACCCTTTGGTAAGACTGGTTGTCAGACTCTCGGGCTTCTGACTACCCGTAACGACTGTCAAAGATCCACGAATGACAGCCCGGACCAACGCGAGACACGGAGAAGTCACGGTATGTAAAGATGGTCACTCATCCACAGATCAACCGCGGCAAGTGGAGTTTAACCTGATCGATCGACCTGTGCGGCTGTTATTATTTAGCCACGGGCCCCTCATTTCATTTCATTTCTAAAACATTTTTTGTTTATCCTGTACTGTGCCACTGCTGGACAAAGGCCTCCCCACAAGTCCTTCGAGGAACTGTTTTCCCGCGCCACCTCGAACCAGCCCTCGCGGTACGAGTCCAGGTCATCTCGCCGCCTCTTTCCGGGCCGACCACGGCGAAGCCGTCTTTCTTCAGGCACCCATTGAGTGGTGACTTAAATCCTTTAGGCAACAAAAATTTACAAGCTGCAAATTTAAAAAAAAATTGATGTCATATATGATCAACTTTGAACGTTCATACTCGTATATCTCGGAAACGTGTCGCTTTACGAGGGTTGGTCCCAGTATGTTTTCTGTTCGCATTAGTGCCAGCTATCGATTTAGGTTGATTTAGGTTTCATGCGTGGCCACAAAAAAAACAAAATGGCGCGGCAGTAGTTATGCCATGGATCTTCAAAGCCCTTTAAAACAAAAATGTATGTACCTACAGTCACGAGCACCAATATGTCAACACTTGGCAACTTTAAATTGCGATTTTTTCACGAAATAACGAATGCAACGTTGAAATACGACACTTTACATATACCTATGGGTTCGAAAATACTATGTTCCTACTAATATAAAATTTCTTTCACAAATAAAGGAGAAAATCGCCTTTGAATAAAGCCAAGTGTATACATACTTTTGCTCGTGACTGTACACACAAGCCATAGCTCGACGGCTGAAACCAAACCAAACAGTGTTACTTGTATTATTACAATCATCCTTTTCATCGTGCCTGTCTCAAGTATTATTAAATTGAAATACGAAAATTCTTTCTCATAAACTTTTATAACAACTCTATGTCATTATATTACGGGCACAAAGAGTTTCTCAGAACATTTAATGACATACGTTATTATTATACATATAAAGCCTTCAGAGCTGAAGCGTTCTTGAGAACAATTTAAAGCTATGTCTGCCTTTCACTTAGCTGAATAAATATTTGACATATTTTATTATTTATTTATTTCTCTAACTGCCCGTGACATCACAGCGGGCCCTATCAGAATACCAGTGCTGCGACATTTATTAGGTTCCGTACCAAAATGGTAAAACGGAACCCTTATGGTGAGACTCAGTCTGTCAAATAAGAAAGAAATAAAAAATGTATATTTTTTGCAACAGGGACTGAAAGGGGGTCTGAAAAATTCGAAGTGGGGCTACTAGGGCATGTGGGGTATCATATGAAAGAACGCAGTTTGCACATTCTCAAACATTTTTTCTTTTTTTTTAGGCCCCATAGTTTTCGACTTTTGATGAAAAATGTAAAAAAAAATACCGTTCCCCCCCTTATCTCCGAAGTTTGCAAAGAGAAAAATCTTTTTTTTTTTGTATGATTATAAGTTTTCTTTTATGAAATAGTCATCAGTTAATATTGTACGAAAAATAGGAAAATAAGTTCGTTGATACTTTCAGCCGTTTAGCATAATCATTAATCGGCCTACAATGTTCCTACTGCTGGGACACAGGCTTCCTCTCGGTGAGAGGGAGTGGACCGTCAAACAAGCGCGACACGCGATAAACCCTCGCCTTTCTTCTGCCATACTTCCCGGTTCTGTGCTTCTCTCATACAGGTGGTCCCTGCAACTTTAACGATATCGGTGCATACTTACCTAACTACATTACGAGTAAAAATGACAGTACAAAAAGGTGGCAAGCCGAGAGTTTATCAAAATTGCTTAACCTTTTGCATGGATGTACATTTAACACATTGAAGGACACTGACCGAGACACAATAGAAGTTTTATTGTTATTACGTCGAGAGGCGTTAAGTTTCCCGCAAAGTGTTAAGTAAGTATAACTAGCAGCGCCCCGCGGTTTCACCCGCTTAAGTGTCGATCCCGTGGGAATATCGGGATAAAAACTATCCTATGTCCTTTTCCGGGACTCAAACTATCTCTATACCAAATTTCATCTAAATCGGTTCAGCGGTTTAAGCGTGAAGAGGTAACAGACAGACAGAGACACAGACAGACTTTCACATTTATAATATTAGTATGGATTGCTTCTACCCGCGATTTTAACATTATGACACTCGGCAAAATAGCATAACTTTCTATTAGTGGCAGACCGTTTGTAATTGGATCAGTACAAACATAATATAAACAAATAACTCTTTGTAATATAGTGAGAAAAAGACACGATCTCCAAATATAATAAAATAATAATCAATAATATTTTTTTCACACCACCTGCTCGAAAATGTCAAATTATATGTCAAGCAACCTTAACCTAAAGTGAGTCATTAGTGGCCGGGGGAACAGCCGGTCAATAATGTTGTACTGGATTTCATTATGACCCGCTGGTCAATAATGTGATTTGAATTTGGAATCTCACATGCTCAGCTAAATTGGCAGTACCTATTATAGTACTAACAAACACCCTTTGGTGCCAGAAAGAGGAAAGCTATTCTCGATACCCTTACTACGCGTGCGCGCGTGCGGATGATATTCTCGATTTCCTACAAAATCATAACGACTGCTTCTTCATATCGTTGCCATGTTTTCGAAGACATAATATTGTAAGAATAATTAGATAACTACGAACCATTTTTTAAAAGGAATGGAATAACATTAAAACTGGCATTAATAATAACAAATACCGTACCGCGCCGTAATACCGTAATAGTAATTGGCTGTAACATTAGTTAATTTATTTTAAGTAAACTGCGCAAAGATTGCTGTGGATTTTGTGAATAAATAATAAAACCTAAGTATCTATACCACAGTCGATTTATCACATTTTATCAAAAATACTCTATTTTCACGAGCGTCTCCAATGACGTTCTAAATTCAAAATGCATATAGCCAATCATCCAAAACCATTCTACCAGCCCTGTATAAAGCTTAGTTTACACAAACGCCACTTCCATGAGAGAGATATCAATAGACACACACGACAAAACCGTAGAAGAGACTTTTTTTTTTAAATAGAATTCATCGTGTCTTGGCTACTTATTGGTAGACGCATTAAAGGCGCGAACTTTTGGCATTTAAACTTTAAATTTATCAACAAATACTTTGTTTTTCGTACTATGGCTATTATTTTCTCACAGTAGGTGTAAAAAGTAGAGTATCCTCCTCTGGGCTAAAGGTGTCTTTGCCTTGGGCTAGCTTGAATCCCTCGCCTGCATTCAGGATTCTTGTATTAACTCCCTCGCTTCGCTCGTGAGTTAAATCTCGAATCCTTCATTGCGCTCGAGATTCAATATGACGCCCGTGACATAAGACACAACTTTAGCCCCTCGGTGCATAATCTACTATAATAATCTCCAAACGTCTCGTATGTCTCATATGTCGCCAACTCAAACAAAACAAGCCAAAACACACGAGCGGACCATTTTACATCCGACGGCCAAAGATAAACTTAGAAGAATAACATTGGCAGCGTTGTAGACAACAGCTTATTTAGGGTTTAGGATTAAAAGCGATTTGAAACAATATTTTGTAGTACCTACTTACTCATATAGGCACCGGAAATTAGGTACTGCTTTACAACAGGAGCAGCCCAGCAGTTCATCTGATCACAGCTACTATTATAGGTGCGGGGTGGCAGGAACGTCAAAGCGCAACCTGGTACCATTCAGTACATGGTTTCAAACCACAGATATAGATAGACTTTTTTTTTTTGTGGGGGGAAAACCTTCAAAAGGCACCCGACCTCCGGGGAGGGGGTCGGGGAGTGTGGGATTTTTACCTTACTAAAACCACCCCGGTGATCACCATCAGCACAGATAACGGAAGTAACACGATCTGTATGAAAACCAAGCGTGCCAATTTCAACGCTGGGGTTTTACCAATCTTAAACAAGGCGATCATTGCAACGAGGTGCATGTGAATATCGGCAAGCTGCCGGGAATGCTATTGGAAAAACAATTGGTACAGAAAGAACACCACAGAGCATGAGACGCCTCGGTGTTCGCTGCTGGAAGCGGCATTGTCAATACTTTCCATATGTATAAACGAAACGTGTCACCAAATATGACACAAATGTGTTCGGAGTCCACGCATGACCCGTCAGCTTTCAAAGCTAGAGTGAATACGCATTTTTAATGCGTAACACACTAACTATAGGAATGGCTATTATTTTGACAGTTCAACAACATTAATTGCGTTATTTAGGTACGTAGTTGAGCAGACGAACTTTTTGAACATAGAAGCAGTGCTTTAACGACATCCTACAAAATGATTCAGATGGTGACGAATGTGTTACGCAATAAGGGCGCTGGGCTTGCTCGTTTCATCATAGACCTCATCAATCGCTCTCCATCAGGCGAGATCGAGATCATGAGCTGGCCCATTTGGCAATTTAAAAAAATACCTAAAGAAACTGATGGCTTTGAAAGCGGTCCGTGACAGAATTTTTGCTTTCAACGTACTTTTGGCGCCACGAATGTTATTTATACTGCCATCCTTAGACGCTGCCAAGCAACGAGGCGAATCCGTGCTCTGTGTGGAAAACCGAATGATATGAATATGGTTAAACTGTATGCGCAATACGTGCAGTCATATAATGCTGCAAAGCAGCAAATTGCATCTAAGATCAAATTGTTACATAATATAATACAGAACATAGCGCCTGAAACCTAGTACGGGTGTACTAGGTTTCAGGCGCTATGTTCTGTATTAGCAAGGCGTTATGGTCCAGTTAGGTAGGTCCAACTTCGAGAAAGAGGTCAATCGTCGAATCCGACTCGGCGAAAAGACTCAAGACGAAAGTCTTTGAATGTGCGTATTGCCAGGCGGTCAGTTGGGTCGGGCAAAATATTATTGAGTTTTTTCATTAGGAATTTCTTAATAACAGCCGGGAGCTTGGAAGTCGGCGGTGTGATACCTCCGTGCCTCGGAAAGCACGTTAAACCGTTGGTCCTGCGCCTGATCACTCTCCGGTCTTGTCGGATTGCCATCCCATCAGACTATGAGAGTGGGAGAAGAGGGAGTGCACCTGTGTCTGCGCGTACACATGTCCACTACAAGGAATATCTCCCGCGCCGAAGGCTAGTCTCCGTTGAAATTGGCCGCAGTGGCCGATATTCGGTCTGGAGGACTTTTATTGCCAGTGATGACCTTTGGCACTGAAACGTCGTCGCTCACAATGGGCCTTATAGGAAGGTTAAAAATCACCCAAAGGGCAATGGAGAAGGCTATGCTTGGAGTTTCTCTACTTTAACGAATCAGAAATGAAGAGATCTGCAGGAGAACCAAGGTGACCGACACAGCCCGAAGTATTGCAAAACTTAATGGCAGTGGGCAGGGCAGATTGCCCGCAGAACAGATGACCGATGGGGCCTAAAGGTCCTGGAGTGGTGACCGCGTATTGGAAGACGTACCGTTATGTTATGTAAACACTAAATTTAAACATAAACCTCACGCCTTCTTCCCATGGCGGTAGGCAGACACTACAGTACACTACCTGCTACGATACTTACATACTCCTTTTACTTCGTCTACATTATGTTCTGATCATACACTCACGTCGGTCGTCCGGTTGTGAGTATGACAACACTTTGCAGCATCCCCTTCGTAATTTCATGAAACCCGCGAATGTTTCATGATAACACTTGGCAAAAGAAAATAACAGATGATCATAGCTTCATAATAAACAACTAAAGAACAAAGCGAAGTTATTATTAATAACTTGCTGCGCCCCGCGGCTTCACCCGCATAAGTGTCGATCCCGTGGGAATATCGGAATAAAGAGTATCCTATGTGCTAATTCTGGTTATAAACTATTTGTGTACCAAATTTCATGCAAATCCGTTCAGTAGTTTGTGCGTGAAGAAGTAACAAACACAAACCCACTCACAAACTTTCGCCTCTATAATATTAGTGTGATGTGATTGATATCGACGTCATACGAAATTCCACAATAATCACTCCTCGTTACAAGATTCGCACGTCCACATAATTCATATTATTGATATCGATAATACCCGCGTACGGGCTGAGAATAATGGACGAGTAATACCGCAGTACGTAATTGCCGCAACATCAATATTGTTTCAATAAGTCTCGCAATTCCAGAGTAATGAGTGAACTGCATACTGCGTCTGTCTGTATGAATTTCTATGACTTTAGTTCAACACGTAATAGCCTGTACCTGAAGGTCAATTTTATTCTCGTATTAAAAAACGTTCAAAATCTAGTCGCAATCTCATCCCAGCAACAATCAATGTTAAAAACTTGTCACACATGAGGGTAATTAGAGGTATTTTTGACAGAATGAGACCGAGATCAGACTGTGAACGTTCTTAAAAGTACGAGAATTGCCCCTCTGGTTGAACTTAAATTATTTAACAATTTTTTTTTTTACATTACGTACCTGTACTTAATTATGACGGTGCTGGATAGCCTTTACCAGAAATGGTCATCGTATAAGTGGTTCAGCAGCTTCAATATCATCATGAATACGCTGGAATAATGCAGCCGTTGACGTGGCACGACAGTGGCTCCCCTGACATGATCTCTGTCATCAGAAGACAGCCGCCACGCAACCATCGATGCGACGCTCTCCTAGAGTGAATGTCACCAGCACAGACTTCAATAGAATGCAGTGTGGTCACCAGCCAGTGTCGTAACAAAACTAGACGGCGCCATTTGCTGTCCCGTCAAGTATTTAAATATATTCATCTCATACTTTTCTTCTTAGTGTGCAAATACACACGCGTTGACGACGGAGGCAACTGCAACCGTCACGAGCGACACGTTTGCCGGCGGTTGCCGCCGACACCGTGTCGACGTGCATTTGAGTTCGATCGTCGACCGTTGCAGGTGCTTCGGTCGTCGACGCGTGTCACTAGCGTGTATCACACTTAGCATGCGATAGCAATATGAATTGATTGTTTTATTTCACTCTATGCCCACAAATAAAAATAATATAAAAGCAAACATGAAACAAATTAGACGCTCTTATTATTGTTAATGCTGTTAGCACACCGATCGGGACCAAGGCAGTGGTTATGTTAGCCTACACTGACCCACCACTGAGCAAAAGCCTCCCCCAAATCCTTCCAGGTATCCTTTTCTAGAGTCACCTCGATCCAACCCCTGTGCTATACGTCTAGGTCATCTCGCCACTTCTTCCTGGAATATATTTATTATCCATATATTATTTTGTCATCTTTCATTTTTTGACTGGCTATTTGCTTTACCTACAATTAATTTCCCTGGCTGTACAATCGCGGAACTAAAAATTTGAGCAATTTTCCTGGATGAATTCTAACTATCATTTTCATTTATAGCATTGGCTATATGTTGCCAGAATTTCTTTAAAACCTGGAAGTGCTGGAATCTTTCTTTCCCTGACTGACCTTGTCTGAGGGGCAATTATCGTATTTTTAAGAACGTTCGCATTATAATCTCAGTCTCAATCTGTTAAAAATACAATCATATTACATACATTTTCGACAAGTTTTTGGCATTGATTGTCGCTGAGGTGAGGTTGCGCCTTGAATTTGAACGTTTTTAAAGCACGAGAATTGGCTTTCTGGTATCGGTACCGCATTGTAGTGTTGCTCGACGGTGTGCTAACAGCATAAGCTGTTTATTTTGGATAGTGAGCCCACAAGATCTTACTAATCTCATTTGTTTCAACCCTTATTTTGTCATACCAGTGTGCCTGTCTTACACGTACGCAGTAGTACCTAAAACTGTACATAACTACCTACTCAGGTAAAACATTTTAATAACTTAATATAAATGTATACTTCTCGCTACAGCTAGATCGTAAATTATATTTCAATATTGTGAATAAATTATATGTATATGTAAAACTAATTTAAAATGGGTTGTCGTATAAATTTATATAAAGTATTTTTTCTATGAGGTTGTTTTATTTGATGAGTCCTCACCGAATGCCTGAGATCCTATAAGATATGATATGTAAGTATCACAATACACTGCAAATATAAAAAGCAGCACCGAAACTACATGTGACTTCGAAGGAATACCAAAACCTATGAGACATGTGACGCCAAAATATAGGATGCCGCATCGTCTTCAAAAAGATGTGTCACCTCTTAGAATGCATTAATATCAGACATGTCTTACGTTATAAATATCTGCATACTCAGTTAAATTCGGAAGAATATGATTCCTTGTTGTGATCAAAAATATCTGACATCAGAGGTTTTTTTTTATAAACAGCTTTACCAATCGACCTCCATAAATGTTTAATAAGTTAAGGGCTTAAGAAGAGATAAACATTCATTCATATTTAGAATAGGACAAAGATGTGAAGGTCGGCTCGGAGAGCTGACAGCCGCCGTCTGGATGTAATAAGTAGGTACACTGACCTGCATTATCATCCTCATGGGGATATGCAGACACTAGGTATCTACAGTACAACACCTGCTACAATCCTTTTTTTTTTCTTTCGAAGCGGGAGTGTCAGTCGACGGCGAACCTGCTTGCTCGTGTTTATCTATGGCGCCTTGCACACCTACGTGACCGCTGTAAGGTGTTCACGTTTAGTTTCGCGTTGTATGACGCTCCCGTCCCGCGTCGCGAGTACTTGACGCGCAGGTTTGGCCAAAGCAGCAGGTCCTGCTAGAGTCGCGGGTTGTTCGGAAGGGTTACCGTGGCCACTTTTTTTTTTTTGCGGATGGGAAATCATCAAATGACCCCTCACGCTGTAGGTGGAGCGGAAGGGAGTGTCAGACTCTTACTGACTAAAACCCACCCGTGTTCCTTCCTTAGCCCTTTTTGATTTGTCATAAGTTTTCAATTTCATCCTGTATTGTCCTGCAGGTCTCCTCTCTAAGCACGTAATCCTTAGTTTCAGCTGAAGTTACGGACGTTTCCTACTGCGTATGACCTACGAACATAAGATTAGTTTTGGGCCAGAACTAAGAATGAATGACAACATGATTTGACAATTGTCCTTACACCTGATGTGTATTTGCCCGACCGAAAAGGTTAATTAATCGGGAGTAGGGTTAACTCCGAAGTAACGAATGACTTTCGGCTCGGACGGGCCTGTATTTTTGTTTACGGACTGTGGAAGACACCTTCCGGAATAATATCACCAATACTGTCACTATACATAATGTACAGACCGTATTTTTATCATCTGGTCCAATAAATTCTTCTAAACAGGTTACAGAAAAAATTGAGACCATGACTCCAGAACTAGGTTAGAGTAAGTACCTGTATTTCAGGAGCCAGGAATCTCATCATCTGCATCATCTGCCTAGCTTTTTCCCAACTATGTTAGGGTCGGCTTCCAGTCTAACCGGATGCAGCTGAATATATCAGTATTTTACATGGAGCGACTGCCTATCTGACCTCCACAACCCAGTTACTGGGTAATACGATACCCTTTGGTAAGACTGGTTGTCAGACTCTCGGGCTTCTGACTACCCGTAACGACTGTCAAAGATCCACGAATGACAGCCCGGACCAACGCGAGACACGGAGAAGTCACGGTATGTAAAGATGGTCACTCATCCACAGATCAACCGCGGCAAGTGGAGTTTAACCTGATCGATCGACCTGTGCGGCTGTTATTATTTAGCCACGGGCCCCTCATTTCATTTCATTTCTAAAACATTTTTTGTTTATCCTGTACTGTGCCACTGCTGGACAAAGGCCTCCCCACAAGTCCTTCGAGGAACTGTTTTCCCGCGCCACCTCGAACCAGCCCTCGCGGTACGAGTCCAGGTCATCTCGCCGCCTCTTTCCGGGCCGACCACGGCGAAGCCGTCTTTCTTCAGGCACCCATTGAGTGGTGACTTAAATCCTTTAGGCAACAAAAATTTACAAGCTGCAAATTTAAAAAAAAATTGATGTCATATATGATCAACTTTGAACGTTCATACTCGTATATCTCGGAAACGTGTCGCTTTACGAGGGTTGGTCCCAGTATGTTTTCTGTTCGCATTAGTGCCAGCTATCGATTTAGGTTGATTTAGGTTTCATGCGTGGCCACAAAAAAAACAAAATGGCGCGGCAGTAGTTATGCCATGGATCTTCAAAGCCCTTTAAAACAAAAATGTATGTACCTACAGTCACGAGCACCAATATGTCAACACTTGGCAACTTTAAATTGCGATTTTTTCACGAAATAACGAATGCAACGTTGAAATACGACACTTTACATATACCTATGGGTTCGAAAATACTATGTTCCTACTAATATAAAATTTCTTTCACAAATAAAGGAGAAAATCGCCTTTGAATAAAGCCAAGTGTATACATACTTTTGCTCGTGACTGTACACACAAGCCATAGCTCGACGGCTGAAACCAAACCAAACAGTGTTACTTGTATTATTACAATCATCCTTTTCATCGTGCCTGTCTCAAGTATTATTAAATTGAAATACGAAAATTCTTTCTCATAAACTTTTATAACAACTCTATGTCATTATATTACGGGCACAAAGAGTTTCTCAGAACATTTAATGACATACGTTATTATTATACATATAAAGCCTTCAGAGCTGAAGCGTTCTTGAGAACAATTTAAAGCTATGTCTGCCTTTCACTTAGCTGAATAAATATTTGACATATTTTATTATTTATTTATTTCTCTAACTGCCCGTGACATCACAGCGGGCCCTATCAGAATACCAGTGCTGCGACATTTATTAGGTTCCGTACCAAAATGGTAAAACGGAACCCTTATGGTGAGACTCAGTCTGTCAAATAAGAAAGAAATAAAAAATGTATATTTTTTGCAACAGGGACTGAAAGGGGGTCTGAAAAATTCGAAGTGGGGCTACTAGGGCATGTGGGGTATCATATGAAAGAACGCAGTTTGCACATTCTCAAACATTTTTTCTTTTTTTTTAGGCCCCATAGTTTTCGACTTTTGATGAAAAATGTAAAAAAAAATACCGTTCCCCCCCTTATCTCCGAAGTTTGCAAAGAGAAAAATCTTTTTTTTTTTGTATGATTATAAGTTTTCTTTTATGAAATAGTCATCAGTTAATATTGTACGAAAAATAGGAAAATAAGTTCGTTGATACTTTCAGCCGTTTAGCATAATCATTAATCGGCCTACAATGTTCCTACTGCTGGGACACAGGCTTCCTCTCGGTGAGAGGGAGTGGACCGTCAAACAAGCGCGACACGCGATAAACCCTCGCCTTTCTTCTGCCATACTTCCCGGTTCTGTGCTTCTCTCATACAGGTGGTCCCTGCAACTTTAACGATATCGGTGCATACTTACCTAACTACATTACGAGTAAAAATGACAGTACAAAAAGGTGGCAAGCCGAGAGTTTATCAAAATTGCTTAACCTTTTGCATGGATGTACATTTAACACATTGAAGGACACTGACCGAGACACAATAGAAGTTTTATTGTTATTACGTCGAGAGGCGTTAAGTTTCCCGCAAAGTGTTAAGTAAGTATAACTAGCAGCGCCCCGCGGTTTCACCCGCTTAAGTGTCGATCCCGTGGGAATATCGGGATAAAAACTATCCTATGTCCTTTTCCGGGACTCAAACTATCTCTATACCAAATTTCATCTAAATCGGTTCAGCGGTTTAAGCGTGAAGAGGTAACAGACAGACAGAGACACAGACAGACTTTCACATTTATAATATTAGTATGGATTGCTTCTACCCGCGATTTTAACATTATGACACTCGGCAAAATAGCATAACTTTCTATTAGTGGCAGACCGTTTGTAATTGGATCAGTACAAACATAATATAAACAAATAACTCTTTGTAATATAGTGAGAAAAAGACACGATCTCCAAATATAATAAAATAATAATCAATAATATTTTTTTCACACCACCTGCTCGAAAATGTCAAATTATATGTCAAGCAACCTTAACCTAAAGTGAGTCATTAGTGGCCGGGGGAACAGCCGGTCAATAATGTTGTACTGGATTTCATTATGACCCGCTGGTCAATAATGTGATTTGAATTTGGAATCTCACATGCTCAGCTAAATTGGCAGTACCTATTATAGTACTAACAAACACCCTTTGGTGCCAGAAAGAGGAAAGCTATTCTCGATACCCTTACTACGCGTGCGCGCGTGCGGATGATATTCTCGATTTCCTACAAAATCATAACGACTGCTTCTTCATATCGTTGCCATGTTTTCGAAGACATAATATTGTAAGAATAATTAGATAACTACGAACCATTTTTTAAAAGGAATGGAATAACATTAAAACTGGCATTAATAATAACAAATACCGTACCGCGCCGTAATACCGTAATAGTAATTGGCTGTAACATTAGTTAATTTATTTTAAGTAAACTGCGCAAAGATTGCTGTGGATTTTGTGAATAAATAATAAAACCTAAGTATCTATACCACAGTCGATTTATCACATTTTATCAAAAATACTCTATTTTCACGAGCGTCTCCAATGACGTTCTAAATTCAAAATGCATATAGCCAATCATCCAAAACCATTCTACCAGCCCTGTATAAAGCTTAGTTTACACAAACGCCACTTCCATGAGAGAGATATCAATAGACACACACGACAAAACCGTAGAAGAGACTTTTTTTTTTAAATAGAATTCATCGTGTCTTGGCTACTTATTGGTAGACGCATTAAAGGCGCGAACTTTTGGCATTTAAACTTTAAATTTATCAACAAATACTTTGTTTTTCGTACTATGGCTATTATTTTCTCACAGTAGGTGTAAAAAGTAGAGTATCCTCCTCTGGGCTAAAGGTGTCTTTGCCTTGGGCTAGCTTGAATCCCTCGCCTGCATTCAGGATTCTTGTATTAACTCCCTCGCTTCGCTCGTGAGTTAAATCTCGAATCCTTCATTGCGCTCGAGATTCAATATGACGCCCGTGACATAAGACACAACTTTAGCCCCTCGGTGCATAATCTACTATAATAATCTCCAAACGTCTCGTATGTCTCATATGTCGCCAACTCAAACAAAACAAGCCAAAACACACGAGCGGACCATTTTACATCCGACGGCCAAAGATAAACTTAGAAGAATAACATTGGCAGCGTTGTAGACAACAGCTTATTTAGGGTTTAGGATTAAAAGCGATTTGAAACAATATTTTGTAGTACCTACTTACTCATATAGGCACCGGAAATTAGGTACTGCTTTACAACAGGAGCAGCCCAGCAGTTCATCTGATCACAGCTACTATTATAGGTGCGGGGTGGCAGGAACGTCAAAGCGCAACCTGGTACCATTCAGTACATGGTTTCAAACCACAGATATAGATAGACTTTTTTTTTTTGTGGGGGGAAAACCTTCAAAAGGCACCCGACCTCCGGGGAGGGGGTCGGGGAGTGTGGGATTTTTACCTTACTAAAACCACCCCGGTGATCACCATCAGCACAGATAACGGAAGTAACACGATCTGTATGAAAACCAAGCGTGCCAATTTCAACGCTGGGGTTTTACCAATCTTAAACAAGGCGATCATTGCAACGAGGTGCATGTGAATATCGGCAAGCTGCCGGGAATGCTATTGGAAAAACAATTGGTACAGAAAGAACACCACAGAGCATGAGACGCCTCGGTGTTCGCTGCTGGAAGCGGCATTGTCAATACTTTCCATATGTATAAACGAAACGTGTCACCAAATATGACACAAATGTGTTCGGAGTCCACGCATGACCCGTCAGCTTTCAAAGCTAGAGTGAATACGCATTTTTAATGCGTAACACACTAACTATAGGAATGGCTATTATTTTGACAGTTCAACAACATTAATTGCGTTATTTAGGTACGTAGTTGAGCAGACGAACTTTTTGAACATAGAAGCAGTGCTTTAACGACATCCTACAAAATGATTCAGATGGTGACGAATGTGTTACGCAATAAGGGCGCTGGGCTTGCTCGTTTCATCATAGACCTCATCAATCGCTCTCCATCAGGCGAGATCGAGATCATGAGCTGGCCCATTTGGCAATTTAAAAAAATACCTAAAGAAACTGATGGCTTTGAAAGCGGTCCGTGACAGAATTTTTGCTTTCAACGTACTTTTGGCGCCACGAATGTTATTTATACTGCCATCCTTAGACGCTGCCAAGCAACGAGGCGAATCCGTGCTCTGTGTGGAAAACCGAATGATATGAATATGGTTAAACTGTATGCGCAATACGTGCAGTCATATAATGCTGCAAAGCAGCAAATTGCATCTAAGATCAAATTGTTACATAATATAATACAGAACATAGCGCCTGAAACCTAGTACGGGTGTACTAGGTTTCAGGCGCTATGTTCTGTATTAGCAAGGCGTTATGGTCCAGTTAGGTAGGTCCAACTTCGAGAAAGAGGTCAATCGTCGAATCCGACTCGGCGAAAAGACTCAAGACGAAAGTCTTTGAATGTGCGTATTGCCAGGCGGTCAGTTGGGTCGGGCAAAATATTATTGAGTTTTTTCATTAGGAATTTCTTAATAACAGCCCGGAGCTTGGAAGTCGGCGGTGTGATACCTCCGTGCCTCGGAAAGCACGTTAAACCGTTGGTCCTGCGCCTGATCACTCTCCGGTCTTGTCGGATTGCCATCCCATCAGACTATGAGAGTGGGAGAAGAGGGAGTGCACCTGTGTCTGCGCGTACACATGTCCACTACAAGGAATATCTCCCGCGCCGAAGGCTAGTCTCCGTTGAAATTGGCCGCAGTGGCCGATATTCGGTCTGGAGGACTTTTATTGCCAGTGATGACCTTTGGCACTGAAACGTCGTCGCTCACAATGGGCCTTATAGGAAGGTTAAAAATCACCCAAAGGGCAATGGAGAAGGCTATGCTTGGAGTTTCTCTACTTTAACGAATCAGAAATGAAGAGATCTGCAGGAGAACCAAGGTGACCGACACAGCCCGAAGTATTGCAAAACTTAATGGCAGTGGGCAGGGCAGATTGCCCGCAGAACAGATGACCGATGGGGCCTAAAGGTCCTGGAGTGGTGACCGCGTATTGGAAGACGTACCGTTATGTTATGTAAACACTAAATTTAAACATAAACCTCACGCCTTCTTCCCATGGCGGTAGGCAGACACTACAGTACACTACCTGCTACGATACTTACATACTCCTTTTACTTCGTCTACATTATGTTCTGATCATACACTCACGTCGGTCGTCCGGTTGTGAGTATGACAACACTTTGCAGCATCCCCTTCGTAATTTCATGAAACCCGCGAATGTTTCATGATAACACTTGGCAAAAGAAAATAACAGATGATCATAGCTTCATAATAAACAACTAAAGAACAAAGCGAAGTTATTATTAATAACTTGCTGCGCCCCGCGGCTTCACCCGCATAAGTGTCGATCCCGTGGGAATATCGGAATAAAGAGCAGGCACAAATAATATTTGTAAATCGAATAAAACGGCACAGAATGTAAACAGTCGAATCTATATTGAATTAAACCGTGCGTTGAGCGAAGAATAGTTGGAATTTTATGATAAAAAAATCAAATAGACGCAATACGGTGTTTTTTATTATTAATTGAATATACTAGTGTTGCCCGTGGGTTCTTTCGCACCCTAGTAATATATAATATGTCAATGTTCGCACCATTGAGGAACTCCTCCTTGTATGTACCTGGTTAAAATGTAGGTAACATTATACTGTGTCTTGTCACAGTCATGACATGCAGCTGTCGACTATCTCTTTATTGTGCTCATGATTATAGATTTTGTTTTAATACCGACTTAATTTTTTTCTTCTTATTTTTTTTTTGCCATACCTACAACGTGGTAATGCCGCCAGTCTCTTGGGTACATTACCGGTCGACAGCGATGCGGATGAATTTTTCGACGCTATTTTTTAGTTTCTAAAATTTAATCGACTTCAAAAAGAAATTTACTCAAAATTATGAAATAATTTTAATTTCGGAAGTCTTTGGCAAAAAACTAAAACTAAAATACAGATCCCAAGACACCGACTCCCGAAATTAAAGTTATTTCATAATTTTGAGTGAATTTCTTTTTGAAGTCGATTTAATTTTTGTAAATTACTTTTTTATGGTATTAGTTAAGATGTACTAACTGTTTTCAAGAGAAAAAAAATAATCTTATAACTTCTTCTTTATTAGGTAAATAGGTAGGTTAAGAGTTAATTATACTTTTGCATGCACGTGTTTCTGTGACAATTAAACCTATTTTTTTTTTTCGTTCTTTTACTTCCCTGAGACGAATTTAAACTCTGTCTAGTTGTTTCGGCGTGACGCTCAAACATACAAACAGACAAAAATGCTTCGTTATGTACTAAATATTTTAAAAATAAATGCCTCACTACAATCTGCCACTTTACGTACCTAAGTATTTATTTTTTCTACAAAGTATAATAATTTAATACAAAAAATCGAAGACATGTGGCATCTACCAACCCGCGCTGGGCTCGCATGGTAGATTACGGCCCACTGCCTCTCACAGAAAGGATGCCTGTAGGTACCTATTCCAGCAGTGATGGGAACATCATGCTGATTATGCTATGCTCTGCTAATTGAAGCTGCATTATTGCACCTTCAAAATATCATTTAACCTTTGAATCTCTAAATAATAGATAGCTATACCAAAATGTCCATAGATATTAATCCATATTCGCCTAAGTGCTTGGCCAGAGACTGACAGCGCGGGGCGGGGAGCGGCGCGGGTGCGGGAACGTGCGCGATCTGCCTGTCCGCAGTCGAGCGCGGCTTCATTCAGAGTGTTGTCTTGTCCAGTATTTGTCAAATATAATATGGATGAAGAAGACTTATTTTTACTAGAATAAAGCTCCAGCCGCCCGCGCACTTACTGCGGCCACTAGTATGAACGAGCTATGGCGTGAGTTACCCGCGCGCTCCCCACGCCAAGTAGCCCGCGCCGCTCACCGCGCCCGCGTGCCCACTACGGACGCTCAAATGAAGTTCTTATATGTTTGAGTACGCTGCGCTGCGCCCGCCCCGCGCCCGCGTTTGCAGTCTGGGTAAGCACTTACTGTTTCACATTGCATTGTACACTGTCGAGCATTTTAATGGGGACCACAAATTGCTCTGAGTGCTTCCACACTCCACAGCCACTAGAATTAATGGTGAGTATCTCTGTGTACGTAGGCTTTCCATGTGAAGTTCGGTACACTGGGCCATTTTAATTGACCAATAGGCTATTTGACAATGTAAAAAATAAGGTCATAATTATTGACACTCGTATAGATTCATATAATATCCATCCATAATCAGCCTATAATGTTCCCACTGCTGGGACACAGGCCTCCTCTCGGTGAGAGGGAGTGGGCCGTAATCCACCACGCGGGCCCAGTGCGGATTGGCAGATGTCACATGTCTTCGAATTTTTGGTTCTAGGACATGCCGGTTTCCTCACGATGTTTTCCTTCACCGTTTTGAGAGCAGTGGTGATGAAATAATTTACACAAAGTAAAGCGCCTGTCTGGGTTCGAACCTACGACCCACAACTCGTCAGTCGCGGCCGTTACCACTTGGCCACCACTGCTCTGCGTATAGATTATCGCTTTTAAAATCGATTTGCATTAATTTTACTACAAAACAATGTATTATTTATAAAAAAAAACCCGAAAAAACTTCATCTTTTTAAATCTGGCGCCACGTAATCGAAAACGGTCTGGATTGGCTGAACTTAAGATGACGTCATGATGTAGTAAATTTCTGTCTATCGTTTACAGAACAGATGACTTTTGTCTAGTATCTCGACCGTTTCAACGTTTGTTTACGGGAATCGTGACGTCACGACGCCATATTGTTAAAGATAGCGTTTTGGCGGCGTATTTAAACAGTACATTTTTATTTACTATTTTTTAAAAGAAATACATTATGCAATTTGAAGTAATAGGTTTTTGTGGGCTCGTTAGACACCATTAAATAATCTCAAATGTTTATCAGAAACCAGTCAAATAGACAAATATACCAGTCAAATATACAGACTCTTCCGACGAATTAAACTAGGATGTAAGCATCTATTAGTTAGCCATTTTTAAATTTTGATAAAGGAATTGTGAATAGGTAATACCTACGGTAAGGGAAATTAATTGTTTATCAAATTGACTACCAATTTTAGTTCTCCGTATATTGAAATTACTACTGTCATTTTTTGACAGTTGTGTGAAATCAGTATACCACGAAAAATTATTGGCATAGTTTGTCAATTTGATAAACAAAAATATTTTGATCAAATCTTTGTACTTAAACTATAGCATTATTATACCTATAAAGATCAATTTAAGGTTAAATGTTAATAAAATAATAATAAATAAATAAATTTCCATGATCGTACTTGTACAGACGCCAGCACATCAAGCTTTTACAATCTGTCAAATTTCTTTAATAGATTTTCAACTTTATCGCTAAAGCATAAGGTTCAAAGTTGATTGGGAAAATATTACAGTTTCGGGTAGCTTGATGTGCTTGGCGTCTGTACACAAGAGACTGGCGGCGTTGCCACGTTGTATGGCAATGCTTAGCCTCTGGTCAAAAGCCAACGAATTAATGTAAGAAAAAAAAACAATTTAAATAGAAATAAATACATCCATCTACATTTAAAAGCTCTCGCAGAGAAGCGCGACCCGACTCTAGTAGAATCATTTCTATGAAAATCTCATGGACATTGTTCTACCAGAATCGCGAACGCACCGTCGCGTCATCGTGTCGCGCCTATCGGACGTAACTAAAATAGGTACAAATTCCCAAAATACAAAGTGACAGCTAAATTAACTATTTATGAAAGTGTCTCTAAAAGAAAAGTTAGATAGATACTTAGATAGCTTAATCCAGAACTTTAATTTATTATTATTTTGGTAGACGAACCTTTGAACAGAGCGAAAAGTTTTTCGCTTATCTTTATTATAAAACTCTATAAATTATGTTGTTTAGACAGAATTTTAATTAATGGGGCAACACTATACTTAATCCGTACCTACAGATTCGATTATTTGAAAATAATGAATTAAGTATGAAATTGAAATAACAACTAGGTAAACATGTTAGGTTATGTTAAAACGCTTACTACTTCTGAGATTTATAAAACTGCATTTTTTTTTTATTAATCACAAAATCCTCAGCTCTTTGAAATTTTATCTTAAAATATATAAGCTAGTCTTACAGCCAATTACGGATTTACAATATAATAACTATACAATACATGCAGCAGAAACAAAAATACAGAATGAAGTTAACTGCTAGCACCATATAAGCATTGCTAAGTGTACAGTGTGAGTGAGTGTGTAGGAGTGTGCATGAGGATGAATGAATGTGTGTGCGGGGGTGTGTGTGTTTTTCCTTTTCACTAAGTCAAGTATTCTAATAAAATAAAATATGAGAGCAGCGGTGGCCCCGTAGTAACGGCCAAGTTTACTTTTACTTTGTGTTTATTTAATCACCACTGCTCTCAAAACATGTGGCATGCGGACAAAAATGGCATGCGGTGCTAACCTGTAAGAAATTGCTACACTAACCCTAGACTATGGTATAGTTTCTTTAAATATTTACAGTGTAAGCAATTGTTGGTTGCCCAATAAAGGAAAATAAAAATAAATAAAAATAAAACGGTTAAGAAAAACATCGTGAGGATAATAATAATAGAAATAAAATGTCATAGAACCAAAAATTCGAAGACATCTACCAACCCTCACTGGCCCGCGAGATGAATTACTGCTGACTCCCTCTCACCGCGAGAGGAGGCCTGTGTCTCAGCAGTGAAACGTTATAGGCTGATTACGTAAGTATTCTAAAGTTAGATACAGATTTAGCTTTAAGTAATTTCTTTCTTAAATTTAAGAAGCCAAAAATCCAGGGATAGAAACAAACTACTCACATTAAAAGGCACTCTAAAATAATAAATATCAATAGATAAGTCACGCTCTCCGAATTAGAATAATCCACGAGTAGCCATAAAGTTTTTCATCAAAGAAATTCTAAGTTTTATTACTAAAACGTAGCCTTATCTTCATCACGCTCTATTGGTTCAGGAGCCTTTATCCTAAAAATTGATATTCATAAAAACCTCCTTTCGTGGACACTGTAATCCTTTTTGTCCGTTCTGTGTACCGTGCACACACGACCCGACATCAGGATTTTACTATAGATACCATTAACAACCGTCCTCTATCTGTCAGAATTGGTCTCTTGATTTTTTTTTAATAAGTAACTATTTGTATCAGAATTAGGCTGCATTTGGTTTGAAATTAGAATGTTTGTTTTTAGATTGATTTGGTTTTGAACATTGTTTTGATTTTCGTAATTGTTTTTTTTTATTTTTTATTAACTAACGTAGCTTGATTAATTTGTAAATATAAAATCTCTATTTAATACAACTCATTACCTAATAAATAGACGCGTAACTCACAAATAATGGCTAGATTGAGCAGAATATTAATTTCAGCACAAAACCCAAAACAAAATGTTCAGTAATTAATTCAATCCGAAAATTAAATATGTATTAGGCTTAGCATCTGTCTGAATGCAAGTAAGAAGTTAACAACACGGCCCAAACATAACACCCAAAATTAACATAATCGGATTATTCCAAGAAAAACTCTGCCGTATTAACAAAGACGAGAAAGTAATCAAGAAAATTTAAATTAAATTAGTAGCTGAAAGTCATTAAAGCACCGAGACAGCGGTTAACTGGGACCCGGACGAAAGCCGAAGTTGAACGAAGTCGCTTTGGCCACTCGGTTATTTTATAAACGAAGGTAAACAAATAAAAGCACTCAAAGGAAAAAGTAAAGTTCGGAAGAAACAGCGGGGCCTTGTAACGGAGAAAAGTGAAAAAAAATGCTTGGGTACAAGTATTTTGTTTCAATCGTGATGAAGGTGCGGAAGTAGATATTTTCAATAATTCGATGGCTGTTGAGCTGTTGACCTATAATTCTGGGGATTTGTTTGTTAGAGATCCGTACACAATTAAATAAACAACAAACAAAAAGACACACGGAGAGGATGAAAGGGTTTCGTTTTTGCCTTTTGCGCAAATACGCGTCTGCATATTATGTATTTAAAAAGGTTTAGGTCATTTGCAAGATCGCCTAGACAATTTTATACTATTATTAGAGTTCCGTAGCCAAAGGCAAAAATGAAACCCTTATAATGTCACACTGTCCGTCTGTTCGTGTAGGTACGGATCTCTAACAAACACGCCTTCTTCCCATGGCGGTAGGCCAGAAACTGTAGAACGCCACTTTTCACGTTCATATATCTGTGGGGTAATTGCGTAACACACTATCAGCTCTGTATTTGTCTTCATAAATTAAAAATAAAATAAAATGTGTACCATTACATTTTTGAAAATAGTATCCCAATAATAAAATCAATACCGAAAAGTCGAAATCATCAACCCTGAAAGTTTTGTCCCGAACTACTAACACGGTGGCAGTATGCAGTTCGGTCTCGCACCTCCCGCGTCTCGCCCCTCACACCCCGCACGGTTGCCCTGTCTAGACGGCTTCGTCGAACGACTGTATGATGTACCTATAGACTGTGCTATCAGTAGCAATGGGTTTCATTTTGACAGTAAAACAACATTCATTGCGTTATTTACTTTGTTGAGCAGACACATGTTTCGAACATATGAAGCAATGGATTAGCAATATCCTTCAAATTGATTCAAATTGAGATCGATAGTGTCGCAATTAGGGTGCTGGTCACACACGCACGCAGATTGCAAGTAGTGCGCACCTGACCTTTCTGAAGAACATCACTAATCATCATTACCACCATTCTCCTTCCTTTATCCCAATTTATTTGATTTATTCCGGTCTTGATTTGGGGCCGGCGCAACTTGACTTCTTCTTCCATACTTATCTATTAGGACTGGCACGAATAAGACCATTCAGACCATGTAAGCCGTGCCGCAGCAAAAGAAAGGTGAGTCGTACTCAGATTTTTCTCTGTTGGATTTGTTCCTGGATTGGGTAAACGGTAAACGAACAGAACTACCTATTCTCATTCTAGAACCAGCGTATCTTACAGTCCACTCCTCTATGGTTAGAAAGAGAGGACCAAAATGTGGGATTCTGGTCCTCTCTTTATATCCATATCATCATTCACACAGTCCATTCATCGTTTCTTTGGTCTTCCCCTACTCTTATAGCCATCGACATTCATACTCGAAACTCTCCTCACGACATTTTCCTCATACCTGCGTAACACATGCCCATACCATGACAACCGATTTCCACACAACTTTTCAGTTACCGGTGCCACTTTCAGACTTTCTCTTAAATCTACTTGGTTAGTCTTCTAAAGTTTTGCTTTAAAGAGGTTACATGATTGTTAGGATGTGTTTAAACTATGTTTATGAAGAACATCACCAATAAGGTCATTATTATGTCCTTCCAGGGCGTTCCAGAGCGCTCCTCGCCCCTTCAGTATCCACTCACATCTGAAACTTACTTTCAGTCGTATTTTTCTAATTACAAAAACCCATTCAAATACTAGAGTAATTAAAAGATGTTAAAATATAACTAGTTTTAAACGTAATCACAGACGATTTTGCACAACACTGCAGTACAAAGCAGCCCGGAATCTGAGCTTCCTCGGATTTCTTCAGCCAACAGTTTCAAGTTTCTTTCCATTTAAACTTGTCTGACGGAGCGGAGCGCTCCTCGAGATATCTCGAAGACTACTAATACTTTTAATGCCAAAACGTTAACCCTATAATCGTCGGAATTTCTGGGAAATCTACTTGGTTAGTCTTCTAAAGTTTTGCTTTAATGAGGTTATAAATGATCGTTATGATGTTTTTGAGCTTTATTTATTGGGATCAAATCTTTTGAGATTAATAAACAGCACAGACGATTTTTTTTATTGAATTTTATTTACAACAATATTCAACAACAATTTCTTCAAAGGGGGCTAAGTAATAACAGCCTCATGGGTCGATCGATGAAGTTAAGCTACGCTTGCCGCAATTGGTCGGTGGATGGGTGACCAAATTTATATAACGAAACCCCTCCGTGCCTCTGAAAGCACGTTAGGCCGTTGCGTTGGTCCCGGCTGTCATTCGTGGATCTTTGATAGTACCTACTCACGTGTCGGCAGAAGCCCGCAAGTCTGACAACCAGTCTTACCAACATTATCGTATTACCCAGTAACTGGAACCAGAACCTCAAAATATTGGGAAAAGTCTAGGCAGAAGAGGAATTTTTTCAAACATTAATAAAATTACTTAAGTGCTAAACTTGAATTAGTGTAGTATTATGTTTCTTATTAAACATTCTTAATTCCAAGAGATACCTACTCAAATAGGCATTAATCTAATAAGCGATTAATATTATCAAATTACTTATTTTAAAAGATAAATATGAGTATTATTTGCACAAAATCTTTGAATAAACGCACTTTCAATTGTTTTACATAAAACTGTCTCAATACTTATCTATCAACTAAACATTCAATTGAGACGGTCTATAATTTAGTATGCAATAATACTCCATAACCAGTAGACATAGAGTATGAAATACCTTGATGTTTAGTTTTAGGATGAGCGCACGATTGCTAGAGACAAGCACTACCATCTTCGTCGCTACTTGAAGTGGCGGCACTTAGGTCTGTTTGCTCTGTATGCACAAATCCCGGCTAAGCTGGGATATGAACTGTGCTTACAACTCTGCATAGTTGGAAATCACGCGGGATCCTTGTAAGACTTACGAAGTATACCGAGGGGATATTGTGGGAGTATGGAACTAATAAAATCTTGTCTTGTATCACTTTGCAGTTTATTGTGTTTGAATGACACTGTTCGATGTGTTCATGTAGTTTATTTTGACAAAAGCTCTAGTAAAATATACTTGGAATAATGTTTTGAAAGCCGGTAAAAAACTTGATATAAGCAGAAATAAGATTATGTTTTTAGATACATAAAAATTTACCCCCAGATCGTTAATTTGTACAAAAATCCACCATCTTTAAAACAGAATCTGTTGGAATTATAATATAGCATTCCTTGTAACCGTAAAAGTTGTTTTATGTAATAAAATCGTATTGTTCTATTTGATCTCTGTCTTTGTAAATGAAATCAATGAAATGTGTCAACTGTCAGTGTCATAAAAATAACATAAGAAATAGTTTTTTCACTTCTCATGCTCTAAAAGTTCGTCTATATGATGTGCGTAGGCGACATAAAGTCGCTCTTTATGCTCTAGTGCATAAAGTAATTAGTTAAGTTAGTTTTTTCTAAAACTAAGATAATTACGCCCAACAGCCACACGCACAATAAAATGTCGCAGATTCAAGCCGTTATTTTATTTCATTTGCTTTAATTTATAACACTTCCGTGTTTTTTCTCGTTAATTTAATAAAACCAGATAAATAGTTGTCATTTATTGTTTAAAAACGCAAAGAAACGTTTTTATGAACTTTTAGCTTATGCCCGCGACTTCGTCCGCGTGAAATTCGTATGTTCCTCTAAAAGTTTCGAAAATGTATGTTTATGATCTTTATCATTTATTTAGCTATTTATGTATTCATCCAATTTTTAAGTTTAAAGATCAAAGGGATCATTTTTCAAATTGTATTCCCGCTTTTCACCCCCACAGGGGTGGAATTTGTAAAAATCGTTTGGGATGTTTCTGTGGATGTTTCTTCTTGACTAAAGATTATTTCTACTAATGTTCCAGTTAATCAAGCCACGTAATGAAATACTCCCCTGTGAAATTGACTACCCCTCTTCACCTCGTTAGGGGTAGATTTTCGAAAAACCTTGAACCACTTTATTATTTATTTTGGTCTTACATACTAAGTTTTGAGTTACTCGGATCACGCGTTAAAATTCTTCCATACAAACTGACACCTCCCAATCCCAGGGAGTAGTTTAGAAAAACAAAAAATGACAAACTTCATAATTTACTTCGATAATATACTTCACAATTTTATTTGTATTCGTGCCAAGTTTCAAGGTTATTAACTCAAGGAATAAGATTTTCCAAAAACTCCTTAGTGGATACCTACTTCTTCTCTTCACAAAGAACACACCCTCCGCTAAGACCAGCGGTTTAGGCTGTGCGTTGATATATCAGTCAGTCAGGACTTTGAATTTTATCTCTGTAAATAACTAAAAAATCCTGTAAAAACAAACGACATTCGTGCAAAAGAATGAATTATCTCTATTGTTCTCAGTGAGACTGTTAAAGAGATATATATAAAACTTTATGTAAGGTGCATCTGGAACCTGGCAGTAATGAAAGTGGCCCCTGGGAAAATGTTGGAGGATGGAAGTAGCCATCGCACGATCGAACATGAAATCCCTTTTCCCAAGACGTGCTGAACCCAGTCATCGTTTACTTTTATTACAATTTATATGCAGTTCTGTCTGTATGTTTTACTGTCTCAGATTTTAATTTAAGTATGGATGTTGGAACTTTAGTGGCGTTTATCTTAAAGGTGGATGTACTCATTAAACCATACTTCTGCTTGTGTCTAGATTGTGTTGCTCTTAAATGACTAATTGGTGTCTTGTAGATTGTGTTGCTCTTAAATGACTAATTGGTGTCCTGCTGAGCTTATACACTTACAAGAACGAACCGGCAGCAGGGTGTGGATGTGGAGCTGAGTCAGAAACTATGCTCTACCTCCTATCCTGCCCTGTGTGCCCCAAAACATGGAGCCAAATTGACCTCTGCGCTGCCACTGGTAACGCCGTGGAAGCGGCCAATTTTTGGGTCAGCAAAATTAGAATATCTGTCGTGCCAGCGACACGAAAAACCAAAACCTTTTCCTTTAACCTGACCTGGCCTTTTTCTTTTAAAGAAAAGAAAGAAAAATATTTTATTTCGAGCACGCACGAGAAATACTTACAATCAGTAAAAAAGAGGCACATTTAAAACTAATAAAATAATGAGAAAGCAATAGACCTGTGCGAAACTAAAAATACTCCTATCTCAGCGAAAAATACGATATTTATAATAAAAAAAAAATGCGGTATGATTGACAATATTAACATCTATTGAGACTTACAGCCCGGCCGTCGTTGACTTAATGCATTCCTGACACCTGTCAGTGCGACAATTCTAGTAGTTAATAAAGATCAAATTCGCTAAAAACGTATTCGTTTGTTTGAAACTGACAGGTGTAACGCATTCTCTTGACGGCCGGGGTTGTAATAGCTCAATGCTGCAGCTTGCAGTGGAATTGACTGTTACCTACAATACGACCGACGTAACTTGGCGAGCCTGAACTTTGCGTAGAAGGCTGCGCAGTAAGATTTTTTCGGAACCAAATGGTGACATGAGGCGAGTGCGAGTGAGAGAACATGCGCGAAAGTTCTTAGTGCCTATGTTCAGGCCCGCCAAGTTACGTGTCGGTCTTATTGTATATTTAATTAAATTCCCGAAGCCCAGATTTGAGTTACTAGCCTAGTTCGACAAAAGCCCGATCCATTATGACTAGCCATTCTATTGGATTAACCTCTAATCAAACTAATTAATCTAGCGCCAATTAATAATACATTGTATCTTTATTATAAAGGAAACATTGGCCAGCAATTTACTTTACAACTTAGCCTACAAAGTTATAATACTACATTGTTTATTTAGCATAATCAGCGACACAGGCTAGGACACAGGCCTACTAGGGTACTTTGACTGACTTGTCTGGACACCAAAGTCTTTTGTTAACTGTACCTACATACTTCGTGGTCGTATCGCCCAATGCGTAGGGTAGCGTGGGGTTCGTCGTTCGCCCACAAACCATTAATTGTTCCGAGCTTACCTCCTTGGGTTAGATTAATACGGCCGAGATAACGCGGACCGACATACTTTACTGACTGATATATTCGGATCGTTTATTACGTAATGATTATACGTTTAATTAATTTTGTAGGGTGCTGTTTATTTTATTTGAGTTTGAATCTTAGCGTACCGGGAGTAGGTAACTTGGCACGGACCTTTGTCCAGCCGTAGACATGCTTGTCACCAATTTTGATACAAGAGGGGCAATACTCATAATTTTATGAACGTTAACAGTCTGGGGGGCCTCAAAAGGCCACTTTGGCAGAATCATAAAAGGATAACATTATGAATCATAATGGACAGTTAACTGTTAAGTTAATCGTTTCAAATCCCATTGGTGAAGGATTTTTCAGTTATTTTTTTTTGTCTGTGCTAAAATACCAATAAATCCAATCCAAATCCAATCCCAATCTCTTTGATTATACCTACGCAGCTACTTAGTGCAGTGAAAAAAAGAAATACACGGACTGTCTTCGCTATATTATGATTCATAATGTTATCCTTTTATGATTCTGCCAATGCGGCCTTTTTAGGCCGCTAGATCTCAGTCTGAATCTGTCAAAACTACCTCTAATTTTCTATTTGACATTGTCGCACAGTTGAGTTTGCGACTAGATTTTAAACGTCTTTAATTACAGAAAAGCCTACGGATCAACGTCTTTCTTTATTAAATACTAAATTCAGTGTTTTATTTTTCAATTTTATAATTTATGTAGTTACTTTATTGTTTGTTATATGTGGAACTATGTACATGACTAAATAATGAATGATAATGAATACTAGTATTCAGCTACATCCGGATAAACTGGAAGCTGACCCTAACATAGTTGGGAAAAGGCTAGGCAGATGAATGAATCATAATAATTAATCAAAAACTTGAGTAACGTACTATTTATAATGTCTTTGACAGGTAAACTAACGTCCAATAAACAACCCTTGACAAATAACAGAGTAAACATGCTTAGCAAAGTGGAACAATAACACAGATATGTCATTGTATAAACAGATACTTATGTATTTACATACGTCGCTTTGAGTAACCCTTCAGGATCATAACCGAGATTGTTTACATGGAGATTTTACGTTTTATGTAACATCAGATTGTCAAGTCATGTTACATCCCCTTGATCCCAAGGATAAGGTGAGCGTTCGACCTCATAATGCCACAGCTAAATAATAGAGAGGATATAGTAGCACAACTTTCAACAATCAACCAAATTCTCCTTTTTTTTATATTGTTCGTCGAATCGTTGAGCTCCTTAAGTTCTGAGTGGAGCTGCACGTTTGCTGACAAATGCGTGCACTGGCTGGACAGGACCACTTAATCTGTGTGGTTCTTTCCTTAAAATACCATTTCAGACACCAATATAAATGGTCTTCCGAGATTATGTCTGGATTATAAAAGAGATTGTGATCTCTGAGTTTATTTTGCGGTTTAACGCCGACCTCATCTAGTTTTCAGGGTTCCGTACCGAAAGGGTAGAAACGGGACCCTATTACTACGGCTCCACTGTCCGTCTGTCCGTCTGTCACCACACCAGGCTGTATCTCATGAACTGTGATAGCTAAACCGTTGAAATTATCACAGATGATATATTTCTGTTGCCGCTATAACAACAAATACTAAAAATAGAATAAAATAAATATTTAAGGGGGGCTCCCATACAACAAACGTGTTTTTTTCGGCGTTTTTGCCTTGTGGTACCGAACCCTTCGTGTGCGAGTCCGACTCGAACTTGGCCAGTTTTTATTATTAAAAATATGATTGACATGTAAAAGTGTTTGTACAACCCTACATATAGAAATAAATATTTCATTTCATTACATATGCAGCGGTGCTATTCTGTAGAAACCTTACCGTGAAACTTAGGTGAAGTGAGCGTGAAGTGAGCTGTCAATAGTGTCAATTCCTAGCAAAAACAAACTCACTTCACCTGAGTTTTCACGGTGAGATTTTTACAGAATCGTCCGGCTGTAGTGCAACTTTGAACAATCAACGGATTTGACGAACGCTGTGACAGTATTCGTTGTCGACTAAAGTGCTAGCCTATGACTTTGCACTAGACTGTCAGTTGTAGGAATTTTTGCCATCCTGTGTATAAAAGCTGCTAAGCCTGTAGGCGTGTATGACACAACCACAAGTGGACCACTCCTCCATACTGCATTATTCATACGATGTAGTCAAGGTGCGAACGCTTTGTAGGCACACGTTTCCTCACACACTGTTTGATAATGAAGTACACAGCTTGTGACTTCCCACTGTGGAACCGCATTCTGCTCGCACCCTAAGGATAACCTTAGGGTGCGAGTAGAATGCGTTCGATCGATGTCGTCCGTCGCCTTAAAACGTGTCACCTCATACAACATACGTCTTAAGACATGTCAGAGGTGGCGGGTCGTCGATTGACCGAAGTTTGTTTGCACCCTTAATAACGTACCCGGAAGGCAATTCTCGAGCATCTCGCATTCCTTATTGTCGTTTGATTCGTACTTTTTCGTCGTAAAAACCAAGTCGCGCTATCCTCGCCATATCGATTCGAGGATTTCTCACAGGAAAGATTTAGTGGTCGGGATGAGTCAACGTTACATGACGTCATGTCGACTGGTGTACGAACGTCAAAGAGTTTATTAACGTAAAGCTTACAAACGACCGACTAATGGTAGGTACAATACGGTTGATCTGAACATAAGCTGTCCGAACTTTTGCGCATGTTCACTCTGAGTGAGTCACTCGCCTCATGTCACCATTTGATTCCCAAAAACTGTTATTGCGCAGCCGCCGACCGCCCTAAACATTGGCCTGATTGTATAATCAGCCTATAATGGTCCCACTACTGGGACACAGGCCTCCTCTCTTCGAGAGGGAGTGTGCTGTCCACCACGCGGGCCCAGTCCGTTTGTTAGATGTCACATGTCTTTGAATTTTTGGTTCTAGGACATGCCGGCTTCCTCACGATATTTTCCTTCACCGTTTTAAGAGCAGCCGTATTGTACTATGGGGTAATTGGGTAAAAGGGAGTGCACCTATATCTGCGCACACACTTGTGCACTATAATATCTCCCGCGCCAAAGGCAAATCTCCGTTGAGATTAGCCGCCGCCGCCGTGGCCGAAATACGGTCTGGAGCACTTTTACTGCATAACACACGCTGAATTCCAATGCGATTAATTTTGACAATTCAAAAATATAAATTGCGTTATTTATGTTGTGGAACAGAAGAATTTTTCTACGAGTATGAAGTTATGGATTACAAAGTTCCTTCAAAACCTATCTGAAAAATGTTTTACGCTATTAATAAAAAAATATATAATTAATAATTATATTTTCTTTTATAATTTTTACTCATATTTCTCTTGTATATTTATTTGTAAATAATGCAACGTAATAGTTATGGCATACACTAAAAGGTAGGCTTTTAGTGTATGCCATAAGTAGGTAACTATTACGCATTTAATTTTTTGTCTACCGCGCTTCTTTATCTTATTCCCTGTAAATTGAGAAGTCTGGCTCTTGTGATACAAGAACTCCTAGTACTCGTACAAGAGCCAGGGCTAGGCAGCTCTTGAAGTGAAAATAAATAAATAATTATTGGGGTGCTGTTTACAAAGATTATGTGGCAACATAATCCTTCAATCCCGGGGTTATTAAAGGCCTTTGTGTATTAATAGTGCGTGTCAATGCCGGGGACCTTGGCACGGACACGCCCCGTGTGCATTAAATGAATGCCCTCCCTGATAATGCCTTGCAGCAAGGTTGCATGGTTATTAGTAACGCTCGATTAGCGGTTAAAGGTCTTCCCAGTTCGATTGCTCCATTGATTGACTATCAGTATGCAGAATTATTAGATGAATAATTAATTATTACAGTAATAAACATACAGAGGATCTATGTTGACACTTCTCAAACTCAAAGCATTTATTTCAATTAAACCATTTACAAGGACTTTTGAATTGTCAAATATTCGTTCAGTTAGTCAGAAAGTTGAAGCTAGTTGCCCATTCCAAAACGTAGATCTCTATGGAGAAGAACGGGCAAGAAACTCCATGGACACTCTTTTATAAATCAAGATATTACAAAATCCTGAGTACATTATTCATTATGTGAGAACAATGTAAAAAAATAAAATGAAGAAAAAATTCAAAGTATAAGATTGAATGGTCATCTCTTAACTGTCGTTAAAACAACAAACCATTAGCATGAATAAATTATATTTATTTCTGTAAATTGGTTAAAAATACAACACTTTTACGGGTCAAAATTAAATTATTCCTAACTAGCTACTCTGAGAAGAAATACCGAAACAAACTCAGATGTCACCTCCCTTTTAAAGTCCAGACATAATATTAGTCAGGCCATATGATGTGAAGACCTTCCAGGTTGAGAGGAATTCGAGGTTTGGCTCTCGCCTATTTCCTCCTCAATATTGGACCAATGTAAAAGATATTTCATAACTGAATAAGAAGGGTTATATACTGTGTCCCTATATTTATTTATGTTCATTGTACACTAGACCTCTGTTGACAGCGGTTTAAATCGGCAATTTGCAACAACATCGGCAACATCTAAACAACTACGAAATCCGCGCAATAATTAAATATAGAAAACAAAAATAACTTTGACTTGTTTTTTCAAGAACAAAATAAACACAAACAATAAAAGAAAAAGACAGAAATGTAGATAGGTACCTACCCTCGGGCCGCGGTCCCGGGTCCGAGTGCTCATGGCTTGTTCAATGAAATCTCGAAACGGCTGGTTGACACTTCCCGTGACCCAAGGACTGGCTTTTACCTGAGCCAGAGGATAAGTATTGCGTGGCAATGCCGTCAGTCTCTTGTCAGTCATTACCAATCGACAGCGATGCGGAGGAATATTTCGACGCAATATTTTAGTTTGTTAATAGTTTTAGTTAGGTTAGGATATTATATTTTAATTTTAATAGTTTGTTAGTTTATTTAATAAATTAAAAATCTCATTATTATTGACGATGAACCAATTGGTACCTACCTATATTTTTTATTAAATTGCAACGTATAAGAAGACTGTAACACAAACAAATTATTATAACTCGCCTCCCACAGTATGACAGTAAATAAACTGTTCAACTAACTCAAAAACGAATTTGCAAAGTTGAGGACACTAACAAAACATCGCCTTGTTTTTTTACCCGACCACACAAACATGGTGTTATGTGTTTAGGGCCCTCAGACCCCTTAGTTGTTGATACAACATCGGCGGGAGCTACTTAAATGGCCTCCGAGAAGTCTTATAATGGATGTGGAACCGACATAAATAGTACTTAATCTGATGGTAGGATCGTTTTTCTTAGGGTAAATATAGCCTCGGGTGGCTCTAGCCACTTATGTAACATTGGAAACTTTTGGAATTGAGATAGTATTTGTTCTCGTGCTCGTATTATTACAATCGTTTGAGGCTTCAGTAATAAATCTTTTACGGCCTTATTACAAAACGAATTCTACGTTTAGTCCGAGCCTGTTATTGTATTTTGAACTTTGTTCCGAGCAAGGTAAAATTCTTAATACAAAACTGACAACTTAGACTCGATTTTAAGGTCAATTTTATTTTTGTAATTCGAACTTTAGGTTTGCCGGAATGAATTTCCAAATTAAAAAATGGCTCAATGGTTTAAACCCGTGGGTCTAAACATAAACCTTGTTTTGTAATAAGGCCTTTACAGTTCGTGAATATCGGTTTTACGCGTTACTGTGACAAGTACCCTAATTACCGTTTCTGCAATCACAATCGGAATCATTTTGAAGGATATTGCTTCATATATGTTCGAATAATTGGTCTGCCTAGCAACGTAAATAACGCAATGAATGTTGTTGAACAGTAAAATAGTAGTTTGTTGTGCAAGGGTCGAAAGGAATCAATTCCCATACGAGGTATTTAGACGCCCGAGCGCAGCGAGGGGCGGCTATAGTCCGAGTGGGAATTGATGTCTTTCACCCGCGTTAAACACTCTACTTTTCATTTCGAATACAAGGAAAGTAAAAAATAGTAGTTTTTCTAAAATATTGATGACATGAACATGAATACTACCTATTTAATAGTCTCTTTTAAATTTAAAATATGGAACACACCGCGTCACAGCCCCACATAAGTAGGTAGATTCTGTTCACCGCCGCGGCGCGGCGGGCCGTCCCACTTACTAAGTTTTTTTTTAAATTAACACTGGCTGTTTATAAACTCAGAAGACTGCTGCAATTTTCTTAATTGTTAAAAAAAACGTAGCTGACTACCTAAGCAAATTTAGTTCTATTTTTAAAATTCATTCCCGCCCAAGAGAAGAGCAATTACTATGAGTCGTTCCCGCCCTAAGGTGGGAAGCAGCGTCTTCCACCCGCTATTCGGATCAAACAAACACTACTTTCCGAGCATGAGAAATGAAAAAACTATTTTACAAAAAAAAAAACAACTGACTTCCAAAAAAGACTACAAAGTCAAAAATAACTTTAATTTCGGAAGTCGGTGTCGTTGTGTTCGCGTTTTCGTTGTTTGCCACTGACTTCCGAAATTAAAGTTATTTTTCACTTAGTAGTATTTTTTTTGGAAGTCTTTGTTTTTTTTTTGTAAAACAGTTATTATTTTTTACTTTTAAGTTGTACTTACCCCACACAAATTCGTATAACATTACTTGCTATGTAAATATCACTGACAGGAAGTCTTTATAATCATTAATATATAATAAGTGGCAAAAATGCGTATTATTGAAAAAACAACGTACAGTCGAATTGAGAACCTCCTCCTTTTTGAAGTCAGTTAAAAATGAAACCCATTGCTACTGTTACACAATTACCCTACAGGGTTTGCATTTGTTTTGATCTTTGACTCATCTTCTTTTGTTTTATTTCTGAACTGATGCTGAACAAATGATACAGACCTATAATAAGGAGACTTGAATATCGCAGTGGCTGAGTACCTTGCCTTCTTGCACGGAACAAGAATCTTTCTACACGACCTACTAATAGCTATTCTAGGACAACACACCTATAATAACAGACCAGTGAATCCAACACTACTGTTAAAAGACGAGAGTTAAAGAATTTTGTCACCTACCTATCCGAATAATAATCTTATGCTAGGTAAACGGAGTATCCTGGGTATTAAACTTGTAGCCCAGGATAAGAATACAACAATTCATTCCATCACTAAAATAACTGATGTTAGACGATCAATGGGCCTAACTTACGACCCAGTGGGGGCCGCTTAAAGGCAAACGACATCGCGGCAGGCCCAGACGGAGGTGGCGGGATGAGCTAACTTCTTTAAGAAATATTGGTCCTTAACGGCGATGGACAGAGTAAGGTGGAAAGAGAGTAGGGTGGCCTTTGCCTAGTAGTAATAGTACATTAATGGCTAATACAAAAAAATATATAATGTTAGTACCTTACCTATCCTAATAATAATCTTATGCTAGGTAAAGTCTGGAGGCAAACTTCACACTATCCACGTAGTATGTAGTACGTACTCGTAGACGTATGAAGTCTGAGCCAGCGACGCAACATTGGACAATACAATGCATGAAATAATCGTTTTTCTAAATTCGGCACAGTACCAAAAATAATACGTATTAACGCACAAAAGTGGGCCAATTAACGCATCCTTTTCTAAGTTGATCAACGACCCAGTTCTATTTCCAAAGGGCCACCTACGCTCGAGGTTGCAGGTACCCAATTCTATATTTGCACGTTGATCTAAACTCGGTCAGTGGGTACGTAACGCTTATTTCATTATTGAAGGAGTTAAAAGTGGCGACGAATTTTAACGCTCCTTTTTATGATAGAAAAGCGACCCGCCCCAGCTTACCACGGTTTTACGACTTGAAAAAACATCGACATGTTTTTATGATATGCAAGTTTAATTATAACAGGATATTACACAAACCCTTCCGAAATAAATTATCTACATGATGTGAAAACCGCATCATTATCCGTTGTGTAGTTTAGAAGAACAACATGTCACAAAGACAGACTCAAAAAGCGACATTCATTTGTATTATGTATAGATATAGAAGTACACCAACAGCATCATGCATAATCAGCCTATAATGTTCCCACTGCTGGGACGCAGGCATCCTCTCGGTGGGAGGGGTGGGCGGTAAACTACCACGCGGGCCCAGTGCGGGTTAGTTGATAATATATCATATTATTATGTCTTCGGATTTTTGTTTCTAAGACATGCCGGTTTCCTCGCGATATTTTCCTTCACCGTTTTGAGAGCAGTGGTGATGAAATTATTTACAAAAAGTAAAGCGCCTGCCTGGGTTTGAACCCACGACCTACAACTTGTAAGTCGGAGTCGTCACCACTGAGCTACCACTTCTCTCAGAAGCATAATGTAATATAATATTAGCCTATAACAGTATTTAAACAAGGTTGGGTGATTTTGGTTTATATTGAAAGGAGTTTGGGTTTAAAAATCTATTTTTTTCCCACGAAACTAATCTGGCTAACCGTAAGATGAAACTAGCCAAACTACAAAATATTTCTTAGAACTAGATTTGAGAGCATTACTTTTTCTACATTTATATCTGCAATTCGAATGGTGTCAAAATAACGAGTAGCATAATTATCCCACTTCTGGGGTACAGGCCTCCTCTCTATGAGAGACGGCCATAATCCACCACGCGGGGCCAGTGCGGGTTGGTAGAACTCACATGTCTTCGAATGTTTGCTTCTAAGACATGCCGGTTTCCTCGTGATGTTTATGTAAGAATTAAATACACTAAGTAAAGTGGCTACCTGGGTTCGAACCTACGACCTACAACTCGTGGGTCGGGGCCGATACACACTGAGCCACTGCTCTCAAAATAAAAACTATTGTATTCTATTCTTAACCTTATTACGATCCATTGTTCTTTCCGCCTTCTGGTTATCTCTACTCAGATTCCCTGTTGTTGTTCACTAAAACATAATTTATTTTCCTTGACCAAACTAAGTACTCAGACCTTTACGAGAACACCCACGCTCTAAAGTTACCCACAAAGCGAGCCGGTTCTATCTAATAAAATTACGTGGTTCAGCAAAGGAACTCGTGAAATTAAACGGTGGGCGTTTCTTTGCATGAGACAGGGTTAAAACGGAATAAAGCTCACCTATAAAGAAGATGACGTTTTTTTTTTATTTTTTTTTACGGTACTTACGTAGTTTCATTTAAGTCCCTAGGTATTACCAGTGTTAGGTTTTGGTTGTAACCTCTCAAGTTCCGCTAATGAGACACAAATGATTTTCTATTGTATCGTACTACATAGGGCACGCGCGGGGCTTCACCGATTAATGTAACTAAATCTTGTTGATTGGGTGCCGACTATTTTGTAAATAATGTTTTATTTAATAATTTGAGACTTTCTGCAACCGACTTCCCGTGCTGTAAATACTGTCTCCGGGTAGTCAACGGAAGTCGATTGCAAACTTGATTAAAATAATATTTCATATTTTATTTCCGGAAGTTGGTCTCTAAGGGAAAATATTAGTAGGTAGGTGAGTATTTTCGCCATTTCTTCTCAGGGGTAGTCAGAGATGCCGTTATGATAAATGTTTAAAGGGGTGTGAGCCTGGAGATCTGTCATTCGGCTCCCGAACCTAGTTCAGCCTCCAGCTCTCACAAAGGTCCTAGCATACCTAAGGCAAAATTGTATATACATACACGCTGCTGTAACAATTTACTTTTATGAGAGAAATAAACTGTAGGTATTAAAATATGAAAAGTTAGGACTGGTGATGCCAGAGCAAGCGACAGTTGTCCGTGTGAGAAGCAGCTAGTCTTGCAGCCTGCATTAGTAATTTCCTACGGCTTGCGAAGTTTTTTGGTTTTAGTAAATTAATGAACGCCTGCGTTCCTGCAAATGGCATAACTCTGATCTGATACAGAAACAGACAAAAATTTCAAAAATAATGATTCTTATATTAGAATCGTTCAGGAGATCAGACCGGAATAAATCGACAAAAAGATAAGATATTTGTACAGTTTTGACTTCACTACGATTTTTACATGTAGAGGAGTGGAGTGAGTGAACTAAGCCCTCTTGGAGTAGGTAACCCGTGACCGCGAGATTATGTCCGTTCCGTGTCCCGACTATTTGTAGTCATTTGGCGAGTGAGATCTTAAACGTCCCTACGTTTAAGATTACTCGCCAAATGACTACAAATAGTCGGAAGTGCTTCGATATAATGTTTCCTTATTATTTTTTATCTCTTTAGCTTGAGGATAAATTGTATCCGAAGAGTAGTTGTTTGCAACTTACAAAAAATAATGAATTAATTATAACGTTAACAAAATAATTATAATTATGACTGCCTCATTGAAATGAAATGATTTGAAATGATTTTATTTTTTGTAAGTAGGTTTGTACAAACACTTTTACACGTCAATCATGTTTTTTTTTTTAAACTAGATGAAGTCGGCGTTTCCTATCTGACTACTCTGAGAAGAAAGGCCGAAACAAACTCAGAGGTCACAGTCTCTTTTAAAGTCCAGACATAATCTTGGTCAGGTTATATGAAGACCATGTAGATCGATGTCTGAGGTGGTCTTTTGAGGAAAGAACCACACAGTCAAAGTCAAGTCAAAGTCAAATCATTTATTTCAAATAGGCACATTAAAGGCACTTTTGAACGTCAAAAAAAAAACTAAATAGAAATGATTCTAGTCGCCCATTCGAAAAGGTAGTTTTCGTATGGAGAAGAATGGGCAAGAAACTCCACCGTTACTCTTTTAAAAATGTTTTACAAGGTCTTGTATACATAATAAAAATTATATGTGAACACGATGCACCCATAATAAAATTAGTCTACCACAAAAGGTAAAAAGAATTAAAAATTAAGCAATGACAGGTAAATCAAATAAGTGATAGATACATGGTGCTCACATATTTACAAGTTATTTAAAAAAAAAAAATGCAAAAGTAGTTGAACTTTAACAAGTGTGTGAGCCACTGTAGTCGCAGATTGTAAAAATGAATTAGAATAAGATGTCATAATTAAAAATATATATATAAATTAAATTAGGAACAAGTTTGATTTTGTCTAGACTTTTAGATTGTCCTATGGAGCAGGACCAGCATGTTTCCAAACATTCTTATCTTGGATATAATCCTCTAATTTGTAATATCCTTGTTTATAAAGTTGGCCTAGTGGTTACTAGCGCTACTCATGAGTAAGCTCATGGTCCTGCCTGGGTTCGAATCGATTGAGGTCGGGCAAAGTGTTGGTGGGTTTTTCCAATTAGAATTTCTCAGTAGCAACCCGGAAGCTGGATTCGTGCCCGGTTGATGGTAATAGGCTCGCCCCCTATAATATGGGACTTATACATAACTGGGGAAATGTAGTCGTACTAGAAGGTACACCTCTGCCCGACCCTTTGGGTAATACGGCGTGATATTATGTTATTATAATATGCAAAACTGAAACTGTAAAGGGTTTTAGATTTAGTGAAACGGGATGTCACTGAAATTCTCCTGTTTGAATAATATTAAATAGGCTTTTCTCCATGTATGTATAGGACTATAAAAACCAGATGCGCGAATTTTTACCCGACTGCGGCGAAGCCCAAAAGGAGGGTTATGTGTTTGACCTGTATGTATGTATGTATGTATGTCCGTTTCTTTGTTCCCTCGTAATATATACCTACCCTTCCGTAACTGTCATGAACAATGTATTAGTTCATAGAGACTGGAAACAGTTGAACTTTAAATCCAATTCTTTGAAATAAATTGCGAAAGTTTTGTTCGATAAAGTTCGTAACGCTCACGATCCGGTAACGCTGCACAGCTGGCTATTTTCTGGCAATGCACCTACTTTTGTGACTCACGGATGTTATACGTAATATATGCTACATTAAGACTGAATACTTATATTCCCACAAGGTGGACCGACGACCTTGTGAAGGCCGCAGGAGCCCGTTGGATGCGAGAAGCACAGAACCGGTCGAAGTGGAGGTGCTTGTGGGAGGCCTATGTCCAGCAGTGGACGACTTTCGGCTGAAATTATGCTGATGACTTATATTTATGAGCACTGGTAGCTCAGTGGTAACGGTCCTGACTTGCGAGTTGTAGGTCGTGGTTTTGAACCCAGGCAGGCACTTTACTTTGTGTTAATAACTTCAACACCAGTACTCTCAAAACGGTGAAGGAAAACATCGTGAGGAAACCGGCATGTTCTAGAACCAAAAATTCAAAGATACGAGACATCTACCAACCCGCACTGTGCCCGCGGCGTGATGGATTATGGCCCACTGCCTCTCAGAGAGGAGGCCTGTGTCCCAGCAGTTGGAACATTATAGGCTTATTATGCTATGCCGGTTGTATGTTGATCTAAATAATAACAGGATAACACAAGTATTGAAAATTAATGACATACTCAGGTAGGGCGGAGAGCACCGCGCGCCATATTGTCGACATTTATCTACTCTTTAGCATGCGTAGCGTCTGAGCGTGGGGTCTTTAGTTACATTCCTGGGTCAAGCAACATGTTAATGGGTTTTCCATTAGATTTTTTTTTATTAACAGCCTGGACTTAGGAAGTTGACGGTGTGAAACCTCCGTGCCTCGAAAAGCCGTTCTTGCGCTTGTTCTCCCTCAGACCGAGTCGGATCGGTGCTATCCCATCGGACTATGATAGCCGAGAAGAGAGAGTGTCTGTGTCTGCATACACACTTCGTCATCATCTGCCTAGCCTGTTCCCAACTATGTTGGGGTCGGCTTCCAGTCCAACCGGATGCAGCTGAATACCAGTATTTTACATGAGACGACTGCCTATCTGATCTCCACAACCCAGTTACTGGGTAGGTTGGCAGACTTTCAGGCTTTTGACGACCCGTCTGTCGAATCCACGAATGACGGCCGGGACCAACGGCTTAACATGCGAGGCACGGAGGGGTCTCGGTATGTAAAGATGGACCCATCCACGGACCGACCCCAGCAAGCGTAGCTTAACCTGATCCATCGACCTGTGCGGCTGTTATTTCTTAGCCGCGAGTATGGTTGAATGCACCCTGTTATTAATTGATCATTATCAGTAGGTATGATCGCATCAATGACTAAGCAGTAGGTACTGTTAAACATAAGTCAAGCTTATTCTTGCATGTTGTTCTAAAAGCACTTGGAACTATTATTAGAATTTGTAAAACAATTATTGCCTGTGACCGCGCACGGTGGACGCCAGAATAAATTATTTTTCCAACTTTATGGTCCTTTTACGCATTCTACTTATGATTTTTACAATAATATAATTTTATAAAGAGCACAACCTACCATTAAACAGACGTGAATAGCCCACGGTGTTCTAGAACGACTGCAATAAAAAGAGGTTTATTATTTTTTTTAATCTAGAGGCACGTTACATAGGAAATGTAAAGAAGTTATGGCAATTCCACAATAATGCATAATCAGCCTATAATGTTCCCACTGCTGGGGAGTAGGCAGTAATCGACCACACTGGCCCAGTGCGGGTAGGCAGATGTCACATGTCTTCGAATTTTTGGTTCTATGACATACCGGTTTCCTCACGATGTTTTCCTTCACCGTTTTGAGAGCAGTGGTGATGAAATTATTTACCCAAAGTAAACCGCCTGTATGGGTTCCAACCCACAACCTGCAAGTCGTAAGTCGGGGCCATTACAATATACAATAATAGCGACCAGAAGCGAATAAGAGTTATAATTTTTATTGATTATAATTTATATTAGAATTTGACGCTGATTTCGAATAACCCCAGTTTGAAAGTGGCACCAGTGACAGAAAAGTTAAAAGGAAATCGTTTGGCTTGGTATGGACATATGATGAGAAGGGAGGAAACGCATGGGAGTAAAAGAGTAATGAATATAAACACAGGAAGGCAAAAGGAAAGGTGGATGGATTGTGTGCGGAATGATATGAAAGAGAAGAGAGTGAATGATAGCGTGACGGTTGACAGGGGAGAATGGAAAAAGGAAATGTGTTGCGCCGACCCCAAGTATCATGGGACAAGGGCATAAAGGGGATAATTTATCAACCAACACATTTTTTGTTAAAAAACCGAAAGGTAAACTTATCATGCGTCAATGCCCTAACAGAAGAAGAACTAGCAGGGGATCGAGGGGGGAGGGTTCAGGGGATCAGTCCGGAATAAATCTAGTAAACAGGCTGTTGTTTAATTTTGTTATTTATGTACCTATAACACTTAATCATAACATACTCATAGGTACATAAATTCATGCCTGATTTATATATACTTTATTGTACACCACAAAAATACATAACATGAAAAAATACATCAAACAAACAAAATATACAATGGGCGGCCTTATCGCTTTCTGCGATCTCTTCCAGCCAACCTTGGAATGGACAGTAATTTCCTGGTCATAAAATGGGGCTGTGGTTGGTGCAAATATTATGTATACAATACACTAAAATAGCTACACAGATATATACATATCCAAAATTATAGATACATAAATAGATACATACGTACCCCCATACTAATAAACGTTGTATAGCGTCTGTATAGTTACACAACGCTTTGTCTTCTTCTTTCGAAAGTCAAATTACTGATGACTGAAAGAGAGAAATCGGTGTGTACCTAATACCTATTCATCTGATTTAATACGTTTATTAGTAAGGGGGTAAATATATAAGCAACGAAAATAAAAGAAGCCTGTAGATGATTGCAGTTAGGACAACAAGATCACAACGGTTTTGAACACATGTAACGACTGCGCGCGTTTCAATGCGCCTTTTTCCCATATGGAGCAGTGGTGGCAAGGGAGCAGTGGTGGAATAGTGGTAACGGCCGCGACTCGAGTTGTAGGTCTTAAGTTCGAAACCAGGCTGGCGCTTTACTTTGTGTAAATTATTTCATCAGCATTGCTATCTAAAACGGTGAAGGAAAACATCGTGAGGACACCGGTATGTCTGAGAACCAAAAATTCGAAGACATGTGACATCTACCAACCCGCACTGGGCTAGCGTGGTGGACTATGGCCCGTTTCCTCTCACAGAGAGAAGGCCTGTGTCCCAGCTGTGGGATCGTTATAGGCTGATTATGCTTCTTCTCATCCAGGGGTAGGCAGAAACTACGATCCTTTCCTTACCTTTGGATGTATGTTCCGGATTGGCGCAAAATCGGTTCAACGGATTTGAATTAAATTTGGCAAAGAATAGAATAGAATAGAATAGAATATTTATTTGCGTAAAACATGGTATACAAGGGTCTTAAATAGGTACAAATTGAGGAACAAGCATGTTTAGCTAGGATAAAACATAGCATGCAAAATTTTAAAAACAAGTTAAGATGGACTGTTTAGTTGTCCGAAACTGAATAAATAAATAAAATTAAACAACAACAACCGTTTTTTTTTTTTTTAACAAACATCAACATTTTTTATCTATAAATTCTTTTATACTATAAAAACTACACTCGAGTAACCACTTATGAAATTTAATTTTAAATAATTTTGTATTGAATGCTTTGAAATGCCTAGGTATTTTATTATAAATGCACACACACATTGCCAAGCAGTTACGATTGTATTTAGACAGTGTTTTGGAGTTATAGTGCGCCAGCAGGGCGGAGAGATTTCTTCAGTTAAGAGGCGTAGGAAATAAAAAACGGTGTTCTCGTTCAAGAGGTTTGTAATGAGTATGCAAAATTGAAGTTAACATAGATAATAAAATTTCATAGACAGAATCTACACAAAGATTGATGTTTCTTAATTAAAAGTGGTGCCATCTAACCGTGGCGACGCAAGCTAATTAGACTACGACTGAGAAGATATTGGTTTTTATGATTTTAACTAACGTTCGAACTATCTTCGTGATTGGCCGTAGCAACGTCGTACGGTGGTCAAAGATGGCGCTGCGTTAACATACTGGCCCCCCTTGAGAGTCATAGCTCTCAACGGTGGCTCCCTTGTCTTCATCTCCTGGCGACGATGATGAGACCGGGAGAGGGCAGATCTTCGAAAACGCCCTCTCGATGACGCCAGTTGCTGTCTTGATACAAGCAACTCTGGCAACTCTGTCTCGTCCCGGGTACGTCAGCAGGATTCGTCCTAACCGCCATTTGAGGGGCGGTAAGTTGTCCTCTTTGATGAGCACCAAGGAACCAGGAGTGAGTGCACCATGATTCTCCTTCCATTTGATACGTCTCTGAAGCTCGGAGATGTAGTCCTTGGCCCAGCGCTTCCAAAAGTGTTGCCTGAGCTGCTCGACACGTAGGTAGCGGGATAAAGCGTGTGAAGGCTTCGCTGTGATGTCTGCGCGTGCAGGAGCCGTCAGAGGCCGGCCGATGAGGAAGTGACCTGGCGTCAGGGGCGTAAGGTCATCAGGATCTACGGACATTGGGTGCATAGGACGGGAGTTCAGGACGGCCTCTATTTGTACTAAAACCGTATTGAACTCCTCGTAAGTTAAATGGGCCTTCCCTATCACGCGCGTTATATGGTGTTTGCAGGATTTGACTCCAGCTTCCCACAAACCGCCAAAGTGAGGTGCGTAGGGAGGTATAAATTTAAATTCTATTTGATTATTCGAAGTGTAATCAGTAATACCTTGACAGCTGTTTTGTAAAAATTCAGAAAATTCCCTGGCTGCACCTACAAAGTTTCTACCATGATCAGAGTAAATGAGGGAAGGTTTCCCTCTACGGGAAATAAATCTTTTTAAAGCTAGGATATAACTCTCTGATGACAGTGACGTCACGAGTTCCAAGTGTAATGCTCGTGTTGATAAACAAACAAATAAACATAGGTAGCATTTCTCTAACCTAGAACCTCGGCCCTTTTTGTTCAAAACATACATAGGCCCCGCGTAATCAACGCCACATTTAATAAATGGAAAACCTGATTCGAAACGTTCACTGGGTAGATTACCCATTATAGGTTGTATGGACTTTGCCTTCATTCGACAACATCTGACACACTGATGCACAACCTTCTTAGCCAGATTCCTACCACCTATAATCCACCACATTTGTCTTATATGTGATAACAAAAGCTGTGGACCGGCATGTAGCATATCATGATGGTTATGCCTAAATAAAAGTATGGTGAACCGATGTTTACTACATAACAGCATAGGATGTTTCTGATCGAAAGGTAAGTCTGAATTGCATAATCTACCCCCCACTCTCATTATACTATTTTTGATCCAAAAAAATATTTAATGAACTTAGTTTACTAGACGATTTAATTTTATGTTTATTAATTAAGGCACTATATTCACTTGGAAAGGCTTCTAGTTGTGCAATTCTAGTTAGAAACATAAGTGACTTGTTTAATTCCGCGACTGATAACGTGCCCGTGCTACGTTCCGATTTATTTTTTGCACGTAGATTGTTTACAAATCGAAACACATATGCATAAACGCGTTGTATTTTTACAAAAGAAGAATATCGATTAAAATTAATTATATCGTTATTAAGACTATTAAGCATACAAACTGTATTCGATTTAAGTTCTGGCAAGTTATCACAAAGTGGAATATCACATTTTTGATCCCAGTTGGCAACCGCATTCAATAAAAAATCTGGTCCGTGCCACCACAGATTTGAACTGCCGAGTTCAGCCAGAGAAATACCACGCGATAACAAGTCCGCAGGATTGGATTTGCCATCAACATGACACCAAATTCCTTTACCTGCCACCAGGTCATTTATTTCTATTATTCGGTTTTGGACGAAAACCTTTAGGGAATGCGGTGACATCCTTATCCAACCTAAGACTATAGTTGAATCAGTCCACATTATGATCCTGTCAAAATTAATGTGCATAGATTTTACTATTTTAGATTGTAATCTAGCACCTATTAGCGCACCGCACAATTCCAAACGTGGAATTGTAACCGGTTTGATTGGAGCGACGCGAGTCTTAGAACATAACAATCTGACTGTTACGTCATCATTACTATTTACCGAACGTATGAACGCGCATGCACCGTAGGCCGTTTGGCTGGCATCAGTGAATACGTGTAATTCAATACGTTCAGGGGAATTTCCTATCACGTGACGAGGAATCCTAAGTTTATGTAAATCGATTAATGAATGAACGAATTTATGCCAGCTTAACAAAACATCTGGTGGTAATGAGTCATCCCAACCAGTTTTGCATAGCCAGAGTTTTTGCAATAGCGCCTTTGCTACTATTACAATAGGACTTAACAAACCTAATGGGTCGTAAATTTGAGACACTACTGATAAGATAAAACGTTTAGTTATTTTAGATGTCTCCGATTTAATTTTTGTAGTGAAATGAAGTTGATCACTATAGTTTAACCAGCCCAATCCTAACGTTTTATTTGATTGGTTCTCGTCTAACATTAATTCTTTAGAATTTTCACTCTGTATGGAATCTGAAGCCACTTCAGGTGAATTGAAAACACACTTACGCAGCGGAAAGCAACCAGAGTCGAACTCATCAGAAACCCGTTTACAAAGGTAAGATAAATGCGATTTATTGTCGTCGCCCATTAATAAATCGTCGACGTACATATTTTCTAATATAATTCTTGAGATTTCAGGATCATTACAATCGAGTGCCAGCTGACGGACACAACGTATACTTAAGTATGGCGCGGAGGCCGTTCCATAGGTAACGGTGTTAAGGCGATACACACTAAGGGGATCGGAATTATTCTCACGCCACAAGACTAACTGTAAGTTACGTTGATCGTCCTGTATGGAAATCTGCCGAAACATTTTCTCTATATCGGCACATGCAACATACCGATATTGCCTGAACCTCAAAAGAATAACCATCAAATCATTTTGAAGAGGTGGACCTGTCCATTGGATATCATTGAGAGATTTTCCGGACGACGTTTTTTGGCTCGCATTGAAGACCACCCTTAATTTGGTCGTAGTGCTATGCTCACGGAAGACTCCATGATGAGGCAGAAAGTAACACGGCATGGGGTAATCCTCAACACGAGTCATATGTCCAAGTCTTTCGTACTCTCGCATAAAATCAACGTACATGGACCTATAATGCGGTTGACGTTGTAATTTACTTTCCAAGGACATAAATCTATTTTTAGCTACATGGTAGCTATCACCAAGAGCATTTGGTGACTCCTTAAGCGGTATCCTAACCGAGAAACGACCGTTGTCGTCTCGCTTAGTAGTATCATTGAATAATTGTTCACATAAACGATCTTCAGAACAAAGCGATTTTATACATGGCGAAATTTCTTCTATTTCCCAAAACTTTTTTAACTGATCGTTTACTTCTAATTCTGAAATTTGGCCGAAATTACACTGCACCTGATTTATGCGCAAGCTCTCAGTGTGTACCGGACCTGAAACTATCCATCCTAGCTTCGTATTATTCAAATACGGGCCACTAGGTAACCGAATTCTACCTTCAAGTAATAGATCCCAAAAATAGTTTGCACCAATTAAAATATCTATTTGAGAAGGTGTGCAAAACAAAGGATCAGCGAGATCGATATTTTCGGGTATATTTAACTTACTAACTAATTGAGAAGCGGGTAATGTGGAAGTTATTTGCGGTATGGCCAAACAATGCATGCGTATTGTGTGATTATTCTTTAACGAACGTAATTTTATGAAACAAGTTTCGTTCGTTTTTGTAACAGTTTGACCTATACCACTGATTTTATAAGTGGACTGTAATGTTTTAGCGCGAATTTTTTTACAAAATGAACTTGATATGAGGCAGTGCTGGCTACCGCTGTCCAGTAAAGCACGAGCTCTGATATACTGTGTATTATCATCTGCAGCGATTTCTACCACAGCGGTAGACAGCAAAACCGGTTCTAAAGTGGTGTGTATTATACTAGAGTGCAAGCTAGCTGAAGAATTATGCTCTGCGGGTTGCGACGGAAGATCAGAGGCAGCATGTGATACGGCAGAAACTGTGTCTCCATTGTTGACAACGTCATGCAACAACGAGTTGTGTTTGTCATTACACTGCCTACAAGGCCCGAAAAAACAGTCTTTACTGGAATGACCCATCCGTAAACAGTTTAAGCACAGATTTTTACTCTCAACTAGATTTAGTTTATCTTGCGGAGATAAACTTAAGAACTGACTACAAGCATAAACGGGATGCTTACCCTCACACTTAGCACATACACGCTTAGATCTATTTTTGTTATTATTATTTGAAGACTGATTACCTTGTGTAGACACAAAAGTTTGAACCTTTGATGTCTGTTTTCTATTGTTATCTTGAGATACCTTGCTATTCGAATTATTGGAATGATTTGCTTTGACCAAGTCTAAGACTTCAGCTTTCTCCTTTAGAAATGTAATCAATGTGTCAAATGTTATGGATTCATTAGTAGTTTTAATAAAATTAATCTTGTACTGCTGCCAATCTTTATCTATGACCGCATCAAACTTAGACACAATGATATAAATTAGCAACGTATCCCAATACTCAATGGGTTCCCCTAACATTTTTAAAGCGCGTAGATTTCTAAAAATTGCATCAACCATTTTACGAATATAAGGTGCTGATTCTTTTGTAAGGGGTTGTACAGAAAAAATAGATCTAACATGATTATGTACTAGCAAATTTTTATTATCATACCTACCCTCGATCAGATCCCAAGCTATTTTATAATTACTGGCAGAAAATTCCAAAGATTTGATTACCTGAAGGGCATTACCGGTAAGGGCAGCTCTTAAATAATGAAATCTCTGGATATCATCTAGCTCTTCAGAGTTGTGAATCATTGACAAGTATGTATCTCTAAATTCTAGCCAGTTTTCGTAAGATCCATCGAATGAGGGCAACGATATAGTGGGCAATTTAACCAGTAACTTGTTCCTGCAGTTCTGAGAATTATCACTACTAGTACAACTAACCTTTTGATTTTCTAACAGACACTCAATAGTAGACATAGCACTGTAATACGAATTTTCAAACATTTCACGTTCTAACAACTGTTTTTCATATTCCTTTTCATCTACTAATTCCTCAATAGCATATTGAATAGTGCTAAAGTTTTGTAATAAGTTAGCTGCCGACCGCTGACGTAGCTTTAATTCGTTTATTTGTTTGGCAGTTAACTCATCGGAATTTGACAAGGAATCTACACTTTTCACAAACAGCGTCAAACTACCCTTAATAGGACCCCGTTTTCTCACTAATTCCTTAAACGCCTCACTCATATTGACGATTTATGGGAAGAAAGAGTACTCACGGTTATCCTGCAACCACTGTGGTGAATAATGCGCACCACACCCGTTGTTCCTATAAGATATAAGGCGATTTTAGTACAAATAGGACAAAGGGGTATGTGGGGTAAGGATTTGGAAAGGTCTTACGCCCCTGAGTGAAGCCGCTCCTCCTGGCCGGCCGCTAGTGGTCGTCTTCTTGTTTGCACGCCGCTAGTGGTCGTATTTCTCCAGGATTTACTCCAAGCTGGTCGCTGGTGATCGCTTTAGATGTGGCTCGTAGGTCCAAATGTTTTGGAGTTATAGTGCGCCAGCAGGGCGGAGAGATTTCTTCAGTTAAGAGGCGTAGGAAATAAAAAACGGTGTTCTCGTTCAAGAGGTTTGTAATGAGTATGCAAAATTGAAGTTAACATAGATAATAAAATTTCATAGACAGAATCTACACAAAGATTGATGTTTCTTAATTAAAAGTGGTGCCATCTAACCGTGGCGACGCAAGCTAATTAGACTACGACTGAGAAGATATTGGTTTTTATGATTTTAACTAACGTTCGAACTATCTTCGTGATTGGCCGTAGCAACGTCGTACGGTGGTCAAAGATGGCGCTGCGTTAACAGACAGTCTAGGCAAATCATTTAACACCAATCTATATGGATCTCGTCGGTTCCGAGGATTGACATCATTTGCAGTCTTAAATAGTTGCTTATTTTTCATAACAAACACACATATTTCGTAAATGTAAAGCGACGCCAACGGTAACAAACCAAGTTTTTTAAATATTGGTCGACATGAGTCGTCGGGCTTAAGTCCACAAATTGCTCTCATGCACTTTTTTTGAGCGATGAATGCTCTTTGGAAGTCAGTGCTGTTACCCCACATTATTAGTCCATAACGTAACAACGATTCGACGTACGCTTGGTATGACATTACGGCAGTTTTTATATTAGTTAAATTTTTTACTTGTTTTAATGCATAAACAAATTTATTAATTTTAGTGCTAACATTGTCTATGTGCTCTTTCCAGTTAATGTCTTTATCTATTATAACACCTAAAAATCTGGTACGCGTTACTTCATTGATTTTATTAATATTGAGTTTAATGTCATTTTTGGAATTATTTGATCGATTAAATTGGATGTAAACGGATTTGTCTAACCTAAGAGAAAGTTTATAACCTATATTAACACATATATAGGGTATTTTTAATCCCAGTCTTCTTCTTCGTGTCGCTGGCACGGCTGTATATTAGTACGTTCAAATAAAAGTAACCTCAAGCTAGTCACTAAATAAATCCTTGTTATTTCTTGGAGTTACATAAATAGTGTTGAATGAAACTGATTCTAAATATGCTGTATCAGTTTCCATTGAAAATAGAGCGTCGCCTACGCAACTCGTGCAGAAATATACCGGTACGTGGATGGGACGTAGGTGTAAATTTTTTACCTCGATTAAATAGCACAACCTAGTAAAAATAAACATTGCAATATAATTTAATAATCACAAACGCCTACGCAACTCGTGACAAAAGATAAATATCTACTCGAGGTAACGGCGTCGTTCAGATGTAGTGCAAATACAAATTAAATGATTTTACTAGCTTTTGACCGCGGTTTCGCCAGCGTGGCGGTCGGATATTATCCCACAGGAAAACTAACATGATAAAACGTATCTAATGTGCTAACCTAGGTCATGGTCTATCCGTGTGCCCATCCAAATCCGTTCCGTCAGTTCGTTAAGTCGTGTAAAAGTGACAGACAGATAGGCTGGCAGAAAGGTTGACAGACAGACAGACCGTCAGGCACAGAGGCTGACAGACAGACCGACTGACAGACAGGCCAATAGACAGACCGACTGACAGACAGGCCGATAGACAGACCGACAGACAGAAAGACTGACAGACAGGCCGATAGACAGAGAAAGGCTGACAGACGGACCGACAAACAGACAGGCCGATAGACAGACCGACACACAGAAAGGCTGACAGACAGGCCGATAGACAGACCGACACACAGAAAGGCTGACAGACAGACCGACTGATAGACAGGCCGATAGACAGACCGACAGACAGAAAGACTGACAGACGGAACGACAAACAGACAGGCCGATAGACAGACCGACAAACAGAAAGGCTGACAGACAGACCGACTAACAGACAGGCCGATAGACAGACCGACAGACAGAAAGACTGAAAGACAGACTGACTGACAGACAGACCGATAGACAGAGAAAGGCTGACAGACGGACCGACAAACAGACAGGCCGATAGACAGACCGACACACAGAAAGGCTGACAGACAGACCGACTGATAGACAGGCTGACAGACAGACCGACTGCCAGACAGGCTAACAGACAGACCGATATGCAGACAGAATAAAATTACTAACGTATTTATAACATTAGTATGGATGTAGAAAGTTACCGTTTAAGATATACGCCCACGCAACTCACGCCGGAAGATATTATCTTCCCAGCACGTCGGTGAGACGTGCTTGAATGGTAACTACTCCCGATATGTTACGCATCTCTGCTACTACGTCAGTAGACGCTGATATATTTGTGATTCTACTTTATGTTGGCGATATATGGAGAAATGTGTGTGTCATTGCTATTTTCAATGCTGAATGAATATTTTATTTTATCTGAACTTTAGTGAAGGGCAGGGTCGAAGCCTTGAATATTTTATGATGAGGTATCGCAGACAATAAATATTGCTTTTAAAGGAAGGTTGATTTATTTTATCGTTCTTGTAGAAAAGCGATTTTATGTTCGTATTAATAACGTTATTTTTACACTAAGTTGAATTGTAATGCTGATAAGTCCGCGTTTGATACGCGGACTCTGTAACTCATCAATTATAAAGAGGTAAAATTCATGGATTTTTTTTGTACGAGTCTTATATCGTCCATTGCAGAGGTCTGGGGGGCCTAAAAAGGTCACTTTTGCAGAATCATAAAAGGATTACATAATGGACAGTTAACTGTTAAGTTAATCATATCAAATCCCATTGGTGAAGCATTTTTCAGTTATTTTTTTTTTGTCTGTGCTAAAATACCAATAAATCCAATCCAAATCCAATTTTAATTCCAATCTCTTTAATTGTATCTACGTTAGTGCAGCGAAAGAAAGAAAAATACGGACTGTCTTCGCCATATTATAATTCATAATGTTATCCATTTTATGATTCTCCAAAGTGGCCTTTTTAGGCCCCCCTTTTCCGTCGCCTTGCACAAATTATAGTGTAACGCGTCAGTACACGATCAACGTTCATAATCAGCTAGTAGTTAAACATACGCAATAAATCATCATCTTTGGCTATCCGTTACTTATCATTCAAACTAACCTCCAAGATATGTGCGACCCTTTCAGCAGCGCATACATGTTTGTAGGCGGTAATGTTCAGATTCCGAAAATTCTTTCACTAATGGGAAGCTACAATACAGTGTGAGTCTTCATAATGTGCACATAACGAAATGAGGGGGAGTCAATAGCTGATTCCCGGCACCCGTAGGCGCGGGCTTGCGGACGGAGAGCAATGGGCAGCTCGCCGCCCGGTAAGGACCAGGCCCGGGTCGACGGCGCGTTGTGTTCCACGCGCGCCTCAAGCAGATGTCAGCACCAACTGACGGGGTCCGCTAGGGCCGATGCCCGCCAGGGTCGCGGGTTGTTCAAAAGAGATACCGTGGCCCCTGGCACAGGCAAGTGAAGGAACACGGGTGGGTTTTAGTCAGTAAGAGTCTGACACTCCCTTCCGCTCCGCCCAGAACGGGAGGGGTCATTTGATGATTTCCCACCCAAAAAAAAAACAAAAAAAAAAAAAAAAAAAAAAAAAAAAAGGGAAACATAGCTTAATTTTATCGACGGAAAAAATATTTAAAAAAATAAAAAAATATTTAAAAGGATCTTTACCTGCTAAAGTATGGTGATTGCAAGGCCTTTCTTTAACAGTTGATAGGAAATGTTGTGATTGAGTTATAAACATCGTATTTTACGTTTAGAAATCTGATACGATGGAGAATAATTTAAAGTTATAAAAAAGAGTAGGTAATCGGGGCTTTTATTGAGTTATTTACAATTATTGTAAAAAATTATGAAAAAATATCAGATTTTTGTTAGAAAAAAAACCATAATTCTCAATTGAGGGCGATTGTTTACACAGGGGTCACAGCAGCGAACAAGAATTTTAATAAAACTTCTTCAAATTTTTTTTTTTTTTTTTTTTTCCATCGATAAAATTAAGCTTAGTTACCCTCATTTCGATATGTGCACATTATGAAGGCTCACAGTGTATTGCCCAGGTATTATACAATCTCAGTATATTGTATGTTAAAACAAGAAATAAGTCGCTACGTGGGCACAACGTATAGGTAGTCTATAAAAAAACAAAAGAACTTTCTTCCGTTTCTTGAAATTTGAACAAAATATTTTCTCCGCAATCCCTTTTCCCTTTTTCGCCACAGCCACAGCTTTACGACGCTTAAAAATTTAACGTAAATGACAAAATTTTAAACCTAGACCGCTTCTCCTATCTTACGCAAATCCTTTTACTCTTTAAGTTCGGAAGAGTTCATGATAATTCATCTTACAACGTTTTTAAGAGGCAAATAAAATACAGGATGCAGCACGTTCGAGAACAGTATTTTATTTTCTTTTGTGTTGCAGTTGTCTGCCATAACTGAGGCCTTGAATAAGTTACTACATGGTAATCGACCTCCATAAGGTGAATGGGTAGTGGTAGACCGCGAAATTCAATTTTTTTTTCAATTTGCAGGTCAGTGTCAGGTTGTATCTTGATCAAAATATGATTCGCGACAATAACAGGTACATATTTAGATAATTATAATCATTAGAATCATTAATACATCTTTCAGAGTTAGATTTCTACCATGAGAACCAATCTCTTATGGAAAAGTGCTTATGGTAGAAATGTAACTCAGAACGGCACGTTCTAGAACCAAAAATTCGAAGACATATGACATCTGCGAACCCGCAATGCACAGATTACTAATATGTAGCCAGCCGCAATGGGCCCGCGTGGTGGATTACGGTCCATTCCCTCTCTCACAGAAAGTAGGCCAGGTCCTATACCTGGCCTCCTTTCTGTACATGAATAATATACATTATCAATATCATCGATATCAATATCATAACACTTAGGTACTCACATTGTTAGTAAGTCCATGAAACATCTTTTCCTTTGTTTCTCGGGTGACCTGAAAACAGAAGAAATACATAAACAACTGAATACGAGTACTTAAGTCGTAAAACAAGAATAATGGGTATTCATGAAGGGTTCGAACCTTGGCGTCAGCACTTCTGTACGTACTGTAGAGATTATAGCCTATTTGGTGCTCACATGCAACCTCAGCTAGTCCGTTACAAATAGAAGGCACAAATACGAGACAAACATTAATTTAAATAAAGAATAAGAGAAAAATAGTAGACGTCAGATTAGGCTGACAAGATACAAGAGCAAAAATGTATTACACTTAGGACGATTTTTAGGAATAGATATTTAATTAATACGACTACCGGCCGTTTAATTGATTCCTCCCGGTACTGTGAGCTTGTAAACCTCTCCTAGTATCTACATACTTTACTTTTATTCGCCACGGATACAAAGACTTTACAATCACAATCTTAAGTCCTGACTGTTTTCTATGTTTCTATGGTTCAAAATCTATTCTATTTTTTTTTCGTCTCTATGGCAATGGTGCCGATATCGACAATTCTACCAATGTCAGACGTGATATGAAAATACGTGCAAAGAAAGGTTCAAAATCTAGTCGCAAACTCATCAGACTGTAAACGTTCCTCCCCCCCCCCCCCCAGTATTCTGACTAAGTACGGACTCCGTTTACAAAGAGGCCAGCTAACATTGAAATGTTTTCACCAAATTGATTTTTTACGTAAGATCCTAAGCCTATTATTTCTGGGATTTTAATGATGTAGCGCACATCATTAATATCCCAGAAATAATAGCATCATGATCTGAGGTAAAAAGACAATTTTAATGAATGAACGTCTTTGTAACTTTCTGGCATTTTCTCAAAGTTGCGGCCAGCGAGCGCTGCATTCAAATCGATCGCAATTACTTGGCTAATTAGTATTTTAAGATACCAAAATGAGAATTATTTGAAATAATCACAAAAAGAGACACCTTCAAATATTATATTGAACACTCTCCATGTGCCTAGCCTTTTCCCAACTATATTGGGGTCGGCTACGTTACGTTTAGATGACTGTTGATATGATAATCTTTTCGATTCTCATCCAAACTAAGTGGTTCAGACTTCAGACAGTTGGTTCTCTTATATTTTCCTCCTTTAAAGCTCCTTTCAGGCTTTAATGTTCCAACTACTGGGACACAGGCCTCTTCTCTATGAGAAGTAGTGGGCCATAATCCACCACGCGGGCCCAGTGCGGGTTGGTGGATGTCACATGTCTTCGAATTTTTGGTACTAAAACATGCCGGTTTCCTCACGATGTTTTCGTTCACCGTTTTAAGATCAGTGGTGATGAAATTAATCACACAAAGAAATGTGGCGACTGGGTTCTAACTCACGACATATCGTAAGTCGGGGTCCACTACTGAGCTACCACCGCTCTTTTTATATTTTTGCAAAGGCAGCATTAAATTAAAATTAATCTGAGAATACGTGGATGACCTATTATAGTCAATCTAAAAAAATATGTTCGTACATTGCATAATCCTCAAATTGCAAGTCCATCATAAAAATGAGTACCTAAATTTATGCATTAAAAACATAATGTAATTTCTTGAGTCAGTTAAAGTACCTAATACATCATTATTATGGAAATGAAAGCAGAGCGTCCAAAAAGCCTCCTTTATTAGGTAACAATTTTGTTCTAAACTGCTGAAAATAACTGAAACCTTTTTGTGCTATTTTCAGCCACGTCTGTCACGCATCAACCTCATCTAAAGATTATTTCGTATTAGACATGTACTTCACAATATTTTAAGACCAGACAGAATTCGGAACACCGCGCTGAGTTCCAAAACGGGTATACTGGATGTAGGAAAGAAGGCTGCCAGGCTTTTTTTTTTTTTTTTTTTTTGGGTGGGAAATCATCAAATGACCCCTCCCGCTCTGGGCGGAGCGGAAGGGAGTGTCAGACTCTTACTGACTAAAACCCACCCGTGTTCCTTCACTTGCCTGTGCCAGTGGCCACGGTATCTCTTTCGAACAACCCGCGACCCTGGCGGGCATCGGCCCTAGCGGACCCCGTCAGTTGGTGCTGACATCTCCTTGAGGCGCGCGTGGAACACAACGCGCCGTCGACCCGGGCCTGGTCCTTACCGGACGGCGAGCTGCCCATTGCTCGCCGCCCGCAAGCCCGCGCCTACGGTGGCCGGGAATCAAATGGGATTGGGCGGGTCACATCAGCAGCATGCACGATGATCGCTGAGATGACATGGACGCGAGCTAGTTCGAGATGGCGCGGAAACAGAGTTCCTGGAAGGATTTGGAGGAGGCCTTTGCCCAGCAGTGGGACAGTAAAGGCTAACAAAAAAAAAAAAAAAAAAAAACTGGACTGCGGTAAAAAACGTAATATAACTATCCAACAGCGCGCTAGGAGGAAAAGTCAAAGGAGCTGGGACCCAATACGTCATACGTCAGATGACAATTAAATCTTAAATTTTCCAACCTCTAAGTGTAGAGGTTGGAATTTTTTCTGAGATGAGTGATGGGTGCATCCAAATTATTCCCAATACCTTAATTATAATGATTAAAATCATCAATACAACCTCTAAGTTCATATTATAATCCTCAATTTTGTCTTGATCGGCTTTGGCCCAATTTTTTTACACGTGCCTCGAATATTGGATTGATTGATACCTTACTATTACACATTTACGCAATGCACGACAAGTTATCGTAAACGGAGATTTTTTATAAATAAACTAACTTCTGCCCGCAATTGCCCCGCGTCCGCATAAAATTTCTTGTTCCCCCAACCGACCCCGTCGCATTGCATCGCATGTCCGCTCTATTACTTCATTCTAACTTTTTTTTTTGTCGGGCTTCTAAGGGTTCTAACCATAGATATCCGAGTTCTAACGTAGTGTTAAATAGCCTTTAGCCTTCCTCAAGAATGGGGGCTATGATGCAAAAATCGTTTTTCAAATCCAACGATGGTAGTTCTAGAGATCAGCGCGTTCAAACAAAAAAACAAACTAACTCTTCAGCTTTACTATTAGTATAGCATAGAAAGATAGATATAGATTCAGTGGCGTAACTATAGGGTGGTATTGGGGCAAAATGCCACGGGCCCCCAGCCAGAGAGACCCAAGAGGGCCATGAGCACAGGAGGATCCTAACATAAAGACAGAAGCAGTCAGGCGTTAAATTTTGCAGGGGAAAATATGAAATGTACGCGGAAGAAGTCGCGGGAGACGTGCTAATAAAAAAAATACTATAACGTTGGTTGAGCTTCTTTACATTGAGGGAGGACCCCATCCCTTGAATTTGCCATGGGCCCCAAACGGTATAGTTACGCCACTGTATAGATTGAAATCCTAATCCCCAATATTCTAATGGAACTCGTTAAAAAAGAACCGATATAAATCGCCTAGTGTTTAAAGATAAGTCTGAAATAAATAGCCAATTGGAAAAAGGTCGCGGGGCGCAATCAGATCACCGAGATTGTAATCTGGAGCGGATTCTGAGCAGAAATCACATGATTGCATCATGTTTTATAGAGAAGCGATCGCGCCATGTAAGGGAGGGCGAACATGAGCAGATTGCTGAGGTACACGCGCTTCTAGTCTGCGAACGTTACAGGAGAGATGTTGAGAATGAGGTATATGGGCAAATGTATGTAGGTCGACGTTAGTAAAATGTTATAGAGTTCAGGATGCTGACGATATGAAGTAGTTACTGTATGTAACTAAGAAGAGAAATATTGGTGCCGATTCTGTTGTTCACAAACTAAACTAAATTTAAGTTCAGTGCATTTTTTCTTCCTATTTCAATAAGAAAAGGACAGAAGATAATTTTAGTTTAGTCCTGTCAAATTAATCAGCGCCTGACGTAAATTGATGTATTTTAGTAGGCAAGTTTTTAATCACGTCTAAACTTCTATGGAGTAGTGTCAGGCGTCGATTAATTTGACAGGACTGAACTAAAATTTATCTTCTGTCGTTTTCTTAACGAAATAGAAAGAAAAAGATGCACTGTACTTAAATTTAGTTTAGTTTGTGAACAAGGGAATCGGCACCATTATCTACTTTTGCAAAAACAATTTACCTGCTAATCATTTGCAGATAGTTTCTTTTTTTTTTCTCTTTGCCAACTGAGCCACTGTCGACTATTCTGCCAGCGTCATGTGGTGACGGTAGTGCAGCGAGATGAGCAGTCGAACTTATGCACTTTGTGTTAGTTAAGAGTTAGTAGCTGAAAACAGCGATAGTCAATTAGCTTCACTGCTTCTTGTACAAAATCGTTTGACATTTTGCATGACATTTAAATTGTTGACTAATTTTGAAACGCTATTTTGTTTGGTCACCTTCCTAATTTAATTTAACGTAGTTTTACCGTAGCACTCTAAACAACTGGTAGGAACACTAAACTAGCCATGCCATCAATCTTTTATATTTTTCGCATTTCAACCACATTTGGAAAAATGTAACTTATCACGATTTTCACCAAAATTCGATAAGCTAAAAGTAAATCAGTGGTGCACATCCGTCCTCAAAGTTAGTTTGAGCGTTAAATCGCAACCGAAATCACATTACAGCTAGCGACTCGGGAAACGTAACGTACCGAAAAAGGCTTCAATTTATTTGACACAAACGATAGGCCCGCTAACGGCTTCCATTTTCAACTTTTGTAGTGGATCATTAATCTTTTGAATCGATTTATTCTTCTTTTAAATCTTTATGCATTCACGACTCCGTTTAAAAGGTTGATTGACATTTGCATTAGTTGTATAGCGAGCATGGAAAGGAAATGTTATGTAATGGGCAATTTTTCTGATAGGGAAACATTATTCAGGATGGCCTTACAAAATCAAAATATATTAAAAGCTTCATTATTTAATAAATCAATATTTTAAATCCAGATATTTTTATTTTTCCATTAAAAAAAAAAATTTATAGTATTTAAAATATTGTTAATGTTATTTATAGTAATAGTAATAATAATAGTTTAAAACAATATTAAATTGCTTTCAAATAAAACCAACGAATTACTCATTTTCAAAATCACTATTTTTCCGTTTACCTATGATTATTTTAGGTAATTATTGTATTTGTAACTTTTACTTGATATTAGCGAAATCATCTGAGAGGGCCTCATAGAATTCTCGATGGTGTGTATACATACGCATTTAATTAATTTTGCCACTTGATTCCATAATAACATCCAACAGAACAGTGTTGCCAAAGTCAATTATTACTGTGGATTGCAATTTTTTTTTTTATTTTACCATTTAATTAATTATCTTCTATCATTTAAATACAGGATGGTCAAAAAGTCGTGGATCAAACGAAATAGGGAGATAAAGGAGGTAATTTATGTACCTTTGACGTAAGCTGCGGAAGAGATAACTAACTGGCTGACTGGCCGACAACGCACTGCCTGAAAATAGAAAAAGGTATTTCTCAGTAGGTAGCTAAAGATTTTTCGAAAATCAAACGGAAACTGATAAGCACAAATTAATCTACAGGTAAATAGCTATTACAAATGTTTTGTATTCCGGGATTTCTCGATTGTTGTCGCAATTCATATCATATTCATATACAGAATGAAATTTAGGTGCGACAAATCAAAACATCTAGTTTAACGTGTTATAAAGTAAATTTAGAGCATGTCATTAAGGAAAGGGATGCACATACGTGTGCGTAATCAAGCGATTTGACAACGTCGTCGTCGCGCGCCCCTTTTTTCGTAGGAACCACAGATAAAAGATAAGGAACGGTCAAAATTAGGTAAATAGGTACCTTGTGCAAATACCTACCGCTATGCGTTGCCAACTTGGTTCATGTTGTGAACTCTACCACATAATAAATAGTACAAGTACTCTGCGATGAATAGATTGCTTATCGGGCGCGCGCTAAAATTGATACTTTAATTTTATGAGATGTTTTGATAATTTGATAAAACAAACTGTTAAAAAAAATATAAAACGATAGTAAAATACTACAAAACAACAACTCATGACAATGTTTTAGTTTGCACTATAAATGACGATAATTACACGATTTTTTTTAAGAATTTAGATTTGGTAAATGACAAGTTGTAATGATTAGGTATGTAGCAGTTACTGCACCTCCTATTTCGATAAAATTTGTCGTATGTTTTCAATTTCACAATTTCATCCTGTATAAATAAACAACTTATAACTACTACATAATACTGGAATGTTCACAGATATGCTAAGAAAAATTATGTTTATGACCTAAAACAAAACACGATACAATAAAAGCAGCAGGATGTCTATGACAAAGTGTAGTTTTGTGCGTATTTATGTAATATATACTATGTGATTTTATAAGAAAATCTGAAGATGGACCTACGATTTATTGTTATTATCATAGATACAAAGTACGAAACTATCTGGCATATTATTTATATTTGCTTCCTTTCAAAATAATTGTCAGTACCTAATAATAAGAAGATCTGAAGTTTTTTTTTGGAGATCAACGACTGTTGTTAGTGTTGTTATCTACTTGAAGTGTGAGTTGCTAAAAACTGTTTTCTTATATTTATTTATGATGTTTCAAGTGACTACAATAAGGTCGTTGACCCCACAATCCCCCAAATCACACTAATATTATAAAGGCGAAAGTTTGTGAGTGTGTGTGTTTATATGTTTGTTACTTCTTCACGCTCAAACGGCTGGACCAATTTTGATAAAATTTGGTATGGAGGTAGCTGACACCCTGGATTATATAGGCTACTTTTTATTTCGATATTCCCACGGGATCGAAACTTATGCGGGTGAAACCGCGGGGCACAGCTAGTAATCAAATACATTTATTATTTGTTTTATCATGTTAGACATGGATATCCATCTCGCCAAGTTTAGCTAGCTAATTTAAAATAACCCTATATAGATTTAATAAAAATCAAATCGTTTCGTTTTAATAATATTACTTACTTAGGTGCAAACAAATTCATAAAGTGATTTAAAAAATTCAAATAAAATAGGTACCTACGCTTTCGTACCTACGACTTTTGTATCTTATTTATATAACTCACCGTATGTTATTCCTTTAGTAAACGAACAAAACAAAGTAGACAAGTAGGTATATGTAAGCCATCTTCAGTATAATTCCTATAGCAAAAAATAAACGACTGTTTACCCTCAAGGGTGCAGCATTCACTGATCCCCCTGTATTCTGATAACATCGTGCTGAGTAAATCTGATTTCCCTAAAGATTAAATACGGAGGAGGTCAAACTGCAATCAATGTGAACAAAATTTTACAGTATACGTAAGGCAACAAAAGAGATAGGTATGCACGATCGTCGGATATAGTTGAAGTTTAGTAAGAAACCGATGGATGTTGTCGACTGAAATTTAATTTGATAAATGAGCTGTTTGTTTTCTATTATTAAAATTAAATTTTATTCGAAAACATCCATCGGTTTCTTACTAAACTTCCACTATATCCGACGATCCCGCATACCTATCTCTTTTGTTGACTGTACCTACCTATCATATTGATTAAACATTCCTGTCTACCTACTATAAACTAAAAAAGGGCAAAGAAGTTCTACAGAGGCAAAAAATGTGTCAGGTGGACTTCTGGTTGCTTCAATATAATTTTGATAATCCTGTATGTTTCAGTAATTTATGCGGCCTACATAAATGTCCTTTCTTTGGTATTTTTCGGCGAATCGTTAAACTTCCTAAGTTCTGAGTTAAGCTGCACCATTACTGACAAATGCGTGCACTGACTGGACAGGTCCACAAGTGTTTGTACAAACCTACTTACAGAAATAAAATAATTTATCATTATCTATGAAGGTAGCATGGAAGCAGAAATTTTACTAAAAAGTAGGTATTCAAACTTTTTCATATGCATAATTGTTATTGTCCCGAAAAAAGAGAAGCTGAAAAAATATTTCAAAAACCCAAACATAAATTGGATCTAAGATATGTTTAACTATTTCTGCGTGTTGTGTTTAATCTTACAGCAAAACCAACAAGAACATAATTTAGCAACAAAGAAAGAAAAGCAAATAAAGAATAATTTAGTTAGTTCTCTGGGCCAGCACAGCATTATTCAAGTGTCATGATGATTAACGTTCTGCTGCGGCTGCTGTGCAGGTGGTGCAGAACCAAATAATATGCTAGAGTTTCTGTTTGTTTGCGTAGAGAATGGAATGTTTTTTTTGTACTATATTTACCATAGATATCCGATATTTACCGTACATGTTTGTGTAACTTATACTTGTAGCGGTTTCTACAACGCCACATGCGAACAACGCGTCATACTGACGTCACGCAAAATCCTGCATCGCGCAAGCAGAGTTTACCGCGCAACTAGCATACATACAACGGCCGACTTGAATCATTGGGCAGTTGCCCGTCAGACACAACACCCGTCTGGTTGGAGGATCCTCCCTTTTCTATGGAGTATGAGTGAACTTTACACCCGGTTCCTCATACCTCTATATGCTTCTCGGAACCTTTTGAGCACCTTATTGTTCATTTAAATTATATACAGGGTTGTTATCAACGCGCAAACTGATATCATGAATTCAGCACATGAACAGGATTTCAATAACAGGTGAACAGGTATTCAGGGAAGAAGTCGTGCCAAGATGTATTTTTTCAGAAATCTTCGAGCGATAAGACAAACTTACCTACTGTACAAATATTATACCGAATCTATACTTATAAATATTATAAGCTGAAGAGTTTGTTTGTTTGGTTGAACGCGCTAATCTCAGGAACTACTTGTTCGAATTGTTTTTTTTTTTTGTGTTGGGTAGTTCATTTGTTGAGGAAGGCTACAAGTTTTAAGGCTATAAATCTACTGTTTCATAGAAAAGTAACTACGCGGGCAAAATTTAGGGCAAAGCTTATATATTTTTTTTTAGTTAGGCGAAAAATTTTCTACGCAGCAGGGCCGTTCATGTCCCTGCCACCTGTATAGTGATCATTTTTTTTAAATACCCATTGAGCTGTGATTAGGCGGGCAACATTTGTTTCGGTGTCGCGATCGCGGTTATTGTAAACGATTGAAATACGAAACGCCGAAGAATGCCCGGTCTAGTCCGTACATAAATACAGAACTGAAATCAACAATAAATTATCTTAATCAAGTTATATTTGTTCAAACAAATATTAAACTTTTCACAACACAGCTTTTCCAATAAATATTTTCTCATTTAACTCGACAGGCCAGTTGTAGAAAAGAAAAAGAACATTTCACAAGAATCGAAGTTGACAGTGTGTTTATACAACATATTACTTTCTTCTAAGATTAAAAGATCGTTGACTCTAAGATATTATTTGTCCTTCACAAAATCAATAGTTTAACAAGCGAATTATTGGTTTATTCAGAATTGAAATGAAATGTACATAAATAACAACTTAATTAGCGTCGAAAAATTCATCCACATCGCTGTCGACTGGTAATGTACGAGTAGGTACCCTAGAGACTGGTAGCATTACCACGTTGTATGGCAATGCTTAGCCTCGGGCCAAGGTAAAAGCTAGCCCTTGGGTCACGGGAAGTGTCAACCGGCCACTCACGATCAAGTTCACCGTCAAGTTTGCAGCGGACTTGAAGCCGCGTCCAGTAAACTTGAACGTGTATGGCTATGGGTTTGCATGATAAGTAGCCAGACACCATCAAGTTTACTGGACGCGGCTTCAAGTCCGCTGCAAACTTGACAAGTGAACTTGATCGTGAGTGGCCCGCATTCGAGAGACCATGAGCACGCGGACCCGACCCGAGGTTTTTTTTGAGTTAGTATTCTATATTTTACTATGATGTTTTAATTAGTTTAAAAAAAAAAGAAGTGTCTCTGCAAACTTACTTTTTACTTACATTTAAATAAACTGTCTTATTAAGCCAAACAAAGATTTTTTTTTGCGAAAACTATCTATGTAAATAAGTTATTAACTAGGAGTATGAAAGAATGACAAATGATAATTGCAAACAAAAGGAGTACTGGTCGCTTTGCCCCAGATTGTCTGAATGTCTAGATAAATAAAGGTCCAGTCAGTCCCACATTTTTGTCCCTCATAAAATTGGGTCACACTCGAACACGGAACGACGCGGCATTACGAAAAGAGACGAATAAAACTGTACTTAAGGCGCTTTCTTATAACATTGTTCAATCTCGACGAACTAGAAACGGTTATACGTGATTTCAGATAAAATAGAGTCCCTTCTTTTGCATAAAAAACTTATTGCAGATAGCTATTGGATTTTCCCTTTAGGAATTTCTAAGCAGCAGTCCGGAGTCTTGTGGTTCGTCCCCTTTAATATCAAACATAAACATAACTGGCGTAGTGTGAGTGCTATACATTGATTTTTAACTATCCGGACCCAGGAGTAATCATGAATTACAATAATTTTCTTACATTCTTAAACTTAACGTTTTGTTTAGAATAACAAAATCAACCGATGTTGCAGAGAATATTATGAATTTACGATGACTTCGCGTTCCTATTATCTTACGTGTGTAATGCCAATAGAACACACTGTCAAGTAAGCGAAGCCGTCGCAAATCTCACAAGTCGAAACCATTTACTCGGGTTGATAAAAATCGCAGGTAACATTTTGCATCAAAATGTCCACCTTCATGCGACGGGCCTGCGATTGAGTATTTTCACGGTCGATTTTAGTGATCCGCCACATGACAAAAGTCGAAACCTCTACTTTGAAACTTGCGATTTTAGTCACCTGCGGCCTGCGGCTGTTACGCGGCGAAAATCGTCGCAGCTATGAACAAGAATATTACAGAAATATACATCTTCTATAAACAGGCACGTCTAACACAGGTGGAAGATAACTGAATTGTTTTGTCCGCCGTTGCCGCAGAATGTCGAGAGCTCACTAAACTAACTTTAATCCTTCGCCACACTGCAAGCGGGGAGCGTGGATGGGAGCGACAGAGGCAGCTAAATACACTATAAATACTGTCGCACAAGCTATTTTTGCGTTCCGATCAAGTCTGTCCCTTGCTGCCCTCTCCCAGCGACGCCCTAAGCCGAGATCCGTACCCCACAGGGGGTGCCATTAGCGTGTAGTCGCTTAATTTATTGACGCAAATCCGGTTAAGCAGACGACCACCTCCTAGGTTGAACTGCGAGATGCCAATCCCAAAAAAAAAATTTGCGTTAGAGCAGTGGCGGCCCAATGGCAACTTCCGCGACTTTAGGCAATTTTCAAATGTGAACTTCTTTTCGAACTACTTATCTTTCTCATTTTCAACATTAGCTACTGCTAATGCAGTTACCTATGTTGTCAAAATTTATTATTATCATTGAAGCTGTTAAAGTCAGTTTATTTTGCAACTGTTAAAACCAAGTAAGCAGTTTTTTTAATGTTTATTGTAGAAGAATCAAATATTTCTCTATTCTTGATTTCCACATTCCTTTTTTGTGCTGCTTGTGGAGCAGTGGTGGGTCATTGGTTTCGGCCGCGACTGACGAGTTGTAGGTTGTGGGTTCGAGCCCAGGCAGGCACTTTACTATGTGTAATTTATATCATCACCACTGCTCTCAAAACGGTCAAGAAAAACATCGTGAGGAAACCGGCAAGTCCTAGAACTAAACCTTTGAAGACATGTGACATCTACACTGGGATGGCGTGGTGTATTACGGCCCACTCTCTCTCACAGTAAGGAGGCCTGTGTCCCAACAGTAGGAACATTATAGACTGACAATGCTAAGCTACCAAAGTACACAGGCAAAAATACTAATGTTTCCACAACCCTGCCAATATTCATTTTTATTGTGTGCGAAACCACTTTTTGAGCTTATAGCATACAGAGAGCGATGAAAATAACTGACAACTCAGTACACTGACGACATTGTTTAAAAGTAGTTGCAAGTGAGCTGCCTATACAACCAAACAACTTATTCGACTGTACTTATCCAGTGAGTGGTTAAGAAATAGCCGCCAGCCGAGCGCATAGCGGTAGTGGTTGACCGTGGAACCGCGATCACCCAAGGGACCTGTGTTGTAATGTGCTGTTACCGCCATGCTTTTAGTGTGATATTTCCTTACAGCGTGTCAGTACAAAGAGAGGTACAGCTCTAGATGTTGGTGTAAGGTGTAAATGGACAACGTTAACATGTTATCGAATTTTTTTGTTAGTGCTTTGTTGGAGGGAATTCCTACAGTTACTGACATTATAACGGGGGGACTCTATTGGGACGAAGAAATAAAGCCGACGGCCGAAAATGTTCGTTACACTGATTTATTGAAATATTTTATTTATTTATTATTCTCAACACAACTATCTTTACAGGTTACCCCAAATCGGTAGCGTGGTCTTAAACAATATTTTTTTCATTACAGCTTATCACATGTAAAGTAATATATAATCATCATCATTTCAGCCGAAAGACGTCCACTGTTGGACATAGGCCTCCCCCAAACACCTTCGTTATTATATATAATAATATAGTTTAATATTTAATAAAAAAATATATATATATTTACATATTATTTCCAATAATGCTGTGGGTGCAGAATGCTTGGGTGACCGTGATTCCGCGATCACACATGGGATCTGTGCTGTGATGTTCTATTACCGCCATGTTTTCTTCTCTCTTCTACTTGAACGTGTCGATATCGTTTTGTGAGGGACTTGTAACACCTTTTTTCTTAGGAACTAAACATCTATCGATATGAAAAATGAAAATAAAAAAATTCATTGATAGCACCATGACAGTAATCATTTTGACAAAACAGTAACAATTGTGAATAGGCCATTGAAAAAGACCGTAACATAACGCCAAGTCATCAATCTATAAATAGGTACTTTCATTGATATTTTCGTATTGTTCATGCCGGCGACAATAAGCCGAGAAAGAACAAAGAAAGTATGTTGACTTGGCTCGCGAGGTTGTCAACATGTGGGATGTGGATTCAGCGATCATTATGCTAAAAGTCGTAACAGTCAATGGCTTAATAGCCAAAAGACTCAACCAACACGTGAGGAGACTCTCGTTGGGCGGCTGTATCATGGGCTAGACAATGATGATAATGATATTAAGCCGAGAAAGAACAAAGAAAGTATGTTGACTAGGCTCCCGAGGTTATCAACATGTGGGATGTGGATTCAGCGATCATTTTAATAGCCAAAAGACTCAAACACGTGAGGAGGCTCTCGTTGGGCGGCTGTATCAAGGGCTAGACAATGATGATAATGATATTAACGCGCCACAGGGCAAAGTACTTCGGTAACCCAAGTACCCTCCGTAAGACGGTCAGTAACATCAAGCCGTTGCTGGCCTTCCTTGAGTAGCTGGGGTGGATCGAATAATCAATTTCCCCACCCATACGCAAAATGACGTATTTCACATTGGGCACCCGCTTAAATGGCACCTGAATGAATGCACCTGACACACAGCGGCACATTCACTCAGGTGCCATTTAAGTGGGTGCTCAATGTGGAATACGTCTGCAAACAAAATACGCGCGTTGACGTGGACTTGCGGGCAACAGCCCGTATTACCTATTACGAAATATTACCTACTAACGCGCCTTCTATCTGACGCCGACCTTACCCCGCCAACATTCCCTCTACTCCTCCCGTTCGGCTCACTGGCTCCGTCTAATGAATCTCCCGCTCTCTGTAAATAAGGCTTAAGTGAGTTATCAGCTTCGACCACGTTACCTTGCCGACGCTTTTTGTTTGACGTTACATGTGTTTCCTTTCGGGGATGTTTTGTTAGCTGAATGCTACAGGTTACAGTGGCTTTTTTTGGGAATGTAATATTTATTACGTGGGCAAGTGATATTTTTTGTTGGGGGCTGTTTAGGTAAGAGCTGTTGGTTTTTCATTGTGATTAACTAAGGGACCACCCGCAGTTGTCCATTAAACACAGCCTGTGCCTAAGATTAGATAAAGGAAACGCTTGGGATAAAATTATGGTCATCATCATCAAATAAATATAAAGCAAGTAATTAACATTTTTAATCTATAGCTATAAACAAATAAATAAAATTGATGTCCGTTTCTAATGTCAAAATAACAGCTAATATGAAAGTACTAGCTGCGCCCCGCGGTTTCATCCGCGTAAATGTCGATCCCGTGGGAATATCGGGATAAAAAGTAGCTTATATGTTAATCCAGGGTGTCACCTACCTCCATACAAAATTTTGTCAAAATTGGTCCAGCCGTTTGAGCGTGAAGAAGTAACAGACATATAAACACACACACTCACAAACTTTCGCCTTTATAATATTAGTGTGATAAACGCTACTTATAACAAAAGAAGCAATTGTTTATCTGTTTGTTCTGGCTAATCTCCGAAACAGCTGCACCGATGTTAACGGGACCTTCACTGGCAGATACTCGTAGCTGATGTTACTTATAAGGAGTAATTTTTATTTTAGAAAGATAATTATTTATGAGACACATTATTTTATTGCAAAATGGATCTGCTCTTGACCTCGTTCACGCCTGATGGAAAGCGATGAATAAGGTCTTTGATGGAACGAGCCCCAGAGCTAGCATGACCGGAGACATTTTATCCACGGGGAGAGGACAAAATACTATTCCCCTCTGTCAATTTTGCTCGAATCGCGAATTGAACGCCGGTGTATTTTTCGCTCGATTTTCTCCCTTTCCGACGACAACACTAAGTTCCAGTAAGCACGAAACATTTTTATATTACAATTAATTATATTTTCTCCAAGAGATATACCTACTTAAACCCACCATCTAAAGACGAGGACAAATTTCTCCCTTTGTTATGTCAAAATATCTGTCATTTTTCTCTTCCACTAGTCGCCATGCTACAGGCCCGGTGAGTATCCACGTCTAATGTTAAAAAGTGATATAATTCTCTTTCCCCTTGTTGCCGTGCTTTGGCAGGTGGATAAAATAATTTTATCCTTTGTCAGTGGAAACAACCGGTGGACAAAAGTTTTATCCCCAGCCCAAGCTAGCCCTGCAGAAGAACATTATTGTTTTCCGACATCAACGCGAACGAAATCACTGTCAGTTAGTTTAGATAAAATGATCCATTTGATTAACATTTACTCAATATTGTGGTGTTTCAGTTGTCATACAAACATCAGTATCAATTGAAGATTTTTATCCGTGCTTACTGTTACAATATTTTTCCTTTCTTTATTTTGCACACTTCCTCTTCCTCATTGGCAGAATGATTGACATCCGCTTTGCTTGCCACATTATTAAGAAATACATAGAATAGACTACTTAAAAGCCAGTCCTATTGTCAGTTTGCTCGAATAGCATGTTATGAGTAAGTAAAATGTTGTCATTATTTCAAGACTTCTAATGTTAAATATTGGAATTTTATTGTCCTACAATTACCATAAAGTATGCTCATGCCGCCAGCGATACAGGTTTATCCTAGTAAAAAGGCTAGTTTGGCAGAATCATAAGAAGATAACATTATCAATCATAATGGACAGTCAACTGTTAAGTTAATCATATCAAATCCCATTGGTGAAGGATTTTTCAGTATTTTTTTGTCTGTGCTAAAATACCAATCAATCCAATCCAAATCCAATCCCAATCTCTTTGATACCTAAGTACGTAGTGCAACGAAAAAAAGAAAAACACGGACTGTGTTCGCCATATTAAATATTCATAATGTTATCCTTTTATGATTCTGCCAAATTGGCCTTTTTAGGCCACCAGGCATCTAACATTATATTTCTAAGACTTTATGTAAATAATAATATTTTACCAATTCTAAAAATCTATAAACTTATAATAAATCTGTAGAAGTGAAAATTCTGTACATTGAAAATATCAAAAAAATAAATGGCAGGTTTTTTCGAAATTCCACCCCTAAGAGGGTGAATGAGGGGAGGGTGAAATTTCACGCGGACGAAGTCGCGGGCAGAAGCTAGTACTGAATAAAATATTTATTATTACACTCATCTACAGCAGTATAACATAATCAGCCAGTCGATTTAAGCCTGAAATTGAGGTTGTTATGTTTTTTTATGATTTAGGCCAGTCCGTAGGCAGTGTATAACCGGAACCGTTCCGGCACGTGATCGTCCCGCTAACGAGTCGTCTCCGGGGGCCGTACTCGATGTCAACAATTAGTTTAGACACAAGAGACGGAACCTATTATCATACAAAATGAGGCTAGGAAAAATGTGAACGTGTTCTTGTAATCTGATATTATGGAATAAGGCTCAACTCACACCAAAAGAGCGTCGAAGCGCAGCGAAGCGGAGCGCAGTTTCAGTGTCATATGAATTTTAACTTTATTTTCATTACTGTAATACTTATAATCGCAACCGCTCGGTAGAGAAGGCTATTCGCCGGAGTTCCCGCGGCGCGGCTGCGCCGCGGGCATCCGCGCGACTCGTTCGAGTTTCTCATGCGATTTATATGACGAATTAATTCTCTAAATAATAAGAAATCAGTAGGTTATGACGAGATCTCTACAATTGTGATAAAATCATGTGCAGAAGCACTCTCTCCCATTCTATGTCATCTAATAAATACATCGTTAACAAACGGTGTCTTCCCGGATAAATTAAAAATTTCCATAGTCAAACCTCTATATAAGAAAGACTGCACACTGGATATTAATAATTATAGACCCATCACTCTTATACCCATACTGTCTAAAATTTATGAAAAAGTCATGCACCATAGACTACGTGAGTTCTTGAACAAAAATAAAATAATAAAAGAAGAGCAAAACGGCTTTCAAAAAGGCAAGTCAACAACACTAGCAGCTTTCTCTCTTGTTAAGTCTATTACAGAAAATATTGATAAAAAACAACCTGTAACTGTTGTCTTCCTTGACATGAGTAAGGCGTTTGATTTAGTAAATTACGACAAACTGTTAGATAAATGCGAGCGCTATGGCATTCGGGGTCCGGCACTAGATTGGCTCCGAAGCTATCTCTGCGGTAGGACACAATGCGTAGAAGTGACTCGTATAAACAAAAATTTGACATCAACAACCTACAGATCTCACTTTAAGGGCAATCAGTCAGGAGTACCACAAGGTAGTATATTAGGACCTCCTCTATTCCTCCTTTATATAAACGATTTACCGAATTCCACCAATCATAAATGCGTGCTGTTTGCCGACGATGTCTCAGTGATTGTACCTAGCACTAATAACACTCAAAATCATGAAAAAGAAGTACACGAGACAATAAATGACATAGTTGGTTGGTTAACACTAAATGACCTTAGGGTGAATTTGTCCAAAACAAAATATGTACATTTTAGCAACTACAATCAAATTAAAAAACATAATTTTAACATTACATTCGAAGAAGAAAAAATAAATAGAGATGAAAATATTAGATTTCTTGGTATTACCTTAGACGAGCACTGCAATTGGAAACGACATGTAAATACGGTATGCAAGAAACTTAATAGATTTGTTTACGCTTTGAGACAGTTAAGGAAAACAGTTAGTGAGACAGCAGCTCTTACTGCTTATCACGGCCACGTAAGCTCCATCTTAAGGTGCGGGTTATTGTTATGGGGCAACTCGACACACATCAGTAGAGCTTTCATTATACAGAAAAAGTGTGTCCGAGCTATAAGTAACGTCGGACCTTTTGAGACATGCAGGCCGCTTTTCAAAAAACTAGGAGTACTTACTCTTGTATCTATGTACATAATGGAAATTGCGATGTTTATTAGAAATCAATTACATTTATTTGTTGACAGTGATAAAAACCGTAAATATATTTCAAGAGACCCTACGAAATTGGAAATTCATACTTCTTGTAGAAGCGCATTACATAGAAAGAATAGCTATAGGATGTCCATCAAAGTATACAACCATATTCCACGTCGGTTGAGAGAACTTCCCTTATATCAGTTTCAAAAGCAAATGAAATTATGGTTAATAGAGAATTGTTTTTATACCTTAAATGAATTTTTTAACTTTAAGACTTAAACCCTATAAAATAATTATGACCTATTTTATCTGTGAACTTTGTATTTTATTGTTCCTGTAACTGTAAATTTTCGCATGCCTCCTATAGGCGAGATATGTAAAGCACTACTTTATTGTAACACCAATTGTACCATTTCTCTGGCGAAATAAATGATTATGATTATGATTATGATTATGATAATAAGTATTATAGTAATGAAAATAAAGTTAAAATTCATATGACACTGAAACTGCGCTCCGCTTCGCTGCGCTTCGACGCTCTTTTGGTGTGAGTTGAGCCTAATTATTGTGAACAGGAAAAGAGGGTTTGACAAAAATATGATGTTTTTAAGCTGGATATCGCTTTATAATAATTATATAAATGATGTAATACGTAACCATGTATTACTTGCTTTCCTTCTTTCTGCTGGTAGCAATAGAAGTAGCTGCATAGTTTAGTCAAAGGTCTAATTACCTCCCTAACAACATTAAGATCATGATTATCATCATCTGCCTAGCCTTTTTCCAACTATGTTGGATTCGGTTCCAGTCTGACCGGATGCAGCTAAATACCAATATTTTACATAGAGCGACTGCCTATCTGACCTCCACAACCCAGTAGAAAATACGATACCCCTTGATAAGACTGGTACGATAAGACACAATCACCAATCTACCTGCCAAGGAGACAAACCATTGATATAGACATCCCTAAGCAGTATGACTTGCTGCCGTGTTTTGGTAAATCCCATGCTCAAGGATATTTACCGGCCTCGTATGTAAATTCCTCTTTAAACAGTTTTCAGTAAATTTTCTTAATTGTCATACCCCGGAAACGCGACTCCATGTGTTTTACATTTATACATACCTACAGTGTTCTGTAGGTATGTATAAATGTAAAACACATGGAGTCCAAACTCAAAACGACCTCAAACGGTATTAAATTGTGACATCACTCGCTACTTCTCCTAAATGTTCCCTTTTATGGATACATATACACGTCGTATTGTCTTTAGACTTGTCGGAGAACACTTTGAAGTGCGGAATCCTTTTTTCTCGTATGTCTCCTGTGTTTTTTTTGGGATATAAGTGAGATATGAAAACCCTACTTTCTACTCAGGTTGACTGATATGTTTTTTTTCTCTTTACTATTTACGTGGGTGATAAATGTTTTCTTTTTTTAATTTGAAATGGGTTTGCTCTTGACTCTAGTCTAGGTCAGAGGTGACAGAGACAAAGTCCACGATGGAGTGAGTGAGTGTTTATTTCGTAAGCTTAGGTTTGTACTACACTTTTACACGTCAATCATATTTTAAAAACTAGATGAGGTCTGCGTCTTATCTGACTACTCTGAAAAGAAAGGCCAAAAAAAACTCAGAGGTCTCAGTCTCTTTTAAAGTCCAGACATAATCTTGGTCAGATCATGTGAAGACCATTTAGATTGGTGTCTGAAATGGTATTTTTAGGAATTAACTACACAGATTTAGTTGACCTGTCCAGTCAGTGCACGCATTCGTCAGTAATCATGTAGCTAAACTAGCAACGATTAGACGAACAATACCAAAGTAAGGACTTTTTGGGTAGGCGCAACCCACATAAGAAAAAAAAAACATGTCAATTCACTAAGTACCTTTAACTAGGCTGAAATGTATACGATAAAAGTACGGGTGGCATTTAAACACACGACCTCTTATTCGCCAGTCAATTTCAGGCAAGTTACTAACGATCTCTATTTACTTTTATGACATGTCCGTACTTAATTAGACAAACAGACAGTAGAAGACTAAGTACTATTAGTTATTCTGTGGTAGAAGTCAGCTGGCTGGGTTGCACGCAAGAAGCGGCGAACCGGGTGTTGTGGCAGAACTTGTGATAGAGAGGCTGTCAATGAATTCAGCTGTGAAACTGTGAACACTGCAAGTCTCAATTGACGCAGGCACAAACTTGCCCAATTGCACACAAACCACAGAGATGGTACAGTCGACAATAGAGTTAGATATAGGTACAGGCAAAATGGCCATCTTTCCACTATGCTAACAATGTTTTATTGTGTGCTTACTAAAATAATAACATATTAAACTTAAGAAATGTAAATACATTACGGTCGCGAATCATACTTTGTTCAACTTGTAACCTGACACTACCTGTAAATTGCAAAAAACGTAACAAAATTTGAATTTCGCGGGCTACCGTGGTGCTTCCCCCTTAAACAAAAGAAAAAGGATGTCGAAGATTTGACTACTCAACACACGCATAATGAGTACCTAGTGGCAAGCTGCATATTTAAATACTGTCGTAACCAATTCAAGCCCATGCACTTCCGGGCGCCGCCGCGTACACCTTCCCTCTCGCTTTAATGACTATGCACTAGATGCATAGGAGAGAGACAGCGATATTGCAACTGCGACGCTCACGCCGCACGCGCGTCTGACGGAGTTAGTAGACGGATAGCCAGCCCGGTAATCGTACACGTCACGAACCGCCGCGCGCGCCCGAACTCTGACCGGCCCGCGCTTTCTTATATCGGTTTATATTATTTAAATAGTTCCCGTGACCGTAATTTTACAATATTAGTGTACCCTTTACCCCTGTTACCTTGATTATACGACATTTATGTTACACCAGTGTTTGATTCCAATATCCACTGCAAACCAATACGTTCACAATTACGAAAAATGGCGTCCCAACTGTAGGCCGAATGCCACAGTTCCTGTGAAAACTGTAAAACTTTTAGTGAAAAGACTTAGTGTGTGTATAACTGTGAACATAATTTTGTGATTGTGTAACAATGCCGAAGACACGGAGTAGGCAATCCCTCAGTGGTTCGCATGACGATGAACTCAACGACAGCGTCACGCTGTCTCGCGATAACTTTACCGCTCTGCTAACAACGATTCAGCAATCCAATGCGGACATCTGTGAGCGTATGTTAGAGCGCCTGTCGACAATCACGTCGCCTCTGACCGCTCAGTCACCGGCGCCAGCGCCGAGTGCGGCAGAGAAGACCGGCAATTTCTCACGATGCTCGTCCAGATTTTCCGGAGCGGCGAAGGAAAGCGTCGAAGCGTTCATCGATGCCATTGAAGCATTTAAAGAATGCACAAACATCTGTGATGATGTCGCTATTCGAGGCATGTCTATGCTACTTACCAGCGAAGCAGCAACCTGGTGGCAGAGTATCCGCGCGGAGGTCACATCCTGGAAAGATGCAATACAATACCTTCGTGATGCGTACGGCGATCGCCGTCCTGAATACAAAATATATCGGGAGTTATTCAGAGACGAGCAGGGTGAAAACGAACGAACAGATATCTTCGTAGCGAAGAGTCGAGCCCTCCTAACACGCCTACCAGCAAACGACCTGTCTACCAAGGTACAACTTGATATGATTTACGGCCTATTACACCGAAAAATCCGTAAAAGATTACGTCGCGAAGAGGTCAGTAATTTTTCCGAGTTGCTATCGAAATCTAGAATTATCGAAGATTCCATAAACGAATCGCCCAAGCGAGAATCGCAAAAGGCCGCATCCATTGCTCCGAGTACGAAACGTACCGAATCCCAAACGCCTACTCAGCCCGCAATGAACAACGCGCGAACATCGCACTCCGCTGCAAGCGTGAGACCGGCGCACGGGGCACTACGCGGCGACGGCGGCGCTCCGCCCTCCGCCGCGCGCCCGCAGGACTCGCACGCGCAAGTTCCGAACGAGACGCGCGCACAGCGCGCATCGCACGCGCGTGCCACCGCCGCACGCGATGAACACGCACCAGCTGCAGCGTCATCTAAACAACAGCGACCGTTTTGTGCGTATTGTAAACACTACGGACACCAGCGCGACCAGTGCCGTAAGTTGGCGGACAAAGGTGAGTCAGCGGTTGATTCTAATAATTCGGTTTCGTGTTACAAGTGCGGATCTAAAAATGTTACTCGTGAAACTTGCAAAAAGTGTAACAACGAATCAAGTTTTTATAGTGTTGATACTACTCTGCAAATGTCGGGACCACAGTTCACTCAAATGCAACAGTCTAAAAATCGTGATCGTAATGCGGGTTCCGATTTGTATAATCGCGAGAAGTGTTTTGATAAACATTGTTGCGAAAATTTGAAATACTCTAATATTTCGCCTTCTTCTTGTTATAAAAATGTTGATGATGTTTGTTGTGTCGTTCAAGAAAATAATAACTGGTCGCGTGATAGTTCGAGTGAGCCTGCGTACAGTCAAGCGGAAATATTTAATAATAATAATTGTTATTCTCTACAGAGTAATTTTTCGGCCATCGATTTGTCGAACGATCACATGACCAGCTGCGAGGTCGATAATAATAACGACCGTTTTCGTAATTTTTCAGATAATGATTATTATTGTTATGATGACGCCCTTAATGTAGAAGAGCGTAAGGGCGAAGTTTGTATTTTTTCTGGAAATAATAATTTTTGTTATAATGACGTCCACATTGCAAAGGGACGTAAGGATAATTTTTGTGATTATTTGAAAGATGATAATGTTTTTAATAATAATTCCCTCGCCGAAAAAGGGCATAAGAAACATTTTTGTAATTTTTTGCAAAATTATTTTTCTTGTTGTAATGATGTTTCTAAGAATGTGTTAAATATAAATATGGTGTGTAACGACACATGTGTAGAGAACGCGCGCGCCGGTAGGAGCTCCGACAGAAAAGTTTTGCGGCCGATTTTTGATATCAAAATTTTAGACGCGTCGGGGACCGCGTTAGTTGACACCGGTGCCAAACATTGTATTGCGGGTCATACACTGCACACCCTCCTCTGTCGAAGGGGACACCCTCTTGAACCGGCGCGAAGACGTATTAAGCTAGCCGATGGACACGTCCGCGACGTAGACGTGCTCATGACTACTCTTGACGTGCACTTAGAGGAGAAGGTCATTAGGACTCCTTTTCTTATTCTCCCTGAGGCGCGTAACAACGAAACGTTGCTCGGCATGGATTTCTTGTTTGCAGCCGAAGTAGTAATGGATTTTTCTCGGGAATGCTGGTATTTCTCTAATAACAGCCGCGTTCAGTACATAATGCGTTTTGAACCCTCCTTATCACCAGAGCAGTCTTGTTCCTCTGCGGACGTACTCAGGGACGACGAAGGTACATTGTTGAACCAACCTGACCGGAACCTGCTGGCGCAGATCTTGGTTACCAATACGGATATTTTCCAGCTAGGGGGAGAGCCTACCCCGTTTGCTGAGCACCGTATTGATACAGGTGAGCATCCTCCTATCTATGTACCTCCGTACCGATTGACCCCTGCCAAAAAGGAACTTATGCGTCAGGAGATTGAGAAGATGCTGAAGGACAACATCATCGAAGAGTGTGAGTCCGCCTGGTGTTCACCAGCTCTCCTGGTTCCTAAAGCGAACGGCAGCACCCGCTTCTGCGTAGATTACAGACGCCTAAACGCCGTGACCAAAACCGACCATTACCCGATGCCTTTGATTGATGAATTGTTACAATCAACAAAGAGAGATTGCTATATGAGTACATTGGACCTGAGATCCGGCTACTGGCAGGTTAGTGTAAACGAACAGGATAGAGATAAAACCGCATTCATTAGCCCATTGGGAACTTTTCGCTTCAAGCGCATGCCCTTTGGTCTGAAAAACGCTCCGGCGACCTTTCAACGGCTGATCGACCGTTTGCGCTCCTGTTCATCCCTGGCCAATGTGACAATCCTCGCCTATTTAGATGACCTGCTGATCATTTCTGAAGGTTTCCAGCAGCATCTCCAGGATCTCCAGGCTGTATTCAGTCGGCTTCGCGAATTCAAGCTGCGAGTCAACCGGGAGAAGTGCGTTTTTGCCAGGGGAAGTGTCAAGTATCTGGGACACGTAATTACCCAACAGGGCGTGTCACCTGACCCTGAAAAGGTTCAAGCTGTCCTAGACATGAAAGAACCATGCAACTTGAAACATCTACGGACGTTTTTACAAACCTGTTCCTGGTTCAGGAAATTTATTCCGAATTTCTCCTCTGTAGCCGAGCCACTTACAAGACTAACAAGGAAGCAGCAGACCTGGACTTGGGATTCAGCTCAGACTACTGCTTTTAACGAGCTGAAACAACTTCTTACCTCAGCGCCCATCTTAACCCAGGCTGACTTTAATCACCCCTTCGTGCTCCGCACCGACGCGAGCAATTATGCCGTCGGAGCTGTTTTACTCCAGGGGGAGGACAAGGGAGAAAGACCCATTGAATACGCCAGCCGTCTCCTGAACGCAGCTGAGCGTAACTATTCTACAACCGAACGAGAGGCCTTAGCAGTAGTGTGGGCAGTGGAGCGTTTTAGATGTTACCTGGACGGACATCCGGTGATTATTGGTAGCGATCACCAACCACTTCGTTGGCTGAGGACGCTAAAGTCTCCCACAGGTCGTTTGGTGAGGTGGGCCCTCAAGCTACAGTCATTCGACATTCAGTATCAGTACACCCCGGGGAAAGCAAATGTAGTGGCAGATACTCTGAGTAGGCCGATATGCTCTCAAGATACTCGCGACAGTTGCGGTATTTGCTCAGTGATAATCGATTTACCCACAAAGAGTCCTGCAGAGTTAAGGCGGGAACAGCTTGCCGACCCGGAGGTTGACAAAATCATCAAAGAGATGGAAAGTCCAGACGAAGTGGCATCTCGTAGATGGACGGAGCGCGGGTACCTGTTATCACAAGGAGTACTATATCGGTATAATCCCGACTCCGACAGCGAGACTCCTCAACTTGTTATTCCAATTTCACTTCGTCCCGAGATCTTGAAAGAGTGCCACGATTCTCCTCTGGCGGGACATTCTGGAATCGATCGTACTTACCACAAGATCGCCCAGTCCTATTATTTTCCCGGGATGCGAAGAATCGTTACAGATTATGTGAAGGCCTGTGTCGATTGTCAGCGATATAAGGCTACCCATGACAAACCCCCTGGACTACTACAGACGCCCGTGATGCAGCAAAGGAATGAGGTCCTAGCTGTAGACCTTTTCGGTCCCTTACCTGAAGGAGAGAACGGTGAGAGATGGATACTTCTAGTTGAAGACACCGCCACACGTTGGGTTGAGCTCTACGCCCTTCAGGAAGCGACTGCTGAAGCCTGCGCCCGAACTCTTACCGAGGAATACTTCCTCCGATACGGCGTACCGCGCAGAGTCATATCTGATAACGGCGTACAATTTGTCGGGGCTGTCATGCAACAATGTATGTTCATCTTAGGGGTCAAACAAAACTTCGTGCCACTTTATCACCCGGAGGCAAACCCCGCCGAGCGTAAAAATCGAGACCTCAAGGCGCAGCTCTCACAACTCGTGGAGAATGACCATTGCTCTTGGCCTGCGAAACTCCCAGTGATTCGGTTCGCTATGAATAGCGCGGTATGTAGAACTACTGGTGCCACTCCCGCATATCTCATGTTTGCCAGAGAAATGAGGTCCCCCACAGAAGCTCGTCATGATTTGAGGGCGATCCTCGATAAAGAAAATTTTGTTCCCCAAATTACTCCCTACCTAAGATCTTTTATCAACTCTTTATCTGCAATTCGTGAGCGAGTCGAATTACAGCAAGATCAATCTAAGAGGGTTGCTGATCAATCCCGTCGACCTAGTCCAACGTACGAGGTCGGAGATAAAGTTCTGGTTCGGTCACACGTACTGAGCCAAGGTAGCAAGGGTCTCACCGCTAAATTTGTGCCCAAACGGGATGGACCGTATGTTATAACGGAGAAGGTTAGCCCTACCACCTATCTTATCTCTCCAATAGGGAACTCTGAGGAGTCTTTAGGAAAATACCATGCACAGGATTTAACACCTTTTGTAGACAGTGGTACTGGAAGCAACGTACCACCTAATCCTGTAATTCCCAAGCGACGTCGTGGACGCCCGAAGCACAAGGGCAAAGAGCCAGTCCAGGAACGAGGGCGTTCTCCTAGACTTGAGGGGGAGTCTGTCGTAACCAATTCAAGCCCATGCACTTCCGGGCGCCGCCGCGTACACCTTCCCTCTCGCTTTAATGACTATGCACTAGATGCATAGGAGAGAGACAGCGATATTGCAACTGCGACGCTCACGCCGCACGCGCGTCTGACGGAGTTAGTAGACGGATAGCCAGCCCGGTAATCGTACACGTCACGAACCGCCGCGCGCGCCCGAGCTCTGACCGGCCCGCGCTTTCTTATATCGGTTTATATTATTTAAATAGTTCCCGTGACCGTAATTTTACAATATTAGTGTACCCTTTACCCCTGTTACCTTGATTATACGACATTTATGTTACACCAGTGTTTGATTCCAATATCCACTGCAAACCAATACGTTCACAATTACGAAAATACTCTTTTGTTTTCTAATAAGTAGGTACAGAGCGGATATCTATGGTACAGAGTTACAGAATGTTCTGAAGAAGAATTTTCCAAACTATCATCCGATATAATGAATGTTACATCATTCGGACATTCAAATAAGGGTATTCGATGAGGTGGAAATTCGATTAATTTTAGTAATTCGATATTACCTAGGTGAACTTTATCTAGGTGTAAGCCCACGTTCGAACAGATGTAAAAATACCGCGGCGGGATTTTATCGCACATTGGATTTTGAACTCTCGGTGTTGAGTCGAGCATTGAGAATCTAACAGAGCGCCTCCCAGTGCGCCAAAAAAAACACATTGTTGGAATTTGAACTCTCGGCACCAAGCAGTGCGTATAAAATCTAATGCATGAAAAAAAATCGCCGCGGGGAAAACGCGTCCGTGTGATCCTGAGCTAACATTGTTGGGTAGGTACTAGCATAATCACAAAAACACCTAATCCCTCTTTTACTTACAGATTAAAAGGAACCAAGTAAGGGCTCCAAATTACAAGAGCTTTAAATAATAAGCCACTTAAAAACACGATAAGATTTATCATGAACCTAGACAAAGTAGTTACAACAGTCGTTTCTTTCATCTGGTTTTCTTTCACGTCTCGTGTTATCTTTATAAATAATCAAAGACCCTAAGTGTCTACTTTCTTAATGTGATGTCATAAGTAGATATGGTCCAGTTTTTGTTCCGTTATTTTTTACACAATTCCTACACAAGCGTAAGCATATAATCAGCCTATAATGTTCCCACTGTTGGGACACACGCCTCGTCTGTGTGAGATGCTACTCTGTGATGAGTGGGCCGTAATCCACCATGCGGGCCCAGTGCGAGTTGGTATATGTTTGTCACATGTCTCGTCACATGTCATGACATGTCCAATTTTTGGCTCTAGGACATGCCGGTTTCCTCACGATGTTTTCCTTCACCGTTTTGAGTATGTATAATTCCTGCATAGACATCTTTTTAGGGTTCCGTACCAAAATGGTAAAACGGAACCCTTATGGTGAGACTCAGTCTGTCTGTCTGTCTGTCTGTCACAGCTGGATATCTCAAGAACTACTAATGCTATCAACTTAAAATTTGGAATAGTTTTAGGTGACATTTGTACAACTATTTTGCAAATAAGAAAGAAATAAAAATATATGTATATTTTTTGTGATGTTTTTCTGAACACTTGCGACATCGTTTTGTCGAATGGCATTTATTACCGTTATGATTAAAAATGCAATTTATACAACAATTATGTTGTTTGAGGGTTTTAAGTTTCATTTCATTCGACAGTTCAAGGAATTTTTCGCAATTGTATAAATTATGTTCAGCAAAACAAAGAGGGCATTTGACTCCCGACACGTGCATGGCTTTCGTATTAGGCTGATTTGCTTTATAATTATGAGGGTGCTGCTTTGCTGTATAATTATCAGGGTGTCACCTACCTCCATACAAAATTTTGTCAAAATTGGTCCAGCCGTTTGAGCGTGAAGAAGTAACAAACATATAAACACACACACTCACAAACTTTCGCCTTTATAATATTAGTGTGATAAACGCTACTTATAACAAAAGAAGCAATTGTTTATCTGTTTGTTCAGGCTAATCTCCGAAACAGCTGCACCGATGTTAACGGGACCTTCACTGGCAGATACTCGTAGCTGATGTTACTTATAAGGAGTAATTTTTATTTTAGAAAGATAATTATTTATGAGACACATTATTTTATTGCAAAATGGATCTGCTCTTGACCTCGTTCACGCCTGATGGAAAGCGATGAATAAGGTCTTTGATGGAACGAGCCCCAGAGCTAGCATGACCGGAGACATTTTATCCACGGGGAGAGGACAAAATACTATTCCCCTCTGTCAATTTTGCTCGAATCGCGAATTGAACGCCGGTGTATTTTTCGCTCGATTTTCTCCCTTTCCGACGACAACACTAAGTTCCAGTAAGCACGAAACATTTTTATATTACAATTAATTATATTTTCTCCAAGAGATATACTTAAACCCACCATCTAAAGACGAGGACAAATTTCTCCCTTCGTTATGTCAAAATATCTGTAATTTTTCTCTTCCACTAGTCGCCATGCTATCTATAGGCGGGGGGTGAGTATCCACGTCTAATGTTAAAAAGTGATATAATTCTCTTTCCCCTTGTTGCCGTGCTTTGGCAGGTGGATAATAGTAGATTATGCACCGAGGGGCTAAAGTTGTGTCTTATGTCACGGGCGTCATATTGAATCTCGAGCGCAATGAAGGATTCGGGATTTAACTCACGAGCGAAGCGAGGGAGTTAATACAAGAATCCTGAATGCAGCGAGGGATTCAAGCTAGCCCAAGGCAAAAAAAAACCTTTAGCCCAGAGGAGGATACTCTACTTTTTACACCTACTGTGAGAAAATAATAGCCATAGTACGAAAAACAAAATAGAACTGGTTCCGAAATAGACTTGACGCCTTTCGTACTTTTCCATTTTTGGAAATTGTCGTAGGCTTTTATATAAGTTTCCTTTGACTTTTCCGGCAGTAAATCATTGGAAATATTATTAGCTTCGGTTGTAATGAATTCAGGAGTACAATCACTTTCATCACTCGACATTTTATAATACTTTGTTGATAAATTTAAAGTTTAAATGCCAAAAGTTCGCGCCTTTATTGCGTCTACCAATAAGTAGCCAAGACACGATCAATTCGATAAAAAAAAAGTCTCTTCTACGGTTTTGTCGTGTGTGTCTATTGATATCACTCTCATGGAAGTGGCGTTTGTGTAAACTAAGCTTTATACAGGGCTGGTAGAATGGTTTTGGATGATTGTCTGTACTTATGCATTTTGAATTTAGAACGTCATTGGAGACGCTCGTGAAAATAGAGTATTTTTGATAAAATGTGATAAATCGACTGTAGTATATATAGGATTTATTATTTATTTATTTATTCACAAAATCCACAGCAATCTTTGCGCAGTTTACTTAAATTAACTAATGTTACAGCCAATTACTATTACGGTATTAGGGCGCGGTACGGTATTTGTTATTATCAATGTCAGTTTTAATGTTATTCCATTCTTTTTTAAAAATGGTTCGTAGTTATCTAATTATTGTTACAATATTATGTCTTCGAAAACATGGCAACGATATGAAGTAGCAGTCGTTATGATTTTGTAGGAAATCGAGAATATCATCCACGCGTAGTAAGGGTATCGAGAATATCTTTCCTCTTTCTGGCACCAAAGGGTGTTTGTTAGTACTATACTGCCAATTTAGCTGAGCATCTGAGATTCCAAATTCAAATCACATTATTGACCAGTGGGTCATAATGAAAACCAGTACAACATTATTGACCGGCTGTGCCCCCGGCCACTAATGACTCACTTTAGGTTAAGGTTGCTTGACATATAATTTGACATTTTCGAGCAGGTGGTGTGAAAAATAATTTTATCCTTTGTCAGTGGAAACAACCGGTGGACAAAAGTTTTATCCCCAGCCCATGCTAGCCCTGCAGAAGAACATTATTGTTTTCCGACATCAACGCGAACGAAATCACTGTCAGTTAGTTTAGATAAAATGATCCATTTGATTAACATTTACTCAATATTGTGGTGTTTCAGTTGTCATACAAACATCAGTATCAATTGAAGATTTTTATCCGTGCTTACTGTTACAATATTTTTCCTTTCTTTATTTTGCACACTTCCTCTTCCAGTTCATTGGCAGAATGATTGACATCCGCTTTGCTTGCCACATTATTAAGAATACATAGAATAGACTACTTAAAAGCCAGTTCTATTGTCAGTTTGCTCGAATAGCATGTTATGAGTAAGTAAAATGTTGTCATTATTTCAAGACTTCTAATGTTAAATATTGGAATTTTATTGTCCTACAATTACCATAAAGTATGCTCATGCTGCCAGCGATACAGGTTTATCCTAGTAAAAAGGCTAGTTTGGCAGAATCATAAGAAGATAACATTATGAATCATAATAGACAGTCAACTGTTAAGTTAATCGTATCAAATCCCATTGGTGAAGGATTTTTCAGTATTTTTTTTTGTCTGTGCTAAAATACCAATCAATCCAATCCAAATCCAATCCCAATCTCTTTGATACCTAAGTACGTAGTGCAACGAAAAAAAGAAAAACACGGACTGTGTTCGCCATATTATATATTCATAATGTTATCCTTTTATGATTCTAACATTATATTTCTAAGACTTTGTAAATAATAATATTTTACCAATTTTAATACTGAATAAAATATTTATTATTACACTCATCTACAGCAGTATAACATAATCTGCTAGTCGATTTAAGCCTGAAATTGAGGTTGTTATGTTTTTTAATGATTTAGGCAAGTCCGTAGGCAGTGTATAACCGGAACCGTTCCGGCACGTGATCGTCCCGCTAACGAGTCGTCTCCGGGGGCCGTACTCGATGTCAACAATTAGTTTAGACACAAGAGACGGAACCTATTATCATACAAAATGAGGCTAGGAAAAATGTGAACGTGTTCTTGTAATCTGATATTATGGCATAAAATTGTTGTGAACAGGAAAGAGGGTTTGACAAAAATATGATGTTTTTAAGCTGGATATCGCTGTATAATAATTATATGAATGATGTAATACATGGTTACTGCTTTCCTTCTTTCTGCTGGTAGCAATAGAAGTAGCTGCATAGTTTAGTCAAAGGCCTAATTACCTCCCTAACAACATTAAGATCATGATTATCATCATCTGCCTAGCCTTTTTCCAACTATGTTGGAATCGGCTTCCAGTCTGACCGAATGCAGCTAAATACCAATATTTTACATAGAGCGATGCCTATCTGCGATGCCTATCTGACCTCCACAACCCAGTAGAAAATACGATACCCCTTGATAAGACTGGTACGATAAGATACAATCACCAATCTACCTGCCAAGGAGACAAACCATTGATATAGACATCCCTAAGCAGTATGACTTGCTGCCGTGTTTTGGTAAATCCCATGCTCAAGGATATTTACCGGCCTCGTATGTAAATTCCTCTTTAAACAGTTTTCAGTAAATTTTCTTAATTGTCATACCCCGGAAACGCGACTCCATGTGTTTTACATTTATACATACCTACAGAACAGCCCGCGGGTACCAAACTCAAAACGACCTCAAACGGTATTAAATTGTGACATCACTCGCTACTTCTCCTAAATGTTCCCTTTTATGGATACATTACATATACACGTCGTATTGTCTTTAGACTTGTCGGAGAACACTTTGAAGTGCGGAATCCTTTTTTCTCGTATGTCTCCAGTGTTTTTTTTGGGATATAAGTGAGATATGAAAACCCTACTTTCTACTCAGGTTGACTGATATGTTTTTTTTCTCTTTACTATTTACGTGGGTGATAAATGTTTTCTTTTTTTAATTTGAAATGGGTTTGCTCTTGACTCTAGTCTAGGTCAGAGGTGACAGAGACAAAGTCCACGATGGAGTGAGTGAGTGTTTATTTCGTAAGCTTAGGTTTGTACTACACTTTTACACGTCAATCATATTTTAAAAACTAGATGAGGTCTGCGTCTTATCTGACTACTCTGAAAAGAAAGGCCAAAACAAACTCAGAGGTCTCAGTCTCTTTTAAAGTCCAGACATAATCTTGGTCAGAAGACCATTTAGATTGGTGTCTGAAATTGTATTTTTAGGAAATAACTACACAGATTTAGTTGACCTGTCCAGTCAGTGCACGCATTCGTCAGTAATCATGCAGCTAAACTAGGAACTTAAGGAGCTCAACGATTAGACGAACAATACCAAAGTAAGGACTTTTTGGGTAGGCGCAACCCACATAAGAAAAAAAAAACATGTCAATTCACTAAGTACCTTTAACTAGGCTGAAATGTATACGATAAAAGTACGGGTGGCATTTAAACACACGACCTCTTATTCGCCAGTCAATTTCAGGCAAGTTACTAACGATCTCTATTTACTTTTATGACATGTCCGTACTTAATTAGACAAACAGACAGTAGAAGACTAAGTACTATTAGTTATTCTGTGGTAGAAGTCAGCTGGCTGGGTTGCACGCAAGAAGCGGCGAACCGGGTGTTGTGGCAGAACTTGTGAGAGAGAAGCCGTCAATGAATTCAGCTGTGAAACTGTGAATACTGCAAGTCTCAATTGACGCAGGCACAACTTGCAAAATTGCACACAAACCACAGAGATGGTACAGTCGACAATAGAGTTAGATATAGGTACAGGCAAAATTGCCATCTTTCCACTATGCTAACAATGTTTTATTGTGTGCTTACTAAAATAATAACATATTAAACTTAAGAAATGTAAATACATTACGGTCGCGAATCATACTTTGTTCAACTTGTAACCTGACACTACCTGTAAATTGCAAAAAACGTAACAAAATTTGAATTTCGCGGGCTACCGTGGTGCTTCCCCCTTAAACAAAAGAAAAAGGATGTCGAAGATTTGACTACTCAACACACGCATAATGAGTACCTAGTGGCAAGCTGCATATTTAAATACTCTTTTGTTTTCTAATAAGTAGGTACAGAGTTACAGAATGTTTTGAAGAAGAATTTTCCAAACTATCATCCGATATAATGAATGTTACATCATTCGGACATTCAAATAAGGGTATTCGATGAGGTGGAAATTCGATTAATTTTAGTAATTCGATATTACCTAGGTGAACTTTATCTAGGTGTAAGCCCACGTTCGAACAGATGTAAAAATACCGCGGCGGGATTTTATCGCACATTGGATTTTGAACTCTCGGTGTTGAGTCGAGCATTGAGAATCTAACAGAGCGCCTCCCAGTGCGCCAAAAAAATCACATTGTTGGAATTTGAACTCTCGGCACCAAGCAGTGCGTATAAAATCTAATGCATGAAAAAAATCGCCGCGGGGAAAACGCGTCCGTGTGATCCTGAGCTAACATTGTTGGGTAGGTACTAGCATAATCACAAAAACACCTAATCCCTCTTTTACTTACAGATTAAAAGGAACCAAGTAAGGGCTCCAAATTACAAGAGCTTTAAATAATAAGCCACTTAAAAACACGATAAGATTTATCATGAACCTAGACAAAGTAGTTACAACAGTCGTTTCTTTCATCTGGTTTTCTTTCACGTCTCGTGTTATCTTTATAAATAATCAAAGACCCTAAGTGTCTACTTTCTTAATGTGATGTCATAAGTAGATATGGTCCAGTTTTTGTTCCGTTATTTTTTACACAATTCCTACACAAGCGTAAGCATATAATCAGCCTGTAATGTTCCCACTGTTGGGACACAGGCCTCGTCTGTGTGAGATGCTACTCTGTGATGAGTGGGCCGTAATCCACCATGCGGGCCCAGTGCGAGTAATATATGTTTGTCACATGTCTCGTCACATGTCATGACATGTCCAATTTTTGGCTCTAGGACATGCCGGTTTCCTCACGATGTTTTCCTTCACCGTTTTGAGTATGTATAATTCCTGCATAGACATCTTTTTAGGGTTCCGTACCAAAATGGTAAAACGGAACCCTTATGGTGAGACTCAGTCTGTCTGTCTGTCTGTCTGTCACAGCTGGATATCTCAAGAACTACTAATGGTATCAACTTAAAATTTGGAATAGTTTTAGGTGACATTTGTACAACTATTTTGCAAATAAGAAAGAAATAAAAATATATGTATATTTTTTGCAACAAGGACTGAAAGGGGGTCTAAAAAATTCGAAGTGGGGCTACTAGGGCATGTGGGGTATCATATGAAAGAGCGCAGTTTTCACATTCTCAAACATTTTTTCTTGTTTTTTAAGCCGCATAGTTTTTGACTTATGATGAAAAATGTAAAAAAAATACCGTTCCTCCCCCCTTATCTCCGAAGTTTGCAAAGAGAAAAATCTGAAATAATTCTATGTGATAGAAGTTTATGTAAAGATAACATGAGGTTTTTGCTGTGTAAAGCATTCATGCAATATAGTGTGATGTTTTTCTGAACACTTGCGACATCGTTTTGTCGAATGGCATTTATTACCGTTATGATTAAAAATGCAATTTATACAACAATTATGTTGTTTGAGGGTTTTAAGTTTCATTTCATTCGACAGTTCAAGGAATTTTTCGCAATTGTATAAATTATGTTCAGCAAAACAAAGAGGGCATTTGACTCCCGACACGTGCATGGCTTTCGTATTAGGCTGATTTGCTTTATAATTATGATATTTCCGATTACTTAGAGATGATGTTGAAGGACTGGCTTGCTGATGAGATGGCTGTGATTTTGGTATATCTTGTCGTCGACGAGATGATTCCAAACTAGTGAACTTGTTTTCTAAGAACTCTAAAAAGTCTTGAAGCACTGGCAGTTCTCTAGTGTTCTTTAACGACTCTATGTAATCGGAATATGATTCACTATCCAACTTGTTCGATAAAATATGAACGAGCAGAGGGTCCCACGTGCTAATATTCAAACCCAGGTTTTTGATGGCGTGAAGATTCTCTAAAGTGACGTCATGTATTTTTTTAATCGCTGAATATGATTGCTGCTGTATGGTGGGAAGATTCAGGAACCCATTGACGTGGGATGTAAATATGAGCTTCTTGTTTTCAAAGCGATGGTTTAGAATCTCCCAACAGACAATATAATTGTCGGCGCTGATAGGTAGGTGCTGAATCAAACGCTCGGCTTCCCCTTTCACCTTTGCTTTTAAGAATTGCATTTTTTGAGCGTTTGATAATGCGGTTGTTATATAAGGATAAAACGAAGTCTCTAAATAGCACACTTTTTCAGAAATCATCAACAAAAGTAACATTAGTTCCACTATCGGTCACGAGATGGCACTTACATAAAACTGCAATATTCTACACCGCAGTGCACAGTGTTAAAATTCTCTGACGAATATAGGCCTCGCCGATGAAAATTTAAAAACATATGATGGTACGGAACCCTTGGTGAGCGAGTCCGACTCACTCTTGCCCGGTTTTTTTCTTCGCAACCAAAAATGCGATATTCTGTAACTCAGATAACTTTATTTACTAGCTACATGCGAAGACAAAGCAATTTGCGTGCGAGCCCGATTGACGGTGATGTATGAATATAGATAGATTACCTGTTGAACTTATAAGCCTGGCGAGCGTCTAATGGCCGCTATCGATCGTCCGAGTTAAACCGGTAAAACACACGAGCTCAGGGAATTGCGGTTTTAAGGGGAATAGTGTGGGGAGTTACTGCATTGAAAATAGCCTTTCAATTGCTGTATTTCTAATTTCAATTAAGAACAATGGAATTTAAAAAAATGCATTTATTTTATTAGGTTCTAGGTCCTCCCTTGTCATTTTCTATATGTACTTAGGTCAATGTAGCTATAAGCGACCCTGTTAGTGTTAGAACATTTTCTAAATAGATTGCAAGAGCAGAGGTAGGTATTGGTTGCTTTGTGACTATTTTTTTGTACTTATGTTTATACAAGCCGTGTGCCTGACGGGATTTCCAATGGGCAACTTCACGGCATTGTACAGTTTCTTTACGTACGGCGTATAAACCGCACCACAGAAAAACGTGTCCGTCAACAAGCTTCCATAGTGATCCATACAACACTGACGACCGTGCCTACACACGGCGAATAAACCGTCGTTTTTCACGGCAAGAAAAACGTGTGTTTATAAAGGGCCTTAAGGGATGAGATCATAAAACGATAATATAACTTACTTTAACAGAAGCACAAAGGGAAATTACTAAGTTTTAAAATTACGAAATGTCATAAGTATCTACAAAATTTCATCCTCTTTTCAACCCCCTTACGTCATTAATTTGTAAAAAACAATAACACAACAAACTTTTACTTATAAACAGAAGTCTAGGCACCAACTTTAACGTTTCTAACTTAAAAAATTACGAACTTTCATACCAACTTACATCCTCTTTAATTTATCCCTTATATACCCGCCGCCGCAGCCGCCGCGCCGCCTAAACCGGTAGCTCTTAAAAGGACCAGCGGTCTAGTTTAGCTGAGCGTTGTCTGTCAGTAAATGAATGAACGAAATCAAGATTTTTTATAAGTACAAGTAAAACCTTCACTGGGGAAGACATTTCCTAAAGATACGTAACAGTAAAATTAAAGGTTCACCCTTGTTTGGTATAACAACGTTTCGTCGAATGTTACTAGTTCGAACAACGTTTAAGAAAATAATCAGTTTGTATAATATCGATTAACATAATTTTCATTTCATCGAATATTTATTTGCGATAACAACATTTGCGCTATTGATCAAAAGGTATAATGTTCATTTGATGTAATGTTCAGGTGGTATAACATGTATTTTATCGAATATTCAATTGGTGTAATGTAATACGTCGACATAAGATGCAAGAGCGAGCGAAGGGCACCCCGAGGTTCGGTTTGGTTAGGTTACTTTAAACCCTTTACACAGAAATAGGAGCCCCGCGAAGCGGGGCTACGTCGACATAGGATGCAAGAGCGAGCGAAGGGCACCCCGAGGTTCGGTTTGGTTAGGTTACTTAAAACCCTTTACACAAAAATAGGAGCCCCGCGAAGCGGGGCTACGTCGACATAGGATGCATGAGCGAGCGAAGGGCACCCCAAGGTTCGGTTTGGTTAGGTTACTTTAAACCCTTTAAACAGAAATAGGAGCCCCGCGAAGCGGGGCTACGTCGACATAGGATGCAAGAGCGAGCGAAGGGCACCCCGAGTTTCGGTTTGGTTAGGTTACTTTAAACTCTTTACACAGAAATAGGAGCCCCGCGAAGAGGGGCTACGTCGACATAGGATGCAAGAGCAAGGGAAGGGCACCCCGAGGTTCGGTTATATTACTTGAACACACACCACAGACACACACACGCTTCGCGGGGCTCCTATTTCTGTGTAAAGGGTTTAAAATAACCTAACCAAACCGAACCTCGGGGTGCCCCTCGCTTGCTCTTGCATCCTATGTCGACGTAGCCCCGCTTCGCGGGGCTCCTATTTCTGTGTAAAGGGTTTAAAGTAACCTAACCAAACCGAACCTCGGAGTGCCCCTCGCTCGCTCTTGCACCTATGTCGACGTAGCCCCGCGAAGCGGGGCTCCTATTTCTGTGTAAAGGGTTTAAAGTAACCTAACCAAACCGAACCTCGGGGTGCCCTGGGGTCAACTGAATATTTGATACAATCTTTCGACTAAATCATTATTAGTCTAGTGAAACATTAGTTTAAATAAAATTAGTGCATGTGAAAATTCGGTCAAATGACATTATTTCAAAGAAATAAATATGCTAAATAAAAATCTACCAATTAATTATTCGGTCAAATGAATAATTATACGAAATGACTTTATTGTAACTAAAATTAGCCGAAGCGATTTTCGACAAAACGTTGTTATACCAAACAAGGGTGAACCAAAATTAAAACTATTGCAACACAATTCAGAACTTAATCGATAAACTACCGATCGTTGAGGCACCTCATAATTATCACATAAACAAAACAAAGCATTTAAGTTATTAAATGCTAGTTATTAAACGGAAATAGAAATAATAAACACTAGAAAAACACGCTTTTATAAATGCACGTAAAAATAAAAAACAAACACGACTATGATACGATATTCTATCATGGAATGCCAGTGCCTATCTTCTGGCTCCATCATCAGATCAGTTCGACAGTACCATATTATTGTATTGTCATCAGAACTACATACAGCTGTCAATTTTCATTACGCTACGACCCTTGGAAGATGGTTAAATTAGTTACCTTAGAGTCCATTACATAGTTAGTTACATACAGGTCGACCTAATAAAAGCGTGTTAAAAAAAATGAATACCACAAAAATCATATTTTATACCAAAATCAAATCTACAAAATAATGATGACAGATATCGAAAATGATTTGAGCATCCAACATGGCGGACGAGTAAACACATAATTCACTTTATTATTTTGTTTTTCTCACAGCTACTTGATATCGTAATGTATCGCCGTCGTCTGTATCAATGGACTCTGCCCTATTTTATAAGGCCAAAAACTTACAACATGATTTATGCCTAAAAATAGTCTGGGAGATTTTTTCTCATGACATAAGACGAGATAAATTGGTTGGGCGGATTTTTCTAGAAGGAAAGACTGTAATTTAAAAGAAGCTTAAGCCTAGAAGTTGACTGCGAACAGCAATCAAGATAGGCATCAAAAGTAAAATGCTAAATAAACTAGACGTTCGTTTGAACGTAAACACATATCTTTATCGAACAAATAGCTATAGAAAAATCTGACAATCAAAGAAACCGTGTAGGTATGTATAAATCAGTTCTCAAGGCTCAAAATCTACTTACAGTCTAGCCGTCGAGAGAATGCGTTCCTAACACGCGAAACGCGTATTCGTTTATACAGTGTGAGTCTTCATAATATGCACATATCGAAATGAGGGAAACCAAGCTTAATTTTATAGACGGAAAAAATATTTAAAAAAATCTAAAAAAAAAAAAATTGTAGCATTTTTAAAATTCTTTTTCGCTGCTGTGACCTCTGTGTAAACAATCGCCCCTCAATTGAGAATTACGTTTTTTTTTTAACAAAAATCTGATATTTTTTCATCAATTTTTACAATAATTATAAAATTACTCAATAAAAGCCCGATTACCTACCCTTTTTGATTGCTTTATCCTATCAGATTTCTAAACGTAAAAATACCATGTTTATAACTCAATCACAACATTTCCTATCAACTGTTAAAGAAAGGCCTTGCAATCACCATACTTTAGCAGGTAAAGATCCTTTTAAATATTTTTTTATTTTTTCAAATATTTTTTCCGTCGATAAAATTAAGCTATGTTTCCCTCATTTCGTTATGTGCACATTATGAAGACTCACACTGTATAAAACGGACGGGCGCCTTAAACGCATTCTCCCGACGACCGGACTGTAGAATAGAATACTCTATATTATGTACACCTTATAGTATATTACAGACATAAACATAGAAATATTACAAAGGGTGACACAATGGAAACGTAACAGCATCCTGAAGGTAATAGGCAATAAGTTAGACAGCCCACTAGTGTGGAGCCTCACCCAGAGGACTAAGTCTCTCTTATTTATTAGGTACTAACATAGTTTATAAGTTCATACTAACAATATAAATGTAATGTAATGGACCATTGGTTATCTGAATAAATTAATTGTATATATTAATGGGCGGTCTAATCAACTTGGACTGTAATTAAAGTATTAGATAAACAAATTTACTGACAGACAACACTCAACCTGACTTAGCGTAAACTGCTGCGTCTATAGAAGCATAAAACAAATTACGTACAGGAGTTCCTTATACAGGAACAACTTTTACTAGGGAACCAACTCTGAAATCACGAAAAAATAATCAGCTGTTTCATACATTTTGGTCAAGTAGGTATTGAACTTTGGTGTGAAACAGCTGATTCTTTTTTCGTGATTTCAGAGTAGATCATATTCATGGGTAGAACACCCTGTAAAAATTTGGATGTTGATAAAAAATCTTCCTGTATAATACCGAAAGTCGGCACTGGAAGAATTTATGAAAATTCATCTCCTAATTCTAAATAGGGGATAAAAGTTTATATGTAAACACACGGCTTGTAAAAAACATTCACGAATTCACGATTATATACTAAACAGTATGGTTCTGTAACGGTCTGTGTGCTCAGTTGTGGATGTTTACAAGCCGCTGCTACCCACTGATTGATTGTGGCATATTGATTCACTGGGAAGTTACCTAGCCGACAATGCATTGAGTCGTCATACAATGGACATGGCACATGGCGTGGCCATAGAACTAGCCTTACGTAATAAAATGAAGCGAATTGTAGCCATTTCCTTGCGTTTGATAAGTAACTTAATTTTGCAGTATAATCTTTATCAGCAAGATTATTGTTCAATACTCACTGGACTCTCTATTACGTCCGCCCTGAGAGGAGCTAAGACCCGAACAAAGTGGCAGAACCTAGTACATACAGCCATGAAGGCCTTTCAGTAATAAAGTACGCGACCAAGAAGAGATTGCTCAATAAAAGTAAAACAAGTTTATTTTTTTGTAGATTTAGTTTATGTTTAAAACGAATACGTGTAATGCAGTTTCAGTTTTCTTAGAAATCGAACCCATAGCTCATTTTGGTTTTCGCCCGCAGTCCTATCTCAAAATCTCACCCCGTGTTATATAAATTATGGCTACTGCATTCATGACCATAGTGTATGTGACTGCAGTAAACCAGAACTTTTGATAGGGTCTTCATAAAATATGTATATACTCCAGCAACGGTTCTGATAGTTGGTGTATATCAAGGTATATCTTGATTTACCTTGGTTTTTTATGAAGTGGTCTACGTGAAAAAAACTGCCAACCCGCGATGATCAGGCGTGAATACTCGTCCCTTCCCTCTAAGAGAAAAAACCCTATGCTTAGCGGTGGCATAATTATTCAAAATGACTCCCAGTTTTTATTATCACCATTTAAAATTAATTTCGCACTAGCTTTAATTATCCATGAGCCCATTTCGTTTTACTTTTACGACTGGCAGAAAAGCACAACAACCGTCCATTTTAAGTCCGCCCAAGCCGGAAATAAGAAATACAGAAAACTATTTCTGAACATTTCAAACTGTTTAAATCCGCTCAGTTTCCATGTCCAGCGCCAATCCACCACTTTGCCCCCAATACAACCGAATGATTGTATTACCTAGTAGTATTGGGGGCTTGGAGCAGTGTGCGGTTCCCCAATCCCCCGAGTGCTGGGGGCACTCGTCACGTCGTCGTGTGAAAGCTATAACCGTTTGTTACAACGATGGCCCCCGCCCGGGGGAGCTCGGGACAAAGCAACAGAGATGCCTTTTACCTCTGATTGCATTTGATGCCGACTCAAAGAACCAACTACTCCTAGAACTATGATTGAAAACAGGCTTATCTAATATTAAGACCGTCTGGAAGTAATGGGTGCCACAAAAATGGTCTGAAATAAATGGCATATTATGTATCCACGAAAAGAGCTAGATGTCGGTCTTACATAGAGTATTTTTGGAAGAGAATAATCCATCTATATTACGCGTAAAGCCGTCTAGTCTACTGTATGATGTAAATCGCACACCCACACACTTTTTACGCAGACAGATTTAAAAGTAAGGTTATCACGCAATAAATGCTAGCTTGATAATCAGATTACAAGGCCACCTTACATTAACTTTCATTCGTCCTCGATATCTACGGAATAAACACCCTGTTACCGTGTAATGAATACACACAACGTTGACCCTTCATTATTACAATTGTCTTGGCACGTATTCGCATTCCATAGCATAAAATTTCCTATTACGACACAGTAATAGGTCGGCAAAATGTGGGTGTACACAGGTAAACCTCTACGTAGTTCGTAGGGAATACAGACGTGAAGTTATGTTATGTAATAGGTAGTTATTTTACAAAAGCTGTACTCGAGCTCAGTTACATTTTTGTTGCATATGACCAATCAACCACGATGCATAAAATTACTAACTATTGCCCGCGATTTCGTCTGCGACTCAGGATGAAAAGCCTATGTCCTTCAGGTCATGGTCTACCCATGTGCCAAATTTCATCCAAATCAGCAACAGCCGTTTTGAACGCGAAAGCGTAACAAACCAACAACCTTACTTTTGCAAATTTATAATATTAAGTTAGGATTAAGATTACTAAAAGTCGTTTAACGTATCTACAGAGTTGATTAATGTACATACCAGACAATTCTTACAGTGAATATTGGAAGAAACAGTTCAGTTTTATTAAGATTCCTATCTCATTTCCACACAAAAAGAAAGTGTCTAACTATGAACAATTTGGTCAAATAAAAGTTTGTCAACACAAAACTCGTCGGTTCGTCGGTAGACGCCGCCGTCTCCAACAATGGCCTAAAACAAAGTTGATATCTCGCAAGGTTTCATTAAAATTGACAATGGTGCTTTTAGCGTTGATTGTGTGCCACCCTCGCCTTCCGCAATATTCGCGAAAATCATTAAACGAAGACGACATAACTTGTTTAGGATGTAACTGCGAAAAAGAAAGATTGTACGTTTATTGCGTAGGGTAGATTTAGTAGATTAGGTACTTGATAATGTTATCAACGTTCAACTTTGTTAGCTACATTTGTAACAATGTTTTTTTATTTTTATATAAGTTTATCATGTATCTGTAATCTGCCTTTCGGTTATAAGCAAGTGTGCTTTATGATTCATGGCATGGTTATGCATAGCTCATGAGCACCGCACATCATCATTGTCTGCTTAGCATTTTCCCAACTATGTTGGGGTCGGCTTCCAGTATAACCGGATGCAGCTGAATTTTACATGGAGCGACTGCCTCTGTGACCTCCACAACCCAGCCCAGTTACTGGGTAATACGATAGCCCTTGGTAAGACTGGTTGTCAGATTTTCGGGTTTCTGACAACCCGCATGTATGGTAATTATTTGTTGAGCTCGAGGATGTGGTGCCCTTTGAGGCGCTTGGTGATAATTATTTGGCTGAAGCAGGACTACGGTCAACTAATTTGGATGGCATGTTCTCCTTTACTGGTTTACTTTTAATCGCTCGTGGATTTCTGCATTGGTGATAAACCATCATCACCATCACATGGGCGTAAGGTGAAAAATTTATTCACTGTTCATTACTTTTCTGTTATACAATAGTTCTTGTAGTAACGAAACGGCCAAGCCTCATATTTTGACTAAGGTGTAGAGTTTGTGAAGTTAGGGCGTGTAGAGTTAGAAGCTTGGCTCTACATGAGATCTGATAACTTTTTGACAGTGCGAGCCATATGTGGTCTCGTCTTGGCAACATTTTACATGAAAATGTTTTTGGTGGGATTTATTTATTCCATTCTATTCTATTCTAGCCTCATCCAAAGCATAGAAGTTTGGTTATAATTTGACAAACCACGAATTCTAAAGATAAATGTAAATGTTTTAGCCTCATCGTATTCTGAATAAATGCGAGAATGAAGCTCAAATATCGCAATCCCTGAGATCGTAAAATTTTTCGTGTTATAGAATAATTTGTAAGCGTTGAAAGCGGCAGCTGTACAAGTACCTACATAGCACTCATATCACTTCATGAAAAACTCCAGCGGATAAATGGAATCATTTACTCCCATAATATCTCGGCGCTCCTTATTGTGAATATCGCGTACGGTATTATTGGATGTATGTAAAAACGATTTGCTGCGTGAAATGTAAGGGTGAGTTCACAAGATAAGAAGTTTGTTGAGTTGAGCTAGGTTTTTTGACCCCTGTGGTGGCGGCTCCAATGTCGTCGCTCCTACACGTCCACTATTATCTGTAACGTTATTATAGTTTCAATATTGACTTCGATAGCTTGAAAAAAATCGTGACTAGTTATAATTTTTAGGGTTCCGTAGTCAACAAGGAAGCCATATAGTTTTCTCGTTTATCCCATGGATGGTCTCGCTGGAGAGGCCGATCATTCAAAAGTATTGGAGGGTGTGCGAAAACCGAATCAGGGTTCCGTTTGCGAAATATTATTTTTTTGTGGGTCAAGAGTCCCCCAACCCTGCCAGCCTGAGATAGAAATTTCATGAGTGCTTATAAAAGTCAATGAAAAGCATGTATTGTCCAAACAAAGTGAGATCAAAACCTTATTACTTTATTAAGCGTGACCTAGCCTTTACACTAATCTAGAACAATACACGTAAGACATTCTCGTGGCTACACAAACCTGCATGGACAGAACATTCTCGGGCATTCAAGCCACGGCCACACAAAGATCCAGCAGCCCACTTTACAACATCCTGAAACTGCGGCGCCAACTGTGTCCCGTCCTGCTGTCCTGCATTGCGAACTAACAAATGGAGCGGAATACCTGAAGTTTCAAAACAAAAGTTCTATTCACAAAGGAATTGCTATTACTGTACTGCTAGTGTTATCTTTTAGTAACGTATCCCAATATACGGTTTAAACATAAAAAAACGTATCTATGTATTTTTGATTAAAATTATCAAATATCAATCATTACGGTTAAATATACTTAGAAAGTATTGATGATTTTAATGATCTGTAAATACATACTTGTTACGTTCGCAAATCATTCTTTGTTAAATATACAACCTGAAACTGAACTGCAAATTGCAAAAAATGAAAAAAACATTTAATTACGCGGGTTACCCTGGTACTTACCTCGTAATGAAGATTCTCAACTAAATATGTATATAGTTGAATCGTATGATTAAATCTAAATAAGCCTGGTAAACCGAAAAACTTGACTTTTGAAGCCAAAATATTCAGCTTGTTCTTTTGAACACGTGTTTTCCCTTCACCTTAACGAGTGTGTGTCCAGCTTGAAGCCTCGTTCGCCCCAAGGCACACGTCACGACACTTTTTGCACGACATTCCACATTAAAAATTATATCAAACGTATTTGCCCGCGCACATATCTCACGAAATACGACTGTACGAGCTATGACTTGTGAGTTGTGCCCTAGTGTGGACGAGGCCTTACATCGTAAATACTGCTTTACAGCGCTACAGCGGTACATCACAGCGCTTGAACAAAGTTTGATTTATGCGCCCTCTGCCGGCGCTCAGACGGTAACTCTAACTGAAAAAACAAAGTAATTTTTATGTTACATTCTCATTGAACCTGTTTTACATTAATACGGCAATGTCGTACTTAATTGGTTCGCGAGTAGATTGCTTTTTATACTTGTTTGCGATTTTTTTCGCGTTTATGCATATTTGTTTGTATAATCGTATGTGGGGCAACTCAAACTCAAACTCAAACTCAAACTCAAATCATTTATTTCAATTAAACCTTGTACAGGCACTTTTGAATTGTCAAAATTAAATAGTCTGTCAGTTAGTCAGAAAGTTGAAGCTAGTTGCCCATTCCAAAGCGTAGATCTCTATGGAGAAGAACGGGCAAGAAACTCCATGGACACTCTTTTAAATCAAGATATTACAAAATCCTGGGTACATTATTCTTGTTGCTTCTATATGTGAGAACAATGTAAAAAAAGACAGAAAAAGAAAGAAAAACAATTCAAGACATAAAATTAAAAATAAGCCATGGCAGTTAAGAGATGACCAGTCTCAACCGACGGCGCCCGTTCACGAACATGACGCGTGGATCAGCACCATCCAGCTCAACCATTTTGTAGGGAACCGAATGATCCAACACACGCGCCACCATCGGTGAGACATTTAAGTGAGCATGACACGTTCTCAACTGCCATGCTCTTTCAAGTCAACATCAAAAAATCATAATAAACGGAAACATGGTTCTTACATTCACAAAATTAAAAAAAAAATGCTTCTAAATTATACAAAACTACAGTTTGCAATTTATATAAGAGGTAAATAGAATTTTATTACCTACCAAACAGGAAGAGATATTTAATATTGAAGTATTCAACACTTAAACTTGATTGAATAAATTAAGAAAAAAATTAATCGTAATGTCAGAAACACTTAAAAAGAAAAAGGGAAGCACCTCTTCCAAATATTGAAATTTTAACTAGTGAGTCCAAGTGTCTGTGGAGCAGGACCAGCATTAAGCCAAGCATTTTTATCTACAATATAATCATCCAACTTGTAATATGCTTGTCTACATAGTGTGCGTTTAATGTATGTTTTAAATTTCTTCTCATTTAATTGAAGAATATCGAGTGGTATTTTATTATAACATTTTACACAGTAACCCAAAAAAGAAGTTTTTACTTTAGACAATCTGAAACGCGGTTGATCTAATTTGTCCCTATTTCTAGTGTTAAAATTATGCCTGTCACTTATCTTACTAAAAAGGTGTAGATTTTTTCGAACGTACATAATGTTTTCATATATATATTGACAAGGAACCGTCATGATGTTAATTTTTTTAAACAGTTCCCGTAGAGATTCGCGTCTGCTGAGCTTGTAGATGGCTCTGACAGCCCTCTTTTGCAGAATGAAGATAGAATCAATATCTGCAGCCCGTCCCCACAACAAAATACCGTAAGACATGATGCTATGAAAGTAACTAAAATAGACCAGTCTCGCGGTCTCCACGTCTGTTAATTGGCGAATTTTCCAAACAGCGTAAGCGGCTGAACTTAGCCGCCCTGCCAGTGATGTTAAGTGCGGACCCCACTGCAGTTTGGAGTCAAGCGTGATCCCCAGGAAAACCGTATTTTCGACGAATTCAAGTATCTCCTTATTCAATACAACATGACATTCACTACTCCTAACATTCGGTAAAGCGAATCTAATGCATTTCGTTTTTTTCTCATTTAATACCAAATTATTTACAGTAAACCAATTATGAACCATAAGCATAGTGTTATTTACGTCGTCAAGATCCTGTGCACGTCTGCTTACTTTAAAAATCAGTGATGTGTCATCAGCAAATAACACCATTTGTGGTCGGTTTTTCAGTAAATGAGGTAAATCATTTATATATACTAAAAATAGGAATGGCCCCAATATTGAGCCCTGCGGTACCCCCATTTTGACTTTTAAGCCCGATGAATTCTCACCGTTTATTTGAACTTGCTGAAATCTATCATTTAAATACGATTTTATTAAGCTAAGAGCAAGTTTACCTAGTCCGTAATGCTCAAGTTTCAAGAGCAGTGTTTCGTAATTCACGCAATCAAATGCCTTGGATAGGTCGCAAAAAATGCCTATTGCATCTTGTGTGCCCTATTGCAACAAGTGTACTTACGTTTTATTGCAAACATATTGCTGTGATTCAGGCTACGAAACCAACATGCACAAACTTTTAGCAAAACCTTTCACAAAACTCAAGCGCTAACTTAACCTGTCAAGTCAGCAGTAAGTAATAAAAACTTACTTACTACTCGCAGACATCCTCTAACAAGATTTACAAGAAAGCTCAGACGTTGAAGGTAAATGACACCGCCGCCCGCCGTCAAATCGTAAACCCTCCACAAATCAAGAGAGTTCAAAAGGTTTTAGTTCGGTTCGTTGCACAGTGGCTTTATGCAGAATTTTGCACTTTCTCTAAGTAGTTTGCCACCTGAAGCGCGGCTCAAAGCGACTTCGATTGCCTTCGCGACACTCCACTTCTCAAATAGATAGTCTCGTAGCGCTACGGTTCTACGGTGCTACGGCGTAGCGCGTAGCATGTTTGTAATATAATCAGCTGAGCTCCGTGGATTCTTTGGAATATAAAACGTTTCGTATTCAATGTTTTTTTTTGTCTTAGTTTCTTAATCAAATACACAATATTTCCTTAATTATGAATACATAATTAATAAACTAATTAATTAATAATAAACTAATAAGTAAGTAATACTTAATTGACTAATAAGTAACACTTAATTGAAAACTTCTGAGTATTACCTGCGGTAAATGATAATGGGTAAATAAACAACTTTTGAACAAAATATTAACTAAAATAACCTTAATTAACTAAAATAACATTCATAATTACCTAGCACAAACAGGTTAACACCATATTAGCACAAATGACGTTAATACCCGATAATTCGACTATTATCACGCATAATATAACTCAGTACGTTATTCAATTTCAAATGCAATTTGTCGTGTCACGTGGTGTGCGAAAACGATTTGCCAATAAAATGTTTTGGTAAACAAATGAAGGTAGTTATTGAAAACGTTCAGGCAGGAAATGGCATTGCCGTGGCCACCGGAACTCGTATCTGACCGAAATAGATTTTAGCTCCATTTATTGCGAAGTCGGGTGAAAGTTTATGGAATCATTCTGTATCATTTAGGTGATTATTTCAAACCAAATGACCAAAAAAAAGGAAAGAGATTTCATCCTGTAAGCGCTGCTTAATGGGTCGCACACACCTTGGATGTTAGCTTGAATGATAAGTCACGGATAGCCAAAGATGATGGTTTATTGAATATATTTAACTTCTACGTAACAAATGCTATACGAATGCTGTGTGAATGAGTACAACTGACTATGAACGCCGGTCGTGTAATGTCACGTTACACTATAATTTGTGCAAGGCGACGGAAAAGTGCTGATCTATACACCGTACACATCCATAAAGTTCAAATGCCCAAAAGATGAGCATACACTAAAGCATATTGTCGAACATTTCCCTGTAATGTAACGTTCTTATGAATGGTACAATACAGGCAGAAGTTTTCAAAAGCATTTTCATGTAATGTAACGTTCCTGTGAATGCTCGACGCTGCGTTCGACGTAATGTTCACGGCGAGTGAGCATTTACCTGTAACATTTCTTTCTACCTGGTTCGTTGTTGATGATTGTGCGTGCTTGATCGCTCGTGCCTTTTGTTTCGATAAAAATGTAACTCCAATACGCTCTTTGGTTTTTTAAATCAGGTTGTAACAAAACTTCAAGTGTAGTATTTGAAGCGGTTCGATAATATTATAAAACGGTGAATTCTTGATGTTCTTTTACAAGTATACTCACCTTTAAGGAGCTCCTTAAAGGTGAGTATACTTGTAAAATTAGGTACAAAAAACGTGACCTGTGCCTCTTGCCAGGATGCAGGAGACACAGGTGATCACGTTTAGACCTCATCACGTTTTTAAACTCTTATGCAATAAAAACAACAGCATTTGGGGTACCAAATGTTGTAATACCTTATGAGTTAAAAAACGTTATACACATCTATTCGAGAGCAGTGGTGGCGGCCGCGACGAGTTTTTGTGTCGTAAGTTCGAGTTATTCCGTTCTGATCCCATGAACGAGATGATTACTTAGGAAACAAGAATAAATTTTATAATTTATGATATCCTAGCCAGTGACGAGTATTGTATTAATTGGAGAGTGTACGCGATTTTGTAAATGATCGATCATAGTTAATTACTTAACTATGTAAATTAATTTAAAGCAGAATTATCGCAAAATGCCGATTCGACTAATACCAGTGCATTAATTATAACGTCCCTAATGAATAGACAAATAAGCCTTTTGTGTGGTATTTAATGTAGTTGTAACTACTCTAGGGATGTGGAATAAGAATCGAATTAAAAGTATCGATGCTTTATGTTATTAACAATTAGGAGTTACCTCGTCTTCCAGTCCTTGGACTCCAATCGGTCACAGCCTAACTCCATCTGTCATCACTGCACCTTGTCAAGTGTACTTGACATCGAAGACTAGTACGTTTTACGAAACATTAAAGAGTCTAGCCTTTTCCCAACTATGTTGGGGTCGGCTTCCAGTCTAACCGGATGCAGCTGAGTACCAGTATTTTACATAGAGCGACTGCCTAGACTGCCTATCTGACTTCCACAACTCAGTATCTGGGTAATACGAAACCCCTTGGTAAGACTGGTTGTCAGAGTTTCGGGCTTCTGACGACCCGTAACGACTGTCAAAGATTCACGAATGACAGCCGGGACCAACGGCTTAACGTGCTTTCCGAGACACGAAGAAGTCACGGTATGTAAAGATAGTCACTCATCCACAGATCAACCGCGGCAAGCGGAGCTTAACCTGATCGATCGACCTGTGCGGCTGTTATTATTTAGCCACGGGCCCCTCATTTCATTTCATTTCTAAAACATTTTTTGTTTATCCTGTACTGTGCCAATGCTGGACAAAGGCCTCCCCACAAGTCCTTCGAGGAACTGTTTTCCCGCGCCACCTCGAACCAAAAATTAAGCAAATAGTAACAGAATTAATCTATCGATAGTTTTTTTAAGTCCCAGCACTCTTATAGTACAATTTACTTTGTTTTCGCTAAGTCGTGTGTGTGTTGATTGTTTTTGTTTCAAACTAAATATCTGGAATGCTATTGCTCAACGCTGGTTGATTAATTGCCTAATCAAACTGGCACGCACCCTGATGGATGTAGGTACATTATCCCTGGAATAACGAATAAATTACTTTGCGTAAAGTACTTTCGAACTTTTTACAACCTTAGTCAACAAAATGGATGGAAAAAGTATTTAATCCCGAAATAGATGATTAATTGGAAAAGGATGGCAATAAAATCGAATGTTAATTTTGAACAAAGAGACCGGTATAGTCTTCGAAGGTTGGCAACCCATGAACAATTAAACATCTAAACAAGAATTACAAATAGAGTTACAGAAGTTTGTAACAAAATTTCAAGAACTCCAGACATCCTCCAATTTGGTAATGATCCTTAAATTTATTATGAATGAGACACGCCAAAGAGGATGAGTTTTACGAACAATTATGAAAATAGATTAAAGGTACTTCTTTGGAGAAGTGGCGGCAAGAGAAAAGTCTAATTAGACCTGGCAATTTTTCTTTAGTATTAGGTAACACGGATAAGTAATATGTATCTTGTACGTCTTTCATTTAAATCAGTCAGTTACTCCTTAATTCTACGTATGACACTGACGTCGTGAGGGTCCTTTAAGTTACACACGGCTTTATATCAAGCTATAGTTTCCAGTATAAGCTGACCTCGCATTGGTTCGGATTGCCGTACAATAAGAGGTCAGCTTGTACTTGATATCTCACCGTATATATACTTGAAGACGATGTGATCTTGAGTATGAATAAGTCAACGTACAGTCAACAAAAGAGATAAGTATACAGGATCGTTGGATATAGTTGAAGTTTAGTAAGAAACCGATGGAGGTTGTCGACTGAAATTTAATTTGATAAATGAGCTGTTTGTTTTCTATTAATAAAATAAAAGTTTATTCGAAAACATCCATCGGTTTCTTACTAAACGTCAACTATATCCGACGACCCTGCATACTTATTTCTTTTGTTGACTGTACGTTGACTTATTCATACTCAAGATCACATCGTCTTCAAGTATTCAGAAGATTTATCTCAGGGTACTTAGAAACGGATTCCGCGGTTTACGAGGCATTTACTGTTGTGTAAATAAAACAGTGGGAATAAAAACTTGGCTACAAGCCATCAAACGAGTTATGGACTTGTTCTGCGATAACTTGGATCATAACTCATAAGTCAGGTGTTTACTACAATATAGATAGGTGCTGTGATTTATTGTTATTTTACGATGTTTATACTTGTCACCGTATGTCTTATACAGACGCCAGCACATCAAGCCACCCGAAACTGTAAAATTTTCCCAATCAACTTTGAACCTTATGTTATAGCGATAAAGTTGAAAATCTATTAAAGAAATTTGACAGATTGTAGTAGCTTGATGTGCTGGCGCCTGAACAATGAATTGAAGTACAATGAATTATATGCTTCCCTAGAGTATTATACGATGAATATGGAATGTAAAATATATGGGATATAATGAAATATACAGGATGAAATTGAATAGAAGCACCAAATTAAAACATCTAATTCAACGTGTAATAAAGAAAATGTAGAGCATGTCATGTCTGGAGCTGGAGCATTAAAGAAAGGGATGCACATACGTGCGCGTAGGCAAGCGATTTGGCAACGTCGACACGCGCCCTTTTTTTTCGTAGGGACGTGCAAAAATATGTAAATAGCCGTAAGTTCAACGCGTTGCCAACTTGGTTCATGTTGTGAGCTCTGTGAAGAATGGACTGCTTATCGGGCGCGCGCTAAAATTGAAACCTTAATATTCTTACTTGTTTTGATAGATTTTTTTTACTGCAACGCCGAATATTCTTGTTTACTAGACAAGAACTTAGTTTGCACTATCTAAGACGATAATTACACGTTTTTATCAAGAATATAGATTTGGTAAACATATATGACAGTGCAGTGCAGTAATTGTTACAGGTGCAGTAATTATTATAAATTATAATTAAAAAAAAATACAAAAAAAAAACATCTTAAAATCGCAAAAAAAAAATCAGCTGTTTAGTACATTTTGACGATTTATGCGAGCATAATTGTAGTGAACAACTGATTTTTTTTTCGCGATTTTAGCTTGTGTCCCATAGTAAAAGTTGGTCATAATGATGAGTACAATGACCCCTTACGAGGTTTTACGCATTTAACGTTACACTTTGTATATAAATTATAGAAAATGGGGAGCAGCTTCTGTTCACAATCTCTCAGTTTTCAGTATCCACTTGCAGTTAGTTAGATAGTTAGATGTATAGACTACTCTTTAGTCCATAGAAATAGTAGTAGTTAGCAGGCTGATACTCTATACGTTATATAGCGGTCCTAAGTTGTCAGAGATGAGTTTGAAACTTCAAACGCAAGATTCTTCAATTCATTCTTCATGCCACCAAAAAGGAACCAAAATTATACGAAGCACAATTGCCAATTCCTAATCCATTGGCTTCTTGCCACGATCCATCCACATTTCGAAACACTTCACCAATTATTTCCGTGCGGAAGGTGTGAACAGGACATTAAAAATCCGTGCATCGTTGTCCGAAACTATTTATATCCATTATATTATCATTGCTGCAGACTTAAGTAAATACTAAAACAAATTTACAAAGCGCCGCCCGTCCGTTCAAAATCAACACCATTTAGAAAGTTAATGAAATGTCTAATGAAAACAAATGATACGCGCAATAAGAGCTTCCCTAGTCCGTTTGTATGAATAACAGAAATCTGTGTCCGTTCGTTATACTCCTAATATAAGATTGTTTGCCCAAAATCATTGTTATTCTCATTACTGAAACAATGGTACGTTTTCAAAATATATATTTGCTGAAGCATTTCAGGAGATTGGATACAATATGTTGTTTGCATACTAAAGCAGTAGTTGTCTAGAAGTAAAACCGGCCCAAATAATAATCATGTTAGTAAGTTAAAAGGATTACGTATTCAATTTGAAATTCAATCATATAAACAAAAGCCCTTGGGTAAATCTCCAATAAATAATTTAACAGTATTACTGTATTCTGTATCGAAAATATCGTTTATGTCATGAAATTGTTAATACTGCTTTTTAAAAAAACCGGTCAAGTGCGAGTCGGACTCGAGCACCGAGGGTTCCATACAAATTTGTAGGTATGTAAATAGTTTATCACGGGAAAATATTTTTTTTTTTTTGTAAAAATAACTTCAAAACGGTTTCCTTTACATGACATTGCTTCTTGCCACTAGGTCAACGGGAAGTGCCCTATAGGTTTTGTTTCCGGAACATAAACACCCGTAGGTATATTTTGATTGCGTTGACTTACAAATTTGATTTTTTCACTGCTTCAAGGGATTGCAACCCTGAGTATTTGATATTAATTTCACTTTGACACCTCCACACGTTCTTGAGAAAAAGGGTCTTGACCGACGGACAGACACACGGACAACAAAGTGATCTTATAAGGTTCACCCTTGTTTGGTATAACAACGTTTTGTCGAAAATCGCTTCGGCTAATTTTAGTTACAATAAAGTCATTTCGTATAATTATTCATTTGACCGAATAATTAATTGGTAGATTTTTATTTAGCATATTTATTTCTTTGAAATAATGTCATTTGACCGAATTTTCACATGCACTAATTTTATTTAAACTAATGTTTCACTAGACTAATAATGATTTAGTCGAAAGATTGTATCAAATATTCAGTTGACCCCAGGGCACCCCGAGGTTCGGTTTGGTTAGGTTACTTTAAACCCTTTACACAGAAATAGGAGCCCCGCTTCGCGGGGCTACGTCGACATAGGTGCAAGAGCGAGCGAGGGGCACTCCGAGGTTCGGTTTGGTTAGGTTACTTTAAACCCTTTACACAGAAATAGGAGCCCCGCGAAGCGGGGCTACGTCGACATAGGATGCAAGAGCAAGCGAGGGGCACCCCGAGGTTCGGTTTGGTTAGGTTATTTTAAACCCTTTACACAGAAATAGGAGCCCCGCGAAGCGTGTGTGTGTCTGTGGTGTGTGTTCAAGTAATATAACCGAACCTCGGGGTGCCCTTCCCTTGCTCTTGCATCCTATGTCGACGTAGCCCCTCTTCGCGGGGCTCCTATTTCTGTGTAAAGAGTTTAAAGTAACCTAACCAAACCGAAACTCGGGGTGCCCTTCGCTCGCTCTTGCATCCTATGTCGACGTAGCCCCGCTTCGCGGGGCTCCTATTTCTGTTTAAAGGGTTTAAAGTAACCTAACCAAACCGAACCTTGGGGTGCCCTTCGCTCGCTCATGCATCCTATGTCGACGTAGCCCCGCTTCGCGGGGCTCCTATTTTTGTGTAAAGGGTTTTAAGTAACCTAACCAAACCGAACCTCGGGGTGCCCTTCGCTCGCTCTTGCATCCTATGTCGACGTAGCCCCGCTTCGCGGGGCTCCTATTTCTGTGTAAAGGGTTTAAAGTAACCTAACCAAACCGAACCTCGGGGTGCCCTTCGCTCGCTCTTGCATCTTATGTCGACGTATTACATTACACCAATTGAATATTCGATAAAATACATGTTATACCACCTGAACATTACATCAAATGAACATTATACCTTTTGATCAATAGCGCAAATGTTGTTATCGCAAATAAATATTCGATGAAATGAAAATTATGTTAATCGATATTATACAAACTGATTATTTTCTTAAACGTTGTTCGAACTAGTAACATTCGACGAAACGTTGTTATACCAAACAAGGGTGAACCATCTTATAACTCATAAGAATTCAGTTTTTCCTTTTGAGGTACGGAACCCTATAAAAAATTATTGTCAATAAAAACCTTCTAGGTATGTAAGGATCCTACAGGTGGAGTTCTATAGTCTTTAACTAACACCATGTGAAAAAGGCGTAAGTTTATGTATACAGGGTAGTAGAGACATCTACGTGCAAACTGTAATCGTGAATTCAGCACATGATTCTAGGACATTTCTGCGCGGTAAATTTTTAGTCGACTCTCAAAAAAACCTGCAGTTTCATAGAAAAGTGCAATAGAAAACTGTAACTGTGATAATATTTTAAATGCGAAAGTAAGTTTGTTTGTTTGTTAACTTTTCACGGCTAATCCACTGAACCGATCATCATGAAATTTTGCATTACCTACGTTGTCAGGGGTATAGAAAAGGACATAGGGTATCTTTCTCCCAGAAAAAGAATACTGTTCCTGAGGAAAAGAACAATAACATTCGACGGTCACAATTGCTTTAGGACGTTAGATGGCGCTACGTGTCTTGGAATCATGATTGAAACTAACAAAAAGTAGGTACTAGACTTGCATGGATTCACGACAGTATTTCGATCATTAGTATTATGCTTTTAATAGGATTTGGATGAAATTTGCACACAGATAGTTTATTTTAATGGATTATCACATAGGATTCCTTTTATCACGGTGATACGTATCCGTGGGATAATTTCCGACCTTAACGCGGGTGAAGCCGCAGGCAAAAGCTAGTCTACAATAAAATTGAAGCAACAAGCGACTTGCATCGCGACGGTGCAACTTTTATTGTTGCTTCAAGTTATGGTAGGTATGCCACAGGCAATTTAATCAAAAGTGTAAATCAGGCTTTAGTCTCCTTTTAATGCAGCCACAACTTACATTGTAATAATATGAATTTATAGGTAGGTTTGTGTATAGGTGTGTGTACCTACATGGTCTGAGGTGTACTTAACACATGCCTATGTTTATGTAATGTACTAATTAATCACTACTGAAGTGGTCGGGTTAACCTCAAATTAATTGCTAGTACCGTGAGAACAATCATGGCTGCATCGGTTCAGTGAGTTTCAGCCGTGAATATCTACTTACTTACCGATTTTGACTGCCCCGTTGGTCTCGTGGTCGCAAGCGCGACTGCTGAGCGTGGGGTTCCGGGTTCGATTCCCGGGTCGGGCAAAGTGTTATTGAGTTTTTCCATTAGGAATTTCTTAGTAGCAGCCCGGAGTTTGGAAGTTGGCGGTGTGATACCCCCGTGCCTCGAAAAGCACGTTAAGCCGTTAGTCCTGCGCCTGATCTCTCTCCGGTCGTGTCGGATTGCCGTCCCATCGGACAATGGGAGTGAGGGAAGAGGGAGTGCACCTGTGTCTGCGCGCACACTTGTGCACTATAATATCTCCCGCGCCGAAGGCTAGTCTCCGTTGAGATTGGCCGCCGTGGCCGAAATACGGTCTGGAGGACTTTATTTATTTACTTACCGATTATTTTAGGGTTTCAAGGATATTCGCAGCTTGAAAGAAGTTTAATGTAAATCATAAAAATAAAATCGAAGAGCAGTGGTGGGCCAGTGGTAACGTCCGCGACTTACGAGTTGTAGGTTGTGGGTTCGAACCCAAGCAGGCGCTTTACTTTGTGTAATTATTTCATTCCCACTGTTCTCAAAACGGTCAAGGAAAACATCGTGAGAAAATTGGCTTGTCCTTGAACCAAAAATTCGAAGACATGTGTCATCCGCCAACCCACACTGGGCCCGCCGGTGGCCATTATGGCCCACTTCCTCTCACATAGAGGAGGCCTGTGTCCCAGCAGTGGGAACATTATAGGCTGATTATGTAGTGGCCGCAGGACGTGGTGTTCCGTCACTTCCGCGGACAAGTACCACAGAATTGCACAAGACTTAGCTAGTGAAGTACAGTTTTATAATAAAAATATGTATGTTTAGGTTAAGGTATTTATATGGGCCTGCGTCGCCTGAAATAAATAAATAATCTGCTACACATCGAATAAATTATGAGTCAAGTTTGCCATTTTTCTGTTGGCATCTGTAGTTATAAATACAATAGTAAATTATTATACAACTCTTCACAAAAAAAAAAACAATATACATACATACCTACTTTACCTACCTTAACTAAAACTTTAGTTAAATTCGGTAATGAAATAAAAAAGGTTCTTTTTTTGTGTGAACTTTGATTGTTGTTATTTGGATAAATGAAACCTTTGCAAGCCCTCAAAATATTCTTAAGTATTAAGCGAAATATGTGTACAAACGAACTAACCTAAACATCGTCCGCAAATATCCTAAATCCAAAGAACAAATCTTTCGGTGTTTAGAATTAAATAGTGGAATAAACTAAAAACTGAGTCAAATTATCCAAATCCTGGGTCAGCATTAAATCAAGGCTTAACAGCTTAGTCTCGGGGGATGCTTGTTAGGCGGCAATGGGTTCCCGACGGACCAACGATTTTTCCCGCGGAAATTGGGTATACGCTACTACCGTTTTGTACAAATGTTTATACGAAATTACATTTCATAGGAAATAATTTAGTAAATGGTCTTCCGTAGTTAAAGTTGATTATAAACTCACTTGTGCAGAACTGTTTGGTTTTATATTCCGGATTTTGTAAAGCATAATTATTTTATATAACAGCATTTATGTTCATTCTGAAGGTGAACCTTCAAAATAATTGATGTAACTGACGTAATCATTAATGATCACGATATCTATATTTTTTCAATACTTAGTACAAAACACAGTTGATTTTTGTTTTATCACCACTGCTCTCAAAACTATGCTTTTTCATGTCTATCTGTGTGATCGCTTAGTTCTTCTAAGCTACACCTTTGATTTTGAAGAAGCTTTCACCATAATTTATAGCATAGATATAACACAAAAATCTTTTTGCTTTAACATGTCGCGAATACTAATATGAAATGAATTTACCTTAACTATCTCCAAAAAGCCTTATCGAAAGACATTCAATGGTAGCGAAAGGTGGAGTCAAAGATACAAGTCGAGCTTTTATAACAAATGATGTTTATTTAGAAAAGTGTAAATACACAAAGCATTTCTATCCACTTCAAAATTTTAACAGGATGGCTAAGAGATACTTTCTGTTAATAGAGTATGAGATTCGCAGCGCCACCGAGCGAGAACGGATAAGCGCTTAAGGCGCTTTGTGTTTCAAAAAAAGCTGCCTGCTTCAGTATTTATTTTAAAGACTGAAACTTTTTAATATTCAAAACTCTTTGATAGACTATTAGTTCAGATGACACCACTTTATAAAAGTTTTATAAGCTGTGTTTGTATCATCGGCTAAAGGGATAGTATGCATAACAGGAACGCGTGACGTAAACATAACGAAAATTCGAACGATAGCTATCCTTCAGCATTTTGATAAATAACATTGCGACAAGCTCAATAAGTATCACCCATAGATATAAATAAAGTCTTTTAAATATTATGTGCGAAACGATTTATTCCGGTCTGATCCCTGAACCAACCACCCTCCACCCCCTCCTCGATCCCTTGCTAGTTCGTCTTCTGTTTTACGGGTATTTTTAATTTCAAAATCCTTTGTATTTACGTTAAGTTTACAACAGACAGGATTGGTCCACACTAGCTCAAGACAGAGAGAAGTGGAAAGGACAAAGGAAGACCTTTGCGCTGCGGTGGGACAACATAGGCTAAAAATAAATAAAATATTGACTCCACGCGCTCCGTACTTACCAGTAACAAAGAAAAGAACAAACACAAAATATTTGGGATCTCCCATCTGAAGTCATCATCTGCCTAGCCTTTTTCCAACTACGTTGGGGTCGGCTTCCAGTCTAACCGGATGCAGCTGAATACCGGTATTTTCAATGGAGCGACTGCCTATCTGACCTCTACAACCCAGTTATTGGGTAGGTAATATATATACCCCATGGTAAGACTGGTTGTCAGACTTTCGGGCTGCTGACTACCCGTAACGACTGTCAAAGATCCAAGAATGACACAACGGCTTAACGTGCTTTCCGAGGCACGGAGAGGTCTCGGTATGTAAAGATGGTCACCTATCCACAGACCAACCGCGGCAAGCGTAGCTTAACCTGATCGATCGACCTGTGCGGCTGTTATTATTTAGCCACGAGCCCCTCTGAGGTACGATATTAAATAAGTCTTATTATAAATAAAATAAGAATCATAGAACGCTGACATTTTCATTTTCCCGAAATAAATCTTGTGTTTGGAATTGAAAAAATAAACCTCAGATTGGCCCGAGTAAATAGGGCTGACATAATCTTAGACATAAGTGTTTACCTGGATGAAGCTTTATATTCAATCAGTTCTATATTTATTCAGCGCTTCAGTTATTTTGGTCTTTCTCGTAACTTTTTTTCTTACTTTTCTTATATAGTTAGGTATTTCAAGACATTTGAAACCAAATAATATTATTTTGTGATTTAGAAAATAGAAGTAGGTACGTTATTAATCAAAGGGTGAGGTAAGAGTTAACAGTATCCTCTTGTTATGCACCTACTATGATAATTTGATAAAAATGAAAATTAAGTGAACAATCGGCATGGTGGGCTGTGCTGGCGCCGCTGCCGCGCTGCTGCGGCTGCTGAGACCCTCAAGCGACGCAAATACTGTACATTATGAATTTATGAGTTAGTTACATTATGAGTAACTTTAGTTTGGAGCTGTTTGGGGACGAAACATTTGAATCATGGGGCCCGAGTGCGCGCCTTTTTATATTTTAAAGGAAATTTCTCGCCGACTGGTCGACACTTCACGTGGCCAGAGGGCTGGCTCGTTCTTTGGCCATGTAATTGCCTGAATTAGTCTTCTTGGCACGTTTCCGGATGACAGCGATGCGAACGAGTATTTCGACGTGATTTTGACGCCTAAATGTAGTTTTGTATTTAAATATTTTAGCGAGTCATTTAATTTAGTACCTAGTGTAAATACTTTGTTGCGTTATATATTGTATATAATGATTCTAAAGTATATGAGATTATTAAATTCAAATCAAAGAAAGAGTAATCTCTTTCAGAATACGCAACATTATTTAGTGAACTAATCCATCTGTGGAACGAATGAATGAATAAAAACATTTATTAGAGCTGTTTTTATATTTTTTCCTAACGCTGCGTGAACAACAAGTATTTATTTTAAAACCTGCTGTGGGTATATAAACGGTCAACAATAAGCCTGAAAGTGTTTATGTGAAATTATTTTGTGTAATTTATTTCATCACCCCTGCTCTCAAAACTGTTAAGGAAAACGCCGTGTGGTATGTCCTAGAACCAAAAAAAATCGAAGACATGTGACAGCTACCAACCCGCACTGGACCCGCGTGGTAGATTACGACCCACTCCCTCTTACCGAGAGGAGGCTTATTAGAAGCTTATGCATGAAAATCTGTAATTTTTACCAGCTGTTCAAAACGCTCAGTACCTATTTGGACATTCATTATTGTGTGACCGTTCACGGCTTTCTTAGGAAACCAAAATAAAGAGACATGGATGCGCAAACTGTTCCCATGAATTCAGTATATGATACCTTCCATCCTGCGCCGAATGCATTGTCACCTGCGCACTTGATGATCTTATGACTACGTCAGTGAGTACGCGCAGATGAATTTTGGGCCAAAAATGTTTGAACTTTTTGCCATCTATACGCTGAGAAGAAGTACAGACGCCAGCACATCAAGCTACCCGAAACTGTAAAATTTTCCCAATCAACTTTGAACCTTATGCTTTAGCGATAAAGTAGAAAATCTATGAAAAAAAATTGACAGATTGTAGTAGCTTGATGTGCCGTCTGTACATGATTCTAGACTGCGTTTTTTTTTTTATACCCGATGAATTCTCTGAGGTTTCTTGAACCATGTACACTGCCTATAAACGGACAACGATAACACTTGATAAGGCGGAAAGTTAGCATTGTACACAATACAGATTGATATTTTAATATTACTACGTCAACTACGTCGTTATTATTTCAAATTACTACGTCATGATAATATACCTGAAAAGCTTTTGTGAAAGTGAGTCGCATTCAATCAGCGGTCATTTTAATTCATCTGTCCCAATTAATTTGATCTCCTGAATCCAGTGGGTTTGGACGCGCCATACGGCTTACCCACGGTTTAGCGTTATTTACGATAAACAATCCTATAATTAAATAAAGTATAATTTGTTAATTTTGCAGGGCTTTATACTGAGAGACTTTGTATTTGTATTTATTTTGAATTATTTTGACTTTCACTGCCGTATTTTTTGAGTAATTCACCAACACAATCTCAATAAAATATTTACGATAGCTTCAATCAAACCATCTATTAATCGGAAAGCTCAATCACTAATTTTCTCCCAAAACATAGGTACTTAATTAACTTCGCAATTCACTCGAGCAATAACCTCTAATAAAGTAGCTTTAAGAGCGAATCAAGACCCCAATCCTCAAACTAATACACTATTATTTAACATTATCTAAAGATCATCTGAACAATTACAATCACACAAAACAGATTAAGTACGGTAAGCCGCGGAAACATTCAACTCAGCAAAACTCAACCACCTGCCGGCTGCCGGCAATAACGTTAAAATCGAAATAGGTGAAGCGTACTCCGCGAATACGACGCTCGAGCTGACTTGAGCGGCTCAATTATCGAATCAGAACCATTAACCCGCAATCCCGCACATAGGTGAAGGAACGAAGACGTACCGCTGACAGCGCTATGTAATCATAGCGTTGTCGGCGAACCTAGGATTTCACTTACGTGGCTTAAGATAGGTCGGAAATATGGGTATTACTGGAATATTAGCGGCAAATGAACTATGAAATGATTTGTGCGAACGATAAAATGAATTTTCGAAATCTTTGCTCTGAAATTACCAAACTTAGGTATAGTACTGCTGGCAGTTGCTGTGGCGTTATAGTGATAATGCTATTTTTAGGAATAGATGTGCCTGAGGACTTCTCAGTGTATTCACAGATCGGTGGGCTTCCTCGATGTTGAGGATGTGGACTAGAAGTTAAGTAAAATTGTTACTAACCCTATGGACTCCTATCTGAAATAAAAGTTTTCTATTCTATGCTATAGTGCTAATATTATAAGAAGGAAGGAAGGTAAGGACTTTCCAGTAGCAGCCCGGAGTTTGTACTCGGTTAATCGAAAAAGATTCACTCCCTGTTACATGGCAACATAGTATTAAGCCGGTTTCCCCAAAAGGTTAGGAGTGGTGCTATAGAAAGTACACCCACATGTCGCCCGTTACGCCTAAGGCTCATGTAATTGAAGTAATAGGGGGCGGTGGGGAGAGCCTTTTTTTTTTTTTGGGTGGGAAATCATCAAATGACCCCTCCCGCTTTGGGCGGAGCGGGAGTATCAGACTCTTACTGACTAAAACCCACCCGTGTTCCTTCACTTGCCTGTGCCAGGGGCCACGGTATCTCTTTCGAACAACCCGTGACCCCGGCGGGCGGTGGGGAGAGCCTGTGGTCATCAACTGGGCACAAATCCAGTCTCCGAGCTGCACGGAGAAATTCTTGACAGAAAAACCTAATAAAAATTTTCCCGACTTGGGAATCAAACCTGAAGGTGACATAATCAGCCTATAACGTTCCCACTGCTGGGACACAGGCCTCCTCTCCGGCACACGGGCCCAGTGCGGGTTGGTAGATGTCACATGTCTTCGAATTTTCGGTTCTAGGACATGCCGGCTTCCTCATGATGAGAGATTTTGAGAGTTGTGGTGATGAAATAATTTACACAAAGTAAAGCGCCTGTTTGGGTTCTAACCTACGATCTACCCGTTAAACCACTGGGGCACCAATGCTCCAAGGCACATGGTACTTAATTATTACTAGCGAAAAAAGGTTATGCTATACACCCCTGCCTGTACTTTTTCGGAATACAGGCGTGAATGTTATGAGAGAATTAGGTCCTTGGATACGTCTTAGCAGATGAATCCGTTCTCAGCTTAGCGCGGAGTACAATGCAAATGTATGCAGCCGCGTTGAATCGATAGTCACCTTGACACTCATTTTGAAGCCACCTTGAGCACTTGAGCGCTTCAGCACTTAGAACTATCTGCGCGCTTTAGATAATAATTCCGGTAGGTACTCGAGGGAGTTTTAATAGATGGACATTTAATTTATTTAGTGGTTTCTTGATTTAATTGTCACAGTTTTTCGTAAAAATGTGAATAATTAATTGTATTTCTAACTCGCTTTTTTATTAATTAAATGTTTTATCCTATGTAAAGCAAGTATTTAAGACAAAGACATAAATAAGATTAAGTTCGCTATGTTTTAGCTGATTAGATAAGTAAGTTATAAGAAACGATGGGACGACGGCCCCAATACTTCTACTAAAATTTTTGGTTAAGGGCGAATTCCACCAAAGTTTTGTCCCTAGAATAAGTCTTATCCTGAGAATCAATTTTGAATTTTTGACAGTTTTTCCATACTAGAACTGTCAGACGTCAATTTTAATCCATGGATAAAAGATATCGGACTTCGGTGAAACTGGTAAAAAAAACAGAGGACGGAGGAAACAAAGTCGCGCGTATAAAAGTCGGTTCATTAATAAAACCCTTGTGCGCTGTACGTTGACTGAGCTGTCGATAACGAAAAATGGTGTGTCCGATGTGGACGCAACAAAACATTGAGCCGATAAACCGTCGATGGTCTACCTCCGCTTAAAAAGGACGCTTAGATGAACGCCTGCCAAACCACGCGTGGATACCAAACCACGCGTGAAATGAAAAGAGTACATGTAACTTCGCATATTCCTCGTATGTATCCGCCGTTCGGAATTACTTTTTGAAAGCCCCTAAGAGTCGTTTTGTGGGTACATTCACATTATAATACATAGCTACGAAGCTAGGAATTGTGGTTCACCGAGACCGTAGCGTAAGTATGAGGGCAATGACGCGACCGATCTAAGCTAAGAACCGTCTGCGTTTGATACGAACCGTAAACGGCAGCGTTTTTGTTATCTCGTATGACGAGCCACACAAAGATGACATGACCCGCATCCAAGGCTTTATCCCGTAAATCCTTTTATAAGAAACCGACGTACTCGTCGCTGCTAAATAAACAACTTTTGCGTTCATTTTGGTTGGCAACAGGATCGACAATCTCAAAATGTATGGATGAAGTTTCCAAGACCAAACCAAACTACAACCAAACTTTGTCTGCATGACAACTTCCATAATTCTCAAGATGGATCCTCTTCAATTTGGTACCGGAAGGTAAGTGCCCCTTATAGCCAATTTTTAGCACGAGATTATTTTACAGCACGTGTGACCTAAACACGCATTAGGTCACGCTATTTTCTGTATAAAAATGGACTACTTAAGTCACAGCTAAGCGTGACTTTGAGTGCGGGTTTAGGTCACAGAGTGCTGTAAACGAATTAAGAACTCAACTGTCACTAATGAGACACGATTCAATCAACTCAGCCTATTGCAGTCCACTGCTGGACATAGGCCTCTCCCAGGCTGTGCCTCAACATCCTGTCCTCCGCCTGCCGCATCCAGTCCGTCCCAGCCACTCTCTTTAGGTCGTTCGTCTATATAGCTGGGGGGCGTCCCACACTACGCTTGCCGATACGCGGTCAGCCAGGACTCGTCTGCTCCACCGGCAATCGGTCCTTCGACAAACATGGCCAGCCCACAACCACTTCAGTTTGCTTACTCTGCAAGCTATGTCGGTAACTTCAGTTCTTTTCCGGATAATTTCATTCCATTCCACACGATTACTTTTTATATGTTTACCGAACTTAATAACCTTGCCTAACATACGAGGGGTTAAATTGAGAAAGGAAGGTAACCAATAGCAATCAAACAGTAGAGATCGTCCCTTCTCCGGTAGATGCGAGACACGTCGCGACGTTTGTCTGTGTATCCTCCTTCACACACACATGAACAAAAACTTCACAAATCAAAAAAAAGCCTCCACAGAGCCCACAGATACACAACACACCTTCATAGATCACCTATTCATGGCACAAGCGGCCGCTGGCAGGACCAGAATAACAAAATGAATCAAGCCACATGTCCCGGGCACCGTCCTTTATCGAATTGACCTTCGATTTGTTCAATTGAAACGTGAAATCGGGAACGCGGTGTTCGAAAAAGATTGTGATATATCTAGCTTCTACTACGTGCCGTTCTAATGGCGAAATTAATTTAAGGGGATTATAGGACATAAACGCAAAAAACGCAAGTTTTAGAAGCAATAAAAGTATATGATCAACTACAGTAAACTAAATCAGAAAAATATATGATATTCTTCAGGATTTAAGCAGGTAGATAGTGTGTTGAAAACATAATAGACACAACTAATTTGATACGATAGAAAAAAATCATGAAGGTACCTGTAAAAACTTTCTTTTTACAATAAAAACCATACTAATATACCATACATACAATCATTCTGATTTTTTGACAGATTATTCTACAAGCAACATACTAAAGCAATAGTGTTATAATTTTTAGTCCAAACAATAGATTTTTTGTACATAGATAATTGCTTCATATTTTGCAATAAATTACCAGCGTTGTGTCATCGCGCTTCTCTTTCTTCAGAGCTAGTGGCCAGTAATCATAAAAATATAACAACATAAAATAATTCGTAATTTGAAAACTACCGCCTGCGCCGCTCACAGACCTATGGCTCTCTTTCCTCCAGTTCACCTACTTGCACGTTATTTGTTTTAATTTCAATGATGCGAAGTTATGATCCGTAACCCCGGCAAATGACTCCTGAGCTACAGTTCTTTAAGTACAAATTGCACCAAGATGCTATTTTAGAAATTTTAAAATAAATAATAATGTTTAATGAAATTAAAATATGTTCATAAAACGAAAACGCGTGACCGTATACGTTTGTTAAATTAATGTCGCCATTAAATTTGCACGCTGTATATAGCAAGATAAACATAGTACCTTGAGTAGGCAATATTTTTATGATCGCTGTAATAGGCCTCTAGAGTCAGCATTATTATAATCTATTCACACCATAAACATTCGATAAATCAGTCTGTTTTTCTCGGGTGTCCCTTCTTTCAAGGACCAAGGTCAAAAACGATAGTTTACGAACCTCATTTCAATAAAAAACACGTTTCCAATACGTATTGGGCAATATAAAGTTACACAACGGAGCAAAACTGCTCGCTTCCGCATCTTAAGGGGAAGATTGAGTACAATTTGACAGAAAACACACAAACAACAAATTCTCTTTATCGTTAACTAGTTTTGCTCGTGGCTTCACCCGCGTGGATGTCGGAAAATATTCCACGAGAACGTACTAGCGGGATTAAAAGTACCAATAGTAGTAGTATAGTAGTAGGTTATAAACTATCTGTGTGCCAAATTAGATACAAATCCGTTTAGCCGTTTTTGCGCCAATACATCCAGATAGACAGACATAAAAAAGGACAAAAATTCCAAACCTCGTAGCCATAACGTTTTTTTCAAAAATATTAAATGTGCAGTTTTGACATCTCACTCATCATCTGCCTAGCATTTTCCTATGTTGGAGTCGGCTTCCAGTCTTACCGGATGCAGCTGAGTAATAGTATTTTACATGGAGCGACTGCCTATCTGACCTCCACAACCTAGTTACTGGGTGATACGACATCGTTACTATTTTATTATATGTATTTAAAGTTATATCGTAAACATAACAAAATCGTTCGTATCAGTACGATGTCAGTACATCGTGTGATTCGAAGGGAAAAGCGACAAACAAAGTAATATCGCAGACATTGACCTTGAAATTGTGTTGTTGGCCTTGAGCCAAGGGCTCGGGGGTTGCCGAGGCACTTAAGTAGACACTCATTTTTGTGTTAATTCTTTTTGAGCATTGTTCGGTTAATTCAATATTGTAAATTGCTTTGCGAAAAGAATAAACGCCTGAATTTCACTTCTGTTTTTTTTTCCTATTAGTAGAGTTTAAAGTTGGAATATGCTAGAAGTTTTGTGACAAGAAGTTTTGCTTCTAATTTTTATGGGATACACTCTCCGAAGCGGTAAATCTTCTTTCATTTAGCATTTAGATATATGTGTCTTTTTTATTCTTGGCCTTTTAAACACAATCTGAATCATTTTAAAGGCAATCATTTTATTATTGCTCATCCAATGTTTCATAATTATGTTCGAAAAATTTGTCTATTCAACAACGTTAATAACGCAATGAATATTGTTGAACTGTCAAAATAAAAGCCATTGCTTCTGGTAGCCCCGCAGTTTAGATTATTTCAAGGTTCTGAACTGGATTTTTTGATGCATGAAGAAGCCTCCTCGTGTAGCGCAGTTTGTTCTGCTAGTTACTCAACTAAACCGAGCGCTCGGCGCTTCTTGAACAGTCACACCCAACACCTTATTTGACTGGCCAATTCTTCCCTTGCGGTGGTAGGGCTCCCGCCTGGTTTGCGACTACCCTCCGACCGGAGTCCGGCGTCAAGCAGCCTTCTGTGTTTCTTCAATGCGTGGGGAGTTCCAGTGCCTTAGGCATCTTCTGGGCATACTCAGTTTATCATAGACCTCATCTATCGCTTTCCATCAGGCGTGATCGAGGTCAAGAGGGGCATTCAGCCATATTTTTGTTTTTATTGATTTATTTTAACAAATAGCTTGTCTTATACAGCCTGCATGTAGGTAATAAGTTTACGCATATTATGTAATATGTATTAAACATTTTTTAATCAAATTATTATGTAGAATTAAGATTATAGTCTTCTAAAGATAAATGAACGGCTACTTAAATATAGGCACGTCGCCGAAATTTGCGCTCTCTACTGAAACTTCTAAGTTTTTTTATGCCTATTATTTCCTCTATCGTCATAAAACGAAACGGTCGTAAAAATCGACTCAAAAGAAAAGAAAATTCGAATGAAATGAAAAACCAGTGAATAATAATGATGGTACATAAAATAAAATAAATTAACATTTAAGTAGAAATTCCTTATCATGGTTAACGAAGTGTAGCTAAAAAACAACACTCAAAAATTATACAGATTTCCTTTTGTCTCAAAACAACCGCCAATTTGTATTAAAAAAATACGTCCGTACAGAAAATCTCGGTTTTATTTCCTTAAAGTAATAAACGGGTTTATTTTTCTCTACAAAATAATCAACCGCGTCTTGTGTTTTACAGTGTATAATGCTGTGTGAGAATACAAAAGTTCACCGTCTAACGTCTGGTGTAAACGTGTCGTAGTTCACGCAATACGACCAGTCAGGGCCTTTAAGACTAAACTACCCACATTTTTACACACGTTATTTAGGCTTCTTGCAAACGAAAATCCACAGCATCTTTGCCACTATTTGTGGTATTATAATTTTTAAATATTGATGGTCCACATCACATAATTTTTGGGTACGGCTTTCAACTTAAAATTTATTTTAATTTTACCTTTTACACATTTTTTACGAATTTTGAATTATCGAGGAATTAGTCAGAAAATTGAAGTTAAAAATCGTCATCGAAATAATCTTAAGAGGGGAACGGGGCCTGCGAGAAATATGAAAAATAGATATTTGAAGAAACTATTGCCGTCGCCTTACCTCAAGTCTGCCCAGTAGTGTGTGATGGGACAGCTGCAGCTCAGACCGAAAATATCACAAAAATTTTGACAAGGTCGACGTTTCGTATTCCCCTTTTTTCTCCTCGAAAACTGAGCCGATTCAATTATTTACATTAACATTTTAAGAAAGAGTATGTTTAGGTTCCTATATTTTTTTTTATGTTAAAAACTTTTCTATTAAGGATTTGGGGGAGGCCTTTGCCCAGCAGTGGGACAGAATAGGCAAGCAAAAAAAAACTTTTCAAAATTTTCTGGTAGTCCTCTAATCACGGCGGTAAAAATAGGGCATTTTTTGAAAATGACAGGGACGTGTTTAAAAAAAATTAAAATAAATAGCTTACAGCAGACCTTGAAAAAATGAAAAAAAAATTTTGCTCTAAAGGCATGATTCAGGAAGAAAAAAGGGGAATACATTTGTATCGAGAAACGCACGCCCTGTTCCTCTTAATTCCTTTAAATTTCTAAAGTTTGTCATATCACGAAGTTTGTATGGCAGGGAAACCAGAAAAACGCAAAACATGTTATTTATAAACATAATTGAAGAGACAATCTGCCTAATCAAGCTAAATCAATTAAAGATTTCAAGATATCAATTATATTATATTATTATCAAGATATTAGCTTCTGCCCGCGACTTCGTCCTCGTGAAATAATTTCTTGTTCCCCCGACACACCCCGTCGTATCGCATCGCCTGGCGGCGCTCTATTACTTTGTTTTGCTTACCGTACTTTTTTCTTTTTGCTCAGTTCATAATGGTCCTAGCTTATTTACCTACCATACCTATGAGAAATTCACAAAGGACCATGCAAAAAATTGTAAGGGCGCTGTCCCCACCCACCAACAGACATTTCAATATTAATATGACGTCCCATGAAAAGACATAACCATTTCCAATCCAAAAATGGATAAGATTTTTTTTTAAATAAATAAATACGATTTACAAAAATTTGTTTTGTTTTAATTAAATAACTTTAAAATAACACTTTCAAACAAAAGTAAAAAGTAGGTACATGAGGCGTTAACCTTTTACTAACTACCTGCAACACAAAAAATAATGCTTCTAGACATGCCACGGAAGTAGTTTTGATAAGTAAACCCGATATTAATGTCTTATAATGTGTTATGATAATGACCGCGAAAGATCAAAAACATGTAATGCTTTGGAGTAACTAAAACGTCACGGCATAATTGAACACAGCGGAACGTACTTAGCCACATACCTACTAGCTACGACTAAGGTGCACGCGCGCTTTTAGGCGACCTATATAAAAAATAAATAAATAAAGTCCTCCAGACCGTATTTCGGCCACGGCGGCCAATCTCAACGGAGACTAGCCTTCGGCGCGGGAGATATTAAAGTGCACAAGTGTGCGCGCAGACACAGGTGCACTCCCTCTTCCCTCACTCTCATTGTCCGATGGGACGGCAATCCGACACGACCGGAGAGAGATCAGGCGCAGGACCAACGGCTTAACGTGCTTTCCGAGGCACGGGGGTATCACACCGCCAACTTCCAAACTCCGGGCTGCTACTAAGAAATTCCTAATGGAAAAACTCAATAACACTTTGCCCGACCCGGGAATCGAACCCGGGACCCCACGCTCAGCAGTCACGCTTGCGACCACGAGACCAACGGGGCAGTCAATATCAGTATCAGTCAATAAAAAATAACAGTATATAAAACAAAACACTGAAAAGTACAAAAAAATAAAATATTCAAATAGGTACGATTTTTTGCATGAAAACTCCATACCTACAGCGGATGTCGTAATAGTAGAAAATCATCAGGCAGTCAAGATGTAATAACTGAAAAATGTTTGAAATCTGTTGGTGGGGGGGGGACGATTTTTTGCGTTTTATTTAGCATGGTAATAGCGGTCACTGCCCTTTCTCTAATATCGCTTCACAGGAACCCGAACAATATCTAATATGAAATTTTATTAATGAAAAACGATACCCGAATAGTTTAGTTTTTCATTACTAGAAAATTTTCAGAATTCAATAAAAGTAGATGCGTCGGACGTTAACGGGCTTTATTTCCGTTTTTGAAATGAACAAGTCAATAAGTCAACCTATAGTTGGGTCAATGACCGCTATTGCTATGCTAGATCGCAACAACTGTAGTTAGGTTTAAGTGCAGCTGGTCTATTCCGTAAGAAGCTCACCGTGAAAATTTAGTTGAAATGAGAATTGAACTGTCACTGACCATTCTGGGATTAAAACCTCACTCCACCGAAGTTTTCACAGTTACATATTTACAAAATACATCCACATGCCAAGTGAGCAAACAGCCTACCGAGACGTCCTCATAGCCAGTATAGAGTATCATCTATGCCCACAGAGCACAACGCAGCCCTTATCTTACTGTACGTAGCTCCAAGGTTGCTACCGACGACGCTACTTTATACCAACTCATCAACATGCGAGGCGCGAGGCTCGCTGTAAACGATGTGGCATCACGTCGCCGTGAAGTGATATCATGACAAGCGCTTGAATACTAACTACGAGTTGTAGAGACTGCGGGTTGTAGGATGTAACACTCATTTAAAGCAGGCGTCACAAGTTTTTAGGGTTGGAAATATGTTAGAACGAAACCTACATTTTGTTTTAGTGTGCGAGACATGTTTCAGGAAATAAACCTACTTGTTGCTCTTTTTCATGCGAAAGGGGAAAATTTTGAGAACAAAAGTGGAAATGAAATCTGAAGCTGAAATCGCGGGAGGAAAAACGTTTACTGTGGTAAAGCGAATAAAAGACTTAAGTGTGTTCTTGTCTGCTTGGGATGGAAGTTTGTACGAGACTTCCGCAAATTTTAATGCTAGAGTTCTGAAAATTGATATAGGGATTCCTTGTAATAAATAATAAAATACATATTTCAAGATTTTTATTAAAGAAACCCCCAAAAAAAAAAAATTTCATAAGCAACTTTGCTGCTTACCGATATACTGATTCAATTTTGTGTTACAATTCTAGAAAAATTGTTACGTCAGTAGGTAGGTATACCTAATAGAAATTACAGAATGGTGAACAAAAGGGAGGTAAGAACATAATCTACAACATTGAGATCTCTCAAACGACTAATTACTTGGTTTCCTTATATTCAATACTAGCTTCTGCCCGCGACTTCGTCCGCGTAAAATTTCTTGGTCCCCCGAACCACCGCGTCGCATCGCATTGCCTGCCCGCGTTATTACTGTGTTATTTCTGATTTTTTTTTTGTGTTTGCTCGTCTCCTAAGGGTTCTAGCGTGATGTTAAATAGCCTTCAATCCTCAACAATTGGGTAACGGATATGCAAAAATATTTTTTCAGATCCGACTGGTCGAACCAGAGATTAGCGCGTTCAAAAAACTCTTCAGTTTTAGGTATTATTGTTATTATTAGCATAGATATAAAATCCCGTATATATGAAGGTACCTACACTGCTAATCTATATTCAATTTCTGCACAACGTTGTGAAGCTACACTGCATAGTAAGGTAATTTTCCTCCGGGTAAAAATGTTGTTAAACTTTCTCTCGTCCGTTAAAGATACATCCCTTGCAAAATTTCATTTTAGTCGGTTCAGCTGTTTAGGAAAGACTTTGATAAATGAGTTAGTAAGTCACCCTGAAATTAGTCTGTCCTACATATACTTTATGTGTAAACAAGAAAATGTTATTTTAGAACGTTTGATGTACTTATCGCGTTTCAATCTTGGGGGGCTGTTTGACTTTTTGGAGTGTCCGCCCACGTGACAAAGTAAAAGCGTGAAGAAAAGAAGCTTTGGAAACCCTACACACCAGGATAAAGTTGTCACGAAGGTGACTCATAACATAACATGGTCATGGTCCAAAGTTCCCCCTGTTGGAACTCACGAAGAGCTTCTCTCTATTAGCAGAGTTGTGCCGCAATCCACCACAATCAGCCTATAATATTCCCACTGTTGGGAAACAGGCCTCCTCTCTCCAAAAGGGAGTGGTGGTGTACCACGCGGGCCCATTGCGGGTAGGTAAGTGTCGCATATCTTCGAATTTTTGGTTTTAGGTCATGCCGATTTAATCATGATGTTTTCCTTCGCCGTTTTGAGAGCAGTGGTGATGAAATTATTGACACAAAATAAAGCGCCAAATAAAAATCAAGTCTGTGCCATTACCACTAGGCCACCACTGAACGCACTCGGATATCTATGGAACGCTCCAATCCACCACGCAGTCCTATTCGGGTTGGTGGATGCCATGTCTTCGAATAGAAATCTTATTCATATAATGATATGGTTTAACGAGCAATGTAAAGCAAAGATAGGGCAAGGGTACGATTAGTAAAGGGCAGCCATTCGTTTGCGAAATGAAACCGGCAAATGTGACAACGTTTCTCCCAACGATCGATCTACATGGAACCAAATAGAATAGCATGATCCAATCTTCCCACACTCAATAAAAACCAGTTTGAATTCAATTGTATTAGCCAAAAACGATCCAATTCCTTCACGTTCCACGTCCAATTGAAGTGTGATTCACATAAGCTGGTTATTTTCAATCTCCTCAATATTGTGCGTGCTCTCCGAAGGAATCCACAGATTACCACGGCTCAGCCACGTAAATCGGTTTACTACAACCCGAATCAGGGTATCAGAAATCCAATAGAACGACTTACCTTTAACATTTAAGTGTCGAGACAATTTTCGCTACCGTAGCTGATGAACTATAAGTTATAATGTACAGCATTTTTTTTTACATTATAGCTTTATCTTTACCTCCCTCTCACTGAGAGGAGGCCTGTGTCCCAGCAGTGGGAACATTATAGGTTGATTCTTCTGTGATATGCTATGCTACAACCGTAAGACACGGCTAAAAATAAACCATTATGGGATGGTACCTAGACGAGGTGGAAGAAATGTAAGACAACCCGCATCTGAGATGAAGAAGAAAATATGGGTAGATGACAACAATCAAGTCGTGACTAACACTTTATTTTAACACAGGGTCGTTTTGGCCGGCAAAAGAGGTGAACTAAGTCTAGCGGAAGGTTGGTATAACTTGGATATGACAATTGTTGGATTAACGCCCACGACAGAGCAATGGTGCAGATGAGACCATACTATCAATGCAGTTTCATTTGCACCATAATGGTGCAAATGAAACTAATTAGTCTCATCTGCACCATTGATGGTGCAGGACAATGGTGCATACGGTACAACGGGAACAAAAGTTGCAATGAACAGTTGCGACTTGTGGGTGAATTATTCTATAGAACTTATACCCACGCTCAACAATTGAGCGTGAGTTAGAACCAAAGTGGTTTATAAATAGTCTTTGGTTAGGACAGTGGTGGTCCAGTGGTATCGACCGCGACTTAAGAGTTGTAGGTCGTGAGTTCGAACCAAGGCAGGCATTTCACTTTGTATTAAATTTCTTCACCACTGCTCTCAAAATCGCGAAGGAAAACATTGTGAGGAAACCTAGAACCAAAAATTCGAAGACACGTGACATCAACCAATCCGCACTGGGCCTGCGTGGTGGATTACAGCCCAATCCCTCTCACACAGAGAAGGCCTGTGTCCCAGCAGTGGGAACATTATAGACTGATTATGCAACAATTCGTACCTAAAACGTTCCCATAATATTAATAATATTATTATTTATACAAAGGATGAGCCTGTAATCCTGTTGACAGCACAATAAACTTAAATAGGAGACCAAAAGCCAGAGGTCCAACGCTAAAACAGAATCCTTCTCAAATGGTTCATTCGATGAAGGGGCGAGCGATTAAATTAATTAAGTCTTGCTATTTTAAGTAATTCTCTCGCATTTAATCCGGCATTCTCGCATTTTGCCATTAGTTAGGATAATAATAATGGACACTCGCAGTGCGCTAAAGCCAACACAGTAAACGTTCATTAACTTTTCAAAACTGGTCATGTTCCATTTTAATAGCAATTGTGTGAATCGATTGAACTCTGAAAATAAGCAGAAACAATTTTAAATTGGTAATTGATTTATTTGAAACTAGCTGCTGCCCGCGACCTTGTTCACATTTTTCCATTTAGCTTTAGTTACTCCTTATAATATCAGCTATCTGCCAGTGAAAGTCCCGTCAAAATCGGTGCATCCACTTCGGAGATAACAGCCAGACAGACAGATAAAAATTATAAGTACCGTATGTAGGTACTTTCACATGTATTTAGTAAAAAGCTGTTATTTTGACATTACAAACAGACACTTCAATTTTATTTATTTGTATCTATGTATCCGCACTATTTATTATGAGAGCAGTGGTGGCCAAGTGGTAACGGCCGCGACTTTCGAGTTGTAGGTCGTAGGTTCGAACCCAGACAGGCGCTTTACTTTGTGTAAAGTATTTCATCACCACTGCTCTCAAAACGGTGAAGGAAAACATCGTGACGAAACCGGCATGTCCTAGAACCAAAAAATCGAAGACATGTGACATCTGCCAATCCGCACTGGGTCTGCGTGGTGGATTACGGCCCACTCCCTCTCACCGAGAGGAGGCCTGTGTCCCAGCAGTGGCAACATTATAGGCTGATCATGGTTTATGTATCCGCACTAGGCCCGCTTGGTGGATTACGACCGACTCCCTCTCAGCAAGAGGAGTAGGACTGTGTTCCAGCAGTGGGAACATTATAGGCTGATTATGTTATGTTATGTATCTATGTATGTATAGATGACTTTTTCATTTAAGCCAATCGAAATCTTCTAAGTTACGCTACAAAAGTCTGTTTTCCCCCAAATCAAATTCTTATTTATAAAACCCCGTTCTAGAAACTTCTCCAGAATCGTTGATGAGTTGACAGACTCATACCTCAAATGCTCAGAAACTGAGACCTAGGGGCCTAAAAAGGCCACTTTGGAGAATCATGAAAGGATAACATTATGAATCGTGGCGAAGACAGTCCGTGTTTTTCTTTTTTCGCTGCACTACGTAGGTATAATAAAAGAGATTGGGATTGGATTTGGATCGGATTGATTGGTATTTTAGCACAGACAAAAAAAAATAACTGAAAAATGTTTCACCAATGGGATTTGATATGATTAACTTAACGGTTAGCTGTCCATTATGTTATCCTTTTATGATTCTGCCAAAGTGACCTTTTTAGGCCCCCTGACATGTGTGCCTGTAGTAAAGACTCAGGAAGCCATAGAATACAAACACCTATTTGTTCCGACTCGAATTGGACCCAGTGACTCGTTACGCAGAACCCATTCACTCACAGTCACTATCCCCATGGTGCAATCATTCGTCAGTTTGGTTTCGAAAACACATCGGTCCAACACGTAAGTTGTACCGATGTGTTTTCGAAACATAAACTTGTTTGCGTAACTACCTACGACTTGTTTTTTTAGTCTATAAACTTGAGCCCCAGTACCCCACCATCCTCTGTAAGTTTTTCGTACCTAATAAATATAAAATATACCAAATTTCATCTAAATCGGTTCAGCGGTTTAAGCGTGAAGAGGTAACAGACAGACACACTTTCGCATTTATAATATTACTAGCTTCCGACCGCGGCTTAGCCCGCGAAGTATGTTGATAAAAACTATCCTATGTCCTTCCCCGGGGAGAAGGTTAGATATGGGTATGTGTTAGATAATTCTACCTTAACACAAATTACCGCTAATATCCGCTAAGATTCAACCAACGAAGATAAACTATCCCAAACGTGCACAATATCAACTCTGGTAGCCGTAAAATGTATGTGTAATATTTCCACAAATTGAAATTCTCAGTTTGTTCGTGGATCGTGTACCAGCGAGAGCGAAATATATCGCTATATATCCTGGGTGAAGCCAGCAGGCGAGCTTAAAAGATTCTAGTAATAAGTATCAGTCTGCGACCCCGCCTCGGCCGGTGTTATCTCACACCGCAGCTTTGTTTTACAATTTGCTGGATTTCTCAAACTGTCTCGTGTAATTACATTGTTTGTTTTGGTTGTAGTCTTTTTTGTCGTAGTATTTATGTAGGAAAAAATGTTGAAATTGTTCCACTAACTTTGGGTGAAGGAAATTAAGAGAAATTCGCTGCATTATCTGATCAAGTTTTAACAATTCAAGTAAAAATGTATTCGCCTAGACCCGGCTGGAACAAAATTAAAAATACATATAATTGATCTACGAAACGAAGGCTTACACCATTTTACATAATAATAAAAGCGCCTTGATTTCTTCTTCTTTAATTAAATCACGTCCAATGAAAACGTTCAAAGACGTCGAATTAGCACTGCAGACAAAGAGTAAGTTCTATTAGAAAAATAATGAAAATAAAACAGAGTACAGAAGTGCTAAGCTTCCCGGCACGATTCCGAGCACGGCAGCCAATCTAAAATGCAGATACAATCTCCGGAACTCAATACTAACCGCACATGACGACTCGCTACGTAATTACCTACTACTATTATTGTAGTCCGCGAAGGATTCGTCGCTCGTGGCTAATGATGGTTACCGACGTCGATCGATCTGGGGTTGTGTTGAGCTTGATGTAGTCACGTTTTAGATGCGTAGGCGGGTGACCGTTCAGTTCAGAGTGAAAATTAAAGAAATAGCCTCAATGGTCTGCGAATTTGTTTAACCGTAGTTGTGAATGACAGGCAGCAGTTGCTCCATTGTTGTGCTGTGGTTGACAGATACAGTCTGTTCACATTTATTTTCGTGTATTCCCGTTCGTCCCACCGACTTCGTCCCCCTGGTGGGACGAACGGGAATTTACATAAATAATATTTGTTCCCGATCGTCCCACTCGGGATTTTAGAGGGACGAATGGGAATATTTTAGCTCTGAAGGACATTTCTCGTAATTTTAAGAACGTTCACAGTCATCTCTGTCTCAATCTGTCAAATATACAGAGATATAATATTTAAAAAATGTAGGGAAATTAGAGAATTTCCCTACATTTTTGACAAGGTTGTCGCTACAAAATGGTTGAGCTGGATGGTGCTGATCCACGCGTCATGTTCGGGAACGGGCGCCGTCGGTTGAGACTGGTCATCTCTTAACTGCCATGGCTTATTTTTAATCTTATGTCTTGAATTGTTTCTTCATTTCTGTCTTTTTTACATTGTTCTCACATATAGAAGCAACAAGAATAATATACCCAGGATTTTGTAATATCTTGATTTAAAAGAGTGTCCATGGAGTTTCTTGCCCGTTCTTCTCCATAGAGATCTACGCTTTGGAATGGGCAACTAGCTTCAACTTTCTGACTAACTGACAGACTATTTAATTTTGACAATTCAAAAGTGCCTGTACAAGGTTTAATTGAAATAAATGATTTGAGTTTGAGTTTGAGAGATGAGATTGCGACTAGATTTTAAACGTTTTTATTTACGGAAATCACGGAACTTTATTCTCATTCTTATAAGGTTGGTGTTGGGTTGCTGCCACTGACAAGTCTGTCAAAATCATTGTGATCTTTATTCTCGTCAAAATAAGGTTGCTGTTAAGTTACTGCTGTCAGAGGTAAAATAACTGTGAACGGACTGTAATAGTTGTTCTAGTCTTCAATTATATTCAGTCTTAGATACGTATTTCGTTTAATCCATAGGTTCTCAATGTGGGCGATAACGCACCCTAGTGGGCCTTTGAGACTTTCAGGGGGCAGTAGAAGTCCCAGAGATAATTATATATCCTATCTTAAGACTATAGGTATAATATAAAACGTTTAAATAAAATATAATCGTGGCAATAACTGTTTCAAATTAGCGACAGGTGGTAACTAAAAAAAAAATCAAAGTAGGCGGTGGGCAAAATAAGGTCCCTCAACCTATGGTCCATACCGTCTATAATCAAACCACTACAAAGTTGAAAAAAAAGGGGATGTTGGTGATGGTAACAATCATTTTCAACACTCTGCTCGTAAAGTGGCTCTTAATGATCCGTCACCCGGTAAAAACACTGGTGCAAAGTATGAATTCAAAAGAGTACCTAAGTACTATTCCTAGAACATTCAAATTCATTTTGGTTTTTCTGCCCGAGGTTTGGAATTGAGTTCGATACCTAAATATCAATAGGTAAATCAATTGCATGTTACATAGATGACGTATTCCAAAGGTAACAGTGAGCAGTGGCAGAAGCATATTCTCATAAAAGAAGGCAGGGACATCAACGCGGAAACTGCAACCATGAATAATTCAGCACATGATTCTAGACGAAAAAAAACAAAACAAATACAAACTTTTCGTAAATGAAATTAAGAAAAGTGCAAAACCTACGCGGTCAAAATGCATTAGGAACAGCTAATTGACGAATCATTTTAGTGCAGTGGCGAGTGGTTCACAAACCTACTGAATCCTTGGTAACAGGGCGCCCGTCGATGTCCCTACAACCCTCTAAGATAATCTGCTTTTCTATACCTTTCTAAATCGCAACGAACTACTTATACATGATAAGTAGTTCGTTGCGATACGAGAAAAGAAAAAGAACCGAACGTCTAACTTTTATGCTCACATAGGAGATTCTACATAAAAATAATAGTTCCAAGTTAGAGGGAGCGCTAATCGCTCAGCCAGTATGTAGGTGTAGTATACCGAAACTAATCCCAAGAAAGTTTTTTAATCTGAAACTTGTGGCACATTCGCACTTTGGACGAAGTGTTCTCCGTTTCCAGATAAAACTACCCCCTACTGAGTCAACTCGATTAGACTAAATGTCCAACTTAATACTTACAGATAGGAGTTATAATTACGTTGCTTTTACGCGGTATGCACAATCTGTGCTTAACTTAAAAGCGACATTTAAAGTTAAGCGTTTTGTGTGTGCACCAATTAGCCTTACGCTTGTCCCCGAGGCAAAAGAGAGACACACAGTAGGATAAATACTGATATTACACTCTATTTGACTGTATGTAGGTATGTAGTTCCAGAATATAAAAAGGTTTTTTTTTCAGATTATGAACATGAAAATCCGGCACATTTATTCGCAGCACGTTTGTACTATAAACACATAAAGACCCGCTAAAAGATTTTTAGTGTATGAAAAGTGAAAAGCGGGGTAAGAGGTTTACAGTAGAATAGGATACGAACAACACAACGATTTACTCTAACACTTTTACCACAGTATAAAGATATACAGTATTTCGACTTCATACAAACGGACGAAACGCGAGCTATACCTACGCGCCTCGACCTCGGCATGCGCTTGGCATGCAGACAGTCGCGACTGTGCCGCAGTGACGAACGGACGGTGTGTTGTTTTTTTTAACAATAACCGCGCAAAATAAATTGAAGTAAGTACATATTTAATATGACGAGTAGGATATATTGTGCTGTTTTTGGTTGCATGAATTCGTCAATAACGCATCCAGAGATAACTTTTTTTAGATTACCTGGAAACTCTGAAAGGTAAGACTATAAAATAATTTTACTTACTAGTATAGGTAGGTACATACATAATGTGTGTCTTTTTAATGGATAAGTATTTCCTTTTATCTCCCGAAAAAAAAGATGTCTGGATTAATAAATAAAGTGAATAGAGTAAAGGAAAGTGATAGACACGAGTGAAATAGGTAGTTATAGGCGGTTCATGAATCATTATACGGTAGGTACGCTTGTGTTAAAACCTCGGGGCATGTGTGTTTTGTTTTGTTAGTTTGTAAAATTCAAAGTAAAGACGTGGTTTTTATTATTAATATTTATGTACACACAGTAAAATACAATAACAAAACTAAATGGAAACACAAAGTAGGCAAATGTAATTAAAATGCTGGAGGCGGGCAGCCCTATCGCATGTTTACGTACCGCGCGGCTGTAGACATTTATTTCAAGGTTACGGCCGAGTTACAATACTGTATGATCTTTATACTGTGCTTTTACTGCGGTACTCTCTTTGATAATCTTGATTCTAACACACAACCACTAGTGCCCAGATCTTCGTCACATTTGATAACAAATCTTTAGCATAAAGCTAGGGAAGTCAAATCTACACCATAGGTCCTATAATATTATGAAAGTAATAGTACATACTAATTTGATAGTATTAACATAGTCCACCGAGCACCGAGGAAACACTGGCCTGTGCCATCATGCCATGTCAGTCAAATCACGCAATTTTTAAAATTCGAACACTTCTTTTCAGCCAGTTGGATTTTCAAGAATATACATGCAAGGAAGATGAAGATTAAGGTGTGGTCAAATCGCAAGAAGTTTTATTACTTAAATAGAGTTCAAGCTATGACCGTATACTGACAAAGGACTCCGTGGCTTAGAAGTAGTGTAACCAAGACCCCCACAATGGAGGTCTTGTGTGCAGTCTTAACGCGCGAGTAACTCTAGCCCTCTGGCGAGGCGCCAGCCAGCACTTTGTCGTCATTTGTACGCAGATCCCGCGACAATTTATGACACTACAAAAGCTTAAGAAGTATTTTAAAAAATGTGTCTCATGGAAGCCAGAATTTTTTAGATTTTGTTGTGTTTATTACGATGTAACGTTGCCGTTTTCTGCATCTAATGTGCAGTGGCGGTGAATTTTAGCTCTTAATTTGCCTGAATTTGATGTAATAAATGGCATAGGCCCATTGACATATATATTACTAGCGTAAGGACCGGGCTAACGGCGCGACTAAATGGCACCAACGCGCTGGCCCTAAAATGACGGTTTTAGGGCCAACGCGACTCAGTTGACAGTGGTGCGCGCGAACTTCGAACTTCGAACGAAGAACTTCTATGTAAAATGTTCAGACGGGCGTATCCTTACTTTTGAAATCATTGCATAGGCCCGCCCTTCCGGCGTTACCAGTGTTATTAGCCAGCAGTCATGTCAGTAAGCTGTCTGAAATCTGGTAAGTCTTTTGACCTTAGGCTGAAGTCAAATGAAAAATGCAAAGGTCAGTGGACCAGTCGCTCCATAAAAAACACTAATATTCAACGGAATCCTGTAAGTTTGTAACCCGAGTCCCGAACTCCCGACCCCAACACATTTAGCAGACGATAATCTAATTATAAATACAAATAAGTTTCACAAACTGTATCTTCCCGGAATTAGGAGATACGAATCAGCAGTATCATGAAAATTAATTAACTTTAAAATAACATTAAGTCTGCAGCGGAAAGCAACCGTTACACTTGAGTTGGACGCTTTTATTATTTTAATGGACTTAGTTAAGCAGTTACGGGATAACGAAAGCAAGGTAATTATACCTTTGTCATTAACAGACAATTTATTGAGGTAGGTAACGTAACATTCAGTAACGCCGATAAAATATGCAGATGAAAATGAGGAATTTGTGGCGTTGTAATTTCATCTCGCCTTTTTTATTAATACCTACCTATATATTTTAATTTATTTTATTTACAACTGGACTGGAACTTACAAGTCGAGGTAAGTAACTAAGTAGGTACATAAGAACCTATATACCTAAATTGAACAAATCTAGCACGAACAACTCTTCAGTTTTGCAGTGCCTGAGTGTCCGGCTAAACCCCTACAGATTCACAGATTTAATCGGGTCCGGGCTAGATCGAAGAGTTCACGAAAAAACTCTTCGACTACCTCTTGGACTATAGGTACCTTACTAATTGAACTCATTATATCTCCTAAACTAAGACCCGATTAAATCTGTGACTTGGCGACTGATTCCGAGTAATTGGCGACCAAATATGGGAGAAAATAGATCTTCGCTAGGTGCCCTAGTTTTTGAGATATATAGGTAAATGTGGCCCTGCTGGGGAGACTCTCCAGATCAGCCTTCTTCAGCAGATCTTTTGAACCAGTGACCGACAAATTCTGATATTTGGCGACAAATTTCGACTAATTAGCGGCTAATTTTTCGGTGTTATCAAAATTAAAATCCCTGATGATGGCTCTGCCAGAGTCAGTGACACGTAGATGGCACAATTACGAGACAAACAAAATCAGCCTATAACGTTCCCACTGTTGGGACACAGGCCTCCTCTCTGTGAGAGGAAGCCGGACGTAATCCACAACGCGGGCCCAGTGCGGGTTGATGATGGATGTCACATGTCTTCGAATTTTTGGTTTTAGGACATTTCCTCACGATATTTTTCTTCACCGTTTTGAAAGCAGTGGTATAATGAAATTAAATATACCTACCTACGAGCATTAGGCAACTACTGCTTTCATTGGACTTAAGTCTTTTAATGATGATTATCGTCCCGGTGATTGGCGGTGATATAATAGTACCTACCTGATAGATAATAGACAGCTTATTCACACAAACATAGAGGATCATAAATATAAAAAAAAATCTCATAGCCGACGATAACTTAGGTAGGTATAGGTACTTAAACTTTCATCTTCTCTTTTATTCACTCCCAGAATAACTCAAAAACCAGATAAAGTCCAATAAAAGTTTATTATAATAATATTTTCGCTGTGGGAGTCCAAGAAACTAATAACGTTTCTTCCATCTGTCGCGGACGGCGGCAGAACTACTTAATAAAACTAAATGTCTGCTCAATGTCCCGGCAAGCAGTCACTCAGGGTGGAAGTGAATTCATTTCAATGTTGAAGCTCCTCGTATATCTGCACTGTCTTAGTTGGCGACTGGGCTGCACCAAACAATCTAAGTAAGTACTGCGTTTGGCCAAGGACCTAAACTTATGTAATATCAGAGATTACGCAATTATTGCGGTTTGTGCGGGGCTTCTGCATTGTTTTTGTAGGTGGCTGATGCTTCTCTACTTTCTCCATTCATATAATGGTATCTACCCTACCCACTTATGGGCAAACTCTATGCCTAGTCCTACCTAGTCGTTTTACGGTAGGTACAGTTTTACGCTTTAGAAAAGCATAGCATAGGATTGTCAGCCTATAATGTTCCCACTACTGCAAGGGGACACAGGCCTCCTCTCGGTGAGAGGGAGTGCGCCGTAATCTACCACGCGGGCCCAATGCGGATTGGTGGGTGTCACATGTATTCGATTTTTTTGTTCTAGGACATGCCGGATTCCTCTCGATGTCTTCCTGCACCGTTTTCAAAGCAGTGGTGATGAAATTAAATATACACCCTAAAACTTGTATGTGACTTATGTGAGCACTTTACTATAGAGGCTTCGCCGTCGCGGCGGTACCCAGTAAAGAAGTCTTTATCCCGAGACTTCCTAAGACCCAAACAATTAAAATAGCTGATCAAAGAAGTTTGCTCTCAGGCAACTACAGAATGCGAGAACCGCCGCCGCCGCTATTGTGCGAGGTGCAACAGCTGGGAACTACTTTAACTAACTTCACACCGACTATGAGCTTTATAAGTAGATAGTTAAGTAGGTACTTCAGTGGGTACGTAAGCTGATACTGTAGATCAGAGGGGCAATTCTAGTCATTTTAAGATCGTTCACAGTCTGATCTGTCTTAATACCTCCAATTTTTGACTTTGGCAAGAAGCAATGTCATGTAGCCTTCTATATATATTACGTCCATGCATGTAGCATAAGTAAAGGAAAAAAAATCCGAAAACCATAAATATAGTTAAGTACAGACGCCAGCACATCAAGTTACTACAATCTGTCAGATTTCTTTAATAGATTTTCGACTTTATTGCTAAAATATAAGGTTCAAGGTTGATTGGGAAAATCTGACAGTTTCGGGTAGGTTGACCTGCTGGCGTCCGTACATTACAAAAAAAACAAGTAATTAAAAAAACTAAAAAACCCGACTGCGGTAAAAAAAATTAGTTTAAAAAAAACTGAAAAGCTAAAAACAAGGCCATTTTAAATTAAATAAAAGTTGGAAGCAGGCGGGACCCATACCATTTTTTTATTATATTTTCAAACTCAAATGGGTCCCGCCTGCTTCCAACTTTTATTTAATTTAAAATGGCCTTGTTTTTAGCTTTTCAGTTTTTTTTAAACTAATTTTTTTTACCGCAGTCGGGTTTTTTAGTTTTTTTAATTACTTGTTTTTTATTTCCAGCTTTTTAGTTTACAAATTTGAAAGATTTCGCAGACGATTTACTTATGTATTAATTAATAGCTGACCCGTAACCGTAAAGTCACTCAACAGGGAACAAGAAATAATTATTTTATATAACGTGTTTTTTACGATTTGTCACTTCGAATTACTTTTAACCATATAAGTTGTATATATTTTTGTAATCACCTTTTAAAACCCTTAATTTTGATATTTTACTCGATGGTATTAGAAGAAAAAAAAATTTCGAACTCCACAATATGGCACCCTAAATCCGCCATTTTACTTTGTTTTTGATTTTAATGTAGCCAGTGACACTCGCGCTACCAAGACAAATCTAAAGACGTATAATTTATTCAAATCCGTTCATTCGTTTAGAAGTTACGAGGGAACAAAGAATCGGACATACATACATACATACATACATACAGGTCAAACACATAACCCTCCTTTTGGGCTTCGCCGCAGTCGGGTAAAAAAAACCCGTGATAAACTATTTACATATCTACAAATTTATACGGAACCCTCAGTGCGTGAGTCCGACTCGCACTTGACCGGTTTTTTTATTAGGTAGAGAAGATTGTACTAATACCCATTATGTAGTCCACTGTTTTTATTACACAGATCAAGAGACATCCTTGGGGCAGAACGCCATAATCTCTTTGCAATATAAATACCTATTAAAGTCGGTCGTTTGTTTAGGACGTTGGCATTATCATTATTTTATCAAAGCCATGTGTTTTGCAGGGTAGAAGGAATAAAGGAACCATAACACGGAATAACACCTCCTTCAAAGAATAATAATTACTTAGTCTATTATACAGACGCCAGCCAGCACATCTAGCTACTCCAATCTGGGAAAATTTGACAGTTTCGGGTAGCTTGATATGCTGGCGTCTGTACATTTTCATAACTGTTGAAAACAAAAAAAAACATAATAAATTATCATAAGTTTCACAATACTGTCGCTAGATTGCGCTGTACCAACGGGTTACGTTTTCATTCGAGTGATCGACATCCCCGCACGTCTTAGAAATGGTAATTCAAACAAGTCGATTTTTGTTATTATCTAAAGATACTAATATCTTTACCATTACTTATATACAGAATAAAGAACCACAGCATCGTACTATATTGTGATAACGGGCTACTACGGAACCCTACACTGTGCGTGTCCCGACACGCACTTGGCCGGTTTTCAAAATACACACATCAAAAGTGTCTAGGGATCAAGCATTTTTATGCGGATTTCTTGAGATTGAGATGTGGCTTTGTAATATTTATAAATTTATATGGATCCTTTTTGGTGCATTTCATAATTTGAATCAGGAACTGTGAATCAAATTCGAGTAAAAGATGAAAATCTGCTGTCAATATTTTCCCTATAAAAACATACAACGCATTGAAGACATTATTAGTGCTACTGTTTCCCTACTACTGATTAAAACCAACGTTATTATGGAGCGGCGACGTCATTTAAGCAGGGAAGAAATGCTCAGAGCCGTGGGAATGATAGAAGCTAGTTCCCGGCAACGTACTGTGGCTTTAGCTCTGAATACAAGTCAGAGTGTTATCAGTCGACTTTGGACACGTTACCGAAGCACTGGTACCGTGGCTGAGCGCCATGGAGGACGGTATCGCTGCACCACACGGAGACAAGACCGATACATTCAAATCTTAACTCGAAGAGCTCCAACAATAACCGCCATGATGTTAGCCGTGAGGCTTCATCACTCTTCAGGGAACTTAATTAGCGACCAAACAGTCAGAAACCGCTTGCATGAAGTGAACCTTCATTCCCGAAGACCGCTACGGGTACCACCTATAGCAATGCACAATCGTAGGATTCGATATCAATGGGCTCTTGAACACAGAAATTGGGCAGAAGAACAATGGCGTTTCGTGTGCTTTTCTGATGAGTCTCGTTTTGGTATGAGACCGGATACAAGACGTATACGACACTGGAGAACCCCTGGACGCCAACAGCGATTAAAATCCTGCCAGGAAGTCCATCCTTATAGTGGTGGAACCATCATGGTATGGGCGGGTATTTGGATCGGCGGAAGAACTGAGTTGATTTGGATCAGAGGCAACCTCAACGCTCAAATTTATGCTGAGACGATTGTATCAGACGTCATCGTTCCTCTACAAGTGCAAATCGGTCCCTTATTTCAGTTAATGCATGATAATGCACGACCGCACACCGCAAGAGTTGTAAGACAGACTCTCGCCGCAGCTAACATCAATGTCCTGCCCTGGCCTGCTCAGTCGCCAGACTTGAACCCGATTGAGCATGCATGGGATATGCTACAGAGAAGAGCTCTGCCGAATATGGAGGGTATCCAGTCGCAAGAAGACCTTTTTTTGTTGTTGCAACGAACATGGGCGGCCATTCCACAGCGTGATTTGGATGAACTCATTTTGAGTATGCCAAACCGATGTTCTTGTGTTGTTAGTGTTCGCGGTAGAAACACGGATTATTAATTGTTTAAGTTACCCAATAAAATTTTAAAGAAAACTGTTATTTCAGTCTTTTTTTCGAACTTTTGTGTTAGTGGTTCAAATGTCAAAAATCCCTTTATTAGGAAAATGGCAAATTTCTTTATTAATGCAAAGGTGACTTGGTTTATCGTTACTGTGACAAACGAAAACACTTTATTTGATGAATCCTTAAAGAAAATTTTAATTAATATCAATCAGGAGAAAAGTTATTGCAAAAATATATGTTGATCCCTAGACACTTTTGATGTGTGTATGATCGAAAAGCACTGACCTCTAATAAACAGCGTACCTACTTGTATAAGGTCAGTGTCGAAAAGGTTTTAATCATCCAACGATGGAATCGGTGCTACTAACGATAGGGGACGAACTTATCGCCATTTACCGGGCAAAGTTCCAATAACCAAGCTGTGAATCAAAACCGAACCTATTCTCGTTTCTTATATTTAGTTACCGTGTAAGGTTTTATCGAATGATCGACTCTAAACCCTAACTTGTGTAGGTATTATTAGCTCACTCCATGTTTTGGAGCTAATAGTTTAAAGCTTGAAAGTCACTATGATAATTGGTTTGATGGAACAATATTAGAATAGAATAGAATACTCTTTATTAAGTACACCATCTAAATTACAGACATAAGTACAGTCACGAGCATAAGTATGTATACACTTGGCTTTATTCAAAGGCAATTTTCTCCTTTATTTTTGAATGAAATTTTTGTTATTACGAACATAGTATTTTCGAACCCATAGGTTTATGTAAAGTGGCGTACTTCAACGTTGCATTCATCATTTCACGAAAAAATCGCAATTAAAAGTTGCCAAGTGTTGACATATTAGTGCTCGTGACTGTACAAAGGGTGACAAGCAAGATTATCCAGGCGTATTATTGTGTCAACATTACGGGCCACATTTCTCGTGCGTGTAGTTGCGCTTGCCATAAAACTGCTGTCTTACGTGTTCCTGCAAAAGTTTAATTTAATCAACTGCCAGCTGCTTTAGCGATACAACTATAACGTTAGCGCAGCTTATTATTTTTCAGTTAAACTTCAGGTACTTAAGTATGTATTATACAGCGTGTATCAGAAATGCGTGGTCATATTTAAGGGTACTGACAACCAAACTGAACAGCTTTCTCCATTGGACCAACATCGTAATCGCGAAAAAAATATATATCAGCTGCCGCATTTGGGGTGAGTAAGTACGTAGGTAGGTACCTATTATTGACCACACATTTTTGATACACACTGTAGGTAGGTACTCGTAGATATTACTCACTTTTTTATTTGGCTAATCATGTAGGTACTGTCTGCAAAGATTTCAAGAACAATATAAAAAAAAAATGCAACAGTTGTTAAATTCAGTTAAAACAAACTTTTAGCTGTATTACATCTGAAAGTAGTGTGGGTAATAGGTATCTTTGGAATAATTTTAAAACAATAAAAAAAGTAACAACAGTACAGTCACGAGCAAAAGTATGTGTACACTTGGCTTTATTCAATGGCGATTTTCTCCTTTATTTTTGAATGAAATTTTATATTAGTAGGAACAACGTAGTTTTTGCGAACCCATAGGTATATATGTACAGTGTCGTATTTCAACGTTGTATTCGTTATTTCGTGAAAAAATCGCAATTTAAAGTGGCCAAGTGTTGTTATATTATTGCTCGTGACTCTACACACACACAGTACCACGGAATAGATAATTATTTATCTATTCCATGCCCAGTACATTAGTAGTGTAAACTACTTAGTATGGTTTTCTACTTACCGAGTACCGTAGGTATAGGGTGACCTCATCTAATAACGTGGTGAAACACAGAATTAAAATATACCTACATATAACATAATAGAAAAACTTTTATCCATCGACGTGATAAATAACACAAATACTCATAAAATTATTTGTGTTCTAATAGAAATAGTTCTCTTTGGTAACCTTATGTCCGTGATACATACTTACCTACCTAATTAGGTCAGACGTCAGACGTAATAATTTTTGTATCACGGAATAAGAAAATAGAGCATAATAATAATATCTAAGGGCTGATTTTTAATTGTCAGTTACACAATCAAACAGAATTTATTCGAAGTATGACTACCTACTTCGAATAAATTCTCAAAAATCATCATCACTTTCTGTTTCTTGATTCACACATTCACACACATAAAATATAGCTCACTTAATTCCGTGATAAAATAATTGAAAAGTGGTCTGTAACTGAACTCAAACCGCTCCATAATACCATAATCAGCCTATAATGTTCCCACTGCTGGGACACAGGCCTCCTCTCGGTGAGAGGGAGTCCACCACGCGGGCCCAGTGCGGATTGGCAGCAGATGTCACATGTTTTCAAATTTTTGGTTCTAGGACATGCCGGTTTCCTCACGATGTTTTCCTTCACCGTTTTGAGAGCAGTGGTGATGAAATAATTTACACAAAGTAAAGCGCCTGTCTGGGTTCGAACCTACGACCTACAACTCGTAAGTCGCGGCCGTTACCACTTGGCCACCACTGCTCTCCCAAACCACTCATTTGGTTTAAAAACATTACTTTTTTGTTCTTTTGCTATTAATAATTAAAAAAAACTACTCAAGTTTACCAGCCTACCTTTGGTATGGTACCCTAGATAGGTATCCATTTCCATATATTTAACTATAATAATATTTAGACTCTAGAGTAGGTATTGGGATGATACAAGCGGAAAATAGGTAAAATGAAGATTCTCTTATTAATTTTCACTTTACATGCATTTAAACCTTGACCCTTCTCTGACTAACCTAACCCAACGTTTTAATTAAGATTTCAACTCCTTAGCATATTTTGTTATGAATTTGCCGGTTAATCTATTAGTTTTTTTTTTAAACATCGAAGCGTTAAGGTAGCGCGCGAAATTCAAATTTTCTTACGTTTTTTGCAATTTGCTGGTCAGTATAAGGCCCTGCGCAGACGGCACACTTTTAGTGCGATCGAGTCTGCGGCGCACAAAAAGTCTGCATGGCGCGCAAAAAGTCGGTCGCGGATTTTTCACAGACTCAACGCACACGACGCACATCTTCGATCATTTTGTCGGCAGAGCTGTAGGGACGTAGACGCTATGGAAATCGTGCAGAGATCGCGAAGTATTATTTTGTACATGAAGTACAGAAAAAGAAGAAGAAATAGAGAATTTTGGGTACATCCTATACTTTCGGAAAGATTACTGAAGGGACAGTTCCATACTAAACATTCAATTCTGAAACAACATCGACCTCTGGCGCCATGATAATAGATCGCGTGCGTTACGTCCACCCCTAGCAAATGCAGATTGCCGACTAAAGTGTGCGCCGTCTGCGTTAGCAAACGTTCAATTTTTTTCACACACTTTTTGTGCGGAGCGGCGCGCCGCGGCGCGGTGCGGTCTGCCCGAATTACACGGATTTTTTGTGCGCCGGACTTTTTGCGCGTCGTGTGCGTTACTGCATATAATTGCATAGGTTCTATTTTCACAGACTAAAAAGTGCGTCACGGATAGTCTGTCGTCTGCGCAGGGCCTTAAGTTGTACGTTGATTAAAATATGATTCGCGCTTGGCTCTCTACTTAGTTGTGTTGATGACTTTAATGATTATGATTCTGTAAATATCTACATATTTGATACGGCCGCGAATCATATTTTAATCAACGTACAACTTAATACTGATCAGCAAATTGCAAAAAACGTAAAAACAATGAATTTCGCGGGCTACCCTGGCGCTTTCGCCTTAAATAATTTTGGTTTCTAAATGATTTGGATTTTTGCCAGGATAGCTGATCATATCAATGAACGCAGATGGGTCCCTGTTTACCTTTATTCTTTGGGTATTCTTAGTTAAAGTGTAGACATTGGTATACCTACCGTATATGGAATATGGACTGTTAGTATTCATATCAGATGCGCATCATCATCATTTCAGCCATCCACTTCTGGACATATAAGCCTCCCCCAAGCACCTTCACTTCGACCGGTTACTATGCAGATGCGCTTCATAAGTTATTAAAGGTTTTAGTAAAATGAAGACGAAAAAATTGTTAGGAAAAAAATCACCTTCGTGTAAAACATTTTTTATTGTAATAGATAAACAAACATGCTGAAATTAATAATGTAAAAGTGATTGGATAGATAATCCGGCTAAACGATACGGACATTAAACGATTTATTATTTTGCATAAGTTTTGCCAACAAAATGTATTTTTCACAAAATTTTGATTATCTGTAACATTTCATTACCGAACTGTTTGACAGTGACATTCGCAGTGATGGTGATTGGAGACACCTGACACTTGACAGTGACAGCCTCAACTGGTCAGCTAGATTGTTTACGTTTTGTTTGGAGGCCATGTTTTGTTTACCGTATTTGGAAATTTTAAATTGAAAGGCTTTGGTTAAATTATCAAAGCTTATAAACAAAGCGTTTATTATTTACTCATCATCAACATGTCCGGTATTACTGAAGAATATTTAGGTACAATTCTAAGAAAAATAGCGACTGTGAATCACTTAGAAGATTGGAGTTATAACCAAGTAAAGTTTGATAGTATCGCGCAGAACTACTTTGGAATATTAATACCAGTTGTTTTGTCGGGAACGTGCAAAGGGAAGGACGTTCAATTGCATCTAGTTTTAAAATTGGCTCCAACCAATGAGCTGTATCGAGTAAGTGGCGCAGTAACAGTAATGTTCGCTAGAGAAGTCTATATGTATTCTGTTGTACTAAAAAAATACCAAGAATTGCAGGAGCATGTACCAATAAACTCGCAGTACATCATACCTCAGTGTTACTTTGTTCAGGAGGACTATTGCAAGGAAGTCTTAGCCCTACAAAATATGTGTGGGGAAGGGTACAAACCTTACACTCATAAGATGTTCCTAGACCTGGATCATACACTGATTGCTTTGAAGTCTCTAGCTAAACTACATGCTTTATCATTCATTCTTAAAGCTAAAAATCCTAAACTGTACAAAGAAATCTCAAGCACTTGTATACCTTTAACTGAACATTCAAACGTAAGGTACATGGTAATAATGAAGGATAGATTGGATAAAGCATTGAAAACTTTAGGAGGCACAGAGTATATAGTGCTGTTACAGAAGTTGAAACAGAACTGTGCTAAGTATTTTAATGCAGCAGTCCATTCCGTACAAAATACATGCATTTGTCATGGAGACATATGGAAGGAAAACATTCTGTACAAATATAAGGTTTGTTTACTTATTTATTTAACCATTTATGTACACACTTATGTAGAAAAGAACATAACATTTGGTACAAAGGTGATGCTTATTTCTAAAGAAATCTCTTCCAGCATACCTGCAATAGGAAAGTAGATAAAGAGATGTAAACTCTATTCAACTCCTTGTTTCCAATTGATATTATTACCAAGTAAACAAATATCAACTTAATTTCAGTGTAAATTGAGTTGATTTTAGAATGACTAATACAATACAAAAAGCATTAAATTCTTTGAAGTTGTAGTGCAAGCTGAACTTCATGTGTTAGTCTTAAACTGGTTTTTCCAAAAACATATATTATATTTGTTTACATGTATGGAAACTTTATTGTGAACGCAGGATTGACAGTGCGTTAGTGTGTGTTGTTTGCTTAGTTTGATCATCCCTACATGCCAATTTCATATAATATCAGTATATCGAAATTTTTTATTCTTATTTTATTTTTTTAAATCTTTTTCCAGAACGACAAACCTGTATCTGCCTGTATGATAGACTACCAAACAGCCCGAATAAGTAGCCCAGCCTTTGATACAATGTACCTTATCATAAGTAGCACCAGCACTAAATTGAGAAACCAGTATTTCCTCGAAGTATTGGACATATATTACCGAACATTGGAAACATCACTGAAAGATGCTGGCTTGAATCCTGAAGAAATATATTCAAGACCAATGTTTGACAATGATTTGAAGACGGTTTCGCCAGCTTGTTTGATAACAGCTAACACTGCTCTGTGGTTGTCAAATGGTTTGCAGGAGGAGGGTCATGTGAGGAGCAAGTTAGTTTGGAACACTAAAGAAGAAAAGGAGATTGCTGTGAACAAATACAAAGAAATTGTTAACGCAATGATAGACGATCTTTCTTATTATGGTTATCTTTCTCCAGACTTGTAATCACAAACACATCAGCAATGTGCACGTTAATGTCCAATCTCCATCATCATCATCATCATCGGCACCCACTGCTGCCTATCTGGCCAGTGCGAGTTTCATCCGAGTCTTTCCTCCGATCTTCTGTAGGTCGTCCACCCACCTGACTACTGGTCTGCCAACGCTCCTACTACCGTTTTCCTACCTCCACATAACAAATTATTTCCACAGGTAAATAAAAACAAATATCAGTTTTTTCTAATAAGGGGCTGTTTAAGTATTGCGTAAGCAGATTTTTTGCAATTATTAACCCCCTCCTCCCCCTCGTCAGCAAAAGTAAGCAAAATTCTTACCCCCCCCCCATGCTTACGTAAACATTGGTACATGCATTTCTCAATGTGTTCTGGTTACTTTATTGATTCATAAGCAGCAGTTATATGCGTTTCGTTTTCAAGCATAGACAAGCAAGTAGGGTTGCCATGTGTTCAAACCAAAATTGACAGAATTTTGTAGAAAATCCGAAAAAGTAACAAAATAAATACTGCTGACGTAATCACCATCCAGACCCCCCATCCCCCATGTCATCAAAAATAAGCAAAGCAAAGACCCCCACCGCCCCCCTGTAGTGCTTACGTAATACTTGAATGGCCCCTAACATTCTGAACTGATAAAAAAAAAACCGGGCAAGAGCGAGTCGGACTCGCGCACCAGGGTCGCGCGAGTCCGACTCTTTTACCATCATATGTTTTTAAATTTTCATCGGCGAGGCCTATATTCATCAAAGAATTTTAACACTACACTGCGGTGGTGAATATTGCAATTTTAATCAGCGCCATCTCTTGACCGATAGTGGAACTAATGTAACTTTTGTTGATGATTTCTGAAAAAGTGTGCTATTTAGAGACTTCGTTTTATTTTTCATGTAATCTTTACATAAACTTCTATCACATAGAATAATTTCAGATTTTTCTCTTTGTAAACTTCGGAGATAAGGGGGGGGGAACGGTATTTTTTGTTACACTTTTCATCAAAAGTCGAAAACTAAGCGGCCTAAAAAAAAAAGAAAAAATGTTTGAGAATGTGCAAACTGCGCTCTTTCATATGATACCCCACATGCCCTGGTAGCCCCACTTCGAATTTTTCAGACCCCCTTTTAGTCCCTGTTGCAAAAAATATACATATATTTTTATTTCTTTCTTATTTGCAAAATAGTTGGGCAAACGTCATCTAAAACTATTCCAAATTTCAAGTTGATAGCATTAGTAGTTCTTGTGATATCCAGCTGTGACAGACAGACAGACGGACATACAGACTTAGTCTCACCTTAAGGGTTCCGTCTTTACCATTTTGGTACGGAACCCTAAAACTAAAACTATTTAAGTATTGAGATTTGTCAAATATTATTTTGTCTCCATACTACATATTTGACAAACCTCAATACATAGTTTTTTTTTAGGAAGATCTGTGTAGCTAAGACAAAAACAATTTCTCGTTTTCTTTACGCAAATCTGTTATTCATCATCAACTGCCAGCCTTTTGTCAACTATAGATATTGGGGTCAGCTCGGTAGGTATTTGTACCTACAAATCTGAAGATGAATTTTGAAATTTATGCAATCTCATGTACACCTAAATTCAATTGTGATTCATTGACATTGACATACAAATTAAATAAATATTATATTTTGTACCAAGCCATAATGTTGAATATTTCTACATAAAATTATATAAATATTGTTTACTTACTTTGTTTATTGTTTTTCCTGTTCCTTGGTTGTTGAAATGTTAATATAATTCACAAAGGAGGTTAAATAGAAAGAAAAGAAATAAAGAAAAATAGGTTTATTTGCTACATAAATACGTGCACAAAAAAGTTTACTGGCCCGGAACATAAAGGGCTAAGGAAGGAACACGGGTGGGTTTTAGTCAGTAAGAGTCTGACACTCCCTTCCGCTCCACCCAGAGCGGGAGGGGTCATTTGATGATTTCCCATCCGCAAAAAAAAAAAAAAAAAGAGATCTATCATCACAACAATGATGTGAGAGTTGAAGCAAATGCTATGAATGAAATGAAATGAAATTAAATGATGATTGAAATGATTTTATTTTTTGTAAGTAGGTTTGTACAAACACTTTTACACGTCAATATGGAAAGCTATTGTGGATAATGTAGTGCAGCCGAGTCTGCATCTCGAGTCTCGACGTCAGTCGAGTGGTATTGCCCATGGAATATGGTGCACGGTTAAAGTCCATGTAATGTGGCACGAATACGGCATGGCGCCGTCCGGTTAAGGCTTCGGCCAAAAGTTTCCAGCAAAACGGTTCTCATTGTAACACAGAGGAATATTGGTCCTCTCAACCCCACAACAGAAATAGGCCTTTGTAGACAAAGGGTTATTTCTGTTGTGATGATATCTTCATTATCTAAAAGACATACTCACTCCCAGACACTGTTCACCATACAGACTTCGCATCAGCACTATCTACCTGATAAAATAAAAAAGGAACAGTAGGTATTAAAATGATATCTGCCAGATAAGTTAACCAGAACTTATGAAAAGGTGGTGAAACAGGCTATCAATAAGACCAAGTATAACTTAGAGATATTCCTAGCAACCGTTTTGACTGTGGGTGTTGCTATCTACAACATGTTCGGGTTAGCATATTCGATTCGGCTTTATTTGTTGGACAAGCCGACCCGAAGCAATTACTAAGCATACCTATTCTTCACAACATAAGCTTTTCGGTGACAAACTTCGTTCGGCATGTATCTACCTAATCATGGTCGGCTCGGTACATTTCGAGCTTAGCCGAGCGGCTTTTTCCGAATCGATACCTACATGGGTTATTTCGTTTATCCACCCTAAGGTGGATACCCGGAAACACATGTCCGAGAATCCACCCTAAACCTATAATTTCCGTTTATCCAACTAGGCCTAGGGTGGATAAAGTATATTCGATTTAGCTATGCCGATTTACCACTTACATTAAGTGCTGTTGTAGCTATCTATTCTTATCTATTTGATTCTAAACAATAATATAAGTACCATGCTAGTTGGATCGTGCCGTGCTACTTTCAACGGGAATAAAGGCTGTGTGGGTGAGCGACTGCCGGACGCACTCAAATCCTCTGCATAATGCAGGATTCCTCAGCGTCCCACCTTGCAAATTTATAAGGCAGTCGGAATGGGATAAATGTAGTTTAAAAATTCTTTAAATTTCCAGTACGACAATATTGTAGAGAAATAATTGTTTTCAAAATTCGTAGTTTTAGCGATGCTAAATATTGGGTAGTGTCATCCAGTAGGTAGTAGTAGTAGGTGTAACGACAACTAACTTAAACTTGGTATCATCAAACAAACATCAATGGCGTACCTAGGCAGAAGTATGTACCTATTAGTGTCAACGGACACTAATACCTACTTCTGCCACTGACGGTTTCTTCTTTCTCGGTGTAGGTATGTGAAGTCAGGCAAATTGCCTGCAAACTTAAATTATTGTCTCCATATTGAAATCACAACTGTCATTCTTGACAGTAATTGCAATTGCATGTGTGAAATGGCTCACGACAAATTGTCGTAGAGTGTCAGTTTAAATAACAATTTTCCCTGACTTTACCTACTAGGTTTACTCGAGTAGGAGAACTATGACAGGTGATTTTATTATGACCTATCTACTTAAACCATTAAAAATGTTAAAAATCTAGGAGGTCAGTGCATCTCAGCGACAATCAATGTCAATCATGATTCTAGGTCAACGGGAAGTAGGTAGGTACCCTATAGGTTTTGATTCCGAAACATAAACACCCGTATCATCTTTTGATTACGTTGGCTTAGAAGTTTGATTTTTTCTCTGCTTCAAGTGATTGTAGCCCTGAGTATTTGATATTAATTTCAACTTGATAACTCTACGCGTTCCTGAGAAAAAGGGCCTTGACAGACGGACAACGAAGTAATTTTATATTATTATTATTATGAGCCTGTGTTGTCCCACTGCAGGGCAAAGGCCTCCCTTCCCTCTTTCCACTTTTCTCAGTCTACTGCGATTGTCGGCCAATCCTTTAAGAAGGAGTCCAGCTCATCCCGCCATCTCTTTCTGAGCCTGCCGCGCAGTCGTTTCCTGCCATTGGGGATCCACTGAGTGGTGGCTTTTGCATATTGCTGCTCCGACATGCGACAGATATGGCCAGCCCAGTTCCACTTTAGTCCAGCAGCTGTGCGGCCAGCGTCCGCTATTTGTGTTTTGGAACGAAGTATAGAGTTCTTAATGCGGTCTGTGAGTTTGACACCTAGTATACTTCGTTCCATAGCCCGTTGGCAGACTCCAAGTGCGGACTTTTGACGCTTTGTAAGAGACCATGTTTGCGCTCCGTAGGTGAGAGTGGGAAGAATGCATATGTCCATGAGCTTTCGTTTTAGTGAAAGCGGGAGAGGTCCTTTCATGAGATGTTTCATCGACCAATAGTTCTTCCAGGCGTTTTCTGTGCGGCGAGCGACTTCTTTGTCCTGTCTCGCCTGGAAGGATACTAGTTGGCCGAGGAAGTAATTTTATAAGGGTCCGTTTTTCCTTTTGATGTACGGAACCCTAAAAGTCTTAAATTCATTTCTTTACTGACAGACAACGCACAACCTAAACCACTGGCTCTGGAAGCATGAAATGCACTTTATAGAGTTCCTCTTGTATCGCAAGTGAGCAATAGGGAAGGATGACTTTTATGAAAGTTCGTCATTTTTGCCGATGGTAAATCCCTTTGGGCACACGGCTTGTCTATACAAATAAATAAAATAGAAAGAGATAGAGAGAACTGAAAAGAAAAGTGTCTATTTGTAATGTGAAAATAACAGTTTTTTACTAAATGCAAATGAAACTATGGCTGTCATTCGTGGATCTTTGACAGTCGTTACGGATCGTCAGAAGCCGGAAAGTCTGACAACCAGTCTTACCAAGGGGTAACACCACACCCAGTAAGTGGGTTGTGAAGGTCAGATAGGCATTAGGCAGTCACTAATGCAACTGACGATAACATTATTTAGATATTATTGTATTACACAAGTTGCACAGTAGTAATACAATATTACGGTACGCGCCGAGGGTGCAGTTACTGGAGTCGCACTGCAACTGCGCGTTCGTGGTGCGCATACCAACATGCTACCTGCACCTGGTGATGGAAGAAAGCTTTTGGCCGCAGGATATGGTATTCCGCCGCTTTCGCGGACAAGTGCCACCAGAACGCACAAAGACTTAGTGCAATTAAGAGATACTAACATAGTTATTAAGTTTTATGTTCTAACAAAATTGTTACTATATTATTATGTATACTTAAGTTAAGGTATGTATCTATGGGTCTTTGTTACCTGAAAATAAATGGTATAGGTAGCTATTGGAGTCTGGGAACAACAATGGGTAGTGTCAATGAAGGGTTGAATAAAATAAGTAGGTACTTACCTACTGCTATTTTCCTAATGTTTGTTAATTCCCTAATTGCGTAACACACTATTAATCACAATCCGATTCATTTTGAAGGATATTGCTAATCCATTGCTTCTTAAGAGCGTTTACGCCGAACGTCATTTCATACAAAATTTCAAGCCCTTGTTTTCCGAAATGAACCAACCGATTTTAATGAAACTTCATACGCATAAGCAGGATACCAAGGTCTAAAAAGTTAGTAGAGAACATTTTCGAAAAATAGTGTTAGACAGCCAAATTAGACCGATTTTAAACTTTTCATAGAAACAGAGATTTCCAGTTATCTTTTTTTAAATAAGACATTTCGAAAATGTTCTCTACTAACTTTTTAGACCTTTGTATCCTGCTTATGCGTATGAAGTTTCATTAAAATCGGTTCATTCATTTCGGAAAACAAGGGCTTGAAAGTTTGTATGAAATGCCGTTAGGCGTAAACGCTCTTAAGTTGGAAAAATTTGTCTGCTCAACAACGTACTTATATAACGCAATTAATGTTGTTGAACTGTCAAAATGAAATCCATTGCCATCCTTGATGAAACTATCTGTGGTCGTTTTATTTTTGACGTGACAACGTCTTAAATTAGGTTGCGGCTGGGAGTCACTTATGAAAAAGTGTAACGCTCGGTAACGTTACGTTCTTATTTTAAATTAGGTTGCGGCTGGGAGTCACTTATGAAAAAGTGTAACGCTCGGTAACGTTACGTTCTTATTTTCATTTAATTCCTTGTTCCTATTGTGCAATTTAATTATATTCATATCAATAAATATTCTACCGAGAAAAAGACGTTGTCACGTAAAATCTTCGCCCGTAAAACCGACTTTACAGGCAACCATTTTTTTTTAATATTTTTCACCTTTTTCTGTTTTAATATTAGATATAGTAACATAGTTTATAAGTTAATTTTAGTCACTAACACAATGTGGGCCTATGTAGTCTGTAAATATTTTTTATTTTTTTATTGCTACTGATAGTGCGTTACGCAATTACTCCGCAGCTGTAGAGGTGGAGACGACAATAAATTAAACTGCGTATAATATCTAATGCCGTTCCCAGTCTGCGTACAAAAGTTTTTAACCAAATATATCCGATAGTTTAGTCACTATAGCAAGTCAACGATTGGCAAAACCCATAGTCAGCCCAACACTATGTAATATTTAGTTTGTTTCAAAGAATCACCTTTGTAATTTCCTTGTTACGATTTCTTTGATATTTTCAGAATACTCCTATGCATTAGTATTGCTATTGTTTTTATTTATTGTCGTCTCCACATCGTATAAAACGAAGAGCCTTAACTTTAATACTAAATCTGTATCGAATGTATCCGTTCGTATCTGTGAGTTTATAAAAGAACGAATTGAAGTAATTTATCCAATTCGTACGAGTACGTACATCACTTCGAGACCCTTAGCTTTCTTTATTGAGCTCATTTGTATTGAGAGTTGAGCTCCCGTCCAATGAGCCGTAGTCCCTACCTACTGTATTGATTTGAATAATCTCGAATTTAGTAGGGAAAATTCAGTTTCTAGTATGTAGCCGAAAACGTGAATAAAACATCTCTACTGATTGGCATATTCTAAGTAAATCTAAGTACCTGTGGTTTAAATACAGCACCCTAATTGCGCAACACAATTTCAATCACAATCCGTGAGTTTTGAAAGATATTTCTAATACATTGCTTCATAGGTTTAACAAATTCTTCTGCTCAACAACGTAAATAACGTAATGAACGTGGCTGAACTGTCAAAATGCGATCAATAAAACACAAAAAAAACTAAAACACAAATCCAAAGTCCGACTTCCGAAATTAAAGTTATTTTTCACTATAAAGTGTTTTTTGGAAGTCGGTTGTTTTTTTTGTAAAAAAGTTTTTTATTTATTGGATTAAGGATCGCTAACGCTACAAAGAGCAGTGGTGACCCTGTAGAGCAGTGGCGGCCCAGTGTCACGGCCCCAACTTTATAAAGTTTATACGAATCATCGGTCGTGGGGTCGAAGCCAGGCAGGCACTTTACTTATTGTAAATAATTTCATCACCACTGCTCTCAAAACGGTGAAGGAAATCGGCATGTCCCAGAGCCAAAAATTCACCCACCAAACCCACGCTGGGCTCGCGTAGTAGATAACAGCCCATTTCCTCTCGAAGCGAGGAGGCCTGTGTCCCAGCAGTGGGAACATTATAGTATAGGCTGATTATGTACTTATGTTTATGTTATCTAGATACCGCTACAAACACTTCTAGATTCATATGGGGTTGGACACTATCACATCGATGATATATGATAAGAGTAGATAAACAAAAATGGGTTTATTACTTGGGTACAAACTTCTTATCAATCATTATTAGAGCCTAGCTAGCAACTTTAGTGTTTGCAGACTTTTCGAACCATCAAACAATTAAAGTGAAATGCTTGCGAATTAGGTAGGTAAGTAATAAAAGTTTGAAACCGATGTTTCAGTGCGCTGGAGTTTTGATAGTCGGTCACGCGAAAATTGTAATTTCCACAAAGTTTTGCGCAAAAAACAGCAATAAAATTTAACGATTGCAATCACAAAGTTTTGCCGTACTTCCTGCTTAGTTCCGGCTTATAATCCAACTAAAAGAATGATAAGATTTTATTAATATGTTTCGAGATAAACTCGAGATTAACATTCCAATTTATATTAGGTAGGTATCTACACTACCTAAGTACCATTCATATCTAAGAAAGTATTCCAGATAAGTATTCTCTGTAAACCTATGAGAAAAACATTTATAATAAGAAGAGAAGAATTCAGGCAATGTAGGTACCTATTTATAGTTAGGTAATTAGATTTAGCGTCGTCCTACACTTCGTGAATTCTTATAACAGACACTAATTGTGAATTCCTACGACACATACCTGGCTAGGTAATTAAGTAATTTCTCTGGCACCCAAAATAATTGGGTATAATTTATGTATTGTTTGAAATACATAAGATTATTTACATTCTTTGCTATGAGAGCGAATCTCAATAATTACATAAATATCTACATGTTTTTTTTTCCAGTCGAACGAACCACAAACTTATCAAAATTTTTTCCAGATTGTAAACATCACCTTCCTACTTTAGTAGGTATACGGTTCAGGCGGTTTCAGTACACAGTTAAACTTTTGCTCTTTGTTCGAAAGCATGTCTTTCGTTCTACAAATTCTGCAAAATCAAGTGGAAAAGTTCAAGAGAGAAAAGTAAAAGACATCCAGTACTTACTTAGATAAATTGTAGTTGATACACGAACCAAGATGTCACATACCTACCTTGTTAGCTTGGAATGAGATTGGTTACCTATCTACATAAGGCGCAAGCGCTAGGGTAGCCCGTGAAATTCATTTTTATTACGTTTTTTGCAATTTGCTGGTCAATATTAAGTTGTACGTTGATTAAAATATGATTCGCGGCCGTAACAAATATGTATTTACAGAATTATATCATTAAATTCATCAACACAACTCTCTAAGACCAAGTAATCCCCAAGAATGACTATTTCATGATAATTCTGTAAATACATATTTGTTACGACCGCGAATCATATTTTAATCAACGTATAACTTAATACTGACCAGCAAATTGCAAAAAACGTAAGAAAATTTGAATTTCGCGGGCTACCTTAGCGCTTCCCCTTAAATAACAGAGCATGACCCAAGAAAATCTTTTCTATGTTCCGTGCTTCGGGTACAATTGTTTAGAGCTGTGTTTCCTACAGTAATGCATTTATAATGTTGTATAAGACTAGCAGCACGTGTATTGGAAACATTTGTGAGATTATATTTTCCAGTTTAGTTGACTTAGGTAGGTACAGACGCCAGCACATCAAGGTACCCGAAACTGTCAAATTTTCCCAATTAACTTTGAACCTAATGTTTTAAGGATAAAGTTGAAAATCTATTAAATAAATTTGACAGATTGGAGTAGCTTGATGTATTGGGGTCTGTACTTTCTCACGAGGGATTAAGTAGAGGCTATGGTTTTCTGTCTGTAGTAGGTATGGGTATACTAACCCCGAATTTACATAGGCCCGTTGAACACACATTTTTCTTGCCGTGAAAAACTACGAAGGATTCACTCAGTGTAGTCACGGTCGTCAGTGTTGTATGGACTATGGAAACTTGTTGGAACTACAGCACGGCGCCATCGCCGCCCGTAACGCATAAAATAATTATACAAGATCACACGATTTTTCTAAGCGTGGTAAACACGCCGTACGAAACCGTGCCTGGGTCATAAACAACTGTGATACGCGTTTTTGACAAGACTTGTAAAAGAATTGTCAAATAATGTCGTGCAGCCACGTTGTATGGCAATGCTGATCCTTTGGCCAAAAAAATAAGCCAGCCCTAAGGTGACGCGAAGAGTCGACCGACCATCGGTCACCCTTTTTGAAATCTTAGTCAAGTTTTGTATAAAACTACAACTAAACTTGTTTTCAATCGATAAACGAAACTAGTAGACACTCTGTTTTATACCTTGGTGTACAAGCGGGTTAAAGAAAGCCAACCACACCCTTACAACTTTCTACTAGTGGTCACGCGGTGGACTAATTAAAAAAGTTAATTTCTTTTATAAAGGCGGACAAATCATTTTAAACTAGAGTTTACTAGAGGAATATGTGCGAGATTAGAGATCCTTATAAAAGGTTATTCTCAAACACGGGAAGACCTGAGTACGGACAGAAGAGAGAGATAGAGGAGGCGCCGACGATATGACACCATCATATGAAGGAATTAAGATTCACTGACCTTTCTGCTGCTCTTGGATCCGTCTGGTGATGTCTTGGCCGAGAATTTGAAGCTTCCCGATGCGAAGGGCGCCCTCGCGTTATTCTGAAGAATTTTGGAGAACGGTACGTACTCAGCTAGGCTTAGACCGGTCTTAAGCATAAGCCTGCTAGTATGTTTAATGAGCATAGATTTTAATCATGGTCTAACGCTGCTCCAGCCGAAAATTGACGAAGGGTGTCATTTTGGCGAGCGATTATTAACAGCGATGAAGTAGTCATTGATGTTTGAACTGTCATTTTTTTCTAGCGTGTGCATTCCTATAGGCTCGTAGTGGGGAGGTTCGGACCTCCGCGTCATGTAAGTGTCTTTCTCTTCCAACAAAGAAGGTAGTCAATCAAACGGCGCAAACAACTAGCGTCCTGCAAAAGAATGACAAGGTAAGTAAAATATTACTAGACGAATTCAGGAGTACTATGCAAATAAAAAAAATAAAACTATTATAAAATAATATGTATGTAAAAATGTATTTAAATGATCCCCTTCAATTTAATAAAAAAAGGTACCGGAAATAGCCGTTTTCAATCCGAAGCTATAGGATCAGCTTTCTTGGAAATCACGAATCATGTCGCACGATTGCGTTGCTCAGTAGCTATGGAGTTGAAAAAAGATAAACTCTGCTATAAACACGTGAACCATGTCACATTTTTAATCATGTAGAGAATACAAAGGACCACTCCATTTATTTGGCGACTTGGGATAAAAAAAGTCGGCAGCCAAAAATGAATTACTTACCTACCTACATTTTATTTGAATGGTGGCTGGCAGTCACGTGGCAGTAGTAGAAACCTTTATTTGTATGGCGACAACGCTGTAATGAATTTGCGAACTAACTGGAGTAGATAAACATGAAATGTCTCTCTGTTTGATTCTGCATTTTGTTCCTTTTGAATAAGGTATCTTTAACGATGTAACCAAACTTCCTACTACTACTAACCTAAGTTGGTTACGCGTCATTTAGAAACGATATTAACGTAAATTGTACGACTTTTTTTACTAAACCATCTAACTATTCCAATTCAAACTCAATTTGCCTTCGCAATTTGCGGTAACGATGTATGGAATTTCATAAAGGACTTATTTAAGAAACTAACTAAATTGTTTGTTACTTCGCTTTTATAGCATAATCTCCTTCTAGCCACTTTATGAGCACGGAGTCAACCCCCAGGCCCTAATCCAACTAATTAACCTTAAGTAGGAACCACAATAGGAACCTTTATAAATTAGAAGATTCGGGTACCTACCTACAGTTCATTCAACATGAACGATGTAAAACTAAAATTATGTTAAATTATTCTATTTATGCGAGACCTTTAAAGACGAGGCCGATGTCCAGCACTTGGCGGCTAATACTACACTCATTTAATTAGTACCTATTATAGGTATTACGAAGGGTTCCCTACTTGATTTCGAAAGTTGATGATTCGATTTTTATTATATCGAACACGGTGTCTCAATAATTCAGTTGTACGATGTTTTATTCCATCGATGCTTTATTGGTGCGATGTAACGTTTGTGCGAAAAATCCTGTTGCGAAACACCCTACAGCGATTGCTCATTAGTTCGGTTATTTATTAGTTCGATACTATGTCGGTTCGAAACGCCTACTGTTGTCCGTGACATTTAATTAATAATCTTATTTAATAAGTTTATTAATCATCGCACCAATAAAGCATCGATGGAATAAAACATCGTACAACTGAATTATCGACACACCGCACCGTGTTCGATATAATAAAAATCGAATCATCAACTTCCGAAATCAAGTAGGGAGTAAACCCATTACGAAACCCCTCTGAATCTCAGGTAAAAGATGGAATAAGTATTCCCGCTTAACATTAAGCTTCCATTATGACAAAGTAAATATTTAAGAATTGTTAAACATTCTGTTTAAGAATGATGCGAAAACGTCTGGAAGAGAAATCTCCTCCGCACCTCTGTGCGGATACCTATCTATATTATTTATATTTAGTTTCCCCATTTTAGAACTGACTGGTCTATCAACGCACAGCTCAAACCACTGAACGGGTTGCGCTGAAATTTGGCACGAATACTGATTTAAAAATAATCTGTAAATTAAGTAGTTTGGCATTTTTTCTTTTTCTAAATTACCCCCCCAAGGGGATTGGGAGGTATCAAGGTTTGTGTGGAAGAATTTTAACGCGCGGTCCGATTAACTCGAAACTCAGTATTTATACTTAAGACCAAAAGTAAAGAATAACGTGTATCAGGGTTTATCGAACATTGATCCCTGACGGGACAAAAAGTGGTTGGTAATTCAATTTTTAAGGGGATGTTAGTGAGTAAAAAAAATGGTATGAATGAACTTGAATCTTGGCACAAATACTTCCCTATCTAAGTAAATTATAAAGTTCGTAATTTTTTGGTATTCTAAACTACCCTATCTATGGGTCTTTGAGTATGAACACATACCAAACGATTTTTCAAAATTCCACCCCTGTGGGAGTGAAAAGCGGGGGATACAGTTTATTTGAAAAATCTTATCCCTTGGATCTATAAACTTAAAAATTTGTTAAACAATAAATGATAAAGATCATAAACATACATTTTCGAAATTTTTAGATGAAAGTACGAATTTCACGCGGACGAACTCGCGGGCAGAAGCCAGTATGACAGAAAGTATATGACAGAAAATAACAGTAAAGTATATGACAGAAGATAACAGTAAAACAGAGAGAATAAATTATGACCATCCAAAACATTTGAAGTTATATAATAGATTCGGAAACTGAGATCACGAAGTTAGTTACTTAGATCAACTTGAAATCAACTCTAAACTAATAACTGTGATTAATAGTCTTCGTCACTCACTGACTCTTAACTGTACAGTTCGAAGGATTTGTGTGACTTGTGAACTTTGTGATTGTTTACAGATCACGAGGCGAGAACGCGAGCGAGTCTTACTTTGTTCTCGTCAAACATGCGGACTCAACGCGTGATCAATTCATGATTAGCGAGTCCACATCATGCCCCCACTCACCGAGAGGAGGCCTGTGTCCCAGCAGTGGGAACATTGTAGGCTGATTATGCATCGTACATGTGCTTGTTACCATAATCAAGTAACCGGAAATCAGTACCTACCTGGCTAATTTTCCAAAATAAAAATTGATCGCTGTGGTCTCGAATGTTTCTAACTTAAATATTTCCGACACTGCTTGGTTAAAATCGAGGCCAATATAAACATAAGGTTACTGTAAAGTAACCTTATGTTTACATACATCCTTTTCGAAAAAAAAAAAGGACTACTAAATATTAATCCGACCTTAAAAAGGTGGCTGGAAAAGACTGGATGTGAAAGGCGGAGGACAGGGTGTTGTGGCACTTGTGGCACTGCCATGGGAGAGTAGGTACCTACAGGCTATGTCCAGCAGCGGACTGCGAGGCTGAGTTAACCAAATATTAATATTTAAAAACCGGCCAAGTGCCAGTCGGACTCGCACACGAAGGGTTCCGTAGCACAAGGCATAAAACGCCGAAAAAAACCTTCTTCTTTTATACCCCTTTAAATTTTAACTTTATTTTATTTGTATTATTTCTTGTTATAGCGGCAACAGAAATACATCATCTGTGAAAATTTTAACTGTCTAGCTATCATGGTGCATGAGATAGAGCCTGGTGACAGACAGACAGACAGACAGACAGACGGACAGTGGAGTCTTAGTAATAGGGTCCCGTTTTTGCCCGTTGGGTACGGAACCCTAAAAAGCACCAGAGAGTGTACTGATTTTGGAGAACCATCATTGCTCCTACTCACACTCACACTACCTACCTATTGTAAAAGATTTCATTTTTAAATTACTGCACACAAGAAGAAAGAAGTCAATCCATCTTTTTCTTCATAACTCCTGTAAGTTAAGCTCACAATCGCTCCGTTTGCGCCATTACCCTAATCTTGAAGGTTTTATTCGTCGTCAATCGAGTGTTTTGCTGCAGCTAAGTAATAAGTACCAAACAAAACAATGCTGCATTTCTACAATGGTTAAACAAAAGAACTTTTAGGTACCTACTGCTACTGGGATTCTAGAACATTTAATCACGATAAGATTTTCCTCTCGAGGCAATTCAATCTTTGTATTCTTATCAGCCACAACGTCAGGCTACAAACGGAACTGTCTCGTAAAATACTTAAATCTTGTTGCATAGCAAAATGTAGATTTTTGCTAAAACAATCAAATTGTAATCATTCGGAAGTGTAACTTTGGTTACTATCAGCAGTTAACCACAAAATTGGCTATGTTCCCAATTAGCACTTGCGTATAAAAATGGCAACTTGTGCGTAGGTAAAGGATGAAATGGCCATTTCATTGTATGCCTTACTAACTACTTCTTAAATATGTATTATAATTTTATTGTATTTAATGAGTTGACATATTATTATAACACCTCACATTGTATCGACAAACTTTTTGCGAAATATTTGTAACGATAGTCACCCAAACTTAAAGCGCTATTCATTTTACAGCATCCAGCTTCCAAGGTCAGCTGTAACAAGGCCTATACCTCCTCCACACATTCCTGACATAGACCCCATGGGACGGGAATAGTCCCACGTCATCGTCCGGGGGGGGTGACGACGAAGGCCGTGTAAGATCGAGTGCACAACCGCGGTGTGAATATTAATGAACCCCTTGGTAACCTCACGCCGCGGTTAGTTCGGACACTGACGGTCATGGTGAATTTGATGAAGAATATACTGGAGAAGTGAAGGTCAAGGTCATATGTTGCATTACGCTTAACGTTACATTTCAGCAAGCCATTTGGGATTCAAAATAAATGCAAACTCCTTAGCCACAATCCTTTTTGCAACTTTGGTTTTGACATAGGTAGTATCATTATTTCCTTTTGCCAGTATTGACTGTTTAACGAAGAACAAGACACCCTCAGTAAACTATACTTTAAAAATAAACAGTTTGTTCATTACGAGTCACGAAGGAAATGGACAAAAAGTGTAAACCTTGTGAGTGTCTCCAGCAGTAGACAGTGTACTATACGCCTTAGGGACTTGCCTGTAGATTTTAGAATGAATATTCACAATAGCCTACATTCCGGACAATACGTAACACCGAGCAAAGGAAATGAATGAAAACCATCTTTTAATAAATACCTACATCGGAGTAAAATATTCCTCTCCTCTAGGCCAGTGATATTAAAACCGGAGATCTTTCATACATTTATGTGGTTTTAGTTCTAATTCACTTTCCTCGCTATATTTAAATTACTACAACTTTCCACGGCCAAATTATAGAGAAGCCTTTAAGCAAAAACTTTGAAAATAAATCGCTTTAACTTTTCCATTAATTTGACTCGGGATTAATGACATTTCAATTACGCTGAGACGCTTCGTTGTTAAATTTTTTTGTAGCGTAACTCCTTATATAAATTTTACAACATAAATCCCTTGAGAATATACGGCCAGATTTAATATATTAAAGTACAGTTCGCTTGGAACGAGTTTATATCAAAACATGTAGTCAAAAGTGCATATAAATCAGGTTGAGCGAACATTTTGTGCACAGTAAGGCAGTAAGCACACTAATGCAGCCTGCACTGAGTGAACATGTTGTGCACAGTAAGGCAGTAAGCACACTAATGCAGCCTGCACTGAGTGAAACCGTCGCGTTGCCATACCTATGAATATTCATAAGTCCTCGACTCCACAAATGAAATACTGAGAGTATTTTTCCTCTCACAATAAAATATCAAGATCGGCGTAGACACTTCTGCGGATGTGCCCTGACAATGAAGACGTTCTCTCGAATTGTGTAAGATTAAAGCTGGGACCCCCCAGCTTTAATACTTACACAAGTTTAAGAAAATAATAGACCAGTCTTTAATCGTTACACCTTTATTACCCGCGGAATAATAATGATAAATACAGCAAAATAATATCTACTTATTGTCCCACACAATTATATATCTATCTATCTATTCAGTCCGCAATTTCCCACTGCTGGGCAAAGGCCTCTCTTTCCATTTATCACACAATAATATCCCTAAAAAAAATTGGCATGGGCCGTAAAAAGACGTTCCACATCTTTACACATTACATGAAAGCGTAGGTAATGAAGATTCTAATTTCATACAACCCCCCTACATAAACACACATAATTCTTGTGTACATACACAAGAATTATGTGTGTATGTTTAACACGTTATCCTAAACGTACAATTCGCACCGACATACAGTGTAAATAGTTTCCAGGACGCTGCCCGCTCCGCACAGATTGAAAAGTAAACCAATTCGGTCCACGTCGAGCCAGTCTATTTGCCGTAAGTGGCTCACTACGGAGTACTCCCCTATTTGTTTTTATTACAATACACCCGTTCTCAAATCCCTCTATACGTCCTTGTTACTGGCTGGAACTTGCCGAGGCTACATTAAAAGCTTTGCCACTTTAATTCAGGTGGTTTACGTGTTTATGTTACGTAGCTGTTGTTTATCGCTGCCGGGATCCTTTCGTTTTTTTTTGTTTTTTATGCCGGTTTTAAAGGCATGTGCTATGTTAGTTCATACGTGTATATAAAATAACATGATCTGATCGTATACATATATGGTCACGAAATGTTCTGTCGTTAAACACGTCCGCGCCATCACTGAAACTTTCACTGTTTAGATATTAGCATAAACTATATAACAGAATAGGTAGGTACCCTGATTTGTATGTTAAACTAGCTGACCCGGCAAACGTGGTCCTATTCAAATTTCAATAAGTCTTGAAAAAAGGACGTTATGTTTTATCCCGAATTTGAAAATTTTCTGCTAAACTTTTTCCAATTTTTCTTTCCATAAAATTTTTAAACATATTATGAACATTTTAAAACAAAAAATAGCGCAATCGGTCAAGCCGTTCTCAAGTGATGCGCTTACCAACGAACTGTATTTCATTTTTATTTTTAAAGAAGATAGATGGATTAATACGAAGGCAAACAATTGACGATCGACTGCCCGTCGTCCACACTTTCCGTACACATCATGTTTCCTGTATATATTTACCCATATACCACTCCTACCCCACTCTATAATGCATATTTTCGTGCATGCCTGCCTGCTAAGTGCTACACACCTGACCTTTTTGAATATCGATGGCTGAACATCATCGATATAGACAAGGTTCTATACGGGTTATGGATAAACATATGCAAAGGTATTTTAGGGACTAAACCAAATTGATAATGATGAGTGTGAGCACTGAAAGCCACTCAGGCGACACTGAGCTCAATTTTCCAAACGAATGAACTTTATCAGTACCTAGACTCAAACGTCTACAGTATGACGGCAGTACAATAGAGACTGAAGAACAACAATCAACAGAATAATAAATACAACAGTATCTCGGCAAGTTCAATCAATGCTTTGACAAAGTCACAAGTCAACAAAGGAGCTAGCTTGCTTCGTTAACTTATTCCCGGTTGTAATGTCATTGAAAGTTTTAATTTGACAACCCTGATGAAAAGTGTTTGTGTTGTCACTTGCTGCACATCCCTATTAACAACATCAATCGTCTCAGCCTATCGCAGTCTACTGCTGGACATAGACCACTCCCAGGCAGCGCCACAATGCCCTGTCCTCTGCCTTCCATTAAAGTCCGTCCCAGACACCATTTTAAGGTCGTCGGTCCATCTAGCTGGGGGCGTCCCACACTACGCTTACGATACGATACGCGGTCTCCTGCTACACTGGCCATCGGTCCTTCGACAACATGACCAGTTCCACTTCAGTTTTCTTACTCTGCAAGCTATGACGGTAACTCCACTTCTTATCCGGGTTTCCCTATTAATAAAATACTATTAATTTTATTATTGTAAAAATGAGTTATTGTTTTTTTTTTTTTTATTATCACTATCTAATCATTATTAATCTAATTTTAAGTTAATTTATAATTAATGACTTTCTACACAATGTATTTTGTTAAGAAATAAATGAGTTATGACTTTACATATCGTTGAAATCTTTTGTAGCTCGTAGCACCGTGTAAGGTGCTACGAGCTACAGCTACGCACCACTACGAAAGCGCTACGACAATGTCAAATGCTCTCAAGGATGCCTGAGGCGAATACTTAAAAGGTTTTAGCGATATCCTCGTATCTATACATACATAAAACACTTGAATAGCCGGTCGATTCTGTAAAAATCTCACCGTGAAAACTTAAGTGAAGTGAGTTTGTTTTTGCTAGGAATTGACACTATTGACAGCTCACTCCACGCTCACTTCACCTAAGTTTTGACGGTGAGATTTTTACAGAATAGCACCGCTGGAACATTCGAAGACAAGTCCCGCTAATTAGACGACAAACTCTACCTAATTGAAACTTCTTAATAGCTCGCCGGCCGGCGGCACACGCTGCTACATAAAATCAAATTATATAAAACAGCTCAAATTCAGTGTATAATTGTAATTAAGGTAATTTTTCATATTGGCACTTTAGTTAGTAAAGTGCTTAATTTCGAAGTTCTAATTGGCAAGTTTGAGCCTGCTACTAAGCATTGAATATAACTTAGATACTTTCACTTTCTTTACTTAATTGTCTGACCCTAATTTAAATATCACTGCTTAGGCAGGGTTAATTCCGATTCTTTGCACTTCAACTGTATGATTACTGTAGGGTTCAAAATATGAGTTCTAACCTAAAAGTTTCCATGAAATATAATATTTAAAAATGATAAATGATTGTTATATTTTTTAATGACCTTTCAAAATAAAGAGACCATTGTTATTAAAAAAATAAAATAGGTAACCAAGTGCACAAACAGAGACGAACCAATACTAATTGTTTGTGGTATCTGTCCCAGACTAGTGTAAGGCAAAACGTCAATCTTACAGCAATCGTACACTAGAGAGGCCCTCTAGTCATGGCGAAGCAATTAGAGCTGTGCCGTTCTACCCGGCACACTGCCAGATCTAACGAGCTGATTGCTGGCAATTAGACTTGAGTACTTGTCAAAAAAAGGGAACATGCTTTGACGCTTAAAATAAATCGGATTTATTCGTTCCTTGTATTTTTTGGCATTCACTGTCTTTGATGTATTATTATTGTATATATATTATTAACAAACGTTAAAATTGAATGAAAAACCAATGTTCGCAACAACCATTGACAGCTTGTTGCGTATTCAAAAATATAACAAGCACCATTAACCATTTTTTAATTCTAATCAGAGAGAGAGATAAATACGTGATTTTTTTTTAAGTCCGATGACCGACAGTCCTAAACACAAATATATCACACACATAAATAATCTGTATGTTCGAGAGTTGTTGATATCCCAAAACCCTTTTTTTACTCTTTGGAATTAATAACATAAATGTCAAGTAAGTATAAGAAAACGTGGTCAGTTGAACAATGAGTTTTTGAATATAAACGTTTACTGCTAACTACGAAACGCACTAAACTGCAATGTAAACATGACAAATATATTAATTTATTACTCACTAGCTGACCCGGCAAACGTTGTTTTGCCATATAAATTATTTCTAACTGCCCGGCGCTATCGCTCGCGTGGTGTCCAACCCCTTACCCTATCCTACTCCTACCCTACTCCTACACTACTCCTACCCTACTTCTACCCTACTCCCACACTACTCCTACCCTACTCCTATAAGTAAATAAAAGTATTAAATACTATGTCCGTCTAAAATCGGATAAAAAGACGGATCCTATGTCCGTCTCCTGGTTCTAAGCTACCTCCCCACCAATTTTCAGCCAAATCGGTTTAGCCGTTCTTGAGTTATAAATAGTGTAACTAACACGACTTTCTTTTATATTTATAGATTATAATCATTATCATTACTTTTTTAAATAACACATACATAAGTATCAGAGTTAATAATACACATGATAATGTTTTAAAGATCACAATATGTTTTCTTTAGTACTATATAGTCCCAATAGATACGTGGTCGTTACGTGTTTCCACTTATTGCAATAAAAAGTTGTTATAGAATGCTTTAAATTGATTATATCTTTTGATAGACTGAAGCGATTGCGATGAAACAAAGACTAGTCACTACTCCGAGTTCTACACTATATTTGAGTATAAAAATGAGCCATATTGGTTTGGAACTTTTGACGTTGAACCTGTTCAAATGAAAAATCTGTCACATCCAAACAGACAAACCGACAAACAGACAAAAATTAAAAAAATTGATGAAATGGCATCTGTTGGTTATCCTTTAACACCCCACCTATTTTTTTTTTATATTTTCAATGTACAGAAACGCCTCGTCTACAGATTTATTATATGTATAGATAGATATAGATAATAAAAATACTCATCTTGAGGGGCCCGTGGCTAAATAATAACAGCCGCACAGGTCGATCGATCAGGTTAAGCTACCCTTGCCGCGGTTGGCCTGTGGCTTGGTGACCATGTTTACATACCGTGACCCCTTCGTACCTCGGAAAGCACGTTAAGCCGTTGGTCCCGGCTGTCATTCGTGGATCTTTGACAGTCGTTTCAGGTAGTCAGAAGCCCGAAAGTCTGACTGACAACCAGTGTTACCAAGGGGTATCGTATTACCCACTAACTGGGTTGTGGAGGTCAGGTAGGCAGTCGCTCCACCTAAAATACTGGTATTCAGCTGCATCCTGTTAGACTAGAAGCCGACCCCAACATAGTTGGGAAAAGTCTAGGCAGATGATGAAAAAGACTCATCATGTAGGTTGAATAAGATCCATCATGGGTCTGGATCATGGGACTTTTGAAAAAAAAACTCAGTAGATTTGATCTTGAAATCAGGATCCAATGAGAAAACATTCGTCACTAAATCCATCATGGATCTGGCCAAAGGATCTTCTGAGATTGAAGGAATTATTCAATGTTTATTTAATACCAAATAGAGTTCCCTATGATTTATTTCCCGGTTCGATTTTTCGTTGGATTTGATGGGATCACGCAAAAATGCACAATAGTAAGTGCTCATACACACGAGCGACATGCGTCGACGGTGTCAGTTGCCTCCGTCGTCAACGCGTACCGCTCGTCTGTATGCACACTAAGCCAGAAACTTTGTATAAAATTAATTACAGTATACTTTTGGAAAACTCATTCTCTTGCATGCATAAATGATTTGCCGTTTTACATAACTCTTCTGCAAGCTACAAGTACGCATTTTGAAACTACACAGAATATAATCCTGCCTGTTTAATATTAGCCGAAGAAGTTGGAACTTTTGTGGCGACGTCATTCTGCAGTCCATTCTACTGACTTACTATGTTTGTACTTAGTTCCCGAGAGAAGCGAACCTCTGTCTTCCCAAGCAGTATTGTTTTACTAACAATATGTAAGTAGATACTTTAACTACAGTATTAATATAAGATATATATACCAACGTACCATACTTATTCACGCATTTTAAACTGCGTATTATAGGATCCTTGGGTTCCATGCAAGTTCGCGCAGTATTATCCAGTTTTTTAATTATACCTGATGTAAAGAAGCGCTGCTGTGCATACTTGGCTTTGTATCGACTCGAGGGAGAAGGTACCTACTCTTCTGAAAATGTAGGTTATTTGTAGGTCGTGTGGCAAATTGTGGCTGAGCGAAAGTTACGATTTCCCTCCACACTTCAGAGCAGCCTGGTTGAAAAATTATCGAATGGGCTGCAACGCTGAAAACGCTGAAAGCAAGACACCCTTACCGAAGCCCACGTACAGTCACGAGCACCAATATGTCAACACTTGGCAACTTTAAATTGCGATTTTTTCACGAAATAACGAATGCAACGTTGAAATCAGACACTTTACATATACCTATGGGTTCGAAAATACTATGTTCCTAATAATATAAAATTTCATTAAAAAATAAAGGAGAAAATCGACTTTGAATAAAGCCAAGTGTATACATAATTTTGCTCGTGACTGTACGTCTTGTCCAGCTGCAATTAGCTGGGAGCTCCCATGCTTGGTGCTAGTTGATCGTGCGTGACTCACGAACACGATTCACCTTCTTGGAGTGTCTTAAGGCTTTGAAGAATCCTAGTAATTAGTAAGTTTTAAAGATCCTTAATCTTCTACTTTTGTTACGAATAGCACGCCTAAACAAGGCGCGAGAGACGCGTGCGGTGTGCGACCAATGTAGGTTCGTTATTGTACAAGACTTATGAACGCTGTCATTAGGTATACGGAAATTTAAAAGCGTCTTCATATACATTCATACATTTTACTTTTCTGTGTTAACGTGATGCCGTGGACCAATAGTGTCGCTTGAACCTGCAGCTGCAGTTTGCGGCCTGCGGTCCATCTTGGAATTGCACCTTTAAGCAAACCACTTAAATGGCTACCTACTAGTAACAGTAACAGCTTAATAGATATAATGGTCGCAGTGATAGTCATTGTTAATAGGAAGCGATCAATGGCCGAAATCGATTTTTTGGTATGCACCGGTTTATAGAACCACCTAATACACACAGTATGTACAGTAGGGTTATGTACATACAAACATACATAAAATAAACATACACAAACTCACGCTTTCTTCACAGGGGGGTAGGTAGAAACTACAAAATGCCACCTGCTACGATACTTACATACCTACTCTAGATACGTATAAACATTTCTAGAGTTTATGTATAAATTGATGTTTATTAATCACGGGAGCGGACCGGCGGCGGATATTGTTAGTTCCGCATCTGACGCGCCCGGAGACATCCCTGATATATTATATAGGATAGGCAAACAACTCACATAACTAACTCAGGATTAATCTGTTTCAGGTAGCCTGCCTAATGTTTTTCTATGACAGTTTTGCATTTGTTTGTGGAACGTTTGAGAAAATTGCATTTACCTTCATTGAGTACCTTACCTATCTTTTTTTTTTTGTGGGTTCCGGAGGTCGTCAAATGACCCCTCCCGCTCTGTGTGGAGCGGAAGGGAGTGTCAGACTCTTACTGACTAAAACCCACCTGTGTTCCTTCCTTAGCCCTTTATGTTCCGGGGTAGCGGTAACCCTTTCGGACAATTCCGCTAACCCGGCAGGGGACTACTTTATTTTACCCCCCTTTCTAATATTATTTACTGTAGGTATAGATAGTTCAACTCATCGATGCGCGCGGCGCTATGTGTGGGTAAAGCGACTGCGGCGTCACTGCCACACAAATTAAAGCTGTATAATTACAAGCGCACGTACATACACATGGCGCCGCGCGCACAGATGAATAATTGAACTATCTGTAATTATACAAGAGCATGAGGTCCTGAGTTCGATTCTCAGGACGGGCAAAGTGATATTGCCTTTTTCCATCTAGAATTTCTCAACAACAGCCTGGAGGCTGGATTTGTGCTCGCCCCTATTACATGGGACTTTAACATAACTGGCGAAATGTGGGTGTACTTGCAGGTAGGTACACCTCCGCCTAACCCATTGGGGAAACAAGTTGTGATGTTATGTTCACTGTAAAAAGGGAAGACTTTTGTACAGACGCCTACCCGAAACTGTAAAATTTTCCCAATCAACTTTTAACCTTATGCTTTAACGATAACTTTATGAATAAACGTTTTATCTATCTATCTAACGTTGAAAATCTATTAGAGAAATTTGACAGATTGTAGTAGCTTGATGTGCTGCCGTGTGTTGTACGTGAATACATTTACGTAACGGGGTTGATCCGCTCGGCCGCATTCATTCTTTTACGTTCCCGGCACTGCTTGACTCGATCATAATGGTGTTTTAGTGATACCTTTCGATTGCTCTTGAGAAGCCTTTTCCAACTGTATACGATATCTGTATTAGGATGGAGATGATAGATATGAAGCTGCAACACCAATCTGTATCCCCCGATTTTGTTATCATTGTTTTTTTTTACTTGCCTCCCACTATGGAACCAATTTTGAGACGTATTTACGTCCAAAGATTCACTAGTAGACTTAACGTCTTGGATTAACACATAGAATACTATTCGGGTTCATGTAGTAGCTAAGTAGTTCTTCGCATGAAACCGTGGGCAAGACCTTGTTAGTTATAAATTATTCTATGTAGCCAATTGATATTGAAATTCATTTTGTTTCTATAACTCCCCTCGTTTTGCCTTGACAATATCATTCGGTATGCTGTACCGTACCTTGAGTATTGTGTGCTTACATCCCTTACCGATAGAAAGTAAGCGTCGCCGTCGGATGGTGGCTCCAAGGAGTTGCGTATAACGAAAACCATTATTTTTTCCTTATCAACCGGTGCGCAAACTTTAGCCATGAATTCAGCTTATTATAAAACTAGCTTCTGCCCGCGACTTCGTACGCGGATCCTGTTGGTTATGCCAGCGACAACGGGGTAGTCAAAATCGAAGATCTGAAACGTCTGATGTCGAATTCTAAGAACCCGGGGACTGGATAACAACGGGATGCGCGAGACGATTCGAGACGTAATTTTCAGGCAATAATGAACCAATAGGGTGGTAAACTTGGCCTTGCACTTTGAATGTTGGCATAAATGAACCTTCTGAAATCTGCTTCGCAACAAAAGATGTCATTTGAAAGGCATTATTGTACGAACGTATGTTGTCCAAGAAATGTTTTGACTGTGATGGTCACCGATTAGCAGTGATCTTAATATTTCTGGAGGATTTTGTAATATTTCAATATGTACTTTCCCACCTGAGCAACACATACCGTTTCTTTCTTTTTGCTATTTAACAGCTTCACAAAAAGTAAAATTTTTAACCATACCTCCGATGGCGGAATATGTGGCGTAGTCAATCATAGGAGTATACGTAAATGCACTCCGTTCCATATCAACCCAAGGAAGGTCGAAATGCCCTACGGCTATATCTTGAGACACATCCAATTCTTCAGATGATATCGACATTCTGTTCAGAGAATGTCGAAGTCGATCAGAATTCAAACGTTCGTTGCGCTCTTCTTAATCTGTCTCTTCATGCCGTACTCCAGCAATTCTTTCTTTCTCACTTTCTGATTATGAATATTTTGTTGTGTGCGTGTTCGGAACAATGTATGATAATCTCACCGTATCAGCGGTTAGTCGCGCATAATATTCTTCACTGGTCTCTAGAGATCTGGATGTAGATGCGTAAATACGCTGAGAACGCAGGCGTGCTTCGCGATCCGAAGAGGTTTCCACGGAGCGAGTTGCAGCCTGATGTTCTCAAACAGCATCAAGTCTCTCCTGACGCTCTTCGGTAGATTCTTGGGATCTTATGATCCTCAATCTTTTAGCTCCTTTGGAACATTGGGAAAGACTTGACCTCTTTCTAGGCATGGTTATAGTTTTATTATGAAGATACCTGATCAATTAAAATCTAAGTGACTGCTCCCCTACCAAGGGTGCCCAGACACGGGATCGTCTGGCCCATGTGCTGGTTTGGTCCCTGGGGTGGTCACGGCGTGCTATGTGTTCTGGTGCGCCGGTGATGGGGAGTACTCCCCAGCGGAGGGTCCGGTGACGGACAGCCGCGGCGGGTTCACGGATGAGTGCTAACGCGTGCCCATGTTCCCGCCGTAAGCGGCAGAGGAGGACACAGTGGAGTTTTCTTAACTGCACTATCTCCCCGTGGTAGTGCAGAATGCATGAGCATTTCTTCACGTTAAAAAAAAAAAAAGGGAGTTTTGGCCAGTAGAGTCAAATTTTCAATGATATACCATCGTCATCGAAAATCAGTCCTAAACTGTTACCGCCTTCACCGCGTGGAGGTGAAATTAGTGATAGCTTAGATTTCCACATCAGATGTTTCTGATCTTCGATTTTTATAAGTCAACAGGAAATGCCCATCAGACCGAATAACTTTTACTAAGACGTCATTCCTATATGTGTTATGGTGTAGCTGGGCTCTTGGAGTTCCCCATCAGGTGTTCCAGATCTTCAAATTTATTCTCTCAGCAGAAAATCCTCATCACGTGGAACAATTTTTGCTATGGTACCATTTTTGTATCTCTTATAGTTAAGCTGGTCTGTTTCGGTTCTGCATCAGGTGTTCAAGTTTCCAAGAAACATTATAGCCTGAATGTTGTCCAGCCATAATAACTATACAACAAAAAAAAAATCATTCAAATCCGTCCAGTAGTTCCGAAGATCGGACGCGCAGGCCCGAGGCGTGTACGTACTCTGATAGAACCTTAATAAATGTTCGCCGTGATTCTTTAAATTGACATAACTTTTTTATTTATGAACCGATTGACATGAAATAAACACTAAATGTTAAGTGAAGCCTACTATAATATATTAGTGAAAACCGCATCTAAATCGAATAAGCCGTTTCTGATATTAGCGTGCACAAACAAACAGACAAACCGACAAACAGACAAACAGATAAAAAAAAAATTAATTACAATTTCGGGTTCGGCATCGATATAATAACAACCCCTGCTACTTTTTTTTTTATATATTTCCATTGTACAGACACCACTTTTCTACAAATTTATTATATGTATTATTATATGTATATAGATAGATAAAATTACTAATTATTATTAATTTAATTAATATATCTATAAAATTTCTATAATAATTTATCTCTGTACCACTCTGTACAACTATATCTTATCTATCCACAACGCACACCAACATATCTATATCAATACGTAAATTCATATCGGAGAGACTGCGGTTCAGCGATAAACCTCAAAGGGCCCGTGGTAATACCAGCCGTCCCTCACCGAGTTACAGTAGCGAACAAAAACCTCGTGCGCCTTCCCTACGAATGGGAAATTTATCTCATGGGACAGATGCGATAAATACGGTCTGTACCATTAACCGTTTCTCTGGAATAAGCCTCCACGTTTATTATATGAAGATGTTTTAGGACCTTTTTTCTCTATGGTGACCTCCTCATAGAGACCCTTAGTCTGGGGAGAACGGAGGGTTTTAGGATATGAAAGACTGAGATATGATTGTCGATTAATATTCTAAATTCAAATAAAATAAAAACATCCACCATAACACCTTTTTTTTTAAATACTGATAAATTATTCCTGGGTTATTCCAAAGCAATATAGCAGTCTTTCTGCAGTTTCCAAACTTTGTACACTTTATTAGACATTTATCTCATCGGTATCTACTAAGAAGGTTATTCGAACTAAGGAGAGCAGGTGGTGGCCCAGTGGCAACAGCCGCGACTTACGAGTTGTAGGTCGTGGGTTCGAACCCATGCAGGCACTTTACTTTATGTAAATTATTTCATCACCACTGCACTTAAATCGGTGAAGGAAAACATCGTGTAAGGAAACCGGTATGTCCAGAACCAAAAATTCGAAGATCCGTCGATTATGGCCTACTCCTCTCACAGAGAGGAGGCCTAAGTCCCAGCAATGGGAACATTATAGGCTGATTATGCTACTAAGAAGTTACCAACCAGGTACAGATTACAAAACATGGTTTTGCCTAGTCATCAAAGCTCTTCCATGGTTTTGATCACGATGCCAACAGACGACTGGCAGAATAGGTATTATTGTCAGCCTTCTTTTACATGCCTAAAGCCTAATAAAAAGCCTTCGAAAAGAAATAAAATTATACATAGAGCTCTCTACTGCTGTAAATCTTTCTTGTAATTTGGCAATTCGTTTTATAGGCGTAGCAGAGCATTTCTTTTTTTAATGTGGAATTCCATTCACTTTGAGTAAGTTAATCTTTTTTACTACCAAGATGTCTCAAAACACCCTGATATAAATTAACCCAACAGTGTCGATTGGTACAGACGGGTCCATTGGTACAGACGGGTCCATTGAAAATAATAACATCTTAGGCAGGGGCTATCCAGTTCCGTCCTGTCACGAAAGGTAAAAAGGTTCCCGGATCCTATCCTTAATGAGCCTTGACTGGCTTTTAGTTAAGATCAATGCTTCACCTCTATTAGATACGACTCACCCATTGGTACTTAACTAGTGCACAATATTTTTATATAGGTAAAAGGATAAAGGCTCCTTCAAACAGGCGCTACACGCGATAAAATCGCGCGCGACACAAAGGCACCGCAAGTCTCGCAACGAGCGGTGCCTTTGTGTCGCGCGCGAATGTATCGCGTGTCGCGTCTGTTTGTCTTAGGAGCCTTAAGTCGTTTTTTACCGTTTGTGATTATTTGATTAATTACCTCCTGTACCTACCTCTGACCATAATATAACATAGGAGCATTTAGGGGCAGAAAATATCAAGTATAATCAGCCTATAATGTTGCCTATAATGCCAGCCACTCTGCTGGGACATGGCTGGGACACAGGCCTCGAAGAGAAGGGACTAGAATCTACAGCGCGAGCCCAGTGCGGGTTGGTAGATGTCACATGTATTCGAATTGTTGGTTCTAGGACATGCCGGTTTCCTCACGAAATTTTTCTTCACCGTTTTGAGAGCAGTGGTGATGAAATTATTTACGCAAACTAAAGCGCCAGCCTGGGTTCGGACCCACGACTTACAACTCGTAAGTCGGGGCCGTTACCACTGGGCCACCACGGCTTTCGAAATAACATTGCAAGTATGTCCGTCCATTAATCACGTGAGGCTCGAAAGGGGGGGAGGGGTCCATAAAAAATCACTAAATATCACAAGGGGGAGGGGGGGGTGTAGTAATATATCACGTGTATTTATTTTTTCGGCAAACGCGCGATACTCAACCGAGAAGCGGCGTTACGTGTATTTATTTTTTTGTCAAACGCGTACAAAATTGAAAGCGGCTTGTAGTGTGACTTTGATTCGCCGATTCCATGTACATACACATATACATAATCAGCCTATAATGTTCCCACTGCTGGGACACAGGCCTCCTCTCGCTGAGAGGGAGTGGGCCGTAATCCACCACGCGGGCCCAGTGCGGATTGGCAGATGTCACATGTCTTCGAATTTTTGGTTCTAGGACATGCCGGTTTCCTCACGATGTTTTCCTTCACCGTTTTGAGAGCAGTGGTGATGAAATAATTTACACAAAGTAAAGCGCCTGTCTGGGTTCGAACCTACGACCTACAACTCGTAAGTCGCGGCCGTTACCACTTGGCCTAAATTAAAATTCTTTGTACGTACTAAAAAATACACGTGATATAGGGGGGGGGGGTCTTAAACCTCACCATGTATCACCAAGGGGGAGGGAGGGTTAAAAAATGCCAAAAAAATCATCACGGCCCCTAAACGGGTAATTATTATTAAAGGTCCTCTTATATTCTTAGCATTACCTACTCTAGGATTAAGATTGGTTACTAGTTTAGTCAGTTTCGTCTATGACTACCATCCTTATCACCTTTACTAACAATTAATTTAATTTACCATGATCTCAGCAATAAACTAGTCAGATATAAACCCTACCTTAGTTGCCTGCTCATCTGGCACATCATTACATCCCCACACTGGGGAATTTTCAACACTTAAGTGCTGAACGGTCCCCAGTGTGCCTACTATATTATAGTCGTCGTAAATTCATTCCGACTATAAAGTCGGAATTAACTCTACGTGATCTCGGAACCTTACGTCTTACATCAGTACTTGACTAGAAAATCCTACGAGTACATACTTATAACGCCTCCCATTGTATGTACCAAGCAAATCTTCTCTGATCTCGCACTATGAAACTTGTTCTTATGTTAGCCGTCGTAAGTCCAATAAGATTATATGAGGTAAGCAGCTTTTATAAGTATTAACTTATTCTTGATAGTAACCATCACTGACAAGAAATACTTTAAAAATAAGTGAAAATGTACTTATAGTAAAGCTTTAAGACGATTTCAAAGGGATGTAGCCAAAACACGTCTTAAACAAAAAAGCGTAGGTATTATGCGGGATAGGGAAAATAAAACGTATTAGGTATGTACAAATTTTGATTGAAAGTTATTATAATTATTATAATGCTAAGTATGTATTTTTCAATTACGGTACGGCACAGTGTATTATTATTTATAATTACATTACTTACAGTAATCACTTATTTTAGTTTGACAAAGAGATATTGATGCATTAGTAATTACAAGATTTTCAATATAACTTAATTTTTGCAGTGCGTCTTCGCTTTCACGAGAAGATACCTACGTTGCACCTTGCTGATAATGCCTGGGCGTTTGACGAAATCAGAGATAAATAACACGCGTGTACGAAAGATGTATTAAACAAACAGGATGACGAATCGTATTAAGCGTAATAAAATGTATGAAAACATGCCTCAAGTTGGAGGGACTGGCGTAAAATGACGTACCTATAAAGCGTGCATTCCACAACGATATTTCAAATCTGCGAATCGAAATCGAAAAGTGGGAAACCTAAAAATATACGTTCGTGACAACACATTAATTTACTCTAGGTATGATTTTTTTCACTACATATTTAAGTACAGAAAACGCTGATAACCTACTAGTAGTTTCCACTGAAAAATGGCATATTTTACTTGTGGCTGTGTAGCACTGAACTCTTTATTACAGTGTTATAGAGGTCAGTGCTGTGTAGGTACAAAACAAACAACAAGCGACAAGTGACAGATTAAAAAAACACATTCATCAATTTGTCTGTTGGCTGGATTGGCTGGATGAACAAAAGCTATTTAAAAAAACAGTAGTTTTAAAAAAAAAATTGCTAATTTTCGTGCTCTCACGAAATGACAAATTTTGTTTTGTTTTTCATTTCCATTATTCCGGTTTCTCAAAAAAGTACAATTTGCTACCTGTCAGCTGCATTCTTGAAGATACCCGGAACCTATCGGTGCAGGACGTCAGCACCATCTGGACTTGGGAGAATCCTATCCTTTTTTTTTCTCCCTGGAATAATCATACTTACATCTTGCCCGTTCGGCACATCTTCACTAATATCAGTTTATAAACACACACACATCATGTCCTCTACATGATGTGTGTGTGTTTCACATGTAGGTACTTATATGTTAGTTTTCTATTTTTCAGCATGTTTCCCAATAAACAAACAAGCGGATGACAAAGTAGTATGGCACAATATCTTCACGTCATTCATGGCGGTTGTTATAAAGTTTGCGATACTAAACTTTGCCCATAACTTTCGGTAACAAAGACTTGAGAAGCTGACGTCGCTAGCAAACTTTTAAATAACATAGTGACGGTATAATCCAGTTATTCATTCATTTTGTTACTACGTGGTTGAATTAGACTGCATAAGTTTGAAGTGCTTCCTCCTGATCCTTCATAAATTAATATCATGATTTTAGCTTGTTTCTTGAGCACGAGCTTCTAGTGGGAACATTATCAACTAGGTATTCTGTACCTAACGCCCCTAACGGCACGGATACTTTCCGGAAATTATGAAAAATAATAGGAAAATTATTTTAGGTAGGTAGACACTTAATCCTTTAAAAGGCGGATTTATTTCATACGTTACATTAAGTATAAAATTTAAGTTCTGAAAAAACTAGCTTGTTTTCACATTACAAACGCGGTTAGTAATTTACACGAAATAAATATAAATGTAAACGAACTGTGACAATGAATGCTATTACAAACAAACAATGTAAATATTTTTCCCAGAAACAGACGTTTAATTTACACGAAAAAAACAAAAACGGTTAAAGGGTTAACACAACCCTCAACTTTTTTAAATAAAAAATAGTTAGCCGGGAACCCGAACAAAACAACTTTCCCACTTTGTAATGTAACAAAGGGGAGGCCAGTCATTGTTTTCATATAATCGGCAAATATCAGTAGATGTAAATCATACGGAGGAAATATTCTCAATGAACGGGAGGAATGGAGGATCAAACTTGAGAGCGAGTGTGACTGACGGGGACCACTCGAAGCTCGAGATTTGCTGAGATTTCAATATACCAAGGAAAACGGGACTTTTTATACGCAGTGCAAAAACCGCGTGATGTAGCTCTCGTATTACCTACACCTTCGAGTGCCCGAGGTATATTGAGGAATTCATATGACAAAAAAAAAAGTTTATGAAAATGGTAATTTGCACGCATGGTGTTGTAACTATGGCACCTAACCTAAGTTATCTGTCTTTTTAGGGTTCCGTACCAAAATGTTCAAAAAGTAACCCTTATGGTGCGATTCAGTCTGTCTGTCCGTCTGTCACAGCTGGATATCTCAAGATAAGTTATCACGCTTTTTAGGGTTCCGTACCAAAATGTTCAAAAAGGAAACCCTTATGGTGTGACTCAGTCTGTCTGTCACAGCTGGATATCTCAAGAACTACTAACGCTATCAACTTGAAATTTAGAATAGTTTTGGATGACGTTTGCCCAACTATTATGCAAATAAAAAAGTTTTTTTTTTTTTGCAACAGGGACTGAAATGAAAAATTTGAAGTGGGGCTACTAGGCATGGGGTATCATATGAAAGAGCGCAGTTTGCACATTCTCAAACACTTTTTCTTTTTAGGGTTCCCTACCAAAATGGTAAAAAGGAACCCTTATTTTTTAGGCCGCACAGTTTTCGACTGAAAAATGAAAAAAAATAACCGTTTACATAAACTTCTATCACATAGAATAATTTCAGTTTTTTCTCTATGCAAACTTCGAAGATAAGAAGGGGTTCTTATCTTCGAAGTTTGCATAGAGACAAAAACAGATTACATAAAAAGGAACATTACAGATTACAGATCCATTATTATTACAGGAAAAATAAAACGATGTCTCTAAATAGCATACTTTTTCAGAAATCATCAACAAAAGTTACATTAGTTCCACTATCGATCAAGAGATGGCGCTGACCTAAAACTGCAATATTAATATAGGCCTCGCCGATGAAAATTTAAAAACATAATTATGATGGTACGGAACCGTCGGTGCGCGAGTCCGACTCGCTCTTGCCCGGTTTTTACAACTGTAATTAAACAAAACACTCGTAGCCGACCAAATAACATGAATGATCAACATTGGACAAAAATAGATCCCTACTGCAGTGATAGTCGACTAGTCGTAACTTCTAAGTCCCGCCTTATTTCATGTAATCCAAGATAAACCTACTAATAAACGTAGAGGAGAGGTCTGTTGTGGAGAATCCACGAGATATAGGTCCGCTCCTTAGAGAGTAATCATGAAGAAAGGTTGGCCTCAGGGCGTTCTTAAGCCGCTCACAATCAAATTTAGCTGCATCGCGGCCGGGTTAATCGAGGATGAGGTAAATTGGCCCGGATACACTGATGGGAAAATCTCCCTTCATTTTCCAAGGTTGAATAATAATGTAATTAACATCTTTAAGATGTTGCTGCAATGACAGTATAAATCTTCGCGTAGGTACCTATATTTTATTGCTGGCAGTTCCTTGCTGTCACTTTCTCCTATTTATTATTCTTATTATTTAATCAGATAACAGATCCAATTGTGTTAGTAACAATAGTCTTAATCTATCTTAGTACGTAACTTAACTTACACCGACAATGTACAGGTGACAAGTGACCTCACCAACGGGCTGTCATGTCTCCCCGGCTGTAGCGCGTAGGTATACCGACAATGCTCTGCGCTCCCTCTCCATATCTGCGTCGTCCTTCAAATCATCCGTCACCAAGTGGCCCAGGTATTTAAAAGAGCACACCCTGTGCAACTTCACACCGTTCACAGGAGGGACGGTGGAGGGACACTTGGTTTCGGACTTAAAGACCATATATTTTGACTTGCCTTCGTTGTATACAAGGCCATGAGAAGCAGCGTATGACTCGCAAATATCGAGCTTTCGGAGCTTACATAGGTGGAGTCCTATTCAATTCTCAGAAATGTATGCCATCAGTTTGTTAAAATTCATTTATTATAACTTTATATAGGTACTTATGTACAATTTACATCTATACATATAATAAAACAGTAACGAAAGAAAAACTGTACATTGAGAATTTTCGAGAAAAAATAAGTGGCTTTTGTTAGAAAAACATAACTGATGACAAAAAGTGACTTTTTAGAATTTTTGTCTGTTTGTCTGTTTGTCTGTGTGTATGGTAAGGCTTCACGCCAAAACTACTGGATAGATTGAATTGAAATTCAGCAAAAATGTTCTTTGTAAACCAAGGAAGGCTTTAGGCTACATATTATCACGCCGTATGTTATGGGAGGTAAGCAATATTGATTTTAAAAGGTTTTGGTTCGTAATTCAATGCACAAAATAATTGAATGCCCAAAATGACATGTTATTTATTTAGTTAATAAAAATTTAACCCTGGAAACATGACAATCACGCTATTTTTATAAAGGAGCGGAGCAGTAATATTATAAATTGCAAGGGAACAGCTATTTCAACAATATGTCAACAGGGAATTTAGCGGTAAAGTTAAGGCGACCGTTTACCGCACTAAATGGTGCGAGTTCAAATCCCGTATAAAAATAAAACTGTTATTGTTTTAAAAAATCGTAAAATTCTTTTTTTTTAGTTTTTGCATTTTTTATGTGCATTAGTAACGATACTGTTATGAAATCTGAGAACTTTACATGTCCTATCTTATTGTATGGGGAGTTTCACACCAATATTAATAAACAGATTGATTGGTGGTACAACAAGCTACACTATCATAAAGTCAAGTCAAACTTTTGGTTCTAAGTTATATCTTACCAAGCGCATTAGTTGTTTGTGGAGTGTCACGCAACAGTGACAAAGGGCGCGTGCTTAAAGATTGCTCTTTAATCGTGTGGGATGAATGCACTATGGCGAACAGAAAAGCAGTAGAGGCGGTAAACAGGACTTTGTAGGACATCCGCAGGAACCAGAAAAAGATGGGTGGCGTTACAGTTCTGTTAAGCGGCGATTTCCGACAAACGCTGCCTGTGGTGACGCAAGGAACTAGGGCTGATGAGGTGAATGCTTCGTTGAAATGCTCTTTCTTATGGCCACATATTCATAGGTTGCGTTTAACGATGAATATGAGAGCACAGCTTGGCGGGAATGTACACGCCCAAGAATTTTCTGATCTTTTCTTAAAATTGGGTGAGGGAACGCTACCAGTAGACGGTGGCCAGGTGGTTCTACCTGAGATACTTGGGAGAGTGGTGTCCACCTTAGAAGATTTGATTCGCCTGGTACGGGGACATCAATAGGATACCGCACCAAGATAATTCTTGGGTGTGTGAACGAGTCATTTTAACACCCAGAAACGACCAACCTTCAGCGATCAATGAATGCATTCTCGCGGAAATTGAGGGAAATTAAGTGATCTACACTTCAATAAACACTGTTGTTGACCAAGATGACGCCACACATTACCCCGTAGAATTTCTCAATTCCCTCAGTGCAAGTGGACTACCAGCGCACACCATCAAGCTAAAGGTCGGTGTCCCAATTATGATTCTTCGGAATCTCACTCCGCCGAAACTGTGCAATGGGACCCGGCTCAAAGTCGTCTCGCTGCAGGGAAATATCATTGAGGCGGAAATTCTAACGGGTTGTGGTGTCGGCGAGACAGTCTTTATACCACGTATACCACTGATTCCCCACAATTACCCCTTTTTTTTCGAATGGGAAATCATCAAATGACCCCTCCCGCTTTGGGTGGAGCGGAAGGGAATGTCAGACTCTTACTGACTAAAACCCACCCGTGTTCCTTCCTTAGCCCTTTATGTTCGGGGCCAGCGGTAACCCTTTCGGACAATCCCGCTGACCCGGCAGGCTTCGGCCCTCGATGCTGACATCTCTTTGAGGCGCGCGTAGAACACGTACGCGCCGTCCGGCACGGGGTTGGTCCTGATCGGACGGTGAGCTACCCATTACTCTCCGCCCGCAGGCCCGCGCCTACGGTGGCCGGGAGTCGTCCCGTGGCTCCCGACGCCCGGAACGTCTCCCGCGGCGGCTGGGACGGGAGGCTCTCTCCCTCATCCGTCCCGCCACCTCCTTCGCTAGCATGACTGCTTCGCAGAAGGAGGTGACTGCCTCCCACTCCCTCTCGCCCCGGACCAGAGCTTGCACCAGGGCTTGACGCGAGATGTCGCCGCCGCTGCCGATCGCCTCTACGAGGACACGGCGGTACTCCGCCCAAGCGGGGCAAACCTTCACCGTGTGCTCCACCGTGTCCTCTGGGCGATCCTGGCAATGGTGACACCCGGCCACAATAAGACCGAGGGAAAAACAACGAACGTTGTTTACACAGAAGTGTTACAGTAAATTATAACACTTCTGTTATTCGACGTCTCCTAAATTTTCGTATTAACCTGACGTCTCTTACCAGTAAATTAACTACATAACTTTCTAATTTTGAGTTTACTAAGCCAAATAGTTTTTGAGGGATCTAAGCTATAGTACAGTATGAGACGCATCTTTTGAGTGTTTCTGTAAATCAGAAAACTATCACTAACTATTATTAAAATTAAAATAATACTTATGCGATACGTGGGCAAAGCCACGGGTACAGCTTTAGTTTATAAAGATTTTTTTTAAAGTTATTTGCAATATTATTGTTAATTCAGTGTACCCTTGGGATCCACTGCGGAATTACGGGAAGAAAAGTTTTTGTTGTATAGGTACTAAGTCTGGGCAACATATATAGGCTATAATTTATTTTGGAAAATGGAACACCTGATGCAGAACCGCAACAGACCAACTTAAGTATAAGAGATATAAAAATGGTGCCATAGCAAAAAATATTCCACGTGAAGAGAATTTTCTGCTGTGAGAATAAATTTGAAGATCTGGAACACCTGTTGTGGAACTCCAAAGCCCAGCGACACTATAACATAATTATAGGAATGACGTCTTAGCAAAAGTTGTTTAGTCTGATGGGCATTTCCTGTTGACTTACAAAAATGAAAGATCTAGAACGTCTCGAATCGTCTCGCGCATCACGCCGTTTTCCCGTCCCCGGGCTCTTAGAATTCTACATCAGACGTTTCAGATCTTCGATTTTGACGACCCCGTTGTCGCTGGCATTAGCAACAGGATTCGCGTACGAAGTCGCGGGCAGAAGCTAGTTCATAATAAAAGCTTGTGTTAACTGAAAACGTCAAAACCGCAAACGAGTCGATAACCGGGCTCTTCACAAAATATGTCTATATCCAGTTGCACAATTTCATCGCGGATTTGAGAGAGAGATTCAAAATTTACGAAACCTATTGCTTTTAAGTAGAGCATGGATACCGATATTTTTTTACCGGAATTGAAATTTAAAAAACCGATATTTCGGCATTTTGAGTTGTGATTAAAAATAGTTTTTTTATTTAAAACAATCAAACAGTTGCCGTAATATTTTTCTTCAGACTTCGCTTTATAAATTACTATCGCTGTTATCTATTTAATTAATGTTGCTTCTCTCTTTTACATCAATGTTTAATTGCTATGAAACCCAATACCGCATAGTCGTGCATACAATTAAGGTCGAATATATAATGGTCAAGTTCAATTGTTTGAATTCTACGTATGAAACTCATATATGAAACTATATCGACCCTAACCGCCTCGTGTCCACGTGCCTCCAAGAACTATACATTCATACCTGACCTGCATGAGAACAGATGACGTTGTCAAACGGAGTGTAACCTACAATAATGAAGGTCTCGCCCAAGGTGACAACACCAATGAAAATTTAATGCAAGGTCGCCTCAGTGCTCACCTAGCCACAATCAACTTGTCAATTTTGAAATATGATGATGTGTCCCCCGCCCTTGCCTCGTTAGGCTATCCTGTAAGTAAAAACTCTATTGAGCCAGTTTAGAACATTAACGTTTAGACGGCGGTCATAAACTGAAAAGACACGCCACAAAGATGTCGTACTACACCAGTAACAGTTTATTTCCAACGACTGTACCCATACCGAATGGGTTTCCTGTTCAGATGAATGAAAGGCCGAAAAATAAGGTGATTTTTTTGGATGTTACGCCTGTTCGGTCGCCGGCGATACCCATTGCGTCAAATGCCGTAGCTCCAAAGAGAAAGAACTTCGTAGAACCAATAATCTCTAATGATATAATCTATGAGAACATCAAACCAGTGTTTACCATACTGAGAATAATGGGAGTTCTGCCGATAACAAGACCGACGTCGTGTGTCAACCAGTATCAGATAGCATCGACTTCGATGCTGTACTCCATCCTCGTGTTCTGTTCCCTGGTCAGCTACGTACTGTACCTGTCGCTGCACAAAGTCCAGATCTTACGAACTGCGGAAGGCAAATTCGAGGAAGCTGTTATTGAATATCTATTTACAGTATACTTATTCCCGATGATCGCGGTCCCGATCTTATGGTACGAAACTAGAAAAATTGCTAATGTTCTCAACGGATGGGTGCATTTTGAGGTAATTTTTTTTAATAATAAGTTCTGCACTTCAAACGAGTCTGCCATGCTTTATGTGGTTTTATTAACATGTAACGTTTACGTATCGGTCTGCCTACCAAGGCACCAGGGGGCCTCGGGCCTTCGCGCCCAGAGGCCCCATATTATTATGTACCTAACTAGAAAATTAGGTCTCATTCTGTTATTTGATAACACATCTACTAATTTACAACAATCCAGATGGTCTACAAGCAGCTATCAGGTCGTACGCTCCCAGTGAATCTATACAAGAAAGCTTTAGCCATGGCTGTCATCATACCGATCCTATCAACTACGACGGTCATCGTGACGCACATCACTATGGTCCACTTCAAGCTCTTGCAACTGGTGCCCTATGTGTTCCTGGAGATCCTAACCTACATGCTCGGCGGCTACTGGTATCTACTCTGCGAGACGCTGAGCATCTGTGCTAATATCTTGGCTGAGGATTTTCAAAGCGTAAGTTAACTAATTCATTAGCTCAAATACGCAACTATTTTTCGACTCTCGATACAGACGCGAAGTAAAAATGGGAGAAAAGAGAATGGTAAGATTTCCTATTTGACTGTCTCTCTAGATTTGTGGCTTCAAATCTTTAGGATCTTTAGATCGGCCCTTGGGTACTTGACACGATGTAATAAATTCTGTCAATATAACTATGCGACCATCTATCTAATGTTCCATTTTTTTCAGGCTCTTCGCCACATCGGCCCAGCAGGCAAAGTTGCCGAGTACCGTGCCCTTTGGTTATGTTTGAGCAAGCTCTCTCGAGACACGGGCAATGCCAATTGCTACACGTTTACCTTCGTCAACCTATACCTCTTCCTGATCATCACCCTCTCTATTTACGGGCTGCTCAGTCAGATCTCCGAGGGATTCGGTATCAAGGACATTGGTCTTGCATTGACGGCGTTGTGCAGCATCTTTCTGCTGTTCTTTATTTGCGATGAAGCTCATTACGCTTCTCATAATGTAAGTAACTAGTTAACTACCTACATAATTATATCAAGGCGCCTCTCAAGCTTCGTTCAAGGCGTTCGTGGTACGCGTACCGAACTGTTATACTGCCCGTCGACATGGAAGAAGACTTCTGGCCGCAGGACGTGGTGTTCCGTCGCTTCTGCGGACAAGTACCACAAAACAGCACAAGAACAAGCTAGTGAAGTACCTACTATTATTTAGTGAAGTACTAGTTTATCTATGGGCCTGCGTATAAATAAATAAATATTGTACCTACCATAAAACTACGAAGTAAAGGATGCATTCGTATCTAGGTTGGTATTGGTTTTAGCGTAGCGTTTATGCGACACATTATACGTTCGACGAAAATCTACACCAGATACAAAGTGTGACTCTTGTTTTTTAACGAATCTGCTGGTTTTTCTACATTTTGTCTCCGCACAGGTGCGAACAAACTTCCAAAAGAAGCTGCTGATGGTGGAACTATCCTGGATGAACACGGACGCTCAAACTGAAGTGAACATGTTTCTGCGAGCCACCGAGATGAACCCCTCACAAATTAGCCTCGGAGGATTTTTTAATGTCAATAGGACTCTTTTCAAATCAGTACGTAACACTGTTGAAAATTATATTTACTTATAATTCTTTTCAATAAGTTGGTATTCAGACTGTCCTCTTGGTCTCGTGTTCGCAAGCGAGACTGTGGGTTCGATTCTCGGGTCGGGCAAAGTGATATTGGGTTTTCCGTCTCCCGTACCTCGGAGAGCACGTTAAGCCTATGAGACAAAGGTAAAGGTCTAAAAAGTTAGTAGAGAACATTTCCGAAATGTCTTGTTTACAAAAAGATAACTGGATATCTCTGTTTCTATGGAAAATTTAAAATCGGTCTAATTTGGCTGTAACAATATTTTTCGAAAATGTTCTCTACTAACTTTTTAGACCTCTGTATCCTGCTTATGCGTATGAAGTTTCATTAAAATCGGTTCATTCATTTCGAAAAATAAGGGCTTGAAAGTTTGTATGAAATGCCGTACGGCGTAAGCGCTAAGGTAGCCCGCGAAATTCAAATTTTCATACGTTTCTTGAAATTTGCTGGTCAGTATTAAGTTGTACGTTGATTAAAATATGTTATTATAATATAATCCTAAAATGTCAAGATTTCATGAAATAGTCATTCAGTAGTACCTATTACTTGGTCTTAGAGAGTTGTGTTGATGACTTTAATGATTAGGTATTATTTGTTACGGTCGCGAATCATATTTTAATCAACGTAGGTACTACAACTTAATACTGACCTCCAAATTGCAAAAAAAAAAAATTCGCGGGTAAAAAAAAGATAACTCTGCTTCGCTTACATTAAGTAGGTAGGTACCTACTCTATTCTATGAGACATTGTGACATTGGTTCATGTTGACGGTCTACCATAACGCGGTTCAAGAGCTCTAGAGCTCCAAGGGCATAAAGCCAACGCTCTAGAAACCTTGTAACTTGCACTAATAACGGCTCGATTGTCCTCTCTCTCGAACAATCCAATTAGGGCTAGTTTACCTATTGTATATTACGATATTTTTAATCCCGTTTTTTCCTACGTTGGTATCGTATCATTAGACAAGTTTTGATATAAATATTTCTGTTACAGTTGCTGGCAACCATGGTGACATACCTAGTAGTGCTGCTACAATTCCAAATCAGTATTCCCGACGAGTCCCAGGGCCAAGATGAAGATGAGAAAGTGCCTTTCAACATCACCAGTGCAACAACCGAAGCTATGACCACCACCTCTACTGTCATGACAACAATTCTTACCACGCTTGCAAAAAAGAAGAGGAAGCATTAAAATTAATTAAGTACTTACCTAGTTAAAATTAACGTAACTTATAAAAACAAAATTTCGTTTTGGTTTATTAGAATAAATTATCCTAGCTTTATGAATACCTAGTTACATCGAGTTGCTTCTTAACATACCTATTGCTCTGAATCAATCTCTGATATTATTATGCTATTATGACGTAGAAAATACCTACGTAGTGTCTTCTTGGCATCGGTTTTAATATTTTGCTGAATAAGTTGCATTTTATCCTCAGCTAATCAACTATAGGTATCACAATAAAAGTACCTAGGTACTTACATACAATTTTTGTTTCACATAATTATGTTTTAACCAAAATTACTTTTTTACTAATTAGGTACCTACACTCCATGTTTGCTTACTGTCTGTATCGTAGTCTGAAACTGACTGCACTGCTGATAAACTCAACATTATAGATAAAATCTGAAACCCTTAAAAAACCAAATAAAACATAAAGGGATGTGCTCAGAGTAAGCCGCTTTATAATATCCTACCATCCTACCCTTTGGTCTCTATCTCTATACCTATGATAAATTATTTTATTCTTGTAAATTAAAGGTTTGTATGTACACAAACACTTGCTCACATTCATAATAATTTAAAGTAAGTATGTAATCCTTTTTGCAAAGTAAAATTTAAATATTATTCATTTCATTCGTTTTTGTACTTGTATGATAGAGGTCAGTGTACTGTTTCTGTTTATGAATATGATCCGATCCTACAGTCGCAGTCCCACAAACTTATCTGGCCCGGTGAGGGTTCCGTATATAAAAAAGTACTCTGTGGTGAGGGAGTCGCTGATATCGCATTTGGTTGGCATTTCAGCATTTTCAGCAGGCAGGCAGATTGACATTTCAAAATGGCGTCGTTAGTTCCTCTTTTTGCCACCGGGCCAGATAAGTTTGTGGCACTATACCATCCTACTGGAACTCTACTCCACAGAGTACTTTTTCTCTACTCTATGAATATGAAAACGAAGAAAACTATTTTGTCTATGACGTGTATGACGTGACGTTTCTGTTTATTATCTGTTGCGAGCGTAATGTATTGAGAATTTGAGAGAATTTTCCGGATTTTTTACTGTTTCTCGAAGTTATTCGTTTTCCTGCAAAGACAATAGAAAGTTACAACATCAAATCGTAAGTGGAATTCTTGATATTAACTCAAAATGGTCGACTACAGCAAGTGGAAGGACATAGAAGTAAGTACTTATTACATACCATTCAAAATTAGCTCCACCGTTGTTTAGACTCCTACGTTAACCTGGATTGACAACCCATTTTAGATATCCGATGATGAAGACGAGACCCACCCTAACATCGACACTCCGTCGCTATTTCGCTGGCGGCACCAAGCGCGTGTCGAGCGCATGGAGGAGCGGCGTAAAGAGAAAGATGAACACGTCCAAAAGAAGACTGAAAACTTGAGATTGATAAACCAAACTAGGAAAAAAATCAGTGAAGCGAGCCCCGACAGTCCCGATCTTGATTCTCTAAAGAAAGCATTAGCTGATCTAGAAAAAGAAGAGAAACAATTAAAACAAAAAGAAGATGATCTTAACAAGAAAGAACGACAAACTCCGTGGAACGTGGACACGATCAGTGAGCCGGGTTTCACCAAAACCGTCATCAACACCAAGCCAATCAGGCCCAAGGATGAGAATTTGACTGAGGAGGAGAAAGAAGCCAAGATGAAGAAGTTTATCAAAGAAAATGAAAAGATTCTGAAGCAGTTTGGTATGCTGCGGCGTTATGAGGACTCGCGATCCTTTTTACAGGAGCACAGTCAACTGGTGTGTGATGAAACGGCCAACTACCTTGTAATCTGGTGCATCAACTTGGAAATGGAAGAGGTCAGTAGTATGCTATAATTGTGCACTGTAATGCTTTTATCTTTTTGATTGGAAGCTGTTATTTATATTGTTGTGTAATATTGTCGCTTGCATTACTAAAAGTCCTATCTAATTTTTTTGCCGATTTCACTCAGGACAACTACACTCTTCCATTCGTGATTCTTTACATTTTGTTGCCTTTCAAAATGGTCATATTTTGAGATCCAAATAACATAGAGGTACGACAGTGAAAACTGTGCAGAATCCTGAATAGAAAAATGTAGCTGTCCCAATCCAAATCAGCTAAAAAATGAGATACAACTTAGTCATGCAAGCGACGATATGATGCCTCTATGATTTTCACTATATTAATTTTGTCTAATTTTGGTTATTTTCAGAAACATGATTTGATGGCTCATGTAGCTCACCAAACTATCTGCATGCAGTACATATTGGAGCTGTCCAAACAACTGGATGTGGACCCTAGGGCTTGTGTCAGCTCTTTCTTCTCAAAGTAAACCACTTTACGTGTTTCATTGCTGTTTTATGAACACTTTAAGATCCTTTAAGATCTCTTAATAAATCTGTTTTTCAGGATACAAATTGCAGAGAAGACATACAAAGACTCATTTGATGATGAGTTGGAGCAGTTTAAGGCAAGGATCAAGAAGCGAGCTGCTGAGAAAATTAATGAGGCTATCAGAGAGCAGGAAGAAGAGGAACGGAAGGCCAGGCTGGGACCCGGTGGGCTGGACCCTGTAGAAGTGTATGAAGAGCTACCTGATGTAAGTAACGAGGATTTAAATGATTGAAAGAAACTTATTTCTTAGATATAGCATGCCGTACACTATGAATAATAAAAGTCAAGAAATGTAACTCAAGCTCAAAAAAGTTATGCGTGGTCATACATAAAAAAATATACATACGCGTCGACTTGAGAACCTCCTCCGTTTTTTTTTCGTCGGTTAAAAATGGCACCACGCAAATGTTTACCGCTGTGGGCGTTGCCGAAAAGGCCACCACCGTGCACCACAACTAATCTAATAATACTAATCACGGCGCCTGCCGGAATATAACGCTTTACGCGAGCGCAGCTGATTGGCTTTTGCATGTGTGTTCTTTTGTTCAAATACTCGAGGTATTTTGTCAATGTAGTAAAGTTTGGAGCCGAATTTCTTGTTGATTTTGTTCATAGTTACGCTTCCTGTCTTTTTATTATTCGTAAGCTGTACATGATGTTCCACTATTAGTTATGAATAAATATTTCAATAATTACTTTGACTAACAGTTTTTGTATTGTCATTAATACAGGAATTGAAGAAATGCTTTGATGCCCAAGACGTGCCATTGCTCCAAGCAACAATTGCTAAAATGCCTGAGCAAGAAGCCATCTACTTCATGAAGAGATGTGTGGACGCAGGACTGTGGGTTCCCGGCAAGAACAGTGATGATGAACCTACCATGAAGGAGAATGCTGCGGGCTCCTCACAGCCTGCCGGTGATGCTCCCGTCACTACGCCCTCGGCAAGCACTGATGATCTTGACTGAGACACAATCAAAGCCTGCTAGTATTTAGGCACAAGTCTCCTGAAGATCATTGAAGTGCCAGAACCAGAATTTTGGCATTTTCCATTATGACATATGGACATAAGTTAGATTAAGTTTATGATATAAAGTATTAATTTTGTATCTTCAAATTATAAGTGAGTTCTGATAACTGAGAATGCATAATACCTGTTGTGTTGGATATCTAAAGAATGAAATGTTTTGTTAAGTGTCCCCCATAATACACTTGTCACTGCACTAATTGTAAAACTCCATAAGTGCTGTTAAATTAATATTTGATTATATGTTATCACGCAGTGTACAATATTTTACTAACAGCAAGTTTACCCCCATACGAGATTTTACAATATAATATGATATATTATGTATCTAGAATAGTTTTATTTATTACTTACATGCCCATTACTATGCGTAATCAAGATCAATAGTCATGCTGTTGCCCTCCATTGTAATTAAGCGCTAAGGTAGCCCGCGAAATTCAAATTTTCTTACGTTTTTTGCAATTGCTGGTCAATATTAAGTTGTACGTTGATCAAAATATGATTCGCGGCCGTAACAAATTTGGATTTACAGGTGTATTTTAAGGTAGAAATCTAACTTAGAAAGATGTGTAATGCGGGCCACTCACGATCAAGTTCACTGTCAAGTTTGCAGCGGACTTGAAGCCGTGTCCAGTAAACTTGACGACTTATACCCATACCCATACACGCTCAAGAATTAGAATTATGAATATATCTTTCTAAGTTACATTTCTACCACTTCTCTTATCTAACTTAGAAAGATGTATTAATGATTATAATTCTCTAAATATGTACCTGTTATTGTCGCGAATCATATTTTGATCAAGATACAACCTGACACTGACCTGAAAATTGCAAAAAACGTAAGAAAATTTTAATTTCGCGGTCTATTACTACTAGACATGGGCGCCGCGCCGGCGCCGCCGCGCCGCATCACCCCCACGCGCCGCCGCCGCCGCCGCCGCCGCCACTTGCTGCTCGGCGTGAGCGAGGCTAGCACGTGCCATTTTGATTCGGGTTTTTTTTTGTGTTTCATTTTAAAATGACCAGTTTATTAAATATTAGTATAAATAAACTCTCTATAACCGTGCTTTATGATGCTAAAACTCGTAGCAGTTTTTGTTGGAAGTACTTCGGAAATATTGTCATTACTGAAGAAAATAACAAAATATTCTTCATTGGCTGTCTACCTTTGCCAGAGCTTTGCTATGTGTACCCGCTACAAGTACCCCAAGCGAGAGGGTATTTTCTGTAGCTGGAATGGTACTTTCTGCAAAAAGATCTCGGTTGAGTCCACAACGGGTGAATAAAATCATTTTTATTCACGACAACTATAAGGAATGCAAAAATTGTCTAGAAAAATAATTTTGTTGCTTGCAGCTAGCAAGCAACAAAATTATACAACTATATGAACACATGAATGCAATAAAGAGTTTGAGTTTATTTTTCTAGACAATTTTTTGAACAGTTTTCTTTTATTTTTTGATACTTAAATAAAGTGAGTTAATTAATGCTTTTTTTTTACATTTTTACACTGAATTTTCATACTGCATATAAATGAGCCACACCGCCGGCGCCACGCCGCCGCCGAGCGAAATTCATCAGCACGCCGCCGCCGCAATATTTGGGGGCGGCGCCCATGTCTAATTACTACCCATTCACCTAAGGTGAATACCGAAATCCGGGAATAACATTTTTTTTTTAATCCCGCGCGAGTGCCGACTCGCACTTGACCGATTTTTTTTTTATATAGACTAAACGACTGAATCTCTTGCATCACTAGCTGGGTCACAGGCCTCTCAGTGAGGGAGTGGGCCGTAACAGGTGTTCCAATTTTTGGTTGTAGGACATACCGGTTTCCTCACGATGATTTATTTTTTGCTTACAGTAGGTAAAACCCCGCCGAGCTATCAAACTACGATCATGCTACTGATTGTTAGAATCTTATCGATTCCTATAGCGTAAAAGTTCTTGGGCAATAATAGCACCTGCACATAATATTACAAAATCTTACTGCGATTGCCGCACCTACGTGATTATCCGCACGATCCTCTTGCCATTTATCACAGCTGAGAGTTCTATGGTAATGAATATATACTTATTACGAAAGACCAAAAAGTGCCCACACTATCTTAAGTTTATTGATCATTCATTAGAAGGGACCAAAATAAATATGAGAAAATTGTTGTACCCCATGGAGACCACTTGGCTACTATACGACTAGCTATGATGTGCTGTCCTGTAACATCACCATACACTGCACAAGATCGAATTCAGCCTCGCACTCAATAACTAACGGTCTTATTACAAGAGATGCTTTTAAAACCATCGCAAAGAAAAACCCAGGTTTGGACTCGGGTGTTTAGAAAGTCATTATACAAAATCGACGGCACGGTTGGCGCAGTGGTTAAGCGATTGACTGCTGCGCTGCGTGTCGCGGGTTCGATTCCCGCACGGAACAAATATTTGTATGACCTACAAGTAGTTGTTCCGGGTCTGGCTGTTTGTGTATGTGAGATTAAATGTTTGTAAACGCACCCACAATACAGGAGAAATTCCTAGTGTGGCAAAGATTAAAAAAAAAAAAAAAAATGGAAATCAGAATTTACAGAACAAATAATTTCATTATCTAGTCTGGGTGTGCGCAGTGGCCGAACGATTAACTTCCGCTACTAGTCACGAGTACGATTCCCGCACGGAACAAAATAAATAACAGACATGATAAGCTACATACAGATAGTCGTTCTGGAACCAAGACCTACATTCTAGAACGATACCATCCTGAATCCTACACTTAAAATTGTACATCTTCCGAATTTAGAACACAGTCCCATGGGTTTGTACAAGTAAGATCTGTCTGTAAATACAGTAATAATGTGAACCGGGCATTATCATGTAGCAAGAAATACTACGTAACGGCTTACGCATACCTATTCATTGTTGCTAAGGGCCCTATGAACAATGGGTGTTACTTAAAAATAAAAGAGTATATATTTTTTTAAACTTGTACTTTTTATATAACAAAACTACAATAGGTGTATGAGAGAGGACGCGGCGGGGACGCTACGTGAGCACATGCGGTGGCAGTTGCGGCCGCCCCTCCAACTTGCTGTAGTCCAAGTGGAATTCCTTCGCCACCTACAAATAAATAAAATCACGTCACACCACACAAATAATTGACTCAATGAAAACCAACTTTTTGGATGCCAAAAGTAACAAAAGACAGGCCAATAACGGGTGCCATTTATTCATGCAAAATGAAAGGATAAGGTCAGCGCTATACCCTGTCCAGTAGGTTAACTGTTTTTTGACAGCTGCCTTAGAACGCAACTATTCCAGATTACGTAAAAGTTAACTTTAAAATATTAAGAAATTATAACCCTCCAAGCCTGTGTAATGGCCCAAGAGTTTTAATCAAAGAACTTCGAGACAATGTCATTGTAGCCACCATCATCACCGGGCCCGCAGCCGTAGCTCGCACACATTCCGCGTATTCCAATGATACCGACGGATTTGCCTATATCACTTAAGAGGCTTCAGTTCCCGGTTAAAGTATGATTTGCACTAACAATTAATAAGTCCCAGGGACAAACATTTTCACTGGTCGACATCGACTTGAAAAGAGTGCTTCTCCCATGGGCAACTATACGTTAGCTTGTCTCGCGTGGGATCTCCGGGAAATCAATTTATATTGCTTCAAACGAATAGCACAACAAATTAATATAGTTTACAGAGAAGCCTTGCAATGATTCTCAGAGGTATTTACATTTCATTCTCATTTTCTTTCTTTTTTGCCCGACTGCGGAAAGTTTATATTTTACTAGCAGCGCCCCGCGGTTTCACTCACATAAGTGTCGATTCCGTGGGAATATCGGGATAAAAACTATCCTATGTCCTTCCCCGGGATGCAATCTATCTCTCTGCCAAATTTTATCGAAATCCGTTCAATGACTTAGGCGTGAAAAGGTAACATACAGACAGAGTTACTTTCGAATTTATAATAGGCTATTTGACAATGTAAAAAATAAGGTCATAATTATTGACACTCGTATAGATTATCGCTTTTAAAATCGATTTGCATTAATTTTACTACAAAACAATGTATTATTTATTAAAAAAAACCCGAAAAAACTTCATCATTTTAAATCTGGCGCCACGTAATCGAAAACGGTCTGGATTGGCTGAACTTATGATGACGTCATGATATAGTCAATTTCTGTCTATCGTTGACAGAACAGATGACTTTTGTCTAGTATCTCGACCGTTTCAACGTTTGTTTACGTGTATTTTGACGTCACGACGCCATATTGTTAAAGATAGCGTTTTGGCGGCTTATTTAAACAGTACATTTTTATTTTCTATTTTCTAAAAGAAATACATTATGCAATTTGAAGTAATAGGTTTTTGTGGGCTCGTTAGACACCATTAAATAATCTGAGATGTTTATCAGAAACCAGTCAAATAGCCTATTGTGTCGTTAGATGTCAAATCGCACTTTTGACATAAAGTTAGCTTTTATTCTTATTTAAAAGGCAGGGGAAGTATCTTTCACAATATTTTACCGAATTGAACCAAGTCCCTGTAGTTTTCAAGCAAAATAAGTTTAAAACACACCCCTTTTTTCAAATTGAACCAAGTCCATTTGACATGTTATATCAAAACGCAACAAGTCGCATTGAGCCAATCAGAGCGACGCGATCGTTCAAAATGGCGCCCAGTTGTGTGCTGATTGTCGCATATTTTAATTCAAACTGCACTAAGTCCAGTATTCTGTTAGATCAAATGAAGCTAAGTCCGAAGGACTTGGTTCATTTTGACAAAATAAACCTAAATCCAAATTAGAAATTAGTTTTTCTCGTAATCTATAAACATTTCATAGAAACAATGATAGAAAGGATGATAGAGAATCCGATTTTTGATAGTCACACCACCCTCAAAATGAGATAATAAAAAGCCTTACTCGAACAGAATAAAAAACCGCTTTTTGTTAATTAAATCATTTTGGACTTACTTCAATTTGAAATCTAACGACACAATTTATGTATGGACGTAAGGATTTAGTTATATTTTCCATTTTTGTGTCCTCCGTCCAGTAAATATTAGCTGTGAAACATTCTAGTACTGTGTCTCCATTAGTTAAATCCTACTCTAATTGTGAAAGTTTGTGTTAATAAGTATGTATGACTAGAATCAATTTTATTTTATCGTAATTTTTGATGTTCAAAAGTGCCTTATAAGTGCCTATTTGAAATAAATGCTTTGACTTTGACTTTGTACAAAATATGTTTACTTCTTCTCGCAAAAACTAATGAACCAATTGCGATGAAACTTGATAGGTACATAGCTGTTACTTTTTATCCCGATATTCCCACAGAATCGAAACTTACGGGGGTGAAACCGCGGGGCGCAGCTAGTAACCACTATAAAAGATAAACATGTGGAGTTCTTGCCTTTCTGATATGCTTTCTACTAGGCATGCATAGTGCCTCCATGCTTCTCTTAAATAAACATTCTCATGCTACATGCATATAGTATATATCTAAATAAACGCCAATAGTACCTTACGCCAGTTGTGCGCGTCAAAGAAGTAGTAGGTGCCGCGCTCGTACGTGGAGGTCTTCTCCACCATAGGCATGCCGGGCGCTTGAGAGATCCACACCTTTTCCTCCATGTGATACCGCCATTCTCGATTATAGCTGAAACAAACGTGTAAAATTATATACTGTGTAAATATAAATTACTTAGTTTCCTTGGGTACATTTCGGTCGATATCTAAAAGTACCATTTTGCAGCAGTGATTTTGGCAGATGTCAATTCACTCAGTATGTTGAAGCATTTTAGTAGCCAATGCAGCTATAATGACTGAACATTGCCTTGCATTGCATTGCCAAATATACCCAAAATTGGCATTTAGCCTAAACATCCTTAGTTTCGAATTATTTGCTAATTTAGAATGAATTTTCCCCTATAAACTTGAAACCCATATATACACAATTTGTGAAGCTTGTCGAGTGGCGAGCTACTTCTCTTGTGCCGGCGACGCTGCTACCCGTCACCGGTAAGGAGCATAGGGCAGGCCAGACGATGGGCATCCCTCCACCTGTCGATCGTCAGAGTATTGTTGAACAAGAAGTCAAAACGTTGACAGGTGCATTTGGGTTTTTTTTTTTATTACTTATTATGTCTATCAACTTGATGAATAAGAATTTTCTGATGTTTTTGGGGAACCCTTTTTTTATTGAACTTTCTCAAACAAACTTATAATGGACATACAACAATATTTTGTTGAACTATCTACTTCGGAGTTTTGTATATTATGTTGATATTATCGCCTGTTATTAGAAGGATAATCCTAACTCCATGATAATCAACTTGTTGCTATGGCTGATAGCCAGGTTATTACAACATTATTACAACTATGTAAAAACAATAAGATTAACTCACAGTTCGGCTGCCGCTGCGATTTGCAGCACGTCACCCACGAAACAGTAGAACAAATAAAATAAGAGGTCTTCCTTATATCGACTCAGTCGTAGAGGCGCCAACTTTTCTCTAATTGAACCATTGATTAGATATTCGGGAGGCACATGATAGTCCATATCCTGTGGTCTGAAACAAATTAAAATTCTGTTAGTTTGACCATAATTTCACAGTGAAGCATTGGTTACAGTGAAGGTTTCAATGCAAACAATTTGATGCAGAAAGCAAAACACTGAATAGCAGAGTGATTTATTTGATGATTATTAGCAGACTATATTTTCATATAATAATAAGTTACCTGCACGGCGTATCCGCCCAAGGGCCAGCAAAAGTGAGATAAAGGTTGTCTGGTGAATTTAGGTTCAGTCCGAGCGCAGTGAGATCCTGCCCTAACGCCAGCGACACTAAACTGGGATCCGATTCCGCCGCGCGAATAAACGTCAACAGTCCCACAATACCAAACTGGTTCGGTATCATCGTCTCTGGTATATTCGTTACTTTACCTAAAACATTACAAATTATTAACACAATGTCAGAACAAAAATACTATTTCTAATGGAATATTATCTGGACTATATATTAAAACTGCTATAGCAAGAAATGCATGCATTTTAATATATTTCCAGCACTTATTTAGTATACACACCGTAGAATTCCGTATGTGCTCCTTGACTGATAACTTTAGGGACAAAAAAATTACATGTCAGGTGCAAATTCAGTTCAATTAACTATCTAAATCAAAATTCCACAGGTATAGAACGTTAAAATATGGCATGCAATAATTATAAACACAAAAAAGATAAACACAGTTTGTGTTATTAATTAGAAATGCAGCACAATATTTCGTTCATTTGCAGGACATGACAAGTTAAAAAAACTGCATTTCTGTTACTTAAACCCATTATTTTGCTGAACCCAAAAAAAAGAATTATATTTTAGTGGACAAGAAATCTCATTTAGAAGTTAAACAGGCTTGTTAATAATTATGTGTGTTGATATTTACCATCGGGTGAGGTCTGTATGCCTTTCCGGGGCTTGTCGTTGGTGTGGTTGCTGAAGTCGGGCGGGGGTGGCAGGGGGCCGGGCGGCGGCAAGGGGGCCGCGCCGCCCGCGCTCGAAGTGCCGGGAAGCGCCGGAAAGTCCTCCGACGACATCGTGAATTCTGACTGCTCCGATGTAGGCTGCTTCACCATACCGACTGCCACAAGTTATCAAACGCTAATTATACACTAGTACATATTACATAAAACACGCCTTTCAGGAGTAGGCAGAAACTACAGAACACCACCTGCTACAATCCTTACATATTCGTTCATTGAGTTGCGCACACCAGCCCGTATTACCTACATCTGGTCATACACGCACGCCTGTTGCGAGTACTATGCACCTGACCTTTCTGAAGAAAATCACCAATAAGGTCACTATAAGTCCTTCTAGGGCATCCTACTATCATCTGGCTCACTAGTTAAAATTTCAATATTTGGATCTCTTAAATAATTTGCAAACCTCTTAATTTTGTATAATTTAGAAGTATTTTTTAAATTTTGTAAATGTACGAACCATGGATCCGTTGTGATGATGATGTTGACTTGAAAGAGCATGGCAGTTGAAAATGTATCATGCTTACTTAAATGTCTCACTGATGGTGGCGCGTTTGTTGGGTCATTTGGTTCCCTACAAAATGGTTGAGTTGGATGGTGCTGATCCACGCGTCATGTTCGTGAACGGGCGCCGTCGGTTGAGACTGGTCATCTCTTAAGTGCCAGGGCTTATTTTTAGTCTTATATTTTGAATTGTTTCTTCATTTGTGTTTTTTTTACATTGTTCTCGTATACAGAAGCAACAAGAATAATGTACCTACCTAGGATTTTGTAATATCTTGATTTAAAAGAGTCTCCTTGGAGTTTCTTGCCCGTTCCTCTCCATAGAGAACTCTCGTTTTGGAATGGGCAACTAGCTTCACTACTATTTAATTTCGACAATTCAAAAGTGCATGTAAATGGTTTCATTGAAATAAATGCTTTGATTTTGAGTTTCTGCCTTGTGTTGCCTTTTGTTAGTCACCTCTCATTCATCCTTATACACTCGTCATGGCATTAATACAAAGATACAGTGGCAACTACAATAATAATGCAACAAGCATCAGCACATTGATCCTGTTCCTACTTTCACTCTGTTCCAACAATTGAAGCACAAAAAAGGTTAAAGGATTCAATCAATCAATCAGCCTATAAATGTTCCCACTGCTGGGACACAGGCCTCCTCCCAAAAAAGGAGGTTAAAGGATTACTTTTCCATAATATTATATCTAAGAAAAGGGATAATATGTATAACTAAACTTCTCAAGGTTTTACAACAAATTTAATATTTTTAGTTTTGGTCTGGGTGAGGTAACTAACCATAAGGTTTAGAGCCGGGTGGCGGCGGCGCGGCGGCGGGGGCCTGGTCGCCGGCCCCCCGCGCCGTGAGCGACGGGAACTCGCTGAGGTCCAGCAGCGGAGGCGTCGACGTGTCGCCGCCCTCGCCGAACACTGAATGGTAGTTGCTGCTGGTGTTGAACCGAGACAGGTTGCCCATACTCGACTGAAGACAACAACCACACACATAATTATCACTCAAACTGAATTGAAAAATTGAAAAATGAATGTGGATCATGAAACCCCAATGATGAAACCAGATTTTTTTGCTACTTCTTAGTACACACGAAACAATAAAATTACGAAATATAGAGCTGAAAGTCGGAAGTAACTCATTGAATACAAATATTGACACAAATCTTGCAAGGCTTATTTGAAAACCAAAGTAGGAACTATGCAATGTTTGAATAACATTTTTTGGGGTTATTTCTTAACAATTTAGTAGAGTACTTTTTAGAGAATATTATGCATTATACAAATTTGGGATTCACATACATTATACATTCTAATTGTTAGGTCATATATTTTAACAAAGCAATTTAATCACAAATTATTCTTACTACTTTCACAGAGATTGAAGATGATTCCATTCCAACTATTCACTGGAGGTAAGCAGTAATTTATTTTTCTCCTCTACCCACATTTATAAATTATGAGAGTAAACAAATGAAAATTCAGATTCTTACCATGGAATTTGAGTTAGGCTGCGATAGCGCGTTTGGTATGGGTACCCTGCGGTCGGCAAACGCCCGCTGGCCGAATAGTGTGGATCGCGATGCCATAGAGGGTGGAGCGCCCCCGGGCATGGCGGTGGAGTTCCGGCCGGGCGACAGTGCGCCACCGAACGTGGGCGTCACATGGCCCGACACGCCACCCACCAGGCCCGAGCTCACGCGACCGCCCACACCGCCGCTGGCTAGGCTTCTAGGTGCTTGTTGAAAATTCAAGTTTGCCATAACCTGCAATATAAATAACCCTCAGTTTCATATGTGAAATCTTAGCACAACATCTCTCACACTACAATTTGAACAATACAGTTTACACTTTACTGAATAATCTTTATCTAGGCCACTTACATGTTCTAGCCAGTGACCAACTCGGCAAATACCTTGCAATTAAATGGAGATTTTACTAGAACATCAAGAGCTATGTGTTTGTGAAGCTGGATAGTGTAGTAATTACTGTGTGACAATTTATAATTTTTATAAAACAAAGCAATCCTAAAATAGCATAACAATCTTAAGAAAAACTAACTATTGTTTACAAAGTGCTTTTCATACCATTACATATCTAATAGCAATAGTTTTCCTTGAGACAGCCAGTCTGTAAGGTGTACTGTTGAATTAACTATGAAGATGATGATTGTGTTTGTAGTATTAATGACTGCAATGATGATCACTGAGAGCTGATGATGACAATTTTCTCATTATTAGAATGTCTGAATAATACAAGAAGTCACAAGTTATTAATACATTCACAAGAATACTAACATTTCATACAAAGAACTAAAGAAAGTCTGTTTCAAAAGTCTTCCAACTTGATATATTTTCAATACCCACTTTCCAATATCTTGGCTGGACATGAGTGTATTGCATTCAGCTATGTAAGGCATTTACTTGAGCTAAGTAAACCCTAAATGGAAAATATTTAATTTAATTTGTAGGCATTTGTTCAACAGATTTCACAGGACAAGGTTTATTATGGTAGGTCAAAACAACTCTTCTTGTTTATCTGTTATAGTCATTCAAGCTAAAGCCACATAAACAGAACCTGTAACAGTTGGTTAAAGTAACGACCAATGTTATTATGAATTCATCAGGGATTTTCAATAAAATACACATTATCTTACGGTAAAACTTTCGTGTTGACTTCAACAACTAACAGTTCAAACATAGGTGTTTATGAAACGAGACCAAATGAATTTCATACATACGCATTGGGATGTTCAATGCAGAGATAGGAACACGAGATAACGTTGGCTAATAACAACAAATGAAGTAGGTATCATACATTTTATCAGTATTATAATATGGTTTGGTTATTCGTCCCCTGTCAAACAATGGCGACCCCTGTTTTTGGTACACTCGATTCTTCAAAAATTACAAATTTTTACCTAATGTGTCGACGTCAGTCCTTGTTCCACTATTTCAATACCAGTATAAATGGTTCATAATCGAGTATTCTCTGCAGGAACAAATAAATTCACTCCAATGAAATAAACAAAAGTTTGTTGACTGTCCAATTTAGACGACGATTTTTATGCATTCAAAATTTTTAAGACGAACTAAAAAGATGCTCAAGACCGTCTATGCATGAAACACTGCTATAAAACGTTGAAAACTTTATACATCTTTACGTCACTTATAAATATTTTAACAATTTCACTCAGTTTTGTCGAACGCCACATTACCCTAAACAACTGGCGGCCATATTGTTGAAAGCGGACGGAAACGGTCTAGTAACTTATTAATTTACTGCACGAGCCACGTTGAAAAGGGGAAATCAAGAGAACTTGACAATTTTCGTTTAAAATTTTAATTGTATTTATAAATGTCGACCTATCTGTATTTTAAAAAATCATACATCATTTACTAAAATAGTTTTTAGTTTGACTCTTATGGCCAACACTCAATTTAATTACCACACGAAAATAAAAGTTAAAATCTTAGGAAGAAAAATAAATATGTTTTTAGTCTATGATTAACGAAATAAATATAATTATATATTTATTTATTTTACGACATTTTATTTATTTATTTATTTGAAAACACACAACTATCATCACAGGCTTACATAATACAATAGTGTAGTTATAATAGCTTACAATTAGACTAAATTTAATTTTTTGGCCATAAAATCCAATCAATGAGCAATTTTACGAATGTTTTAAAATTATTCAATGTTACTTCTACGAAAGACGTCAAAAACGATAATTAAGGCCAACGTGAAACGTCACCTAGACAAAAACCTAAGCAAAACCTTCAAAAATATTTGACGAGTCAAAGCATAGTCAAAGTTTTATTACGAATAAAATAATTATCAAAGACACTAGCACTTTCTCCGCGACTTCGTTCGCGTAAATATTGTTGGGAAAAAAACTGTTTGATGATTATTATCTTATTTATTCAGACAGTCGTTACGGGTAGTCAGAAGCCCGAAAGTCTAACAACCAGTCTTACCAAGGGGTGTCGTATTACCCAGTAACTGAGTTATGGAGGTCACATAGGCAGTCGCTCCATCCATGTAAAACACTGGTATTCGGTTAGACTGGAAGCCGACCCCAACATAGTTGGGAAAAGGCTAGGCAGATGATGATAACATTTATTCACATTATTAACCAAAGGAATACGATTTTTCAAAACCTTCATTATAAAATTTTGGTAGGCTTCTAGTGTAAAATTTCACGTTTCTACTCCCAGTAAGCTATTTTCCTATAATAAACATACTTAAACTCACTCCTTCTTCCTATGGAGACAAAGACAAAGACATTTATTCGTTGGATATGATAGTTACAAAGTTGGTTGGTTCAAATATGGATCAGTTCAACACAGAAACTGTAGAACGCCACCTATTACGATCCTTACATACTTCTCTTTATCTAGTTTCTCTCTAAAGATTACGTAGATCACTTTTTGTTAGCTTTAACATCCCCAAATAATTAAATGTTTCTTTCAGGAAATCCATTGGATTGAATAGATCGCATGTTTTCAATTTTGTTTTTCTGAGTGGGTAAATAAAAATAAGATTAATCTAATCAACTTTATTAACTGCTTTAAATCTTCGTTATTAAATACCTCTAAATACCTAACAATACTATATAGATCCCAATGAAGGTGGAAAACCACTGCTTGAGCCACAACACCAGACACAACACCCAGTTTCCTGCGTACGTATTGCTGAAGGCTGAATTAAATAATAAAGATTTAAACAATTTATTATAATATATACAAAGCCCTGCGTTGAGAATAAAGTATTTTATTTATTCTCGTGAGTATTTTTATAGGTTCCTATCAGAATCAAATAATCACGACACATGGACATTATAAGTCCATGTCACGACAATACTTGCCTAAAGTCGCGATTACATTATCCAATTTTAAGCAATGCTAAAAACACTCTAACTAGGAAATCGGAGCTAGTGATTACACTACACTAAATTGGATTCTAAATCGGACAGAGACAGACGATGAGACGAAGCATTCAGACGCATTGTCGGCGTCGTCGCATTCGTGAAGAAGGATCGTACTAGGTTGCACGTTTCGATTTTTCTATCGATGGCGCCGTATTTATCAAAATTACAGAAGAAACTAATAATTTAATGTCGTTTAAAAATATAAAAAAATAAATAATTTTGGTCGTTATTATTACAAAGACTAGCTGCGCCCCGCGGTTTCACCCGCATAGGTGTCAATCCCGTGGGAATTTCGGGATAAAAGTAGCCTATATGTTAATCCAGGGTGTCAGCTACCTACCTTTAGAGAAAATTTTATCAAAAAAAAAGATATAATTTTTGTCGATTTTATTAAAAAGATAAGGCATTTCCCCATACATTTCTATTAATTTATTTAAGACTAGCAGCGCCCCGCGGTTTCACCCGCATAAGTGTCGATCCTGAGGGAATATCGGGATAAAAACTATCCTTTGTCCTTTCCCGGGATGCAATCTATCTCTCTGCCATCGAAATCCGTTCAGTGGTTTAGGCGTAAAAAGGTAACATATAGACAGACAGACAGACAGAGTTAGATACTTTCGAATGTATGATATTATAGTATGGATAGTATAATTATATACTCGTAGCACATGGTTTTTTTTTTCTGTGGGCAATGCTGTCGTTTCCGATACAGTCGCCATGTTGTATGTAGCATTCATATAAAAAAAAACTGGCCAAGTGCGAGTCGGACTCGCACACGGAAGGTTCCGTACCACAAGGCAAAAACACCGAAAAAAAACACGTTTCTTGTATGGGAGCCCCCCTTAAATATTTATTTTATTTTGTTTTTAGTATTTGTTGTCATAGCGGCAACAGAAATACATAATTTGTGAAAATTTCAACTGTCTAGCTATCGCGGTTCTTGAGATACAGCCTGGTGACAGACAGACGGACGGACCCCTTACCCTTTGGGTACGGAACCCTAAAAATACTCTTTGGTAGCATTCGTGCGCGCGGTCTACTCGTCCACCTTGCTCAAAGCGCGGACGCTGACTAGTCGTTCTAAATCGTAGCGCCGTGATTACACTATCCTAGATTGGATCCAATTTAGGAAGTAGAAAGATTGGACCTCCAATTTCCACTAAATTGGATCCAATCTGTTCTAACTGCGATTACATCTGCCGATTTCCTAGTTAGCATTCCTTAAAATTGGATAATGTAATCGCGCCTTAAACTGTCTATGGTATTGAGAGAAAATTTTATATTACTTGGTAACACCGGGATCATATGATTGTTCAATGAAGAAGCACGTCTGATAGGCGTCGACTTACTTCTTCGGGCCAGTTTTTAGTTTTCTGACCCTTTATCGGTTGTTTTTCGTGTTAGTGGTGCTAAATATTAACCTACAGCCATGGCGCTTAGCGATGCAGATGTTCAGAAGCAGGTATGTAAATGCAATTTAGCAGCAGCGTAAATCTGTCGACATGGATTTGTCAGAATAATTGATCCAAAATGAGGCACTTTGCCGACTCTGTTCCAAATTGCTTCTGAAGTCAGAATGGACTTGAGATCCGCCTTACTCTTAAATACTGGTTTATTGAATGAAAAATGGCATTATTTGTTATTAGATCAAGCACATGATGGCCTTCATCGAGCAAGAGGCCAATGAAAAGGCTGAGGAAATCGACGCGAAGGCTGAGGAGGAGTTCAACATCGAAAAGGGCCGTCTGGTGCAGCAGCAGCGGCTGAAGATCATGGAGTACTACGAGAAGAAGGAGAAGCAAGTTGAACTCCAGAAGAAGATGTAGGTTACCCTTTCTAAAAGTATTTCACACCAATCCAAGTCTGAAACACTTGCTTAACTATGATATCACCTAGAACTCTTCATATCATTGATGACATGGTTGGTCATATCATTCTGAATAGTGTGATCTTACCCCGGCAGTCATTAATGAAATTGCACACTACTATGCATTTACAAACAAGACTTCTTCATACTTTCTAGTATCAAGTGCTCCGTTGCATTGAACTTTTTATGCTAATCTTTTCCTGTACTACATGTTATACTTGCATTAATGTCTTCGTGATCAATTACTTAAAACCAAATAAGGTTCTAAATAATTATTTAGAACCTTATTTGGTTTTAAGTGCAACATGGCCTTGAATGGTAGTTTCTGTCCGCATTCAGACTTATCCAGAAGTATTACATAAATTAAGACTTTCATTTGACAAATATCAGTTCTTTAAGATTAATATAATATAGAATATTCTGTTAGGTCTAGTAATCTTGCTCAATCATGACTTGTTCTCTATCTCCTTTCAGTCAGTACAATATTTTTTTTTTTTTTTAAATCTTACTGTAATTTTAAATTATTATGTTGCAGACATCACATTGATCAATAGTCTACCTATTTTATTTGTGGATCATGTGATCAGTTAAATATAACATGTCATGAATCAAGTGCAAATTTTTATGTCATGCAAATTGATAAGTCTATCACATACTTGTATTTTGTTGTAAATGAAATCTTTTCATGTGGTACTTCTTTTCATTTACTTTGATTTTGTAGTGAAATAAGATTGTCACATGACAATACCATAAACAAGTAATCATGTTACAGTTTCAAATTCAGAATGATTCCTAACACCTTCCAAGAGATTCAAACAAATTCATTGTACAGAAGAATGCTATTTCTTTATTTATAGTTTGATTTATGTAATTCACTATTTTCTTCACATACGTCTTACTTGTAGGTCCGAACAGAATAAGGTGATAACAGTGATTACACAGAAGTTATCTTAGTTGATAGGCTTAAAATGACAGAATAAGTTTTTTATTCATTCCTAAATGGTATACTTTACGTTTTAAGTACATTTTGATTTGACAAGAGAAATCATGTTTTAATTTTATGTAATGGTTGTTGTGTTTTAATGAAAGTTAGAAGCACATCCGTCATACTTACCAAAAACAAAGAGGGCTGAATCTTAGGCGTATTGATAGAATACTGCCATAGTGACCATGTTTAGTAAATTTATTAGTTAATTTGGGCATGGGTTATCCTCCTGCCTTTATCGCTATTTATTTAAAATGGCAGTATGGTTTTTCTTACCCCTCTCATGGTTCTTCTTTTCTTTTTACTGCCTCGTTGGTCTCGTGGTTGCAAGCGCGACTGCTGAGCGTGGGTCCTGGGTTCGATTCCCGGATCGGACAAAGTGTTATTGGGTTTTCCATTAGGAATTTCTTAGTAACAGTCCGAAGTTTGGAAGGTGGCGGTTTAATACCCCTGTGCCTCGGAAAGCACGTCATGCCATTGGTCCTGATGAAATGATTTGAAATGATGAAATGATTTTATTTTTTGTAAGTAGGTTTGTACAAACACTTTTACACGTCAATCATGTTTTTTTTAAAACTAGATGAAGTCGGCGTTTCCTATCTGACTACTCTGAGAAGAAAGGCCGAAACAAACTCAGAGGTCACAGTCTCTTTTAAAGTCCAGACATAATCTTGGTCAGGTTATATGAAGACCATGTAGATCGATGTCTGAGGTGGTCTTTTGAGGAAAGCCTGCGCCTGAACTCTCCCCGGTCGTGTCGGATTACCGCCCCATCAGACTATGAGAGTAAAGGAACAGAGAGTGCACCTGTGTTTGCGCACACACTTGTGCACTATAATATCTCCTGCGTACCTGGCTAATCTCCATTGAGATTGACCACCGTGACCGAAAACGGTCGGAGAGGCTATTATTGTTTATGGTTTTTCTACTATTATACATCTTTAGCCATATTTTCTTTCATGTGCTTCTTCTTTCTGTATTATGCTACTAGCCGTCTCGATCCCGTGGGAATATCGATATATAAAGTATCCTATGTCCTAATCCAGGTCATAGTCTACCCATGTGCCAAATTTCATCCAAATCCATTCAACCGTTTATTGTGAAAAAAACATACAGAAAATCAAATTTTTTCGCTTTATAATTAGTTTACTTATCTAAAGGCGATTAAAACTTACAAGCTAAGCCTGTACCAGTGTAATCTTTGAAATGTAAATAAATACTAACTACAAGAAACAAAATTTTAACAGTTTGTAGATACAGGTCTCAGTCATTTATATTCTTTGAAATCAAAAGTCAGGCTACTGATTATTCAGTCAATACTAACAGTATCTACAACAAAATGTATGTTGGTAACTTATGATCAATAGAGTATATTCCAACTCTTCTTTAACAGCCAATCTTCGAACATGCTGAACCAGGCCCGTCTGAGGGTGCTCAAAGTACGTGAAGACCACGTACGCAACCTCTTGGACGAGGCCCGCAAGCGCCTGGCTGACGTACCCAAGGACCAGAAGATGTACTCTGAGTTGTTAACCACCCTCACCGTGCAGGCCCTCTTCCAGGTTTGTACCACTCCTTAGTAGACCCAAAGTGAATATTATTTATTTCATATCATTCGTGCATACCACAGCGAGCGGGCTTCACATTTTGACCGATATATCCCGAGCTGCAGTACCGCCACTCGGTATGTGCCCGTAAAACACTTTCGTAAATAAGAGTATTAAAAATTTTCACTGAAATATACATATGCATTCGCGATTTATTTGCCAAATATGGGTTTATGGAAAAATAACTTTAGTTCCTACACAATAAAGTGCAGTTTACACTACAACTTCAAACATTTTTATAACTATTTCATTAGTGCTAGTGACTCTGAAATCAACTTAATAATCATTATAATAAAGTTGAAATTTGTTTGACATGAAAACACAAATTTGAAACATTCAAATTTATTTGAATAGACTTTACATAACTTTACGCCTGTATTTCCCGAAAGGTTCGGCAGAGGTACTCTCACGTTTCACCACACATATGAAAGCAAAACATTTTAGACATGTTGGAACCAATTAAACCTTACATTTCAGCTGATGGAGGCCCAAGTAACGCTCCGCGTGCGTGAAGCAGACAAGTCCCTGGTCGAGTCTATCCTTTCTAAAGCCCAGAGTGATTACAAGGCTAAGATCATGAAGGACACCACCCTGAAGGTCGACCCTGACAACTGGCTGTCACCTGACACCTGCGGTGGGATTGAGCTTGTCGCTCACAAGGGACGCATCAAGGTATGAAAACTTTTGCACTTACATATTTTTCAGAAATAAAATCTTGCGTCCGTGAAATGGAGGACATAATATGAATGTAACGAAATAATGTATTGTGTTGTCTTCGTGGCGGTAACAGCTGTTCATCAAATTAAAAACAAATGAACATCACCGTAATTACGTAACACAATATCAATCATAATCTGAATCATTTTGAATGATATTGCTTATCCATTGCTTCATATGTTAGAAAACTGTCAAAATGAAACTACTGTTAGTGTGTTACATAATTACCCCGCGGAAGTGTAAAGGTCACCCTCAACTTACCCTGTCTTGGTTTCTGTTTCGCTCATACCGTATGGAACCACGCCTTACCATCACTATAACGATATTTAATTATTATTTTTTTTAAATTACGTGATCAGATTTGTTAGTGAATCTAGCACTGATGAAGTGAAACTTATATTTGAGTAATATTATAGTGGAACGGTCACGCTTGATAAGCTGTATTGTTTAGCTACACCTCGAGAGTGTGAGAAAATGTGTCGTGCATGTTTGTCGAAATAAGGTAGTGTCAAAGTAACGTGTATTTGTTCAGATCTGCAACACCCTGGAGTCTCGCCTGGAGCTAATAGCTCAACAGCTGCTGCCGGAGATCCGTACTGCCCTGTTCGGCCGTAACCCTAACCGTAAATTCACCGACTAAACCGTTAGCGGTCACTCATATTCACACATGTTACTACTAACAATTTATTTAAAGTTCATAATTTGTAGAACTAAAATAATATTATAATAAGTGTTTTCCTTTGCCTAATTAATTATATCGTAATAATGCGTACAATTTTATCGCTGTTTAGAATGTAATCTGATAAGTGGTCCCGTTAAGTCACCAGAAAATGTACAACTGACAATGTGTAATCATGTGAGTTTCTGATTTCTGGGAAGCATACCACCAGATAACTTGTAACCTGTACTGTGCATTAGTTTCGCCTGCTTTAATAATGTCGACACCTACTTACTGAGCATAAAATATTTTATTATAACAATTCATTCATATAGCATAATGTTATAAGTATTTTAGAGGAAGTAGTTTATAGGATTTGGAGACGGTTTAATTAAGATGTTACCATTTATTAGGTCATGCAAATAACCATTATCTAAAGTTGATACTGGACTTCGCAGCAACTTGTCCTGCAGTATTACTATAGCACAAGAACACGCAGTGGTAGATGGGCGTTATTTCTATGTGAAACATATAATTGTATTTGAATAATCTTCCTTCTATGTATTATGATCGTTATTACTGAATGTTTTGGATAAATATTGTGCGTCTGTACCATTCATGTTATCGGTAAGGAATCCTTGAGGGCTGTAAGGTTGTCGTGTGACAGCAGCATCCCACGCTACGTTCACTCAAATCGACGTAAAGATTTGACTGTGCGCAGGGTGGCGTGACACTTGAACCTTTCAGCACACCAACACCTTCCTACTTGTGTTTATCCTGGCAATCTAACATTCTGGCTTGCTTTTGACAGTGGCTACACAGAGCACTATAGCTCTTGTTACCTACTATATATTATTCCCATACAGCACTGTTAAAATCCTTATGTAAATATATAGATGTGTTGAAAATAGTCTTTCATTTTCAATTAATACCTACATATATTATAGAAAAATCAATCAATAAACCACATGGGAGTAATCAGTATTTATTTCATGGCACATGTAAACGATTCAATAAACTACACAACAATATTATTTTTCGTATTCAATTTAAACAAGTAATAGAAGGTAATGGGAAAATAATAATGGCATAAAAAATCTAATCTTTCGGAGTGAGCGCTATTTTAATAGCCGCTAGTGTTTATTTATTTAAACCACTTTAGTGGTAATAACTAGATAGTCGTAAACATAACGAGTATTCTTAGACATTCATTTAGTTGATAGAATATTCTAGAACTTAAAAAAAGGCGTGGGGCGTGAGTGAGATTCTTCCCCACTTCAGGAAAAAAATTCTTGACAAAATCACAAGAAAAACAACTTTTTTGCAAACCTTACAATTAATCACAACAATAATGGAGTTTAGAAGTTAGTTTAGAGGCCATACCCTGTAGTTCAGCACATTGAAGAATTTAAAGACTATGCAATCAAAAATAGTGCACCATATACAGTTAGTATTTTAAAGTAATAGTAGTCCGTGCACTAAATTCAGTAGGTCAGATCTCAGTCTAAATGCCCTTTGTCTATTTTGCATAGTGTAGAGCTCCTAGCTGAAGGTGCTACCACAGACGATAGATTAATTAATTGCTAAATACCTAAGTTGAGCTTAGTAAATTCTTCTCAATATCATAAGCTAAGTCACAGCAACGATTCAAATTCTAACTACTTTAGGACGAACAACACCAACATAGGTCTTGTTTACACAGTGCGAGTTCGAATAATGCAGTCTAGCTATTGTAATTAGTCAAGTGAGTGCGTTATGTCGGCCCTATAAGATTACATAGATGGCGCTGTTCGCGTGAGATTTATTTTTATTCAGTTCATAGGATGCAAATTACAACAACAACAGCATTTGTTTCATGGCAGTACTATCCAACAAGCTGACTAAACTGCATTCGCGATTTATTTGCAAAAAATGTAAACAAATATGAGTTTATGATAAAGTAACTTTAAATCCTACACAATAAAGTTCAGTTTACGCTACAACTTCAAACATTTTTATAACTATTTCATTAGTGCTATTCACTATGAAATCAACTTAATTACCATTAAAATAAAGTTGATATTTGTTTAACTTGAAATAATATTAATTTGAAACATAATTTTGAATAGACTTTACATAGTTCACTCGCACTATAAAAACAGACCACCCTTTGAATGCCACGGCGCCGGGCACGCGTACAAAGCCACATAATTTTAAGAGGTTCCATTTTTAAGACGTACAGGCAGGTAATGATTTGATTTGATCTTTGTTTTGTAAAGTACGACTTTACAAAACAAACAATCCATATTTTTTGTCGGCTATTGCCGTCTTTGGTGACTGACTTGATTTTTTTCGGCTTCGTATACAGCCGACGCGACGGTAGCGTTCAAAAGGTTTAAAAAATAATTCTAATGCGCTTTACACGACAAGATGTGAGACATCAGGCGTGTAGGCCGGTAGGTATCTTGGCACACGCGCCTCATCCCGGCGACGTGCGCCCCTATCCACGGCGAGGCTGATAGTGCCAGCTTCCTTCACCCCGTTGGACTTGGCCCTGCGCTGGGACGGCATGATGGCGGCTCGAAGACTCTTGCGTTTCTGAAAAGTTTCAACGTTCACCCAACTGCCTCTGTACACCACAAAGGAGTAAACAAGTGGAGTGATAATGCGAAACAAATGAACGCGTACTGACATTATGTCACTGGCCACGCAAATATATTTGAAGAAGTCATCTATACAATAAAATTTATAAGTTCTAGGGTGGACTTAATCTATGCCTTATATCTCTCCATTTGTTTACTAATCTGTGCTGTACCGTCACGAATAAAACATGAATAACACAATGACATCTACTTACAACAGCAATAGACTATTACCGTGTCCAGCGAGTTGGTGTACAAGCTCCACAAAGCAGCGGGGACTTATTGTGATCAAAATTAACAATGTACATGAACATGAAAAGTGTTTATTCTGAATATAAGTTAAATATTGGTCGTTAACAATATTTTGATGTCTACATCGGGGATGGCGAACCTCAATAAGCAGACTAACACTATAATGAGTATTCTACGATTTTTTTTTAAGATATGTTACTATTGAGTATCAAAATTGGGATTGACTAAAAATATTTGAGTAGCAATGGTTCGCAATCCCTGAGCTACATACAAGTGCGTATCAGTCGTCAGTGGGCAACGGGCCACGGTTCTATATTTTACTCTCTAACTGCTGTTTGACGTTATCGCAGTGGTCCACATCCACGGCTTCTGCCTTTACTCTGTTTACCTCGACAGCTCCGCGCCACCGGTCGGCGGCGTGACGTGCGATCTCCATCCTCTTCTGCTTCTTGATCTGGTGTCGTTTGTACACCACCTCGATCACTATCAGTACTATGCCGCCTATTATACCCGCTAACACAAGTATGAACACCCCCGCCATATTCTTCAAGCCTAAAGTGTTCGGTGTCTTCTCGTTTTCTTCGCAGTTCAGCATGTTGTTTCGGAGTATCCATAAGTTGTCAAGAGATTCCATTATACCGCCTGAAAGATACATTGCATATATTTTCTGTAAACAGTTAACAGTTCCTTTGCAGACTATTCTATTAAAAATAAATACATACTTTCGTGAAAGTCCAATATAGCCAGTGTGACAAGGTCTGCCCAAGGAGACCCCTTCTGTAATCCAACGCCATAACCCGAACGACCAAACAGTTCTCCAGCGGTCACTAGCTCACAATCCTGAGCGGCCTCGAATTCCAAGCGAGATGAGTCCCAAATGAATGCCATTAGTTTACTGCAACCATGGACCAGAATAAGAAAACAGGCAATTGAACAACTAAGTTTAAAAAAACCTACTTCAATCTCCTAAACTACTTGTTCAATTTTGAATTTTTCTCCATGGTCTAAATTGAACAACTAAAAAAAAAGTTCCATGGATATTCTAGAATGTCTATGTCTACGTAATTCTGCAACTACAGAAACAAAGTATAGGATGAACCTACCCGTGCTTAACATCTTCGATAGCTTGCTCAGCATTGTCATAATTATTCGCTTCCATCGTTCGGTACATATTCGACAATTCAACTTGTCGTCTAAAATACATATCAACAGCTGATCCCTTAACCGTGGCACACGTCAGATTCTCCATGGTATTGCGAAGCTAAAGATAATAAAAAATAAAGCATTAGCTACTGTCTAAGCTAGTCTATGCTTCTACGTTAGCCCGAAAATATTAATCAGTGAAGTTGTACCTCCCCCTCAAACTGCACCATCGAACAGTCCTAGGGAAATATTGCTATAATCAATTAATCTTGGTATGTGGTCTGATTGATGGATAGGTACTTGTTAGAGAAGTGATTAATAATCAAGAATTTAGCCCCCTGGTACCGCATTTATGGTTGCGTCACCTTTTTTGACGACATCCAAAAATCCCGAAACCTCACTGCATCTAACTAAACTAATAATTGATACATCACTAACTACTAAGGAATGATGTACGTACCCTGGCATCGTTGATTCCGGTGAGCTTGGTCTTAGGGCGTTCGAGCACGAGGAAGGCAGCCAGGTTGGCCGTGTAGGAGGCAACGATGATCATTGCGAATCCTGCCCACACCATGCCGAGCACACGAGCCGAGAAACTACGAGGAGTGCCTGAAACAATATAAACAATCAGACCAACAAATAAGGTGGTGTACCTACGGTATCGCATGTCTTTAAGTAATGCCAATCGGTAAGCATTTCGTGCGACTCTGCGAGTTGGAGTTTCCCAGAATTATAACCCCGGTTTTTGAAAACCTGGTCCATTCATCTCTCGTCCAAATCTTATGTGATTTTCTTATTATTTTTATAAGATATATGACCTCACCTTCACCGATACCGCTGTTCAGAAGTACGCCCCAAGCAAACCAGATAGCACTCGAAAGATTCAAAGCATCTTCTTCAGTCCCATCTATATTGGCCAGTTTGAACCGTCCGAAGGGAGAGAACCGATCGAGTAGGTACAGGACAAGAGCCACCACGTGGACTGATACCATCACCAAGATCCAAAGGGTGTTGGAAAACGGTTGCAAGAACGATACCAGCGTTGAAGAACGTGATGGCTGAAATTTGAACAAAAAAGTTAGATTTTAGTTAACCATAAACATTTCAGAAAGGCTTATCATTATCAACGAAGACAAAAGCTTGAGATTGAGCTGCTCGCTCTGCTAAGCCTTGTCATAAAACTTGACAATTTAATTATCATGCAAAACCATTAGGTACACCACTTTATATGTAAAGGTAAGTACCTCACATTGACGAATATTATAGACTGGTCCACTGAAATATGTGTGGTACTTTCTTCAAAAAACCATTTCAGACATCAATCAACATGGTCTTCACATGATCTGATCAAGATTATGTCTGGACTTTAAAAGAGACTGTGACTTTTTTACCCGACTGCGTCAGAAGGAGGGCACACTTCAGAAATCATCAACAAAAGTTACACTAGTTCCACTATCGATCAAAAGAGATGGCGTTGAGCTAAAACTAATATTCTACACCGCAATGCGCAGTGTTAAAATTCTCTAACGAATATAGGCCTCGCCGATGAAAATTTAAGAACATATGATGGTACGGAACCCTCGGTGCGCGAGTCCGACTCGCTCTTGCCCGGTTTTTTTACGCTACTTTTAGAAATTATCTACCAAATCTGTTAACTTCTATCTATACATACCTTTTTCTCTAAGATGGTAATACCTTGATATTTGAAAGGCTTACTAAATTCTATAAACTCGGCCCGTTCAGGATTAATTGTCAAAGGAGCCACTATCATGTCAGCACGTTCATACACCAATTCTCCTGAAAATGCACAAACGTTTTAATTTAAATTCTTCTTATGACGTGCCATCAGGCTCTACCATAGATATATGAAACACTAGCTGTTCCCCGCGGTGTCACACGCTGCGCGGCTCCTAAGGGTCGTAGCGTGATGTTATATAGCCTATAGCCTTCCTCGATAAATGGACTAATATCCAACACAAAAATAATTTTTCAATTCGAACCAGCAGTTCCTGAGATTAGCGCGTTCAAACAAACAAACTCTTCAGCTTTATAATATTAGTATACATTTCTATGGGCAGGACAGTGTTTTCAATTTTGATGGCCCAAAACTAGGCCACCTCCACGGCATCGTCGGTGGCAGCGCAGAGGTCGCTATGGCTCCATTTTATGGTGCACAGAGGGCAGGATAGGAGGTGGGACAAAGTTTGAGCTGCGTTCTTCGTAGGTATATGGTGGTCGTAGGTAATGACGGGGAGTGCATTATTAATGAGTCTCGTCTTCGTTAGGTGTCTTTTTACACCCGATAAGGGTATCTCGGGTACCAACTCACCTATAAGCCCTGTCCATTCCTTCTTGGCTCCCGGTTGGGAGAAGTTACGTATTATATAGTTTCCGAATTGCCCATCAGGTGAAAGAGCCAAAGAATAAGTAAAGTTGATCGCCTTTGATAGATGTTTTAGTAGATCCATGCAGAAACCCTTGCAGCAGTAAAGTTCGTCTGAAATATAGTAAAAGAACTCGGTTAAAGGCAAAGATTTAAATCGTCATGGGTAGTTCCAGAATCCAGCCAGACGCTCGGGTTATTTCGAAATGAAAATAACTAGCCTATTTCATAGAAACTTATTCTATGGTCTATTAGTGAGGTCTATTTTTAATAACTAGATGGCGGGCGAACTATTTTATAAAGGAATTCAAACAGCGCCTGTCAAGATTTAGTCGAAAAATCAGCCCATTTAGTATCTACCTAGAATATTGTAGGGATTTGATAAAAATGCTGGGATCTTACATAGTGGCGTTTTCGTACTTCAGCACCTCGATGTACCGATAGTCGATGCCAAACTTAATAAGTGGCAGTGGGCAGGGCACATTGCTCGCAGTAACAGATGGCTGATTGGGCCGAAAGGTTCTGGAGTGGCGACCGCGTACCGAAAGACGTAGCGTTGGATGGCCTCCCACAAGGTGGTCCGGGTCCGACTACCTTGTGAAGGCCGCAGGAACCGGCCGTTGGATGCGAGAAGCGCAGAACCGGTCGAACTGGAGGTGCTTGGGGGAGGCCTATGCCAGCAGTGGACGTCTTTCGGCTGAAATGATGATGATGATGCTGGGATCTCGCTTAAGTTTTTGCAACATCGATTAAAAATTAACAAACATGCCAAAAGCGCGCTGGGTTGTCGATATCGTCAAAGTCGCCGGAAACACCTGGATGAGAGACACAGGGAAGTATGGCAGAAGAAAGGCGAGGCCTATACCCAGCAGTGGGTGATTCCGGGCTGAAATGATGATGATGTTAAAAGGTAGGTATTGGTTTGTACCTGTATCCTCAGTGGCATTGTAATGAGGACAAGGGATCTCTTCAGGAGTACAGTCACTTCCATCATCAATACGGCGAGTGTAAACAAAAGGCTTCTCCTCAATCGTCAACACCTGAAGTCATTAAAATATATTTACCTCTTTCTATCTTAGGTAAAAATAGGAATGCTGTCTCTGTCCTATCATACTGTTGATTAATATAAGTACCTTGAGATGCGTCGGTATCATGAACCCTTCCGGTTTCGAAGTACTCCGGCCCATCCATATTATCTCTTGCTCTTTTAGTTCCAATCGCATCTTCTGAGTTTCCTGCATAATAGAAACGTTCATAGATCCAACGGTATTTACGATCAAAGGCTTCTACTATTTGAAACAAGTGTGTCGATGTCGATATCCAAGCTATTTAGGTAGGTGCCTACAAAAGTAAGAATCTATCAAAAAGTTGATACTCTGTGGTAAGAATCTTACTTAAATATCGGCATCAGGCTCTTCACCCGAGTGAATTGTTCGCTCGAGTAAAGGTTCGTTTTTGTTTGATTCCACGTTCATACGACACTGACAAAATCATACCTATAGGAACGACCATAATATAGGTTACCTACTCCTTTCATTTCATTTTTCGATCGTTCGGTAGGCGAGTGAAAGATGCTGTAATAACGGCTTTAGTTTTCGAGAGGTGCCGAAAGAAGTAGCTAGTTCTGAAAAATCTTCGCGTTACCTTAGAGTAAAAGTATTTGCCCACAGCGACATGTTCCCCCTGGGCCCTCACATTCACCATGTCGTACTCCGCATGAACCCGATCTCCATGGTCGTCGAAGGCCACATGGCCAGTGGCACCACTCTCCAAGCGCTGCTTCCTGATGTAGTCGAACAGAAGACGGCCTGTGGTCCAGATAGACCCTGAATTGTCGCAGTCTGATGGAGGGGCGTGGATCTCCTCTGAAGTGTTCATGTCACGAATAGCTGATGCCAGGACGTAACTAAAAATAGAATGGGCATAAGTACAGACGCCAGCACATCAAGCTACTACAATCTGTCAAATCTCTTCAATAGATTTCCAACTTTATCACTACAACATAAGGTTCTAGGTTGATAGGGAAAATTTTACAGTTTTGGGTAGCTTGATGTGCTGGCGTCTGTACCTAGGCTTTTATCAGTAATCGCAACCTAGTTTATCTATTCCTGGGTAGAGCGTGGTAGAGCGCCACGTAGTAGGTAGGTACAGGTAGTAGGGCTCGAAAAAATGAGTAAGTACCTAGTCTGTCGTAATATTCGTAGGTAACGTACCTATATGAACCTCCTTCTAGCCGGTTGTTAAAAATATAGCAGCAACTGGCCACTTTTTATCAAAATATTTTACTAAACGCCATTAGGTAAGTAGGTACGTTTTCTTTTTTAACAAAATAATATGGCCTCTGATAACTTTTCATCTAATTCGGCCTGCCTAAAAAGTTGGTTTTGTTGATATTAGAATCTTCATGTAAATTATTATTATTATTTTTATTCATCAATCAAGTAACATAGCAGAGTCATACAATTATTAGGCATACAATGTCAAAAGCAATTAAAAACAAAAAAAAAAAAGATTAAATTAATAGAAAATCGATAAATTAAATTAGATAAATTAAAAAATTAAATTAAATTAAATTACATCGCAAGGTCAAAATAAATAAAAACAAAATTAACAGATTAATTATATTAATATAGTAAAATGAGAGAAAAAAAAATTATGTCGGTCCTTCCTAAGTTAGGTTTAAGTTCTCTCCAAGTTCAAAACTTTTGTGGAGACATATATAAACTTGTTTTAAATAGCGTAGCAAACTTACATAGAATCCTGAATGTGCGCGTGTTCGTTGGTAGCGTTAACAAGTCGTAGTCCCAGTAAACCCTCGGGTGCGTTGGCAGCATCCAGCGCCTGCTCCGTCACCATCCACACGTATCCGACAGTCGTCATGTTCAGGAACGTTGCGTCGCGGAATATTATCTCAGCATCCGTTTTACTGGGGAAAACATCATGATTAATTCAGCAACTGCGCAAACTCTGGCAAGTAAGTAGGTAAGTAGGTAGGTACGCTCTACGTCATCATCATCATCTGCCTAGCCTTTTTCCAACTATGTTGGGGTCAGCTTCCAGTCTTACCGGATGCAGCTGAATACCAGTTTATACCAGTATTTTACAATTTTACATGGAGCGACTGCCTATCTGACCTGCACAACCCAGTTACTGGGTAATACGATACCCGTTGGTAAGACAATTTGTCTTTCGGGCTACTGACGACCCGTAACGACTGTCAAAGATTGACGAATGACCACAACCTATCCACGGACCAACCGCGGCAAGCATAGCTTAACTTGATCGGTCGCCCCGTGCGGCTGTTATTACTTAGCCACAAGCCCCTTCGCACCAAGTATATATACAGGTATATATACTTGGTGCGAAGGGGCTTGTGGCTGTAATGTAACTCTAAACAGACTACATTTGTTGTAGGTCTACAACAAATGTAGTCTGTTTAGAGTTACATTACAGGGTGCGGGTGGGGAAGGTGCGTTGGGGTGAAGGGAGTGTGTTCAGGTGAGTATAAGAGGAGTGTTTGGTTATCTGATTGGGATTTTGAGATAACTAAGGGAGGGGGTGTACCATACCTACACCTAGCTATCTCCAAATCCCAATCGTACACCGTGTGAGGCTGGTAGCGTGTTATGACGCTGCACGCTGGGACCGTTTCGAGGGTGATTGTGGCATACCTGGCATACATAAGAAACACCCTCGCCTGAGCGCCTTTGACATCCATGAGCCGATCGCTGAAGGAATCAAGCCCTGGTTCGAATTCTATCACCTGCTCCACAACCACTTTTCGGTCCACATCCTCATCCACGCTTTGAGAAGTCGTCTGGAACCTACAAACATAATAATATACAGCGTGTTACGGAAAAGGTATATCCATAAAAACGGGTTGAAGAGTGTATCTGGTCCAGAATCTCTGTACAAAGTTTCAGCTCAAAAGCAATAACTTTGAAAATGCTTAATATTTTTTTATTTCGATAGTTTATTAAATTAAAATCATAACAAACGTGTCACCGCACTACGAGGGTCATTAACATTATCCATTACGTGTCTGTGCGCCTAGCACACATGCACATCACGGCGCTGCAACGGCGGCGGGAAACAAATCTTTTACCGAGTTGTTCTTTTGTGTGTAGTTTATTGACACCGATCAGCTGACTTGGTCTAGTGATGTGTAGAATTCAATTGGAAGCATAAGTGATTTTTAGTTAAATGTTTCTTAACTTTATAATTATGTAGGTATAGGTATTAAAAATGTTGCCATGTAGTTCATTATCACCAAAAGAATCAGTGTGTTTGATATGTCCATACCCTTTACGTAACACGCTGTATTATTACTAGTGAACCGCCTTTACGTGTTAAAATGTCTAAGAGGTGTATTAAAGGTACCTACACATAAACCTTCCGGAACAAATTCTCTAAATGATGCTGACAACCGCATCAAAATCCAATATGTACCTAGTTTTGAAGCGGTCACACACAGGCAAACATGAATAGCTACTTTATTTTATACCATTTAGCATAGGTACATTTTCTATGGGCACATGATAGGTAGGTACTCTCGCGTATTACCTATCTCCCGCGAGGTTATTTTAACCAGAAATAATGTTAGTTGCCTCTATCTCTTCACAACAAACAACTCTAATTTTAATGTAAGTAGTACTAGGTTGTAGTAGTAGTAGCATTGTCAACTTACCGTCCCAAAATAGCTCTACCATCAGTATCAGAACTATGAATGAATATGACCTTCATGTAATTGAAGTGTTTCAACACATCCACCCACACGTCAGCCTGGTGGGAATATGGCGGGACTGTTCGAAGGAAGGACACGTGAATGTTCTTATCCGAAAAAGCGGAGTCCCTTGAGGATATACCGATGACTGGGATGTGGTAGAAGCCGCTGGTGTAAGACACAGCTGCTGGGGAGAGGTCGCCAGTCAGCGGATGAGATACCACGATCGCGTACACCTAGAAAGTGTTGTATCCTTAGTACCAATTCTTCTATCTATAGATTAGCGAGCTAATTGCGTAACACATACAATTGCAATCGATGGCAATGCCTTTCATTTTGCCAGTTCTGTCACATTCAACGTTGCGGAGCAGACAATTTTTTTAAACCTAAGCAATGGATTAGAAAATTTCGTAAAACCCTCGGATTGTGTTTGATAGTGTTACGCAATTAGGGTGCCGCTTCGTTGTTATTGATTTTCATACTCACTCGATGAGCGATCAGGTCTTTGCAGACATTCAGCGCCGTTTTTATAGGGTTCGGATCCATGAGCATGGAATAATCGTGATACGTGACTCCTCGAGGCACATACTGATCTTTGAAGTTTAGATTCTGTAAAAACAAATAATGTATTTAACAATGTAATCGTATTAGTTACTCAGTTGCTGATAAAAACTGGCTCATGTTGGATAATTATGTCGTATGCATATTGCATATATCAAAGGAAATGAGAATTGCTGATGTTAACTGCGTTGAATTAAAACGTTTGTAATGGGTACAAGTTGGCTTATATTTACGCTCTGTAGGTACCTATATTAATTAATATTGTGTTCTTTGATGACTGCAGAGAGCATGAATGAATTATTGTGGTATGCTGCATGGTGATACAGATGTGCATTTTCACACATAGTAGGTATATGATCGTACCTCAATGAAGATAGGTAGGTATACGTCTACGATCTACGTCTTCTGTAAAGTAGGAGTAGGAATCTACTTAGAGAGGCGACTTTTTTGCAATCAAAGTTATGCCAGATATTCCACGCAGTCCGGTTCATCACCGATTTCTTAACTTTCATAACTGTCCACGCTGTATTTCGATACAAACGTTGAGGTCCTTATAATTTACTGATCTAGCAAAATGAGGCATTATAGGTCCCCCTGATACCTACCCAGTGCGAGTGCAGTCGTGCTTCTGACCAAACCATGCCCTATCTGACACTATCTGTTGGAGTGTCCAAAGTACACATGCACCGTTGAGAACCTAAAAAACGCCACATATGATTACGCCACCGAGTATCAACGTGGCAAGTGGCAACCTAAGGGGTTCAACTCATTTAATACAAATCCATTAGCTCGAAAAGAAGAAGATTTACTACTTAACTTACCGATATAGTATCCTTGTAGAACGCAATAGACTCATTGCTGGAGAGCACCCCACCAACGTTATAGTAGGTGGGGTTGGAGAAGCGCCGCCGGTCTATGTCGGCCGACACCAGCCGACCGGCGCAGCACAGCACCCCGACGAGGACGTGGTACCGCCACATGCTGGTATCTATCCGAAGAATGGAACATCGTCAATTGTTTGCACAGATTTCCCAAGGAAAGAATATGCGCTTCGGGAATCATCGTCTTTCTTCGGAAATACAAACGCGCGATGATGAGATCTAATAAATAGAGATGTTTCTCTCTGTACTGAACTTCCTGAATAAGATATCCCGCGAATTTTTTATTTAATTTTTTTTATTTACATTTCTTTGCAACTTGTAGGTCAAGGCTAATCAAAATATGATTCGCGACCGTAACAGGTACCTACCTATTGTATTTAGGTAAGTAGGTATACAGAATTATAGTCATAGGTAATTAAACCTTAGCGCATCCATCATAAAACCGGCACATTGGAGTGCACAGGAAACGCAACCACGTAATCTAGTGGATTCTGCCGATGCTCATTGTTCAGCTAGCGGGCCGCAGAACGCATGCGCGAGGTCACGAGGTAGCCTGCCTCAGCCGACCGGATGGTGAGATGACGTGAGCGCGAGCTTAGGGTCGTACGGTCAGTGCTCTGCTGACCCCTCTTACAAAGAAGAAGAGGGGCTAGGTTATGCAGGTCACTGACTATACTAGCATAGCACTAAGTAAGACTATAATAGCACGGCATTTCAATTTTCAAAAGAAAATTTAAATTTGTAGAAACAATAGCTTTTGTTCTATTTTGCATATATCGAAGCGATTACTAATTATTAGTGATCGATGATCGAAGCGCAATATATATTGCGTTCGATCATCCATCACTAATAATTTAGTAATCGCTTCGAGCGACTTCGAGTGGCTTCGATGCGCGCCGATGCGAATATGTAGGTAGGTATAATATATTATTTTTTTTTTTTTACTTGGCTACGAAACTTTTTTCCATAGGCTATGGAAAAAAGTTTTACAGCCAAGTAGGTACCTCTTTATTTATTTTTGTCTAACTATGAATGCACTCGTATAATTATGACCTAGGTACCTACTTTATAATCTAGGTCAAATTGAACTAATTTAGCAATCATAACATACCCACATTTATGAACAAAACTAACCGCTTCTATGTCTAACTAAACGAAAGTAGTAATTACGTAACAGCTTAACTTTAGATTGAGTATGAATATTTCAGACACACCCCTTTTCGTACACCCAACTCGAAATAACACGTCCTAAGGACGCTAACATACTGGATAATTTAATCTTACCTTAAAGTCCTCTTCTTTAGGCTTAAGTTCGGCTCATTTTCGATATTAAAAAAGTTTAATTCACCAAGTTACAAAATAATTTCATTCTAGAGGAAGGGATGCTGTAAAAGCACGATCTGTGAAGCTTTATCTCAGTCTCCCCGAATTGAACCGCGCAGGCGTAGGGGAAATACCAAATCAATACCTACATACCTATAGACTAGTACTTACATTCCACCTAGTTACCAATAGTATTCATACATTATTATTGGAACCTAAGCAGGTACCTGCTTTACCTAGTGCAATGCAAATAAAGCTTGTCTATAATGTTCCCAATGCTGGGACACAGGACACAGGCCTCCTCTCGGTGAGAGGAAGTGGGCTGTAATCCACTGTATTCTGTACAGTACAATAACGGGTTCTCTGAAACTATTGAATATCGAAAGAGTGAAAAGTGTAAGAAGGATGCGTATTTTATGTAGCCCGCGAAATTCAAATTTTCTTACGTTTTTTACAATTTGCAGGTCTGTCAGGTTGTAGATATTATGTTGATCTATATGATTCGCTGGCGTAACAAGTATGAATTTCGCGTGCTACGAGAAGATTTTTCCATCGACACGGTCAAATTAAATTAGCTACCTACCGAAACTCCGCAGACGTGGGTATCGATATCTAAACATGATAAGTACCTACTTACAACAAAACCAAAAAAATGTTTTTTTTTTTTGGGGTCCAACTACGCACGTCGAATCGGCGCGTTTAAAAAACGTGGGCCCTTACGGTCATCACAGGTCGCTTTTGCAAGAAAAAACATGGGTTTTTAAAACTCCATAACGTTTATTTTTGTATTCAACTAATAACTTACACAATATTGTAGTCCAAGCAGAAGCTACGAAATCTTAAAATTATAAACGCAATTAAAAAATAACTAGTTCCTTGGTATAAATTTTCCTTCGCAGTTGTCTATATTTGTGGTGTTTAAGCTTAAGCCCATCCCCAGGCGGCAGGTACCCATGCCGATGGAGCCCAGGGCTTGGCAGGCCACTCCGGTGTCTGCGGGCGCAATGCGGCTGCGGCGGCCGTGGCAGCGTGCTGAGCAGCCCCGGCAGCCCCTGCCGCGCCAGAGCTTTGGATCACGGACAGCTTTAAAGCTTCTAAGTCTGAAATAGAAAAGATTGTTAGTGAGAAATTAGATGTGAAATATACATTTTCAGATTAGATCAACGATCCTCTGATCATCGAAATACAAATACTGTATTTAGCTTTGTGTCTTCTTCTGGCAGCATTATTGGTATCGATGGCCCCCTCCACTCCTGCTAGATGAACCGTCAACTGACGATTGGGAATGTATCCAGAAGGCAGACAACCGTGTGCAGTAACGCAAATTGCATAAGGTCTACATCCAGCAGTAGACTGTGATAGGCTGATTTGATTGATTGACTAACCAGCATTCTGGAGCCTAGCCGCCTGGTTGCTCGCGGCGCGTTGTATGGCCTTAGCAGCGGCCGCCTCCCGGGCCGCGGCGATCTTTTGTGCTGCGGCGGCGCGGGCCTTGGCCCCTGCCAGCTGCGCCTGCGACTGTACTGCAGCCTGCGCGGCCTCCAGTGCGTGTGCACGGGCGTTCCTTGCTGCCTCCTCACTGGAATCAAATCCATCATTTACTAAACAACTGACTGGCGTACTTCACTATTATAAAGAAATACCTAATCTGTACCAAACAATGTGTTAGATCTCGACAAGAATAAAAGTTGCTCGCGACGCGACGACTGCGTGCCACCAATGACTAGGCTGACAAAGTACTTTGGACTTGCTGAGCCACAGACGCTTCAATCATAACGAACCTCTTATGAGCTGCGCGAGCGGCCGCGGCTTCCTTGGCGCTGGCAACACTCTGTTGTTCTAGGGCAGCATGTTTGGCCGCGGCGACCTCATGCTGGGCCGCCATGACTGCCGTCGCAGCTGCCTTTGCAGCCGCCACTGCACCAGCCACGTCTGAGCTTGTGTCTGACGACCATGTTCCTGGAAAATGCATTTAAGCGGGTGATTTAATTAAATTTGAATCGCCTACATAATGTAGGTACTTTAAGGTATCGAATAGGTATATTATTTTTATTGTTTGTCAGAACAGAAGCCACACTAACGTGTACATCATTTTGGTCATTTATGTGTGTGAAACTATTAATTCCAAAAGCTTTACCATGTCCTCCTTGCACCCAGGCCATTCCAGGCCACGCAGCCGGCTCCAAAGTGATGACACTCCGCTTGTCCTGGCTGCTAGCTGCGACAGCCGCGACCAGACATATCGTCAACACCTGTAGATGCTGACGATGTATGAACATGCCCTAAGTCCCTAAGAGACTATTATTGTTTGGCAGGGGTGAAGGGGTCTCTTATAGAAATACATAGATGGGACCTGAGGCAATTGGGCATGCTATGATTACCCATCGCATTCCCAATTGCATTACCTACCAGAGTTAGAGAGAGTTAGAGTTAGATTTAGACATAATAATAATATCCAAACTACTCGTAATATTATAAATTCGAAAGTAACTGTCTGTCTGTTTGTATTTTACCTTTTCACGCCTAATCAACTGAACGGATTTCGATAAAATTTGGCAGAGAGATAGATTGCATCCCGGGGAAGGACATAGGATAGTTTTTATCGACATACCTCGCGGGCGAAGCTGCGGATGGAAGCTAGTAATATAATATTTTTAATTTAACATGGATTTAGTAGGTATGTACAGCTAGACGCCAGCACATCAAGCTACTACAATCTGTCAAATAATAGATTTTCTACTATTTTGTCAAATAGTAGAGTTGAGTATATTTCAATATATGGTTTTAATTTCAACTCGATACCTCCACGCGTTCCCGAGATAAAGGGTCTTGTCTTACAGACAGACGGACGGACAGCAAAGTGATCCTAGGGTTCCGTTTTTTCCTTTTGAGGTACGGAACCCTAAAAATAGCTGTACCATACATTTAGACCGCGCAGCTTAGTAAGTATGCTCTTTTATGAAACATCACATTTTTTTCTGACAAAAATTTTCTAAGATGATTAAATTCATGGTTAGGGGTTGCGCGTCGATGCCACCCTGCTGTAAACTTACCAAAGTAGTGAAACCCATTTTATTATTTATTGTTGTTTACTTTACGTCTTCACGAGATACTGTGATACACAACTGATGGGCACGGATCATTTTATATTGTCGAATCCGGAAAAGACTGTACGGACTGTTCCGTACCGTATAGAAAGGGATAACGAAAGATATTAAGTAGGTAAGTACCTACCTGTCTAAATATCAGAACCTACCACATAATCGATATTCTTTCACTTTATTACCTAATGATTGGGTAGATTATAAGGGTTTGGTCTAATTTACTCTGAGTATCATTACGTAACTGCGCGGCTGCGTCCTGTCTCGTTTATCTAGCGGCCGCAAGCTCGCTGCGCATGAGTTCTGTGTGTTTGATCTCTGTGGATGCATTTGTAAGTAGACCGGTAGACGTATCACCTACCGTATGCTGCTAGCCCTTCGGGTAATGTTAGACCAGTCAGCACACCAGTAATGTACAGACGCCAGCACATCAATCTACTTCAATCTGTCTAGATTTTCAACTTTATCTCTAAACCACAAGGTTCAAAGTTAATTGGGAAAATTTGACAGTTTCGGGTAGCTTGATGTGCTGGGGTCTAGACAAGGTGGCAGGGACATCGACGCGCAACATGTTACTACTTATACAGGGTAAACTACATAATTAGGTATATAGTGTGATACTCATACAGCCATTAGGTACTATAGCCCCTTTCAATCGCGTCGTTTTGTCTATACTATCTATACCTACCTAAGCGTAAGCGGGACGTCAGCTGGGAAAGAAAATCGCTAGCTTCCTGCGTGCGGTCGGGAACTCAGGACAGCATAACCGAAGGTCAACAGTCATGAGACACGTGGGCACCTACTCCAGAACTGGGTAGTTCTTCGAGGTCCCTCAAAACGCGGTCACACGGTCTTAATTCGTAACCTATTAAACATTCAGTCTTAGGACCAAATACAGATTAATCTTTATTTATATGTGTACATAATTTAAACATTAAACATCTAAAATTATTTATAATGTTTATAAAAAACAATATCTAATGTCGAAAACGGGAGCAAAATCGGTGTTCTTCACGCGTCACACTCTGTTCGCGCTCACGGCAAACTTTGATAACTTTTGTATTCAATTCATAAGCATATAATGTAATACATCAAATTAATTGTATTTAACTATGCATCATAATTATCAAAGAACATTAATTTTATCTCTTAAGTTACAATAGTTAATAGGCATTATGTCTCTGTCACACGATTTTGTTAGTTTCGAGAACGCGCAACAAAACTGCACCTATCTTCCAAGAGCGTCAATTTGTCGCTACACGTTTTAGCTGCGCGGACGCTCAATAGTATCCCGGCTGCAGTGAGGGAGACACCTACGTTCATCGCTTCTAAACAAAAAAAATACGAGGTGGGTTATTGTTTGAATATTTTCAAGTAGCCTTGGTCTAGAAACTTTCATGCGCATATTTTGAAGGATAATGCTTATAATTTTCCAACTCATTTTGTATTAAGGAATAAGATAGATCTTCGAGATTATTCCCAAGTACTCTGTTTGTTTATTTACCTATAAGTTAAATCGTAATTCTCAAAAATGTGTATTTTTCGTAACTTTCGTGGCACAACTTTCGTGGTTATTTGTCCACGAAAGTTAGCTAGCGCACCAGGAAAGTTACATATCTCCATTGAATGATAACTTTAGATTACTTGTGACGCTGTAGATGCATTTACTCGATTATCGCGAAGCTCAAAAAAGCTGGCATGTATGTGGTTCAATTTTTTTCTTTTAACGACTCGTAGTAGGTATGTGTTTCTGTTTGTAGGTTTCCTCGTAGCCAATTTAATAAATTTTCCCACTCCAAAACTGGGCTGTTTTACCAATTGTATACCTCTTGCTTAAAAAGTCCCAACGTCAGCGTCATACTTTCTGATTGTATTGTACTTTACTTACATTAGTTACTCACAGCAGTCGTGTTAATTTTTTCGGGTTAAAATTATTTTCAGATTACGTTCAAACCAAAACTATGGCACCGCAAAGTGCAAAGGAGCGACGGGAGAAAAAGCGTCTAGCAGAGATAAGAAGAGGAAGAATAAAAAATGATACAGAGTTACACAATGCAGTAAAAATGAAGGCAAGAAAAAGGTACTACAAAAGAAAAGCAGAAGGGAATGTCATCCCAGTTAGTGAAATGAGTAGTAGAAGAAAAAGAGCCGTGAGAGAGCAAAACCGCATAAAAAGCCGACTTTTTTGTCAAAGAATGAAAGAGCGAGAGAACGTTGCTCTTCAGGAAAATGTGATCGAGTGCCCCGAATCTCCAAATATAGTTGAAGACCCACTGTGCTTTCCTAAATCACCTACTCCTCAACTAGTGCCAGCATCATCGCCTGGATCTCAAAAAAGCGACTTCATTTCAAGACGGGTAACTAGACAGTATAAACAACACATTGAATCTTCATGTTCTTCTGAAGTAGTTTCATTGGGTTCTTCCACTGGGTTATAATTGTTGATCTCAAATACAAGTTGATTCATATATAATAAAGTCTTTTATTTTATAAACTGGAAATTTGAGAAAAAATAAGTATTTGAAACTATATTTTGCTTGCAGAAAATACGTCTGTAACTTTCGTGCCATCTTTCGTAACTTTCGTGGGCACAGAAATTTCAAAATCGAATATCTCTGCAGTTTATGCAGCGATTTACATAAAATAAAAAATTACGTATTATTTTTACAGCGTCTTAAATCTGTGTACATCTATTTGTAGATTATTCTAAAAAAAAAATTCGCCATGAAAGTTACGCGGAGAATACTTTTTGAAGAACTACCCAACTACTTCATGAATCATAATAATATTACTTACTTTGGTACCTACTAATACTTACCTAGGTAATAGGTACTAAGGGCTGGTATCCGCAACTCCACGTCAATGCACGTATTTTGCGTACGTACTAATACCTATATACCTAATATTAGAATATCCACGGCTGATCTCTAAATAAGCCAAGATTTTTGGGTCATCGACGACCTATGTAACTAGGGAATACATAATTAAATAATATCCGTTTATTTAGATAGAATGCATTTTAAGATAGCCCATCAAGACGAAATCTAAAACTAAGTATGGCCAGAGAGCAAGTGGTAATACCTACCTACTTTGAGTTTGTACTTTGACTTTCTACCGCCTGACGCAGGTCCTCACCGGACACGGATCTGATTTCGGGAGGTTCCTGACATCATCAGGCGGGAGGAAACGCCCGGGTTTCACGGTCACCATTGTCAGGACCGCCCAAAGGACACGGTGAATCATACGGTGCAGGTCTGCCCCGCTTGGAATGGAAGGTATAAGTAGGTATATAAGTACCAGATTTAGAGTTGTAGAGTCAAAAAATGGCTGCGATTCTGGGAGTCGTCTAAATCCTACAAGATCAAGACGACTCTTATACCTATACCTATCATACATTTTATTCATCTCTTCTTCTCAGTTGCTTGTTACCTAAGACGTTGGCGGACTATAATAATTAAGGGCGGCAGGTGCGGTCCGCCCCAAGCCCCGGGTCCCTGGAGGCATCCAAATCTTGAGAAGTAGGCTAAAATATGTGCAGTACGAAGTAGTTGGGGGTCCTTGTGCCCCAAAACATAAATGTTGAGTGCTAAAGCTCTTTAGGCTCGCTCTTACATTCCATTGTTTTTCCATACCTAAATAAGTCAAAAATGTCAAGCTCGCCGCGCTTGCTCTTGACAACGTCGACCAACTCCTATTCTGTATCTAGATAGTCAAAAGAAACCCTAACGCAGATCTCAATCTGAATCATTTTGAAGGATATTGCTGATCCATTGCTTCATATATTCGAAAAAATGTGTCTGCTCAACTACGTAAATTGAATGTTGTGGTACTGTCAAAATGAAACGCCACCGCTGATAGTGCGTCGTAATTATCCCGCTAGAGTGTGTGTTATAAGTTTGACGTGTCTGTGTGTGTGTCTGTCTGTGGCATCGTAGCTCCCGAACGGATGAACTGATTTTGATTTTCTTTTTTTTTGATAGGCATTTCTCTTCTTCAGTTTCGCGATAGTCATTTGTCTAACAAAAAATATAGGTACGCGTTGACTTGAGAACCTCCTCCGTTTTTTTTTTTTGCCTTACCTTGCTAGTACTTTTTAATAATTATAGCTATACTAGCTGCACCCTGCGGTTTCACCCGCGTAAGTTTCGATTCCAAAAAATTCTGGTGAGGCCCACCCTTATCACCTAGGGGTATAAAAAATAGCCTACCATCTATTCTCAGACCTACCAAATATACACAAAAAAAATCATAAAAATCGGTCAAGCCGTTTCGGAGGAGTTCGATAACAAACACTGTGACAAGAGAGACGGGCACCAGAGATAATAGTCTTTGACAAGCACTGACCTCTATCATACAAGATAATACAGGGTCAGTGACTACAAGGCAATTCAAGGCATGTAGTAGGTACCAGTGTGACGCAACTGTCTAATAAAAAACGAAACTAATGTCTAATAAAAAAATAAACTATGAAACGTGCACTAATCATAGATAAAATACTAAAAATTTAATGCACGTTTCATACAAGCGACGTTTCGTACCTACAAGGCCTTCAAGCATTATATTTTATCTATGCTTCAAGCCATTAATTAATAATTTAGTCTACCTCATACTAGAACAAGTCAAAGACAAAAAGTGAGTTCTTTAGAAAATGAAAGTTCCATCCTGCCAGTGCCAGTGTTATGAAAAATCTTTACGGCGGTGATAAACATCTTTCTGGATAAAAATTACGGTTGGCAATTCCACACAAATGCCATCCGTCCTAAAAAAACTATGACTTTTAAAATCTGTGTTACCAGCATTGACATTTATTTATATTATTAGCGTAAGGACCGGGCTAACGGCGCGACTAAATGGCACCAACGCGCTGGCCCTAAAATGACGGTTTTAGGGCCAACGCGACTCAGTTGACAGTGGTGCGCGCGAACTTTGAATTTCGAACGAAGAACTTCTATGTAAAATGTTCAGACGGGCGTATCCTTACTTTTGAAATCATTGGGTCAGTCAAAAATTACCGCATATACGGGGTAATCTTGAAGTGTTTTTTTTCTAAATATTTTGAAGTTTTTTGGAAACCTACACAATGCAGAAAACAAATCAATAAACAGGTATATGTTGTAACTTTTGTTGGTGTTCGCCTAACGATGATTACTGTCTATTTGGTTACCGTGCCGACGTGCGGTCGATTGAAGGTAAATCTTGTTATTGCTGTTCCACCCTAATCTTGAAATTCAATGAGAGGTTTTCTTTTTGAGTATTAAAAAAAAATAGTTTCCAAGAACTCTTTTGATGGCGTTGTACTGACTACGTTACTAGATGCCAAACCAAAACGCTTGGAAAAAAAAACGTTGCGTCACGTCACACACGCTCGTTGACTGACACTTTCGTTTGCTTTCGTTTTACGATCTCAAAATTAAATCCAAGTGAAATAATCAAAAAATTATGAATTATTCCGATCTGTCACCCTGCTTTGTCCCCTTAGGGGGACAGATCGGTAAAAAAAGTTTGATCTGTCCCCCTGTTAGCAATGAGGGGACAGTTCGAACTTTATTCACTCCTTAACGGTTTCATCTGTCCCTCTATCACTGATAGGGGGACAGATAAAACTTTTTATTCCTGGTTGTCCCCCATAGAATTTAATATATTAATTCTTAAAAGTAATGCTACACGTTATAAGCTTACTTTCTGTCTGTGCTCTTATGTGAAGTTCCGTTCCTTGCAGTAACTTACCAAGGACAGCGCCATCTATCCAGCGACTAGGGAGGGGTTGAAAAAAAAAAGGAAAATCCCTCATTGCATGCCATAAAACGTTAAGGTATTGTTGTCTGTCTGTGACAGAAATATAGTTTGAACCCAAACGATGTTTCAATTTACTGGGAATTGTAGTTAAAAGTGGTAAAGCATTTTGCATTTTTTATTTTATTTACGAAGTTGATAGACTAGCTAGACTATACATAGAAATTATGTACAGACGTTAGCTTAGCACATCAAGCTACTACAATCTGTCAGATTTCCAACTTTATCGCTAAAACAGAAGGTTCAAAGTTGAATGGGAAAATTTGACAGTTTCGGGTAGCTTGATGTGCCGGCGTCTGTACCTACTTCACATAAATTCTATGTAAATATCAATGTTATGGTAAAAAAATAAAACATCTTCAATATAAAGTTATAAACTAAGTGGCAAAAAATCGTATTATTGAAGCTAACTCAAAAACAACCCAAGAAAAGTTAATCAAATTTATATGGGACCACCCCTGAGGCATCCCTTATCCAATAAAAACAATACATATAATTATATACAATTGCACCCAAGCAAGAGGTGCCAAGCCAAGCTAAGGTGCATTGGAGAATTGAAGACACCGACTAAGAATCATCAAAATTTGCATAGAAATGCCGGAGATGCAGTACATTTATGTATATAATAATTACCTAATGTATTATATACTAAAACCTTCCTGAAAGTATGTAGATCAATAAATGAATACTCCAATCTTATCGGGACTTTTAAGGTCTTCATTTGACCAGGGGGCCTGCCTATTATTTGGCCTACAAACTAAACCTTTCTCCTGAAGCAGTCGTCTAATATCAAATTGATATCACCTGACTGCGTCAGAACGTCAGAAAAAAGGTATTGATATTATCAATACAAAACAAGATCAAAGAAAGTTTAAGACTGGCAACATTGACTGATCGATCAATCAAAATTTAAACTTCAAATCTCATCTCACAGACAGAACGCTATAAAGGTCTCTGCCCACTACACAGTATCATACCATGACCGTGCTATGAAAATATCAGACACGACAAGCAACACGATACGCTCCACTATGCCCACTAGAGCGTATCAATTACGTATCAAAGTCGTATGTATCGGCTTTAATGACGGGAGCGTCAGCATATCGTCTCATTATCATCCGCGTGTCATACCCGTGCGTAACGATTTTAGTGACGGGAGCGTCCGCATATCATCTCCGTATCATCCGAGTGCTATATCCGAGCGGTCCCTGTTGTCGCCTTTGTGGTAATTCTCCTGATTCCGTGTGAGGCAGACGCGTTAGCAAGAGCTTTTAAGAGTATTAGACGATGGCTATTAGAAAATTGGCAATAATAGCCATTGCTTTAGACGAGGAAGAAAGTGAAAATAACAGACGATCTAGGCGTTACTGGGTTCACGCCGCTTTAAAAACGATGGTAACAAAATGGCCAATTGAAAGAGAAGAGTGGCAACGCGTTTATAACGGTCATCTTACGCGGTTATAACCCGGGTGCTCACCGTTTCGCCGCGCCGCCTGCGCGCACCGGTGTGGCAACGTCGGTCGTGTGCCATGCACGGAGCGTATCGCCACCGGCAAAATATTTTCGCCGGCAATAGTTGCCGCTCCGTGCATGGCACGCGACGGTGCTGGTCGGTGACGGAACGGGCTAGTGGGCATTGTCTCATACTTTTTAATACAAAGAATATTTTTTTGCCTGACACGTTCATAGCACGGTCATGGTATGATACTGTGTAGTGGGCAGAGACCTTTACATGCTCTGTGGCTATTACACCGAGCACGGCGAGCACCGAGTCGTTCGCCTGTTTCGTTTCGCAGACGTCAAATTGGCACTGGCTTTCTTTCAGGCAGTCTATCGAAACTACTCTGTGTTTCAGGCTTTAAATTATTTCCAAAATTAACTATGATATTTTAATGTTTATCATTTGACTCATTAAATAGGAATTTTTATTATAAGTAAACTAACCAGGTGTATTAAGTAAGTAACATTTTATTTGTTGCGATTACGTAAAATTCCGATGGAAAGAATCCAAAAAAGTTGTTTTTCTGCACAATACTAATGTAATTTCTTAATCTTTCTTAAGTTTAGAGTAGTACATTGTTCACATCAGTATATAAGTGGTACCTAGCAGATATCAGACTGTATTGTGTACGAAGTTATTGATTTTTTATTGCTGAACACTGCTACGGTTTTTAGTGAGTGTTAAATTAAGGGTAATAGTGCAAGCTGAGAAAACACCTAAGCTCGCTCAGTGATAGACTTGAGGCCAGGCCAAACCATCATCATCATCATCTGCCTAGCCTTTTCCCAACCATGTTGGGGTCGGCTTCCAGTCTAACCGGATGCAGCTGAATACCAGTATTTTACATGGAGCGACTGCCTATCTGACCTCCACAACCCAATTACTGGGTAATACGATACCCCTTGGTAAGACTGGTTATCAGACTTTCGGGCTTCTGACTACTCGTAACATTGGCCAGGCCAAACCAATAATTCATAATACTTAGTTACTTGCTAATAATATTTACTTAAGCTAAGGTCTTACTCAGAGTTATGGTAGTATGTTCCACTCTAAGATGATTAAACCTGCACTTATTATTAAAGTAAAAGAGTGGTTACATTTACAAAATATACATATCATCATGCCTTGTTTCCCCCAAGGGTTAAGCAGTAGTGTACCTATATGACGCCCATATTTCGCCAGCTACTTATGTCTATTCAAGACACCTCTAATTTCTACCTCACTTCAGGCCTCAGTCAAATTATTAGATTCAATATAGTATGTATTTTTGCTGTAGAAGTCTGCATTTATCATCAGGAGACAGAGACCATTTACTTTCCGCAACTGGTACTGGTATGTTTAAAAAAAAAGGGAATACTTATACTGTTCAAATTCCCAGACAGGCGCTTTATTTCGTCTAAAGAATTTTGTGATCACTGCTCTTAAAACGGTTTAGGAAAATATTGTCAGGGAACCAAAAATTCAAAAGACATTGACATCTAGCAGCCCGCACTGGGATCGCATAGTAGATTACAGCTCACTCCCTCTTGAAGAGAGGTGGCCAGGATTCCAGCAGTGGAAACATTATAGGCTGATTATGTATTGTTAAAATCACTGGAATTGATGAAATCTAAGTGATTTTTTTTTCAAGTAACCCATTGGTAACTTTCACCCGGTTTATTTTCCTTTATTTTGGTGTGCTATAGTGATTAGTTGTTCTATTACTCCTTCATGTAAAAACTATTTTTTTTTCAGCCCTATTTAATTGAAAATGTCGAAACCGGCTCCACCCCCACAACCTAAAGTAACGCCTCAAGTGTAAGTACTATTTTTTTTTAATCCAACCAAAATAAAAACTATCTTAGTTTCCTATAAACTGACCAGTTTATATTGCAAAAATCAGAAGATTTTCACAAAGATTAGATTTTTTCAATTATCAAGTGGCATATAAGTATACACGGTGGTATGTAAGAAACTCGGAAATACGCGAATACCTAGAAATTCAGAACATTACAGAAAAAGTAAACAACTATAGCAAAAAGCACACAGACAGACTGAACAACCACAGCAACTGGCTAGCCAGAGATCTACTCCAAGACATAGACCATATAAAACGCCTCAAAAGATGGCACATCTGGAACTCAATCAAAGGAACTGAAGTGTTCCCACATGTAGATTTGAGACTATTCATTGGAATGGCCATCAAAATAATTCCACACTAGTAGACCACATCTAATCATGGCTAAACAGCCGATTGTAGATAAAAAGGAAAAAAAAAAAAAGTATACACCACTGACCGCAATCATACAAAGTATTCTCATTTATGCTATGAGCAGTCATAATGACTACATTAACGTTATGCAAATTGATTTTCTTTAAATTGTAATAGGACCACAACTTTTGAGAATAAGGCCTATTGTGGCAAGACATAGAGTTCATTTTGCTGTGGTCCATTAGTTTTCAAACAACTTCTAATGCAGTGACCTTCAATACAATCACTCCTGACTAAACTGGTCTTGAAATAGGTACTTATGATATTTAATGTAGATGTCCACTACTATTTAAAAACATGCAATCTTAGGAAATGTTCTCCAATTAGGTGTATAAGTGTTATAACCTACATAAATGAAATACTGCAGAGAAATAATCTTGCTTTTGAATACATGAAAGTGCAAAAAAAAAAAATTGTATTTCAAAACATTGGAAGAAGTTAATCTGATATAAAGGATTAATAATGATTTTCTTACTGCCAACTATTCAAACCTAAAAAATGTTTTCGAATCGAACAAAATTCGTAATGATCGGTTCAGTGGTTAAGGTGTGAAAAGATAACAAGCCAGGCAGGGTTATTAGTACCTATAGATTTCTTGAAAACTTTTTTGTCTGCGGGTTAACCCGCACCGGACCCGTGTAGTAGATTATAGCCGACTCACTGTTGAAGAGAGAAGGCCTGTGTCCCAGCAGTGGGAACATTATAGGCTGATTCGCTCGCATGGAGGTTGGAAATTATCCTATGGGAACATACTACCTACCAGGAAAAAGTATCCCATTTATCCCAGGTTATGGTCTACAAATTTAAATCGAAATCCGTTCAGTCAGCCGCTAAAGGCATGCAAAGGCAACAGACAGTCAGACAGAGTTACTTTCGCATTGATAATAATTTAGTATGCATTAAACAGTCATATAAATCTGTTTAGTAAATGAAGTTAGATTGATATGGAAAAAGCAATGTTTTGCACATAGTTTCTGAGCCCAAATTCGCATTATTGTACCTAGGAGAAGTAAGAGATAGATTTCAAGTACTTAATCTCTAGATAAGCTCGGCAGTTCTTGTACTTATCTTTTAAGATAATGAACATTCTAAAAATATGAACAGCTTCATCTTTTTAGCGACTTCTAAAAAAGCAGGAGTTTTTCAATTTCGGGCAGGGTTTCGTACCTCAAAAGGAAAACTGGAACCCTTATACGATCAATTCGTTGTAGGTATGTCTGTTTGACAACATATTTTTTCTCAGGAACGCGAACGTGTGGAGGTACCTATCAAGTTGAAATTGATATCAAATATGTATGTAGAACGTCCCGTAGAGCTCTTAAAAAAAATGAAGATAAAGATACATAGATAGACATTTTTTTAAAACTAAGAAGTTAAGGCAATTATCATACATTCATACTGCACGGCGCGGCGCTCCGTTGCGCAGCGCGTTGCGGCCATAGCGAACAATCTGCGCGCGGGTAGCGCGCGCGTCCCACGCGCAGATTTTGTTTGAAGAAGGAGCTTGTTTTTAAAAACTTTTTTTTGATTTTGATTTTATTTTTTACTTTTTAGTCTTAAAGATTTATTATTAACATTTTTTTACTATTATTTATATTATTTTATTGATTTAAAATAAAAATTATAGACTTCCTTTTTGGGACGGATCCTGAGAGTTTCTATTACAGTTTATTAGTTCAATACAAACCTTTCCGAAGTAAAACCGAGTTACTTGGGGGATTCAGTACCTATTGCAACAGAAGCTTTCTTAGCTAGTGAAGATAGTCTAATGGCATTGAATGACCACATGGAATTATTTCGTCAACGGGACCGACAGCTTGAAAATGCCTTAATACAGGCACATGCATTTAATGTTCTAGAAAAAGCGGCAACATAATTATGTAAATGAAGAAGAAGAAGAAAACAGTGAAGTACCTGATCAGCTCATAAATGATGTCGAGTTCCAAAGGGCTGAACGTGCTATGAACGGTGGTCAGCTTGTTTTGTAAAACTTTTTTTAATCCGTCATCTTGGAGCGGCGGTCATATTGAATTTAGTGTGATGTTACTAAATTTATCGTTTTCTACTCTTCAAGCCCTTTCATTTGATACCCATAATAATGGGGTAGAGAAAAAATATGTAATCCGCCATCTTGTAGCGGCGGCCATATTAAATTTAGTGTAATTTTACTAACTTTATCGTTTTGTACTCTCCAATCCCTTTCATTTGATACCCATATTGTATGGAATGAAAAATATATATAATCCGCCATCTTGGAGGGGCGGCCATATTGAATTTAGTGTGATGTTAATTAACTTTATCGTTTTCTACATATTGAATTTAGTGTGATGTTATTAACTTTATCGTTTTCTACTCTTCGAGTCCTTTCATTTGATACCCATATGTTGGGTGTATGGTTGAGAAAAAATATGTAATCCGTCATCTTTGTGCGGCGGCCATATTGAAATTATTACAATATTGAGTATTGCACATTGTATTGTTACCAGAACTAAAGGTGTATGCAAAATTTCAGCTCAATCGGATACCAACAAATGGTCGAAAAATGGTTTGCAAATTTTGACGGACAACTTACATACATACGAACAGTGCAAGCTAAATAAAAGCTTGTAAATTTTAACCGTTTAGCCAAAAGTCACGTCATGTTCTTTCCGTTATTGCGATAATTTTGTAGATATTGAAAGTCAAAGTTCCAACATTAATGTTTTAACTTTTATAATTACACTTTTATCCCCAAGCCTACGACCCATGTACCGTCGTATGCAGCATGCACCCAAAAGCAAAATGTTTTGCTTGCGTTACGTTGTGGGATAAAGTAAACAGCGATTTTTTAACTCTAAAATAAAAGTCATAAATTTTTGCTCAATGTTGTTACATGCACAGAATGCTTACATGTCGGATTTCGGATGGGATTTTAACACTATACACCAGCCTGACAACAACCAGCGGGCAGTACCCCACCAGCCACAACAACCGGCTGTTCGGAAGATCCTCCCTTTTCAATGGAGGAGGAGAAACTTTGCACCATGTTCCACACACGTTTAAAGATTGCTAGCCTATTATGAGCGTAGTGTGTAGCCATACACCAAATAATAATTGATTTGTTTGAATCTTTAATTATAATTTTGTATTTTATTTCAGTTTAATACCAAAGATTATCAATGGCGGTATTGCTGGAATTGTTGGTGTCTCCATTGTGTTTCCGTTGGATTTAGTGAAAACGCGACTTCAGAACCAAACCATTGGCCCAAAGGGAGAGAGACAATATAAAAGCATGTAAGTATCACTATTATCTTACCTATCATCTACAGGGGTGGAGAGCTGTCATGCGGTGCTTTAGGTGTGGAGAGGTAGGTATTCCAAGGCTATCAGGATAAAGTCTTGTTCCTCAACTTCCGGGCTCTGGGCAATCCCAGAGCCCGGAAGTTGAGGAACATGCCTCCCATCCCTGCCATGAACTGAATAAAGCAATAGGTAAACGAAACGTGCTGCAAGCATTAAACATTATTCAAGAAGACGCATTTTTTTTCGGTGTGCGAACGAAACATGAAATATATTTTCAGTGATCAGTATATTCAAGAAACGCAACTGGAATTTGTAAATGGCCAAATAACCGTAGGACAATTTCTGGAAATGGTGAGAAATTAATACTGCAATGATTGGTAAATTACTATTGCAAGTATTTACTTTGTTTTTGTTTTTATAAAAAAAGAATTTAAGAGAAAGATTTTAAGATAAGTATAAGTTATAAGTGTAAGTTAGTGTAAGTTATTGGCTGTTGGTCTAGTGGTCAGTGACTATGACTGCTATGCCGGAGGTCGTGGGTTCGATTCCCACCCAGGACAAATGTTTGTGTGATGAGCATGATCATTTGTTCTGTGTCTGGGTGTAATTTATCTATATATGTATGTATTTAGAAATATATAAGTATGTTTATCAGTTGTCTAGTACTCATAACACAAGCTCTGCTTAGCTTGAGACTAGACGGCGTTGTGTGATAGTTGTGGAATATTATTATTATCTCCTTTATTCATTTAAATTCTTATAAATTATATTTTTAAATATTAGTATAAAGAAATATAAAAACATTTAAAAATATAAAAAATAGTAGCCCACCGGTATCGGGAAAAGGGTCCAAGCTACCGGCGGTCAGGGCTCCAGAGAGAGGAACCTCCTAACTATTCGGGCCGTGTCCAGAAGTACCGCTTTCTGGATCAAGCCCTTGATCCAGCTGCCCAACGAGAGCCTCCTCAGGTGTTGGTCGAGGCTCTTGGCAATTAAACCATTGGCTGTCACAACTATCGGCACAATGATCGCTGAGTCCACATCCCACATGTCGACAACCTCGTGAGCCAAGTCAAGATACTTGATTTGTTTATCTTTCTCGGCTTTCACGAGGTTCCCATCATGCGGGACGGTTATGTCAACAATCATTGCGCGCCGCTCTGGTCGATCCACCACCACTATATCAGGCTTATTGGCAACAATAGTCCTGTCAGTGATGATGGATCGATCCCAATATAATGTGATATCACCATTTTCGAGAACTGGGTCGGGCACATACCTGTAGTACGGCACCTCCGATTCCACAAGGTTGTATTTCAGAGCAAGTTGCTGATGGATTATCCTGGCTACAAGGTTGTGTCTATGCAAGTACTCTTCGTTAGCTAGACGAGAACACCCGGAGATAATATGCCTGATTGATTCTCCCGGCCGGTGGCATGCCCGACAGATGTCAACCGTGCCGTCTTTCACAATAAATCTCCGGTAATTGTTCGTCATCATAACTTCGTCCATAATTGCACAGACAAAACCTTCGGTTTCCCCAAAGAGGTCACCGAAACGCAGCCAGGCTACGGACGCTAATAGATCAACATCGGGTCCATGTAGGGCCCGGAAAAAGCGTCCGTGAAGCTCCTTACTCTGCCATACCTCCATGCGATCATTAGTGTCAAGCACTACTGGCTTGCGCCAGTTCTCTTTAGCCAAGGAGAGCGGGGTGAGGCCCTTGTCTTATTATTATTATTATTAAAGTTGAATAAAGTTAACTTCAATAAAATTAAGTTCTATAAGTTCATTACAGTTCAATAAATGTCTATCAGCCAGGGTTGGACAAAGAGAATGTTTGGTTTTAATAGTGACGCAGTCCACCAGAGGTGGCCATTGTAAATGTTAAAAAAAGTTGTAGCCATGTCCACCACCACCAGTACTGTGAGCCACAGTGAATTATCTTAATAATGATCCTCATTGGCCACCCCTCGGGGACAGTGGGAATTATTTTTAAAAGTTGTGACCTTGTGTGAACAAAACTGTTTCTGCTAAATATTTTTTTAGTTTCAACTTTAAAGACGTTTATAGATTTTGACATTTTAATATCATTTGGTAAACTATTATGTAATTTTGCTCCCTCAAATCTTATATTATACTAGCTTCTGCCCGCGACTTCGTCCGCGTTAAATTTCTTGTACCCCACCCCGTCGCAACACTTCGTTTTCGCTTAGCGTTCTTTTTCTTTTTTTTCTTTTTAAAATTTCATTCTGACTTTTTTTATTTTTGCTCGGCTCCTAAGGGTCATAGCGTGATATTAAATAGCGTATAGCCTTCCTCAAGAATTGGGCTATCAAATGCAAAAAGATTTTTTCAAATCTGACCGGTAGTTCCAGAGATTATCGCGTTCAAACAAACAAACTCTTCAGCTTTATTATTAGTATATTGTATATAGATTTGCCATAATTTGTTCTTGGAATAGAGACCTCTAGAGTTAGAAATGTTTAATTTACTACTTCTAGTGATAAACTTGAACTTTTTTCTACTGAATGATATTTGAGACCGTGTACTGTTTGTTATTATTTTTGTATGAATATGCATGTGTGATATATTTATAGACGTTTTATGTTAAATAGTTTTGTGTTTTTGTAAATTTTAACGGTGGGTGTTCTACTCTTACCGTAACATATTATTTATTTTTTTCAGGGTCGATTGCTTTAGGAAGACCTATAGAGCAGAGGGCTACTTCGGCATGTACCGCGGATCCGGTGTCAATATCCTGCTCATTACACCAGAGAAAGCCATTAAATTAACCTGCAATGATATATTCCGTATGAATCTATCTTTACCGGACGGGTATGTTTTTTTTTTACTTTTAATCTAGGCTCAAACTTGGAAATGGATTTAATAATAACTTAACTAGCAAATTAAATATTCCGGGCCACCGGCCATATTATGTAAATTAATTGTATGAGGAATTATTTTCGGTAGTGCACACCCAAGTTCAATTATATTTTTTTATAGTAAACTTTATACACCTTAAGGCTTATGGGTGTATTCATGTAGAATGCTGGTACCCGGCGCCGATATGCCAGCGCTGGTCGGTGCCGACAAGCGCTGGTTGTCTACGCTGCGCGCTGGTTGTTGGCATTTTTGTCATATTTGGGTTTTAGTTTTTATTAACTTTCTTTTTTACAGCAGTAAATAAACACTCAACAGAGCTGCCATCGCACGAGCGACCTTTCAATTTTAACCCCATTACAGAATTATTAACATTCGTTACTATACTTTGTAGAACCATACCCATCCCACGTCAGATGCTTGCGGGTGGTTTAGCCGGGGCTTGCCAAATCGTCATCACCACGCCTATGGAGCTTTTGAAAATCCAGATGCAAGATGCTGGGCGGATAGCAGCAGAGGCTAAAGCTGGTTAGTATCGTTCTGATAATTGTTGTAGAATAGAACTGTTTATTAAACACTTTTTGTTGTATTGTATTGTGGGCAAATTTTTTTTGTTTAATTATACTGATATGACACGGTTATCCTGCAACCATTCCGTATCCGGCTTGACAGTTCCCGGATATATCTCCGTTTCATGTCTAGTTGCTAATAAACTAGAGGATTAAATTAGATTACCTATTTCAGGAGAATGGGAATTGATCAGTATCGAAGAAGTTTAGAAAGTTATGAAAGCTTGAAAAGCATTGCAGGCCTTAGCAGATTATGGCCACAGAGAACGAAATTGCCACGACCGATGCGTAGCGGTCACTGTGACGTTGCGATTTAATAACTGAAGCTTCGGCCAAACCTGCGCGTCAAGTACCGCGAGACGCGAAGCGGGAGCGTCCACAACGCGGCACTAAACCATAGATGCCATAGATAAATACGTGCAGCGTCCGCTGTACGAATGACGCTCCCTCTTTGCAGTCGCTTTGGTCGCGCGGGTTTGACCGAAGATTTAGGTTGGAATCTCTTGGCGAACGAATCAAATTCACACTTCATACATCGTATTATCTTTTTGGTTATAGCGGGTGCAAAACAAATCAAGCAGATATCAGCTTGGCAGCTGACCAAGGGACTAGTTGCAGAGAAAGGTATCTTTGGGCTGTACAAGGGCATCGGAGCAACTGCATGCCGTGACGTTTCTTTCAGTGTCGTCTACTTCCCGCTGTTCGCCATCCTCAGCAAACTGGGAAAGAAACCAGGGGAACTTACACCACCTTTCTGGTAAAACTGAAACTTTGATGATTGTACACACGGCGACATATCAAGCTACACTTTTCCAGTTTTAGCTGACCTCGCATTGTATTGGTTTCTCGTTACAATCAGAAGGCAGCTTATTCTGGTTATGTATAGCTTGATGTGTAGCCGTGCGTACCACGTGCACATTACACGAGCTCCCGCTATCTGCGGAGCGTAACTCACCAGACCCGCGCAGTCTTCACACACCTTCGATCAACAATACCAACTAGATATCGGGTCGGCGAAAAATTACGTCTCGGTAAATAACAGCGCACTTGAGAAGTGAGCTCTTATTTTGTTTAGTTCGCTTGAAACACAGCCAATGTAAACACGTTTCACAATGCCGCAATGTGTATTCAAAAGTTGCAAAAATAATGCCCAAAAAAGCAATTTATCGGCCGGAGTGTCTTACTTTCGGTAAGTACATGTAAAATAAGTTATATTATAAGCTTTAAACTAGTAAATAATATCAAATTTTGAACAAAATTACCATTTAAACCACCGCTACAAATGTTTGGCCAAGGTTGGCCAATACATGCCCAAACATACATGTTGGCCAATACATGCCTAACAAATATTCGACAAAGCAAACCGAAACGAAACAAAACGATGTAGCTTGCAAGGCCATAACAGGAAAAAGTACCTACTTTATTTGTTGCTGTCTAAGGTTGATTTTACACTAAATGTTATTTAACTTACTTATGTCTTTTCATTTCTAAATGATTGCTTTTCTCGTCTTTTGTGACGAATGATCGTAAGTATAAGATAATATTTTGAAGATTTGTGACTTTATTACTAGGTGCCATGGTTGTAATTAGGTTAACTTAAAACTGTTGTAAAACTTTTATCTCAGTTCGTTACTAAACGAATGTAGCTGTATAGGTATAAATTCACGCGGACAGCATTTAGCTTTGATTTTGTACGTGACCCGTTATCTAGTTGGTATTGTTGATCGAAGTCACACACTATTTTCAACTGTTTGTAGTTAATACGATGCATATGACCCGCGCAAGTGTTTTCATAATGGTTACAGTTTCTACGCACACAGTTACAAGTTACAACTATTAACCGGGCGCAATCGGATTTGGTGTCATTGAAAAGTATTTCCAGCGACAATTCAACTTATTTCGAACTGCTTGCTGTATTATACCCGCGGGGTAATTGCGTAACACACTAACAGTAGTAATGGCTTTCATTTTGACAGTGCAGCAACATTCATTGCATTATTAACGTTGTTGAGCAGACACATTTTTCGAACATATGAAGCAATGGATTAGCAATATCCTTCAAAATCATTAATAATAATATGGATCATGTGTTACGCAATTAGGGTGCTGGTATTTCGTACTGGTATATAATATAACCAAGGCCCTTATCATAATCATTTGCAGGGCAGGTGAAGTTGACAGTTATAGTAGCACCGCACATAATATTCGGTGTATGATAGATAGAGTCCGACCGAATTTCGTTTTTGGTTTTCGGCCGAAAATGCAAAACAATATAATATATTCCACAATATTCCACAACTATCACACAACGCCGTCTAGTCTCAAGCTAAGCAGAGCTTGTGTTATGAGTACTAGACAACTGATAAACATACTTATATATTTCTAAATACATACATATATAGATAAATTACACCCAGACACAGAACAAATGATCATGCTCATCACACAAACATTTGTCCTGGGTGGGAATCGAACCCACGACCTCCGGCATAGCAGTCATAGTCACTGACCACTAGACCAACAGGCCAGTCAAAACAGACCGCATTTTCTGTGGGACTCTAGTGCATGTTAACCCGCAGGTGGTCGTTCTTATCGGGCTGCGTGGCGGGCTCCTCCGCGGCGCTCACGGTCAACCCGTTGGACGTGGTGAAGACGCGAATGCAAACGCTGTCCAAAACCAGCGGCGACCGACAGTACAGCTCCGTCATCGATTGTATCACGTAAGTATTCAATGTGTACCTACTATTTTACATTATCCCCTTTCTTTGCTTAAAGTTAAGAGTCGTATAGTGCCCTCGAAAACTAAGATGACACTTTTCAACTTCAGCTAGTGATGCCACATTATGATTAAAAAAAAAAAAAAAAGTGATCCCTTAGAATTACCAGATTATTTTTATATGATAATTTGTAGGTAACTACCTACAAATTATCATATAAGAATTAGTCAATAAAAACGTTATAGTTTACAGTTCAAATTTTATAATCTAAAATTTTAAAATGCCATCAAAAACATAACTTATAAAAAAAGCCAAGTCTCGCAACTAAGTTCTTCTACCGTAAAAAGTTGTGAGATCCATGTAATACCAAGTCGGTTAATTTATTCAGTCCCTACTCAAGGGACCTTATTACGTAATTAGCTAACCTAACAACATCTTATTGACGATGTCAATATTAAACATCTTTTATGTTTTAAATAAATAGATTGACTTGGTCATCGCATGAAAACACAATCTATCTCACAAGTAATACATACTATATTAAATTAGATTGTTTAGAATTAACCGACTTGGTATTACATGGATTTCACAACTTTTTACGGTAGAAGAACTGAGTTGCGAGAAAAGTTATGTTTTTGATGCATCTCAACTTCTTTTTGTAGATAATCCTACTTTTTTTCCTTTCCGGTACCTTTTTTTTAACATAATCCGTTGACCATTTTACAAGTTACCTTTGAACATAATTATATCTAGGTACTTATATACACTGATTCATCCGCTGCAAATGTAACTTTGTAATCCTATATATTTATATGGGATTACAAAGTTATTTATGCAGTTGGTGTATCTAGAAAAGTGGAATGAAATTGCAAAATATTTTAGTTTTACCTTGATATAAACACTAAACACTAATTGTATTCTAAATGTGAAGCTTCTATGTCTGCTAGAAGTGCCTTAGAGTTTTGATGATCGGTCAGTCAGTCAGTGAGTGACAAAATTAAGAAACTTTGACTAGTTATAATTCTTTAACTGCTGATGCTGGTTCAAATTGAATGAAAGTTGAAATGCACCGTGTTTATGCAATGCCTGCTTGGTTACTGAAAATTCAGGCTTCTAGTTTTATCCACAACGAAATTATAGGGGGGTCGAAAATGGCCTGAACTGCTTCAAGAAAAGGATGGTAGGTATGGTATGGTACGGCCGTGCCGCTTTTTGCTCGACTTGGCGGGGGCACTGCCGTGCCCCTAGATCATAATGTGGAATGATAGCTGAAGTGGAAAAATGGCTGACTTTTAGAGGGCACTGTATACAGGGACCCTGATTATAAACCGTCCAGAATAATTGTTGTTGCCGGAAAATATACAAATACCTCGTGATAAGTTAACAAAACTAGAGAAAACATGTAGATTTCCATACTATAATTAAGTTTAATACGAACTATATTATTGGTACATAGTATATTATTATACTATTATACACCCTCTGGAATAAATTCTCTAAATGTTGGTGAAAACAGCATAAACATTTATTTCATAGTTATAAGTTTTAACCAGACAGACACGGAAATAAACATTGTTGTATTATACCGAGAGGAGGCCTGTGTCCCAGCAGTGGGAACATTATAGGCTGATTATGGTATAATACCATATGGTATGGTATGGTATTATACCTATTATTTTTCTATGCTTATTTATGTATATGAATGTTTCCGACAGGAAAATAATGAAGCATGAGGGTCCAACTGCCTTCTTTAAAGGCGGTGCATGCCGTATGATCGTAATCGCGCCGCTGTTCGGCATCGCGCAAACCGTCTACTACATAGGCATCGCCGAGTACTTACTTGGTTATAAGCGAACCACCATTGTCTGAAATGTCAAGACAAGTTTTTTTTTTAGATTATTTGAATTGTCTTTTTTCTGTATACCTGCAGGGTAATTGCGTAACACACTATCAGTAGCAATGGGTTTAATTTTGACAGTTCAACAACATTCATTGCGTTTTTTGCGTTGTCGAGCAGACACATTTTACGAACATTATGTAGCAATGAATTAGCAATATGCTTCAAAATGATTCGAATCGAGCGTAATCGTGTGTTACGCAATTAGGGCGCTGCTAATTTACAGCATTTACTGAAAGTCACAGTGCAATGCATTCTTCTTTAATTATTTGTTAGTTGAAAACACATTTTATAATAGCTAAAAATAACAACAATACATTCAGATTCATAGATACTTTCAGAAGCTTTAATATTTTATTATTGTATTCAATAATAATTTCGTTAGGTAATTCGTTTTTCTTTTCATTTTGTATACTTGACAGGTAATGTAAATAATTCTATTACCTAGATGAAACGCTTTCATGTAATCATGACATTCAAATGAATATGATGAGGATATCAGTTACGCCCTTTAGTTGAATGATTTTTTATTTGTTCTTCTCATCTTTAAAATTCGACAACCATATATATAGGTACCTAATTAGATTTTTTTTTTGTCTAATTGTACTCTCCTACATTTCTTAATGTTAGTACCTACTTGTTACCAAGCTAAGTTATTAGACGTGACAGAGAATATGAGATACAGCAATGAACTAACATAATTATCAGCCATTATTAATATAACATTTCAAGATTATGTGATACAATCATAAGCTTTTAAAGTAAAGTTTATTTAAAAAATATACTTAAGTATTTATTTTTGTTACACTTTAAGTGAAATTTTTTATGCAAGTGATATTACAGTTATTTGTTTTTTGTTGTTGTAAAATTGACGTTATTTATCGTTATTTAACAATTTGTTGTTTTGTGAAAAGTAACCATAAAAGGACTTGGATTATTGAGAGACGGTGCTTTTACTTTCGCCGTTTCTTAACTATGAGTAAGTCAACGTTATTTTAGGTGCGTGGCAAAGGTACTGTAGCACAACATTGGCATTTGTGAAGTTGTGACAGCTTACTAATTAGTGATAACTTTTTGTGACACTTTCTATCTATTCTATTATTGACAACTAGCCCACGGTCTTACTTCGCAGGGGTGTAATGATCTGATGTGGTGACATGTCAATACATCGAGATTTCTGTGCTATATCTAAGTTTAATATTAACGTATTATACACAAATTCCTTTCCGGAATAAATTCTCTAAATGATTTTGAAGAACTTGAAGAAAGCGGTTGTATGCTTATATAGAAGTAGATAATACAGCCAAGTGTAAGTTGAGGAAGTCTTTGAAAGTCAATTGTTGTCTTATTTTTTTATACAGGATGGCAGGAACATCGACGCGTAACAGGTTGTGCGTCGATGTCCCTGTCACACTGTATAGAAGGTTCGAAGATTCTACGACAACTCGACCCCGAGACAAGTCGCCCCGGACAGTGCAACCCTTACAACTCGACCCCGCGACAATTCAACGCCAGGGCTAGTCGGGGTCGAGTTGTCCTGATACCGTTCGGTTCGGGAAGGCTAAATAACTAAGTGGTGTGTACGGTGTTTGTATACGGTGCTTCAATTTAGGGTACCACCCTTCTTCCATGACGATCAACTCTCTAACAAGTACCGTCTCTCACCAAAGTTCTTTTACTTTTAATTTCAAGTTCAATTTTATGAACTGTGTAATGTGGTACTAACAAATAATGTTTCTACTATTTTAAGATTATCTTTCCAATTAAATTTTCTTCCATGTTCTGTAAAATAATTGTGTGTCTAACGATCGCCGATACTGTGTTTGTAGTTTTCAACTAACTGACTTACAAACGCAAGCTGTAGAATAACCACCATTTATTCGGCTGTAATTATAACTGAACTATGCATTTAGTATAGTTAGGATTGTTAGAATATTTAATTTTAATTGTGGTGGCTTTGCAGCTCTGCGTAGGCGCTACTTATTTAATGTGCCATGTTCATTCATGATGTTGTTTATTCTTAATTTTTAACCCTGGCAACCCCGTGTATGTCTGCTGTCGCTTTTATTTATTTCATTGAGATATACATTTCATAAAATGTTGCTAGCTATTTAAAACAATGTCACCTAACCAATAAAATTATATTAAGGCGAAAGCACCAGGGTAGCTCGCGAAATTCAATTTTTTTTTACGTTTTTTTGCAATTTGCTGGTCAGTATTAAGTTGTACGTTGATTAAAATATGATTCGCGGCCGTAACAAATATGTATTTACAGAATTATAATCATTAAAGCCACCACAACTCTAAGACCAAGTAATCCCCAAGAATGACCATTTCATGAAATCTTGACATTTGGGGATTATACTAACTTAACAAGTTGTATTAAGTACTGATTGTAATGATTATAATTCTGTAAATTCATATTTGTTACGACCGCGAATCATATTTTAATCAACATACAACATAATACTGACCAGCAAATTGCAAAAAAACGTAAAAAAAAATTGAATTTCGCGGAAGAAAACCTTAAGACAATTTTATTTGGAATATTGAAACTATTGTATTTAAAATCTTTATTGTATTCGAATCAAATCATGTCACATAATGTGTGAATTTGTTTGGGTTGCTTTAAAAACATGCTTTTGCATTATTTTATAAATTAATTTATTGATTGAAAAAAGGACAAATACCTATCTATAAGTACCTAATGTCCAAAGTAGAAACAAATATTATTAAGAGACAATAATTAAATCAATTACAGTCCTTTAAATATATACTAAAGATAAACTAGAGCATTTAAAAAGATAAGGTAATTCTGTAAAATTAGTTGATACTCGGACGAGCAATTACCAAAACGCAAGTGACCTATTAGATACAGGTGCTAGTCAAAAAAGTTATTACTAACTAATTCTAAATTTCTCTGAAATAATTCTTTCATACAAAACTGGTTATTACTCCACAGGCAGCTTCTAATTTTACAGAATGTGTCTATGTCTTGTATATATCGATTTAATTATTACATAACATTAATGTGGGCTAGACGCTAGTTATATGTTAACTGTTTTGTCAACATGAAACCCGCCCATCACTATGTAATATGTCCGTCATCTATAGCAAAATAATAGGTATTCATTAGTATTTGCTTAGATAGGTCTTTAGAAATTAATTGTTTGCAATTGAAAGACAGCTTTTGTTTTAAACGTTTATCTATATTAAAAGTATAATGTTATAAAATGATCAAATGCACAGTTTACTGCTTGTTGGCTTTGCTGCAGTCTAATTAATCAAGCTTTAACGTAACCGTATTTTTTTTGTTTTTAATTGGAGATAGTCTTCCACGCGGTCATTAGCGATTGACTACGGTTACTGTTCAAGTTTTTGTAATTAGCCTGTTGACCCTAGGTCAGTGTTTCAAGACAATAATATAAATGTAGTAGTATGTGCTGAGCATTATCGGATGTTGATGTATCGTCAATTCTAATATTACGAATATTTAATAATTTATAGTCACCAGTTGTTAAAATAAATTACAATGCAGAAAAAAACATGCTATAGTTTTAAAAGTTTTGGATCAAATGAATTACCTACGAAGTCATAGGGGAAAGGCGTACAAAATGACATACCCTCTGCTGAATCAATCATAAATCTTTATTAATCAACATTTTTAACATTTTAACTATACTTTGGTTCGTTACATTATCGAATACAAAGAGATCTTTTGACTTTATACTAAATTAAACAAATTATAAGAAATCTTAAAAAAAGTGAGCTAAATCCGTTTTGTCCGTCCTATGCGGGTAAGATGACATACCTTGTGCCTATAAACTGACATAGGAAAATTGACATCAAAAAGAATGATTAAGTGCATAGTTCGCATATAAAAGATTTTGTCTTTTTGGGAACATCTGCGCATGATGCATGAGCCCATCTCTTACAACTCATGCACTTAAGCCAAACCTCTTTTGGCTTGGATCTGGAGTATAGATCGTTGCAATACATGCAAGGGCAATCTTCATCGTCGTCGTTCGCAGTGAAGGTTTGTAAGGACACGAAATCTTCTTCACTGCTGGAACTAAAGTTCAAAGTTTTGGTAACCTTTCTCGTTTTTTTCTTTGGAACCGGCAGGAGCAGATTTTGCTTTGGTTTCTTCCATATTTTGGAGTTGAAGTTAGTAACAGGACTGTTGGTTTCTTGCGAGGTTTTCTTCTACCTTGGCCAGCCACATAGTCACAGCCTTCGGCACTGGCGATAAAATATGGACTGGAACCGTTACAGTCCTATCGTCGTGTAAAGACCTTTGTATTATTGTAGGTCCATGAATTGCTTCGTTTGAGGTAGACGGTATGGCAGTAGCTGCTGTGTCTTCTAGAATCTGTGAAGTCGAAGGTCTTAATGAATCTTCTTCCTGCAGTTGGTTTTCCTCTACCTAAGATACTGAGGGAATGGATGGATTGGCCACTGCCGATGGGTCTTCAACTTCTCCCAGATCTGGTTGTAAGGGGATGTTTGTCGTTTCAGCAGGCTCAAACAAATGGTCCGGAAATATGTAAGGATCAATAGGCCAGAGACCTGTTTTCTGAAATCCGTTGACTACATTTTGAACGGTTGCAGCTCTGCAATAAGCTTTGTTCAATATTAGACCTATTTGAAAATGAGTGACGACTCTGCCTGGATTACCCTTGAGCCAATTAAATAACCAAATGTAACCAATTAGTCACCTCTTGGTTGAAATAAGTCTTTAATGGGCCATAGAATGAGACATCCAAAGGTTGCATTATATGGGTGCAGTGCGGCGGTAAACACAAGAGAATTACGCCATGTTCCTTTGCGAATGATAAGCTCTTTATCGTCAAGGCTTGCTTTAACATAAGTCTGAAAATGTATTAACCATTTATGAAAAACAGTTGTTGTCATCCAACCTGATTCTTGATACTGAGGGAATGGATGGATTGACCACTGCCGATGGGTCTTCTTCAACTTCTCCCAGATCTGGTTGTAAGGGGATGTTTGTCGTTTCATCAGGCTCAAACAAATAGTCCGGAAATATGTAAGGATCAATAGGCCAGAGACCTGTTTTCTGAAATCCGTTGACTGCATTTTGAACGGTTGCAGCTCTGCAATAAGCTTTGTTCAAAATTAGACCTATTTGAAAATGAGTGACGACTCTGCCTGGATGACTCTTGAGCCAATTAGTCACCTCTTGGTTGAAATAAGTCTTTAATGGGCCATAGAATGAGACATCCAAAGGTTGCATTCTATAGGTGCAGTGCGGCGGAAAACACCAGAGAATGATGCCATGTTCCTTTCCGAATGATAAGCTCTTTATCGTGAAGGCTTGCTTTAACATAAGTCTGAAAATGTATTAACCATTTATGAAAAACTGGTTGTCATCCAACCTGATTCTTGTGCAATGCCTAACGTACCAATTGGAGCTTCATCAGTTAACTCCTGCTTCATTATTTTTCTTGGGTATATGAGGTAGGGAGGAATATAGTGTCCATTTGCACTCATGCAACAGACCACGGTAACGTTTGACCCCCGTTCAGCGCTAGTTAAGGATGCAACCTGCTTTCGGCCCGTAGTCGCAAACACCTTTTGGGGTCTTTGAACAGTTGACAATGCTGACTCATTGTACAGTCTATGCGGTAGAATCTTATTACTTTGAATAATCTCTTGATAAGTGTTAAAAAACAGTGCCACTTGCGGTCTATTGAAAGCTTGAACTCTCGCAGCAGAAGTAGCTTCTGGTTTTCTCAGGGATATATCTGGATTTCTGCGTCTGAACCCAGCCAACCATTCGGGACCTGCCATTTTCGTAAGTTTATTAAAATTGTGTGGAATCTGATTACCTTAACCTTAATCAGCCTATAATGTTCCCACTGCTGGGACACAGGCCTCCTCTCAATGAGAGGGAATCTGATTAATATCTGCAAATTGGTAGGCTAATTTTAAAACTTCTTGACGAGTGAACCCAGAGTCTTGTTTCTGAAAGCTTAATATGACTAACCAACTCTCGTTTCATTTCATCAGTAAATACTGTCCCCACCCCCACCCATGCCCTTATTGTTTGGAACTAAGGTTTTGTTTTGATCAAGTGCGTGTCTCCTTAATGTGGCTTGAGGAACTCCAAACATTTTAGAAGCCATCAGCCAGCCCATTTAATTTTTCTTAACTGCTGCTATAGCTTTTTCCATCGACACTTTATCCCAACTTTGTCGGTCTGCCTTTCTTTGATAATTTCGAGACATGTTGATCGATTAGTTTACTTACTGAAACAAAGAATAAGTTTTGCTTTGAAAAATACTTTTTTAATAATTAAATAGTGCAATTAGCAACCAATCTCGATTAAAACAACATTTAAACTCTGCACCTGGGTATGTCATTTTGTCCACTTTAATTATAACCTTGAAAGCAAATACACAAAAACTACTAAAGATATTGAAATGCAAACACATGCATGAACTTACCTAATTCACGAACTAAGTAGTCGGTGGTTACGTAGAAAAGGTCGGTGTGTCGTTTTGTCCGCTTAAGTCATTTTGTACGCCTTTCCCCTACTAGTATGTTATTTTATAGAAATTAAATAACCACACAAATTAAATTACAAATGTATTGTAATAAATGTTTTATGGTGAAAGCGCCAGTGTAGTCCGCGAAATACAAATTTTCTTACGTTTTTTGCAATATGCGGCTCAGAAGGCATGCCAATACAAAAAAATGTGCACGTCCTTAAAAACAGATTCGTAAACGTCATAAAAATAAGTAGGTATATAGGTAATGTTAGAGTCACGTCTCTGAGTTAAGAAAATTTGTATTTCGCGGGTTACCTTAGCGCATTACCCATAAAGTTAAATCAGTAAAAAGTCTTAATTGAATTATTGTTTGATTCATTTTATCCTTTTCCTTATCCTAAACCATTTTTCACTGGCATACAAATATCAACCTTGCTGTAAAATAAAGTTGTAAATATATACGTTACAAGAGGCATACCTATAGCACGAATACCTACTGCCGCGCCGAAGAAAAGAAAGTCGCGCTCTTGAGAAAGCGCCTTCTAAATGAAGTGCACAGTCTCCAATCAGCTTATTCTATAATTTCAACCCACCAAAGGAAAGCTGTATTCATTACCTTTATACAAATCTCGAGCAGTCAAATCGAGAGCAGTGGTGGGCTGGTGGCCAAGTGGCTAACGGCCGCGACTTACGAGTTGTAGGTTCGAACCCAAACAGGCGCTTTACTTTGTGTAAATTATTTCATCACCACTGCTCTCAAAACGGTGAAGGAAAACATCGTGAAGAAACCGGCATGTCCTAGAATCAAAAATTCGAAGACGTGACATCTGCCAATCCGCACTGGGCCCGCGTGGTGGATTACGGCTCCCTCTCACCGAGAGCACAGAACAGAACACATATACCCTACGGGAAGAATGAAGACTTCATACAAAAAATATGCCAACAGCTTGCGACACTAGCGCGCCAGTATTTGATCCATGGAACTACTTTTCGCGCCACATTTTAAAACTGGTGGTATTATTTTAGCCAAGATGGAATAATTTATTCGATGTATCATGAAAACAAAGCGAAATTCCAGTATCTAAATAGAATATAAACTGAATTTCGGTTTGTTTTCATGATACGTTTATGGAAAGATATTTTAAATAAAACGACGTTGTAAGCATTTTTTAAAATATTTATTTTTCGTTTCATAGCTTTTTTCGAAGCTTCGTCGGTAAAATTTCTATTTTTTATGACGTATGTCTACCAGGTAGAGGAAATCTGTGGAAACTCAAATTTGTATCTTCTTGTCCAGTGATGTTACACTTAGCACACTTTCTTCTAAGTTCATAGCGCGTATGATGGCGTGACATTGTAACAAATAATGCAGACACACGTACACAAAAGAAAAAGAGTCTATATCTCGTAATACCAACACAATATAAGGAAATGAGTCTCTATCTCGTAAAACAAACAACAACAAACACAAAATAAGGAAATGAGTCTCTATCTCGTAAAACAAACAACAAACACAAAATATGGAAATGAGTCTATATCTCGGTAAAAGTGTCCAGGCACAGAAAACAAAAACACAGCAGCACGAAATAATTACAAAATGAAATGAGTCTCTATCTCGTAAAAATGTCCAGGCACATGTTAAAAAACCAAAGAAAAACTTAAACAGCGTCTACCGCGTCCGTTAGACCACCATACAGTGTTGCCACCTTGTAGAAAACTTTTTCACTAGTTTTGGTCCGAAATTTCACCAGATTTAGCGATATTTTTAACTAAAAAAAACCCCAGAAATCACTAAATAATTTAAAATTAAATCACAACGTAAGTAAAAAAAAAATATTTTAATTGTGAATACAATGAATAAAAATAAACATAAAAAAACTAAAAATCAACTTCAAATACTTCTGCTGGTAATTCTTCTTCATCTTGATCAATTATTATTGCAGATGTAGACGGCTGAGATGGATCATCAGTTTTCTCAGACTTTTGTGATTTATAAGAGTATTTAGAATTGCTTCCAATAGCAGTAATTACGTCAGCCGGGAGCTCGTAACTGTAACAGTTCTTCTTCACTATCTTTAACTGATTTCTTATAAAAAGAATGCTATTTAAAGTGTTTACAGCCATTTTGTTTCTTAATTTGTTTTTCACAATATTCATAGCACTAAATGCCCTTTCCACTTCAGCATTTGAGTGAGGAAGTGACAATGCGGATATGGCGAGATTAGATAACTCTTGAAAGGTATTTATTCCAGCAGCATTCGTATATTTTCGCACTTCAGCCCAGAAATCAATGACGTTATGTGTAGCATTCCATTTAATATAACATATACCATGCCACTGCTGTAACAGTTTGTCTATTGCTTCGTCATCAAATCCGAGTTCCACGGCAAGGTCTGCTATTTTGTTGTCTTTGCCCTGACGAAGAGTATTTTCCACACTCAGTTGACACATTTTCTCCAAAATAATGTAGTTAGAAGGAAGTCTTTGCTGAATCTGTTTTGCTAATTTAACTGTAAAATCAATACAACGTTTCCTGACTGCATTGATGACATCATTGGGTATAGTGGTCTTTTGTACTTGTGATTCAAAAAGATATCCTAAATACGGTACCGGATTCAAGTGGTCTTCTATTTTAATGGACAAATAATCTTTGTCAGTCGTTGCAGCCGTCGGCATCAGTACTCTATTGCAAATAGAGCGAAGCAATGTCATTAATGTGTTCAGTAGGGCCACTGGATTTGAGTCTTCACTTTCAAAACACTTAACTCCAATTTGGACATCATTCAAAATGCTCCTTAAAAAGCACATATAAAGGCGATTCCTCTCATCGGCATACATCGAATGAAGCAATTCTGCTGTGTAGCAATTATCTTTGTTCAAAGAGAAATGCAATTTGAGTTCTTCCCATTGAGACAATATTCTGGTCACAGTTTCTTCAATGGACAGCCAACGAGTATCACAAGACCGCAATATTTTTAAAGGCTGCTCGCCACAATTTATTGTCTCATATATATCTTTGTACTCATCACAGCGTTTGGGTGAATGTGAGAACCAATTATAGGTTTCTCTAATGAGAAACTCTATATTTCGCGGTAACGTTTGCTCTGACGCATGTGACACCGCCAATTGCAATGAGTGGCAAACACATCTGACTAGAATTAAATTAGGTACGCCATATTCCGTTTTTAAAATATTATGTACGCCATTATTGACTCCGGTCATGACAGAGGCATTATCCACTCCAATTCCAATTAAGTTTTTTAATAGAATACCATGTGCCTGCAAACAGTTTACCAAGGCAGTAACAATTCCACGAGCATCCGCGCTCCTCAGTGGTTCTAATGCTAGAAATGCAGATACAACTTTATTTTGCGTGCAACTAAAATATCTAATTACTATGCCCAATAATTTTGATACACTGAGGTCAGTGGATTCATCTAATAGTGCACTATACTTTTGTGATCCAATATCATCCAATAGCATCTGTTTGAAGTGAGGAGCTAACACATTCTTTATTACTGCACTGCATTTCGTTCTGTGCATTTTCATGTCCATAACACTCTTTGAATCAGTAATACATTTTTTTAACGCTTCAGTTAAGTGGTCAATTTGTTGTATGGATGTGTGTTCTACAATGAACAGGGACAATGTTCCTTCAACTTTTAACGTGTTTGTGTTAGTTTTAGAAGAGGGCAGAAATTCAATTTGTCGGTTTTTAGACACTAAGTCAGATTTATCTATATGTTTTTTTGTTACTCTGTGTTTTTTAATGTCGCCAATTCTTGCAAACATTTCACAATGACAAAAAGTACAAAAGGCTTTTGTAGGATCGTTTGCTACAGGCCGTAACCAGTTCTTGAACTCTTCTTGGACTTCCCATTCTTTCCGATATTTTTGAGAATAAAACGTCTTTTTTTTCAGTGGCACGTCCATGATATTACGAAATAAATACTACACAAAAACCCACACAAAAACTTTAGATCTTGACTTGAATGATTTCGATAAGTATTGTCTCCTACTTTCGCGAACGAAAACTAGCACTAACTAAATACAAGCAATAATATGCATGCACTCACTCATACAAACTTTACATACGTGTTATGTTTGATTTATTAGTTGGGGAATTCCCAAGTATAACCAAACAAAGACGTCTAAAGCTACGTTCCGAAACAGGTAATTTTTACTCGGCAAAGTGTATCCTGGATCCAAAACACAACATTCGTTAAATATCACTAAAAGTCATCAAATAATTTTTCAGTGATTTTTTTTTTAGATTATCACTGTCTAACTCCTAAAATTCACTAAATCTAGTGACAAAATCACTAAAGTGGCAACACTGCCACCATATTTGTTTTGTTTTGTTTTCAGGTGTTGTTGCCAGAGTAAAATTATTAATTGCTTCTAAAAAATAATTACTTTTTAAATAATAATAAATAAATAATTACAGATGTGTTCATCACATGAATTTTAAGCTTATAAATAAATTATGATTTATTTAGAAACAAGGGTTTCACCATTATATACCAATAAAAATTCTACCATTATGGTAGGAATGTTCTGATCTAGTCAAGCAAAACACCAATAGTGATTTCTCTGTCTAGCGTATATCGTTGTCTCTGTTTGGTTCCTTTTGCCCAAAGTTTGCATTGGCTACTTAGAGACTTGACTCCCCCTGACCGAGAGGAGGCCTGTGTCCCAGCAGTGGGAACATTATAGGCTGCTGCTGTATAAATCAGTGCTAAAATTAACATTTCTGAACTATTCCAGTGCAGGCAAGGAAGATTAACCTCGAGTTGGGCTGGAGTGTAGCCGGGCGGTAAGGGGGAAGCGCTAAGGTAGCCCGCGAAATTCAAATTTTCTTACATTTTTTTGCAATTTGCTGGTCAGTATTAAGTTGCACGTTGATTAAAATATGATTCGCGGCCGTAACAAATATGTATTCACAGAATTATAATCATTAAAGTCGTCAACACAACTCTCTACGACCAAGTAATCGCCAAGAACAAAGACTACAAAGAATAGAGACGGAACTCCCATAGAAAAAGTTGAAATACGTCGCTTGTATGAAACGTGCACTAAAACTGAATACCAACAAAACAAAAATAACACAGACTGCAGACATGACTTAAAGCTGCCAACATAATAACAAGATAGGGATGTACAGACGCCAGCACATCAAGTTACTACAATCTGTCAGATTTCTTTAATAGATTTTCGACTTTATTGCTAAATCATAAGGTTCAAGGTTGATTGGGAAAATCTGAGTTTCGGGTAGGTTGACCTGCTGGCGTCCGTACTTAACATGATAGAGTCGAATAGATGTTAAAGCGAGACAGCGATAGCCGCCATTATGTTTAGTGCACGTTTCATAGTTTCTTTTTTAACCGACTTTTTATTTTAGACAGTTGCGTCACACTGCCAAGAATGATGATTTCAAGAAATCATGACATTTGGGGATTATACCAGCTGACATGAGCAGAAAGTCTCCGATAGTGCTTATATAGATCTTTCCGAGTCTTTCGAGTAAATGAAAATGAAATAACTAGTCCCTGTTTTCGACCATGCCATCTGGGTGATCTGGGTATCAATCCATCAGCTTAACGAGAATGAACTGCTGCCTGGAGTGTAACTGCGTAGACTTGAACCATTGAACCGTAGACAGAGTAAACTATAGACTGCTGCATAATTATCTTCTTTTTCATTCGCACAAGAAAAAGAGAAATAAGTATATTAACGTCACTAGCAAACAAAAGAGACAGAGTAAGAATATTTCCGTAGACAGAGTAAACTATAGACTGCTGCTTATCTTCTTTTTCATTCGCACAAGAAAAAGAGAAATATATTAACGTCACTAGCAAAGAAAAGAGACAGAGTAAGAGTATCTCTGTCCCTTACCGCGTGTCGGCTAAGCACATCAATGTGCACAACAAGTTTGACGTTTATGAATGAAATAATAAAAAATATGAATGAAATAATAAAAACTACACCGCGATTAAACGGAAAATAAGATCTTTTTCGTGCATACTTCAATAATAGTACAGACGCCAGCAGGTCAACCTACCCGAAACTGTCAGATTTTCCCAATCAACCTTGAACCTTATGCTTTAGCATTTAAGTCGAAAATCTATTAAAGAAATCTGACAGATTGTAGTAACTTGATGTGCTGGCGTCTGTACATTTGCGCAACTGTGAAAATGGTAAGATGTAGTGTAATAAGCTGTAAAAATGATAGTATGATGAAGATTGCCGGAATTTGTTGTCCCTTTCGGTGACACGGGATACCATGAGTCTATAGATTAATCTGTCTACGCATTGAACCGTGCGTGCGACGAAACGAGTGTCTACTTATACAGCATCATATTGTAGTCTTTGGTGTCTACTGTCTGTGTCTAGCTGGCTGGCAAGTGGCAACATAGTTACTTTAATTACTTTACTCTATGCTTTACTCTTTGCTGGCAACATTAAAACAGAAATGTCAAAATCGTGAACAGCGACGCCGTGTCCGCTTGTTGTTTTTACAGTTTGAGTTTCTTTACTAAATATAATATAATATTGCATTGAAATCCAAATATATCTGTGACAAATAACATATATAATTTAATCAGAATGGCGACCATAGGCCCGAAGAAGGATGGAGGGCCTAACGTCGACTTTTTTCAGTCACCGGAATCACTAGCACAATTTGACCAAATTCGCGTTTGGCTACAGAAAAATTGCAAGAAGGTAAGTAGAACTGAAACTAAAACAAAAAAATATTACGTTTTAAAGTTTTCAAAACAGTAAGGTCTTAGTTGTGAACGACTGGAAGGAAAACGTTTTAGAGATGCTAACCATTAGGATTTCATTCACATCAATTTCATTCATCACTACTAATATCACTATTTGTAGTTACTAAGTTGAAATCAACCTTTAAAATTAAGCTATTAGTAAAATGGGCTCAGAGAACTTCTTGTTTCAATATTTTAAGTAGTGTTAACATTATAATCTTTTTCTATATATACTTACAGTACGTAATCTTTATTGTTATTATTACAGCATGTGCAGACAGATCCACCTACAAAAGAAGGTTTGGCTCAACTTGTAATACAGCTCATTCAGTATCAAGAGAACAAATTAGGAAAAAATGCTTCAGACCCTCCATTTTTGAGGCTTCCGGTAAGTTTTAGTTGTTATTGCACAATGTGTTTTGTTTTTTTATCATTTACCAGCCTAGCCTTTCATAGTTATATGTGGTTGGCTATCATTCCCATTAGATACGGTTGACATTGGCTTATTATAATTAGTTGACTACATGCAACTGCCTTGAGTTTAACATTATCAATCAATTTAAATGGTTACCCATGGATTTTCAAGCTCTTGAGTATTTGTATCAACTGTTAATGAATTTTGCGTCACAGCCAGGACAAGCTGTGGAACATGCCCTAGGCATAGAGAGGAATACTGTAAAGAAAACCCACCCATCCATAGACTAACAGCATAGCCTCACAGATGAATGGATGGATGGTTTGTGTACAGGTTATTTAGCCACAATGCTCAATTCAATGGTCTTGGTAAAAGGTGTATTAAATTTCTTATAATAGGTGTTTAATAAGGTGAAAATGAGAATACAAGCATAACATTATCTTCTCAATAATGATATTTGAATTATCTGTTTCTGGAAAAAGGTTTGCTGAATAGCTGAGTTGAAATTACTACTTCTCAAATTGAATAAAACAAAATTCTTTGTGTGTAAGTGTATAATTTTATGACTTACAAGCTTTTACCTGCGGCTTCGCCCGCTTGGAGGTCGGAAATTATCCCATGGAAACATATAGTCGCTCGCATGACTAAAAGTCTTATCTCATTTTTCTCATTATTTGGCTAATTTGGGTTGAGACGGCTACATTTTTCAATTTCTGATTCCTTACACTTTTCACTAACCGTCGTACCTCTATGTTATTTGGATCTCAAGATATAACCATTTTGAAAGGCAACATAATGTAAAGAATCATGAATGGAAGAGTGTAGTTGTCTTGACTCAAATCGGCTAAAAATTGAGATAGGACTTTTAGTCATGCGAGCAACGATATTACCGGGATATAAAGAATCCTATGTGTTAATCCAGGTTATAATATACTATTTGTGTGCCAAATTTCATCCAAATCCTATTAAAAGCATAATACTAATGATTGAAATACATTCATGCAAGCTTAGTACTTTTTGTTAGAATTCTGCTCAGAAAATCGGGTCATATTTCAATCGGGATTCGAAAGAAACGTAGCGCCATCTAGCGTCCTAAATCAATTGTGACTGTCAAAAGTTATTGTTCTTTTCCTCGGGAACAGTATTTTTTTTATGTCCTTTTCTATACCCCTGACAACGTATATGCAAAATGTCATGGTGATCGGTTCAGTACATTAGCCGTGAAAAGGTAACAAAACTTACTTTCGCATTTATAATATTACTTAGGATGATAAAAAAGTAAAAAAAAAATTGATGGTGTTTGCGGTCTGATTGTTACTATTTTGCAAATGTTTAGGTATTCACACTCTAGACTCCAGTTAGTTTTTCTTGTTGATTCCGGCTATTGCTTCGATTTTGTTTCCTGTTTTGTTTGAATAGTAGAAGAGCTTTTAGGTTTGAGGCAAGCAATTTGGATTTTCCAAGCAATAGCACTGAACAACGAGTTGTACATTTGGGAGCATACTAAGTGAATCTAGTACTCTAACCTCAGTGGATCCAAAGGCGTCTTTGGATCCTTATACGAATCTGCATCGATTGTCAACATACAAAAAAAATTAACGTTTTTCTATAAATGACTACCATTTTTCTAAAATCTGTGAATGCACTTAGCAATTACTCAAGAAGTTAAGGACAGTCTCCTAAGAACATTTTTCTGTAGCTACAACGATTAAGGTAGCTCCCCCTTACTGCCTTTTTTTTCCGGATGGGAAATCATCCCGCTCTGGGTGGAGCGGAAGGGAGTGTCAGACTCTTACTGACTAAAACCCACCCGTGTTCCTTCCTTCTTAGCACTTTATGTTCCGGGCCAGCGGTAACCCTTTCGGACAATCCCGCTGATCCCCTTACTGCCTTGTCTCTACTTCGACCCTGAATTATTACTTGATCTGAGTAATTACACTGGAATATTTGCACTATATCATAATACCTTTCCAATGATATCATTTATTCTTATTGGAACAGGTACCAGCTTCCCATACATTTCGTAGCATCATCCTTTAGATTGATTTGATTGTTGATTCATTATTAATAATGATGCTGTACCACCAAAAAGTTTCCTCTGCATACATAAACATAACTAGCTTCCGCCCGCGACTTCGTCCGCATGAAATTTCTTGTACCCCCACCCCGTCGCAAACTCGCAACACTTCGTATTCGCTTAGCGTTCATTCTGACTTTTTTTCTTTTTGCTCGGCTCCTAAGGGCCATAGCGTGATATTAAATATTCCTTCCTCAAGAATTGGGCTATCAAATGCAAAAAGATTTTTTCAAATCTGACCGGTAGTTCCGGAGATTATCGCGTTCAAACGCACAAACTCTTCAGCTTTATTATTAGTATAGATAGATATGAAGTTTGTAGAAAGTGCTATGATACTTTATTTTAATTATTAACTGAAGTAAGTTTAGTTTTGAAGCCCAAGCATATAAGATTTTTTGTGTAGTCAAATTTTTCAAAAGTTCTTGACTGTGATGAAAAATAAAACACATATTCCATGTAAAGGCTAAACCAACCTAATATATGTACGGACGCCAGCAGGTCAACCTACCCGAAACTGTCAGATTTTCCCAATCAACCTTGAACCTTATGATTTAGCAATAAAGTCGAAAATCTATTAAAGAAATCTGACAGATTGTAGTAAGTTGATGTGCTGGCGTCTGTACCTTCATAGTGTATTGATGTTAAAAGAAAGTTCAAATATGTTTGGCCCTGTGTCTGTGACACACAGACAGACAGACAGACAACTAGTCTTGCCCATTGTGTCACGCCTTGTAAAATGTCTACATTTATATTCTGTAATATTTATGGTGTAGGATAATAAAGAATATTCTATTCTATTAAATTCTTAGTAATGGGGTTCTGTTGGCCCTTTGAGTACAAAATAAAAGCAATAACATGTTAAACATGGGCAGCATACTCTTTTTTCTGGGTTAATTAATGAAGATAAACCTACCATAATTGACAAGTTTCAAACATTACCTTATACATAAACGTAAAAAAAGCAAAGTAATCTAGTTATTATAATTATAAATCTTTTATTTTCAATAACAAAATATATAAGTCGCAAAAAACACACATGAGACTTGAACATAACTGGCGAAATCTGGATATACCTTAGGTACACCTCTGCCTAACCTTTACGATAAAGGCGTGATGTTATGTTATATACCAACAAAGTACAACATTAATATTTTTCTGCATTAGCAAAAACGAATTGGTTTTCAGGCACTCCTTTGGCACCAGTTCCTTCTATAGCGAATAGGGAGCCAGCTTCGGGTTGCCTGTTCAGTTCTGCTTGTGACAGTCCCACCTTACTGGTTGTTACGAATAGCGTGGACAAGTCGTGACCACCCCACATCACTGATGTTACTTTTGCAGCTGGAAGCCTGTGTTGTTCCAACAGTTTTCCAGCTCTAGAATCAATCTTTATGACCTAAAACAAAAAAAAAGATGCTTATTCAGATGTAGCCCATTGAAATGAATTTAGATTATCTAAATCCAAAAAACGTGATTTACGTGCGTATATTGGTTGCTTAACGACATAAGATACTCTGAATATGTATAAAGGCGGATACAGACATTGCGAGCGCGCTCGGCTTAGCATCTAAAGTTGAAAATCCAACAACAGCCTTTTATTTAGGTGGCACCTAGTTTTAGTGAAAACGGGCAAAAGAGTAACATTTAGACTGCATTAATATAAATAAAAGATGTAACGTTCACTGTTTATATTTTTACTTGCTGCGCCCCGCGGTTTCGCCCGCATAAGTGTCGATCTCGTGGGAATATTGGGATAAAAACTATCCTATGTCCTTCCCCGGGATGCAATCTATCTCTCTGCTAAATTTTATCGAAATCCATTCAGTGGTTTAGGCGTGAAAAGGTAACATACAGACAGACAGAGTTACTTTCGAATTTATAATATTAGTATGGATAATATGATTTTTAGTATGATCATTATATATCTGGCAATGTAAAGGGCTTACTAATTCCTGGTGAGGATGTTGAGGAAGTTTTTTAGGTGGCTTTTGGTAATTTTGGCAGTTTATTTTGGGGCCTTACCATACAGTAAAAGTTGGTGAGCTACTTGGTTAGTTTATGTAAGTAGTGAAGTTTTGGGCCAACAAGATCTGAAATACAGTGAGGTCAGCGACACGAAGAAGAAGAATTATGATCATTACCTTCCAACCATTGAAGCAGGCGACCCATAGATTGCCATCAGTGTCAATTGTCATTCCGTCCGGCAACCCTGTAACGTTGTTGGCTTGGAAACTGAACAGTGTCCTTCTGTTGCCTGGAATTTGTAAAAAAGCAATTGGTTATTTATTCACTCCATAATAAAGTTTTTTTTAAATTTGCCATTAGCAAAAAACATGTTTAGCAAAAAGTTTTTTTTTTCTATATTAAAGACAAATCTCTCGGACACAAATAAATAACCAGAACCTGAACAACTATCATTAAATATTTGTTTGTGGGCCATTTAATTTGTTCTGTGCGGGAATTGAACCTGCGTCACGTCGCACAGCAGCCAATCGGTCAGCTTACAGCTACTGCTCCGATCTTCCATTTATTTTTAACCGACTTCAAAAAGGAGGAGGTTCTCAATTCGTCGGAACCTTTTTTTTTTTTGTGGCGCTAATCGAGCAGTCGGTGGTTGGGAAGATAATTATAAATAAAGAAACTTGCTTATAGAAGGAACTAGCCGTTCTTACCACTTGAAAAAACATTGAAATTTAACATCGGGTCTCGTTTCCCCGAGGGGTTGGCCAGAGGTGTACGTATAGTACACCCACATCGAGATGCAATTTTCAAAATGATAATTAAAACCGCTTCAAAATCCGTTGTGTAGTTAAGAACAACGCGGTCAGGGACGACTTTAATTGTATAGAAGACAGTTGCAATAACTTACGAATACTTCCATTTTCAAGGTCAAAGTCAAATACGTCGATGTTCCTCGTTGGAGTATCGATGTAGAACATAAACTTATTGTCGGCAGTCCACGCTATTCCGTTGGAGACGGACACGGGACGAACCTTCTCCGTCGGATTTAGGTAGTTGTGCTCATCCATCATGTACAACGTAGCTTGATCTTCATCGACATTGTTATCAACTTCTTTGCCCATTGTACCTGTATTAAAAATGATGTGGTAATTTTTTATCTCGTCTTCAAAAAGAGGTTGTTTTTATTTTTAAACTGGTATTTTAATAGGTTTGCATCGGTATATGTAGATACGAATAAAATTCACATTATGACATCATTGCATCATAGAAAAACATTCATTAGTATCAAATTATCAATCTCGTTAAAATATTCAGTGTTATTTTAAGCAACTGTTCGTACAGAATCTTTTAAACACAAACTCTTGAATGCTCAAATTACACTTAACTCGTTCTTGAAAGTTAATTTTAAAGTAACAAAGGCAGCATGGGCGATGTGACGAATCGATAACATAAAATCGACTAAATTCTTCATTCGGAAACAGGGGAACTACATACCAAACCAAAGTCTTCCTTTAGCGTCGACCTTGCCATCGTTGCACCTGTTGTTGGGTAGGCCCAAGTCCACCACACTCAGTAGCCGGAGAGAACTGTCGCCGTCCGGTGCGTCCCACGGCAGGAAGTATAGCTCCGTCCTCACTGTTATGAGGAGCAGCTTGGGATAGTCCTTCACTGTCACCGCTAACGACACTGGTCCGTAACCTAGAAGATTAGGGTTAAACAATAGTATAGTAGCTCTCTTATCCATGTTAGAATATTCTTCCGTACGCAAAATAAGTAAGACATGTGACATCTACCAACCCGCACTGGGCCCGCGTGGTAGATTATAGCCCACTCCCTCTCACAGAGTGGAGGCCTGAGTCCCAGCAGTGGGAACATTATAGACTGATTATGCTTATGCTACGCAAATTATGCGCCTGTACTTGGAATTGCGGACACCAGTCCGTCTTACAAAGTACTAAAATATTATTTATTAACCGACTTCATAATAAAAAGGAGGAGGTTCTAAGTTCGCCGGATTTTTTATTTGTATGTTCCCTGATAACTCAAAGACGGCTGGACCTATTTCAAAAAATATTTTTTTGCTTGAAAGGATATACTTTGTAGGTGGTACCATTGTCATCAGGTCAGGATCTGATCTGATGATGGGATCCGGGAGAAATTGAAGGAACTCTTCAAATATTATAGGCACACCTATAGCGATTTGGGTATTTTTATAGTAACTCGTGCATTTGCTCTCGGAAAGTACCATTTGGTGAAGTGAAACTGATGATGAAGAGCACAGATGGCCACCGGAACTATTCAATAATAAGTATTTCACGGGTTGCGATTTGGTTGCTAAGCAATTTATGCTCGTCACAATGCGAATGGTAAAATGGAGCTGATGGTGGAATACCAGGAGAGCTCCTCAACAATTAACGTCCCTGCATCGGGAAAAGCAATATTTTGTAAAAGGCGATGTGCAAGTTGACATTAGGCTATTGTAACTTAGATACATTATAAACAAACCCACAAAGGCGAGGAATAAAAACAAAAAAAAAAAAAACAAACAGACTTCCAAAAAAAAACTACCAAGTCAAAAATAACTTTAATTTCGGAAGTCAGTGGCAAAAAACTAAAATACACCGGACTTCCGAAATTAAAGTTATTTTTCACTTTTAGTGTTTTTTTTTTGAAGTCGGTTTTTTTTGTTAAAAAGTTTTTTATTTTTGTTATTGTACACCTTTAAATGGTTTATTCCAGAAATCGCCACCGACAAATCCCCACCGGGGATTGTTATTTTTTTCCAGAAATCCCCACTAGTTAAATAAACTCAGCCTAGCGGGGATTTTTGGAAAAATAAGTAAAAATCCCCACCAGGTGTTGTTGTTTCTAAATATTATTAAACAAAAAATGCAGGCAAATTGAACTTGCTGCAGAGTACTACCACTTTTACCGGAAAATCTAATTATGGAAGGCTGGTTCTGTGTTGCCAGCCAAAGCCCAGACAATCAAAACAGTGACCGTTTTCACCGGTGTATGTTAAGCCAATGGATAAAAGAAGATTTCATAAAAGTATTATATGTTTACGGAGAGAGGTACAGAAACACAAACTTTTTGGAAGCATGAAGACGCTTTGTTTTATGAAAGAAGTGCTAACGAAAGTCACCGTCGGAAGTCGGAACCCGCGATCACAAAGAAGCAAAGAAAAAGATCTATCTAATAATCTTAGATGCTCAACTACAGTTAATGCATCCACTTTTTTTTGGAAAGAATGAGATAAATTCACAATCGCGATTTACGTGATCCTATAATGTTTAAATAATTTTTGTTTAAATCTAGTCAATTATTGTAAATATTTTTGATTTTCGTTTCAATGCAAATAATTTATAATGAAAGATTATTATAATATTGAAATAATTATTTACTTGTCTAATTAAACATATTGATTAACGCATTTTTTGTTTAATAATTTAGAAACAACAACACCTGGTGGGGATTGTTACCTATTTTTCCAAAAGTCCCCACTAGACTGAGAAGAGAATAGAATAGAAATACTCTTTATTATGTACACCATATAAATTACAGACAAAAATAGAAACTGTACATAGTTTATTTAACTAGTGGGGATATCTGGAAAAAAGAATAAAAACTGTATTTGCCTTTATTTGTTAACCACCTGTTGCAACAATAATTAATATTCCATTCTATTGTATTGTCAAAAAGTATTTTATGTCATCTTTAAATTATGTTGTACAAATAATTTTTAATTTTGACCAACAGTATTTACCTTTATTTGGTAATCACCTGTAGCAACAATTATTAATATTCTGTTCTATTGTATTGTCAAAAAGTATTTTATGTTTGCGATAATATCAGTATGAAGTCATGGTAAGTATAAACTAGTACTAGCACTTTGCCCGCGACTTCGTCCGCGTCTATTTTGTACTTTCCTCTATAAAAATATATGTTTATGATCTTTATCATTTATAATAAAGATCATATTTCAGTTTATAAATCAAAAGAATCAGATTTTTCAAATAAACTGTCCCCGCTTTTCACCCGTGGGGTCGTCGTGGCGGTGTCACTGGACATCGCCAACGCGTTCAACACCCTGCCCTGGAGCTGCATTGTGGAGGCACTCCGGTATCACCGGGTGCCGCCCTACCTCCGTCGAATAGTCGAGGCATATCTGACGGACAGAGCCGTCAGCTACCCCGGTCGCGATGGGGAGTGGAACCGGCGAGAGATGTCGTGCGGTGTCCCACAGGGATCGGTCGTGGGGCCGTTCCTGTGGGACATCGGTTACGACTGGGTGCTGCGGGCCGACCTCCCTGATGGCGTCAGCGTGGTTTGCTACGCTGACGACACGCTGGTCCTGGCGCAGGGGAGGTCGCATCAGGCGGCGGCCGACGCGATGACACGCGGGGTTGCGATAGTCGTGGAGAGGATCCGGCAGTTGGGTCTCGAGGTGGCATTGCACAAGTCCGAGGCCATGTCGTTTCATGGGCCCCGGAACGCGCCACCATCGGGATCCCAACTAACGGTAGGAGGGGTTCACATCGGCGTCGAGACAACGATGAGGTACCTGGGTCTCGTCCTCGACAGCCGGAGGAACTTCGTCGAGCATTTCCGACGTTTGGCCCCCAAACTGGAACGGGCCGGGGCCGCCTTCAAGCGGCTCTTGCCCAACCTAAGGGGGCCAAACGCCTCCTGCCGGAGGCTTTACGCGGGGGTCGTGCGGTCCATGGCCCTATACGGGGCCCCGGTGTGGGCGCGTTCACTGCGGCGGCGAGCCGCCCACTACCTGAACGCGCCCCAGAAGGTGGTAGCCATAAGGCTTATCCGGGGCTACCGCACGATCTCTGGCGAGGCGGCAAGCCTCATTGCCGGACTGCCGCCATGGGATCTGGAGGCGATAGTCCTCGCGCGCGTGTATGAGTGGCGCGCGGAGGCACTAAGCCGGGGGGAAGTGCCGCTTCCGCGGCAAATCGCTGCGGAGCGGACTGAGCTCCGGCGCGATCTCATGGCGACATGGAAGGAACGACTGTCGCAACCCGGCGCAGGGCACGCCGCGACAGCGGCGATAAGACCCCTCTTTGAGGAGTGGCTAGAGAGGCGCCACGGCGCCCTCACCTACCGCCTGACGCAGGTCCTCACCGGACACGGAAGCTTCGGGAGGTTCCTGCACATCATCAGGCGGGAGGAAACGCCCGGGTGTCACCATTGCCAGGATCGCCCAGAGGACACGGTGGAGCACACGGTGGAGGTCTGCCCCGCTTGGGCGGAGCACCGCCGTGTCCTCGTAGAGGCGATCGGCAGCGGCGGCGACCTCTCGCGCCCGGCCCTGGTGCAAGCCATGGTCCGGGGCGAGAGGGAGTGGGAGGCAGTCACCTCCTTCTGCGAAGCAGTCATGCTAGCGAAGGAGGTGGCGGGACGGCTCAGGGAGAGAGCCTCCCGTCCCAGCCGCCGCGGGAGACGCTCCGGGCGTCGGGAGCCGCGCGACGACTCCCGGCCACCGTAGGCGCGGGCCTGCGGGCGGAGAGTAATGGGTAGCTCACCGTCCGATCAGGACCAGGCCCGTGCCGGACGGCGCGTACGTGTTCCACGCGCGCCTCAAAGAGATGTCAGCATCGAGGAGGGGCCCCATAGGGCCGAAGCCTGCCGGGTCAGCGGGATTGTCCGAAAGGGTTACCGCTGGCCCGGAACATAAAGGGCTAAGGAAGGAACACGGGTGGGTTTTAGTCAGTAAGAGTCTGACACTCCCTTCCGCTCCACCCAGAGCGGGAGGGGTCATTTGATGATTTCGAATCCGCAAAAAAAAAAAAAAAAGGGGTGGAATTTTGTATAATCGTTTAGGATGTGTTCATAACTTGACTCAAAGAACCATACCCATTTTTGGGTTAATGGAAGCAAGCAGTAAAATCCACCCCTTAAACTTTATTATACCCTTTTCCACCTTGTTAGGAGTCCATTTTTTAAAAACACATACTTTTTTATTTTTTGATTTAGTAGTACTTACCGAGTTTCGAGTTAATCCGACAGCGGGTTACATATTTATCTAACCTATTAACTTTGTCACCCCTAAATCATCTGTGAGGGGATTTTTTTAAACTAAAAGTGACTATCTTTATTATTTTGTGAGCCAAATATTGCCAAGTTTCAAGTTTATTAACCAAATCAATAATGTTTTTCATTACAAATTAGAGGATTATATCCAAGATAAGAAGTTTTTTATATATACATATAGATAGATAGATAAACTAAACTTTAGCAAAGTTTAGCGGATTTTGATACTAATGTGGAATAATAATTTCCACAAAGCACACCTTTTCCCCACGTGTAGGCATAAACTACAGACGTTATATGATCAATGATCATACATTAGGGACTATTCGCTTCATAAACGTTCATACATTTACGAGTATCATCATTTAATCATTCCATTATTATTACGCAACTAATCTTTTTGAAGGACATCACTATCATCAGATCAGTGGACATCGTTTTAGGGTTTTCCACTGGAGTTTCCTTTAAAATTTGTTTTATAAAGTCCCTTTTGTTAATCGCCTTCCATTCATCCCCTCAACATGATCAAAACATATCGTACATACTTACCTACTAAATATTACAACATCGAAAAAAAAACCCGGTCAAGAGCGAGTCGAACTCGTGCATCGAGGGTTCCGTACCATCGAATTTATTTATATTCGTCAGAGGAATTTAATTTGATAAATGAGCCGTTTGTTTTCTATTAACATAAAAAGTAATTTAAAAAATTAAACCGACTTTATGAAACTCAAAATTATGAAATAACTTTAATTTCGGAAGTCGGTGTCTTGGGATCTGTATTTTAGTTTTTTGCCACCGACTTCCGAAATTAAAGGTATTTCATAATTTTGAGTTGATTTCTTTTTGAAGTCGGTTTAATTTTTTAAATTACTTTTTATTTCGTAATTTTTAGTTTTTGCACTAGAATTTGACCAAGGTTTTGAGATGTTTTCCCTTTGACACTACACCCGTAGCTCGTATCAATACGCCAGGCCGTCACACTTACACGTATTAGTCCATATCTTGAAAATTACTGAACCGATTTTGATGAAACTTGCACTGTTCCCTAAGTTGAAGTAAATGTAAGCTAATACAAAAAAAATGGTCACGATCCGATTAATATTTGCTGAGAAATGCGTGGACAAACATACATACATACATACGTCTATGAAATTTTGTATATTTGTTTGGAAGCCTTAGTAGATTGTCATATGTGAATATAATGCAATTCCAATAATCTTACATACATACGTATCGAATTGATAACCTCCTTTTTTAAAAGTCGGTAAAAATAAAATTTTATTCGAGAACATCCATCGGTTTCTTACTAAACTTCAATTATATCCGACGATCCGGATACTTATCTCTTTTGTTGACTGTACTTACTTAAATAAATAATTGAGATGGTCAGATATGGTGGTTTTTATTATAATTATTACTGTTAGCTAGCGTACAGTACATACCAATAGTTTTAGAGGTGATATTGGTAGTTTCAGCATCAAATCTGTACACTTGTTGTTCTTGTATGTCCACCCAATAAAGTGCGTTCTCTGTTGTTGACCAATGGGGACCCTCGAAGTGTGTACCGCCTCTCTGCACCTGATTTTGTATAAATAACTGTTTTATTCCAAATCTATACAGGGTGAAATTGAAAACATGCGACAAATCGAAATGGGACATTGTACAGTCAACAAAGGAGTTAAGTATACAGGAGCGTCGGATATAGTTGAAGTTTACTAAGAAACCGATGGATGTTCTGGACTGAAATTTAATTTAATAAATGAGCTGTTTGTTTTCTATTAATAAACTAAAATTTTATTCGAGAATATCCATCGGTTTCTTAGTAAACTTCAACAATATCCGACGCTCCTGTATACTTAACTCCTTTGTTGACTGTACTCATCATTATAAACAACTTTTACTATGGGACCAAACCTGAAATCGCGAAAACAAAATCAGCCCTATATTTATGTTCGCGTAGCTCGTCAAAATGTAGGGAACAGTTGTTTTTTTTTTTTTCGCGATTGCAGCTTTGGTCCCTTAGTAAAAAGTTGTTCATAATGATGAGTACAATCTCCCATTTCGGTTTTTCGCATGTTTTCAATTTCAACCTGTTTATATAAAAATGAAACGCTGTTCGTTTAAATGATAGTTTCTAATCTTTTTGTGTTATATTTTAATTTTGTTAATTTTTTTTTCTTTCTTTGTTAAATTTCAAGTGGTTGTAATTAATTTTGTACGCCAATGGTGGCAAAACATGTTGAACCTCACAGATTTTCAGTTTTACATCCACATTTGCATTTATATGTATAATGTCACACATGTTTACAAATAAATATATCTTTATCTTTATCTTATCTTTATCTTCGTTGGTAAGCGAATCACTTGAGAACGGCTGAACCGATTTGGGTATTTTTTGTTTCAAAAAGTTCTTAATAGGGCGAATAAGGTTTTTAGGGAAAGAAAAAATGGAAAAATGTTTAAAACTGGAAATCCTTTTTTAAATAGAATTTTTATATCGGGGTATTGTATATAATAATAGGCGATTAAAAATATCTCAATCACATTAAAAAATAGAAATAAGCAATCCAAATCGATTTTTAACATAATAGTATGATAACATAAAATTATTTTATTTAGCTTTTTATGAAACCTCATAATACTACGTAGGCAAAAAATAAAACATTTTAATAAGAAAATAACAACTGCCCTACTCCTCGAATTTAAAAAAAAAATAGTTTTTTTTAAAAAACAAGTAGAATAGAATAGAATACTCAAGTACTCAAGTATCCCATAATGTACAAACAAATTACATAATTGATGTATTAAATTATTCTGTAAAATTTCGAATTTAATAAGACTTCCTATGTTTGACGATAGATGATAAGCAGTCGTGCCTAACAAGTTTCTACAATTTGATAATAAACTAGGTCCCAAAACTTGTTTTCAGCGGAGCCATAAAATAAGATAATTAAAAAAACTACTTACATTTTTAATAAGCGGAGTAGTCTCTCTGTATGCCAAACATGTTACTAGTATAACTGTTAGGATGAACTCCCTTAATAAGAGGACCATTTTTATTGTGAAACAATCTATCACTTTTTGAACGTTCGGCGTTCGCGGTGTCTTGCGCGACAATCACCCGCTGCTGGCTAAGTGGTTAGTTAACCGGTCACCCACTGGTGATCTTGAGCAAGTGAACGTATCATATAGCTATACGTGTGCTAAATACAACGTGCGCATATACCATCATCATTACGAATGCGTTTATTGTCATTAAGTTTATATGCATTGAATGTATATTTGAATACACGAATTAAAAATATACAGAAAGAACATTAAAGTTCTTGAGTAGGGATTGCTTATTTCATTACAAACTTCTGCCAGAAGGCTTGCAAAAGAGGGCATGTAGCTAAGAGTATGAAAAGGCAAAATAAGTGTTTTACTGTGGAACTTATTTGTCAATAGTTAGATACTATCTTATGATTTGTCAAAATCACTATTATGTTGGGGTTGACTTCTCATTTATTTGACAAAAATATGTACGCTTTTTAGGAGAATATCCACGTGGTCGTTCAATAACATCCACATCTTATGATAATGACTTCAATTCGCGCTGTTGCTAATTAGTTTAGGAAGGCCACCTCCGATGTCCTGTCACGGCTCAAAACACACGATTCCGCGGAAGTGTGACCTCAAACAAGGCCTTTAATCATTATGTGATATCTTAGCAAATTTCTTTAGCACCTTTTTTCTTTATTTCCAAATTGTTCAAACCTGTTCTAACTTTGTTGGTCGTTTTTCTTACAAAAACATAGACCCTTAGAGTGTTATTTTTCCGTTAAATGATACCTACCTTTTTTAAAATAGCGAACTGTGGCCCTTGTTTACCTGTAAACAGTCTTGAACACAATTAATAAGTTCCTCTAGCCTTACCGTGACCGAGAACTAATATCGGCAATACATCCGACATGTAACACATCCTGCCGTGTAAACTGTCACGACTAATCAACATTACTTCTTCCAATTATCTTGCCCTTATTTCTTCACTTAGTTTCCTTTCATTATTCTTACTTTCAACTATTACAAAACGAATATTGCTAATAGCAATCATGGTGTGGCTATGAAATATTGCAATAGCCATTGCAGACTACGCAAACTATGGGAAAATCAAGGGACATAGATTTAAGGTTGCACTAGTCGACAGCTCGAACTCGTTGGTGGGCGTGGCTTGGCTCTAATATACATGCTATTTACTTTTATTTATTTAGTGAAATAGACGATGATTTATAACGAAAAGGAGCGCGAAATTTCATGAACAGACCTTTGGCCGTGTAGATATTATGAATCTTTTAAAAATTACAAAATGTATTCATTCAAAATAAAGTTATTTGAATTTTTTAATATATTATCTGTACGGTGACAATTTTGCCATTTTGTTAATCAGGAAGTTACTTATTTATGCTCAAAGATGCGTTACTGTTGAAATATAGAGGTTGCGTCGCTCATAACTTTAAAACCAATATTGTTTTTTTTTATTCTGTGTTCGTACAGGGCTAGATAATTACGAGATAAGTAAATGTCATTTTTAATAGACGGCACATCAAGTTACTACAATCTGTCAAATTTCTTTAATAGATTTTCAACTTTATCGCTACAGCATAAGGTTCAAAGTTGATTGGGAAAATTTGACAGGTTTGTGTAGCTTGATGTGCTGGCGTGTGTACACTGTCTAACAGTGGAGTAAACTCCATACGACGTTAGCATAGAAGAATGACTGACTAGTGTAACCTTAAGGCGAAGATTTCTTTCTAAAGGAATCATGATTAAACTTGAATGTACGGCTCTGATTTATTGTAATGCTACTTTAATATATTTTAATAATGAACGTACTTAATTACAGTATTTTACTTTGATAAGGAACAGATTACCTAATACCGAACCAAATAGATGTACGGAAGGGCATAATGAGTCGACATGGCTTACTAATATGTTTTAAAAGATTTATTTCGTGATACATGTGTCCATATCTAACTGAAGTATTATTTTGCAATGCCAAATGGCCCATTGTTAAACAATCGCCGCTTGTTACCTAACATGGCCTACAATGAAGTATTTTAAGAAACTTAATAGTCTTTGACCGTGAACTTGACGTGAGAGTTATATTGTTTATACCCACGCGAATCTAATATTTTTATCTTATAAAATGAATGGATCTAGTTTTTGAACGGAACAGTTCTGGGCTGAAGTTTATAAATGTATTTTATAGTGTATACTTATTTTTCTGTCTGTCCTATGTTACATTTGCTCGGGCAAAAGGATGACCTCTTCTATTCTCCCTTGTCCCCTAAAATTTTAATTGGCCTTGTCATCTTAAATTTAAAGTACGAGAATTTAAATGGGAATTGATAACTCGCTATCCATTTAAGCTATCCGTCATTACAGCAAACAACGCGACGGTGCAAGGTTCTTTTAGCGCGTGGCTAAAATCGGAACTAACGCCGCCATCTTGTTTTGTCAATACAAATTCTGTGGCAATTTCACAAATGTTTACCTACAACGCCCCCTGTCATTTAGGCGCCAAAAGATCCTTGTAGCATTCTTCGGCGACTCTACATCAATTGGAATTTCGCAGTTTAGTGTAAGATGGATTCGTTTATGATTATAGATGAAAGCGTTCATGGATATGAAGCCGGGCGGATCGTTATGCACGGTGCTTTCCACCATGTTCCGTTTCAAGTCGGAGCAGCGGTGGCGCAAGTTCGACTTCCAGGTCGGTAAGGTATGCACTGCCCCGCACGCCGCCTCGCTCACCGCCAGCCCCCGCAGCCGCCCCCGCCGCCCCCGCAGACCTTGCCCCGCACACCGCGGCTCTATAACAATGCATCACTTGACATGTGATAACACGCGTCTGATTAAAACCTTATTGCTATCCTATTTTATCACAATAGGCTCGCGCTCTATTATATAACTGGTGAAATATGGGAAACCTGCTTTCTCCTTTAGAGTAATAAATGCGTGAGGTTGTAGCACTACTTATGTCTATCTCAAAAGAGGTGGGTAATCCATCTCTAAGCCAGCGTGGAGAACCTACCTTAACTTGATTAACAATGATTGACACACTTGTCTTCTTAAACCATAAAGATATATTCTTATCTTCCGAATGCGAACAGGATCGTGACTAGAGTATAAAGATAAAATTAACGGGTGTAAAAATAAATTGGCTATTGATATCAAAGTTTTTCTGCCTTTTTCATCACATGTCAGACGCGTGTTGTCACTAGTTCAAATGCACGAAATGAAAAGAGGGTATTAAATTAACATAAAGGTATTCTTAATGTAGCAATTTTAGAAAAAAAAAAACAACAAAATTTTCTTTTACTTTCAAATTTTTATATTTTAACGTAAGTACATAATTATAAGAATTAGCTCCCTTGCCAATTCAGTAATAGAACTTCTGTTATGTAAGAGCAACTTTAATTGCACTATTTATAAAATACTTTCCCTAGTGATGTGTTGTTATTGATCACATTTTTCCTAGATCACACAAACTGGATCTTTAGAGTAACACTCGACGACTTCTCTTGCTTGAAGGTAGCAGTCCCCGATACTTTTCATTCTATGTTCCATTTCATGCAAGGGTCATTATGTTGCAGAATACTTGTTCTGGGATTATTGAACTGTGGTTGAACTGTGTGTAAATAATGGGCACTTCCAATAACACGTAATTGTGTGTGTGTTTGTGTGATTATGATTAATAACCTTAACTCTTTGTTATGTCACTAATACATTGTGGGATATTGATTCACCTTTACTGTCTGTATTGCATGTGTTTATCTTATTTTCATTTACAAATCTTGGGATTACTTTCATGAATTATTTTCTTTTAGAATAAGTTGGCGTATTCTTTTAATTTGTAAAGTAATATTGTAAAAACAAAAAACTTTATTTATTAACTTCACTTCTGTCAATCATTAAAATATTTATTACAAGATTATCTGAAACCACCAACCCGTTTTGAGTAAGCGTTGTGATTATAGCTCGTGCCTTCTGTGTACGAGAAGAGGTCTTTGCCCTGCAGTGGGACAATAATAGGCTGGTATTGTTATTATAGTTATAATCAAACTAGCTGACCCGACAGACGTTGTCCTATTTTTGATTCGAAAGACACGTGGCGCCATCTATTATCATAATAACGTTTCCTCGGGAACAGCACTTTTTTTCGGGATGAAAGGTACCCTATGTCCGTTTCTGTACACCTGACAACGTATATGCAAAATTTCAGGATGATCGGTTTAGTGGTTAAACAAACTTACTTTTGCATTTAAAATATTAGTTAGGATGCATGAACGTCACTCAAAACCATCATCTAACACTAAACTCGTCTCTGTCCCCTCCCCCCACTCCCACATTTACAGAACCCTTCCCGCAAAGATCTGAACGTGCAGATGATGATGGACATCGAGTCTGCCCTGTTGGGCGCTGACGTCATCCGCTCGCCGTGCGTCTTCATACGACCGGAGGTTGATAAGGCGACCGCTAATAAAGTGAAGGATATCATAGTCAATCATCAGGGAGAGATTTGCGGTAAATAATCATTTGTCCTTACTTCGAATGTTGGTTATAATCTTGGGCCAAGAGGTCGTCTTAAAACAAAAAAAGAAGGCGTGCTGCGCTTTTAAAGATTTTAGTTTTTATTTTGATAAGCCTAAAGCACTTGAATTTGTTGTTCTTTCCATGAAAAAGAGCGTCTTATGCTAAGTGCGCCAGTGACACACCAACACCGAGATTGGGACTTTGGTCAACTTGTAGAACTTTTGAGCTTCACCCGTAACTTTCTCTAGGGAGACTCTTTAAACGTTGTCACCTTTTAGAAGACGAAGAGGAAGCGACGCACATCGTGTACCCGACGGTGGACCCCTTAGAGGAGGAGTACGCGCGGCCGGTGTTCCGCCGCTCCAACCACGTGCTGGTGCACTGGTACTACCTGCCCGACAGCCACGACACCTGGGCGCAGACTGAGCTGCCGGTACGTATGCTGATCATAATATTTTATACAACTTATTTTTATTAGTTGGCTAAATTTCACAGACTTCAAGCTTATAACCAACTTATCAAGAGAAAAATAAAAAAGTAAAAATCATTTTCTGTAATTCAAATTTCCAAGTTATCACACCGCTGATGACGTGTATACTGTAAACGTCTCTGGTTGCGCGAACTGCCGTGGCCTTTTCACAAACAAACCAGATTCAGCAAGTCCTACACACGTTTCGATACCTAGTCAGTGCAGGAGTACCTGGTGACTAAAGGTATAAATAAGGCAACTGAAGCGTCTGGGATGGATCTTAATGACTGCTTTGTCTTAACGAAATGGCAACAATATCTCCTTAACTTCTACTTTTCTATCTATCTTCGCCAGTCTAAAGTGCCTACTTGTGCATAAGCATTAAATACATTAATTAATATCTGGTGATTTTAGGTGGATGTACCCGAAACAGCGAGCTGGGAGTGCAGCCGTGCGGAACCGTGGCGCGTGTCGGCGTCGTGGGCGCTCGACCTGCCGCAGTACAATGAGTGGATGAACGAGGAGGACTATGAGCTCGACGCCAACGGCAAGAAGAAGGTGACATGTCATACTGATACATTATTTACGACGGACATGACCAGCCCACGGCCACTGAAACTTAAAAACTCTGCAATCGTTGTCAGTGACATCGTTTCTTTTATAGATATTCTGATTTCGGAGTTAATTTTAAATTAAAATGTCTCAGGAAGAACTTTGAGCTTTACATTCAAGGGAAACAAAAGTAGCAATACATTGTTGCAGCAACATATATGTTTTGTGACGCGGGAAACGTGCTGCTGGCAACATTACACTTAGAAAGTGAAATATGTTGCCAGCAATACAAAAGTATGTTTATTATTATTTATTTTTACGTCTTTTGACATTTCTCGGGACTCTGGGGTCCCAGACCTTTTTAAGGCGTTCGAGGGGCCGAAGCAACCTCGCAGAGGCCCGTTAGACGTTTTTAAAGAAATGCGGAACCATTGTTATTTATAACTATTATATTATATTTCTTTATTTATAAAAGTTTACAGCAGGCTTGCCTAAAAAAATGCCCCACAAAACCGTTTTCACAATACCGTTTCTGCAACAATCCTCCGCCACTTTCGTTGGCTTTGATAGTGGATTTAATGACATTAATATATGGTATACTAGCTGCGCCCCGCGGTTTCACCCGCGTAAATGTCGATCCCGTGGGAATATCGGGATAAAAAGTAGCCTATATGTTAACCCAGGGTGTCAGCTACCTCCATACAAAATTTTATCAAAATTGGTCCAGCCGTTTGAGCGTGAAGAAGTAACAAACATATAAACACACACACACATACACACACCCCCACACCCCCCCCCCACACACACACCACACACACTCACAAACTTTCGCCTTTATAATATTAGTGTGATTATTCTTCTAGGTCCACAAACTGCGTCTATCGGTAGACGACCTGATCCCGGGCGGAGAGCCGTCGAGCAAGTCCAAGAAGGGCAGTAAGAGGAAACGCTCGCCGTCGCCACCGCCACAGAAACATGGCAAGAGAAAGAGGTATGAATAACCCTCATAATAAGTCTGTCATCAATTACAGAAGTAGGGGTCTCCTCTTTAATTCTTATCTCGCATCTGCACAAACTTTATAAGGTAAAACGTTTATAATCGACGTAAAACCATTCGTACAATACGACCGATGTATCTTGGCGGGCCCGAACTTTGCGCAGAAGGCTGCGCAGTAAGATTTTTTAGAAACCAAATAGTGACATGAGGCGAGTGCGAGTGAAAGAACATGCGCGAAAGTTCTTAGTGCCTATGTTCAGGCCCGCCAAGTTACGTCGGTCGTATTGTAAGTCATTGCAATGTAACTCTTTATCTCGGTAGGGTAAGGTATACATTAGAATGATTGCCGTGACTTATATCAAACTCACGGCAATTATTTCAATTTATACTTTGCGACAATGAGATAAAAGTTATATTGTAATGACTTACTTAATGGTTTTACGCCGATTGTAGACGTTTTACCTTATAAAGTTTGTGCAGATACGAGATAAGAATAAAAGAGGAGACTGATGATTTAGAAAAATATAAAACCTAAACAAAAAAGCTTAAAAATGCTGTGTGAAAAAAATTAAGCTATTCAGCAAGGTGATAGCAGTGCTATTATTATGTACCGCTATTTCCAAATTTCTTTCGATATCTACAAAGACGTATTCTACAAGAAAAGCGGGTACTTCTATAGAAACCTTGTTTGTGCAGTCGTATGATGAAACGGCGTGAAAATGACGTGGACGAAGAAGAGGACAATGCGTCAAGAGACAACACAGACGCTGCGCCCACGCCGGAGAGCGAACGAGCTGCTGAGCGTAAGTACTATTTATTTTACACTAGCGACCCGCCCTTGCTTCACACGAATGCGAACTACAGTGTGGCGACATGTTGTCAAAACATCAAGATTTCTGTGCTGACTCTACTTATACATCTTAAATTCCGATGTGTAAAAGATATAACAAAAGTGAGCATTAATTTAATTTATTAACATGTTTAAAACCAATTGGGCGCACGGCTTGTATATAAATAAAATATGAATGTATGTATTATATCAATAATCTTCAGAATCATTTCTGTAAATAGTGTTGAAAACCCGTATTGTAGTTTAGAAGAACATAGCTGATAAACAGACAGACACGAATAGCTATTTTGTTTTGTATATGAATGGGATCCTTCCCACGGGTCTATAGCCTGGCTTGTAATAAAATGGCCAGTGCGACATACGTAGAGAGCATAATAACATGGTGATGTCGTACGTGCAGCGGCCGCCCCCGCGCCCGCCGGCGACCCCGCGCCCGACGCCCCCGCCACGCCCGCGCCGCTGGACGCGCACGACGACTCGCAGGGCAAGCACAGCGACTCCAACACGCAGGTACAGCGCCGCAGGGTGACACTTCAGTCGTTATACTAACATACTTTCAGTCGGTCGATTCTGTAAAAATCTCACCGTGAAAACTTAGGTGAAGTGAGTTTGTTTTTGCTAGGAATAGACACTATTGACAGTTCACTCCACGCTCACTTCACCTAAGTTTTCACGGTGAGATTTTTAAAGAATAGCACCGCTGTAATACTAAGTTATGAGTGATATGCCAAAATTAAAAATAAATAAATTGCACTTTTGTATGAAACAACTGTTTTTTATTTTTTTATTTGTCCAAGTTGACATATTTATAATAATAATGAATGTTACAGGAAATGCTAACTAAAGAAGAGTTGGAAGACAACGTGACGGACCAGACGCATCACATCGTAGTTCCGTCGTACTCGGCGTGGTTCGACTACAATTCCATACACACCATTGAAAAGCGCGCGCTAACTGAGTTTTTCAATGGAAAGAACAAGTCCAAGACGCCTGAGATCTATCTCGCCTACAGGTATAGTTTGAAAATATGATATTTTTGAGATGACATTTTAACAGTTCAGCACACGTATCAAACCGGAAAGGGATCAAAATCAACCAACCACCAAAATATCAACTCGAGCTGTTCAGTATCCTTTGTATGAAACTCCAACGCACACTAAGCGGAATCGTAACGTAATCGCCTCGCCTCGGGACAAGCTCACGAACCGCGGTGCGGTGCGTTACGACGCGTCGACCCCGCGCTTACGGCTGGTCGTCCCCGCGCTTACGTCTCTCCGTACCCGAGCTTACGTCTCTTCGTCCCCCCTTGCCCCTCTCACCCCTCCGGCCTGCTGCACCATCAATCAGCGGTCGGCGAGCCGTAAGCGCGGCGTCGCCTAGCCGTAGCCGAGTCGACGTATCGGAGCTTCTAATCTTTCTAGGTTGACGCCTGTTTGACGGTGAGGCGAAAGGCGATACAGTGCCGATCCCTTTCCGATTTGATACGTGTGTTATGACCTTTAGCCCTCGTAGCAACGGGCGATTCTTTAAGGCTGCGTTTTATATCTCGCACTTCATTTACTACGCACTGGTTACGGCCGAGGGTTGAAACCACCACTTTATTTTTTGACGCGCTGGGATGTACTCTCTTGGATTCTTTAAGCTCGGCTTAACACCGTGAGTTGAAAATCCGTTGCGCGATAACTAATCATAGCGTAAAACAATCGCCCATGCGTACCATGCGTATGCGCAAGGTTGTCAAAAAGTATGAGCTCCATGCTTCCTTCGATTACGTTGCCCTTCTTCATTCAGCTTCAGATTCCTCCCAGTTTTTTAATTAGGAGATTTTTTTTGTGCTGCCCAGAAACTTCATGATCGACACGTACCGCCTGAACCCCACGGAGTACCTCACCAGCACGGCGTGCCGCCGCAACCTGGCGGGCGACGTGTGTGCCATCATGCGCGTGCACGGCTTCCTCGAGCAGTGGGGCCTCATCAACTATCAGGTGAGTGAGAGTGTTACTAATCTGCGTTCGCGATTTATTTGCCAAAAATGTAAACAAATATGAATGAATGGAAAAGTAACTCTAATTCCTACACAATAAAGTTCAGTTTAAGCTGCAACTTCAAACATTTTTGTAACTTTTCAATAGTGCTAGTCACTCTGAAATCAACATGACACCCACATTCATTTACTTCCGACTTCGTCACTGTCTCGGACGGTACCGAGAGCTCCTGCGCTTACACACACATTTACAGCGTGTTTGTACACTTGGTAACCACAAGTAAAACGCGTATTGCTTCGTGAGATAAAATTACTATTTATGAGAATACGTAGCGCTGCAGGACGTTGCGGCTGTAATGTGCGCTTGGCTTTAATGATCAAACTGCGTCCTTTATGAATGCTTTTGGGTGGAGCGTTCCCCCCGGTCCGCCCGCTCCCGACCCAGGCACCGCCCTGCTTCCACTAGTTGAGGACGCGTCATTGGCATCATATATTTCTATTTCCTTGTTGTATATACAAAGCGCAGTAGAAATAATCCCTACACCAATAGTGGTGATCACCAATAGGGAGATTTATACTGGCAAAACAGTCGATACATTTAAAAAAAATATATTATATCCTTTTTGTTAATGGTCTATGTGTGTTTTCATAAAAAAGTGTTATGTTTCCCAGCTGGAGGCGGAGTCCCGGCCCACAGCGATGGGTCCGCCGCCCACGTCGCACTTCCACGTGCTGTCCGACACGCCGTCCGGCCTGCAGCCGCTCGTCACGCGGCCCACGCAGCCGCGACCGGGTAAGCAGCAACACTTATTTTGACACAATAGGGTATTTGCCTTGATTTTCTTATGCATTTCTCAAAGCAAAAACAAAGATATGGCATAGAAAAAAAAATATTCCACAAAATGGCGAAGTTGCAAGCTTTTAAGTATATGCTAGACAGAGACAACACTGCTAGCAACTGTCGTCACAAAACAGAAACGCCATAGGTAACTTCAGCCTATTCAGTACAATAATGATCTTTTGCGTGACAGGGATGGAAGAATAGCTTTGAAAGCGTGCAACTTCTCCATTTTTCTCTTTGTTTTTTTTTTTGTAACATATTATTTCAAAAAGTATTTATTCATGTATATTTTTGATAGTCGTCAAATACCCTATTTCCCAAGACTCGGTATAGAATTACTATTACATAGAATCAGGATTCCTGAAAGTATTTTGTCTAAGAATAGTGTGTTTGTCCTTGGGTTATCTGTATCAATAATTATGAAGTACGAGAATAACGTGGATAAAGTACTGTTGTCAAGACATACCGAAAGCATTAAATGGCGTTCTTCAACTTTCAGCAAAAATACAGATCTAAAGTCATTATTAAATAGTTATTATTATTATCATCCAGGTAATACAGTAAGCAGGGACATAGGTTCAACACAGGATGAGACAACATGAGTTACCTAAAAAATATAATTCCTACAGATAGGTTACAAAGTATTGTTTGCCAGTGAACCCCTAACTAGACAGTTACTGTGTATCTTGGGGCTCGGGATACGATTTCCAGAGTAGAGACTGGTAAAGTGGAAATAAAATGACGTGTTAATATTGGCATTTGTTTTGTCTAGCGGAGAATGTACCAAAGGTGGAGCCAGGTCTACCCAACGGCGCCGAGGCGGGGGCCGGGGCCGCGCCGCCCGTGCCGCCCATCAAGCCCGAACCTTCGCTGGACCTTGTTACTGCGTCGGGACTCAAGCTCGACCAGGTAAGCTTATTTCCTTGACCGGTCAGAATATGACTCCTTTCACAGTTATCTTCACTTTGATTTTGTATCACTGTCAAAATCACAGTGATCTTTATTATCGTTACAATAAGGTTGCTACTGTGAACGGAATGTAGGTGGTCTTTTTGCGGCGTCTTCTCTGTGTGTACTGACCCTTAGTCCGTTTCATTCGTTCCGCTGCCTTTATTTATAGATACACAACAGGCTAGGCAGATGATGATGATTATACACAACCGTGATAAAATATATTTGTGAAGTGGTAAGCAATACACGTGACGCACACGTTGCCCCGCAGTACCGCGGCGGGCCGCGCGGGCGCGCCTGGACGGAGCAGGAGACGCTGCTGCTGCTGGAGGCGCTGGAGCTGCACCGCGACGACTGGAACCGCGTGGCCGCGCACGTGGGCACGCGCACGCAGGACGAGTGCATCCTGCACTTCCTGCGCCTGCCCATCGAGGAGCCCTATCTGCACGACGCGCAAGCTGGTACTGTACACTGTCTTTTTAATTTTTACGCCGACGAAGCCTAAGAAGGGTTATGATTTTAACAGGTTATGTTACTTTCGAATTTATAATATTAGTATGGATTTGTGTCGTCACAGGTGGTGTGCTAGGCCCACTGGCTTACCAACCGGTCCCGTTCAGCAAGACTGGCAACCCTGTCATGTCCACAGTTGCTTTCCTAGCGTCCGTAGTGGACCCGCGCATCGCGTCCAAGGCAACGCGCGCAGCTATGGAAGAGTTCGCTGCAATCAAGGTGAGATCATAATTTCAGCAACAATTTACCTTAGAGTGTTATTCTATGGGAAATAAGCTGACGGCCCACCAATAAGGGGTCACCGTCGTGTATGGCGTTGCAGCTTTGTTATCATCCTAGAGACAACGAAAGAAATAAATAAAAAATGGTTTATTGTCATAGAAACACGCTGAAATGTTTAATGACATGTACTTGTAATTACACCGCCCCCTTGTCCTTCAACCCGGAACGGCGCAGCGTTGCTTGTCGACAGAAATAAGTCTGGTGGTAGCATTTACCTGGACGATCTCCTTCACAGTGTGTTCTTCTACCAGAAAATCTATAATTTAAAAATATTACTAAAATTAGATTGTCAAAAATTAGTGTCTTAGTTGAACTCAAACTCAAAGTATTTATTTCAATTAAACCTTGTACAGGCACTTTTGAATTGTCAAAATTAAATAGTCTGTCAGTTAGTCAGAAAGTTGAAGCTAGTTGCCCATTCCAAAACGTAGATCTCTATGGAGAAGAACGGGCAATAAACTCCATGGACACTCTTTTAAATCAAGATATTACAAAATCCTGGGTACATTATTCTTGTTGCTTCTATATATAAGAACAATGTAAAAAAGACACAAATGAAGAAACAATTCAAGACACAAGATTAAAAATAAGCCTTGGCAGTTAAGAGATGACCAGTCTCAAACGACGGCGCCCGTTCATGAGCATGACTCGTGGATCAGCACCATCCAGCTCAACCATTTTGTAGGGGACCGAATGATCCAATACACGCGCCACGATCGGTGAGACATTTAAGTGAGCATGACACGTTCTCAACTGCCATGCTCTTTCAAGTCAACATCAAAAAATCTTAATAAACGGAAACATGGTTCATAAATTTACAAAATTAAAAAATTATACAAATCTACAGTTTGCAATTTATTTAAGAGGTAAATAGAATTTTATTACCTACCAAACAGGAAGAGATATTTAATATTGAAGTATTCAACAATTAAAACTTGATTGAATAAATTAAAAAAGTTATGTTTGTAATGTCAGAAACACTAAAAAAGAAAAAGGGAAGCACCTCTTCCAAATATTGAAATTACAAAGATAGTCTTACAATCTTCAGCAGCTCCAACAATACTTTCAAGTGTCAATCAATTAGTTGTGGTTGTGGAGCAGGACCAGCATTGAGCCAGGCAGGATATAATCCTCTAACTTATAATATGCCTGACTGCATAGTGTGCGTTTTATACAAAACTTGAATTTTGTCTCTTTCAGTTGAAGAATGTGGGGAGGTATTTTATTATAACATTTTAAACAGTACCCCATAAAAGACGAATCTACTTTAGCCAGTCTGAAACCTGGTTGAACTAATAGGTCCCTATTTCTAGTACTATAATTATGTCTTTCACCTCTTTTACTAAAAAGATGTAAGTTTTTCCTTACATACATGATGTTTTCGTAGATATATTGACAAGGCACCGTCATGATGTTAATTTCCTTTAACAGTTCCCTTAGAGATTCGCGCCTGCGGAGATTATATATAGCTCTGATGGCTCTTTTCTGCAGAATATAAATAGAATCGATGTCTGCAGCCCGTCCCTAAAGTAAAATACCATAAGACATGATACTATGAAAGTAACTAAAATAGTCTAGTCGCGCGGTATCTACATCAGTAAATTGACGGATTTTTCTGACAGCATAAGCTGCTGAACTTAGCCGTCCTGCAAGCGATGTTAAATGAGGACCCCATTGTAGCCTTGAGTCGAGCGTGATCCCTAGGAAAACAGTTTTATCGACGAATTCTAGTTTCTCTTGATTCAATATTATCTCACAATCACTACCCTTGACATTTAGTAAAGAAAATCTTATGCACTTAGTTTTATTTCCATTTAATACGAAATTATTAGCAGTGAACCAATTTTGAACCTGCAGTACGGCATTATTTACGTCGTCAAAATTTGTAGCACGTCTATTTACCTTAAAAATTAAGGAAGTGTCATCAGCAAATAACACCATTTGTGGTTGATTTTTTAATAAATGGAGTAGATAATTAATATACACTAAAAAGAGGAAAGGGCCTAATATTGAGCCTTGCGGCACACCAATTTTTACTATTAAACCAAGTGAATTTACACCATTTATTTGAACTTGTTGTTGCCTATCATTTAAATAAGAATAACTAAACCTTAAAAATTAAGGAAGTGTCATCAGCAAATAACACCATTTGTGGTTGTTTTTTTAATAAATGGAGTAGATAATTAATATACACTAAAAAGACGAAAGGACCTAATATTGAGCCTTGTGGCACACCAATTTTTACTATTAAACCAATTGAATTGACACCATTTATTTGAACTTGTTGTTGCCTATCATTTAAATAAGAATAACTAAACTGAGCGCAAGTTTTCCAAGTCCGTAATGCTCAAGTTTCAAAAGCAAGGTTTCGTGATCGACGCAATCAAATGCCTTGGAGAGGTCACAAAAGATTCCTATAGCGTCTTGGGCCTCTTCCCACGCGGTAAAAATGTGTTTTAATAAAGTTACACCGGCGTCGGTCGTACAACGCCCTTTGGTGAAACCATACTGTTGATCGTGGAACTTTCACTCGATTAGTCAGTTGTGTTAGTTTCCTGTATGTGTGTCGCGTGGCCCGCAGGACGAGGTGCCCGCGGCCATGATGGAGGCGCACGTGAAGGCGGCGGGCGCGCACGGCCCGGCCGCCGCGCTGGCCGCCACCGGCATCGCCGGCACCGCGCCCGAGCTGCAGCCCAGCGGTACCCGACCTTGCTCATGTAGTCCCATCTTCCCCTTAGTTAAAGTCTTCCAGTAAAGGCTCAAAACAGTGAAAACATCGTGAGGAAACCGGCCTGTCCTAGAACCAAAAATTCGAAGACATGTCACGTCTACCAACCCGCACTGGGCCCGCGTGGTCGATTACAGCCCGCTCCTCTCGAAGAGAGTAGGCCTGTATCCCTGCAGTGGCTGATTATGCAGTAAAGACTGGTGCAAATTGGGGCTGGCACCACAAAGCAGCGCGTTGCAAAAGTCCTCCTTTTCTATGAGTCAACGCGAGCCGCACCACACTTTTTGTATGAAAATGCGTTGCGCTGCGGCCCATTGCTGCTATAATGTACGCTTGGCTTAAAACGTAAACGTTCATACTTTGCTTGTCTCACTTACTTTGCATTACTCTTCCTGATTCTTCGACTTCTTAGAATAGATATTGAATTTTGTTTTTCATTTAATGCCATTTCTCATAATATCTTACTGAGAAAAATGTCCTTATTTAGGACAACTAATAGTAAGACTATTACAAAGCGGATTAAATACACTAAATTCTTTTAAACATACAGCTGAACCCAAAAAAGAGGGCTCATCAGATATCAAGGCAGAACCCATGGAAGTGGAAGAGAGCGAGCCCAAGGTCAAGGACGAGCCGCAGGACGCGCCCGCTGTCCCCGAGACGGATAAGGAACCCAAGGAGGAACCTGCAGCTCAACCCGGTAAGCAAACATACACACCGTCATTATTCTCTTGTCCTAATCCCAATTTATTTAGGGTCGGCTCAACATGTCTTTATCTTCCATACTTCTCTGTGAGGCGTCATCTCGGTAGTCACCCCCTTTCTAGGACTATCATCTTTCACACATTCCATCCATCGTTTCTTTGGTCTTCTCCCATACACGCTATTAAAGAAAGAAGAAAACATCACACCACACTACATCACATCACTATTATGCCTTTTTATCAAAACTTCTTTGGATATATAGTATATACTTTATCAGATAATTACGTGGTTTCTTCGTTAAATCCTATTATTGTTTTGGGTACTTTATTTTACCACCGTTTTAAATTTTAAGTACTTCCGCTAAAACTCTTTTAGGCCTGGCTTCAATCGGCTTCGGCTTTGATTGAAGCCGGGCCTATTTCTGGTTTTCATTTTGAAATGACTAAAACATGTATCAACTTTTCTTATCTCAAATCTATTAGCTTAGGATAACCACGCGGGCAGATAAAGTTATAGATTAACTTTTAACACCTTATTTTATAAATACAGAAAAAACTGAACCCCCAACGACGGTAGACGCGAAGCTGCAATCCGCAGCCGCTGCAGCGCTCGCCGCGGCCGCTGTCAAAGCGAAGCACCTCGCCGGCGTCGAGGAAAGAAAGATCAAGTCTCTGGTCGCGCTGCTAGTGGAAACACAGATGAAGAAGTTAGAGATCAAGCTGCGGCACTTCGAGGAGTTGGAAGCCACCATGGAGAGGGAACGAGAAGGTAATTTAGTTCAAAATTGTAGACAAGAAGGTGTAGATAATGTATATGCGGTGCTACTACAGGTTTTCATGACTGTCGTCATTTTTATTAAGACCTAATAATGAATATTTATGTTCGCGTGTCCTAGGACTGGAGTACCAGCGTCAGCAGTTGATTCAGGAGCGACAACAGTTCCACCTGGAACAGCTGAAGGCCGCAGAGTTCCGCGCAAGGCACCAAGCGCATCAGAGGTACGCGAATTGTGTAAAGCCGTAGATACCCTTATTACTCTTGCTTACGTCTTGCTGCATAGATGTTTTGAAATTATCACTGAATTTTTAAAATAATCCAACATTTAGGCAACAAGATGTATGCAAGTTCAAAAATATGTTAATATCTCGGAAAAGTGACGCTTTACGGGGTTTGGTCCTAATATGTTTTCTGTGTGCATTGATGTCGGCTATCGATTCATAAAGGTTTTAAGAGGCCGCCATTTTGAAAAAAAAAAAACAAAACAGTGGACAGGTAGGTATGCAGGCTCCATAAAAAAACTTCAATTCCCTTTCTGTATCTTTCACTAATAAGGGTGTGTTCTTGTCTCATTTTTATTATTATTACTTAGTGACTTTTCTATTGCTACACTCTGTGTACGTATAGAGTTGTGACATGCACGCAAGTTAATTAAATGCGAGGCCTGAGAAAAAAATGCTGAAATATAGTAACATGACTTATCTTTCTTCATTCGAAAATCTTTAGACAGTCGTCAGTTGCCAAAGTATGACAACCGATCTTGCCAAACTCGTGTTACCTATTATCTGGGTTGCTACGAATTTAGCAGCAGTCACGTGGCATCTGGTAAGCAAATGTCAACTCCATACAATTTGGTTTTTCCGTTGGCGTTAACGCTTTCAGAAAAGGGATTTTGTCTAGGCCCCCTTGTCAGATAGACAGTCGCTCCGTCGTCGACTACGTTTAAATACGGTCCCTCGGCCTATCGCCTCTATGTCGGTTTTATCGTATTCGCCGCACAACAAAGCTATTGTTTACCACTATTTGGGCCGCAATGTTTACAAATAAAAGCGTTTGTGTGACCGCGTTATTTGTGAGTAGATTGTAAGCGAGGTTGTTGGGAACTAAAATGTTAATTTTGATTTCAAAATTGGGGTTCTAGAAATGACTTAGGTATTTACTTTTTCTGGGTTCATTAATTTGATTTTCTTTTAATAGTAGTGTGTCCGGTACTTTACGAAAATGGGAAACTTAAGTAATAGGTATTTATAGCAACACTAGCAGCGCCCCGCGGTTTCACCCGCATAAGTGTCGATCCCGTGGGAATATCGGGATAAAACTATCCTATGTCCTTCCCCGGGATGCAATCTATCTCTCTGCCAAATTTTAACGAAATCTGTTTAGTGGTTTAGGCGTGAAAATGTAACATACAGACAGACAGACAACATAGTTACTTTCGAATTTATTATATTAGTATGGATAAGGATCTTTTGGCATTTGAATGACACTTTCAGGGGGGTTATAGGTAAACATTTGTGAAATTGTCACAGACATTTGATTGTATTGACAAAACAAGACGGCGGCGTTAGTTCCGATTCTTACCACGCGCCAGGAGAACCTTGTAGCCTTATATAGCAATGATTGTACCACAGATATTACTACAGTAGCAATACATGAACCTGATATATGAAATTATTTGTATCTCTTGTACGGATTCAATGTGTATCGTATGTATATCGTCGTAAACGCTACTCTACAACCTACATTATAAGATGGTGTTGTTAACTGTGGGTATGTCGTGCGCAGGCTGCAGGCGGAGAGCGGCACAGGCGCGGGCGCGGGCGCGGGAGCGGGCGCGGGCGCGGGTGCGAGCGCGGCGCCGGGCGCGGTCGCGGCCGAGCCGCCGCCCGAGCCCACGCCGCCGCCCATCGCCTAGTCGACAAGGGGACACAGCACGCTAGCCTGAATTCAGGGTCTCAGATAATTAAAAAGTTTTGGAGAAACAAACTCAATTTCGTACATGATAAAGTTCAAATTCCATTGCAACTGAATTTTTTAAGGACCTTTTTTTTACCTATAATAATTGTAGTTGGTATTTAACTGTTTTAAAACTTAAACTACATAACACAAAAGTAGATAGTCGAGCAAGTTATCTAAGATTCTGAATTCAATTAAAGTGCAGACCCACTGGTCAACTACCGACGTTTCGATATAAAATAGTTATAAGAAAATATTATTATAAGTTTAGACTTTCAAGTTATTATTGATATGAAATAAGATATTTGTGAACGAGTGATCTGTGCGAACGACGAGTGCGGTGTAAAATTGATTCGATTGAGTATTCTTAATCGTATAATTGTAAGTGTTCGTCTTTATGGGTCGCCGCTATGCATAGCGCGACGTTTCAAATAAAAGGTGTCGAGTCGAATGGTATTGTTTCACTCGGCGCTGTCATTTTGTCCTGCGTTATCGACCCGCTAACTGTTTACGTTCACTTTTATTTGTCCGCAAAAAACCCTTTATCGCATCATTTTTATTGCTTTGACATGTTTTGGAAACATTTGATTCACAGTTGTACAGAAAACAATCCCTGGTGCACTACTGCACGGGAGTACCGTAAATAATTTTATTTTAATTTAAATATTAAGATTTAAAATAAATAATGTTTTTGATAATTTCCTTGGTTTCTATAATTTATTATTCGTTTGCTTCGGATACCCAAGAAACAGCCCAGGAAACACAATCATTTTATAAAATTTCAATGGTAAGTACTTGTCATGCCTGTTCATTCGGCGATATAATATACATAAAGTAATTAAGTGTACAGCGAATTATCTGTGCAACCGTTTCTCATAGACATTTCTTAATTCAATTAATCTTATTTTGCAATCGAGGATATTTCAAAGCCATGAGTTTTGATCGTTTCAATAATCTGCACGAAGGTTACTGAAAAATGGAATAAAATAAAACTGATAAAATCTATTTCACACACATTTATATCATTTTGATTTTTGTCTTAAACCCCCGCGGCAGTCGCTAAAAATTCATTTGAATTTACACATGATTTACTTACATATTGTGCAAGTGTAAAACTCAATATTGTGATTGACGCTTTGCCATGGACATATTGGACATAGTTTCACAGTTTCACATCCGTCATCATCATCATCAACATGGCAGCAATGGTCCACCCACTGCTGACTATAGGTCATCTATAGTTTCACTTCAATGAGTCAACTCAGCCTATCGTAGTCCACTGCTGGACATAGGCCTCTCCCAGGCTGCGCCACAATACCCTGTCCTCCGGCCGCTTCCAGTCCTTTAGTTTCACATATTGACAGTTAATTGTAATCACCAAACGTTTTATAACTGAAATAATTATGTTATCAATCCGCTTTTGTCACAACGTGAGACCTCTCGGTATAGTGTCACAAATAACTCGACAGCGAGAAATTATGGTCATTAATCGCTTATTCACCGTTACGCTAATGAGACTTAATTGATTTTCTATTGTAATGAGCCGCTAGCGGCCCGCGACCGGACGGAGCGATTAATCATTACTAAAATTTTAATACTGTTTATATCATCATAATTTCAGCCGAAAGACGTCCACTGCTGGGCATAGGCCTCCCCCTAACTGTGTTTATATACTACTATAAAATTAATAATGTCGAATAGAGCGCGAATCGCTCAACCATCAAGGCGTTGGATTTTAAAGCTCTGGCTGTAGGTGTTGGGCGCGTACTTTTACTAAATAAATTAATAAGTATACAACCATTAGGTATCGTCGCATGACAATCCAGGTACCCCCGCGTTGTTCACGCAAGGATCGAGTCCAGTGTGGGACCCCGAGCTGCAGAGTCTGTACTTTGTAGACGTCAAAGAGAACAACGTGCATCGACTCGACTATGTGTCCGGGAAGATTTATACTAAGCATATAAGTAAGTATCTATCAGAAGTTATTAGTAACAAACTTAATAATTAAGACTTTTCTGCCGCGGCAAGTCGGCATCGAGACATACAAAGCGGTCTGAAAACGTCAACATGCAAACTTCTCCAATTTTTGCAAATTAATTGATGATCACAGTATCCTAATTATCTATGTTATTAACGTAACGTAATGAGAATTTTACCGTTAGTCACAGAATGTCAGGAAGTGGCTTGTTATTTTGCCAGAAACTACCCTAGTGAAAATATGAAAACTGAGTATCAAATAACATGAACCGAAGACAGCTGGGCTGGACTAATTAGTTCCATCAGCTGTTGTTGGGACCTAGAATTTGCCGCAAGTAATACGGGCTGGTTTCCGCAACTCCACGTCAATGCGCGTGTTTTTGCCGCTGGTAACATCATCATTATTATTGTTCCAGACCACGGCGAAGTGAACGTAGTAGCACTGGTGTCGGGTTCCCACCGGCTACTAATTGCCTGTCGCTCGTCGCTGTACCTACTAGACTGGAACATCGCAGGAGACGCGGCCATGCGACTACTGACCACCGTGGACGTCGGCCTACCCGACAATGTCATCAACGACGGGAAGCCTGACGCTGAAGGACGATTTTGGGCAGGTATAACTTGCTACTGATAAATTCAAACTGTGATTGTTATAATCAAACAAATGGGTTTTTCCTCTGAAGGCACCATTTACACGGCTGAATACTAATTTTCTGTTAGTGAGGGATACCTATGATATATTTTCACTGAGAAATACCTTGGCATTGGCATAAGTGTGTCTGCACAAAGTTCCAAATCTTTCGAATTTAAGTACTGATATGCAACCACTACCTGTCCAATACTAGGTTTTGCAGCTTGATTTAGTCATACATAAACGGACGCCTTTTTCCCATGGGGTAGGCAGAAACTATAGAAGGCCACTTGCTACGATCCTTACCTACTTACTCCTTTGGCTTCGTTTACGTTCATATAACCGGCGTGCGTGTATACGCCGGTTGCGAGTACCTACTACGCACCTGACCTTTCTGAAGAACATCACCAATAAGGTCATAATGATTTTGTCGATGACTAGTATTTCAGCCACAACCCCTACTAACTTAAAACTTCACCCACCAACAGGAACAAAAGGCCCTCAAACAGGCGACGACGTGGTCCCCGACAAGGCGACGTTCTACAGCGTGGAACAAGAGTGCTTCACGCGCCCGCGCATACAGCTGCGCCCCGTGACCAGCTCCAGCGGCATCGCCTGGTCGATCAACAACACAGTCTTGTACTATATCGACTCCGCCACGCAAAAGATCGAAGCGTTCGACTTTGATCTACAGAGAGGAGATTTGAGTACGTATTTTCTTGTTACGTTTTCATCCACTCTAATACTCTATTCCGTGTTTTCATCGTTAAATCGGATTTTCGCGACGCAGTTTGTCGATGCAGCTCTTGGGTGGCCTATACAACTTAACGGGCCATCATCATGCGTCATGTTTACCGCAAATAACCGTATTTTCTTTCTTTCTTCTTTTTCTTTTATCCTTTTCCCAGTGTGAGAGAGCGACAGAGCCATGCTTTTTACAACAGAACCATAAAGAACCATGCTTCATAATACGGCCCTGTATTTCGTTAAGCATGGACTGTGCTCTATAGAATCAGCATTTGACGCAAATGACTGATTTCTAAAAAACTCTTATCATTTGTAATTTCATTTCGTTTCATTTCACCTTTACATGTTACACGGTAATTTGATTACATTATGACCAATTGTTAAACTTATCTGTCTTAGCTAAAGGGATAGTCCCAGATTAATGTAAGTGAAAATGACAGTGATGAAGATCTACTGTTGTATTCAAAACTAACAAGGTTTCAAATACAGCTGTTTTTAATCCATTTACATGCAAGATCACACACACACATCATCTATTAGGACATCTATTAGTGGAAACGGCAATAAATTCACACAATGTTGTTATTTAGACAGCTGCAAACTACATTGTAATAGATAGCTATTTATACCGATATATTACTTACTAAACTGGTATGATTATGTTAACAGCTGCTCGAAGGACGGTGATAGACATATCAACGCTGGGGTACGAAGACGCGGTACCTGACGGTATGGCTATAGACAATCGGGGCAACCTGTGGGTAGCGCTCATGTATGGAAGCACTGTAAGTATAGCAGATATTATACCATAACAACACACCTGTTTTTCCCGAAGAGGTAGGCAGTGTTCACCCACATTTTGTCAATTAGATTCAAGTCCCATTTAATAGGGGCGGGGCCTATTGCGGGCACAAATCTTTGAAGACTCCGGGCTGCTACTGACAATGAAAGAAGCAATAGGAAGTGGTGAAGGGCGGGCGTTTTGGGGGACTGTCTTTTGTAATTTTGACGGTCGAAAAGTGCTGATTCTAAGCCTAGTTTGAATAAATGACTTTTGATTGATGGAATGCCTAAATGGGAAATCTATCAACACTGCCGGACCCTTGAATGGAACTGAGAAACCTACTCCGATTAGTCGCGCTTACGACCACTAGATTGGAACAAGCACTTCATCCTAATTTTTTGTACATTCACAGGTATTACACATAGACCCCGACACGCGACAGGTAGTATTCAGTTACAGGCTGCCAGTGTCCCGAGTGACGTCAGTGTGCTGGGGCGGGCCCAACCTCGACGAGTTGTTCGTGACGACGTCGCACGACACACTCGACGCCGCGCTGGAGCCGCTAAGTGGCGCTATCTTCACGATACGAGGCACCGGCAGTAGAGGCGTCGAGCCGCATATGTTTAGATTCGATAAAGCGGATTTTTACTGATCAAATTGTAATTTAATTTAATTAAGGTTCAATAAAGTAGTATTTTGTTAAGGTTTGTTTTTTTAATCCTATGGTGGACCATAATACTTCCATGTGGAAGACAAAGTTAGTATTTGTCTGTTACCTTTTCACGCCTAAACCGATCGTTATGAAATTTGACATATTTATAGGTAGCCTGGGACCTGGAAAAGGACATAGGCTTATTTTCATCGTGGATCGCAGACAAAGTGGTGGGTAACAGCTTATACATCTATAATTATTATTACAATTACATCACAGTCATCTGGTAAACTGAAAGGATAGCTCATGGCCGAGTCGGTTGACATTAAACCTTGCTCTTTGTAACATGAGAATAACCGTCGAAAGTACAAAGGACTCACAAAAAATATAATTACTATGAAGTTTGCAAAGAGAAAAATCTGAAATTATCCTATGTGATAGAAGTATAAGTAAAGATTACAGGAAAAATAAATCGAAGTCTTTAAACAGCACACTTTTTCAGAAATCATCGACAAAAATTTTACATAAAACTGCAATATTCTACACAAGAGTGCAGTGTTAAAATTCTCCGACGAATATAGGCCTCCCCGATGAAAAATTAAAAACATGATGGAACCCTCGGTGCGCGAGTCCGACTCGCTCTTGACCGGTTTTTTTTAAACTAGTTTTTTTTTTGTTTTTTTTTAAAAAAACGTTGCCCCACACTAGGAATTTTTCCTGTATTGTGGGTGCGTTTACAAACATTTAAATTCACATACACAAACAGCCAGACCCGGAACAACTACTTGTAGGTCATACAAATATTTGTTCCGTGCGGGAATCGAACCCGCGACACGCAGCGCAGCAGTCAATCGCTTAACCACTGCGCCAACCGTGCCGTGCCGTGCTACGTAGGCAATCAATAGTACCTACATACACATGTGAATTTGAACGCTAATTAAAACTAATGCTGTCCTGCATGCTTTAATTACCTATGAGTAAATTAACTAAACGTGGAGCGTACCGAGGTGTTAGCTGAAGGTGAAAGCCATTCTAAGACCTGCAAGCAAATAGTGAATATCGTCATGTATTCGTCACAGTGGTTTGTTGCTGCTATTTATAGTTTATATTGCATCAAACCTGCTGCTTTATTTGATGTAAGTGTGTCTATGAAGTTTATTCATAAACGTTGCTTAAAGTTAAGAGACGTTTAAACGTCAAAATGTATGGCTAAAGATTCGCTAATCATTACTTAACTTTAAGTAACGTTTATAAATAAAGGGGTGTAGGTTTAGTAAGTAGCACCTCATTCCCAAATGAAGGACAGCTAGGCATTAGTGTTGGTCAAACTGGTCATCTAGGCGCCACCCAGCTGAAAAGAAAGGGATCGTTGTCATCAAATTAAGGCCTACGCAGACCGGGACGGCATGGCAAGGGGATTTTGCAGTCAGTCAGCGCACACTAGCCGCTTAGATACCGCGGCATTCCAGCGGCTTCTCCGCTTCTCAAGTCCCGCCGCCTCACCCCGCGGTATGTTGTGACATATACCTACACGAGCGCCGGAGTCCTTGGCATAGGTACCGTTGCCTACCGCAGGACGCCACGGCATCCCGCCGCGGGAGCCCGTGGCGCCTCTTTCAATGCCATGCAATGAAATCCCTTTCGATCCCATCATTTTAAAGCATAGCAATTTATGTCGTATTTCTATATCGATACGTTTGAATGTCCATTAGTAAAAATTTAAATCCCTTGCCATGCCGTCCCGGTCTGCGTAGGCCTTTAGGTTTTCATGTTTAACCATCCTCTAGGGTCAGCTACACTAACCTCGTCTACCTTGGAGCTGCAGGTACAGTCAGCAACAAAAGTACTCGATTAACACTTCAGTTTTTTAAATCTTAATTATCGAGCAAAATATTTAATTAAAATCGTTAATTTAAACGTGACAGTGCTATAGGAATTTTGATGCTGCCCGTACCTATTTAACAAAGACAGTAAACTATTATAAATAATATTTCCGTCCAGGTAAAATACTTATTATCAGACAACTACGACATTTTCGAGTACACGAACCTGACGTTCACTCACGGCGAGAGTCCGGTGTGGGACCATGTCAGCGGGACGCTGTACTGGGTGGATGTACTCAACCAGGACGTGCATGCGCTTCACTATGCCACAAAGAAGCATAAAGTTAAACATATCAGTAAGTACCTGAAGATAAGAAAGTTTGGGACGCAGTGGTTCAAGAAGCAACCTACATTAGATCGTTTTCTAGTTTTCTAAAACTGCCGCAGCCGCCATCTTGGATTTTCATTTTGACCTCGCTATCGGCTCTATCACGCTCGAAAACCATGAAAACTATTTCTCTAAAGTCTCATGGAGGGGAAACAACGCTTTTTCGTTACGTGACGATTTCTACAAGTCAACTGCTCCTCCGCAAGCCGCGTGAAAGAACTTCGTTTCGAAATATGAACATAGGTACTACTACTCTCTTCCAGATTATGGTGAAGTGAATATAGTGATACCAGTTCAAAACAGCAGTCGTCTCCTAATGGGTGTCAGGAATGAGCTGTTCCTGATGGACTGGACCAAGCCCGGGGACACTGCCCTAAGGTTCGTCGCAGCTTTCGACCAGGGTCTGCCCGACAATATACTTAACGAAGGGAAGGTGGACGCGTTGGGCCGGTTTTGGGGAGGTAACTAGTCTAAAACTGTTTCTGTCAGCCGCGAAAAATAGGTTGAGCTATCTGATTCTCAAACAGTCACGTAGGTACCTACCTACAGTCAACAAAAGTGATACCCAAGTAGATAACCAGTCAGCTAACATTGTCGCTCCTCTGTAAAAAACCGGCCAAGTGCATGTCGGAGCACGCACAATGAAGGGTTCCTTAGTTGGAATCAATTAAAATGAATTTAATTAAAATGAATTCAAAAAAAAAAATCAAACCAAGATCAAACTCAACATTGTAGTTGAAAAACATGTTCTCCCATACATTCCAACCAAAAATGTAAGTTTGTACCTACGCACAATATTGAGAGATTTACCATGTTGTTTTAAGACCACAGACTTCCTATAGATTTTCCTGTAATCTATAGGTATAGAATTATTATCTTTATTTTCTTCAAAATTTTAGGCTCAGTACTTTCGGAGATAAGGAAGGTCAAAGGAATGGTAAATTTTCGTCTATAACTTTAATACTTAGATACTTTAAAATGATGAATAAAATATATTTGAGATCCTCACAGTAAGCCCTTTCATTTGATATGTCACACGGTACAGATAGTGAAACTTTTTTTAAATTTTCTATTTGCCCCCGACAAATGACCCTCATAATCAAAATTACGTTACACGTCTGTAGTGTTTGGGTCACAGAGATTCACATGTGTACCGAATTTAACTTGATCGGTCTATTAGATTCGGAGCAAATTGGCTGTAACTGACGGACGGACAGACGAGTGCATCCTATAAGGGTTCCGTTTTTTCCTTTTGAGGTACGGAACCCTAAAAATTATCATGCACAAAATTACGATAAAAAGGTACACACACAAAGGTACGTAGGTACGATATACCTACCTATAGCCAACCTATTGAAAAGATAGTTACTGTTTTTGTTGACAGTACGACGTAATTCGTCTTTTTAGGTAAGACTACTTCCCAAAAAAAATTTACTGTTTGTAAAAATAAAAACCGTGGTGACCGTATACCAGAGCAGACGTGTATTTGATCCTTACGAAACTTATTCAATTAGTGTGCTTCTAATCTAGTACATAAATTAAAGTAAATAATGCCTATTGTGGTGTGAACTGTATGCAGTGATTTGTGACTTTAAAAAAATACGTGAATGTGACAGTGCGCCGAGCAGCGAGCGGGGCGACGTGCTTCACCTCCGTGCGACGAGAGCGGTAGCTATTTTTTGACTCGCTCGCACAGTGACTCGGCGTGCGGCTGACGTACTTTACGAAAATATTAGCGATTTGCGTTAGAAAAATTGAGCGTGCATTCGCCGTCGGTGTAGGCTAGCGACTGACACCTGTGACCGAGCGAAAGCGTATGGCCGGTAGGAGGGTTGCGCACGCGCACGCTGGGCGTTTATTGACACGATTGTGTTTTAAGTCGTGAATGAAATATCTAGTTAAGACACAATGAGTGTAACGCAATCTCCACCTGAAACTCCTGCAACATTAGGGCCTTTGCCGAAATGCTCTGCGGCCACAGCATATGTTACTGGAGCTGGCTCGCAACCCGACTTATCTAAATTAAGCGAGGAACTTAGCGAGGCACAAGTAACTTACCGTAAGCGTAGACACCCGTTTGAACGTGAATGCTTATGCTCGGAAGATATAAAACAAATGAGAAATGACCTATCGCGCGTCTCATCCCTGTTGGAAAAATATATTGTTTCCAACACGGAAATGATAAGTCAAATGAGCGCGAGTATCACCGAGGTCAAAAGTGAGATGGCCAGTTTAAGGGCCTCGAACGAACAAACAAAAAACCTTATCACCTCAAATGTAGCAGATATTAGTTCACAAATACAAGACATCAAATCCACCGCATTAAAAATTACCTCCGAACATGGCAATATAAAAACCCAGTTAACTCAGGTAGAATTAAAAATATCAAACACTGAAGATAAAATAGAGAAGCTTGAAAACCACCTTAGTGAGTCGAAATTGAGCCCTGTAACCACCGAAACCCAAATGAATCAATTATGTGTAAATGAACAAATAATACGCGAAGTTCATGAGCGCAAAAGGAGAGAAAATAATATCATTATAGCAGGCATACCAGAGCAGAATGCGCAAAGCAGCCAAGAGAGAATTCTCAAAGATGAGTCTGCCGTGTTAGATATTATCTCGAAAATAAGCGACAGCAAACCGATTAAAATCTATCGTATCGGCAAGTACAGTGCCGGTAAAACACGTAGGATTAAAGTTTGCTTTAATAATCCTGATTCGGCAATGTTACTGCTTCGCAATAGAGAAAAAATACCGGATAACATTAAAATTTTCTCTGACCAAACACCAGCGCAGCAAAAGTATTTCCAAGCCGTAAAAAATGAACTAGCACGCCGAACAAACGAAGGAGAAACAGAGTTAACTATAAAATACGTAAATGGAATACCGACTATTGTACAACCTTCAAAAAACTGCAAAGAACAATAATAAACGATACCCTACCTAATATAACAACTTACCAGATAGTAGACGATTATCGACAACTAAATACAAATAAATCACGCCTCTCATTTCTCTATTTGAATGCACGAAGTATACGAAAGAAAGGAAAACTAGACGAACTAAAATGTATTTTAAAATCAATACCTACAACTGTGCACATAATTTTGCTAACAGAAACTTGGATACAGAATGAAAATCAAACTTTACAGCTACAGATAGTTAACTATACGCACTACTATAACTACAGAACAGACAGTAGAGGAGGAGGAGTATCAGCATACATACACAACGACCTAAAGCATAACCTTATCGAATCAACATACCAAGATGGAAATAACTACCTTTGGGTACAAATTGAGAAATTTGCTCTGGATGTGGGTGTGGTCTACAACCCTGGTAATACGAACCTTGAAAGATTTTTAGATTTATATGAATCACAGCTACAGCAGCGGAGAAGAGCGATTGTATTTGGAGATTTTAACATAGACCTTTTGACAAAAAATAAAATTCTAAAAAAATACAAACAAAGGATAAATGAAACCGGATATAAAATACTCAATAAAATCAATAAAACCTACTGTACAAGAGACTCACAAACAAAACAGTCAATTCTGGACCACGTCTCCACAAATTTAAAAAGAGAACATTATAAAATCGCTATAATCAACTCATCTATGTCGGATCACAAGCAAATTTATTTACAAATAAACAAATGGAAACCTCCTTCAAAAATACGCTTAAATTATGAAACAATAGATTACGAGAAGCTGTGTACGACGATAGAATCACAAGGCCTCGAAGACGTGACAAGTACTTATATAGCACTAGAATCAAAAATAAAACAGTATGTAGAAGACAGCAAAGTAAAGAGAACTAAAGTTTTGAACCCACCCCGTGAAGATTGGATTAACAATGAAATAATTACTGGAATTAGCCAAAGAAACCACCTATGGATACAACACAAGAATAACCTAGAAAATAAGAAATTAGAAGATAACTATAAAGAAATGAGAGATAAAATTGCAAGATTAATCCATGCTACAAAGAATTCATACTACTACAAACTATTTACAAATTGTATAAATAATCCTAAAAAAATGTGGTCGCTTATAAATACCTTAGCTAACAACAAAATCATACAGAGTAGTGCTCCTTCAAAACTTTTAGTTGATGATAATTGTATCTCTGATGTAAAAGAAATTTGTGATGTCTTTAATAAATACTTCTCAACAATAGGATCAATACTTGCAAATAAAATACCTAGAGAATATCATAACAGCTCAAATAACCCTATTTTTAAGTCAAAGAAAAAATACAATCATGAACTTACGACATTAGACCCATGTAATTCAAATGAAATTATCAAAATTATTAAAGATCTTGACTCGAACACTAGTAGTGGTATAGACAAAATTAGCACAAAAGTCATAAAAAGTTTGCAAAATTTAATCTCAGACGGTTTAGCCAGATGTTTTAATAAATTAATGATCGATGGTGAGTTTCCTGACTCTCTAAAGATCGCAAAGGTAACACCGATCTACAAATCGGGACCAAAAACCGATCCAGGGAACTACCGTCCGATCTCTGTGTTACCCATATTGTCAAAAAATTTAGAGAAAATACTGCACAGTCGTCTTCTTAAATATCTTGACTCATTTAACCTAATATCTGATCGTCAGTATGGTTTTAGAGCTAAAAACAACACAACTGCAGCTACTATTGATATAACAACAAAAATAAAAGAAAACATCGATAAAAAACAGTATGTGCTGGGTGTCTTCATTGATTTGAAAAAAGCCTTTGATACCGTAAGCCACCAACTACTATTAGAAAAACTAGAAAACATAGGTATTAAAGGCAACGTATTTAACATGCTAAAATCCTATCTGACTAATAGATTTCAGATAGTTAAAATAGATAGTTTTGAGAGTAGTACATTGCCGATCACTTACGGAGTCCCGCAAGGGTCTATATTGGGGCCGCTATTGTTCTTGATTTATATAAATAGCATCACAGAACTAAATCTACATGGTCATATAACTTTATATGCAGATGATACGTGCTTATTTTATTTCGGAGCCAACATGCACGACATTATTTCAAAAGCCCAAGAAGATCTCAATGTCCTTTTCGAGTGGTTCAAATGTAATTTACTAACCATAAATATTTCTAAAACTTGTTACGTTGTCTTTAGAGCTAAAAATAAAAAAATTCCACAGTACGACACACTAATAATTGATAACATCCCACTAGATGAAAAAACCTGCGAAAAGTATCTTGGTTTGAGAATAGATCATCACTTAACATGGCACAAGCAAATCGATCATATTAAAAATAAACTATCAGCACTTACAGGATCACTTCATAGTATAAACCAGTGCATGCCTAGAAAGGTACGTTATACTATTTACAATTCTCTTATTAAGTCGCATTTGTTATATCTCATAGAAATTTGGGGAAGTGCCGGAAAAACGAAGTTGCAAGAATTACAAAGAGTACAAAATAAGGTCATAAAGATATTGTTTCGCTATCCATATCTAACATCAACCTGTAAAATCTATAAAGAAACAAAACTAATGAATATCAAACAACTCTACACATATAATACTTGCGTTCTGATTAGAAAAATTATAGACAAAACCATCCACACTAACCTATCATTTACTAAAAAATCTCAAATTACTAAACGCAGTCTTCGTCGACCAAGTCTACTTGTTTTGCCAAGAATACGCACTAATTACGCTAGAAAGAATATTACCTATGAGGGAGCACAGCTATTTAATAATCTACCCACTTACATAAAAAATGTCAGCTCTCTCAGCAGTTTTAGGTCTCGGCTATCCAAACACATAATTGAAAACTGCCTTGACTAAATTGAATGTTCTTTTAGAAACCTCCAATGTTCTTGAATGGCTGAGGGTTGAACTGCTGAGTGAGTATAAAATAATTATGTAATTATAATACTATACATATACTTTGGTGACGGTTACCTAAAATAAGTTTACCGAATGTATCTTGTCTGTTCTCATGTGAGTGGCGCTTTGTCTTTATGAGAATAAATGATTTAAACCTAAATTCTTCTTTTTCACACCGTAATAAGGCACAAAAGGCCGTCAGCACGGCAACCAGGTGGTGCACGACGAGGGAGCCCTATACAGCCTGGAGCCGCCTCACTTTGTGCCGCTAGTGCAACTGAAACCCGTTTCCATATCCAACGGGCTAGTGTGGTCCCTGAACAACACCATCCTGTACTACATAGACTCGCTCGCAAGGAAGATTGAAGCGTTCGATTTTGATTTGGAAAGAGGACACATAAGTATGACTATTACTTTCGGTATAAGGCTGCCGGTCCGTTGGAGCGGAAAAGTACAAACAAATAGGTACCAACAGAACTCGACTAAACGACGAAAACGACGTGAATTTTAGGGTTTATTTATAACATACATAATATAACGCCCTAAGCCGAGGTGCGTACCACACAGGGGGTGCCCTTAGCGTGTAGTCGCTTAAATTTAAAGTTTTTTCTTGGTCTTAATTTATTGAGGCACCCGACATGCGAGATGCCGTTTAAAAAAAATAAACCCGATTTCCCCGTACGGTTGGGTGGATTTATAAAACGTTGCTAAAAGTTAAGTAATGATAAAAATACATTTTTGACGTTTAAACGTCTCTTTTTATGAGCAACTTTCGTTTATAGAATTTTTTGCATTTGTATTTCATAGTTAAGCACGCCCCCGCCCCAACAAACAGGCAGCCTTCGAATATTGTTTTATCATTTCAACGTTTTATGACAATTACCATAACTATTTTAAGGCAAACGTCGCACAATCCTAGACATTGATGAGTACTGGGATGACGTCGTCATAGCAGATGGAATGACAATAGACGAAGACGGATTCATTTGGATCGCTCTCATGTTTCACGGCTGCGTAAGTAATAATTATAGTGCCAAGAGTATCGTAACTTTTGAAAACGAAATAGGTACCTATTTAGATTCGGCCAACTTATTTATCATAAAAAAGTAAATTGGAATCTCATAGCCAAATTTAAGTATTTTACGAAAAAAAAATTCAAATACTCAAATCTCAGTTGGTCTGATAGTTTTTTGATCTATAAGAAATAGGATCGATTGGCATCAAAAAAAAGTTTTAGTGAAAATTGCTTATTTTCTTGCCGACTGTACTTTTTTTTTCAAAATGTGTGAACGCAGATAAAATATTCTCAAAAAGTAATCTCCTAAGATATTCCTGTGGCTACAACGGTTAAGGTAGGTGTGTCCTACTGTCTCGTCTGAAAAATGCACCCTGTCGTTCTCCAACTCACTCCACAGATAGTACGCATCGACCCCGACGCTCGTCACATAGTAGACCGATACAAGTTACCTGTCACGCTCACCACCTCCCTGACATGGGGAGGCCCAAGGTTCGACGACCTCATCGTCACCACATCTCGAAGAAACATGCAAGTCGACCAACTGAAGCAACAACCACTCGCTGGTGCAATCTTTGTGCTACACAATATGAGAACGAAGGGAGTTCCGACTAATAAATTTGTTTTTAGTAATGCTGATGAATATTAAGGGGTTTATTTATAAACGATGATTAGTGACCTTCGATCAATAATAGTACTAGATGCCCGATAAGCGCTTCAAAAACGGCCCGAAAAATACGAGCACGAATACTTTTGTGCTCTTATTTCAAATTAGTATGGTCCAATCATAGCCAATGCTAAGACGTCAAAATGCCTCAGTGCGCGTTCAAAAGTTATGTAAATAACCACCGTAACCCGTAACACCAAGATTTTGGAAGGAATATCTTTTTTCGGTAAGTTTTTATCATTAAAATGTTTTTCATAAAATAGTAACACAATTAAATAGTAAATATAAATCAATAAGCAAATATTATGATTGATTGGCCAATGTTTGCGACAACGCGCCAACTATTCTAACAAACATTGAAGCATTAAAATGTAATTCCAAGAACTACGTCTAGTTCGAAATTCGAGTAAGTACAAAATTGTCAACAAAATGTTTTTAACCTTATTGCTTAGACGCTAAGTTTCATTTTAGAATAAATATTTTTGTACTTATTATAAAAATGACTTTATTTTCAAGTGACATTTTAAATTTATTGCTTCGATGACAGAAGGACTTAAATATTAATCATTTGCAATCGTAATTAAACTTTATGTTAGAGTGTTAAGGTTTTTATTAATCTGACGTTGTTAATATTATTCAACTTTTTTCTATAGTTCGTAGTAAGAAATATAAATGTTTATCTGTGTGCAAACGTGGCCACTTTAGCGACTTATTTTTGTTCCTAATCATTCATCTAGTACTATTATTGATCGAAGTTAGTGACGTTTAAACGTCAACAATGTTTGGTTAACTGGTCGCTATTCACTACTTAACTTTAAGCAACGTTTATGAATAAAGGGGTATGTGTTTAGGTTAATATAGTGATCATCATTTGTGTGAAACTACGCTACGAGTTTGCGATGGTACGGCAACCATGGTAGAAGATTGTCTCCCTAGGTGTCACTTAGATGTTATGCCTATTAGAACTCTGTTAATTTTTAAGAGGTGAACAACAAATTTTTCTTTTTTACTTTTCTTATATAGAATTAAAAATATTTGTTTACCAAGACTTTTTATTCTATTTTACTGAAAATTGTTTATTTCAAAAACTATACGAGCTCGTGGCTAAATAATAACAGCCGCACGGGTCAATCTTCAAGGTTAAGCAACGCTTGCCGAGGTCGGTCCGTGGATGGGTGACCATCTAATAAGTACATATAGAACCCCTCCATGCCTCGGAAAGTACATCAAGCCGATGGTCACGGCTGTCATTCGTAGATCATTGACAGTCGTTACGGGTAGACAGAATCCCGAAAGTCTGATAATCAGTCTTGCACTGCAGCACTGCTGCAAGCTGACCCCAACATAATTGGGATAAGGCTAGGCAGATTGATTGGTTATTTCAATAACAATGAAACAAACATATAATTATTAATGATTTAATAATTTATTAGAGCACATGAATACAACCAGAGTAATGTAACAAGGGACTGTATAACATTTTAGACTCTATCAATAAATAACACCTAAACAACATAACGCCACATGACAACAGCGAGGAGTGACTAGAATCTGTGACCACATGCCAACAACGTGGGAAACACTGCTTCTATCATTTTAACAAGATTCATTTTATTTTCAAAATAGTCGAATTTTAAAACGTTTAAGTTAGCGAAAAATTTAATTCGATTTATTATTAAATAGTAACATTTTTAAATCATCGAAATTTTTTTTAGATTCCCACCAAAATTATGTAAAGATGCGATTTTGTACAACACTACTTATTACCTAACAAATTAAATAGATCAATTGCATGTGTTATAATTACTTTGTTTAGGCACATTTTTTCTCATATTATACAAAGAATATTGTTATTAATGAATGATAAAAAGCTCTAATAAACTGACTTATACTTTACATATTAACTTATGTATAACACATACGCACATATATTTATACACACATATGCGTGTATAATTTGAAATTGCTTAAAGTCCTCTTCATAGAGGTATCAAAAGTTTTAATTATTAGGAGGCTAGTTAACAGATGTAGAAGAACAAAACTACTTGTTTGCATTCTCATTAAAAAAATAAACTTGTTGGTATTACCTATTCCTTTTCCCTTTACACATCCTTTAGTTACAATATGCGTCTACAAAACTACATTGGTGGAATATAATTGTTATAACTTATTTTCTGGCTAAATTATGCATATAAGTAGGTCCTTCTATGAGAATACCTCTTCTTAAAAAGATCTAACGACAGATAAACTTCCAGTCCCATATCCCATAAATATAACATCCCTTAGAGTAATTGACACCATACCAATCACCCTCGATACGCGACTATACAAGAAGTAGGACAACTCTATATTATCTATGAACGGATACGTACAGCACATTCATACACGTAGTCATGTAAACTACCTACTATTCGATATAAGAGCACTGGCAGTGGTGTGGCTGTCCAAATACTACGAACTACTAATAGTATTACATCCTATATTATTTTAAAAAGTGGCTCGCGTGGAACATTTCATAGAGAACGCAAAATCAATTTACACTAAAGAGGTGATTGTTTGAACGCTCTAATCTTTTGAACTGCCGGTCAGATTTGAAAAAAATTTTTTGCACATGATAGCCAAATTCTTGAGGGAGGCTATATAACATCACGCTAGGTTTCTTAGGAACCGAGCAAAGAGAAAAAAAAAACAGAAATAACGCTAAACGAATACGAAGTAATAGCTCGGCACGCAATGCGACGGGGTGGGTCGGAGAATAAGAAATTGCACGCGGACGAAATCGCGGGCAGAAACTAGTTCACGTATATTTTGCCTCATTAGTACACTTTTTGGCTGAAACATGAGGATAACTATAATTGCCTTTACACCAAAATATTGCAACATACTTGCTTCCCATCGGCAGCGAGCCCCTTATACTTTTTATGTTTTTAAAATTCAGCAACCCATTTGAACACACCGAAATCTTACGCGATAACTTTATTAATATACCTACTTTATATCGATAGTGATGTTTTCCGTATTATTGTGCCTATATGACTATACTTTGCATATATTACTAGGATAAGGATACGTACACCGGTATCCAGGTAATATAAGTATTTTCTATTTGGCTAAATTCTTATATTGATAATATTCCGCCACGTAAATTCCTCATTATTATTATTTAAGTAGATAATTAATAACCATAAAACAATAAAACATTTAACAGATTAAACTTAATTATTATGAGCATACTTTAGGACGTCGTTACTCTTAACGTATGCATATTTTATGTAAATAATAACGTCGCAAGTAACACATTGTAAGCTAATTCATTTATATAATAATTAACAAATAATTTGATTAGTCTCACTCAGAGCCCATGGCTACACGTGTTTTTTTATTAAAGAATGCATATTAAAATAATTATTTCATCAAACAACTATTTTAATGTGCAAAATTATTGTAAAAATCACGTTTTTACATACATTTAATTATTATATTTTTCTATATTTCAGCAATCCATTTTTACCTTCAGTTTGAAACCTATCCTAATCATGACGAAAATTATTTAAATACCTACATACATAGATTATATTTGGAAAATATCACAAATATCTACCTCTAACGAAACTATTCCCATAAATATCCCGCATAGAGAGCTGTAAATAATCACTAACAATAATATCACTGTAAACTTAACTATTGAATGAAACTAGTCTTATACTATTTTATTTTAAGACCTGGGCCGTATTATGAAGTATTAAGCGTAATTCAGAGAGCAGTGGTGGCCAAGTGGTAACGGCCGCGACTTACGAGTTGTAGGTCGTAGGTTCGAACCCAGACAGGCGCTTTACTTTGTGTAAATTATTTCATCACCACTGATCTCAAAACGGTGAAGGAAAACATCGTGAGGAAACCGGCATGTCCTAGAACCAAAAATTCGAAGACATGTGACATCTACCAATCCGCACTGGGCCCGCGTGGTGGATTACGGCCCACTCCCTCTCACCGAGAGGCCTGTGTCCCAGCAGTGGGAACATTATAGGCTGATTATGGTATGGTATGGTTATGGTAAGCGTAATTCACACATAGAGCGGGCGCGGGTCGGGCGCGTTTCGGGACGGGAGTACGGCGGGTCTAGATCTTTGTATTTATATGAAAGACATCACACAGAACGACCCGCCCCGCGGCCGACCCGCACACGCTTTCAGTGTGTGTGTGTGTGTGTAATGTCTGACTTGCTGTGACGCACAGTACAAGTCGGTTTTTGACATCCCGTTATGAAATGGGAAGGAGTCGAAAAACACAATCATGTTCGAGGACCTAACTAAACAGTGTAATGATAATTTATATTCGAATTTCTAGTACTTCTAATAAAAATTACCTTTCACCTTTTTCAAGGTTAAATCTGGTGCAGAGTCACAAATAAGACTAGTTTCATATCAACATGATTATAGAACTAGTAGGTGTAAGCTACCTTAATATTTGAAATCACCGGCACTGCCGCCGTCGGGCCTCTGTCAGAGGCTGTTCCATCCAATTCCTTTACATCATTAGTCTGGCTATACTCTGGGCGCGATAAGACCGCTCATCATGTCAAACGTGTTGCCGTCTGGTGCCACTGTGACGTCACCGTTAGCAGTATTGACGACCAGCCAGCCTGCTTCGTCCAGCCCTTTTATTGTACCATCCACTGGGGTGACATCTTTATCGCTTTTTACGCGAATTGATTCACCACTGGAAATAGAAAACCGTAATCAGGATTTAAAAAAAAACCAACATCATCTCGACAAAGGATTCAGGGTTTTTATTCTAGATCAGAACTTAGGAGAGATTTTGCCATAAATTCTCATTCCAGATGATACGAGTTTTGACTGGTAATTAAAACCAGGGGGTCTACTCCGAAGCGGTTAGCCGATGTATCGGCCGAATGTTCGGTCATTTTCTACTACCATTAATTTCCTATACTGACTATTGGTCCCGACCAAACTGTGCCAATCCGAACCTTTTTGGAACCCTTAAACCCTTCTTTAACTCTTTTTTTTTTTTTAATTCGTAGTAGGACAACAATATTCGAATCAGAAAATGACCGAACATTCGGCCGATACAGTGGTTAACCGTTTCGGAGTAGACCCCCTGGTTTTATACCCTGCATTTCTGGCTCTTTAGTTATTTCAAGTTTCAGTTCGAATTTTACCTGATTAACTAAGTGCTTTACTAAATTATTTGAGTCGATTTTATTGAAGTAAGTTTGACTGCTGTAACGTCGAATTATGGTGACAGGACAATACTCTTCTTATTTAGATTTTTGTTGGACATTACAGACTAATTCGAAAATATACTCACGTATGCAACCAATACTGATAATACTGCTCCAAGAAGGCATCGATCCCGCCGTCAGTGCTCATGTACTCGAGGATGCGCTCGAGTTGCGAACAGTACCGCGCAAGGAACCGCTCTATCGACATCAGCGCTAGAGTGGTGCCGTGAGTCTTGTTGTGTTCGGTTATTATGTCGTTCACGCATATCGTGGGCACGCTGTTCGCTATGTTGACACCCGTTCCTGAGAATGAGTGATTATTTAGAAAGGTTGTTGGCAAAATAGATTGGATGTGATTGAATGCTGAACTCTGGTCAAAACTCATAACTGAATCATCGATACGACGAAGATGTTATTCTCGTTCAACACTTTCTAATGTAGGAAAACCAAAGAGTAGATGGTCGATGACATTATTAACGAATTGATTTGTGTTCACAGTCCTTACCGCCAAGGCCTGTAAGGAAAAGGTTTGTGCCTTGCCACTGTAACCCACTGGTAAAGTTTTGGGTGATGATAATACTTTAACCCGTAGTATGTCGGAACGTAGATCCACGCGAGACACAATAGCTTTTTAATTGTTTCTGTAATTACGACATTCAACCGGTTAAAGGTCTTACGAGATTAAGTCTTGTGTGGCAGGTGTGGAAGGTGCTTTTTATTTAATTGTGTACTATGTGATTATACCTGTGTGACCAGGCTTACCTATATTAACGTAGACTTCATCGCCGACACAGTTCGCAGTAGTGATGGTGCCACCGATTTTAACGTCGCGGCCGAAGTAAATGTCGTTAGGCCACTTTATCCTGTCAAGTAACGAAAAGGTCCTTTTTATAGTATACGAGAGATTATAGTATTGAACGTATAAGAGTGTGGATAGTTTTAAATCGTACGTCATAGTTTACAGTTACCACGGAGAATCTAGGCCTGGACGCGTGATTCTGACCTGCGGGTTATATCGTAACACACTATCAGTAGCAATGGGTTTTATTTTGATTGTTTTACAACATTCATTGCGTTATTTACGTTGTCGTGCAGACACCTATGAAGATGAATGGAGAACGGATTAGCAATATCCTTCAAAATGATTCAGATTGTTAGTGTGTTACGCAATTATGGTGCTGCTAGTTTTTGGGCTCCGTTTGAAAATAATCGGTATATTCCGATAACATCCACTGAGTGACCGACTATATAATCTATAGTTACCTTATATCCAAATGTTCATAGGCGGGTTGTGATCGTATCGCCCGCACGGCGGCTAGCGCTGCGGCGTGCTGGACTAGCGGTAGACTCGGCGATATTTTCAGCCACACCTGGACCACAATATCATTGTTAACTAAATATAAGCCGGTCTATTCTGTTAAAATCTCACCGTAACAAATAAGCTTGAAGTGAGCTGTCATTCCACCTGATGCTAGGGATTGACAGCTCACTTCTAAGTTTCACGGTGTGATTTTTACAGAAGTGTGATGATGCCCAGCGTCCCACAATTTAAACGATTGGTGGTGGGACGAGGGTTCAAAATGCTGCATAAAATATTTACAAAAAGTTGGCAGTCAAGGCTTAGGAGATCGCAGGAGACGCCCTGGGCGTCGGGAGTCAATAGCTGATTCCCGGCACCCGTAGGCGCGGGCTTGCGGACGGCGAGCAATGGGCAGCTCGCCGCCCGGTAAGGACCAGGCCCGGGTCGACGGCGCGATGTGTTCCACGCGCGCCTCAAGGAGATGTCAGCACCAACTGACGGGGTCCACTAGGGCCGATGCCCGCCAGGGTCGCGGGTTGTTCGAAAGAGATACCGTGGCCCCTGGCACAGGCAACTGAAGGAACACGGGTGGGTTTTAGTCAGTAAGAGTCTGACACTCCCTTCCACTCCGCCCAGAGATCAGACCTAGTAAAATGCAGTGACATTATCGATAACTAACTCTAAACTTGGGTCAATGTATACCTGCAGCGACATGGCGGCCTGCCCGGGCGGCGTAATCCACGTGTTCCCACCACGGCCCCGGCCGGCCGCCTGTCTTCTTGCTACGGAACCCACGCCGTGTGCGAGAGGAGCGCTTGTCACGAGCATTGTAGACGCCATCACGTCGGAGTAGACTACCAGGCGCCCGAGACTTGTCGACGTCAGGTTCTAGGAAATATTACAAATATTTATTAGGAAATTTGCAGCGTATTTTTTAAAATTAATTGAAGAAACTTCACATACGTGGTGGGTATCGCATCTAATAGCAATAAAAAAATCGATTGCCTAAAGTCAAAATTTTAAATTAATAGGTAATAACGGGGTCAACGCTCTGATGATATTATAACTGTGAAGTTTCGCCAATTAATTAAAAAGGACCTGTTTATTACTTTTGCACATATTGTTAAAACAAATATTTACAAATACAAATAATGACTGGAAAGGAGTGCATTAAAATATCTTAGCATGGAAAAATGTTCACTCATTGCAATTTAAACCTTAACCTAATGACTTCAAAGTCGTAGTTAATACTCACGTCAAAGTACTCCAGGGTGGAGAAGTGCTCGGGGCACTCGTACACGTGTACTGGTAGGAAGGCGGGCCCGGGCGGGTGCAGTGGTTCCTCTCCCCGCAGGCACCACTGCACGCGCACGTCGCCCAGCGTCTGCACGCGCGCGCCCTCTACCTGCGGGCACGCCTCCACTAGGCGCAGCTTGTGCTAAAGGGACGTATAAGTTATGAAAGTTACCTATGTGGGTTGGGAAGTAACAAAGGTTGACAACACGCTCGGAATCTTCTGTCAAAATTAATTATTTAAAATTATCGACTTGCTAACAAAGCCGATATCTACCAACTTGATCTTAAATTCACTCACTGACAGACTATGCACAAACCGCTGGTTATAGAAGCTTGAAATAAACAAGAGCTCCTTATATACCCAAGGTGAGCACTAAGGACACATACTCGAAAATGCAGCAGGTAAATAGGGGATGAAACTTTGTATGGAAGTTCGTAATTTTAGACGATGGGGAATCCCATCGGGCCCACGCCTCGTAGAAAGATAATTCGATAGAGCATTTTACCGTTCGGCATTTTCAGTCAACAACTGCCTGATATTTAATTTTATGAGAGGTTTTTACTACACATAGGTACTTATCTAAAGATAATTATGTAGGTACTTACAACGATAGTCGATCGGTTTTTTTTTTCTGGCTTGCTATAATTGGATACAAAAGAAGAAAATGCTATTGAGCAGGAACCGCGTCATTTTAAAATTTCTTATTTATTGCGACAGAAAATTCCGAGCAACACAACATGCAACATCAATAGAAAAATCAAAGGTCAAAATATTCACAAAGAAATTAATGACGTTTAGCTTGATTTGCATGTTTTCACTAAGCACGGTTGAAATGTATGTAACTCGGTGACCGAAGCGATGATTTTAGATAAAATTCATTTTCACTCTAATGTTATGATTTATTTACTTCTATCGAATGGTAAGATATGAATAGCTGTGAAATAAGAGATGATTAATAATAATTATAAATACTCCAAAAACCGTGAAATAAATTAAAATGTTTGAAGCGATTTGCGTGCACATTATTATAATACCAAAAACATTGTGATCTTTATTAATTAATTCATAAAATAAAAGCATAATTTAATTGAAATATACATTGATTTAAGAGTGAGTATTATAACCACGATAACTGTTCAATAAAATGCAAAAGGAAATGGAACACATTTGATGGGGTTTAAAATGTTGCATTTTAGCTCTTTACAAGAGCCTTAAAATGCTGCTTTTGTACTTCAATAGCCTTTTAATTATTGCATTTTTGAACCTTGAGACTTTGTAAAATTGTATGGCTCACTCTTAAAACCGTGCGTGGTAGCATCGTTAGTAGCAAGAAGTGCTCGTGAAGGTGCGTCTCACCGGGCATCACACGGTCACGTGGCCAGGGCCGGCCGCACGCTTCGGCCACGCCGCCTACCGGGAACACGTGTCACTATCGTATACACAGGGTGACTGTCATGGGCTCATGATGACGAAAGCATTTTGTAAACTACGCAGGCTTTTTTTGTTGTTTGTGAATGTGTTTCCCTATATCCCGATTCGATTTTACTTTGTAAATACTGTTTTTTTTTTATTATTAAAAATCTAACAAACTTCACTGCATTGTAATTCATTTTAATGTGTAAAAGCAAATTAATTGTGTTAATCCCTACAAATATTATATTTTTATATATTATTGATATTATTCTTTGCGAGTTCCTGTTATCGCTCGATACCGCTTGGTAGTAAGTCAAAACAGACAAACAATGGAATATTTCTTATAATAAAAGTTCTATTAATTCAAGTTGATTGCGGCTGATTTGTATCATTAATACGGCCTTGAAATGTACTCTACGAGACTGCAAGTGATTTTATGATCTACCATATCTTTAGTGTCCCCAAATGACGGTGTTACTACAAAGCTCAACGACACGTGACAGAATTGAATAGTTAGTTCAATCCTAGTAACAATACATTACATCTAACGTATGCAAGTATGCACATCACAAATTAGGTTTATCTACTTTTACTTCCTAGTAGTTGCTTATGGAAGACATTTATATTTTGATAAGCGACGGTTTCACGTAAAGGGAAATTTGGAGGGATTTTAAGTTACTTAGTAGTGTATTTTTCCTTACATGTCCTATTTGATAAACAAACACGTTACAACAATCGCGAGTTTTTCATCAATCAAACATGTGGAATCTCCACGTCAAAGCGCGTATTTTGAATACGGGTGGGAAATTCGATCCACCCCAGCTCCTGAAGGAAGGCCAGCAACGCTTTGGTGTTATTACGAAGGGTGCTTGGGTTACCTAAGTACTTTGCCCTGTGGGTGGCAACCACCGGGCAGTTGAAACGCAAATGAGCTGAATTAAATACTAGTTCGAAATTAAACAATAAGCAATTTTTTTTTTTCAAAACCGAAATCGATGTATTTGTTTACAAAATAAGACAATAAAGAAAAACACACTTTACTTTGTTGTTTAGCCAGTCATGTGTTTTTTAATTCTAACATTTGAACTGGCCCATTATAACTGAAGGTTACGCGTTATCAATGACCACGTGTGTTAAAACAATTGAGTAACATTAGTGTATCAAAATATAAATATCAATATATTCAGCAATTGCTACATTAATGGTGATGCGAAATAAACATATACAGTGATATTATTAAAGGTGTAGAACATAGTCTTACCACATGGTTTCCTAAGAAGAAGCCTCTTGTGTAGTCTATCTGGGTCAGTTCCTTGGGTTCTTTGACGTGAAGGCCGAGGATGTCGCCCAGGATTTTGTGTATGATTCCTAGACGAGCCTCGTTGCTACTCATGCCTTCATCGCCTAGATAGTCACTGGGGTCAGCTTCTAAGTGAATCTAGAAACGTATTCACAATTTATTTTTATAACAATCAAAAAGCGCCAATGCTTTTCGTTTCGTCATTTCATTTAATGTGTCAGGTGGAGAACCGATTTTATGCAAAAATACTCTAGATTTGATCCAGAAAAGTATCATTTTGTGGCAGCATTTGAGTGTCACATGTATTTTGTTTGCCTTCACCCTTTTGAGAGCAGTGGTGATGAAATTAAATACACAAAGTGGATGCCTGGGGTATAGTAAAACTCACGACCTACAACTCGTAACACATGTCATATACTTTGTCACAAACCTGTGAGAAGATAGCAATGCCCCTATTCGTGAGGTCGGTAGCCTGCAGCAGCGAGGGCGTGCGCCAGGTCTCCTCTGAAGCCAACACCTGGATGTCCAGCTCGTGGCCCGGATGCCCCGTGTATTTGGACGGTCTACACATAATGCTACTGATGTAGAACTGTTCTGATAAAGATATGACGGTGGAGAGCCTTTCGTATTGGAAAATATTTGGTTTTTTGTCATGTGTAAGTCTGTTTTTTGGAACAGCGTGGACTTAGGGTTCATATACATGACGCCGCAGTCGCACCGGCGCGCGCCGGTCCGCATTTTTGTGTCTACGAATGAATATCGCATCTATACGGTGCAACCGCGGTTCCGGCGCCGGAACGGGTAGGGCTCCGGCGTCATGTACAGTCAACAAAAGAGATAAGTATGCAGGATCGTCGGATATAGTTGAAGTTTAGTAAGAAACCGATGGACGTTCTCGAATAAAATTTAATTTTATTAATAGAAAATAAACAGCTCATTTATCAAATTAAATTTCAGTCGACAACATCCATCGGTTTCTTACTAAACTTTAACTATATACAACAATCCTGCATACTCATCTCTTTTGTTGACTGTACATGAGGCCTTAATAACGTATGGAATATTCAGCGCTTACGTTATATATATATATATATATATGCCAGCACGCCGCTGTTCTGCTAACATAGACTCAAATTAGAATAAAGATGGACCGCATTTCAAGTGAAAGACTTGGCTATAATTTGACAAAGTCCAGGCTTCAGCTGTAGAAGCAATTACCTCTTTTTCCGATACGAAAAAACTCTCTGGGCTTCAACACTATAATAATTATATACAACTTGCGACGCAGCTAGTGTATATATACTTTTTGTTTCTGCAGGTCTAAGCCACAGAATAAATACTTTACAGATACTTCACTTCCTACATTCAGCGCCATATGGACAAAACAACGTGGATACATATGGTCCACGCTGTCTTGAATATACATAGACTTTCGGCTAAACAAATATGGACTTATTTATTATTAAAAAAAAAATCTTTAGACATCGTTTAAATCATCAAGCAAATAGCCTCAATGTGTTCGAAATACAGTTTTTGTTTAACACTGACAACTTAGTCGGGTAATAAGTAGTCAGTTTTGTATTAGGACCTTTACCGTAGTCGGAAAGTTCGAAATACAGTATCTGGCTCTAAAGTTTAAGCTCGGGCTAAATTAGATCTCGTTTATAAGACGGATGGTGCGTGTCTTATAGCGATGGATACGAGAAATAAAGTATCTGAGCATTAATCTATGTCTAAAAGCGAATCCACAAGGCAACTAAAATAATGTGTTGCGTGATCCACCCAGAGACAACACATTTTTTTTTTAACTAGTCGGTTACAAATTAAAAAAAGCGGTTGTTTTCTATGTCTTTCAGGGCAGGGTATTGTGTTATAATACGTTTAACTAAGTCATAAGTTGTGTTCAATACAGTGTATATTTTTTATTGTAACACAATGCAAGGAATGTCATTTACATTATTATGTAAATGACATTCCTTGCATTGTGTTACTTCTAAGCTACATTATAATCTGTATTAGCCATAGTCCTTGTTCAGCCACTCTATCAATAATGTACTTAACTTAAATTGTAGGTATTATGCAGTCATGTAAACTTGTATAATAAAAGTAATATATAGGTATGTAGGAAAAGTTCATGTAAATAAGTATTTTAGAACGACAACACATCTACACATGCATATTTAATGTATAACAAAACTCAAATTAAGCATTTAAAAAGGATTTAAATTAAATACTTTTGCAAAAAACATAAACATTAAATGTTATAATTCTCATGTACTCATCATTCGTAAAAATAGCACTGCTTACTAACTCAAACTAAATCTCAAGGCGTAACAATGTGTAATATGAGGGCTGAGGATTAAAGGACTTCTAAGTCAATAGTATGTTTTGCGTACCGATACATATTATTTTCCTGACTTGCTCTGTAAATTGATCAAAATGTTATTTATAAGCACAATATTTGAGAACACAGATTAATAAACAAATAGAGAGACAATACTTATTTCATAGCACAACAAAAATTAAGAGGCTTACACAAAAATATATTATTGTATGCACACTCTGCTTGCTCATTACTCTGTGGTTGAAAGAAACACATATCACACACACAGAATTACAGAAATATTATAAAGAAAAGATGGTCTTACTGTCTATCGCTTTCAGTGGAGAACTGTTTCTTGGCAGGAGAGGCTTGGTAGCAGAATATGTGATGCTTCATCTTCACAGACTTCCATTTGTCGTAAGTGAATTGTACTATTTCATTCTCACGAACCTGGCGAAACAAATGCTCGCGTCATCGCAATAATTTCTCAGTAAACAAATATGAAATTGCTTGGAGTAATTAATTCTATGCTAAATAGCATTATTATTTTTGACATAAACATTGGGTGTAAAAAAAAATAGATGCTTACATAATTATTTTGCCAAGTGTACCTTATTAGTACTGAATTACAGGAATTCGATAAGAACATACATGACATAGATACGGAAAAATGTCCACTTTACCGTATTATATTCTAAAAACTTTAAGCAGCTGAACTCCCAAAAGGCATGAAGCACCAAAAATCATCGTAACATTCGTAACACGTACCTCAGCAGTCTTATAATACGGCAGCACAGTATGAAGTAGATCAGAGCAGAGAGCGAGCAGTCTGCCGCCCGCCAGTAAATGTGCCAGTAGCAGTGGCGCGGCCCGGCCGACACAGCCCGCCACAGCCACAAGGGCGGCACGTCCCCGCCAAGCACCACCCTCAAGCGCCTCGCGGGACACCACGTATAACGTATACCTGATATTTTAAATGATGATATTTATTTTATGTTTCTTAAATTGGATAGGCACAAGGAAAAATTACAGGACAATTTCTTCTTGGACTTTATGGTGAACATACCAGTATAATTTCGTTATCGAATTAAATCACGAAAAATTTCTTATATTGATATTAGCAACAATGAGTAATTGTTAAATTTCTTTTGCCTCATGCCCAGTCAAACTTGTGGAATTTGACTGTAGAAATAGTAAGTATTCTATTTACTAAATACTCTGTAAATATTTGACATGTCAGACGTGTAGTGCTTTTGAACATGCCACTAAGTGCAATTTTCCTATCAAATACTGCAATGCAACAATTTTAAATGCTAATACAGATTAAAAAAAAAAGAAAAACAAACAGTACACTAGTTTGAAGAAATTGCAGTTGATTTGATATGAGCTAAGCTTGTGTTAATTTTGTGAAAACTCAGCATATATCATAAGTACACATAAGACACTCACACTCACCTATCGCAATCCAGTACTTTCCTAAGGGACGCCTCCAAATTATCTCTAGCTACTACACTATCAGAATATATCAACACATTTGGTGACTTCGTATTCACTAATGGACGGGAACTTTTCACAGATTTCGGCGTACTCTGCTGAGATGTGGAACTCCTTGCCTCTTCCTCCTTAACAACTGGGTAGCATTCTATCTGGGACTGCGGCCTCTTTGGCCCAGTCGTACTAACTATCCTTTTATGAGTAGTTACAGACTTTATTTGACTAGATATGTTTAATAGAGAAGTTGAGAGTTGGCTTGTGCCTTTCTTCAAGTCGAGTTTTAAACTAGATTTCTTTGGCGTGATATTATGTTGTATTTCTACTGTTACATTTTCAACTACCACTTCATTTTCTTCAGGCTGTGTAGGGCCCTGTGCTTTTGCTGCCGATTCTGTTATTTTTTTGGTTTCTTCAGGGTTGTCTACCTCTTCCAATGATAATGACTTGCCAGTATTGACACTGACGTCAGCTAAAGTAACAGTTCTCCTGGGAGGTGGTGCTTCAAGCACTATATCTCCACTGTTGCCATTCATCTGAATAGTATTTTTAGTGTCAGACTTGATATCTACAACTTTGGACAGTTTCCTCAGCAGGGCTGCATGGACTGGCCATTGGAATCCGGTTACTGGTTGTTGGAGACTGTATTGGATGTCACTTCGGAGACTCCTCATGGAGGGGTCTGAAGCTTTGTTAGGCTCCCCTGATAGTTGGACAGCTGAAATATGAGATGTATTGAATTTACATGAATGGGTGATAAATGTACTATTACTCAATGTATACTATACTTTTTATGCCATAAACTATTAGGATTTTTTAATGTTATTCAAAAACAATGTGTGGAACTTACTCTGTATCCTGACCACTGGCAGATTGTGGTCTATGACAAACTCTCCACCAATGAAGTTGAAGCCAATTACACTAAGATGTTCTATGTTGGTCTTCACTATGATTGCTAGGTGTGAACCTGCCTTCCATGCCAAAGGCTGACCCATTGACTCTAACTGTAATCAAATTGGAGATGATATAGAATATTTGTATATGTATATACACTTAAAGAAATATCAACTTTATTTGAGTGTAAATTGTGTTGATTTCCGAATGATCCCTACAATTGAAAAAAATATATATAAATTGGAGTAGTAGTGCAAACTGAATTGAATGCCTGGGTATTATAGTTACTTTTCCAAGAACACATTTGTTTTACATATTTTTGGAAGCTGAATTGCGAACACAGGCAGTAGTTCAAAGTGTAGTAATAAGAAGATAAGATACTCTCTAGTTTGGGTACTAATAATTAAAAGAATATAATAATAATGCTGTAGTAAAAATAATTGCCTGTCTAAGTCAAAGTAAGGTGGTAGAGGGACTGACTGGTCAGGTCTCAAATGTATTTAAAGGGGTAATAATAATTTAATGTGTAATAGATATTTTATGCTACATGTCATGCATCTCACAAATGTTATGTTGTTCTGGTTGAATAAATAAATAAATTGACACTTGTAGGCGCTATATTTTTATGTAACCTGAAATATTTTATACCTAAAATTAAAACTCACAGTAATGATATCTTGTCCTGATTTATCATGAGGTTCCATCTCACATTCAAACAGCACATCTACATCTAAGTCAGTAATAGGAGACTGTTCGCCAGAGCCCAGTGGCAACCCGTTGGAACAAGACACCCAGTCATTGATCTCAATCATCTGTGTCGGCTTCATGCTGCAGATCCGAGTGGCATTTGTGTAGTCCAATAAGTCACATAGATATGCATTTTTTGGGTTTGTGCACAGCTTAGAACTAAGTGTAGGAGTTTCTGTAAATCAAATTAATTATTTATGAGTTAGACAACATGACAATTAGGTGTACAACATTTTAATTAGTACTTCACAATGCGTAAATGAGGTTATTTAGCCGGTTGATAAATGCATTAGAACTTACTGTGAGTATGATAATGACCTGTGACTTTAGGTCTTCCGCTTTACTTAAAAATAAATATGTGTGACATAACTTTCTTGATATTATATTGAGACACTTACCAGCTGCATTTTCTGGAACTTTGCAGAATGCGACACTCGTGTTACCGCTCAAAAACTCGAGTAGACGAGCTCTGAACGACCGAATGCGCCAGGTCTTTATAAAGGTCATAGCGATATAAATCGGTGTGAAAAGCATGGTCACAACGAACACAACACCGTCACACAATCCCTAACACAGCAGCATTTTACAGCGACGCACTAACGGACAATTGCAGTCATTCAAAACTTGAAAGAAATTGGGTTATCGATTCTAAAGTCCATCGATGAAGCAAAAAGTGTTAGTAAATAAAACCGTATAAAATACACAGTAAACTAATAATACCTAAAGCATTGAACGTTTTTACGCCTACGCAGTAAACTTACGGCTACACTTTGTTAATTTCCTAATAAATTAATTCAGAAATTCGATATTTCATTTTCAGTCGCTAGGAGTCAAGTGCGTTCCGTTTTCCTTGCGCGTGGAAGGACTCAATTTAGGTTAATATTATATTATGCTATGTGCCATGAAAATTTTCTAACTTATTTAATTATATCTAAAATCAATATTTTTTAGTTAAATTACTTTTTAGTAAAATGTTTAAAAATATCATTTATATTTATTTCATTGAACTCGTGTCTCCAAATATATTTTACTGTGTAAAGTAACGTCTTTGTCGGCTGTCAAAATATCTACGTTCATGAAATAAAATGCGTTCATACTTCAACAAATTTCCCCTACATTTTGATTTTACTTTTTGAGCATGGAAAAAAAATATAAAAAAAGAAGCAACGAACAATGACCACACAAAAAGCCACAACCCACAAAGTTTACCTAATTTCTTTTCTTTCTGTAGATCGAAGGATTTTATTGCTTATCAGTTATCATTTAAGGACGCAATCCTTGTTAATTTAGCCGTTAATAATCACAGAGCTTGTAACCTTAATAATCGAACGAATCGCGCATATTGACCAAGTTTTTGGCCATAGAACTTTTGTTTTCCTGGACATAATAAGTGCTATTCAGAAAAATTACAGTTGGCAAACCATTGTGGCCTCCCAGAAACAAAGCTGACCGCCGACTACTACCGAGAATGTGCGTGAACGAACCGTGAAGTCAGTGTCCCTGTCCAGTGACTAGACTCGGCCATTAGGGTCTCTGTGCACTCGGTCACTTACTGCCCTAGTTTAAAGCTGGGACGATTCATCAAATCAAATTTCAAGGGAGCGTTGACCACAAAAAACAACTACCGTTGCTTGTGGCGACCACTAGTCAAGTAGGTAGGTAGTCAGCGCCTAGTGTGCGGTGAGACTTATAGATTAGCAGATCTACCAACAAAGTAGAATGGTCCTGCGACTCATTAGGCAACTCATACTAATTCCATTACAAAGTAGGTGGTACTTACTTAGAGGTACCTACCTAGGCGTATTAGGCACCATACCGCATTACCGCCCAGCTTGTGGGGTTACGAAGTCACCTAAATAATGTTGAGATTATTATAGTATTTATAGATGATCTTTACTCTCCGCGAGCTATCATCAATCTTTGTATCTTCGCAAGTATGTGTAGTTGTTAAAAGTAAATGAGCGTGACGAATAGGTTAGATATTTCACGATGTTCCCCTTGGCTTACATTTACTTAGGTAGGTAGGACTACTTAAACAGGGTTATTGGTAAAGCATTAACAACCTCTTAAGAGGTCATTGTACTCATCATTATGAAAAACGTTTAAGGGACCAAATCTGAAATCGCGAAAAAAAAATGCTCGTAAAATATGTAGGGAACAGATTTTTTTTTTTTCGCGATTTCAGGTTTGTTGACTTGGTCCCATAGTAAAAGTTGTATAAAATGATTAGTAGGTACAATGACCTCTTAAGAGGTTGTTAATGTTTTACAAATAATCCTCTTATTGTACCAGCCCTCAGGAACAGCCGAAAGCAAACAAGCCTTGATGATTACCCCTACTTACTTACCCGGATCTACCTTAAGTGTTAAAAACTACTTAGCTTTTGCCCGTGGCTTCGCCCCGCATCAGGGTGGGAAATTATCCCACAGGAACGTACTGCGGGATAAAAAATGTCCTAACCCATAGGCTGTGTGCCATATTTCATCGAAATCCGTTCAGCTGCTAAGGTGACAGACTTCACATTTATAATATTATAAGTATGGATTCTGCCTATAAAAACCCTTGGTCTGATGATGAGGAGTACGTTCAGTAACACACATTGAACAAAAAAGGTACCTATACCCTACTCACATTTATGCCTAAAGCAATTATATAGTCACCCCTCATTAAGAACACTATCGCATTATCGTCATTCGTCGTCACTGCGGAACTTTTAAACATCAAAACATTCCTTATTTACACTTAGGTGCACATACCTAGCTATAGGCACCTACCAGATACATTTTTGTTTATATCCTTTTTAGAATGTTTTGAATAGTCAGATAATTTTAACATATCACTAGGCACATGACGCTCGCGCTGGCAGAATAGTCGACATCGGCTATGTGGCCAAAAAAGATTATAAAGGGAATAGGCAGGTTGATAGTTTTTGTATAGAAAATATACAAAAACTAAGTAACAACCCAACTCAACTCCTGTAACTGCAATATTTATTATTTTACTACCCCGATAAAAGATAATGTAACTATAGAAAAACTAAACAATAATTGTTATCTATACTAATATTATAAAGCTGCAGAGTTTGTTTGTTTGTTTGAACGCGCTAATCTCTGGAAGTACTGGTCCGATTTGAATGATTCTTTTAGTGTTGGGTAGTCCATTTATCGAGGAAGGCTATAGGCTATACTTTTTTTTTTTTTCAAAATTAGGGATCCGTAATAAAATTGCTATTTTGTAACACAAGGTGTAAAATCGAAAACCTATTTTTGCGTGCGCTGCAAAAACTATTGACAATAGAACAAAATGATGTACTACGGGTTTGTAGAGCCTATTAAGAGCTACAAAAAAGTCCGCGAGAACATATATCTAGCTATCATGGTTTAATCACAATAACCGATTTTGTGTTCAAAATAATTATTAAATCGTCTGAAGAAAAAAAAACTACGTTAAATATGTATCGTAATATTAATCTTTATCGAAATTAAGCATTATGTTATCAAGAGTATTTATGAAGAAGTGAAATACTTTTTGTTTCATCTCAATCGGATATTTCGTTTAAAAGTTATCACGTGTGTAAGATGTTACGAGTTGGTACCTATTAAGGAGTTATGGGCCATAGAGTTTTTTATCTATATACTACTAATAATAAAGCTGAAGAGTTTGTTTGTTTGAACGCAATAATCTCTGGAACTACCGGTCAGATTTAAAAAAATCTTTTTGCATTTGATAGCCCAATTCTTGAGGAAGGCTATAGGCTATTTAATAGTACGCTATGACCCTTAGGAGCCGAACAAAAAGAAAAAAAGTCAGAATGAAATTTTAAAAAGAAAAAAAAAGAGAAAAGAACGCTAAGCGAATACGAAGTGTTGCGACGGGGTGGGGGTACAAGAAATTTCACGCGGACGAAGTCGCGGGCAGAAGCTAGTCTTTTAGATAATTATCGTGCTTCGGTAAAAAACCAGATGTTATTCGAAGCTTATCTGTGACATACTAATATTACATATTATGTATTTATTATATCTTCTCCAGAAAATAACTAACTAAGTAAGTTATGTGCTATAGAAACCTAATTTCTATAGCACATAATATCAGCCTCATAGATATATGAATACCTACATTTCTATGATCAGCCTATTATGTTCCCAGTCCTGGGGGACACCCTCTCTGTGAGAGGGAGTGGGCCGTAATCCACCACAGAGGCCGAGTGCGGGTTGGTGGATGTCACAAATGTCTTCAATAGTCGGTTTGAGGACTTGCCGGTTTCCTCACGATGTGAAGTGGTGATGAAATAAATTACACAAAGTAAAGCGCCTGCTTGGGATTGAACCCACCATGACGCATAAACTCGTAAGTCGGGGCTGATACCCGATACCACTGGGTTATCGCTGCTGATGCAGGTTTCTATAGAGTTTCTGTGTAGGAAATCTACAGATGAATGAAAAAATCTAGGTCAATAACTATGTCACGTGACAGGGCAGGTGAGATAACCGTCACATTGTAGAGGGACATCTTCTTTCCACGTTATGACACGCTGCAATTACCTATTATAGGTATATGACCTATCTAATCACCATTAGCTTTACCTCTGTACAACAATGTTGTGGTATGGCCATGGCCTTCTGCTAATATTAATGCAATGCCAATGCAAACAGGATTGCACACTAATTGGGCAAGTAGGTACCTACCACTGACCTCTATCATACTTGAAGTCAAGCAAAAGGGCCTGCTGAAAAAAAATGCAGTACCAGTAGGTTATAGGAAGGTACCTAGTTCTAGATCCACTTTTGTGTGGTGAAGTGACCTCTACAGAGGGAAATGGTCTTCCATTGCATATTTGTTTTCTTAATTCTTATCAATCGACTTATTAGATACTGTAGCAATCAAGCTGAACTGCTGTGGTCGTCGCTGCAAGGTAATGATGCACCACATCATAATCGGTTCTCCCGCTCGCGCTATACCTAAGGATCTTTTAGCGCAAGAATGAAGTTGACACGGCGCTGTAAATAAACATTGTTTTGCGAGATGTATTCTTCTTCTTAGCGTGTCGATGGCAAAAATGCAATTTTTGTTTGGCTCATTTTGCAGCGAGAAAAACCAAGATGGCGGCGTTAGTTCTGATTTTGGCCACGCGCCAAAAGATTCTTCTAACAGCTATCCCCAGTCTAGTTTTCAAATGGCCAAGTTAAAAAAAAACATATCCAAGGGAAGGTTTTGTGTTTCAATAATGACTAATATGATGTGATAATGTTAAATCACGTAGCCACCTAAGCCACCCAGAACTGATAAATTAATTATTATTTTCTTCCCGCCAACTTAGCTAATTGATTAACTGGTTATAAGTAGTTTGGCTTGTGATGTTGACATATATATGCGCGACCGCGACCTGCCTTTATGTATCTATAGGAATTAGATCATGCTAAGATGGTCAACTGTCTGATTGTGTATTAAAATCATACACGATGGAATCCACTGACACAAACTTTTACCAGTATACCTTATAGACCATGGCGTCAGCCTTCAGTAGGTACGTGATTCTAGAATCCCAAGCGGTAAAATTGTTTGTCAGTTTAAAAAATAATCTGCTGTTCCATACATTTCGATTTGTGTAGGTATGTAATGTCATCAGTCCATGTCCGTTCCAATCTGGCCCGGGCACAGTACCGTTTCTGCTCTCCTTAAAGTGACTGACGATATAAGGCGAGGAATGGAAGACACTAAAGTTACGGTTTAGTGTTGATCGATTTTTCAAATGCTTTCATTACCGTCAGTCACGAAGTCCGTTTATCCATCCTCTCCATCGCATGGTCTCTCACGAGGTAAGACTGGAATGGTTTTCTTCCTATCTTCGGGGGCGTCAGCAATCATTTCTTGCTGGTGACTCTAAGTCTAGCTGGTGTGATCTTGAAACTGGCGTCCCTCAAGGCGGCATTTTATGTCCACTTTTGTTCTCTATCTTTATAGATCTCATAACTTCAGAGCTTCAGTGTGCGTATCATCTTTACGCTGACGACTTACAGCTCTACTGTCAGGCAGGTGTTGACAGCTTATCCGGTGCAGTGGAGGAGCTAAATCAGGATTTACGAGTTGTCAAAAATTGGTCTGATCGTTTTGGGGTGGCGGTTAACCCAAACAAGTGTCAGGCTATCATTGTAGGGAGCCCCCATAGCTTGAGGAGGCTGAATGGTTTAACGGTGCCACCGGTTACCTTTGATGGCACAGTGATTCCGTTTAGCTCTGACGTCAAGGATCTGGGTTTGCATGTTGACACTCGCCTCAACTGGCGTAAGCAGGTCGCGATTGTGAGCAAGAAGGTCACTGGAACGTTGCGGTCGCTCTATCGGTTGAAAAATATTCTCCCATCCTGCTTATGCGTATGAAGTTTCATTAAAATCGGTTTATTCATTTCGAAAATCAAGGGCTTGAAAGTTTGTATGAAATGCCATACAGCGTAATTTACGCTCTTAATTAATACATTTTGGTCTTGTCTATGAGCTATTTTTATGTGCGTAATCGTATGCAAAAGCTCTAAGAGACGCCTAGGCTACACCAGCCGAAGATAGCTTGATAGAAATATTGCAGCATAACAGAAGTAACTATGTGCAGGTACCTCGTGGTGGGCACATATAGGTACCAATAATCTGTGATAGTCATCAAAATAAATAGATGAGGCATTACTGAATCTTCATGTCCTATCAAAATTTAAAGAGATTAAAATGAGGCAGATTGTTTGTTTGAATACTGGCTAATAATTTTAAAAGCCATACAAAAAAGGAAAAAATATAAATGGCATCTGACCTGTGTTATGTAGGTATGGCACCCTAATTGCGCAACACACTATTAGGTACTCTCAATTTTAATCATTTTGAAGCATATTGCTAATCCATTGCTCCATATGTTCGAAAAATGTGTTTGCTCAACAACGTAAATCACGCAATGAATGTTGTTGAACTGTCAAAATGAAACCCATTGCTACTGATAGTAGCAACAGACAGACACAAGACAGACAGACAGACGGACATGACGAAACTATAAGGGTTCCTTGTCAGAACTACGGAACCCTAAAAAAGGGTAGGTATATCATCCCCGAGCAAAGCTGAGCGCAAAAGTTAAAGCTATAATATTTTCCAAAGCCGGGTATTATGCAAATAAGCAACAACAAAATACGTGACCGTCTGACAGTACCTAACTCAGTAATCACTAACACATTAAGTGAAATTGCAACTTTGAATAATAGAAATTAAAAGGGGACTGATTATCGACTTGTTTACGAGTGCTCCAGCCAAATGATAAAAGTAACGATGATATTTACATTGGCGTAGTCGGGGTTCAAACTGCGCTTGGAGTGCACGGCCGCCGCGAGACCACAAGAGACAGTGCGAACGGAAACTTCAAAATGGAGTTAAACTTCATAACAACTTTAATAAAACACGATGTGAATCATAATGTGAAACAGTGCTTCAAGTCAAAAAAGCCTTTCAGTAAGTACTTTGACTTATTCGTTCGATTTGCTAATCTGTGTAGGTATCATTTTTAGACCAAATTTAGGTAGGTACTTATGCCACTAATGCCAAATCTCAACTATATATTACATACATATAATAAAAATGTCTTTTTTTCTAAGTTGATAACAAAGTGTTCGTCGAATGTCGACAAGGTACCTCACTTCTTTATTTACTTAAAAGTACCCTACATAAGAGTGTAACTTTATTTTGGCGCAGGAGTCAGTTGAACTTTCACGACCTTCACGACGACTGACAGTAAAGTTCAGATATGCCAGCTGAAAACCTTTCAGAGGGGCAATTCTCGTAATTTTAAGGACGTTCAGTCTCAATCTGTTAAAAATACCTCTAATTTCACTAAATTTTTGACATTTGTTTATCGCCTGATGAGAGTCCTGCGACTAGATTTTAAACGTTTTAAACAAAGAGATTTAAGATAACTGGCCTTCTGATTGCAAATTCGTATTTTCTAAGCACATCAAAACGCTTTAGTTTTGTGCCGTACTTTATTATCCGTCAACATGCTCTGTGTTATCCGTCTAATTTTATCTAGTACAATACGACCGACGCACGTAACTTCGCGGGCCATAAGGCGAAAGCGCCAGAGTAGCCCGCGAAATTCATTTTTTTTTTTTCGGTTTTTTGCTTTTTGCTGGTCAGTATTAAGTTGTACGTTGATTAAAATATGATTCGCGGCCGTAACAAATATGTATTTACAGAATTATAATCATTAAAGTCATCAACACAACTCTCTAAGACCATGTAATCCCCAAGAATGACTATTTTATGAAATCTTGACATTTGGGGATTACATGGTCTTAGAGAGTTGTGTTGATGACTTTAATGATTATAATTCTGTAAATACATATTTGTTACGACCGCGTATCATATTTTAATCAACGTACAACTTAATACTGACCAGCAAATTGCAAAAACCGTAAGAAAATTTGAATTTCGCGGGCCACCTTAGAGCTTCCCCCTTATGTGTAGCCTTTCCGAACTTTCGCGCATGTTCTCTCACTCACACTCGCCTCACCACAGTCACCACCGTTCATGGACGTAATATATATTACGTCCATGCCACCATTTGGTTCATAGATAAAAAACGTTCGTGCGCAGCCTTCTGCGCGAAGTAGGCCCGCCAAGTTACGTCGGTCGTATTGTAATAGGTAGGTTAAACGTTACAAACAATTAGCTCAATACCTACTGTTTACTACAAATGATTAATGTTTATGTCTAGATTTATATCAATAGCCCATTTAAGAGCGCGAAACAGTTGTTATTGGTATGCTACATTATTAGCAAAACAAAATTATGCATTTATGAAGTTCATTGAACTCCCAGATTTTGTAGTTGGTATCTGTATTTGCTCTAGTTATCAGTTCGTCATAATTGATCTAATTTGGTAGTGACGGATACGTGACCGCTGTCATGTGTCCTAAAAAGACAACATAACACAGCACATTGCTGCCGGTCGATTCTGTAAAAATCTCACCGTGAAAACTTAGGTGAAGTGAGTTTGTTTTTGCTAGGAATTGACACTTTTGACAGCTCACTTCACCTAAGTTTTCACGGTGACATTTTTACAGAATAGCACCGCTGATCTGTGAAGAGAGGATATAATCCCCAATGAATAATCCCTATGCTTTGCACCACAGAACACTATTACTCCAAGCGGAGCGTTGCACAAACGTATCACTGATCACAATGATCACAGTACTTACGATGTTATTTAGCATAGGTACCTACTTACTTAGGTGCAGCCTACAGCTGTCCTTGCCCATCATATTGGACACTTGAAAACTTAGCTTTTTTTTACTTTAAAAAAAGCGGTTAAGGTTGGTCGTTGGTTGGTGTAAATATCAAAAGAAGAGAGAATCCTTGTTTTTGCCGGCAACCCGTGAACACGACAGAAAATCCGATAAGTATGTACAAAGAAATTGAAATTATGATTAGGTTAGACGATTAGAGACGTGCGTGAATTAGTGTCACTCTTATTCTACAGCAATTGTGTCTGAAGGCAAATACTTTCTTCATATAAATTTTATATTAATGTTCTTATGTTAACTTCTGCATTCGTTTTATTAACACTCAATTCGATTGGGAAAAGATATGTAGTCTGTCACTCATTTGTCCGCTACGGTTTGTCTGGAAGGTAAGTGCAAAGCTGTCCAAGTTATAAACTTTGCAGTTTTCCATCCAGAAAAAACTTAACTTTCGTGTGAACTTTTATTTTTGAATTTTTCACTAGATTCATCTGTTCACAGTAGCTTGCTAAAGTGTTCATGTAGGTACCTAGGTATCTATTACCAGATCAGCGGGGTAATTGCGAAACATAGGTATTATTGTAGCAATGGTTTTCATTTTGACAGTTCAACAAAATTCATTGCGTTATTTACGTTGTCCACCAGAATTTTTTTCGAACATATGAAGTAATAGATTAGCAATATCCTTCAAAATGATTCAGATTGCGAAATCTGAATCAATTTCAATATTTTTGATATAGTGTGTTAGGTACGTGCTAATTAGGGTGCAGCTTCCGTCAGCGTGGAGTTACATTAGTGCCTCAAGAACCAAAAGATTAGGTACCGATCATTTTATGTTTGCCAAAGCGGTTACGTTACGCTGCAAGTTTGTCACTTAGGTACCAAACGCAAAGGCAGAAGTTCATTTGTGAAAGATGTGCTATTGAACTGATAACAGTGCAAAGAACTTAAATGCTATTGACCGTCGTATCCAATACCTAAGTAACGTGCAATGAGATCATAATGTTTGTGCTCTTTTCATTGCAGTAAGCAGAAAAGAAGAAGTTATGGCGATAAAGAGTAAATTCCCTACCAAAATACCTGTGAGTATTTTTAATTTTATTTTAAAAATTGTTTTCTAGTAAAGGGTTAAGGGTTTTCCCATAAAATAATTTCGGTATTTTCTTTGCAGTTAATAGTCGAGAGATATCACAAAGAAAGAAATCTACCAACGTTGGACAAATCGAAGTTCTTAGTTCCCGAAGATATCACCATGTCGCAGTTTCTAGTAATTATTCGGAATAGGATAAGAATAAAACCAAATCAAGTAAGTAGATTATTAGATTTTTGAAATTGGAGATTATTCTAGCACCCTAATTGAGTAACACACACTTAATCACAACCCTTGATTTGTGATTAAATGTGTGTTAGGTACCTACTCAAATTTTTAATCCATATGTTTTGAAAGAAATTCTTAATCTATTGCTCTATTAATTTGAAAAATTCGTCCGTTCAACAACGTAAATAACGCAATGAACGTGGCTGAACTGTCAATATAAAAGGCTTTGCGATCGATTGCCATTTTATGTGCGTTACGGAATTACCCCGCCGGTTACTGAAAAGCTTATCGACACAAGAAATAACCAACAGCTGCTGCTGGTCAAATCTTGTTTCCTAAGTGCTGTAGGTTGCTGCTCATAGTAGACTGAAATCATAACACTAATCAAATCACTTGACATGAGATTTGACAGCAGACTTTCAGAAACTGGGGTTTATCCTTTATAGTTAAGAGGGTAACCCTACCAGCATTCGTAATTTTATAGGTTATTTTTCTTTTCGAATGAGATGTACAATTTGTAAGCTAACTCTTGCTAAGTTCAGTCAGAACAATACTTATACATACATTTACTCCGATGGCTAAAATTGATAGTCTGCTTAATTCTATGAAATTAAAAAAACGTTTCATATTTTATTACAAAACAAGATTTATCTTCAGACTATTTTTTTAAACCTGCTTCTAAGTTGTCAATTTTGTAATTAAGAACTTTATCATAGTCCGAATATGGTTCGAAATAAGAAAACTAGCTGAAAGGCTAATGTGACTGGTTGAGATCTCCACCAATGATAGGTACTTACCTAAGTCTAGAGTCTCATCTAGTCTAAGCTAACGTCTAGTTCAATCTGGTTGAATCTCCACTATCGTCGGGTAAAAGTATCATGTATGCAATCCCGTAATCAATCAATTAACTCTGGAGATAATGAATTAATTAATTGATTAGGTATGTTACCTACGTATAGTGGTAATAGCTCCGATTGAAGTGACCCAAACAATCCTCTTAGGTAGCATTACACGAGATATCCGTATGTCATACTTAAAGGTGTCTTTGGACGACGTTTAATGTGCAAAGTGCAATTACATAATCAAACAATAATTTAAAATAAGGACAATAAAATTACAAATTACCCTTTTAAATGGGTCTTTGCACTGAGCGTTTGTCTAGCATAGGTGATTGTGGAGCATAGAGGTGATTGTAGGTACACCTACTCGTCTACGACTACTACAGCTAAGTCTCTTAGCCCAGCAGGGTAATTGAGTAACACACTATCAGTAGCAATGGGTTTCATTTTGACAGTTCAACAACATTCATTGCGTTATTTGCGTTGTTAGGCATACACATTTTTCGAACATGGAGCAATGGATTAGAAATATGCTTGAAAATTATTCAAATTGAGACTATTGAGAGTAATAGTGTGTTACACAATTTGGGTGCAGGTTGGCATGAGCGGGTATAACCTGTGGCGATTTTTTGTTCGCGCACTGGATTTTCAAAGCACTGCTTAGCGCCGAGAACTGAAAATCAAACAGTGTTTTTTGACGCGCTGGGATGTGCTCTGTTGGATCCTCAACGTTTGACTCAACACCCGAGAGTTGAAAATCCAGTGCGCGATAAAATCCCGTCGCGATTTTTTTACGTCCGCGCGAACGTAGGCATACCAGCACGTTTGATGAACGCCTACGCTGCTGGAACAGTGCTAGATAGCGCTGGTGTTTTAAGCAAAGAACCAAGTAGTAGATATGTCTGGAACTCCAAGACGGAGCACATTTTATATTTTTGATTTGGTATACTTAATAATAAACAGCATAATAACTTGATTGTATTGTTTCAGGCCTTATATTTGATAATAAACAACAAGTCGATGCTGAGCATGAGCCTCACGATGGCCCAGGCGTACGATAACTATGGCGATGAAGACGGGTTCCTCTACATCACATACGCGTCACAAGAAGTTTTCGGTTATAAAGATGGTGAGCACTGTGATTTAAAGTTGTCCCTCATTTACGGCACTTAGCTCGAGCTAAGACTTGGACAGGTCTATTCAAATTCATGTTATCTACTTTTGAAAAAATTATACAAATTTTTGAAGTTGTAGCGTAAACTGAACTTGAGTGTGTAGGTATTAAAGTTATTTTTCCAATAATTCACATTTGTTTACATGTTTGGAAACTAAATCGCGAACGCAGATTAGACATATTCCTGTCTCTATGTTGCACAGTCGTGCGACAGTGACAGGAATAAAGTTTAATTTTTATTTGGTCTGAGCCTACGTCCTAAGTAACGCTTAATAGATCTCGGCCGGCCTAAGATAAGTTATTTTAAAGTTCAGAGAGAAAATGTCAATGATTTTTGATACGAATAAAAAAATGTGCAAAGCGTGAGGTCTTATCGCTGAAAGAAATAAATTGTAAGCAACCTTATCAACAGCTAATCCGCCCACTCTGCCTTATCTGATCTATATTATTCTGTACCATTTGCGAAAACAGTCTAATGTCTATTCGAAAGAAGTGTGTAATGGAAAGTGTCTGTACGGTGTCTGTTTCTAAAAGTTGCGCAGGTACAGTCAGCAAAAGAGATAAGTATGCAGGATCGTCGGATATAGTTGAAGTTTAGTAAGAAACCGATGGATGTTCGCGAATAAAATTTAATTTAATTAATAGAAGACAAACAGTTCATTTACCTAACAAATTAAATTTCAGTCCACAACATCCATCGGTTTCTTACTAAACTTCAACTATATCCGACGATCCTGCATACATACGTCGGTGCTCCATGGTCCAATTGTATCTCTTTTGTTGACTGTACACAACACAAACACACACACTTGTGACTTAGTGCCTTTTTTTTGTTTGATTTCTGCTCGCAACTTCGCCTGGGGGAAATTTCTTGTTGACCCACCCCGTCGGATCGCATCGACCCGTGCTTTTATTTCGCTTAGAGTTCTTTCTGAATTATTTTCTTTTTTTCGGCTTCTAAAGGTCCTAGCGTGATGCCTTCCTTAAGAATTAGGCTATCAAATGCAAAAAGATTTTTTCAAATCCGACTGGTAGTTCCAGAGATTTATATTATTTATATTTATATATACTTTATTGTACACAATATACAAAATACATAACATGAAAAAAGATACATCAACATTACAAAATATACAATGGGCGGCCTATCGCTTTCTGCGATTTCTTCCAGATTGGCGCGTTCAAACAAACTGTTCAGCTTTATTTTAGTGTAGATTTAGAAAGCGTTTACGAGCCTTCTGGAAGCACCTACAGGAACTGCCTACCCAGAGGTTCTGGTTTTACCTACATAGTAAACAACAGTTCCTTCCTTATTATCTTATCGCAAAATTGTATCACACGCCAAAATTAAAAACAAGAGGTCCATTATTGAGCTTTGGCGACTGGGTTTAGACGTTTTATTGTTTTCGCGACACACAAATTCTTGTATAGTTATCAGTCTTACTTTGGCATCCATCTCATATAAATAAAACTGTTCTCTCTATTTTGTTACAGATATGAACATCAAACAGTCATATCAAGAGGTTCAAGCAATTAGACATAGATTTCCAAATAAAGTGCCGGTAAATATTATTTCTATCATCTTTTCTCTCTTTAATTTCGGCCATTTTGTTCACTAATTATGTTTTTTCTTGTCCAGTTATATGTAGAACGGTACTCGAGAGAGCGAGAAGTACCAGCGTTGGGCAGGAACAAGTTCCTCGTGCCACAAGAACTCACTATGTCCCAGTTCCTGTACATCATACGGACGAAGATGAAACTAAGAGATTCACAGGTAAATACTATTTTATCATGTATCGCACCTTCATACTTGGAGTACTTATTTATAAGGATCTGACGGAACTCCTAAACATACAAGAGCTGCCTCCAAAACCCCAAATTAAACTGTTTTCCAAGTTATATACGAAGGTAGGTACTCTTAGACATCAAACAACCAAAGACTACAATATGATGGATAATTATGATTTCTTTACGTTTATTCCAAATCAAAGACTACAATATGATGCTGTTCCAAATTTTCTTCCAAACAAAAACCTAATGCAAATATTTGACAGCTCATTTTGAACTTGCTTGACTGTTCGAATGCAACCAGAGTTATTTTCTTGCCAGCCTGCGCTACATAAGGTCGACTAATAGCAGACAACCTTTACAGTACTTACCTCATCGCAATCATCATGAAGGTCATAATCTCCAATTTGGCTCTTTGTGGTCTTCCAGTCATCCTCAAATTGTTTCTTAAGTTTTGGACTCTGAAATCAGTATTTTATCAATTTTGCACAGTGATCCTAGAGGTCTGTTGATGCAAATTAAGTTAAAGGTTCTAGGCTTCCAATTTGCCTTATAAAACTCCTACGCGATAGGACCTTTGTAACTAATATTCAAACTGTAGCATGGCCTTAACGTGCGTGTTCGAGCTTGCCCTTAAGCGCAGCAAACGGGAGACGACACCTCCGCCCGCGACCGCGCGCCCCCCCTCGGCTAAGGCAGTGGACGAAGGGACGCGGGTCGGTACGCCACGCTCGCGAGCCGCTCATAAGTTTTAGTAGTTCATTTCGATTGTTTTTAATTCTTTCTGTGTTTCCTGTTTGTGCCCATAAACTGTGTTTTACAATATATATACTTTCACTGACGCGTGCCTTCTAATAATTATAACAGACCCAACAACACCCCTGAGACAAAAGACACTCTACAAGTGGCGCCCAACTCGTGGCCAAGTTTTCAGTGAAAAACACGTAAAATACAAAACAGTGACAATAAGTGCTAAATCCTATCGTGCTAACACATACTGTGAACCCTTTCCGATAGTGCTTTCGGTAAATATCTCCACAAACAGTGCAAAAACAATCAGCAAAACTTTGGGCGAGTCCACTCTTCCCGCCAAAAATTCTAAAGGACACGCGCGTGGCATTTTACCGCACGTGGTGTTTTTGGCGCGAACAAAAGGGACATCAACGCTTTCACTTTCGTGCAACGGAATTAGTAACGAACACGTTGTTCGTTACTTATTACCACCCATATAACCATCACCCGTGTTGTTCGAGCGAGTAACAGCAGAGGTAGTGCCCTGTTACCATGCCGCCGAAACTAACGAAAAAATGTACCGGAAGAGATGATGGGTCGGAGTCCGACACGGACGTAGAGCAAAATAGGACGGTGGTCGCATCATCACCATCGTCTCCGAGCATTGCTATGTCTGAGGACATGCTTCAGAACCTTGTGTCCAGTATAACAAGGAACCAAGCGGAAGCGAATCGCATTCTCATCGAGAGCATACTGGCGAACAGGGATGAACCGTGCACATCATCACCGCAGATACCCAAGACGCGTGATACCGCGCGGGGGTCAGGCAACTTCGCAAATTGTACGGCGCGTTTCGACGGGTCATCGAAGAACGCGGAAGAACTCGAGGCATTCATCGACGCTATCGAGGTATACCGCGACTGCATCAACATCAGCGACGAGCACGCGCTGCGGGGACTGCCTATGCTGCTAGCTGGCGAGGCCGCCGTCTGGTGGCAGGGCGTGAAGTCGTCGATAGCGTCGTGGTCCGACGCGCTGCAACGTCTTCGAGGGATGTACGGAGTGCCGCGACCCGGATATAAAATCTTACGTGAGATTTTCGGTACCGAACAAAATAGTGAACGGGCCGACGTGTTTATTAGCAAAGTGCGCGCTTTAATAATGAAGTTACCGTATGATGTGCCGGAAGTGATGATGTTAGATATAGTTTACGGATTGTTAGATCGTAGGATAAGAAAACGAGTGACTCGCGACGCGGTGCACGAGCTGGATCAGCTAATAGCGAAGGCCAGGTTAGTCGAAGAGTCGTTGGCGGAGGTAAGCGTTTCTACCCATTGTTATAATACTAGAGACAATGTAATCGATAACCATTCCGTCACAGCGCAGGAACGTTCGAACACAAACGTTAACCCTACGAACACCATAAGTGATCTGCCTAAGTCAAATACTAATCAACGTGTTGTTAAGCCGTCTGACTCGCATGCACTAAATGGGGAAAATAATAACAATAGTGATGGGCGAAGGCGTGCTAGGCCAAAGTGTACTTATTGCAAGTTGTTCGGTCATACGGTAGACGAGTGCCGCAATAAGGATAAGAAGGACGGAAAGGTCACTGACCCGTCTAATAAGTCGAGCAAAAGTACCGAGTTACGTTGTTACGGATGTGGTCAGCTGGGAGTGGTGCGTTCAAAATGCAGTAACTGCAAAAACGCGTCGACTTCAAGCAAGTCGGATTTTTTTAGCGCTCAGGTAGCTGATACTGACGAACCACGGCCGCTTGTGGAGATTCAGGTCGTGGATCGCAAGGGGGTAGCTATTTTAGACACGGGGGCCACACATTCCATCGCGGGCCCCATGCTGTACGACTTACTTCTTAAAGCCGGCGTCGTTTTTAAGAAAACGGTACGTACTATAGGGCTGGCCGACGGATCACAACAAGTAGTCCCTGTACTTGAGTGTGATACCAACGTCATATTAGAAAACCGCGTTATACCTACCACATTCATAGTTTTGCCGGACGCTCAAACCCGAACATTGCTAGGTAGGGATTTCATCATGAAAGCAAGTATCCTGTTGGACTTACCACAGAGCAGCTGGTGCTTTAACGACGAGCCGGAACGCTGGCGCCCGTTTATCACCAGCTTCGACTTACCTACTGGCGGCCAGATGGAGCTGATGAAGGTAGAAGCATCAAACCTTGTGCTAAGGGATGATGAAGGGACCAAGTTAACAGCAGATCAGAGGATCCAACTGAATGCGTTTCTGTCGAAGAGGTCCGACCGCTTCGCAAAGGATGGACCACCAACGGAATACGCCACGCATCGGTTGAAGATAGACCCGAATCAGGAACCCATCGCCTCACCGCCTTACCGGATGTCTCCTAGTAAGAGAGCGATGCTGGAACAAGAGTTGCAGAAGTTACTGGATACTGACGTGATCGAAGAATGCGAATCACCTTGGGCTGCCAACGTGGTCCTCGTGACGAAGAAGGATGGAGGGGTCCGGCTATGTGTAGATTACAGGAAGCTGAATGCTGTAACCGAGCCTGATCGCTACCCACTTCCACGCATCGAAGACGTTCTCCACGCAGCTAAGAACACCAGTTTTATGACGACCTGTGATCTCCGATCAGGGTACTTTCAAATTGCTGTAGAACCGGCTGACCGTGACAAGACTGCGTTTGTAAGTCCACTCGGATGTTTTAGGTTTAAGAGGATGCCAATGGGTTTGCGGAATTCAGGAGCGACTTTCCAGCGGCTAATGGATCGATTCAGGTCCGGCAAGGAACTGGCCGATGTTTGCATGCTAACGTACTTAGATGACGTCATTGTCCTGTCGGAGTCGTTCCCCAAGCACCTGGAAGACTTGAACGCTGTTTTCGACCGGCTTGAGATGTACAACCTGCGAGTGAACCGCGAAAAGAGCTGCTTTGCTCGCGAGTCGGTAAAGTTTCTGGGCCACGTGATCGTACCAGGTGGAGTTAAGGCAGACCCCGATAAGACAGCAGCTATCGCGAATATGTCCCCTCCTGAGAACGTGAAACATGTGAAGACCTTTCTGCAAACGTCAAGTTGGTTCCGGCGCTTCATTCCCAATTACGCCGACGTAGCCAAACCTCTAACGGATCTTCTTAAAAAGGACAGCAAATGGACCTGGACTTCGAAGCAACAAGACGCCTTCGACTGCATTAAGGAAAGGTTAATCACCGCTCCGATACTGCGCCAAGTTGACGAATCGATGCCGTTTACATTAAGGACGGATAGTAGCGGTTATTGTCTCGGAGCAGTACTGATGCAGGGGGAGGGTCCCGAGGAGAGACCAGTAGAATACGCCAGCCGTTTGCTGAATAGCGCGGAGAGAAACTATAACACAACGGAAAGAGAAGCGTTGGCAGTTGTATGGGCTGTCACCAAGTTCCGCGCATACATCGAAGGATCAGAGGTTGTGATAAAGAGTGACCACCAACCTCTGCGATGGTTGATGACTGTAAAATCGCCAAGCGGCCGGTTAGCTAGGTGGGCCCTTACTCTCCAGGAGTACAATCTCCGCATTGAATATACACCTGGCAGGTCGAACGTCATCGCCGACACACTTTCACGACCGCCTTGCGCAGGAGAAACGGATTGCGATATCCGCTACGCCGAGGTCGATTTCCCGTCAAGAAGTCCCAAGGATGTCCGTGAGAACCAACTGAAGGACCCTGACGTGCGAAAGATCGTTGAGGACCTCGAATCAACCGACGATCCGTTTAGGGGGAGGAGTTGGTCCGACCGTGGTTTCATTATGTCGGACGGCATATTGTACAGGTATGGACCTGACGAATATGGAGAAGAGACAGGATGTCTCGTTGTCCCGGAGCACGAACGTGATAAAGTCATGGCAGAATATCACGACGCGCCAACGGCTGGACATTGCGGAGTAGAGCGCACACTAGATCGAGTGAAGTCGAAGTATTACTGGCCAGGTATGCGGCAGTACATCGTTAGACACCTGAGGAAGTGCATAGAATGTCAGAGGTACAAAGCCGATAACAGAAAACCGGCCGGACTTCTGCAGACTCCCGCAACTAATCGCCGCTTTGAAGTCGTCGCCGTGGACCTTTTCGGTCCCTTGCCGGAGACCGCCGATAAGAACAAGTGGATCCTTATCGTAGAAGACACGTGCTCTCGATGGGTAGAGTTGTTTGCTCTTCAAGATGCTACTAGCTTATGCTGTTCCAAGATCCTGATCTCAGAGGTTTTCCTGAGATATGGAGTACCAAGACGGATCTTGAGCGATAATGGTGTACAGTTCATAAGCGAAATAATGCAGCAGGCATGCCATTCATTTGGCATTACTCAATCGCTGTCGCCTGTCTACCATCCGCAGGCGAACCCGGTGGAAAGAAAAAACCGTGATCTAAAACCCCAACTTGCTATTCTGGTAGGGAAAGATCACAATACATGGGACGCGCACTTACCCGCGATACGTTTCGCGATGAACTCTGCAGTGACCAGCAGCACCGGATTCTCGCCGGCTTACCTGACGTTTGGACGAGAGATGCGTGCACCGGCCGACGTCATCGCTGATATGCGCAACATTATTGAGAGTGACAACGTCGTGACGAGTCTTACCCCTTACCTTCAAAGATTGTCAACCGTGCTATTTGAAGCTAGGGACGTACATGAAAAGGTTCAAGCGAATCAGAAACGTTATGCCGACGAGGGTCGCAGCCCTGCACCTGATTACGCAATCAGTGATTTGGTCCTTTTGAAGACCCAGGGAAGTAACGACACGACCCGCGGACAAACGCCGAAGTTCATACCGCGACGGGACGGACCCTACCGTATTAAGGAACCCGCAAGCTCCACCACATATGTGTTGGAGAAGGTAAATGGTGGTGAAACGTTAGGGAGGTACCACGTCTCCCAGTTGACCCCATTCGTAGGGCGACGTACCGCCAGCGCCAGTCAACGAAAAGCGTAGGCGCGGTAGACCTAAGCGTTATTTGAACTGACTCAGACGCGTGGGCGTATGTCTGGGTCAGAGGGGGAGGATGTAGCATGGCCTTAACGTGCGTGTTCGAGCTTGCCCTTAAGCGCAGCAAACGGGAGACGACACCTCCGCCCGCGACCGCGCGCCCCCCCTCGGCTAAGGCAGTGGACGAAGGGACGCGGGTCGGTACGCCACGCTCGCGAGCCGCTCATAAGTTTTAGTAGTTCATTTCGATTGTTTTTAATTCTTTCTGTGTTTCCTGTTTGTGCCCATAAACTGTGTTTTACAATATATATACTTTCACTGACGCGTGCCTTCTAATAATTATAACAGACCCAACAACACCCCTGAGACAAAAGACACTCTACAAAACCTATTTCTTTCCTATCAGGCGCTATACTTGCTGGTGAACGACAAAGTCCTCGCGAGCCACAGTATGACGATGGCGCAGGCGTACGAGCAGTTCCGCGCTCACGACGGCTACCTACACATCACATACGCCGCGCAGCAGGTGTTCGGATGAACCATGTAAGTTCACACAGTTAAGGCTAGCGCAGATTGGGGCGGGCCGCGCCGAAACGCGTTGCAAAAATCCTCCTTCATCGCTTTCGTACATTTTCTATGAACCAACGCACACTACAGACGGGCCGCACTGCACTTTTTTGTTTGAAAATGTGTTGCATTACGGCCCGTTGCCGCTGTAATGTGCGCTTGGCTTTACACACAATTATATCGGCTACCTACTGTGCCGCCAACTGGGCCCTAATGCTATCACAGAACTAGGGCCCAGGTGGCGGGCGTTCGCGATTTTGGGACAGTTAATTGGCCTATAAACACATAAAACTAACTAATTTTAAACTGGATGTTCAGTGGCAACAATTTGACATTGAGTGCGCCTTTATGTCGTAGCTGTAAGGGCGACTTTCGTAGTGATAGTTTTACCACTTATGTGCGGTTGTACGTATCTACTTGTAATGATGGGAGCCTATTGAAAGACCGTCAACTTCCACTTCTAGAATGTTTTAATTTTAGTAAACTTAATCTGCTCTTTGGTTTATGTAAACTCACGATAAGATGAGAATAACAAGTTTTTTAGGAAAATTAAAGCGTTGTCTAATATGTTTACGTCCAAAAATGGGTCAACTCAGATATAATTTTAGTGCCTACATAAAACTATTCCATAGGTACTTATCATATTTCTCGGAAGCTTTAAATTTCCGGAAAGTTCCTAAGAAACGTTTACAAGGCTACCCAGGCCAAAATCTTGAACTCAAAGCACAACAACTTATAAACAAAATGCAGACACAATAATGTTATCTCATTTTAATTTTAAAATGTTTACGAACTCGATACTTCGGTATCGATCAAAGCCTCAAAATAAAACGAAGTTAGTAAATAAAAATTAAATGATAACGTATCATAACATTGCTTAACCCCACGGATATCGATTTAACCCTTTCCGAACGCGATCAATAAAATAGGGTTCAGCGTTTATTAAAGTTAAATGATCGCAGTCAAGGGTAACCAAGATAATAAATGAATATGCTCATGCCATCTTACGTTCATTAATCATTAAAACATAGAGGGAAACTATAAATAACACAATAACAAGGATTTTGCGTTGATAACGATTGCATTGTGGGTGTGGACCGCGACCCCGATATTCCTTGTTTTTGAACGGACCGGATGTTTCGAGAAATAGTTGCTAGACGGGATACTTTGTGGCAAAAATATGAATACCGTTTGGATTTTTCTAGCAGGATGTGCCCTAAACTCGCACGACAAGCTTATCAGTCTGTGACATAAGTAGGTACCAAGTTAATTTTTACACAGAAAAGCGTGACTTAAGTGCAGGTTTAGGTCACACGAGCTATAATTGTACGATGCACGGCGTTTAGCAACTTGACTCACACATACCTATCGTAATGCATTATTTTTTATATTTTTTTCGTGGACATGTTAAGAACTCGATTATTTATTGTCGGCTGATAGCAAAATGTTGGTAGATATGTTCCTTTTTCTTCCACGAGGTAAAGTATGTTCGAAAAAGAATAGGACTCTCTTGCCTTTTCTAATGGGTATCCTACCTATCCAAATAGGCAAGTACAGGTCTAGAGGCAATATCTTAAACCTCCTGTGCTAGAAACCTAGCCCCCAAGTCTCGATAGCGCATTTTGTCCAGCCAGTTATTTTTGGTAGTTTGGAGACATAGGTGGAAGGTATTCCTGTCTGCTCTTACGAGTATTGGAGGTAAAGTTGTGATTGAAGAGCGGAAGTCATACCTACTCGCAACTTGCAGTTAATATACTTATTGTAATTGCCACACACGTATTATAGTTTAAGGTCAGATACACTATTTAGCACATAAATTAAAAATAGTAGGGACAAAATAAAGTAGTGACTTAAATCTAGTCCGTGTCCCGTGAGGGTTGGCAAGCAAGAGAGGGACGCTACCTAAGGCCTACCTGAGCGCCCCGGTTTTTTTTTTTTTTTTTGCGGATGGGAAATCATCAAATGACCCCTCCCGCTCTGGGTGGAGCGGAAGGGAGTGTCAGACTCTTACTGACTAAAACCCACCCGTGTTCCTTCCTTAGCCCTTTATGTTCCGGGCCAGCGGTAACCCTCGTAAGTAGCATTTTATGCATTTCGGACAATGTTATATTATCGAACAGTTCTGGATATAAAAGCGGGTTAAATATCCCTATTAATTAATAAGAATACAGAACCTCTTTTTTTGAAGTCGGTTAAAAAAAACAAAAAGAGGGCGTACAAAAATTTTACAGCACGTACTTCTTTTTTCCTCCTGAAAAGTTACTTCTTTTACACTTACGAGGTTTACACTCTTAAGGCGTCGAAATGCAAATACGTGACGCCACAGTAGCTTCCCCAAACTATTAAATACTGCAGTCCGACTGTCTAGCTATAGTTAAATTTTAGCCTTGGATACAAGTCCTTAACAGGACCAAACAGATAAGGTGTGGAATAATTTGTTCCAGATAACACTTTATCAATAACAGCGTTGATTTACGGAGGTAGTTAAATTGCAACAAAGTAATTGACTTGTGTTCAGATTTATTAGACGTTTATATGTAATAAAGTATTGATAAAAAATGATATTGTGTTATTAAATGATGCAGTTAATGTCCTAACATGTCAGTACATGAGTAGGTACACCATTATTTTCTCCTTTATTTCAATAAATAATAATCATAAATAAATTATATTTTTAAATATCTAAAATATAAAAACATTTAAAAGTATAAAAAACCTCCTCCTTTTTTGAAGTCGGTTAAAAATAGTAGCCTACCGGTTTCGGGAACAGGGTCCAAGCTACCGGCGCGCGGGCGGTCAGGGCTCCAGAGAGAGCTAAAGCCTAGGGTTCAAAGTTGATTGGGAAAATTTGACAGTTTCGGGTAGCGTGATGTGCTGGCGTCGTACCTTTATCATTGCTATGGTAGAAAAAGATTTTCAAATGATTACAAAATATCTTATTTTCTAACATGTGCAAATAATAATAATGGGTGGTTTTGGTAATTTGAGTTGTACCGTTTTAAGTACCTAACTATAAATACTTAAATAAAATAATAAATAATGAGCAAGCGGAAGTAACAGCTTCCTCATTTCAGTAGACTTTAAACAGCTAAGTACCGAGAATAACTAAGAAACTTCTATGAAAACAGATAGGTAGGTACTAAAACAAACCTATAAGTTCTATAATCAACTGATTACGAAATTAAAAACAAGTAGATAAATGTTATTCAGAAACAGTTATTGATATTGTAGATATACTTAATGATAAGTAGTGAAACTCATAATGTGTTTGCACTTGAAGTAGGTAGGTACTATCTTATTTAGAATCACTGATAAACTTTGCGTTGGAGTTCTAGATCCGCTTGATAGACTACATAGTACAATATTCTGACGTCATTTATAACAGGTCGTTAAAATGATGAATGTAAAATGTTTGTAGTTTTGTATTTTTCGATCGGTCGGGGATTACAGGACCTAAACGCAAAAAACGCAGGTTTTAGAAACAATAAATGTATAATTATGATCGACTACCGTGAACAAAATCAGAAAAATATATAATATTCTTCAGGATATATGTTAGGTAGATAGTGTGTTGAAAACATAATACAAATAATTTTCCTATAGAAATAAAATCATGAACATACCTCTAAAAACTTACATACATACATTATGATTTTTTGTCATATTATTCTACAAGCAACATACTCAAGCACTAGTGTTTTAATTTTTAAGTCCAAACAATAGATTTTTTTTAAATAGATAATTGCTTCTTAATTTGCAATAAATTACCAGGGTTGTGTCATCGCGTTTCTCTTTCTTTTCTATGCAGTCCGACAAAGACTCCGCTTTAGGTCATATTGTTGCGTTATAACGTATAACCGGTGTAACCCTTACTACAGTCACGTTGGCTCACCATATTTTGCTTCTGATTGCGAAATATTGTTGACTAGCTTTCGCCAACGGCTTCGCCCGCGTGATTTCGGAAAGAAGTAGGTACCTATGTGTTAATGGAGGTTATAAACTGTGTGCCAAATTTCATCCAAATCCATTCAGACGTTTTTGCGCCAATCCGGAACACATTATCCAGACAAAAGGACAAAAATTAAAAAAAAAAATTTTCGGCATCAGGCTCGTTTCCTCACCTCGTAACAACTTTTTTTCTAAAATATGTAATGATCAGTTTTGACTTCGTTACTATTTTAATATAGACTAGTAGTAAATGATGGGTAAAATCGACCATAATCTGTTGTTTTCCACACACCGTTCGGGCTCATTGCCTTTCCTACGGCCAATCACACCGCATGAATCATAAAATACACAATTACTTTTTACAATCAATACGATAATTAATTAGGTCTGTAGTATAAAAATATCTTTCTTTCCGTCTGGCTATTATCATTATCAGTCGGGCCATGGATACTATGGTAATGAAAGCAATACGAGCAACGGAGGCTGTCCGATAATATTATCAGTGCAAAAAAAAAAGACTTGTTATTGTCACCTATATCGAGTTACTTTTTGTATTATGGAACTTATGTAAGTTCATTATGTGTCTGTTAGGGTGAATGTTCGGTTATCAACTGTTGCTAAGTGCAATGATAACTTTATCTCGACTATTAATGAAATATCTATTTATTTAAGTACCTACTTAATTCATTTATTTGAATGCATTAGTAATCCCGTTGATACAGTCATTGAGTGTGGTGGCCCAGTGGTAACAGCCGCGACTTACAAGACGTAGGTTCAAACCCTGCTAGGCGCTTTACTTTGTATAAATTATTTCATCGCCATTGCTCTCAAAACGATGATGGAAAAAATCCAAGAAACCGGCATTTCCTAGAACCAAAACTTCGAAGACATGTGACATCTACATCTACCAAACCGGCCTGGGTCCGCGTGGTGGATTACGGCCCATTCCCTCTCACTGAGAGGAGGCCTGTGTCCCAGCAATGAGAACATTATCTAGACAGATTATGCATTAGTAATCCCTAGATCTCAATAGCAACAACAATCAAGTTTAGTATCTTTGGACAAGCAGATGAATTAAAAGAACTTACTAACGTAGAGTTTAAGTTGTGGAGGTTAGATAGGCAGTCGCTCCATGTTAAATACTGGTATTTAGCTGGTCCCGGTTAGACTGGAAGCTGACCCAACATAGTTAGGAAAAGGCAAATAAAACTTTGATGAACCCACAATGTAGGATTGAAAATAATTATCACAACAACATCCGCTATGGGATTTCTATTCCTAACTGAAATCATGGTTGGAAAACAAACCGAACCCTAATCGCGTAACAATCTATCAATCTCAATGTGAATCAGTTTGAAGGGTATTGCTAATGCATTGCTTTATATTTTCGAAAAAATTGTCTGCTCAACAACGTAAACAACGCAATGAATGTTGTTGAACTGCCAAAATGAAAGCCATTGCTACTGTTAGAGTGTTACGCAGTTACCCCGCTAGTTATGGCTGGAAATGAAGATGTTGCAGCCCATAGTTCTCCTAGCAGCATATATATCCTAGCAGCCATGTGCCTACACAGTAGGCTAGTAAAATGCAAGTCTAAAATTAAATCATAATCTAGAAACATCCCGTTACGTACAAATTCTTCGTGATTGTTGGCTCTAAACTTACTGCTAATTAACCGATAGAAAATAGTTTGACCTTTAGAGAAATGTTATTAGTTAGATAGGTACTAATTATTATGATTTGACTAGCTTTTATCCTGGCTGTTGTTTAGAAAATTTTATTGAATTTAACTTGAAGGTCTTAAATTTAAAAAATAAACTCATTAATTAAGTAAGACTCCTTAATTACCTAAAAGAGTAGGTATTCTTACTACTCATAATACTGAAATAAACAAACAAGTTTCCATAATGTTAGATTTTATTTCGCTTAGCACAAACATTTGATGCCTTCTGCACCCTAATTGCGTGGTAACACTATCGGTCACAAAATAATTTTTGAAGGATATTGCTAATCCATAGCTTCTTATGTTCGAAAAATTTGTCTGCTCAGCAACGTAAATAACGCAATGAATGTTGTTGAACTGTCAAAATGACAGCCATTGCTACTGTTAGTGTGTTACGCTTTTACCCCTATTATTATTATCTATGTAGGTTAAGTACCTCATCAGACCATAAAAAAAATAGACAGCGCGCCGCGAACATTAAAACTGAAGCCACCTTTTTATCTATGTGTATCGAAGGGTTGCCATTTGTTAAATTTTTTGTTGGTAGGTATTTAAATATTTCATAATGGAAGTTCAACAAAAAGAGCCGAAGGACAAGAAAGAAAGACTCGGAGAAAGAATATAAAAAGAAAAAAACTTGTTGGGGAAAAAATATGCGTCACATCCACGCGAAACGATCATTGCTCAATATAAATGCTAAGACCCTATACGACACAGAGTCCCAGCGCTGGTTTTTCAGCGCCAGCCAGTCCCCCATGTTAGAAGAATGCAGCAATAGGTATATACATTAACTATAAAACCTTTTAACAATATAATCCCTTTGTGTGAAAACAATACACACCCACTCTTTAGTTGTGTATCCAGGAGTACAAAACGAACCTGTATTATTCCATAGCACACAATTATTGAGACAGAACATAATTAATGTCATCATAATAAGTTTATCTAGGGTCACGATGCACAAACATCCAGTGGAAAAGGCGAGGCCTGTATTTCTCTTTTGTTGATAAGGATCGATTTATGTGTCCCTTTCATTATTGTTTGTAGAGTGTAGCCCCCCCAGGGCTTGTTGTCAGGGAAATGTACTGGCAGATACCGAGTCGTGTTGTTAAAAGTTAATATTATTATTAGTTAGAATAATTATCTAATGCTGTGTAACTACTTATTGTTTGTTAGTACAGTGCTACTATTGATATACTTAAATATTTTGTTTTTTTTCATGAGTTCTTAATTTTTACTCGGTTGTTTTCTTATACAAACTTATTAGTTTTTGTAACTAGTGGTCTCATTATTTGCTGAGCGTTGATAAGTGACTCAGGATGTTTGTGTACTGTAAATGTTTTACATTTAATTTCTTTTTTTGTATATTTGAGGTAATTTTTGGTAAAAATGTATATGTACTTATATCCCTTACCCTATATTGTCTTAACTGCACTACTGCATAATCAGCCTACAATGTCTCCAACTCCCCACTGCTGGTACACAGGCCTCCTCTCTTCGAGAGGGAGTGGGCTGTAATCTACCACGCGGGCCCAGTGCGGGTTGGTAGATGTCACATGTCTTCGAAGTTTTTTGTCTTTGTTTTTTTCGATCTGCACTACTGTGTAAGCTCTAAAAGAATATCCACCAACTAGGCCACTAAGCTAATTTATCTAAGGCATGTATTTAACCGAACCTGTAGTATTTCCCATTTTTTGGCTCCTAAAATTATTATTGAACACTAATAACATGCTTGCGCCTCTTTTTGTGAACCTGCAATAATTCCTATTTTGGGGCCCTAAAAATACGAAATAGTCAAGTACTGCTACCAACTTTGAAACAGGCCAGAAAGATAAAAAAAAAAAATAAACATCCGAATTGAGAACCTGCTCCTTTTTTGAAATCGGTTAAAAAGGCTAATTAATTTTAAAAAAAAGTGGCCATCATAAGAAGGTCAAAAGTTTTTAGAGGTTCAATAATGTATAAAGGTGTCCACCATAAAAAAAATCAATTATCAGAGGTGAGATGAGGATCAGTATGATTTTTTAACTAATAAACTTTTTGTTCCAGGTACATACAGTAAATTGGAGTAAACTAATGTTCCTGGTGTCATCAGCTAAAGACTGAAAGTATTCTATTTCTTCCTATTGTGATAGTTCTAGTGTAAAGATATATTTCTAAGTCACATTCACACATTCTGTATGGCGTGGAATGTCCGGAACTGCTGCGCAAGAGATCGTATGAAAGTTATGTATAGACAGTTAGACACTTTACTTTAATTACTATAAAATGGCGTTATAATCATTTAAAAAATGAAATAAGTGCAATAAAATGTGGTTACTATAATAGCTTAATATGATCTCGAAAATATATCCAGCTGTAAATTATTATTATTTTAAGGCTTATGTATAAGTGTCTCTTCGTGTATTGTATATTGGGGGACACGTAAAATGTCGTATTATCTATGTAGCTACAAAGATCTGAAAAAAAAAACTATGTTAAAATATTTCCTGTTGATGTATCCATATATTTTACAGTCTAATATATTTTATTAATAATTTGTTGGTTTTATTTAACTTTACTTTTGCCTTGCCTCAAAAAGAAAAAACTGGCCAAGTGCGAATCGGACCGCGCACAATGAAGGCTTCCGTACCAGTGCATATACAAATATTTTTTTTGTTATTAAAAGAACTATTTTTCAATATATCTTTAAGAAACAAAATCGAACATCCTGTATGCACTCGGGCTGTTTATGAGAGTTGGCTTCGTACACCGCGCGCCAACAATACGTATGGCGAACGAACTGCCGGTTAGGTATATTATACCGAGACTTATTAATAGTCTACCCTCAGAAATAAACAAATGTATCACACAGAAAAATATCAAATGTAAACTTAAGCAACATTACTTAAATATTATGTAGGAATGATTGTAACTATCTGAAGATGTTATTAATTCTATCGACTATAACGCATACCTACATATAAAATGCTTCATTGTATACTTAGTTCGATATAGATATACTCATGATAGCACAAGTTTAAACCTCTGTGGTTTTTGGTTGCTATTTAATATGAATAGTCCTGTATTCTTTTGTATAAATGAAATATGAAAAAAAAAAATATATATATTATTAAGAGTTGCTTCATTCATTATACAAAGTAAGTTTTTGCAGATAAAATTCCTACCTGCAGACAGTCCCTACCTATATTTCACCTATTAATAGGGATATGAGCTGTTTACAAGTACCTTATGTAATAAAATAACCAAAGTTTAATTAACATGACACCGTGTGGCAGGTCATGATGAGACGTCTAGGAAAGTTTCTACTCAGTAATCAAACAGATTACAGAAAACATGAATGTCGTTTCATAGATAATAATATACTAAAGTACGGTTTCTGCAAAGGTTTTCAACTGAATAAATTCAGACACACCTGTCAAATGACTATAACAACGGCTGTTGTTATTTTGGTCGACCAATCAGAAAGAAAGTAAAAAAAAATACATTGATTTAGACTAAAAGGCACAATATAAAACTTACATCAGTGCGATGTAAAAAAATATCAGGAAAGTGTGCCTCACGGCTGTGCCAAAAAGGCCCAGTTCAGCAAAAATGCCAGGCAATTAGTGCCGGACGCTGGTCTTCAACTGGACCTGATGTGTGAGACGGATATAAATCAGTTTCATGTCAATCACATTCTATCAAAATTGATAGAAACTGAATACTGATGCTGAATAGACCGGCTGCAGTCATTTGACTGCAAAAATCTCACCGTAAAAACTTACGTGTAGTGAGCTGTCATTTCACCTGACGCTACAGTCCGTCCGCAGTTATTTTACCTCCAGTAGCAACCGACCAGTAACCTCATTGTAACGAGAATAAAGATCACAATGATTTTGACAGAATTGTCAGTGGCAGCAATCCAACAGCAACCTTATTAGAATGAGAATAAAGATCACTGTGATTTGGACAGTGATGCCAAACGAGAGGTAAAATAACTGTGAAAGGACTGTAGGGATTGACAATTGACAGCTCACTTCGCAAGTTTTTTCGGTGAGATTTTAACAGAATAGGTTGGTAGCCTTGACTCCTTCAAGTTGTAATAGAAAGATAATTCCTACTGCCTACTATTTTATATTCCTGCAATATTACACTCGAACTCTTTTCTATCGAGCACAAATACTTTCCAATAAAACCATTTTTGAATGTAAGTGGCTTTATTACACCCATAGGTACTTATAACGTAAATATAATTATTATTCTTAACTACGTTACTTTAGTGACGTCACTCGGTGGGCGAGATGTTCTGCGCGGCCGCAACCAACGTATCGTGGATATCCTTGGCGTAGCCGATCTGAAGACGTACCGTGTTTAAGTACTGTGGGTAGCTTAGATTTGACTCCTGGAATGAGAAAGCAAATATTGTATTATTTATTTATTTAAGATCTGGAGATCTGGTGATGTATTGTGTATATTATCTTTTGTTGGAACAAAAGATAATATACACAATACATCACACATAATTATAGGGCAGCATCAGGTATTAAGTAGGTGTACTCCTTCACTTATAGGAGACCACAGCCTGCACAAAAAGTTAACAAATAAGAGAACAAAGTTAAAATATTAATAATAGTAAAAAATGTTCAGAAAAAGAAATTTGAATTAACAGAGAAATTTAAACAATTTTGGTTGCAACACTTGGAAAAAGTCAATAAGTACAGACGCCAGCACATCAAGTTACTACAATCTGTCAGATTTCTTTAATAGATTTTCGACTTTATTGCTAAAATATAAGGTTCAAGGTTGATTGGGAAAATCTGACAGTTTCGGGTAGGTTGACCTGCTGGCGTCCGTACATTAAAGAAAATATAGCATTTATCGATTCTTAAATTATTAGCACAAATTAAAATATGATAGGAATCTATCAAGCGGGTAAATTAAAATTCCCAAATCAATTTTATGTTAACTACCTAAGGATTGTTGCGAGCTTCCAGGAAGCAAAAATCTGGGTGGAACGCTACAGAGCATGCCTTCAGTAAAATCCAAATCTTTTAGCGAAAGCATTTACAAAGCCGGACCATAAAAGGCGGCTGAAAAGGTTAGCCGGAACGTAATGGACCTTGCCAATGCTAACTAGGACATGCTGCCATAAAATATAAACACGGAAATCTCGCTAGAAAAACCACTCTGCACGACCTATTCCGACAACATATATGTCCATAGTCCTGGGACTAATCGCAGAAAAAAAAATACAAGGGTTGTGGTAATACTGGCGCACCTTGGAATTAATAATATTGTTAATTCTTACCCCTGTAGTCGGTCCAGTGTCGAGCCTCGACGGCATGATGGTCATAGGAAGGTAGTGGGCTGCAGACTGCGCTTGTTGGATGCACGTTATGGCCGTGCGCTGTCGAAAAGAACATCATAATCATCATACTCTTGCATTATTCCCAAATTTTTTGGGGTTGGCGCAGCATACAACATAGAATATAGTATATTTCATTACAAGTGCGGAAAGGCTGTCATTGCAAAGAGTTCCGACAAATGTCTACCCGAGCCGAGGCGCAGCCGAAGGCGAGGGTTGACAGTCGGAACAAGTTGCAATGACGGTTCCGCAGGTGTACTGAACGACTATTTTTAATACAGTTGCGAAAAAATGAAGCAATTTAATAAAATAATAAAAACACAATATTGCTTTTTTCTCTTCTCTCCACGCAAAAAATTAGTCGTATGTGGATATGTAACGACTTTTTGACTTTTACGGTAAAATGTTCTCCGAAGCATTTTGTGCAATTATACTGAGTTCCGGTGGTGTTAATTCAAAAAAATAGGGTTGAAATTACTCATTTTGTGCAACAAACAACTAAACTCGCAAAGAAAATTTCTGGAAAATGGCGCCAACCGTAGAATATAAGCAGAGTTTTTTTTTTCTTCACCCATTTTGGTAGGCAAAGGGAACTATCCATACAGCTTAGTCTTCAGTATATTTTTTTTATTGATATGAAATGAAAATTAAATTTAATGAGATGAAATGAAATGAAACCTAACCTAACTCATTAAATTAAATCATTAAATCTGATATTGAAATAAATTAGTAGCTTCTTTTTAGAAATATACGTATTTGTATGAATCACAAAAACTCTTTAGTAAAAACTTCATGGTTTTCTTTTTAATAGACATTATTTTGACAGTTGGGAAAGAGACACGCACGAGTTCGGGAAAGGTAAAAAAAAAGCACTAGTATGTAATAGTCCACATCCCGAACGCTATACGTCCCTGCAATACACCAGTTTTTGAGCAACTGTATTAAAAAAATATTAATATAAGATGAACAGAATGTGTAAATGTACAGGGGTGTGCAAGTGCATACTATAGTTACAATCACGAGCACGCATATGCAGTGGCGGATTTACATTTTTGCTGCCAGTAGGCTATTCACATTTTGCCGCCCCTACCGACCTCTACAATAATGTCCCATGTTATTTGTATACTGCTTCAACACGCTTAATTCCATCGCCTTTTCTTCAAAATACTTACAATGTCCTCGTTCAGCTTCGAAAAACTTGCAGACATTTGTAAAGATCGACAACAGTGATTGAATCTACGGTAGAAGCCTGAATTTGAGCATTCACTTTGTTTATTCTTTCCAAAAAACATGGTAGGTATATAAATATTTTTTTTTAAATTTCAGTACTTAAAGCATTAAAAGCCCCAAATTTGCCGCCCCTAGAATCTGCCGCCCTAGGCTCCAGCCTACTCAGCCTGTTGGTAAATCCGCCACTGCTCATATATGTCATGTACTATATTACTGTGAGTAAAACTTAAAAGCAGCTTTATCCCGTTAGACTGAAACTTGGAGGCCGATCCCAACAGTATAATATAGCAGCATAGTTAGGAAAAGGCTAGGCAGATGATGACACTGAGCAAAATTTAAAAGTGATTTTCTCGTGGAAAACGATTACAACTTTGAGATAAAACCTATTTTATAATAGCATGGGACTCCTTCCAAATTATTATGTAACAACATTTTTAATAAAAAAGATGCTGCGCTTCAAAATGGCGGTAACGTATGAAACCTATATAAATCGATAGCTAATTGATCATTTTAAACATTCAAGAGTGATTATTTCAAACATCTATGCAACAAGATATTATACGAAAGTTAAAAAAAAAAGGGATAGCACGTGATCAAATTTTATCGTTAATATTTCTGAAACGTGACGCTTTACGGGGTTTGATCCTATCATGTTTTCTATTTGCATTGTTGTCAGCTATCGAGGTTTCATGGTAAGTAGGTTTCATGCGTGGCCGCCATTTTTTTTTTTTTCAATATACCTACCTGGGTATGCCAGGCTCCATATAAAAATCTTCAATACGTTTTTTTACGTGATTAATACACATTGATGCGCAAGATGATCGTCTACATTCTACAAAATACTCAAAACACACAAAACATTCACAATTGCAACTGATCGTTTGAGAGACCCTTCGAAGTCACCGAGTTCTAGTGCTGGACTAGGAACTGGATTATCGTAGTTATGTTACATAACACCCACGACACAAACAATTCAATTCCTCATCCATGTTTAACGTTTTAATTGAAAACATTACTGACCTAGGTTAAAACAACACCCTGAAACCAAGTAGGTACAGTAAATAGGTGTACCTATCAAGTTTTAATAGTGGATTAGTTGACATTATATATGAAAACAACATGGATACTGAGTGATAATGATACTGTTTACTTTGTAATGTATTAGATCGCATGATCCATCACATTGAAATCCTGAGGTTGTCTAAAAATACCACATACCATACCTAGTTGTTCCAACCTAGATAATTGTTGAATGCAAGTACGCAATAGAATTTTCCTAGTTAACTGTAAAATTAGTAAAATAAAAATATCAAAGTAGTCCTAACCTAATAGCAAAAGGACCTACCTCGTTAGTCTAGTTCCCAAGCGCTACTGCCACGGAATGCTACTGAGCATGAGGTCTTGTGGGTTCGAATTCGATTACCACTACGGACAAAGTGTTATTGGGTTTTTCCATCAAGAATTTCTCAGTTGCAGCCCGGAGTCTGAATTTGTGCCAAGTCAAAGTAAAGTAAAGTCAAGCTATAGAAGCCAGTAATAATAGTACCTAATAGTTTGAAAGACCCCTTTGCCCACCCCAATGCGGAGAACATTCATGAGGGATTCCCACGTAAAAAAAGAAATATGAAAATCCTACATGCATCGACTTTACTTGGTTTCTACCACTTTAATAATAGGTAGTTTTCTTAGATCTAGTCTGGGTCTGTAACAACCGGTTTTTATTTAAACGTAAATTATTGACATGTCAAAATTAAACACAAGTCGAGTGGTCCGATTGATTATTGCTCATTCAGTCAACCAAGAACACCTGCCTCCAGGTCGCGAACTGTGGCCTATTTGGATAGCACTGTATCGATTGCGTACCCAAGTAGGCCGCTGCAAATATAATCTGGCGAAATGGGGCATTATCGATTCACCCAACATCCAGCGCGAGTGTAGTGCTCCTGAACAGAGTATGTACCCTTGACGATCTGAACAACGCCTCTGACACCGCTATGAATGTGGCCACCTACCGGGCCCAAACATTATAGCAACGTAGCCAACATAGATGTACAGACGCCAGCACATCAAGGTACCCGAAACTGTCAAATTTTCCCAATTAACTTTGAACCTTGTGCTTTGGTGATAAAGTTGAAAATCTATTAAAGAAATTTGACAGATTGTAGTAACTTGATGTGCTGTGCTGGCGTCTGTACCATCGATACGAAAAGAAGAAGTCATCCAATGAAAACAGTTCACGCGCGCTTGATAATTTCTTAACAATTTTTTTTGTTGATCTTCGTTCCAGAAACCGGGCGTAAGTTGTTTAATTTTTTCGATACTTAAGTAATTGTTTTATTATTTACTTATTTTTTTAGTATTAATGTAGTCTGCTCTTTACTACAAAAACTGTAATGAATGTAAACAACCCTAAACATAAAAAACCCTATATAGGTACCACAATGATGGTGTTGACGCTCGATAGGGAGTCACGCAAACACATCACTGATAAGAAATTAATAATAATAGTGATTAGAGACGGTTGCCGGGTCAACTAGTTGATTGCTGATTGCTGCCCTTAGATACACAATATTTCAACATGCATACAATGTAACATGCTCTTGCTTATTCTTAAATGCTGCAGGGATTTTATAGAGTTTGAATCCTTGGCTTGGTTGGAGTAAACATTTTTATTGCTGCCTAAATGGTTAATATCGCCAACACGATGGTCTGACCAAGTATAAAAAAAAAGTTTAATAAAAAGTAAAACCCGACTTCTGAAAAGGATGAAACAAGAAAGTAACTGCTCGTGGTCCCATGCCGCTGTACTAACATACTTATTTTTTATTTAATTATTTGGGGCTTAATTCAGTAATATTTATAAAATGTTCTAATGCCCTTTCACTTGACAAGGCACCATCCTAAAATATTTATTTTTAAATTCATTACTTTGTATACTCTAGAGGGCGCCATATTGAATTTAGTGTGACGTCACATAGCCTATAACCAGCGGACGGTCAAGACGCTTGTAACGATACCTCATTTGTCAAATTATTATAAGCACGCCGTAGTCGGATAAAAAGAAGCTACGTCCTCAAGTTTCAGCAGTGGCCTTAGTGTGAGTTTTTCGACTCACGTTCGATTGCGACCGCGTTAGAATTTTGTATGGGAAATTAGGTTTATCCTAGTGACTCCAGGTGGCGCTATAACATTTCCCATATAAAATTCTAACGCGCTCGCAATCGAACGTGAGTGAAAAACTCACACTTAAGCCTCAGGTGGAGATGGCAACTTTATACCGGAATCGATGGAGGCAGATTTTCCACTTACGGCCGAACCCAATAACCTATTTTCAGTTAAAGACAAATCGCTACTGATGGTAGCCAGTATAATCATAACTGCCAGTATAATATATCTAATCATACTGATACAGATTGGAGCAGTGGTGGCCTAGTGGTAACCGCCGGGACTTACGAGTTGCAGGTCGTAGGTTCGAACCCAGACAGGCGCTTTACTTTGTGTAAATTATTTCATCACCACTGCTCTCAAAACGGTGAAGGAAAACATCGTGAGGAAACCGGCATGTCCTAGAACCAAAAATTCGAAGACATGTGACATCTGCCAACCCGCACTGGACCCGCGTCGTGGATTACGGCCCACTCCCTCTCACCAAGAGGAGGCCTGTGTCCCAGCAACATTATAGGCTGATTATGTATGTATGTATGATACAGATTATTGGGACGTTAAAACCAGAGATAGACAGGTTTTTCTACCTACAGTATGCCAAAACTGGTGATAGATGCGTTGGTTGAAACTCAAACTAAATGCTAAATCTCTTTTCCATTATGATATGATAATCATGGTATATTTTTCTTTAGACTAAAATATGGTGTCTCCTTGTGTCCTGGGACATTTTACAGGGACAGCCTCTGAAGCCTATTTCTACTAACTATTAAGCATAATTTGTCCACCTATCATTAAATCATGCTTATTGATAACTTCCTTGTTGTCCAAAGGATTTGTATAACTACAAACCCTTTGTAGACATGTCATCTTGCACATTGTAATCCAAATTTTTATTCAAATGTTAATTTAGTAATAGATGGATTTTCCAATCTGATTTATTAATCCAATTTAAATTATCTAATGCCTAATAATATGAATGAGATTTACACAGATCGAAGATCTTATGCTAAATCAAATGTAAAATAATAGCACATACTATGTAGTTGGAGTGTCTAATAAATAAATAAATCTCCTCTAACTTACCAGATGTAGTTCCATTTGATCACAAATTGAGAAAAACTCTTCTAAATTCTTGTCAAACCTTGGCACCGGATTGTCAATACCTTTCCTGCAAAAATAAATTACAAAGATCTTAGCATTGAAGCAGGTATTGGATGTGAAGTTGATATTAATCAAGTAACTAATTCACAATAAAAAAAAAAAAAAATATTAAAATGACATACAATATCGCAATAGCTCTGGGGTCTGTTCCAGTGGCTGGATAGACAGCAACAGAATATGATTGAAATTATCTGACAAATAAGTTAACCAGAACTTGTAAGGAGGTGGTGAAACAAACCAGTAGTGATGGTTTAATTACAATGAAATAACCAACCAGTGTATTAGCAATAGCTTTCATTTTGACAGTTCAACAACATTCATTGCAATATTTACATTGTTGAGGAGGCAAATTTTATGGACATATGAAGTAATGGATTAGCAACTTTCTCCATAATGAGTCAGACTGTGATTGAAAGTGTATTACACAATTAGGGTGCTGTTTACGTCGTGCCCATAATAATGTTATTGCTCTTGTAGCTGAACGTAGTGCAAACATGTGAAGTCATATCAGGTTAAAATTTAAAAGCTTATTTATTTATTTAATTATCCTCCTACTGGTATGCCTTACAGCAATTACACCAGGCGGAGCGAAAAATGACTTCATGTGCTGCTTTAATATATAAGTCAATGGCTGCTTTCCATCCATCCTGTGTGCGGTGGACATCGAACGGGCGGCGATGGAACACGCATACACACTTATTTAGGAGCTTCTAAATTAAGTAACTGTATTAGTAAAGTAATGCTTTCAATGGGTAACATGCGAGTTCTACCTAGGTAGGTATTCCCATTATAATAATAAACAGTGGACAAGATAACAACAAGTAAGCAAAATAATCTGTAATTATTTTTATTCTTTATTTCTCGAGATACTATGCCATGTGTCTTTATGTCTTCAGTTAGTATATAGTATGCAGTAGTGTAGTAGTGGGTAGTATATTTGTTAAGTTATCCAGTCCATTTATTTTTAATATACTAAGTACTTTGTTTGTTTTTCCATACAAATAAATAAAATAAATGCATTCCCATATCTACTTTGAGTGATACTTACTGAGAGTTTGAATCAATATTATGATTTTGATGTAGAATTTGGGCTGCAGACTTCAGAGTCATCTGAAAACGATTTTTTTTAATGAAAATTAGACACACCATGGACATTGAAAATTGTACACTGCCACGTTATACTTACTGGTATTGACTCGCGGAGGGAGCCCATGAGTGTCTTTACTCTAGATATATTGTCCATTTTGTCCTGTTGCTGCGGTTGCTGTGGCATTGCAGGTTGCATTTGTTGTGGAGATGGTTGCTGCATTATCGTGCCTGGTACTGGCATTTGCATCCCTACATTTGGTGTCGCGCCAACAGCATTCATAGGCACATGCATGTTCATTTGATTATGATTCATCTTTATGATGATAATTATCTATTTTTAGGTAATTATTTTTGTTTATGTACTGGGCTGGCTGACTGCTGATGCTTGGGTTCACAAAAATGTCACTGTCTTGTCTTCACGTCAAAAGTGACGTGTTGTTGACTTTTGAAACCCACAGATTAATAAAAGAATGAACAATTTTCAAACAGAAATTACTACACTTTTATTCTCGACAAGCTGAATTAGAGATTCAGTCAACAAGTGATTGATTGATAATGACATCTGTGGCTGCTAGTCTATGCTAAACTGATTGATTGACTCTTGAGTTCATGGAAAGTGACAGAATCTTTGGAGGGAGGGAAAAGTTTTTGTTTAAATTGTTTGTTTTTATTTTATTAATCCCTTCGTTATTAATTTTCACTTGCCTGCGACATTATAACATATTAAATGAAAACTTTCAAGATATCCAACGCAACGGAATTATGGCAGGTAAAAGCCGTACAGGGTACAAACAAGAAGTTTGTTTCGATTTAAACAAAAAACAACAAATCTATACTTTATTTCCAGAGGGAAACAAGTCTTCCTGCAGTGGCATCCTTCAGCCAAAGCCTGGATAATATGTTGGGAACTGATGGTTTCCAGCTTGGTTGTATCACTGAACTATTAGGCTTGCCCGGCTCCGGTAAAACACAACTGTGGTATGCATTCACTTTTTAAGAAGATATCTGATAAACTCTAGACTTTTATGGTCCCACATGTGGCAGTGGTTTGAATAAAACTTGGAAGATTGTTGTCAGATCCTCCAGCAGATTCCTCATAGCCATGATGTCCCAATACAGGGCTTAGGCCTCCCTACAAAACTTTAAACAGAGACTGCTATGGCAGTCTATGACTGAAAATAAGGTCAGTGGGTCGTCTTAGGGGGTAATAACATAGCCCTGTGCTACTTAGCCCCAGAAGTATTATGCTCCTTATTATTCTGTATTTTTTTTTAAAGTTAGCCTACACTGTCCCACTGCCGAGCAAAGGCTTCCTCAAATCCTTCTAGGCATCCTTTTCTAGAGCCACCGCAATCCATCCTCAGGGACCCACTGTTTGGAGACTGTTGCGCAGCATTGTTGTTAACTTGTTATATCTATCCTAAACTATAATTTTGTTCTCAGCCTACAGTTGTGTGCATCAGTACAAATACCTAAAGAACTCGGTGGGCATAATGCAGAGGCTCTGTACATTGACACAAATACTAATTTCACCATCACTAGGTTTAGAGGTAATGTAACATTCCTTTATTTTTCTACTTCAACTCTCATCTTGGTATCAGTTTCATCTTCATTTATCCCTGTATAAACTCTTTTTTTAAAGACCAAAAAAAAGGCTATGTATTCAGAGATTTATACTCGGATACTATTTATACCTTTTCATATGACAAAGCTTCCAAAAAGTAGTTACGGCTGCCTGCATTGCAACAAATATCAGAACCAATTTGATCACCTAAAATGTTATTAATGTTATAATTTCAGAAATTCTGAGTGCAAGTTTACTGAGATGTCAAAGTATACTGGATGAGCCACTACAGATCACTGAAGATGATGCGTTGAACAAGCTGCAGTATGTCAATGCTTTTGGTCTGGAGAAGTTCTGTGCATTCATGTATAGACTGTCTAAGTTTATTGTGGAACATCCTAATGTAAGATATTATACATTTTTAATTGTTGAAGTTGAAAATTCTTTAGGCATACTCTGCAATCTATCTGAACAGTGAAAGAGACTGAACTGTCACACTCGGGTCGGTGACGCTGAATCAGGTATACTCTGCTCCAGTCGTACGTTTTCACTTCTATTGTGTGGTCATAAGCACACACCCTCTTTTTTCGATTACTCTACCTACATCATCAGTCATCATCATTACACTAGTATTTTTATATTTACTGCTTATATACCTAACATAAAAACCTCTTCATGGTTATGATAATAGGCTATTTGACTGGTTTCTGATAAACATCTCAGATTATTTAATGGTGTCTAACGAGCCCACAAAAACCTATTACTTCAAATTGCATAATTAATTTCTTTTAAAAAATAGTAAATAAAAATGTACTGTTTAAATAAGCCGCCAAAACGCTATCTTTAACAATATGGCGTCGTGACGTCACGATTCACGTAAACAAACGTTGAAACGGTCGAGATACTAGACAAAAGTCATCTGTTCTGTCAACGATAGACAGAAATTTACTAAATCATGACGTCATCTTAAGTTCAGCCAATCCAGACCGTTTTCGATTACGTGGCGCCAGATTGAAAAAGATGAAGTTTTTTCGGGATTTTTTTTATAAATAATACATTGTTTTGTAGTAAAATTAATGCAAATCGATTTTAAAAGCGATACTCTATACGAGTGTCAATAATTATGACCTTATTTTTTACATTGTCAAATAGCCTATTATGTAGGCTGGGCCAAAGGATTTATTTCTATTTTTTATGGCATCCACTGGTCAACCTAGGAGGTGGTCTGCTTCTTAACCAGGTTATCCTATGGATGGATGCCTTAATAAATGAAGGCCTCCAGCCAGGGCATAACACTTAGAAACTACCTGCACACTGAGGGCATCCCCTGTGATGTACAGACTTCGGCTTAGGGCGTCACTGGGGTAGGGCAGTAAGGGACAGGCTGGATCGGATCGTGATTAGTTATGGGTGAATTTAAAGCTACAGGCTCAGCAGCGCAGCCTGGCTCGAGCAAGGAACTGGGCAAGACCAATGTATTGTTCCTACATCCTCCTTTTATTTATTTGTACAGCCTATGGCTTTCTTTTCTAACTGATTTTGAGCATCATTGGAATAATAGGAAATAGGCATAAACCGACTCCCTCCTAAGAATCGCACCTACAAAACAATATTAATATATTTAGACCTTCGGAACAGTCTTCGATCATAGCTTTTATCCCGTGAAATATTTAAAAGTAACTAAAGTTTAATACTTAACTTTTTCAGGTAAAACTAATAGCAATAGACTCAATAGCATACCCATTCAAAGATGGCATCTCAACCAAGCAGAGAACAGGACTGTTGTTCAGACAAATGGCAGAACTGCAGAAAGTTGCTGTACAACACCAAATTGCTGTAAGAAACTATGCCTAATATCTAGAAAAGCTCATCGGCTTTTCTATACTTTATGCTGAATTGAATGCTACAAGTTTAGCCGACGACTTCATCACGATTAATCAGCAATTACGTCGACATATGTTAGGTATTATAGCTACTCTGACTCATTCGGCTCGTTCTCTGACATTGACTGCCCCATCAGTCTCGTGGTGGCAAGCGCAACTGCTGAGCGTGGGGTCCTGGGTTCGGTTCCCGGGTCGGGCGAACTGTTCTTGGGTTGGTTCTTCCATTAGGAATTTCTCAGTAACAGCCAGGAGTTTGGAAGTTGGTGGAGTGTTACCACCCACGTGGCTCATTGCGCACGTGTCGCCGTGTCTCCTGCGCCTGATCTCGCTCCGCTAGTGTCGGATTGCCATCCCATCTGACTATGAGAGTGAGGGAAGAGAGAGTGCACCTGTGCGCATACCCGCCTGCACTTTAATATCTACCGCGCCAAAGACTAATCTCTGCTGTGATTGGTCGCTTCGGCCGAAATTCGGTCGGGAGGACTAAATATTATGCTCATCGTGTGAATTTTTTTGCACACACAAGATTCGCCGATTTTTTTTCATCACACTTTTTATTGTGTTCCAATTGTAATTAATGTTGTAGACTTGTTCTCGAGATGAGACTGAATCAGCACGTCCTCAGACAAGATGGACCGACGGTCTTTAAGCTGGTTGCTACCTTCTAGGCAAGAATAGAGCCATGTACCACTGGGCCACAGTCGTGGACTACTGCAAGCCAATGTTGGTATCTGAAGTATGACAATGTTCCAGGTAGTACTATCAAACGAGATGAGTACCCGCGTCGGTCTACAAGGCGGCGCAGTGGTCGGCTCCTTAGGTGATGCGTGGGCGCACCGCTGTAACGCACGCGTATTGCTGAGTACGCCGCATTCAGCGCAGGATCCGAAGCAGAGACTAGCGTTGTTGATGAAGAGCAATGTAGCTGCAACTGCTGTGGCGCGGTTTCAGGTGAGAATACTTACTTGTATACTTACTTTAGGAAATCAGTGTTGCGACTCTTTGAAAGATGAGTGGGGGCGTTGTTGCCACAGAACAGACAAAATAACGGTTATCACCACAGATCACCCTTTCGTTATTTAAAACGTCTAATAAACTCCCGTTATTTCATAATAAATATAAGTACTTACACAGTAAAAGAAAGTAAAAGTATACTGTGTCTCAGTATAAGTATAGTGTTATTTAATTACCATTATTATTAAAAAAATAACTCGAAGTGTAGTAATTTCAACAATATTAAAAACTGTCGTTATTTGTCTAATCTATAATAAATGAAGTATATTAAGTACCACCCCTAAATAGTGTCCTGGAGCTGGAGAACAGCAGAATAGAAACAGACTACAAACATTATGAAAATCAGATAATTTTATAAAAAAAAAAAATTGTTCGTTATTGAAACTGACAGATGTGTTTTACCTATACATACACGAAAACATGTTTGTCGTCCGTTACAAATACCAAAAAGGTTTATTGTGTAAAGAGTTTAAAGTTATTTTCGTAACACCGGTGGAAGCATCGTAAAAATATATTATAAATAGGTGCATTCCACTTCAGTGAAATCATGGGTGCAGATGTTCTTTTATCTGCAGAACAGAACACACATAATTTGAACTGTAATTCAATAACAAAACTCTATTTATTCATATTAGGCTGAGAATCAGCTCTTTTAAACGTCAAAAGACAGTTCTCAAGACCCTTACCACTTCCTAGTGTTTGAGCTGGGAAGAAGTGGTGCAATAATGTGGTCGTAGGTTCGAACCCAGACAGGCGCTTTATTTAGTGTAAATTATTTAATCATCTCTGTTCTCAAAACGGTGAAGGAAAACATTGTGAGGAAACCGGCATGTCCTGGAACCAACAATTCGAAGTCGTGACATCTACCTACCCGCAATGGGCCCGCGTGGTAGATTACGGCCCACTCCCTCTCACAGAGAGGAGACCCGTGTCCATTATAGGCTGATTATGTAAAAGCCATTATGGCTGACCCAAATGCTTTTTGTGAAAGCTCAAATCAATGTTTGATGTAGGTAGATCATTGATGACCATTTTGGAGCAGAGCCAACATAAACAGGGCTTTCCTAGTAATGGCAGACTCACTACTTGACTCTGTGCCAAGTTCACATCGTACGCGTATAAAAAGTATGTGGAAAATATTAGATCAATGATAATATTATTTAGAAACCGTTGAACTCCATTTTCGGGAGAGACGGGGACCAACACAAGACTGCTCGCTAAACAAACACTTGCACATTATATGCATAACGGAAAGTCCTCTGTGGAGGGCTTGCATGGAGGCTGAGGAAACCGTTGCGCGTGCTCTTCGAATACACAGGCGTCACCCAGATTAGGACAGAAACCCTCGGGGCACCCTGATCGTACACAGATGTTCTTAACAGACCAGGAGATGATTTCAACTTCTGGGGGAGGTGGGCTGGTTGGAATAAGAACCGACAGCCGCCATGGTCCACCTGAAGGACTAAGTGCGGAGACCAAACCCTCTGACATAGAACATAATTATGTAGACACCCATTTTCTTACAAGGCTTTTCAAGAAAATTATATTTTTCAGATCACACCAGAAGGAATAAGGGATGTAGAATAAAACACGTATCAACATACATTGTAGTTTAATTAATAATTAATGTAAATATGTGTATATTGTAAACAAAACTACAGCACCAATAAATATCTCATTTTTCACAAAAATATCAAGCTTTAATTTCTACATTCAACAGTTATACAATGTAAAGGCAGTAGTTAAGTTAACGGAACTTATCCAGTCGGATCTCATCGCGAATCGCGTAGTATTATGCGTTCTTATGACACTACAGTGAGTAACACGCGTTTGTAGTCGCCTTTCGTATCGTCCTGCAAATTATTACATTGTACTTTGTAACGTTAGCTCAGTTTTATTTAAAATAGCATGCTAAGCCAAAACTGTTACTTGTATAAAAATAATAACTCTAATTAAAAAAATATAATTCATTCATTCATTCTGCAGGATTAAGCACAAAGTGTGACTAGCGTATATCCGAAGTCACCCCCTAGGTCATCCTGGAAAGAATACCGAAATAAATCTACTACTTGCACAGTTTGTGAGGAATATTAAAGAAACTGGCCCAATATTTATGATTTTATTCACACGTGTATTCGAAATTGTATCACAAAAAAATCTTACGAAGATAAATCTTAAAATTATCAGATAAATGTCTTTAAAATGCACATAAGTGATTGTACTTGGTCGATTATGCTGACACGCGTATCATTTGATTAGAATATAACTTCACACTGCAGAAACGTCACACGTTACATGGCGCTCGTAATACTGAGTGTTATAATATGTTAGCATTGCTGAGGCTAGTAACACATTGTCGACAGGAGATCACCGATCGGACCTCCTAAGTCCTCCTGAAAATGTAACAGCTACTTGTAAAACTAGTCAAAGATACACGAACAGGCGACGTGTACCGCTACCCTCATGCACACGACACGAAGCAGTTAGCTACAGTGCAAAGATACATGAACGTGAGTAAGGCTAATAGGAAGCAAAATATACAGATCTTTTTAAATAAAATTTACACCCGGCGAGATAACCTAAAGATAATGACACACTGAAGACTGAACTGACCGCTCGCTAGGATGTAGTTACGGCCCTCCAGTTTGTAGTGTTTGAGCATCGGACGGTAAAGTCGTCGGTGTGCTGGTACCCTAACAGATCACTTAGTTTCCTAACAAATTGACACAAACTTAAATTAACGAGCTAGGTGGTTATCGCATTCGCAGTCTGGAGACACCTTTCTCAATCTATTCAACAAGAGTCAACAGAGCCTTCTTGTAATCTCCGGAAGTGTCATCCTGTAATCAAAATGGGGTCTATTCTAAACGGCTATCATATTCAGACACATTTAGTGTTTTATCACTTTTTTATGAACACATTGTTAGCAAAAAATACACGTAAACACAAATCGAACAAAAAAACTCGCAGAAAAATAACGAAAACAAAATGTGTTGTAATATAATATCTCCTTTCAATAAATACTATAAATAGATCTGTATAATCTGGTTAAGATGGTATTTTCAGTTAATAGATGGTCATCATAATCTACATGGTATCAACTAGATGATTTCGAGTGGCTCTCCGACACACGCTATGCGTCCCACATGCGCGTTGAGAAGTTTTAGTTATTTAAGCTTAGACGTGTCGAACTTCACTAATCACAAAGTATGGGTCAGTTTCTTAGATTATAGAATACCACAAAAAGTCATGCTGTTAGTATTAAGACAAATAGTTGGTGGTAAATAAATAACTATGGACAATGGGAAAAAGTTATGTGAATGAAGGTTTTAGTGTTTGACCAATGGGGAGGTGTGTGGCGGTTGTTTTATGATAGTATAGATAAGATATGACTTGAATGTATGGTTAATATTAATTTTGATTGAATATACACTTGTTAGCACATAAATAGGTATATGGGGTTAAATATGTACATACAAAAATTAAGCCACTAAATCATCAACAAAAAATTAAATATTTAAAATAAAATCACATTGACTCTAATTTTCACAACATGACAACAAAGATCTCAGTGCATCTTCTTCAATCAACTTAGTGTTATTCACTTCAACTTAGTGTTATCAACTTATTGTCCTGATTTAGAGGTCATATGTCTTAACAATATGTTCTCAGAGATACATATTAAATAAAGTCAATTGAAGTTGATGGATGCGGTGATAAACCATAAAATCCCAACTGATGTCATAATGAAATTAAGTAATTCCCAAAACAAATGCGCGTGTAAAAGAGAAATGACTTACAGCGATCCAGCTCTCGAGGGATTTGCCGTATTTGTCGAGGAAGGCCTGCTTGATGTCTCCGAGGTCGATTTCTGAACGGCTGACGACGATTCTGATGAGGGTCTTGTCGTTGGTTCCCAGGCCCTTCATTGAGTAGTAGAGGCGCTCGGCGAAGAAGCCAACTTTGCTCTTTACGCATTTCACTAGAAAATTTAAATGCAAGGTTTGATCAAACAGTTCGCGGCAATCGTGATTTTTAGGTGTCGTCTTACTGCATTTTTGCTGGCAAAAAGGCTACTATGGTGAAATCTTGCGATTTTTTAATTTCCGCAAAATTGGATCACATCTACATTACTCTGATTAATTATCAAACGTACATTACTCTGAACAACAAACGTAGGTACATTACTCTGATCATCAAATGTACTATACTTTGATCATCAACATAGACATTATCTAATGTATATTTTCTGTCAATATAGGGCATTATCAAATGTACATTTCTCTGTCCATCAACATAGGACATTAAAATGATCATTATTTTTATGATGCGACCTTTCCTGCAGATTAAAAAATTCAAGCATGCAAAGGGGCGTTTTGTCCAACATAAATGGGAAACAGACAAAGGCAGGAACTCCCAGCACCTACCAATAGTTTATTTCCCGATGTCCCTCGAAAATAAAACAATTTAGAGTTGTTAGAAGAGAAAATAATATTATGTTAAATGAATTAATGGAATAGTGTAGGTGAGAAGAATGAAGATTTTTGAGAGCGAAAATTCCGCGTGTATTTAGATCAAACTACGTTATTTGAAAATTCATCAAGATCAATACTTTACTCATGTATCTATACAGGGTGCAGACATTTAGGTCAAGTTAACGGCAATAGTATTTTCAAACAAGCAACAAAGTATTTCTATATCAAAAACAACAATAAAAAGGCTTGTTATTTTTTTCCGTATACTTAATAGCCAAAAGGGCTTTAAGGTCAGCTTGTAACTGATCCTCAAGTGTCAACACAATGATGGGAACATACCGCGTGGTACTTCCCAGGTAATACATGAGTTGAACGACTGAACAAGGCCAGAGCACTAACTTCCTGTTACCATGACCTTGGATGTTGTTTAGAGGTAATGTAATCTTTTTGGCACTATATTATGGCCATTTTGCGGTTCAGTTTACGAAGCATAGAGGTTTGTTATCATCGAAAATATGTGGTGATATGATTACAGATTGATTGTTTAGATTAGGGACTAATCTGTGCTGAAAAACGGTATTTTGAACCCCTATTCCTCGTCTAGAAATTTCAGATCCGCAAAAACTGTGCTAATTACGACAGAGCTGAATTCTACCGTTTTTTTCCGCCCAAATTGAAATTGTTTTACTCACCGATAGCAAGCATGCCCTTCTCGATGCTTCCAGAGAATTCTTTCTTGATGGACTCTTCAATGTCCTTGCCGGTCAAGGCCTCGAACTCAGCGAAGATCTGGAAGTCATCAGATAATTAGACGCGTGCGTCAGAAGGTCAGATGAACATTGAGTAATTGATGTGATTGCAGTCTACAGCCTCAATTTTATCGCGCTTTCTAGATTTTATGACTCGTAAAGTAATGAATGTAAGTTATTCAGAACAGAACGACCGTGCTGTTTAGAAGTTATGTTCATAAAAGAAGTAACGAGGTGGTAAAACTAGTTACATTTTGGCAAATATTGCATACAAAATAAAAGACTTTGTAGGTAAGACTGTGTCACCTTTATCACAATTTTTGCTCAACTTATCAAACAAAGTATACAAACTAATATGTGCATTGTGCTTGTTACGAGGGAAGATATTGAAATTCTTGTTTCTGTTATAATTTAAGCATTTCTGCATTGTTCTCAAGTTCTGCTAGACTGCTACACTAAAACGCATGAATAATACATATTTGTAACAAAACTGTTGTGTGATGCAAATGAATTCTTGGTAACATTAGCGTTTCAAACCATTTAGCGGAAAATCCGGTATTAGACTTGCAGTTTTAAATTTTATTTATCGGAGCGTAGTTAATACGATTTTAAAACAGATCAAGAATCATTGATGCACAACCTTTTCTTGCTTGGAGTTAATGCATCATTAATTTATATTCTTCAAAAGTGGTTATACAACGCTTGCTACATTATTAGACACAGGTTCTTATAAACGGGTTAATGCCTCGAAATTATTATGTATATTTTTTTATTTTTTTTTAGATTTGTTACAGCTAACACTGATATTACAGGCTAAATCAAGCCAGTGATTTCGAAGCATACATCCGTTTAGAAGAACCTGTTTTTTAAATCTAACAAGGGTGGTATGGCCACGTTTTCATAAAGTTTTTTCCCAAAATGTGTTGCCTCACACTAGTAATTTTTATCGTGGGTGCGAAACTAATTCTCTCGTATACAAACAGCCAGTACCGGTACAACTATCTGTAATGTGCTGTTTGTGTACCGCCTGTGCTGTATGTAGTGTGTGTCTGTGGCTGTCTGTGTCTGTGGCTATCTGGCTATACAAATAGTTGTTCCGTGCGGAAATCGTTCCTGTTATGTGCCAAAAAAGCCGGTTGCCATGCCGGTTCGCATCAGTGTTTCTCCTCACCTGTCTAAGCTGCTGGTAAGACCGTGTGATAAGGATGGAGTTGAACACCGACTCGTCAGTACCCCACTGTCCTTCACCAGCACCCGCGAGGGCCTCAGCGTCAGCCTTAGCAGCGCCTTCGTCCACTCCCTGGTTCTCATCGCGGTTGGCCATGCAGAGGGAGACGCACAGCCTCTTGAAGTGCCCAGATGTGTCGCCCTTCAGGTCTGACTCTAGGCTCTTGTTGTACACTGTGACAAAGGAAAACGAACTTTAGGATTTGATACACAGTTTTATAAATAGGTCCCTGTCCGGACAGACAAAAAAAAAGTGTATATCCGATTATGATTAAATGCCTATTTCAAACAAAAAAATGTTGTAAAAGCCGCAAGTAATACCTACCTAGATTCGGGTTTCGGCCTATTGTTTAGAATCTGGATGTCAATATATTATTTTGGGTGCTAATAATTAAAGCGCCTAAATAATTCTAATACATGGTTTCACATAATTAAGTAAATTGTATGTTATCTAACAATGTTATCACTGTGCCTACAGGCTAGCCTCTTAATTAATTAAACAACGTTTGTTTCATGAACATTTACATTATTTGCGTGTGTCCGTTTTGTTGGCACCCAGAGCGGGCCAGAACGCAGTGTCACGCATGTTGACGTAAGCAAATATCCTTCGACTGCCCTACTCATGGTCGAGTCCTTATAAAATGTAATTGAAATGCAAATGAGAACTACTGCGTTATCGTATGATTTATTTATATTGAACGAGTACTAAAATATTAAAAAACAGTTGAAATGCCATTATACTAACTATTGACCTTCAGGCCATTTCGTAATCAAGTTTCCTCGATTACCCACACATACACACTAGTGTTTTAAACGTTTATATTATTTTATGCGAACACATTGCTTTGAAGTTGCACTCACGATTAATAAATTGGTCTAATGCAGCATTAATTTTAACGACTGGTAGTAAAGTTGAAAGTGAGCTATAAAAATGGTAAGCACATTCCTGTCAATATTTCTTGACACAGAAAGATGTCAACAACCAGATAAGTACGTAGTTATATCCGTATAGGAATAACATCATCATCATTCAGCCGAAAAACGCCCACTGCTCGAAAAAGGCCTCTCCCAAACCACAACGACCGTGCGTGTACGTGTAGGTACCGCATTTAGCGGATTCCCCCGAACATCACCGGGTCGTCGGACAAGCTTGTGGCCTACATAGGGATTAATCCGAGCTCAACCAAACCTAAACAACCGACTTGATTGTTTATAAGATTAAATTCCAAGTTATAGGTCAATCAAAAAGCAGGACAAGGTTACTTACGCTGTTCGTAGAAGGCAGAGATGGTACGGATGCCGTAGTTGGAGAGGGTGCAGAGGATCTCAATGATGGCCTCCTCATCAGTACCCATCCCCGCGACGGCGTCATGCAGCTCTTTGGCGTAGAAGTGGGGGAGGGGGGTCATCAGAGCGACGATCACGTTCTCCAAATTGCCGCCCAGCTCGCTCTTCAGTTCGCTGATTAAGTCCTACAAGAGAAAATTATGTGTTTGAGACTTTTTGAAGCATTTCTTTTTTTTGTTAGAGGGCTGGTCTAAACTACTGGTCAACAGCACACAGGCTGCTGACACTAAAGCAGGATTGGTTGTAAGCGACTCGAAGCCCTCTGTACAAACTACAATATGATGCTGTATAACCTCTGTATAACTATCAATCTGAATCATCTATGAGGCTTTGCCTCATCTAAAAATTTGGATGAACACTGGCAGTTTCCGTTCATATCATAAGCGTGTAACTCATGTTTCCGTGCATTTGCACTAGCATGTAACCAAATCATAGTCGTGTTGTTTTGCTTTTACATTTTTTAATGTGGATGAATAGACGCGTATATACAGTGTGAGTCTTCATAATGTGCACATATCGAAATCAGGGTAACTAAGCTTAATTTTATCGACGAAAAAAAAAAAAAAAAAAAAAAAAAATAGAATTTTTATTAAAATTCTTTTTCGCTGCTGTGACCCCTGTGTAAACAATCACCCTTAATTGAGAATTATGGTTTTTTTCTAACAAAAATCTGATATTTTTTCATCAATTTTTACAATACTTAATTGTAAAATTACTCAATAAAAGCCCCGATTACCTACTCTTTTTTATTACTTTAAATTATTCTCCATCGTATCAGATTTCTAAACGTAAAATACCATGTTTATAACTCAATCACAACATTTCCTATCAACTGTTAAAGAATAGGCCTTGCAATCACCATACTTTAGCAGGTAAAGATCCTTTTAAATATTTTTTTATTTTTTCCATCGATAAAATTAAGCTATGTTTCCCTCATTTCGTTATGTGCACATTATGAAGACTCACACTGTATAATACTAGAATGCCTAGATTCAACAACAACTCGCTAAGAGCTGTCTCTATTTGAAATACGAACTCCACGCAAGACCCCAATCATTCAATCAGAACCATTCACCTACCGGTACCCGCCACGACATTATTAACTCGGTCACAGTCACAACATTTGTAAGACGGGGCTTGCGTTTAAATTAAATTGCCTTTTACCAACGAACGGAGGCGAATCAAATTGGAAGTAGGTAGTTAAACAATGTTTGTTTCTCCTGAGTGATATCGAGGTAGGTTCTAAATGTCGCGGTGAACGCTGATAGGCGGCGTACCCATGCCAAGAAAATGGAGGAAAATGGAATATTTGAACAATGAGTAATTGTCAGTCATTGTTCGCTTGTTTGAGCTGCGCTGGCGCTCGCTAATCGTAGTGGGCACGTTACGACGGGGCACTGCACATATAATGAGGTAATCTTTATGTCAGCCGTGCATAATTAAACGCCTACGTGTGTTAGAAGTAAATAGGTGTCGCCAGGATTCCTATAACGGTCGGTAGACCTTAATTTGAGTTTTACTTAAATTTTTTAGATATTCTTTTACAGGGTGGCAGGGATATCGACGCCATGTACCTACCTACCATGGATTCAGTACATGATTCTGATATAAAAAAATTGCTGTTCCATACATTTTGACCGTGTAGGTATTGCAGTAACGCACTACACAGCTGATTTTTATTTTTAAAACCGAAGAAAATTTTCTTCGATTGGGGTCTAGAATCATTTGTGCTGAATTCATGGTCAAAATTTGCGCGTTGATGTATGCCACCCTTTATAAACTTAAGATATGTTAAAAAGGTTTATGGTTTTAGGTATAATGCTGTCAACTGGAATCACTGGCATTCACAAAATGGTACACAAATAGAATCTGTTGTTCGTATTGTTTTTCCTGTTGCATGTACTTGCCTATTAAATTAGTCATAAGAGCAAAGCTGACGGTTTAATTGTAAATATGGATATTCCATCAAAACAGCGTTGGTAACATAATAACATAGTAATCTACCTATTGCTACCTACCTAGTCAGTATAATTTAAAATAATGTTTTTATTCCCACTCCGTGCCTCGGAAAGCACGTCAAGGCGCTGGTCCCGGCTGTCATTCGTAGATGTTGACAGTCGTTACGGATAGTCAGAAAGCCAAAAGTCTGACAACTAGTCTTATAGGGTACCTGGGTTGTTTAGGTCAGATAGACAGTCGCTCCGTGTAAAATACTAGTATTCAACTGCATCCGGTTAGACTGGATGCCGACCCCAACATAGTTGAGAAAAGACTAGGCAGGTTAATTTGACCTAAATGCGAAAGTGTCTGATAAACTCTGAACTTTGTACGTTTTCTCGTACCTACCTAAATCGCTGAACCGATTTTGTTGAGAGAGATAGCTTGAACAATAAGGAAGGACATCGACATGCTTAAAATCCCCTAAAGGGGATAAATAAGCAATACAAACTTTACCTAACAGTGTTGAATTGAAGCACAAAAAATTTGTGGTTGAAGTTTAAGTACCTATTTGAAAAATCAAAAATCCAGATAGACAAAATATTCAGACAAATATCCGTGGACAGAGCGCTAAGTTCGAAGCTTTTACCTATTTTCATAGAAAACGAATGAAAATGAAAGCGCCATTTCGATGTATGGGAATACAATGGTTATGGAAACAGAGATCTATGTTTCCTGTTTTGTTTTCCTATTTTATTTTAGCTAGTTATGTGTGTGTGTGTGTTGTGTGCGTGTTCATAACTAACTAAAATAGATATAATAATATAATGTACCTAACATGTGGTCATAACATGTGATTAGATTACAAATGCAAACAAAAATGTAGATAGCAGGTATTCATGTCGTAAATAGTTTATCTTTCAGACACATTTGTATCTCATCTGCTGCAAAATACATCTGCGAGACAGACTGCAATGATTAAGCATACATTCATGGCGCAATGGTGGTCCAGTAGTAACGGCCGCGACATACGAGTAGTAGGTCGTAGGTTCGACCCTGTCAAGCGCTCTACTTTGTGTAAATTATTTTATCACAACTGCTCTTAAAACGGTGAAGGAAAACTTGAGGAAACCGGCATGTCCTAGAACCAAAAAAATCGGAAGACATTGTGACATCTACCAACCCGCACTAGGCCCGCGTGGTGGATTCTCCTTCTTACTGAGAGGGGGCCTGTGTCCCAGTAGTGGGAACACCTATAGTCATTGAAAATGAGAAAATGCTCCCATAAAAACACCTAACGTTAACACGTATCGTTGTTAAATGATTCACAGCGTCCGTGAAATGACCAAGAAAAAATTATAATCATTGCTCTAATGTCAATGCAATAAGAATCATGATCGTGAATCAACGATGACTAAGAACGGAAGACTGACTATGACGCCGGCAAGGCTGAGTACAGTTGAACCATTTACAAAACATTGCAAGGTTATGTGTATTACGAGGCCTAAAATTCGAAATAAGTCTAACAATGGTAATTAAGATAATAGGAATGATATAACTGTAGATACGTGGGATAATTTGTTTACCAGTTTTACAACTTGTTTAAATGTGCATGCATCTGGGTAATTTAAATGGCGCTTCGTGAGATAATGGAGAAAAATAACCGACTGTAATATAATAATAATGACTTCTTTTATCGTGTCTCACGAAAGAATTATCTTAATAATCCATTTTTTTTTTAATTTTGCATCGATAGTGAAGGAACAATGATTGTTGACTATATTTAGTCATAGTTTTCGTTGATAAACCCCTACAGAATCCGTGCAGACTGTGACACATAAATCTTATCAAGCTAGTAACATCACTGGACAGAGCAGAAAGGTCACTCCAAATGATGATTGCAGTGACTAATAAACTACAGGAAAAATTACGCTACGTCTTGTCTACATGTAAACACTCCACTTGTAATTAGAATTGATAATTTTACGTCAAGGTTAGATTTTGAAAGCTTTCTACTTAATTCGGGCGGGTTCGATAACGTTTACAATGTAACTACAGATAAAAAGCTACACTGATAGGTACTGTACTGATATCTATTTAAAATCATGGCGAAATACGGAAAAATGTATCAATGGCGTTATATCCAACCAAAGCTCTCCTTATCAACAACCTTTAGGAAGCCTTTAGGTACAAACATCGATTGATGGTCGATTTACTGCTAATATCTTAATAAAACACCTGTGATGCTATCTAATGTTATACCCCATTAGGAACGTGAGCTGTGGAGGTCAGATAATAATCTTAACACTGACATTCAACCGAAACAAACTGGAGGTCAAAAATAATAAAGGCTACAAATGCTCGGATAAATTTTTTATTGGTCCGAGTTAAAATCTTATAGAGATAGCTTCAGCTAACCTTGATGTCTCATAGTTCTAACTCCTGCACTTTTAAAAATCTAATGAAATCCACTGATGCTACAATTAACATGGCCTTCTGGGCAGTTCTGGGCCCTTCATCAACATTATTTAGACCAAGCGCCACATTGACCGGTCTTCTTCTGTGCTTCTCAAATCCAGCGAATTTTTGCGGCCTTTGCAAAGGCCCTTGTAATTTAAAAATCCATCGATCCGGAAGCAAGAAGAAGCTTAATTTGGCTAACTTTTGAATTAGTTGATAACGAGGCTTTTGGCTTTGTATTAGTGTAGGTACCTATGTATTTTACGTCAATTTGTATGTGTGGTGGGTGTGTTTTTGTGCAGAAAAACACAATTATTCTTTTGCTTCTTTCTCACCTTGCCGTAGTTGGTCTTGAAAGTTTCGGCGATCTCCAAGCGCTGGACAATTCCGCGTCTGCAGAGGACATCGATGATGGCTTTCTCATCGGTGCCGATGCCTTTCATCGCCTTGCGCAGGGTCTCGGCATCCGCAGCGGGGTCGAAGGGCTCCGCTGGGTACACCGTGGGGGTGCACTGTGGGATAAATAGGAACATGAGTTTTGCGTATAATACCTAAGTGTGTTGATGTCGTAAAGACCGGGTGTCCATTAAAAAAAAAGTGGGTCTCCCAAGCTGCAGCTAAAAGTTAACAAAAACAGCATCATAGTTACTATAAGTGAAACAAGACTTAAGAAAAGTATCTACCTACTGTCATTTGTTTGTTTTCAGCTACTCATCATCTAAGTAAATACCTAAAAATAAGGTTACTACAGACCATTGTGTAACTAGAAGTCAAAACAAAAACAAGTCTCGATTTATTATGGCATCTTACAGATGACAGGATGAGCCATTGGTATTCACAGTCCCGCATCATAAGTGTTTGGCTCGCCTATTCAATTCATAGTATTCATTGATGAGTAATGGGCAAACTTGAAACTTAGCTTCGTTATAGATGACGATGACGTTATGAGCATAGCATGTAGATTGTTGCTTTTTTGCTCCACTTTAAAAGCAAAGCAGGTAGAATATTATACATTTTTAATACATAGCTATAAGAAAATTATATCATTTAGCCACCTGCCATAAAACATTGAACCGTTAAACAGGGCCGAGAATTACGTCATTTTAAGTAGGTATCTGTATGTTTGTGGAGATTTCCTCCCCGCAGTCAACTTGTCTGGCCTTGGCATGGTTTCGCTTAGTCATGGGGCGGAAAGGGCGTAATTCGGCCGGTTCCCCTAACGATAAAAGCTCCATATACTTTATAGCTCTCTATAGATACTTAGGTACCTAATTGATTAGTTTTCCAGTTTTTGGGGGGAGATGTTCGTAAAGTTTGTAACTGTATTTCTACCAAACTACCAACTTCTATTTTTTTTTCCTCTTTTATCCAGAAAACATTACTGGATGCCTATTAGCGTTATATAAATAAATATCATAGCCAATTAACAATGTATTTTTGCATCTTGTGCCTATCGGTAACCTCGCGCTGAAAGGATGACATCACCCCGTGAGAAATCTATAGAATTATAGCCATGTAGGTAGTTAAGTAAGTAGGTGGATAGCTTACCTTGTAGGGGTAGTACTGTTGTCCACTCATGTTGATAGATTCCTGGAGAATAGAAAATAATGTTACAAACAGTCGCTTTCACGTTTGCGCTAAAAATAAAACTCAATTGCTATCAACGCGGACCGGCTTTTAGCGATTAGCAAACATCGGCATGACACCGCCTGCCGGTAAATATCGACCTACACTTGTAATACTGCGGCTACTAATAGTTTATACACACTAAACTGTTACTACAAAGCTTGCTAGCACATTTTCAAAGCATAATGCTAGGTAAATGCGGTAAAATGGTACCTACGTACTTTAGTCAGCGACACGACACACCCAAATCACTAGAGACCGAACTCCGAAATACGCTCAACTCGAATGAAACACGGTGAGGTCGGTCCTCGGTCGAAGCCGTTTTTGTTCGTCGCCCTCTCGCCTCTCGCTCCGTTCAGTGGTTACAAACCTTTGGCTCGGTTTACTGCAGGATGCTGTTTTTTGAACGTAAAAACAAAGAAAACACACGTTTTTCCACTAACTAAACGATAAGTGCTTCAAACATGTTGTTGAATAACAAAATAAAAGATACCCAGTATCTGCACCTAAACACATTCTAGTTATTGATTAGGCTTATCAAAAAATATTTATCAGACAAATCCATAAGTCATAAATCTCAATTTTTCATGATAAAGAGGTAGAACAGATACATTTTCATCTGAGATTATTTTATAAGCCTATTAACTAACCTACTTAATTATTCTTTGACTTCCTGGAAGTGTAGATCTTTTGATGGCTGAGATCTATTGATGAAACGACTTTACTAAGGTTAAGTAGGTACAGTAGCGTTTCATTCATACGAAAATATGAGCTCTGGCGATACAAATAAGGTAAGGTCAATGTGGGCAAATCCGTCTACGGGGCTATTCCGTATGCATGCATTTTCTACTCATTCCAGAATAGTTACGCTGTTACTGATTCGGTCGATAAAACAGGATCACTTTTTAGTGCCAACTATGATTCATAGATGGAGTAACGTTGTCTACAAGAGTAAAAAAATATGTTTGAAGTTTAGTTGTGCTCCGAACGCGGAACTCAAGTGTTGCATGCTGACGTTTCTTGTATGGTAAATATTCAATTTTACAAGTTACGCCTTTCTGAGTATGCATATCATGTATTTAAATAAGTGTTTCAACGGATTTTTCTATTTGTTTTGAATAAAAACCAGTAGATACAGAAATAATTGTTTAAAAAAATATGTAACTTCAAAATGGTCAAGTGGGAAAATCCGTCTAATATCAAAGGGGCTAAATCGTCATATAGCGGAATTACCCCATTGCAGAAATTATCAACCTTTTTCATCCTTCATTTTTAGTTTTTACTGTCGACCAGAAAGATAATAAATAAAAATAATAATAAATAAAATAGATATTATAAGTAAAAATGATACGGAGCACGAATATGAACAGACCGAGGAGACCATATTGCTCCGAAACGAAGAGACTGAAAACATAAGTAAAATAGAATTTATAAGTAATGGGAATAATATGATACGGAAGAATAATGATACGGAGCAGGAATGTGAAAGTTATTCTGTGAATTACCATGTTCTGATAAAATATTATGTTAAAAAAAAGTGGACTTATTATGTTGGCGTTATAGATGCAGTCTACGCCGACGAACAGACAAATGAACCGTACTTTTCAATAAAGTTTTACAAAACAGTAAAGAAACCAAAACTTACATTTAAGATAACAAGAAAAATAGATTGAGATGAGGTGCCACAGAATTCAATAGTAAAAAGAATTAACTTGTCAAAAGATTTATTTTTAAATGATGAAGACGACGCAGTGTTCTTTTGCTAGATTAAAAAAAAATTGTTTGTAACTCTTTTGGTTTTGGTTTTTGGTTTTTGTTTGATAATTAAGGATATTTTTTTTGTTTATGCTCAAACTGCTGATAGATCAGTTAAAATTATATTTCATTTGTAATGTTATATTTTAAAATTTAAAGATTTCTTCTAAGGAAAAAAATCAAGAACCCTACAACTTTCAGTATGTTTCGTTGAGTATATTATTCCATTTTTAACACTAATAATAATATGTCACTATGAATAAAACCATTTATTTTCGGAAACTCATTTTTATTTAAGTACATTTAAATTAGTTTTCAAACTTCTTGAAAAGGTTTAAAATCCCTGGTTATAAAAATAGGCCGGATTAGCCCCCAAAAAAGATTTTAGGGAATAAAACGTAAATTAAACCGTATTTTTACGACGTTACAAAACATTTTTCTTCAACATGTGCTTTTACTTGTTTACAAATTGCATACTTTGATATAACGGCGTAATTCTAGGAAAATTTGCTACTAGATGGATTTGCCCCAATCCTCGGGAAAATCCGTCTAACGACCGTTTTTTAGAAAATAATTTTTAGTTAAATATGGAGGGATGTTCTGATAATTCGAATGGATGTATATTATAGACAACAAAATTCTTTATCGCTTACAACCATCAAATTTATATTAAAGTAGTTAAGTGTACCAGTTATAGTCAACCAACTTCAACTTTCAAAAATATATGACGGATTTGCCCACATTGACCTTACCTTATTTTCGTATGAGACACTATTGTACTTAGCTTGTCTAGCTAATCAAATTTCGCTTTTAGGTATAGATCTCAGCCTTCGACAATTCCGCTTAATAGAAAAATCTGTAATGTTTTTAAGAGATTTTTATTTTATTTGTAAGGGAAAACAAAAAGTACCTAGTATAGTGGGTACCTACCTCTATTAAAAATAAACAGAAACAATTAGTTGCAGGGCCGTCTTTACCTATTGTGCAGGGTGTGCGTTGCACACGGGCGTAGCGGTCCTAGGGGGCGCCGAGCGCCGCTCGCTACGGAGCCCCCCCCACTCGCGTAAAAAGAGCTCCGCTTTGCATACATTTTGTATAGCATCTGGAGCTCTTCTTATATTTGTCGAGTTACACCAAAGCAAGTCGCGCCACGAGCGCGCGAGCGGCTTTTAAAATATTAACTTTTTTTTCAACATGAAATAAACATTATTAACGATTATATTTGGTGTAGTAGCGAGTGTCGCATCGCTCGGGGGCACCTGTTTCAATGATTAGTTTGAAAACACGCCCACAATCATATTGCGAATAATGCGAATTCAACAGTTTTGGGATAGAAAATAAAGTACTAATTACCATGGGCGAACGTCAAGCGCGCGGCATTTCTCAAAAGCGTGAGTAAGCGCCCCAGAAGGTGGTAGCCATAAGGCTCATCCGGGGCTACCGCACGATCTCGGGCGAGGCGGCAAGCCTCATTGCCGGACTGCCGCCATGGGATCTGGAGGCGATAGTCCTCGCGCGCGTATATGAGAGGCGCGTGGAGGCACTACGCTGCCGGGGGGAAGTTCCGCTTCCGCGGCAAATCGCTGCGGAGCGGACTGAGCTCCGGCGCGATCTCATGGCGACATGGAAGGAACGACTGTCGCAACCCAGCGCAGGGCACGCCGCGATAGCGGCGATAAGACCCCTCTTTGAGGAGTGGCTAGAGAGGCGCCACGGCGCCCTCACCTACCGCCTGACGCAGGTCCTCATCGGACACGGAAGTTTCGGGAGGTTCCTGCACATCATCAGGCGGGAGGAAACGCCCGGGTGTCACCATTGCCAGGACCGCCCGGAGGACACGGTGGAGCACACGGTGGAGGTCTGCCCCGCTTGGGCGGAGCACCGCCGTGTCCTCGTAGAGGCGATCGGCAGCGGCGGCGACCTCTCGCGCCCGGCCCTGGTGCAAGCCATGGTCCGGGGCGAGAGGGAGTGGGAGGCAGTCACCTCCTTCTGAGAAGCAGTCATGCTAGCGAAGGAGGTGGCGGGACGGATGAGGGAGAGAGCCTCCCGTCCCAGCCGCCGCGGGAGACGCTCCGGGCGTCGGGAGCCACGGGACGACTCCCGGCCACCGTAGGCGCGGGCCTGCGGGCGGAGAGTAATGGGTAACTCACCGTCCGATCAGGACCAGGCCCGTGCCGGACGGCGCGTAGGTGTTCCACGCGGGCCCCCATAGGGCCGAAGCCTGCCGGGTCAGCGAGATTGTCCGAAAGCCGGAACGATGATTTCCAATCAGAAAAAAAAAAGCTTGGCGCGTGCCGCACTTTGTGTTCTACCGCTCGCTACACGTAATTTTGCGAAATAAGCCTTGGCGCAATAAGTTTTATATTTGAGTAAACATGTAAAATATATGTTTACTTCATATTTGCGGCTTTTCTTTTGACTGAAATTGACCTAATAAGTAAGATTTAATTTTGATATTAGCTGAATTAGTTGCCAGTCTGCCACAAGCACAACTGTTGCGAATTTCGACCGCGTCGGAGCACTCGTCAAAAATTACTACCAAATAAGTTTGAAAACAGAAAACATTAAAAAAAAAACATAAACTTGTGCTTTGTTTTTCTTGTCACTCTTTCCTTCCTAAAAATACTTTTTACCCGTGTACAGTGAGCCTCGCTCGCAGTGAGCTTCCCAAATTTGTCAAATGTTCCCAATTGATATGAGGTCGTAATTAGAATGAAGAAATTTCAAAATTTGGGTGTAACATAACATCTATAAATAGACATGTTAACATGGGTACGTTTTGGCTTGTTAGGGTCAGGGACGGTTACCGTTACCAAAAAAATACCGGTAAAATTACCAAAACGTTTCGTTCTGTTACGTTAAATATTTAACGTTATAACACAGGATTTACCGGTATGAAAATAGCGTTATTTCGCTAAAATGGATCTACGGCTGGTGCGACGCGACGTTGCCAAACCGAAACGCGCGCTGTGCGTTCGCCGGGGCTTCTAAGCGGAGCGGCAACAAAAGTATGAATACGAGACGGCTCGCTCGCGCGTTTCATTTTATAATCATACTAGCTGACCCGGCGAACTTCGTACCGCCCCGCCAGCCGCTTGCGCTTTTTAAATCTCTGATATCTTCTAAGATATTCATTTTAATGTTATGCTGTAAAGGGCAATTTTGATCTACATGAAATGCACCACGTATCTAATGTATTTAATTGGATATGGAATAATACTGTATTGTTTAAAATAACATTTTATAAATAATATGATAATAATCCTTATCCAAATAAATACTTTATTCTTCACAAGTATTTAATTTTGAACAAAATTGCCCTTTTCCTCATTTGATTTCAATGAATATCTTAGGAGATACAAAATACGGAGCCCTCGGTGCGCGAGTCCGACTCGCACTTAATCGGTTTTTTTAAGTATATATCGCAGGATGCAGCACAGAAACAATATTTATTTTATACACGCAGAAGCTAGTCGTCGTACTTAACACCAAAATATGCTAGACACCGTCATTGATAGAAAGAGATAGGCGTATAAATTACCGGTATAACAAATTGTAATGTTTACCGGTACTAATCCTATTAGATAACGTTAACTGACTGATGGGTATCGTTATAAATATCGTTACGTTTTTATCGTTATCATAACGGTAATTGGTAACGATACCAAAAAAATAACGGTAATTCGGTCCCTGGTTAGGGTAAACACCTGAACACTGTATAATTCTAAATACATTCAACAGCACCAAAACCAACGAATTTCTTCTTCATCTCCAAACAATAGAGTTTATTATCCATTGGGGAAATTTGACAGTTTGTGGTAACTTGATGTGCTGTTACTTGTAACTATATACCCATCCATTTTGACCGCGCGCTTACTAGGGGGCGCTTGGGTAATGTTTGCACACGGGCGCAACATGGGATAGAGACGCCTCTGATTAGTTGTTACATGAGTTATCTGGGGTGGCACCTTGCAAAACCTGTGATAAAAATAAACCTCAGCAAACATCAGACTGCAGAGTTCCATCAAGGGAAATTCAGGTCACAAAAAAGAAATAGTTTGTACTTACCTACAAATATTTAATGTAGATCCCTAGTCTTCCGACCCCTGGTCCACGTATCAGCCGATGACATCACCGTCGGCTCGGCGTCGCCGCGCCACCACCAGCACCGCGGTCGCCGCGTCCACCAAAGCGTTGCGTTACCGGCGCGTTGTTGCGTGGATTCTCTAACAACACAGCTAACCGCATTGCCCTGCTTTTCGACTACATACTTCAAACGTTCATTAATTTCCTAGTAGTATCACCCAGGATTCACCAGTTAGCGTATTTTGAGAGATAAGAGTGCATTTTTGTAGACGTGACCTAAACTCCGCTAAACAATTGAATACTCCTTCAAATAATCCTTTTGTTTTCTCATCTTTCATTATAGGTCGGTACTAATAAGTTTCATCTATAGTCCTGTCCTCGGTCAAATCAAATTGGAAAGTTTACCGACAATTTTCTTCAACAGATTTGTTGATATACTTACTTACTTAATATTAGGTATTGTTACGTAGGATGCAATGTACATAGGTTAGTGATCCCACTTTACTGTCTGGGCGCGTTGCTTGATTCTTTGAAGTGAAAGTTATCCCCAGAGAAGGTGCAGCTTAGACAACAATATTATTAGTAGTAGGTACCTACCGTAGGTATAACGCGTGTAAAAAGACACGAGAGAACTTGCATAATACTCTCCGTCATAATTTTTTTGTACTGGACTATAGGTACTTGGGAACCTTCTAATTAGATACGGATATAAGTAGGTATATTGCAGGTCAAAATTCCAACTTTTACTGAAATTTTTTACGAAAACTAGTTTTAATGGTTTAGATGCCCCCACCCACTTCCCCTGTAGGTACCGTTGCATGCACCCGTAATGCACAATGTTTTTGCGTGTGTTACGTGCGCACTACCGCAAACAGAAAATTTTCACACCAAAAATAAAAGTCGTTTGTTTCTAAGCAATTATTTTTGTGCAATTTTCCAAATATAAACAGATCCTCATTAAATAATAAATATAATGCAGTAAATAACTACCGGAAAATTACTTCCACAGAATTCATTAATCAACTTTGGTTTTCCTCGAGAGACAGGATACATTGGGACTTTATATTTAAGTAAGTATGTTCCTATGTTTATTTTAGCGTTATCCTGATAAGTATAAATCTGAAAAATATCTAGTTCAGTTTGTATTTTTTTAAACTAGCACAGAAACTCCAAGCAAAATCATTATAAGGAATACCGGGGTCCGATTGTAGACCCTTGTGGCATTCCTTTAATACGCGCGAACTGTATTAAAGGAATGCTAACAGAATGCCAATGTCAATAAATAATATAGTAAATTATGCATATTATCATCTGCTAATTTTATACCATTTTCATTATTGCCAGGACGGGCAGTGTTATTGGGTTTTTCCATCTGAAATTTCTCAGTAGCAGCTCGGAGTCTGGATTTGTGCCCGGTTGACGGCAATAGGCTCGCCCCCTATTACATGGGACTTATGTTACATAACTGGCGAAATGTGGGTGTAGGTAGTATAGGTAGGTACCTACCTACACCTCTGCCAAAACCCTTCGGGGAAACAAGCCGTGATGTTATGTTATCATTATTATTCTAACAATCAATTTCCGGAACCTCTGTATCATCAGGTTGATCAGTCATAGAAGTCTGAAAATAAACTGACTCAATGATAACATTGGTATTTTTATGAGACAAACACGTCATCAAGTTAAGTAGGTATTCTGTTGTTACTCTGTGTCGTCACAGATCTTATTCACGATCATTAGATCATTCGTCAGTAGTAGGAACTCTATGATTCATACATAGATTCATATACGTAGCTAACTATGAGTGGAAGTAAGTAACTTGTATATTATACTAGAATATTCAGTTTACGTTAACGTTAACAAATGAAGGGCAGATGGAGTAAATGATTCGCGTTATTCGTTTGTTTTTCCTATGAGAGTTAAAATAAACTTGTTTGTAATTAGTTTCACTCGCGGTTTGGGAGTTCGATTTTATCTGCTGTTTATGCTCAGCATTCCTCATCGTATGTGCCTTTAGACACCGTTTTATCCCAGTTCTTCTTCCATATTGACGGTATTTTAAAAACTGCATCAGTGACGCTTCCTATCAAGTGAGACATGGACTGGGCCGCATATTCTCTAAGTCCGTGAACGAAGACATGGACCCGTCCGTAATTCAATGCTTCGGAGTCAGTATTATATGTATTACATATCTGTGTTCGGGGTGATCCTATCTCCCAATTAATTAAATTTTTCGGACGGGCACATCGGAAGTAAGGACAATCGTCAAATCGTATTGTCAATAATAATCATCCATCAACGAAAACTTGAGGTAACATAACACATTATCAGTAGCAATGGCTTTCATTTTGACAGTTCAAAACATTAATTTTTAGATTTTGAGAGTTTTTGAGCAGACAAATTTTTCGAAATATGAAGCAATGGATTAGCAATATACTTCAAAATGATGCAGATTGAGATTGATAGCGTGTTACAAAATTATTTATTTATTTATCAGGAATAATTTACATTGCGTTTGATACATTACATACATCATAATTAATAACATTATTATAAAAATTCTAAAAATAAACATGCAGAAATAATAAAAAAATAAAAAGACATGTTTATAAAAATCCATAGGTAGGTACAGATAAAAAAATATAAAAATAAAATTAGATAAAATTAGGGTGCTAGTCTATAAAGAACTAAAGCTAGTGTTCTCATCGCTAATCTAAATTCTAAAGAACAATAAGTATGGTAAACAATCTTGACACTATCGTAACATATTTTCTTCGAAAGCCACCCGACCCGGCGCGTGATCATCGCGTAATTAGAAAGCAGACGCGTCAGTGTTCTTGAAATTTTCAGTCTGTATTAGCATTCTGTCATACACGGTAAATATATGCAAATATTGTATTAGTCAGCATCACCATTAGAGATGAACTGATACGATGATATGAGCAGTGGTGGGCCCAATAGTAACGGCCCCAACTTACCTAGGTAGGTAAGTGTCGTTGATCGTGGGTTCGGACTTCGAACCCGTACGCACTGCTCTCAAAACGGTGAAGGGAAACATCGTAAGGAAATATGTGGCACCACAACCCGCGCTGGGCCCGCGTAGTGGTGGATTACGTTACGAGCCACTTCCTATCACAGAGAGGAAGTCTGTAACCCAGCAGGGGGAACGTTATAGGCTGATTATGCTACGATGATATACCTCATAAGAATGGGGATTTTGTTTTGGGAATCGATGAACCATGCGGTAACCGTCCAATACCGGGGGGGGGGGCTAGTGACAATATATAGGTACTTGGTCTGTTTTGTGGACTAGTTTCAGCGGCATCGATGCTCTAGTCGTGGTTAGCAGTTCTCTACATCCAACCTTGGGGAGCGGAAAATGTGCGAGTAGGTACCTATATATAGGTAACGCGCTCCTGAGTTCTGGTAACAGCAACAACACCATGGTGTTCTAGTCGATACGAGCCCGGTATAACTCCATTAAGGCTGCCGCAAAATGGTGCGACGCGAAAAAAAAACTTCATGGAAATTGTTCCGAGTTTTTTTTTTAGTAAAAACGTTGCCCCACACTAGGAATTTCTCCTGTATTGTGGGTGCGTTTACAAACATTTAAACTCACATACACAAACAGCCCAAATTGCTTTGGTCCGTCGCGCATATCTGCGGGAGCCTTTTTGTCTCCAGACGGAGAATACCCATGAGGATTTCCCCACGAGCAATATCTGGAATACGATGTACAGTCAACAGCAAAAGTAGATGATCAAAATCAGAAATTCAATACCTACTAATGAACGGAGTTCGCGTTAGAACTCTGCCACACAGTCTCTGCACACAGCTCAACAACAACAGCAACAGCTCTGCCATACAGTTCTGACGCGAACTCCGTTAATTAGTATTGAATTTCTGATTTTGATCATCTACTTTTGCTGTTGACTGTACTTACCTTATGAATTAAAGGTTTTGGGTCAATACCCGGGAAAGCCACCGTTGACCTATTCATTGTGTACTTAACTAGAATGTGTAGGTATGCTGGAAATGGGTTCATACACTCATACTATGGTTCATACCTACCGTAGTCATCAATTTAATGGGAGTATCGCGTGGAATAACCTGTGCACCATGCACGAATGTGTGCATTGTAATTTTACCATGTTCGAACCGCTACATAAAGGAAACAACTACTACTAGATAATCTATTAATTTTGTACAATTAGATCTTTAATCTACCTGTAATTGCTTTATGACGATCGTCATTATAATCGGCGAGTCCACAGCGGTGACCTATAATTTCATGGCTGTTTATTTATCGATTCGTCTTCGTTGACCAGTTACATTAATGGGGCTTTGTCATATTGATAATTATGTCAATCAAATAATTTTTACCGTCCACCTGCGTAGTTTTTGTCCCGTTCACCTTTGCATTTCAAGAAGAAAGGTCAGAAGGAGTGAAAGACAGCTATGCATATGAGAAGATGTATTTGTTAGTTGTAATGACAACCATGTCATTTGGTTTAAATCTCCACTCAAGCCGGTCAATAAAGGCAAACCAGAGGATGAGGAACAAGACTTCTCCCGACTAGGGTCCGTGGGGTCGTTACTGCCCAACTCGCCACATGCTGCCATGCGGGTTTCTGTATCTCTCTTGGTCAGACTCCTCAACCTAGACCTGTTTCAGTAAAGTAAACTCTACCGGGCGGCGGCATAGACCTTCGGTTCGAAGTTCGGAGCGCGTATTATTATTATTTTGTGAATGTGAGAAACCGGCGTAACCCTTTTATTTGAAAGTATAAGGATAATTACATGCTGCATAAGGATAATTAGATGACCTGACTGCGATACCTTGCGGTCGCAGTTTAACTCGCTACCTCGATATGCGAGCATTATATTGTAGTCTGTGTATGCGAGGCATCGAGGTAATCCCTGAAGCAGTCCGCGATGTATCGCAGTGAGGCATGTCTATTAGCATGCAATTGTTTTTCATGGAGGTGACATCGAGGTAGCGAGCGAAACCAAGGTATCGCATCTTCGGCATGTAATTACCCTAAGAGTCTGACTTCTACATAACTGGTCACGCGAGTTGAGGCTCACACTCATACTCACCATGGTCACATCGTGAGTATCCGAAAGCCTCGACCAAGTATGGTCACGCACGGCTAAGTATTGGGCACCCATCACCAAAATAATATGACAAATAAGTAAATGGAATGGCTGGTTGTATAAAACATGATTTATTACAGTAATACATTTTTATTTATATCCCGTTTGGAAATACGCGGGTGGCAGGCCATCACCGCTGTGACAGATACAATATATATAAATACAGTTGTCGTTAGCACTAGTCTTCCAGGAAGAAGTATTGGCCTGCTCGTTTCTGTTCTATGTCCTGTAACAAAAATAAACATTTCGTTAGTTTTAGCAATATTTTCAAATTCAGACATCACTTAAAAAGCAGCCAAGCTCAAACTCAAAGCATTTATTTCAATTAAACCATGTACAGGCACTTTTGAATTGTCAAAATTAAATAGTCTGTCAGTCAGAAAGTTGAAGCTAGTAAGCCCATTCCAAAACTTAGATCTCTATGGAGAAGAACGGGCAAGAAACTCCTTGGACACTCTTTTAAATCAAGATATTACAAAATCCTGGGTACATTATTCTTGTTGCTTCTATAAGTGAGAACAATGTAAAAAACTGGCCAAGTGCGAGTCGTACTCGCACACGAAGGGTTCCGTACCACAAGGCAAAAACTCAGAAAAAACACGTTTGTTGTATGGGAGCCCCCCTTAAATATTTATTTTATTTTTAGTATTTGTTGTTATAGCGGCAACAGAAATACATCATCTGTGAAAATTTCAACTGTCTAGCTATCACGGTTCATGAGATACAGCCTGGTGACAGACAGACGGAGGGACAGCGAAGTCTTAGTAATAGGGTTTCGTTTCTACCCTTTGGGTACGGAACCCTAAAAGACACAAATTAATAAACAATTCAAAATATAAGATTAAAAATAAGCTCATATGGGACTGGGCCGGACACGATTGCCGTATGTCGGATGGATTGTGGGCACAAAATGGGTTCCTGGAAACGTCCGACAGCATCGCGGAAGGGCGTAGATGGCAGGACGAACTTGACGCCTGTATGAGGGATTGGTCTATATTACCTCAGGATCGAGTTGAATGGAAAAAGGAAAGAGAGTCCTTTGCCCTGTAGTGGGATAATACAGGCTAATTAGTTATTATTATTATATTTCAAACAGAACAAATCCTATGCTATGTTGTTCTTTTCAGTATTCACAGGTTAACTGCTGGACTGATCTTTTTGAATTTACAGTTGGGCTTGTGGCTAAGTAATAACAGGTTGCACCTCCGCACGGGTTGATCGATCAGGTCAAACTGCGCCGTGGATGGGTGACCATCTTTACATACCAAGACCCCTCCGCGCCTCGGAAAGCACGTTAAGCCGTTGGTCCCGGCTGTCATTCGTGGATCTTTGACAGTCGTTACGGGTCGTCAGAAGCCCGAAAGTCTGACAACCAGTCTTACCAAGGGGTATCGTATTACCCAGTAACTGGGTTGTGGAGGTCAGATAGGCAGTCGCTCCATGTAAAATATTGCTATACAGCTGCATCCGGTTAGACTGGAAGCCGACTCCGAAAAGGCTAGGCAGATGATGGAGTTAGGCGTCACATAGGTAAAGGCAACTGCAACCGCCGCGCCGACGCATGTTGGCGACAGGCATGTCATCGACGCATGTCGTTCGTGTGTTCTGGGGTATATACCCTAAGGGACGTGGCCGGTCTGCAGCCTTTATTCACATTTGCTGAAGCTTCGGCGTTGGCGCTGACGAGGACGTGTGTGAACGATTTCATATGGCATGAATGCACCAACTGATTTTCTTCTTGAGCACATGGCCGGGCCACTTTCCTGACAGGGCACGGGTTTGTACGATTATAGACCTTATAAATCTAGGTTCACAGTACTAACCTTAACAGAAGAGTGTTTGTTTATCCTCGGCCTGAAGTTATTAGGGTCCCTACGGAAGGTGATGCCGAGCAGCTCTAAGAATTTGTTCATGCCGTTGAGCAGCGACTGCGGCGCGTGCGCAGTGGCGCTCGAGGAGGGCGTGCCTTCAAACACGATGACACGGTCCGCTAAGTACGTCGCCATTATGAAATCGTGCTCTACTACGAAGCCGGTACGTTTTGCGTGGAGGATGAACCTGTGGAACAGAAGATGTTGAATTAGTAAAAGTTTTTGATGATTGTTTATATTTTTTTAAGTTTTTGATGTTGTTTATATTTTTGTAATCATCTTTTAAAGCCCTTTATTTTGATACCCCACTCGAAAGGTTTTGAGAAAAAAAAAATTTTTTGAAGACACACATACATAGTAGTCGCCATATTGAATTTTCACTAACGTCATGTCTTTAGTGACACTCGCCGGATTAAGAGGAATCAATTGACGTGTGAATCATAAAAATCGGCCCAGGCGTTTGGTCTGTATAGTGCTTCAAAGGAACATCCATACATACATAGGCTGATGAACACATTACCACTCCTTTGCGTCGCGCAGTCGGGTAAAAAGAACCAAGTGCGAGTCGGACTCGCACACGAAGGGTTCCGTACCACAAGGCAAAAACGCCGAAAAATACACGTTTGCTGTATGGGAACCCCCTTTAATATTAATTTATTGTTTTTAGTATTTGTTGTTAAAGCGGCAATAGAAATACATCATCTGTGAAAATTTCAACTGTCTAGCTATCACGGTTCATGAGATACAGCCTGGTGACAGACGGACAGTGGAGTCCTATTAATAGGGTCCCGTTTTTACCCTTTGGGTATGGAGCCCTAAAAACTATTGCAGCAGTATTGTCTGGTGTAATAACAATGACGACCTTTAAAGTTATAAGTTAAATGCTTCCTTATTGTGACATTACCTCATATTTTCGCGAATAAAAGCAATCTACCCTCGAAACTTTGTTTGTTCTCTTATCCATTACATCAGTAAACTCACCGTTTAATAACTTTAGCAGCAACCAAACGCTGTTCAGAGTCTAGGTAGGCAGAGGGCTCGTCAATGAGGTACACATCGGCTGGCTTGCCGAGACAGAGCACCAGGGCCACTCTCTGCAACTCACCACCAGATAGGTTCTGAACCTCCTGGTCCATGATCTCTTCTATCTTCATCGGTTTCATCACATCTGTGATAAACTGGAAGGCAACAACAGGAATGATTAGGATCTAATTATTTTTCTCAAGTAGTTAGTTTACCATTCTGTTATTTCTGCTTGTGCTCTTGGAAAAAAGGCATGATTTCTTATGATATTTTTGCAATAAGAACTGCTTAAATAGGGGAAACCTAGATAGTTACAGCTACAGGCATTCTACAATCTACCTATTAGATTAGTTTGTTATAGAAACTTCCTTCTGTGTGGTTTCAATATAATAAATAATAAAATAGGCTTATACTGAAAATAATGGATACAGTACTGTTCGCCTTGAGTTGATAAAGTCAGGGTTTCTTAACTCATTACAAATTGCGGCCCGCTAATAACAACAATAATAAAACAAAACAACAATTTTAAACAGTATAAAACAGAAAACAACACGCGAACACCCAAACGACTCACTGGAAACACATATTAAGCGACAGTCGCATTCGGAGACGTATATAATATTTATCAACTCTCAGTGAACAGACAGAGTCCATAAATTAAACTGTAGTAGCCCAATAGAGTAAGCCAGTTTTGGCCATCCAGAAATCTCTAACTTTGTGTACTTTGTGCAATAAATGAATAAATAAAAGCCAGTTTCTACAGTATCTTCAAAGTTCTTTTTCCTTAATAATTTTTATAAGTTATGACACACTAGCAGCTAATTAGCTGATGTTTCAATTAGCTTGGAGATATACAGGTCGAAATTATTTGTGGATAAAAAAAAAATTGCTGTTCCATACATTTTCACATATTGCACTTTTCTATGAAACAGTTTTGTTTTTTGATAACCATCTAAAATTTTCTACACTAGAGGGTCTAGAATCAAGTACTGAATTCATGGTAACAGTATGCACTTCAATGTCCCTGTATTTATATTTTGTATGTTTATAAATTACCTGTGGATGAATATAAGCATCTCTAATCTTGTCATGCAGCAGCTGCCGTACTAGCCCCTGAGACTTGGGCGATATCTTCTGTGGCTTATAACTAATGTGCAGCTGTGGTAGCTGGCCGGAACCTGGGGACAACAATGTCACTTTTGTCAGTAATTTCTTTTCACATCATGTAATAAATAATATAATAGAATATTGTTTATGGTTGTTGTAGATGCTTAACAATAAAGTTGGTCAAAAATAAAAAAGTATCCACAATCCCTTAAGGTATACAATAATAAGAAAAAGTAAAGAATATTCTAACATGAATAGGATAACAGGAATTTAACAGGGAAAATAAAACTAACTAACTTAAGAACTAACGTAAGAACTATTCTAAGAATATAAGATACACATAGATGCAGTATAAAAAACTGGTCAAGTGCGAGTCGGACTCGCACACGAAGGGTTCCGTACCACAAGGCAAAAAAAAAAAAACGTTTGTTGTATGGAAGCCCCCCCTAAAATTTTTATTTTGTTTTTAGTATTTGTTGTTATAGCGGCAACAGAAATACATAATCTGTGAAAATTTCAACTGTCTAGCTACCGCGGTTCTTGAGATACAGCCTGGTGACAGACAGACGGACGGACAGCGAAGTCTTAGTAATAGGGTTCCGTTTTTACCCTTTGGATACGGAACCCTAAAAAAAGAACATTAAAAGTCTAAAGAGTCAATTCAAGGTAGATTTAAAGCAAATTTTACCTTTAATGTAATAACATTTTTAAATATAAGACTTCAATCTTCATTTGTTTTTCCTAATTTGACTGGTAGCTTATTGTAAATATGGCGTTACGGAATATGCGTTTGTTCATTAGCTTGGATTGGAAAGGTACCACACACAGTTTGTCTGCCTGTCATGCTCTTTCTCTTGTAATTAATAAATGTAATCTAATCTATTTTTACTTTTTCTTTAAACCTTCTATTTACTTATTAATTTCATCATTATTAAGCTACCACTTAAGGGAAGAGTGACATAGCTCCGACACAAGTACTTTCCTAACTTACTGGGGCTGCCGCAAGTTATGTATGACACAATGTTTAAGTTGAAAGAAATATATTTTTGTATTTTTTACTCTTTGAATAACGTGTAGAAAAGAATCACTATGTACAGACCCCAGCACATCAAGCTACTACACTCTGTCAACTTTCTTTAACCCGTAGAACGTAACGGAACGTAGATCCACGCGAGACACAATGGTTTTTAATTGTTTCTGTAGTTACGGCATTCAACCGGATAATAGATTTTCAGTTTTATAGCTATTTAATGCATTAGGTTCAAGGTTAATTGAGAAAATATGATAGTTTCATTTCATAGATTCATTCATTGAATCTGTGTCTGATATGGTGGACTGTGGACATCTTCATCATCTGCCCCAACATAAGTGACAATAATAAAATTTAATGGTTAATGAAAAAATATGTTGTGTGGAATGTAATTTTCCCCTAAGACGACCCAATGACCGAAACATGCTACATTGTCAGCAGCATGCAGTCTTTTGTTTATAAAACTGTATTTTTGTTTTCAATGGTAAAATAACAGTGAAGATTTACAAAGGACAGCAACAAAAGAGTCTTACAAATGTAACAATAACTTATGAAATATAATGTAATAAATATTAGCACGCAAATTGTCATTAATTGATACACAAATAGTTACGTCGACAACGAATCTACAAATAATGACTTTTATGGTCAGAAACATTTTTATGTCATACCTTCGTTTGTAGCACAGGATTCCGCGTGTTTCAAACATTTTTGAAAAACGGGATGGAAAAACAAATCAAATAACTCAGTTCTAGCCATTTCAATAGCTTAAATATGTCTAAATTCATTAAAATACACTTATTGCAATACACCTATAACCTCATTTTTCAAGCAATGTCTACATTGTTATATAACGCATATTTATTGGAGATTCAAAGTAAACGGTTCTTTTCGGTTAAATATCACAGTAAAAGCTAGGATTATGCATAAATTGGTTGAATTAAGAATTTTTTACAACAAAACCGAAGCCTATTGATAATTTGACAACTTTCACAAATTTGACATTTCATTGCTCGGTGTTGCCATAAAATTTTATTTGTTCGTACAAAAACAGTTTCGGATACGCGTCCAAAAATAAATAGGAGACCTAACAAAATCGTCTAAAATAATATGGAGAATAATAGAGATTTATTTTAGAAAATTGGTTGTAACTTACCGTCATCAGGCTCCAAATTGCCGGCTAACATTCTAATGAATGTAGTTTTGCCAGTACCGTTCTCTCCGAGCAACACCAGAATCTCGGAATCCGAGAATTCACCAGGGTGTACTTTCAAACCAAAGTCACCCATATTTTTCGACATTTCAGGATATTCATAATGATTCATCCTTTTGATCTGTTCAAAGAACACAATGGTCAGTTTATCAGTTGAAAAAAAAAATGTTTTTTGATTGCGCTCAACTTACCTCTTCCTCAGTGGCAGACTCAGCGACTTTAAAAACTAACGATTCAGTCCTGAATCTCATGTTTTCAGTGGGTACAAATCCATCAAGGAATATATTAATACCTAAAAATAAAAATAAATGGATTAAAAAAAACCTTACTAATGACTACTGCATTTTTATTATCGAAAAGCTTACCTTCCCTAACAGAGAAAGGCATAGTCACAACACCGTAAGCACCGGGTACGCCGTACAGGCAGCAAATGAAGTCAGACAAATAGTCCAATACTGACAAGTCATGCTCCACTACGATAATGAACCTGGACAAAAAAAAGAAACATGGAAATGAAAAATGTTGGAATGGAGTGCTCTAGTAAGAGAACAGCAACGATATTTCCTGGGTTAGGCTGGGGTTAACTTACCACTACAGATTGTAGTGAATGGTTGACTGTAATTCTTAGGGTGGGTCAGAAGGATTTTGGGGAGGCTGGGCCCACCTCAGGCAGGGTAGGATGAAATAACTGCCAGAAGTTGTTACAATCCTGAAAAGTTTTCTATTTTTGTTCCTCATTTTGTGGAAATCTCTCTTTTTTTAAAGTTGTTTTTGAAAAATAATAACAATCAACTTACTTGTCAGGATGAATGAGTGACCGAATTGTGCGGGCAGCGTTAAGGCGCTGCTTGACATCCAAGTAAGAGGAAGGCTCGTCGAACATGAATATGTCTCCATTCTGGATGCACACCATGGCGCAAGCAAAGCGCTGCAGTTCTCCACCAGATAGCGCGGCGATCTCACGGTCGCGAATGTGGGATAGATCTGAGCAAAACATCAAGGAATATTTATTTATTTTACAGTGAAATCCATACCTACAAATATAACACTATAAATGTCATATTAGTGTAATTTTCATGATTGCACCTACCACTGTTTGTCTTTGCATCACCCAAAGGTTGACTGGTAGAAAATGCCTATGGCATTAACTCCGCCTCTGTACATTTGTATGCTTGAAGTATTAATAAATAAATATAAGTGCTAAAGCACTCAGTCTGTGTCTGTTACCTTTAATGACTTAAAATGGCTGAAAGGAGTTTATTTAGATGAAATTTGGCACATGGTTTAAGGCTTAAAGGATAGTTTTCATCCTGATTGCATATTTTCGTAGGAATTTTCGATCTCAACGCGAGCGAAGCCACGGCCAAAAGTTAGTTAGTTAGTGTAGTAAAATGTTAGTCTGTTATCAACAATCCATACCCCAAGACGAGATTGTGATTTATACGACGATGACACAACATACCCGAGTGGCTTCTCTCTTAAAATAACTTATCTTACCCAACATTCTACAGATTTCAGTCTGATTTTTCCTTTCATCTTTCTTGTTAAGGAGTTGGGCGACAGTGCCCTTGACGGCCTTAGGGATTTGATCCACATATTGAGGCTTGATCAGGGCTTTCAAGTCATCTTCGAGGATCTTCGTGAAGTAGTTCTGCAGCTCAGAGCCGCGGAAGTGAGACAAAATCTCTTGCCAGTCTGGAGGGTCCTGATAGAAAGATATAATGCTAAATAAATAATGTATACAAAATATTATAAAATAAAAGTGTAACTATGAACCTTTTAGTAGGGGCAACTGAAATCAATTCTATTTTCTTGTAAATTTTGACATGCAAAAGTGCCTTTTTTGTGCTAAATTGAAATATATGTTACGACTTTGACATTAAAGTTAAAAATAGACTGAGTGGTTTGTTTCTTTCTAAATTGCACAGTACACACATAATTTATTTGGAGGACACCAATCTCATTATTATCAAAAGAACTGTGACCTAGTTTAGGCGCATTACACAGACAGTACACATACGTTTTCTTGTAGTGAAAAACTACAGTTTATTCGCCATGAGTAGGCACGGTCATTAGTGTTGTATGGATCACTATGGAAGCTTGTTAACGGACCCCTTTTTTTCTACGGCGCGGTTTATACGCCGTACTGTAAAGGAACCGTGCCGTGTATAAAAGGCCTTATTGCATACCATAATAATGCTTACATAATTACTGCCATAAACAATGATTATCTGATATTTTATTTGTTCCTCAATGGCACAAGTGAACTAAAGTTTAGATTATAAAGGCTATCAATCAGGGATTTTATTTAAGATAGTGTTTTTTTATACCATATTGATGCATTTATTTTGCTAGCTTTCAGTTAAATAAGGTCACTATGTTAATGTGAAAATATGCGAATACTGTAGAACTGGAATGTTGCTAATAACTGAGCTGACAGTCAACAGGTGAATTGCATAATTTATAAGGTTAACATGCTTAGCAGTATAACTTTAGTGACATTAAAAGTAGCTGAACTTACTATTCAACATCAAAAAATAGTAAGCATGAATGAAATTAAATGTTTATTTCTGTAAGTAGATCTTTTAAGACACTTTTACACATCAATATTTTGTTGGAATATAACTGACTGATCCCTGAGAAGAAATGTTGAAATAAACTCAGAGGTTATGGTCTCTTTTAAAGTCCAAATATTATATTATTAGGATTTTATGTTAGTCTAGCTATTCTGGGTCATGCCTGGAAGCCTTCCAGACATGGCCTTGCATTGTTAATACTTAAGTAAGACTAAATAAAAGAAAGAGTCATTGCAGCTTTGAGTTGACCTGTGCCAATAGATGGCACGCATGAATCAGAATAATACAACTTACAGCAAAACGTCCCAAGTTGGGCTTCTGTTTTCCAGCTAGAATCTTCAGAGCAGTTGACTTGCCAATACCGTTCTGGCCGACCAGTCCCAATACTTCACCAGGCCGAGGGATGGGCAAACGATGGAGCTTGAAGGAGTTCTTTGAGTACCGGTGAGTGGTATGCTTCTCCAAGTTGGATGGGATGTTGATGATGGTGATTGCATCAAAGGGGCATTTCTGAAAAGTTATTATTTGTTAGTATACATTTTAAATCAGAATCTGATGTTAATTTAACACTCAATATTTTAAAGTACACACGCACAGTGAGTGACACATTTTAAAATTAATACAATTATGTTTTCCTACTATGTTAAAATAAACAAATATACTTACAGTAATTAATAACTTGTAAACCTACTTTACTTCAAGCTAAAAAAGAGGTTTGTGTTTTACCTAAGAATGCCATATTCGGAAGTCACTAAGTGTTTACACTGGTCAGCAAAAATTAAAAACATTGTGGAAAGTTTTACCTTGACACAAATACCGCATCCGATACACAGCTCCTCGGAGATGGTGGCGATCTTGTCGTTGGGCGTGACCTCGATGCACAGCTTGCCCATACGCACCACGGGGCAGCTCTTCTTGCACTCCTGCCTACATCTCTTCGGCTTGCAGCGATCCGCATTCACGATAGCGATACGCGTGAGTTTGTCGGTCTCCTCATGGTGTCTATGTCGAGACATAACTGTTTATCGAAAAACAACACTTTAGCACCAAATTTTCTCCACAATTAATTGAAAATATACGAAAACAACCGTCCGATATGTGGCACAGACTTCGATATAACCTCAATCTTTAGGACGTGACAAATTATTTAATAAAAAATGGTCAGTGTAGGTTCACTTCAGAAAAATGTTTGATCTTGTGATTTGTTACCGAACGATGGGGAAAATTCTAAATACCTGATAAAAGAAAGCGAACGCTGGCGATACTTTGCCTACGTTCCCGTGTCCTTTTACATCGAACTCGAAATGTCAAAAGGAAATAACCATTCTGTTTCTGAACATAGCACCATTTAGCCAAGGGGAATTACACGGTTCTACAATGATTTTTTTTTAAATGAAATCAATTTAAACCGATTTATTATTGTAACATTAAATTAACGCTTTTTTTTGGTGTTAAATGTACATACATTAGATAATCATCAAAATAAAAATGTGTACGGTTTCTGAACGAAGATTCATCAAGCTGGTCTAAATGGCTCTGTGAGATCAGCTGTGTTTATATTGTAGTCTGTGAGTACAATATCAATACATAATCTATGGTTGTTGGATAATGACAATTATTATCTGACGGATACGGATTGGATCAAGACGTCAACCGTAGACATAGGACGTCAACGTTAGCTTTGACTGTGGATTGGGCTGCCTGATAATACAATTTAAATTCGATAATTTACTGGTTCCATTTTTATTGTGAGTTTTTGGATTTCTTTTAATGTTTTCCGTCAGTCATAACACGTTGAATTGAGCTTTTCTTCCTCCGTGGAAGTATGGCGGATCTTTGGTTGAAAACACTAACATCTCGCGTGATATTATTGTATTTAACGCCATCTATCAATCGCATCATAAACAAACAAGGATAATAACGTGGCATTATAGTCATTATTAGTCAGCGCCATCTATCGAATTACTTCTCGATCTCCAACGAATAGCATGTAAGCACTTTTAATAAAGGTACCTGCCCCCAAATCCGATATCCGGGACAGACAAGAATAATCTTTTTATTTTGGTTAACCTTTGTTGTCCCACTGCTGGGCAAAGGTCTCCCCATACTTTTCCATTTTTATTTGTTCTGTGCCTTCTCGCCCTTCTCCGTCCAATCGGTTATTAAATTTTTGTTTATTTTGCAGGCGATGTTAGAGGTTTGTATAGACAGTTTAGACTCGGCAATAAACGCAGTTCACGGCGGAGCGGACGAGCTCGAAGTATGCAGCTCACTCACAGAAGGAGGACTCACCCCTTCACCGGGGCTCGTCAAAGAAATCGTGGGAATGGTAAAAATATTTAATAGTCTTGATAACATAAAGGTATAGGTATTTTACACATACGTGGTGGATAATGTCCCACTACGTCTCTTTTATAGAGAGGAGTCCCAAGTCCCAGCAATGAAAACATTGTTTACATTAACATCACGACTGTATACCCAGAAGGGGTAGGCAGAAGTAGAATACCCTTCATTTCGTTAGTTTTCTTCTTTCTTTAGTCTGTCTTCTCTATACATGTTTAATGAGGGGGTGGGGGGTGTATCATAGCATCAAAATTGACTCAGGCTGCTATTGAGAAATTCCGTATGGAAAAACTCAATGACGTTTGGTTGAAACTGTCGCACCCTAACTGCATCACACTATCAATCACGATCTGAATCATTTTGAAAGATATTGCTACCTATTATGTTCGAAACATTTGTCTGCTCAACAACGTAAATAACGGAATTATGAATGCTGTTGAACTGTCCAAATGAAACCAAATTGCTACTGTTAGTGTGTTACGCAATTATCCTGCAGAATCCTATGCTCAGCAATCGCATTTGTGACAACTAAGACCATCGAGGCACTCAGGGCTGTCTTTAACCTATTGGAGGCCCTGGGCACATAAGGATCACGGGGCCCCTGTGTAGATAAGAGACAATAAGAGAAAAATACTAATATTTCATAACTGGGGGGCTAGAAACTTATTGTAAATCGCACTGCAAATCACATATTTTGTCATTGAATTGGGTAAGTACTAATAATGCGTAGAATGGAACGAACGGTGGCTGCAAATAATGTTTTTTTATGAGAGCAGGCCGGCCCTGGGCACTTGCCCAGAGTGCCCAATGGAAAGGAGGGGAGGCAGTACCGCATTATATTATATTTTATCAATTGCAGTTACCTTCAAATCAGTATCACAGTTGCAATATTTTATATTTTAGGTGAATAATATAACGGCCGGGAAACCAATCCGTAAATCATGTCACGATTGCGGCTGCGGTAAATTAACGAAGGTACGTCCACTTGATAAATGGAGTGTTCATACAAGGACCTGTTTATTTACTGCTAAAGTCTTTGTTTATTTCAGAGGCCAAAAGTGAACGTAATGATCAGATGTCGCACGGGCTCCGACTTTCACTATTCTGTGGAGGAGATGGATACAATGTTATCTGATGTAGATGTTTTCAAAGCGTTTGGCGTAGACAGATTTGTTTTTGGCGCCCTCACTGAAACACAGCACATCGACGTGATAAACTGTGAAAGATTAATTCATCAGGCTCATCCTACTCCTGTTACTTTTCATAGAGCCTTTGACGTGTGCATGGATCCTCTTTTATCCGTCACGAAAATAGCTGAACTTGGGTTCAACAGACTGCTCACTAGCGGACAGAAGACGACTGCTAATAACGTCGAAGCTATTCAACTAATCAATTCACTTATCAGCTGCAGTGCTGGTGATAAAGTAGAGATTATGCCGGGGGCGGGAATAAATCTGGGTAATGCGAAGACTTTTATTGATATTGGGTGCAAGATAGTCCATAGTTCGTGCAAAAGAATTAGATATCTGCCTCAAATTAAGAATGGTTTGAGTATGGGAACCAGTGACAGTGAACATGTATTTGTCACAGATGAGAATATCGTGAAGAAGATGAAAGAGATTATTAATCAAAATTAAAACTCATTCCGTCATAATTAGAACTAAGAAAATTGTGTAATTTAATTTTTTTTTGATAATAAAGTCACTATCGGACAGACAACCAATGGCAAAAGCCAAGAGCCTCGATCAACACGGAACACCTGAGGAGGCTCGTTGAGCAACTGGATTTTGAGCCCTGGGGAGCGTGGACCCTGTTCCCCGCGCCGATACCGGTGGACTATTTTTAAATCTTTTTATTAAAAAATAATAATAATAATATTGGTACCTATCTAACTACAACTAGGAAGAAAATGAACAAACGACATAAATCACTATCGAATCAATAAGGGTGTCACTCTTTTATCTTTAACCCGCCCTCGTTCCAATCACCAAGCCTTTTGTTCTGTGGTTCCTATAGACTATTAGAGATTTAGTATCAATCACGTTTCGGTGTTATCTCAAACGTGGGACCGTTTCATAAAGCGTGATAGCCAGATATTATTAGGGCTTTGTCTCTAATTAAAGTATGGATTTGGCTGAGCTTGAGATTTTGGTTGTCACGAAAGTGCATCGAGAGTGCTCTAAGTACCTACGACGCCGTAGAGGGCTCGTTTTCAATATTTGCAGGTACAGTTTCATTTGATAGATTATAGTTGTTTTAGTAGATGCACTTACATGAATATTAAGTATATTATGGACCACCATTTTCATAAGTCTGTCTTTTACAATCAATTGATTTAAGTAGCCTCTCCAGAAATAGAAAACCCTCAGTCCAATCATACGACCATTACGGTCCAACTCACTCCAACATAGGCATTCGCCCCCATCTGCCGTTGCCTCACAAAAAACCTGCAAGCGTTGTTTCCTACCAACATCGATAAATATTGCGCACCATTTATCATGAGCGGTATATTGCAGAGGAAAAATGCTGGCCCGCCCGCGTTTAATGATGCTATTACTGAGTCGGGGAAACAATATCAGGAGCGAGCTGACGATCCTATAATAATTGCGATGATCTGCCTTTAAACAGGCAACGTTTTTTAACAATTTGCTTTGATGATGTGCTAAGGCCATTTTTCTTTTGATGAAAATGGGCAAGCTGTAAAAATTGACAGATTAAGAAAAAAAGGGCGGGACATTCTCGTTACGCTTTCATAGATCAAATTTAATGTGTTACGTGGGTCTACAATCTATGAACTATTTATTATTAACTCCTTTAAAAACGACTGATGCTTGAGCGTGCCTTAGATACCTATTTATATCTTTTGCCCGCGGTTTCATCCCCGTGGAATATTTAGGTAGTTTATAACCCGGAGTTAATTCGTGATATAAACTACCTGTGGGCCAAATTTCATCACAATCCGTTCAGACGATTTTGCGCTAATCCGGAACATACATCCAGAGTTCCAGACAAACGGACAAAAATCTTCGTTACTATTTTATTAAGATGTATGATGAATTTCCTAACATCTGCATAGGTCGTATCTTTGTTGGTATCTAAACCGTGTGCGTTACCCCAGCCAGATATTGTCGAAAATCGTCATTTAAGTGCAATAGATAATTAGATATAGGTACAGCTTCTGTAAATGGTAAGCACATTTTTGAATTTGGTAAAGTGATAGTTTTTTAATTATTTGATAAAAACAGTTCCGGCTGGAGTAACGTTACCCCAGCCAGATCTTTTGTTTTATAACGGATATATTGAAATAAATTTTATCTAAATAATTAGATATCAATTTGAAATAAATGGTACAACTTAATTTGTATTTGTATTTGCTATGGTTGCGAAGATATTTAAAATCCTGCTGGGGTAACGTTTGCACGATTGCTATATCTTGGAATTGACTAAACGGATGATTATAATTTTTTTACAGGACATCTGGCTAATTAGCTATAATTTGTTACGCAATAAAAGAATCCACAAAAATGCATCGTTTTGAAGTTATTTTAATAAATAGAAATCTGCTTTAATAGGTCCTAGCACTTCCAATAAGCGCTCCAAAGAATAACTTGAAACGTTATTATATAGGTAATTACTGTCTGTAAATGGTACTGAAGTTTCATTAGTATCCTATACGTAATTAAAAAGTTAGAAAGAAAATTCAATTTGTTCCGGCCACGGCGCGCAGCCGAGTTATTTGATGACCGATTAACCGAGTTTCCTGCAGTAGTGGTAACTGAATCTTATATCAATAATTAGATATACAGTTCAATTATATACCTGTGAAATTTCAGACTCTCACACTAATTAATTTCCGATTATCTCGTTAATAATCGGAAAAACATATTTATGCGCGGTAACCCGACCAAATCTAGGATGTTATAAAAAAGCGGCCGCGCAATACATTATACCAACCTTCTAAAACTTACAGGATAATACGTGAGAATAATACGTGTTTGGTACAGACGGGTACACAAGTGGTAAAGTAAAACATAGTTATAATTAAATATTTTTGTATCTACAGATAGAATAATCATTTCAAAAATAATAATGAGTAGGTAATAAAAAATATGGAGTACTTACCTACCTATGTAGATGATGATATACAGATATTAATTAAGGTTTATAATACATGTTTAAATATTTGTATGCCAGTCCATGGCGAAACATGTAAGATCATAACTTTATTTATAAGACCTTAATGTACCATGTTTTAAAGCAAATAAATATATTCTATTCTAAGGTAAGTGTATATAAATTAACTTCAAAAATAATCACAGATTTTTTTTAATGGACTAATAAGCAACGTTGCTTGCTTATCTGAAATTAAAATTAAGAACTGATAAACACCTTCACTATTTTCACTCTGTTGTGCTTAGCGTTCCGAATAAGTTAAAATAAAATAGTTGTAGCCATATTTAAAATTAAGTTTTATTGTAAAAAATCACAGTGCAGTAAGTACCTACTAACATATTTTATAGTAGGTAGGTAGGTAGGTGCTACTGTTTTTCTAATCTGATTTTAAAAATCACAAATGTCTTACGTAAAGATAGCCGTATTCTTAAACTAAGTTTTATTGTATAAAAATAAAAAATCTACAATAGTAAAAATAAACGACTGTTATGTCGTTTATTTTTACTATTGTAGATTTTTTAGTCAAGTTCTTAGAATACTTACTTTTTGACACAGTACAAAGTCAAGCTAAGTCTTATTACATACAAATCACAGAGCAATTATATAATATCAAGATGCTTCTACAACAGGTATACCTTTTACACATTTTTTTTAACTAGCCTATTACCGTAGACAGAGTAAACTATAGACTGCTGCATATCTTCTTTTTCATTCGCACAAGAAAAAGAGAAATATATTAACGTCACTAGCAAAGAAAAGAGACAGAGTAAGAATATTTCTGTCCCTTACTGCGTGTCGGCTAAGCACATCAATGTGCACAACAAGTTTGACGTTTATGAATGAAATAATAAAAACTACACCGCGATTAAACGGAAAATAAGATCTTTTTCGTGCTTAATTCAATAATAGCACATTTGCCCAACTGTGAAAATGGTAAGGTGCAGTGTAATAAGCTGTAAAAATTACAGTATGATGAAGATTGCTGGAATTTTTTGTCCCTTTCTGTGACACGGATACCATGAGTCTATAGATTACTCTGTCTACGCCTATTACAGTGTCCCACTCCTGGGCAAACGCCTCCCCTTTGATTTTCCACTCTGCTCTGTTTAAAGCCACCTCTTCTCTTTTTACACAACATAAATGAAAAACATACATAACATATTACATAGGCCTATACTTACCACCTATCTATACCATGTATCGTTATTATGTCATATTAAAATATAATAATAAATTCCTTTACCTAAATACATACCTAATATAAAATTAACTAAATACTAATTATGCGCAATTTGTACCTTATAAATTGGTAAGTAAGTAGGTACCCACCTCATCGATAGAATGGTTAAACGTAGGTAGGTAGATATAAGAATGGCATAGTGGATACTTACTTTGAACAATTTAAAGTTTATTTAAAACATTTAGTATGGTAAGTTTAATTTTTCAATCAAACTAATTTTATTCGTGACTGTACCAACTTTTAAGGACAATAATGCTAATAATTTTAGAAGGTTGGTATAATATATTGCGCGGCCGCTTTTTTATAACATCCTAGATTTGGTCGGGTTACCGCGCATAAATATGTTTTTCCGATTATTAACGAGATAATCGGAAATTAATTAGTGTGAGAGTCTGAAATTTCACAGGTATATAATTGAACTGTATATCTAATTATTGATATAAGATTCAGTTACCACTACTGCAGGAAACTCGGTTAATCGGTCATCAAATAACTCGGCTGCGCGCCGTGGCCGGAACAAATTGAATTTTCTTTCTAACTTTTTAATTACGTATAGGATACTAATGAAACTTCAGTACCATTTACAGACAGTAATTACCTATATAATAACGTTTCAAGTTATTCTTTGGAGCGCTTATTGGAAGTGCTAGGACCTATTAAAGCAGATTTCTATTTATTAAAATAACTTCAAAACGATGCATTTTTGTGGATTCTTTTATTGCGTAACAAATTATAGCTAATTAGCCAGATGTCCTGTAAAAAAATTATAATCATCCGTTTAGTCAATTCCAAGATATAGCAATCGTGCAAACGTTACCCCAGCAGGATTTTAAATATCTTCGCAACCATAGCAAATACAAATACAAATTAAGTTGTACCATTTATTTCAAATTGATATCTAATTATTTAGATAAAATTTATTTCAATATATCCGTTATAAAACAAAAGATCTGGCTGGGGTAACGTTACTCCAGCCGGAACTGTTTTTATCAAATAATTAAAAAACTATCACTTTACCAAATTCAAAAATGTGCTTACCATTTACAGAAGCTGTATATCTAATTATCTATTGCACTTAGATGACGATTTTCGACAATATCTGGCTGGGGTAACGCACACATCTAAACCTATTTCTCTCTGGCCAGTATTTGATTTCTTCTGAGTTAACGCTGCAAAATAAATTATGCCGTTGTGCACGATGTTCTTTGTTTCCGGGTCCGTGAATGTGGTTGAATGAACACAGTTTTCTTCGGAAATCGTTTCCCATCCATTAGTTGGGAACGATTGATTGAAATACTTTGTGTAGATGTGATAGAGAAGCTAATTAGTTAGAAGATAATAGAATTTCATAAATTTAGCTTTGTCATTGTGATGCTTACAATTAGGTACCTACCTCTCGTGTGCCTCCTATTATTAGAAGTTAAGTATGTTTTGTTTGATGCCCTAATTTTTTAGTTTAGTAGGTAATAGATTTCACAGAAGGTAGGTAGATACCTACATGATTCATGAACGCGTCTCTCCTTCATACCATTTCATTTGCATCACGTTCTCCAAACTCATTCAGCAAAATACGAATTTCTCTCTGAATAACCGAATGAAGCAAAACACGAATTTTACGCGGAGTAAAACTTTCATGTCTTAATTTTTGGGTGAACTATTTTAGGTCGTATATAATTTATTTTTCAAAGAGATGAAACTGATTACCCACCCAAATTGTATTAAAAGGTTTTCTGACCTTAGAAAACAGTTTCCCAGGCAAATAAAGTAAAGTAAAAAAAAAAATGTTAGATTACCGAATTTGTCAAAGCGTTGGATGATTAATGATAATTTGGGAAAATGTCCGAGAGGGAACTGCCACACGCCGCGGGCTCCGCAACCGGGGTTGCGTTGCGGTCGTCGCAACAATCTTTTCAAGCCCTCCATCAATCATAACAAGCTTTTAAAAGAGCTTCTGTTCCTGAGGTCGAGGCTGAGACCCGACATGTTTTCTCATGTTTTACAAATAAGCGAATTAATTGCTTCCGGTGCGCGGTGGAAGAAGACTGATAAAAAGACCGGTTAGGTACCTACCGGTTGGTTACCTACTTTATCTACTCAGCTCCTAATTCAAAACTTCTAATCTTCGTTAGAAGTTATTAATTAGGGGTTTACCTGTCTTGTGACTAAGGTTTAAAGGTAAGGTACTTAGTTTACCTACTTAATTGAAACTGTAAACGTTTGAAATAGAAAGTCTGCCTACATCAAAATTAAATCAATGAAGTTTTGTATTAATCTGAAATAGTACTTAGGCAATTTAAAATTTTCGGAATATTTCTTGGTTTAGAGATTATTAGCTGCGCCCCGCGGTTTCACCGGCGTAAATGTCGATCCCGTGGGAATATCGGGATAAAAAGTAGTCTATATGTTAATCCAAGGTGTTGCCTACCTCCATACAAAATTTTATGAAAATTGGTCCAGCCGTTTGAGCGTGAAGAAGTAACAAACATATAAACACACCCCCACTACACCCCCCCACACGCACACACACTCATAAACTTTCGCCTTTATAATATTAGTGTGATGATGTAGTTTTCAGGGGTTCTTCTTGGCGCAGTGACTTACTGCTAAGCAGAGAAATGGGTTCAGTCCGTTGGTAATCGCAAATTGAATTGGTTAAAACAAACGAATAAGAAAAAAATACACTTATACAAACGAAAGGGTTTATTTCAGTGAATCAAAGTGTAGATATCTAATATATTTAAAGTAACTTATAGTACCTATATTACATCTAAGGTATAAAATAAGGCTATGTCGTGAGATGTGAATATGCTTACTTTAAGGCAGTTCTGCATACCGTGCATCATTACAAACTACTATTTACACCGACTTAGTTCTAAATCTAGAAATAGAGACAAGAATTGGTCGAATTGCACGTTTATAACGCTACGAGGTTCTTTTGGCGCGTGGCCAAAATCGAAACCAAATCATTACTATACTCTATGATCGAAACTAATGCCGCCATCTTGTTTGTCAATACAATTTTATTTGACAGTTTCACAAATGTTTACCAACAACGCCCCCCTGTCAATGTCATTCAGGCGCCAAAAGATCCTTGTAGCACTATAACGCGTTAGATAAAGCGTTCCTTTTAACGTTCAAGCGAATCTAGAGTAGATTTAAAGTAAATCATTAGATTTAAGGCAGTTACAGAGACATACGTAACTAATACCTACTTATAAGATTTTTGTGAACATTTGTTTACGTTGTGGAGACATTTTACGGAGAATTTTACCTTAAGCATTTGACTAATTATTTCGTAGTCCTAAAAAACGTAGATTCTTTTGGTAACAAATAAGGTTGTATTTAAACATGCTTCAGCTTAAATTCTCCGTAGAACAACTCAATAAATCATATTTAGGTATAATTACATTAGTTAGGTAATTGCACACATCAATTGATTAGGCTTAGTAATTACACTGATATCGCAGAGGATATTGTTAATGCTCATCAATTAAACTAGGAACCTATTATATAATTACTCTAGCACTATAAATACAGTTCGTTCAGTAAGTTAGTTCAGCGAATTAATTGCGTAACACACTATCAATCAAATTTTAATGTTAATCCATTGCTTCAAATGTTCGAAAAAAAATTCTGCTCTACAACGTAAATAACGCAATTAATGTTGTTGAACTGTCAAAATGAAAGCCATTCCTACGGCTATAGTGTGTTACACAATGTACATATTTCCCCGCTGTTGTTTAGAATTGAGATTTCGCACTACTTACAGTTACACCAGAAGTCCTTTTGAAAAACCTCAGTGCATCAATTCCTCAGTTTTTCACAGAATTTGTTTAACAATGGCAGGTTTTCCGACAAGCATTGTGCCGAAGATACTTTTAATAAGTCAACATTACTTTAGAGATCTACAGATCTATGATAACGCAGTCGAGTGTCCAAAAACGTACCAAAAATGGAACACTTTCAAAATTGACTTATTAGGGATACGTAGGAATATTTGCGAGTCTTTAAACAATGACCGAATGTCTGTTTGTCTTCTTGTCTGGTGCGTAAGGTTCTAGTTTCGCGGGTTCCGTGTTGAGGGCGCTGTAGTCGACAGGGAATGGGGGCGCGGGAAGCGAGTCCTTGGGGGGCACCAGCACCCACTGGCCAGGTCCGTTGGGGTTCTTCCCCATCAGCCAGTTGGTGAAGCAGTGGACGTAGGTCCCGTAGTCCAGTATTAGGTAGCCGTTCTGTTGAAATTAATGGAGTTAATTAACCGATCGTAATAGGAAGTTGTTCTACCTTCCCTATTCAGAACCACGTAATAGACAAAAGAGGACCTCTTTTATGTACTCCGTGCTCAGGACAGCATGCTACGTGGCATGGCAGCGGGTCAGACCAAATTCAGAAAAACGCGGCATACATAATACGCCATCGGTTTTTAGATTTTATCAGAACATCTTACTTTCAAATTGAAAACCTAACTTTACGAATTTAGAACAGGATAGTTCAGTTTCAAATTCAGAGCTAGTTTCATAGTATCCTACAAAATGTCCTAAATTCTGTAGGATAACATAAAACTACCCCTTTATGACATTATGACAAAGTATAAGGAATATTTGTAACATAAATCAAATAGTGTAACAGTTTTTCGTCTACGTACTAGGCACTGTAAAGGTTGTCTGCAAAAGTCGACCTTAAGGCCAATTCCCGTAATTAAAAACGTTCAAAATCTAGTCGCAATCTCATCTCAGCGACAATCAAATTCAATGTCAAAAACTTGGAAATTAGAGGTAATTTTGATCAGATTTTTTTGGTAATTTTGAGTTTCTGAGATAACTGTGAACGTTCTTAAAATTACGGGAATTGCCCCTTTTATGTTGTGGAGGCTGGCAGAAAAATAACTCTGGTTGCATAGAACACCAAGCGAATTTAGAATGAGCTTTCAAATTTTTCTAGTACCTAATTAGGTTTTGTTTAAAAAAAAACAGTGATAGAATAAGCGCGTTGATGTAAACACGTTCGCTTGGAATAAACGCAATAAATAATTATAACGGTGTATCATTTAATAACTCCCACAGTGGCTTCTGTAAAAAGTACCACGGCATGAGCTTTGCATAAATAGGTAAGTAGTTTGTACCAACCAAGACGAAAGAACATTAAAAAAAACTCACGCTAGTCATCCTATCGTAGGCCGTGTCTATGACCTCTTCAACTCTTTGCGCATTCAAACCGATCACAGACCTGTAGAAGGCGGCCAACGCCGGTTTTGTTATAGCACCTGAACCTGCAAGAAAAAAAAAATGGCTATACATAGGCCTGAATCCCCAAGGAGGCCGCTTGAGATTTATTGGTACGCCCCGTACACCCGCTGTTCGACATTTCCGGGATTGGATCCCGTGTGATACCGCGAGCCTATTGATATTTACCGGGCACTGTTCCAAATATCGGGGTATGCTGGAAAATCCGTTAAAAAAATGCAATTTTGTCCGGTCTGGGAATTAAAGTTGGAAACATTATGAAACAGAAGTGTTTGCTATGCGGTTTAATTAATAAAAGTGCCTGAAGAAATTCGGGTAGCTGTTAGAAATAATCTAGGTACCTACCTAAGTATAAAATAGCATAATCAACCTATGTTTACACAGGCCTTCTCTCTGCGAGAGGAAGTGGGTTGTAATCCACTATCCAAAATATTGACATGTTTCGAATCCATCATGGTGACAAATGAAGCAGAAGCTCGGCTTTTACCTCATAAGGGGAAATACGACGATATTACTAAAGCAAATGAGATCGTTCACCTTGGAAACATCTTCGTGATAAATCGTTTCGGCTTTCTAAATCAGCATGACAGAATATAGCAATTTGAGGAAAAAAACTGTCTGTGATAGTATTTTCAAGTAGGTATAGGTATACAAATAATATATATCCACTTACTTTTATTGTAGGTAGCTACCTAAATCTTGTGTATGTTAAATTATTTGATGTTCTAAAAAAATATAACAATTTTCATCGAAACTACGAAATATCACTGAAAATTGCTTTGTAGGTAGGTCTTTCAGTTCCATTAAATAAATTGCAGAAATATAAAGTCCTTTATAGAACGGAATGTGGCACAATTTTAATAACGTAACGTCCAGTAAAATATAGGTCACGTAACGTTAAATATTGACACAGAATATTATTCCGATAACTCTTCCGTGGAAGCGTGGAGCAGCGAGACTATCAGCGTACTCGCTTTAGATTAAAAAGTTAAAATAAAGGCGAAGGCAGACGATAGAAAAATAAGTGCGGCACTGAAAGACCGCGCTGCGTCGCATCAGTGTGCACCCGCTGTGATTTTGGCTACAAATGTCGAGCAAGGTGCCAAATTTTTAAACCTTTGGAGAACAACCAAACGTTGTCATTTTATTTAGTTCTTGACTACTTATGGCGGAATAAATTTAAACGTTAGACAAACTTATGACTTCAACATGAAGTAATTTAGTGCGCAAGTTCACAGCAGAACAGCGCTATGATGTTATAAATTAAAATTCTCACAGTTTAATTTAGCGCATAAAACAATTCGAGCGAGAATCATTTTAGCAGCAATGCAGCAACAATAGCTTCGTTAGCAAACATTCTGGCTAAATTACTATAATAATTAACTTGAAATTAGTAATAAATTCAGGCTCGACCCTATCTATGGTGCAGGAGAACATTTCATGTAGCACAATTAACGTGTTTCAGAAGGCCGGAAGGGCGGTGACGTCACTCGCCCGCGTCAAATTAATCCCGTCTATCAAGCCATCCCGGGAATCGACACATGTCACTTGTACCTCTCTATTACCGTAAACAGGGCGAAGTTTATTCACGATCAAGCGGAAAATAAGTTGTTTTAGGCTAAAAATAAGGACGAAGTTAACTTTGTTGAGAGCAGTGAGAAGTAGAGGGCGAAAAGTTTAGACAGTTCGTGAATAAATAAACTTGTGAGGGCTTCTGGGACTAAGTAGTGGCTTTTCTGAAGTGTGTTTTTATCTGGACCGTTTCAAGAATAAATATAATTTTGTGTACTACGAAAAAAGACTAAGTAATTTGCTTTCTTTCTTCTGATCGTCAGCACAGGTTTTCATAAGTTGTCAACTAATATTCACAAGTACTTACTTGTCCTATCAACCACATGGAACAGTATCTTGCAGAGGTACTGTAGGTACAGCGGCAGGTCGGTGAACCTCTTCATATCACTCAGGTGTAACGCCCACCGCGCCAACCATCCCTCCAGTGTAGTCCTCCCCGGTATGTTGATGCCGCTTGACTCCGGACCGCATACCCTTCTGTAGTACGGCAGCTCACCCCATCTAGGAAAGGGACACAAAATTAAATTATCAAAAGATAACAAGAATTTTAAAGGCACAAAAGGTACGGAATCCGAAGAATGTTTTGTCTGTGAATATTACAAAAAGAAGAACATGAATTTGTATATTAGTTTTTTCGCATACTTTTCTTATACAAAACATGCAGTAAGGCATAAAAAAGTTTGGCATAGCACAGAGAATTTAATAAGGAAGGAAAGTTACAAAACACGTGACTTAGAGAATGAATGCCGTATAGTCCCTGGTGATATGTCTTGTGCTGCGGTCTCCTCTAAGTATAGTTCACTGTTGTTCCTTTGTCATAAACTTTATGCTGTCTTTCATTAGCTTCCTGCTTGAGCTGTCTTGCGTCCGACTTAAAGTTATTCTCCAGTATCATGTCATGATACTGAATCATAAAAGTGGTCGGCTTTCCATGAGAATGCCAGTTACGAAAATATACAGCCTACAGAATTGCATATTACATTACAAAGTGCTCATATTTTTGAGCCACTTTCATGAAATGTCAGCAGCTGGCTGGCATTCATTTTTATGGAATATCATAGTACAAAATGACTGTTTACAGCACGTATTTGTTCGGGCATATTTCAGTTTTACTGAGTCTAGGTTGTTGACTTATAAATAAAAGAATAATGGGTTCTTAGAGTTTTTAAGCTATCTAAGATTTGAAAGCTGATATTTCCAAGACGGTCTTATTGCGTCTAGGTCATAAGTAACTGTTTGTTTATCCTAAATAAATAAATAAGTAGGATGCTTCCTAAAGCTGGATAAATAAAAGACAATTATCACGCAAGGTGTTGAACACTTGGACTTACTTGCCCGGCAGCGGATTGATGAAGTGGTCTATAAATTCCTGCTTGACTTCAAGTAGTATGTGGAATTCGGACGAGTTTGGCGACCAGTCCGCAAAATGCGCCAGTCTCTGTGAAATACGACGAGAAACGAATTTAATTATTATTCTCTATAAGGTAAGTGAGGTTATAATGACTTAATGTTGAGTTTTAGAAGCTTAATTTGCTATATTTGCCTTGAGTTCCCGGTCTATTTGCTAGGTAAAAGCTCGACAATTTTTCGCCCTAGAGTTGTATTGACTTCGCTTCAACTCGAGGGCTTTCAAGATCTAACTGAATTATTTAATTCCGTTGAACTTTTAACTGAGTTATTTGAACTGTACAGAGTTAATTTTATTTAAAGTACGAGCTGTTTAAATTTAGAAAAGTCCTGACTGTGATGGAAGTAATTAAGACTTAATTCAATAAACTGTTGACTAGAAAGTTTTTCATATCTTAGCATTGACTCCCTTATTTATAAACGTTGCCTAAAGTTAAGTAATGATTAACGTAATATCATACATTTTTGACGTTTAAACGTCTCGTTAAGTCTAAGAAAAGTTTATAAATAAGAGGGTTAATAGGTATCAATTCAATGGTAGGTGGTTATTGAAGTTATTATTGTCATTTCATTACGGATTCTACTTTAATGCTGTATATTTTCTACTCAACGTAATTATACACCTCGTCGAATATAATAATGATTGAAACTATCACGGACACGACATTTTTGGATCGATCGAAGGCAACGCGGGCTATCAACTACGAAAAACCGGATTTATTAAGACAAGATGTGACAAATTTGATACCTTCCTACCTCGAAGAATTGGTCGAAGTCAGTGTCAATGATGACGTCATCGCGGTCGTGGTCTAGCAGTTCTGTGAAGAAGAGGGTCAACTTGTCTGTTTGCATAGAGCTGAGCTGGGCCAAGGGTTGTTCGTCTTCCAAGTCCAGACATTCTAAGTCTTCGCTGCACCGGTTGACCCATGTCGCTGTGGAAGAAGTAAAAAAAGAATGAATTTATTTGTTCATGATATTTAAAGCAGGCAGTAAATGCTAGTGGCAGACCTCTAAAAAGAGTTGCAAGTTTTAAATATCTGATTAGTTATTTGTTATTGGGTCTCAGACAATTTAAAAGACAACGTTAATGTAGAGCGGGAGCGCAGGTCGCTGGCTGCTCGATGTGGGATGTTGGCCCACAGGTTTGCACGTTGTACGGCTCAGGTTAAGGTGGCGCTTTTCAAAGCCTTGCCAATCCTTTTACACGTGCAGCCTGCGGGTGAACTTTACACAAAGGGCATATAGTGGCTTGCGCACACAATTTATCAACACGTTCCGGGTGTTGATGGGGTTGCCGCGTTCTTGTAGCGCGTCCGGGATGTTTGTCGACGTTTTTTTTATTAAGTATTATTATGGTTACAAAAGTTGAACTTGCAAATATGACATATATAATGAAAGAATATAAACTACTTATACCTAAATAGTTGATAGATGGGTGTTTGTATGTGATGCGTATGTCTGATGAGTAGGTACCTACTAATGTAAAAGTACTTATGTTAAGAAAAAAAAAACCGGTCAAGTGCGAGTCGGCCTCGCGCACCGAGGATTCCGTACAAATTTGTAGTAACAAAAAATTTACGTTTTTCCGGATTTTTTCCTTTACTTGTCCTACATCATGACATTGCTTCTTGTCAAATTTCATAATTCTAGGTCAACGGGGAGTACCCCATAGGTTTTCATTCCGGAACATAAACGCCCGTATCTTTTGATTGCGTTGACTTAGAAGTTAGATTTTTTTTACTGCTTCAAGGGATTGCAGAGTCTGAGTATTTGATATTAATATCAACTTGATAACTCCATGCGTTCCTGAGAAAAAGGGTCTTCACAGATGGACAGACAGACGGACAACGAAGTGATAACAGGGTACCGTTTTTCTTTTTGAAGTACAGAACCCTAACAAAGGAACGTATAAGTTTGATGGCGAAAGTTATTTAACGTAAAAAGGTTGCGTTATATATAACTTTCCTATAAAATTGTAATTCCTTTATTGTTATCGTAAACCCTTTCGCTTACCTCGCAAAACTCGCAGGAAATACGTAAGTCAACATAGTATGATTTCCGCCAAAGAATAGGCTCAACCCGACTTGTACTTCGGGTATATCGTAAAAGGCGACTATCCCTCACTTTTGAAAGCCAATACAATTCTGGGGGCCTAAAAAGGCCACTTTGGCAAAATCATAGAAGGATAACGTTATGAATCATAATGGACAGTTACCTGTGAAGTTAATCGTATCAAATCTCATTGGTGAAGGATTTTTCAGTTATTTTTTTTTGTCTGTGCTAAAATACCAATCTATCCAATCCTGACTGACTGAAGACAGTCCATGTTTTTCTTTTTTTCGCTGCACTACGTAGGTATAATCAAAGAGATTGGGATTGGATTTGGATTGGATAGATTGGTATTTTAGCACAGACAAAAAAAAATAACTGAAAAATGCTTCACCAATGGGATTTGATACGATTAACTTAACAGTTAACTGTCCATTATGTTATCCTTTTATGATTCTGCCAAAGTGGCCTTTTTAGGCCCCCTGATCTATTGTAAAATGATTTTATTGGCAGTTGCTTTTTCTGTGCTCCAATCACAATCGTTATCATTGGATATGATCGCAGATTTAATGAATATTGTTTAGTAGAGGCCTATTTTGGGTATAGACGCCAGCACATCAAACTACTACAATCTGTCATATTTATTTGATAGATTTTCAACTTTATCGCTAAAACTTAAGGTTCAAAAAATTTGACAGTTTCGGGTGGCTTGATGTGCTCGCCTCTCTACCTACAGCAATATAACATAAAATAACATCTCGCTTGTTTTCCTAGAAGGTTTCGGCAGAGGTGTGCCTCACATTTTGCCAGAATATATTTACCTGAGTTACATGGGGCATTGCTATTGTCATCAACTGCGCAAAAGCATAGAGTCCAGGGCTGCCACTGAGATTTCTCAGTAGTAGCCGAGTGTTAGGGTTTGTAAGAAAATTCCTAACGGAAAAACCCAATAACACTATGCCCGGAATGGGAATTGAACCCAGGACCTCACGCTCTGCAGTCGCACTTACGACCACTAGACCAACGACGCAGTGCAATATGACGACACAATATACAATATAATGATGATAAAAAAGTAATTTAAAAAAATTAAACCGACTTCAAAAAGAAATGAACTCAAAATTATGAAATAACTTTAATTTCGGAAGTCGGTGTCTTGGGATCTGTATTTTAGTTTTAATTTTTTGCCACCGACTTCCGAAATTAAAGTTATTTCATAATTTTGAGTTCATTTCTTTTTGAAGTCGGTTTAATTTTTTTAAATTACTTTTTATTTGGTAATTTTTAGTTGTTGCACTAGAATTTGACCAAGGTTTTGAGATGTTTTCGCTTTGACACTACACCCGTAGCTCGTATCAATAAGCCAGGCCGTCACACTTTCACGTCTTAGTCCATATCTTGAAAATTACTGAATCGATTTTGATGAAACTTGCACTGTTCCCTAAGTTGAAGTAAATGTGTAAATGTAAGCCAATAAAAAAAGAATGGTCACGATCCGATTAATAGTTACGGAGATATGCGTGGACAAACATACATACATACATACGTCTATAAAATTTTGTATATTTGTTTGGAAGCCCTAATAGATTGTCATATGTGAATATAATGCAATTCCAATAATATTACATACATACGTATCGAATTGATAACCTCCTTTTTTTTGAAGTCGGTAAAAACAGTCAATATAAAAGCCTATTTTGCCTTAAACGTGACACTAACATAAAACTTTAAGCCTATTCAAGCTAAAGTGTGTTAGTATCGATTGCTCGATTGAAATAGAATGACAGTCCGATTGTGTGCGTCCCTCGAGAACCGCTCGCCGCAAATAAAACAAAGTTTGGCCGTGCATGAATTTAGTGCGGAGTCAAATAGTCGACTCATAAGAATATATTCAAAGCTATTTCAAGTCTGGGGCTCGCTTTTGTGTCGGTGCCTTTAATGCAGATTCGATGTTTCAACTATATCCGTTTTCTTCTATAGGTACCTATATATATGGAATAGGAAATTGGTATTTCCCGCCATAAATGTAGAAAATCTGAATAATGTGCGCTTTTATAATTTACTAGCAGCGCCCCGCGGTTTCACCCGCAAATGTTTCAATCCCGTGAGAAAATGGGGATAAAAAGCCTATGTGTTAATTCTGGTTATACATTTTATTATCAGTGCGCCAAATTTCATTTAAATCCGTTCAGTAGTTTTTGCGTAAAATAGAAACAAACATCCATTCACCTATTCTCGTAAACTTTCGCGTTTATAATATTAGTAGGAAGTATGATAACGTCACGAATCACGATAATTATATCTATCGTGCTTGTTCCCGTCCACGTCCATAAATTATATGGAAATACGTGCATCTTGTCGTTAGGTACAAGATGCACGTATTTCCACATTGTCAAGTTGACGAATCACTGAGCTCTCGCATCACGTCACCACAGCCCCCCGCACCGTGCTGTTACCTCTGGCAATGTCTTAGTTAGGCGGTCGGCCTATAACTAGGGCCATTTAGGTACCTAGGTACTTGTCTATCTTAGGTAGGTACTCCAAATGTTGCCCAAATCAACATTAACGTAATAGAACGGATAATATAGTTAGGCTCTAAGAATCGATTGGGAACTGCCTAATTACGCCTGAATAACTGACGAACCTCCCTCATGAGCTAACAACCTCTTTAAGCAAGAATATGAGATTACCTAGAGATAAAGCATAATTACGTAGGAACCATTGCTGATTCAGACAAAGTTAAAGTAAAGCCAGGGACATTAATTGTAAAGTAAATTGACTAGGTACCAATTTAAATTGTCCGTATATTCAAATCACAACTGTCATTCTTTGACAGTTGTATAAAATGGCGGGCGGTACCACGACGCGGCAAATTGACGTAGGGCGTCTATTTGCTCAATAATGTGGTATCGGAAAAGTTAAGGAAATTATTTGCAAAATTAAAGCAAATTGACTACCAAATGAAATCAAAACTGTCAAAGATATATTACGGCAAAATTACGTAGAGTGACAATTTGAATACTTAACATGATTTTTTTCCCTGATTATACAAGAATAAAAACATTATTACGTGAACCATTGCCGCTTCGGACAATAACCATAACCATAATCAGCCTATAATGTTCCCACTGCTGGGACACAGGCCTCCTCTCGGTGAGAGGGAGTGGGCCGTAATCCACCACACGGGCCCAGTGCGGGTTGGTAGATGTCACATGTCTTCGATTTTTTTTGGTTCTAGGACATGTCGGTTTCCTCACGATGATTTGCTCTACCATTTTGAGAGCAGTTGTAATGAAATAATTAAGTAACACAAAGTAAAGCGCCTGTCTGGGTTCGAACCTACGACCTACAACTCGTAAGTCGCGGCCGTTAACACTTGGCCACCACTGCTCTCCACAATTCGGACAATAAAAAGTAAAGAAAAGAAATGGAACCGTGCATTTTCGTTTGTTCGATGTAATCGTTCGCTCCCGATATTTCCGGCAAGCCCGAACAATGTTTAAATTTATTGAAAATATTTTCTGTGAACTATTTCGCATGAGCTTTGCTGCACGTTCAGTTTTTCTGACAAGAACATGAAGTGAATATTTCACAAGCTGGGTTTTTTATAGCTTTTCAGTTAGTGTTCAACATAGTTTGGGAATTGAACTCAATCAATGAAGTGTTAAGAATAAGTAATACTTGTTCGTAGGTTACCTACATATACCTACTAATGTGTATAGGGGGTAATCTCTGACACTACCAGTCGGATTTCAAAATAACATTTTTGTATTTGATAGCCCAATTCTTGAGGAAGGCTTGACCCTTAAAAGCCGAGCAAAAAGGTCAAAAGTCAGAAATAACAATAAGCGAAAATGAAGTAATAGCGCGGGCAGGTGATGCAATGCGACGGGGTGAGTCGAGGGAACAAGAAATTTCACGCGGACGAAATCGTGGGCAGAAGCTAGTTACATATACATTGACATGGTTATATAATATACAGAGTGTCAGGGACATCGACGTGCAACCTGTTAACATTCAAGAAAAAAAATTGCTGTTCCATACAATTTGACCGCATAGATATTGCACGTTCCTACGTAACAGCAGATTTTTTTCTAATAACCTACGAAATATTTCTACGTTACGGTCTAGAATCACGTACTGAATTCATGGTTTCAGTTTGCGCGTCGGTGTCCCTACCATCCTGTATAGCACAACTAAATACCAATTAACACAACTAAGGGCTGATTTTTCCAACGCCAGTTAATTTTATCGGAGGAATAATTTTGAATTTTTGAAAAATTTTCCATACAAAAACTGTCAGACGTCAATTTTATTCCACTAATAAAAATTATCTGTCGATTGAAAAATCTGCTCTAAATTAAATAAACCCCCTTACTAAACGTATTATATCAGATGAATAGTTACCTACACACCGATTTCTCTCTTTCAGTCTTCAGTAATTTGACTTTCGAAAGAAGAAGACAAAGCATTGTGTAACTATACAGACGCTATATTGGTAAGGGGGGAAATGACTAACTGCTTAGCTGATGTTTGGGAATTGAATCAAATGGATGAATATTCGTTAATATTTTAGTTGATGTGGAAATATAAATTTCTTGGTGGCTTGAGGGCTAACACAATGGGCTAATTAAGAGAATCGATAGTTTATTTGTGTTCAAATAACATGGCGTTGATAAGTTTTCATTCACGAACAAATAGAGGGTCGAATACACAGAATAGGCAAGGTACAGACGCCAGCACATCAAGCTACTACAATCAGTCAAATTTCTTCAACAGATTTTCAACTTTATTGCTAAAGCATAAGGTATAGGTATTTATACGTCTATGGTAAGGCATTGCTTAAAATAATGTAACGATAAACGTCGGCTTAACCATCCTTTTTTTGACATTTACCTAAAAGTTTCCTAAGTTTAAGCAACGTTTTGTAAATAAACTCCAGTTTTCAGTACCAACGATCGTTAGAAAATTTATCTAGGTATGTATCAGCTGTAGGTACCTAAGCTTCAAATATCTAGCAATTTATAGCCTCGCGGTTTCAGTCAGTGCTCTACAATCAACACGCAATCCGCAAAACCAATATATTTTTTTTTTTAAACAGTTTGACGTCAGTTATGTCAAGTCAAAATTGGTTGACAACCTCGAGGTTTGGAATTTTCATTAAAACTTTCTTGGCTGCGGGTGACTGATGTATTTACAATAGTATAGTAAGGCTCTTTGTACACGGCATGGTTTCTCTTTCTTTACAGTAGTATGAACCGCGCCCGTAGAAAAACGTGAAAAACGGAAAAACGTGTCCGTCAACAAGCTTCCATAGTGATTCATACAACACTGACGACCGTGCCTACACACGGCAAATAAACCGTAGATTTTCACAGCAAGAAAAACGTGTGTATACAAAGGTACGTGTGTGTAGACACAACTCAAAGGTTCGATCGATGTACGGTCAACTGCGCGGCAGTGGTAACACTTGAAATATGAAAAACACCTTAATTGATACGACATTAAGGAGGATACGCTAAGCTAGACCGTGAAATTCATAGCTTCTATATTTTTTGCAATTTGAAAGTCAATGTTGGATGTTGATCAAAATGTGATTCGCGACCGTAAAAAATGTGTGTTTACAGAATTAAGTAACTAGAATCATCAATACAAATCTTTAAGTTTACAGGGTGGCACCGACGTGCAAAATGTAACCATGATTCAGCACATGATTCTAGCGTTGAAATTCATCGTTGGCTATAAAAAAAAAATCTGCTGTTCCATAGAAAAGTGCATTACCTACGCGGTCATAATGTATGGAACAGGTAATTTTTTAGGTTTCCGTACCCAAAGGGTAAAAATGGGACCCTATTACTAAGACTCCACTGTCCGTCTGTGTGTCTGTCACCAGGCTGTATCTCATGGACCGTGCTAACTAGACAGTTGAAATTTTCACAGATGATGTATTTCTGTCGCCGCTATAACAACAAATAAAATAAAGTTAAAATTTAAAGGGGTATAAAAGAAACGAAACGTCTAAATTGAAAGCTATATTGGTATAATCGTAATCGCGAATAAATTTAATCAGCTGTCCTATAAATTTGAGCAGTGCTGGCCCTGTGGTAACGGCCCCGACTTACGAGTTCGAGGTCGGGGGTTCGAACCCAAGCAGGCGCTTTACGGCTTGATTGATTAGATTATGGCTTGCAATAAAGATTAATTGAAGGCCGGTCGAAGTAGTGGACGTCTTTCGGCTGAAATGATGATGATGATGAATTACGATGTTGGTCCCATGGAGAAATCTGTTCAGTTTGATGGTCTGTACTACACCTTTAAATATGGCCACTTATTTCTGATACAGCTGTATATTATAACTCCATGGTATGTTAGATCATGCGTGCCATTGTAACATTGTACTCCCCATGGGGCGGTTAGAAGAAGTAATTGCTCCACGGTATAATTTTGTATCGTTTTTGGTGTAAGGTAGGTTACGGTATAATAGACGGCTATTTTTATACTAGGTACTTAGGTAAAGTTAGGTACACAATCGATTGTGTTTAAAATATAGTCGGGCTTTTAATTAGCTGCAGTAAAATGACAGCTATGACAGAAATTGGCGTCTATTTGTTTTTTCGTGGCCATCAACTAAATCTTGTTTTTCTAGTACAGAATAGTGTAATAAACGAAACTTATTTGACATGCATATCTCTAAACTCAGGCCGAAATGAGTTATTAGGAAGTGTCATTTTACTGCAGCTAATTAAAAGTCGGAATATAGTTGGTTGTAGTTCAGCCTGTCAACTCTAATCTATGATTATATAGAGGTAAAGTTTGTGAGTTTGTATGTGTTGTAGGTAATCTTCGGAACTACTGGTCTGATTCCGAAAATTCTTTGACTGATGAGGAGCTACAGTCCTGTCGAGTGTCATAGAATATATTTTATGTTCATCATCTGCCTAGCCTTTTTCCAACTATGTTAGGGTCTACTTCCAGTCTAACCGGATGCAGTTGAATACCAGTATTATACATGACTTTCGGGCTTCCGACGATCTACCCGTAACGACTGCCAAAGATCTACGAAGAACAGCCGACACCAACGGCTTAACGTGCTTTCCAAAGCACGGAGGGGTCTTGATATGTAAAGATGATTACCCATCCACGGACCAACCGGGGCAAGCGTACCTAATCGATCGACCTTTACAGCCTCTCAGAGTATATTTTTAAAGTTAAACCAAGAAATTTGACGCAGACGAAGAAGAAAAAATAAAATTATGCATTTGAATGTAGTACAAAACTCACACGATCGGTTGATTGGCTTATATAATGTAACTGCTAATAAATAACAGTATGGCCACTAAAACAACTCTTAAGAATCGCTCCCGAAGTTTTCATTCGACTATAAATTACTTCATCTTCATAAAACTCGAAGTTTGCCGAAGACTCACGACAAAATTCAGGTGTAATTTAAATTCAAGGTTTGCTTCCACATCACGATAAATTACCTGGAAATACCAGGAAAAGACCTTCTGTAGGGACGTGAAGATTACTTATTAAGGGGAAAGAGCCAGGGTAGACAGCGAAAATAATTTTTTCTATGTTTTTTGCAATTTGCAGGTCAGTGGGAAAATGTCCTAGCTGGCAAAGGCCTTCAACAAAAGAGATAAGTATGCAGGATCGTCGGATATAGTTGAAGTTTAGTAAGAAACCGTTTGATGTTCTCGAATAAAATTTAATTTTATTAAATAGAAAACAAACAGCTCATTAAGTCGATAACATCCATCGGTTGCTTACTAAATTTCAACAATATTCGACGATCCTGCATACTTATCTCTTTTGTTGACTGTACATGGAATCTGACCGACTTGGAGTCTGACGTCCATTACCGCTTTCGGGTCAGGTTGTATGCTTAACAAAATATGATTCGCGACCGTAACAAGAAGTAGTATTCTCTCTGTTAGAAAGTTTGCATGGTTTTCGAGGGTGCTAACAATGATATTATATACACTTGACAGCTCTATACATGGACATGACTAAAGCTTTTGATTGTGTTGACCATGGACTACTACTACATAAACTAGAAATATACGGAGTTCGAGGTAAAGCACTAGAAATAATCAAATCCTATCTCAGTAATAGAATACAGTTCACTGAAATAACACAATTATGTCCATCCACAAAAACAGAAATTAAATATACATCGAGCCCAAGATACATAAAATATGGTGTACCTCAAGGGTCGATACTAGGTCCATTACTATTTCTCATTTATATTAATGATCTACCTAACGCTATTCGTCACCCTATGGTTTTATTCGCAGATGACAGTACGGCTCTTTTCACAAATAACAAAAATATAAATCATGAACTAGAAATAAATGATTCCCTATCTAAATTAATAAATTGGCTTACAATAAACAATCTTAAAATAAATCTTACAAAAACCCATTACATGAATTTCAAGAACAAAAACGCAAACTCAATTCCATTATCTATTGAGTACAATAATGCAACTGTATCTGAGGTTACAAGTACAAAATTTCTAGGTATCTATATAGATTCTAATATGTCATGGAAAACACATGTAAATATTGTATGTAGCAAATTAAATCAATTCTCCTATGCCCTTTACATGCTCAAAAAAGTATCTAACCAAACCACGCTACTTAGTGCATATCATGCCTATGTGGGATCCACTCTATCTTACGGGATACTATATTGGGGATACTCAACTGATAAAGATATTGCGTTCAAGGCACAAAAAAAGTGTATTAGATCATTATGTGGGATACACCAAATAGATTCATGTAAACCTCATTTCATAAACCTCAAGATATTAACCCTCCCTGCTCAGTATATCTACGCGGCCTCAATATTAGTTAAATCAAACATCAGCATCTATGACACATTAACAAGCAGTAGACTTAAAAATACATTACGCAATAAAACATCTCACACTGCAGTCTATAGCAATAGTATTTTTTGTATGGGTATAAAAATATATAATAAGCTACACATAGACATTAGGAACCTGCATTCAATTGCTATTTTTAAAAAGAAGCTAAAAGACTTCCTGATTAAAAAGGCATATTACTCTGTTAAAGAATTCCTTGATGAAAAATAATTATTTAATATTAAAATTATTGTGATATCTACTTATAATGTGATATAAATTACAAGAATAGTATGCTAAGAACATGATATAAAATGTTTGAATATTGATAATTAATATAATTATTATAATGTAAACTGTATAACTGTAATAATGAGTATTACATACTTTTTTAATATTTCTAACCATTTAAATTGCAATGCCTTATCAGGCAACTAAGTTCTAAGAACCTACCTATTGTTAACATCTGCAAAATTCTATACACTTAGTTCGCAATAAAGAATTTGAATTTGAATTAAAATGAAAATCCAAAATACGGGCTTCGAAACATAAAAAAAAAAAAAAAAAACTTTAAATTTTTCATTATGGGTAGGTTTTCGTTTTCATGGTTTCCGAGGAGGCTTAAGCATCGGCTTGCCCTCACTATTGATATTTCATGAAATAGTTATCCAATAGGGTTAAATTAACTTAGAGAGTTGTAGGTATTTATGATTTTATTGATTATAATTCTGTAAATCATAATATTTGTTACTCATAATCATATTTGTCGCGGGCTACCCTGACGATTTCCCCTTATACAAGCGCGGTAAGATTCCTCTCGTTTTAAGGGCGGTCGAATTATTGCGCCGCACTGCGGAACCCATTGTGTTTTGACAAAATCTCAAATTGGAGTAAACGTACCCTTTCTCTTTCGGACAATGCGAAACTTTCGTTTTAAGTTGCGCATTTAACTTTGTGGATAAATATTACTTGTATAATGAATGTTGACATCAGAAGCTCAAAAGTCTGACAACCAGTCTTACCAAGGTATCATGTTACCCATTTGTGGAGGTCAGATAAGCAGTCGCTCCATGTAAAATACTAGTATTCAGCTGCATCCGGATAGACTGGAAGCCGACCCCAACATAGTTGGGAAAAGTCTAGGCAGATAATAATCATGATTTCTATAGTTTTGGAGTTTAAAGTGACCTTCCGGGACCATGACTGACAATAACGCAAACGCGAAGATAGCAGCTCGTAATAAGGCGAATTAAGGTGAAAAAGCGCGGCACGCGAATATTAATGACATCATCCGACGAGCTCTTGTCACCGTCGGCGTTCCAGCTGTATTAGAACCCAATGGCTTGGCACGCGACGATGGCAAGAGACCGGACGGTGTGTCTTTATTTCCATGGAAGGTGGGTAGGCCTTTAGTGTGGGACGCTACGTGTGTCGATACTCTTGCGCCATCCCATCTTCCTGGCTCGGCATGCTGTGCTGGCGCTGCTGCTGCGGCTGCGGAAAACCTCAAGCGGCGAAAATATAATAACCTCATCGGAAACTATATTTTCGAGCCGTTTGGGGTTGAAACCCTCGGGCTCTCCTCCTCGGTGGGGTCCGAGTGCTCATGGTCTTTTTAAAGAAATTTCGAAACGGCTCGTTGACACTTCCCGTGACCCAAGGGCTGGCTTTTATCTTGGCCAGAGGCTAAGCATCGCCATACAACGTGGTAATGCCGCCAGTCTCTTGGGTACATTACCAGTCGACAGCGATGCGGATGAATTTTTCGACGCTATTTTTTAGTTTCTGTATAGTTTTAGTTAAGTTAGAATTTAATTTTGTTATTTTTATTTTCTGTTCGAATATTACTAATAATAAAGCTGAAGAGATAAAACATAAACATAGTTTTAATCGTAATTAAAACATGTTTTAATTACGATTAAAACTACTTAAAACTGTTGAACAATAATTAACGAAGGAATCTTAAAGCAATGACTCATAAATCTTTATTGTAGACAAAATTACATGAACACTGACTAAAGCCAAGAAGACGCCAGACATTTTTAATAAAAATTCCGCAAAATTATGAACTTGTTTCAAAACATTCTTGTCCTCTTATGATTGCATCTAAACTTTCAATTTATCTTCTAGAACATTCTCCAGTTCATAAACTAATATTATGAGTTCCCCTGCAGTTTCTAAAAGTTATCCTTTCGAAGTGTGAGTAACATAGTCGCTTTCTGAATACTGTGTTAGGCCAACGTTGCAAAAATACCTTAGTTATAGCATAATCAGCATAAAACGTTCCCACTGCTGGGACACAGGCCTCTTCTCTGTGAGAGGGAGTGGGCCGTAATCCACCACGCGGGCCCAGTGCGGGTTGGTAGGTAGTCTTCGATTCTTTGGTTCTAGGACATGCCGGTTTCCTCAAGATTTTTAGACCGATCCCATTTAGATTGTTTAGAAGATCGCAACTCTGGTCAGTCAGATTGGAGATTGGAGATCTCAGAATGTTGTTGTTATTAGCAGACATTTTTATTTTACTTTAGTCTTCGATCAATAATAGTATTATTGATCGAAGACTTTATTGGACATTACACATTACAATTTAAGTGTAGGTACCAGAATAAATTAAAAACTAGGTAAACTTGTAACCCACACCAATGTCCGCGAAATAATAGTTTACAAATAGTTCAATGCGTGCGTTAATTAGACAGAAATGTTAGAAATACTTGTATGTTGTATTTTGAATGAATAAGTTCTAGATTTTATATGACATGAGGACTCTAAGTCATCCTCTGGACGTCAAAGCCAGGAACTATAGGACAACAATTTATAAGAAATAAAACAATAATTAACTCACTCAGAACGTAACCATTGGGAATCCTGTCGTACATTTTCCGTGGAGGCTCGCACACTATTACGAACTGTCGAGATTCGCGACGATATATAACCCCAGATGTAGACTGTTATTGTTAGGATACCACTAATATGACGTGAAAACAGTTGACGTAGGAGATAAATGTAAATTGTAATCTTTGTAATGTTTACCTGCAAGATATGTCACACACGATTGGCAAATATTATGTCGCTTGGGGGCACGTCTGTGTTTATTTGTGATTAAATTTAGCTATCAGCTAATAAATCTACACCTACAAAACGTGAGAGTTCTCAAATATTTACCTTTGAGGTTTTTCCAAACCTTATCTTTTATGAAACGATTATAAGAATACATAAAGCCACGAAAATAGAATTAGGCACTGTAATTATGATGTGACTGAAATACCGTTGTTCAAACGCAGTGAAAGCGGTTTATTGCGAGCTCATTAAGTTTTCACGTAAAATTACGTATAGGAGAGTCTATTTGATGTCGTAAACCGAGACTGTACCCTCGTATTTTTGCATTCAGACAGACGTTTTCAATAAAGTTCTCCGGGCCGCGCCGAGAGCTCGACGTGTTTCATGTATTTCCGCTCCAAAGTTTTGTGACGGAAATTTAAGAACTTACAGATGAAATTATTTAAAGCACCTGAACCGTATTGTCATTGCTGGAAAAAACTACATTGTTAGCAATTTCAAAAGTCTCGTAACATTATCAAACGGAGCTCGTATTTACATAGACTCCTCTCTCTGATGTTGATGCTGGGTGCTCCGATTAATATTTCATGAATGAAACACAAACGAATCAAACGTTAGTTCGGTTCCGATATTCCTTTATTCACTTCGGATAAGAGCAAAAGAATAAAACATGGCGGGAGCGCGCTCGAGGCTTCGCTCTTCACGGATTGTGTAATATTTTAAACAAAGCGGCTTAAAATCTCTATTTCAATTTTTTTAAGTTAAAGCTTTCATGTGCCATAGTGTCTATACAAGCATTATGTTTTGTCTACAGTAATTCGTGCTGTGAATAACATGTTTTCGTAAGATAATCATTTATTCAAATACTGTAACATATAGTAGGTAATAAATTTACAAACGTATCTTTTTAAGATTCACTGGGAAGGGATCTCGGCAGCACCATTTGTGGTCGCGAATCCTTTACCTTTAGCTTGATAGATGAAGATTACTTTCGGGACTTGCCAATTTTTTTCACACGCGTTTTACCTCGTTTGGTCGCCTTACTTGGGATGGGTTCTGATTGTAATTTTATGTTACGTATCATCATGTTCTTGAATTTGTAGAATCCTTGCTCTTTGTTGTTGGTCGTCCTCGTGCGTTTATTGATTTCAACGCAGTCGGACGTCGAGGCTTTCTTTACCTTGCTATCATTCTGTTTGCTTTGCTTTCGTTTGCCTTTTTCCTTCCCTTTTATTTCCTTCGTCATTATTGCAATTGCCCACGTTATGAGGTGGCTTTGAGTTCTTTAAAAATCATCATTTAAATTAAGCCTACGGGATAGATATTTGTTTGTCAGTGTGACAACACTTGACGTATGTAATTCCTTTTAAATCTAGTTGACTTATTTCAAGTTTATTCAGTTTCAAAGAGTTATCTGTGAAGAGTATTTTTGTAAGTTTTGAAGAACATTTTGGGAAAACTATTCGTCAAACTTAGATGTTATTTTTGGAAAGTCGACAAGCGTAGAATTAGGTTTGAAACTTTTTTGCTTTAAGCCGTTAATTTTATAGATTTCTATCCTAAGAAGTCATTCCGTGTAAAATATCGCTTTTAGGGAGAATGCAGTCTTTTAAGCGTGTTAAGATTACTTATAGTTCGCGATGTATTTTTTCCGGTTATCACACAGGAGGAAAATAAAAACCTTTGGCCTAAACAATCTTTTTATTTAGGCTGAAGCCTACCTTACTAGATCCTAAAAGAAGCCCTGTAGGAAAGACTGAAACAATGAACTCAAACAGTGTTTCTCTAGTAAGATACAAAAAAAAAACAGTAAAATGATTAGATTGCAAGTAAAAGCCTTTTTATTTACAGTTTTCGTTCGTTTGATTCCAGAATTTCACGACAGGAATTTTTTCAGTACCTAAGCACTTCCGCTCATATTTTACACTCACGAAAACATTTAGTGAAAAAAACCGTACGCAGTTATTTCTTTTTTAAATTCAATACACGTAAAGGTCGGAACCTCTCACCGGGGAAATAGTATACTTTAGCAGTAAACGTGAGAAATAATCGATATGAGAAAACGGGTGTTATGCGTGTCGGGGAGCCGTAGCGCACAAATCACGGAAAACATGCCGCTATAGGTAGGTATAACTCTCAAGTTTTTTATTATTACACCCGTAAACGCTTTACTACAATAAATAATGGAAAGGGCTGTTATTTTTAAAACAAGAACAGGCGTTTTTTTTCTTAAGGGTTGTTATAAAAATGAGGTTAAAACAGGACTGTATTCTGTATTGCTTCTTTTATATTAAAAATTGCGGTCATGTGTGAGTCGGATTTGCAGACGAAGGGTTCCGAACCTAGCTCACCGTCCGATGAGGACCAGGCCCGTGCCAGACGGCGCGTACGTGTTCCACGCGCGCTTCAAAGAGATGTCAGCATCGAGGAGGGGCCCCATAGGGCCAAAGCCTGCCGGGTCAGCGGGATTGTCCGAAAGGGTTACTGCTGGCCCGGAACATAAAGGGTAATGGAGGGAACATGGGTGGGTTTTAGTCAGTAAGAGTCTGACACTCCCTTCCGCTCCACCCAGAGCGGGATCATTTGATGATTTCCCATCCGGAAAAAAAAGGGTTCCGAACCACAAAGAAAAAAACGTCGTCTCTTGAATTTTTTTTTTTTTTGTTTTAATTTGTGTTACATTTTTGAATATTTTTATAAAAAAAAACATATTATTTAAAAATATAAAAAGTAATGGCCCATCGGCATCAGAGAGAGGAACCTCCTTACTTTGCGTGCCGTGTCCAGAAGTACTGCTTTATGAATCAAGCCCTTGACCCAGCCGCGCAATGAGAGCTTCCTAAGGTGTTGGTCGAGGCTCTCCGCTAATAGGCCTTATTGCAGAATCCACGTCCACGTGTCGACCACCTCGTGTGTTATTAGATTATTATAAGATACTTGATTTTTTTATCTTTTTCAGATTTCACGAGATTCTCGTCATGAAGGACGGTTTCAACAATCATTGCACGGCGCTCTCGTCGATCTTTAACCACAATATTTTTTTAATTATGACAGCAATAGACATACTTACACACTCTGTGAAAATTTCAACTACCTGTTACTGTTCATGAGCCCGCTGACACAGACAGACGTACAGCGGAGGCTTAGTAATAGGGTCGTTGGCACCCTTTGGGTACGGAACCCTAAAAATTAACTAAACAGCGATCGATATTCCATTAATAAATTTTAAATCATCTTTTTATGCATGCTCTGACTCTTTCTCCGGTTCTAGAAACTTTGTAATGAGTTTTTTCGATCGGGACAAAGAACAGCTACTGCGCTGCGGCCTGAATTTAATTATTTTCTTCCTTACTGAATATTTGTTTTCTACTTTGTAATAGCTTATTATTATACTGTTCTCTCCAGTCACCTAGTGTGGGGTTTGTTCTGTAATACACATTTATGTTATTAATCTACGGGGTAATTGTGTAACACACTAACAGTAGCAATGGCTTTGATTTTGACAGTTCAACAACATTCATTGCGTTATTTAAGTTGTTGAGACCCTCACTTTGTTTTGTTCTTCAATCTGGCGGGCCGCCTCCCCAGTACATGGTGTTACGTCAAAAGAAAATCGCCGAACCAATTCTCTAGACGCGCCGACATATCCATAAATTGTTAGTATCCTTTGTACGCTATTGTTAGTAACTTATACTCACGGAATAGAAAATTCTATTCCGTGCTTATACTAAAGACGAATTAACGAGAAGGTCACTAGGGTAGGCCTTCCACAAATTGCCTTAATATGGCGGAGGAAGTGCCATATGATTGCACCTTTCTATTTTTTTTGTTACCTTTTTATGTCCCACTGCTGGGCTAAGGCCTCCCTCAAATCCTTCCACGAACTCTTTTCCCGCGCCACGTGAAACCAGCCCTCGCGGTACAGCCCTTTCTATTAATAAATCAAAATATTTTGTTTCGATTAAACAGCACATTAATTGGAACGCAATATACAACGTTATTTTTAGTACCTACGCGTATAGGCGAAACCTGAATATTTATGTAGTTTGTTCAGAATAAGTAACTAAATCGATTCCAATAATTTTTACTCCATGTTATATTTTGTCCCAAAAGTATTTAAAAAAGGTTAAAAGTTGGACACCGACCGACACTACGTAGGTTATCCAATCTCCGAGCCGAACGGTTAGGTACCTAGGTACTATTATTATCAATGAGCGCAAGACGGCGCGGCGCGGGTGAGCATGTTTTTGTACGGATAAACAGGTAACTTAACAAGCTTATAACTTTGTGATTTTTCATGATACAGTTTCGAAATTTTTTACATAGATTCTTTACATAAAAACACTAGACAAGTGTTTCGTGTTTCGCATAAACTAAAAATAATGTTGTATAGGCTCCAATATAGGCTGAATCAGAAAACCTCCTGAGCATACAACTTGGTTTAACTCTAGCAGGTGACTAACAAAATACCGACGGAGAAACTTTCAAACGTTATTAAAATTTAAGGGCCCTTGTTCGGGGAGGTACGAGTAAGCGTTGCCAGATTCAAGTAGACAATGTTTGTGAAAGCGATAGGAAAAGATCGCTTGTTCAACAAACCTGGTAAAATAAATTAAAAACTAGAAAATGCGTGTGGTGTAGGAAGTTAATCGGAAAATAGAAAATGTCACAAGGTTCATGAAAATCTAGACGTTCAGCAGGAATAAAAATCTCTGGCAACACGAGTGTGAGCTCAGAATGTATAATGTGAAAACTTATTATGAGCACCGTCACCCACCGTCATGGAACTAATATTATTTCCTTGCTGACAAATTATTATGACGTGGTTAGGTAAATAAACGCATTCAAGTCGCACGATCTAAAATTAAATTAAACCCAGCTTACTTATCTTCTTTACATTTATTGTATAATACGTCTGTATGTCACTGAGCTCCTCCTAAACAGATGGACAGCGATTCTGATGACATTTTTTGTGTGTGATTGAGTGGGTCCCTGGATGGTTTGGAATAGTTTAGATTCACAATTCGTGTCGGTAGGTGGCGCTGCGATCGAATTTTAGGACACCACAGGACACAACGTCTGCCCAGTCAGTTAGTCTACTACACAGACTACTTAGAGATAATAGCTATGGTCTACTATAACTTTTGCGTTTCTCTGTATTTAGACTTAGATATTTTACCAATGACAGCATTTTTTTAGCTCCGGTTGAACGTTAAGCTAGGTTTACATGAAGCGACTTTAGTCGGACAAATCCCACTTCCATACACAGGTTTTGAAATCGCTAGCGACCAAGCTGCTGTCAAAGTCTGTGTGTGGACGTGAGATTAAAAAAAAATCGTCGGCGACTGAAATCGATGCTTGTGTACCTAGCATTAAACTAGTGGTTGCAACATCGCAAGGATCTCGATTTTCATTGCAAGCTAAGTGTGATTGCTTTCGTCTGTTGTGATATTCCTATCAGCAAGCCCGAAACTTGGTATTATGCCCAATGAATGGAAATAGGCTAGCTCTCTATTACATGGGCCGGCTAAGCCTTGCGCTTACCAACATATAAATCAACTAATTAAATAATTCATCAATCCAAATTAAAAAAATTCTTAGGAAATTTGACGTAAACCAACTGTTTAAATCAAGTTTAAATGTTTCAATATTGGTGAGCACAGGCCTTATAATATCATAACCATGGAATTAGTATGTACTAATAACATCAGGATAGTTACCTAAATGTCGCCTTTCCTTGCAGAATTCTTGCATATATTATTTTAACTATAGAGCACAGTAATTGTCGTAGCATTCCGCGTTCCTTATTTAAATCGTCGGTTCTCACTCCGAAGTTGAACGTGGAGAAGTTTTAAGTCAGTTAAAAAATTATGTCATTTTCATTATAAACACAAATTCTGGACTAAGCGCAGTACTTATTGAGTATAGATCGTTCTGAGCACTCGACAATAGCGATAGTTCTTTCAATAAAAGGATTCATTTAAGCTTCATTGTTAGCGCTAAACGAATACCTTGTTGAAGAGCCTGTCTAGAGTTTCTGGACAGGGAAGACCTTGATTGGTTCCAAACTTCCAATACATAGAAGAGTTCTTTTTTAACCTATCGGAGTCTGGTTTAAAGTTTCTGATCTCCTCGAGTTTGTAGAAAGGGCTTGTTTTGCTTCGGCCTCATGGGTCTAGTGTGCGCAAGCGCTACTGCTGAGCATGAGGTCCTGGGTTCGATTGCCAGGGTTTTTCCATTAGGAATTTGTCAGTATCAGCCCGAACCTTGATTTGTGCCCGGTTAATGGCAACAGGCTCGCCTTCTATAACATGGAATTTATGCATAACTGGCAAATTTTGGGTGTACTCTGTGGGGTGTACTACTATATACACCTCTGCCTATCTCTTCGGGGATTACAGGCGTGATGTTGTGATTTTAAAGGGAAATGTACAGAAAGCGTCACTATGTCCTAACCCCTCAAGTTTTAAAATGTTACACTGCTACAACATTGAATTCCTTACGAATAATCTAAAGAATACTTCAAAAAGAGTCCATTGTGTTGACTCGGATTCGAACCATCGCATCACCGAACGTCGTCATACTCATACCGGCAGTTTGACAACTAGCCAGCGAGCCCATATGAATTGCGATGAAATTGTTATCTACTATCGGCTGAGTCATTATATCTTTAGGTCCCTGTCTAATCGAAAGATGTTATAATTTGAGGGTATCCATTAATTTTACTTACTTACGTTGTCTTTATAAAATTAATCCATACCTTCAAGTTAGAACTTTTTATACGTTCACTTAAAACGACAAAGAGTCGACGACTACTATTTATCAATTATTTTTTTAAATGATTTCTTATTTTATGAGAACTAAAATAGTTGTTCTGTTTGTTGTAAAATAAGATCATAGTTTTGTTAAATAATGGCAATAATAAATATTATTAAATGATTAATAAAGTATTTTATTTTTCTTGATTTTTTAATTCTTTATAAATAATTACTACTTAAAACAAAATAGAAAAATGTATCAAAATAATATAATGAACAAAAAGCACATCTCGTGCATATAATATAGGATATAGGATATATAGGATTTGAACTTCCAATGTTATGCACGGTAAGCGGTCTTGAAACCTCCAGTCTATTTAGACGATGAATAAGTTATCGTAAATGTTAACCCTATTATTGTTGCTTGTCGTCGCAAAAGTATTGTTTTATTGAAAAAAACAATAATAAAAACAGAATTAAAAAAAAAAAACTTACTTAAACTTATTTATTCACTAAAACAATACATTATTTAAAATAAAATGTTTTTGCAAAATACAAAAACCAACTTGGGCCTATCACGGATTTGAACGCACATGTCTTTTGGTGGGGTAACTACTTAATGGAGCTGTGTGTACCAATTTTACGATTGTGACCTAACCATGGGGTTTGCTAAAGAATATGGGTTAGACTCCTCCTTTTCATGGTATGGTATGGTAAAAGCGTGGCTAAATAATAACAGCCGCACAGGTCGATCGATCAGGTTAAGCTACGTTTGCCGCGGTTGGTCTGTGGATGGGCGATCTTTACATACCGAGACCCCTCCGTGCTTTGGAAAGCACGTTAAGCCGTTGGTCCCGGCTGTCATTCATGGATTTTTGACAGTCGTTACGGGTAGTCAGAAGCCTAAAAGTCTGACAACCAAGGGGTATCGTATTACTCAGTAACTGGGTTGTGGAGATCAGATAGGCAGTCGCTCCATGTAAAGTACTGGTATTCAGTTGCACCCGGTTAGACTGGAAACCGACTCTAACATAGCTGGGAAAAGGTTAGGCAGATGAGGGGTAAAAGACAGCATCCTCTCAAATAGCTTTGACAATGAAGGCAGAAAGAGAATAATGCCTTGAGGTACAACTATTTAAGTTTTATGTCAAAAACATCCATGATCACTTTACGCTGCAGCTGGTTGTGTGGGTTGGTAAATCGTAGAAACTGCCTATTATAATTATATTTTCGTGCTTATTTAACAGGTTTTTTACGATTTGGCCTAACCATGTGGTTGGCCACTTAATATTTTCAAGGTATGGTAAAAGATAACCTCCTCTTAGTCTTAAGTAGGTTTAACAATGTAAGCAGAAATTATCTTTAAATGTAAGAGGATAATGACACGAGATACAATTTCATGATTTAGTGTTGTTTGCAGATGACACTTCATTTTTGTTTAAAATTCAGCAGTTGGTTAGTGACGATGTAAATAGCGCGATCTCGAAAGTTCACACGAAAACGAACAAACATTTCGGGTCATTTTTTTATTTTTCTCTCTGTTCTGTTAGTTTTGTCGTGGTCTGGCAGTTTGAGTAATTTATGTGGCCTACCCAAATGTAATTTCTTTGGTATTGTTCGTCGAATCGTTAAACTCTTTAAGTTTTGAGTTGAGCTGCACAATTTCTGACAAATGCGTGCAATGACTGGACAGGGCCATTCAATCTGTGTGGTTCTTTCTTCAAAAGACCATCTCAAACATCGATCTACATGGTCTTCACATGATCTGACCAAGATTATGTCTGGACTTTAAAAAAGACTGTGACCTCTGAGTTTGTTTCGGCTAGATAGGAAACGCCGACCTTATCTAGTTTTAAAAATATGATTGACGTGTAAAAGTGTTTGTGCAAACCTACTTACCTACTGAAATAAAATCATTTATCATCAACAAAAACAGATTGTATTACTAAAATCACGAACATTTTCCCTAAAAGGGTTTCGCAATATTTTCTATTGAGTCAACACTTCAACAGTTCAAAAGGAACCTATCTTTATGATAGGGAAGTTAAAGGGGTATAATATGTAAAACGAAACGGGTACCGCTTACGTCATCACATCCAACCAATATAAAAATGACAAACTGCTCTGTCTATTTGTTACGTTTTCATCGCTGAACCGCTGAACCGATGACATATCTGTGTGTCATAAAGACAGAGAGGCGTTCGGCTAAATAATATCAGCCGCACAATGCTTGCTGCGGTGACCATCCATTACATATCGGCTAAATAATATCAGCCGCATGATGCTTGCTGCGATGACCATCCATTACATATCAGCTAAATAATATTAGCCGCACGATGCTTGCTGCGGTGACCATCCATTACATATCGGCTAAATAATATTAGCCGCACGATGCTTGCTGCGGTGACCATCCATTACATATCGGCTAAATAATATCAGCCGCACGAAGCTTGTTGCGGTGACCATCCATTACATATCGGCTAAATAATATTAGCCGCACGATGCTTGCTGCGGTGACCATCCATTACATATCGGCTAAATAATATCAGCCGAACGATGCTTGCTACGGTGACCATCCATTCCATATCGGCTAAATAATATCAGCCGCACGATGCTTGCTGCGGTGACCATCCATTACATATCGGCTAAATAATATCAGCCGCACGACGACGCTTGCTGCGATGCCCATCCATTATATATCGGCTAAATAATATCAGCCGCACGTTGCTTGCTGCGGTGACCATCCATTACATATCGGCTAAATAATATCAACCGCACGATGCTTGCTGCGGTGACCATCCATTACATATCGGCTAAATAATATCAGCCGCACGATGCTTGCTGCGGTAACCAACCATTACATATCGGCTAAATAATATCAGCCGCACGATGCTTGCTGCGGTGACCAACCATTACATATCGGCTAAATAATATCAGCCGCACGATGCTTGCTGCGGTGACCATCCATTACATATCGACTAAATAATATCAGCTGCACGATGCTTGCTACGGTGACCATCCATTACATATCGGCTAAATAATATCAGCCGCATGATGCTTGCTGCGGTGACCATCCATTAAATATCGGCTAAATAATATTAGCCGCACGATGCTTGCTGCGGTGACCATCCATTACATATCGGCTAAATAATATCAGCCGCACAATGCTTGCTGCGGTAACCATCCATTACATATCGGGACCTCTCCGTACCTCAGAAAGCACTTTAAGCCGTTTTTCCGACTGCCATTCGTAGAACACTGACAGTCGTTACGGGTAGCTCAAAAGTCTGACCACCAGTCTAACCAAAAGGAATCGTGTTACCCAGTAACTGAGTTGTGGAGGTCAAATAAGCAGTCGCTCCGTATCTTATTCTACATGGAGCGACATCCGCTTAGACTGGAAGCCGACCCCAACATAGCTGTGAACAGTTTAGGCAGATTGGTATAAAAACAACTTGACTTCTGAAAAAGGAAATAGGGTTATTAAAAAATAGCGATCTGTGAAGATGTGAAATAAGCTATTGAACGTTATCCAAAACCACAGACGAAGTCACGAGCAAAGCGGTAGTAAGACGTTATCCTTTATTTTGTTAGGTTAAAACCTTCTTGTAATAAAACGCCTTCATAGAGAGTTAACGTGCTCACGTTGCTGTTATCTTTAATGGTGGGAATTAAAATGGCGTTCTCTGTCGGCTTTTGTTTGAACACTTAATAACATTTAACACCAGAGGAAGTTAGGGGTAGAATCTTATTCCTTTGCCTGTTCATAAATCTGATGTACAGACGCGAGCACATAAAGCTACTACAATCTGTCCAATTTCTTTAATATATTTTCAACTTTATCGCTACAGCATAAGGTTCAAGGTTGATTGGGAAAATTTGACAGTTTCGGGTAGCTTGATGTGCTGGCGTCTGTACTATGCTTCATCTATAGGGACTTACATCTATACATTCGCTTTTCGTGTCTGTCAGTGTGACCACGTTGTTCTTCTAAACTACGCAACGGATTTTGATAAGATTTTCACCATCATTTATTTTAGTGAATTTATTCCGTAACTAAGGTTTATAATATAAAACACTAGCAGCGCCCCGCGGATTCACCCGCGTAAGTTTCGATCCCGTGAGAATATCGAGATAAAAAGTATCCTATATATATTATGTCCTAATCCAGGTCATGTTCTACCCAATGTGGCAAATTTTAACCAAATGCGTCCAGCCAAATACGCGAAAGCATAAGAAGAAAACAGACAAAATATGAAATCTTTTCTCTTTATTTATAATATTAGTTTAGATTAATAATATAAGTGTATCCAGCGCCCTAATTGCGTAACACACTATTAGGTACTCTCAATTTGAATCATTTTGTAGCATATTGCTAATCCATTGCTCCTTATGTACGAAAATTGTGTCTGCTCAACAACGTAAATAACGCAATGAATGTTTTTGAACTGTCAAAATGAAACCCATTGCTACTGATAGTGTGTTACGCAATTACCCTGCAGGTCTTGTGTGCTAAAAAGCCAGTAGTTATTAAAACATCACACTCCAGCATAATTGGATTGCGAACTTTGACATCAACTACTTACATTCATTTTATTACCTTCAACTTCGGATAGCCAATTCCAATTTTCACTCAAGTAGGGGTTATTCTGAAAATTGTGGTTTTCCGGTATTTTTAGCCAAACCGCACTTAGGTAAGCCATACATTTGTGGCTTAAATCGGGGAAATGCGAATTAATTCGGAGCATTGTTACTACGTACAGGAAACTGCAGTTTAATTCAGAGAATGGGGGATTTAGGCGCAGAAGCGGGGCTCAATTCGAAGCTTGAGGGTTCGCCAAATCCGGAATTGGTTGCATCTCGGAAAAAATTTGGCGAGAAACCATCGGCCGCATGGATTAATACTGTGGCTCCTAGGCAAACAGCGAAGAAGAATAAGGTATAAAAGAAAACGTGTTTATTTGCGTGAGCTCTTTACGTTTTGTTTGTCGTGCTATAAGTAGGCGCCAACTGAAATCCAAACAAGGGGCTCGGTCACCGGTCGCCATTAGCGTGCGACAGAAATAGGTGACAATCGATTTGTCGTGACGTGACGTAGCCACACGGATTTGACGTTATAGCACGAATCGTTTTATTTAGCTATTCCACGTAAGCAATCACGAGCTGAGTCGTATCTACTATAGGTGTCAACTCGGCCATACACCGGACTACTACAGTTTAGGTAACTAAAAATATTGATTTCATTGCTACAGTGAAAACATATAAGAGAAATGGAAGACATTAGAGCTGTAATATCGATCTCATACAGCAAGCTATGCAAAGCGTTTTTGACAATGTGGTTCAGTGGACACATAATAACGGCATCATCTTATATGTCGAATCCACGTACCTATGTACAGCAGACCCCAGCACATCAAGCTACTACAATCTGTCAAATTTCTTTAAATTTATTTATTTATTTATTTAGATTTAATATTGACATAATTTATGCTAATACCTATTTAAAATAATAATAATATGTACATTTATATGAGAAAAAAAAAATTTGCAAAATGATCATAGGGCGTCAAAAAATTCGTCCGCATCGCTGTCAACAGGAACAGTGCCCAAAAGGCTGGCAGCATTGCCACGTTGTATGGCAATGCTAATTCTTTGGCCAAGAAATAGGCCAGCCCTCTGGTCACGTGAAGAGTCGACTAACCGCTTGGCGATATCTCGAAAAACCAAGTGGGCACTCGGACCCCATGGCCCTAGTGTTTCAACCCCAAACGGCTCGAACATATAACTCCCAATCAGGTTGGAATATTTTCGCAGTTTGAGGTTTTCTGCACCTGCAGCAGCCGCCCCAGCACAGCCCACCGTGCTAGGAAGATGGGATGGCGCAAGGGTGTCGACACATGTTGCATCCCACACCAAAGGTCTGCCTAACTTCCAGGGCATTATGGTCATTCCGTCTGGTCTCTTCCCATCGTCGCGTGCCAGGCCGTTGGGTTCTAAAACAGCTGGCACCCCGGCGGTGACAAGAGCACGGCGGATGATGTCATTAATGCTGGCGTGCCGTGCTATCCGGCCTGCGCTCCTACTACAAGATAGGCCATGGTGCCCGAGGCAGTCGACAGCTTCACCGCACTGACAGCGATGCGGAGCCCCGCAAGGAGCGCCCAAACGCAGACAGGTAGCGAGCCGGAAGGTGGTGTCACCCAGCATAGTGCCTATGTTGGGTGACGGGAGTGCTTGAAGCCAGAGACCCGACTCCCACTCACCCACAGCCAGCAGGCGGGCACGCTCAGCAGAATTGGTGGACGTATTAATAAGATTATTCCGTACCAACCTGCAGAGCGGCTCATCCCACTGTCTCTGGGAAGATGGGTTTACGGGCCGATCTGTATCCGGGCAAGCCGCTTTCCAGGCGTTCACCGCGTCGGTCAAGCACGGCACTTCAGAGTCGACTAGTTATCTATCAATTTCTTTAATAGATAACTTTATCGCTAAAGCATAAGGTTCAATGTTGATTGGGAAAATTTGACAGTTTCGGGTAGCTTGATGTTCTGGCGTCTGTACATAGGATTGTGATCAGACATACTTAGTGACAAACCTAGTGTCAGATAGTAGTCGTGTGTAGTCGTGGGCGCAGAATTGGGATACGGACGAGAGAAATAGCTCTTTTAACTTCTACACAGTTTATTGTCAATTACTAACACTACTGTACTAATTAATACTCAGAGCAGTTCCAAGGCACTGGCCTAGGAACTGCAACCTAAATGCGTAACACACTGTCAACCGCTTAAGAAGATCGAACAATTTGTCTGGTCAACACGTAAATAACGCAATGAATGTTGTTCAACTATCAAAATGCAACCGATTCCAATTGACAATGTGTTACGCAATTGCCCCGCTGGCTGCTCGAGAGTCACGACACATACTGATGTGTCGCGACCACGTCCAAACGATCACTGTCCTCCATGGTCCGTAAGGTCCACAACTCCCTATTGGACACCATACTCAATCCTAGACAACGTTAAACAAAGGCGCCTGTGTCTGCATACTCATGAAAGATCTGACATAATAATATACCTATGTACAGTCAACAAATTAAGTATACAGGAGCGTCGGATATAGTTGAAGTTTACTAAGAAACCGATGGATGTTCTGGACTGAAATTTAATTTAATAAATGAGCTGTTTGTTTTCTATTATTAAACTAAAATTTTATTCGAGAATATCCAGGTTTCTTAGTAAACTTCAACAATATCCGACGCTCCTGTATACTTAACTCCTTTGTTGACTGTACATTATAAAAAGGTACATTTATTTGTTTGTTTGTATGTAGCCAATAATCTCTGGAACTGCCAGTCGGGTTTGAAAAAATCTTTTTGCATTTGACTTTTAGCCCAATTCTCGCTATTTAACATCACGCTATGACACGTTAATAGCCGAGCATCATCATCATCTGCCTAGCCTTTTCCCAACCATGTTGGGGTCGGCTTCCAGTCTAACCGGATGCAGCTGAATACCAGTATTTTACATGGAGCGACTGCCTATCTGACCTCCACAACCCAATTACTGGGTAATACGATACCCCTTGGTAAGACTGGTTATCAGACTTTCGGGCTTCTGACTACTCGTAACGACTGTCAAAGATCCACGAATGACAGCCGGGACCAACGGCTTAACGTGCTTTCCGAGGCACGGAGGGGTCTCGGTATGTAAAGATGGTCACCCATCCACAGACCAACCGCGGCAAGCGTAGCTTAACCTGATCGATCGACCTGTGCGGCTGTTATTATTTAGCCACGGACGTTAATAGCCGAGCAAAAAGAAAAAAACTGGCCAAGTGCGAATCGGACTCGCACACGAAGGGTTCCGTACCACAAGGCAAAAACGCCGAAAAAAACACGTTTTTTGTATGGGAGCCCCCTTAAATATTTATTTTGTTTTGTTTTTAGTATTTGTTGTTAAGTATAGCGGCAACAGAAATACATCATCTGTGAAAATTTCAACTGTCTAGCTATCACGGTTGATGAGATACAGCCTGGTGACAGACAGACGGACGGACGGACAGCGAAGTCTTAGTAATAGGGTTCCATTTTTACCCTTTGGGTACGGAACCCTAAAAAGACAGAAAGAACGCTAAGCGAAAACGAAATAATAGCGCTGACGGGTTATGGGTCGCGAGAATAAGAAATTTCACGCGGACGAAGTCGCGGGCAGAAGCTAGTAATAAATAGAAATAAAACTAAGTACATGCTTATTCACTCGCCGTATCATAAAAATTAAATACTATATTTTGTTAGTGCTAATAAAAGCATGAATGTCTGCATAGCAACAAGCAACTTGTCAGTGTTTATCTTTAGCAACAGTTGCCTCTTATGAATACCTAGGACTAGTAATAGATAACATATTCACGCAGGTTTGTAATAAGCAAGGCTTCATTTCGAAGTGGAGGTGCTTGGGGGAGGCCTATGTCCAGCAGTAGACGTCTTTCGGCTGAAATAATGATGATGATGATGAAATTGCAGTGAAAACATAAGAAAAATGGAAAACAGAGCTGTAAAATTCGGTTATTAAAACTTCCAACCAGATTTCAGTCATCACAGTACAAAAGATAGCAGGTTCTAACTTAAGTGGTTGCAATATAGAATAAGCACCAGTTTTACCCATTTACGTTCAGTCGATGCCCTACAGAAACGACCCAGTTCTAATAGAATGAACGGATTAAGTCCACGATATCCTTTCAAGTTGGAGAATGGAATTCTTACACTTTACAGGTTATTTAATTCAAAGTTATTAACAAGTAGCTTTTGCCCGCGGCAATGCCCGCGTGTGTGGGCAGTGCCGGATTAAGACTACTTGATGCCCTAAGCAATCCACGCCTGTAGGCCCTCCTATCCACTAGTCGCTTCGTATTTTTCCAAAACATCGACGAGCGATTTGTAAAGATTGGCGCACATCTCTAGAGTGACTTTTGGGTCTTGTAATATCTTGCTGATAAAGAGCCTTGCCATTCATGTGCTAGCAAATACTGTTTCGGTGCTATTTCTGCCTTATGGTGCCTCCCGAGACGTGATGCCCTAAGCAATTGCTTAATTTGCTTATGGGCTGATCCGGGACTGGATGTCGGAAATTATCTCTCGGGAACGAGTTACTGGGACAAAAAGGACAAAAAGTAAACAGTAGGTATCTAAGGTCCGTCCCCAGGATGTGTTCTATCTCCTTTCCAAATTTTATCAAAATCCGTTCAGTGGTTTAAGCGTGGCAGGGTCTCATACGGATAAAGTTACTTTAGAATTTATAATATTAGTATGGATAATGGTTTCTCTCTGTATAATCCTGGGCCCAAGAAAATGCTTTGAAGCGGTAACCAAAAATATTTTATTTTAATTTTTTGGGATTCTATTTAAACCTTTATGTTTTATTTGAGTGACCAACTCAAAGGCCTTTACCAAATTGCAAAATATTTCGCTATGGATACTTCCAAAATTTTTTTAAAACATCGTTTGCGGCAGGCAGAGATAGAATTGGGAAGATTAGCGCATACCGCTAGCCGCGTACATCAAAAATGTATTAAGCTTATAAAAACCTAACATAATGCTGCTACATAAGTCGATAAAGTGTTTGCATGCAAGGGGGAGCATAATGTATTTAAGTAAGCTTCGGATTTTCCTATAACTCAATTTGTAGCAGCTGCGAAAGTCTGATGCATAGCGCTTATGTGATGTTTTAACTGCAGTTTCTAAAAAGATTTAGGCCACCACTCAATTGGCCTAACCATTTCCCAACTATGTTACGTTCGGCTTCCAGTCTAACCGGATGCTGTTTAATACCAGTATTTTACTCTTAAATTTTACTTCTCTAACTCTTATTTTTTATCCGAGCTCCACAACCCAGTTACTGGGTAACACGATGTCCCTTGGTCAGACTTTTAAGCTTCTGACTACCCGAAACGACTGTCAAAGATCTACGAATGACCAGGATCAACTGCTTAAGGTGCTTTCCGAGGCACGGAGGGGTCTCGATATGTACTGGATGGTCACCCATCTATGACCGCGGCAATTCTAGCTTAACGTTCCATCGACCCGTGCGGCTGTTTACATTTAGCCACGAGCCCCTCTATACTAGGCTACCATTACGTTTTCATAAAAGACGATTATTGAGGTCTATGTTAACTCTTACAGGTCGATATATCGACCTGTAAGAGTTATGTATTGAGATTATGTATTTGTTTGTATGATTGCGTTATAACGCAATCATACAAACAAATACATTATCAGTGGACAAAATAATAAATATAGAGGTAATTATTATTAATAAATCCGACTCGCACTTGGCCAGTTTTTTTACATTAGTAGGAAGTAGGATAGGATGTTTGTATTAATCAACTAAACTCTTTACAACATAATGGCGACGCGGTAACTTTTGCATCCTGACGTTTGAATTTAATTTAATTTGTTTGTTTACGTACTTAAGCCGCCTAGCTGCCTAGAACCTCCATTTTGTAGCGGTTCCAGCTATTAACGTTATCAGAGTTATGTGGGCCCGTTACCGGTATGGAAGTGGTTTTATTACTTGCTTACAGGGACGGTAAACGTGCGGAGACTGGAGTATCATTTTTGATGTCACCGTTGGGATTTTGTGTCTTCCGTAGTTTTAACTTCAGGTTTCTGTGGGTTTAATGCTTGTAGCCGGTTAGGCACTAAGCACTTGGTTGGCATTTTGAAGGGATAAAATGTAATATCAGTTTTATTTAAGCGTGTTAGTTACCAGGTTTGCTATAGTGTTCCATAAACGCCATCAACTCAGTATGACCTTAAATACGTTCACTGCTGAAAATAAGCTTGAAAAGTGGAGCTTTGCATTAAAGAAAGCTGCACCCTCATTCCATAACACACTATCAATCTCGATTTGAATCATTTTGAAAGATATTGCTTCTTTTGTTCGAAAAATGTGTCTGCTCATCAACGAAAATAACGCAATGAATGTTGTTGAACTGTCAAAATGAAAGTCATTGCTACTGATAGTGTATTATGCAATTACCCCACAGACTTAACCACGTTTCCAGCGACACTACACAATCATTTTTGATCACGCAAAATTAAGCGAGACAGCATAAAAAGAGAAAAGAGGCTTTCAACATCCCAAATATTTAGAGTTATTCCGGTCTGTTCCCATGAATCCCCCTCCACCTCCCCCTCGATCCTCTGCTAGTTCTTCTTCTGTTTTAATCTCTGTCTTGACCTCTATAAACTTTCTCATTCCGGGCTGATCCAGTTTTTCTTTTGTTTTTATTCCTGAAGGATCGTCAGCAACAAAATATACGTACAGGGTTTATCAGCACATTTGTTCATAGTTCCGCTGCTGTTCTCTGGGAATATTAATTGTTATCTTAACTACTTTCCCAGACCAACACAACTGAGGGCACTCTATCAGCGATAACGATGATGGAAAAGTCAACAAGAACTTTTTTACAAAAAAACAACAACCGACTTCGAATTGATTTTTCAAAAATCGCTTGTCCGATTTCGATAAAATCATTTGGGAAGTATACCCTTTCCAACAAAAAAAAAAGAATTTTTCAAATCGGTTGGCAAGCGACGTAGATAAGCGCGAACAAACATAAAAAATACAAACATCCGAATTGAGAACCTCCTCCTTTTTTTAGAAGTCGGTTAAAAATGCATGGGAATGACAGAAGCTACCGAAGAGCGTAGGTATATGTCAACCGTTGTTAAAAGTTGTTGTAGATGCATACGCTTTGATAGCGATTGCCTCTGGTTTTTTTGAAAGAAATATAGTTCCGTATAACTCAACCGTTCCGTATAGCCGTTTAGCCGTTCCGTATAGCTTCAGCAAATATTGATCTGAAAGTGAAAATTCGTGGAACTACTTTTATCATATTCTTTGACGGCTGTCGATTTTGATTGACATCCAATTAAGTTACTTCTTCTTCAAAAGGCTGAAAATTATACCAACGATTAAAATATACTTTTTTGGAGTTGATTGATGACCAAATTATAGTCAATTTTCTTCACGACAGGACTTATCAACCGGTGGTTTGGTTTCAGTGTTAAAATGACTTAATTATATACCAGCGTACTCAAACTTGAAGTGCTTTTATTTGAAGATCTATGTATAAAAGCTAGACAAGAAATAACATTTTCAGTATCTATACAAATAAATACAATTGAAGTGTATATTTGTAATATCAAAATAACAGCTTTTCACTAAAAGCATATGAAAGTATCTAAGTAAGTACGCTACTTATAACAAAAATAATTTTTTCCCGATTTTGACGGGACTTTCACGTGCAGACATTTGGTATTATGGAGTAACATAAAGGCTACTTTTTGCCCCGGTACCACGGTCCCGTGGGATAATTTCCGACATCCACGCGTGCGAAGCCGCGGGCAAAAGCTAGTTAGTTAAATAATTTGCAGTCAGCAAATGTGCTTCGTATTCTATCGTGCCGCTATGATTTTCTCAAATATAGTTTATCCCGAAACATAGGCCATTCGGCATATTGGTATTGTGTTGAAAGATGCGTTTATGTGAGAAAGTCATAGAATCGTAGCAGGAAATCCATTAAAACCTCATAATTGTAAAGTTATTGGAATATTGTGGTTTGTCCCTTGCCATGGGAAAAGACGAGTGAAAAAAGGAAAAAAAGGTACTTCTAAATACCTAGTTACGAGGTACTCCATAATATTTTGATAGTGTATGACTAGAATTTCTGTTCTATAAAGTGTATTAAAAAGTATAAAGTTATCAACAAACTAAAAACACGAGCATCAAAAATGCGATGCAAGCGAAATTGAGAGGCGAACCATGAAGTGTATCTAGTTATTTATTACGTCAGCGCCAGCCTGATAAAAATAGAAGAATGGCTATCTATCTAACATAACCTAGGTCCAACAGTCGAAGCTAGTTGGATGGTGATATTGGTGATACTGTAGTTTCTGATAGAAAGAATAAAAGTCGAATATTAGCATGAAAGATCGAAAACTTAATGTAACTATAGTCTGTGCCAAAAGTATCCGACAAAAGAGTAAACAGCAAAGAGAGTAAATAGAAAAGAGTAAATTCTTACGTAATCATTCACTAATGGGAATTGAAATACATTAATTTATTAGTTTCAACGTTATTGTCACCACTTTTATAACAATTATTGTTTGAATAATATGATTAAAATTGTAATTAAAAATCATGGATGAAAATTGAGGCTAGATAAAAATCATCTTTAAAGTGATTTAAAATTAGAATTACGGGTGTTAGGGTTAAACGAGGACACCAAAGGAAAGGCCGTTCTAAGGATTTCAATAATGCGTATATCCTTTTATTTATATATTGGAAACTGTATTTACTAATATTTTTAAAAACCTAGTCAAATCAAAGCTGCACTCAATTTGTAAATGACACTACAAATTGACATCCACAACTACCTACGTTTTCTGATCCATTTGTTTACATTTTCATCAGCGACTTTTGGAACAGACCAAGACCATATGACGAGAAAACTAATTGCAATACTGAGATCCAGAAGCCTTGGGACCACATAATATCTTCGGTAATATACAGGTCAGCACATATCTGCCTACCCTTTTGAGAATATAGGCGTAACGTAGATATATTATGCAGCTCGAGGCTCGAGACAGTGGGACGGGTTTCGAAATCCGTTTAGTGGTTGAATCCAAGATTAGCTCGCAAAGGCCAAACGCGTTATAGCTATTACTGTGACATATGAGAAATTGTGTTACTTATAAATGTATACTATAGGTATTCCCGTACGTGTATATGTTATATGTGCAGACTCTTACTGACTAAAACCCACCGGTGTTCCTTCCTTAGCCCTTTATGTTCCGGGCCAGCGGTAACCCTTTCGGACAATCCCGCTGAACCGGCAGGCTTCGGCCCTATGGGGCCCCTCCTCGATGCTGACATCTCTTTGAGGCGCGCGTGGAACACGTACGCGCCGTTCGGCACGGGCCTGGTCCTACTCGGACGGTGAGCTACCCATTACTCTCCGCCCGCAGGCCCGCACCTACGGTGGCCGGGAGTCGTCGCGCGGCTCCCGACGCCCGGAGCGTCTCCCGCGGCTGCTCTCTCCCTGAGCCGTCCCGCCACCTCCTTCGCTAGCATGACTGCTTCGCAGAAGGAGGTGTATGCCTCCCACTCCCTCTCGCCCCGGACCATGGCTTGCACCAGGGCCGGGCGCGAGAGGTCGCCGCCGCTGCCGATCGCCTCTACGAGGACACGGCGGTGCTCCGCCCAAGCGGGGCAGACCTCCACCGTGTCCTTTGGGCGATCCTGGCAATGGTGACACCCGGGCGTTTCCTCCCGCCTGATGATGTGCAGGAACCTCCCGAAACTTCCGTATCCAGTGAGGACCTGCATCCAACTAGCTTAATTAACCTTTCAGTTAAGGGGACTACAGAACCTAAACGCAAAAAACGCGAGTTTTATAATGCCTAAAAGTATATGATCGACTACAGTAAACAAAATCGGAAAAATATATGATATTCTTCAGGATATATGCTAGTTAGATAGTGAGTTGAAAACATAATACAACTAATTTGATACGATAGAAAAAAATCATGAAAATACCTCTAACAACTTACTTTTTACAATAAAAATCATACTAATACAGGTACATACAATCATTCTGATTTTTTGACAGATTATTATAAAAGCAACATACTAAAGCACTAGACTAGTGTTTTTAATTTTTTAGTCCAAACAATCGATTTTTCATGAATAAGTAATTGCTTCATATTTTGCAATAAATTACCAGCGTTGTGTCATTGCGCTTCTCTTTCTTTTCTATAATAATAATAATAATAACCTCACCGCCGTATCTCTACGTTGACGGCGTGGTGGGGCTTGCGCGCTCAGAACTCTAGGCCTGTGCCGGAAGGGTTTACTTTGCCGGAACAGGTCTAGAGTTAGGAGCCAGACCAAGAGAGATACAGAAATCCGCAGGGCAGCATGTAGCGAGCTGTTGGGCAGTAGCGACCCCACGGACCCTATCTCCAGGGAGAAGTCTTGTTCCTCACCTCTGGCTTGCCTTTATTGGCCGGCTGGAGTGAACAATGACGAAGAACAGAGCTCCCACCTCATTCTTGCCTTTATTAGCTGGCTTGAGTGGAGATTCGCAAGAGCAAACGTGCTCGGAGGAAGGAAGTATTCCAGTAAGATGCTGGTAGGGATCTTGACCGTACTTCCGGGATTGTCCTGATAGCCGTGGAATACCTCTCCACTATCTCCACTCATAAGCACCTCAGGACATGTTGCCCCCTTGCCGCTACGACACTATGTGCTAGCGACCGTTTTCGGGGGCCCATTATTGAGTGTGCAAGTCACCCCCTGCCATTTAATCTGTGTAATTTATAGAGAACATCGGTCAGGCAGGGGCTATAGTTTTTCCATAGTCTTAGATAACCAGTTCACTTTAGCCACCAAAACCCATAATCCAATATTTTTGTTTCCTTATTTTGCAATAGTCCTACACCAACCGGGGGTTGTCATTGGGTGCACTTGTATAGTGCGAACAGGGATAATCGTCGGTTGGTGCCTCATTTCATTGAAAATCTCTAACAGGCCTCTGCGAGTTGGCTTCGGCCCCTCGTACGCCTTCCAAAGGACCGGGACCCCATGGTCCCGAGATATGTTAAAATAATAATAATAATAAGACCTTTATTTTCAGGCTACTTTGGCCCATAGATAAATACCTTACAGACTAACATATATATTATAATAATACAATGTGTGTTAGTGTATAAACTTAAAACTATGTTAGTATGCAGTCCGACAGTGACTTGTCGTAGTATGCTCTGTCGGACTAATGCTAGTCGAATATTATGTTCTGTCGAAGCAATGAGTAGTCGAACCATTGTTTTTCGAAATCGGGACCGCGTCGAAATAATTAACTGTCAAAATTCAGTATGACAGTTGCCTGAATGATATTCAGTCGATGCCTCTAGTACAACATTTAGTGAACTGGCTGGCTCAGCTGGCTGATGCTTAGGCCATTTGAATAGGTGAACATGAGACGAAAAATAAAATTAAACTTAATTTAAATAGGTAATTATTTTAACAACTGTTATTTAAATAACTGTTAATGAACAAAATCTACGACAATTTGCCGTTTATAGCCATTTCATACAATTGTCAAGGAAAGATAGTTGTAATTCAGAATAAATAGACAATTTAAGTTGATAGACAATTTGCTTAGCAATTAATCTCCCTGAATGTACGTACACAAAGCGTTACATTGTATTGTATCGCAATCAGGAATGTATGTGCTAACGCTTCCGTAGATACGTATGGAGTAACGAAGTGTGTGACATTTAAATATCGCTGTATTTTTTAGGAGCAGTGTTGCTGTATAGATTTAATCGTCTGTTGGTACCTCATTCCATTTAAAAATTCCTAAGGGGCCTCTGCGAGTTGGCTTCGGCCCTCTTTACAAAGGACCGGGACCCCGTGGTCCCGAGATATGTAAAGATGGTCAACCATCCACGGACTGACCGTGGCAAGCGTAGCTTAACCTGATCGATCGACCCGTGCGGCTGTTATTACTTAGCCACTGAAATCCCTATTTTTACTCCATATAAATACGAGGTGTTTCGTTAAGTTTTAAGGCCAGAAGTATGAGAAACGGTGTAAAGTTCACTCAAAAAAGGGAAAAGAAGGGGAATAAAAAGGGAGAATCCTCCAACAACCTGCAGGATTTTGCGCGACGTCAGTACCTATGATGCGTACTTCACATGTGGCGGTGTAGATGACGCCACAAAAAAAAGCCTTTTTCACTATGATTTTTATAAAATGATTGATTTCTATAATTTATGATAATGTAGCAAGAATAATTCCTCTTTGATCGAGTCGAGACTAGATAAACCATGAAATTCCATTATCTAGACGGATTACATTTCCATGTTCCCTTCAAGATTTACTGAATAAAGTAATATAAATACGATTATATTATTTTATTTTCATCGCTTTTTTGGTTCCAGTAGGTAGATGTTGTAGGTACGCAGTTTTTTGTATCAAAATAATTTATATTCTTTTTTGTCGAGGAGGGTTGTTTTATGATCCCGTGGGAATATTTGAAAACATTGGAGTACCTACTTAGGACGATATATGGCTGAAAGTAGCGTTTAGATATGTCTGTAAAAGATTTTCTTTTTGGTTGGTTTTTGTAAGACTTATGTTAGTGTGGGCGGAACGACGACGTCGGTATAAATTAAACTTCTTATAGGTAAGTAGAAGTACCCAACAAAAATTCAATCAAATAACCAATTAAGCTAGTCGACTAATTGGAAAAACCCATAGTCGGCCCATCATTGTTCAGATTGCATGCATTTTTATATCGACGTAAAAAACAAAAAGATTTTTGTTACCTTTAGTTGTTTAAAACACTTTGCAGCGTTACAACTAAGGAAACGAGTGTTTTCGATGAACTCTGGCACCCAAACTAAGACTTAGCTTGTGTTTAGGGTGCCAGAAAAATGTAGGTACTTTGTCAGAGATAATTTTGTTTTTTTAATACGATGAAATATGTCTACGCTAGGATCATGTGCTGAATTCATGGTTTCAGTTTGTGTGTCGATGTCCCCCTAGCACCCTGTAAATAAATGTTACGTACTGACCACCCTAGTTTTATTAAGAAAACATTTGTGACTACTGAATACACCCTAATCTTCTATGACAATAACACATGATCAAAATCCATCCATAGCACGCAATACGCCCGAAATATATGAAAACACATGAAACCCGCCAACATTGTTTCTGAATTCATTAGCATATATAACACTGATTATCATATTTCAACAGCAGCTCTGTGGAATCAGTTCAGCGGATGAAACCATAGCACACCACATAACGAGAGGAGGCGTAATGACTTTCATTTATTATATTGACATTCAGAACATATTGAGCAGTTGCATGAGTCCAACAACCCGAACGTCTCACAGAGAGGAGGGCCAGCAGTGGAAAAGTTATAGGCAGTGGCATAATTATTGGGTGGCATTGGGGCAAAATGCCACGGGCCCCCAGCCAGGGGGCCCCAGCCAGGGGGCCACCGGCTCGAGAGGGCCATGAGCACAGGAGGATCCTAACATAAGGACAGAAGCAGTCAAGTGTCAAATGTTGTAGGGGAAAATATGAAATATACGCGGAAGAAGTCGCTTGAGAAGTGCAAATAAAAAAAAACTATAACGTTGGTTGAGCTTCTTTACATTGAGGTGAGGGCCCCATCCCTTGAATTTGCCACGGACCCCAAACGGTATAGTTACGCCACTGGTTATAGGCTGATTATGCATGAGGTCACTGTCGATTTAGATGCACAGAATAAAAATGTTTGCCCAAGAGAATGCAAATTACTAATACCTAAGTTGGTCACGTCGTCGTAAGGAGTTTTGGGTACGATTTTAGATAGATAGTTCTCCTACTCTTTCTATCTACAATCACACCCAAAACTCCATCTCACCTGCGCCAAATAAACGATGGATGGGTTGTGTGTAGAGTGCACCAGTTACGGTCAACTTTCTAACACCTCGTCCAAACCACGTATGAGGCACTGATATGCGATGGTAATCCAAACCACCGTATCAGGCACTGACTCATCAGTATTCTAACGAACTGCGTCACCTGTGTCCACTTTAGATAGTACCTTAGCTAAGATTTCGTTCACACTGTATGTAAAAATTGACTCCCCCGTTGCTGGTCTCGTGGTCGCAAGCACGACTGCTGAATGTGGGGTCCTGGATTCGATGCCCGGGTCGGGCAAAGTGTTATTGGGTTTTCCCATTAGGTTATTCCATTTCTTAGTAACAGCGCAGAGTTTAGAAGTTGGTGGTGTGATACGCCCGTGTCTCGGAATGCGCCTGGTCTCTCCGGTCGTGTCGAAAAGCTGGCCTATCGGACTATGAGAGTGAAGAGAGAGTGTACCTCTGTCTGCGCACACACTTGTGCACTAGGTATATCTCCCGCGCCGAAGGCTAGTCCCTGTTGAGATTGGCCGCCATGGCCGAAATACAGTCTGGAGGACTATATTATGCAAAAAATTGCCTTATTTTGAGTGAGTGAGAGTTGAGAGTGGGGTGATTTGGCATGACGGGCAGCAGAAATGTATGGATAAAGAAGAAGACGATATAATATCCAGTGCCGACTTCAAAGAAATTCGGATACCTAAGAGCGGAGCAGTGGTAACGGCCGCGACTTCGGTTCATAGGTTCGAACCCAGACAGGCGCTTTACTTTGTGTTAATCATTTCATCACCACTGCTCTCAAAACGGTGAAGGAAAACATCGTGAGGAAACTGGTACTTATCTTAGAACCAAAAATTCGAAGATATGTGACATCTACCTATCCGCACAGGGCCCGCGTGTGGATTACAGCCCACTCCCTCTCGAACAGGCCTCCTGCCTGTGACCCAGCTGTGGGATCATGTACCTATGTATGCATGTAAGAGCAGAAGGATTTTCTCTTCAGGTATCGATAGGGCAGAATAATGGTAATTAGCGAACTATAAATGACCAGATTTTATTTCCTCCGGCCCTCAGATACACATAAAATTAATATCCGTGACCAAAGACCCGAACAAAGTTACAACTAATGTAAATGTCGTTTCCCCACTTTCGTTTTAAAGTAACTTCCGATTAAGTTATAGTATATTTCGGAACGCGCCCGGCGAGCACGTTTTGTCCTTTATTCCGGGAATTAGTAATGTAATAAAGGGGAATATTCCAGAAATTCTGGGACGGAAAATCTTTTGTGTAGAGGTATTGTTCGCGTAAATTATCTTCATTGTTTTGTTAGGGAAAACTATGACCCATTCTCGATGAATATCAAAGATTTCAAGGTTTTTGCCCTACACATAATGTGGACGTTCCGAGAAACGAATCTTTAGTAGTTTATTTTTATGTGGGAACATTGAAATTATGTTCTGAGCATTACTAAGGTTACAATAGGTCATAATCTACTACACAACCATGTTGGGGCCGGCTTCCAGATTGACCTGACTGAATTTAGATCTGGACCGACTGATTTCACGATTCCTCTGATAGCTGTTGAACGGCTACAAAAAGATGAATCAAATCAAATCATTGATTTGTTTGCAAACATGGGAATTTAGTACATAGGTGTGGTGTTATAAGGCTCTTTAATTTACCTTAAAGAGGTTTCAGTAGCTGTCAAGCGACCTAGGAGTGGTTTACGTCCTGCAGTGGACAAAGGACAAACCATAAAATCTTAAATACATTTTGTTCACTGACGGACGACACATTGCCAAAACCACTACGTTTGAAGCTTGAAATTCTTCACAAAAGTTCCTAACAATAAGGAAGAATTTTTGAAAATTCGTCACCTAAAGGCGACTCCATAGGTATAAACTTTCACCCAAATAGGGGGTGAGTTTCTATGCAAGTTCGTAATTTTTGTCGATGGGAAATCTTATCGGTCACAGGGCTTGTTAATAATAATCAAGTAAAACACTCACTCCAGACGTGCACGCTCCACCCCCGATGATTGTCCTCGTCGCTATGCCCCGCGGCCTGCATGGGTGACTCTGCCCCCTCGGACTCCGGCAAGGTCCTCCAACGCTTCAGCAGTTCCTTGGTCTTGTCCTTCGTCTTGTCACATGCTTGGCGCCAGTTCGTGAAGTACTTCCGAGAGACTTTTGGACTTGATAGCGACGTGGACTTCGAGTCTTGTCTGACAACAAAATTGTTCGATTAGTTTTTCTTATATACATTGCATAGGTAGGTACACTTGGAGGGAAAAATATGTATGGAGTTAGTGTTGTTCGATAACGATTTTCTACTTTAGTAAGTACATTGATTGAAAATATGAGTCGTCGTAAAAAGATAAATACTTTTGTTTTTTTTTTAAACAAAAGTATTTATCTTGATGGGTGTCGATATCTAAACACGATAAAATGAAAATAAAAAAGATTTAATGTTTTTAAGGGTCAATGACCTCTGCTGGTGTTGTTACTTGAAGCATGAGCTAAGAAAATATGTTTGTGTCATTATGATCGGTTTAGATAAAGTGTACTTACTCAAGCTACACAAAACAGTGGTACAAAGAATATTTCCAGAACTTTATTTGTGAAAGTCACGGCTGCGTGTTTCTGCTGTTTGTATTGATTTTTCCCTTGTGAATATGTAAACAGCTAGTGACAATGAAAAACGTTCAGCAGTAGGCAATATTTTCACGTATATTTGTCGCCGCTGACAAATCGGCCAGTGATCACTTTCAGCCAACGAAATGTGTTGTGTTTTTGTGTTGCAATTTACGATTCAATGGGTACTGCAGTAGAAACTTGTGTAGTACTAGCTTTTGCCCGTGGTTTCGCTTACGTAGAGGTCGGAAATTATTAAACTCAACACTAAACTCAAAGAAAGAAAAGAAAGAATGAAAAAAGTTTATATTGACACAGTTCGTGAAACACAAAATACCAAATAAAAATAATGTTTCAAACAACAACAGTGTGTGCCTCACAGCTGCGCCAAAAAGGTTATAAAAAAGGCATTAAAAAGGCATAAAGCATTTATAGTCACCTTTAAATTGTCAAAGAGTCGGTCAGTAAGGCTGCCTTTCCACCAGAGATGAGCGAGGATGCTTAGCGAGGGATGTGTGTGAAACTAACCAATACTAATGCTAACTTAGTTCAAGCTGTAAAAATGAAGCGATGTTATTGGTTGGTTTCACACACATCCCTCGCTACGCATCCTCGCTCATCTCTGGTGGAAAGGCAGCCTTAGTCAGAAAGTTGAAGCAAGTTGCCCATTCCTAAACGTAGATCTCTTTGAAGAAGAACGGGTAATAAACTCCAAACACACTCTCTTTTATCCCGCGGGAATGTACGAAAAAAAATATATCCGAATTGAGAACCTCCTCTTTTTTTGAAGTCTGTTAAAAAGTATCATATCCTATCTAGGTATAAATAAGCTATTTGTGTGGCAAATTTCATCAAAATCCGTTCAGCCAAACATCCAAACATACAAACTTTTACTTTATAATATTGGTAGGACGACCAGGGACGTTTATGTGCGCCTCCTTGAACAAAGAAAATAAGGATACTTTTAAGGTTTTACTACAGAGCCATAGTCATAACTTGCTTGCGAACTAAGAAATAAAAAACGGTCGTTACTCTTGTTTCGTTTTCATCCCTTCGTTACAACACTTACAACACAACACAAACTCTACATCTTAGGGCTCGTTCACACGTACACACGGCTACATATCAAGCTATACATTTCCAGTATAAGCTGACCTCGCATTGGTTTGGTTTGCTGTACAATAAGAGGTCAGCTTACACTGGAAAATTTAGCTTGATATCACCGTGTGTACTTACTACAACCACACCACATCGCAGCGACAAAATGTGGGCAAGCAGTGGTTACATGGGAATAGTGTCGCTGCAGCTTCGTGCTGTGATAACTACACAATCAAATCAAATGGTCGACAACGTTGTGTTAGCGATTAGCGATGTGGCCGGCCGCTAGCGCGTGGTCTCGCTGGTGCAATGGGTTGCGTTGTGGCTGTGACGTGGCCTTGATGTGGTCGGTATCGTCGACACGGTTGATTTTGACGGCCAAATGTGGTCCATTGCATAATCAACCTATATCTAATGTTCCCGCTGCTGGGACACAGGCCTTCTCTCTTCGAGACAGAGTGGGCTATAATCTACTACGTGGCAGTGTGGGTTGGTAGATGTCACATGTCTTCGAATTTTTGGTTCTAGGACATTTTCTTGACAGTTTCCTCACGATGTTTTCCTTCACTGTTTTGAGAGCAGAGGTCACGAAATAATTAACTAAAACTAAAGCGCCTGTCTGGGTTTGAACCTACGACCTACAACTCTAATGTGATCCATGTGAATAAACTATTCATTTTCATATATAAATTAGCTCCCGACTGGGTGTTGTCGTTGTAGCGTGATTGTGGTTGTCGCACGTGTTTTTGGGCCCTAATCTTGAAGACATCTTTAGCTCTACCCTCTAAAATTTCGGGTAATCACAAAATTATCTATTGTATGTGATTGTCAACGCATTGTTCTGTAGTAACTAAACCCTGCTGGAATCTGCTAATAAATCATAAAGTTTAACAACCGAGCTGCGAAACTATAGTAGGTATCAAGATTAAACCAAACCTGATTTCGAATATTTCTAGTTACGAAATATGCCAGTTATTAGGGCCTGCTGCTAAATACGAAAGTCATCGATCATCTAGCTAACATGATGGATTACGCGATACCTCTCAATTAATTAAGGCTTTTCGACCCCTTTACTATGTTTATGTTGATAATATCGGGGCTAATCGGCGATTTTGGGCATATACATTTAGTTTTGTTATGGTTGAAAATAATCGCGGAAGTATCAAGCTAGACAATGTGGAGACAATAAATGAAAACACTGGCTGCGTAAGAGTACTTTGGAACTAACCATAAAATAAATCTTAGCTTCTAAAATAAAAAAGTGATTTTTTCAAACAATCTAAACTGATGGGCTGACTTTGGGTTTTGCCAATCTTTGACTAGCTATAGTGACTGAATTATTTATCATTTTATTTAGTTTAACTATTGGATATCTTTGATTGAATTTTCGTACACAGACTATTAACGTAATTAAACATACTCAGTTAATTTTATTATCGTATTGTCGTCTCCACCTTAAGTAACAGAAATGAAAATGACCTAAAGCGCGGTCACTGTTGGACTGCATAGAAAAGAAAGAGAAGTGCGATGACACAACGCTGGTAATTTATTGCAAAATATGAAGCAATTATTTAATTACAAAAAATCTATTGCTTGGACTAAAAAATTAAAGCACTAGTGTTTTAGTATGTTGCTTGTAGAATAATCTGACAAAAAATCAGAATGATTGTATGTATATTAGTATGGTTTTTATTGTATGATATTTTCCTAACGTATCAAATTAGTTGTATTATGTTTTCAACACACTATCTACCTAGCATATATCCTGGAAGAATATCATAAATTTTTATTGTTTTATAATGTATTTAATCATATACTTTATACTCCTTCGCCGCTATCTTGCATCGTTTGTGTCCAGTCTGCTCAAATATCTAGGTTACATTTGAATTCGCGGCTGATGGGGCTCGAAGGAGCATCGATGCATATTTCAAAGGAGCCTAGGACCGTTTTGCTGATATATGCGAGCCAACAGTGCTATCGAGTATTACGAGTTGCTTGGCGGTTTATGAGCGCCTAGTACCTTTGTGTCTACGTGGTGTCCTCTTGTACCTATTGTGTGCTTAGATATGTGATTCTGATCTCTAAATATACTTCCCTATGTTTCAATATTCTACATAGGTAAGTCTGTAGGCATGTCAATCAGTACCTGTGTACGTTGCAGAGTTTCTTTTGAGCCGTTGCTGGTCTTATCTACTCGTTTCCTAATTTAAAGGAACACAATTTTGCTAATGATTTCTGCATTTTGGAAATTTAAAACTGTTTGTTGTTTTTAGTTTCATGTCGAATCTACTTAATAAAAATCTCAAATTTATTTATTCACTGACAGACCTAGCGAAGTGCCTAGTTGCCTACATTGAGAAGGGATATGCAGCATCTTCGCTAGGTAACTTCTCTGGTGATAGCGTCAGTTCCTTTGTCACATTGACTGCTTTTTAGAGAGGTCCTACTGGCCTAATGATGATGTGTAGATAGAAAAAATATCATACCTACCTCTCTAAAGTCTCTTTAGAGCTATCACTCGTCCTGGAGAGTTTTCTTTCCCGTCTCAACGCAGCATCTTCACTGGGAGACTTCTCCGGTGGTAGCCTCAGTTCCTTTTCACATCTACTGCTGGACCTGGAGGTTTTACCCTCGTCTCCACTGTCTCTCTTCACTGCTAGCTTCACGGGCGACAGGCTGCCGGGCTTGTCATGCTTCTTCACCTCCATACTGATGTGTGAGCGGCCGTCATCGTCGTCTTCCTGGAGAAAATAAAATTTAATATTAATGAGACGTTTCCTTCTTTATCCGAATTTTATTTGGGGTCGGCGCAGTAGGTTTGCACATACTCTTGCCACACCTACTGCTATTAGCCGTCACCTCAAGTCAGAACTACTTCTATGAAGTTGTTCCCGGCTGTCATTCGTAGATCTTTGTAGTCAGAAGCCCAAAGTCTGGCAACCAGTCTTACTTACAGTAGCTGGGTTGTGGAGGTCAGATAGGCAGTAGCTCCAAAAATATTTGTATTCAGCTATATCCGGTTAGACTGGAAGCCGACCCCGACGTAGTTGGGAAAAGGCTAGGCAGATTTATTGATTTTAGTCATATTATTAACTTAGACACTAATAAGAGCCTTTACCTCATTAACACGCTTTTATTAGCTTCACTTGTAACTGTAACATTACCTAACATGAAAACCTTTCTGATTTCTGAAAGGTTTTAAGGCACTATGTTAGAAAATGTTTGTAAACATTTTATAACAGCAGTGTGGCAGCACCATAACTAACAATGTGAAATTTGATGTTGGTCGTATCGAAAAGCAACAAGATTATCAAAACTCTATTTCTGGAATTTCATGGGTACACATAGAATTACATGATACATATTTGAGTAGTTTTCTCCGTAATTAATTAATCAACAGGAATAACAAAAAAAGGAAAAGGAAAATACTAGCGCTCTTGCTATTAGGTATATTTTTGTACTTAAAATAATACTCAGCACCCTAATTGCGTAACACAATTTACACAATCTCAATCACAATCTAAATCATTTTGAAGGATATTGCTAATCCATTGCTTCATATGTTCGACAAAATTGTCTGCTCATCAACGTAAATAACGCAATGAATGTTGTTGAACTGTCAAAATGAAAGCCATTGCTACTGTTAGTTTGTTTCGTAACTACCCCGCTGGTTACCTATGCATTTGAGTTTGGTTATTTTCAGGACACATACTAACGAATTTTAATAAATGTATTTAACATAATCCGCAAATAAAACCAATACCTGTAATACATAAAACGTCCTGGGGGCCTAAAAAGGCCATTTTGGCAGAATCATAAAAGGATAACATTGTGAATTCTATTATGGCGAAGACAGACCGTGTTTTTCTTTTTTTCACTGCACTACGCAGGTATAATCAAAGAGATTGGGATAGGATTTGGATTGGATTAATTGGTATTTTAGTACAGACTAAAAAATCAACTGAAAAATCCTTCACCAATGGGATTTGATACGATTAACTTAACAGTTAACTGTCCATTATGATTCATAATGTTATCCTTTTATGATTCTGCCAAAGTGGCCATTTTAGGCCCCCTGATTTAAGTAATGAATCAACTATTTAATACTGCAAAATAATAATTAACAGATCAACAATGAATTTAAAATGTACGCAACGGTATTTCAATATTATGCTTTTAAGAGATAATTTCACACAATCTGGGCTAAACGCTGGCCATTTTGTATAAATTTAAAACTTTTGCCACTTTTGCCGCATGTAGGTTTCACAATTTGATTTCTGATAAGCAGTAAACAACGTTCCGGAATGAAGGAAATCTGATATCAATTTACCAAAGAATGACGAAAAAAAACTTACGGAAAGATACAATCATAGTTAAATACAAGATCATCATCATCGTTATCGGCCTACAGCAGTCCACTGCTGGACATCCTTCTGTTGCACGCCGTCCAGCTGCTATCAGCCACTCTGCGAAGATCGTCGCTCCACCTAGCCTGAGGGCGTCCTACCTGACATTTACCGATTCGCGGGCAACTCTCAAGAACACGTCTACCCCAACAGTCATCAGTTCTACGGCTACTATGGTCGGCTCATTACATCTGTGAGCTATGCCGCCGATACGTTTGGTTCTCTGCCGGGTCAACTCGTCCCAAATTCGATCCCTCAGAGTCTCTCTGAGGGATCGAATCTAAGCATAGTTAACCATATAAAATACACCCTCATAAATACACTTCAGTCTATCTAAAAGGACATCTAATGATTCCTAGGATTATCGATGCGAGAAACTCTTATCGATACTTCAAATAACTCATAAGCTATCTAAAATAATGAGGACACCCTTTTTCTATATGATCAGGTTTTACTTATAGTGTTATCTTCTTGTTTAGAAAAAAAAATATGATAAGGTATCTTAGTAAATCTTTGCAGGGTGGCTGGTAGCAGTTGGATGAGAGTTGCCAAGAATCGAGCTGAATGGCGTGCAATAGGAGAGTCCATGTCCAGCGAGTGACTGCTGTAGGCTGATATTGATGATTATTCATCTAAGTAAATATGGTAGGTTGTCTCTGGTTGTCCCTTTATATCCATAAGGTTGTCTTTAAAAGATCGCTTTTAGCGATAGAACGCCCATTGTTTCACCCCATGTAAACCTTAGCCACTTTGCCTTACAATTTATGTCTAGGTACTAAATGTTATAGTTTATAGGATCGCATTATAGCAGGTGGTACAACCCCTAAATACGTATTCATAAATTAACATAAACATTCACAAAAAAGAAAAATCCTCTTGGGTGTAATAAATTTCAGAGCTAAAGAGAACAAAGACAAATAATAAAACAGGAAAAAACAAAAATGTAAAGTCGAATTAGTGAAAATACTGTATTTATAGCAAATATCTTCATTAATTGACAACTAAATGGTGTCTAATTAATTAATAAAAATAACAATGTAATAAAAAGTAGTAATCAACATGGCGTCGAAAAATTCATCCGCATCGCTGTCAACTGGTAATGTACCCAAGAGACTGGCGGCGACAGCATATATATATTTTTAAAATAAACAAAATAATGACACTTAAAGAAAAGGCATTAAATATCTGAAGATATGAAGGTTTTACAGCTTGAAACCTTTTTGGAAAAGGTCAAGTGTTGCGGAAAATAAGAGATAGCTGTTACAAGTATAAGATACCTTTAACTTAACCCTATTGGGAATCCACTTTGTATGTTACAAAATATTGTAAAATACAATATTTTGACGTTATTGACGTTTAGGCAACTTGGTAGGTTCAGTTTCAGAGCAATTGGGTGTCCCATCTGCGGGTAGCAGGTTTAAAAAAATTAATTATCTTTTCAATTACATTCTAGAGCATACTAGTAAACATTATCACAAGAACAGAGAAAACACATAATCAATTTCCTTGTGAATGCTTGTCTGAATTCGTACATAGCCTATTCGTATCTCTACGTTTTCATAGAACATCAGATACCACTCACAAGAGCTGTGTCAGGAAATTGCTATGCCTAATCTTACATGCAGATTAGATTAGTATAGCCTCTCAGATGAATGCCTTTGCCATTTATCTGCATGTTCGTTAGAGTGGGATAGCATTTCATTGCTTTAGAAGTCGAAAGCAAATGTAAAACGTGTTTGATTGTCATGTTAGCAAAACTAGATGCAAAAGAAACTGGTTTACCCTTGTTTGGTATAACAACGTTTTGTCGAAAATCGCTTCGGCTAATTTTAGTTACAATAAAGTCATTTCGTATAATTATTTATTTGACCGAATAATTAATTGGTAGATTTTTATTTAGCATATTTATTTCTTTGAAATAATGTCATTTGACCGAATTTTCACATGCACTAATTTTATTTAAACTAATGTTTCACTAGACTAATATGATTTAGTCGAAAGATCGTATCAAATATTCAGTTGACCCCAGGGCACCCCGAGGTTCGGTTTGGTTAGGTTACTTTAAACCCTTTACACAGAAATAGGAACCCCGCGAAGCGGGGCTACGTCGACATAGGATGCAAGAGCGAGCGAAGGGCACCCCGAGGTTCGGTTTGGTTAGGTTACTTTAAACCCTTTACACAGAAATAGGAGCCCCGCGAAGCGTGTGTGTGTCTGTGGTGTGTGTTCAAGTAACATAACCAAACCGAACCTCGGGGTGCCCTTCCCTTGCTCTTGCATCCTATGTCGACGTAGCCCCGCTTCGCGGGGCTCCTATTTCTGTGTAAAGGGTTTAAAGTAACCTAACCAAACCGAACCTCGGGGTGCCCTTCGCTCGCTCATGCATCCTATGTCGACGTAGCCCCTCTTCGCGGGGCTCCTACTTCTGTGTAAAGGGTTTAAAGTAACCTAACCAAACCGAACCTCGGGGTGCCCTTCGCTCGCTCTTGCATCTTATGTCGACGTATTACATTACACCAATTGAATATTCGATAAAATACATGTTATACCACCTGAACATTACATCAAATGAACATTATACCTTTTGATCAATAGCGCAAATGTTGTTATCGAAAATAAATATTCGATGAAATGAAAATTATGTCAATCGATATTATACAAACTGATTATTTTCTTAAACGTTGTTCGAATTAGTAACATTACATCAAATGTTGTTATACCAAACAAGGGTGAACCAAAGAAACTTTATGAGTGACCAAACTAAATAGGTAGGTAGGTGTAAAGTATTTTCGCTTTTACAAGCCATATTAAAAAAATAAGCTTTATGGATAGAATAAGAAATGAGTACATAAGAGGAAATCTGAAAGTTGCACCGGTAGCTGAAAAGTTGTGTGGAAATCGATTGTCATGGTACATGTGTTACGGGGGAATGAGAAAAATGTCGTGAGGATAATTTTGAGTATGAATGTTATTTGGCTACAAGAGTAGGAGAAGACCAAAGAAACGATGTATGGACTGTGTGAATGATATGGTTAGAAAGGGGGTGACTACCAAGATGACAACTAAACGAGATGTATGGAAGAAAGAACATGTTGCGCCGACCCCAAATAATTTGGGATGAGGACAGGAGAATGATGATGGGGTCGACATTTCGTGTACGACTACCCCTGGGAAAAATTGCGAAAAAAACTGAAGGGTCAGTCTCTTTTAAGGTCCAGACATAATCTTGGTCAGATCATGTGAGGACCGTGTTGATCAGTGTCTAAAATTGTACAGAGACTAAAAAGAAAGATGCTGCAAAATGTTATACTCAACATTTTGCCTTTTTACCCTTGGGGAATAAAGCTGAGATATGTGTATTCCTAATTCAAAAAACCCAAGAAGAGAGATTTTTCACGAGACACTGGAAACACAAAGCAAAATACCTGCAATATTTCAGAAAATTTTACTTCTGCAAAGTTAATTATAACAAATGTAGCATCTCTGTTGATAAACAAGAATAACAGTAGGTACGCGTCCCTTTTATTACAAGCTGTTTTATTAAAATAATATTCGTGGAAAGCCAGATTGTGTACTGAATTATTGATACCTGACGTCGTGTCAGTGTCGGTCGGCTCACGTGGGATTAAGGGACCGACGTGTTTGTATACCATGGAGTAGACAGTAAATGGAAGACTTATTTCAATGTTGGGGATAATTTCATTTGGTTTCCGACGTGTACAGGAAAAGCAGCGAGTAAGGCCTTTGCCACACTAGGCGGAAATTCCGTCGCCGAACTTCCGCGGCGGAACGCCAATACATGTTATTGCATGTAAAATACAAATAACGGGCACACTACGCGGAAGATCGGTCACTCCGTCGCGGACCGCTCGCCCTCTGCGTCTGTTCCGTCCTCCGTGCACCGACCGATTCTTCGTCGGAATTTCCGTCAAGTGTGGCGTAGGCTAAAGCTACGGTTTCCTAGAAGAACAGTGGTTGCCACATAATGGCTGCAATGACGGCTGTCATAAAAATGAAGACAGGGGTTTGACTTTACGGTGTCAAAAACGCTCTCTAGGAAAACACACCAACTTACTTTCATAATATTATAACATTTCAGTGACTTATTTCGCCGGTCAATTGCGGACGCTGTGTGGTGGCCACCGCGGTCTTAGGAAACCCTAGCTTTAGGTTTTCACTGGTGGTATCTTCATAAATATACAGCGCAGCAATCTTATGTTCTTAAGATACCCCTCCCTTTTGCAGCGTTCCTTTAGATTTCAGTTTTAAAGTTTTACTAGCTTTTTTTTAAGTTTTTACTAGCTTTGCTAGTTTATCGATTTTCTGTCGGGTATTATTTCAACGACGAGCGTGCACTGTCTCACTCACGTTATCACTCCATTCTCATATTACTCTGTGCGGTATGCCGTTATGGTAGGCATGGAGGGTTGAGATTTACGTAGGTTGTATAAAAATACTGCGACAGTGACCTAGTTCCTGTGAGATGTTGCCTCACACTGCATTTGTTCTGCAAGTTTAGTAATTGGATTAGCTTTTTGCCTAATATGGTACAATTGCTCGATTTACGGCCAAAATAATAGGGATTAAACGTTGGTTTCCAAAGAGAGCTGTGAACGGTCACACAATAACAGCTGTTCAAATACAGAGCGTTTTTTGCACAGGTCTATCAAAAAGTACTCTGTGTTGCACAGTTTTTTGACACCTTAATGTCAAATACTAGTGGAAATGACAGATTTTCATGAAGTCCGGGAAATTATTTATAACGGAACCTTTTTCCTGGAAACCAAAGCTTTAGGGTGGTAGACGCCTTGACACGTCGGCGATAAGGAATAATTAAACAACGTTTAGGCACAGTCAAGAAATGAACAGTACGGAAACTACGTACTAACGTTCGAAACGGCACACTCACACAGACGCGCGCATCTACGGTACCCCTAAGCGGCACCCGTGACTGAAAGCACCGCGACTATCGCTAGAAGAAGTCATCTTCCGTCACACGTTGCGAGAATTTCAAACATATCTTTGTTTCACAAATCAGTCGCCGTCGCGCGTCGTCGCTCTGTTGAGACGATTTTGTGGTATAGACCAAGCAACTTTCTCCATGGGAAGTTTGGAAATATCATGGCCTAATATTTTTATTTTATATCAATTTCATGAAAAATAAAATTGAGTAGGGTTTTGACAATTTTGGTTACTACCCGCTCTTAAAAGGTGCATAGAAGGTCAGAAAAGTCATAACTTTTCTAACCTTCGATGCACCTTTCTGATACTTGCCTGAATAAAAATATTTCTAAAGTGACCCTACATTTGTGAGACGAACCTTTATGTAAACATTGCATTTGTTCAGCAGCTTGGATTATGTAATTGAATAAGTTTTCGGTGGGAGAGGAATGTTACTGGAGACGTTGACATGTGGCTGCAGCGACTGAGTTATGTTTTAGCCTGGTTTTCGTGCAGCAGACTGTTTTAATATTTCTTAAGAAAGTTTTAATTATTGCAGTGGTTGTGAGTGTGGATAACGGAAGACTTGAATAATTTAGTTGCCTCACTTTTTGCACTCGTACTAGGTTTCTATGCGTTATTATTCTAAGGGTATTGATAAGTTTTAAGTAGCATATTAGGTACCTACCTACTTACCTAGGTATGAAAAAAGAATCTGATATTTTGGCAAGTGCTTTGATTTTAAAATCTGTTTTAGGGGCTTTGACTTTTAAGAGTTCCGTACGCAAAGGGTGCCAATGAGACCCTATTACTAAGGCTCCGCTGTCCGTCCGTTCGTCTGCCACAGGGCTGTATCTTGTGAACCGTAGTAGTAGGTAGACCCTTGAGATTTTCATAAAGTGTGTAGGTACTTCTATGGCCGCTATAACAACAAAAACCTAATAAAAATAAGGGGTTCCCATATAAGAATCGTGTTTTTATCGCCGTTTATTGCTCGCGTTTTTGTTAAATATTGTACGGTGATACGAAACCCTTCGTATGCGAGTTCGACTCGCACTTGGCCGCATTTTTATAGGTAAAATAAAAATGAAACAACTAGGTAAGTACCTACTTTTTAGTGATCCATTTTCTCAAGGCCGAAATAAAATTATACAGCAGATGTTTGCACGAGTTTAACTTTCATGATTGTTCGAGATTATTAAGCAAATAAAAACTCTTAAATTTTCTTTTCTCGTACAAAAACACCGTGCCGCCATTAAACCATGGCAAGTAACAGATGTTCACTATAGCGGCCTTACATCAAACCGAAAATGTGCACTATTTTCAGAGGATTAAGGTTCAAAAAGGAATGAAAAGTAGTGTAATAATGTCGACCAATCAGCATTCACTATTTAGGCTGATTGTATCCCTCGGGCAAGTTGGACTAGCTTCGTCAAAGTTCGTTACTTACAGTTCGGGCGGCCGATACTTAGGTTATCGATACTAAAAGGAAATTGTAGTCGTTTATAGGAATTGTCTATGAGATTAGTTTTGTTTGTGTTGTCTGTCTCTGAATGTAGTAAAACTGAGTTACTTTGTTCAGAGACAGTTTTGTTTACAATTGATAGGTACTAAATAGGATTAAGCCAGATGTAAATTTTATACGAGACGAGAAAAAACATGAAACATAATAAGACTCATGTTTTAAAAAGTAAAGTACTGCCAGGCAAAATTAATTGTATATCAAATTGACACACTACGTCAAATTTCCGCGTTATAGACATTTCATACAACTGTCAGAGAAAGACAGCTATGATTTGAATATACGGAGAATGTAAGTTGGTAGTCAATTTGCTAAAGAATGCATTTCCACGACTTTGTAGTAGATATTTATATAATACTAAAAAAGAAAAATTACCGTAAATTAATAACGGTGATGACTATGAACAAAACAATAGGCTGACTCGCGATTGTAGGCAAACTCTAGTTCAAAGTCAGCTTATTATCATCTTCACCTCTTAAACAGTAAAGCCATGAATACACAGTCCCTTCTCACAAACTGAGCTAAAACAACGCTGCTGCTCCACTTGTTAAAGTAAGTACTTACTCCAAGTATAATTTCCTCAGATCGTAGCTACAGAAAGATGTATACAACATCAAGAATTTATTTAATTGTCTACAATATTTGTTCCTTATTCTTGTATCATATTGGGTACCTACTTAATTGTAGCTACATATTAATTGATTCAGTATTATGGAACACAAATTGTAGACTTTCAAATGAATTTTTGTCGATGTCGACAAAAATGTAAACAACATACGATGTAAAGTTCACTCATCCTCCTTAGAAAAGGGAGGATCCTCCAGGATTCATAGCGGGACGTTGTATATTTGATCCCACTCTTTGGCCTTGAATGATCTTTGGGAAAACCCCGTGATGAAAATCATTTTCATCACTAGTTCATTTCCTTTCCCATTAAGGCAAAGCAGCGCTTGTATGTTACATGTCAACGAAGCAGTCATCTGTTAAGCTCTTCATCTATTCAGTTCAAACTTATGCTAGTTGCGCGGTAAATTCTGCTTGCGCGATGCAGGATTTTGCGTGACGTTACCTGGACACGGGACAGGGCGTCGTGACCGGCCGCGGCGGTACGTCTGGCGGCGTGGCAATCTAAGTTTGCACGACCACGGGCTAAAAGTTTCGGTGTTCATTATTTCCGGTGAATACAAATATACTTGTTTGGCTTCCTGCGCTATTCGCCGCGTCTATCGCGCGAGTCCGTGGCATGCGCCGTAACGATTCATACACTCCCCGCCAGTCGCTCGTGCGATTTGCTCGGCAAACTTCGCCGTTCGCATCGCGCGAATTTTCGCTGCAGCGAATGTCCCGTGGCCAGGTCGTTAGTGCGATGCGTAGTTCGCATGTGACGATGTAGATACAATTACCACAGGCTACTTCCCGATTGTAGGCAAACAGTAAAAGTTGCATGCGGAAGCTGCCCTTAAAAAGTAAAGCCATGATACACCACCCTACGTTCCTTAGGACGGAGTAAAACAACGCTGTTGTTAAAGTAAGTAGATAAGTACTTCGGGTATAATTTCCTTAGTAGGTACACTTGGCGGTTTGATACAAAAACTTCAGGCATTCAATACTGAACTTGGTATCTTACTGTTCAAAAGTCGGGGAAACAGGCCTTTTATTAAAAAATATTGTAATTTATTCTCGCTTTCTTTTGAAGAGTTATCAAGCACCTTATTACGCATGCCCAATTAGGCACTCTTTCGTTGTTAATTTTTCGTTATTTTTAAATACAGCTTTCAAATTATTTGGGCTTTACCTTGTAATTTTTTACTGTAATTAATCCTTTTGTGTTTATTTACAGAAATAAAGTTAAGTAGGGCGAAATGTTTTCTAAATATCTTCATTGTATTTTATTTCACGAAAACATGTTTAACTCCCAATCATGTTACTTCTGAAAATAAATACGGTAGAATAAATATTGGTGCCGATTCAGTTGTTCACAAATTCAGTTCAGTGCTTTTTCTTTCTATTTCATTAAGAAAAGGATGGAAGATAAATTTTAGTTCAGTCCTGTTAAGTTAATCAGCGCCTGATGTAAATTGACGTAATTTGTTTTTAATCACGTCTAAACTTGTATGGAGAATGATGGGCATTTTTGTATGGAGCCGTGATCATCGTGGGCACGGGATTTTGTTTTTTTTGGCAGATGTAAGTTTCCTCGATGGCACGTAGCATGACGCCTTGTTTCCCCGAAGGGTTGGGCAGAGGTGTACCTATAGTACACCCACATTTTCACTAGTTATGACTATGAGGAGGCGAGGCTATTGACATCAACCGGGCACAAATCCTGACTCCGGGCTGCTACTGAGAAACTCGAGATTGTGTAGTATTGTAGCGGTATCTACAACGCCATCTGAGAACAACGCATCATACTGACGACGTCACGCAAAATCCTGCATCTCGCAAGCAGAGTTTACCGCGCAACTAGCATAGATACAATACAATGGCCCGACATGAATCATCGGGCAGTTGCCCGCCAGACACAACACCCTCGGTCGGACGATCCTCCCTTTTCTATAGAGTATGAGTGAACTTTACACCCTGCTCCTCACACCTTTGTTTTTGAATTTATTTGTATAGAAGGTTAGTTAGTCATTTAATTTAGTATCTAGTGTAAATAGTTTGTATTATACTTATTAAAAATTAAATGATCTACCTCTATAGTATTAATTATGTAGTATTATGTTGAAATCAAACTTAAGCTTCAAATTGTACTGAAATTTGAGATACTAACATCTCGATCCCTATAAATGGTTTGGTAACACCACGTTGATTGTTGCAAAATACTCTTGTTTTCAAGTTTATCCGCGAGCGAAACCGTGCAAAAAAGCTAGTGGAACATAAAATCCCTGAATACTTAATTCATACAATTAAGCTCAGAGCAAAAGTAATTGTCTAATTCAATCTTAATATATCAAGTTTCTAATTTTGTTTCATTTTAACAAAAGGATTTTACAACTTAACTAAGTGAGTATTATTTTTTCATTTCTGTTTTAATAAAATGTTACTTGCATAGAGTAGTGAGAGAACTCTACGTTATTAACGGATAGTTTTTACTTTTTCCACTAAAAGAATACTAAATATGGAATGAATATGGAATGGTGTTATAGCCATGCGCTCATCCTCTGTTTGTTTTGTTCTCGTAAAACAATTATATCAAAATCAAAAGCAATTATATCAAAATCAAAACTCATTTAAATTGGGCTGAGAATCAGCACTTTTTGAACGTCAAAATTACATAAGACAGCCCCACGGCACGCCCGCCCTTCACCACTTCCTAGTGTTATAGCTGGGAAGAAGAAATGGCGCAACAAACTCTCCAGCAGCACAGAAGTCTGTTTGGTTAAAAAAAAAACTTGATTGCTTCTATACAATAGTAGGTATGCAAATTAGTTAATATTACGAGACAGCACATTCAATTTAACTATTTGCCATTATGTCAGCTAGCCACGCCAATATAAACCTATAAATAGCCTATAAATTTCGTTTATACAACTAGGCCTAGGGTGGCTTCTCGGACATGCGTTTCCGCGTATCCACCTTGGGTGGCTGTTTTAGGGTGGATAAACGGAATAAGCCGGCGTGACAGCTTACACATTTATGCAATGATGGTAGTTCACACTGACACTAGAGGTCACAAATGATAAACTAGGACCATCAAAGTATCACTTTTTGTTTATTTTAATTCGAAGTCATCGAACATCTTAACACTAAATGAATCACAAGTGACATTCATTCATTCATTCATTAATACAGTTGGATTTTAGCTATCGACGTCTTCCTTTCGCCTACTGCTTAAGCATAAACATAATCCCCCGTAATGTTCGCACTACTGGGAGATGGGCCATCTCTCTGTGAATGGGGGTGGGCCATAATCCACCACGCGGGCCCAGTGCGGGTTGGTGGATGTCACATGTCTTCAAATTTTTTGGTTCTAGGTCATGCCGGTTTCCTCAGGATGTTTTCCTTCACCGTGTTGAGAGCAGTGGTGATGTAATTAAATTTTAATACACAAAGTACCTGCTTGGGTTTGAACTCACGACCTACAACTCGTGAGTCGGGGCTGATATCATTGGGCCGTCACTGCTCTCGCCTACCGAATGATCGAAAAATGAAATGAAAGAAGCAGATGAACGTTCATTTCTATGTAATTTTAACGGTGTCGTGTGAACCTGAACTGAAAATGAACCTGAACTGAAAATGAACCGTCTGACATCAAAATTAGACTGTACAGGGTAGAATCAACGAAAATGAAAATAACAAAACTAAGACCACTAGTTTCGCAATGAGAAAACGATCTAATTTGTGGTGTTCGGTACACTACTGGACCGATAGATACTGAAGGGAAACATCGTGAGAGAACCTCGTCCAGAAATCGATCACCACGTATGTGCCAAGCGTGTCCGTTTTTCTTTATACACATGGAAATACGCCTTTGTCTTTGGACATTTACTGATATTATTATGACAGTGTCTATAGGGCGTTGCATGAGGTAGCTGCGCGGTGCGGGAGGGGTGATAGTTGTCACAAGTTGACGAATCACTGAGCTCTCGCATCACGTCACCACACCCCTCCCGCTCCGCGCTGCTACCTCAGGCAACGTCTCAGTTAAGCGGTCGGCCTATAGTAGAGATGGCTGAGCTTATAATAAATTTCTCGTTAGTCATAGTCACATCGCAATATGCCAGTAACTAATTGCTGTATTAGAGTGCTATATTAGATCTAAATCCAGAACATTCGATTGCCGTGTCTGTAACTAGGGGCCGAGAATAAAGACCTTTCATTATCTTTATTGCACCGCGTGTTAGGAACATCGAATTCCTAATTAGCAGGAGAATTTAGCACACATAACGTACCAGCATAACATATAAATGGTACATTAAACCTCATGTGTCCAATCATTATGTTCGAATCAGGTAAGTGTAAATCAGATACATTCTCGATTCTGGGGAAAACGATAGCCCAGCAGGGGGAGGGGCTGCTGTGGGGGAAAGAAATTATTTCCGGAGACGTGCCATCCGTTAAGTACCTAGGTACAACCCGGTCACAATATCTGTGCACCTGACCTCGTGACGTATATCGGCGGTCTGGGGTACGGTGTGAAAAAAAGTTTTTTCGAGAAATGTGTGTGTATCGGCAACGAAGATGCTAACCGTACTGTCGCACCGGGGAGTGCGCGGAGAGGTGACAGGGGAAGCGGGAGGCTCTCCCGCATTCCAGCGAGATGCACAGATATTGTGACCGGGTTGTACTGTTGGCGCACCGTTTTACTGTCGATCCCAGCCGCACCACATTGCTGTGAGCGTGGGCGCCCACTGAGTGGGTTCATTCGGTAGAAGATAACTGTCCGCTTTGCCTCGACTAGGGGTTTCAAGATTTCCACACGTTGAAAATATGTAGGTACTTTCAGACCAGTTAATACTGTGACAGATTCTTTCGACTCAATTTCTAACGAGCTACATTAGTAAGAAAAAAAACGAACAACCAGGTAAGGTAACCAGGTTTTACCCGTTTAAAACCAGGTAAGTACAACTGGCATGTGAGAACAGAGTTGTGAATGTTGCGATGGTATTAGCACTTTGCGGTCTCGGTTGCGAAACCCCATTTCCGAGGGTAGGTAATCTATGTATAAGCTGAGATTTAGTAAAGAGATTACGTACATAACATACTATACTACACATACACTTGTCCTGTTGTCCGAAATGTTAGGCGGATATTTCGATGCTTTCTGTCAATAAGAAAGCCTTTTGGGTTATATCATAGATAAGTTGTTTTTCGAGGAAAATCGATTGACAGTTATGTACAGAAGTTGGGTAGCTTCCCTTCTAATAACAAAAGGTACTTATAATGGTGAGGGCTCCTACACGCGACGATGCGACACGATTTTGGTAGAATATAGAAATTTCAACGAAGTTTTCATAGAAATTACACACAGTCAATGGCAAAAATAATGAATTGAATTAATTCAGATTTGTTTGGCACAAAGCCCGCTCGTTTACTGAAGCAGTCATTCGATCCTCAGGTCTCTACACAGGTCTTCACAAAATCCAGTTGGCGATACATAAAAAATGATTTATTTGTGGAAAATTAACCTCTAAGAGGCTGAGATTTGTACGAACAAGCGAAGGACTGGCGCAGCAGGTAAATAAAATATAATTGAGATAAAAATTGAACTCAAACTTTAACGGCATCCAGACGTTGTTTATACCTCAGTCATTAAATAAAGCTAAGGCGAAGTGACAAGAGAAGCCGGTGAAATAATAATATGCTAAGCAAGTAGGTCAGACGGTCGACCTGACGCCTCATCCAACATTCACGCTTATTGTCCGGTGTGTTCACGACGCTACACGGATTGGCCAAAGGAACTTTATACAAGCATTGTTTAGGCATGATAGTGGTAAGCCAATTCAAGTTTTAAAAGGAGTTTTGGTTAGGTTAATCTATGCTGCCGCGGTTGGTCCGTAGATGGTTGACCATCTTTACATAACAAGATCCCTCGGTGCCTCGGAAGGCACTTTGAATCGTTGGTCCCGGCTGTCATTCGTGGATCTTTGGCAATCGTTACGGATAGTCAGAATCCCAATAGTCTGACAACCAGTCTTACCAGTATTACCAGTAACTGGGTTGTGGAGGTCAGATAGGCAGTCACTACATGTAAAATACTGGTATTTTGCGGCATCTAGTGAGACTGGAAGCAGACTCCAACAAAGGCGAGGCATAGTGATTGATGAGAATGGAAGAGATAAGCTCAAAGTGACGTGGGACCAGGGTAGGTAGAAGAAGACAATGCTTACAATGAAGTCAGGACTAAGTAAATGAGGTAAAACATCTAAGTTCATTCCAACGCTTCAGCCCCCAATCGCCCACTGCTGGATCTTGTTAATGGATATTAAGTCCTACCAATATAAGTGACCGTAGTACCGATGCTCAAAAAAGATTATATACATTTTATTTCAAATCAGGTATATTGAAACCAACTAAAAGCGATCGAACTACCATTAGAATACTTATAAAGATTGCTGTTATTTTCATAAAATCTAGGTCATTTTTTAAAATCAATGTAATAACCAACTATACCTTGTACCAATGGTTAATAATAATGGTAGGAAAATTTATACAAAACACGTCATTACTAGAGCTCACTCTACATAAATTCTAACTACAGAGAGTTAATAAAAGCGAATTATTTGGTCGAACGAAACTAATGGCTTTAACTGGACTACATTTGGCGTGAGTCCATTCAGTTGTAGTTTTTATAGCCTTTGTTTATTTGTGGCTACGTCATGCAAAGTCTACGGACGGTGGAATTGGTAATGTTACAGCTGGTTTGGTAGAATTACTGCGGCGCGAAGTTTGTGGTAGTTAGGAACGTCTTTGTGAAATATTTTGAGGTTAGTAACTACGATGCGACAACGAAATTATTTAGCGTTTTAGTTTTGTTTCTTGGGCTGTTGTAGACAGTCGCAGAGGAACCTATAATAGGGCCTGTCATCCAAGACACGACTTACTAATGCGATATTAACTAGTTTGTGATTGGTTGCGTGTGTCGGACGCCCAATGAAATAAGTACTAGTGCTGTGACATTCTGGCTCCTCATTAGTGATCTGAGTTTGTAACTGGTAACCAGCTACTTTTGTTACTTTTGAGCAGTATCGTGTATACCGATCATCTAACTCTCATTTATTATTTTTTAAAATTTTATTTTCTGATGTTTGTATTCAATTCAATTCAATTTATTTTAGTTTTGCCTGCTGGCAATAAATGCTGGTAATAAAAGAGCCTTGCATGAAATAAAAAAAAATAACAAGACTGTTAATATTTATCTCTGTTTATTTGGTTAAGCTTCAGATATCTTTAAACTCGACTGAAATATAATGAGACATACCTACGTAGGCACAGTCACGAGCACCAATATGTCAACACTTGGCAACTTTAAATGGCGATTTTTTCACGAAATAACGAATGCAACGTTAAAATACGACACTTTACATATACCTATGGGTTCGAAAATACTATGTTCCTACTAATATAAAATTTCATTCAAAAATGAAGGAGAAAATCGACTTTGAATAAAGCCAAGTGTATACATACTTTTGCTCGTGACTGTACATAATAATTATATTTCAAGCATTGCTGCTTGAAATATATAATAATAATCAGCCTATAATGTTCCCACTGCTGGGACACAGGCCTCCTCTTGGTGAGAGGGAGTGGGCCGTAATCCACCACGCGGGCCCAGTGCGGGTTGGCAGATGTCACATGTCTTCGAATTTTTGGTTCTAGGACATGCCGGTTTCCTCACGATGTTTTCCTTCACCGTTTTGAAAGCAGTGGTGATGAAATAATTTACACAAAGTAAAGCGCCTGTCTGGGTTCGAACCTACGACCTACAACTCGTAAGTCGCGGCCGTTACCACTTGGCCACCACTGCTCCTGCTTGAAATATAATTATGTTAAATAAAAGTATGAGCGTAGGAAGTGCTGCTAGATACCTACTATAAATTCAACATGGCGATAGATGCCTTTAGCATAAAAATATAAAATAAAACTCCGTCCATCCGTATGTGCATTCAATGAAAAACAATTCAGTGAATTTCGATCTGGTCCGGCTTCGTAGAATAGTACAAAAACGGTCCGCTCTTTGCAAAGGATCATGTTCCGCTTTTAACACGTAAAAAGTTGGTTCGTTTTCACGTCACATTTTGGAGTTTGACAACGAAAATCAAACGCCGACCGAAAACCACCTCGAAACTTTAATCTGTTTTCACTCACTTCCAGAGAGTTTTGAGAAAAAGCTGGTCAGAACTCTACAATTTTCATCAAGGTTTATTTTAATTTTCGTTATCAACACGATCAAATGATGATTGATAGAATTCGCTTAAAGCTGTAATTATCCGTCGCCTCCAGTTTCCATTCCACTTCAGTTGTCATTTATTTTCAGGTAGAATCCCGGTCGAGTCGTCGAGGGTCTGGCCGCTACCGCATTAAACATTTACGTAATACAGAGAAATTCTGGCTCGGCCATCTTAAAATAGACAGATCTGGGGTCCCTTTTGTGTTGCGACAAATTCAATTCCTTGTACATACAAGCTAAGATATCGAGACGAAACAAGAATAAGGCGGGGAATAAAAAGTTTGTAACTTATTACGTATACTTAGTCCGTTCTCGCTATGCAAATGGGTTCAAGAAAACAGTAAAAAGCCTCGAACCCTAACGTTCTTTTACTTGGAAAAATGCGCCATACTAGATGTAAATCTAACTGCCTTCAAGAAAAAAAGTCTCATAATGAAACGGGCTCTACGAATAAGCACAGAATTCTTGATATTCCAACGAACAAAATAGAACATTGTAACTGACATTTCCTTATACAAAATAATTAATTTGCCCTAAAATAATAATCCTTTAATTGGGGCTTACAATCAGCAACGTGGTTAATTATATAAAGTGCTAACTACACATAAGTATCTACTGCAGGGATATATTGGTGGTAGCAATAGTTTAATTAAGTTGGCAACACGGGCCTCAAGTCAGATAATAATTTGGGAGCACCGGGTGGCTCGTGGCTGACTCCTACTTGAATATGAAGTTTTGCTGTATGTGAATAGGACTTGGTAGTTGTAATTAGCTGTGAGTAAACCCGGGCTTTGAAACAACGTTTGGACAAGAGAGTTTGGTATGAAAGGGGATGTTTTTGCAATTGAAAAATGAGTTAGTAAATCTTTGGAATTCACATTAAACTTAGTACTTTGAACGTACAAATTATTTACGGGAAAACATGTTGGTCATTATTTAAAACTTAACACCTTACCTTACAAACTCCAATTTGTACTGTATACTCATGTGCATACAAATATTGATCGTTTATCATAACAGCTCTGTCTTTTCTTTTCCATTCTATTCTTTTCCGCTTAAGTTTTGTTAGTCAGTCTTTTCATTTCAGCACAATGGATAGAATGGTCATACACTATATTTTCCCATTATTATTATTATTACATAATTATTGAGGATGCCTTCCGAACCATCCGGGCATCCCTTTGTGCCATTGTCCATGAATATTCATTCAGAAAATATATTAATTCTTCGTAGATTAGTACAGCAGAAAAAATATTAATGAAGTTTGTCAGTAGATGCCTAGTTAAAGTTGCGGAATAATCTGGGCTGGAATATTTTAGTGTAGGCGAAAATCTGACTCTACTATAGACCTAGATTTTCGAATATTCTAGGGAACCATAAATTATTTTGCTAGCCGTGATAGGACAGTTCTTTGTCTCGATCAGCTGTTTGTGGTAGATAGTACTTGACAAAATTCACCGAAAAAATATATCACACAGTATCACCAAACGTCGTCATAGGTAAATACATTATAGTGTTGTCAGAATTCCGAAAGTTTGACAGCAAAAATGTAGTTGTATGTAGGTTGTGGTCTTGTGAATCCAATTGCAGTCGTGTTGGGTTAGTCTAAGGAATTTCGATATTCTGCCGCAAGTCGATCGTAAACCAAACAATTTATGCAGTTGAACGTAAGGTACAGATATATGTAGCAGTGTCAGTGTTAAAACCGCTTTGTCACCGGTAGCCGAGCTCCAGATATTGTACCGTGTAAGACAAACACGCTACGGCGCTAGCAGACGTGTCACCGGTAAACTTGTACATAAATAGTATACATATGTATGTATGTATACTGTCACAGGTAAATGTGAATATACAAACACAGAATATGTACACAGATTTAGAGTAGTGACATAGATTTATGTCAAAGCTTGCCTTTGTATGTCGTTATTAGTAACGACGGGGTCCGCATGGATTCATGCGGGCCAACACCTGCCCGGGGGAGCGTGATGAAATGCGCAAGCACTCCAGCACCCCGGCTAAAGGTAGCAGCAGGATACCGTGTGGTTTTAGTTAGTACGAGTCTGACAGACCCCTCCTACCCCAGGGTGGTGGACACCCATGAGGATTTCCAACTTTTTTTTTTTCTGATGGGAAATCATCAAATGACTCCTCCCGCTCTGGGTGGAGCGGAAGGGAGTGTCAGACTCTTACTGACTAAAACCCACCCATGTTCCTTCCCGACAATCCCGCTGACCCAGCAGGCTTCGGCCCTAAGGGGCCCCTTCTCTGCTGCTGACATCTCTTTGAGGCGCGCGTGGAACACGTAATGTTCTTCCACTTCGTTCGGTTCTCAGCTTCTCTCAGGGCGGTCGTAACAGAGAGTACAGTGAGGGCGGTTATTTGGTCTGACCAGCGGTTAGGAGACCGTCCGCGAGGTCTTTTCCCATCTACCTTGCTCATCACCACCAACTTTTCTAGATTATCTGGTTCCCGACGGGCAAAGTGACCAAAGTTACCGAGAATCCTTAGACAACAGATCGTGGATATAGTCTATCTTTAATACGTAGTTGATCAAGGATAGATATGTTCGTTCTCTTGGCGGTCCATGGTATGCTGAGCATTCTTCGCCAACACCACATCTCAAAAGCTTCTGTCCTATTCGTTCTATTGCTTGAATCGTCCACGACTCTGGTACGTAAAGGAATAGGTACCGAGAATGCCAGTGTCCGGACTAGTCTCATCTAGGTGACATTGGAGACTTTTCTGTCCTGTCAGCCGTGTCAGCGTATTCATCGCAGCTCGGGCCATTTTAGTAATTCTCTTGATCTCTCTTTAGCTTCCTCCCTGGTCGGTAAGTAGCCATCCGAGGTATAGTGAGTCCAACCAGTCCACTCTCGTATTCGCGGAAACACAAGGGACCTACTTGAGTACAAGTTTTCCAGTTTATCCATCTTAAATAAAAGTACCTATTCGTTAAGTATATAATAAAGTGTGTTGGCAGCAATATATTCCTCTTTGGAAGTTTCAGTGGTGATAAGGAGCCAGCCATGCATGCATACATGGTTCACAAGAGTGCTATGTTTGGGTTGCTCGCAACGACGATATCTCTTTGGTTGCTCGGCACTCCTCCTGCTGCGGACGTGTCTCGCCGGTGCCTTATATGTGGGTCAAGCTCGATAAAGTATCGTGGAACCGTCTTAAAATAGTCTAGGTTACTATCTATGTGGGTGCCTGGTGTGCACACTTCAAATTATTATTGAAGTTTTGAAACTCCGTATAGCGGCCTCAGTGTAAGGGGAAATTCTCCGGTCATGAAGTAAGATTCTTAAGTTTTGTGAGACTGAATCGTTACATACACTACCTATTTATTACTTATGGAGTAGTGGTCACAAGCACAACTGCTGAGCGTAGGGTCCTGGGTTTGATTCCCGGGTCGGGGAAAGTTTTATTGGGTTTTCCATCTGGAATTTCTCAGTAGCAGCCCGGAGTCTGGATTTGTGCGCGGCTGATGGCAATAGGCTCGCCCCCTATTACGTAGGACTTAGACATAACTGGCGAAATGTGGGTGTACTATGGTTACACCTCTGCATAACCCATTAAGGAATACAGTCGTGGTGGTATGTTATGTTTCATTTATGTTATGGCATAGGAAGAGAAACCTGCACAGAAAGTAGAAGTCCTGTCATCAGTCGAGAACTACACCCACAGACTAACTCATCATCTGCCTAGCCTTTTCCCAACTGTGTTGGGGTCGCCTTCCAGTCTAACCGGATGCAGCTGGATACCCCTTTGTAAGACTGGTTATAAGACTTTTTGTTTCCCCACAGACTAATTATTTCCATAAATAAATAATAGTGATAAAGAATGAGATAAAGGGAATTTTCCGCGCGAACAACGAACCATGGATTCCTGGACTAATTGATGTGATTAAAGATTTATAGATGGAGGTAAAGCTAGTCTCGGGAGGCTGAGAAACTAGGGGTAGACTAGGGGTAGAAATTGTTAGCTAATAATTTGCTCGTTGTTATTTATGTAAGTATACAGGGGAGGTTTTATCTATCATTAGTTCCACTTAGGTATGTAGTTACATAAGTTATGGACAAACAAAACTACGAGTATAACACTAAAAACAATTGGTAGTGTTAATGTCTTTTAAAGGAATACTAAATTGATGAGGGACTGGCACTAAAACGAAAAAAAGTTTCTCTAACTTTTGCACGACGACGGTGCCGATCAAATTATTACACTTTTTTATGTCTAACTCTCATTCACCAAGTAGGTATAGTAGAGTATAGTAGATAAGGAATTTTGTTCCAAAAAACATAGAAAATATAGTACGATATTGTCTTTCGGTGTTAAACAATGCTGCGGTGCTATTCTGTAAAAATCTCACCGTGAAAACTTAGGTGAAGTGAGCGTGGAGTGAGTGTCAATTCCTAACAAAAACAAACTCACTTCACCGAAGTTTTCAAGGTGAGATTTTTACAGAATCGACCGGCTGGAATACTTTTGGTAGGTATCAATGTAAAATTAATTATTCCAATGAAAGCCTGAGCAACCACAGTGTTCCGTTCGTTTATCCCACGTTCAAAGTTCACAATGAAATAACTTTCGATTCAGTATTTTGTTTCCCCACAGAGAATACAAATACAAAACTCACTTAAGAATAGGTATTTGTCGTGTCGCTAAGAAGAAATCGAGAATAGAAATCGGAAAGGTTAATAAAGGATCCGATCAGGTAAGATCGCTTGACGTGGCGGATTTCTGTTTCGTTTATTTTCAGTGACTGCCTTTTGACCGACTCTCAGTCCCTTGAGAAAACAAACTTTTGCAGTTCGATGTGACCGAGGTAGAAGTGGATATTGATAATATCAATTTAGTTAGTAGTAGGTAGATATTATTGTGGGTTTGACAAAATTTGTGAGGATAACAGTGGGGTAATTGCGCAAACTAACAGTAAGATTGCCTTTTATTCAATTATTTTATTTATTGCGATGTTTACGTTGTTGAGCAGACAAATTTTTCGAACATGACGATGCAATGGATTAGCAATACTTATCCTTAAAAATTAATTAATTAGTTTATCTTAATTATTATTGGAACATAATAGGTAATGATCTATTTTTAGGGTTCCGTACCAAAATGGTAAAACGGAACCCTTATGGTGAGACTCAGTCTGTCTGTCTGTCTCTCTGTCCGTCTGTCACAGCTGGATATCTCAAGAACTACTAATGCTATCAATAAGACGACGTTTGCCCAACTATTTTGAAAGAGCGCAGTTTGCACATTCTCAAACATCTTTTTTTTTTTGGGCCGCATAGTTTTCGACTTTTGATGAAAAATGAAAAAAAAATAACGTTCCCCACTCCGAAGTTTGCAAAGAAAAATATCTGAAATAATTCTATGTGATAGAAGTTTCTGTAAAGATTACAGGAAAAAATAAAATTATGTCTCTAAATAGCACATTTTTTCAAAAATTATCAACAAAAGTTACATTAGTTCCACTATCGGTCAAGAGATGGCGCTGACCTAAAACTGCAATAATTTACACCGCAGTGTGCAGTGTTAAAATTCTCTGACGAATATAGGCCTCGCCGATAAAAAAATTAAAACATATTATTATGATGGTTGGGAAACCCTCGGTGCGTGAATCCGACTCGCTCTTAGCCGGTTATTTCTTTATTGAAAACAGGACGTTGACTAAACAAACTGTAACCGCTTAAAAAAAACTACGTTGGTTCTAGGTGCAGCGTCAGCCTACATCTTTTTAGCCAGAAATTTTCTATTTACGTAACTTTGCCCGCTGTAGCTTTAGCAGAAATATCCGATGGAACGTTGCACAGCCACTGGAGCGAGTTAGCCAAACAGGGCTCCGGCGCAGACAAGTTGAGTGCCACTAAATGGATTAATCCATCACTGGCTCATACTTTATGAATGCACTGTCAACTGGAAAAGTAATTTGTTATGGACTAGCTGAGACCGTGGTTTCGCTCGCTATTTTATTTTATAAATTTACTAGCAACCCGCCCCTACGACGATTTTAGGGAACTTTAATTATTTTAATGTATTAAGCACGTAAACCTTTTGGAATAAATTCTCAAAATTATGGTGAAAACCACGTAACAAACAAAATACGTTGCGTAGTTTAAAAGAACAACTGTATCACTATCCTTAACTGACAGACGCGAAAAGCGATATTAATTAATATAATTATAGAGAAGGCACGTTAAGCCTTTGGCCCCAGCTGTCATTCATAATCTTTGACACTCATTAAATCCTAAATTCTGACAACCAGTCTTACCAAGGGGTATCGTTTTATCCAGTAACTTTTGTTGTGGAGGTCAGATAGGCAGTCGCTTGAAGTAAAGTAGTTACTGGTATTCAGCTGCATCTGGTTAGACTGGAAACTGACCCCAACATTGTTGGGAAAAGCCTAGGCAGATTGATTGATATACATGTAGATAACGTCACAAACCATGAACAAGGTGCATTAATGCAATCTACCAGTGGCGTTAAATGTGTGCCCAGCACATCTTGGACAGTCAACCGCGTTACCAAACAAACATGCTGCTTGGTTAATATTAATACTACGGGATGCACAGTTTTAACGTGAAAATACATAATATAATATTGAAAAAATGTGGTTTTTCGTGTAACTTGTTAAGTATGTGGAATAGGGATTTAACATTTTGGTATATGTTTTTTGACTCTTTGGTCTAGTATCATGTAAAAGGATTACACGATTCAATGAATCACGGCGTAACGCATAAGAGTTATTCAATGGAATTTACTATAAAACATAGAGAATTATCATATCAAAATTGACTCAAGTTTGTTTTAAATTTAATTCATTTATTTTGTTAAAAAAGAGTAAATTCGTTTTGGCACATACGTCGTTTTATTCCGACCGCAAGCACATTATAGCCATCTTCTTATTTTGCGTTTCAAAAGTAATTGCATCACTTTCGCTCGCTTAGTAGATCAGTCGCCCGGATTTATTTTCGAGTTAGCGCCAACATGAAAGACGAAGGAATATAAACAACGAAGTGCTCATATTCTGATTTTATAACAAGAATCATCCAAAGCCACTGCCGATACGGAGCGCGGTGTGATTGTATGTTAAACATCAAATCTTTCGCATCCTCCTGGAATGTAGACGTCGTGCGCAACCAGAATAATATTAGGGTGCGTCCACATCTGGCGAATGTGCAGCTCGCGAGCCGTTTGCGAGCTGCCCGCAAGCTGCGCGCGTGCAGTCACGGCAATGGTTTGGTGCGCCTCTTTAGCGCAACTCATGCAAGGCTCGTATAAGGCGTGCGCGCGGCGCGCGATCTGCGTGCACTCAATTCTCGCACTTACAGTTCCGTTTACTGGCTCAGTACTTTCGCGCCGCCCGCGCGCTGATCGCGTACGGCGCTGAGGTCGCGCGCGAATTGCGCGCGGGCGGCGCAGGAGCGGCACACGAACAAAAATGCACCTCGCAAACGGGTCGCGAGCTGCACATTCGCGGCACATTCGCCAGATGTGTACGCACCCTTATATTCTACCTTAAAGCCTATCAATACTCGTTCAGGCGTTCTGAAGAACATTTGAACTTTCACATCCTTTACATATATAAAACGTACCTAACATCGCTATCTATCTATCTGTAAGAGTGCTTATTAGGTTACTAGAGAACTTTCGGTGTACCTGGTTTTGTTTTATTCACAGACTTTGAAGTTCTTTGGCTTGTTTATAATGCTAGTATGGACGAGTCAGTCTTTTGGCATGCCAGAATTGAACAAAGCAATAAATTATCCTCAATATGTGTTTTTCAACACGTTAAAACTTTTCCCTTGAGTGTACAAAACTGACGAATCGACGAAAACTGGCAAACACTGGAAAGTGCCGCGTTAACGCAACTTACTAATCGGTAAAACTGACGAATCAGTGAAACTGACTAATCAACGAAACTGGCGAATTAAATAAACTGACGACTGAGGGAAACTGATCAGTGATACGCGGACTCAAAACTGATCCGTTTCTCTTTACAAGGATCAGCAGATGTGTAAAAAACATTACAATAGATAGGTATCAAAGGGCACATGGTTACAGCAGCCTATTTGATTAAATTCTATTTTTACTCAAGACTAGCTTCCGCTCACGGCTTCGCCCGCGTGGTATGTCGATAAAAAGTCAGGTTATGTCCTTTCCCAGAGGTCAAAGTTTCCCCATACCAAATTTCAGTCCAGTTGTTTCGGAGATTATCCAGAACAGACAGAAAAAAAATTATTGAAAAAACAAATCTAATATAATAATAACCCCCTTACTAATAAACGTATTATATCAGATGAATAGTTACACACCGATTTCTCTCTTTCAGTCATCAGTAATTTGACTTTCGAAAGATGTAGACAAAGAATTGTTTAACTATACATACGCTATACAACGTTTATTAGTAAGGGGGTTAGTATAAAGCTGTTATTTTGACATTACAAACAGACTTCAATTTTATTTATTTGTATGGATTTTTCAAGGGTAAAGGTTACTTTAAGTAACGCACTTAATTTATAAGTTTAACTTGGCGAAATTTAATAAAGTCTCAAGGTAAGTACAAAAAAGGTAAAGCGCCTGTTTACGAGTTCGTCAGAAGTAATTTGTCGTAAACGAAGTGTTGAAGATTAAAGGTGGTTGTACATTTCTGCGTCGACCGACATTAGGTGCCATTGTGCTTCGCTATAGCTGGTGAACACGCAAACGTTACAGATACTCAGATAAGGGGGAGATCACACCACGCATTTTTAGTTAGGCTTATTTTTATAAGCCTGTTTTTGTTGGTCTAGGTTGGGCAAAGTTTTATTGAGTTTTTCCATCTGGATTTTCTCAGTAGCAGCCCGGAGTCTGGATTTGTGCCCGGTTGATGACAATGGACTTGCCCCTTATTACATGGGACTTAAACATAACTGGTGAAATGTAGGTAGGTGTAGGTACTAAAGGTACACCTCTGCCTAACCCTTATGGGAATTTAGGCGTGAAGTTATGTGTTTTATTGTAGTTTGTATGTTTTATAAGCATTGCGCCACTTACTAGGATGTTTTCCTTGTATTACAGACGTAAATCTCACATATGTATCGCTCTCATACCTACACAGATAAGTAGGTAACTCAGACCCAGAACCATAATTTAGATAATAGATTGTTATATGTATGAATATATAATACTACGATATGCATTACGTAATGGGATGATATAATTAATCTGAAAGGCGAGGCGTCCAGATTTCTATTTGATTAAATACTTACTAACTGTTTCGCCGACTGACACATGTATTCTTTGCCTTTATCCGTCCTTTTCGGGTAAGCACTGTAAATCAGCGCTGTGCTGTGGGTCCCCTATAGCACAGCATAATGCTGAGTGGCTTTTTGTATGCACGTGTTTCTGTGACAAATAAACCTATTTTTCTTTATTTCTTCTTTCTTTATTTCACAACACTACGCAACTATAATTGTTTGTAAGTTACAGGAAATCTTTCCAAAGTATCTTTGTACTTTCGAACTATCGCTGTCTATTGTCGACAGGGAACATTGTTATACCGGATTTCTGGGCAAGTAAGCAATTTTATCGCAGACGATCAGAGATAATAACTGTAGCAGTCAGCAGTCTAGTTTTCTTTGTTCAACGACTGCCATTTACGGGCCAATAATAATGAAAAAGAAGGATTTCCTCACCCGTAGGTTTTGTTAAAATCAAATAGTTTCCTGTTAATCCTATACAAACAACCATTCATTATTTGTTTGACTTTCCGTGGTTTATTTTATGCCTATTTTTCTCGGCGCACCCGTTATGAAGTTATTCGGAAAAGAACTGGAGTTACCGAAATACCTTGCAAAGTAAGCAAGCTGAAGTGGCAGTGGGCTCGCCATGTTTGTCGTGGTGAGGCAGACGAGTCCTATAGGAGGAGTTTAGACCGCGTATCGGCAAGCGTAGTGTGGGACTCCCCCCAGCTAGATGGACCTTAAGAAGGTGACTGGGGCAAACTGGATGCGGAAGGCGGAGGACAGGTCGTTGTGGCGTACCCTGGGAGAGGTTTATGTCCAGCAGTGGACTGTATATATGCGGAGGCGATTGATTGATTAACCCTAGACAGTTAGGCCCGATACCTTGCTGGATGGCTAATATTTTTACCGCGGCATTAGTTATTCCCTATGTAGTTTGAAAGAAAGACCAAATAAAATGCTTTTATTGGCATACATACAATCAAAACACCATAGGTATGAGTAATGAAGATCTCCTATACCATAGTGCCCTTCATTATTGTTTGAAAAGCTCATTGTTCAACAGACATGAACCAATTCACAATGAGTCCGTAAAAGATTACGCAGTGTATGCACTCCCTAGTAGGCAGTTTAGTATGTAAGCAGGGAGACAAGCTTACATGTAGATATGCTAATCTCGACGCTGGCACAGCGAAGACGTCGTTGGCAAAAATGTGAACATTACCTTCCTCCTTACAGGCTAATGGCCTATCTTAAGGATAGGACGAAAGGACGAATAAAATCTTCCAAACGACTTGTCTTTGAAAACAGTTACTGGTAATTGCTAAATACCTAGATATGGTACTCGTATCTTTGGGAATAATAAAGCTGAAGAGTTTGTTTATTTGAGCGCGTTAATCTCTGGAAGTACAGGTCGGATTAAAAAAAAACTGTTTGCATTTGATAGCCCAATTCTTGAGGAAGGCTATAGGCTATTTAACATGTCGCTAAGGCTCTTAGGAGCCGAGCAAAAAGAAACAAGTCAGAAAGGACGCTACGACAAAACGAAGTAATAGCGGGGGCGGGCGATGCAATACGACGAGATGAGTCGGGGGAACACGAAATTTCCCGCGGACGAATTCGTGGGCAGAAGCTAGTGTTAGATATATTTGGAAATGAATTAGTGGCGGAAAATTCCTGTAATTGTTTTGTGGCGAAACGAGCCAGAAATTTTGTATGTTTTTTGCCTGATCCTTTACGCAGAATACATATAATATTATAAGCAGAATATAGAACCCTGATTTATTCTGCAGGGTTGGGAGAAGAGTTTTTTACAACACAATGTTTGGTTTACGAGTCCTACGTTTAGTTTATTGACCGATATATGTCAATTTTCAGATAACTGTTATCTAAGGAAAAAAATTGCGATTTGGTAGATTTCTTTTTAACCGACTTCAAAAAAGGATTCTTAATTCGGGATTTTTATGTTTGTTACCTCAGAAATTCGTCATTTATGAACAGATTTTACCTAATCATCGCTTTTCTGTTTGAAGGTAGTCCTTAGGTGGTCCCATATAAAGGTCAATTTCTGATGAGTGGTTTTTAAGTTAGCTTCAATAGCAACTTCCTGTCATTGTTATTTACATATTATCTAGTGGTATACGATTCTTTGTTGTACCAACCCCGGTACAACTAATAAGTGAAAAATAATAACGTTTAACAAAAAAAAAAACAAACGGATTTCGGAAGTCGGTGGCAAAAAAAGAAAATACAAAAAAATCCGAAATTAAAGTAATTTTTCACTTTGTAGGTACTGTTTCTTGGAAGTCGGTTTTTGTGTAAAAAAAATTCAACCCACCATGGTTATTCTTCAGATAAAATCTATCTGGAGACTAAATAACTTAGTCAAAGCACGTACGGAATCGGAATGCCTAACCCGATCAGCGATACTTTTAACTTTTAATACAAAATGTTGCCAACGGCTTTTTGTTTACAGTTGATAAAATTAATGTGACTTAACAAGAAACGGGAACAATTCACAAACAATTTGGACATTTTCGCTAAATTTCAAGAATGCCTCTCAATAATTTATTCATCATAAAACAGAGGAGTTGGCTAAAGTTATGTGTCATAATGGAGTTTATTTGCTTGATCTAACTTTTTGGTGTTTGTGTTCTATTATTAAACGTGTTTTTATATAATTACTAGCTGCGCCCCGCGGTTTTACCCGCATAAGTGTCGATCCCGTGGGTATATCGGGATAAAAACTATCCTTTATCCTTCCTCGGGATGCAATCTATCTCTCTGCCAAATCTTATCGAAATCCGTTCAGTGGTTAGGCGTGAAAAGGTTACATACAGACAGACAGACAGACAGACAGACAAACAGAGTTACTTTCGAATTTATAATATTAGTAGGTATGGATTGTTTTACCTTTTTAGTTTATTTTAAGAAGATTTTTTAGTCGTACGTAGGTCCCTCGGATGACCACATTCTACATAGCATAATCGGCATATAACGTTCCCACTGCTGGGACACAGGCCTCCTCTGTGAGAGGGAATGGGCTGAAATCCGCAACGCGGCCCAATGCGATCGACGAATCCTAAGACATGTTTTCTGACGATGTTTTCCCTTGCCGTTTTTGAGAGTAATAGTGATGAGATCACTGAGATAAATTACACAAAGTAAAGCGCTTGTCTGGGTCCGAACCCGCGACCCTAACACAATTACACTCGCAAGTCGGGCCGTTGCCGCTGAGCCGCCGCCCACCATGATTGCTCTCTCATCCTCCATAATTAGCTCTAAAGTACCTTGTAGTATATCGATTCCACTTATATCCCCAAAATCAATTTCCCCAATTCCCTTCATTCGAAGCATCGATATCCCTTCAAAATACTTGATTTTGAAGTCCCCGAACCGTAAATTCTTTCATTGAATTCTTATATGATTTACACGCAGTGCCGGTTCTTCTTACAATTCTGCTTGAAAGGCAATTATTTTAAGTATCCTCTTCATTCGGCGCCGCGAGTGGCCCAGTGTTCATGATCTGAATATTTTACCTTTTTTAATTGGACGGGCGAATACGAGGGGATTTAGTGTCTCTTGATAAAAATGTGTGCTGAAATTATTTTGTTTTTATGATATGGCAGTTATGTTTAGGACAAGAGTACCACTAACTTTTCTATATTTTTTTATTTTATTTTATCAAATATATACAAAGACAAAAAACAGTTATACATTAGGTACAGCATTTACAAAAAGTAGTTATATTATAGTTTAAAAAACGTATAACCCACACTATTGTCCACGACGTGACATCTGATAAAGATAACGAACGCATGTTAAAATGAGAGAACAAAAAAAAAGAGTACATAGGTATTTAGAAGAAAAACACTATAAACCGACAAATCGAAGGAAGCGGATGACAAGAGCATCCGTCTTTTGCAAGAAATTGTGAAACCATTATTTTAAATTTAGATTGCGACAACGCGAAAATATCAAAATCAATGAATTGTGAGTTTTTTTAGTTCTATGTAAGAAATAGGATCGATTGCTGTCAAAAAAAGTTTTTGTGAAACTTGCATATTTTCTTACTGACTTTTTTTTTTTTTCAATAACTGGGAATGTAGGTTGTCGATGTCTAAAAGAGTAGGGGAAAACCAAAGAAACGATGGATGGAATGTGTGATGATATGGTTAGAAAGGGGTGACTACCGAGATGACGACTAATAGAGAAGTATGGAAGAAAAAGACATGTTGCGCCGACCCCATATAAATTGGGGTAAAGGCTGGAGAATGCAGGTTGAAATGTCTCAAAAAGATATCTCTTAAGACCATTTTCTTGTAGCGATAAGGTAAGTAGTATATAAAAGCGGTAGGTAAGGGTTATCTTGTAACGGTTAAGGTACCTGTCCTTATTTCCCCATCTCAAAAATCCAGTCTTTACAAAAGTAATGCCCTGCTGTATTGCCCTGCTTCAGTAAACAAATCTTCATTAAAATAAAATTAAAGAAAGAAAAGAAAGAAATAAAATACGTTTATTTGCGGTAAACATGACGCAATAAAGAACATAAACACAAAAAAAATAAATAAAAAAGAGTTGGATGAAACATGCGTCACATCCACGCAAAACGGCTATCGCTCAGCATTGAGAAAAAAAAAATTGCGACAAAAAAAATCAACTATTCCCTACTTTTATGTTCGTATAACTCGTCAAAATGTAGGGAACAGCTGATTTTTTTTTCGCGATTTCAGGTTTGGTCCCATAGTAAAAGTTGTTCATAATGATGAGTACAATGACCTTTTGAGAGGTTGTTGGTGTTTTTCCAATAACCCTGTACCTTTATGAGAAAACCAAAAAAATCTTTCGACCTTTACCTAAAACATTATAGGTACTGTGTGTGTAGTTCCACCTTTAGCCAAAATTTAAGAATAAATTCCACCTAATTAGTCCGTAAATTACACGCAGGTACGTAACATAAGAAAAAAGGTTAAGATATACCGACCGTCATGGATTGCCATGAAGGTCGGTATCTTTACCTTTTTTGGGAATCTGTTGGTTCCCACACGCCCCTGAGTAATAGAGGGCAATAATAATAAATGGAGGGGAACTTAGAAACCTTTGGGGCTGTTTATAGGGCATCGGAGTAACGTTATTGATTCCCTTGTGTAGGCAAAAATAAAAGTAAGTACGTTTCAGGAATACTGATGAGGATGCACGGTTGCGAGTTGCGGGTTTGTTGTGGAACTGCTATTTTAAGAAGTTTCGGAGAACCGTTTGTTTGGGAGCAACTGCCGAGGGTCAATTATTTGATGCGATTCTTGAACTGTAGGGGAAAAGTAAAGAAACGATGGATGGGCTGTGTGAATGATGATGTGGCTAGAAAGAGGGTCACTACCGAGATGACAACTAGTATGGAAGAAAAATACATGTTGCGCTAACCCCAAATAAATTAGAATAAGGGTAGGTCGCCGGATCGCTGCCGGGTCAGCGGGATTGTCCGAAAGGGTTACCGCTGCCCGGAACATAAAGGGCTAAGGAAGGAACACGGGTGGGTTTTAGTCAGTAAGAGTCTGACACTCCCTTCCGCTCCACCCAGAGCGGGAGGGGTCATTTGATGATTTCCAATCCACAAAAAAAAAAAAGGTAGGTTCCTACCTACCCTTTTTTTTTAATGATTCTTGGAATTAGAACAATTCGTTTATAATTTACGTTACTATTTTATTAATCCTCCTACGGGAACTGGGCCAAACTTATGACCCAGTGGCTCACGCTTAATGACATCGCGGCAGGGCCAAACGGACATGGCGGGATGGGTTGGACCTTTAATAAAGATTAGTCCTTGGCAGCTCTGGACAGAGAGAGGTGGAAGGAGAGTAGGTTAGCCTTTGCCCAACAGTGGGGCATCAATGGCTAGTAAAAAAATAAATAAAACCATTTTATTTATTTTTTTCCTTTGTTTCCCAAAGTTTAATGTTCCTATGTGTATATTTTATGAGCTTTGTGTATTAAGGTTTTTGTGTTAATAAACTTATTTTTATTATTTTTGTAGTAAAGTAGCCTAATGTTAATCCAGAGTGTCAGCTACCTGCATACAACATTTTATCAAAATTGGTCCAGCCGTTTAAGCGTGAAGAAGTAACAAACATATAAACACACACACACACTCACAAACTAGTGTGATTAGCAGACATGAGAACGCTGTATCAGGTCGACTTGACCAATGGCAACCGATAAAATTGGGGGTCTTAATTATATAGTATCCCAAAGATTAACTACATATAAGAATTACGTTTCTTATAACTTCTAAGGTACCTCCAATTGTTCCGTTTAGTTCATCAATGTGGTTCTATCGATCAAATAGTACAACAGGTAGTAACTACCTACTAGATACGGTAGGTATCCAATAGTTCTGCATGTTCTGAACTGAGCCTTAGTCCTTTGTTGTAAACATGTATAATGTCTGCAGTGGCGAGTTTAGATGCTCTAGCATAAAATAAAACATGAAACTGTAAATGTCATTAGATAGTAACACCTCTACCAACCCATTTGGTAACTAGCCGCTACTATATCAATCTGTCTAGCCATTTTCCATTTCACTACGTTGGGGTCGGCTTCCAGTCTAACCGGTTGCAGCTGATTACCAGTCTTAGAGCGACTGCCTATTTGACCTCCACAGCCCAATTACACACAAAATAAAAAAAAACTTATAAACTAAAAATAACTAAACTTATAAACACGATATACCTCTTTGCAAGACTTTTGGTCAGACTGTCGAGCTTCTGACTACCAAACACAAACTCCACACTACTACTACTTCTGACTGTCAAAGATCTTCGAATAACAGCCGGAACTAACGGCTTAACGTGCTCGCCGAGTCACGGAGGGGGTCTTGATATGAAATTAATGATCACCCATCCACGAATCGACTGCAGCAAGCGTAGCTAAAACTTCGATCGTCCTGTGTGGCTTATTATTTAGCCACGAGCTCCTCAGGTAACTAGCCGCTAGTGTTATAATCATATTACGTTTGACGAATACAGATGACGCTCGCAGGCTTCACGTTTCATTTCTGCCAGCTCAATAAGAATATAGTCTGCCCTTCGGCATGTTTATGGAAGGAAAGCGGAGAACATGTGGGAGTTTCGTCTTATTTTATGTTTACAATTTCAACGGACGTATCTGTAGTATTTTACTGTGTTAATGTTACACGTTTTACGATTATGGGGGAAGTTTTGTAGCACATGGATACGTCGTGAATGTGTTAGTAAACGAATCTAAGTTTTGTTATAAAATGTGGGAACGCGTAGCAGGGCCGCGTAGCTTGGCTCGGAGCAGAACCGCGTAGCAGGGCCGCGTGTTAGAGCCGCGTAGCAGGGCCGCGTAGCAGTGTCGCCTAGCAGGGCTGCGTGGCAAAGCCGCGTAGCAGGGCCGCGTAGCAGTGCCGCGTAGCAGGCTCGCGTTGTAGCAGTAACAAACAGACTTTAAAAACTGATTTTACCCCTGCACCATAGTTATGAAACCATTATAAGATAACTAGATATCAGGAGCTTCACGAGTACACCCTCTACACATATAATCTTTGAGTTATTAATACCAAGCTATCATACCTTTGTACTGTGCACCCTCGTCATTTATCGACGTAATATTATCAGCAAACAATAGGCAATTTGAAAATACAATACAATAGGACCACCTTATGTAAAGGCGAAACCCATGGGATCTAAATTAGTAAGATAAGCGACTAGTCCCTACATTGTTTATTCATAGATTGTGTGTATCATCCATTACTCTCCATGTACCTACAGTTTCAGATAATTACAATGAAACTGCCCAATAACGGGGCCCTTTAACCCTCTCAAGCACGCTTGATACAGGCTTTTATCAAAACGGTTTCTCATTGAGGCAGGTCGTTTAGACCTGTGTCGGAAATTACGACGGAGACGACCCGAGCACACTCTGAAATCGCGATGCGGCCGGTAAGGACGAAAAATGTGCTCGCTTTTTAGGGTTAAGTCGCGTTCGGTGCTAAAATCTCTTACTGGATCGTGTAGCGTACTCCTTTTAAATATTTGTGAGGGTCAATTTATATTTATTTTCTTTTTGAAATAGTAGGGTAGGTATAAAAGAAAAGATTTTTAATTGGTAGACAAATTATAAATGATTTTTATTTCTGTAAGTAGGTTTTTACAAACACTTTTACACGTTAACGTGTAAAAGTGTTGTAGATGAGTTCGGCGATTCCTCTGGAAAGGCCGAAACAAACTCAAGAGGCCATCGTCTCTTTTAAAGTCAAGGCATAAACTTGGTCAGATCATGTGAAGATCGTGTAGATTAGTGTCTGGAATGGTCTTTTGAGTTAAGAACCATTACACTGGACCTGTCCAGTCAGTGTACATAATTGCATCATAAGCGTACCTATAATCTTCCCACTGCTAGGACACAGGCCTCCTCTCTGTGAGAGGGATTACGGTTAAATTACACAAAGTAAAGAAGAAGAAGAAAAAGAAAGAAGAGAGAGAGATATTTTTTTTTTGAAGTGCCTGCATGTTTCGAACCCACCGCTTACCACTGGGTCACCACTGCTCTCAGTGCACTTACTTGCGTACTTACAATGAATATTGTCTTTGTAATATTCTGTTTGTCCCATTTTTTTCATATTTTAATAGGAGTTAGGACCCTCATTATAAATTACTTGAAAGTCTTAACTGAAAAGTAACCGGGTGCTTGTTAGATTGTAAACACGGAAAGAATAACTAACTTCGAGATTATAGCAAAGTTCAGAAACAAGGGCGGCAAGTTTCTCGATTGAAATCAAAAGCTCAGGAAAAAGTTAGCTTCTGCAAGTTTCACAATAGGCTATTTGACTGGTTTCTGATTAACATCTCAGATTATTTAATGGTGTCTAACGAGCCCACAAAAACCTATTACTTCAAATTGCATAATGTATTTCTTTTAAGAAATAGTAAATAAAAATGTACTGTTTAAATAAGCCGCCAAAACGCTATCTTTAACAATATGGCGTCGTGACGTCACGATTCACGTAAACAAACGTTGAAACGGTCGAGATACTAGACAAAAGTCATCTGTTCTGTCAACGATAGACAGAAATTTACTAAATCATGACGCCATCTTAAGTTCAGCCAATCCAGACCGTTTTCGATTACTTGGCGCCAGATTTAAAAAGATGAAGTTTTTTCGGGATTTTTTTTATAAATAATACATTGTTTTGTAGTAAAATTAATGCAAATAGATTTTAAAAGCGATAATCTATACGAGTGTCAATAATTATGACCTTATTTTTTACATTGTGAAATAGCCTATTGAACCACCTAAGCGTATGAATTAAACAATCGAACAATCTATGTAATATACAGTGGTGATTACCAAATAACACAAGGAACAAGGGACTATAATCTGAACAGTATTTTATTGAAACCAAATTACCTGAATTCACTTTACTTGTGGTTAACAAGCGTACAAACACGCTGTGAATGTGTGTGAAAGGACGAGTAGCGTGCGCACATCATAACACACACACTTGAAACTTCTGAATTCGCCACTGTCTAGGACGGTACCAAGAGCTCCTGCGGTCCAGCGCTTTTATACACATTCACAGCGTGTTTGTACACTTGGTAAACACAAGTAAAGCGCGCGCAAGATAAAAATACTTTATCCATGCGTAAGTAGGTGCCTAACTTTTCACACTATTTTCAGTTTACTTTCGCCCGTGTACACGGCAAGGTCAACGCGCTTCCTTATATTAAATCTATTGTATTTTACGAGTGTCTGAGTGCAGTTTTGGGTTAAATCTTTATTATACATCAATTGCAAAAACAGTAACTATAAACCAATTGATAAACTTATTCCATTGTGGTGATTTAAACAACTTAAAAATAAACAATAAATAAAAATTTCGCTTTGTGAGAACATTGAACGTGTGTGTGTTGAAACGCGTAAGCGACGGATTGTGCCCGGCGCTTACGACCATTTGGTCGCGACGTTCACTACTGAGACGATACGTTATTAGCGGCGGTGTGGGTACGTACAAATCTTATTCACCCAACTATAATCTAATTGGACAACAATAATAGAATGCCGAAGTGCGACAATTGTAACAAAACAATTACGGCTAAAAGCCCAGGATTAGAATGTTGCAAATGTGGGAAAATCGTGCATGCAAACACAACTTGCACCGGGCTCACACAAAAACAAATACTAGCTGTTCGCAACTCGGAAACTTTGGAATGGACTTGCAGCGAATGTCACCGACATACTCCTGTAAGGAAATCATTTATCGTCCCAGAGGAAGACGATGAGGTTGACGAACCAACTTTAAGGCCGACCACATCATCTAACTTTCCGATAGATATGAAACAATTGTTATCAAACATTTCCAAGGAGGTTCAAAAAATAGTTCAAAAAGAACTGGAGCCCCTACAGTCTTCTATTGAATTTTGCAATGGGAAAATTGATGATTTTGTGGAATCGATTAAAATGATGAAACAAAAGCTGAAAGATATGGAGAATAAAAATAACTATCTTTGCAATAAAATCACCCACTACGAAACCAAAATCTCTTCTCTAGAACAGCGCTTAAACGAGTCAGACCAAGATAAATTGAACAACTGTATTGAAATAACCGGAATCCCTTATATAAAAAATGAAGAACTGCTGCAAATCTCAAGTAATATTGCTGAAAAAATGAGCTTAGATAAGTCTGTGATAAAAAGCGTAAAACGTTCGAACACACATCAGAACCTAGGCGTTCTACAGTTACAACTAGGCAACACTAAGGACGTGGAATGTTGGATACGTTCCGCTAAGCAATTTAATTGGACATCAGCTGATATATTGCCCAACGTATCTAGTAATGAGGCGCCTGCAAAAATATACGTGCGATTCGCATTATCACAAGTAAACAGAAAACTTATGTGGATGGCTAAACAACAACTACGACAGGATTTTAAATATATTTGGTTTCAAAATGGACAAGTGCTGGTGAAGAAAGGTCAGGTCGACAGTACTGGAAAAGACAAGACATTTGTAATTAGGTGTGAAGAAGACATACAAAATCTTCTCAAAAATAAATCTATTAACTAAAAATAAAAACAAGCTCAAAACCTTGTTCATGTATTTTAATAAGTATCATGGCTGTATTTAGTAATATTAAGGAAATATTTGATTGCATTGATTTACCTTCCTACGTTAGTAAACTACCAAAAAACACAAACAACTTAAATGTAGTGCATGTTAACATTCGGTCGTTGATAAAAAATTTCGCTAATCTTGTGAACTGTTTAATCTCGGTCAAATCACGAATTGACATTGTAGTTCTCACGGAAGTGGGGATATCTGAACAAATTGTATCTATGTATCAATTGGATGGATTTACACTGTATAGTATCTTGCGTAAAAGCAGGAAAGGTGGTGGGATTATTATATATGTTAATAATAAGCATAAGTTTCAAACGATAAAGACTCAAACTAGACATTGTGAATGTATACTAGGTAAATTAACAACGCAGCAAAATCATAATATTTATATCTGTGCAGTGTATAGACCTCCAAAAGAAAGCAAGCATCTATTCGTTAATGAACTGTCCAGTGTGATTAATGTTAATTATGTAAAGAGAGGCGATCTCGTTTTATTAGGAGATATAAATATGGACCTTAAAACTACCAATAATGTAAACAGTTATTATCTGAGTAAACTTGCTGAGCTTGGACTTGAATGTGCGATCTCAGACTTCACGCGAGTTGAAACCAAAGGTAATATAGTAACTAAAACGTGTATTGACCACATTTTCGTGAGATCTCGCCTTGATGACCTTTACTCAGCTGTTCTGGGGACTGTCTTGGCAGACCATCGCATGACGATTGTCACACTTGCGTCTATACCTAAAGTTAGGGTTCCAAAGCTTATTGATTCTATTGATAATAAAAAAATAAAAACACTCTTAAATAACACCGACTGGGAAATGTTAGATGAGTTAAATTGCCCCAATGATATATATAAGTACATAAAAGAAAACTTTATAAAGTGCTACAATGAATGTAAATACATTAAAAAGTTAAATAACTCGAGCAAAAGAAATTGTGAAAAATGGGTTAACAATAAAATAAGGATAAGTTGTACCAAAAGAGACAAACTATTTATAAAATGGAAAAATGACCCAGATAATAAAATACTTAAGTTAGAATATGTTAAAAATAGAAACAAAGTTAATAAAATAATACTAAACACTAGAAATAATTACTACAGAGAAGAAATAGCAGGAAACAAAAATAATCCAAAAAAACTGTGGGAAATATTAAATAAACTTACTGGGAAAATAGTGAAGTCCGTAGATGAGGTGATAACGAATGCTTTTTTAAATGAATCAAATAATGAGTTGAGTATCGCTAATGACTTTGCAATGGAATTCGAGAATAGTGTGTCTGATATTGTGCCCAGATGTGACAGACCCTTGTTGGATGAATGCGAATTTATGAAATCCCAAGATAAATCAATACTTTTTAAAAAAGCAACACCTCTTAAAATTATTAAAATCATTAAAAACTTAAATACTAATAAATCGGCTGGATATGACTCAATAAGAATCATGGACATCAAAATGTTAGGAGATAAAATTGTAAATGCAATAGTAAAGTTAATTAACGCATGTATTCAGCAAGGCAAATATCCGTCAGAATTAAAAACAGGTATAGTTAGGCCCATTCATAAAAAAGGTAAATTGAATGACTTGGCAAATTACAGACCCATAACGATATTGCCCGCCATAAATAAAATAATTGAAAAATTTATATGCGACCAAATACACACTTTTTATCGGGACAATGACATAATTTCTAAATCACAGTATGGCTTCCAAAGTAAGAAATCTACAGCTCAGCTACTTTCCAATTTTACTGATGAAGTAAACAACTATCTAAATGACAAGCAGCATGTGATACTCATATTCATTGATTTCAGCAAGGCCTTCGACACACTTGGGCACAATACACTATTAAAAACACTCGAAAACTCGGGTATAAGAGGGAAATTACTCGACTGGTGCCAATAATACCTTCGTAGCCGAAGTTATCGCGTCAAAGTTGGTCCTAGCCTTAGCAGACCTGTAAACGTGACGAAAGGCACAGCCCAAGGTTCAGTGTCTGGTCCACTCCACTATCTGGCGTACGTTAATGACCTGGAAAATATTATAACACACTGTTCCCTTTATCAATACGCTGATGACACCTGTATATTATCTGCTAACTCAAACCTTAACTTGGCTGCAGATTGTTTGCAAAAAGATTTTAATTCTATGTCTAAGTGGGCCCATGATATGGGACTTGTTCTGAATCCACAAAAAACTAAAATCATACACGTACATTCAAGTCACATAAGTACCTCCCATCCCTTTCAAATCATAGCTCATAGTCATGATTGTCTGCATAAAAACATGCCAGACTGCCACTGCTCGCCTATAGAACAAGTCCCATATCATACCTATTTGGGATTGGTAATTGATAACCGATTCAACTGGAGTTACCAGGTGGAATCGGTTTGCGGCAGGTTGCGTGCGATACTCACCAAATTTTCCATTATAAAGCGCAATGTACCATACAGAACCCTCCTTCAAATGTATACGGCTCTTGCTGAATCGATAATATCCTATGGACTCACCAGTTATGGACGCACATTTAAAACTTACCTAGATAAAATACATAATTTGCAAACACGTTTGTTGAAACTTGTAGTACCAAACTATGTGAAAAATGAATACCAAGACAATTACACAGGGTTATTTAAACACTGCAAAGTACTGCCTGTTCTAGCGCGCGCTGAGTATATGTTCCTCATAGAACATTTTGATAACAGTGATATTCAAATTCCTGTAAAATATGACGTGAATACACGACAAGCCAAATCAAAATTATTTCAAGTGCCACGCAAAAATAACTTTTACGGTAGGCGCACCGCTTCCTTCTCAATACCCAATTTACTAAACCAAATACCTGTAGACATTAGAGACTCAATGAATAGTAAAAACATAAAGCGTAAGCTTAAAGAACATTACATCTAATTGTGTGCTTTGTTTAAGTATAAGAAACATGTAATCTATATAATAAATAAATAAAAAAAAAAAAAAAAAAAAAAAAAAGATAGGTACGTCGTACGTAGAGGTTAGTCGGAAAGTAACCTTGAACAACAAAACTAATTTCAGTACTACACTATACATAAATTAAAAGTAATAGTGAACATCGTAAAGACATGAGTATTTGCAAGCGTTGATAGGGTACTACACTATCACCAGCAGGTAACTAACATGGCTTAAAAAATTAAGCAGTAAAAGAGCGGCTTTCCTTATTCATACCCCAGCCGCCACCTTGTAATGAACGCTTTCCCGTCCGCTGAGTTCAAAATAATCGCGTTTTTGGCAAAGGTCTAGTTATTGTTACGAACGCCATTAGTTACACTCCAGCGGATCTTCAGATTGTCTGGATTACGCCTTATAAAAACAAGATGTTCAGAAAAAGTGAACTGAAAAAGATGGATTTGATTTTTTTGAAGTTAATACTGTTTGTCTTATACGCCGTTTGTTTGTGATGGGAGTACAAGGGTCGAAACTGGTTAAGTATATAATTATATAAGTTGTAGCAAAGTTGTGAGCAAAACTGCCAATTTTAGACATATCATCCACAACAAAACATGTTCTTTACTAGAGATATACACGCTACTTCACATTCCTATTAACTTATAATGCCAACAGAACACAGTCACGTAAGCGAAGCCGCGGGCACAGCTAATGGGAATACCTTTGGTGCTCTAAAAATAGGTGCTTAAATTCCGACTGCATTTATTATAATGCATGTTGCTACTAATCCGTCTGACATTAAGCTATGTTAAACACATATTCCAAATACAATGAACAATGAATATCGTATAGCAACCCATTTCCAATTCTTCAAATATTAACATGTCATTTAGTCAGCGGTTTACACACCACGTCAAAGGCTTAATGGCTTTGAAGGGTTATTAACATCGTGTGCGCAGTTCCAATAACATAATGCCACCGCAAATTACTCAGTAGGGATTGGCGTTATCATGTTACAATATTCGTAAGTGGGTTAGTTGAATATACGCGACAATATCGGTCGATAATATCGGATGCGTTATTGCGCTAATGCGTCCCGATTCCTTGCCACACAGCAGCATTTTTATAGTCCGATATTTGTAACGTGTGCGTGTAATCTACACTACAGCCCCATCGCCCGCACTGCACGTTACTACGTAATTAAATCGTGTGTGAAATCTTAAGAAGTGTGTGTAAGATCGTATGCGTCCTAATACAAAATGTCCCAAGACATTTCCACATTCTACATACACACATTTGGGACAATTCTTGGGTCGGAGGAACGAAAGCGTCCTACTTAAAAAAAGCGTCCTAATATAAAATTTACTGAACACAGATATCGCGATATCGCATCCGATATTATTGACTGATAATAACGCGCCTGTAGTGGAGATCCTTTAAGTGGTATACTTTGTATGTGTCCTATTTGAGCCAAATGTCGTCCTTTTTGTTTTTTTTTTCGCTGATTAGTTGTGCACAAGCACTCTGCCCGCATGGAGGTCAGATAACATCCGACGGGAATGTGCTACCGGAATATAAGTATTCTATGTCAATTCGTGTACCTACAAAATTTCACGCAATCCGTTAGCAATAATAGAGTGACTTCCTCATCTTCTATACATATAATAAATCTGTAGACGAGGCGTTTCTGTACATTGAAAATATTAAAAAAAAAATAGTTGGGGTGTTATAGGATAACCAACAGATGCCATTTCATCAATTTTTAGAATTTTTGTCTGTTTGTCTGTTTGGATGTGACAAAATTTGATTTGAACAGGTTCAACGTAAAATGTACCAAACCAATATGGTTAATTTTTATACTCAAATATAGTGTAGAACTCGGAGTAGTGATTAGTCTTTTAGTTTCATCGCAATCGCTTCACTGTATCAAAAGATATAATCAATTTAAAGTATTCTACAACAACTTTCATTACGTAAGTTGGATACACGTAATGACATCTATTGGCGCTTTATAGTACTAACGAAAACATAATTATTGTGTTTATAACATTATTATGTGAATAATCACGTCATGCAGGCTTACCTATAAGATGACTATCACAGTCACTTCTGCCTGTGTTATTTGAAAAAGTAATGATAATGATTACCTACATAATATAATGTTAATCGCTTTCGATCGTTGGTTGATTAGTGGCGCTAAAAGAATTTCAAATAAAAAGTGAGGATAATGTAAGATAATATTATGTGATGTGGTGTTCTGAGTGATAAAGATTGCAATGATAAATGATAAATGATTTTATTTTTGTAAGTAGGTTTGTACAAACACTTTTACACGTCAATCATGTTTTTTTTTTAAACTAGATGAATTCGGTGTTTCCTATCTGACTACTCTGAGAAGAAAGGCTGAAACAAACACACACACGGGCAACTTTATGTAGGAGCTCTTTCGACCTTTCTAACATTGTTAACAGAGAAGCATTTTCTTAGTGACATAAGGTTTTAAGATCATAATTATCATACTTTCATAGTTTTTGCCTTTTTTCTCGATTTTTTAAAAATTTCTTTACCATGATAACGCTTAAACGCACACCTCCAGACGGGCTGTTGATTTATTGAGTATAGGTTCGGCAGGTGCACACCCTTTTTTTTTGTTTCAGGGGTGGAAAATCTTCAAGGATGTCCGCCGCCCTGGGGCGGGCGGCGAGGTCTGTCAGGCTCTTACTGACTTAAAATCACCCCAGTGTTCCGTCTCACACCTACGCCGGGGGTTGCGGGACCGTACGATCCTTCCGCAACCCCCGACTGGTGACGTCAAAGAGGGGCGCGCGTGGAACACTACGCGCCGCCAGCTCAAGTCCTGATGTGTTGGCGGTGACAGACGTCCCCGAATTCGTCGTCCCTGGACCCGTTTAGGGGGACTGGAAGAGGGCGTTGTCCGCCCTCCGTCGACACCCGATGCGCCCACTGCGGGCCGGATGAATGGATGAGATCTCCCTCTCCCTTTCCGCAGCCTCCTTCTGCGAGACGACCGTTTCGCAGAAGGAAACCACCGCGTCCCAGGACTCTTCGCTGCCGTCGACTCGACTACGGCCGGCAGCGATACGTCAAGGTGCACACCCAATACAAGTAGCACTGCCATGTCGTAAAAAGGTATTGTAAATTATGTCTTCGAGACAATAACTAAATTTTTAGCCATTGTCTTGGTTAAAACCATATCGACCCTTTTTTTTTCGGATGGGAAATCATCAAATGACCCCTCCCGCTCTGGGTGGAGCGGAAGGGAGTGTCAGACTCTTACTGACTAAAACCCAGCTACCCATTACTCTCCGCCCGCAGGCCCGCGCCTACGGTGGCCGGTCGGTAGTCGTCACGCGGCTCCCGACGCCCGGAGCGTCTCCCACGGTGGCTGGGACGGGAGGCTCTCTCCCTGAGCCATCCCGCCACCTCCTTTGCTAGCATGACTGCTTCGCAGAAGGAGGTGACTGCCTCCCACTCCCTCTCGCCCTGGACCATGGCTTGCACCAGGGCCGGACGCGAGAGGTCGCCGCCGCTGCCGATCGCCTCTACGAGGACACGGCGGTGCTCTGGGTGATCCTAGCAATGGTGACACCTGGGCGTTTCCTCCCGCCTGATGATGTGCAGGAACCTCCCGAAACTTCCGTGTCCGGTGAGGACCTGCGTCAGGCGGTAGGTAAGGGCGCCGTGGCGCCTCTCTAGCCACTCCTTAAAGAGGGGTCTTATCGCCGCTATCGCGGCGTGCCCTGCGCTGGGTAGCGACAGTCGCTCTTTCCATGCCGCCATGAGATCGCGCCGGAGATCTGTCCGCTCCGCACCGATTTGCCGCGGAAGCGGATCTTCCCCCCGGCGTATTGCCTCCGCGCGCCACTCATACAGGCGCGCGAGGACTATTGCCTCCAGATCCCATGGCGGCCCCGGCCCGTTCCAGTTTGGGGGCCAAACGTCGGAAATGCACCATATCGACCCTCAAGGTATCTTATGGCTATCCACCAAGAGAGAGTTGGCAAATGTGGGCACAGGTTTACAGAATAAGTTAAGAAAGACTTCAAACTACTTTTCAGATAAACTTCAGTAGGTAAGATTTAAGAGTAACATCATTGATGTATTCTTCTTTTTATCTTCTAGATATCTCGACGCTATGATAAAGTCTTAATATTGGTATGTAAGATATCTACAATAACAAGTTAAGAATTTCTAAATTTATCGCAGAGCGGCAGAGAAGAAGACAAGACTTATAAAAACTAACTTCAAACTTCAAACTTCACTTACTAATCTCAGATATACTTTAGATAAAATGGTGGTATGATTTTACGATTTATTCCGGTCTAACTTAGAATTCTAAAACAAATGCAAAATAAAATGGACATAATATGGCTATTTGGTCAGAAAATCAGCCTCAAGCAGGCGCTTTCATTTTTATTTATCCTCAAAAATCAAAGTGACACTTCGTCGCATTGTCATTATGAAGCCTGAAGACGCAGTGACTGCTGTGCAGTCGAAAGGGCTATGGTTGAGAACCCCAGGCAAGGGAAGCGTTACCAGACAAGATCGGAAGATTTTTCCTTTTACACCTTTCCTAAGCGACACATTATTGTGTTCCCGACATCCATGCGAACGAAGTCGCGGGCACAGCTAGTCTATAATAATTTTGTATGGATTAAAAGACGATGCTTGAAGATACATGAGTCCCAGTCAGAGCAGCAAAAAATTGGCCTATAAGGAGCATCAACGACACAACACAATAACTGACTGATGGAGGGTCTGACGTCGGGCCCCTTATGGCCGAAGCCTGCCGGGGTCAGCGGGATTGTCCGAAAGGGTTACCGCTGGCCCGGAACATAATGGGCTAAGGAAGGAACATGGGTGGGTTTTAGTCAGTAAGAGTCTGACACTCCCTTCCGCTCCACCCAGAGCGGGCCTCATTTGATGATTAATTCCTATCCGAAAAAAAAAGGTCCTGACGTCACCAGCCTGCTTTAGTTAGGAAAAAAGTTAAAGTTTACGGCAAAGTAAAGCGAGTAGAGGTGGGTGTGGCGTGTGTTTGTCCTGACCAGGTTTTCTTTGCTTCCTACAACTGGGATACATTTTTACCATCGGGTAAAAATGTATCCCAGTTTTAGAGACCGCAAAAAAATAAGTGAATTCAGGGAACCAATGATAGAATTGTAAAATTGAGTTAGTGAGTTTGGGAATCGATGCCGCCGGCTAGCCACAATTAACTGAATATTGGTTCGTAAGCGACATTCTCGTTTATCGGCGCGATGCACGAATCTGAATGCGGTTGGTGTATTGAATTCGTTAGCCGTAATATAGTTTGACTGGTTAAACTAGGGACACATGAATAAAATATTTGTAACGAATAAAAATACAACGAAAAATAAACTTAAGGCGAAAGCGCCAGGGTAGCCCGCGGAATTCAATTTTTTTCAAAAAACACAACTCTCTAAGACCATGTAATCCCCAAGAATGACTATTTCATGAAATCTTGATATTTGGGGATTACATGGTCTTAGAGAGTTGTGTTGATGACTTAAATGATTATAATTCTGTAAATACATATTTGTTACGACCGCGAATCATATTTTAATCAACGTACAAATTAATACTGACGAGCAAATTGCAAAAAACGTAAGAAAATTTGAATTTCGCGGGTCACCTTAGAGCTTCCCCCTTAAGCGAATGACTGTCTATTCTCTAGTTGTTATATATAGGTATGGTGCGGGGTAATTGTGTAACGCACTAACAGTAGGAATGGCTTTTTGACAGTTTAACAACATTCATTGCGTTATTTACGTTGACCAGCAGACAATTTTTTCGAACATATGGAGTAATGGATTAACAATATTCTTCAAAATGATTAAGATAGTGATTGATAGTGTGTTACACAATTAGGATGCAGTTTTTCTGTCATACTCTAAATTGGGCTTACGAAAAATGTTAGTCGCTGTTGATGTATGTATATTACTTATGGATAGCAAGATTTAAATCCATACTTAGATAATATTATAAATTCGAAAGTAACTGTCTGTCTGTCTTTAAGTTACCTTTTCACGCCTAAACCACTGAACGGATTTCGATAAAATTTGGCAGAGTGATAGATTGTATCCTGGGGAAGGACATAGGATAGTTTTTATCCCGATATTACACGGGATCGACACTTATGCGGGTGAAACCGCGGGGCGCTGCTAGTCTTTTATACATTTGAAACGAGAATCGAATACAGAATACTGTCTTGCAATCATTTTGTCCCTCGTTTGCACAGTCAGCCTGTACCTACTTTTATGTATTTATTTATTGGTGAACCAACGGCTATATGTATTGGTGGCACGAATGCAATATAACTACGTGATGTTGCGTTTCTTTGTTATTAAACTACAGTTATTGGCATGATATTGTTGTATTTATTATACAAGGCGTAGGTAATGCGAAGCGGTGCTATTCGTTGAATTTGAAAATATCCGAATTAAAATGTTCTATTTAAGTATTTATTTTTGGTGCAGAGTTAAAGTTATGTTGAAGCTTTTAGATTAGGTTAGACCATATCTTGGACAATTTACTTTATAGTTAGTAGGCTAGAAAGGTACTTAGCTTATAAAATGTTGGTCCTATCATTTCTTTATGCTCGGCTCTTAAGGGTCTTAGCGTGACGCTATATCCGCGCGCGATGGTAGTTTCAGAGATTAGCACGTTCAAACAAGCAAACTCTTCAGCTTTATTATTAGTATAGATATTATTGGTAGAAGTTTCACATAACTATCCACCTATGTTATTATCGAACATAACATTCGATTTTATATTGTCGCACATGAAACATTGCGATCGAAAACACAATAACAGAACACCTTTATATAGCTGTATTTGTCTGTTATTAACTGTGTAACACAGAGTTTGTTAACAGCTATGTTATAAGCAATATAAAACTGTAGCTCCAATATTGCCTCCCCCTTGGAGGCAATATGTCCGGGCTGCCGGGTAATGTGGCGGAATGTCCCGCGCCATTGCATGCGTCACGCATTGCACGCTCTTGGCTTTTGGTACCTAGCACAAACATTATCTGCCTATAATATTTTTAACGGCTAGGACACAGGCCTCCTTCCAGTAAGATCCCGAGGTCGTAATCACCACGCTGTCTAGTGCGGGTTGGTAGATGTCGCATGTCTTCGAATTTTTTAAGTAAAAACTACTTACGCGCGTTGGCCATTTTTTGAGATGGGAAAAACCATTAAACTCGCGCCACTGTTACCGTAACCAAAACCGCGCGTTTTTTGTTTATAAGTTATAAGACGATTAAAAAAATACCCGCTTCGGATGTGTTCGGCTATCCTCGGGATGGAGGTACTGCTCGGTTATAATGTATATCCGATATGTCAGTGAGTGATGGCAAAGTATTCTGTTTGTTTTGTTTCCAGTTCTGTCGGCACTCCCGGAGGGCCAAAATTTTTTTGGTTCTAGCACATGCCGGTTTCACCGTTCTATGAGTAGTAGAGATGAAATAATTTACATAAGGTAAAGAGCTTGACTGGGTTCGACCCGACGACCGTAACTCGTAAGTCGCGGCTGTTACCACTACTATATTATTTTAAAAGACGATTTTGGTTCTTGCCCTACATTATAAAATACAAAAGTACTAGTCAAACTGAGGCGAACTTAATTCGTTAGCGCTGATTATGTCAACTACCTTGTATGAAGGTGTTCAAATTGACTCGAATAGTCGCGTGACTTCTTAAAGTGAATGCCCACTGGTCCACCAACGGCCACAACGCACGCAAGGCACGCAACGCATTTTAGCTTGCTTTGTATGAATTCTTAAAACACTGCGTCCACTATCGGTACTATAGAAATGTAAAAAATAGAAACTTCTTTCATATATCTATGATTGGTACCGTCCGCACCGAGCGCGCATACTTATATGAGAAAAAATGCGTTGCGTGCCGATGACGTCACATGTATTAGTTTACTGCGTGCATCACTCACTGCTGCACGTTGTTTTGTTTATAGGTAACTAGCTGACCCGGCAAACGTTGTTTTGCCATATAAATTATTTCTAGCTGCCCGGCGCTATCGTTCGCGTGGTGTCCTACCCCTTACCCTACCCTACCCCTACCCTACCCTACTCCTACCCTACTCCTACCCTACTCCTACACTACTCCTACCCTACTCCTACACTACTCCTACCCTACTCCTACACTACTCCTACACTACTCCTACACTACTCCTACCCTACTTCTACCCTACCCCTACCCTACACTACTCCTACCCTACTCCTACACTACTCCTACACTACTCCTACCCTACTTCTACCCTACTCCTACCCTACTCCTACCCTACTCCTACCCTACTCCTGCTATAAAAAAAAATAATAATAAAAAAAAAAAGTTTCCTATGTCCGTCTCCTGGCTCTAAGCTACCTCCCTACAAATTTTCAGCCAAATCGGTTCAGCCGTTCTTGAGTTATAAGTGGTGTAACTAACAGACTTTCTTTTATATATATAGACTAGCTGACCCGGCAAACGTTGTTTTGCTCCTACACTACTCCTACCCAACTCCTACCCTACTCCCACACTACTCCTACCCTACTCCTACACTACTCCTACCCTACTTCTACCCTACTCCTACCCTACTCCTACCCTACTCCTACACTACTCCTACCCTACTCCTACACTACTCCTACCCTACTCCTACACTACTCCTACCCTACTCCTACACTACTCCTACACTACTCCTACCCTACTTCTACCCTACCCCTACCCTACCCTACTCCTACCCTACTCCTACACTACTCCTACCCTACTCCTACACTACTCCTACACTACTCCTACCCAACTCCTACCCTACTCCCACACTACTTCTACCCTACTCCTACACTACTCCTACCCTACTCCTAGCCTACTCCTACACTACTCCTACCCTACTCCTACACTACTCCTACCCTACTCCTGCACTACTCCTACCCTACTCCTACACTACTCCTACCCTACTTCTACCCTACCCCTACCCTACACTACTCCTACACTACTCCTACCCTACTCCTACACTACTCCTACCCTACTCCTACACTACTCCTACACTACTCGTACCCTACTTCTACCCTACTCCTACTATAAAAAAAAAAAGTATCCTATGTCCGTCTCCTGGCTCTAAGCTACCTCCCTACAAATTTTCAGCCAAATCGGTTCAGCCGTTCTTGAGTTATAAGTGGTGTAACTAACAGACTTTCTTTTATATATATAGATTGAGGTGACAACCACCAAAAACTTTGTAAAATGGATACTTTGTAAATGGAGTAGAAAGGTCTGATGAATTCTATCATATGAAACATCGACAGTATTTAAAGCAAAGAAGAGATAATACTTATCCGGATACAGTGGAGGCATGCCATAGGCAAATCTGTCCAATATGTGGCGTGCCGTGCGTGCGTTGCGGCCGGTGCGGACCAGTAGACGTTCACCTTTAATCGTTAAAACAATCGACGTACGTGATTCGCCTCAGTGTGGCCAGAGCCTAATCAGGGTACAAAAGTCTTCCCATCAGCCCTTCTAAAATTTAAGTGTCTGTAAAGTCAAAATCAATGTCACAGTTTTTTTTTTGTCTGTCTGTTTGTTCCAGCTAATCTCCGAAACAGCTGGACCGACTTACGCGGTTTCACCTGCATAAGTGTTGATCCCGTGAGAATATCGGGATAAAAACTATCCTCTGTCCTTTCCCGGGACTCAAACTATCTCTATACCAAATTTCATCTAAATCGGTTCAGCGGTTTAAGCGTGAAGAGGTAACAGACAGACAGACACACTTTTGCATTTATAATATTAATAAGTAAGTATGGATGTTATAAGGAGTAACTTAGGCTACTTTTACCTTAGAAAAATAATGAGGGTTCCGCGCAGAAAATTAAAACCGATGAAATTCAATTTGTCTTTCGAAATGCACGCGAACAAAGTCGCGGACACAGCTAGTTATGGCATAAGTCATTTAGTGCAGCACTATCTGACTTCAAATACTTACTAATGTAAATGCAACTAAACTAATACCTAGTACTAAGAGCTCGATTCCTATTGCCCCCAGTGCGGCTCTAACTTGAACATTCAAAATTGGGGCACTCCGATGCATAGTGTGAATAGCTTATTGAGCTCATCGAGCTTAGCTGTAACACTACAGCTACAAAAAAAAATCTTCTATTTAAACTTCTATTATTTAAACTTATATTTTAATTATATTTTTACCGACTTCAAAAAAAGGAGGTTATGAATTCGACACCTATGTATGTAATATTATTGGAATTGCATTTATATTCACATATGACAATCTATTAGGGCTTACAACAATATTTACAACAAAACTATTAAGTACCTACTTATTACAAACAAATATTCCAGTTTTTACTTAAAACTAAAAATTACGAAATAAAAAAGTAAGTTTTAAAAAATTAAACCGACTTCAAAAAGAAATTAACTCAAAATTATGAAATAACGCCGAAAAAACACGTTTGTTCTATTATAGCCCCATACAACAAACGTGTTTTTTCCGTGTTTTTGCCTTGTGGTACGGAACTCTTCGTGTGCGAGTCCGACTCGCACTTGGCCAGTTTTTATTGTTTGTATTTGCTGTGTGTGTCCCAATTACAATATTTTTTTTTTCTTTTCTTTCTATAAAAAATCCGTTAGGAAACACCTAGTGAAATAGGTATAAATCAAATATACATTTCTTGGCCAGATAAACGCTGGATATTGTATAACTAGGCAGGACCAGAAGGATCCTTTTTTATTTTATCAAGTATCTGGTACTTGTTGACAGGCTGTCCTCATACCTACTGTAGTTTGAAAATATTGTAAAAGCCAATTATTTTTAAAAAGAGTAACAGTGGAGTTTTTTGCCGGTTCTTCTCCATAGGAAACGACCAATTGGAACCGTGCACCTAGCTTCTGACGTTTCATAAGTGCCCATGTAGGTTTATGTGAAATAAAATATTTTGAGTTTGAAGGCCGATTCTTGTAATTAAAACCGTTCAAAATCTAGTCGCAATCTCATCTCAGTGACAATCAATAGGGAAATTAGAGTTATTTTCGATAGATTGAGACTGAGATCAGACTGGAAACGTTCTTAAAATTACGAGAATTCCTTCAGTTATTTAGGTATAAATAAATTATAATTTGAATTCAAACATTCATCAGTCCATTTGAATACACGAGAATAGTCTAAGGTGGTATATAATTGTTTCTATTAAGTTAATACATCGTAAAAGGTACGTTATTAGTTTATGGTCTACGGGGATTGAGACCCATATCCATTTGTCTATCCGCCGGTAATAGGGTCACTTCTTCTTTCATATATCTCATGGGTCACTCCCATATCATTTGCACGGTCAGATAAACAGCTGATAAATATGGTTTTATTTCTGTTGCAGATCGGAGGATCGTAAATAATGATTGTTTACATTTTTCAATTGTATTAATTGATGCTCCTAGGTAAGTAGGTACGTGTGTAATTAATACAATGAGAGGCAATTTTCTGCTGCTTGACTATTCATTCATTTTGTAAAATTTCCTTCATTACTTACCTACAGTTTTTTTTTTGCGCAGAACCCTAACTCTTTTGTCTAAAATAAAGGTATAAGATACTCCATATAACATCAGCTATCAGCCTGTGAAAGTACGTCAAAATCGGTCTAGCCGTTTCGGAGATTAGCAAAGCAAACAGACAGAAAGACAAACATAATAAAAAATAATTTGTAAATCAAACATATTCTTAATGTAGTGTGTAGGTATTTATTCCGATTGGTTTACAGAATATTTAGGTTCCCAAATATATTATTTTGAATGGACACTGATATAAAGACGAGTTAACACTGATTTAACCTTTTGACCGCCACAGTCATGTATAGATGACAAACCAAAATGTGCCCAGCACGCCACGGTTCGACTACATGACAGACTGTGACGCCGAGGGCACGTTTTTGAATTTTTGACGTGTGGCGGTCAAAAGAAGAAGAGTTATTTACAAATTATTTTGGTATTACGTTTGTATGAACTACCTACGCATTAACATGCATAGTTCGCCGGCCCCTTAACTCAAAATTATGTTATGAATGTACCAGGAAAACATGTAATGTTTTTAGTCTGTCGTGTTTCCGCCGACTGTGGATTCAAACGTCCGTCCACTGAAACGGGGACATTTTATTTGCAGTGCAGTGGTCGTCGTTTGACCGTGGCACAACCAAATATCGAATAATTTCAGGCATGAGCGCTCGTAATGTAGAGCTACCTGTGTATGTGTGATGGTGTCCTGGTACTGGCGCGTTGTCTATCAATCGGGTTAGGTATTTTACGAAATGGACCAGCGTAGTTCGTTATATGGGTACCCAGTTGGTGCCTGATATTGATCTTTTTAGTTAGTAAGCAGGTTTTATGATTTGATTGTGAGCAGAAGTTATGTCGGGCAATACGATAAATAGATATGAAAATTTGTTTATGGTTTTTAAATAAAAAAGAGTAGGTACTATTAATATCAGGTACCTAAGGCGAATATAAATTACAAAATGGTTTACGAAAATAAACAAAAGTAGTATTTAAGAAATTATTACAAAATTATATTAATTGTAAATACAAAATAATATTATTATGTGAATTTTGATCATAGTCTTAACTATTCTTATCTTGAGTATTCTATTCTATTCCATAATCTTCAATTAAGTCAAGTTAATTGTAAGTATTTGTTTTCAATTTGAGAAAATATTACAAAACAGAAGTACCTACTAAGGACCGGCGTTTCATAATTTCTCAAAGATGTTGATTTTGTTGTTGATTTATATAATGGATTTTTTAGATAAAAAAAAAATTGCTGAATGGGCTTGCTCTTGACCTCCATTACGCCATGATCACGCCTGATGGAAACCGATGGATGAAGAAGATGCCTGTTCACTTTTACTAATTTTTTATTCGTTAAAAGGTTTTAAATCTCGTGAAGACTTCTATTGAAACTGACAGATTTAATTCGAAAAATATTCATCAAATCAGACATTCCTTGTAAGATAACAAGTTTCCTGAAGTTGACTATGAATTATCAAATTGTAGAAGTTTCAAGTTCAGCGGGAATAACTTGATGTTATCTCGAACAGTAAAACAAATGGACGAAGTTGGCCTCTTGATAATAATGCTGATTACAGTTTTACACGGGCGCGCGAGACTTTAGCAATTTTTAGGTAAGAATTTTCCACGGAATTTTCTCGATCAAATACCTATACCTACCTACTCAATTGTATTACTCTGAACTTCAGTAGTTACCTGTGTTTTTTTACATATACATAACATCACGCCTGTTTTTCCAGAAGGGTTAGGCAGAGGTGTTTCTATAGTACACCCACACTTTGCTCGACTTTTTTGAGGATTGAACCCAGGACCTTAGGCTCAACAGCAGCAATCTGTGTGGTTCTTTCCTCGAAATACCATCTCAGACATCGATCTACAACATGGTCTTCACACGATCAGATTAGAGATTATGTCTGGACTTTAAAAGAGACTGTGACCTCTGAGTTTGTTTCGGCCTTTCTTCTCGGCGTAGTTAGATAGGAAATTGGCGTTTCCTATTCCTCATCTAGTTTTTAAAATATTATTGATGTGTAAAACTGTTTGTGCAAACCTACTTACTTATATAAAATAATCATTTAGCGCTTGCCACAACTAGGCCCACGAAGCAGAGTATTTTTTTTTTTTAATAACAGCCGCACGGCTCGGTCGATTTGCCGCGGTTGGTCCGTGGATGGGTGACCATCTTTACATATCAAGACGCCTCCGTGCCTCTGAAAACACGTTAAGTCGTTAGTCCCGGGTGTCATTCGTGGATTTTTGGCAGTCCTTACGGGTCGTCAGAAGCCCGAAAGTCTGACAACCAGTCTTACCTAGGCCAGGGCATTGTATTACCCAGTAGGTAATTGGGTTGTGGAGGTCAAATAAGCAGTCACTTCATGTAAAATACTGGTATGCAGCTGCATCCGGTAAGATTAGAATCCAACCCCAAAATAGTTGGAAAAAGGCTAGGCAGATGCAGATGAATGTGAAACAAATTCATGGTCTTGATACACATCTTCACAAAATTAAGCTGTTTATCTATTACCTGCAACTACTATTAAAATGACTTTGTCCTAAAACGGATGTATTGAATGCAGCAATGATCTATACGATTAAATAACAAAGAATATGTTACCCCATTTTTACAGACAATACATTTTAATACCCAACACAAATAAAGAAACATATAAATATTTCTTTTCACGTGATACGCCACTCCTGCTTTTCACAGAATTACAGGATTATGTATCTTCCGTGTCAAGATGTCAACAACGTGAAATGGATTATTACGGCACTTCTCGGCGAGGAGCTGAAAATCTGTCACAGTGTCGGCGACGGTACCGTGTCGCTAAGTCTAAGATATATTGATATCTTGTGTTATGTGAAGCTTAGCTGCATAATGTATATTCAATTATGACACATATTCACATCTTTATAACATATATTATAAATCAATCAAATTTCACTAATATTGATGAAACCATCGTGAGAAAAGAAAACATGGATTTATAATTTAATACGAATACATTTTACGCCTTCTTATAATCACACTAATATTATAAAGGCGTTTGTGAGTGTGTGTGTGTGTTTATATGTTTGTTACTCCTTCACCACCAATTTTTTTTTATCCCGATATTCCCACGGCATCAACATTTACACGGGTAAAACCGCGGGGCGCAGATAGTTGAGCAAACATGGTTTTCTGAACGGGACTAACTTTTATCTAGATGTAGACTGCCGCGTGGAATCAGTAGATAACATAGTTATCGGGTAGATAATAATAAATTAGATGTCTATTTGGTATTTGGCAGTTTGGTTTAACAATAAATGATCTCCCATCATCAGCCCTTATATATGAATGCTTAACATAACCCTCTCCAATGGCAGCCACAAAATAATAATAATCATCATCATCATCAGCCTATAGCAGTCCACTGCTGGACATAGGCCTCTCCTATTGCACGCCATTCAACTCGATTTTCGGCAACTGGCATCCAGCTGCTACCAGCCATCCTGCGAAGATCGTCGCTCCACCTAGCCTGAGGGCGTCCCACCTTACGTTTACCGAATTGCGGTCTCTACTCAAGAACACGTCTACCCCAACGGTCATCGGCTCTACGGCTAATATGGCCGGCCCATTGCCACTTCAGCTTGCTTATTCAAACAAAACAATACAAAATAATATATTGCTTTACAAAATAATATTACCACTTAAAAGCTTTGATTTCTTAAGAAAGCAGTTCTATCATATCAAGTAATTTTTCGCAGTATTTGAAATTCAGCACCCTAATCTTGCGTAACACACTATTGAGCACAATCTGAATCATTTTGAAGGATATTGCTGATCCATTGCTTCATAAGATCGAAAAATTTGTCTGATCAACAACGTAAATAACGCAATGAATGTTGTTGAACTGTCAAAATGAAACCCATTGCACTGATAGTAGTGTGTTACCCTGGACATTTATAGAGTCCACTTGACGTTAAATTGATAGACATCCCTACCTTTTTAAACATTATTAATTACTTTTGTGATTAGTTACCTAACAAACTAATTTTCATCTCAAACTTTTATAATTGGAAGCTCAACGTTATTTCTAGAAGAGGGAATCGATAATTACAACACCAACGTGGTCAGGCAAACGTATTCATCGATACTGCCATAAAGTTTGGACGGACACGTTCGGATTAGTTAGTGTGTTGTTACCACTAATATTACGTGCCCCTTGTTTTACTAGTGGTCAGTATTGGCGCAGAATAACAAAATCGTACAGAAGTGAACATGCTTAAAATCGGCTTTAGGTAAGCTGATTATGTATGACTGTCTTTTTGTAAAGGTCAATGTGGCATATCCTTCTGAAATATTGAAACACAGCTGATTACTTCGTCATTCAGCCGACCTTGTCACCGACAGCTACCTTACTTACCCGGGCCAAAAGAATTGACTGCTTAACCCAACCCGGATTAGTAAAAATTCTATGTCTTAGGGCGAATTTCACCAATGAACTAAACGCGATCACCACATCTGAATCGCGTTCAAGAGCTGCCAGTGTCATCATTGTTGTGGAACATTGTCATATGGCAGCTCTTGAACGCAGTTTTCATTGGTGAAATTCGCCCTTAAACGTTCCTTAATCTAACTATAGAAGCGACACCTTCACTTCGAACGCCTTCAAGATTCAAAATTAGATCATTTTGATTCTAGAAGGCGTTCAGAGCGAAGATGTCGCTTCTATAAATTCTTGCTCTATGTTACTGGCGTAAAGTTCGGACCGACTGACCAACCACCTACTCATAAATTCATGTTAATGTGGAGCACAGTTGGATGTAGTTGAAGTAAATTGGTTTAATTTTTGAATTCCTAGTTTGTTGCTGACAGGGCTTACTGATTAATTTATCTGCAGTTTATCTTTTAGTAGTCTAAAAGGGATTTAGATTTTTATAAAATAAGGTCGACGATCTTCGCAGGGTAGCTGGTAGCAGCTGGATCAAGAGAATCAAGTTGAATGGCGTGCAGTTTAAGAGGCCTATGTCCAGCAGTGGACCGTTGTAAGCTGATTATGTAATAAGGGGCCTACCAGGCTCAAAAGATGGAAAAAACGTCAAAATTATTAAAATAATTTCAGTAGGAAAAATAAAGTTTTAAACTATTTATCTAAACTAACTAGCCTGTACTGTCCCACTGCAGGGCAAAGGCCTCCCTCTCCCTTTTCCACACAATTCTGTCTTTTGCGAGTGCCGGCCAGACTATCTATCTAATGTAACTAGCCTGTATTGTCCCACTGCGACTGCAGGGCAAAGGCCTCCCTCTCCCATTTCCACACAATTCTGTCTTTTGCGAGTGCCGGCCAGACTATCTATCTAATGTAACTAGCCTGTGTTGTCCCACTGCGACTGCAGGGCAAAGGCCTCCCTCTCCCATTTCCACACAATTCTGTCTTTTGCGAGTCCAGTCCCTACGGTAGGAGTCAAGCTCGTCCCGCTATCTTCGTCTTGGCCTGCCGCGATGGCGTCGTGCGTTTAGTAGGACCCAATCGGTGGTTCTCTTAGCCCAATTGTAGACTATCGATTCCGACTAAGGAATTTCAGAGCTTCACAAATTCTTCGTAAGATTTCAAATACAAATCTTGAAGAAATGAGGGGTGAACGGCTCGTCGACCAATCTATCGTCTTCGACAGCGAAACGCTTTGTATCCTTCCTTTATCAAAATCCAAAGATTTATTGTCTTGAGTTTGCGTAACGAATCGAGATCGCCGACTGTTGGAGTTAGACCTAGGTGGGTAAATAATTATGTGGACACTAGGTTTGTACCGTGGCTTCGTCTGCGTGGATGACGGAAACGAACACACGGGAACAAGACTAGGATAAAAGTATCATATTGTCAGGTGATGGTCTACCTATTTTCCAAATTGTGTTGATACTCAAATAGGGAGTCGAAACTATCTCTCCTGAATACAGATTACTTAGTGATCTAGCTATTAGGAGAGCAGCGATTCGCCCAACAATTCGTTGTACAGACGCCAGCACATCAAGCTACTACCATCTGTCAAATTTCTTTAATAGATTTTCACCTTTATCGCTCGAGGATAAGGTTCAAAAAGTTGATTGGGAAATTTTTACAGTTTCTGGTAGCTTTATGTGCTTGGCGTCTGTACCTACACCATGTAATTAATCATGCATACTTTGTAAGTCCCTCATGTACTACAAAACCTTTATGTATCTAAATAAAATTATTTTATTCTATACTAGCTGACCCGGTGAACTCCGTACCGCTTCATAATAATTTTTTCGTTAATTTTTCCCAAGTTTTAATAGATATTCTGCTATTCGGGGTGAAGACAAATCCACTAAATCAAAGATTATAAAACTCGGTCCAGCCGATCTTGAGTTATAAATGGTGTAACTAACCTGACTTTGTTTTATATAAATTGATATAGATTTAAAGCTACAGATTAATTACATCGAAATCCGTTGCGAAGATAACAGATACGCAGAGTTATTTTCATTTCAGTACCTATGGATAATGGCTAAGGGTAACCGCCGCTACCTTTATGGCCTACTAGCTGCGTCCCGCGGTTTCTGCGTAAATGTTGATCCCGTGGGAATATCGGGATAAAAAGCCTATATGTTAATCCAGGGTGACAGCTACCTCCATACAAAATTATATCAAAATTGGTCCAACCGTTTGAGCGTGAAGAAGTAACAAACATATAAACACACATACACTCGCAAACTTTCGCCTTTATAATATTAGTGTGATAATAGCTCTACTGACGTCATGATCTATGGTGTGTACCCTTTCTACATTCTAGGTACTATAATTAATTCATTCATAATGTATGATCGCATCCATCCATTCGTAATTAACATCCAATTACCCTTGGCTCCAACTGCAGCACGTGATACATGATAGGACAGGTGAATAGGTCACATAGATACGACCTATTAGCGGAAGAGCTTTTAAATTCATACCCAGATATATATTGCATTGACAGGTAGAAGCGGTCCGGGATATTCTACGGCGTAGCTTTTAATATTTGTTCAATAGTTATTTCTAGGGTTGCAAACTGTTTTTATCTGTGATTTTTAGGTGAATTGATGGACTGTGTGAATGATGATATGGTTAGAAAGGAGGTGACTACCGAGATGACGACTAGGTACTAGAGAAGTCATCATCTGCCTAGCCTTTTCCCAACTATATTGGGGTCGGCTTCCAGTCTAACCGGATGCAGCTGAATACCAGTATTTTACATGGAGCGACTGCCTAACTGACCTCCACAACCCAGTTAGTGGGTAATACGATACCCCTTGGTAAGACTGGTTGTCAGACTTTCGGGCTTCTGACTACCCGTAACGACTGTCAAAGATCCACGAATGCTACTAGAGAAGTATGGAAGAAAATACATGTTGCGGTGATCCTAAATAAATTAGTATAAGGGCAGGCGAATGTTGATGATGATATAGGAGAACGTGGTTTGCCGTTTCTTCGTCTTCTCCTCTTTATGATAAGAGCTGATGCCGTAGTGGAACTATTTGCGAGACAAAATGGTTGTAGCGCTGATTGACGCTGATTGACCAAAGTGAACCTAATCTATATTTAAGTAACTAAGTACGGATGCCAGTACATCAATCTACCCGAAACTGTCAAATTTTCCCAATCAACTTTGGACCTTATGATTTAGCGATAAAGTTGAAAATCAATTAAAGAAATTTGACAGATTGCTGTAGCTTGATGTGCTGGCGGCTGTACCTATTGTCGAGGTTGAAGGTAGCTAAGAGTTTTGCAGCATCCTTCCATCTCCTGAACAGCATACAGTTTTTCTGCTAGTCTTGATGATTTTTCTGCTAGTCTTGATGATTTTTCTGCTAGTCTTGATGATTTTTCTGCTAGTCTTGATGATTTTTCTGCTAGTCTTGATGATTTTTCTGCTAGTCTTGATGATTTTTCTGCTAGTCTTGATGATTTTTCTGCTAGTCTTGGTGATTTTTCTGCTAGTCTTGATGATTTTGGTGTTGTCTTTTATTTATGTCTAGCACCCTAATTGCGTAACACACTATTAGTAGCAATGGGTTTCATTTTGACAGTTCAACATCATTCATTGCGTTATTTGCGTTGTTGAGCAGACATATTTATCAAACATAAGGAGCAATGGATTAGAAATATGCCGTAAAATGATTCAAATTGAGAGTAATAGTAGTGTGTTACGCAATTAGGGTGCTGGTCCATATTTGATAATTTAAGTTACCTATCTATTTTATTTAAGTTATAAATAAAGGTTTATAAATGTATAACCTACGACATTTTCCACAACGTATTAAAAGTTTATATCAAACAGTGCGCTATTCTGAGATTTTTAAGCAGAAAAGTAGTTAAAACTGAACTTAAAGAAATCTATCCTACGGAAACTCAGCTTTACTCCCTAGGGCTGATGTAATTTGCGCAGCGGATATGGAGTGAAATGAGTTATGATTTCTGCATCGTTTAACATCATTCTGTATTTCTTTTATGGCTCTAACAAAAAGGTATTCTTATTCAGTAACCAATTATGAACATCCTATGATTATCTGTGAACATGGGTGTGCATTTAACGAAGCCGAGAGTCACTTGTACTTTTCGTCACTGTAATATTTTTTTTTGTACTGAACCATACCTGGGAATCTTCTGGTTACTGGAGATATTGAAGGCCAAAATTCCAACTTTTACTGACGCTTTTTTACGAAAACGATTTTTAGGGTTTCGTACTCAAAGGGTAAAATCGGGACCCTATTAATAAGACTCCACTGTCGGTCTGTCCGTTTGTCACCAGGCTGTATCTCTTGAACCGTGATAATATAGCTAGTCAGTTGAAATTTTCACAGATGATGTATTTCTGTTGCCGCTATAACAACAAATACTAAAAACAGAATAAAATAAATATTTAGGGGGGCTCCCATACAACAAACGTGTTTTTCTCGGCGTTTTTGCCTTGTGGTACGGAATCCTTCGTGTGCGAGTCCGACTCGCACTTGGCCAATTTTTTATGTTAAAACACAACTTTAAATACCTCCACGACCCCTGTACCGTTGCATGCACCCATACGCACAATGTTTTGCGTGTGTTACAATTACGCACTACCGCAAACAACAAATTTTCACACCAAAAATAAATGTCGTTTCCAGCCATTATTTTTATGCAATGATACTTAGTTTGATGTACAGACTAGCACATCAAGCTACTCGAAACTGTCAAATTTTCCCAATCAACCTTGAAACTTATGTTTAAGCGATAAAGTTGAAAATCGATTAAAGAAATTTGACAGATTGTAGTAACTTGATGTGCTGGCGTCTGTACGTACCTACAGAATGCGTGGTTGACGGCTATATATTTATTATTATTATTCATTCATACACCAGTGACAGTAATTAATTAGGCTATGTGCTGTGTCTCATTACACCGTGTATATTCACATTTCGTTCTATGATTTTTACCGTGAAATCCCGTCCTTGCTTACACGTTTACCAACGTGCGCCATTCGAGCGTTTAGATTTAAGTACGTCAACTTGTACACTTGAATTCTCAGAATTGTGCTTGGCAACCCCTGTGCAGTGCACTCAGTAGATCCAATTTGCTGTAAAGTGCCTGTTGTGCAGCATTTGTGTCGTGCGCTCGAGCCAACGTGCTTCTTATTCAAACTTAGTAAAGATGCGGGCATTGGGAACCTTGTGAATCTACTTTGAGTGTAATACCCCTGGAATTCGCAACGCAGGTAAAACCTTATTTTTTTAAATGGCTGACTATATTATTGGTTTCCCGGGAACAATAGAATGTGGAGTACGCTTTCAGGATAGTTTTGTTGTAACATAAGGTGTAATATTGAAATAATTGCAAACCTACGTACTCATCATTATTTATAATCCATACTAATCCATATTTACTAATATTATAAATTCGAAAATAACTCTGTCTGTCTGTATGTTACGTTTTCATGCTTATATCACTGAACGGAGTTCGATAAAATTTGGCAGAGAGACAGATTGCATCCCGGGGAAGGACATAGGATACTTTTTATCCCGATATTCCCACGGGATCGACACTAATGCGGGTGAAACCGCGGGGCGCTGCTAGTCAGCTTATAATGCCTGCATTATTTATGATTCCATTGCTGGAACACAAGCCTCCTCTCTGTGAGAGGGAGTGGGCCGTAATCCACCACGCGGGTACAGTGCGGCTTGGTAATGTCTCATGTCTTCGATTTTTTGGTTCTACTCGTAGGACATGTCGGTTTTCTTCCGATGTTTTCCTTCATCATTTTGAGAGCAGTGGTGCTGAAATAATGTACACAAAGAAAGGCGCCTGTCTGGGTTCAAAACTACGGCCTGAAGCTCGTAAGTCCCGGTCGTACTACTTGGCCGCCACTACTCCCAAGATAGACTCTTAGTAAAAGTTGTTCATAATAATTCTTTACGAGGTAACTTTAATTTCATGATCAATGATAAATTATTTTATTTTTGTAAGTAGGTTTGTATTACAAACACTTTTACACGTCAGTCATGTTTTTTTAAAACTAAATGACGTCGGCGTTTCCTATCTGACTACTCTGAGAAGAAAGGCCGAAACAAACTCAGAGGTCACAGTCTCTTTTAAAGTCCAGACATAATCTTGGTCAGGTTATATAAAGACCATGTAGATCGATGTCTGAGATGGTCTTTTTCGCGGCGACGAACAGCTATTTTTCTTACTGTAAACTTGCACTGAAGAAACAGCTCTACATTCTGGCTTTCTTGTAGAATGTGCCAATGAGACACTGTGATGGCTGACTTGGCTTCCCGGCCAATGTAGTGAGTGGCCAAATTTTTGTACGTATCTACTTAGTTTAATAATGTGAGGAGAGGACTTTGGCTGTTGTTCAACCGTTAAAAGGCACATACCGTAAGTTGTGTGTCTAATAAATTCAATATTGATATTGGAGAAAAAGTTTCTAGACTTGAAATAAATATTTATATTTATTTATTTATTGGATTTCCTTCTTCTTTCATAAAATAGTGTTACAGCTAAATTAGACCGATTTTATTTTCCATAGAAACATAGATTTCCAGTTACCTTTTTTAAATAAGACATTTCGAAAATTCTCTACTAACTTTTTAGACCTTTGTATCCTGCTTATGCGTATGAAGTTTCTTTAAAATCGGTTCATTTTGTTCAGTTTGTATAAAATGCCGTACTGCGTAAACGCTCTTAAATCACAATAGTAACAATAGCAGCTTATTACTGTCCCACTGCAGGGCAAAGACCCCTTCATATACAGAGAAGGCATGAGCATTGATCACCACGCTTGTTCAAGACGGGTTGGTGATTTCAGACTCATATTGACGATAAGTGCAGAAGATCACCATGTTTTCCTTCACCATTTTGAGAGCAGTGGTGCTGAAATGTCAGTTATGTTCGAGATAAACTACAGAACTTTGCTCAAGACGTTCGACGTATAACCTCCAATCGTCCATAAGTTTGTCGAACTCTGTAATCCTACCAAGTGATTTTTTTTTTTGTTAGCGAAGTCACCACTGACACGCTTTATCTATTAAATTTATTCACAGTTTAGTTTATCCTCGTCGCCACTGAAGAATTCATGGGTTGGGAGCACTCTGGATACGGGAATAAAGTTTAATAATACACATAGCAACGTACAGGCCTAAGTATAATGACTGGCTAAAATGTTATATACACTCGACTACCTTCAATACTTTATATCCAACAATATCAATTTACCCTAGATAACTTATTACTACTTATTCGTACATTACAAGATAGTACATTTATATACCGGGTGGGAATATCGGGATAAACACTATCCTATGTCCTTTCCCGGGACTCAAACTATCTCTATAAAATCGGTTCAGCGGTTTAAGCGTGAAGAAGTAACAGACAGACAGACACACTTTCGCATATATATATATATATTTTTTTAAATCGTTAATATTAGTATAGTATGGAAGTATGGATTTGAGTTTATATACGTGGGTGTATAATAGAACTCTGTGTACATATGTCTGGGATAAAGGTTACATGATGTTGTGTTAAATCCAACATTACACAACTGAAATTGCCCACTTCTAACATGAATTACGTGTGCCCGAGGTCCGTCACAGTCGGACTGCGGTCTCGTCTCATCAAACAGTCCCACTGACACCAGTTGTCGCGTCTATTTCAGACTACCCTACCTAATTCTAAAAGGTCATACCTGTGAACCGAGCTCTTTTGATATCTAACTTTATTTTAGTGGCTGGAAACCAGGTCACCTTCTAATTTGAGTGCCTCCGACTTACTTTGGTAAGGTGATACCGGTATATTTCTGTTTTCATACTTATTGCATTAGTAAATGGAATTTAATGCTGGATTTTCATTCGCTGGAAAACATTTCTGAATTTAGGGTAATTAGATTTTCCGTTCACGATTCTCGTTTTCATAATTTAGTCTAATGACAACAAAATGGAACGGTTAATTCATTATTTGGGCTTTGGTTTGTTTGGTTTCATAGAACTACAAATCTGTGTTATGTCGCCACTGTTTGGTTCTGTCTCTACCTGAACAAAGTCACCGCATATTGAATTTGGTATTGGTATATTGATATTGAAACTTCACCTATAACCTGAGGTTATAGGTGAGGTATATTGATAGAGGACTAACCAGCAAAGCTATTCACAACCAACCGACAGGATTTCGGATTTGAAAATTACATATTTAAAACGTTCAAAATCTAGTCGCAGTCTCATCTCGGCGACATACAAAATACTGTCAAAAATGTTGGGAAATTAGAGGTATTTTTGACAAATATTGAGACTGAAATAAGACTGTGAAGGTTTTTAAAATTACACGAATTCCCCTCTGATTTGCGTAATCCCCGACAACAAATAGCCGTCGGAAGAATAGCGGGCGTCTATTTGGATAAAAAGAATAAAATTTTCGGGTTTTGTTTTTGCGAACGGCGCTAGGACCTCTTCGATAACATTTATTGATGTTCGATTCGGCATTGAATGGTTTTGAATAACTATGTTGGTAGGTTCCATATAAATTGTCTATTTTATTAAGTACCTGGTACTTGTTGATAGGCCTACACCTCCTGTCTTCCCATACCTAATAACACTGTTTTTAAACTTTATAAAAGTCAATTATTTTGAAAAGAATAACCGTCTTTAGTTTCTTGCTGGCTCTTCTCCATTCTTCTCACCTAGCTTCTGACGTTTCATAAATGCAAATTTATGTGAAATTATAAAGTATTATGATTTTTGATGATTTTTAAAGCAACATATCATAGGTATGTAATGATGAAACTATAACTTATGAGCTCTTGGCATTGACAATGATAAAACTTCTTTGACCGCCTCAAGTTTAAGCATGCCTACTTAACCGTCTTTATTCTCAAGACGACCATGTAAAAATATAGGTATCTACCTAAAATAAAATGTTCGTAGCACGATCAGCACCACCACTAAGAATATCTTAGGAGCTCCCAAGGGACCTATAAGGTGAAATTTATTGTAACCTCGACTTGGTAATTGAAAGGTCGCGGACACGGGTTAAGCGCAGGCCACACCGTGAAATATGCTAACTTAGCTTAGCTCACGAAGCTACACACGTGTGTTCACACCAGAGAGATAAGCTAAGCGAGCATACTAAACCAACGTTATTCAGCTAAGGTCTAAGAACTTTGTCACACTTCTGCCTCCCTTCACCCCAAGTGCCTTAAGCTGCCTCATACACATCCTTAGTTTTTACTCTGAACCTATGTAAGCTACAGAGGCGTAGCTACCGTTGCATCAGCCGTATCAATGATACCCCCTAAGCTACCATGAGTGTAAATGGAAAAATTACCAGTTCGGTCCAGAATGATCCAATTTTCAAAGCTCGCATTGTTTTGAATAGCCCACATAGCGTAAACGTTAAGCAATTGTAGCTTAGTTAAGTTACAATTTAGCTCACGGTGTACCCTGCGCTTAGGGTAGCGACTACGTAACCTGACCTACCTATTATAGCAGATTGTGTACGTCTGTGTCACCCAATGTAGCCCATGTTTTATGGCACAACGTTAAATATTGATACGCCGCGCCGGTGTACACCTGTCTTGATAGCGTAGCTTGCGGTGTCTTTGTGCTGGGGGTTTCCTTTACGTAAACAGAGGGGAATGTGGCTATGCAAATGTGATTGTGACTGGATTGTGTTTGTAATGTAAGGAAATAAATTCAAATGAGGGACATTTTAATTAATTTTTCTATTTATTTTAGAGTATCAATGGGCAACTATTTTTAGCACAGCAAGTAATTTAAGTAATAGTATAAATGGAATGATTGTTATACAAGATGCGAGGGGTATCTACGCGATCAAAATGTATGTATGGAACAGCTATTTTTTTTAAATAACCGGCAAAAAATTTCAACACATGGGGTTTCAGAATCATGTACAGTCAACAGCAAAAGTAGATGATCAAAATCAGAAATACAATACTAATTAACGGAGTTCGCGTCAGAACTGTGTGGCGTCGTAGTACTACTACTTAGAATACTTGCTACGTAGAATACTTTTGAATCACTTCGACGCCACACAGTTCTGACGCGAACTCCGTTAATTAGTATTGAATTTCTGACTTTGATCATCTACTTTTGCTGTTGACTGTACTGTATTCATGGTAGGAGGTTGTGCGTCGATGCCTGTTTATGGGCTTAAATCGGAATGAAAACCGCTATCTTGATTTTTAATACGATTTACCCAAAAAAAAAAGCTAGCCACTGCGCTTGGCTTGCTTAACATTGGTGAATGTTCACCAACAACGCTATCAGTATTTTTTTTCTGGGTAAAAGGTACGTCCATTTCTATAACCCAGACAACGTATTTGCAAAATTTCATGATGATCGGTTCAGTGGATTAGGCGTGAAAAGGTAACAAACAAACTTACTTTCGCATTTATAATATTACTAGCTTCTGCCCGCGACTTCGTCCGCGTGAAATTTCTTGTACCCCCACCCCGTCGCAACACTTCGTATTCGCTTAGCGTTCATTCTGACTTTTTTTCTTTTTGCTCGGCTCCTAAGGGTCATAGCGTGATATTAAATAGCCTATAGCCTTCCTCAAGAATTGGGCTATCAAATTCAAAAAGATTTTTCAAATCTGACCGGTAGTTCCAGAGATTATCGCGTTCAAACAAACAAACTCTTCAGCTTTATTATTAGTATAGAATAGAAGATGTATTTATTATACTCTTCAAAGATCTATACTTACAATCATCAACAAATATATTTCGAAAAAGATTATTACAGGATTTTATGTTGATATAAAAAACTCTATGGCCCATAACTCCTTAATAGGTACCAACTCTTAACAGCTTCGCTGCCAACTGGAATTTGGTGACGTCATGAGAAAATCCAATGCATTTTTTTTGTAAAATATGCTAACGTCCCGTTTCAATATTTTTATTTTGGAAATATTTAAATATTTTTAGGAGTTTTTGGTAAGAAAAAACTAAATAAAAAAAATCCGCGATTTTGCGGACCTGGCACTCAGATTGACAGTTTCAACCCCAGTGCCAAGTCCGCAATTTTGCGGAGTAGTTTATTTTATGTATTGTGGTTCATTTAAAATTATTATATTGTTTATTATATTAAATTATTATATTGCCCAAAAATAGGTATTGAAAATAATCGGTTCGTTTTCCAATAATCTTGTAGTCGGGGAAGTTGAATGAATCCCATGTGGAATAATAAGCCCAAGAATATTCTCAGTGCAGAATATTCTCAGTTCTCATTCTGCAGTGCTTTCTGGTGGTTGCGACTCTTCGGATGGGCTTGGAGGCTGCGACAGCGGTACCAAATCCATAGCCGCATTTTGCTGAATATGCCGCCGATCAGCAGCCTCTTCTTCGTCATCTGATGAGACATCCAAGCCCTCAAAATGGTACTCATCATCACTACCATCATCTCCAAAGAGCTGATCTTCAATATCACTGTCCGTAATGATATAACTTATCGGCAATTTGCTTCGTTTTGGCCTGGACGGCCCGGCTTCGTCATCCATATTTGAACCTAATTTACTTGAAAATAAAAGTCAATTTAAAAAAACCGCAACTTGTAACGGTATTTTGTATTATTCAAGCGCAGAGCCAGCCTACAAATGTGTTGCCAAGCGCAGTGCCGGGCGCGTACTAATTCATAGAAACCGAGCGGCGCTACTCCGCATATTAGCGGGGCCGGCACCCCGCGCTCACCCCGCACCCCGCTAATTTGCGGAGTTGGCAGCGAAGTTGTTAACATCTTACACACGTGATAACTTTTAAACGAAATATCCGATTGAGATGAAACAAAAAGTATTTTACTTCTTCATAAATACTCTTGATAACATAATGCTTAATTTCGATAAAGATTAATATTACGATACATATCTAACGTAGTTTTTTTTTCTTCAGACGATTTAATAATTATTTTGAACACAAAATCGGTTATTGTGATTAAACCATGATAGCTAGATATATGTTCTCGCGGACTTTTTTGTAGTTCTTAATGGGCTCTACAAACCCGTAGTACATCATTTTGTTCTATTGTCAATAGTTTTTGCAGCGCACGCAAAAATAGGTTTTCGATTTTACACCTTGTGTTACAAAATAGCAATTTTATTACGGATCCCTAATTTTGGGAAAAAAATATATAGCCTATAGCCTTCCTCGATAAATGGACTACCCAACACTAAAAGAATCATTAAAATCGGACCAGTAGTTCCAGAGATTAGCGCGTTCAAACAAACAAACAAACTCTGCAGCTTTATAATATTTTATTTTATTTTATTTTACAGTTTTTGGAAAACTTACAGCTAAACACTTTTGTACGATTAAGAATAACAGAAATAAGGCCAATTACAAGTTTTCACAGATAGAAGAGCATTTACAACAACAAAAAAATATTTGAGAAGGTAGACAGTTTTTTCGTAGAAACGTATGTAAGGTAAAAATGTAAAAATGTGTTTCAAACAGAGTAAATTGTTACTAGATAACAATCTACTCTGTCCGAAACACACTTTTGCGATCTCCTTCCCGATCACGCAAGCCAATAGATTCTATCAGATTACCCGACCAAAAAAGAAATCACAAAGAGTCCTTTTTAATTTTAAAATGCTGGTATTAAAAACATCGATGTCAACGTCCCGGCAGACCGCATTATACGTATGACTCGCTCTAATTAAGTACGAATTTCGTCGGTAATTCGTTCCTACCCTTGGAGTATGCAACAGATAAGGATTGCGCAGAAAAGCAGAAGGAGCCCGCAGACCGATTTTGTTCAGCAATTCGGGAAGCTCGGTTGAACCGTTAGCGATTCTAAACAAAAACGCCAAGTCTGCAATTCTTCTACGCTCAGAAAGAGGAAGTAGATGGAATCTTTTACAGCGTAGGAGATAAGTGGGAGAATAAGTTTTAGACCGGAATTGAATATACCTCAAAAATTTTCTTTGTATACCTTCCAATCGATTGATGTAAATGTTGTAATTGGGATTCCAAACTTGAGAGGCATACTCGAGATGACTGCGAACAAAAGTACAGTAAAGAATTTTAATGGTTTTGATGCTCCTGAACCCAGACGAGACCCTCAATATAAACCCTAGAGATTTTGATGCTTTATTAATGACGTTATCAATGTGTTGATCAAATAATAATTTTGAATCAAATACAACGCCCAAGTCTTTGACTGTATTAACCCTAGCTAAGGATCTGTCTAAAAGTTTATAGTCAAATGTGATAGGTACGGGCTTCCTAGTGTAGGAGCACACGTAACACTTGGAGACGTTTAAATGGAGTTTATTAGTTTTGCAGTAGTACTGGAACCTATCTAAATCCTCCTGCAATGATAGAGCATCTGATACGGAGGATATCTTTGACATAATTTTCATGTCATCTGCATAAAGAAGTATTTTAGAGTGAAGGAAGCAGGAATCAATATCGTTAACGAATAAATTGAATAAGAGCGGCCCTAATAAAGATCCTTGAGGAACTCCAGATGGGATACGCATTGATCTTGATGAATACCCATTCAGCACAACAGTCTGACACCTGCCCTCCACATATGACTTAAACCAACGGAATAGATTACCCCTAATGCCCATCGAAAGAAGTTTACGCATTAGAACGACGTGATCAATTCTGTCGAAACATTTGGCATAGTCTGTATAAATGACGTCGATTTGGGACCGATTAGACATAGCCTCTGACAGGAAGTCACTGCAGAGAACGAGGTTTGTAGTTGTTGACCGACCACCCAAGAATCCATGCTGGTGTTCGCTGAAGCTAAGCCTGAGAGCAGAGTAAACTTGCCTGTACACAATCCTTTCTAATATTTTAGCAAACACACATAACTTGGATATCGGTCTATAGTTTTCAACGCAGTTTCTCGGTCCCTTTTTGTGAATAGGAGTTATATAAGCAGACTTCCATATAGCAGGCATATCCCCGGTATTAAGAGATCGTCTGAATAATAGTGTAAGAGGAACCGAGAGGCTTGTAGCACAGTTTACTATGAAAACCGGTGGGAGCTTGTCTGGACCAGCAGATTTATTTAAGTCCAAATGCTTTAGAAGTTTCAACACCTCGTCTTCACAAACCTCGATAGCAGCAATATCATATGGACTGTGGTCAATCCGCTCACTGGAACAATGATATTGTGCATTATTCTCAGAGCTGGTGGATTCACGAAAGTTTGACAGAAAATACTCACCAAAGAAATTGCAAATTTCTTCACCATTGCTAGAGGACAGGTTTCCAAACTGCAAAACAGAAGGGTAGGAGTTGTTTTGCTTTTTTGATTTTATGTAGCTCCAGAAGGCTCGAGGGTTGTTGCGAATAGCGGATTCTACGTTTGCCATGTAATCATCAAACATGCACTTCTCTAGTTCCTTTGCACGTTGCCGTAATATTACAAAAGACTGGTAGTCAGAATCGTTCCCATATTTTTTAAATTTAGCATGGAATTTTGATTTTTCTTTAATGATTTTCACTAACGGACTCTTATACCAGAGGGGGTATTTAGACTGAGAAGCAACTGTTTTTGATGGGATATAAGTTTTGTGTAGTTTATATAAGACATCATAAAAGAATGCTACGGCATCGTCTAGTGACCTGTGGCCCAACTCGTATTGCCAGTCCACGATGTTGAGTTCATCTTTAATTGATGTATAGTCAGCAGACCGGTACAAGTATTTATCATAGGGACGAGATGGCAGACTATGAAGCTGAACAAAGTCCGCCGTAATACACATTGCATTGTGATGCGGATCTTCAGGAACTAGGGGATCAGTGCTGCAGGAGACAGAAACTTCATTATTGGAAAATACCAAGTCCAGAATTCTATTGTTTTTGTTAGGGTGACAGTTGTACTGCAACAAGTTACATGCGTTAATGTTGTCAAAAAAAATGGTTTGGACATGACCGCTCAGGTTTGAAGGGTAGAGAGAATAACCATCATTTGCAGGGGTCCACGTTATGTTGGGTTGGTTAAAGTCACCCAGCACAATAAACTTGTCGACTGGGTGCTCCATTATAATGTTGGTCAAATTATCAGAGTAGTTACCCAGCTGAGTAGTTAATGAGTTACCTTGGTTTTGAGAGCAAATATAAACAACGCATATATGCATTTTGTATGCTGTCCTAGGTCTTTTTTGTTGCAGGGATAATGTGACCCATAGGTCTTCCGCCGATGAGTGCCACTCTCCGCGAGCATGAGCCACAATCTCCCGCCTAACGGCAATTAAAACCCCACCTCCCATAGTCTGACCTGTACTTGTGTAATCCCGGTCCCGTCTCCATACCATATACCTGTCATCAAATAATTCGGAATCGGATATACCATCGGATAGCCAAGTCTCAGTCAAGCAAATAACATCAAAACCATTAATACATATATTTCTGTAGAAAACACCTGTTTTAGTTCGCAGTCCCCGCACGTTCTGATAAAAAATGCTAATAGGCGCCATGATACGTCATAAAAATCACTAGTGTTAGTATAGAAAAAAGAATACAAAGCACATTCAATCCGATAAAATAAATATTATTTAAATATTGAGAGATGAATACAGATAAGTGAAATAAAGCTTTATCTCCATACGGATAAGGTCCGAAGAGCGAAGTACATAGTTGAACGTTAAGAAATGAAAAATAATTATTGTAAGGTAGACTGTTAAATCTCAATAAGCAAAATACATCTTTAAGGTAACGAGTGGAGGATTTAGAGTCATAATAGCAATCATGTACGAAGTAGTTCAAAACCAGCGATAAGCAAACAAAAGGACGGCGAGAAAGGAATGTGCAGAAAAAACAAATACCTGTGGTTCTCAAACTTAAAGAGGCGAAGTGAGCGATATACCATTTACCGGAACGTTGGATCGACATTTTCAACATAACAACTATTAGAGTAAGAACTTTTTTAAGTCGTGTTCCGTCTTGATGTGGAGTTTTGGGGATGTAAAGTTTTTTCGAATAAATATCTTGCATCCAGTGACCCAAACATGCTCAAATCCACGTTCTTTGGCACGAGCTTTGGTCTGGTTCAGGAGAATTTTATTATCCAGCGTAAGATGATCGTTAATGTAAATCCTGTTTGTGCCTTGCAGACCCAAATGAGCTGCATTTAGGGTTTTGTGCTTCTTCGCCGCAGAGACAAAATCAGATTTGCTGTAGCTATTATGCACCGAACAAATTATATTTTTATTGAGTGGATCACTGCGCATCGGAACTCGGGCTATGTAGTTAATCTGCTCCTTGGGTATATGACATCCAATAACATCCCCGATTTTAGTCATTATTGAGAATAAGTTTTCATCGCTAGATAGTGGCACACCTTTGACTTCGATGTTGTTCATCCTGGACCTCTGTTCGCTCTCACTTTGATGAAGCTCTAATTTAGCTATGCGGTCTTGCAACTTTGAGATGTCATCTTTGGTCTTCTTCATTGACTCAATGTCATTCTCCAGAGTTGATACTTTGCAGGTCAGTTCATCCATTTTGTCACTTACAAACTGAAGCGACGACTTCACCTCAGAGAATTCGGCCTTTAAAGTTTTGAGTTCCACAAGTTCGTTCTGCACAGCTTTAACGCTCTCGACCAGCGCTGGCAAGGCTTCCATTTGTGTAGATAGCCGCTTGAGCTCAGTTATGATGGTTTCCGTGTCTGCTGTTGAACTCTTGTCGGAATCAGCTCGGGGACTGGCTAGTATCGATATTTTGCAACTGCTACATTTCCATGTAGTTTTGCGATCTCCAAGTCTTCTCCATCCTGCTTCCGTGATGCCTGAGCAGGGGAAGTCGAACTGCCCTGCGCACACAGAACATGTGACGCCGTCTCTCGCTTCCACATCACACCGTTTACAGGTAAACATCTTGGAAAGTTTGAGAAACAGTTGGGTGGTCGTACGTTGAGTGAGTCACCGTGATTTGTCGCCGAGTAGTAGGAACCAAGTATAAGCGCGCGCGTTCGGTTAGCTGTCTACCGACTAACTGACTATATTAGTATAGATAGTTAGGATTTGAATGAAATTGGAATAAAAATTGCTAAAATTGATTTGTAAGTTACTCATTACAAAAATACTGATAAAATATTTCTAAAAGTAATCGTAACATCGATAGCACCAAAACTTAAAATCTACGCTTAAAATTCATAGTACCGCATCAGTAAACCATAGATAATTTCAAGCGGCCATTGTTGTTTACATCTTTGGCAAATTTTGAAACACCTGAATAAGTTTTTTTTAATCAGCGTATGAGGAAATTCTGTCGTGCATCAAACAGCAAAATATTGTTTTTTTGTCGGAAAACTCGAAAGACTGCATGTATGCACAGCAGGTGTGGTCTACTAGGTAATTTGCTTTTTCTAAACTCTGAAGAAAAGTTTTCGTTTAAGTATGATATTCTCGTGTGACTGGTTCAACTCGGCTATGTAATGCAAACGTTCCAAGTTAAAGTCTGCGTCGCTTCCGCGTATCTGAACATCTTAGGGACTGACCATTATTTACGAGCGGCCATCTGCTTTCCTCTGGTCATGTTTGTTACATTCCTAGTCTCCTGGTACTGAATGAAATGCACGTATTTTAATAAAACAAATTAATACTTCCAAATAGTCTCGAAGGTTCTCATTTATTTAATTCTCGAAGGATTTATTCAATAGTCAATGAATAAAATAAATTTATCTTGATTTCCGTTATCGAGTAGGTACCGGTCATTTATCTGCTTTCAACTACCTTTTCATATTTATTTAATTGAATCCTATGCGCTCCTGGTTTCCTGGTATTCAGTGAGCTGCACTCTTGCAGGCAATTAATGCATGCAATATAAACTAATTAATTACCAAACTCGGCTGATTGTAATTAGGCCAATTATGGGCTGTCTTAGATAGCTGCGAATGCGAGTTCTCAGTACACCGTTGATTTGTATTATGATAGGGATCAACCATGTAATAAATAGGTAAACCATGATTTATTTTTTAAATAAACCTGGCTCTAGCAAGCACCATACTTACGTAATACACTTTCAATAACAATCTGAATCATTAGGATGGATATTGCTAATCCATTGCTTCATTTGTTTGAAAAATTTGTCCGGTCAACATCGTAAATAACGCAATGAATGTTGTAGAACTGTCAAAATGAAAGGCATTGCTACTGTTAGTGTGTTAAGCAATTATCTCGCAGGATTGAACTGCTGCGACTTGGCGCTTCATGTAGTTGATGTAGTGTGAAGTATCGCGTAATGCGCCATGAAAAGTGGACTAAGTTTTACTCCGACTGATTCATTAAAACCTAATATTTTAACAGAATGAAAATACAGAGTATACTATTAATATTCCGTCAAAAGCAATGTTAAGATATTTGAAAAACATCTCCATCATAATGCCATTCAATAACAGTTCTAATAGAAATGCTCTTAAGTTATGAGTTAATCCATTAGTTGGAGCAACATCCGATATATCTTAGAACTGTGAAGATGTATCTGTGTAGCATAGTGTAGACACAGCCTCTCTCTCTGATCTCTTCTAACTATTTAGAAATTTCAATTATATAATGTATCATTGTACGTGCAGATATTAATTAGATAAGAATTCTGGGAATGGTATGGATTGAATTGAAGAAGCATTCGTATTTTAACTGTAATAGCTGTGGTTGTTAAGTAAAAGATTCCCGAAAATAGCTTCAAGATTAAATCAGCAATTCAGAAGCTACGAACTCATTGACTGGAAGATCTTCGGATATTTTCGTGGTAAGCCTTACTTAACCTCAGGTGGGATACTCAACTTCAAAAACCAAAACATCCACAATCAAATTAACAACATTTTAATTTTTAAACACAAACACGTATTACTAGACGAAAAAACGACATCTGCCTAAGGCCACCGCGTACTAATTACGGAAGGAAAAACATATTATATGAAGGAGCAGAGTTGTATAATAAACTAGCTTCTGCCCGCGACTTCGTCCGCGTGAAATTTCTTGTACCCCCACCCCGTCGCGTCGCAACACTTCGTATTCGCTTACCGTTCACTCTGAGTTTTTTTCTTTTTGCTCGGCTCCTAAGGGTCATAGCGTGATGTTAAATAGCCTATAGCCTTCCTCAAGAATTGGGCTATCAAATGCAAAAAGAATTCAAATCTGACCGGTAGATAATGAGATTATCGCGTTCAAACAAACAAACTCTTCAGCTTTATTATTAGTATAGATAAAAAACTCTATGGCCCAAAACTCCTTAATAGGTACCAACTCTTCACATCTTACACACGTGATAACTTTTAAACGAAATATCCGATTGAGATGAAACAAAAAGTATTTTACTTCTTCGTAAATACTCTTGATAACATAATGCTTAATTTCGATAAAGATTAATATTACGATACATATTTAACGTAGTTTTTTTTTCTTCAGACGATTTAATAATTATTTTGAACACAAAATCGGTTATTGTGATTAAACCATGATAGCTGGATATATGTTCTCGCGGACTTTTTTGTAGGTCTTAATGGGCTCTACAAACCCGTAGTACATTATTTTGTTCTATTGTCAATAGTTTTTGCAGCGCACGCAAAAATAGGTTTTCGATTTTACACCTTGTGTTACAAAATAGCAATTTTATTACGGATCCCTAATTTTGAAGAAGCCTATAGCCTTCCTCGATAAATGGACTACCCAACACTAAAAGAATCATTCAAATCGGACCAGTAGTTCCAGAGATTAGCGCGTTCAAACAAACAAACTCTGCAGCTTTATAATATTAGTATAGATTGCCAGAGATCCAGTCCTTTACTCTATACAAAAAACCCAGCACCACATCTTGAAAGATTTCTCTCGATTTTGAATCAATGACCTATATAAAAAGTCAGTATTATTTCTTTGTTTTGTTTAAAAATGTTTTGCTTCTACTACATTAAATTATTACTTATTTATATACATAAAAACTCTTAGGCACTAAACTATATTATAATTTTGAAACATTAACAAATTAAAAATATTATCAGCTTGCTACTATTAACAATGTGTAATTGCTATTGACTTGCTATCAAGAAACGATATGTAATGGTACCTACACTAACTTTTTCTTGATACCCACAGTTTTTTAAGAAAAAAAACTGCGCATCTAATAAACTTACTAGTTTATTTACGAGTACCTACCGTTCTTCATAAGTTTGTGTATCGAGTAATAAGTATGATTAACTTGTATTTCTCATGATAAGTGAATTGTATTCTTTTTGAGAATTAAATATCTTAAACCGTAATCGGTGTAAGCGATGCAGGAACTTTTTATTGCAGACTTTTTTGAAAAAGTTCAATACATTAGTTTTGTTTTCTTTTTTTTTGCTGTCAAATTGATGTGTATTTTTATTATCTTGTCTGTCATTGTCGCTAAAAACTATTTTTGTAGCATTGACTTATATATTACTAGCATAATTAATTGTAGTACTTTTCTGTTATTTTTATTTATTAAAGTTATTTTATTTGTTTACATTACAAGTCTGCTATTTTCTTGTACACGAGCCCTTTTCTCCATTACACTCTGTAAGCAGAAGATTGCGAATTTGTTATTAGGTATTATAAAATCAATTTTCGTAGAAACAAGCTTAAGTTTTCTTAAACACCTTTTGAACCAACACGATGAATCAATTTTATTCAATTGCTTGAAGAGAGCTGCGTCATATTTTCTAATTCTAACTTTTCTCAGCTGCTCCCTTGACCCAGTAAGCGGGAAATAACCTAATACCGGCTTGTGCTTAAGTAACCTGAATCATACGAGTGGATTGCTCATGTTATGGTCGGTTAAGTAATATATTATTTCGTACAGGAAGTTTGAGGAAACCCTTTGAACCATATTTTGGACCGAAATCTATGTGAAGAAAATTTGGGGTTCCTTCTTCGCCTATACCTTTATAAAAATACTAATAAAAAAACATTTTGTTCATTTATTAAAACTTGATGCACAAGTAAAACAAAAGATACAAAGGCGGACTTAATGCCTGAGACATGTTTTCTACCAGTCAACCTTATTCAATATTTAATTAACAAGCTTAGTAAAATAAATTGGTCCGCCATCTTTGGGAATCCGCCACATTGGATTTAGAATGATGTCACTTAGCTAATGCATTGTCATCCGAACTAAACGTGTATGCAAATTTTCAGATCAATCGGTTGGGGATAACTGTTATAAAATTCAGTTGCAAGATTTGACCCATACATACTGACTAACAAGGCAAGTTAAATAAAAGCTTGTATGAACTATGCACACTATTGTAATTTGACCTATGTTTACAAATAAAGTATTCTGATTCTGATTCTGAACTTAGCACGCTTTCATAAAAGTAATAAGGTCACTGCGATACGGTACAGACGCGCCGCCAGCAGATCAAGCTACCCGAAACTGTCAAAATTTCCAAATCAACTTTGAACCTTATGCTTTAGCGATAAAGTTGAAAATCTATTAAAGAAATTTGACAGATTGTAGTAGCTTGATGTGCTGGCATCTGTACAACTAAAGGCAGAAATCAAAATGATATTCGGTAAAATCTAGAAGGCAAAAGATAGAACAGTATACTTTTATTATATTTAAAATATTTTTAACAATACTGCAATCATAACTGCAAACTAATACATCCATACTAATATTATAAATGCGAAAGTGTGTCGGTCTGTATGTTACCTCTTCACGCTTAAACCGCTAAACCGATTTGGATGAAATTTGGTATAGCGATAGTTTGAGTCTCGGGAAAGGACATAGAATAGTTTTTATACCGAAATTCCCACGGGATCGACAATTATGCGGGTGAAACCGCGGAGCGCTGCTAGTAATTTATATATAGCATTTTCATTCTTATTTTCTTTCTTATTGCTCCTTCAAACTTTATTTGTTGCTGTTGCGGAGAAAAGCTTAAGTAAAAGATGTATCACATTATGACCTCGCTATACAACGTTTATGACCCACGGGTTAAGTCGAGCTATAATTTCTGTGACGACACTTGAAACTAAGTTTTCATAAATAATTATGTTAGCTTAGAACATTGATATACAATGGCTTAGAAGGTGATAAAATGTTTCCTGTCTCGGAAAGCACATTAAGCCGTTGGTCACGGCTGTCATTCGTAGATCTTTGACATTCGTTACTGTTAGTCAGAAGCCCTAAAGTCTGACAACCAGTCTTACCAAGGGGTATCGTGTTACCCAGTAACTGGGTTGTGGAGGTCAGATAGGCAGTCGCTCCATGTAATATACTAAGTATTCAGCTGTATTCAGTTAGCCCCAGATATTTTATTAGTATATTAGTGGTAGTTTAATTTTGTTTTTTTGTAATCTTAATTTTATTCTTTACCTGTTTACAGGGTCCATATTTTTTTACTTACCTTTGAGCCTTTTGTAACATCTGTTTTACAATATGAATTACAATGATTGCATATGACCCAACATAGTTGGGAAATGGCTAGGTAGTTCGAGAAAGCGGTAAAATTGTCAGCAAAGAAGTGCTTTCCTTCATAGAACTTTTTACTACGTTTATTCTAGATATAAACCTTTTCTTTTAGATATTATCTTTCAGTAATCCTTATTGGGTACTATAAAGGTTGTCCGCTAAAGTCGACCTTATGTAGTGCAGGCTGGCAATAAAATCCCTCTGCAGCAGAAGGCTAAATAAGCATAATCCAGGAATAGCAAAATCCCAGATTAGCTGAAGGACAGATTTGCATAAAGGCAACCATATTATTAAGGCTTCGTTCAGGACATATGCCTCTCAATAAATTCTTTATGATGAATAAGTTAACATCACCTGTTTGCAGTACGTGTAATGAAGATGAGGACACATATCATATCTTGATGAGATGTGTCCGGAATCAAACGCTCAGAACACAAATTGGCGCGCATAACATAAACCTATCAAACCCGTTATCGGATAATATAATTCCTATAATAAATATGGTTAAGTTCGCCTTGAAGAACCGACTCAGAACCTAGCTGTAAAATGCACTAATGTAAATTTATGTTAACCTTTTGTATACCTATAGAGTGTCATATTCGCAGTTAGCGAAAAAGCTCTTTAAATAAAGATTAAAAAAAAAAAAAGTACAGGCAAACAGAAAAAAAAAATTGAATAGTTACAATTCACATTCAACATTCTATTGCAGAAATTTTGTCATTGCTTGATTTTTTTTTTATCCTTAAGTCTAGTAGTTTGAGCAGTGGTGGCCAAGTGGTAGGTAACGGCCGCGACTTACGAGTTTTAAGTCGTAGGTTCGAACCCACACAGGCGCTTTACTTTGTGTAAATTATTTCATCACCACTGCTCTCAAAACGGTGAAGGAAAACATCGTGAGGAAACCGGCTTAACCGGCATGTCCTAGAACCAAAAATTCGAAGACATGTGACATCTGCCAATCCGCACTGGGCCCGCGTGGTGGTAGGTAAGTTATGAACGTTTTTGTGGTTAGCTATTGCCGGTTAATTTGAGATCTATTAAGCTTTTATCTAATTAAAACTGGTGTAATACATTTTTAAGGTTTCGTAACCAAAGGGTAAAAACAGGACCCTATAACTAAGACTCCACTGTCCGTCTGTGTGCCTATCACCGGGCTGTATCTCATGAACCGTGATAGCTAGACAGTTGAAATTTTCACAGTTGAAGTATTTCTGTTCCCGCTATAACAACAAATACCTACTAAAAACAGAATAAAATAAATATTAAAGGGGGGCTCCCATACAACAAACCTGTTTTTTTCGGCGTTTTTGCCTTGTGGTACGGAACCCTTCGTGTGCCAGTTTTTTATTGCTGGTGTATTGTTTATTGTATTCGTGTATGTAGGAATGGTAGGGAAAATAAAATTAAGCATTCTCAAAAAAATCATTGGTTCCTTGCTTACTTAAATAAAAAAGGAGAAACAAAAAAAGCTCGCCAAATAAACAAAACCCACAGAAAAGTCAATACCTACCTGAAACTGCCTCGATAAATATAATCGCATGGCCTATAAAGTTGGCTACCTGACGTCATTAAGTTGTAATGGCTCCTGCACGCGATGGCCGATGGTGGTGTATGTTCGACGTGCATCGAGTGCTAATTACTTACTTTGGTCGAAGTTAAGTGTACGTACTGAGTGAGCAATGGAGGTTGGACCGAACTTAACGTTGATTAACTTAATTAACTTTAGGTAAAATTTCCCATCCTACGGAATGATAGACAGCATTATACACTAGATGCAATCGGCAATGCTGATAGGTCATCATGTCATCACTCATCATTATCTAAGTCCTAATTACAAACGGACCTGGTGAAGGCCGCAGGGATCCGCTGGATGCGAGAAGCACAGAACCGTTCGAAGTAGACCGCTACTTCGAACGGTTCTGTGCTTGGGGGAGGCCTATGTCCAGCAGTGGATGTCTTTCGGCTGAAAAGATGATCATAGCCGAACATAACAAATGGATTGGAGTGATTTAAATTAGTTTCAATATTTGTACGTCATCTTGTATTATACATCACACAGAAATAAAAACAAAGGATAAAATAATAACGCGTCTGGTATGATTTATCACATAAATTCAGTAAGAAATATAGCTGATTGTTGGTACAAGAACAATATCTGTTATTAAATCATATTTTACAATAGTTTTTCTCTGTATTTCCGCTGCCCTGTTTCCATACCGGCCATTAGTCGTGTTAGTTTGCTACAGATTAACAAACGAACGTACACGCAATTTTTTTTAACATTATTTTCTGAATAAACAAAGCACAAGCAAGCAATTTCATATTTGGAATGTGGCGCCATTTAAATCCCTTGTTTTTATCTTCGGAATTCGAAAATGGGTACCTGGAAATTATAGAAGCCGAATTTAAAACCACATTTTTTTTAAACCTTACACCATTTTGTTTACTCTGTTACTATTTTATCATCCATACTAATAATATTATAAATTCTAAAGTAACTCTGTCTGTCTGTCTGTATGTTACCTTTTCATGCCTAAACCATTGAACGGATTTCGATAAAATTTAGCAGAGAGATAGATTGCATCCCGGGGAAGGACATAGGATAGTTTTTATTCCGATATTCCCACGGGATCGACAATTATGCGGATGAAAACGCGAGGCGCTGCTGGTTGACCATATATTAATATTCTGTTTAGAATTCTTTAGCATTTTATGAAACGTTTAAAAATAACAACGGCACAAAACATCAACGTTTTATTAGCTATTAACTTGGAACATTTTCATGATACCTTCGTCCCAAACGAGCATTAGGTCTGTTAAATATTCCGATTGGGTCTCATTGATGGCCGCTATAAAAAATTGTTCCTCATAAAGGGAGATCTTTCACACTCTTTGTAACACTTGACCCACTGTTTTTGTCTTGGCTGCTGCTAGCCTTGTGTAGCCCGAGCTTATGAGATTATGCCCGGGCAACACAAGGCTAGTTATTTAAGCTAGGATATCAAGCAAGTAGTATCCTTGATAACTATCCTGGATTGGCACATGCTAGAGCTGTTTACACGATGCTAGTAAATTATAAGCATTGCGGTGACCGACTCCGTGAGGTAAATTGAACCCATAAGGTACTAGCTTCGCCGGCCACACGAGGCTAGTAGGTACCTACACAAGCCAGGATAGCAAAATCGTGGTGGGGTTGCTACTAGCTCAAAAATATAACCCCATCCTATCACACGAGCTTACTATGTTTCTCACTAGCTTACTAGCCTAAAATGAGGATAGTTCTGTATCACGAGGCTAGAGTGACTAGCTTGCTAGCTTACTAGCACCATCTTGCTATTCTAGCTTCAAAAAATGTCGTGTAACTAGCACCCTTTCAATCACAATCTGAATCATTTTGGAAGATATTGCACATCCATTGCTTCATATTATGTTCGAAAAAATTTTCTAAAACGTTAAATACCGCAATGAATGTTGTTAAACTGTCAAAATGGAAGTGTCTTGGTATCTACAACGCCACATGCGAACAACGCGTCATACTGACGTCACGCAAAATTCTGCATCTCGCAAGCAGAGTTTACCGCGCAATTAGCATATACTTAATTATGCAACGGCCCGACATGAATCATCGGGCAGTTGCCAGCCAGACACAACACCAGTCTGGTCGGGGGATCCTCCCTTTTCTATAGAGTATGAGTGAACTTTACACCCTGTTCCTCATACCTCTATAAAAGCTATTGCTACTGTTAGTGTGTTACGTAATTACCCCGCTGGGCATTAGGGATTAAAGAAAGATTAAAGTAGAATATTTTATTAAGTTAGACTGCAGTAAAAATACGCTGACGTAGTTGTGAAGATACTCTCTTGTGACCCGTAGGTAATGGGTCACAAGAGAGTATCTCATTATACTGTAGTTCTCACAAATGTATGTGCACAATAAATTAAGTTGAATAAGAGATTGTGAGGTTTTATGTTGCAACTTATTACGGGAACTAGTTAAAATCTTTTTGTTATATTTAGTTGAAGCTTTACGGAATGGTTTATATGAATGTTTTACACATGAATTGTAAGGCAATTACTTTAACCACAATAATTTTGTACATAAACCGTACAAAACTATTGAGGTCAGGTGATAAAGAAAATCCAAGATTGTGGCTGGGTGTCGTTTTCATGGTTTTCGTGGGTGCTGAAGCTGATGATGAGGAAAACAAATTAAAAATTCAAAATGGCGGTTGCGATAATTTAAAAAAAAACGCTTTCTTTCATTTTGAACTTCGTTCCTGCCGGGGGTCCCCCAAACCTAAGTTTTTTGTTTGTTTGTTTGAACGCGCTAATCTCTGGAACTACCAGTCGTATTTGAAAAATTCTTTTTGCATTTAGCCTAATTCTAAAGGGAAACAGGCATTTAAGAAAAAGAAAACAAGTCAAAAAGAACGCTTAGCAAAAAAGAAGTACCTGCCTAATAGCGAGCTGTTAAAAAATGTGGCTGTTATTTTAGTATAGGCAATGTTAGCTAGTAAAAAGTATTTTTTATCACATCTATTCAAAAAGAGCTAGTGTTTTCTTCATAAACAGGGACTAAAATAGCTCTTTAATCCCTAGGGAATAGAAGTGATTTGAATTTGGAATGTGGATATTGTTAGTAAAAGTTCCAATCACCAAAGAGATCAATCACGAACATTGTATAAACAAGTAACAGGCTGTATGATAAAGAAAAATGTGCGCGAGCCAAATTAAAAAAAAAAAGTTTGTGAAAAAATAAACAATGCGCGAAAAGCATTCTGCCTTCGTTCGTAATTCTTTACTTAAATTAGGATTTTACTTAATTTTATACAAAAATTGTATGTCTTCCTCAAGTATTGTATGTAAATAAATAAATAAACGTACTATTCTTATTCTCGCCTTTCACTCATCCTCTCAACATGACCAAACTATCTAAGCATATTCTTTAAAAAGTTTTTCACTAAACCTTCTTTTAAACCGCACCGTGTTGCCATATCACATTATTCCAAAATAGTTTCATTTTCAGTACCTAATTAGAAACCAGCATCGTAGACATAATCGTTATAGTTATTTCCAACGCCACATTGCAGTCGACTTTCTCAAGAAATAGCAAAGTATCATTTAGCAAAGCAAACGTCACGTCCGTCTGATTAATAAGTGTTGCCAGTGTGGATATTTCCCACTAATCCCGCTAAATAAATCAAGGCTTCTTTTGTTGCAGCCCCTCCTAAGTGATGAATCGCGTGTTGTGGTGCCTTCACAATAGGCATTATAGTTTCAAGCTCCCTTTACGCAGGTTATATTTAAATACATGGAAAATAAAGAGTAATAAATTCTATGGCAACGTTACGTCACGAACTATTTTTATTGGAAATTCCCTATGTGAGATTGGCAACATAATATGTTTTTATTATTGGATAAACCTAATCTTGAACGTTCGAATTTCAATTAACGGTCAGTGGGTCGTCTTAGGGGATCGGCGGGTTATCTAACATTTTTCTTCTATATAGTTTCATGTTTTTTTAATATAAGTACATGGAATTTACTGTTATAAGTTTGCGTATTACTAAGAACAATTAATAACGTACTCGTATTACTGTGATATGTCATTCAAACCTGAAATAGTACTTCACGAATAGGTCAAAGGTTATAACATAATGACCCAATGCTATTAACGAACAATTGAGTATTATAATGAAAGCTATTATCAAGGTACACAATTAAATTTCATTCTTCAAACTAGGACATACCTATAAACTATTCAGGAATCACGCGTACCGCCATATCGGCTCAATATTCAGTTGTTGGTAACAATGGTAGATGGGTAGATGTCTAAATGCTTGTGGTTAAAATCGATATGTTGGCAGTAGGGCTAGTGACCGAGTGGCACGACACCGATCGATATCTGACTCACACACTGATAACGACCTGTATTTTATACAAAAAAACTATTTCCAAATATAACTTTGTCATTGTTTTAATCTACGTAAACCAAAAAGATTTTTGTTTTATTTTAATTTAGCTCGCACTGCTCTATTTCCTCGTGTCACGTGTGATTTTGTTTTTGAAAAAGGAACAAAATTCAAACAAAGTCAGAATAAAAAGAAAATTATCACAACAGGCATTTCAAACTTCGAACGTGTTTCAACCTTTTTGAACATGAGGTTGATTCAATGTTTTTTGCAAGAGAAAAATTAGATTATTTTGATTACTAAAAGAGTTCAGTAGTTTTAGCACCTCTTTGGTGCTATAGCTTTTGGAATTCAGCCAAAAGCTATCAAATGACAGAAGGTTAGAGTTTAGACTTGCTGGTATTCTAACGTGGCGTGCCGCTCTATTTTATATGGAGCAAGAGTTGAAATTCTACTAATCGAGTATTTCACTTGCGATATTGATATCTCTTCAGTCAAGCATATAGTATTGTATTTCGATATGGACAGCAACATTTGCTGCATTTGCTGTGCTATATAAGTAGGTAACCCAATGATAAATTATAAGTAAAAAGAGGTAGATAGGTTATATACACTCCGCAAGTGGCACGAAAAAACTTGGCTTAAGCACGATATACACGGCTTAAAACCAGTCTAATAACCAAGGTGACCTTGAAGTTGTTGTTGTTGCGAGATGCCTGCTACACGGTTTAAAACCAACATCTTCTGCCACTGGTCAGGCCTTTCTACCAAGGACGTTTAAAGGTCATACGAATTAACCACCGTTTTAAACCGTGTATTTGTGCTTAATTAGCCTATAGTTACGTATCATCTTGTTTCTATTTCGCTCCCGATAATTACGACATGCAGTCCTACTTCCACGTGTCATCTAATGTTTAATACGAGTATTGTGCCGTTTTTGAAGATCGAGTGTTGGGTGGGTAACCTATCTACATCTTTTTACGTATAATATCATTTAGGTCGCCTATGATTACGAAAGAAGAGTGTTCCAGTTACACTCTTAGTTGCATTATTCTGTAAAATAACAGTGAAGTATGAAGTTATGAATATAAAATAAGTTTTAAGTAGGTAATGCTTTGCGACTACTTTAAAGTTTGTTTAGACCAGGATCAAGTGTGCGTTGTGTTACCCTAAATTATGTTTCCATTCAATTTGCAGGGCTTTATGCATTCCATGGAGAAAGTTATTCAGTTTGATGGTCAGTACCACACCCTATAATTTGACCACACATTTCTGATACACGCTGTATAATGTTCTAAATTATCCTTTCTCATGTTCAAAGAAAAAAATTTTTTTTTATAAGTATCGTCTGAAAACTGCGTAAATATGCTTTAGTCGGAGACACACATCTGCTTTTGACGAATATTAAAAATCTTGGGTTTTCCATGTTTAACTTTTTTGACTTAGCTAAATAACAGTGTCTAAAGTACACCCCACACACCACATGCCAGTAACTTGCACAAAATTTAAAGCAAAAAGCTTGCATGCCCTTGTAAATGAGAAGAAGTAGTTCTGTCACAATGACATGCAAGCGTGCATCCAATACTTACCAGCCTATTATTGTGCACAAAACCGGCCGAAGTGGAGGTGCTTGGGGGAAGCCTATGTCCAGCAGTGGACGTCTTTCGGCTGAAATGATGAATGATGATTGTCTTATTGCAGGGCAAAGGTGTACAAAGAAGGCACGAGCATTGATCACCACGCTCACTCAAGACGGGTTGGCCATTTCAGACTTATATTAACTACAAGTCCAAGTTTCCTCACGATGTTCCTTCTTCTTCTTCACTGATGTCAGTAATAACCAAAATAAACTCAGAAAGTACATAATATGAATTGAAAAGCCACATTCATAAATGATGGGCCATCACGATGACGATCAAGCGTGTATATTTTTGTGGAAAAGCTTAAAAAACTTGAGAGGCTTTCGTTTCGGGATACAAAAAGGGATACGTTATAACGAGAGTGATATAGTGTTATTTAGTATGTCGTCCTTGTAACAAAGTGTAGCAACGAGAGGGACCCTTATCTCTGAGTACGTAAGCGCGCACATCAACGTGATACACGCACTTAATTAAAATCGAGACAGCTTTATTGTGTCAACAACAAAAAATTCGTGTCAAAGTTAATTAGTTTTGGAAATGGATGAAGAACATTCATTCATTTGTTTTTTGGAACTTTGTAGGTCTGTGAGAGCTTTACAAGCTCTCAGTACGGGGACGAGTGAATGAAACCACAGTTTGTCCTATTGCGTCAATAATTATTCCTAGAAGATGGTTTTACGTTTTTTTCCATTTTTATCTTTGTCACTTTTTTTTTTTTGCGGATGGGAAATCATCAAATGACCCCTCCCGCTCTGGGTGGAGCGGAAGGGAGTGTCAGACTCTTACTGACTAAAACCCACCCGTGTTCCTTCCTTAGCCCTTTATGTTCCGGGCCAGCGGTAACCCGAAGCCTGCCGGGTCAGCGGGATTGTCCGAAAGGGTTACCGCCGGTAACCCTTTCGGACAATCCCGATGACCCGGCAGGCTTCGGCCCTATGGGGCCCCTCCTCGATGCTGACATCTCTTTGAGGCGCGCGTGGAACACGTACGCGCCGTCCGGCACGGGCCTGGTTCTGATCGGACGGTGAGCTACCCGCTTCAAATTGACGAACATTCATTCGTTTGTTTTTTGGAACTTTGTAGGTCTGTGAGAGCTTTACAAGCTCTCAGTACGGGGACGAGTGAATGAAACCACAGTGTGTCTTAATGCGTCAATAATTATTCCTAGAAGATGGTTTTATGTTTTTTTCCATTTTTATTCTTGTCACTTGACTTGTCAGCCAAATCTGACGCCTACTATTTTTTGAAGTGAAAACTTCTTTGGGCATTTTTTGAGATGGGAAGAAACCGTTGAACTCGCGACACTGTTACCATAACCGAACCTCTGTTTGAAGTTTTGGCTATTATAAAGACATCAACGTGCGGTACATTTTATTTGGGAAGAATGACCTTCAAACATATTTATATAAAATGACTATGCTTTTTCAAGTTATCACTTCTGTCGGCACTCCTGGAGTGCCAATGTTTTTTTCTATTCTTTTTTATAAATCAATTTTTGTCTCGTATTTCTGCCATCTACTTTATAAAGGTTGCATTGAAGAAGCACTAAATAGGCTATAATCCCTACAGTAATGTGGTGGCAGCAACTTGCTTGTTTTTGCTCAGCGAATCCACTCTCCTGTCGGCACGAATCGTACGAGTTTTTCTTTGGTAAAAAGATTACCGAGTCAGCCAAAAGAGAACATCATATCTAACTGGAGAAGTGAAATGTAAAATGCTTATGGTTGCTATATGCTGTACAAAACAAAATAAATACTTTTTATTTCAGACTTTTTTTAAAATCCATAGTGTTAGTTCAATAGAACTTAAATGATAGTGTTATTACAATAGAACTTAAATGGAAGTGTTAGTACAATAGAACTTAAATTGAAGTGTTAGTATAATAGAATTTAAATGGTAGTGTTAGTAAAATAGAACTTAAATGGTAGTGTTAATAGTAAGAAAACAGAGTTATTTTTTAATATGGGTACTAACCCAATGCTGGACATAGCGGGAGTTCAGCCTGTCCGCTATAACCGCCAGGATGCTGTTAGTGCTGGCGCGCAGCCTGCAGAGCGTCGCGGCGCATCGATACAATAATAGCCTATTTATGATATGATACAATTATCATTGCAGGGCAAATGCCTCTTCTGATACAGAGTAGGCATGAGCATTGATCACCCGCCTGCTTAAGACGGGTTGGCAATTTCAGAAAAACAACAAATCAAATTAGGTTTTAATTAGGTTGGTAATTGATATAGAAATAGAAAATATTTATTATCCAGGTAATACAATAAGTAGGTGGTTTACAGCAAGTTAAGACGACATGAGTAGCTTAAAATATTACCTATAGCTAGGTTACATTATGAGTATTAACTAGTGAGCCCCAAACTAGACAGTTAGTCTGTATCTTGGGGCTCGGAGTACGAATTCCAGAGTAGAGACTAGAGAGGTGATTTCAGATATGGTATAGTATGGTGCGTGTGTTTGATGTGTGATATTTGTGTGGTGTGTGTATATGTGAGATGTGTGAGTGGTGTGTGTAAGTGTTATTATTAAGTAAGCTTTCGTCTAAAAAGTCTCTAAAAGTAAAGGTGACTGACTTTCAAATGGGCTAATGTCTAGCATTGGGTGTTTATTTAGGGCCGACATTGTTCCCTATAAAGGCCTTTTGTCTTCGAGTGAGAGTGGGCTGTAATCTACCCAGTTTGGGTAGGCAGATGACACATGTCTTCGATTTTTTGGTTCTAGGATTATGCCAGTTTCCTCATGTTTGCCTTCAACGTTTTGAGAGCAGTGGTGCTGAAATTTTTTACACAAAGTAAACCGCCTGCCTGGGTTCGAACCCACGACCTACGAATCGTAAGTTGGGGCCGTTACCATTGGGCCACCATTGCTCTTGATAATATAGAATTAATTGAAGATAACAGTCCTTCAATTACCCAAAAATACTTTACTGTAACTCTAGCTTCAATTCGTATGTACTTTCTGAGTTTGTCTTGGACATAACTGACATCGGTGAAGGAAAAATATCGTGAGAAAACCTGGACTCTCGCCCATCTATCTTGAGCAACCGTGGTGCTCGTGCCTTCTTTGTACGAGAAGAAGCCCGGTGGGACGTGGGAGGGACAATCATCATCATCATCTCATTTCAGTCGAATGACGTCCACTGCTGGACATAGGCCTCCCCCAAGCCAAGACCGGTTTTGTGCTTCTCGCATCCAACGAGTTCCTGCGGCCTTCACAAGGTCATCGGACAATACAAGCCTGGTGTTATTATAATTACTAGCAGCACCCCGCGTTTTCACCCGCTTAAGTTTCGATCCCGTGGAAATATCGGGTTAAAAACTATCCTACGTCCTTTCCCGGGACTCAAACTATCTCTGTACCAAATTTCATCTAAATCGGTTCAACGGTTTAAGCGTGAAGACGTAACAAACAGACATACAGACAGACAGACACACTTTCGCATTTAAAATATTAGTATCGATTAATTGTCCTATAAACACCCAAAAATACATTACTATGCCTCTTGTTTATTTATGTAAATAATGTTAGATATATGATGTTTATTCCGTAATAAACATCATATAATATCTAACATATTAACGGGTATCTACTAAATGACCGTTCATTTAGTAGATACCCGTTATTCATTATACATTATATCCTTTAACCGCCACTTAACGACATCGCTTTGGCGGTAAAGCAGTTATTGGCTATTGATTGCCGTGTGCTGTATAGCTAGGAAAGGGGAATATATACATAGATAGTGCCATCCACGAAGACGCGCCCCACTCTTCTTACTTCTTCTTCGTGTCGCTGGCACGACTGTATTTTAAATCTTGTTTTTCCAAAACTTTGCCACTTCCACGGCGTTGTCGGTGGCAGCGCAGAGGTCACTTTGACTGCATGTTTTGGGACACAGAGGGCAGGATAGGAGGTGGACCATGGTTTGTGACATAGCTCCGCAATCACACCCTTCTGCCGTTAGCCCCACTTTACCAGGTTGGACTTAGATCTTCCCACATGTGTCTGGAGACGGAACAACTGGGAAGATGTAAGTACTTACTCTTCTTACTAATCGCTTACAGTACAAGTGTGCAACATTCCGCTAGTGTTTCCTCTGCCCAGGCCTTCGGGGATTATAGGCGTTATGTTTATTTATTTATTTATTTATACTTTATTGTACACCAGAAAATACATAACAAAAAAAAAATACGATTAATACAAAACATACAATGGGCGGCCTTATCGCTTTCTGCGATCTCTTCCAGGCAACCTTGGAATGGACAGTGATTGCGTGGATATAAAAAATGGGGTTGTCAGTGGTGCCAAAATAATATACTATAATAGATACATAGATATATAGGTACATGTATAATGCTGTATAATAGATACATAAATATATATAATATATGTTATCTGTTACTAGATAGACTTTATATGACGTCAGCTATCGTAGGCATTTTTCAAGTGTGAGTAGGTATAACACCCGTATAATTATGTCATGTGACACTTATTACGGTCACGTGGGAACAAACAGGTGATACACCACTTTAAGCTTAATTATTAAAACCGTACCTATCTTATACGGTTACACTTGCGTAACACACTATCCGTAGCCGAGGTAAACAAGGTTGACAGTTTAACAAAATTCATTGCGTTATTTACGTTGTTGAGCAGACAAATTTTTCGAACTTATGAAGCAATGGACTAGCAATATCCTTCAAAATGATTCGGATTGTGATGGATTAAACAACCGTAATATTACCAAAGCCACAAAAGTCCGCCTAATGAGAAGCCTAGTCTTCCCGATTTTCCTGTACGGCGCAGAAACGTGGACGGTTCGCCTCAAAGACCGACGCAAAATCGATGCACTGGAGATGTGGTGCTGGCGGCGACTGCTGCGGATTCCCTGGACAGCGTTTAGGACCAATGTTTCGATCCTGGAGGAGCTAAAAGTCAAGCAGAGATTATCGTCGACTGTGCAAACACGAATTATCCAATATTTCGGCCACGTGGTTCGTAACGAACACTCCATGGAGCGACTCGTTGTCCAGGGACAAGTGGAAGGCAAGCGGTCACGCGGTCGGTCACCTACGCGTTGGACAGACCTTATCAAAGCGTCAACACAAACCTCCATAGTCCAGAGTTTCCGAGACGCTGAAGACCGGAAGAAGTGGAGGAGCATCGCGAGGGCTACTTTGGCCAAAGAAAATGCAGAATCTTCAACGACGACCACTCTGTCAAGAGTGAACGACTAAGGAGGATCATCATTTTCCTGGCTCTATCCCAATGTATTTGGTCAGCGCAACATGTATTTTTCTTCAACACTTAATAGTCATACAATAAGAATTTAATATTCCGTTATAATGAATTTTTCTTGTCACAGCAAACTGTACAAATATTGACTCAATTTTGCTGTAAGGTAACCTGGGTTCTTTTATAAACAAACTATGAAAATTAGTCAGCGGTTTCATGTTAAAACACTCACTAGCTCCTGTGTAAGACGTTTTGTAATTTACGCAAAGAAGTAGGTGATAAGGTCTTTCTTTACATTCAAGTCCGGTAAGTAGGTATCCCACCAAAAACATTTTCATGTAAAATATTGCCAAGACGAGACAACAATCGTACGCACTGCCAAAAAGTTACCAGATCTCATGTAGAGCCAAGCTTCTAACTCTACACGCCCTAACTTCACAAACTCTACACCTTAGTCAAAATATGAGGCTTGGCCGTTTCGTTACTACAAGAACTATTGTATAACAGAAAAGTAATGAACAGTGAATACATTTTTCACCTTACGCCCATGTGATGGTAGCGAAAACTGTCTAAGGGGCCTGTGCAAGTTGGCTTCGGCCCCTCGGACTCCTTCCAAAGGTCCTGCACCCCAGGGTCCCCGGATACGTTAAAGACATTTTTATAAATATAACGGGGATGGTATGTGTGTCTCGTTATTATCAGGCATATTTTAATTATTGCGGGCGTACTATGGGTTGTGTTGGTTATTGCGCAATAGAAAAACCGTTTACAGTTCAAATCAGATTATAATTTTACAAACAGTTTAATCACACTAGCGAATCACACACTGAAGGCACACACTCAACGATACGGAACGCGCGACAGTTTCTGAGCAGTCAAATGAATGACGTATTTCCGACAAATATAATAATAATACCAATCAATCATTGTCTCATTGCAGGGCTTCTTGTCATACAGAGAAGGCACGAGTATTGATCACCTCGCTAGCTCAAGATGGGTTGGCGATTTTAGACTTATAATTATGTAGCTATGTATTAACTATACGTTCGAGTTTCCTCTCAATATTTTCCTTCACCGATGCCAATAATGTCCAAGACAAACTTACAAAGTACAAGTCCTAAACAGTGCCAATGCTTAAATAATATATTTTAAAACAGACTGATTGATTTAGTTTCAATCAACCTCTGCAGCGTTAGAACATTTCAAACAACTGCAAGGGCTGCAAGTGGCTTCCACAAATGTACAGTTGGCACTGAGCTAATGAGCGGCAATCAAATCCTTTGTGTGTGCGGACGACAAATCGATTGATTGCTGGCTATATAGTTATTTTTATAAAACATTTGGATCGTCATATTAAAACAGAAGACGAACAAGCAGGGGATCGAGGGGGGGTGGAGGGGGTGATCAGGGGATCAGACCGGAATAACTCGTCATAACATAATCAATCAAGAGAAGTCGTGGCAGCGACTTACGAATTGTAGTTCGTAGGTTCGAACCCAGACAGGTACTTTACTTTGTGTAAATGATTTCATCTCTACTGCTCTCAAAACGGTGACAGAAAACATCGTGAGGAAACTGGCATTTCCTAGAACCAACAATTTGAAGACATGTGACATCTACCAACCCGCACTGGGCCCGCGTGGTGGATTGCGGTCCACTCCCTCTCACAGAGAGGAAGCCTGTGTCCCAGCTGTGGGAACATTATGGCTGACTATGGTAATGGCAATCAAGTCTGTATTTTCCGTAGTGGTGAGAAGAGCATAGTCCATCCAGTTTTTCTTTTCTTCAGTTAAGTCCCATGTAATAGGTATAGGTACTACGTATAATAGGCGAGACTGCTGAGCGTGGGATCCTGGGTTCTATTCCCAGTTCGGGCAGTGTTATTGGTTTTCTCCATTAGGAATTTCTTAGTAGCAGCCTGGAGTTTGAAAGTTGGTCATGTAAAACCCCGTGTCTCTTTGTACTGCGCCTAATTTCTCCCCGGTCGTGTCGGATTCCCGTCTCATCGGACTATGAGAGTAAAGGAACAGAGAATGCAATGATGAATGAATTCACTAATATCTCTTGCGTACCTGGCTAGTGGCTAATCTCCGTTACGATTGGACACCGTACCCGAAATCGATCGGGAGGACTCTATGGATAAAAATGAATAAAATTGAAGTTGCTGATTGTAATTTTAATTTTTTTTAAATGTTTGGTATTCTGACTGCTCCGGCTAATCTCCGAAACGGCTAGACCAATCTTGACGGGCCGACTTTCACTGGCAGATAGCTGATGTTATAACGAGCAATTTAAGCTATTTTTATTTTAGAAAAAAATGAATTAGGTTTCCGCGCAAAAAAATTAAAACCCATGGAATCCTATTTGTTTTCCGATATCCTCGTGAACGGAGTCGCGGGCACAGCTAGTTATCAATATGAGGCGAGGCATTGACCAGGTACAAATCCAAACTGACTGAGAATTTCCACATGGAAAACCTAATAACAAAACCCAACATTGCCCGACTTGGAAATCGAATCCAAGATTGCTCAGTCGCGCGACCCCCAGACCAATGAAGCAGATTTAGGTCAAGTTGCTGTAATTAAAATTGATAGTCTGAAACAAGGGTCTTGAAGTAGCTTCGGCTTCAATCTCTGTAATAATTCGCTGAAAATAGGACCTACAGTCGCTCGGCTTTAACTCTTCCCATGTCGAGTGTACCACCATGTGTACCTACCAATAACAATAATATTTATATTGTGTCTGCTAATTAGACGCACGACGGGAAAGCCTTAAAAAATTTAGCGTGTTTTATTTTCAGTAGGTCCCCATTCATAGAGAACACAAAAAGGTCTGAAATCGTAGCAACTTTCATACGAATAAAATCAAGCTGAGTGGAAGCCTTCTTGTCACAGAGCCTTCTTACGACGTACAGCTGCAGAAATATTTCTGTTCTGTGCTCGTAAATCTGTTTAGTTTATTTCTTGCATTAGTCATTGGAGTTATGTTTTGTATGCGCTTATCTACATCGTCACATGCGAACTACGCATCACCTGCCATCACGCCAAAACCTGCATCGCGCAAGCGAAGTTTACCGCGCAACTAGCTTATTATGAAACATCCCGACATCAATCATCGGGCAGTTGCCCACCAAACACGACACCCGTCTGGTCGGAGGGTCCTCCCATTTCTTTAGAGGATGAGTGAACTACACACCTTGTTTCTCATACCACAATTTTCTTCTGAAAAATAAACCTTTTTTCCTTTCTTTAATTAATTTCAGGAATGAACATTTATATTCTACTAATATTATAAACGCGAAAGTTTGTGAGGATGGATGGATGGATGGATGGATGGATGTTTGTTATTCTTTCACGCAAAAACTACTGAACGGATATTGATGAAACTTTACAGTAATATCCTACTAATAACATAAATGTGAAAGTTTGTGAAGATGTTTGGATGTTTGTTACTCATTTACGCGTAAACCGTTGAACAGACTTGGATGAAAATTGACACATAGATAAATCAATTCATTAAAATGCTGATTATGCTATCTAAAATGTGGTCATCCGAGGGACCTACGTACGACTAAAAAATCTTCTTAAAATAAACTAAAAAGGTAAGACAATCCATACTAATATTATAAATTCGAAAGTAACTCTGTTTGTCTGTCTGTCTGTCTGTCTGTATGTAACCTTTTCACGCCTAACCACTGAACGGATTTCGATAGGATTTGGCAGAGAGATAGATTGCATCCCGGGGAAGGATAAAGGATAGTTTTTATCTAGATATTTCCACGGGATCGAAACTTATGCGTGTGAAACCGCGAAGCGCTGCTGTGGGTCCTTTATAAATCATGTTTAACCTAAAGTCAGACACAGTAATTGAATTCATTGATATATAACATTTAACTTCGTCGACAAATTAATTTCAACCTGCGATCGAACCCTAATTCTAACTTTAACACAGCCGGCCGCTGTCACGTACTAATTGTCTAATTCAATACCAATGAATTCAATTTTCCCGAAACCAATTAATTGGTTTCCACTGTTCATTTTGATTTTAGCACGGCTTTGACGCCTGTGTGGACAATGGAGGTTGGACAGTAAATTGATGACCATTTCAGCCATTAAAACTATTAATTTCAGGGTTCTATGTAGCTATTATACCCATACCTATTGTCGCAACGACCTTAGTGTATGAAATTGTATTAAATGGGTTACCTTCCGGCTTTACAAAATTAACTCTAATCCTCTAGGAATTAGGAATCTTTATCGGTTGCTGGTCCCTTCATTGGTTATGTTTGCCTTCTATAATATAAGTACGCTCATAATCAGAACATCTACGTGTGTTTTTATCGTTCTCCTCCATATGAAATGACAAATTGGCAATGATTTATCATGGAGAATATTTAATTACTTAGTCCTCTAAAAAGTATTTGTCTTCTAATGATAATCACCTGTTTTAATGAATAATCTTATTACTTTCAGGGGGCCTAAAAAGGCCACTTTAGCAGAATCATAAAAGGTTAACATTATGAATCATAATGGACAGTTACTAACAGTTAAGTTAATCGTATCAAATTGCCCATTGGTGAAGGATTTTTCAGTATTTTTTTTGTCTGTTTAAAATACTTACCAATCAATCCAATCCAAATCCAATCCCAACCTCTTTGATTATACCTACGTAGTGCAGCGAAAAAAAGAAAAACACGGACTGTCTCCGCCATATCACGATTGATAATGTTATCCTTTTATGATTCTGCCAAAGTGGCCTTTTTAGTCCCCCTGGTATTCGAAAATACCTACTGAGCAGTGCTATTTAGGTACAGCTAACTACACACACACATGACACCTTTCACAAAAAAAAGCTAAATAACAGGCAAACAACATCATTCATTCTTCCTTATATCTATCATGAAATAAGGAAACATATTTTATAATGTAATCGAAGCAATAAACAAGATATTCCGATTTTATTTTACAAATGGGAAAGCTTTCCATCTGTGAACTAATCTAAAGCTGTCTACTTTACTTATTGCTTGTACATCACACGACTTTTCACGCGGCAAAATCTTACGCTATTTCAGGGATTTTGTGTGTAGGCTTACGCAGCACTTTAGTTTAATGTATCATAAAAAAGATTCGTAAGTCATCTCGTCAGTGAAGATATCCGGTGTAATCCATACTGATATTATAAACTAGGTGCGCCCCGCGGTTTCACCCGCATAAGTCGCAATCCCGTGGGAATAACGGGATAAAAAGTATCCTGTGTCCTAATCCAGGTCTACCCATGTGCACATCGAAATCCGTTTAGCCGTTTTAGCGTGAAAGGGTAACGAATAAAAAAAAACTAATCTTTTCTCTTTATAATATTAGTTTATTCAGAAGCGAAAGTATCTCTGTCTCTCTGTCTGTTATCTTTTTACGCCTTAACGACTGAACAGATTTTGATGATATTTAGCATACAAGCCGTAGACTCTGACCGGCGTTACACACCCACACCTACACTCTCACACCCACACCCAAACACCCTACTTTGCTGTCTAATTAATTATTAGTATTTTCCTTTTTTTACATTCCTTTTGTTTTTATCTTTGATCCCATTATCATTGTCTGTTAGTAGACGTTTGTATCAGTGTGACTTGTCCGTGTAGTTTGGAGGCCTGGAGACCTGTAACACAGGTATTTCTAGTACAGACTCCAGTCTCCACAACATCAATGTATTTTGTAATCACATTGTGTTTTGTACCTACCCACTAACTATTCATTGTGTGGTGGAGAAAATAAACGTTTATTATTTCTTTTTTTTTTTTTTTTTTTTATGACTTTACATAACTCGGGACCATGGGGTCCCGGTCCTTTGGAAGGCGTACGAGGGGCCGAAGCCAACTCGCAGGAAATTTTAATGAAATGCGGCAGCAACCGACGATTATCCCCGTATGCACTATGCAATAATGGGCCCCCGGAAACGGTCGCTAGCACGTAGTGACGTAGCGACAAGGGGGCAACATGTCCTGAGGTGCTTATGAGGACTGGAGAGGTATTCCACGGCTATCAGGACAATCCCGGAAGTACGGTCAAGATCCCTACTAGCATCTTACTGGAATACTTCCTTCTTCCGAGCACGTTCGCTCTTGCGATTTTCCATTCAAGCCGGCCAATAAAGGCAAGAATGAGGTGGGAGCTCTGTTCCTCGTCATTGTTCACTCTAGCCGGCCAATGAAGGAGGTGAGGAACAAAACTTTTCCCGGGAGATAGGGTCCGTGGGGTCGCTACTGCCCAGCAGCTCGCCACAGCCTGCCCTGCGGGTTTCTGTATCTCTCTTGGTCTGGCTTCTCACCGTAGACCCGTTCCGGCAAAGTAAACTCTTTCGGCACAGGCCCAGAGTTCGGAGCGCGCAAGCCCCACCACGACGTCAACGTAGAGATACGGCGGTACCCCACCGCCGTATTATTATTATTATTGGATACTTTTATCCCGATATTTAACAATTCCGACCTCCACAAGGGCGATGCGGCGAGAATTTGCTAGTATTCTATAGTAGGTACTCAGTTTTCTAGTGGCAGATTAGGTTTCAATCAAGTAACATACTGTATAAGCAAGTGAGCTTAGTGCTTGTAAACTGCCAAAATTCAGGATCACAGAAATACAAATATTTACCTAAGTGACAAAAAAAGACGCGTCGTACTCGCACGCGACTTTTTTTGTCACTTAGGTAAATGTGTTGCTCGGTATATTATTTTGTACCTTTGGACCACCCCTATGTGCTGATGGTGATCACCGGGGTGGTTTTAGTGAGGTAAAAATCCCACACTCCCCGACCTCTCTCCCCGGAGGTCGGGTGCCTTTTGAAGGTTTCCCCCGGAAAACAAAAAAAAGGCACCATACACAGTGGCTGTAAAATAATTTGAGCTCCATACGTTTCATACGTTTTGATCGCATACTTGCAATAAAATTTAGTACGGAACATTACATTATTACATAATTTAAACCGACGAAAAATTAATATCAACGCCGCTCATTAGAATCATATGCTGAATCCTGGGTAGAAGTTTTCGTTACGATGTTCCTTGACCTATGTAGGTACAGTCAACAAAAGAGATATATATATATATATCTTTAAAATTAATTTTATTATTAGAAAACAAATAGCTCATTTATCAAATTAAATTTCAGTCGACAACATCCACCGGTTTCTTACTAAACTTTAACTATATCCGACGATCCTGCATACTTATCTGTTTTGTTGACTATACCTGCCACGACTGACCACATTATTAAGCATTAATGTATTCCTTGATTAACGTAGGTATCATAGACAACAAACACCAAACAACAATAGAAGTTTTGGTTTAGCTATGTTCCCAGAAGTTGGCTAACTAAGCTGATAGGTACCGCATTTACTGTTGCCATGTCCTACGTAGAACAATAGCATTGTTATTCCGCCTAATGGCTTTGATCGACGGCTTTCAATGGATGGCTAAATATTAGAGTGTTTGATGACCATAGCTTCGTTGGTGTGAGAGAGTACCTAGAAATTGTAGGTAAAATGTTGCCTATATTTGTATATATCAGGGGGCCTAAAAAGGCCACTTTGGCACAATCATAAAAAGATACAGAGGTTGCGTCTGCACCTGGTGAAAACCGCATTAAGGCTCCCGCAGACAGGCGCAACGCGGGTGCTAAGCGATTCTGGTACAACAATTTCCATTGAGTTTTCGGTCAGTGGGTCGTCTTAGGGGTGGAGTTTTTCATAGAAATCGTTCTACTAGTGCCGCATCACGTCGCATTGTGTAGTTAATGGCTGATTCCTATAATTTACGGACCGTTATTGGTTAAAAATTAAAACTCGTGTAGTTTAAAGCTTTGAATAGTAGATCCTCCCATATGGAAGTAGCTATCATAGTTAAAATTGGTTTACAAATCTGTATATATGCCCAGTTTGGCAATAACAAATACTACCATTGGTAATATCAGGTTAAGCTACGCTTGCCGCGGTTGGTCTGTGGATGGGTCCGTGCCTCGGAAAGTACGTTAAGCCGTTGGTCCCGGCTGTCATTCGTGGATCTTTGACAGTCGTTACGGGTAGTCAGAAGCCCGAAAGTCTGACAACCAGTCTTACCAAGTGGTATCGTATTATCCAGTAACTGGGTTGTAGAGGTCAGATAGGCAGTCGCTCCGTGTAAAATATTGGTATTCAGCTGCATCCGGTTAGACTGGAAGCCGACCCCAACATAGTTGGGAAAAGGCTGGGCAGATGATGATGATGGTAAGCAAAACGATTCGTTTTTGTTTATAGGAACCGAGCATAGACGATCTAAGCGGTCATAATGAAGATAGACACGAAAAGCGACTTTGTTTTAACACTATGTAGAAGTTAGAGTTCCTTATCACTTATCAATCAAGCTTATTCTGTTCATCAAGTTGTGTTGAGCGTGTGACCTCTAGAAGGCCAGATAATGTCTTAACTCTTGGCATTTTATTACTTTGTAGTTGCGTGTCACGCACGTGAACGGAAAGCAATGGTAAATCAATAGGAGCTAGGTATGTTAAAATTGCTCCAAATATCGATATAATATTCTCCTCCAAAAAAACACCGAATCCTTGTAAAAATATTCAGTAGATAGGTATTCCAGTTTTATGGATCGAAGATAAAAGTGCTAAGCTTATTAATTGATCCGCACGAATTTACTCGCCCGAAAAGTGCGAATCGTCATTTTTATTACCTAATACTAGCTGCACCCTGCGGTTTCACACGCGTAAATGTCGATCCCGTGGGAATATCGGGATAAACGTTAATCCAGGGTGTCATCTACCTCCATACGTGCTACCTACTCTGTAAAAATCTCATAGTGAAAACTTAGGTGCCGTGAAGTGAGCTTGAAGTGAGCTGTCAATAGTGTCCCTAGCATCAGATGCAATGACAGTTCACTTCAAGCTCACTTCATGTAAGTTTCCATGGTGAGATTGCACAGAATAGACCGGCTGAAGAAGGTAGTTACTTTGAGAGAATATAGTGACCGATTGTTGTGAAAACAATATTAGATTTCATTCTGTTATGTCTCGCTCAAGACGTGAAACAAAACAGAGAGAAATCTAATATTGTTTACTTAGCAGGTTGGTACCTACTTGACGGCGGGCCGTCAAGTCAAAAACTAGACGGCATATTTCCGTCTAGTTTTTTATAAAGTTACTAGGAATCACCAAAAAGGTCAGATAAGAGTGACACTGGCTGGTGACAGTCACTCTAGCAGAGCGTCGCATCGATGATTGCGTAGTATTTTCTGATGACAAAGATAATGTCAGGCACGTGGACGACGCTTACGTGTTCCACGCGCGCCTCAAAGAGATATCAGCACCAAGGAAGGGGCCCCTTAGGGCCGAAACCTGGTCAGCGGGATTGTCCGAAAGGGTTAGCGTAGGCCCGGAATATTATAAAAAAAGGGAGCCTCTGTCGTACAACGTACGACTTCTAATAAACTAGCAGAGGCCTGCGGTTTCACCCGCTTACCTATGTGTTGATCCCGTGGAAATATCGGGATAAAAACTCCCATCCTATGTCCTTTCCCGGGACCAAAACTATCTCTATAACAAATTTCATTTAAATCGGTTTAGCGGTTCAAGCGTGAAGAGGTAACAGACAGACAGACAGACAAACTTTCGCATTTATATACATATTAGTATGGAAATATGGATTCTAATAGGCTAGGCTAATATTTCGGCGCAATCCTGATGACATTGAAGCTGCTGAACCACTAACAAGATGACCACTACTGGTAAAGGGTAACCTGCACCGTTTTACTTACTTAAATATTAAGTTGGTTTAAGTAATAATTATTGCTTAGGAGTATGACATGGGCAAGTCCTTAATTAGACTTCGAAAATAACGGATATTGTATTTAATGACTTGGAAGGAAGCAAAGTTGCGTATGGCCACTTCAATAACCTTTTGACCACCACAGTCATGTACGTATAGATGACAAACCAAAATGTGCCCAGCACGCCACGGTTCGACTACATGACAGACTTTGACGCCGAGGGCACGTTTTTGATTTTTTTTCGTGTGGCGGTCAAAAAGTTAATAACAAATTAGTTTAAAAAATAACACCGTATTAATCATTTATTGTTATCTAGTAGGTACCGAATAAGTACTTGTATATGCCCATAATTATGTATCTACCTACACACCTATTGCGATTTTGTTCTTAATGATACTTCGATAAAACAGATCCTTTGCGTAGGCCATTAATTATTAGTAAAAATACAACTACATAAAAATAACGCCGTAAAAATATTTAGGAGATACCTAAGTTACCTAATATATAAATAACTTTATACTGCTCACTTTATTCCTACCTATACATTATCAACAGCATTAAAATTATCCTTCCAACCACGACATCTTCCGCGTTGACATTATCATAAACCAAACTTTCACCATAAAAACTTTTCCAACACCTGTCAAGGAGTTGTCGACCTTCTTGTCTGAATAAAGCCGTCTAACCATGCCGACACCAAATTAAACGGGTTGACACGGGTTAACAGAGCTGACTTACCTTCCAACTTTAAATAGTCCTAACTGCGGGCGAAGAACAATCCAAGTTCACACGTCACTGTCAATTTAACATCACTCATTTGTTTTAAACGTCATCACGCAAGAATGATACTTATATAACAGTGTTTGGTTTTAAACATCGAACGTCATAAAGTTCGAAGACTTTTTCGTCGATTCTCGAGAGGGTTGGCAAAGTTGCGTGGTGTATGCGGCCTCCCTCGATCGCGGCCGGCACGCTACTGAAAGCCTGAAACGTTTCTTACCGTAATGCCTGTAAGCGGCTTTGCGGTTATTAGTGTGAGGGTTAAAGCTTAAGGCGTATGAAAGTAGTGCGATAATAGGTAATAAGCGCGGGTTATATGGATTTCTTTCAGCTGTATTTGTTTTTTAAATGCTCTTTTGTAAGCGTCAATATCTTTGTGTGTTGAAGCTTTAGGTGGTCAAAGTTCCTAAACAAGTAATAAATGGATTTTTTAACTAATTAAGAACAGGCACGCGCAGGATTCTTCGAGATAAACTGTTGCTGAGTTGCTTTAAGTCCTATTCATCATAATTGATACTTCAGTCTAGAAGCTTAGTAGCTCATTATCTTGTCATGACTCTACCTTTAAAAATGCTTTGCACTTATATCCATCGGCTGTTCAAATTCATAACCTAGTATCTCAGATTTTTGGGAAATTCGTTTTATTCAATTTTCTGACTTACTAGGTATAGGTCCTTGTGACCAGGTGCTTAAAACAGCCATTTTCATAAGATAAATTTAAAAAAATATTGAGCAAGTCAAGCTAATTTGTAATCCATGTCTAGTTTCCCTGAAAATAACAAATTCATTACGTAGTAACTCAGAAAACAATTTCAAAAACCTAGTAAGTCAGTCAGTTACTAGGTTTTAATTCTGAACAGCCGTCTGCTGTACTGAACGCCTTCTTGAGTAAAAGACAATTGAAAAGTGTAGCTGATTTTATTACGCACATTTTGGTCTAACATTCATAACCCTAACTCTAATGGTTCAAATAGGGCAGACGATTAAGGATGCAGACATGTTTTTGGCTTTTCCTGGACATTTTTGAAATTATGAGTTACTAGGTTTTGATTCTGTGCTGTACTGAACGCCTTCTTGAGTAAAAGACAATTGAAAAGTGTAGCTGATTTTATTACGCACATTTTGGTCTAACATTCATAACCCTAACTCTAATGGTTCAAATAGGGCAGACGATTAAGGATGCAGACATGTTTTTGCTTTTCCTGGACATTTTTGAAATTATGAGTTACTAGGTTTTGATTCTGAACAGCCGCCATGTGCTCCATACTTTGACCATGAAGAGGTTTTGTTTGACCTTTGCCTACTCAGTAAAACATGTAAATAGTACCCAGTAAAATATGAAAATAATTATGTTTCTAGGAAGAGCAGAGCCAAAATTCCAACAAATTAAAAGTCCACAGTTTAACAGAATCAGCATGAAAATTTAATTTCCAACAATTAATTTCCCCGGAATGATAACTGGAAATGAAAAGTAAACTATAAACGGAGACGAAAACGTTTAAAAATAAAAGTGAAAAGTTTACTGCTGTATTCAATTAAAATGGTAATTAACTGGGTGATATCTACCGGGTTTTTAGCCCCAATGAATATGCTTCTGGGTCGGGCTGCGGAACCCGCATCATGTGAAATTCCATTTATTTTTCACAGAATTTCATTCTGGGAGTGGAGAGAAGCTTGTACGTTGTTTACCTTTCTATATTAGCTTAGTTGAACGAGTAAAGTTAGCAACTTGATGCCTTGCAGCACAGAAGTAACTCGAGGATACGAACACGATTGTTGTAGTGTTTATATGAACTTCTGGGGTAGTTTAAGACCGTCTTCGGGGTAAAGGAGCCTGTTTAAGTTGGTTTAAGGCCAATGAAATATATGTATATAAGGATAAATGGGAACATACCGGATGCGATTGACGAGCTAAACCGGGATTTAGATGTCGTTAAAAACTGGTCTGACCGATTTGGGGTGGCCGTTAACCCCACCAAGTGTCAGGCTATCGTAGTAGGCAGCCCCTACAGCATGAGGAAGCTGAATGGATTGACTGAGCCACCTGTAATCTTCGACAAGTCAGTCATCCCGTTAAGCTCTGATGTTAAGAATCTTGGTTTGCATGTCGACACTTGTCTTGACTGGCGAAAGCAGGTTACGACTGTATGTAATAAAGTCACCGGAACGTTGCGGTCCCTCTATCGGTTGAAAAACCGTCTTCCTTCACACATAAAGGCAATGCTTGTACAATCCCTAATATTTCCCATAATTGACTATGGTGATGTGTGTTACTGTGACCTGAATGCAGATCTCCTCAATAAACTTAACCGTCTTCTGAATAACTGCATTCGATTCGTTTTCAATCTTCGTAAGTATGATCCGAGCATCGGCTGCTTATAAAATGGTTACCCATTCGCCAGCGCAGAGAGTTAAGGGCTCTGAATACGTTGTTCTCTATTCTTGACAATCCCACTGCTCCTTCTTACTTGACTTCCCAAATTCAATATTTATTCTCTGCCCATGCTAAGAATCTTCGATCCACTAACAATCGTCTTCTACGATGTCCTTCTCACCGTTCTGGCTTCATTCGGTCTTCTTTCTTTGTCCAAGCGGTCTTTCTTTGGAATGCGCTCCCTCTGAACATCAGGATGGCAACCAGTCGGTTATCTTTTAAAGTGAAGGCACGTGAACATATCCGTCAAAAGTTGGCCGTAACATCTCAGCGCTGATTTGCTGGATTCGTTTTCTCCTCTACCGATAATTTGTTTTGCCTCAAAGATTTTGTTTATATGTGTGTATGTATGTATGTATCTATCTATGTATTAGTATTTATTCTTGTATTTTATAGTCATTTCCTAGCTATTTATCCCTTTTGTTGCACCTGCCATGTTTTGTCTCTGCATCACCCTAAGGTTGACTGGTAGAAAATGCCTCAGGCATTAAGTCCGCCTTTGTACAGTATTTCTTTTACTTGTGCATAAAGTGTTAATAAATAAAAATAAATAAATTATAGGCTGATTATACATAAGCTAATCACACTAATATTATAAGGGTGAACGTTTGTAAGTGTGTGGGGGTGTGTTTATATGTTTGTTACTTCTTCACGCTTAAACGGTTGGACCAATTTTGATAAAATTTTGTATGGAGGGAGCTGACACCCTGGATTAACATATAAGCAACTTTTTATCACGATACTCCTACGGGATCGACATTTACGCGGGTGAAACCGAGGGGCGCAGCTAGGATGTATATAATATTAAATAAATTTAATAATAGACGTAGGCAAGCAGGATACCAGGCTCAAATGGGATTGGGCGGGTCACATCGGCCGCATACAGAATGACCGCTGGGCAAAAGTCTCCACACAACGGTTACAACGCCGCCGAGGTCAGCCCAGAAAGCGGTGGCGAGATGACCTGGACGCGTACCGCAAGGCCTGGTTCGAAGTGGTGCGGGAAAAGAGTTCCTGGAAGGAATTGGGGGAGGCCTTTACCCAGCAGTGGGACAGCACAGGCAAAACAAAAAAAAACAAAAACAGGCGCACTCCGGCGGGCTAATTGCGTAACACATTATCAATCGGAATCGGTTTCATTTTGACAGGTCAACAACATTCATTGCGTTATTTACGTGTTGAGCAGACACATTTATCGAACTTATGAAGCAATGGATTAGCAATTTGCTTCAAAATGATACGGATTCCGATTGATAGTGTTACGCAATTAGGGTGCCGGAGTACCGACAGAAGTGAAAACAAAACACAAACAGAATACTTTACCATCACTCACTGACATATCGGATATACCGAGTACTTACACCTCCGATGAAAGCAACCGTGATATATTCCTTGAAACCACTTATCGCCACACTATATCCGTGCTCAACCCAGACCCCACAAGAGAGATGTAAACATTACACAATGTCTTCCGAAAGCTTCTTAGATTCATGTCGCTAAGCTTTTCTCGCTGTATATAACACAAAAACCACGATACTAAATTGAATCTTCAGATCCCATTTTTAGGGTTTCGTAGTACCTACAAGGAATCCTTATAGTTTCGTCATGTCCGTCCGTCTGTCTGTCGGAGGTTTTGCTAAGAGACCGTTAGTACTAGAACGCTGTAATTTTGTAGGAGTGTGTATATTAATTACGCCGACAAAGTGGTAAAATAAAATTTTGGAAAATATTTTTTTTTAGGGTAGCTCCCCTACATGTGAAGTGGGGATGAATATTTTTTTCGTCGTCTACCCCATCGTGTGGGGTATCGTTGAATAGGTCTTCTAAAATGACTTGGGGTTGCTAATATTATTTTTCGATTTAATGCTCCATTTACGCACAATTAAACTTTAAAGTGCAAATTTTTGTTCCAGGAGGGCGTCCCCGCCCCCTCTAAAAGCTAAAGTCCTGGCTTGAAAAATCTGGAAAAATTCACGATGACAGTGCATTTTATGAAATTTAAAGGAAAATTATAGCGGTTAAGATAACTTTATTAGTTTAGCAGTTTAGTCGTTGAACTTGGGTGTTGGATAATTTTGTACCAAATACAAAATCCTTAGCATTAATCCTGTAAAGTGACTAGTTTATAAGTTGCTTGTTTATAACGGGTAAAGACTTGCATTGAAAAACAAAATATGAACCTTTTTTTTTAAATATCAGAATAAAGAACAACAGAATCGTACTACATTGTGATAGCGGGCTACTACGGAACCCTACACTGTGCGTGGCCCGACACGTACTTGGCCAGTTTTATTTATTTCTCCTCCCGTTTGAGACGTAGGTATTTGTGCGTCTTTTGGATTTTTATTAACTCCGATCTTTTGATGTCATGAAATGTAATTGAAAATGAAGGAAAACGTGAGGAAACGGCACATTGTGTAAAGGTGTAAGAATACGAATAACAGGTAATTTCCTTTAGAAGATTTCTATGCCAAAAAAACAGGAATACGATCTTATTTTAGTAATGAAATAGAAAGAAAAAAAAGAGGAAAAAGAAAAAAAGAGAAAGTCTTATTTTAGTACTCTCTAGTGTACGCTGCGCTGCTGATGTACGCGGTAACCGGTTACTCGTTGGCGATTTCTGACACATAAACATCATCAGGTAACTTTGTTAATTTGACATACTTTTTCTTTAGGGTTCCGTTCCCAAAGGGTAAAAACGGGACCCTATTACTAAGACTCCAGTTGACTCCACTGTCCGTTTGTCTGTCTGTCTGTCACCAGGCTGTATCTCATGAACCGTGATAGCTAGACAGTTGAAATTTTCACAGATGATGTATTTCGGTTGCCGCTATAACAACACATACTAAAAAAAGAATAAAATAAATATTTAAGGGGGGCTCCCATACAACAAACGTGTTTCTTTCGGCGTTTTTGCCTTGTGGTACGGAACCCTTCGTGTGTGAGTCCAACTCGCACTTGGCCATTTTTTTTACTATTTGTATTTCCTGTGTCCCAAATAAAATATTTTTCTTTCTTTATTTTTTTCTTTACATCCGCACACAGATTTTGACAGCCGATTTGTCCCTAGCTATGTGTTCTGTGTTTGTGTGTGTGTGTCCTCCAACTTCTATGTTTTGGTCATACACGGTACTCATACATAAATTAGTAATTATCTAGCAATGTTCCACTTCATGGTAAAATCGGTAAATTCGAATTACGCTTCCGGAAGTAATAATTAGATGTTATTAACGTGGTGTTAGTGTGTTTTGGTGCTAAACAGCACGTCGTATAAATATGAGACACGCGGGACCTTCGACCGAATTAGTGATAGAAAGCTGTCTGGCAAACAGCACCCTAATTGCGTAACATACTATTACTCTCAATTTGAATCATTTTGAAGCATATTGCTAATCCATTGCTTCATAAGTACGAAAAGTGTGTCTGGTCAACAACGTAAATAACGCAATGAATGTTGTTGAACTGTCAAAATGAAATCCATTGCTACTGATAGTGTGTTACGCAATTACCCTGCTGAGCTGACGCATGGTGAAAGGGACTCAAACAATTTAAGGTAAAAAGAAGACAAGGATGAACAAGCTAGTTTGCACGAAACACACACAAACACACACTCGAAATATTGAAATGGCCAGTATTAGAGTGCAATGGAAATCGATGTAGAAGATAATTGGATTGTTTCGAAGTGAGCCTTTTGATCTTTCAATCTGCATATATTAGGAGTTTCAAAAACTTTCTGCTGGGCTGCATGGTAGGTAGGTACTCGTAATTTGTCTGCGGATCAAAGATCTTTTTTACGTGCACAAAACGCGAAAAAGATTTAAAGATTTGTCAGAAGCCCTTTTATCAATTCAAATTAGATCGGAAGAAAAGAACGGAAATTATTGATTCGATTTATGATATTCGATTAACTTTCTTCTCTGGGTCTTTGTTAGAAAAAAAGACATTTTCTGTAGATATTTCTTTTATTTTTTTGATGATAATGTATTAGATATTTAGGCTGCAAGTACCTAATGAACCTTTGACTCTTGCCTTATGTGTTAAGATGAATAGATAGAAAACTATGTCTCAAAATGTAAATTCTGCCTGATTTTGTCATTACAGTCGGTTTCATATAAACCAATACGTGTTTTGCGAATTTGATCTTTATTAATTATTAATATTGTCGCACTGACACGTGTCTAACGCAATCTCTCGGGGCGACTGTAGGTAGGTATATCTCATTATTTATGTATTACTTAGAAAAAATCAAATATTTATGTACATCATTATATAAATAGAGCTGATTTTTCAATCTTCTGATAAATCCATTCGAGGAATAATTTGGAAATGTTGACAGTTATTTCATACAAAAACTGTCAAACGCCAATTTTATTCCTCGAATAAAAGTTGGTGGAAAAGTCAGCCCTAAGTTAAGTATTTCTGTGTAGAGTTTTTTAACTGATACTATTTTTTGGATAACAACCATAACAAATTTTGTTAAAATTAAGAGTCATATCTTCACAACATTTAAATTATAGTTGGTTTACAAACCCGCAGAGAAAAACCATTTCAGCGCTCCAACATGAAAGCACACGGTTTTCGCGCCACAGTTTTTTACAACCGCTCGTATAAATCAAAGTCAACGTCTGGTTGAAATATGTTAAAAATGATAGAGCCCCTGCAGATATATTATGTGAATATATTTCAGTGCCCTGTCACACCGTTAACTAACGATGAATATGATAAAGTTTTTATGAAATGAATCTGTCATGTACCTGTCTATTGAAGCTTTTAGAATGTGGTGGCACTTAGGTATGCTGTTTCACATGTTTTCCAGTATGTATAACAAATAATTAATACTATTTTTTTTAAAGTACCTACTATATTTTATTCATTTACAATTTATACAAATTTCGTCAGTTTAAAAAAACAGTAATTAGCTCTGCCATACATTTTTACCGCGTAGGTATTGAGGTTTTTATGAAACAGCAGATTTTTTTTTTGATAACCTATAGAAAAACTACGCTAAGGGGTCTTACTCATTTGCTGAATTCATGGTTACAGTTTCCGCACTGGTTCAAAAACGTCGTCATTTTTTCCAGATTCGGAAAGCCGACTGTACCTACTTATTAACCGTGCCAGTACCAGAAAGAAGAGCAGAATCACTTAACGATTATACACTGTTGCGAGTATGGTTTTAGTTCTTGCTCATTTTTAGTATGGCCTGCAGACAGTATCTCCACTTCTGGTTTGGTAACCACCCTATAATATGTTTTGTCTGTTAATCAAATCAAATTAAAAGAAAGACGAATAATGCAATGAATACACAAAAAAAAACGGCCAAGTGCGTGTCGAACCACGCACAATAAAGGTTTCCATAAATGACCGTATTTTTTTTATTGCGTTGACTTAGAATTTTTCTTAAGTTTGATTTTTTTAGAGCTCCAAGGGACCGTAGACCCATATTCAACTTGATATCGCGACGCGTTCCTAAGAAAATGGGTCTTGACCATAGAAATATAAACTTATATCTCTTACATCTAGATGGACAACACATTGATCGTATAAGGGTTCCGTTTTTTCCTTTTGAGGTACGGTACCCTAAAACACAGGGTGACACCACTTGCCAATAACCAATTCATTACAACTTTTCATCCCAGTGCTTTCGCAGGAACAGCTAACACGATGATCACGTAAGTAGTCCCTCCACGACACGACACGTACACCCTAGAATGAAAGAACATCAGTGTGTAAGTAGCTTATCTCCTTGAGCATATTGTTAGAGTAGACTGCGGAAATTGGGTTACATGTTCGAGCTGCATATAATGCTTGCAATCTCCGGAGAACATACAACTATTATGTTTACGGCAATGTAAGGGAGTGTGTTACGTGGATTAACGTGACCGATTAATGTTGCTAGTCTGTGGATATGAGTGAAGGTATACTAAGCCGCCATCTTGTTTTTAGGTTTCCGTACCCAAAGGGTAAAAACGGGACCCTATTACTAAGACTCCACTGTCTGTCTGTCCGTCTGTCACCAGGCTGTATCTCCTGAACGGTGTTAGCTAGACAGTTGGAATTTTCACTGATTATGTATTTCTGTAGCCGCTATAACAGCAAATACTAAAAACATAATAAAATAAATATTTAAGGGGGGCTCCCATACAACAAACATGTTTTTCCGGCGTTTTTGCCTTGTGGTACGGAATCCTTCGTGTGCGAGTCCGGCTCGCACTTGGCCAGTTTTTTTCGATACGTTTTCAAAAAACAATTTCACAAATGATTGCCAAAGGCCCCCTTGACAATGTCATTGAAGCACCAAAAGATCCTTGTAGTTCTGTAGGGACCTACTAATGGGGAAGGCAACTGTCAAAATGGCGCTGTCGTACAATTTCGTTTTATCCCACACACAAAACGAGTGGCAGCTTTGAAACCGTCTTTTATACAAGCTGCTGATTGAGTCAACTGCGATAGTTCAAAGGTTCTTTTCATGAAATTGTACTGAAATGTTTCCATGGAACCTATGAATATTTCGCGAAAAATTTAATCATGTTCCCAGATAAAAGTAAGTAAAGTTACTTAGCAGATCGGAAAATTTAAGATAATTATTTTCATTTAGATCGGATGTAGGATCCATAGGAAAAGTAGTCAGGTATCATAGTAGAATGGTGGTACGTAGGTTATTTAAAACAGCCAGCATTTGTGCATTTTACCTACACTAAGTATATAGCAGGGGTGGACTTAGTTACCCAAGATTTTTTTTTTTTCTTTTAAAGAAAACGTTTGCCCCACACTAGGAATTTCTCCTGTATTGTGGGTGCGTTTACAAACATTTAAAGTCATATACACAAACAGCCAGACCCGGAACAACTACTTGTAGGTCATACAAATATTGTTCCGTGCGGGAATCCAACCCGCGACACGCAGCGCAGAAGTCAATCGCTTAACCACTGCGCCAACCGTGCCGTCAAAAGATCTACTGGTCACTGACGACACCCTGTGCGATCTACCAATTACATATTTCTTGAAATCTTTTATGAAACAGCATAGTTCAGTACACAATTATGCAGTATTTTTTATTCTTATTAGGAGGGAAAATATAACACTGTAAGTAGATTTGTACAAACACTTTTACACGTCAATAAATATCGTCAATAATAAAGGTATCCTATGTGTTAATCCTGGTTATAAGCTGTCTGTATACCAAATTTCATCCAAATCCGTGCAGTAGTTTTTGCGTGAAAGAGTAACAAACATCCATCCATCCTCACAAATTTTCGCATTTATAATATTATACTAGCTTCTGCCCGCGACTTCGTCCGCGTGAAATTTTACCCTCCCCTATTCACCCTCTCAGGGGTGGAATTTCGAAAAACCCTTTCTTAGTGGATACCTAGGTACTCTTCACAAAGAACACACCCTCCAAATTTCATGTCTCTAGGACCAGCGGTTTAGACTGCGTTGATATATCAGTCAGTCAGGACTTTTGTTCATACAAACTTTCATCCCCTATTTGACTCTCTTATGGGTTGAATTTCGAAAAATCCTTCCTTATTCCTTGTCTACATTATAAAGGGAACCTCTGTGCAAAATTTCAGCTCTCTAGGTCCAAGGGTTTGGGCTGGGCGTTGATGAGTCAGTCAATCAGTCAGTCAGTCAGGACTTTTCTTTTTATTTATATAGATAGATAGATAGATATAGTAGTAGGATTATAAATGTCTATTATTGTCTATTCTACAACAAAAGATACACATATTAAAGCGCCACTCCTAAAACTATTCGAAGATGCTTCGTCCAATTTTGTCGAGCATGAAACAAATGCATGAGAAAATAGTTCTAAATCGGAAAAGTTTTGATAGGACACGTTGTGAATGTGGTTCGGTTGCGGCTATGAATATCTGTCGGATTTTTGTCGTCTTAACGTATTGGACTTGAGAGGGATATCGATCTTTGTATTAGAAACTTTGATCTTAACAGATCGAATTTGAAGTCAAAATCGATCTGCCTGGCTTTTCTCAACTATTTTGGGGTCGGCTAACCGGATGTAGCTGAACTAAGTGGTATTCTGCATGGAGCGACTGCCTATCAAACCTCCACAACCCACTTACTGGGTAACACGATACCTCTTTGTAAGACTGGTAAAAAACTGTTAAAAGAGCTTGTTATAAGAATAATGTTAGAAGTATTGCATTTTATTTATTACTAGCTTCGCCCCGCGGTTTCACCCGCATAAATAAGTGTCGATCCCGTGAGAATATCGTGATAAAAGTATCCTATGTGTTAGTTAATCCAGGGTGTCAGCTACCTCCACACCAAATTTTATCAGAATTGATCCAGCGGTTTGTGCGTCAAGAACCAACAAACATACAAACACTCACAAACTTTCGCCTTTATAATTATTGATTATAGAGTGATAAATAAAATTAGATAGCTAATTGATTAATTGTGGTCGCAGTACGTTTACTTTGTATAGGTAATCAATATATTTTATAACTAGCTTCTGCCCGCGACTTCGTACGCGGATCCTGTTGGTTATGCCAGCGACAACGGGGTAGTCAAAATCGAAGATCTGAAACGTCTGATGTCGAATTCTAAGAACCCGGGGACTGGATAACAACGGGATGCGCGAGACGATTCGAGACGTCATTTTCAGGCAATAATGAACCAATAGGGTGGTAAACTTGGCCTTGCACTTTGAATGTTGGCATAAATGGGCCTTCTGAAATCTGTTTCGCAACAAAAGATGTCATTTGAAAGGCATTATTGTACGAACGAATGTTGTTCAAGAAATGTTTTGACTGTGATGGTCACCGATTAGCAGTGATCTTAATATTTCTGGAGGATTTTGTAATATTTCAATATGTACTTTCCCACCTGAGCAACACATACCGTTTGTTTCTTTTTGCTATTTAACAGCTTCACAAAAAGTAAAATTTTTAACCATACCTCCGATGGCGGAATATGTGGCGTAGTCAATCATAGGAGTATACGTAAATGCACTCCGTTCCTTATCAACCCAAGGAAGGTCGCCATGCCCTACGGCTATATCTTGAGACACATCCGATTCTTCAGATGATATCGAAATTCTGTTCAGAGAATGTCGAAGTCGATCAGAATTCAAACGTTCGTTGCGCTCTTCTTAATCTGTCTCTTCATGCCGTACTCCAGCAATTCTTTCTTTCTCACTTTCTGATTATGAATATTTTGCTGTGTGCTTGTTCGGAACAATGTATGATAATCTCACCGTATCAGCGGTCAGTCGCGCATCATATTCTTCACTGGTCTCTAGAGATCTGGATGTAGATGCGTAAATACGCTGAGAACGCAGGCGTGCTTCGCGATCCAAAGAGGTTTCCACGGAGCGAGTTGCAGCCTGATGTTCTCAAACAGCATCAAGTCTCTCCTGACGCTCTTCGGTAGATTCTTGGGATCTTATGATCCTCAATCTTTTAGCTCCTTTGGAACATTGGGAAAGATTTGACCTCTTTCTAGACATGGTTATAGTTTTATTATGAAGATACCTGATCAATTAAAATCTAAGTGACTGCTCCCCTACCAAGGGTGCCCAGACACGGGATCGTCTGGCCCATGTGCTGGTTTGGTCCCTGGGGTGGTCACGGCGTGCTATGTGTTCTGGTGCGCCGGTGATGGGGAGTACTCCCCAGCGGAGGGTCCGGTAACGGACAGCCGCGGCGGGTTCACGGATGAGTGCTAACGCGTGCCCATGTTCCCGCCGTAAGCGGCAGAGGAGGACACCGTGGAGTTTTAGTGGGTTAGAGTCCCACATAACTGCACTATCTCCCCGTGGTAGTGCAGAATGCATGAGCATTTCTTGACGTTAAAAAAAAAAATGGGAGTTTTGGCCAGTAGAGTCAAATTTTCAATGATATACCATCGTCATCGAAAATCAGTCCTAAACTGTTACCGCCTTCACCGCGTGGAGGTGAAATTAGTGATAGCTTAGATTTCCACATCAGATGTTTCTGATCTTCGATTTTTATAAGTCAACAGGAAATGCCCATCAGACCGAGTAACTTTTACTAAGACGTCATTCCTATATGTGCTATGGTGTAGCTGGGCTCTTGGAGTTCCCCATCAGGTGTTCTAGATCTTCAAATTTATTCTCTCAGCAGAAAATCCTCATCACGTGGAACAATTTTTGCTATGGTACCATTTTTGTATCTCTTATAGTTAAGCTGGTCTGTTTCGGTTCTGCATCAGGTGTTCAAGTTTCCAAGAAACATTATAGCCTGAATGTTGTCCAGCCATAATAACTATACAACAAAAAAAAAAATCATTCAAATCCGTCCAGTAGTTCCGAAGATCGGACGCGCAGGCCCGAGGCGTGTCCGTACTCTGATAGAATACCTTAACAAATGTTCGCCGTGATTCTTTAAATTGACATAACTTTTTTATTTATGAACCGATTGACATGAAATAAACACTAAATGTTAAGTGAAGCCTACTACAATATATTAGTGAAAACATCTAAATCGAATAAGCCGTTTCTGATATTAGCGTGCACAAACAAACAGACAAACAGACAAACCGACAAACAGACAAACCGACAAACAGACAAACAGACAAAAAAAAAATTAATTACAATTTCGGGTTCGGCATCGATATAATAACAACCCCTGCTACTTTTTTTTTATATATTTCCATTGTACAGACACCACTTTTCTACAAATTTATTATATGTTTAGAGATAGATTGGAACCGAACAGCCTTTCAATAGAAAACATAACAAGGTGACAACAATAGGGTAGAGAGTACAAAACCATAACTTTTTGTACATAGAGGTAAACACCTCATCATCATCATTTCAGCCGAAAGACGTCCACTGCTGGACATAGGCCTCCCCCAAGCACCTCCACTTCGACCGGTAGGTACACACCTAATAAGTATGAATATACAACCAAAACAAATAACGTTACGGCTGGATATTGCAAATACTCCGTAAAGTGTCACGTTGCTTGTATTTCAAACAAAGGCACTAATTTCTTATCCTTAATGATGCGGTAATACGCACAGTAGCTTGACTGTTATTCTATTGAAATTCCGTACTCGCTAGACGAGCTCAAGGTCGAAGTTTCACCAAACTTTCGTGGGTCGAGTGTATGACTTACAGTTACAAGTCTCGTTTACCTACTGCAGTAGTTTGTGCGGAGGACTATCACTAAGGCGCTAAGCAGACGATGGATAAATTTGCCCTTCTGAAATTTATCCTTCGTGTGCGCTATTGCATAGATTTCCATACGTTATATCGTCTACAAATTTGTCCATAGTCTGCTAAATGACCCAAATGACATCAAAACTCCCCATGAACTTAAAGAAAAAGGTAATCGACTCGTACCCTGCCTATCCTACGGTTGCCAGACTTGGATATTTAACAAAGTGATGAAGAACAAAATACAAATGAGCCAACGAACAATGGAAAGGAGCATCCTTAACATCCGATTAAAAGACAAACAAAGAAATGAAGACGTACGAAAGAGAACAAATGCTCTAGACGCCCTCGAACACACCCAACGTCTGAAGTGGAAATGGGCAGGCCATGTGCCACGTCTACCTGACACAAGATGGACCCATAGAACTACGACATGGTCGGGAACAACAGGAAGAAGACCCAGTACGACCACCGGAACGCTGGGTATAAAACATAGGCAAAGACTGGATGGCCAAAGCCAAAAACAGGGAAACCTGGAAAAAATTGGAGGAAGCCTGTACCCGAAAACCTTGTAGAAAAAATACACGTTGTGTTTTTTAAGTATATATTTTTTTTTAATGTATTTTTCTTAATAATCCACTAGTATAAATTGTATATAATTTCTTTTCTTTTTTTTTGGTTATGGAAATAAAGGCTATATTATTATTATTATTTTTTATCCCTGAATCCTGATGAGAGGTACTCGATAAAATTCAGTGAGCCTAGCATGAATGCGCGGAGTAAACTTAACGTAATTCTGAACGATTTTAAAATTGAAAATGATGGTTTCTCACAAAATATTTACCTACTTTTAAGACTTTATTCATATCTATGGGTGATATTAATTGTGCTTCTCGCAAAAATATAGGTAAACCAAAATGCTTTATTATGTTAGGTGTATTTTAGATAAAAAAATCATTTGAATATACGTTTTGTATAACGTCGCCGTTCGTGCTCTGTAAGTGCAATAGGCACTTAAAAAGTCAAGAGTAACGATACTCCTTCATAGCCTAGACTAAAAAATAGCTCTCAGTTTACAAACGTTATATATGAACGTCGCAAAATATTTTATTCCTTCAACCATTACGGCACCACTGTAATGCAGTACACTAACGACCATAATAATAGAACCCATTTCTTTAAAAATCGCTACATTAGTATGTAAATCGCCTCATGTTTCATACAGAGGCGTCGCAGAGGTTTGCTGAAGCTATTCATCTGGCGTCAGAGTCGCTTCATCTGGTTCAGGTGAAATTGTCTCATACGCCTCATGATTAATTCAGATCGGTGTCGCATTGTGAATAGCCCGCTTTAGGCAACGGTCCCACCGCTGCTGACGAGAAAGCGACTAGCTATCGACTATTTTCTCGCACAAGAAACGTACAATAAGAGTACCATAGATGAAGGTCCCGTGTCAGTAAAAGAGATATATAGATATTAATAGTTGATCGCTGACGGTTCACACTTCCGGCGAGCCCTCTCTTCACTATTTTGTCGCAGTGACAAGAGCTACACAAAGAAAAAACCCGCTCAGCGGCGCTCGCTTGACGGGCAGAACACTATCTGATAGACTCGCTTGGTATTTATACAGATTTACTTTAATCGCCCGTCGTACTCTCGCACTCGCTCATCGTCCAGCGACAACTCAACTATCCGAGCTACATACTCGTTGCTCGCATACTCGTTTCTAGTTGCTAGCTCTACGTGCTTGTCGCTTGTCGTCGGCGGAGGGACAGGTGCCTTAAGCGTATGCCTACCAAAACAGTTCACTTACAACAGACGAGCTTATTTTATTTTGCGCGTTTTTTCTTTGAAATCGTTTAGCCAGGGGTGGTAAATCATGTGTGTTTCAATTTATTGTCGAGCTCCAAAAGAGATAAAAGTTATAAAATCCTGTAGACTATGTTGAGATGAGGAGTGAGAACGTTCCCCTGTGCGATAACGACACAACGTAACACATCGCGACACAACACGACACAAATATGTTTGCAAAGATTTGTGAAAATGGCTGTATTTTTCTTGGATCGTTTGTTACACAATTACTGACAACTGCTTGCACTGGCTGGACTGGTCACTCATCTAAGTACCTTTTTTGAAGTGAAAACTTCTTTAGGCGAGTTGGGCATTTTTTGAGATGGGAAAAACCATTGAACTCGCGACACTGTTACCGTAACCCACACCGCGCGTGTTTTGTTTATAAGACGATTAAGTTTTCACTTCTGTCGGCACTCCCAGAGTGCCACTGTTTATTTTTTCCTTTTTCTATTATGACGTGTAAAAGTGTTTTCAATATCCTATTTACAGAATAAACAATTTTATTTCATTAGAAATAAATAATACTTTAGATTACGCTAAGATGATGAGCGAGAACGTTCCCCTGTGCGATAACGACACAACGCGACACAAATTTATGTTTGCAAAGCTTTGTGATAATGGCTGTATTTCTCTTGGATCGTTTGTTATAGCTAAACAGTCTTCCCATAAATATACCCCTTTGTCGTTGCACTTTACAGGGTAAAATAAAGTAAATTATCTTTTAGAAGTCTCTGGCTCATTACACATAGGTGAATATTTAAAAAACTTGTGAAGCAATGAAACTTGCTTTTTAGGACAAGTAGCTCCTTCCGCGTGGAAACTTCACAAAAGCTAATGAGTTTGTGTAGAATCGTTGCTGCAACGTTTCGTCATAATGCGAAGTTCTTCGCAAAATGTCTGCTGATGACGTCACATGATGCGGGTTGGCTGGGGTCAGTTGATTGTTTGTGTGCCTTTCATTATAAACCCTATCTGTTCGGTTGGCTACTTAGTCATTTCATATTATGCGAAATTAATTGTCAATAGGTGGTACATACGCGCACATCAAGCTAAGTACCGTACCCGAAACTGTCAAATTTTCCCAATCAACTTTGAACCATATGTTTTAGCGATAAAGTTGAAAATGTATTAAAGAAATTTGACATATTTTAGTAGTTTGATGTGCGCCAGCACTGTCTGTACAAGTTATTTGAAATGCACAATGAATCGCGGTCTGAATATGTTATTCTAAATTATTTCTAAAGAAATTAGAAAAACAGAAAAAAAATCTTTCTTGACACCGATCACGCCCGATGGAAAGCGATGGATGAGGTATGTGAGGTTTCTGGCTCTTTATAGGTACCTAGAATTGTTCTGGGTTGGGGTCAATTGAAATGTTTCGTTTCAATTGACCCCAGTCTGCCCTAAGTACCTAGCAAACGTGACTGTAATGGCTCGAGTTGATAATGGCGAATGATGGTGCAGTTTTGTCGAACATCGTACGTGTCGTCTTCATATTTGATTGCCTAGTTTTCATCATATTAGGGGGGGACTACCGAGATGTCGACTAAAAAATTCAGGAATAGTGTCGTAACAAAAAAAAATCTTTACAATCACTTATACAAGGTGTTGATTTGCATCCTAGTCTAATTCAAGGACGTAATTATGCTAATGATTCTCGATCCAAATCAACAATAAAATGGGTAGGTTTTTTTTTTTTTCTTATTTACGGAAATCCGTAAGTGTGAACCAGCCGTATTTAAACGCGGCCCGTCTGTTACTAGCCCTATAACCGCGCTTTCACACACAAACAAACGCCTTTTACTTTACTAAGTACTAAAATACTAAAGTACTAAAAAAGTCTTTTATAACAACCTCCTGAAATTTGACGAGGATGCAAATCAACACCTTGTATATACCTACATAAAACCGGCACGTAATTTCGGTTTTATGTATAAAACTAATTTTAAAGATTTTTTTGGTTACGACACTATTCCTGAGAGTGACGACATGTTGCGATAAAAGCAGGAGAATGATTTAATTTAATTTATTTTTGATTTAATTTATTTTACCTTTTTTTTAAATCCCTCCGGGTTTCAAGGTAGTTACAGGGCTTTTCGCCTGTAGAAAAAAAAACATTATATGTAATTTTTGTTAAAATGAATCTTAATTATATTATTTAAAATCCTGTGATGTCACTGATGTCCTGCTGCAGGGCAAAGGCCTAAACACTTTGCGGGTTACTTAACGCCCTTCGACGTAATGGCAATATAACTTCTATTGTGTCTCATTCAGTGTTCTTCAATGTGTTAATTTGTCTCTGTTTACAGCTGCTAAGGACCAATTCTTGTTGAAGGAGTCCAGCTCATCCCGCCATCTCCGTCTGGGCCTGCCACGATGTCGCTTGCTAATAAGAGGGACCCATTGGGTCGTAAGTTTGGTTTCTTAATTGCGGCCAATCATTTAGGTATAATGCTCCATTCGAAATAATGTCTTTCTACTTCCTTTTTAATTATATTTTCCTTCTTTGAATAACACAGACGAAGCTAACTGCCGAAGAAATCGACGGTTCGCGTGGGAACAATTCATTTACTGAATAATTATTAACACTTTAGTTAACTAAATTAACTATGTATTGCTGTTTTCCGTGGCTGTGTTTGTATAATAAAATTGTTGACACATACAATACGACCGATGTAACTTGGCCGGAATGAGTATAGCCTTTGCGAACTTTCGCGCATGTTCTCTCACTCACACTCGCCTCATGTCACCATTTGGTTCCTAAAAATGTTCGTGCGCAGCCTTCTGCGCGAAGTTCAGTCCCGCCAATTACGTCTGTCGTATTATACATAAGTACCTACTATCGTACACCTAGTACCCGTCACGGGTGATATTGTGAATAATCCATTTATAAAGGGTTTTTCAATAAGGGCGGGTAGATGTTGAAATGAAATAAAACAAGCTGTGTGTGAGGTATTAACAAAATTCTTTTTTTATTTGAAAGATCCAGTGCCATTAAGTGTGGAATATGACATCATTCAAATGCCCGCCTCGGCTTCTTAACTACATACATAATGACTTTGAATACACGGGGAAGTCTGCGGTAGATACATCTGCAGGTATTCTTAAAGGGCGTCCTTATGGGGGAGTGGCTATTTTGTGGCGCAAGGGATTATTTAAAACTGTGAATGTTATTAACTGTAATAGTAACAGGCTGGCGGCCATAAGAGCGACATTAAGTGACAACCGCTCTGTAATGATATTCAGTGTCTACTTGCCGACGGACAACTCAGAGAATCTCCTAGAATTTACAAATTGTTTAGGTGAAGTCAGTGCCATTGTGGAAAACAATGACACTGAAACAATATTCATGTTAGGAGACTTTAATTCTCATCCACATCAGCCGTTTTGGTCTGAGCTATGTAACCACTGTCAAGATCATCAGTGGATATGCGCTGATGTGGAAAAATTAGGTATTGACTCGGACGTTTTTACGTATGTCAGTGACATAAATGGTAGTCAGCGATGGCTGGATCACTGTATCGTTACGAAATCAGCGTGGCACACTGTAACAAATGTCACCGTGGATCTCGATACCTATTGGTCAGATCATTTACCCTTAATAATTGAGTGCGATTTAAATGCAGTCGTGGCAAAAGTGGCACAGGAAACTAAAGCGCAGAGCAAAGTTTTATGGCGGGAGCGCGATAAGGTGGAAATAGATGGGTATCGGGATCTATGTAACAAAGAGTTTAGGAACATCCACTATCCTGAGTTGTTTGAGAAGTGTGGAGATAGCATGTGTCATAATGTAGAACATAGACGTGCTCTAGATCATATGTATGGCAATATTGTAAATACTTTGTCAGTGGCTGCTGTGCAGGCCTGGGATGATAAGCAACCTCAAAAGGTAAGACGAGTGGCAGGCTGGAACAAGCACGTTCGAGGCGCTTATGGGGAGGCTCGGTCTAAGTATCAAACTTGGCTGTTCTATAATAAGCCTAAATCTGGTAGAATTTGGGAAGAAATGCGACAGAGTCAGAGGATTTTTAGGGGTAGGCTTAAATGGTGCCAGAACCACCAGGATCAGATAAAGATGGACATATTAGCGTCGCACCGAGCGTCAAAAAATTTTTCAGAGTTCTGGAAGTCGACCAATAAGCTGAAGGGTAGACCGGGCCGCCCTGTGAGTGTAGGGGAATGTAATTTGCCGGAGGACATAGCCCACATGTTCAAAGATCGATTTATGGTATCGTCTCCACTTGGGCCGGCTAAAGAGGTGATCGATGATGAGACTAGTCGTGATTATGTACCGATCCGTTTCTCGGCCAAGCATGTAGCTGAATTAATCAATAGAATGGATAAGGGGAAATCTCCAGGTCATGACGGTCTCAGCATCGAGCACCTCAAGTATGCTGGGGTACATCTACCTAGAGTGCTGGCACTGTTTTTCACGCTTTGCGTAAGTCATTCATACCTTCCACCCGATATGCTGAAAACAATAGTGGTACCAATCGTGAAAAATAAAACTGGGGATATGTCGGACAAGGCTAATTACAGACCGATATCCTTGGCCACTGTAATTGCCAAGGTGTTGGACGGTCTGCTTGACAAGGAACTTGACAAATGGATAACCTTACATGACGCACAATTTGGTTTTCGGCCTGGACTTTCCACTGAGAGTGCGATCCTCTGTCTAAAGCAGACGGTCCAATACTATAAGGAGAGAAGTACTCCGGTGTATGCCTGCTTCCTTGATCTCTCAAAGGCATTTGACCTTGTGTCATATGATGTCCTTTGGGATAAGCTCAGGGGAGCAGGGGTACCACCTGAGGTAACGGGTTTGTTTCGGTACTGGTACTCTAACCAGCTGAACCAAGTTCGTTGGGGAGACGTTCTGTCTGGGGCGTACAGGTTGGAGTGTGGGGTGAGACAGGGGGGGTTAACCTCACCTAAGCTCTTCAACCTGTATGTGAATGAGCTGATCGTTGAACTCAGCAGCAGACCAGTTGGATGCAAAATAGATGGCGCTAGCGTCAATAATTTAAGCTATGCTGACGACATGGTGCTGCTGGGTCCAACGGCTGGCTCAATCAGGGAGATGTTGAATGTCTGTGAAAGGTATGCGGCAACCCACGGCCTGTTATATAACGAAATAAAAAGTGAATACCTGATCTTTGCTGCTCCCGGGAAATGTTTGAATTACGAGCCCTCAATATCCCTCAATGGTCGGCCACTTAAGAGGGTCAGCCAATTTAAATACTTGGGTCACTATGTCACCGAGGACCTCCGGGATCAGGTAGACATTGAACGTGAACGCAGGGCACTAGCAGCCAGATGCAACATGTTGGCTCACAGATTTGCTCGTTGTAGTAACGAGGTCAAAATAACTCTGTTTAAAGCTTATTGTCAAGCGTTCTACACGGGCAGTTTGTGGGTCAACTGCACGCGGAGGGCACTAGATGCCCTGCGTGTGCAATATAATAATGGTTTCAGGGTGTTGTTGAGGTTGCCCCGATTCTGCAGTGCGTCTGGCATGTTTGCTGTAGCGCGAACCGACGACTTCTATGCCATTCTGAGGAAAAAGGCCGCGTCCTTAATAAGCAGAATGAGGGCTAGCACCAACGGCATTTTGAAAACCCTAGCCGAAAAACACGATGCACCAATACTCAGACACTCTGTCCGGTTGCTCGTGCGGCAGGGATGAATAATGTTTTAATTAATTAATTAATATTACTAACCCTTAGTTGATAAGTGTTGTACTAACCATTGGACCTATGTTGTTGAATTTAATAAATAAATTATTATTATTATTATTAACAGTGGCACGGATTCGAGTGGTTCAATTTTCAATGACTCTTCTGCATAGATCCGGTGGAATTTGAGCGATGGCCTGTGTATATATACACCTTTAGGGCATCGGTCGATTGTGGTTTGTTAGCGTTCCTTGAACGTACGGGTTTTGGCAGGTTGTTTACCGAACCGGTCGTCTCCAACTTGGCCACCAAACGTTGAAGAGTCGACTGTAAAGGGCCACCACGTTTACCGTAAAATGGACGCAATGCGCACAACGTTTGCACTAACGAACACTCATTTCGATAATAACGTTTTATCATTTGAACTGTGCTGTTCAATAGTATAATTTGCCATGGTGATTTGGCTTATGATAACTGAATAATAAACAAAAGATTTGATAGATGTCACCAAAACAAAATGGCCGCCATGCGCCGCCAAAATCTACCCGCCCTTATTAAAAAACCTTATAGTTGAACAGTTGAACTGAGATCGTTCTTAAAAATACTTCCCTAGGGAATTGCCCTAGCACGAACACGAACGCGCCACGTCTACATAACATACCTACATAGGTACATAAATACATAATCCGCTTATAATGTTCCCACTGCTGGGATACACGCATCCTCTCTTCGAGAGGGACTGGGCTGTAACCCTGAGTAACCCACCACACGAATCTAGTGCGGGTTTGGTGGTAGGTAGATGTCACATGTCTTCGAGTTTTGGGTTCCAGGACATTTTCGGTTTCCTCACGATATTTTCCTTTACCGTTTTGAGAGCAGTGGTGATAAAATAATTTACACAAAGTAAAGCGTCTGTCTGGGTTTGAACCAACGACCTTCAACACAAATCAATTTAGGCTATGTGTTATTTATGATACTTATCAAATTTTGTTTTAGACTCTGTGAAAAAGTTGCTCAAACCATTATGCTTAAAAAATATCCCGTCTTTAAACATTTCATTACAAAGGATGTTACGTCCTTATACTATACCTCTTATTCTAAACGGGGTACAAATGGCAACAACTTTAACCTGTAAGCGATAAGGTCATACTTACGCACATTGTATAGATTTCCTCGTTGACCCCAACCCTTTCTGTAGCTCATGAACTTTATGCGGGGTCTATCTTAGCCCACTTCAGCAGGGTCAACCGGCCATGATAAGTAACGATATATCGTTCCGATAAACTCTGGTACTAGGTATGTAGATATATAGTGAATGTTGTAAATTATTTAGATTGTTTTTCCTTTTCCTATCGAACTATTAACAACATGAAGCGGGTTTACACTGTTATATTGTTTTGAATAATTTTAACTGACGTGGTTGACGATACAAAGTACTAAGTAAAAATGTAACACTACCTTCATACTATAAATGGCGTTTTGGACCTCGTCCCTTACAAAATTCTTATTCATCAATTTTATTGTACTTTTCGTGTGAAAGAGTTTCATATGTGGTTTTGGAAAAACAACTTTAGTTTTGATATGTCCTATCAAAACTCGCCGCGGCGCCATTTGTAAGGGTTCATACAAATCCAAGGGCAACTAATAGAGCGGCACTGCCGCTGCAGCTACGGCATAAAGTATAAACGGTCTTAACATAGAGTTCAGTTTGCACTACAACTTCCAACATGTTCAATAAGTAATTTAAAATCAACTCAATTTACACTAGCATAGAGTTGATTTTCGTTTGAGTGGAAGTAACTTGGCAAATAGTTTAAAATTGTTAAGAATTTCAAAATGACAGAGATTTTGGAAGTCTATTTGAAACTCTATTTGAAACTTAACTTTTTCTGGGGTTAATTAATTATTTCAAAACTGATTGTTAGCTGTCATTGTGTTGTATGTCCAGTCAAAAATAAACACAGAATAAAAACCCGACAGAAGAAAATAGTCACATGAAAACTTCCCTATATTTTTATACTTACCACAAAATACATTAGAAAAATAGTGTCCACCAAAAATGTTACGAAAGAAAACACTTATTTGAAAGGTGGATTTCCATTTTATGGTAGAGTAGGTAACAATAATAACTGGGGACTAAGAAAAGGTTGAGTCAACCTTTTGTCTGGAACTTGCATTAGGTATTCTATCAGTTGTACGGAGACTCGTATTTTTCATCACAGAAACGTTTTTTGAAAGAATCAAAAAATCAAACAGGATTTTCTACTACTTTTCGTATAAAGATGGGTGTAAGTTAAAATAAAAATGTTTTTTTTTTTATAAATAGTAAGAACGGTTCCTATGTTATCCTTTACACCAATAATTAATGATAGCCAGACTTCACTTCCTTTAGGAACTTTATCATTCAATCGACATACATAAATAATTTTTATTCGTTGAATAAAATTGACGTCTGACAGTTTTTGCATGGAAGAACTGTCAAAAATTCAAAATTATTCTTCCGATTAAATTGTCTTGGAAAAATCAAACCAAATTTTAAAAAGTAAGTAATGTTGTTATTTTAATTGATTAAATAAGTAATTGCGTTAATTTTATTACAGTCTCCTTATTATTGGCCACTCCATGTGTAAACACTACTATTACTATAATAGCCACTATAAAACTAAAGACGTTAATGGTTCCAATGACAGTAAAAGATAACAGTGGCTATTAATTCAGTAAGTTACAAGTACAGACGGCCAGCACATCAAGCTACTACAATCTGTCAAATTTCTTTAATAATAATAATAATAATAATAATTTATTCATAAGTTCACATAAGTATAAATTACATAGAAGTTACATCATTACAATGTTACATATTAATATTATTAGGAAAATATTAAATTATGCCTAAAATAAATCTAGTGTATAACTTATATATTGGTTAAAAGCCTACTGAATTCAATAGCGACCTGCCTGATGTAGGTTTATTCAAACCTGTGTTTCAGGCCATCGCTTAACAGCGCCGAGTGCTTTATTGGACTATTATGTCACTGAACATAGAGCTAGCATTGATACATAATAATTATATTTTAAAATAAAAATTGACTTAACATTAGTAAACTTATTGTATTACTTCTAGCAATTTTTCAGTGTCTGAGTAATTAAATGTCGCTAGGTATTCACTCAACATTTCACTACATTTTTTACAATTTACACTATATATACTTAAAGACTTATTGATTTTATTATATAAGAACGGACCTAAAAATACATAAAATTTATTTATAAAAGTATGTCTAGTTTGAGGCTTTATGCAAACTAAGTCTTTTCTTCTCTTATCTATAGGTATTGGGACATAAGGAAGGTTGCGATGCTGGTGCAGTACTATATTCAATATAAACAGTTGCCGTACAGTTAAAACCTTACATGCCGTGTAAAGCTCGTGTGTGGGAAATCTAAATGGGCGAAAGGTGGCTACCTTAAGGATAGCTCTCTGCTCACGTTCTAATGGCAGTAGGATTGATTTAGCAGCGCCCCCCCAGGAAGTTATACAATAAGTGAGAATGGATTGACACAAAGCTAAATAGACCTGTTTAATTAATTTGTAGTCCGATATATATCGTAAATTCTTAAAAATGTATATCAATTTACGCATTCGAGTGCATAACAAATCAATGTGTTTACGGAAATTCAGATTTGTGTCAATCGTTACACCAAGATATTTCATATGATCGGTTTTTGCTAAAGTAGGACAATTACATGCATTGTCAGCATACGTGCCGCACTTATGCGCATAAATGTTTATGTTAGTAGTTGGCAGGTTAGTATTTCTCATAGTAAATAAAATGTGTTTGGTTTTTTCTGCATTTAGTGTTAGGAGATTTTCATATAGCCAATTAGACACTATATTAAAACCGTTCTGGGCTTGTTTATACACCTCATCTCGAGATTTGCCTGAAAACAATAGAGCTGTGTCATCTGCATAAGACATTATGACACCATTTTGGAGTGTTAAGCTGCACAGGTCATTAATATATACTAGGAATAAAGTAGGACCCAAAATACTACCTTGTAGTATTCCGTAATTACTATTTGGAAGCTCAGAACTGACGTACTGACCAATTTTGACACATTGTTTGCGGTCACTAAGATAATCAGAAAGTAGTGAAAGCGTTGTTCCTCTAATTCCGAGTGTTTCAAGCTTGTTCAATAATAAAGGACAGGAAATTGTGTCAAAGGCCTTGGCGAGGTCTAGGAAGATCCCAATGGAGTGTAAGCCCTTATCCAAATTAGTAGTTATATAATCCGTCATTTGATGTACTGCCTGTTTAGTTGATTTTTTGGGCCTAAATCCAAATTGTCTATCAGAAAGCAATTTGTTATCTTCTAGGTATTTAATTAATCTAATATTAATGATTTTCTCTAGGATTTTGGAGAGCCCTGTTAAAACTGAAATGGGTCCGTAGTTGTTAACACATTTTTTGTCACCAGATTTATATACAGGAGTAACCACTGCTTTTTTAAGCGACTTAGGGAATATAGGTACCATTAGTTAAGCATAACTGAAAAATATGAGTTAGTGGCGGAGCAAGTAGGTTTTTGAAATGTTTTAGTATGTTGTTTGATATGTCATCCCACCCAACCGCGCAAACGTCCTTTAATCCAGAAATAATTGTTAGTACTTCATCGACATCCGTATCTAGTAAGACAAACGATTTGAGTGTGGGGAAAGCTTTAGGTTGGCTTTGAGGGAAAGAACTTCTAGATTGAATGTTCTTTTCTGCTAAAGTTTTGCCTACGTTAGAAAAATAGAAATTAACTTTATTTGTTGATTCGATTGGGTTGTTCTCTATTTTCAATAAGTCAAGTGGAGGTTCAGGTTGTTTTGTTCTAAATGTATTTGTTTTTATAAATTTCCAAATAAGTTTACTATTTTTGCCTGCTTTCTGCAGTTCTTTTCTATCATATTCATTTTTTATTTTTCTCAGAAGGTTGTTGCAGAAGTTTCTATATCTTTTATACGTAATGGAATGAATTTCATTATCAGGCTCAAGTTTGGACTTTATGTGAAGTTTGTCTCTATGCCTAATACATCGAACAAGTCCGGGTGTAATCCAAGGTTTAATGCACTTATACTTCCTTGGCGTTATTTTAGCAACTGTATGTTTTATTATTGCAGAGTGAAGTGAATTTATAAAATAATTAATAGAGATGTTTGCATCGGTAGAATTATATACTGGGTCAAAATTAATATTACGTATGTCTTTTTCGAGGTGTGTCATGTTGACTTTAGTATAGCTACGTAAGTAATTTTTTCTGGGTAAAGAAACTTGCAATGTTAGTAAAACTGCTTGGTGATCAGTAAGCGAAGAGTTAGTAACAAATGTTTTGGTTGGGTTATTTGTTTTTATAATAAAATGATCTAAGCATGAACCGCTTTGATGTGTGGGATGGTAATGAGCTGGCAAGAGTCCGTGGAATGAGCAGATATTAAGATAGTTATGTGCATGTATATCCATTTTCCCGGAAGCAATGTTGATATTGATGTCCCCCATTAGTATTATGTGTTTAAAAGATGTAAGACTTTGTAACTGTACGTTTAGTGAATCTAAGAAATTTGCGACATTTTGAGAAGGAGGTCTGTATATAGCCATAACTACCGTATCTGAATTAATTTTAATGAGTAAGCAATTACTATTTTGTAGCAAAGGTTCCTCTACAGCTGTACTTAAATTATTGTTAACATATACAACTAAACCATCATTCTGGTTAATGTTTCTGTTGGTTTTATGCGATACATATCCGTCTAATGATGGTATAACAGCTGTTTGGTTTGACAACCAACATTCTGTTAGGACGATAATGTCGCAACTTATACCCAGGTTCTGTAGCAATATTTCAAAACCATTTAGATTTCGATTTATGCTGCGAATATTTTGTGTGAGTAGGGTCAGCGGTTTCTCTCCCAATGGAAAGAGGTGTTTACACTCATCAACATTACAACATATAGCTTCAGACACAGAAAATTGATCTAGGTCACTAAGTAATTGATCAGTCATGATAAATGAATAACTAACAAATATAAACAAAAAACTACTACTAGTGTGCTTAATAGATAGGTTAATAGGTAGCGCTCTTAGGCGCCCTCATAATCTATGGAATGGATGTAGTTGTCCTCGGCATATTTTCGTGCTGGACAATTTACATCACCAGTTTTATGGTCCGTTTTTCTCTTAAAACGTTTGCACGTCGCACAGTTTGGTGGACTAGTTTTTGTGCTACATTCCTTAAAAGAGTGTCCAGTCTCTCCGCAGTGATTGCACGTCGGGCTAGTTTCACGGCAGAACTTGGCCGCGTGACCGAACTGCTGGCAGTTAAAGCACCGAGTAACGATCGTGAAATCTCGTACTGGGCATGACGTCCAATTGATGAATATACGTCCTTGATTCACTAGAATCTTCCTGATGCTAGCTGGCACTTCTAGTATGAAATTGCAATTAGGGAGGTCTTTTTTCCCAGATTTATGGCTCAATTTAATTTGTTCTTCAAACGACTCACGAGTTATCATTTTATCTGAGAGGTTTTGCTCGTAGATGCAGTCAAAAACCTCTTTATCAGTCAGGGCTACCGGGACTCCAATAACAGTGATTCTTGGGCGCCGTTTTGATGGTTCTTCAACCTTAAGGCCCGAAGAAGCGAGTTTTTCTAAGCTTCTGAGCTTTTGAATGTCCTCTTTGGAGTCGGTACTGATGAGAACACCTCCATTTTTTACTTTTTTAAGGCCACGAACATGTAGTTTAAGTTCCCCGGGCGAAATAATTTTCTGTACGAGAGACTTGGTATCGTCACTGGATTTGGTATTGTCATTGGGATATATGGCAACTGACCTTAAATTTGCTGGGCGCACAAAGTTATCCGAGCCTTTTTTTACCATATTAGCGTACGAAAAGGGTTCTGGAGGGTTTGAAATGCCTTCAACTACTTCTTTGAACTGTAGGAGAGAGTTCGCGATGTTCTGTTGTTGCTGTAAGTGCTGAATGGTACTGTGGGCTTGAATGGTTTTTTGTTTTAAGGCTTGATATAAAACAGCCATCTGTGATGCGCCATTTGAGACACTACGACAAAGATTGGCTACACGAACCTTTTGTTCCGCGATCATTTTTCCCTCAGCGACTAAACTGCATACTTCACTTAGGATTTTTTCTATGGACCCCATCCATTTCTGTATCTCCGGCGTAGAAATAACTTCAGGTGGTAGCTCATTCTCCAACGGAGGTGGTGGATTTGGGTCTATAGGCTGGAAATCTTGAGTTGGTGTCGGCGGAGGACTTCGCGGTACTAGATGGCTACGGCCAAACGGGCTAGATCCTGTGTTAGACATATCTAACACAAAAAACACTATTTGTCTTTAAAAATACTTTAACTCATTCTTACACAAAGTCAGTAACCTCGTAATAATCACTCGCGACACACTTATAACACTGCTGACGACGCAAATGATTCTAACAATTTTATTTGTAATTAATTAATAGTATCATAATAAGCTAAGCAAGATACGTCCGCGCTGTCAAGCGATTGATCGCGAAAAAGAATCGATCGAAAAAGATCGCGAAAATTAATGGATTTGAGGTTCAAAGTTGATTGGGAAAATTTGACAGTTTCAGGTAGCTTGATGTGACATAGCATAACATCACGCCTGTATTCCCCGATGGGTTAGGTAGAGGTGTACCTATGGGACACCCACATTTCGCCAGTTATGTTCTAGTTCACTGATCACTGTCCAAATCACTGTGATCTTTATTCTCATTCGTATAAGGTTGCTGTTGCGTTGCTGTCATTGAAAAGTCTGTCAAAATCATTATGATATTTATTCTCAGTCAGCAGTTATATACAATGAATGTAAATTGACGGACTGTGAAACAACAGCAAAGAGCCACGAGAATATCGGTGGAAAAAATGTTCTAAACAAAAAATAAGTATTAAACAAAGGATCGTGTAATTAACGCGGTGCAGAGAAACATGTTACGATACTACTACTGCTTGTCAAGTTTGACACAAAGTATGCACAACAAAACCGCAAACCAACACAGCAGCGGTGTCCAGCCGACCTGTGACCCGACCATAGATATATTATAAAAGAAGGACCCGACGCCACTTTAACGTGTATCATATATAATTAGTCTGATATACAGGTTCACCCGAAGAGTAAGAAGAGTAGGTATAGTAAGATTACGCTCATACATAACCAACCTATAATGTTCCCACTGCTGGGACACAGGCCTCCTCTCTTCGAGAGGGAGTGGGCTGTAAACTACCACGCGGGCCTAGTGTGGGTTGGTAAATTGCACATGTCTTTGAATTTTTGGTTCTAGAACATGGCGGTTTCATCACGAAGGTAAGATTCTTCGGTTAAAATGAATTTTGGGCAAATTCGTAACTTTAATGACATTGTTGGTATCGCGAGTAAAACCTGGATGAGACTGTCACAAGGGCGCGGGGACAAGTAAAAATGCCCAACGGTGGGTGAAGTTAGATTGTGGCTGTGGATGATGATGAAATCCATAATTGAAAATCAATACCTGGCGCTTTCTATCACTTGAAATATTATGCACATATTTAGCCACTCCAGAATTTTAAAACATTTGTCATCCTTTTCTTACTGCCTGTTTAAGCAGGTCAGATCAAACATAAAATCTAAATTCACAACACAGCGAACGAGTGTAAGCCTTCATGGTACATTTTAAAATAAACTTTGCTCCGCCAAGCCAAGATAATGACTGTTACCGCTATTTAGTTACTTCCGTGGCCTCCATTTTTTGCTGCAGCGCAATGACTGGAACGGCACGAAATTCAAATTGCGAACGCGGATAGACCAATGGGAACGCGAGGCCTTCATCGCGATATTAAAGTTTTCTTGTATCGTAGCTTATGAGGTGATGTTGAAGGTGTTTAGTCGGGGAGTCCGATGTTGCCGTAGAGACCGGCCGTAGCGAGGGGCCGGACTGTATCCTCGCCGTATTGTATTGTCAATCCCGACAGTAGAGTGGCCTCTGCTTCGTGTATCGCTATTGTTAATGTTAATCTCCGTTAAATTAACTGTATGTATGCGTTAAGATTAGATGCCCTCTTCTTCACCGAAACCGGTCGGCAGCATGTTTGACTTCCTTTTGTTTCTGGTGAGGATTTTTTGCGTCACACAAAAGTCAGTGAACTGTGTATCGAATATTGTTGATTAATGCCTTGCAGTGGGAAACTAAAAGCTGATATTATTATTTATTTATTTTATACAACCGTATATGAATACACTATAGGAACACTTAGTGTAAAAAGTTCAGTCCTTTTCAATGAGATAGGGGGGAGGAGGTCCAATTATTGGGCTAAATCACGATAAAAGGTGATTAAAGGCTGATTAAGGTAAACCAAATGTGTTGCTGTTCCGCAAGCGATGGAACATTTAAAAGGTGGAAACGATATATTTATTGAATTATAATCATTACAATCATCAATATAACTTTCTAAATTCAAATTACCCTATATACTTAAGAGCGTTTACACCGTACGGCATTTCATACAAACTTTCAAGCCTTTATTTTTCGAAATGAATGAACCGATTTTAATGAAACTTCATACGCATAAGCAGGATACAAAGGTCTAAAAAGTTAGTAGAGAACATTTTCGAAATGTCTTATTAAAAAAAAGATAACTGGAAATCTCTGTTTCTATGGAAAATTTAAAATCGGTCTAATTTGGCTGTAACACTAATTTTCGTAAATGTTCTCTACTAACTTTTTAGACCTTTGTATCCTGCTTATGCATATGAAGTTTCATTAAAATCGGTTTATTCATTTTGAAAAATAAGGGCTTGAAAGTTTGTATGAAATGCCGTACGGCGTAAACGCTCTTAATAACTAAGTATTTCATGACGTCATACCATTTGAGGTCAATTCTAACTTAGGGAGTTGTAATATACATTTTGTTTCCGTCGCAAATCATATTTTGATCAACATACAACCTGACACTGAAAAAACGTTACAAAATTGCCCCGCTTGGTGGATTATGGCCCATTCCATCTCGCAGAGGGCTCCTGTCTGTGTCCAAACAATGGGAAAGTTATAGGCAGATTATTGCCGATGACGATTGCAGATGACGGCACGGTTGGCGCAGTGGTTAAGCGATTGACTGCTGCGCTGCGTGTCGCGGGTTCGATTCCCGCACGGAACAAATATTTGTATGACCTACAAGTAGTTGTTCCGGGTCTGGCTGTTTGTGTACGTGAATTTAAATGTTTGTAAACGCACCCACAATACAGGAGAAAATCCTAGTGCGGGGCAACGATTTAAAAAAAAAAAAAATAATGGGCTACCTTAGTGCTTCCCCCTTTCTTTTTTTTTGTTTTTACCATAATTTTCTGCGTGCTTATATCAACGCGTTAAACGAAAGTTTATGGAGCACGAAGATACAGAGGCTACTGTAATTAGTGATTGTAATGGGAATCATATCACTTGGTTTTATATTTTATTTTTTACTAGCAGCGCCCCGCGGTTTCTACCGCGTAAGTTTCGATGATATTTTTCTTTCTCCAATCAATTCTCCAAAATTTCTCCGGTAACCAAATTTTTACCATAAATTGCGAAAAAGACACTTAATCTGGCCAGCTGGTATTTAAATAATCGGATTTTAAATACTAATTAATACCATGAAATGAAATAGTTTATCATAACATAACTATGCGGACAAGATAGAGACTATTATTTGACGCACGTTTTAAACTATGCCTAAACTAACTCGTGTAAGTAATATGTTTTTATTGCCGCATTCTTTAAATTTCGAAATATAGTTTTGGTACTATAAAAAGAAAGGACAGTTACATTAGGATTTGTTTGTTGACAGTCCTACACAGTTTCTTATTGTAAAGTGACCATGTCTTCATTAATATATTTTTGTTTCTCAATTATATTAATTCATAGTACTACAGCATCTGAAATTGAATTACTTGTGTGGAATGGCGACGGTTTTCGACCAAATGTGCACAACTATTTAGTCATGTTTCGAATATCTCGATACGACTTCCCCTGGACCTTTATGTGCAGTGGATCAATTATAGACAAGGAATGGATAATCACCGCAGCACACTGTTTCCGTAATAATATAAAGGAAATTAAAATAATTCAAAAAATTTATTCAAGTGAGCGCGTTATAGGATACGCAAGAAATTATACAGGGTGATTGGAAGATGGGTGCAAAGCTTTAAGGCGATGATAGTACAGGCAATTCAGAACCATTTAAGCCATGGTTGTCTTAGACGAAGTCTTACCACTTTTTTTTTACCAATTTCTTAAGATTTTTTTCGAAAATTCCCAAAGTTTTAACTAAACTACTTATTTATGGCCAAATTGAATGATAAACGAATTCATTTTTATTGTATTTAATTAAAGTAATGTGTAAGCAATCTAGCAAAACATGTTTTAGGCCTCTGTGTCGTTAGACATTTTTTTTACAGATATTTAAAGTTCATAACAAATTTTAAAATTTATAAATACTTTTTGTAAACCTTATTTTAAAAATCACGGAGCGTGCTTTTTTTGTTCAAACCTTTTTGAAAACATGCTTGATAATCGCTCTTTCTTTTGAGGTAACATTTACGCAGATATCTTACAAATTATTGAAATTAGGACCTAAAAACCAATTTAAGGTAGAAATTTAAAATTTTAGGCAGTCTAAATAAAACAACATTTGAATTAAATTTATTTATGTTTCATGGTCAAAATGTTGTCCGTGATTCCTAATACAAGCACGGCTCCGTCTTCTCACTTCTGTTGTTGTTATTTTCAACATCATCTCCAGCTTCATTGTTTCAAACTCTGAATTCATTCTCTCTATCAGTTCTTTTCTCGTGTTTATTTCAACATTCGTATACACTAGCTCCTTGGCCCGGCCCCACACGAAAAAGTCCAGCAGGGTCAGATCTGGTGAGCGAGCGGGCCAAGGGATGGGTCCATCTCTGCCAATCCAGCTGTCAGGAAAACAATTATTTAAGTGTTCCCTTACATTTAACATCCAATGCGTTGGACAGCCGTCTTGCTGAAAGATGACTGTACTGTCTCTTGCGAATATCGGGACACCGGTTTCCTCTATCAGCTCTGGTAAATCCACTTGTAGAAAGTGCAAATCATTTTCACCATTTGAAGTCTCCGGTAAGAAGTGGGGCCCAATCAACGTCCTGCAAATTACTCCAGCCTCCAGAATTTCCTCTGAAACGACACCTGCTTCTTAAAATGTGGATTGTTGTCTTTGGCGGCCCATTCATGAAGGTTATGAAAGTTTTTAATGCCCTCCCTAGAAAACTTTAATTTGAAATCAATCTTGTGGACGGATGAAAGCAAATTTTCTAGGGAGGGCATTACAAACTTTCATAACCCACACAACACATGGGGAACACTTAAATAATTGCTTTCCTGACAGCTGGATTGGCAGAGATGGACCCATCCCTTGGCCCGCTCGCTCACCAGATCTGACCCTGCTGGACTTTTTCGTGTGGGGCCGGGCCAAGGAGCTGGTGTATACGAATGTTGAAATAAAGACGAGAGAAGAACTGACAGAGAGAATGAATTCAGAGTTTGAAACAATGAAGCTGGAGATATGATGTTGAAAATAACAACAATAGAAGTGAGAAGACGGAGCCGTGCTTGTATTAGGAATCACGGACAACATTTTGACCATGAAACATAAATAAATTTAATTCAAATGTTGTTTTATTTAGACTGCATAAAATTTAAAATTTCTCCCTTAAATTGGTTTTTAGGTCCTAATTTCAATAATTTGTAAGATATCTGCGTAAATGTTACCTCAAAAGAAAGAGCGATTATCAAGCATGTTTTCAAAAAGGTTTGAACAAAAAAAGCACGCTCCGTGATTTTTAAAATAAGGTTTACAAAAAGTATTTATAAATTTTAAAATTTGTTATGAACTTTAAATATCTGTAAAAAAAATGTCTAACGACACAGAGGCCTAAAACATGTTTTGCTAGATTGCTTACACATTACTTTAATTAAATACAATAAAAATGAATTCGTTTATCATTCAATTTGGCCATAAATAAATAGTTTAGTTAAAACTTTAGGAATTTTTGAAAAAAATCTTAAGAAATTGGTAAAAAAAAAGTAGTAAGACTTCGTCTAAGACAACCATGGCTTAAATGGTTCTAAATTGTCTGTACTATCATCGCCTTAAAGCTTTGCACCCATCTTCCAATCACCCTGTATAAACCATCCTAATTTCATTCACGATGGTAATGTATATAATTATGATCCAGAAAACGAAGTGGCGCTCGTGAGGACTTGGGAACCTATTCAATTTAATACGTACACGCAGCCGATTGCTCTGTCGCGGCTTTGTGCGTTTGGGCAGCAAGGGACTATTGCTGGTTACGGAAGGTCGGAGTTTGGTATTGAAATTCCTATAGAAGGCACTGTTGTGGTGACGCCATGCAAGTTTGCGCCGCAGGGCAGTAGAAAGCTGTGCTCTCAGTCTTTAGCACATATCAGCAGTGGGGATTCCGGAGGAGCATTGAAGACAGACGATGGTCTGGTTGGTGTCTTGGTCGCATTAGGAGAGGACAACGAAAGTATGTTTGTTGATATTTCCTTACATTTCAACTTTATTCAACAAGTAACGGGAAAGGAACTACACATCATCGGTATGAAATCATAAAATATTGATTGTTTTAATATCTATTGTTGTATAAATTTTTGTAAACCTGATGATTTATATTATTAGTGTATTTATTTATCCATCCTTTTTAGTTACTGTAGAACTATGAACTAGAACACCTAATTGATGTTATATACGGCGTCCAAGCACGTAGTATATTGCGCACGGGACGAAAAATCAATCATTCAATCCACCTTAGTTGCTTAGGAAAGGCCAGCAACACCTTGGTGTTACTGACGATCTCATGGAGGGTAGGAGGTTTTCTGTAGGTATCTATTAGGAATATATCATTAGGAAAATGTATTCCAAATCTGCACCCTAATTGCGTAACACACTATCAATCGGAATCTGAATCATTTTGAAGCAAATTGCTAATCCATTGCTTCATAAGTTTGAAAAATTTGTCTGATCAACACGTAAATAACGCAATGAATGTTGTTGAACTGTCAAAATGAAACCGATTCCGATTGATAATGTGTTACGCAATTGCCCCGCAGGCCTCGTGGTCATAATAATAAAGAATTAAGCTGGATATTATGGTTATTAAGGTAATTTATCGATATCATATTTGACGCAAGTTGTAAACGAAATATTTGAATTTTAAACCTATAGGTACTGTTCCTACAGCTGGGACACAGGCCTCCCCTCGATGAGAGGGAATAGGCCGTAATCCACCACGCGGGCCCGTAATGGATCACTGCTCATTGGGCCACCACTGCCCGTAGGGCCACCACTGCCCGTAGGGCCACCACTGCTCGTTGGGCCACCACTGCTCGTTGGGCCACCACTGCTCGTTGGGCCACCACTGCTCGTTGGGCCACCGTTGCTCGTAGGGCCACCACTGCTCGTTGGGCCACCACTATTTATGCAAACAGGATATTTAAGCCAAATCTCATTACCCAGAGTATTTGAGGTTAACACACCTATCGAGAAAAAGCTGGAAATGGATGTATTCTGTACAAAAATAAGGGCATCATTAGAACTGTGCAGTAACTGGAAAGAAGTACTCGTGCGTCAGGTGACAGGGCAGGTTTTTAGGAAATATAAGGTTTTTTAAAGGGAAAACAACTCAACATCAAACATTAGTTTAAATGTTCAATATTTTTTGAAGAAAAGTGCGCTATTTCCATGAAGGTGGCCCATTGCAGTGGTAACGGCCGCGACTTACGAGTTGTAGATCGTAGGTTCGAACCCAGGCGCTTTTCTTTGTGTAAATTATTTCATCACTACTGCTTTCAAAACGGTGAAGGAAAACATCGTGAGGAAACCGGCATGTCTTAGAACCTAAAATTCGAAGACATGTGACATCTACCAACACTGGGCCCGCGTGGTAGATTACGGCCCACTCCCTCTCACAGAGAGGAGGCAGCCGTTTCCCAGCAGTGGGAACATTATAGGCTGATTAATGCTTATCCTGTAAGAATTAAAGTGAGTTGCAAACTCTATTATTCATATTATCCTACGTTTCTAAACTTCATCAAAATTGTCATAAGTAGGTACTACTAACTCCATCCATTACACGTTTTACTATAAAAATAATAATCAACACATTTTATATTTAACGTAACTTTGGTATTTTTCAGATTACATTGAAAATGCATTTTTCTCAATTCGTTTTTACTGTATTTAGATACAAAAATAAATTAAATTGAGGTGTGCTTGTAATGTCAAAATAACAGCTTTATTAAAACAGGCCAGAGGGCCAATTCCCTTAATTAAAAACGTTCAAAATCTACAGTCCATTCACAGTTTTTATCTCTGATTCTGTATCACTGTCCAAATGACAGTGATCTTTATTCTCATTCTAATAAGGCTGCTGTTGGGTTGCTGCCACTGACAAGTCTGTCAAAGTCATCGAGATCTTGGGATGGGACACTTAATTTCGTGTCTGCCGTGTCCTGTCAGCTGCGCATTACAGGAACTGGTGGACGCTGGTGATGGCGCCAGACAAGTAGCCGAATTCTGGGCCGGGCCATTTAGATTACTATCGACACGCTCAAAAGAAGATTGTGATCTTTATTCTCATTACAATAAGGTTGATGTTAAGTTGCTGCTGTCAGCGGTAAAATAAATGTAAATGGACTGGTGTCGCAATCTAATCTCAGTGACAATCAATCTCAAAAACATAGCAAAAATGTAGGTTTTTTAGATTGAGACATTAGAATTCGAACGGTCTTAGAAATACGGAAATTGCCCCTCTACTCATTTACCTACTATAATACGTACATCATCATCATCTTTGGCTGTTGTAACCCGTAAGGCTCAACTCACACCAAAAGAGCGGCGAAGCGCCCTGTAGAGAAGGCGCGCGGATTCCAGCAACTGCCCGAGAAGTCACTGGAATGCTCGAGAAGTCGCGGGAATCCGCGCGCCTTCTCTTCTTCTTTCATGTGTTTATCGCTGTAATGCCTTGATTTGATATTGTATAGGCAGTCGTACATTTGCACCAAATAAATAAACTTTTCTTCATCCATTTCCATCACTTTTGTATTCGTTGCACTGCAAGGAATGAATGCGAATGCTAGCGCGCAACAGACGCGCGCGGGGAGCGGGCGCGAGGGGCGGGATATTGCCAGCGGCCGCTCGCGACTGCTCGAGCATTCTCGGGACTTCCCGCGCCTTCTCGCGCAGTCGCACGGCTAATTCGCTGGAATTCCAGCGGCGCTACTGGCATCCGCGCGACTCGTTCGATTTCTCATGCGATAATAAGTATTATAGTAATGAAAATAAAGTTAAAATTCATATGACACTGAAACTGCGATCCGCTTCGCCGCGCTTCGACGCTCTTTTGGTGTGTGTTGAGCCTAAGTAGTCAGAAGCCTGAAAGTCTGAAAACAAGTTATCGTGTGTTACGTGTTACCCGATAGCAGGTTGTGCAGATTACCTCCATGTAATATATACTGTTTTCTTCGCTGCATGTGGTTAGACTGGAGCGAACCCCAACATAGGTGGGTACTTGAAAAAAAGGTTAAGCAGGTGAAGTTGTAGATATACAACGTGTAACGTTAAATGCGCAAAACCTCTTATGAGGTCATTGTACTCATAATTATGAACAACTTTTACTATGGGACCAAACATGAAATCGCAAGAAAGTTAGTTGTTCCCTACATTTATGCTCGCCTATGTTTTGTTCTTGTGTCCAATGTTTTCCTTACAGGTAACAATAACCTGTTAAAGTGGAACTACCTCGATGGATCGGCAGTAGGATGTAGATGTGGAGCTATCTCTAAGGTATGTACCGAAACATGCAGTCAAAGTGACCTCTGCGCTGCCGCCCACGACGCTGTGGAAGTAGTGAAGTTTTGGGCCAAAAAGATCTGAAATACAGTCATGCCAGCGACACCAAGAAGAAGGGGAACAACATACCATAGCATTATTTTTGGCACTGCAACTTCGCAACAGGAACCAACGACCCTCCAAGAGTGGTTTCGTTACGCAAAATACTGATTTTCATTTCGTCTTACAAGATTTTTTTGCGTTACGCTACCGAGTCTCTGATGAGGCTTTGTCGTTTGTGTTAGGCCCATGCGTGTCGTGAAAACTACACCTGCGTTCGTACTAATGACGTCGTCATGCCATCAATTTGCTTTTAAAGTGTAATGAGTATGAGTTGGCTGTTGAGAGGTAAAGTCGAATGAAGAAGGACAATGATAATTATGTTAAATGGAAAGATTACCACAAAGTTCAAAGTAAAACACTCTTTAATAAATAGGTCTAACATAATAGGGGGCGACACTTGTAGAGTAACTCGCTTAATGTTAAATACTGATATTCAGCTGCATCCAGTTAGACTGGAAGCCGACTCCAACATAGTTGGGAACAGGCTAGGCACATGATGACTTGTGGGCTAAAATTGAGACATTTACTGGGCCTAAATCCAGACTTCGAGCTGCTACTGAAAAAAACAAAATAAAAAACTCAATAACATTGTCCGTTTGGGGATTGAACCCAGGATCTCTCTCTCAGCCTGCCAACCGCCGAGCCTGCGATGACTAGACCAAAGAGACAGGTATTACACACACACGCCTACTTTCTTTAAATAAATTATGAAATTATTTTTTATCGTTATAAGATACCGATACCCATCGAGTCTGCGAAGTTTCGCTAGCTTATTTAATTTCACCTTATATACAGATTTCACCAGTCTAATAGAATCCCGAAAGTCTGACAACCAGTCTTACCAAGGAAACACTCCTTGGTAAGACTGGTTGTCAGACTTTCGGGTATTACCCAGTAACTGGGTTGCAGAGGTCAGGTAGGTAGTCGCTCCATGTAAAATACCGGTAGATATTCAGCTGCATTCGGTTAGACTGGAAGCCGACTCCAACATAGTTGGGAAATGGCATGATGATAGTATAGAGTTCACAAATTCCCATTTCTCGAAGAAAAACCACAACCCAATCTGTGATGGACGTTGAATATTCATGAGGACTATACATTGCGCGGCGATTAGGTATGCGCACCACACACGCCCATGTAACACCACCATTATGTTTTGCTAATGACTTTGGACCGCCGACATTAATTATTAAGCCACAAGTTAAAGCAGATGTTACGTATTTATGCCCGTATTATATACGTGATCTTCGGCGAATAAGGGAAGATTTATATTAGACCGGGCCGTGCCCGGGGCGTACCATGTACGTGGCCCGGACGGGGCACGAATTTGAAACGTTGATATTTTGAAGCAGTTTATATTACACAGTGCATGATCCGTGCCCCGTCCGGGCCACGTACACGGTACGTCCCGGCCACGGCCCGGTCTGATATAAATCTTCCCTAAGTTTTGCGGTCGTTTTTTGAAAATTATTATCAAGTATCTAATATGCTGTCATTAGAGCAGTGGTAGCCCAGTGGTATCAGCCCCAATTTACGAGTTGTAGGTCATGAGTTCGAACCCATATTAAATACACAAAGTGAAGTACTTTGTGTATTTAATATCATCACCACTGCTCTCAAAACGGTGAAGGAAAACATTGCGGGAAACCCACATGTCCTAGAACCAAAATTCGAAGACATGTGACCAACTCCCGCTCAAAGAGAGGAGGTCTGTGTTCCAGAAGTCGGCATGTTATAGGCTGATCATGAAATTGTTATGAAAGAGAACCCAGTCAATCAAATGCTTGTAGATGTACATATCTTTTGCATATACTCACCTCCAGAAAATGACGTAGTACCAACTTAGTCTGATCTTGTATTGTAACTGTATTGTTCGTCAATCGTTGAGCTCAAACAAAGTGACGAATGCATGCACTGACTGGACCGGTCTACTCAATCTGTGTGGTCCTTTCCTCAGAAGAACATTTCAGATACCAATCTACATGGACTTCAAATAAATTATCTGATAAAGATTATAAAGAGACTGTGTTTCTGTGTTTGTTTCGGCTTTTCTTCTCAGAGTAAGCAGATAGGAAACGCCGACCTCTTCTAGTTTTTTTAAAGAACTATACTTTTACACGACAATCATCGTGGAAACGAACCCACTTACAGAAATAAAATAATGTATCATTTATAAGTATCTGTATTGTATCTATTATAACTAGAAGGATTATTTTCACCGCTTTGGAATATACACCACTTGTGTAAAAAGTTGTGAAAGCGCCTAGTTTAAAAGTAAGAACAAAGCTGCGTTCTATCGTGTTCACGGATATTCGTGTTGTATTATTTTTTTGTATTTGATGCTTACTTGATTAGGATCTTTGTCAGTCGTTAGGGTAGTCAGAAGCCCGAAAGTCTGACAACTATTCTCACCAAGGGGTACCGTATTACCCAGTAACTGGGTTGTGGAGGTCAGATAGGCACTCGCTGTTAGACTGCACTAGACGCGGTTAGACTGGAAGCTGATCCCAACATGTTGGGAGAAGGCAGGCAGATGATGATGCTCACTTGATTTATCTAGATGAGTAGGTACTAAGGAGATAGGTAGGTATAATATGATTGCTTAGCAGTTTTTAGGATAGCGGAGTTATAATTATTGCAGATTGAAAGATTATAAACATTTTTATTTTATCTTTTACTAGCTGCGCCCCGCGGTTTCACCCGCGTAAGTGTAGCCTATATGTTAATACAGGGCGTCAGCTACCTCCATACAAAATTTTATCAAAATTGTTCTAGTCGTTTGAGCGTGAAGAAGTAACAAACATATAAACACACACACACCCCCACAAACTTTCGCCTTTATAATATTAGTGTGATACAGGGTCTAATTAAATTAGCTAGCGAAACTCTGCCGAAGTGATGAGTATCGATATCTAAATACGATATAATGAAGATAAAAAAGATTTGATGCTTTTTTTCAGGGGTCTATGACATGACATGGGGTCTATTGTTGCTACTTCAATCACGAGTTGAGAAAATGTGTTTTATCGTATATAAATATCGATACTAATCACGTATGAGGAGTTTCTCTAGTTAATTTAATTTGATCCTGTATGTGCTGCAATCACAAATTATACCAAATGCAGCGAAACTTCAGTAGACAAACGCTTCCTAACGTTTCATTCTACTATTCTACAGACAAAGTTACTTTATTCTTACTTAGTATTTACCGTCGTTTGTGAAACAATCTAGAACTTTCCGTAGAGGACGTCATGTTGATGTAACGAACAGTAGCGTTCCCGTTCCTGATTGTGGACTCGTAGATGGTAGGTAGTTGTTACTACTAAGACTGTAGTGTTGCTGTTGCTGTGTGCTGTACTGTTTTATAGATGTTTTAACATGTATGTATTTATTAACTGCCCCGTTGGACTCGTGGTCGCAATCGCGACTGCTGAGCTTGGGGTCCTAGGTTCGACTCCTGGGTCGGGCAAAGTGTTATTGAGTTTTTCCATTAGGAATTTCTTAGTAACAGCCCGGAGTTTGGAAGTTGGCAGTGTGATACCCCCGTGCCTCGGAAAGCACGCTATGAAGTTGGTCAAGTCGTTGGTCGCCTGATCTTTCTCTGGTCGTGTCGGATTGCCGTCCCATCGGACTATGAGAGTGAGGGAAGAGGGAGTGAACCTGTGTGTGCGCGCACACTTGTGCACTATAATATCTCCCGCGCCGAAGGCTAGTCTCCGTTGAGATTGGCCACCGTGGCCGAAATACGGTCTGGAGGAAGACTTTACTTTATGTACCTATTTATTGTATATATGTAAGTAAATGGAACACCACAGACTACCTTCGGTATTGTCTCTCCTTCTGCCTTAATTCATCCAAAGATTGACTTGAAAAGATCGCTTAGCGATAAGACCGCCCATTGTGTCACCCTATGTAAAATATCTACATTTATATCTGTAATTTTTATGGTGTACTTAATAAAGAATATTCTGTCTATCTACTACTCGTAGATACTTAGTAAGTTTTGAGCTCATTTTAAACGGAGCTTCACTGACACATTTGACTGGCCTGTTGGTCTAGTGGTCAGTGACTATGACTGCTATGCCGGAGGTCGTGGGTTCGATTCCCACCCAGGACAAATGTTTGTGTGATGAGCATGATCATTTGTTCTGTGTCTGGGTGTAATTTATCTATATATGTATGTATTTAGAAATATATAAGTATGTTTATCAGTTGTCTAGTACTCATAACACAACAGCTTGAGACTAGACGGCGTTGTGTGATAGTTGTGGAATATTATTATTTACATAAGAATCAATAGTCAATGGAACCTGTAATTTGTAAGTTAGATTAATTGACATCGGTGATTGTGAATACATTTGCACGCCAGGTTATGGCAGCATATGCTGAAACAAATTCACTGTAACACCCTATATTCTAGCAAATAAATATTTTGATTTGATTTGATAAGTCTTCTAAGGTTTCACTAGTGTATAATTTATGGTAAGGTTATTTGCGTTTGTTTCAGCTGGGTGGCTATCACGCGATGTTTCAAGGACAGTCGATAATTGCGCATAATGAGAATAATTGTTCATGTTGTGGGTTGATTTTAATGAGTTTATTATTTTGACACAGTATTCATAGGGACGTAGAAATAGTAGGTACCTATGTAACATGTCGTGTGTGTCATGTGTCAGATTTACATAATAAAGTACATATATAATGTGTTAAACAATATAAAAACCAACACAAAATCTGATCAGAATTAGTGTCAAGGTCGGAAAAATTATTCTCATTGAGTTAAATATGCAATTTTTTTTTTACTATGTACTTAAGGTACAGTCAACAAAGGAGTTAAGTATACAGGAGCGTCGGATATTGTTGAAGTTTACTAAGAAACCGATGGATATTCTCGAATAAAATTTTAGTTTATTAATAGAAAACAAACAGCTCATTTATTAAATTAAATTTCAGTACAGAACATCCATCGGTTTCTTAGTAAACTTCAACTATATCCGACGCTCCTGTATACTTAACTCCTTTGTTGACTGTACTAAGAGCTATCATATTAGCAGTAGGCAAATCTACCAATTTCAGGCATAAAATAAAAAGCCTACGTTCCCAGCACCAACTTTAGAAACTTCGCTTCCTTCATATAAAAAGTAAAAAAAAACTGGCCAAGTGCGAGTCGGACTCGCACACGAAGGGTTCCGTACCACAAGGCAAAAACGCCGAAAAAAAACACGTTTGTTGTATGGGAGCCCCCCTTAAATATTTATTTTATTTTAATTTTATTATTAAAGTAGAAATACAATTGAGTATTTTGTGAATATTTCAAGTGCCTACCTGTTGCCATTATTGATATCGAGCAAAAAGGGCAAAAAAATCGCGTTTGTTGTATGGGAGCCCCCCTTAAATATTTGTTTTATTTTGTTTTTAGTATTTGTTGTTGTAGCGGCAACAGAAATACATAATTTGTGAAAATTTCAACTGTCTAGCTACCGCGGTTCTTGAGATACAGCCGGTGACAGACAGACAGACGCACGGACGGACGGACGGACGGATGGACGGATGGACGGACGGACGGACGGACGGACGGATGGACGGACGGACAGACAGCGAAGTCTTAGTAATAGGGTTCCGTTTTTACCCTTTGGGTACGGAACCCTAAAAAATAACAAATTGGCCACAAAAATCACAATAGAACAGTTATCTAAATTATCATTAAGTATTGTTTACATAACTCTATAACAATCGTGTGTTATCCAACAAGCACTGGAGTGTCAAAAGCCGGTGGTCGTTGAGTGCGACGTGTGACCCAATTTTTATGCACATGTAATTACCTACGTATTGTATGGCCACGTAACCCACGCAAGCGGTAAACAAGGTGTAATATCACGGAGCTAGATTAGAACTAGTTATCTATACGTGGTTATTTGTAAAACACTAACAACATCGGAGGACTATAATACTCACATCATAAATAAGTAACAAGTTTTGTTTTACGACTTAATTATTCATCAAATATTTTTTCATATTGTTTTTAGTTGTTTATTTTTTTTTTTTAACTTTGCTCCACACTAGAATTTTTTCCTGTAGAGTGGGGGCGTTTAGAAACATTTAAAACTTACACAAACAGCCAGACCCGGAACAACTACTTGTAGGTCATACAAATATTTGTTCCGTGCAGGACTCAAACCCGCGACACGCAGCGCAGCAGTCAATCGGTTAACCACTGCGCCAACCGTGCCGTCAATTAAAAATATTTAAATTGATCACTCTAAATGTGAAAAACTCCACACGGTACCAAAATAAAGCATTAGATAAGTAAACAAACAGTGCGTTCCAAATGCAGGGGCGGTAACTAAGTACAAAATACAGATCTAAAAAGTGTTAATAGAACAAAAACTTGACATTATTTTTTGGTAAGTTTTGTAAACAGAATGTGGTGAACGATGACAAAATGATAATTAGATTCCGGTAGCACTCAATAAAATTAAATATTTATCAAACAAGGATGTTCTACGAGTTTTGAGAAAAGGAAAGTTAATAGTTATGTAATATTATTGTTATTTCAGGTTTTAAAAAGTAGTTTATACCACTACGTCGCAAATGTCATATTTTATTCATTGCAATGTCTGCATATTCATGTTTAAATAACAAAAAGAAAGTCAGTAAAAAATAAACCATAGATTATTTTTTTATTCTCTTTGTCTTATATTTTAAACATGAATCCCAACCTTCAAGACATTTACATTATTTTTATTAAGGGTTTTCATATAACTTTTCCAATTTAAATCTGGTAGGTACCTATATCAAGAGTTCAGAAAGACTTTCTACTTGTGAGATATTTTATTATTTTTCTTTGAAAGTCTCCTCATTTGAACACGTTCTTCATCGTTGGCTGATAATAGGTACCTTGAGTAGGTACCTTCCGCATTTCCAGTAGCATTTTTTCTTCAAAGTAGGTACCTAACTGATAAAATTAAGAAGGCACAAAATAAGGTATTAAGGCATTAAGTCCGCCTTTGTACAGTTTTTACTTGTGCATAAAGTTTTAATAAATAAATCACACTAATATGGTAAAGGCGAAAGTTTGTGAGTGGGGGTGGGGGTGTGTTTATATGTTTGTTATTTCTTCACGCTCAAATGGCTAGACCAATTTTGATAAAATTTTGTATGAAGGTAGCTTACACCTTGGATTCACATATAGGCTACTTTTTATCCCGATATTCCCACGGGATCGAAACTTATGCGGGTAAAACCGCGGGGCGCAGCTAGTATCACATATCACACTAATTCTATAAAGGCGAAAGTTTGTGAGTGGGTGTGTGTGGGGATGTGTGTGTGTGTGGGGGTGTGTTTATTATGTTTGTTACTTCTTCACGCTCAAATGGCTAGACCAATTTTGATAAAATTTTGTATGGAGGTAGCTTACACCCTGGATTCACATATAGGCTACTTTTTATCCCGATATTCCCACGGGATCGAAACTTATGCGGGTAAAACCGCGGGGCGCAGCTGGTAAATAAATAAATAAGGAAAATTGAAGAATTATGGGAGAGTACCTTTGCCCAGCAGTGAGACAAAATAGGTTAACAAAAAAAAAGCCGATAATATTTCTATTGCCAGAAGGCAGAAACGAGGCAGTGGCGGAAGCCTGATGGGGCTAAAACGTACCGGAGTGACGACCATGTACCGGAAGGTGCAGCGTGACCAGGCCGCCCATTAGGTGGACCGACCAAGCACAGGATCTCTGTGGCCATACTTCGCATAAGCCTAGGGTGGGCCAGCATGCATCGCTGACCTTGTGCTAAGCAAAAAAAAAATGTCACAGAGTAAAATATTTCCTCTGTCACATTATAAGTCCCATGTTATATGGGGCAAGCGTCTTGCTATCAACCGGGCATAAATCACATACTCCGGGCTGCTACTAGAAAATTCTTAATAGAAAAACCCAATAACACTTTGCCCGACATTGATATCGAACCCAGGACCTCATGTTCAGCAGTAGCGCTTGCGAACACTAGACCAACGAGGCAGTCTTTGACACTTCACGATAGTCTCCATGAGAATTCATGAGTGTTGCGTAGAAGAGGACTGTATTCTGAAATTCTTTGTCTATACCCTCAAGTTACGTGACCGTACAGTTTCCCTCGCCTTACCAAAATTATTATCTGAAAAAGAAACTCTCTTATAACAATAAAACCACCCATTGTACATTGTTTCCAAAGTTCAGTCGTGGCTTTAATTTTATCTGATCAGCTGTTCTTTAATGTTCTATTATCATAACTTCTTCCCATTTCGGAAGAAGTTATGATAATAGAACATTGTCAAATGTCAAAACAATAGAAAAAGATGTAACATGTCTATTACGTGTGCTATGTATTACATAAACAGAGAAATACATAACAATGGAGTACCTGAACTTGTTGCAAAAGTACCTAAGTACAACTCGCGTGTCTATGATGCCATTAAATATAATATCACTTTCACATACAAGGAAATGAGACATGATGTATGTGTGTTATAACTACGATATTTCCATAATTAATCTCGGATAAAATCGAAGTCCATAATATAGGATTCTGAAAAAAAGTGTAAAATAAAGCAAGCCCTGGGTTGTAACCACGCTAGAAGCGTCTGGATGCCTGCAGCACGTACCTAGTGGTCCATGTATGTACTGATGTCAGAATTATACAAGGTTAAATTTAAGTCGTTCTGGACCTCTTAAGGGGTCATTGTACTCATTATTATGAACAACTTTTACTACGGGATCAAACCTGAAATTGCGAAAAAAAAATGTAGGGAACAGCTGATTTTTTTTTCGCGATTTCAGGTTTGGTCCCATAGTAAAAGTTGTTCATAATGATGAGTACAATGACCCCTGAAGAGGTCCAGAATGACTTAAATTTAAACGTGTATAACTGGTGATATACCTATGTATGTACGATAGGTACACCTCAATAGGGATTTCTCAGTAATGGATAGTCTCATCGGGATGTCGTGCCGTTGATGGCAATAGGCTCGCCCCCTATTTCATAACTAGCGAAATATGTGTGTCTTCTAGATACACCTCTGTCTGGCCCTTCAGCGAAACCGGCGTTATGTGATGTCAACGACTGCAGTCGATATCGAAAGGCCAAACAAATGTCAATAAAGATTTACAAAATGTCAACGAAGCCTGGCTGACCGAATGTCCCAGTCTTTTGAAGGGCAACAGTTAGTGCTAAGTGCAAGAACGTGAACTCTTAGCTAATTCGCTATAAGTGGCGCAGTCAGTGTGATAATTAGTGTGTTGGGAACGATTGCTTTTTTCAAATTGAGCGTTTGTGAAAATAGTTTTGTCTTTATTGCAGACTTCTCCTTCCAACACTAGTGCGAGTGTGGTGCTTCTGACCTGATGATGGCCCACTTGTTGGAGTGTCCGAAGTGACCCTTTAACTAGACGAATGTTGTCATAGATTCTAAAAGTTTTTTCTATTTATCTTTACTTCTCAATATGGTAGTTCTAGTGTGTAGTGTGTATGTGTATGGTAGTTATGGTGTGGTAGTGGTTGGTGGTATGGTGGTTCTTTAGTTGGTAGGTGCTATATATAATATTTAAAAAAGAGGGAAAGAGTCTTTACTATATCCCTGTTTTTTTTTAATCGGACCGTCAGTACACTTCTCCTAACCCATCATCTGCCTAGCCTTTTCCCAACTATGTTGGGGTCGGCTTCCAGTTTAACTGGATGCAGCTGAGTACCTACTTTCTAAACATTTTTATAAAAACCATATAAAAATAATAAAAAAATCTTTTTGAAATAATAAAAAAATGGCATCAGGACTGGGTCCAAGTTGCCACCAGATTGGAATTCGTCACAGTGCGCGTCGACTATAGGTTTTTTATCAATCTTAAAGTCGCATTGATCCGAATGCCCAGCGAGAATCGACATCGTACATTTAGAATAATAATCAAATCAAAGCAATCAGTTTGTAAATGGCACAAAACAATGGCATCCAAAGATACGTTTTCTGATTTATTTGTTTACATTTACATCTGAAGGTCAACTCTCGTAATTAAAAACATTCAAAATCTAGTTGCAATCAATTACAAAAACTTTCCAAAAATGTAGGGAAGCATTTTTGACAGTTGAGACTGAGTTCAGTTTGTGAACGTTCTTAAAATTACAAGAATTGCCCCTCATATTTTGGAACAAACCATAGATTTCCATTGGACTCGCTAACATTCTGTTTAGTTACAGAGCATTCTAATTAACTTCATTACTTCACAATTAATTAGCCCCAAACTATGACATCGATTAGCCCTAATTCCAGATGACCCTTCCTACTTTTAAGGCAGTGAATGGACATTACGGGCAATGACATGTCCATACAACTGAACGCTTGATTGCCCACATGAAGGCTACATTTTCAACACCATTTTATGCCTGTTAAGCTTTGTTTCTTGAAATGATTTGCGTAAAAAACTGCCATTCGACTCGAAACCGTCGCAACATTGCCAGTGTCGAGTCGGTGTGAGATAGTTACCGGTTTATTTCAAAAATTATACGCGTAATAAATATTACATAATGGCAGGAAATAAGTGTTCCGTTATAATGTTTCTTGTGCTGGTGGTCGTCGAGATATCATTAGCTAAAGGTGAGTTAGACTTTCGTTTTCATTGTAGTTACGTGGTTAACGTAACGTTAACGTGTTATACGATATGGGGTGAAAGGGGTATCTTTGTGGTCGTCTACCAGCACCTTAATAACCCTAATTGCGTAAGATCTTTCGTTTTGACAGTTAAACAATGTTCATTGAAGGTTTTGTTTGTATCGAAAACTAAAATAACGCAAAGGATATGATTTGATTGTCACAAGGAAAGAAGAAGAAATAATTATCCTGAAGTTGACTTCCGTAACTATTGATGGTTAAGCAAGCAATTTGTCTAGATTAAATATTACCTACATTTTAATGAAGGAGCTTCATCAAGAAGCTAACTAACGGCAAATACAGCTCTGCAGACAGTAATTAATATGCAAAGCACTGCCTAATTCACAGAAGGAGCGCTCAAATTAATTTTAATGCTCTGAGCATAAATCAGGAGTGGCTTAACTGTCGCAATGACTACCAATGCTTTCATAAAATGACCACAGTAAGCCTTTTACGGCCTCCGCAGTAAGAAAGTGGTATTTTGTAATAATTATTACAATAATTATACATTTTAATGCTCATTTATTTCAACATCATTAAACAAATACATGTAGTTAGGAAAAAGTTCACGTGCAATATAAATGATCGTTACACATAGTCTTGGTAAGGAAAATTGAGATTAATAACAGCAATTTAGTAGGTATATAAATGATAGAGAGCCATAAAGCAGTGGCATTTTTTCTCATTTTCTTTGCGAGAAAACAAATTAAGGTGGAGCAGTTAGCAGTTATAAATTATACGTAATTTTAACTCGATTATGGGCTGATTTTTAAGTAGTCTGAAAACTTTTATCTGAAGAGTTAGCCCTTAGCCCTCTTACGCACTAGCGGTTAACCGCGGGGGCGGCTAACCGCGCGGCTAGCCGCTTTTCCATTTTAATATCCAACCGCTTATGATCGTACGCACTAAACCACCGTACAATCATAATAGGTTGCATATTAAACTGGAAAAGCGGCTAGCCGCCCCCGCGGTTAACAGCTAGTGCGTTTGCCCACTAAATATGTATTTCGGCTTGTCAGCTTTTGTTTGAAAATACATATGTCATTCTTATTGAAACGAAGTTTCTTATCGCATGATACTCTGCGGTGTAATTGCGTAACACACTTTCAGTAGCAATGGGTTTTATTTTGACAGTTCAACAACATTCATTGCGTTATTTACGTGGTTTAGCAGACACATTTTTTGAACTTAAGTAGCAATGGATTAGCTATATCCTTCAAAATGATTCAGATTGAGATCGATAGTTTGTTACGCAATTAGGGTGCCTGCACACTTGGTGAATGAGAGGTAGAGCGAAAAATTAACATTTTGACCGTCACAATACTTTTGTTAATGTGCAAAAGCGAAAGGCACTTAGTTACAACCGGGTGTCCTACGACACCTCTTCACTGGTCTCTTCTCTTAATAGTTACATAACATCACATGTATTCCCCAAAGGATAAAGGAAAAGGTAAAGGTAGAGGTGTCGTGTCTACCTTAGTTAGTACGACCACATTTCGCCAGTTATGTTTAAGTCCCATGTACAGACGCCAGCATATCAAGCTACTACAATCTGTCAAATTTCTTTAACCCGTAGTATGTCGGAACGTAGATCCACGCGAGACACAATGGCTTTTTAATTTTTTCTGTAATTACGACATTCATCCGGTTAATAGATTTTCAACTTTATCGCTAAAACATAAGGTTCAACGTTGATTGGGGAAATTTTCGGGTAGCTTGATGTGCTGGCGTCTGTACTATCAATTGGGCACAAATCCGAATTCCGGGCTGTACTGAGAAACTTCTGATGGAAAAGCCTAATAACATTGCTCGACCTGAGAATCGACCCCGGGACCACTCATGCTTCGCAGTAGCGTTTGGACCACTAGACGAATGAGACAGTTGGCGGCAAAGTTATCTCACTATTAAAAAAAACAGAACTTATTAGAACAAAAGAACGTAAAGGAACCAATAGCAAAAAAGGATTTAAGGCATTGCAAAGACATGCATCCGTACAGCCTTCAAGATTTCTTTTAAATTTTCAAAAAAAAAAACACGGTCGCCATGTTTTTTTGTCTCTTATTTCCTGCTTTGTGCTTATGCAGGGGCACGAAACATTTTCATTAGAAAATTAAACCGTGGCACGGTTTTAAATTATTTAATGCTTAACCTTAGCTCTGGCATTATTCCCTCGTGTCGGGAAATAGAAACAAAGTAGGTACCTACCACAAGAAATCCCGCGGGTATATCCTGTAACGAATTGTTATGGGTATAAGGCTGCACTATGTAAATGTAGCGGAAATAAGCTAAACAGAGGGATTTTTTCTACTAAACTTTTTACGCTTTGTGTCACATATTTTAAGAGGGGAATGTAGCTTTCATTTTCTCTACTAAAATTTTTACGCTTTGTGTCACATATTTTAAGAGGGGAATGTAGCTTTCATTTTTTCTACTAAACTTTTTACGCTTTGTGTCACATATTTTAAGAGAGGAATGTAGCTTTAATTTTTTCTACTAAACTTTTTACGCTTTGTGTCACATATTTTAAGAGGGGAATGTAGCTTTCATTTTTTCTACTAAACTTTATACGCTTTGTGTCACATATTTTAAGAGGGGAATGTAGCTTTAATTTTTTCTACTAAACTTTTTACGCTTTGTGTCACATATTTTAAGAGGAGAATGTAGCTTTCATTTTTTCTTTCTGCTCTTAAAATTGTTTCTATTTCGTTTATTTATTTTAACTTATGATTGAGGGTAATTCATATAAACTAATATTAAGTGGCAGTGGGCAGGGCACATTGCTCGCAGAACAGATGGCCGATGGGGCCGAAAGGTTCTGGAGTGGCGACCACGTACCGGAAGACGTAGCGTTGGAAGGCCTCCCACAAGGTGGACCGACGACCTTGTGAAGGCCGCAGGAACCCGTTGGATGCGAGAAGCACAGAACCGGTCGAAGTGGAAGTGCTTGGGGGAGGCCTATGTCCAGCAGTGGACGTCTTTTGGCTGAAATGATGATGATGATGATGAATATTATAAAGAGGTAACATTTGTGAATTATGTAGGGGATCATCGCAGATTTTTTTTTTTTTAATTTAATAAATAAAAAGGAACGTTTTTTAATCCCGCAGAGACTAATCTGTCTTTTGTGTTTGCGTTTTCTTAGTATAGGAGTTTGACATTACACCTGTCAGATTAGTCTCTGGGATTATAAAACAAACTTGCACCAATCCGATTTAAAAAAAAAATCATTGGTCGAAAGCTACGCTATTGCTTGTGCCATAGGATATGTTTGATGTTAAAACAAGCGGATGAAGTAGCGGGCAGAAGCTAGTCTATTATTTTAGGCACCTGCCTACCCACGCACTTTTCTTTCACGGATTTCCTAAGTAGGTACTCGTAAGTTTGTAAGTATTGTTTATTCCATACTAATACTATACATATACCATAATATTATAAATGCGAAAATGTCTGTCTGTCACCTACCGCTAAACCGATTCAGATGAATTTTGGTGTAAAGATAGTTTGAGCCCCGGGAAAGGACCCAGGATAGTTTTAATCCCGATATTCCCACGGGTTCGACACTTATGCGGGTGAAACCGCGGGGCGCTGCTAGTGAGTTGTATTATTGTCTTTACCTTGTAGGAAGTCTTAGATCCATATTACAACTATTCTGTAATTATATTATACAATCGAGGTAACATTATTCGAATGGGTTTTACTCGACAATTTATGACATCAAAACAACAATAGCTAGTAAGGTAGTGTAAATTTAAGTATTTGTGTAATAATTTTAGCATTTTTACGATCGATTTAGGTAGATACCTAAACGATTTTAATTGACATTTTTGATATTAAGGACATTATTACGCGAATGGCTGGTTTAATTAAGACAATTACCTACACAAAAACCTAATTTAATTAACTGGCTATAATATTGTGTGTAAGTACTAATTATTTATAGAAAGAGACTCGGAATAAAACTATTTTCATAATAGCAACTTTAAACAGCATTTTATGATTAGATAACTGCACCTCTGTGAATAGTTAAACTTGAAACAAAAGAACGCTTCGTAGTACTTTAGAATTTAATTTTGCGAGAGAAAAAGAGAGAAATGTAGACTTAACGGTAATACCTCAGTAGCAGCCCGAAGCCTGGATTTCTACCCAGTTGATGGCAATAGGATCGCCCCCTTATTACATAGGACTGCCCCGTTTGCCTCGTGCTAGCACGCGCGACTGCTGAACGTGGGGTCCTGGGTTCGATTACTAGGTGTCGGGCAAAGTATTGTTGAGCTTTTCCATTAGAGTGTACCTACTACGTGAACTCGACAAAAATGGATGTGCGATTAACGCTTGTGCGACAAAACTGTACTGCGACACACCATAGTTCGAAAGCACGCTTGTACGACACACTGAAGCTCGACATTACTCTAGTGCGACATGAAGAATTAACATTTGTATTCACTTTCTTAGTAACATCTCGGACTTTGATAGCTAGCGGTGTGATATCTCCGTGCTTCGGAAAGCACTTGGTCCTGCGCCTGATCGCTCTCCGATCATGTCGGTTTACCATCCCATTGGACTCGTGTATTATAATATTTCCCGCGCCGAAGGCTATTTCTCCTTTGAGATTGGCCGCCATTGCCGAAATTCAGTCTGGGGGACTATAACATAGGACTTAAACATAACTGACGAAAGAGTGTAAGTATAGTTTCGAAACTTAAATCTGCCCAATTTGAAAACAAATTCCCGTGCACACGATGACCACATCTGTTAGCAACCGTTACTATAGCGGCCGAGCGCTGCAAGCTAGAATAGCCCTTACTGTGTATAGATGTAAGTTTCGAAACTTACATCTGCCCAATTTTAAAACAAATTCCCGTGCACACGATGACCACATCTGTTAGCAACCGTTAAGTAGCGGCCGAGCGCTGCAAGCTAGAATAGCCCTTACTGTGTATAGATGTACCTAAGTTTCGAAACTTACATCTGCCCAATTTGAAAACAAATTCCCGTGCACACGATGACCACATCTGTTAGCAACCGTTACTATAGCGGCCGAGCGCTGCAAGCTAGAATAGCCCTTGCTGTGTATAGATGTAAGTTTCGAAACTTACATCTGGCCAATTTGAAAACCAATTCCCGTGCACACGATGACCACATCTGTTAGCGACGAGCGTTACTATAGCGGCCGAGCGCTGCAAGCAAGAATAGTCCTTACGGTTTATAGATGCAAGTTTCCTGGATAGTACACTACTGCCTAACCATTTGGGGAATACAAGCGTGATATTATGTTATGTTGAATTTAGAAATTAAATATAAATTGTTTAATTCTAACTAACGTGTTTACTTAATGTGTCCAATTTGATATTTCAAGGGTTTACCCGCCTCAAAGAATAATATGAGCTTTGAAAGTTAGATTTGTTTGATTAAATTCTAACATACGTCTTGTCATTGTGTTAAATTAATTTAGAGATCCAACATGACAGTTGGTTTTGATTGAATTAAATTTTTAAAAAGCTCTTTGTAAAAAAAAGTCCTTCTATCTGCAAATTATTTAATACTTATCTAACATAATATAAAACAAGCTTGTAATAAAAAGCGACCAGAGACTCCGTTGGTCGGTTCTAGTTGGCCTCAGTGTTGATCGTAACGTTCGATCCTCTAATAGTGTTGATGGTTTTATTAGTTTCTTAGGGGGCGAGCCTAGCATATTGCGACACACAAATTCAAGCCAGGAACTGCGACTAAGTGTTTATACACATGAGCGGCAACCAGAGACAACTGTCGTCCAGTCTACAACATGCCGCTCGTGTATTGGAGCACTGTACGAATACACAAGCGACACGACGAGTGTCGACTCGTCTGCGGCTGAAGTCCACACGTGTCGACGGCTGCAGTTACCCCTGCCGCTGACGCGTGCTACTCGTGTGTCACACACTTAGGACACACACACACACATACACTTGGGACACTTAGGGTCTAAACAGACGGACTGCATTTCAGCTGCAACATCGCTGTTTGGATGCAGTCGACTTAACTACTTCGAAACCTAGTTATGTCAACTGCATCCACACTGCGATGTTGCAGCATGGCAAGTAGTTTAAACGCAGTCCGTCTGTTTAGACCCTTAGTCGCAGTTGAATTGGTGTCCAGTTAGTGGCAATAAGATAGGCTCGCCCGCAATTACAAGGGACCTTAAAACATAACTGGCGAAATATGGGTGTACTTCTGCCTCCCCTTTCAGAGAATAAACCGTTGTTTCGTGATGTAGGCACGTTACAATAAAGACCCTTTTCATTTATTCATACATATTTCCGTACGATAATTACGCCGTGTCCCAGTAAACTGTAAGGTATACGAGACACAAACATTGTTTTTTATTTCATAGGAGGCAGAGCCATAATCCTGGAATAACAAGGCTCTTAGTGGCGCTCCCTAATGGGGTACTTAACGCCCTTTGTGACTTGAGAAGCTGTGCAATCATCACTACACTTGAATACGAAAATGTGTTGTAGTTACCATAAGGTTACAGGAATGAGGAAGATGATACTGATTTAAGTGATTTTGTTTCGATGTTTGAGTGGGTGTTTGCTGGGTTCCAAAATATTTTATTTCACATTAAGCCTACATGGGCACTTATGAAACGTCAGAAGCTAGGTGCACGGTTCCAATTGATCGTTTCCTATGAAGAAGAGCCGGCAAGACACTCCACGGTTACTCTTTTTGTCACGGTTACTCTGGTTGTCTTGTTGTACTGTTCCTAACTGTATGGAAATATAGACCATAACGTTAACAACAGTATTAGTTATTATTCTGTGAACATTTTAACTGGCTAAGCTCAGTGACTAACAGACAGGCATGGACAGGCAGATCGAGTATGAACGGACAAACAGACAGTGTGGCTTTAGTAATAGGGCCCCTTGGTCACCTTTAGGTTTGGAACCCCTATCGCAACTAGTGTAGACTAACGTCAGGGAGACAGTCAAAATCAAAAATTGTTCCATTCATGAGTGTTATAAATTATCATCATCATGACGATGATGATGAGTTTTGTTCTAGCCACTGCCGAGTGCTGACTATAGACCTCCTCCCTTTTGTGCCTTGCTTCCCTTGTTTGAGCGAGTCTCATCCAGGTCTTCCACTAATATTTTAAAACGTTAAAGAACCACCCCTGAATGAAAGGATTATATTGACTTAAGAGATTGCTGTACTAAACACGTTTAGGATTATGTTATCTTGTTGCAGACAGCTTTAATTTGAAAGGTGATCATATAATTTAATCGCAACATCGCGAAACGTACCTTACGTATTTAACTTGGATATTCATTTAAAGGTATTCAGTTAAACGGCGGGATTAAGATTTCACTTTATTCTTGGGAGTGTCGCGTTTACACATTTATTAGTCTACTTAATTTGGAAGCTCTCATTTTAACGCTAAATGGCACAATGTTTATGCTTCACTCAACGAAACATCACGCCGGTACTCGCTGAAGGGTTGGCAGAGGTGTAAACCGTAAGTAATGTGGTCTGAAAGATGTGGTCATATTTAAGGGTGACCACATATGACCACACCGTTCTGATACACTCCGTACAGTGAATCCACATTTCGCCAGTTAGGTATGTTTTAGTCCCATGAATAGGGGGCGTCCCTATTGCCATCAATCGGGTACAAAGACTCCAGGCTGCTACTGAGAAATTCCGATTGCAAAAGCACATTAACATTTTTCCTCATCATCCTTATCGCACCCGGGCCTCATGTTCATGCGATGACTAAGACCAACGACTAACGAGGCAAGGCTTCACTCAAATGTATAGAGGTATGAAGAAGAATGTGTAAAATCCTTCATCCTCCATAGAAAAAGGAGGATCCTTCGACCAGTCAGGTGTTTTGTTTGGTGGGCTACTGTCCGAGGATTGATGTCGAGACGTTATATATAAATGCTAGTCACGCGTCGAACTCTGCTTGCGCGATGCAGAATTTTGCGTGACGTCAGTGTGTTGCGTAGTTCGCATTTGGCGTTGTAGATGCCGCCACAAGTGTAAGAATAATTCTATTAACTTCTGCCAAGTATTCTAATTATTATAATTATAGTGTACTCATTAGTACTCAAGTGGCCATGGCAGGCAAATGGCAAGCAGCCCATCCTTATGATGTAACACGTCACTTGCGTAAACCACGAAGTATAAGTTAAGTAATGTGATAGTTAGATGTATAATAAGTGCTCGTAGGTAGCTAAGTCATTTTTCCATCTTGACAAAAGTGACATTACGCACGCTTTTTCGTTAGTGGCTTTAAGTAAACTACATATTTCCAAAGGAAGTCAAACACCATGATCAAAGACAACTTTGTTTCGATCATACCACGACTTTATTGCTAAGCACCCACTGTGAATTTGCCATCGTTTTATACTGCAGTCTAGAAATCTTCAGTCAAAGCCTTAAAAACTGCATTTCTTGGAAAAAGGAAGGGAATAAATATCTTCCTCGAAACGTTAGTTGTGGAATCTAGCTTACAACAGATATATTTTGGCTTCAGTTCGGTGTGAAATCTATACGTGGTTCACTTGCGGTTCATTGTGTGAGAATAAGGTGCTCTGACTTTTATTGAGAATAGCTATGTGGATTCTACGTAGCTTTTCGAAATAGGTTTGTGATAGTGCCTCTAAAAATGCCATGTGGCTGTAATACCTAAAAACTAGAAAATTTAAAAAAAAAATTAAAATTTTAGAAAATATGCTTATGAGGACTATTCTGCCATAATTCAATTGAGATGATGCTTCTTGAAAGCAGTTGCCTTAATCTATCCAAAACCTGTCTTGACAAGATCGCTTTTAGTGATATGACCGCTCATTGTAAAATGTCTACATTTATATCTGTAATTTGTATTGTGTAGGTACATAATCCATACTAATATTATAAATTCGAAAGTAACTCTGTCTGTCTGTATTTTACCTTTTCACGCCTAAACCACTGAACGGATTTTGATAAAATTTGGCAGAGAGATAGATTGCATTCCGGGGAAGGACATAGGATAGTTTTTATCCCGATATTCCCACGGGATCGACACTTATGCCGGTGAAACCGCGGGGCGCTGCTAGTGAAGAATATAGCTATCGATCTATCTATCATGTGGAAATGCTGCAATATTTCCCACAATTACTAAAGTTAATGATGTACAACAGGATGTTACCCATTATAATAATAAATATTACTCACTTTTTGGAAGGGTACGGAACATACTTACTTCAAGCGCAGCTATATAATCTATTACTAGTGGCCTGCCCTTGCTTCGCACAGTTTTTACGATTAGACAAAACATCGAGATTTCTTTATTATATGTAAGTTTCATATTACTGTATTAAATACATCTTCGCGAATAAATTTTCTAAATGTTGGTGAAACCGCACCAAAAACTGTTGCATGGTTAAAAAGAAAAACACGGCCACATAGACACACGAAAAACGACTTTATAATGTGTACCTATACTTAGTCTTGAAGTAGTTGGCATATGGCTCACCTGATGTCAAGTGGCAACGTCAATTATTTCTGCAATACCTCATGGCTCATAGGTCATGTCCACCTTACGTCTACCTTCGTAGGTTCAGGCCACTGGTGGACCTTGGATTCTTATCTTATGTCATACATATCATACATTGACAAAGGTGAAAGGTCCCATGTGATTGTTATTGCTTATTTCATAGTCTCGTCCATTGATTCGAAGTGCCAATGATAGTAGTAAACACAGTGGCTAATATGCACGACGCAGGAATCATCAAATCTTACGCGTTTTTAAGAAGGTAACGGAAGACCACTCGAAGAACTTTTTTTGAAACAGTGATGAAAAGGATTTGAATAGATGTTTGATAACTTTAAAATTTCAGAGTGTTATTTCAAACATCTAAGCAACAAGATGTAGGAAAGTTAAAAAAAATATGGATGTCACGTGATCAACTTTGAACGTTAATATCTTGGAAACGTGACGCTTTACGAGGTTTGGTCTTATTATATTTTCCGTGTGCATTGATGCCAGCTATCACTTTAGATAGGTTTAATGCGTGGCCGCCATTTTGGAAAAAAATCAAAATGGCGCGACAGTAAGGATGCCAGGGTCTATGTAAAAATCTTCTATCCCCTTATCAAAGGGCTCACCCTTAGTACCACGGCTCACCTGATATTAAGCAGCAACGTCAATTATTTCTACAATACCTCATTGGTCATGTCTACCTTCGTAGGTTCAGAGTCACATCATCCAGAGACAAAGTTGAAAGGTCCTATCTTTTTGTAACGCTGTGATAGCTTATTTCATAGTTGTCCATTGATTCGAAGTGCCAACGATAGTAAAAGTGACTTTGTATAAAGGCAGCTGATATTTACAACGTATTGTATTCAATATTTTACTATTGTGAATACAATGTTGATTATAGGTATGTTGTGCAAGCAGTATTAAGGTTCCTACAAACAGGCACGACACGCGATATAATCGCGCGCGACACAAATGCACCGATCGGCGCGCGACACAAATGCACCGATCGTTGCACGACTTGCGGTGCCTTTGTGTCGCGAGCGATTTGAAGGAGCCTTTACTCTTTTTCTGCTGCTGGTCTAGCTGTATCTCTTTCTCTCCGTCTATTTCAGGGATCATTTGTCATTCTAACCTTGTCTTGGTTTCTTCTACATATAAGTAAAGGGTGTAAGTGATATCGACAAGCAAACTGATAAGTATCGTAAATTCAGTAGGTACACACAGCTCCTTTAACTAGTTACCCCACCAAAAGACATGTGCGTTCAAATCCGTGATAGGCCCAAGTTGGTTTTTGTATTTTGCAAAAACATTTTATTTTAAATAATGTATTGTTTTAGTGAATAAATAAGTTTAAGTAAGTTTTTTTTTTTTAAATTCTGTTTTTATTATTGTTTTTTTCAATAAAACAATACTTTTGCGACGACAAGCAACAATAATAGGGTTAACATTTACGACAACTTATTCATCGTCTAAATAGACTGGAGGTTTCAAGACCGCTTACCGTGCATAAGATTGGTAGTTCAAATCCTATATAGGCACGAAATGTGCTTTTTGTTCATTATATTATTTTGATATATTTTTCTATTTTGTTTTAAGTAAGTAGTAATTATTTATAAAATAAAGAATTAAAAAATCAAGAAAAATAAAATACTTTATTAATCATTTAATAATATTTATTATTGCTATTATTTAACAAAACTATGATCTTATTTTACAACAAACAGAACAACTATTTTAGTTCTCATAATATCAGAAATCATTTTAAAAAATAATTGATAAATAGTAGTCGTTTACTCTTCGCCATTTTAAGTGAACGTATACAAAGTTCTAACTTGAAGGTATGGATTAATTTTATAAAGACAACGTAAGTAAGTAAAATTAATGGATACCCTCAAATTATAACATCTTTCGATTAGACAGGGACCTAAAGATATAATGACTCAGCCGATAGTAGATAACAATTTCATCGCAATTCATATGGGCTCGCTGGCTAGTTCGTCAAACTGCCGGTATGAGTATGACGACGTTCGGTGATGCGATGGTTCGAATCCGAGTCAACACAATGGACTCTTTTTGAAGTATTCTTTAGATTATTCGTAAGGAATTCAATGTTGTAGCAGTGTAACATTTTAAAACTTGAGGGGTTAGGACATAGTGACGCTTTCTGTACATGATTCTAGACCCACCAGCAAAGTATGTATTGAATTCAAGACTGTACTTTGCGCGTCGCGTGCTTGCATACAGCGTTCCCACTATGGCGTGACGATTAATTTATCGTAGAACGACTGTCGTATCTAGCTGTTCCCATTGGATCGTGACGACATTTTTACTGTTCACGGCAGTCGCCTTGTCGTTTACACATTAGTCGCCTCTACGTTATTTTGAAGATCAGTAGTGGTATGAACGTATGTACAGTCAACAAAGGAGTTAAGTATACAGGAGCGTCGGATATTGTTGAAGTTTACTAAGAAACCGATGGATATTCCCGAAAAATTTTTTTTTGTATATTAATAGAATACAAACAGCTAATTTATTAAGTTAAATTTCAGTCCAGAACATCCATCGGTTTCTTAGTAAACTTCAACTATATCCGACGCTCCTGTATACTTAACTCCTTTGTTGACTGTACGTATGTGTAATACGTGGTACAATAGATAGTCGCAATAACGACACATGATTTATCGTCACGATAGGTGATGTTTTTTTATCGTTTTACGACTGTCGTGCTGGCCGTTCCCTTAAATACACAAGCCACGACGCTTTAAACGACACGATAATCTGTCGTCACGACATAGTGGGGACAGGGCCTAAGGCCAGCCTGTATGCAAGCACTATTATTAATACTTCCTTTTTTGGTTAGTCTTCGAAATGTCTTTCTCAATTTCAAGGGTTATTTGTTATTCTAACCTAGATTACCTATCTTGGTTTCTAGTCGTCGTGGCTAAAGTACAAATATATTTACATAAGAATAACGTGTTACGCAGGTAAATTAGGGTTCTTGGTGTTATTAACTAGTTCGATGGAGGGTTATCTTTGACCTGATTGGAATTATCAAACATTGTGGGTGGTCTTGGTACGTCTAAAGGGCCCGTCGATTTGATAGCGGTTTATTTTATAAGGATATCGTAGGTACTTATTTATTATTTGTGGGATAGTACTAAGCATTAAAATACAATAAGTCTCGCTAGACAAAATGGCAGGTACTGTACCGTTTAAAACTTATTACTTCTTCACTGTAGAAATATACCTACTAAAGTATTTAAGTTTAAACCCGTGCTTAGACTTAATCGCGCAATTTTATCAACCTTCATTCCTTCAAGTACGTTCCGTTGCATAATGTTAAAAGCTATTAGTTTAGGTATGTCGGGAGGGGTTGACTGTAGATCTATCTTGCCGAACTGCAGTTCTAGTGAGTTAACCGCGCGGTAAAGTCTATCTATGACGAATCGTTGATCGTAAAGGCATTCTGTGGTCTGATCACTTTCGATCTCTGCTCTTGTAAACTAGATGCGTTACGTTATCTGTGTCAGTATCTGCAGAAAAAAAACCGATTTGAAATTCGAATGTGTCGTCAATGGTGCAACACTGCGTTTGATGCATTGCTTTTTTTGTAGGTGGCCAGTTTGTCTGACTAAAACCTTTTCGGTCTTTAGGTATACCTTTTTTAGTTAGCAGTGCAGTTTTATGATTTTATGAAACATTATAACTAGAGCTGGTCCTTTGTTAAGTTTCTCTCATAATCTGCAGACATAATGTCTATTTCATAAGTTATAACTTGATTATTTCACCATTTTATCTAGATTTATTTATAAACACGCAGTGTCGCAGCATTCAAAATTTCGCAAACGTATTGCTCAAGCATAATGATTGTTAAAAATCCAAGGCAGTTTTAGGTAACTTATGAGATTGCATCAAAGCTTGCCAACAAACGTAAAATATACGCAGTCTCGGCAAATGATACATTTCGTATTCAAATGTAAACATATTACTCACCGTTTTATATCAATAACTCTAGCTTTTGCTTTATTTATAGCAGAATTTAGAGTTTATATCTGTGCCAGCATATCAATAGGGTAGGGTGGTGTAAGATTGCGCAATTTGCAACCAACCGCTCATAAAATAAAAAATGTTAATCTTATCTGAGATCAATCATTTATTTATTTAACGTTATTATTATGGCAACAAATAAACATACTAATTGAAACAAAAAATAAATAATCTTCTTAGCAATTACACTAAAATCACAAATTGGGAATTGCGCAATTTTAAACACCCTCGTGTGTAAAATTGCGCGTTGAGATCGATAAGATTGCGCAACTATATTATTTGCACAAATCGCAAATAAAAGCCCCGGAGCCATTGTAGCCTGAACAGTTTTCATGCCACCACTCCTTACACTTAATGCACTCGATCCAGTCTTCTTCTAAGGGCCTCAGGTGCTCGCAAAAATCTTCTTCTACCTCAGTCGAGAAAGTCGTATAAAATCTGCCTAGCTTTGCAGCACAATGTGGTTGTTGCAAACGGAATTGTAAAGTAGACTCTGCCATCCCCAAAGATACAGCCACTGCTCTTTTGCTTTCACCATTATCAATTCGCCTACGAGCCTCCTTGATAGTCTCATCAGAACAAACCTGGCGATCGATTTTCCTTTCTCTTCTCGACATTCTGAAAAAAAAAAAACTTATACAATAAAACCAATAAATATACCTAATCAACAAAATTGGCAACAAAATTTTTTTTTTTCATATTTCTAACTACCAAAATATAGGGGCGTGTAAGATTGCGCACGCAATATTACACGCACTCAAAGTGCGCAATTTTACACATTCGGATACCATTCTAAACATTGCGATACTACTGCCACCTCTTAGAAAATATTCGAACTACATCCTATGACATTAAAACTTGAGTGATCCTGCCGCGACAAAACGTTAACAAATTACTAAAATGATTTATATTGACAGTATAGTAACGCATTCATTTCGTCGAAAAATTAGATCAAAAGTGAATAAAAACTTTGTACTTACATATTTCTTGTGTTTTACACTCATTCACAATTAATTTTTGGGAGCGCGTGCCTGTTGCGACAGGAAACAAAACACGACTGAAGTTGGCTACGAAGTTCACTCCGTTGTCCTGCAGGGACGTATGCGCAATTTTATCGACCGCGCAATCTTATACCACCCTACCCTATTCAGTGCATTGGTTCCCAATATTTTCTTAATAAGTTTTGCGAAATAGTCCAAACTCGTTACTGCACCTGTCATTATGGCCAATGATTAGTAATGTGCTTGCATTGATTATTTTGTTACGAAATAATAACACCAACTAGGAGGCCGCCTGTTGGACACGGTCAGTTATACACAGTAATCCACTAAGGTCGTAGTGTTATACAATACACGGACTAGAACAAAATCGTGATAATTGATTTAATAATTTGTTACCTTCATCGAATTGCAGTGTGTGAAATCGATTGCAGCCAGACAGTTCTAATCAGTTCGAAGTTTGAATTCGTGGCATAGACAAAAATGCAAGTTTTAAAAGTGTGTTATATCTGGACTCTTTTATCTTTGCTGTTGTTTGAATGCCTGATGGAAGGGTCCACTCAAGAAGCCTCGTTTGAATTGCCTGTACAGTTATTCGGATTCCCGTTCATTATTGTAGCTGTCCGACTAACGAATTTTGTGAAGAAACTGTCTTATGCTTTAAGTCCAGGTAACTATTAATATTTTTTATACCGATCACATTCCTCATGTACAAAACTAAAACCTTTGCCATGTGGGGATTTCAGAAAATATTGGTTGTTCTTTTAAAAAATAATACTTCGCTGGTGTTTATCACCTTTTTAACCCCCGACGTATAACGGGAGGTCATAAGTTTGACGACTATGTCGTTCTGTGTAACTGTCGGTGGCACCCTAGCTCCCAAACGGGTGGCCTGATTTCAATGCAGTTTTTTTTTTAGATATAATGCTTAATTTGTCGCGTTGGTCAGCTATGATTCTTAAAAAGAGATAATTAGGTATTTTCTGATTGGTGTGGGCATCAGCCACACAATGGTAATTTATTTCACTTTAATCCTGATTTTGAAATTTGATTTTTAAACTGTAATATTTTGGTAACCTTACAGCAGGCATATCGTGCTTGGGGTCATTCAATTGGTCTCGATTCGGCTATCTATGGTCTCGATAAGTAAAACACGATCTACACGGTTTGAAACCAGTCTACAAACTAAGGTGACCTTGAAGTTGTTGTTGTTGCGAGATGCCTGCTACACGGATTAAAACCAACATTATCTTCTGCCACTGGTTTGCAACGCAGGCCTTTCTACCAAGGACGTTTAAAGGTCATACGAAATTGGTTTCAAACCAATGTCTACATTGTTTTAAACGTAGGTTTAAAACCACCGTTTTAATCCGTGTAGATCGTAGTTTAGTCACTTAGAGATGATACCCATTACATAGTCTGATGATGGAGCACAAAGATAGTGACAGGAACTCGGCCTTATTAGTCGTAGACCAAACGAGTTTGAACCTGTCTGATTGGTCTAGATGAGTAGATATCTAGCTACTAGACAGACGGTGAAAATGATCTGATTGATGATGTAGAAGAAGAAGAAGAAGCTCAAGAAGATGCTTGGTTGCAGGATGTCAGGTTTCTGAATCGTAGGCCATTCTTCTACTCGTTCAAAGCATGCAACTTAATAGTTTTGACAATGATTTTAAATGTTAATTTTAAAATTTTCCTCTATTTTATCCTCTTGGGGGGTGACTTTACAAATACGCTGAAAAACGTATATCTTTATTTCTTATCAAAAGCATAAATTTAAAATATTAATACCCCTAACTTTAAAAATTCTGGGTTTCTCATACCTACAAACTTTAATTCCCTTTAGGATTATTTTTAAGGCAAAAAGTAGCCTATGACCTTCCTAGGCCGCCCTTTATCTCCTTGTCAAATTTTATCTAAATCCGTTCAGTGGTTTAGGCGTGAAAAGGCAACATACAGACAGACAGACAGAGTTACTTTCGAATTTATATTATTTATTAAGTATATTACGTATTTATAATATTAATATGGGTTATGTAAGAATAAATAGGTATACGTAAAGTTACATTTGCTGACGCTTTGATATAAGTTATAACTACTTACTTATTCTAAACAAAGCCAAAGGACTAGGAAAAAGTTTTACAATTTTTTCCACTACAGTGGTGGTAGAGCTTCAAATTAAAATAATAGGCTATTTGACAATGTAAAAAATAAGGTCATAATTATTGACACTCGTATAGATTATCGCTTTTAAAATCGATTTGCATAAATTTTACTACAAAACAATGTATTATTTATAAAAAAAACCCCGAAAAAACTTCATCTTTTTAAATCAGGCGCCACGTAATCGAAAACGGTCTGGATTGGCTGAACTTAAGATGACGTCATGATTTAGTAAATTTCTGTCCATCGTTGACAGAACAGATGACTTTTGTCTAGTATCTCGACCGTTTCAACTCGATGTTTATCAGAAACCAGTCAAATAGCCTATTGTATATGTTTGTTTTTAAGCTAGTTAGTTCATAAATGCTTACATCATTCGCAGGCTGTCAAAGAAAAAAAAGAATGAAAATACGTTTATTTGCGGTAAACGTAATGCAAGAAACAAAAAAAAAGTAAAAAAACGAGTTTTACACTGTAGCTTGGTATAATTATAAATACCTAAGTAATTTAAGCGAAAGGTTATTTAGGTACACGTTTACGAACAAATCCAATAATCATAAGCGTCAATTACTTAATTCATCCAATTATTTGCCAGACAATTGGCAGAAATACCTTTGAATTATTTAATTACATTAAGTAATTTGAAATCAAGTACTTAATACTACAATAGTTGTAAAAACAATATAAACAAAGATTCCGTAATACTTGTATTGAAGCGGTAAGTGTAACGAGAGTAAAGATTGATTGACCTACAAAACCATTACATAAAGTAAACCAAAGAGAACGTGCTTGCGTTCCTTCTCACGTACTCAGAGCTTTTGCAGTGCGATCTTAACCGTAGTACTGGCTAGTTGAGCACACCCATAGACCGCGGTTCCCGCGCGTGAAGAAACGGCCTCTCGATATTTGAATTTTGAAATAATTATTTTCATCTGTGGGTGCGTTTTTGGCGCGAACTATAGTCGCGTTTTTATTCTTGTTACAACGAACGTGTTTTGTTTTTGAAAATGAAGTGCTGTAGACTAAAGTTTATATTATTGTTAGCACTGTTTTTAATTCATTTTTGTGAAGATGTGCTTAGTCAAGAAAGTAAGTTTGAATTACCAGTGCAGTTGGTAGGTTTTCCCTTTATAATAGCCAGTGTGAGACTTACGAATTTCTTGAAGAAGTTTTCTTATTCACTGAGTCCGGGTAAGTGTTACTGGAAAGTACGATTTCGTACAATATTTTAGTTTTATTAATTAAATAGACTTGATTGAATTATAAATATATTTTGACGAGGGTAGCTGCCTACGGAAAGTTCTCACACACCAATTTTACGCGGCGCCCGGCGTAGTAATTTCATTTCATTAAAATCATTGAACCTTTAACTTTTAAAACAATTAACCTGGGAACAATATCCAATTTCAAAAGTGAGCCTTTAAAAGTCGTTGCTACAAATTCAGTTGTCATATCAAGTTTCCAACGAGAAAAAACATTGTTTTTCCAAAATGTTTGTTTATTATTACACAGTCCTCGATATAAAAGTTTTTTTTAAACCAAAATATATGAAAAGTGCTACATGGAACATAGATTCACTCGTCACATACGTCGTGACAAGAGGTAGAATTTATAGCACCCCACCTGGTGCAAGTTGCACCGTGATAAGTGCTCTTCAGCAACTCGTGTAGCCATGTTGGATGCTGGAACGAATATTTTTAACACCTCACTTTCATAAAAATAAATCTGAATAAATGTTTCTTATTTTTCTCCAACAAGAGGATAATCTAAAAGAATATGGGTTACCTACAATAAGAAAGGGATATAAGGGTTTGTACATAATATTATATTAGTATAGATAAAGCTTTCTACAATGTCGTCTTGGCATACTTGGCAACTATTGTTGGGTTACAAATAAATTAATCTTGCCCAGAGAAGTGGACTTGACATATGGAATGAAATTAAAAAGTTACAAACACAAAAAGATCCCCACACAAACGCAGCTGACTTCCAGTTTTCTCTTCAATTAATTACGTACTTTATTTCGGTCTAGTTTTTCCCGGAATAGTGACAAAGCTGCTAAGTTAAGCTGCTCAGATAATTCATCCTTTTTGACTTTTTCGAGTCCTCCATTTTCGAGCTCACGTCAAACGAAAAACCGTGAGATTTAGCTGAAAGCCAAATTGCTATATGTACGCTTAAAGATTAGTTTTCTGCGCGAGTTTTCACGCGGAAAAACTGTTACACATTTTTCTAAGAAACAATAAAGATCGGTATTTATGAAGCGTATGCGTACAGTCACCTAAAGAGACAAGTATGCTGGCAGCCAGCTGCCTTTTAACGCCTATTATGCGTGTGATGTGTAATACACTTTTTGACGCAACCTGTCTAAAATGGATGGACTGTGTGAAAGATGATATGGCTAGAAAGGGTGTATAGGTATAAATGTGTGAAATAATATACCTACAGGGTGACAGGGGGTCTGAATTCATATTTAGCACGTGATTATAGACCTCCTAGCCTATCAGGTTGCGCGTCGATGGCCCTGGTAACTTGTATAAAGTATGGATGAAAAAGACATGTTGCGCCGACCTCAACTACATTACTGGATGATATGTCTAAATTGAGTCTAATGTTTAAAAAAGGTAGTGTCGTTTATCAATCGAAACCAATGAATGAGACCTTTATAGTAATACAATGACCTATCCGCATACCAAATTATTTTTTCTATTGTACATCGATTACTTAATACGTGCGTTAGCCGCATCTAGCTGCATAATGATTAGCAGTAAATCACCGTCGTTTGTTAGTCTGTCACATTAATAACCACCCTGGAACTAAACCAGTTCTTCTACTCATCCACTATTTGTATTACCGATCACAACTTGAACGACTTGGACATATTACGTGAATATGTCGAATGTGGGTCTACAAAAACCGGATTGGTAATTGTTTTTGGCAGCAATATGACGTGGTTTCATGTTGTAAATACTATATAGACATGACTTTGTAATGTCTTGATTTAAAATAATGTCATTGGAGTTTCTTGCCCGTTCTTCTCCATAGAGATCTACGTTTTGGAATGGGATGTTTAACTTTCTGACTAGCTGACCGACTCCTTCACAATTCAAAACTGCCTGTAAATAGTTTAATTTTTAGTTTGCATCATGTTATTTTTACAGATCCTCAAACCCAGTTTATTCTAAAGAGATTCCCTTTCCGACGGGAAAGCTATCTTAAGACTAAAATAAACAAAACTTTTTTTTTCAGTCTACGTTAATTATTTAGGAAATTAATTAATTTAATTTATCACTTGTGTATTAAACCCTAGTGTCATTACTTGTTTTAACTATGTAAATATATAAATTAAATTAAAAAAGCAATTTCGTCTGTAGATTTATATCACTCGTTTATCCCGTACCACGGTACCATGCACCAAAAAAATGGTGTGCAGCAAACTTTTTATTCCGAGACCAAGTTTGGTGACCAAAAAGGTTTTAAATAATGAAATCTTGATAGCTCATAAATGTAGTTTTTAATACCAGTAATTGTTCGTGTGCCTTCTTTCGGAAATACCGTGGAAAAGAAAAAGTTTTACCCCGAACTATACAGATGGTGGCAGAGATAAACTGCTCAAGTAATTAGGACGAAGACGGTGGCAATTAACTGGCTAATGGTCGTTAGATGATAAAAAATAGTAAGAAAACCTTGCTTCTGATAGTTTGAACTTGATGATTAAATAGTTTGGAGGAATGTGTCTGTGATGTGTGTGTATCCCTCGTATGTATCATTGTAGATTTTGGTAATAAACTGAAAAGGTATTTAGAACAAAGTGAAAATATACATAAATTCTAGCCTTCTTCCAACTCTACGATCTGCTACGATCCTCACATACTCCTTTTGCTTCGGGAACAATGAGAATATTTTGACGAAAAAAAAAAAATCTCTAAAAGGTACGTTAGTCAATCTCGTAAAGTCGGAGATTTGTCTTCCTTACCACCAACGCTTCCAATCATATACAGTACGATTTCAATAAATCCTGCATTGACCTATACTTTTTACCCAAAATAAAAAAATAATTAACTACAGTCATAAGTCGTACTTCTTTTGCTAATTTGTCTTTTTTACCGTCTTCCGCTTTCCCTATTTTATCACGAAAAGCCTCTTACAGATCTTTATCAGGTCATGATTGCAAATGGTTACCGTCAGGCTCGGAAACCCCGCACTCCCAGTTTCTTATGAAAATAAACTGGAAACTTGATTCCCAAAGGACTCATTTGTTTTTGAAATCTGTGGAATTATTGCGCCCATTTATTATGTTACTAGCTGTACTCCGCGGTTTCACTTGTCGTTTAATTTAAAATAAATCGGATTATTTATAAATGACTTGGTTTAATTGTTTTTTCGGACTTTTTTCTTTTTTCAAATTCGACTGGTAGTTCAAGAGATTTGTGCGTTCAAACAAATAAACTATTTAGCTTTATTAAGATTTTAAATTTAATAAATAATTTTACTAACAAATTGGTATTTAATTCGTATTACATCACATTTTGTGTTTACAACAATTTAATTTCTTTTACATCATTTATCATCTCTCAACTCTTGATTCTAATTTCCTGACGATGATTCAGCGAAATGTATTCCTTTAATCTCCTTTGAATTTCAGTCGCTTTAGATTTGGATTTGATTTGGCATTCATGATAATACCTACAGTAATTCTGTATAGAATTATAGGTATACCGAAATTTTAATATTGGCGCCGATTCCCTTGTTCACAAACTAAACTAAATTTAAGTTCAGTGCATCTTTTTCTTTCTATTTCATTAAGAAAAGGACAGAAGACGAAGAAAGAAGTTTAGACGAGATTAAAATAATGGCTACTAAAAATACATCAGTTTACGTCAGGCGCTGACTTATTTGACAGGACTAAACTAATATTTATCTTCTGTCCTTTTCTTAATGATATAGAAAGAAAAAGATGCACTGAACTTAAACTTAACTTTATCGATTGCGAATACTTCTCCTTTGCGAGGTCTGCATGACATCACCCACGTAGCCTGCTAGTGATGCGCGTAAATTCACCATGATGTAATGTCATACGTGGCCGATGTTTTAACGATGACCTATCGATCTTGCAACTGTGACGCCATCGAGTTCCATCGTTGGATGACGTTTATCGTCTTAGTTATTCGATGGGTTCGTGAGTTTCGACTTGGTTTCGACAGTTTTGGAAGCACACTTTTGCGAACGAGGGTTATAAAATTTTAATAGCCTTAGGTTTGGTAGTTTAGTTGAATTCCATTGCGAAATAACTTTGGTTCATGACAATTTTTTGGTGCTGTTTAGATTTTTGGTTTGATTAATTCAAGTGATCTCGGTTTTAAAGTTTAACTAACCATCACGCGATACGAATATAATACCTATTAATTTTTTTCGTAAGCAGAAGTCATACTCAACTATAAAATTCCTGCTGCTGGGACACATGCTTCCTCTCTGTTAGGAGAGCGGGCCATCGCCCGGAGGATACGGTGGAGCATACGGTCGAGGTCTGCCCAGCTTGGGCAGAGCACTGCCACGTCGCAACGATCGCTGCGGCGATCGGCGGCGGCGATCTCTCGCGTCCGGCCCTAATCCAGGCCATGGTACGGAGCGAGAGTGCATGGGAAGCCATTACCTCCTTCTGCGAAGCAGTAATGCGAGGAGGTGGAGAGCTTGACGTAGAGGCAATCTTTGCGCCCTCACCCGCACGCCCGTCGCCACAGGAGACGCCCGGGTCGACGGCGCGTTGTGTTCCACGCGCGCCTGTAAGAGATGTCAGCACTAACTGACGGGGTCCGCTAGAGCCGATGCCTGCCAGGGTCGCGGGTTGTTCGAAAGAGATACCGTGGCCCCTGGCACAGGCAACTGAAGGAACACGGGTGGGTTTTAGTCAGTAAAAGTCTGACACGCCCTCCCGTTCTGCCCAGAGCGGGAGAAGTTATTTGTTAATTTCACACTCACAAAAAAAAAGGGGAGCGGGCCATGAGGCCGTTATCTGCCACGCGGGCCCAGTGCGGGTTGGTAGATGTCACGTGTTTTCGAATTTTTGGTTTAAGTAAATGCCGGATAATCGTCATCATCAAGGGTCTGAATGTGTCCCTTGTAGAATTTGTCTATTAGGGCCTATTTTGTACCTACTTTTTCTCCTGTATATAATTATTACAATTCACCTGTTTCAGCAACCTACCGCTCTCGCAACCGTCGTGAGCTGACCCTGGCAGAGAGTCCCGAGTCGTTCGATGTCGACGAGGTAGAAAAGTACGTCGTCGGCGAGTTCGGCGCACGGGCATGCATTTTCGAGCGCGTTTGCGCACACTATGCGACGAGGGCGCAAGCGCAGCCTCGCCCGCAGCTCGACTGGCCTGATGTTTTCAGGTAATTAAAAAAAAATAACTTGATACCGTATTAGCCGATAGATAGTGATTAGTTTACGATCTGCGTTCTGTCGATCTATTCTGTAAAAATCTCACTGTGAAACCTTGGGTGAACTGGTGAAGTGATCTTGAAGTAAGCTGTCAATCCCTCCGTCCGATCAGGACCAGGCCCGTGCCGGACGGCGCGTACGTGTTCCATGCGCGCCTCAAAGAGATGTCAGCATCGAGGAGGGGCCCCATAGGGCCGAAGCCTGCCGGGTCAGCGGGATTGTCCGAAAGGGTTACCGCTGGCCCGGAACATAAAGGGCTAAGGAAGGAACACGGGTGGGTTTTAGTCAGTAAGAGTCTGACACTCCCTTCCGCTCCACCCAGAGTGGGAGGGGTCATTTGATGATTTCCCATTCGCAAAAAAAAAAAAAAGCTGTCAATCCCTAGCACCAGGGGGAATGACAGCTATCTTGCAGCTCACTTCACTTAAGCTTTCACGGTGAGATTTATACAGAAGAGACCAGCTGTTGGTGATGAGTTTCACCAGCTTCTGGCAAGCTGCCAGCATTCATCATACAAAATCAAATTGAAGTCGTGGATCACTATGTTTTAGGCAGATCTTTCATAAACTTATGATCGGTTAATAGGCAAAAAAAGCTGGGGTTTAGTATAGGGATCTTGAGACAGTAAATATCGTACACTGAACTGCAATTTTCAAATCTGTAATTGACTTGATTTTTGCGAGGGGTCCGTGGCTAAATAATAACAGCCGCACAGGTCGATCGATCAGGTTAAGCTACGTTTGCCGCGGTTGGTCTGTGGATGGGTGACCATCTTTACATACCGAGACCCCTCCGTGCCTCGGAAAGCACGTTAAGCAACGGCTTAACGTGCTTTCCGAGACACGGAGGGGTCTCGGTGCCAAGGCCAGGCAAGGCAAGGAGGGGGCCGGGACCAACGGGTCCCGGCTGTCATTCGTGGATCTTTGACTGTCGTTACGGGTAGTCAGAAGCCCGAAAGTCTGACAACCAGTTTTACCAAGAGGTATCGTATTACAGTCGCAGTCGCTCCATGTAAAATACTGGTATTCAGCTGCATTCGGTTAGACTGGAAGCATAATTATGATGACTTGACTTGATTTTTGTCAAACGTAAAGTTGTGCAAAAGAATTTTAACAGCTTCAACCGATGGAAAAATGAACGATGTCCTCCTCGTAAATTATAAGTTATTACTTGTAAAGTACTTGTACAACTGCTGCGCACTTTAAGTATAAAAAGTTTGTCAAAAAGAGTTCGATGTTGGAAGAAATTTTTCCATTTTTAATGTTCTTAGGTTGTTCTTTTTTTAATTAGTTATCAAACCGAGTTTCAAATCATCCATTACCTATTGATTTTTTTTTCATGATAAAAATATGGTAGGTAAATGATTTGTACAACAATGGGACATAGCAAGTAGGAAAAATTGTTAATTATGATTAGGATTACCTAAGTTTGGCCTAGATTACCTGTAGAGGCAGAGGATATTAATAAATGACGAAGGTCCCGATTTCTATTATTTTATGAGGGTAGGCAGAAGCATCCTTAGAATTTTGCAAGCAACAAGCCACGAATTAACGGTTGAATTTGAAGAGATTTTGCGAATTTCCGTTGGCCGTAAGTAGCGATCTTAAATTGAAATACATTGAGTAGAAACTCATGCCGAACTCTATCCTATATATACAGGACGTTTACAGCCAAATAATATAAAATTCAAACCCATTAGCGCACCCCTTTACTTTCACCCTTTAACCCACCATTCCAAACGACCTTGACACGACGGTCCATCGCTCCATCGGTCGAAGTTTCTATGAATATTTCATAACGGTCGATTCAAATGTTTTCAATGCCACGTCAAATTGTGAGCAACCGGGTCAGTGGTCGGTAGTGTTTCGTACAAGAATGCAGCTAAGTGTGTCCGCTGGTCGCAAGTGGGACATCGATGTAATAGTAGTACGCAACAGCGCGGGTCATCGCCGCTCGCGCAGTCGCCCAACCATGAGGATTGTGGGATGTTGCGAAATTTTTTGCTGGGGAGTTTCTTGCTGTTGAATATTTATTTTGTTTTTTTTTTGTGCCTAGTTATATTTACTGTGCTTTGTTTTGAAATAGTTGTTGTGTTTATGAATTTATTTAAAACTAGCTGACCCGGCAAACGTTGTTTTGCCATATAAATTATTTCTAGCTGCCCGGCGCTATCGTTCGCGTGGTGTCCTACCCCTTACCCTACCCTACTCCTACACTACTTCTACCCTACTCCTACCCTACTCTTACACTACTCCTACTTTACTCCTACCCTACTTCTACCCTACTCCTAACCTACTCCTACTCTACTCCTACACTACTCCTACCCAACTCCTACCCTACTCCTACCCTACTCCCACACTACTCCTACCCTACTCCTATAAGTAAATAAAAGTACCTATTAAATACTATGTCCGTCTAAAACCGGATGAAAAAAACCGGATAAAAGTATCCTATGTCCGTCTCCTGGTTCTAAGCTACCTACAAATTTTCAGCCAAATCGGTTTAGCCGTTCTTGAGTTATAAATAGTGTGACTTTTTTTTTTTAGTGTGCTTTTTTTTCTTTCTTTTATATTTATAGATTATCATTACTTTTTTAAAGAACACAGACATAAGTATCAGAGTTAATAATACACATAATAATGTTTTAAAGATAAGATCACAATATGTTTTCTTTAGTACTATATCGTCCCAAAGCAATAAGTGGAAACACGTAACGACATCTTCGTTACGTGTTTCCACTTATTGCAATAAAAAGTTGTTACAGAATGCTTTAAATTGATTATATCTTTTGATAGACTGAAGCGATTGCGATGAAACAAAGACTAATCACTACTCCGAGTTCTACACTATACTTCAGTATAAAAATGAACTATACTGGTTGGGTACTTTTTACGTAGAACCTGTTCAAATAAAAAATCTGTCACATCCAAACAGACAAACCGACAAACAGACAAAAATTCCAAAAAATTATGAAATGGCATCTGTTGGTTATCCTTTAACACCCCACCAATTTTTTTTTTTTATAATTTCAATGTACAGAAACGCCTCGTCTACAGATTTATTATTTATGTATAGATGTATAGATGTATAGAATATATAATAATTATGAATGTAAATAATACAGTTACTTTCAGTACATACCTAGTTGTGCAAGCTTAACCTTTTGACCGCCACAGTCATGTATAGATGACAAACCAAAATGTGTCCAGCACGCCACGGTTCGACTACATGACAGACTTTGACGCCGAGGGCACGTTTTTGATTTTTTGACGTGTGGCGGTCATGATAGGATAAATAAATAATATTGTGTACAATGATATTGCGTAATCAAATTAAAAAAAACTGCAGTATTTTGATCATTATTATTTAGGACAAGATTGTGCCTCATTGGTTGATTAATTTTAACAAGAAACTATTTTCTAGTCAATTCATCATATGCCTAGCCTTTTCCCAACTATGTTGGGGTCGGCTTCCAGTCTAACCAGATGCAGCTGAATACCAATATTTTACATTTTTATTATTTTATTTTCCACATTTTCTAGTTAATTAAATTACATAATTATAAATATTAATTAGTGTTAGTTCATTAGCTAATCATTGAAGGTTTTAAAGACTTCTTATGTCACTGCTATGACTAAGTACTGGGTCATGGTGATGTGTATTCAAGTACCTTGACAAGTCCAACTAAAAGGCTGTCATTACAATCTATATTTTAATAAGTCTATAGGTAATTTTAAATAACAAAATATTATTAAAGGCTTGCTATAAGTCACCTACTAATATGAAAATATAACACAGTAAAAAAAAGAAAGAAAAATAGGTTTATGTGTCACAGAACGACAAAGAAAAGATATGATAACTGGAATAATAAAGAAAAAAAAACAACCAAACAATTAAATGTACATACTTAAAAAAAAATTGACAAACAGAGAACCTCCTCCTTTTTTGAAGTCGGTTAAAAAAGAGACTCAATGCTTATCTCATTATAGCCATCTAAAACCCGTGTCAATATCAGATGTCAATATTCCTCATCAATCATAAAGTTTCTCTATAACAAATAGCGAAGGCCAAGCAGACGAGTAGATTATCTTTCTGTATGGAGGACTAGAGTCTACTTTACGTTCGACGTCCGAGGTGAGCCGCTATTATGCAATACCGCAAAACACTTTCACTGCTCCAAGTCTTCAAACAAAAACACACCTTAACACTACGAAATAAAGCTCAATAAAACATCACTAAACAATATTTCCCTGCATCTTAGATTACATTGAAATATCATACTTAGACTTGTCATCTTGCATTTAAAATTATACTGTGTGTTTTTTACTGTCGTACTTACAACAATTGTCAGTTTGTGGTTTACGCAGATTGTTACAGAGATACAGTTCCGTATGTTATCTCATCATTCGAGGTGTAATAGCTGTTATTTATTGGAATAACTTGCAGTTTCTATTTGTTTGTATAGACTGGTGAATTTGAGATGAGAAAGTGATCATTAAGGGGTTTTCTATATAAACGTTGCTTTAAGTTAAGTAATGACTGGCGACTGTTTAACCATACATTTCTGACATTTAAACGTCTCTTAACTTTAAGTAACGTTTATAAATAAAGGGGTTCGTGTAGTCGTTAGTATCGTATTTGGCGTTTGTTCATTGCAGGTCCGTTTGCCAGCTGGCAAAAGCCTCCTCCAACCTTCTCCATTCCTGTCTCTCTCTGGTCACTCTACCCCATGTTGTTGTAACGACTCATAAAACGAAACAACGAATCATAAAAGGATAACATTATTTGATTCATAATGGACAGTTAACTGTTAAGTTAATCGTATCAAATCCCATTGGTGAAGGACTTTTTAGTTATTTTTTTTGTCTGTGCTAAAATACCAATCAATCCAATCCAAATCCAATCCTAATCTCTTTGATTATACCTACGTAGTGCAGCGAAAAATAGAAAAACACGGACTGTCTTCGCCATATTGTGGTTCATAATGTTATCCTTTTATGATTCTGCCAAAGTGGCCTTTTTTAGGCCCCCTGATGTCAGTATCCCCTTTTCTGTGATCTACTCCTTTTGGCCGTTTCTTAGGTACCAATGGGTGTTTTTTAGTAATGTAATCATAACCGTTTCGTCTTACTCTAGGGTAACGTTTCAACGGTGTTTTTATTATCGATGGCATAGGTACGTTACGTACGTTTTATAGCCTACTTACTTTACTGAGCATAGGCTCGCCCCCTATTACATGGGACTTAAACATAACTGGCGAAATGTTGGTGTATTACAGGCGTGATGTCATTATTCGAGTTATTCCGGTCTGATCCTCTGAACCCCCCCCCTCCCTCGATCTACTGCTAGTTCATCTTCTGTTTTAATCTCTGTCTTATCCACTATAAACTTTCTCATTGGTTTGATCCGCTTTTTCTTTTTTTATATTCCTGAAGGATCTTCAGCAACAAATAAGTTACTTATATCTGAATTTTCATAAAATAAAAATTAAATTACAGACAAACAAAAACAAGCAACATTGAAGGTTTTTAGACTTCTTATGTCACTACCTACTTTAACTAAGTACAGTCAGTTATAGCAATTACCTGCAAAGGTACTCAGCTAATTGCTATCACTGACTGTACTAGGTCATGGTGATGTGTATCCGTACAAATCCAACTTAAAAGGATGTCATTACAATCTATATTTTAATAAGTCTATAGGTAATTTTAAATTACAAAATATTATTAAAGGTACGAAACGAACATCGAATTATCAGTGATTACAAAAAAAAACCGTTAAATTATTAACCATTATTAGGTCTTAATAATATCGACTGGTCTATGACTTTTGGCGTAATAATTTGCCAGGGTCTTCCATTAAAGTTTCCTTTGACAATTAGGACCTTAGAGATAAAAACAAAATTGAGAAATAGTATTTTATTCTACTTTTGATAAATGTCGATTGTGAGTCAAAGACAACTTTCAGAATGATATTGCCTTTGAACGCAGAATTTCTGATTCTACGAACGTAGGATCGAAATTACCTGTTGCTACCATACCAAACTTTTCTACCAGTTATAAAATAAAAAGCTGAAACCTTTGTACGGTTTTCAGGCGGAAATGTGCGGTGGTGTACCTTTAAAAATAAACTTGTACAGTCACGAGCATAAATATGTTAGGTTTATATGGTGCCAAAGTAATAACAGATATTTTTGATATCAATGAGGAACGAGGAACGATATTCTTCTGAATTTAACCGACTAAGCAGATACTTATAACACAAGTCATGTCCGATATTATTGCATTCTATTATGTGACAAACATTTTTGAAGCCGATGCAGCATACATTACACATTTTGGCGTCCGTTGTCTCGTCAGATAGTTTTGGTGTAACATCGATGTCACATATTTGTGCTGTCATTTTTTTCCACAAATGATTACCTACCTATGTATATTTGCCGTCATCTTGACGACAGATATGAATAAATCATGTTAATCAGATATTATTGCCGAGCTGATATTTGTGCTCGTGACTGTACGTTTGTATGAAGTTAATCACTTAGTTGATGCTTGCAAGGGTTTTAACTAGCGAAGTAGCGACGAAATGCAAAAGTGTGTCAGTTTTGTTTATAACGACGTCTAGTTTGAATGTGGTTTTCATTTTCAAAGGAAGGTTTTTCTTGTTTTCTGTTTATACTTAAATTAAAATAAGTGTATTTCGTTGTGCCATTATTTATTTAGGTACAGGTGTTACATTGCAGCTACTGATTACGTAGTATGTAGAGACGAAATTGAGTATTGAATTGATTGATAGGCGTTGCCTACTTAGATGGTATAGTCATGAGCATAAATACCTTACAGTTATCTACGCAAAATTCATTTTTTTTAAATTGCACGTCGTAAAAAAGACAGTATGGTTTCGATAATATTATGTTCGTAGCACCGTAAAATATCTATCAATACTTTAGGAGAAAATCGCTTTTGAATCTTGTGTAAGTGTATGGTATTGCGCGTGACTGTACAGTACAAACCCTGAAAACACATAACATTGTCATTGCTCCAGTGGTCACAAGCACAACTGATGAGCGTACCTATTGTATTGGTTTCGACCCCCGCGTCAGGATTTTTTCAAATGCATTCCGGAGTCTCGTCTTGTACCTACCCGGATAATGGTAATATATATATAATAAGGCCTATGTTTAGTAGTGGATTTTTACGAGTCTATATGATGATGATGGTGGGTATATTATGTCCTACCATATTTTTTCACATGTGTTTTTCTTCTTTCCAGCCAATACAAGCGGTCCCCGGACCAGGCCAAAGAGTTCTACCTACTGAGTGTATTCCTGGGTGACATCGTGGGTTCACCGCAGCTGTGTCACCAACTCGGCAAGCGCAGGAATTGTGACAGTCAGCAGTATGGAGTAGCGTAATAGTATTATAAGTAGTTAAAGCTCCAATGTTAAACAAAATCTTATAGAAATGTAGATTACGAGAAAAAATTTCGTTCATATTTTTACACAAATTAAGGAAATCTTTTCAATTTTAGATTAATGTAAAAAGTAATGAGAAGTCGAACTATTGTATATTTTTCTACTTTTTTTTTTTGTTAGAAATGTAAATTTATTTAATATTTACATAATTTATGCTAATACCTATTTAAAATAATAATAATATGTACATTTATATGAAAAAAAAAAATTAGCAAAATGATCATAGGGCATCAAAAAATTCGTCCGCATCGCTGTCAACAGGAACAGTGCCCAAATTTTTTTCTACTTTAAATAGATACCTAAGTAAAAAATAAATCGTGATTCAACAACGTAATTAAAGATAAATCACCGAACCGTAATTTGTAAATGAAGCAAAAGAAATAAAAATCAGACTTCGCAAATTTTATATCTGAGTTGGGATTAGATGATGTCAAATTACAGGTCAATGAAATTTTTGCCTTTCTCCTTTAATTAAAAGCCCGGTCAAATCTGTAAAAATCTCACCGTGAAAACTTAGGTGAAGTGAGTTTGTTTTTGCTAGGAATTGACACTATTGACAACTCACTCCACGCTCACTTCACCTGAGTTTTCAGGGTGAGATTTTTACAGAATAGCACCGCTGTACAACTTTGAAGAAGTAATTTTTGTGTTCATTAATCTGAAATATTATTTATATTGGGGCTTTACTATAAACTCTTTATAATAGTTAGCCAATTTAATTTAATTACATATTATGTTTTAAAGTAGGACCTAAGTACTCTCAGTGGGTTCGATTCCCTATGTCGGGCAAATGTGTAATTATATTTTTCAAGTAAAAATTCTTAGTAGTTTTAAGAGAAACGATTCATTCTCACATTTTTATTATACCTATGTTATCATCTTGGATATTATACAGGGTCAAATGAAATTTGTATGTGAAACTACGCAGATGGGTATCAATGCCTAATATGAGCACGAACAAACTATACAACGTTATTTTTAGTCTATGCGAAACCTGAATATACATAGTTTGTTCAGAATAAGTAGGTAACTGAATCGATTCCAATAATTTTTACCCCATGTTATATTTTGTCCCAAAAATATTTACAAAAGGTTAAAAGTTGGACACCAGGCGATACTAAGCAGGTTATCCAATCTCCGCGCCGAACGGTTAGGTACCTAGGTACTATTCAATGAGCGCAAGACGGCGCGGCGCGGGTGAGCATGTTTTTGTACGGACAAACAGGGAACTTACAAGCTTATAACTTTATGATTCTTTCATGATACAGTTTTGAAATTTTGTACATAGATTCTTTACATAAAAATACTAGACACGTGTTTCGGGTTTCGCATATAGTATAAATAATGTTGTATAAACGACTGGTGCAGTAGTTAGGTACTTGAGGTATCTATGTGTTAAGATAATCTCATTTTTTTTGTTTTATCGTCTTTAAATATCGAAATCCATTACGTCTGTAAAGTTACAAAAAAAAAACTACACTAAATTCGGTCGTTGACCCCAAAAAAAACTTCTATCACGTTTTTTTTATCATATTTAGAAATCGATAGATACACTTCAAGTTTGCTGTGACCCTGTGTATTTAAATAATTATATTTATATTTAATTGTTTCACGTAGATATCCACGTATAAATGTGTTCACATAAATATAAATGTGTAAAAGTTACCTTTTATTATTAGTTTTAATTAAGATTTAGCAGAAAACCATAAAGAACAACAAATTATTATTAAATATTCTTATATAAAATAAATACCACATCAATATAACGTGATGATAATTAAGTTACTTATTACATTACTTTGTTATTGTTATTTTTATACTTATTTTTATATAAGTTAAGTAGTTAACTGTAACACTAAGTTTAAGTTAATCGCGCGCATTAAAAGTTACCTATATTTTGTGATGTAGTATCTAGACTAATAATATAGCTTTGATTATCTTTATAACTTTCTTATTATTTTTCACAAGTTCAATAAGTAGCTTAAAAAGTAGCTAAGCTGAAGTGGGACTGGGCTGGCCACGTCTGCCGTATGCCCAATGAGCTGTGGGCCAAAATAACCACTACGTGGAGCCCTGATATACAGCCAGAAGGCGTCGCGGCAGACCCCGCAGGAGATGGCGTCACGAGCTGGAGAAAACAAACGACTAGTGGTCCACTTTAGCCCTGGATCAAAAGAGCTGGAGAGGCCTTTGCCCAGCAGTGGGATGAAAGAGGCTAACAGTACGCATCAGTACCAATAAGTAGCTGATAAATGTAATTGTATGTACCGGATACTAATTATATTTTCTGGCATTATTGTATTTTATTACAGAACTCACTTAATCACCGTTCGCTTTTTTTGCCAAACATGTAAACAAATATGAGTATTTGGAAAAATAACTTTAATTCCTACAAAATAAAGTTCAGTTAACGCTACAACTTCAAACATTTTTGTAACTTTTTATATAGTAGGTACTATTAGTCGCTCTAAAATGAACTTCAAATTCTTACTAAAATAAAGTTGATATTTGTTTAACTTGAAATAAAAACAATTGGAAACATCATTTGAATAAACCTTTTAAGAATGTGTTCCGTAAGTAACTAAAATAATACTATAGAGAAATTATTGAAATTGTTTCTTTATCATCCAACAATGCTTATAGAGGCTAATATAATTAAATATATATAGTCTTATGTTGGTAATACTAAATTACGTACACCAGTACCAGTATGTGATTAAAAGATAAAATTATGTATTACAATTTCACCAACATACATGCGCGTAAAAGTTATATTGAGAATTTTATATCAAAAATACATACCTACCGTAAAATTACTATCTGAGCTGTCTTATTGTTATAATAATAATGATCATGTTACTTAGTTTAAATAGATTAATAATAAGACTTCAAAACCGTGAATTCTTCCATTTAGTTGCCACAGGATAATGTGCACAATGAATTTTTCTATTTCTGTAATTGTTTTTGAAATCTCTGTATAAGCTTCTACGCTACTCTGGTAGAACTATTTCTATGAAATTGTACTACCAGAATCACGTCGCAACGCCGCGTCGCGCCTCTCAACGCTTCACTTTATATTTTTATTGAAATTTTTTATTTGTGTGTGAGTGTTTGTAAAGTGTGTTTTTTTTTTGCGAAAGTTATCTATAATTATAGGTTCGGTCAGCAAATTCAGCAACAAAAGATGGTTAACACTGTTACTTTTACATACATTGTTGTGTTAATAAACTTATTTCTATATTTATTTTATTATTTTTATAAATACTTCCAAAATTGTTAGTCACTTTTCAGTATTTTATGCAATGGCTAAAAGTTTACAAAATCTGAATGTAACATGTACAGTCAGCAAAAGAGTTAGGTATGCAGGATCGTCGGATATAGTTGAAGTTTAGTAGGTAATAAACCGACGGATGTTGTCGAATAATATTTAATTTTATTAATAGAAAACAAACAGCTCATTTATCAAATTAAATTTCAGTCGACAACATCCATCGGTTTATTAATAAACTTCAACTATATCCGACGATCCTGCATACCTAACTCTTTTGCTGACTGTACTTAGTTACCAATTTTTTCATAAAATTCTGCTCAATAATTATGATTAAAAATCTAAAGTGTTAATAGACTTTTGTTATTGAACATACAACTTTGAAAATGGTGTTCTGATAAATAATACGTAAGGTAAATGTAGTGTAGCGTAAGCAACTACAATATTTTTGTAAGAAAGTAGGACTAGTCAAAATAAATAATACTAAAGAAAACCTCTGGTCCATTATTTATCTATCATAAACAACCTTTTTTACGACTTTTAGAAGTTTTCCCTCATCCTAATGTGATTTATTTTGAATACTTTCAGACTTTGTAAGGGTAAGATCGCCCACAAAGAAAGGTCAAGCGATGAGTCTTCATTGACTCTTTAACCCTTGAAATGTAGCCATTCTTATAGTTGAAGAGTTCTTTTAGATCCAAGGTCTAACCGCAACTACAAATTTTCATTTGGTGAAAAACTTGGGGTTCAAAGAAAACCGCCTTTTAATTTGGATTTAGGAAATTGCTTTTTAAAAGCAAAGGCAGCCAACAATGTAGAAAGGGGTTTTAGGTAAAAAAACTAATATTATTAAGTTCCTAAACATAAGACCCAAATTCTGGGAAGAAAACCTTCCTAGCTAACCGACCGTCTCCCTGATAAGTACCTAATTGTAATAAAATTGATATATTTTCTCCCACAAGTTTCAAAATGTGGGTACACAGTTTATATTTCATAAAAGTTTGAAGATGGGAGACAGGAGCCCATACTAAGTAAAACCTATGCTACGGGTCTCCTGCGGGGTAATTAAGTAACACACTATCAGTGGCAATGGGTTTTATTTTGACAGTTCAACAACGTTCATTGCGTTTTTTACGTTGTTGGGTAGACACATTTTTCGAACATATGAAGCATTGGATTAGCAATACGTTTCATAATTATTCATATTGAGATCGATAGTGTGTTTCGCTATTAGGGTGCTGGTCTCCTTACCATAACCATAATCAGCCTATAATGTTCCCACTGCTGGGACACAGGCCTCCTCTCGGTGAGAGGGAGTGGGCCGTAATCCACCACGCGGGCCCAGTGCGGGTTGGTCTCCTTATCTCGAATATATTATAGATAGCTATGCCAAGGACATAGACAAAAAGTGGTGTTTTGGTAAGTTTGTGAATTTGTAGTTGTATAATATTGTGTGTATAGTGGTTAATTCAAAGAACCGTGAAATGGTTTCAGTATGTAATATATAAATGGTTTTATAAATGTTAAAATTCTAGCAGGAATCAACGATTCAGAGGTTTTTCCGGACACCAGAATAATAATTAACCAAAGTAGAAGTTAAATGTTTTCCTTTCTTCGTGTCGCTAGCATGACTTTTCTCAGGTCTTGTTGGCCCATTACTTCGCCACTTCCACGGCGTCGTCGGTGGCAGCGCAGAGGTCACTTCGACTGGTTTTTGGACACAGAGGGCACGTTAAGAGGCGGAATACAGTTTGCGACATAGCTCCACATCCGCAGCCTGCCGCTCCGTCAAGGCACCCCCACTATACCAGGTTGCAGTTACATCCTCCCGCTTGTGACCGGAGATGGTTCAGGTACTAGGAAGTGGTGAAGGGCGGGCGTTTTAGGGGACTTTCTTTTGTAATTTTGACGTTCGAAAAGTGCAGATTCTCAGCCTAGTTCTATTAAATGACTTTTGATTTGAACTTCCAAGTAGACCACGAAATGTTCCCCCTACCCATAAGTTAAAAAAGAATTCAGAACTGTATTCTAAATCAAGAACAATCAACAGCAGTATAATCCACAATAATAATAATGCAGAATGTAAATTACACATTTTCATTTGTCCAGTCCCTTTGACAAGAAACAAGGTCAAATTGTTTCCAAGTAGGTCCGTAGTAAGGTACCTAGCCTGAAGTATCGAAGGGGCGCACATGTATCTGGGTATAAAATTTGCAAATTTACCGGAAAGTGCGGTCCATTTCCGCAGACCCAACATGGCGGTCCATCCGGCTGGACATAGCGTTAATCATGCGGTTACGTTTTATTATTTTTACGCTAGTGTGAGGGAATTCTGAAGAATATTCACTGTCGCAATATTTGGACTTCGGGACAAAGGTAAAAGACTAATTACAGAAATTAGTACCTAATTACCTACATTCTAATTAAAAGTCAGGTAGAGGAGCAGTGGTGGCCAAGTGGTAACGGCCGCGACTTACGAGTTGTAGGTCGTAGGTTCGAACCCAGACAGGCGCTTTACTTTGTGCAAATTATTTCATCACCACTGCTCTCAAAACGGTGAAGAAAAACATCTTGAAGAAACCGGCATGTCCTAGAACCAAAAATTCTTAGACATGTGACATCTGCCGACCCGCACTGGGCCCGCGTGGTGGATTACGGCCCACTGCTTCCCACTAGTCAAATGAGCTATTATGGAACATGGAGTCCCGACCCCGAGTTATATTCCCAGATTAAGCCACTGTCGCATTAGGAAATTCTCAGTAACAACGTTACAAAAGTAAGCCTAAATAGAATAATTATGTAAAGTCAAAGTCAAATAGAGAGAGAGAGCAGAGAGCAGAGCTACCTACTATTAAGGTGTTCTTCTGCCTATCCCTCCCCACAATGTTATGTAGGTAAGTAAAATGCATAGAATAGATTACTTTAAAAAATACAAAAAATACACGTCTTGTGGTAAAATACATAACAATATTCCGATACACTTAACATTGAAAATAAACTTTACTTTTATCTGTATTTTATACGGAGAACATAATATAATAAATTGAATTCTCGCTATCTATCTAAAATAAACTAAGAGCTCGACGGCATTTCATTCTAGTGCCATCTCGCGACAGTATAGCGACGTGGAATACGTTTCACTTGAGGAGAAAGTGAAGTTAACTTTGCTCGTAGCTCGTAGCTTCCCTGTAGACATTCGTTTTCATATCACTCGTAAGGTGGCGCTGCTTTCGTAGCACATTCTGTCCCCATTTGGTTACATAAAACTGTGCTAGAGGGCGTTAGTTAAATGACGTATATTGTAGTATGGTAGTATTCACCAATACTATGCAAAGATAAGTTGGACCTATTATAAAAACCACTATTCGGTTACTATGTATTGTTTTCGTTCATGTAGGTAGTAAGTAACCTAAGAACGACAACACACAGTCAACCTACAATCAGCAACATAACAACACAACAACAATACCTACAGTCTATACCGCAAGCGAACTGGTAGTTTCGGTGCAGTTTTATGTCAACTGCACGCCAACTGCATTCAAGCTGCAATAGGCTATTTGACAATGTAAAAAATAAGGTCATAATTATTGACACTCGTATAGATTATCGCTTTTAAAATCGATTTGCATTAATTTTACTACAAAACAATGTGTTATTTATAAAAAAAAACCCGAAAAAACTTCATCTTTTTAAATCTGGCGCCACGTAATCGAAAACGGTCTGGATTGGCTGAACTTAAGATGACGTCATGATTTAGTAAATTTCTGTCTATCTTTGACAGATGATGACTTTTGTCTAGTATCTCGACCGTTTCAACGTTTGTTTACGTGAATCGTGACGTCACGACGCCATATTGTTAAAGATAGCGTTTTGGCGGCTAATTTAAACAGTACATTTTTATTTACTATTTTTTAAAAGAAAAACATTATGCAATTTGAAGTAATAGGTTTTTGTGGGCTCGTTAGACACCATTAAATAATCTGAGATGTTTATCAGAAACCAGTCAAATAGCCTATTTTGCACCTGGCGTACTGTCCAAATGCAGTCCGCCTGTTTAGACCCTGCCCCTGGTCTAAACAGATGAACTGTATTTGAACTGCATGCCAGCTGCAACATCGCAGTTTGGATGCACTTGACTTATCTAGGTTTTGAAGCAGTTAAGTCAGTTAAGCAGTTAAGTAAGTATTGGTATTCTTTAAAAATCGCACCGTGCGTGATAACTTGAGTTAAATGAGCTTAAAATGAGCTGTCATTAGTGTCAATCCCTATAGCATCAGCGGTGCTATTCTGTAAAAATCTCACGGTGAAAACTTAGGTGAAGTGAGCGTGGTGTGAGCTGTCAATAGTGTCAATTCCTAGTAAAAACAAACTCACTTCACCTAAGTTTTCACGGTGAGATTTTTTCAGAATCGATCGGCAGATGGAATGATTTTTCACGGAATGTGCTCACTTCACCTAAGTTCGCACGATGAGATTTTAACTTCAGTTAAAATCTCATCGTGAGAACTTTCGCAGTTTGAATGCAGCCTGTCTATTCATAGACTGGCTGCATTCAAACTGCGATGTTGCAGCTGAAACGCAGTCTGTCTGTTTCGACCCCAAGTGATAAAATGCAAATAAATTCCCTGATGACTATTTATACGGCCTTTTTAATAGTTAGGTCTAGAGAAATGTGTGACCTACTCAGACCTGCGCCAAAATGACGTAAAATTAAGTTAATTTTATTGCAACCGCCTTGACATCTGAACATCAAATAATTATATTCCGATCATAAAGGCTTAAGAAAGTGGATATGAAACCTTATTAACATATATCGATATATGTAACTGGTTACTAAATATTCGCGATATTCAAATTAAATGATCAACAATCAACTAAATGCTAATATTTTCGTTTGAAAGACTTTAGAACTAATAAGGTGGTGGGTACCTAAGGATGGATGGCGCCGCCGAGGCCGGCCTAGGTGAGATGGCGAGACGACCTGGACGCGTAGGTACCGCAAGGAGGCCTCTGGCTACTTTGTATGTGTGTATCTCATGTACAGTCAACAAAAAAGATAAGTATGCAGGATCGTCGGATATAGTTGAAGTTTAGTAAGAAACCGATGGATGTTCTCAAATAAAATTCTATTTTATTAATAGAAAACAAACAGCTTATTTGTCAAATTAAATTTCAGTCGACAACATCCATCGGTTTCTTATTAAACTTCAACTATATCCGACGATCCTGCATACTTATCTCTTTTGTTGACTGTACCTAATTTTTTTTTTGTAATGTGCGTTTTGCTTGTGCAGAATAAACAATGTTTCTTTTCTTTTCAAGGGTTGGATCGAGATGGTTCTGGTCGATCGAGATGCCTAGAAGGAATTGGGGGGGGGAGGCCTTTGCTCAGCAGTGGGACAGGGCAGGCTAACTTAATAAAAATAAATATTAATGGGAAGGTAAATTTTGTGGAATTCTATAGGATATGCAAAAACTGTCTTTATTTTATGAAACCTATTGCCTCATAATCTGCAATATTATTGTACTTATTTATTTATTTGGCTCTTCAAAAATGAGTACAGTCACGAGCAAAAGTATGTATACACTTGGCTTTATTCAAAGGCGATTTTCTCCTTTATTTTTGAATGAAATTTTATACTATTAGGAACATAGTATATTTTCTAACCAATAGGTTTATGTAAAGTGTCGTATTTCAACGTTGCATTCGTTATTTCGTGAAAAAATCGCAATTGAAAGTTGCCAAGTGTTGACATATTAGTGCTCGTGACTGTACACTATTACTTTATAATTTGTACGTTCCAACCTAGTTTAATTGTATATTTTTTGTTATTTTTCATTGATACTCCGACCCTGAGCTATGACATCATGACATGAAATGATACATCATGAAATATAATTAACACTGTATACCTACGCTTCCAAAAAAAATGCAGAACACTTTTTGTACTTACCTACTTCCTAAAAAGTGGTCAGTTCTATAAGTAATATTCCCTTTTGACAGGCTAAAAAGTAGAAGGTTAGGAATTTTTCATCCGTACAGTAAATCAAATAAAGCAATTCACAGCTGACAGATCGCCAAATCAGATCTGCCCTGGAGACATTCTATAGAATTGCCAATTTTCCGCGGAAAGTACGATTTGTTAAAATTGTATTGGGCACATCTTTCGTTTTTGCATGGACTTTTTACATACTAAGATTTTCAGAATAAAGCGAGAGAGGAGTGGTGGTGAAGTGGTAACGGCCCCGACTTACGAGTTGTAGGTCGTAGGTTCAAACCCAGCCGGGCAGGCACTTTACTTTGTGTAAGAAATTTAATCACTACTGCTCCCAAAAACGGTGAAGGAAAACATCGCGAGGAAACCGGCATGTCCTAGGACCAAAACATTTGAAGATATGTGACATCTACCATCCCGCACTGGGCTCGCGTGGTTACAGGCTTACAGCCCACTTGCTCTCGTAGAGAGGAGGCCTGTGTCCCAGCAGTGGGAACATTATAATCTGATTATGCTATTAAATAAAGAATCGTAAGTATATAGTATCGAATGTATAGCAATATGTACCTACTTAACTTTATTGGTTGAAAAATATGCGCTGATTAGATTTTATAAATAAAATATTATGTATGCACGTCCAATTTGAATAATTTTAACAAGATGTCGGAAATCTAGTTTAACAAGGTCCATACCCCACGTCAATGAACTTACGTGGAGGTGTGTCAATAAATGCTAATAAACTGATCGTTTTCCAGATTAAATCTGAGTTTGTAATAAGTAAGAGCGGTTTCGCAATACATCCGATCCGAATCCGAGAAATGTCGGCCGTCTAAGGCTCACTTATAATCGGATAAAAAATATTTACTATGTCACGACATTTTTAGACTTCCGCATAATTCATTAAGGTTTTTTTGTATAAGTAACCATTTCTTCTTCCTAGATGTGACAAACGGAAATATTTAAGGAAAACCTATGGTAGTGAACCACCACTATCAACTTTAGGAGCTAAGCTTTTTATGATATTCGATTTGTTGGATTTATCTCAGACTCGATACTAAAACATGGAAAAAAATCCCGAAAAAAAAAATCATGAACTTAATTAATTTTCATTTTCATTAACAATATCAAGACATTATCACCAATTTATTTGCAGAATCATCAAGCACCAATCAGACCATAATTGGACTGCTAAGTATTACCTAGTGTCGGACCAACTTGAAGTTCATATTCATAACATTCATTACGTCTGTGGGTTAAGCAGAGGTGTAGGTACCTATAGTACACCCACATGTAGGTATAGCCCGTTAAATTATACAAGTTCCTTAGAATAGGGAGCGAGCCTGTTGCCATCAACCGGGCACAAACCTAGACTCCGGGAGTCTGGGCTGCTACTAAGAAATCCCAGATGGAAAAACCCAATAACACTTTCCCCGACCCGGGAATCAAACCCTGAACCTCATACTCAGCACTAGCGCTTGCGACCACTAGACTAACGTTGCAGTTATTGGCAACGACGCAGGCAAGTAGGTACTTATGAACTAATTTATACCTATATGAACAGACGTCACTATTTATGTAGTACCAACACTAGCAACTTAGATCGCGGATAGTAAGAACATCAATAAATTAGAGATGTTACAAGCGTTTCGTAAGTATATCGATTTTGAAATTACTCCTTATGAAATTATGTTATAGATATTTATTAGTGTATGAAACTATTGCTTACTAACTCAGGTGACAAGATTATTTATGTATTTTAGTGCACATGCACAAAATAAGTAGTAAATAAAATTATCGAAGTATGTAGATATTTGTACCTTATTTGACATAGCTATGAAATGGAAGAAAAAAAAGAAATTCAAAGCTTATGTATCTTCGATTTACTTCTACTCTTTCTTTTTAGTAAAACACATCCTAAATGTTTTCTAATTCGAGACCAACTTTTCAAGTCTCATAAATATTTTAATTGTTAGCGCAACTTAAATGAAGTTGGTTAACAATAGAAATTGCTATGCACTACAACTTAACTAAAACTTATTAATTACCTAAGTTTTATTTGTTTAGAAAAGTTTAAACGATCCATCAAAAATGTTGAACTTTCGAATTACCTAAAGAATTTATTGCCTTTTTTATCAATTTGAATTAAAATGCAAAAAATAGGTAATTTGCATTTCTTCACTATATTTTATAAAATCATTTTATAAAAAGATGTTTGGTAAGCATTATTGACGAAATGTGGGTGTACATTTCTGCCTAACCCTTCTGAGATTACAGGCGTGATGTTATGACATAATTAGTGAAATACCATGTATTAGATACCTACTTACTGTCAGACTAACAGTACTCACAGTTCATTCAATCAATTCAGCCTATTGCAGTCCACTGGTGGACATGGGCCTTTCCCGGGCTGCGCCACAATACCCTGTCCTCCGCCTTCCGCATCCAGTCCGTCCCAGCCACCTTTTTGAGGTCGTCGGTCCATCTAGCTGGGGGGGCGTCCCACTACGCTTGCCGATACGCAGTCTCCACTCCAGGACTCGTCTGCTACTTACCGTTTAGAATAGATATTAATTTACCAAAAAAAAAAAACATATTCTTACCCACACAAAAGAAAACAGACAAACAGCTAAAAGAAAACAATTTCATTTGACGTCATAACAAAATTACACGTTCCACAAAAGTTTCATTCAGAACAATAGTCGGCCATTTTGAAAATGACTACCTTTACCTACCTACCTAAACGTTTTCAGACGGACACGGTAAGTTAAAACTGGGCCACATTCGTAGTTAGTCGGCAAACTATAATTATTTTGATGAAACCTTACAACGTTTGACAGAAATGCATTGTGCAAAGTTGCTGCTGGTTTAATAAATTAGATACGGATTGAGTAACATATACTAGACGCACTATAATTATGGACTTAAGAAGAATATTGTGTTGGCTTTGATGTTAAGATCCCTCTTGGCGTGCGATTCTCCATACAAATGTATTACCCTTTTTTCTTCCTGAATAATGCCTCTAGAGCATTAAAAAAAAATATTTAAGTCTGCTGTAAACACGTCCCTGTAATTTTCTTTTTTCAGGAACTAATTAATAAAGGAACTAATGACCCTCTAAAAATAAAAAATAAACGCCCTATTTTTACCGCCGTGATTAGAGGACTACCAGACAAATTTCGGTCTGAGCTGCAGCTGTCCCTATCACACACTACGGCGGCAGACTTGAGGTAAGGCGACGGCAATAGTTTCTTCAAATACCTATTTTTCAAATTCCTTGCAGGCCCCGTCCCCTCTTAAGGTGAAAGCGCCAGGGTAGCCCGCGAAATTCATTTTTTTTTAGGTTTTTTGCAATTTGCTGGTCAGTATTAAGTTGTACGTTGATTAAAATATGATTCGCGGCCGTAACAAATATGTATTTACAGAATTATAATCATTAAAGTCATCAACACAACTCTCTAAGATGTAATCCCCAAGAATGACTATTTCATGAAATCTTGACATTTGGGGATTACATGGTCTTAGAGAGTTGTGTTGATGACTTTAATGATTATAATTCTGTAAATACATATTTGTTAAGCCCGCGAATCATATTTTAATCAACGTACAACTTAATACTGACCAACAAATTGCAAAAAATTTCGCGGGCCACCTTAGAGCTTCCCCCTTAAGTCGAAAGCGTCTTGGTAAACCGCAAAACTATTATCTTACTTTTTTTTGCAATTTGCAGGTCAGTGTCAGGTTGTATCTTGATCAAAATATAATTCGCGACTTTATTAGATATGTATTTACAGAATTACAGTCATTAAAATCATTAAAATATTTCTATAAGTTAGATTTGTACCATAAGCACTTTTCGGTATGAGATTTGAAATATATCTAGAGATAAAATATTTCTAGAGAGTTGTATCCCTCGAAAATTAAAATCTCTGAGCCAGATTTTCAGAAAGTTACACATTTGAACTTATAAATTTTAAATACCAAGGATGAACTTTCAAAAACGATGTACATTTTACCGTATGTATTAAATACATTGAAATTGCAAGACTTGCAACCGGAATGCTGTGTTTGTAGAGTACCTTTCTCACACCAAGGTCGGACTTTGACCACTTAAGATTGCCTAGTCCTTAGAAAACTCTAGTCAATATTTTATTTATTTGTTCCAAATAATGATAATAATTATCTACTGTAGGTAAACTTTACGAGCTCTCAGGGTACCAGGAGGAATCATTTAAACCACGGTTTGTCGTATATGTTAAATAATTCACCATCTTCCTAGCCTTTTCCCAACTATGTTGGGGTCAGCTTCCAGTCTAACCGGATGCAGCTGAATACCAGTATTTTACATGGAGCGAATGCCTATCTGACCTCCACAACCCAGTTTTTTTTTTTTTTTTTTAAAACGTTGCCCCACTCTATGGATTTCTCCTGTATTGTGGTTGCGTTTACAAACATTTAAACTCACATACACAAACAGCCAGACCCGGAACAACTACTTGTAGGTCATCACCCGCGACACGTAGCGCAACAGTCAATCGCTTAACCACTACGCCAACCGTGCCGTAAAGTTACTGGGTAATACGATACCCCATGGTAAGACTGTTTGTCAGACTTTCGGGCTTCTGACGACCCGTAACGACTCACGGTCGGTCAAATATCCACGAATGATAGCCGGGACCAACGGCTTAACGTGCTTTCCGAGGCATGGAGGGGTCGTGGTATCAAACTCAAACTCAAACTTAAATCATTTATTTCAATTAACCCTTGTACAGGCACTTTTGAATTGTCAAAATTAAATAGTCTGTCAGTTAGTCAGAAAGTTGAAGCTAGTTGCCCATTCCAAAGCGTAGATCTCTATGGAGAAGAACGGGCAAGAAACTCCATGGACACTCTTTTAAATCAAGATATTACAAAATCCTGGGTACATTATTCTTGTTGCTTCTATATGTGAGAACAATGTAAAAAAGACAGAAATGAAGAAACAATTTAAGACAAGATAAGATTAAAAATAAGCCTTGGCAGTTAATAGATGACCAGTCTCAACCGACGGCGCCCGTTCACGAACATGACGCGTGGATCAGCACCATCCAGCTCAACCATTTTGTAGGGAACCGAATGATCCAACACACGCGCCACCATCGGTGAGACATTTAAGTGAGCATGACACGTTCTCAACTGCCATGCTCTTTCAAGTCAACATCAAAAAATCATAATAAACGGAAACATGGTTCTTACATTTACAAAATTAAAAAAAATGCTTCTAAATTATACAAAACTACAGTTTGCAATTTGCAATTTATATATGAAGATGGTCACCCATCTACAGACCAACCGCGGCAAGCATAGCTTAACCTGATCGATTGACCCGTGCGGCTGTTATTACTTAGCCATAAGCCCCTCTATGCCATTATTTACCTTATATTTACCAAAAATTTTGCATGCCACATACATACCATGCAGATCATAATCTCTACTCTACCTACCTACAGGGATGAACCTGAGGGGTGAATCCGTAACACACTAACAGTAGCAATGACTTTCATTTTGACATTTCAACATTGCGTTATCTACGTTGTTGAGCAGACATATTTTTCCAACATATAAAGCAATGGATTAGCAATTATCGTTCAAAATGATTCAGATGTGATTGATAGTGTGTGACGCAATTAGGGTGCTGATGATAGTCAATTTCTACCAGCGAACCTTTAGGTGATGCAGAGAGACATAATGGTAGTTGCACCTTTAAGACTTATTGAATAAATAAAGTCAGGGAAATTGACTGTTAAGCAAATCGATCACCAACTTAAACTCTGCTTGCGAGATGCAGGATTTTGTGTGACGTCATTATGACGCGTAGTTCGCATAATGGCGTTGGTAGATACCGCTACAAATAAATAAATTACCCGCACCAAGGAGGCTATTAAAAATAATATCGTTATTTTCTTAAGAAAAATCTCTCAATCTTGCAGTAATTCAGTAATTCTCGATTATGCAATACTAGCAACTGCACTAACTTAAAATCAAACTGGCTTAGCTTTATTAGTTTTGCCTAATCCGCCACATCAAGTAACACGTTTAATTAAGTAAGTTTATCACTCTTACTTAATGTGTGAAGCGTACATTTATTGGAGGAGTATAATTACGTGTAGTGTGACACAGTATATTTTAGTGGCAGTAGTGTAAGTGACCTATTTCCAAAGGGTTGCTTGCGCGTCGACTTAGAATTAATTAGCATAATCTGCCTATAATGTTCCCACTGCTGGGACACTGGCCTCCTCTCGGTGAGAGGTAGTGGGCCGTAATCCTCCATGCGGACCCAGTGCCAGGTTGGTATATGTCACATGTGGTGATGAAATAATTTACACAAAGTAAAGCACCTGTCTGGGTTCGAACCTACGACCTACAACTGGTAAGTCGCGGCTATTATCACTGGGCCACCACTGCAGACTTAAATATTCGCTTTAACCTTTTGAAGCTTCTTTCATCGAGAGTAATCGATAGGGAAACCTCACAATTTTACCGAATCTTATATTTTGAAAGTGCTAAAACAGGTCACTGTTTGAAAAGGTTTATGATCATGTTCGCAAAATTTCTTATGAACTGGCATAGAGATAGGTACCTACCACTGGCGAAGGTACCATACAACTTGATTTCCACCGGCTTACCTTCGAAAATTCAGAAGTTATTGGTAAAACATTAACAACCTCTTAAGAGGTCATTATACTCATCATTATGAACAACTTTTACTATGGGACCAAACGTGAAATCGCGAAAAAAATATCAGCTGTTCCCTGTTCGTATAACTCGTCAAAATGATGAGTACAATGACCTCTTAAGAGGTTGTTAATGTTATACCAATAACCCTGTTAATCATATCATACTGTAGATGTTTAATACACCATACAATTACAACATTGCAAAACGCCTACATCCATTTTTTTTTGCTCCGGCTTATCTGTCACAAATTCACCCTTCACCACGATCAAGACCACAGATATCAGCTAAATATACAGGTTGGCGTGGACATGGACGCGCAACCTGTAACTATGAATTCAGCACATGATTATAGAACCCCCCCATCCCCTGGCGTAGAAATATAGTTATCAAAAACAATTACTACGCAGGGGGGTTTAGTATCATGTACCATGTAACGGGGTGAATCGGGACGAAACTTTAAAATATATTTTTAACGCAAGGGGGTTCAGTATCATGTACCATGTAACGGGGTGAATAGGGATGCAGGGGTGAATCGGTGAAACGTTAAAACAATATAGTTTGTTGCTAACAAGGGCACTTAACCTTTTTATTATAAAACAGTAAACACATTAGAGTCTTTTCTGGCAACAAATTAACAACTCGTATTTCAACGTTAAAATCCATTTTAAAGATTCGTCCCGATTCACCCCGCTTTACGGTACCTACTGAACCCATGGTATCAGGTTGAATGTCAATGTGGTACTACCCTGTATTTTCCACTAATGTATTTTACATTATCCAGACCGTGGGTCCATTTCTATAAAAAAAAAAAATAACAGTGACCTCTACGAAACACGTAATGCATGTCAAAGCCCATTTTAGAGTGCAAACTTTTCAGTTTCTTCGTAGTTGTGCTACTGTTCTCTCTATTGACAGTAATAATGATTTATTGCGGCTATGTCCGCACAGTGATAGATTAACAGTCGTCTCCATACTTCGAAACTGAATTATATACCAAATTCTCACGGTTCATATAAACTACATAGAATCTAGATTAAACTTTGTTTAGTTTATTATCCTTTGTAATAACGATTAGAGGTTAATTGGTGTCTTAACTATTATTTAATGAACTGTAGTTTAATTGAAGGCTGTGAAAAATGTTTTTATTGTTATGTAATAATGAGAATTATGGGTATAAACCTTTTTGTTTTGATTTGTTTTTTTTACGTAAGAAACGTAGTGTAATTTCTATAAGGATCTTTTAATGCTTGAATGATATATTAACGAGGCACCTTCTCCCCATGAGGGTAGGCTAGAAGGGAGGCAGTGACCTCCTTTTGCGAAGCAGTCATGCTAGCGAAGGAGGTGGCGGGATGGTTGAGGGACAGGGCCTCACGTCCCAGCCGCCGCGGGAGACGCTCCGGGCGTCGGGGGTCGCGTGACGACTCCCGGCCACCGTAGGCGCGTGCCTGCGGGCGGAGAGTAATGGGTAGCTCACCGTCCGATCAGGACCAGGCCCGTGCCGGACGGCGCGTACGTGTTCCACGCGCGCCTCAAAGATATGTCAGCAACAGAGAAGGGGCCCCCTAGGGCAGAAGCCTGCCGGGGCAGCGGGATTGTCCGAAAGGGTTACCGCTACCCCGGAACATAAAGGGCTTTACATACACCACGCCGGTTGCGATTGTTTTGAAAAAACAAGATGGCGTCGGCGGCGTTACTTCTGATTAAGGAAACGCGCTAAAAGATTATAGTGCAGCTGTAGGTACTCGGGTTTTTTCAGGGTGTCATAAAAAGGTCCAAGACCAAGAAGTCCAATGCTAGACGCTTCGTGCACTGGGTGGGCAGACTCTATGTCTTCGTGTCAGCTAAACGAGTGGTTAGTTCAAGCTTTGCATAAATAATTGCTGTAATAAGCAGGTCACTTTCATGTATCATAACATTTGTATTATCTAAGTAGCCACTTCTTTTAGATTTTGTAACTTTTATAAATGATGATGACCGAACTAATTTATAGCAGTCAAATTATGGTAAATAGCAGTAGTTATTTGCAGAGAGATTGTTGCAGCAATATCAACTATCAACTACCTAGGTCAGTGCAAATGAATGATATAGTATATCTAATTCATTTGCTCTGTCGTCATTAAAATAAATGGATAGTGACTGTGAACGGATGCGTTTGATTTATTATTCTATTTCTTAATCGTTTATTAGATAATTATGTTATTGTGACTGCAATGTCGTTATTACTTGTCTGGAATTCGATTCAGTAGTAAATTCTCATTTCGATTAACTAAAATAAACATCCATACTAACATTATAAATTCGGTAGTAGGTAACTTGGTATGCCTGATGTAACCTTTTCACGCCTAAACCACTGAACGAATTTCGACAAAATTTGGCAAGGAGATAGATGCCTGGGAAAGGACATAGGTTACTTTTTGTCTCAAAAATAATCCTTTGGTGGCTGATATAGGGGATGAAATTTTAAAACCCAGCATTTCTTAGTTTAGTTAATTTCCGCCATCCACGCGACCTAAGCCGCGGGTAGAAGCTAGTGTAATTTATAATTAAAATAATAATGCCAGACACATACAACCTTATTTGAAATCCAATCCAATTTCAGTTTAATTTAAATTGGAGCCAAACTCAAACAAAATGTAATGTCAGTTGATACGGATTTTTGGCAGCAGATATGAAATATTTTACACCGGATTGTGATGAATTTTGCAAAATAAACGTCGCGTTGTTGCCATGGAACATGTTTTTTAATAAACAGAAATTAAATTGGGGTTAAGCTTCAGTTTAAGCTTGAGGTTTGCTAGAGAGCAATGGAGTGCAGCATTTGTGGAGTCATATAACGGACCGTGTTAGGAACACAGTGCTCCGCTCATAAACACAAATCGCCGACGTCACCCAAAAACAGACAAGCTTCAGTGGGATTGGGCCGGACACGTTTGCCTCATGTCGAATGAGTCATAGGTTAAATCTAACACAATGTCGGTCCCAGAAAACGTGCGGCGCCATCGAGAGAGACCCAGCTTGACGCTAACAGACAGGATTGGTTCACATTAGCTCAAGACAGAGAGGAGTGGAAAGGAGAAAGAGAGTTGTTTGAACTGCACTTTGGCAACTTATACTAAAAATAAAATCAAAATATGTAAAAAGCCTAAATTATTAACGATATTTACTTCAGGCAGATATTTACTTCAGTCAGTTCCAACACATCCGTGTAGTATGACTCATTTTTACCATAGCATATTAAGCTCTTTTAGAGAAAGTTTACTACAACGATTACAATTGAATCATCATTACCTACTTCATGCACTGGAAATCCGGGGTCATATAGTTTTTGGCGATCGTGTTGATTATAAAAGTACAGTTTCGGTAAAGCTAGCTTTACCGTGGAGTTTCTTGCCGGCTCTTCTCCATAAGAAACAATTCTTTGGAACCGTACACCTAGCTTCTGACGTTTCACAAGTGCCCATGTAGATTTATATGAAATTAAATGCATTGATTTGAGTTTTGATTTGATTCAAAAAGAAATTCAGTGTGACATTGACCAAGTCATACAAAGTCGAACTTACATTCTATCTGCCATAACAGAATCTATCTAGGATGTTATTATGTGTTGGTACGAACCCAAAGAAAGTGCCAAACTTAAGTGGCAGTGGGCAGAGCACATTGCGAGCAGAACAGATGACGGTTAAAAGGTTCTGGAGTAGCGTTGGAAGGCCTCCCACAAGGTGAACTGATGACCTTGTGAAGACCGCAGGAATCCGCTGGATGCAAGAAGCACAGACCCGGTCCAGGATGGGGGATGCTTGGCGGAGGCCTATGTCCAGCAGTGGTCGTCTTTCGGCTGAAATGATGATGACACAAAATTTGCTTTTATGACATTTACGGGGCCAGATGGACGGACCAATCCATATCATGTAAAATGCTTCGAATTTACATTCAAGACAACTTTAAAAGAAAATCGACCATGTTTTATGCAAATTAATCGTTTTCTAACCGTTTTATTACTACTGGCAAAGTAGCAATAGGCCGCGGTAATCGACAAATCGTGAAGACAAAAATGATTCTTGATGACTTGTCGTAATGGTGATAGTCAATTAAATTAGCATTGTCATTCGAGTAACTAATGTATTGTTAACAACGGCACGGTGAAGGAGCGGTAATGTTAAGCAGCCACCATCTTGTTTTTTACCGACTTCACAAAAAGGAGGAGGTACTATGTTCGGGTGTTTGTATGTTTTTAACAACTTCACAAAAAGGAGGAGGTACAGTCAACAGCAAAAGTAGATGATCAAAATCAGAAATCCAATACTAATGAACGGAGTTCGCGTTAGAACTGTGTGGCGTCGAAGTGATTCAAAAGTACGTGATTGTAAATTATACCAAACATTTCGTACTAGTACAGATATTCGTGATCAGTTTTGACTCCTATTGAATTTCTGATTTTGATCATCTACTTTTGCTGTTGACTGTACTATGTTCGGGTGTTTGTATGTTTTTTTTGTATGTTTGTTCATCGAATACTCCGCCAATTGTAGACGGATTTTCAAAATTCTTTTTTTGTTCGAAAGTAGATAGTTCTGAGGTGGTCCCATTGGCACCAAGTTAGGATCTGATGATGGGATATTAGAGAAATCGAGGTCACCCCTCAAATTTTATAGGCTCACTTATTGTTTTTCGCATATTTTATGAAGTATCTTGTGTATTTGTGTATGGTTGTCACCATCTCAGGTAGCTGGGCTGATGATGGAAGGTACAACTCCTTAACAGTAAGAAGTTACTCGAACAGGCAAGGACTGTTTTAGTAAATTGTTTTGATGTTTGATAGGGCATTTGCCACATTTGGTCTCATGATCATCAAGTCATGACCTGATGCTGCTGTCAGGATAGTCTGCAGAGTACCTAACTCCTCGACAACTTACAGCAGATATATCGTGTTTAGGCTCATTGAAAAGGGCTCGATGTGTGGATAAACGTACTGTTACTGAGGTACACCGAAGACTTGATGCTGAAGCCAGATGCATCAGAAAAAGTACAAACCTTGAAATTACAGCACCGTAGTCGTGTTTGGGCTCATTTTAAACAGGACTAATTTTAAGTTCAATGCAATGTTGACATAATTTTGGCCTGATTTTGTAGCCAGGATTATCAGCATCTAATCTAAAAACTAATAAAAGGAGAACTCCTCAACAATTAACGTCCCTTCATCGAGAAAAGGAATATTTTATAAAAAGGCGATGGGCAAGTTCACATTAGGCTATTGTAACTTAGATAAATTATAAATAGACCTACTAAAAAGCTAGAAATAAAAACTTTTTAACAAAAAAAAACCGACTTCCAAAAAAAACACTACAAACTGAAAAATAACTTTAATTTCGGAAGTCGGTGGCAAAACCTAAAATACTGATCCCTAAGACACCGACTTCCGAAATTAAAGTTATTTTTCAGTTTGTAGTGTTTTTTTTTGGAAGTCGGTTTTTTTTTGTTAAAAAGTTTTTTGAATACATTTCAAGTGACATTCATTCACAAAACGATTGCACAAACATTTACCAACAACGCCCCCCCGTTAACGTCATTCGAGCGCCAAAATTTCCTTGTAGTAGTGTACTGTTCGTTCACAGTTAATTTACCTCTGCTTTTGCATCACTGTCCAAATCACAGTGATCTTTATTCTTATTCTAATATGGTTTCTGTTGGGTTGGCCTTAAGAGGTATGAGGAACAGGGTGCAAACTTCACTCAACCTCCATAGAAAAGGGAGGATCCTCCGACCAGACGGATGTTGTGTCTGGTGGGCAACTGCCCGATGATTCATGTCAGGCCGTCGTATCTATGCTAGTTCAGCTTGCGAGATGCAGGATTTTGCGTGACGTCAGTATGACGCGTTGCTCGCATGTGGCGTTTTAGATACCACTACAGCCTTTCAGAGGGGTAATTGCGTAACACTCTATCAGAAGCAATGGCTAATTACGACAATTCAACAACATTGTCATTGGGTTATTTACGTTGTTGAGCAGACAAACTTTTCGAACATTATGAAGCATTGGATTAGGAATATCCTTCAAAATGAATCAGATTGATATTGATAGTGTGTTACGCAATTAGGGTGGTGGTCTTTGGGAGGCCCATTGTTCAACAATAAACATTTATTATGTGATTAAAGATGATGATAAAGAGGTATTATAACATTATCAAGGTCTAATAGTAAGCCAATAGCCTCAATTACTGAAATATAAATATTCAGTGCATGCAAGTTATTACGTGATACTTGGGATGGTTGTCTTTTATTTCTGGCACCGTCAATGCATTTGTACATCATTTTATTAGGTGTTGCGTTTGTGCATACTTACCGAGCTTGCACACATTATTTGCATAAACAATTATCTACTACAGTCTTCTTTTTTCACTCATAAATAATGGATTGAGTCTTGCATTCTTATTTTGTTGTTAGACAAAACAAAAACCGGTTATTCCAATTAGGTATTAACCGCAAAAAGTCCATCCTACGGTGGATACGCGGAAAGCGAAAACATGCGCATGCCCGAGAATTAAGAAGGTGCTAAACACAATAAGTAAATCTCTAAACAAAAGGAGAATGACCGATTATGGTACCAAAAAGTCTCATGCCTCAAGATCAAAATATTATAGTAATTATTTTCATATTTTTTTACGACATTACGCGTCGGGGATTTGATTTTTGAACAGGGAATTACGCTAGTAATATATATGTCAATGCCCATGTAGATTTATATGAAATTAAATGCATTGATTTGATTTGTTTTGAATTGATTCACAAATAAGCTCAGTGAGACATTGACGAAGTCATACAAAGTCGAACTCAGATTATATCTGCCATAACAGTATCTACCTAGGATGTTATTATGTGTTGGTACAAACCCAAAGAAAGGGCCAAAATTAAGTGGCAGTCGGCATTACGCGTCGGGGATTTGATTTTTGAACAGGGAATTTAAATTAAAGTAAAAAAGTGTTGATATTGTTTTATTCCCTTTACATGACGTTCCGTTTCAAATGATATGATCAATATAACATTGAATGGAGATAGTTTTATTCATACTTAAAAAAATGTAACCAATTTATCTTTTAAAATGGTCGATTTTTTCAATAAAGTCTAACCGGGATCACGAAATCGTAATAAAGAGAAAATATTTTGATAATGCACTCAATTGATTCAATTCCGGATATGGTCGTCAAAGCCATATTTGATCACTATCTGACACTGTCAGAAAGACTGTCAATTATTTTTTTCCGTTTCTTTCGAATTGCATGAAATGGATAGATATTTCTGTTTTCCTGTGTATAATTGAAGGATTATAATGCATTTACTCCAGAAGGATGTTGTGTCAATTAAGATTTCAACGCAATATGCGAAGACATCGTCCGAAACTGCTGCAAATATGCGATTTTTGCCGTTCGTGTATGACATGTCAAACAAAATAAAGTAGGTGCCTAGTGTTTCGGTTATTTTGTTTTTTTTTTTTAAATCTCCGAAACCCGGGTTTTGTTTACAAAAATAACTTTTGTAGAAGTTAATATGATAAGTGTAGTCTATAAAAAACAAAGTTTGACTTTGACGCAAAATGGTACTGGATTCCATACATCCAAGAGCATTGTCCTTTAAGACAATTATTCAACATTAAACTATTTAAAGTAAAGGATGATGGGGTTTTAGCACCACTAAAATTATTGCTGTTTAGTACAGCAATAATTTTAGTGTCATTGAAAAGGTATTTTAAAGGAACAATATTTACTATGACGACTTACACCAATTCGTTGTCCGTTCACGAATTTTGTATTTCTTCAGTCCATTTTTATTAGACCAACTAAGGAAACGACGACGATCACACGATAACGTCATTGAATGTTATAAATTGTGTTTTCTTAATATTATAATAAATAGTATGACCTAGATGATGATGGTGGCGATGATGAAGTCCATCAAAACCCGATGATTGATGTTGATAGCACAGTATAAAGCTATGTTTGTATTACTCGTCAAAATGTAGGGAACAGCTGATTTTTTTTTCCCGATTTCAGGTTTGGTCCCATAGTAAAAGTTGTTCATAATGATGAGTACCTCTTAAGAGGTTGTTAATGTTTTACCAATAACCCTGTTTAAACATGGGTGTACTAAATAGACACATCTCTGCGTCGAACAACGTGATGTTATGATATGTTGATAATACAAGCGTGATGTTATGATATGTTAATAATAAGCTAGATTTTCCAAAAAAAAGAAAAAACAATTGCGACGCTCTTTTATTTTTCGTTCTTTTTTATATACACATTTGACAATAACAAAGGCCCATAAACTACAAAAACATGCCACCTATTTTCGTTTCTTTGAACTCCTCTTTGATCAGACTTAGGCCTCGAACATAATAATATAAGTAATGGTAATCCGATCCACACAAACAGCCAGTGTCTGGCTTATTAGCAAATACAATACAACCTTCTAATTGCCTATCGGAGAATCCAGGCTTTGGCGTTGCCGTGGAGATGACATTTAGAATTTACCGTCTGGCTTATACAGCATTATATTGTAGTCTTTGCGTCCGGCGCAGACGTGAAAGATACTGCTTTTCGTTATAATCTGTTTAATAATCTTTCTGAATATGCTAACAGAAAACAAAAAAAAAAAACTAAATCTCTCTCTTTCTATCTAAATTAAAAAATCATTTATTTAGAGAGAGAGAGAAAATTAACACTTTTTCAGGAGGCAGTTATGGAGGCATGAGGAACAGGGTGTAAAGTTCACTCACACTCTATAGAAAAGGGAGGATCCTCCGACCAGACGGGTGTTGTGTCTGGCGGGCAACTGCCCGATGATTCATGTCGGGCCGTTGTATCTATGCTAGTTGCGCGGTAAACTCTGCTTGCGCGATGCAGGATTTGCGTGACGTCAGTATGACGCGTTGTTCGCATGTGGCGTTGTAGATACCGCTACACAGTTATGAGGGAGCAGTGATGGCCCAGATGCATCGGCCCCGACTGACGAGTTTTTAAGTCATGAGTTCGGACCGAGCAGGGCGCTTTACTTTGTGTTAATCATTTCATCACCAGTGCTCTTAAAACGGTGAAGGAAAACATCGACATGTCCGAAACCGGCATGTCCTAGGACCAAAAAACTCGAAGACATGTGACATCCACCATGTCGTTACGGGTAGTCAGAAGCCCGAAAGTCTGACAACCAGTCTTACCGATAAGTATCGTATTACCCAGTAACTGGGTTGTGGAGGTCAGATGAGAGATGGATCCGCGTGGAGGATTATCGCACTCACTCTCACAGAGAGTAGGCCTGTGCCCCAGCAGTGGGAACATTAAAGGCTGATTCCGAGCACCTCTTTAACGTCAAAAGTAACTAAAGACAGACCCACCAATCGCCACCTAGTATAATTTCAGTGCACTAGAGCTATCTTCGTGGTAATACTGATAAGGAGAAGCGATGCACTAAACTTCCTAGCAACACCATCATCATCATTTCAGCCGAAAGACGTCCACTGCTGGACAAAGGCCTCCCCCAAGCACCTTCACTTCGATCGGTTCTGTGCTTCTCGCATCCAACGGGTTCCTGCGGCCTTCACAAGGTCGTCGGACCACCTTTTGGGAGGCCTTCCAACGCTACGTCTTCCGGTACGCGGTCGTCACTCCACAACCTTTCGGCCCCATCGGCCATCTGTTCTCCTTCATTTCAGTATAATATTTATGAAAGACTTACGTTTGAACTGGACCCTAATTGCGTATAACAATTTTAATCACAATCCAAAGGGGATTTTGAAGAAAATTCCTAATGCATTGCTTCATTATGTTTGAAGAATTCGTCTAGTTGACATCGCAAATAATGCAAGGAATGTTGTTGAACTGTCAAAATGAAAGGCATTGTCGTAAATTTGTTACCCCTTCTCGACCCCTGTCACACCCCTGTATGTTAGGGGTCCTAGTTCCTAGTTCAGGGGTCGAGACCTCATTGATGTAATGTGTACAGAAGTTTGGAAATAAATTACTATAACTATTACCCCGCTATTCTTCCTAATCCGTTTTAACACTAGGATTCAGTAACATGTGAGGAAAGTTATAGTTTTCGGCTTATTGGAGGTAGTTATCCAAAAAGAAGCTCTTACGTAACTATTATCGATTCCAAAAACGTATTCTGATCTCTCCATGTGCAAAAACGCATTTGGTAGTCATGATAATTAAGTAGGTAGGTACCTACCTACCTATATGAAAGTCGCTACTCATAATTTTAAATGACTGGTTGCGTCCTCCTCTTTTCTATTACTAGGCTGTATAGTGTACAATAATAACAGCCGCACAGGTCGATAGATCAGGTTAAGCTACGCTTGCTGCGGTTGGTCTGTGGATGGGTGACCATCTTTACATACCGTGACTCCTCCGTGCCTCGGAAAGCACGTTAGGCCGTTGGTCCCGGCTGTCATTCGTGGATCTTTGACAGTCGTTACGGGTAGTCAAAAGCCCGAAAACCCGACCCGGGAATCGAACCCAGGACTCCACGCTCAGCATTCGCGTCAGTATAAATCAGCCGGTGAGTGTCACCCTTGTCGGACCTCTTCGGTGATTCCTAGTAAATTCGTAAAACTAGACGGCACCACTTACTGCGCCATCAATAAAACTCTGACGTAAAGTGGAGCCTGGCGTAATAGTGACATTTAAATGACGAGATATACATAAATACAACTTTGTTTCAAAGCGGCACCCCGCGTCCCGACCGACCGTTTTAAGTGATCAAGAAGTTTATGACTGCATCTACGAGCAGAACGTAGCCGAGAAGCTGCCTAGTTTGTCCCGTGACTCTTTTTTGGCCTCTATAAATTTAAGCCACAAGTCAGGTAAAAAAGAGGGACCTACGTGCAACTTCATTCTGGAAGTTACTGCTAGCATAAGAAAGGCGCTTATAACACAAACTCGAGTGTTCATTAATTGGACTTCCTGCCCAGTAAAGGACTTCACACTTGTGACCAGGTGCTTTAAATGTCAACAGTATGGACATGCTGCAAAGACTTGTCGGGAGGCTGCCTGTACGTGTGGACATTGTGGGGAACAGGGTCATCAGGCGAATGAGTGCACTAAACTTGCTGAACCGTCACATTGTGCAACATGCTTGCGATTTAAAAAACCGAGCAACCACAAAACAGGCGTACAAGAATGCCCCGCAAAGAAAATAGCTGAGACCAGATACATCAATTCTATAGATTATAATGACGTCGCGTGTTTCCACCAACGTTTATCTATAAGCCTTTTTACTTTTACTTTATGTTATATAATTATTCTTATTTTGTCTTTTACTAGTTTTAATACGTAATATTAATTTTAGTTTTTACAATTTATAATAAAAGTAAACATGCAATCATAAAAATTTTCTGTATGACAAACACGACCTTATTAAAAATGTAACAATGCAAAAATCATAATAGAACATGGTTGTAAAAATATCTTACGATGATGCAAAGAAGTACATACTATTTTGCTCATTTTGATTATTATAACCTTCATTAAAGTAGATAAATTATTTACTATGTATAGGAATTTTAAATAATACTTAGCTGTTGAGTGACATACCTGAGATACAGGTGTATTCCTAGTTCAGGTAGAATCCAATTATTTCTTACCATCCACTAGTTTATTGCCCTATTTGTAAATATTTATGTAAATCAATTATTTCAATAAACAATTTCAATTTCAATAAAACTCTGACGTAAAGTTTCCCGCCTGGCGTAATAGTGACATTTAAATTACGAGATACACATAAATACAACTTTGTTTCAAAGCGGTCTCATATCCGTACGGTCCGCTGAACGTTAAAGCTAAACTTGAGTTTGTATACAGTGATATTGTCAAAGGTGGAATAATATGGCGAAAAAAAAAATCTGAAGTTCCCTATATTTTGACGAGTTATGCGAACATAAATGTAGTGATGACGTATGTGATTTGCTAGGTTTGGTCCCATAGTAAAAGTTGTTCGTAATGATGAGTATAATGACCCCTTAAGAGATTTCGTGTATGAATAGATAGACCTATAAGTTAACCACACTATATATAGTATGGTTAACTTCTTTAACGGATAGTTTATTTAACTAGCTTCTGGCCCCGACTTCGTCCGCGTAAAATTTCTTGTTTCCCGACCCAACCGATGCAATGCGACAGGCATCGCATCGCCGGCCCGCGCTTTTAGTTCGTTATCGAGTTCTTCCTTATTTTTTTCTTTTTACTCGGCTCCTAAGATTCCTAGCGTGATGTTAACTAATCTATACAAACAAACTCTTCAGCTTTATTATTAGTAACATAACACATATTACTGACACTTTTATTATATAGGTACGTTAGTTCTGATTATTCCCACGCCAGATAATTTTATCCGAGGAATAATTTTGAATTTTTGACAGTTCTTCCATACAATATCTGTCAGACGTCAATTTTATTTCACGACTAATAATTTTATTTGTCGATTGAGAAATCAGCCCTTAATATTTTAACAGACAATCAACCTACTTAAACAACCGTAGCTACGGCAGAATTCTAGCTAGATTTATATCCGTTAAATGATAAATGATTTTATTTCTGTAAGTAGGTTTGTACAGACACTTTTACACGTCAATCATATTTTTTTTTAAACTAGATGCGGTCGGCGTTTCCTAACTGACTATTCTGAGAAGAAAGGCCGAAACAAACTCAGAAGTCACAGTCTCTTTTAAAGTCCAGACAAAAACTTGGTCAGATCGTGTGAAGACCATGTAGATTGGTGTCTGAAATGGTCTTTTGACGAAAGAACCACACAGATTGAGCGGACCTGTCCAATCAGTGCACGCATTTGTCAAAAATCGTGCAGCTCAACTCAGAACTTGAGGATTTCAACGATTCGAGGAACAATACCAAAGACAGGACATTTGGGTAGGCCGCATAAACTACTCAAACTGCCAGATCATGATTAAAACTAAGAAGGAAAAAAGAAATGACCCACATAGTCCTCATATTCACAATAATTAAATAAAAAAAATAATAAAAATTACTTACAAAGTAAATATTCATGTCATTGTCTTTTAAATAAAATTCATCAATGTCAATGTGTAGGTATATAAAAAATCCGGACATAATCTTTGAGGACCATGTAGATTAGTGTCTGAAATGGTCTTTTGAGGAAAGAACCACACAGATTGAGCGGACCTGTCCAGTCAGTGCACGCATTTGTCAGTAACCGTGCAGCTCATGAACGAATCGAAAGGTAGTAAATGAGGATCCGTAATCATTTTGCCACCAACTAGCTAGAATAGGAATACCACCTAGGTACTGTAGAGTCTGTGTAGACCTGCCTTTAACAAAAGGCACTGGCTGGCTATATTTGCAGGCGTGTTCCATTCGAACGTTCAAGCGAGTATTCAAATATTTTAATATGGCGCTTTTGTTCAATAGAATCAGTGCTAGAAATAACTTTGAATAGTAGAGTCGTCTTATAAATTAATTAGTTCCAAGTCTACATTCTTTTAATTAAACTGTGGAGGTCCCGTCTGGACCTTCACATTACCTACCTAGGTGGTATTCCTATTCCCTGAAGTTCTAATAATATTAACTTTGATTTAATAAACAAGAAGAAAGAAAGTTGCCTATGCTACTACCATTTCAATTACCTATTAAAAGAAAAATGTTCTGCACTATTTGCAATTGCAATAAAAAATAATAGAGTTTCCAAGTTCCGTGACATCACGTAAGTTGAATCAAAGAATGGAGATGTAATCGAGTGTTACAAATGGATGGACACACCGACGGCGACGTAATCGTATGTGTTCCTGGTACATTTAATGAGTGAAACCATCACAATTGGAGCTTCAACAGACTAATTTAGTTCTAGTTTTCCTAAGACTGCCAGCCGCCACTGGCTGCCTGCAGCTGTCTGGCCTGGCCTGGCAGGCTGGTCTATAAGAGGAATTGCGGTCGGAGAGACTTTTTGAAAAAAAGTCATAATTCAAGGTTGTAGTGCAGAATGCATGAGCATTTCTCCACGATAAAAAAAAAAGGTAGGACGCGTAGGGTAAATTGATTGAATTGCATTTGCTATCAGTGGTTTTCATATAGCCAAATAACTATCCCGTTTCCTACATCCATGTGATAAACCGCAAATACATACATACGTATCATAGCACAATATTGCATAAATACGGATATCCACCGACCTACTCTGTAATATTATAAAACGGAATTACCTACATTTAATTTTATTATTGAATCATTATAATAATATCCATAATACTCGTTATTGTTTTGGTGTTGGCGTTACGTTTTTAGTATTAAGTATCTCATAAAAGATGAAAATGGATAGTTTATTAGTCTGCTTATTTGTTTAAGCCTAGAATAGCATTCTAAAATCTGTATATGTCTTCTTCGATGATCTAGAAAGTAGGCTTGACGCACTTTGGGACGTTTAGCCAAATATTATGTGTTGGGAATCGAACCCAACACAGCGTGTTGTCAGTCCACTATTTCATTGCTTCCCGCTAACATTGGTCCTTCGAGCCGGATCAATGTTAGCGCGGGGAAATAGTGAACTGTATTTTAGGCAATGGTTTAATGCCGCTAATATTTACAATCTTAACTTTCCCGGCCAAACAATAAGTTATAGAGAGGAGTATCGTCCGTCGCGGTGGAGTCCGTGGAAGCGAGTGCTCGTCGCGCCGAGCCGTGTCGCCGCCGCGCCGCGTCTCAACTCGCCGATGACGCGCTGATCACGCTGCCTACGCATGCAGACCGCGTGGAACGCGCTGGATTCGATTCCCAACATATGTATGATTCTAAATTACTATTACGAGAAATCGAGGCACCAATAAAACATGGTGCAATAAAACTTGCCGATTTTTTTATAATCTGCCCAAAAATTGTTTTAATAATAATAAACCATTTATTATCAGGTAACAAAGACCCATAGATACATACCTTAACCTAAGTAAGTAGAAGTAGTTAGAGCAGTGTAGCGTGTGTGTGTGTGTAGTAGTTAGTGTAGTGTCAGTGTTGGAGTAGTAGTAGTTTTTTTTGGTTTCTACGACTAGACAAAACATCAAGATTTATGTAGTATATTTCAGTTGGTTAATAATTCATGGATATAGGTATTCTACTATATAGGTGACTGCCCAGTTGGTCTCGTGGTCACAAGCGGGTCCTGGTTTCCAGGGTCGGGCAAAGAGTTATTGGGTTTTATCCATTGGGAATTTCTTAGTAACAGCCCGGACTTCAGAAGTTGGTGATGCCCCCATGCCTCGGAAAGCACGTTAAGCTGTTGGTCCTGCGTCTTATTTATATTTTTTTTTTTTTTTTTACATTAACCTTCCGGAATAAATTCTCTAAAACAAACATGGTGAGAACTGTTTCACCATGAAACGGGTTTCACCATGTTTTACAGAATTTATTCCGGATTTTGATGCGATAATCAAAATCAATTGTGGAGAACAAAGCGATCATCACACAGACACGAAGAGCGACTTTATTTTATACTTTTTATATATAGATTTATATAAGATGAGCTTTTGTACGATAAAGAAACATCATGACAACACAGCAAAACACCCTATCTCTGCAGAAAGTAAACACAATGTTACCAGTTTTCGAGAAAATAAGTGAAATTAATGGATCGAGGCTACGCAGCATGTCTGGGCTATATCTGACTCGCGATCTATGAAGAGCCTATCTGACTGCACATGGAACAAGAAGATACTTTAACACACAAAGATTTATATAGGTACCTACTTAGTACTTATGTACAGTCAGTGAAATTAATGTATAGAAAATTCACTAGCAACTTAATTTGTCCGTAAATTTAAATCATAAATGTGACTCTTTTACAATGTTGATATTGATAAAATGATATTGATGACAAGTTATATCTACAGTGTTTGGCAATTATAAAATGGCTATAATATGGAACATTGACGAAGTGATTGACGAATTTGATAATTAATTAATTTCCCCTGACTGTACCTTGCCTTTTGAACAGCGAAAATATTATAAAGTTTTATTAGTTCTAATTTTAGAAGTCATTGAAAGAATATGCAACTATTGTCCAATGAATTGACATATACGAGTAATTAGGGTCCATATTTGGTAACATCTAGATGTTAGTCAGTTTCAAGATGTTTGGTTTGATGTAGGTACACTTCTTCAGAAAACCTTGAAGGACCATTGAGTAGAGAAACATAGTGTTTGCACCTATTTCGAAGATTGCAGTCTTTATGATCTGATGACCTGGAATTATATATTCTAGTTAGAGGTATGAACAATAAATACCCTTATAAAGGGAGTGAAGATTTTTGTGTGATATATACTTACAAAGACCCGGAGATCAGGGTGTTTTGGCGCAGCTTGGGAGAAGCCTATGTCCAGCAGTTGACCGTGCTAGGCTGAATTAATTGATTGGTAAATAAAGAAGAAAAATGAAGGTCAAGAACACATATCGAATTAAATGTAGAGTAAGATTACAAATCATTTTGGACATTGTGCCTTCGATCAATCATTGTGCAATGTAATCACCTCACTAATGAATTCGTCCGATTACACGTTCGTGCAGTTGCAGTAATGTCAACAAACCCTTGGTTTCCCGGTGCTCCTGAGCCCCACCACGTAGAAAGTGAAGGCGCTACCGTCCACAGCGACTGCGCTCGCGCATCTAACACACGCGGCTCGACGACGGACCACGTCGAACGCCGCTGTTCAAATACATTCGAACTTCGAACTAAGTCTGTTATTTTTAAACTTGTGTCAGTGTTGCAAGCTGTATAAACCCTACAATGAAGATTTACGTATTTCTCGGTGAGTCCCTATTTCATTTTTATTGTTGGAATTTTTCAAGTAAACAAATAAAAAGTCGCATGTGATTTTTTCCGAGATTTGAGATCACCTATTTGAAAAGCAAAATGATAACACGCAAGTGCCAATATCTTCCTGATTTACACATTAAACAAAGCGTGAAAATTCTTGATGGTTATTAGCCGGCGCGGTACAAAAAAAAACGCACGACAATTTTCCGCCAATTTGTTACCGACGCGTATTCTGCGAGACGTTACCGCAAAACTTATTATTATAATGAGTTATCGACAAATTTACGAGTGAAATTGAAATTGTACTTTGTACTTGTAATACCGCAAATCACGAAGTTTGGAGAAAATATGCGGTACGAAGTCATTGTTCGTTAGCCACCCTTGCCGCTAAATGACGATTGGACAATAGATTCAATTGTCTTCTTACGGAAATGTGGAGGTGATTGACGGATTAAAACACGCATGTAGAATAAACGACAATGTAATTATGATTTCTTAGATAGTGAAAAAACAGCTTAATAGTATATTGATGGAACGCGAGCTGACATGCGAATGTTTGCGTGTGTTTAATTAATGTTTAGTTCTTTTTTTGTGGAGAATTTTGTTAACTGGGTCGCTTGTTGTAAATATAGGATGACAAATTGACCATGTTGATACATAGTAAATATTTGAAAAAAAAAAAACCACATTGTTTGCTTCAAGAAATGAATATGAATGGTGGGATTTTTAGGACATGATCATAATATTTTTGACACCCTGATATGGTTGTTTCTACCCCATTTTGAATTAATTGAAGATGATATAAATAATATTGACGTATAAAAGTTTTTGTAAAACCTACTTCCAGACATAAAATCATTTATCGATATTTTACTAGAAAATAGTGCTTCTGAAAATATTTCTGAATAAGCATCTGAAAATACTGTGTATTCCCGTTGTCCCCGTAACCTGTGTCCCCGTTACGGGGACAACCGTTGTCCCCCTTATGACGTACTTTAGTAGTCGTTTGAGTTCTTAAATTAAATAACACAAAACAAAGATCACTTTCTGTCTTAATTTATTTTTCAGCATCTCACTGATACAAAAAATAACAAAAATGTAAATTGTGTGTATTACCTCTGCGAATATTTCGGTACTTATCAAAAGGCATAACGTAGTTAAACTGATGCTAAGTTAATTAGAGCGTTGAGCCCGCAGATATGAATGAGCTAGTCATCATGTAATTTTATTATTTTTTTACATAATATCGTCACGCTTACATTCCCAAAAAAGGTGTGAAGCAGGTGGTACCAACATGTAACATCTATGAAAATTACATTTAGAATTTGCCGACCATAGTTTCATATCGTGTTTAATTTAATTACTATAATTAATTATACGTATTTTGCATAGATATGAATATCATTAGTGTAGTCAGACATTTGTGTGCTGGTGTTGTTTTGTTTTTTTTTTGCACAGCTAATAAGAGAGTTTGACAAGCAAATAAATTGAGGAAAATTGCGACATCTCTGAGAACAGGAATGTTGGTATTAATAAGGCAGTCGACTACCATAGCTAAAATAAAGTATGTGTCCAATAAATTCTGCAAAAATAAGTTTCCCTACAGAGTTGGTTTGTGAATGCAGAAAACTCATTTTTCCTCTCATTAACTCAATAAAAAATGAAATTTAAAGAACTTTAACCCGACTACGGAAAAATAAAAGTAAGTACCTAATATAAAAAGTACGAAACAAGAAAATATTTCAGACAGAAATCAAAACATAGGTACAAATATGGTCAAGGTATAGCCGTGGTCACATGCTTGTATACCATGTGCCGTGCCCGGAACACCTACAAAATTATAATGGCATGCGTCGTCCCTTCCTTTTGGCTTTGCCGTAGTCGGGTAAAAAGTAGACATTTTGAGAAAGGTCTCATAGTAGGTACCTTTACCATCATCGTAAAATCACGAAATTTATTACTATCCACAAATCGTAAAAGAACTGGATAGTAACTATGAGATTAAAAATAAGAAAATTACGATAACAATATTACGAGTGAGTTTATAAATAACACTTTTAGACTCAACAATACACAGTAAAAGTTAAAAACCGAAAAAAAAAACACAAAACGAAATTGAAACTCTTTTACACGTTACCAACACACTCATTATTTTTGCAATTAAAACTTCGCAATAAGTAGAAATTATCTGTGGAGATGGGATCAGTAATTTAGTATTGTGAAACAGTTTCCACAGTGCATCGTGCAACTGTATTACTGTTTGTCTTGTGCTGTGGTTATTGTATATTGTATTGTAATGTCGATAATGGTCTTGTAATGCGGGTCAGTTGTCAGTATTGATTTTAAGTTGCGTCTTTATTCTACTATTGTTTGGTTAAGCTTGGGAATTTATTTGAGAACTAAAATAATTGGATTATTGACATTAGGATGTCGACATTAGATAAAATATTTTGGAATATACATATTAGGTAAGCATTGGGATTATGGGCAATTGATGATATATTGCTATAATTATGTGCTTTGTGGGCGGCTTTTGAGACGTACTTCAAAACCACTTCGAAACAAAACTGACTCACTGTCACTTAAGATTTTATTTACGTTAGGGGATCAGACCGGAATAACTCGTTTAATATTATTGTTTATTTATTATTATTATCTATCAATTAAATACCCCAAAATGAATTATTCCATTTTTTGTGAGATGCCCCCTGATATGGACCACCGGGGACAAAACGATTAGTCTTCTGGGTGGTTCAACTTTAAACTTAATTTTAATATTTTTTTGTTTTGTTTCTCCACTCCTTCCATCATTCGCGAGTTCGCGCGTCTTCCTTCCAATTTTTTTAACGGAACCTATCCAGCTCGATAATAATAATTATCATTATTTAACCTTAAATACCTAAAAGTTGCCTCAATAGCATTCATTGTATAGATTGTACTTCGTGACTGCATTTCAGCATAACCGTCCCAGAATGCAACATAATTAGACGGGTTTGTGCTAACCTAGAGTTGCTAGATCGCGATACACATCTTTAGCTAGAGTTGCTCCAATTACTATAACAGCTAATAAACCAAGTGCTAAACAATTAACTTCGTGGGAAACTAGCCATAAACGCGGACATTTTTATTATTATTACTAGCTTCTGCCCGCGACTTCGTACGCGGATCCTGTTGGTTATGCCAGCGACAACGGGGTAGTCAAAATCGAAGATCTGAAACGTCTGATGTCGAATTCTAAGAACCCGGGGACTGGATAACAACGGGATGCGCGAGACGATTCGAGACGTCATTTTCAGGCAATAATGAACCAATAGGGTGGTAAACTTGGCCTTGCACTTTGAATGTTGGCATAAATGGGCCTTCTGAAATCTGTTTCGCAACAAAAGATGTCATTTGAAAGGCATTATTGTACGAACGAATGTTGTTCAAGAAATGTTTTGACTGTGATGGTCACCGATTAGCAGTGATCTTAATATTTCTGGAGGATTTTGTAATATTTCAATATGTACTTTCCCACCTGAGCAACACATACCGTTTGTTTCTTTTTGCTATTTAACAGCTTCACAAAAAGTAAAATTTTAAACCATACCTCCGATGGCGGAATATGTGGCGTAGTCAATCATAGGAGTATACGTAAATGCACTCCGTTCCTTATCAACCCAAGGAAGGTCGCCATGCCCTACGGCTATATCTTGAGACACATCCGATTCTTCAGATGATATCGAAATTCTGTTCAGAGAATGTCGAAGTCGATCAGAATTCAAACGTTCGTTGCGCTCTTCTTAATCTGTCTCTTCATGCCGTACTCCAGCAATTCTTTCTTTCTCACTTTCTGATTATGAATATTTTGCTGTGTGCTTGTTCGGAACAATGTATGATAATCTCACCGTATCAGCGGTCAGTCGCGCATCATATTCTTCACTGGTCTCTAGAGATCTGGATGTAGATGCGTAAATACGCTGAGAACGCAGGCGTGCTTCGCGATCCAAAGAGGTTTCCACGGAGCGAGTTGCAGCCTGATGTTCTCAAACAGCATCAAGTCTCTCCTGACGCTCTTCGGTAGATTCTTGGGATCTTATGATCCTCAATCTTTTAGCTCCTTTGGAACATTGGGAAAGATTTGACCTCTTTCTAGGCATGGTTATAGTTTTATTATGAAGATACCTGATCAATTAAAATCTAAGTGACTGCTCCCCTACCAAGGGTGCCCAGACACGGGATCGTCTGGCCCATGTGCTGGTTTGGTCCCTGGGGTGGTCACGGCGTGCTATGTGTTCTGGTGCGCCAGTGATGGGGAGTACTCCCCAGCGGAGGGTCCGGTGACGGACAGCCGCGGCGGGTTCACGGATGAGTGCTAACGCGTGCCCATGTTCCCGCCGTAAGCGGCAGAGGAGGACACCGTGGAGTTTTAGTGGGTTAGAGTCCCACATAACTGCACTATCTCCCCGTGGTAGTGCAGAATGCATGAGCATTTCTTGACGTTAAAAAAAAAAATGGGAGTTTTGGCCAGTAGAGTCAAATTTTCAATGATATACCATCGTCATCGAAAATCAGTCCTAAACTGTTACCGCTTTCACCGCGTGGAGGTGAAATTAGTGATAGCTTAGATTTCCACATCAGATGTTTCTGATCTTCGATTTTTATAAGTCAACAGGAAATGCCCATCAGACCGAGTAACTTTTACTAAGACGTCATTCCTATATGTGTTATGGTGTAGCTGGGCTCTTGGAGTTCCCCATCAGGTGTTCTAGATCTTCAAATTTATTCTCTCAGCAGAAAATCCTCATCACGTGGAACAATTTTTGCTATGGTACCATTTTTGTATCTCTTATAGTTAAGCTGGTCTGTTTCGGTTCTGCATCAGGTGTTCAAGTTTCCAAGAAACATTATAGCCTGAATGTTGTCCAGCCATAATAACTATACAACAAAAAAAAAAAACATTCAAATCCGTCCAGTAGTTCCGAAGATCGGACGCGCAGGCCCGAGGCGTGTCCGTACTCTGATAGAATACCTTAACAAATGTTCGCCGTGATTCTTTAAATTGACATAACTTTTTTATTTATGAACCGATTGACATGAAATAAACACTAAATGTTAAGTGAAGCCTACTACAATATATTAGTGAAAACCGCATCTAAATCGAATAAGCCGTTTCTGATATTAGCGTGCACAAACAAACAGACAAACCGACAAACAGACAAACCGACAAACAGACAAACAGACAAAAAAAAAATTAATTACAATTTCAGGTTCGGCATCGATATAATAACAACCCCTGCTACTTTTTTTTTATATATTTCCATTGTACAGACACCACTTTTCTACAAATTTATTATATGTAAATATAGATTTTTTTTGTAATGGTAACAATGAAAAATATTTTTTTTATTGTATAAGTTATAAGAGGTCAATGACTATTTGTCAAGGTGGAAATTAAAGTCAGGAGGTTAGGAATGAGGATAAAATAACTGCCTTGTATGTGATTCTCACAGTCATTTAATTGTAGGAGGCTCTTTAATTTGTTATGAAATATTGAAGGTCAAAAGGTTGTATGAAGTTTTTATTTGACTATTAATTTCACTGTTTTTTTATAAGTTTAATTTAATATTTCATAGGTGCCAATTATATTACAAAAACCAATAGTATCTGCCTACCTACCAAAAACAATGCTGACAACACACACTTAAAACCTATAATTAAACGCCAGATCTCCCTATCCGAAAAAAACCTATTCCTACCTACTTACATTGTCAGAATTTCTTAGAATAGGCCGAACAATGCATCGTACGTAGGCCTCGCCAACTTTTTTTATCTGTAGGCAATGGCCGCCGTTATTCCCGCGCGAATTTTCTAATGTATCGCCGTAGTTGACAATAATGACATTATTAGCGTCATTAGACTCATAATAACAATTTTATTATTATTGTTTGACACTTCATGTATGGCGATTACCCTTAATAAGGTGTTAAGGTAAAATTTATGGGTTTCATTGTGGTTAATAGCACTTTATATGGGAAATTACGACACTACCTCGTTGGGACCAAGAACTTTCGTTTTATATTTGTCTATAAGTAAGTACCAGGCCACTCAAAACGACACTACCTCGTTGGGACCAAGAACTTTCGTTTTATATTTGTCTATAAGTAAGTACCAGGCCACTCAAAAAATTTGCGAAAAAAAGTTTTTATGTATGAGGGACTGGCCAGTTATAATCTATTTTGAAAATATTTGCAATATTAGTTATATACGTATTCGGAATCAGCAAATTTTACTGATTCCGAATATGTATGTATATAACTCAATATTGCAAAAAAAAAAATGTCGCTTAGACCAATTTATTAGCCTTTCAACCGTCGATATGATTATTTGTAAGTAAAAATAGGTACGTTCCAATTTCAAAATTTCCCTCCACATTGTATGCGAGCAAAAAATTATCGTGTCTCATTAAAAAATGGATCTGCGCCGGGAACATTTTCGCGCTATGAAGTGTCGCCTGAAACCGGACGAATCCTACGATAGACTTCAAATGGCATTCATGGATGAAGGCCCTTCTAAGGCAACCGTGTATCGTTGGTGCAAATTCAAGCGCGGTCGACTAATTTTGGGAGATGAAGAAAGAAGTGGTCGCCCTTTGACAACTGTTATGGAAGAAAACGTGCTAGCAGTGAAAAATTTAATCCAAGACTGCAGGTTGGATCGGGAAGCCTTCACGAAATTCTACACGTGCATCTTCGCGTGAGGAGGATAGTTTCACGCTGGGTGCCGCACAACCTCACCGATGCTCAGAAGCAGGCCCGGGTGGAATCGTGCCGTGATATGATAAACAAATTTGAAGCAGGCTCGTCTCGGCGTGTTTACGATCTCATTACAAAATTCCGAAGCATGGAGGGGGCACGGTCACCCATCCACAGACCAACCACGGCAAGCGTAGCTTAACCTGACCGATCAACTTGTGCGGCTGTTATTATTTAGCCACGGACTTAAACATAACTGGTAAAATGTGGCTGTACTATGGTACAAGTCTGCCTAACCTTTCGGAGATTACAGGCGTAATGTTTTTATTTTAACTATAATTATGTGTCAAAGTAGAAAATAATACCAAAAAATTCAGTACTTAGCTTTTCATTTGGGTATGTTTTGGGATACTTACTGGCTTATATAATTCAGGTATCTAATTTAAGTGGCTAAGGTGGCTAAGTGGCTGAGCTAGCACAAAAGTAAGTACTTACAGAATTCGTCTAAAGTGCACGTCTTTAACTAAAATTAATTACCCATTTAATATATTCTTGGTTTTAGTATCTTTACTAAAACTCATTCAGCTTATTTAATATTTACCCGAAATATTTCGTAAACATAACACATAACGGTTTCTCCGAAGGATTAAGCAGAGTTGTACCTATAGTAGGTAAGGAAAGACGTCATCTTCTTCTTGAGTCAGTCATTTAGTCTTATTGAAAACTGTTCTCACACTAATATTATAAAGGTGAAGGTGTGAGGGGGTGTGTGTGTTTATATGTTTGTTACTTCTTCACGCTCAAACGGCTGGACTAATTTTGATAAAATTTTGTGTGGAGGTAGCTGACACCCTGGATTAACATATACGCTACTTTTTATCCCGATATTCCCACGGGATCGACATTTGCGCCGATGAAACCGCGGGGTGCAGCTAGTTGGAAAAGAAAATCTTACATTTATATTTTCCTACAACCACAAAGAAAATGAAAAATCCACATAATATCTCCCCCATTATTAAAACAAACGGGAAATAAATGGGCTTCTCTAAAATGGATCCATTTCTCGGTTTCCGCTGTCATTTGAGATGGAGCATTCGTTTTAAACTTCTCGCTGCCTTCGATTCAGAGTAAGAAAACAAACAAATAAATACACAATTTTGTTGAGTAATATGATTCCTGCTTCATTTTTGTATTGACTAAGATTTATTGTTTAATTACGCCCCCCGGCTTCACTCGGGTAAATGTCGATCCCGTAGGAATATCGGAATAAAAAGTAGCCTATATGTTAATCCAGGGTGTCAGCTACTTCCATACAAAATTTTATCAAAATTGGTCCAGCCGTTTGAGCGTGAAGAAGTAACAAACATATAAACACACACACACACTCACAAACTTTCGCCTTTATAATATTAGTGTGATAAGACTCTGTCTTTTGAATGGTGTCATTAGGAATGTCTTGAGAAAAAGAAGGCCTATAAAAGTGTGTGTACCTTTAAAAATACTGAATAAGTCTCCATTAAATTATCACGAGCATTTCTTCTTCTTAGGGTCTAAACAGACGGACTGCATTTGAACTGCATGCCAGCTGCAACTTCGCAGTTTGGATGCAGTTGTCATAACTAGATTTCGTCCGAAATGCGATGTTACAGCTGAAATGCAGTACGTCTGTGTAGACCCTTAGCGTATCGATAGCAAAAAGTTCAAACATGTTTGGCCCCCAATTTAGCTGCGCGAACTCCGCTCACTGACGCAGTTATAAGCAAGTGCTCAATTCTATTGTATTTTGGTATTAAGTTAACTTCTGTCTAATCTTCAAATTCATCGACATGTTTTACTAAAACTAGTAATTTAAAGTGTGATTTTAGCAAAGATATCATCAGGTCCTACAGTAGTTCGAAGGTTCAAGTATTGCGCTGTTTCCTTTAGCTATCTGTGGGAACAATTTGAACCGTTAATAAAACAATTACTTGATATTGATCTGGAAACAGTTCTCATGCTGTCCTTCACGCCATTTTGTAAGGAGAATTAGCCGTTATCTGCAAATCTACAACCGTTTTTACATGTACGGTTTGCGACAAAAGTTTTGAAGTGCTTTTCGGATGAAAACTTGCTAAAAAAAATTGTAGCTTCGGGCGGATTTCACCAATTAAACTGAACATGGTCAGCGCTTCTAAGCCGCGTTAAATTGTGTGATTGTCATCATTGTTGTGGAATATTGACACTGTCAGCTCTTGAACGCAGTTTAACTTTTCTGAAAGCGTTCAGTTTTATTTGTGAAATTAGCACTTAGATGACAGAAGAAAATAAGATTGAAAAATGTATGACCAATGTGGACCAATTCTAGTCCCGTGTCAACACAAATCATTTTTGAAATATAGTCAATCAAAAAGGTTGGTACCTAGGGGACTTACTGGGGTGCCAACCGAATGTCCTTTTATTAGGTAAAGTATTATTTATCAAAGTTCTTCAAAATAACTTCGAATCAAGAAGAAAACTTAATTCGCCCGAATACGATAACTTAGAAGTAAGTAATTTGTTATGCCGACCATACACGAAGTTTTCAACTGGTCCTGCTGCCTTCGTACGTAGTTCCACGAACACGTTGAATTAAGAAGTTTTTGTGTTTGAACTTTGAACTAATACAATAGAAGCAAGCAATATGTTATGAATTACTTAATGCTTTTGTTGTTGTACATTGTTATTGAAGTAGATCAATCATAAAAGTTTTTAACAATACCATTTTTTCATCTCCAAATTTTATCTCGCAACACAATACAGCATGGGATTAACATCGTAATCGCGAAAAAATATAATCAGCCGTCTCATACGGATCGAGTAGTATTGAAGTTTTGTATGGGACAGCTGCTAAAATTTTCGAAGTTACGATGTTGGTCCTATGGAGAAAATTGTTCAGTTTAATGGTCTGTACCACTCCCTTAAATATTATCACATTTTTCTGATACATGCTGTATATCTTCAAACCTAAACAGAAAAACACATTTACCATGTTATTCTTCTGCACCGTATTCAACGTCCTATTCATAAAATCTTACTTTCAGAAGTCTAGAAGGGTCAAAGTTCCTTAATCCGGCTCGCTTGACGGCTCAGATTCACAAACACAACTCTGCACTTTCCGTATCGAACGTGTTGCGAATACGGAGAAGAAGTAGGTAAATTATGTTGGGCCATGTTGGGCCATAGCTGTATGTTACAGTGGCTGTTAATGGACGATGGTGAAATGAGTATAGTTTAATGATGATGTGGATGCGATGGGCATTTGTTACGGTCCTTTGAAGGATCGCGCGGTATCGGTTACTGGTTGTTAGGTTACAAAATATGTGGTAGGGTAATGGTGGGATTGATGTCTCTGAAACATACAAACTATCAATATCTATGCAATTTTTTTTATAATTTCCATATCTAGACTTTGTATAGTTTTATTCTCGTATCCTTAAAACTCAACCTGTCGGGTACGTACCACACATAACATGACAACTGATAGCAATTTCTATAATTTTGACAATTCAGCCATTTGGCACGCAACGTAAATAATTCTAGGAAAAATTCATTGCGTTATTTACGTTGTTGAGCAGACGAATTTATGAAGCAATGGATTAGAAATGTCCATCAAAACTCTCGAATTGTTAAGCAATTAGGGTGCTGTAGGTACCTACCTACAAGTTTACACGAAGTATTAATTGTTTTGGACACGTACATCAAGCTACTACAATCTGTCAAATTTCTTTAATAGATTTTCAACTTTATTACTAAAGCATAAGGTTCAAAGTTGATTGGGAAAATTTGACAGTTTCGGGTAGCTTGATGTGCTGGCGTCTGTACAATATTAATTGTATAATAGGCTCTGTCGCTATGAAACTGTCATTATCATAGTTATTCTCACTCTGGGGTACGAATTTAGTAACATTGACAAAGGCGACGTTCGTTAAACTAAGATTTAATCAAAAGTTTATGAGAAACTGAATAAATTCCGTTAACAATTAAGTACTGTATAAAATGTTATTTGAACGGTTCTCGAGTAGCCTAAGGTCAGGGCCACAGCGTCAAGTGTAAGACCATTATAGCGAACGTCTCAGGAGAAATGCTGAGAAATATAGCATGGCTTAACTGCACTCGGTCACTAGCCCCTAAGTATTCTCTTGAACCATGGAATAGGCATAAAACGAGGCACCTTGCACCACATTTAACGATAAACAAATTTAATCATTCGAAGATGACACCGACCGATGATATAATTATAATAATAATCATTAAAATTTCGTAAGGGGCCTCTGCGAGTTGGCTTCGGCCCCTCGTACGCCTTCCAAAGGACCGGAACCGCATGGTCCCAATTATGTAAAATAATAATAAAACCTTTCTTTTCAGGCTAGTTTGGCCCATAGATAAATACCTTACAGACTAACATATATTATAATAGTACAATGTGTGTTAGTGTATAAACCTATAATATTATGAGCCCGACCATAGATATCCGTGAGCCCGACCTACTATTTACCTAATAATCTTGGAGACTAGTGTCCACGACACAGGGAATTATAGTGTGGAGGCTAGTACTATTTGAATATTGTAATGTTTTCTTGAACAATAAAGAGATAGAATGATGTTTCCAATAGGCACGACTAATGCAAAATGTATAAAGTGATTTGTGATGCAAGCGGAGTCATAAATGAAGTTCAGTGAAAAATATTATAAGTTTTTGGAGCCAATTTTTAGAAACAAAAATCTTAAAATATTAGGTACAGTTGTCAGTTAGTTAGTTGCTTAATGAATTATGAAAAAAAAAGGCTGTCCAGCTTAATATGTAAATGTGTAGTCTGTAGATTTCAGATTGGCCGACAATAACCTTTTTTATACCAACCTTGGCCATATTGTTAGAAATAAGTTATTTTTTTAATACGAGTATTTTTATTGTTTAGCTTAATTCTTTAGTTTTTCATTGATTTTTATCGTCGAGTACTTTAATAGTGCTTTCGTAGACTGTTCTTACCATTAGTACCTACATTAATAACACAGAGTTGATATAAATCTATTGGAACATTTTCTTAGGCATTTCCTTAGAGCGTACCTAACATAATCTGAAATTATATACGATAATTTACGCGTATAAAGGTAGACTAAGTGCTCATATACACGAGCGGCACGTTGCTAACTGCAGAGGCAGCAAAGTGGTACGTATGCTCTGTCGAGGCAGCTGTCGACACTCGTACTCGGCGGCAGCCGTAGACGCGTCGACCGACGACTGCCCCACTCGACGTGTTGGAGGCTGTAGTTACCTCTACCATTGGCAAAGTGCCGCTCGTGTGCCAGAATTCATTGATTTGTTTACAAATTGTTGTGAAGGTATATATTTGACAACTGACACAGAGAATAGAAAGTTACACAGATAGCATCGATCACTAATAGTAGTGATCGATGTTATATGGTCATAAAAATATATCGATTTTGACCGGAATTATCTCATAATTGTGGGTTATTATCTCACACATTCATTCATCATTCATTAGTCACTTTCCTCCTTGTTTGTTTTATTAATTTCTTTAAACCGTGTACCTATGATTGGGCAAAAGTACCTATAATAATGGGTACGTATTTGAATATCGAAAATTAAAATATCGACTGTTAAAATATCGATGTTCAAAACATCGAAAATTTAAATATCGATTGTATCAAAATGTCGAAAATTGTTATACCTACGCTTAAAACGTCGAAGAATGAAATGTCGAGTGATTAAAATTTCGAATGATTCAAAATATCGAATGACATTATGCCTAAGTTCAAAATATCAACATTTAATACATCGAAGTTCTTAATATCTACGTTACGTTACGTTTGGGTCTTTATTATGTAAAAATAATTAAAGTACCTACATTACATGAGGTTTTCCTTGTTTTTTTTTTGTAACCCACCTAGTAACTGATTTCCATCTAGCAAACAAGCATGCAGCAATCATGCAACATGCAAGCAAGCATGGCTTCTGTCACGGCTCCGGCGCTGCAGGGCTCCGGCAGTCCCACGCGAGCTTAACGTCGCAGATGGTCTAAACGCCCACCACCGCAACTTCGGCTTGTTTGCCGGCTTCTCCGGCCAGCCTCAGCTGCGGCGGCGGGTGTTAAAACCACCTGCTCCTTAGCTCGCGGGCTGCCTCGCCCCTCCGCGACTACGCGATTCTAAATTACACTCTAGGGGTAGGGCAGACAAGACTACGTGGAGTCGGTTTTGCAGCGATACGTTTCTGTCACTAACTTTAGTAACACAACCTGCACAACATATTGACTTTCAAGAAAATATTTTAATTTAAATAATACCTTCACGATTGACCTAGGCACACTGGACACTGATTTTCATGGATAAAATAGGTCGAAATTGTTCCAAAACCGAATTGGGGCACCCCGAATTTACGTAGTCTTTTGGCTGTTACCCCTAGAGTGTATATAAAAATCCGGAGGCGCGAAGGGAGGGCAACCCCCGCCCGCTGTAACAAAGCATAGGCACCCGTGGGAACCGTAGCGGCTGAGGCTGGTCGCCGGAGGCGACCAGCAAGCCGAAGCTGCGGAGGTGAACATGGGTGCCTATCCTTTGTTACGCAAGGGCGAAGGGGTTGCACTTCCCGTAGCGCCGGAGACATTGCAGAAGCAACCTTTTTCCACTCATACTACTTTATCAAAATTTGTTCGATATTTTAACTTGTACGTATTTTTAGGGTGAATGGATGAATGTATTAAATGTTGAAAATTAACTCATTTTTACACGTAGGTATATTAATTTTCGATGTTCAAATAATTACCCATCGATATTTAGGACGTTCGATAATCTGTATTTCGATATTTAGATCTTTCGATGTAACTTTTGTAGATATTTAGATTTTAGATATATTGGACGTAGGATATTTAACCATTCGATAATAAACTTTCGATATTTAAATTTTCGGTTATATGATAGTTCGATATTTCCATTTTCGATGTTTCGAACATCGATATTTTAACAGTCGGTATTTTAATCTTCGATATTCAAATACGTACCCATAATAATATATCAATTTGGCTAATTAGCCAAATTCTTAGCTAAGCAATTATAGAGGCTATGAAGACCATAAGTCTAAGAATGTATTATGCATTTCAAAAAGGGATTGTCATGTAACATAATTCTAGCCAGCACGTCTTTTGTTTAAAATTTTAACGTTGCAGTTGTTTACAAGCTTCTAATTTCGAATTTCATCGCTGAAATGAAACGCAAACTGGGCCCTAATTCACTATAACCACTTAATGATTCTTTACTTCGAAACCACGTCAATTCCTTAGCTAAACACGCTAACTTCGAGTTCATTTCGCGCGGTTTCGTTCATTGTGACATAGACTATATTGTTATATTACCAGCACATGTAGGTACCTACACCGCGTTCAAGAGCTGCCAGTGTCAATATAATTATCACAACAATAGGCTAGTTGACAGTTTTTGAGAAACAAATTAGTAATGTTCCTTAATTAATTTACCTCAAAATATGAATATTTCAGTACAATTGGTCAAAACGGGGCACACTGTCATGGCGGCTCGAGTCTATGAGTCATTTCAATACTTTCATTATGTCAGATCTGCGAGTTTTTTTTGGATAATATTTTTGTGTTCACCAAAAATCTAAAGGTACATCTATGTATGCATTTCTAAAATATTGATCTTAAACCTGTTTAATTGTTTTACTATAATTAAACTACTCGGCCAACAAAATATGTTACATCAAACAAATTCCAAATTAACACCAAGATATAACACTTTTTTATTGTAGTGCGCTGCAAATATTCTATTGTAACAATAACTATTTTATTCTTCCCCGAAAAATACTGATCGTGCACCAAGACAAAAAATATAAAGGCATAAATAAGATTTTTTGAGATTTTTTTTTTTGGGAATTAAATAATTAAAAAATGCAATTTTATTTTAAAATATACATTTATTTAATACAAAATATTTGTAACTTACTATTTTATTTTTTTTGCAATGGACATTATCGAGAACCGAATTAGTTACGAGGTTAATTATTTAAAAAAAAATGCTTAGGTTAGGTTAGGTTAAAACAGTGACCTCCTACGCACGAGCCGAGCGAGCGAAGCGAGCGGTGCCGCGGCAGCGGCCGGCGAGTGCCAGAAACGACTAGATTATATAGAAAAAAAAAATGGAAAAAAGTCTACCCGAAACTGAACTAGTTAGACGAGATTAATTATTTAAAAAAATAGTTTGTCCCAAGTGGAAAAAACACCCTTGTAATAAAACGTCTTCAAAGTTAGATCTTATGCTTGAAATGGCTGCCTTAAAACTGCGAAAACTGACGATACTAAATATTTGGCAAATGTAATTTTGCGTAAAATGAGTTATTCCAACTGAAATATTTGACTAAATACATTTTATAATGTGTTCATTTTTTATTAATAAAGCTACATTGGACATTAATTGGTGTTTGATTCAAATACATTTTGCAGTGCATTATCTGAAGTAAAACTAAAAAAATAAATGCTTGTTTTTAAAATTAGGTGTATTACTATTTTTACAAATTTGCAACAGTTGTTAAATAGATGCTCGTTATGACATATTTTAATGAACATATTTTGGTGCACATTCAGTATATTTGGTGGAACACAGGCAAAATTAGGTAAATGAAATGGGAATAAATTGAAGTACTTTTAAATACCATCCGTTTTTTTTTAATAATGTGCTCGCACACAATCTTACCTAATTACTACACACCTATCCTATTTACTATTATTACTTCTGTCAGAATATTATAATATGACCTCCTATTATTTCTCAAAAATATTAGTTAATCCAAAATTATTTACAAAATTACGTGTTTTTCGGATAAATGTACCTCACGAGTTCAAGACCATTCTTCAATACAAAATTCATAAAGTATTTTTCTTACTGTCAGCTAGCCTATTACCTCGCATGTCTTTTGTTTATATATAAAGCTTCGGGGAGGGCACCCACAAGCAACTTTTGTATACGCAACTAATTTGTCACTCACATCAGGTCTACGGGTTTGTATGAAAGTCTGCGCATGTAGTGACGCGAGAGCTAGGAGAACATTTTTGTCCGCGGGTTTGGACGCAACTCTCGCCCGTCTATTGGTTGCAATGCAAGTGCGCGCACGGCGACAAAAAAGTTTCCGGCTAGCCAGTTACCGCTCAACCGAAAATTTAACAAAAAAAAGCAGCGGTGCTATCGCTCCCGTGTGCGCATTGTCCAAATCTCGGCGAGGAGACAGCGACAGAGATAAAAAAGTTGCTGGGAAACTAAGTTGCTCGTGGGCACCCTCCTTTACATTACATGCTTTTGAACTCATATACAACGACACTCTATATAGAGTAGCATTGTATAATTTGTATATGAGTATTATAGCTTTATACCGTCTTAAAGAACAGGTTAGTTGCCCATCACCTGCAATTTATTCGCAGTAAAAGCTTTATTTAACCCTAGACGTCTGTTGCAAATTGCTCGAATGATAAGCGGTAAATTTATTTACTTATCACTTTCGTTTCCGAAGAAGATGGAAATAATGAATACTAAGTAAAGGGAATTGAGAGAAATCTCGGTTTAGACGCAACGCTATGAAGTTATTATAGGATAGGCGACAATTTATATCTTTTGGTGACTACCACATTATAGGGGTATCGTATTACCCAGTAACTGGGTTGTGGAGGTCAGATAAGCAGTCGCTCCATGTAAAGTACTGGTGTTCAGCTGCATCCGGTTAGACTGGAAGCCGACCCCAACATATTTGGGAAAAGGCTAGGCAGATGATGGTGACTACCACATTAGCTTTTAGTAGTGTGTTCTGGGATAAAGTTTTAGAGCCAAACCCAAACCGAAAGAAAAAAACTTTCGATAAAAAAAAAAGTTGGAATTTTCCAATGCATAGTCGAAATTGTGTCAAATCTATGACCACAGTTGCATACATTACTTTGTTTAGGAGTGCCCAGAGACAACGCTATGAAAATTCAGGTTCACCTGTAGTATCCTCGAGTTTCTGGCTTATTGGCGTTAGAAAGTAGAACCTATCTCACTTATTTATTTACCATTATTCGTAGTAAGTACTGCCACATCAACATTCTCCTGCACTTACACCAATTTATTCGGGGTCGTCGCAACATGTCTTTTCTTCCATTCTTCTCTATTAGACGTCATCTCGATAATCACTCCCTTTCTAGTCATCACATTGTTTCTTTGGTCTACACCCTTATAGCCATCCATAGTTATACACAAAACTTTTAACTCACGAAATTTTCCGCATTCCTCTGCATCACATACAACCGATTTCCATACAACTTTTCAGTCTGTGAGTACTGCCACGAAGGTAGTAAATAAAACACATTGAGATTTAAAAGGACAGCAACACAACTAAATAAAATTTTACCAGCAACTGAAATACACGTTTGCATGTCGCCTTTGTTTTTCCACTTCGTTTGTTTTACTAGTTTACAGTTCTATGTTTGAAATAAAATGTAAATCAACATTTTTACTACCTACGTCAGTTTTTTTTGTTGTGTTTTTTGTATTGTTTTGTTGTGAATATAACAACCACAACACAACAAAAAAATCCTATTCCAAAACAATCCTATTCTATTCTATTTTTATTAAATGTCAAGGCTAAGCCGATGTCGACTATTCTGACAATGTCCAAAGTAAATTGGAAAATCAAGTGTGCATGATAAAAAATAAAATTAAAAAAAAAACAACAACTGGACACAAGTAAAATTTTTCGATTGATACAGTTGAACACAATGAAGATCTTGTTAGATTAGTACTGGACAGAAATATCCTAAATTTTTGACAAGTTCTTGACATTGATTGTCACTGAGATAAGATTGCGACTTAAATTAGTTTTTTTTTAAGTACGTTATTTGGCTTATCATAAGTCAAAGCCACATGAAGCGCGCTCGCGATTTGCAACGATATACCTTACACCCCTAAACGTATACTTAGAAAAAGATTGGCAACACTTTGCAACTCAAATGTCTGCAATCAGTGTGTACCGGACGAATCCGCATGGCGCATATGGGAGAGCTTCGTCAACATACACTTTAGTAAATAAACAGAACAAAAGAAAACCACCTTTAGCTGCAACAATATATAATATGTTACTACATCAAGTAAAATAATCAATAGAATCACAATCGGCGATCATTTTTTGTTATTATATCATACCAATACAATACAGAAATATTAATAATAATAATAATAATAATAATAAACCATTTATTATCAGGTAACAAAGACCCATAGATACATACCTTAACCTAAGTATACATAATAATATAGTAACAATTTTGTTAGTAAATAAAACTTAATAACTATGTTAGTATCACTTAGTTGCACTAAGTCTTTGTGCTTTCCGGTGGCACTTGTCCTAGCCTTTTCCCAACTATGTTGCGCTCGGCTTCCAGTCTAACCGGACGCAGCTGAATATATTTTACATGGAGCGACTGAAAAATGCAAAATAAATGCATTACGTTTTAAAATTAGTACCCAGGTAGTTTTATTTGTTTCCATGATTCTTAGGTAAAGAAAATGAAAGAAATAGTTTATTTGCATAGAACACAAAAAAGAACAAACAAATTGCTACCTACTGTGAAAGTTATTTTTTGCAATAAAAAATCCTTATAATATATAGGTAATTTGTATGCACCAACAGCAAAGCCAATACGCCCACAGCCGTCTAGACTAGACCAAGAACCCAGTACCTACCTATCCACGTCATATCCTATACCCATTAAATATCAGCATACAGCCGTCGCTACGGAAAACTACGACTTATCGAGCACATTTCATAAATGGTAGGAAACTTAGGAGCCATGCTGTATCGTTTCACTTTTAATGAATTAGTATTCTAAGATTTTGCTGATACCCAAGTTAGGAGTATAGTTTTATTGCATATCCTGTGGTGCTTATTAGATTACACTATGCTAGGTTAACTCGGCACCGATATGGTCCTATAAAGATAAATTGGATTAAAATAGAGATTAATTTTCAACACTAGATACAGGTTATTTGCACCTACTTATTTATTTTATTAATCTTTGGTAGAATTCGTAGGTTAAATAATCTAAACTGCTCAATTATTTTTTTCACCAAAATATAGAGCATTTATTCCGCAAGGTTTTATGTGTATAATATATTAATATTTAACTTAGATAACGCGGAAATCTGGATATTTTGACATGTCCTCGTACTAACAACTACTAAAGGTGCAGGTTGCTAGTTTTTTTTTATAAGACATGTTTTTATGTTGTCTCTGGCAGAAGTAAGACGGGTTGCTTATCAGTCAGTTGACAATGATTATGATTTTCATAAGTTGTTATAAACAACCTATGGTTTTGCGAATACAAAATCTGTGATGAAAATATTTCATCTCCAAAGTTTTTATTGTCGTTTAGAAAAATTCTTGGTTCAAATTAAACCCAAATCCTTTTCCTCCTTTCTTCACGAACCGGGCTACAGTTCAAACAATTCGTTATTTAAAGAATTATTCCATAGAATGTCGGACAAAAGCGCTTTACAAATACGGACAGCGCTTTGTCACAGCGCTGAAAATAAACTAAAACTATTACTGTATTTTATATTCTTTTGATAACATTTACTGAAAGATTCGTTTGAAAACTCCAGTGACCTATTTCAGAGATTTTTTGAATTGTGTCTAAAGAATTGAGGGATGTATTCTACATTATGCTTGCTAACGAGCAGTGGTCGTTACTTTGTGTAAATAATTTAATCACCACTACTCTCAAAACGGTGAAGGAAAACATTGTGAGGAAATATCCTAGAACTAAAAAATTAAAGAAGCATCCGCCAAACCGCACTGGACCCGCGTAGTGGATTTTGGCCCACACTCTTTCGCAGAAGTAGGCCTGTGTCTCAGCGGTGGGGACATTAAAGGCTGATTGTGCTTTTACGAATATTTTTAATTGTGTTGTAATTTTGTTAACTTTGTTGTCGATAATTACTGACTGAAATAAATTTACCGAAATAACGTGAACTATATTATAGACCCACTCATAAAATATTGGCTTTAAATTAGTCTGTTTGAAAACGATTTGTTTGTGAAAGTAGAGAAAAAAAAACCTTTTTCCTTTAAAAAACTTGAAAAGGATACTACCTACTTAAAACCTAAGTTTCTCAAATCCATGTATGTACTTACATTAAAATACACCTCACGGTACCCGACTGAACAATTGAATTACTCGTTCCAACTTCACTACCACTTGTAGTAGGTAGGTATCTACGAATGGTAAGTTTTAATGAAATCAGATCGTGAGTCAATAGTGTGTGGTGCTAGCTTCTGCGATGTTAATATTGACATTAGAAATGAACTAGTCTAGTGAATGTTCCCACTGCTAGGATACAAACAAGCCTCCTCTCCGTGAGAGGGAGTGGGTCGTAATCCGCCGCGCGGGCCCAGTGCGAGTTGGTAGGTCACATATCTTAGAATTTTTGGTTCTAGGACATGCCGGTTTTCTCACGATGTTTTCCTTCACCGTTTTGAGAGCAGTGGTGATGAAATAACTTACACAAAGTAAAGCGCCTGTCTGGGTTCGACTTCGAACCTACGACCTACAACTCGTAAGTCAAACGCTAAGCTTCGTAGGTTTAAATGCAAAAACCCTAAAACGGATTTTTTATAAATTGACGAATACATCAAATTACCCTACAACATATCCTCAACACGATGGTTCATCATTGTGATTATCGCAAAGTAATGTGCATCAAACAGAGACAATAATGTACGCTCCACGTTATTTGCCTGTGCAAACACACGTACCGTTTGTTTGAACAGCGAGATTGAAAAGCATTCGTGGCTAATTATTTTGTTTATTTTTATGTTGACGCGTTTTAGTATCACAATAGCGGTCATTGCCCTTTCCCCACTATCTATCCGTAGGAACCCAAACAATAAACCATGTATGGTTTTTCGTTATTGGAACATGTTGAAGATCTATGTTCTATGTTATGGGTTTGGTTTCCGCACTTAGTCCTTCAATGGACGTTGTGCGTGATCACGATAGATATTGATTCAGGACTCTAACGGATTTTATTTCAGTTTTTAAAGTAAAAAATGTTTAAAATATAGGTGGTCAATGACCGATATTGCCACTGCAAAACGCGAAAACTATAAGTACTATAAAACTTCACTTCACGAACACACGAGCAAGGAAAAAAGTACCTAATAATTTGGATCAACAATAAAAAAAAAAAAAAAAATGAGATGATGATAAATGCACACTTATATCGTCTAAACTAAAAAAAAATGTATTTCTTATATAACTACATGCATTAGATATTGTGTATAATGCAGTGGTAACTAGCAGCAATTCGTCTTAAGTAAATAGTAGGTACTAACGCATTTTTTATAAAAAAAATAAACATTACTCGGATGTAGGTATGTATCTTATTGTTTATACACACTTAAATTTAATTATAGTGTAACAGATTCAATTATATTATCTACGGAAGAATTGCGTGAATGTATTAGAAAGATAAACAGAATTAATTACTTAATTACACTCGCCATCTTTGTTCACAGTTAGCCCAGCACCTTAATTGCGTGACACACTATCAATCTCAATCTAAATCATTTTGGAGGATATCTATAATATAAAAAATGAATCGCCGAGTGTGTTGCTAAGCGCAAATCTCTAGAACAGCTGAACCGATTAAGCTAATTCTTTTTTTAGAATATTCCTTGAAGTACGAGGATGGTTCTTACGCAGAGAAAATTTTAATATATCTATGGGAGTAGGGTAGGAGTAGGGTAGGAGTAGGGTAGGAGTAGGGTAGGAGTAGTGTAGGAGTAGGGAAAGAGTTGGGTAGGAGTAGGGTAGGACTAGTGTAGGAGTAGCTTAGGAGTAGGGTAGGAGTAGGTTAGAAGTAGGGTAGGAGTAAGGTTAGAGTAGGGTAGGAGTAGGGTAGGAATAGTGTAGGAGTAGTGTAGGACTACTACCTACCTACCTACTCCTGGCTACCCTACTCCTACCCTACGGTAGGAGTAGGGTAGCCAGGAGTAGGGTAGGAGTAGTGTAGGAGTAGGGTAGGGATAGGGTAGGGTAAGGGGTAGGACACCACGCAAACGAAATAGCGCCGGGCAGCTAGAAATAATTTATATGGCAAAACAACGTTTGCCGGGTCAGCTAGTTGCTAATAAAATTCGTCTGCGCAACAACGTAAATACCGCAATGAATGTTATTAAACTGTCAAAATGAAACTCATTGCTACTTATAGTGTGTTACGCAATTACCCTGCAGGTAGGTAATCGCTGGCGTGTTTTTCCCGCGGCGGTTTTTTTTCACGCACTGAATTTTCAACGCACTGCTTAGCGCCGAGAGTTGAAAATCCAACAGTGTTATTTTGGCGCACCCGGATGCGCTCTGTTGGATTCTCAATGCTCGGCTCAACATTGAGAGTTAAAAATCCAGTGCGCGATAAAATCTTACCGCGATATTTTTACGTCCGTGTGAACGTGAGCTTATAATGTTGTTTGCACTAGCAGTCGAAAAGTTTCAAGTCATTTCGAAAAACGAATCTCATAGATCGTCAACATTTTTTATCATAAACAGTGATGATTATTTTTTAACCGTCACGCAAATGGACATTTTATTGAAGATTTTTTCCTAAATCAACAACATTTTTTTTGTCATAAAAAGTGGTCATTGTGTCGTAGGTAATTGTTACAAATCTAGATTTTTAATAAAGATTTTTTATTCGCATTAATCTATGACTAAGTACTTAAATTAATTAAGTAATGGAACCTAATCTACCTACTGTAGAAAAATTTTCTGCACTGTAAGCGCTTTCGGGTTTCCTGTAGTCAAGCAAAAAGCATCGAAACCAGAAATTTCCTGAAACTTAAGAATTCTTATGATAATTTTCATAATTATATCGTCTTGGCAGATTGCCGACATTGCCTCGTTAAGACCTCTCAGTTTTATCCAATAGTGTTCTTGTCGTCCAGTAGCTCTCCAGTTCGAGATTGCTTCTTAGTTTATTAAGCTAATTTTGTTCTTATATTTTTCCTTCTTTCTGTATCTATCTATGTATTTAGCTTCTTATTGATTAATTTTGATCGTCGTCATGATTACAGAATATAAAACAAAGATCTCTTCATAATTTTCTTACTGTAATAACTATTTCTTAAGTTAGGAATCTGCTGGTTAAATAGTTAATGATGAATCACCTGTTGCAAAGTCACATTGGATACGATGTTAAAATGTCTATAACATCAGAGGACTATAGGTACCTCTACCTGTAGATAAACATGAAATCAAAGTGGGGTAGGCGCCATTTATAACAAAATAAGAAGCAATATTTAATTTTTGCTATATAAGAGGCTGTGTAGTTGCTTTCTTTAACCCGCCTATCACATAACTGTGGTTTTGTGAAAACAATCGCCGCATATTCAATTTTGAAACGAATTTGGATTTCGATGGAGTGATCGAATGCAACCAGAGTCATTTTCAACCGCCTACATGTACATCACCAACCTTCATAGTACCTACCTACAATAAAAAAAATCCAAGACCGTAACTAAAGTGATATAAATTCTTTGTTCCCAAACTAACGAAGCAACAACAAGACAATCTGTGAACAATATTTCCGCATTTATTTATCGTACCTCCGTGCCTGTTTTCGCGACATTCCGCATTCGCGGTCACGGATAGTCTGCGGCGTGAGAACAGAATATAAACAGACGGAATTATTACTAAAATTAATCATGAATTACCACGTTATATCCGCATGAAACATTACTGGGTATAAATTGTTTTTAGAAGTCCTTTATTATCTTATCAAAGGTCAAACTAATACGTTCTTTCAATCCCAAAAGTAATATTTTTGATTGCACAGATTAGCAATAGATCAATGTTGAAAAAAAAATCGATTACTTTGTCTACCGGACGTCAAATCAATCATCGTATATAACAAAGAATTCTTAATGCCAATCGTGGTGATCATAGTCTTCCAGACTGAATTTCGACCATAACAGCCAATCTCAACGGAGACTAGCCATCTACGCGGGAGATATTATAGTGCACAAATGTGTGCGCAGGCACAGGTGCACTCACTCTTCCCTCACTCTCATAGTCCTATGGGACGGCAATCCGACACGACCAGAGAGAGTTCAGGCGCAGGACCAACGGCTTAACGTGCTTTCCGAAGCACGGGGGGTATCATACCGCCAACTTCCAAACTTCGGGCGGTTACTGAGAAATCCCTAACGGGAAAACCCTATAACACTTTGCTCGACCTGAGAATCGAACCCAGGACCGCATGGTCATCAGTCGCGCTTGAGACCACGAGACCAGCGGGGCAGTAAAATAGTCGACCGGACATAAAATCAATCATCATACATAACAATGAATTTTAAATGCCAATCGTGGCACTCAAGACCTTGTCTTCACATAAATTGTTTACTTACATAAGTTTAAGAGAAACTAAGTATATAGAGCATTCACCGACCTTAGTAGTCGTTAATGAATGTGGGATACTATATACAATTGAGTATTTATACCCTGACCTCGTGGTATATTCACATTATTGTTAAAACAAAGAGCAGGTCAAAGTATATCCGCACGTTTGTCTGCGGTTAAGCAATGTTGTGTCTGCTAATTGGATGGGTAGAACTAGGAATGTTTGTTATTTTATTCCGGGGTTTCAATTTTGATATGGAATGGAGATTGTTTAGTTAAAATTGGAGGGATGTAGTCAGAAAGTTTAAAGCTAACGTTTACTTAATTTTAATTGGTATTGATTACTTTTCATTTGGTGAGAGTTTTCCTTTAGATTAGTGAAAGTAATTAAGCGATCCCTTTAAGTGACCCAGTTTGAAACAAAGGGAATTTTAATAGACATGTGAAGTATCAACTAGGCAAAAAAAAAGAGTATTTGAATGTTATTCAAAATATTGGTTACAGAAGCAAAAACGTGAAAAACAGACAGAAAAAATAAGAGGCTTAGGCCCTAGACTCATAAAATGAGTCACTTAGTTCGAGCATATTTTGAAAAAGATATATTTGCCAAGTCAAGAATCGAACAAGGTAACATAATGAGCCCGCTAGCACATAAGTACTTATGTCATGTAAGTAAATGTCGTACATTACCGTCCGTAATAATAAATCTTTTATTTCCTATTTCCACCAATTTTCCCATTATTTAATAGAGGAAGTCCGTATAATAATGCATATATAACAAACCGTAATGAAAAATGACCTAACTCATAGGTATTTACCATGATTTTCCACTACATAAAATACGATAATGTTCGCGCTACACACAACGTCTTTAATTACATAGAATTACATTGTGTTACAAACTTGCTGTCCTTATGTAAGTTATAAAAAACTGGCCAAGTGCGAGTCGGACTCGCACACGAAGGGTTACGTACCAAAAGGCAAAAACGCCGAAAAAAAGCACGTCACGTCGGTAGCCCCCCTTAAATATTTATTTTATTTTAATTTTATTCTTTATTATTAAAGTAAAAATACAACTGAGTATTTTGTGAAGATTTCAAGTGCCTGCCTGTTGCCATTATTGATATCGAGCGAAAAAGGGCAAAAAAATCGCGTTTGTTCTATGGGAGACGGGAGCCCCCCCCCTTAAATATTTTTTTTTTCTTTTTAGTATTTGTTGTTATAGCGGCAACAGAAATACATAATTTGTGAAAATTTCAACTATCTAGCTACCGCGGTTCTTGAGATACAGCCTGGTGACAGACAGACGGACGGACGGATGGACGGACGGACGGACGGACGGACGGACCGACGGATTGACGGACGGACGGACGGAAGGACGGACGGACGGACGGACGGACGGACGGACGGACGGACGGACGGACGGACGGACGGACGGACGGACAGACAGCGAAGTCTTAGTAATAGGGTTCCGTTTTTACCCTTTGGGTACGGAACCCTAAAAATTGCCCTAGCATGTAACAGTACAGTTATCTCTACCGCAGTTGTTTTCTTTTAACTTATGTTGTCTAAAGCTGGACAAATGCCTCCCCATATTTTTCCAGTTCTCTTTATGTTTTGCTTTCGTTGATCAATCTAGCAAGAATCAGTGGGATAATTGCGTAACACTGCACAAACAATGACAGTGCCTTTATTTTGACAATTCAAAAACATTCATTGCATGATTTACGTAGAATGTCGGGCAGACGAATTTTTGAAACATATGAAGCAATGGTTTAGCAACGTTGTTGAGCGGGCGAATTTTTCAAACAGTTTATTAAGCAATGGATTAGCGACGTTGTCGTACAGACGAATTTTTCAAACGTATTAAGCAATGGATTAGCGACGTTGTCGAGCAGACGAATTTTTCAAACATATGAAGCAACGGATTAGCATTCGAATTGTGGTTAAAAGTGTCTTACACAATTGTGGTGCTGGTTGTCTCGTCAGCGCGTCCTAGACCTTTTATAATTACCTAATTTACGTAAATCAGTTTCAGCCATCCGATAACTCTATCCCGTTGAAAATATACCTACCTTCAAAAATTATTCAGATGAATATTTGCATAAAATTAAAACACGATATATTTTTTAAAGGTTTTTAGAATGTCTGCTTATGCTAATTTTCTACTCAATCGTAAAAAAAATGTACAAAGTAAAACAATAAAAAACCGTTGTTTTTTCTGAAACGAGCGTCATTCCACTTTTATTGATCGCTGTGCATAATTTCCATATTATTTAAAAATATTCTTTTCATGGTTTCGTTCTAATTGGTTTTCTAATGAGTCTCTACTTATCAATAAACTCATTAGTTCCATGTCAGGACTTCTTGTATACTAAACATGATTTGAAAGCAAATTAACTAGAATGACTTTGCATTGTTATCATAATTCAGACAACCATGGGTTGTTGACCCCTGAAAAATAATTATGCTAAAAAAAAAAAAACATTGCACTCGTGTCAAAAATGAGGAACGTTTGCTAAACATTTAAGAGGTAAAGGGCTGATTTTTCAATCATCTGTTAACTTTGTTTGAGGAATAATTTTGAAATTTTGACAGTTATTTATTACAAAAACTGTCAAATTTATTTCTCGAATAAAAGTTATGTTGCGATAGAAAAATCAGTCCTAAATGGTCTAAGTTTAAGAGCATCAACCTTTCCTACGGCACCCATAGTGCCATATTTGGTGTTGCCAACAAGAAAACACAAGACGCCAAAATATAAGTATGTCGCACAACTTTTGGTTTATTAAGAAAGCGGTGAACGTTCATTCAGTCACAGAATAACGGCGCGGCGCGGTCCAAATACAAGGCGTTTTTTTACCTACACCTTAGTGTGCATACACACGAGCGGCACGCGTCAACGGCAGAGGTAACTGCAACCGTCGACACCCGTCGATGGCCGCCGTCGACAGTTAATGTCAAATACTGGTGAAAATTACAGGTTTTCACAACGGCGGTAATAATATAACGGCCACCGCTCTTGTAAAAACTGTAGCTTTAATGATGTAAACAAGGCTTTAGGGTTCTCCCTTGAGGCTCTAAAGCCTTGTTTACATGATTAAAGCTAGTTTTCTGTGTACACCTCTGTGTATACAGATCGTCAGTCTTTTGTCTTAGCATAGCAGATAGTAATTTAAGGCGAAGCACGCACCTGCGCCATCTGTTGTAAGGACCCTATAAATTCTTAGGACCAAACAGAGGGAGCCCGGTTCAATTTATAGGAGAATTAATCAAGGGAATCCATTGTTGGAGCTTCAACGAGAGCCAATCAATTAGACACACCCGCCTTACTAGCCTCCCTTTTCGATTTTTTTTTTGTGGATTAACATTGTGACCTACTTTACTGTTATTTTGGTAACATCGCTTTTATTGTCCCAGAAGGAGTAAGTTAGTAGATGTGGATAATATACCTACGTTTCACGTCATCACCTGCCTAGCCTTTTCCCAACTATGTTGGGGTTGGCTTCCAGTCTAACCGGATGCAGCTGAATATCAGTATTTTAAATGGAGCGACTGCCTATCTGACCTCCACAACCCACTTACTGGGCAATACGGTATCCCTTGGTAAGACTGGTTGTCAGACTTTCGGGCTTCTGACTACCCGTGACGACTGTCAAAGATTTACGAATGACAGTCGGGACCAACGGCTTATCGTGCTTTCCGAGGCATGGAGGGAAGATGGTCACCCAACCACGGACCAACCGCGGCAAGCGTAGCTTAACCTGATCGATCGACCCGTGCGGCTGTAATTACTTAGCCACAAGCCAATTTTTTTTCCGGTTATTAGAAAAAAATCTGCAGTTTTATAGAAAAGCACACAATAGGTACCTACGCGGTCAAAATGTATGGAACAGTAAATTTTTACTATCATAACCGATAAAAATAAACTCTGCAGCCATTAAGGTACTAGCACGATTGCCAACTCAGATGAAAACTGCTAAACAATGTTCTAAATGCTGGGGGTAATTATTTTCTAAGCTAAATCTCTTGTTCCAAAGATATCTTACAACTAAAATACTTACAAATACAAGAACATAATTAGAGAAATGCTATAAGAAATTCATATCATTAAACTATCAACCTTGTTACCTAGATTCCCGAGAAACATGTTACATAACACAATGTAACGTTAATTTTAATGTGTTAAATTCTTGAGACTAACCTGACAGCGACGTTGATAAACTTAATAGAATTATCGTTCTTTAGGTAATTCCAATTACCTGAATTGCTCTTTATTAAAAGACAAATATAAATTTAATAAGTATCAATAAAACCCACATCGTTCCTCTTCCATCATAAACTCCTAGTACTTCATTTGTCTCCCCCATTGAGACAAAATGGCAGACTATTTCATTTTGACGTGACAACGTCTTAAATTAGGTTGCGACTGGGAGTCACTTATGAAAAAGTGTAACGCTCGGTAACGTTACGATGAGTCACCGAACGAGAGAGAGGCCCGCCGAATGCCTTGCGTCTCTCTCCCACTCAACTATGATCGGATGATCGGTCGTTGTCACGTAAAATCTTCGCCCGTAAAACCGACTTTACAGGCAACCATTTTTTTTCATTAGACAGAACCATTTCCCGGGTAAAGGTGCGAATATAACAAGCTTTCTACTAAACGAGCGTTTTGTGGTAAACTACAAAACCCGTACTATGTAACAATGTTGTTCAACTCCGTTTTGTAGAGTGACAATACATTGCGTTATATCAACACGCATCGTAAAATAGAGTGGTTCAAAAAGAGAAATAGAACGCGAATGTTTGGTTGTGTCGTGTATATTTGGTAAGTGTTGTTTCAAACTTCTGGTTGGACATGTTATCCTGGTAGTTGTGAACTGTATTTTGGCAATGGCGTAGCGTTTGAATGTTAGATTAGTTTTTTTTTTCTTGCTTGGTTTTTTTGTTCAGGAGGATTTTAGGATTAGGTAAAAAAATCTACCACTTATGTAATCTGCTATCCAGCCTAAGCTTTTGTTTTTCTAGAATTCCCATCGAAAAGAAAGATATTTACTTGAATGTCGACTAATTGCTACGCGCTCTAACGTGGCCTAATAAAATATTCTACCAGCTTTCAGACTGGCAAGATTTCCTAACACTCAGACGAGCTGTTTTAGGCAAACTTCCAACATAAATGTCGTCTTTGAACTCACAGAACAGATAAAAGACGTGTGTTTGAAAAACTATTCAATTTCTAGATGAGTCAATGACCTTAAAAACTATGTTTTGGAACAAAAATGTCCTAACCACTTGCAAAAGTGGCGCCAAACAAGTACTTTGGTGGCTAATCTTTATATTCTTTCTATTTTTTTATTCATCTTCACGTGTGCATGTCTGAACTCTTCCTAAACGGCTAGACAGATTTTGATAAAAATTTTGTATGTTTGAGCGAGTCCCTGGGTGGTTTAAATTTACAATTAGACCGGGTAGGTGGCGCTATAATCGAGTTGTAGGAAACAGGACAACGTCTGTCCGGCCAGCTAGTTCATCATTTCAGCCGAAAGACGTCCACTGCTGGATATAGGCCTCCTAGTTAGTTATAAAAAAATTATTAACAAAGCATTTAAAGAACTGGTTTACCATTTAACAACTCCGCTAATAAATATTACGGTCGGAATGTTTTTTTAACTAGGTACCTTATAATAAAGAGGAAATGCTAAAAGTATTATTATTAGAACGTAACGGCTTTCCTTCCACAGTTCCTTATGATGACAATCAAATCACTTAAAGTTACCTACTTAATTTATCTAAAATTACCTCTTTATAATATTAGTATAGATTAAATACAACTTTATTACGCACGTAACAGTAATTAAATAAACATAGCAATAATTTATAATTGCCTCATTGAATCATTGGTCTACTGCGGAATAATTGCGTAACACACTCTCAGTAGCAATGTCTTTCACTCTGACACTTCAACAACATTCATTGCTTTGTTTAATTGTTGTGAATGCCATGAATATTGTTGAACTGTCAAAATGAAAGCCATTGCTACTGTTAGTCATCGTCTGCCTAGCCTTTTCCCAACTATGTTGGGGTCGGCTTCCACCTTGGTAAGACTGGTTGTCAGACTTTCGGGCTTCTGACTACCCGTAACGACTGTCAAAGATCCACGAACGACAGCCGGGACCAACGGCTTAACGTGCTTTCCGAGGCACGGAGGGGTCACGGTATGTAAGATGGTCACCTATCCACGGACCAACCGCGGCAAGCGTAGCTTAACCTGATCGGTCGACCTGTGCGGCTGTTATTATTTAGCCACGAGCCCCTCATTGCTACTGTTAGTGTGTTACGAAATTATCCCTCTGAATGCCTCGTTGGTCTTGTTGACGCAAACGTAAACGCCACTGCTGAGTGAGCGTGAGGTCCTGAATTAGATTCCCGAGTCGGGCAAAGTGTTATTGGGTTTTTCCATCAGGAATTCCTTACTAGCAGCCGGAGTCTGGAACTGTGGCCGGTTGATGGCAATAGGCTAGCTCCCGCTAGGGAGCTAGAGGACTACAGTAGAGGGCCTACCCTCGCTCATGGAACTTAGGCGATTGGCACATTGCACCGCATTAAGGCTCCTTCAAACAGGCGCGACACGCGATAAATCGCGCGCGACACAAAGGCACCGCAAGTCGCGCTACGAGCGGTTCCTTTGTGTCGCGCGCGATTATATCGCGTGTCGCGCCTCTGTAGGAGCCTTTACGCAGCGCGGTGCGTGATACGGGGTCAAATTCCCCGCACGGAAGCGCGTTCTTATTGAATTTGTATGTAAGAAATCACGCGCGGGGGCAAGTTATCTGCGTCCCGCGTGATGCGGTGCAGTGTGTGAATCGCCTTAAACATAACTGCCGAAATGTGGGTGTACAGACGCCAGCACATCAAGCTACTACAATCTGTCAAAATTCTTTAATAGATTTTCAACAGTATTGCTAAAGCTTAGGGTCAAAAGTTGCTTGGCGTCTGTACATGCTAACTGCTAAGGTACACCTCTGCTTAACCCCTCGAGGAATAACCGGCGTGAAGTTTATATTAATGTAATTATTTATTAACTGTTCTATAGCTAATTACCAACGCTTTTCTCATGTAAATGGTGCTATGATACAATTTCTACGTCCGGTGACACTTTCTCTGAAACCTTTCATTATACGTGAGGTCACTAATAACAGCTTACCTACACAAATAATGGGGTTTTTTGTTTGTTTGTTTTCCCTTTTTAGGCCCTAGTTACGTACTTTAGTAGTTTAATAGCTGTCACGCCAATTTCATTGGAAAGTTTATTTATGTAACGATGTAACGTCTTCTGGTAAACAAAATTATGTCATTGGTTACTTACAAATTATTTTGATACGCAACTGTTACTGTCGGATTTGATCATCCCATTGCTGGGCAAAGGCTTGTTCTAGAACATACGTTCTATTTCGGTCGGAGAGGAACAGGGTGAAGCACCCGTGTGATATTTTACACGAACTATTTTGAGCAATTTTATTTTAACTAAATACCTGTGACGACTAATCCATCTTCAAACACACTTAATAGAAATGGTTTGCTGTGTTTCGCCAAACAGGCGAAGATGTAACTAAAACAATCAACAATACTTAGGTACTTACCTAGGTACTCTTTTTGCTAACTGTGGAGGTTTGTCTTCTTTTTTTTTGGTTGGGAAATTATCAAATAACTTCTCCCGCTCTGGGTGGAGGGCGTGTCACTCACACGTGAGACTTTTACTGACTAAAACCCACCCGTGTTCCTTCAGTTGCCTGTGCCAGGGGCCACGGCATCTCTTTCGAACAGCCCGCGACCCTGGCAGGCAGTGCTGACACCTCTTTGAGGCGCGTCTGGAACACAACGCGCCCTAGACCCTTACCGGACGGCGAGCTGCCTATTGCTCGCCGTCCGCAAGCCCGCGTTTACGGTGGCCGGGAGTCGGTTATCGAATCCCGACGCCCAGTTTGTAAGTGGGTCTCGGTGCTTTGTTAATACTCCAATTTTTTTTCGTTACTCTTTGTTGTATTCCTCTGCTGGGCAAAAGCCTCCCCTTTTCCTTCCAAACCTCCCGGTATTGAGTGATCTCTGGCCATTTTGGCTCTGCAAACCTCGTCAAATCGTCACACCACCTTCACCGTGGTCTACCTCGACGGCGATGTCCTCCTTCAGGCGTCCAGTGAGTGACGATATTTGCCCGTCTCTCCGGGTGCATTCGTGCGACGTGTCTGGCCCTCTCCCACTTCAGCCTGGCTATTTTTTCTCCAATATTCGCTACTTGAGTTATGGAGCGCAGCGTGGTGTTTCTGACTCGGTCTGTGATTGTCAGGACGGGTAGGAAGCACATGTCTCTAAGTTTCCTTTTAAGTGATAAAGGAAGGAAGATTACCTTTCTTAAGTTCTTTTACTTCAAATAGGATAAAATAAATAAATAGCATGCCAAATATGACAAATGGCCGCTCACTAAAACACAATCTAGGTATTTGATTGTATTATTTGAGTGTATTCGCTTTATACTCTAAATACATAATAATGGTCAGGAGACGAGGGTCAATTTATTGCACCATTCTTTTGTATTACCATAAACATATTGCACTCTATATCTACTTACCTAATTATGTTAATGTAACCTTGTACACATAAGTAGGTAATCTAAGTGATAATATTATAATGTGAACAAAGTAATATGCCAAGCTTAAATATCAAGTGGATAAGCATATATTTGGGTGGCCTAGTTATTTCAATATTAATTTAATTTTGTCTAACATTTGAAAGGAATTGTAATACCAAAGACCTTCCATAAATCTATTATAAATTAACTTATTTTGGTGAACTTAAATTGGCACTTAGTTATTTTGAAGGGGAAATATATGGATTTCATATTCTTGATGATTATAAAAGTAATCCGTGCAGACTAATAAGAACATCTCTTTCTAATTTCCGTATTTTAAACTGTTGAAGATTTTTCCGGTCTTATATAATACTAGCTGCTCCCCGCGGTTTCACCCGCATAAGTTTTGATCCCGTGGGAATATTGGGATAAAAAGTAGCCAATATGTTAATCCAGGGTGTCTGCTACCTCCATACAAAATTTTACCAAAATTGATCTAGCCGTTTGAGCGTGGAGAAGTAACAAACATATAAACACACACACACTCACAAACTTTCGCCTTTATAATATTAGTGTAATAGAAAAAAATGCTGTACATTTGACCGCGTAGGTATGTATACATACACTTTTCTATGAAACAGCAGATTTTTTTTATATTACCGACGAAAATATTCAACGCTGGGTGTTCAGAATCATAATATACAGAAGAAAGAATGAAAGAAAGAAAGAAATCCATGGTAACAGGTTGACATCGATGCGCGTCCCTACCACCCTAAGGTTTATGGTACATCTATGTATTTTGATTTTATATTTTTAATTTGTCGTATAAATTCTCAGGCACAGGTCTAAAACCATAAGTGAAATCTGTAAACCGCGCCTGTTGCACACTCACCATTCTATATGAATTTTGATGACTCTTTAGTTCTTTTATAGTGCTGTCACCAAGAAAACAACTGTGGCCGAAATCACTCTTAAGAAAATCGCAACATTTTCACGAAAAGCGCTTGTTTTTTCCTGTTTTGTTATGTGCTGAAATTCTGCTCATCTCGTTAACTCAATCGTTGTAAAGACAAGCTGTAAATTCAGCCTCTAAAGCCAGGCAGAATTGAGGCTTCAACCCTAATATCATCACGGCTTACTCCCCAAATCACAGCTTTTCCCAAGCCCGAAAACTGGGTCACATAGGTATGTTTGCCAACCCTATTGTAAGCGCAGACCGCGTGTGTAAGAAATAGTTTCACGCTAAATAATTCAGCAAATCTTAGGTCGTGTTACATCGGAAAAGCTCGTGAATACTCGGAAAACTTCGTAAATACTCTGCTTATGAAAAAGATTGTGACTCCTTGTGACCTACGGTCTGCAAAACGTCTGGCATAAAATATGTACTAAGATACTTTATAGGTAATTAATGTTGTTTTTACGATAAGCTCATAGTTTTTTAAATGTAATAGTGAAATATGATTGTTGTAAATCTTCCTTTTGAGTTCTAAAGCTGTCTAGGTCAAGACGTAGTAATAATAAACGATCTAGCACTTTCAGTGAGTCAACTGATGCGGCAAGTTTTAGTTAGAAGTAAAAGACATAGGTAAGTATAGGTCTATTCAAGTCTCTTATAATGCCTGTGTTTTCCAACAATCCTACTTATAATATTATAAATGCGAAAGTTTGTGAGTTTAATGGATGGATGGATGTTTGTTACTCTTTCACGCAAAAACTACTGAACGGATTTTGATGAAACTTTGCAGTAATATAGCTTAAACATCAGAATAACACATAGGATACTTTTTATCCCGATATTCCCACGGGGTCGACACTTATGCGGGTGAAACTGCGAGGTGCTGCTAGTACGAAAATAAATGAAAGCACTGCGTACTTAATGCATATAATGTTTATTTTGGAACAATCAAATAAATCGTAACATCAGAATAAAACAGTGATTTTTTTAAACAAACTAAATAGGAGTTATGGGGCGACTATCGGTTTTGCCGATCAGCCGTCTACTACCTATAGAGACTAAGCTATTGGATATATTTGATTGAAATTTCGCGTGCGGACTGGGAAGGGCAGTTTAATTTACTGTCGAACTAGCTGTGCCCCGCGTTTTCACCCGCGTTAATTTGAGGAAATGATATCTCCTCAGATATTCATTAAAATATCTGATAAGGGCAATTTTGTATAAAATTAAATACTTGTGATGAATAACGTATTTATGTTTGAAAAAACATCTTCGCAAATATGCAACTATGCATTATTTTAGAAAATGTATTAATTTTTAATTTTTTTATGAAAAAAACCACAACCTAACCTTATACCTATATAACTTTTTTAAAAGTAAAAAAAAAGTCTGCGTCAGCATATTATGCTGTCGGAGACTTTTTTTTTTAACTTTTAAAGGGGAATAATTCCGTCATACTTGATTTTTGCGTAACTTTAACTGTTTACGTACCTAGCGTACGTAACGAAAGCTCTCAAAAGGAATTATTTTTCCCGTTTTTGCCATTTTTTCATTGATGCTGCGTTCCTATTTGTCGTAGCGTGATGTTATATAGCCTATAGCCTTCCTCGATAAATGGGCTATCCAACACAAAAATAATTTATCAATTCGAATTAGTAGGTAGTTCCTGAGATTAGCGCGTTCAAGAAAACAAACACACTCTTCAGCTTTATAATATACTAGCTTCCGCCCGCGGCTTCGCCCGCGAGGTATGTCGATAAAAACTATCCTATGTCCTTCCCCGGGATGCAATCTATCTCTCTGCCAAATTTTACGAAATCCGTTCAGTGGTTTAGGCGTGAATAGGTAACATACAGACCGACAGACAGAGTTACTTTCGAATTTATAATATTACTATGGATTAAAATTAAGATAGATTGTCGTCTCCACCCTATAAAAACTATGGTCATAGAAAAACAGTGTTTCACAGAACTATCAGATGATCTAGATCAAATGAAAGAAAAACCTGCTATTACTTTTACGAACATTCTCAAAAATTATACTCCAGTTAGGAAAGTATCATAACAATTGTCAGTAAACGTTGTTTCCCGCAATAATATGCGTTCGCCGAATCCATTACGTCCAATACAGATCATGATCAGATGAGCGGCTTACAATAATTAAACATTATTAATTACTGATGGAGGAATGTAGCGTGCGCTAAGATCTTGGTCCGTTTACAACGTTTATGAGCACTTCCCATCGTGATTCGACAGTGATTTATTGTAATCTTTTCACTCGAGAATTTCGGTTTCATTTTGATTGAGACGCTGTCGTCGTGTGTCGTATCTTTGTCTTACTAGGCACTTTTTTGTTGCATGATCATATTTTGTCTTCATGTTAACTTACTGGCAATTTGCAGACTGCGAAATAAAGTGGCCAACTAATTACTACTAAGTCCTAAGTCATTTATTTCGGAACAATATACATTGTGTAGAAATTTTGTAAAATAAAACAGTACCATTCAAAACATAACAAACGAAAAGAACTCTTTTACTCTTTTATGAAAGGATCTATAAGGATAGCTTTTGTACGCGGCTTCGCTGGCGTGAAAGTCAGATATTGACCCACGGGACTGTACTACCGGGATAAAACAAAATCATGTCCATAATCAGGGTATGGTGTATTCGTGTGCCAAACATCTAAATCCGGTCAGCCGTTAAGGCGTGAAAAAATAACAGACAGAAAGACAGATAGAGTTACTTTCGCATTTATTTTAGTTTAGTGTCGATCCCGTGGGAATATCGGGATCAAAAGTAGCCTATAGGTATGTTAATCGAGGGTCTCAGCTACTTCTATAAATTTTCTAATCAAAATTGGTCCAGCCGTTTGAGCGTGGAGAAGTAACTAACATACCCAGACTCACAAACTTTCGTCTTTATATCAGTGTTACATTTCTTAATACATTTCACCAATCTGTACCTACTCGGCAACAGATTCATTTGTCAATAGAGGTGATTAGGTATCATCTTTCATCTAAAATAATTGTAGCGTTGGGAAAGAACATGTCCCAAGTACATTACAAGCAGGTAATAATGATACCTAAGTCATACATGTGAAATAAAATTAAAACGGGCAATTTCTGGGCAATAATGTTGCGATAATTTGAAGTAATCACTCCTCGTAAGATGCGTTGTTACAAGAACTTAATACGTTTATGTTGAAATAATTAATTAAGATGGTTATAATAGAACATCATGCTTGAATTTCACGGTAGGGTAGGCAGGTGTATTGTAGACCCGAAATTCGCCATTTATAATTGTCTCATGTCGAGAGGGAGTCTCATTTCTAGCGGACAAAACCCATTAACAAGAGTTAATGGATTTTGTCCGCTAGGTATAAAAAAACTGGGAAGACCCAGTTAAAAGCACTAGGAAGTGGTGAAGTGCGGATGTTTTGGGGGACTGTCTTTTGAATTTTTGACGTTCGAAAAGTGCTGTTTCTCAGTCTAATTTAAATAAATGACTTTTGATTTTGATTTTTTGCCTGACTTCGGAATCGAATCCAAGACATCTTTTACCACGATCAGCAGTTGCGCTTGCGACTAATACACCAGCGATTTAATGGTAATTGTACAATTTAAAATGAGGTTTAGATAGATAAGTTTATAATAGTAGAGGAAATTCATAATTTATTACAACATTTCCTCAAAGGAAACGCTGCGGTAAGCGGGCACGTCGTACCATGAAGTTATGTGGTTCATTCATATTTATGTTCATTCATTCGGTCTTTCGTTCCTTGTTATTGCGACCTCGTTCAGTCTTGGGTAACCGGTGACCGCAAACCGTATTGTTGTAGGGTTTAAAATATTGAAGCCCATGCAGCTCATGTTTTTCTTGTTGTAGTATTTTTTGTATGTTTATATGTACCGTATGAAATGAAATGTTTATTTCAGTAAGTAAATCTCCCGTCAACATTTTATTGATGGTCAATATTTTAAAACTACTTATTTTATCTCTTTTAAAGTCCAAACATTAAATTATTAGGATTTTATGTGAGTCTAAGAATTCAGGGCCATATCTGGATGGGCCGTATATTTTTGTAGTGAAAATATTAAGTGAAAATTATATTTATTTAAATTTATATTTTTAAATTCAATCGATAAGTACTATTGAGTTTTTGAATACAAATTACTATCGTTAAAGGTATTGCAAATCGCTAGGCAACGACGCAGCTGACGAGCTGGCCAGACGGGCTTCCAGCATGTCAGTCTGTGGACCGGAACCTATCGTGCCCATCCCCTTCAACCAACTACGCAGGTGGCTACAGGAGCACACCCATACACAAGCAGAAAGCTGGTGGGCGTCGTCACCAGGCTGCAGGCAGTCCAAAGAAGCCATGCCGTCATTGAATGGCAGGCTAACCAGACGCCTACTACGACTGGACAGGAAAGGCTTGCGCCTGGTGACGGGGACCATCACGGGACACTGCTCATTAAATAAACACTTTTACACACTAGGCATAACGGACAGTCCTCTGTGCAGAGCATGCATGGAGGCTGATGAAACCATTGCGCATGTGCTCTTTGAGTGCACAGGCGTCACCCAGATAAGGGCAGAAACCCTCGGGACACCCAGATCGTAACACAGATGTTCTCAACAGACCAGGAGAGTTGATCAACTTCTGGAGGGAGGTGGGCTGGTTGGAATAACCACCGACGGCCGCCATGGCCCACGCACAATGGTCCACTGAAGGACTAAGTGCGGAAACCAAACCCCTTAACATAGAACATAGGTATTGCAAATATTTTTAGTACAATAGACTCTGAACAAAACAAAATACTAAATACTTAATTGCCTTTTCGGTTAAATCTTAACCTTTTGCTGCAAGAAAGGGCCACTTCTCTTAATGAGTTGTGAGTTTTGGCCAACACGGTCTCTCATTGTATTCTTGCAACCAAGAGTGTTTACGACATACGGCATTTCATACAAACTTTCAAGCCAAATGAATGAACCGATTTTAATGAAACTTTATATACCTATATATGCAGGATACAAAGGCAAAGTGCTAGTTGAACTCGCACACGAAGGGTTTCGTACCACCGACCATATTTAAAACTACGTACAGAAAGCGTCACTATGTCCTAACCCCTCAAGTTTTAAAATGTTACACTGCTACAACATTGAATTCCTTACGAATAATCTAAAGAATACTTCAAAAAGAGCCCATTGTGTTGACTCGGATTCGAACCATCGCATCACCGAACGTCGTCATACTCATACCGGCAGTTTGACGAACTAGCCAGCGAGCCCATATGAATTGCGATGAAATTGTTATCTACTATCGGCTGAGTCATTATATCTTTAGGTCCCTGTCTAATCGAAAGATGTTATAATTTGAGGGTATCCATTAATTTTACTTACTTACGTTGTCTTTATAAAATTAATCCATACCTTCAAGTTAGAACTTTGTATACGTTCACTTAAAACGGCGAAGAGTAAACGACTACTAATTTTATCAATTATTTTTTTAAATGATTTCTGATTTTATGAGAACTAAAATAGTTGTTCTGTTTGTTGTAAAATAAGATCATAGTTTTGTTAAATAATAGCAATAATAAATATTATTAAATGATTAATAAAGTATTTTATTTTTCTTGATTTTTTAATTCTTTATAAATAATTACTACTTAAAACAAAATAGAAATATATATCAAAATAATATAATGAACAAAAAGCACATTTCGTGCCTATATAGGATTTGAACTTCCAATCTTATGCACGGTAAGCGGTCTTGAAACCTCCAGTCTATTTAGACGATGAATAAGTTGTCGTAAATGTTAACCCTATTATTGTTGCTTGTCGTCGCAAAAGTATTGTTTTATTGAAAAAAACAATAATAAAAACAGAATAAAAAAAAATACTTACTTAAACTTCTTTATTCACTAAAACAATACATTATTTAAAATAAAATGTTTTTGCAAAATACAAAAACCAACTTGGGCCTATCACGGATTTGAACGCACATGTCTTTTGGTGGGGTAACTACTTAAAGGAGCTGTGTGTACCTGTATTTTTAAAAAACCACCACCACCACAACCACCACCACCACACCTGTATCTCTATAATTTTTAATTTTTAACTTGATCTTATTATTATTGTTTTTATACTGGCCATAGAAAACAACTCAACTCTGTGAAAATTTCAAGTGTCTACCTTTTCGGTTCAAAAGACAAAAGAAAAAGCCCTGTGACAGACGGACGGACGGACGGACAGAGGAGCCTTAGTAGGTAATAGGGTTGGATTACGGAACCCTAAAAAGTACTAAATAGACATTGATAAAATCACATTGTTTTTGTCCTATCTCTGCAAATACTAAGCTTTTCAAAAGATTAATATACTGAATTCTAGTGTTTAAGCTAGGGATAAAAAGTGACGCCAAAATCCATAGCAGCACAGCTGTCTCTTAACTTAGAAGAACTTGATTCTTATTAAAGAAAACAATATGCTATTAGATTTTGATATGTTCTATGATTGACCTAATAACGGTAACGAAAGTGACGATTTTCAAGGTCTCGAAGTTTCTAATGAAATGTTCTCTGTAATATATTTCTCATCGGAATTATTAAACACAGCTGTTTCTACAAGATATATTATTAACTGAGGCATAAACTTTAATATCTTCATACTCTGTAATTGAAACCGCGGAGTAACGGGCCGAAGTAATAAACGACTAAATTTACAACTTTTGTTCTTAATATGTATTAAGCTAATAAAAGTTTAAGCTAGTGGATTCTCATGGGAATTCAGAGTTTTGTGTGCAACATTGTCGCATTAAAACGATTGTAAGATCTTTCTCGTATAATGAGATGGCTTTCTATACCTTTTCTCTGTAATTCTGAAATATGTTTCAATGAGATATTCTGGCTGCCTACTTAGCAATACTAACTTATGCCTATTTGCCTACACCAGTAAACCGGCATGTCCTAGAAACAAAAATTCGAAGACATCTACCAACCCGGGCCCGCGTTGATCCCACATACAGCCCACTCCCTCTCACAGAGAGGAGGCCTGTTTCCCAGCAGTGGGAACATTATAGGCTAATTATGCTGTTATATATGCTACACCAGTTCCCTGTGCTTTAGGTTTCGGTCACGCATTTTATATTTTCGGGAATGTGAAATAAGCCGGAAAATTCAGACCTTTATTTGTCACTTGCGAAGTACTCATAAAACTACTTGTTTGCCAAAAATCTAACTCGAGTTGATTAGCATAATATATCAGTCTATAATGATCCCACTGCTAGGACACAGACCTCCTCTCTTCGAGAAGGAGTGGGCTATAATCTACCAGGGTCCAGTGCGGGTTGGAAGATGTCACATAACTTCGAATTTTTGGTTCTAAGACATGCAAGTTTCCTCACGATGTTCTTCTTCATCGTTTTAAGTGCGATTTGATTATGAAATCATAAATTATACTTACTATTTGTATATTTCTTAAACGTATATTTATACAAAAACCATTTCAAGTATACCAGTTTCCATCTCAATCGTCTATTATACACACAAATACACCATCAATTTAAACTTGAGCAATCCCATTGTCGGTAACAGTAACTCCTTGAGTGCCGTAACTACCGGCTTAGTCACGATCCTAACGTGTTTCATTTGACCCAACACTGTGCCATTGTTAGTCTGCAATCTTCGTTGTAGGATCGGGGGTTTAAATTTCACTTCATGATGACTCAGGCTTAGAAAAGTCAAACTGGATGAGGTGGTCTTTACGATGAGAATGATAGAAGAATACCGAACGTAAACATGAAAAAGTTATGTTTTAAAATTCACATTGTAAAAGTGCAACTCGTTTGCGGTCGATCAATGTCAAACCGTTGATTTGAGTTTGAGTTATTGTTGTTCGTGAATCGACCATAAATATTTTGAGGCGATCTCAAAATATCTATGGTCGATTCACGAACGTCGATCTGCAAGGTGGATGTCATCGATTGATCGCAATCTAGTTGCGCCTTTATATGAACAGACTTACCACTAAAATCCCCAAGAGTGACGATATTTAAAGTCTTCTAGCTCTGGCTGGGCTGTCAACCATGCTGCTAAATTTGTTAAGCCATATGTTCATCACGACTTAAGTTTTTATCGTCGTCTTACCGCTAAGAGGGATGACGAAGATTAACTAAAAATGAACTGTTCCAACTTGAACGATACCTATTCTATCTTTAACAAATATAAACAGAAGACTCTGAAATCAATCACTCAACAGCTAACAATTCCCAGTAGAACAAAGACAACAGAAAATGATCTATAACATACGGTAGAGTCTTCATTAACTCGTAGGCTTATAATAATATAAGTAATGTAATTACACGAAGTACCGTATCTCGTTTCTCTAAAGGTAGCCGAGGTCAATAGGCATACGGTAAACCTGAATGGTCGATAGCTTTCATGAAGATAGATCATAACAACAAGAAAACAGATGAAGATGAACCATAATTATTAGAAAAGGATTAGGGAAACACTCACACCCAGTTTTTTTATTAAGAATTTTAAGTAGAGCTTGTCAATTTCTACGGTGTAGAATTACTTAAGGTGCTTCCTCCAATATAGCCCGCGAAGTTCAATATTGTCTTACGTTTCTTGCAATGCTAAATGCTTGCATGCTAAAGGAACAAGTTCACAACTTAAAATTTTTATTACAGAATCAGGGTGGAATTCTAAAGAAGGTTTGATTAATCTTTTTGACTATGTGTTTTGTTCTACAAGACGAATGACGTGTTACAGAAACCATATCTTCCTTAGACGAGGTCTCAGTCGGATGTCGTGATCGTTAGCATTTATTTCTTACTAAATTAAATTAAATCCATACAGATTTTGACTTTACTGACCCCACTGGACAAGTGACTTTTAAATACGTCATGCCCTATTACCATACATACCTACATATAAAATTTAATGATGGGTTAATTAGAAACCATCGTTAAAATTAATCCATCTACCAACTGATTAGCTTCCTATTTTCTGTGTAGAAACAGATTTTCTTGACACCAATCTAAAGGTGTAAAGCTATATTAACTTAAGTTCAAAGCATTAGCTCAAAGGTGAATGAACTCCGTTCTCTCGAGGTACCATCGATAAAACGACAGTGATTTATGTTAGCGGACCCTCGGAGACGATGGCCAGCTAAAATTATCGTGTAACAGAACTACTAAATAAAGCTCTTTGGTTAAAAACAAGGCAATTTCAATTTAGAAGAAGATTCAGCTGGCTTTTGTTTTTCGACGAAAAATGAGGTTACGAAGGTCATAGGGTTAGATGGGAATATAATAAACGGTCGGTAGCTTAAAATTGAAAACTTTTCGAGAATAATATGGGATAGCAAACAAAGTAATTCAAATGAGAAATACTGCCCAAATTGTTCTACTTCTGACCACAGGTACCGATGGCAAAAAGTTTAAAAATCTTTGGCCCAAAATTTAGCTGTGCGAACTCCGCTTACTGAGGCGATGACGCAGTCATAAGATCATCAAGAGCACAGGCGCAGGGTGAAAGGTGGGCCATTGTCTGTGGGGTGGTGCTGCATACGCACTTGAGATCTGAGCCTTCCGTGAATCCCCATCTGTGGAGATTGTCTTTGTAATGGCTAACTTGGGTTCGAATCCGTTCGATTTATTAACTATCACTTTTTTCATACTTACTTGTAAGCTGTGGTTACCTGTAATTGAGTGTGCATTACAGGATAATATTATATTATACAAGTTCTTTAATGGTAAAAGATAATTGTAATGTATCTCGTTGGTAATCCTTAAATAAATAAATAAATAAATAAATAAATACTAAACATGACACAGAGTCCGATATATTACTTATGCAGTAAATTTTCGCATAATTTGTAAGGTAAATTATACCTGTTTACTATGAGAATCGGGTAGGAACGGACCGTGAAGTAGGAACATCTTTGGTGAAAGCCGAGTCACTCTTACTGGTTTTTACTGGAAATGACAGCATTTTAGATCCTTGTTGAGTCAGTATAGTTATCATAGTCGATTACTTATATCTCATCTGCCTAGACTTTTCTCAACTATACTATGTAATGGTTGGTAATACTGGTATTCAGCTGCATCCAGTTAGACTGGAAGCCGACCCCAACATAGTTGGGAAAAGGCTAGGCAGATGATGATAATGATAACTAGGTAATGGATCGACAGCCTACCTGACCTCCACAACCCAGTAACTGGGTAATACTATACTCCTTGGTAAGACTGTCAGACTTTCGGGCTTCTGACGACCTGTAACGACTGTCAAAGAACCACGAATGACAGTCGGGACCAACAAGATACCGTGCTTTCCGATGCACGGAGAGGTCTTGGTCTTGGAAAGATGGTCGCCATCCACAGACCAACCGCTAGTCACAAAACGATGTCGATTAATTTATATCGCAGCATTGATAAATAATTGAAATATTATAAGTCTCTGATTGATATTAATATACCTATCCGTTGATTCTATCTTATCTTTTTACCTTTATAATTTAAGATCTTTCTTTGAGAAAGATAATCGGTTAATGATTTTAGTTCAAAAATATCTTTCTAAATACCAGTCAGTCATTAACGAAAGTTTGCGATAAAATCAAAATTGTACTGATTTCACAAAAATTGCCCATTTGATGTCGTTTGCGCGAATGTCGGTCAAGCATTCTAACTACCGTCTCCCTAATGTTGCTATGACTCATTGATAATAACGATTTAAGTCAAGCGAGAGTAAAAATTTCACACCGACCGCGAGACTGCGACTCATCATTAAAATGCCAAAGATCTCGAAGCATAAAAGTTGACCTTCCGAAATACTGACACAGTGTTCTAAATCTCGAAGCGAGTCGCGTGAGTGGTCGTAATGCGAATAATTGTCCATTGTGATACGATGCGCGCGATTAGGAAGTTTACTTTTACTATGTTGTGCGTTCCTCTGCCTGCGCGCACGCAATCACTTTCGACTTTCAGCCGCGCACCGGCGGCGGCGCGGGCGACGCGATCCGTCCAGCTTCTACTACACGCACCGTTTTTTACTAATTCCTACTTACTAAAGAAATTTATTCAATCCGATTGACTCATACGCGAAAGTAAAAGTTAAATTTAATAGTTTAAGTCCAAACTAGCTTCTCCACGACTTCGTCTGCGTGAAATTTCACCCTCTCCCAATTCACCCCCTTAGGGGTTAAATTTCGAAAAATCCTTTCTTATTCCTTGTCTACATTATAAAGGGAACCTCTGTGCAAAATTTCAGCTTTCTAGGTCCAGGGGTTTGGGCTGGGCGTGTTGATGAGTCAGTCAGTCAGTCAGGACTTTTCTTTTTATTTATATAGATGAGGAATTTTTATGTTACGTCGACATTTTATAAGTTCATTATCGATCGGGATATTCACGAGTCTCGGATAGCCGTTTTGCAGAGATGGACAATTCGTCTGTGGACTTTTCAAAGCGTACGAAATCGAGTTTGTTGATTGCGATGGAAAGCAATCAAATAACAGTCGGCTACACGTGCCATCGGACACGCGATGTGGGTATTTAAACTATTTTCATTTTTGTTAAGAATCTGTATCCTGTTACTATTTATTTTTTTAATGTTTTTGTAATGATGGATCCAAATGTTGTTCACGAGCAAGAAATATTTTGTGTTCAGGTTTTTTCATATGATAGTTTTATATCGCTCGTTTTCTTTTGACATTGGCAGAATCGTCGACATAGGCACCATTGCCACAGAGAAAAATAGAGTAGAATAGAACATTTTGCAATCCACTTTATCTGTGGAGTTCAATTTCTGTTCTTGGTCTAAATTAAGTTTGCTGCTACAATACCGTACTTAGTTTGAATTAGTATTTAGTTGGGTAGCGCATTAGGAACGAACGTGCTAACTCTCTGATAATTAGGGTTTATAGTTAGTTGAAGGGCCAATTCTTTGCATTCGAGATGTTTGTGTTTCGTTGTATTCTTGTTGTAATTCGAATTAGTGGAACGACACAGCCGAGTTCAAAACAAAAACAAATGAATGTGAGCCACAATCATTTGTTTTTGTTTTGACTATAATAATAGGTACCTATTAGGTATGATAATCGCACGACGACGTCCACTGAATTCTTGACACTAGACACTACCTTCCTTACATCTTCACTGACTTTTCTCAACTAAGTTCGGGTCCGCTTCCAGTCTAGCCGGCTACAGCTGAATACCAGTATTTTACATTGAGCGACTGCCTATCTGACCTCCACAACCCTGTTATTGGGTAACCCATGGTAAGACCGGTAAAAATTGCACTATCTTTTTCACAATTGATTCTATAAAACACCTAATCACTTTTACAAACAAAATAATGAAGTATTGATTTAAATATTTAAGAGCGATGTCACGAGCAGCCCCAAGTCTTCCCTAATTGATTTGTGGGACGGGAAAGCGTTACGCCTCGGTAAGGGTACTTACTTTATTTAATTTCTTCTATCTGATTATGCCAGGGAACTGAACGATGTTATATACGAACGTTTAAATAAGATTGATCGATCTGCGCGTCATTTATTTACCCATGAGGACTTGTTGGCAAAGTGGCAAGGCGTCAAGGTCATATTGATCGCGAAACTTTATAGACCAAACTAGCAGAGCCCCGCGGTTTCACCCGCGTTAATGTCGATCCCGTGGGAATATCGGGCCAAGGACCAATTTTGATTGAACGATCTTTTGTACGTTTCTTGAGTCAGAAAACCATTGATAACTAATCGCTTTTTCTTCAGTGATGTGACAGGTACCTAAACTACTATCGAGTCTACAGTCCGACGATATTGATGACTCTGCGTAAACCCTTCACCGATCATTCACGGCCTTTTTAGTAATAGAAGGTATTGTTTTTGCGAAATATCTATACACAATGCCATTGTGTTTCCTTCATGTCATTGTTGAAGTGCTGTAAATTAAAGTTTTTTGTAGCTAAGCAACCAGATGTATTTACGCACTTTTAAAGGTTCTTCGCTTCTTACATTCGGCGCTTCGCAATTAAGGAATAATATCTCCTAATTAGGCACTAACTCGCACTGGGTCCGGGTGGTTGATTACGGCCCACGCCCTCTAACAGAGAGGAAGCCTGTGTCCCAGCAGTGGGATCTTTATATACAGGTTGATTATTTAGGTAGTTAGGCACTAAGCATAAATATTCATGACCTATTGTGCGCTTTTATAATTTCTAACGTGACGATATTATAGTGGACGCAACTTTTGTCCTGATTTGGAATTTAAAAAACCTGCGAAATCGTCCGCAACATCTTAAAAGTGATAGTGTCTTTTGACAACGGTAGCATGAAGGTCATTGTTGCATACTCCCGCAAAAACGACGCAGTCGGCTAAATTCTCGTTATTATGCGTTTTACGTTTGACATTATAAACATCTGTGGGAACTAGGCCGAGCCCGGTACGGTCGGCAAAAAATAACGCCATTATTCCCGGCTCGAAAAATAAAATAAAAACGGCAATTATTTTTTACTTTATTTGAATTCACACGGCGTTTTTACGTTATCACAGTTTTATTGTTATAGCTAGAAATTCTACAGTACTTTTGTTAGCTTTATGTTAAACTGAGATTAAAGTTAAGCTCAAGATAAAACTTGACAGATAAGTGAAAAGTTTCAGAGAATAATCTCTAATAAATTGGAGCCTATTGGAGCGTTTGAAAAACCAATCACAATTTATTTTCACGTGGTTATTTTTTAGCATTTAATACGGTAAGATTTAGACTTATGAATATATTGTGCTTTTTTAATGTGCAAACAGTGTAGTGGTTATATTTCATTACTAGGACGCATTCCTGTTTGTTCTACTTTATGCTCAAGCATTTATTGCATTCCAAAATAAGATCATTATGGACTTATCATTAGGTATTTTTGGGTTAACACATGACTTATCGCTTCCCAAATGCCTGACGAGTGTTGAATTTTAAGCAATGCTTTCATATTTTTACAAAAAAAAACTACTCATAAGATCCACCAAACCATTGAAAAAAAAAAACAATTAACTAACCCTTTCACACGATTATAAAAACTAATTTTACCGGATTAAGTTCAAGACTATTAAAAAAATATATTAGAGACAAGTTTACGACTTTTTTGCGCACGGTACGTGCAAGTGAGAGTGAGTGGCCTTCGACGCGAGAGGACAGTGGCCATCTGAACCTTTGACCTTCGGTACACTGTCTTTTGGACTTAGCATAATGGTGGACGCTCTATTTAAGGACATAGAACCGACCATAGGGACATATTTATGGACGTAACGGGGTTGTTCCGAAAGAGATAATTGGCGACGTGCGTGTGTTTGGTTCATAGTACCTACTTTCAGTTTTCCGTGCAGTTGAGTTTTATATGTTAAAAGTTCGCTTAAAAAAATCTTAGGGTCAGGGAAAATTTCTCCTCGCAAAGCCATAGCAAAGATTTTTAAAAAGCTCGCGTTTGCCGCAATGCATGACTAAGCATTGTTGATTACTGAGAGTGGATGAGTCAGTATAGAATAAACTAGCTGTTGCCCGCGACTGCGCCTGCGATCCAGGATGAAAAATAGCCCTTGTCCTACTCTAGGTCATGGTCTACGCATGTGGCAAATTTCATCCAAATCCGTTCAGCCGTTTTAACGTGGAAGCGTAGCAAATAAACATACAAAAAATCTAATAATTTCTCTTTATAATATTAGTTTAGATTAACAAATCGCTGTTCCGCCATCATCATCTGCCTAGCCTTTTCTCAACTATGTTGGGGTCGGCTTCCAGTCTTACCGTAGTTTAATCAAAATATAATGTAGGAAGTAACATTATCTTAACACCTAGTAGTAGTTCTGGCCGAAGGGTGTTGTGTACCGCCGGTTTCGTGGCCGGCTACATGACACCAGCCAGCGAAACACGACGCAGACACTTCGTGTGCGTTAGTTTTTATTGTAATTAAAATGTTGTATGTATTTATAGTATTTTTAAGTTATATTAATATTGTATTTTATGTGTTTCTAAGGGCCTTGATGCTTGAAATAAATGGCTAAATAAATAAATGGATAAAACATTTATATAGAACACTCAGATCTTTTAAATACCACTTCTCTTGAACTCGGGTTTTTACCTTTTAAAACTTCAAGTATGCAAATAATTATGTAGATAGCTTACTATAATAACATAGGTAAATAACTTCTGTAGGTACAGAAACAGGCCTAGGCTCTATAATATTTAGTTACAAGACTGTCAGTAAAACGTACCTAGCCTGTTCTACTTCCTTTACACCGAGGCAACTGGACATTTGAGTATTGCCTAACCTCCGGTACGCAAATTGTATGTATTTCCATAGGTATGCCTGTTTGCATGTAAATACATAATCTTTTTCAATGTGACGTTAGGGCAAAGCCTGCACTTTGGCTGTTCTACATTTGTTCGTCCTTTTCATACAAAAGAGTTGAAGTATTACGTGCTGTGAAGATCACGGAATGTTTTTGCAGAATATTGAAGGCGTGTGCAATAATAGGTATATTGAAAAGCTGAATGAGTCTCCTTTTAGAAAAAAACGAAAACCAATCAATTAATAGTTTTTTTTTTTTTAGCATTGAGAACATTCAGGCCAAAAATAAATGAAGACTCATGCCGATGACCCGTAAATCTATGGAATATATTGCCAATAACACTTGTCCAGTAAAATAAGAAATGTAGGCAAACTAATTAATGGTTGGTGCCTCTATGGTGGTGCCCATATAACCACAAACACCTAGTAACAAGTTGGCTCAGAACAGGATATACTTACCTAGGCGTGAAGTTTCTCAATAATATTGCTATAAATGGACATATTCTTGTTACAGATATGTTAATGTCAAGGCTATAAGAAAGGATCGCAAGTTGTCGATCGCGATGGTTCCAAATTGAAATCTTATCTTATTCAAAATGGCCGATATAGACACACTCACATTACACACACATTTATGCGAATTTTAATGAATGAACGAGTAGTTTTCAGTATCAATGGAAAATGTCAATTTTTTTTTTTAAAGCGGAATTCTTTGAATCGAACCTCCAAATTAATGTGTATTTTTTTTCATATTTGTGGCCAGTATCGCCGCTGGGCGGTATCAATATTGCGTCAGTATTTTTCGTAATCATTTCTATATTACTTTCTATATATATACTCTCAATAGCAAACATAAATAAAATTAGTGTTCATATTTTGCTAATGTGTGTTTAATATTTACTTTTGTGTTGAATAGCTTTAGACGAGAAGACGTGAATATGACGACATACGTTTGGTAAATATCACAAGTGGATGACATTTATTTTCTAAAAGGTGATAGATAAGGATAGGTATTAAGTAAAATTAAAACATAAATTACAACATAGCAAGGCAGATGTGAGACACGGGACGCCACGCCATAGACAGACATAATAATATAGTGACATTAATGGAGGTATTCTTCTTCTGGAGAAAGGTCAGATGCGTAGTACTCGGCGTTCGTGTATGACCAGATTTACGAACGTTAACGAAGCAAAAGGAGTACCCATGTAAAGACCGCCGCAGGTGGCGTTTTGTAGTTTCTGCGAAGAAGGCTCACGAGTTTATGTAATCTGCATTCGCGATTTATTTGCCAAAAATATAAACAAATATGAGTTTACGGAAAAATAACTTTAATTCCTACAAAATGAAGTTCAGTTTACACTACAAATTCAAACATTTTTATAACTTTTTCAATAGTGCTAGTCACTTTGAAAACAACTTAATTGCCATTCAAATAATGTTGACATTTGTTTAACTTGAAATAAGATCAATTTGAAACATAAGTTTGAATAGACTTTATGTAGGTATACACCGTGTTCTTCAAGTTACCTATACATAAACTTTGGCAAACACTTCTACAGCTTTTACAAATCAAATCTAACAAAGGAAGTAAAAATTAAAAAGGCTTCGTTACAAAGATATTTGTAATTTCATTTAATAAAATTTAATTGTGCTATGCAGTAAGAAAGGGTCTTAACATAGTTTTGACAAGTTTCAGCCCATCAAATCTTAATGAATACGACGCCGACGTTGCCAATTCGGATAGAGAGGCATGCATATCGGGTGATTTACCTCAAGGTATTTAGTTTGTTTGAATATTAACAAAAAATAAAAATTCATTAATGTGTCTATAATGAAAAATGCTTAATTTCCATGGTCTACATATGACTATCGTCCGAAACACGGTGTATACAACACAGCAAGATATACCAAGTCTTTATTACATAATAGATTAAAAATTACACACCTATTTACGATGCTAATTAAATTTCTTGCTGCCTCAAGCGAGATTTATCTCGGCTGCTCGTCTTGCGTAGATAATCCAACTCGCTTATAATATTCCAAGATAATTAGTAAATACCGTTTCCGTAACAGAAAATAATGATACTTTAATACATGTCTCGTATATAAAAGCTTGAGACCGAACAAAGGAGAAATAAATAAATATATTATGTAATGTGCTTTCAACGTAAGTTGTAACTGTTGTAAGTACCGTTTGCCATTTAAAATTTGTAGTTACGATGTTTAAGCACATAAATATTAGCTTAAGAAGTTGTAGTTTCTTAGTTTTATCGTAAAGTACCTAGTGCTGTATAATTTTTATATCTGTCAGTTAACTGTTGTGATACTTGTGTTAAATTGGTAAAGACGTAACAAGACGTATTATTTGTTGTTATAGCGGAAATAGAAATACACACTGTGAGAAACTTTCAACTGTTTACCTATTACGGTTCATGAGATACAGCCCGCTGATAGACAGACGGACGGACAGCGGAGGCTTAGTAATTGGGTTCACTAGGCACCCTTTGAGTTCGAAACCCTAAAAACGAATCAAGGACACAGAAATGTTAGAACTGACAGATACAGTAAAAGGAAGTATATAATTAATCCAAAGAAGAGCCCTTCAGTTAACAAAGCGTCACTTCTCGAAGCTTTTTGATTGTCAAGTGTTTCCTTATTTAAAACGAAATTACTTATCATAAATTTTTTCCACGGCGAGCTTTATCAAGTAGGCAATTTAGGCACTTAGGTAAGGAAGAGGAGATTTCGATTAGCAGAACGTTTTAATACAGGGTGTACCAGAAAGGTGTGATCATAGGTAAAACCACGGAATAACTATTCCGTGGGTAAAACATTTACTTAATAAAGTATATAGTAATATAAGGGTGGTACCATCAAACTAAATAATTTTTTCCATGGGTGGAAAGTGGTTTAGTCTGATAGTCTATACCACACCCTTAAATTTGACCACACCTTTCTAGTAAGTACCTACACCTTTGTATTGTTGCAAGCGGCCAGAAAGACTACATTCTAGTTTTCGCATGACTTTTTATTCGAAAAGCAATTATTTTTAACTCCTAACTTTCAAGATGGAGCACCAATTTATAAAAGAATGAAATGGCTGAAGAATGACAAATCATACATAAACTAGAACTGTGACTATGTCTGTGTTCTTATAACTTAAGATGTTGTTATTAACATCATGCTAAGCAATATAACATTTTATGTAATAACTATAAAAGAGTTGTAATAAAACAGCTTTATCTTCGCCAACTTTATCACTAAGTGCTCATACACACGAGCAACACGCGTAAACAATAGAGGCAATTGCACCGTAGGTACTCAAATAAACTGGTGCATCGTGTTCACATGTAATTATATTATGTACATACAAGACCTTGTAAAACATTTTAAAAGAGTAACGGTGGAGCTTCTTGCCCATTCTTCTCCATACGAAAACTACCTTTTGTAATGGGCGACTAGAATCATTTCTATTTAGTTTTTTTTTTGACGTTCTAAAGTGCCTTTAATGTGCCTATTTGAAATAAATTATTTGACTTTGACTTTGACTTTGAACTAGCGGTGCGTTGTCGACGGCTGCAGTTGCTATGCCGTTGACGCGTGTCCCTCGTGTTTATGCACACTCATCATCTGCCTATCATTTTCCCAACTATGTTGGGGTTGGCTTCCAATCTAACATGCCTTGGTAAGACTGGTTGTCAGACTTTCGAGTTTCTGACTACCCGTAATGACTGCCTATCTGACCTCCACAACCCAGTTACTGGGTAACAAATTAACAACTATAAATGAAAGTTGTCTACAGCACAAAAGTAACAAAAACCCATAGATATAATGAAAGAAGCAAAAACCGTTGACGTGAAAAACTAAACGGTTGATTAAAACTTCCGAGCAGGAAGGACACGGTTGTACGAACAAAAAATATCAAACAGGACTGTCGCATCGTTCATGTTATGTTGTTACGGTTTTCTTTTACCTGAAATGCCGCAGTTCTATGCTGGCACATAAATAAATGCAGAAAAACACTAACAAAATGAAAATTCTACGAAAATGAAAGCCTGCTTGTCAGATTTGTGGGCTTCTAACTTCCCGTAATGACTGTCATCTAAGAATGATAGCCGGAAACTGCTTATGCGCATGAAGTTTCATTAAAATCGGTTCATTCATTTTGAAAACCAAGAGCTTGAAAGTTTGTATGAAATGCCGTACGGCGTAAACGCTCTTAAGAAAAACACGGTTCGTTTTTTATCAGGGATCGCACACATAAGAACGGTGATTACACTGTAAGAATTGAAGTTAGAAATATTCACCCTGTATAAAGTGAATATCTCTAATATATCTGCATATAAATTTAAGGCACACCCCTTCTTAACAAATGGTATAGCGGCTCCCGTACACAATAGTCGAGTAGACCCACATACGAGATCCATTGAAGACGTAATAATAGCCTACAAATAACGTTCGAGTGTGGCTAAGATGGACTTGTGAACTTTAGCCATTAGAGACCTTTTTGTTGACAATGGATGGACTGACCAAATCATTTTTCACATGTCCCATAGTGTGATTAACTTAGTCGAGAGAGTTTTATTTATATGTAAAGACATTTAGTCGTATTGTATAATTTTATTTAAAAAAATCATCGCCCCCTATGGAAGTTGAAAGTTGCTGAAAATAGCTGGTTTATGCACAAAAACTTACATTGTTTTCACACAGAAATACACTTGCAAGAAATAAATCCAGGTTTATCACAAAAATCTTAATAAGTATATCTAAAAGTTCATAATGACTAAAACTGTAACTAACCTATAATGTTCCCACTGCTACAAGTAGGACACAGGCCTCCGCTCGGTGAGAGGGAGTGGACCGTAATCCACCACGCGGGCCCAGTGCGGCTTAGTACAAGTCACATGTCTTCGTTATAAGTAGGTATAAAGCCTATTTTTAACCGACTTCAAAAAGGAGGAGGTTCTCAATTCGGTTGTATTTTTTTTTGTTTGTTCAGTATACATTTTTCCATTTATAGATATAATATTATTTGTATGTGACCGTTCCAGTCTCATTGCTCGCGAGTGTACAGATAGGATCGGTTTACGATTGCTGTCTACGTCATCCCGAACTTACCTATTTGCGTCACGCTCCAGAACTTCGGAACCTTTAACGTGCTCTCACGAGCCACTTAATAACGTCAGAGCTTTTTTTTTTCTGGATACGTTCTGTTTTCAAATATATATGGAGATCCCTTGTTATTTTGAGAAGTGGGCATTCTGCGCAGAGCTGATTTTTCAAACGCCAGATAATTTTATCCGAGAAATAATTTTGAAATTTTGACAGTTCTTCCTTAAAAAAACTGTCAGACGTCAATTTTATTCTTCGAATTCAAATTATCTGTCGATTGAAAAATCAGCCCTTAATCGTTTATCTTTTGAGAATTGATTTCTGTTTTGATTTGTAAGGATTTGTGAATGTTATGTAGGTATAATAGGTAGGTATACTTAATCGCGATAAGTACTAATTAATTGCTTCCATCACAAAACATTTTGTTCTGTATTTATAACATGTTTCATATCCATCAACGAATTGTAAGTATGTTAATTATCTACGTTTATTAGTAACAGAAATATCAAAGTGATGTTTTCTATAATCAAATTGGCTCGTTATCTACCTACCTCCTAATAATATCTTAAATGGAGAAATTGACCAAAACTTCTTATCAATCGAATTTGTGATCTCAGTGTATTTTAAGAATCAGCCGAGATTAAACGCTGCTACCCATCTCCTTGACCACATGATCCCATAAATCGAACAAATTAAATTCGAATTATAATAATGATACCGCATAATGACTTACATAGTTAAATTTTAAAACTTATGAATATAAAATCATTGACTCACTATGCCTTTGACACAATCCGCAGTGTCATCAACAACGCGGAAACGAATCCATGTCAATGGGGTCTTCATGTAGAAATATGAAATATTGCAATAGATTTATTATACACCTTGATGACTACTGTTACGTTACATGTACAAGTGTGTTTCAATTTTTTTTTGTTCAAAAAGTGATGAAATGACAGTGATTTTATTGAGTGGAAGTAGATACAAATGCAAAATATCTTGCGCCCATTAGATCAACGCGGCAAAATTAACAAATGCGTAGTGGCCGACCTAGAATTCGATTCAGGAACTATTCGACAGCTGCGCCTACGACTAGGTCCGTGAAAATAAGGACATTAGTAACTACAGTGCGGCCGACGCGGAGGAGAAAATGCGTTCTTGACAGTGGCTGTCAGTTTCATACAAACGAATATGTGTTTTGCGAATTTGATCTTTATTAGCTGCTAGAATGGTCATACGGACAGAAATACAGTCACGAGCATAAGTATGTATAGGTACACTTGGCTTTATTCAATGACGATTTTCTCCTTTAGTTTTGAATGAAATTTTATGTTATTACGAACAACATATTTTCGAACCTTTTTATTTTATGTAAAGTGTCGTATTTCAACGTTGCATTCGTTATTTCACGAAAAAATTGCAATTTAAAGTTGCCAAGTGTTGACATATTAGTGCTCGTGACTGTACATTCTCTTGACGGTCGGACTGTAGTTTATAGTAGATAAGACACGTCACTCAGAAAATGATTCTCTAGATTGGATATGGATCTCCTTATGTTAACTATCTATAAAATCAAATTTAAATGTTGTTCGTTGGCGCATCACTTGAGAAATGCTGAACCGATGTGTTTTTTTTCTTAATGTTCGTAATCGTCCGAATAAGGAAACGAAAAATTGTTAAGAGCGTTTTCGACGTACGGAATTTCATACAAATTTACAAACTTTCAAGTCCTTGTTTTTCGAAATGAACGAACCGATTTTAATAAAACTTCATGCGCATAAGCAGGATACAAAAAGTCTAAAAAGTTAATAAAGAACATTTTCGAAATGTCTTATTTAAAAAAAAGATAACTAGAAATCTCTGTTTCTATGGAAAATTTAAAATCGGTGTACTTTGGCTATAACACTATTTTTCGAAAATGTTCTTAACTAACTTTTAAGACCTTTGTATCCTGCTTATGCGTATGAAGTTTCATTAAAATCAGTTCATTCATTTCGAAAAACAAGGGCTTGAAAGTTTGTATGAAATGCCGTACGTCGTAAACGCTGTTAAAGTTGCCAGGAAAATTGGAAAATTCGAGAAAACTGAAATAAAGTACTTTTTTCTCTAATATTTTTGTATGTACTTGAAAGCACAGCACATCTCCTGTCGGGTCAGCTAGTCTAGAATACAAATATAAAGCTGCTATAATAATAACTAGAGTATCATTATTCCCTACTAACGATGATGATATTGACAGCAAAAACTATTTTAATCGATTGCCTACAATGCTCTAAATGTCCTTAAAATCGTGACTGATACATTTCGGTATCGTAATGCTTTTCATAATGGTGCATGATTACTACGGAAAATGTAGGTAACCTTGATATTAGGTCCTTTGTCGTGAGTGACTTGGTCTTGGTCGGTAATAGATTCGTACGACTCGTGTCCTGTAATAAGAATATCAAGAAAATTATTACCAATATTTTAATGATCATTCTTGGTGTCATCAACTCAAACTCGTTAGATTTGGAGGTGACAAAATAATAGCCTCATCACCTGGCTAGCCTTTTCCCAACTATGTTGGGGTCGGTTTCCATATAACCTGATGCAGCTGAATACTAGTATTTTACATGGAGCGACTGCCTTTTTTTTTTTTTTTTTTTTTTTTTTTTCGCTGAGAAATGACTTTACGCATCTCCGCTCGTCGGGGGAAGAGACGGAGTATGTGGGACTCCCTGCCAGGGTGGCAGTATACCCACTAAAACTCAGCGGCGTTCCCTCATCGCCTTGATGGGGAGGTCATGGGAATCCGGCTCAGCCTTTGCATCCACAACCCCCCCGGCGCATGCCCGCCTAGCTGGCGGGCCCCGCATGTCCCCCCGTCTGGGGGGCTACGGGAATGGCCGGGAACACCTGGCCATTCCCGTCCGGCACTGGTGGAAGCCTGTGCAATACAGGCGAGGGTGCCCCCGCACCCGTCGCCTGCTGGCTTCCCCCTGGGAGGAGTCGGAGATGACTGTCATACTGACGTCTTCTTCGACCCCTCCTCCGCCTTCGGAGCGGCGCCGCGAGAGGGTCTTCCTCCCGCACGCGCTCCGCCGCCTCCTTCTGGGACATGACGTGTTCGCAGAAGGAGGCGACTGCCGCCCAGGACCCCTCATCCCCTAGCATGGCGTTGACCAAGCCGGGGAGCGAGAGGTCCGTTCCGATCGCCGCGGTAAGACTGCGGCGCGGCCCGGACCACGACGGGCACACCTCGAGAGTGTGCTGCGCCGTGTCCTCCGCCGCGCCACAGTCGTGACACGACGGCGTCTCCTCCCGCCTGATACGGTGCAGGTACGATCCGAAGCAACCGTGTCCGGACAGCACCTGCACCAGACGGAAGGAGAGGAACCCGTGCGACCGCTCGAGCCAGTCTCGCAGGACCGGCCCAATCGCGTCGAGGGTTCGGCGGCCGAAGGCTGCGGCGGCGAGGTCCCGCGTCCAGTGGACGACTATGGCGTCCTTTGCCTCCCGCCGGACGGCCTCCCGCTCTTCCGGGGCTGGGCGTTCTCCTCTCGCCCTTCGCCCCGCCGTCCATTCATATACTCTGGCGAGCACCCACGCCTCGAGTTCCCAAGGCGGGGTGCCGGCCAGAGCACATGCCGCGGAGAAGCCGACCGTGCGGTAGGCCCTCGCCGCCCGCTGGGCTATGACCCTTTGGGGGGCCCGCAATGCGGCGGCGTTCTCCCTCCTGTGGAGGGAGTCCTCCCAAATAGGGGCCCCGTAAAGGGCCATACTCCTCAAGATGCCGGCGTAGAGTTGCCGGCATCTCACGCTGGGCCCCCCCAAGTTGGGGAGCAGCCACGAGAGGGCGCCCGCAGTCTTCAGCAGGCGCGTCGATAGCCCGCTAAAATGCGGGCCGAAACGCCACCTGCTGTCGAGTACAAGGCCCAGATATTTCATCTGGGCCTTCACCTCGATTCGGACGCCCTCCACGAAGATGTGGGCGTCTGGTGGTTGGCGCTGCCGAGGCCCGTGGAAGAACACGGCCTCGGTCTTGTGCAGCGCCACCGTCAATCCTAGGCGGCGGATCCTCCCTGCGACCAAAGATCCGCCCGCCGAGGCCAAGTTGGCCGCCTCCCTGAAACTCTCCCCCCGGGCAGTGAGGAGAGTGTCATCCGCGTAGCAGACGACACTCGTGCCTCGGAGGAGAGTTCCCCGCAAGAGCCAGTCGTAGCCGACGTTCCAGAGGAGAGGTCCCACGACTGACCCCTGTGGAACGCCGGCCTCGACTGCGTACCGCCGGACTTGGCCAGCCCTGTTCACGAGGACGATCGCCCGATCCTCCAGGTAGCTGGCCAGTAGACGCCGCATGTATAGAGGCACCCCGTGGAATCGGAGCGCCTCTAGGATGGTGCTGTGGGGAACAGAGTTGAAGGCGTTGGCTATGTCGAATGACACCGCCAACAATCCGTCCCCCACCTCCATCGCCTCCTTCACCTGGCCCTTAAGGCGGGCCAGCGCGTCCACTGTGGAACGCTCAGCCCGAAAACCAAACTGAGCGTCCGACAAATCCGGCCCCACATTCCGCAGGTGGCTCTTTAGGCGGGCAGCGATTATCCCCTCGAACATTTTGCCGACCTCATCGAGCAGGACGATGGGTCGGTATGCCGAGGGCGAGTCTGCAGGGCGGCCCTCCTTGCGAAGAAGGCACAACTGCCCCTCCTTCCACGGCTTCGGGAACCTCCCAGATGCAAGACATGCGCTAAAGAGGTCCCGAAACCGCTCCTCCATTTGGGTGGCGGCAATTGCCACCACCCTCGCCGGGACACCGTCGGGGCCCGGAGCCGTCTTCTTGGCGCGGATGTGCACAATCGCCGCGCTGAGTTCCGACTCCGTGACAGGAGGGGCCTCCTCTTCCTCCTCAGCTGGCGGAGCCATCCCCCGCGGAGGGTCCATCACTGGTGGGGTGAAGTTGTCCCTGCACGGGAACAGGGACTGAACCACCCCATCCAGGAAAGAGGGCTCCAGGGTCTCGGCCACCGGGGGACCAAAGGGGCGCAGCTTGTTGCGCGCCACCCTGTATGGCCTCCCGTAGGGATCGTTGTCGAGACCCTCCAGCATCTCCGCTCTCGCCGAGTCCCTGGCGTCGGCGATGGCCCGCTCGAGGACCAGTTTTGCCTCTATGTACACCTCATAGAGGTGGTCCTCGTGGGCGTGGTCTCGTCGACGCCGCCGCCGACTCCGCGCGTAGGCCCTCCTGGCCCCCACGCACGCCGCTCGAAGCCCCTCCAGCTCCACCGACCACCAGTACACCGCCCGATTGGGCAGCGGTCGGCCTGACCGAGGCATGCTAGAATTGCACACCTCGGTCAGAGACTCCCTCAGGTGTCCCGCCACGGTGTCCACGTCCAGACCAGCGGAAGGCGGCGAAAGCCAGTCCTGGATAAACGCCGCCTCCGCCGCCGCCTCCCTGTCCAAGCGGGTGAGAGCCCACCGTGGAAACGCTGACCGCCCCGAGGGGGGCCGCGTCTCTCCGGAGCCACCAGTGGAGATGTCGAACCGCACGTAGCGGTGGTCCGACATGGTCTCCACCAGATCCACCCGCCAGTTCAGCACGCGCGCGGCCAACGCAGGGGTGGCAAAAGTGACGTCCACTATCGAGCCACCCCGTCGCCGCACGCATGTCTGGACGTTCCCTCTGTTGAGGAGGGAGAGCCCAGAGAAGGCTGCCCACATCTCCACCGCCCGCCCGCGAGGGTCGGTGACTGGGTTGCCCCAGGTCACCGACTTGGCATTCAGGTCTCCCAATACGGAGACCTGATGCGGCGCCGCCCTGCCGACCACTGCGGCCAGGACTCCGAGATAGTTCTCGAAGTCCTGGAGAGGGCGGTTTGGGGAGAAATAGACGCCCACGAGGGCTACCTCTCCCCACGCGGCGGCCACGTATCCCGGCCCCCTCTCTAATAGCGAGAGGGGAGGGGAGTCTGTGGAGGACCGCGCCGCTAGTGCCACCAAGCCGTCCTCGTCACCCAGCCAACTGCCGGGGATCGAGTAGGGCTCGGCGACCACCGCTACGTTCACCGACCACTCAGCCATGGCCTGCACCAGCAGGTCCTGGGCCGCTCTGCAGTGGTTGGTGTTCGCCTGGAGGATGCTATGATTAGAAACCATTATTCTGACATCGCACCCCCCTCCTCAGTTACCGCCGCTGGAGCTGGAGTTACAGCGGCGGTGACAGGGGCGGTGGCGGCGACAGGGCGAACCTGCGCCGGCACTATGCCCTTCCTCGTGGGCGGCTGGCAACTCCTGCCCCCCATTCTGTGCCCCGCGGGGCGGCCACTGGCAGCACACGCCGGGCAGTGTGGCGTGGCGGCGCTACAAGTGGCACTCCTGTGTCCCTCCTGTCCGCACTGGAAGCAAGACTCTCCCCAGTCGGACTTGGAGGGACACGTAGATCGGGTGTGGCCCGGCGCGAAGCACTTGAAGCACCGCGCAGGCTTGTCCTCAAGCGGCCGGACCACAGCCGAGCTGAAGCCCACGAGCAGCCGTCCCTTGGTCGCTTTAAGGGCGGCCGCCGCCGCGGCGACTGGGCACTCGACGCGGATGACGCCCATGCCGCGGCGACCGGGCCTGATGGCTCCCCCCTTCACCGCGCTAGCGCTGCAGCCTCCCGCAGCGGCGACGGCCGCCACCACATCCTCTTTGGTGACCGAATCGTCCATATCGATCACCTCCAAGGATGCGGTCTTGACTGGTCTGGCGACCGTCGCCACATCCGCGATGACCTCTTCCAACTTTTTTGCAAAGAGGTCCGCGTTTGCACCGCGCTGCTCCCCCCCGAACTCAAAAATTCGGGCTCCGGCCTGGGTGCGGCGGCACGTAATGTTGCCGATCCCCAGCCGGGAGGGGTCCGCGTTAGCACGAGCCAGTCTTAGGACGGACTCGTACGTTTCGCCCCGCTCCGCGGCCTCCGGGGTGATGGTCACCACTACCGCCGCAGTTTTGGGAGGAACCAACTTCCTCCCTCCCGCCGGAGCCTTCTGGGCTACCGAAGCAGTCGCAGCGGGCTTGGGCTTTTTGGCCTTTCTCCCCCTGCCCACCTCCGTCCACGCCTGGTTGGACGGCGTGGTAGAGGGAAGCATGGCGTCCTCCCGCTGCGTGCTCTGGGGAGCTGCCGGAGTGGCAGACGCTCCCTCCGCGCTTGTGGTGGGGGTTTGAGGGGCCACAGTGCTCCTCTTGCCCTTCCCTTTGCCCTTGGAGGGCTTCGAGGCCTGGGTCTGCGCACCCGATCGCAGGTCTCCCGCAGGCTGCGCAAGCACAGGCACTGGCTCCGTCGGTGGCGGACTCTTATCCGCCGCTAACGGCGGGCGGAGCCGCTTTTCCGGCAAGAGCCGGTCCTCAATGCCCGCGAAGCAGCCTCTGATGAAGGCCCTCTCCTCCATGACAACCCCGCGGATTATTTCCACGAGGCTGCCAGGGGAGGAGGAGCCTCCGTCTGCCAGACCAGGGGCAGGGGCAGGCGCAGGTTGGGCGTGCCGGGCCGTGGCCTCAGCCAGCTTCTGGTGCAGCTGGCTGACCTCCAGCTGCAGGCGATCCACCTTCGCCTGCAGCTGCCGCGTCTCGTCCGTGGCTGTGCGCTGCATCAGCTCCAGGACAATGCCGTGCATGCTCACAGCCCGGCATTTGAGGGCCTTCTGGAAGGTCCCCTTCAAGTTCGAGGACTTGGAGGCGACCTCCAGTACCTCCTCCTTGTCCTGGAGCGCCATGCGCTCCAGCTCCGCCAGGGAGTGGTCGGCGTACAGCACTGTAGACGTGCCATAGCCAGCCCTCGACCTGGCGGCCCGCGCCTGCCGCTCCCTGGCAGCGACCTTCTCCTCCAGGTCCTGCTGGAGCTGCTCCCTCCTTGCCAAGCCTAACTGACGCTCGGCGTCCACCAGGCCCACATCGTGGGTGGGAGTCGAAGCAGGACTCGAAGCCTTTTTTGACTTCGCCTTCCTCCCCGACTTGCCCACCGACTCCGAGGAGCCCCCGGACCCGAGCCTCAGGTAGGCCCGCTTCCGCTGGAGGCGGTCGTTTTCGGCCGCCGACGTGTCCATGACGGACTCGTCGGAGTCCGAAAACTCCGCCCGCAGGCTGGATAAGCTGGCCGCAGATGGTGCGCGGTCAGCTTCGGCGTGGCCCTTAGAGGGGCCGGTGGATTGGCCCTGGTAAGGGCCACTGCGTTGGCCCTGAGAAGGGCCGTTTGGATCGTCCTGGGAGGGACTTTCAGATAAAAACCGCCCGGAGGCGTCTCGCCTTAGTTTTTTCGGCATCCTTGCAGTCGTCCGCCTTTTGTCTGCAAGTCACAGCACACTTTTGCCGCCGGTCTGCCACTCCGTTACGGTGGTCAGACACGGCGTTGCCCGGGGATCACGACGAGGACGTAAGTGCTGTGGGGGGACCCCCTGGAGCGACTGCCTATCTGACCTCCACAACCCAGTTACTAGGTAATACGATACCCCTTGGTAAGACTTTCGGGCTTTTGACGACCCGTAACGACTGTCAAAGATCCAGGAATGACAGCCGAGAACAACGGCCTAATATGCTTGGCGAGGCATGGAGGGGTCTTGGTATGTAAAGATGGTCACCCATCCACAGACCAACCGCGGCAAGCGTAGCTTAACCTGGTCGATGAACCGGTGCGGCTGTTATTACTTGGCCACGAGCCCCTACGGTTCAATAATTTCCTCTAACGTCGTAATTTAGCAAACAACACGATTAGTTTATTTTTTAGTGTGCGGCTGGCTGCCTAGCCTGAGTAGGTACTCCTATATCTGAAGGGGCGTACTTACGATAATATCTACTATCTAACTCAATATTCCCTAAGCTAAAAAATACAAAACATCATCTATCTACTGTGAAACTTCCATACAAAAGTGTAACATCATACCCTAGGGACTCCACAAAAACGATCTCTATCTTCACAGGAATCATTGGGAATCGTTTTTATTAGAAAGAAATGTGCCAATCTCACGTTTTTGGGTCAAGGGTTTACGTTACGATACAGTTAGCGATAAGTTACGGTTTACGGTAACGTTACGAACATAAGATGGTATAACAGAGATAAAATGAAGAGACTGGATTCAATCTACTTAGTTAAAATAATACTTGGCTAGCACAATTACTATCGTTTCTAAGGAATGTGAGATGGATTACCTTGAGATTGTAGTTAGATCTGGGTTGAGATAATATCTAGGTTTGAAGTTATTTGTTGGTCTAAGCTTTCAGTGGAACTTTCAATTGCACACTGAAAAATGGATCCGTGCGCAGAAAGATGCGTGAAGCATATTAGAGATAAAAAAAAAAAAATAGACAAGGCGTATTTATCGTATGATACGGTTAGCAGACCAAATTGTCTTAAATATTAACAAGCTCATTCTTCCCGAAATATATGTTAGTCGTTCTGTGAATAAAATTAGGGCCTGCAAACAGTTTATCGGAGATCTTTCACTAGCTATTACTCTAGTTTCAAGATTGTATCGTATTTTAAACAGCGAAATAACTAGCCACAATCAATTTCAAACCAAACTACAAGACTAATAATGACAAAAGTGAAGATTTAAATGATATTCAAGAAACTTGCAGTTATTACTTCCATAAAATTTAATGACTATACGGCAGCCATTATTGGTCCTCAGTGCCAGGTGACATTTACAGAAACTGCGATATTTCGAAACATCGCTAAAGCTCGATACCAATGACATAAGTAGGTACTGGGATATAGAAATTTTATCACTATTTTACTGCTGACTACTTTGGAGATTACAAATGGAGCATCTAGTCATTTTGTGTAGGTATTGCAAGAGGTAGTTGAAGATAGAAAGGTGATTAGCAGTAATCGAAGAGATTTGCAAGATGTTCTGTCTCGTGAATTTGTAGTCGTTAAAGTAAATGTTGCAAATAAGTTGTTATAAGAAATGAGTGTTACGGTTGACCGTCAAGATTTTTCATTGCTTAAAAAGAAAATTGATAAAAGAACAAGATACGATACTGAATGATTTATATGTAGTTATGGATAGCGGATAATGTAATGAGGACCAACCTAGGCAATTAATATTTGTTTTTTGGCACAAGAACTAATTTGACCTTTCTTATTGTTTCAGCATTCGCGCTATGCGCATACGCGGCGGACGTGAAGAAGACAGAAAGCGCGGCAGAGCCCGCGATGAACAAGGACAAGAGACAGACGCAAGGCGAATACGCACACTTAGGATACAGGATAGCTCGCAAACAGGTAATATAATTTAAGTTGTTGAAGGAAACTGTGTTAATACAGGCACGTATGAGACAAGATATATCTCTGGAATGAAACTTAAGATGCTTGTATTGCAGTTTTATATAAATGGCGATGACCATTTATCAAGGTAGACTAAATCCTGTCTGCCGCCACCCAGTAACAACAAAAAAGGAAAAGTTGCATCAAAATATTTCAAGTATAACTTTTTAACGAGCATATCCGTAAACTACACATATTATTACAGTTGGCACGATATAAGATTAAAATTGATTCGTAAGCAAGCCTGCTGAATTCGTTGAAATATAGACAAAGAAGAGCTTCAGATTAATCAAGACAGCGTTCGTTATAGAATAAGCTTACAAAACGCAAAATAATCACTCTGTCAAGTCGTTAGAAATTCATTCACTCATATAACAAAATTTGCTGCCTCAAAACGCGTACGAACATGCTACCCAAGCTTGACAGGTGGGAAGTTTGTTTGGCAATTTTATGTATGATGAATGAGTAACACTTACCGTTCCGACATCAACTTCCACATTAGTATTCTATTGCTGAATTAGTGCCTAAGTGGAACATTAGGAGACTAGAAAAATTATGAAAATTTTTAATATTTCCTATTCCGCATTTCATATCGTAACCGGTAGCGGTGTTTCATGTCAATTATGTACATATCGACCGGTAGTGATGGATTAGTGAGAAACGCAACTCCAAATATAGACGACGACATCAACTAAATACCTGTAATTATGACATTTTAAGTGTAACGGCGGCGATGATAATACTTGCATACCACTCGAGCTCTCACGCATTTGCTATTACCTGTACGTGGATATAGGCACATTTTTTTTCTTTACGATTAGTTTCAAGTAGGTTACTAAAATTATATGCAGCAGCTGTTATGTCGATGGTATGTATGTGTGTGGTAGTATGTGTGTGTGTATAATTTTTGATTGTAACGTCACATTTTTAGTAGGCAGTTGTCTGCCTACTAAAAGCGTGATGTTCAAAAGTAAAAAAAAATGTATATTTCCAATTATCTTATTTTAAACTACATAAAATTAATACATAAAATCACGCCTTCTTCTCATGAGGTAGGCAGAAACTATAGAACGCTACCAGCTACAATCTTACACACTTCTTTTGCTTCGTTGACGCTTAATACATCTATCATACACGCACGCCAGCCATTTTAAACTAGCCTGATAATAAAAGTACCTCAAGGGAGAATCCATAGAAACCTTTACATTATTATCATCACAGGGTATAGCGAGAGTTACCTAAAATAAACAAGACAAAAGTACAGCCTGACCTTTACACTCGAATAAAAAGTACTACGTACGGGTTGTGTGGGTACTAGCAAATTCATATACCTGGCTTATTTTAAACAGCCTTTCAGTGAATGTCTGGCACTTGAATTATTCAACGTGGACCGTGGGAAACCGTAGGAGTATAGACGGACAAGATCTCAGAGATGAATGTAAATGCTATACATATACAAGAAATCAACTATTAAGGGAAGTTAAACCCATGGGGCCAAACTAATGACCTTGCGGCACTCCCTTTAAGGGGTTCCCATAAATTTTAAGAAGATATGCAATAACAACTAATAGGCAATTATCCCTTAGACCTTTGGGGTTTTATTTTTTCATAAGAATTTCTAAACAACATGCTTTTACCTGACCTATTTCGATGTGCAATTATTGTTTTGTCAATCAAACGCCTATGAAAGTATTACTAATCTGTTATTGCACGTTCGAATTCCGTTTTCTACCATTGTGTGGTGGCGCGATAAGTCCTAATAGGTGTAAAGATGTGTACACGCAGATATCCCTTTGATCTTCCCATGGTGATATTATGCAAATGTGAATAAAAAACACGTATCAGCTGTTTCTAATCTCAATAATGTTGTAAGAATTCGTAATGTTGCTTGTAGATGATGTTAGCTTGGTTATTATTATTATATTGATGCTTAAACCTATATTGTGATCACAATGTGCATCTGTAAACTTCTGTATTAGAGAAAGGTTGTCATTGTCGTTGGTACTGGTGGTAGCACTTACCTAGGCTACTGCAAATAGCAGGTCTTGAAAAAAATAGAAAAACATATTAAGAAGTTTCATCCAGTTCACCTTCAAACATTCTCATTGAATAAATCAGTAAACAGAATCAGTGGTATAGGGAATTCTATTCACGAATTTCTAGTCGTGCAAAAATCAATAATCATGATGAAGGAAAAAATACGGCATGTCAAAAGATCCCATCATACCAATAAATAGTATTATTTCTCCAACAAAAAGTGATTCAACTTCGTCGGATCATGTCCTAAGCTGCCCTTTCACTTCTATGCCCTACATTTGGTCACGAGCGACCAGTCCGTGCTACACACTTGTTTGGGTTGGCATGATTTGGCACAGCCGGGCGGAAAAATTTAATATTGTGTAGCTATTATTATATGTTAGGGAAAAAGCCGGCCGGCTTAGCGAATTGATGCGAAACCGACCCAAAAATAATTCAGCCGGCACGAGCCAAATGAGAGCCGAGTACAGTAATTGCTTCGGGACGGCTTTGTTTTTCAACAAATTCTGGCGAATCGAATTTGCCAACCGAACAGATGTATAGCCTTTAGCCTAGTGTGCAGAACATGCTATCGATAAATTATCACTGTGTTCGTCAGGAGTTGGGGCGAGACGAAATTTTTTGCGGAATCTCGGTAATATTGTTTTACATTACTGTGTGGGATCAATATATTGAATTCTATAAGGTACAGGCACGATATAGGACTGAATATATGAGAATATTGTTGGATATCAAGGAAGCTTCATATGCCCGTCCGGATGATGTTTTTAAATTTTCTGAAAGATTTACCAACAGATTGTTTTAGTCAGGGATTGACGTTGGTATAATTCTACAGTATCGTAGTATAGGAGTTCATCATCAGACTCATCTAACAAATGAATGATTATAAGTAGATTTGTTGATGGCGAGTACAGTCCATTTATAGTTATTTTACCTCTTACCTTATCATCATTAGCCTACAGTAGTCCACTGCTGGACATAGGCCTCTCCAATTGCATGCCATTTAGCTCGATTCTCGGCAACTCTCAACCAGCTGCTACCAATCACTCTGCGAAGATCCTCGCTCCACCCAGCTTAAGAGCCTCCTACCTTACGTTTGTCGATTCGCAATCTCCACTCAAGAACACGTCTACCCCAACGGTCATCGGTTCTACGGTTAATATGGCCGGCTTATTCTGTGACAAGGCAACTTTGGTACTTCTGATAGCAGCAACCTTATTGTAACGAGATTAAAGATCACAATGCTTTTGACAGACTTGTCAGTGGCAGCAACCCAACAGCTACCTTATTAGATTATGAATAAAGATCACTGTGCTTTGGACAGTGATGCAAAATCAGATGTAAACTCACTGTGAAAGGACTGTATGTGTAGGTAACCACACATGTAGGTCTTAAATAGAAATACACGGGAAATCGTGGAGGTCGTCTATTCAATTTGCATATAGTAATGAAGCCATAAATACGGGTATATAAAATATACACAAAATATTCGTAAACCTAAATGTTTAAATATGCAAAACAAGACACAAATTACAGATAACCTATCGGCTTGGGATATCATGACACTCACTTACATAATTGACCTAAGGGTCAAGTAAAATAGCTAGATATTTGCGAACGAAAATGTTTTTCTAAAGTTGTAGATTCTACCAATAAATTCCTCTTTTGTAATAAATTGTTACAGCTTTATCATCTTAATTTTTTCTACTAGTGCCCATTTTTAGCCTCAGCTATAAGCAAATAGTAGCGGTTTTTCTACTTAATCCTAATTTAGTAACTTTATTTTATTTAAAGTTCTTCCTAAGAAATTCTTAAAAATGTGAAATAATTCCCACTATAATACCTTGTTACTTTTAATCGCTTTTAATTTGTGGTGTTAATTAATTAAAGTTAGGAAGAACCTTGTCCTATGTAAATATAATAATATTAGCCCCTGCTCGTGACTCCGACCGCGTGGAAGAAACATGTCGTATGACACTCAGGGATAATGTAGTTTCCCATTTTGAATCGGATACATACCTACTCACAAATTTTACCTCTTTATAATTATATTAGTATACGTATATTGTATATTAAGCCTATATGCTTTAAAAAAACTCAGTTTAGAAGGCCTCTTGCATTTGATATTACAAGATAAACATCGTTTATCGCATGTCAGAGTTTAGCATATTATTATATCATAGAAAAACTCAAGATTTAACGTCTGTTGAAATGGCTTAAACAGACTGGCAAATAACAAATGACATACACTACTTAAGAAACATATAAATTCTGACTTGAAATCTTAAAATATTGCGCCAAATTCTTTTAAAGGCAATGCGTAACTGCGAGCAAAGCATGACATAAACATTTATCTTTGACAGTTATAAAAGTATTAATAGATTAATTGATAGCTTATTATGATTTACTACGTAGACGTATACCTGCTTAATACATATGAAATTGGGTGCGATAGCTTATAAACGACAAACAATAGATCTATCAAAATAATAAAGCGTTTGCAAAATCATTATTATGAGTACATACTTCATCATCACTATTCTCCTACCTTATCGTATCCAAATCATTTTGGGGTCGACGCAAAATGTCTTTTTCTTCCATACTTACTTCTCTATTAGTCGTCATCTCGGTAGTCACCCCCTTTCTAACCATATCATCCCCTCACGATTATATTTTCAAATATTGCCTATCCATTTGTCATTTTTTTCATTTGCCATTTTTACAGTATAAAAAAACTTGTTACTAAACTACGGTAGGGCCGTAAGACATAATCCATACTAATATTATAAATGCGAAAGTGTGTTGTTCTGTTCACGCTTAAACCGCTGAACCGATTTAGATGAAATTTTGTATGAAGATAGTTTGAGTCCCAGGAAAGGACATAGAATAGTTTTTATCCCGATATTCCCACGGAATCGTCACTTGTGCGGGTGAAACGGCGGAACGTTGCTAGTAAAGTATAAAACTTAATTAAAATACTTACATCTGAAGTATAATTTGCGGTACAAAATTACTCAAATTATCCACCATGTAGAACAGCGCCTACCACTTACGAGAGGTATTTCGACCTCGACAAAGATGTAACTTGTACCACTTAGTGAATACTTTGAGGTTTTAGTACGCAGATAAGGCTTATTGTATTAAATAAGAAATTTGGCCCCAAAAGTTAATTAAAACGTAACACAGAGATGTTAATACCTACTAGATGAAGACAGGTACCAGTCAACTAGGCTTTAGCCGACTGGTTGGCCTTTTGCTCAATCGCGAAATCGTCAAAATTCCTATTTAAGTATACTATTCTATTCATGATTCAAAACTAGCTAATTTCATTCAATTATTTAGATGTGGCCGGGGGCAGAGTATAAACTAATTACTATAAATGCGTCTTCAATTTTTACTACAGATTTCTTGCTTTAACACGTTCAAGGGGCTATTACCTACTACACCTCATCATCTGCTTAAACCTTTTCCCAACTATGCTGGGGTCGGCTTCAAGTCTAACCGGATACGCCTGAATACCAGTATTTTACATGGAATGACTGACTGCTTATCTGACCTCCATAACACAGTGACTGGGTAATACGATACCCCTTGGTAAGACTAGTTGTCAGACTTTCAGACTTTCGGGCTTCTGACGACCCGTAACGACTGTGTCAAAGAATCACGAATGACAGCCGGGACCAAGCAACGGCTTAACGTGCTTTCCGAGGTACGGAGGGGTCTTGGTATGTACAGATGGTCACCAATCTACGGACCAACCGCGGCAAGCGTAGCTTAACCCGATCGATCCACCTGTGCGTCTGTTATTACTTAGCCACAAGCCCCTCTATTACCCACACCTAGGAGGTATAATTAATAAGGGGCATAAGCAAGCTGTGAACAGGTTGTTATAGACGCTAGTAATCTAATAGAACCGCTAGAGTAATAATTATCCTCCTCAGATTTTTATCTAATCTAAAACCCCTCGCAACACCAGCGAAAAATATACTACACACATCACTTTGATATAGATATAGATTCAAATAATAGTACATACAATCAGCAAAATAGTGAGACCCACTGGCAAAAATAAAACCTTATCACCATGCTATTAAATTATTGTCATTGTTATTGTGTAAGTAATATCGGGGTTTTGTATTACCCAGTAACTGGTTTGTGGAGGTCAGATAGGCAGTGGCTCCATGTAAAATACTGGTATTCAGCTGCATCCGGTTAGACTGGAAGCCGACCCCAATATAGTTGGGAAAAAGGCTAGGCAGATGATGATTGTGTAAGTGATAGCTTTTTCACACTGAGCAAAACGATGTCTAAGACTTCATCATCACAAGTAGCAAGTTAGCCCGTTTTTGGTGTCTGTAGTTCTGTCGTGGCTTTAGTACGCAATTTAGTTGCGGTAAGCCAGTCAGTATCAGTGACGTCACCACGTGGAGAATTTCAGAGCCAAGCAATTATGACGGGAGAGCCTAGTGCTCAAGTGAGCGCTCGATTGGACTCGACGCTGATCTGATCAGGTAGCGGCGTTGATTGGACGATATCCCTAATGGTGTGATTGGTCGAGCCTTATCTACTATTGGCTCTAGTCTCACTTCTGACATTTCTTGGAGTGAGCAAGTTGAGGTTTAGAAAAACAAAAGATCTCTGATGCTCGTTCTTTCTTCCATTTAAGCCCTCTGTACACTCACGTTTTTCTTGCCGTGAAAAACGACGGTTTATTCGACGTGTGTTGGCACGGTCGTCAGTGTTATATGGATCGCTAAGGAAGCTTGTTGACGGACACGTTTTTTCTACGGTGCGGTTTTATACGCGGTACCGTAAGAAACCGTGTCACGTATAAAAAGCCTTAGGGGTCTTTGCTCATATAGTATTCAGTTATCTAACTAACCATTGCATTGCTATCATCAGTCTTATTTTTTACTAGCTGCGCCACGCGGTTTCACCCGCGTAAATGTCGATCCCGTGGGAATATCAGGATAAAAAGTAGCCTATATGTTAATTCAGGGTGTCAGCTACCTCCATACAAAAGTTTATCAAAATTAGACCAGCCATGAGCGTGAAGAAGTAACAAACATATAAACACACTCACACACACACAAACTTTCGCCTTTATAATATTAGTGTGATATTTACGAAGAGAAGATCGATCAGACAAGCTATTAAACAGCTACAAATGTTGTACAAAATGGTATTTTAAAAATAATATTTTTTGAACGAAACAAATATATCGCTGAAACACGTGCAACGGTTTTCAATTCTGCCCGACCTTTGAACGGAGACAAAGAGAGTTACTGTATAATATATTTTTTATTTTTTTAACTTCTGTTTATCTTTGCAAAAGCAAAAAGCGTGACGGAACGCATACCTATAAGATATTTTTTCTTAATTGGCATCCAATCTTTTTAGTTTAAAAAATGTTTTGGAGAACACGTTGTTTGAATAACAAGCAAATGCGTTAAATCGTTTCAAAAAGACTTATGACAAGCCGATTTGCAATGAAAAGTTCTCCAATTCATTTTTCGACGAGAGAAAACCCTGAACGGTTTATATGAAACACAAAACGAATGGACCCCGAATATTCCCGAACAATTTAAATCAAACTCTTATCGAACCGTTCCAAATAGAATACGTGTGTATATTTCAGAATACAGTGACATAAACTAAGCTTCTTATGATAAATGGGGGACAAAAGAAAAGGGCTTTTATGGATACTTCTTCCTACGCACGTCGCGTTTTTATATTTCTGTATTTTCTTATCGAAAGATTAAATTACGATGGTAGAAGCGGGTCGATGTGTTAAAACTATAAACCCAAAGTACAAGCCCTGCTTAGTTTGAAAAAAAAATGTGTGGTAAAAACTTAATTGTTATAAGTAGGTAAGTGTTAAGCTTACTGTCCGTCATCGCCTTTTCTTTTTTGCCAATAATTGATACTAACCATATTACCTTAGCTTAATGTAAGCATTTAGCAGCTTTAGTAACACAACACACTATTGTGTTGCAAGCACGGATATCTATGGTTGCAAGTTAGCCCGTTGCAATGTGTTTTTAGCTTGTTTGTTAAAACTAACAAATCATACAAAAGTAATACAGGTTACAAACGCAACGGTCACACGGTATAATAACTTTATTACAAATAACTATTCCTAATACACATCACTACGTTCTATAACAAATAAAGCATTGTTATGAGACCAAAATACCATCTCAGACAGTAATCTGCGTGGTCCCCATATAGCCTGACCAAGATTATGTCTGGACTTTAAAAAAGACTGGAGGACTCTTTCCTCTGAGTTTGTTTCAGTCTTGTTCTCCGAATAGCCGGTTAGGAAACACCGAACTCATCTAGTTTTAAAACGTAATCTAACTTTGACGCGTAAAAGTGTTTTTTTAACCAATTTACAGAAAAAAATCTCTTCTTATCATCATTTATCACATGCAGATAACGAACTCTGATAAACATCATCCCTTCCTTAACAAATAAAGCACTTGTTTTAACAAAATATCATATTTAGCCAACCTTCACGATTGTCACACTCATCCACTTCTAATACGTTTTTAATAGCCGTTTGCATCACGGTAGGGGACGGAATAATAGCCGCTCGGCCATAAGTACGGATTGCAAGTGCACTTTAATCATACGTTGGTCGAGGAATGCCCGTTATTTTGTAACTGTCAGCACAGAAATAGATTGAAACGAAACCATTTTATCACGCTCATGTATTGAATATGGAGTATAGCAAATATTGTGTAAATAGTTGTTTGAAATTGGCCGAAATTTTTGAGGTATTCGGCTTATTTGTAAGCAGTTGAGTCATTGATTTACGCTGCAGACAACACACGGTCTAAGCCATCATGAAGATGTTTTATAATTGTTGTAAGTAGATACAGTTAGTTGCTCTAAGAAAGTATTTTTGAAACGTTATCCGTGTTTTGAAAAAAAATATTTAAAATGCATAATGAATATGAATGATCAGCTTCCACCCGCGACGCCTGTATGATATGTCGATAAATATGATAAGCCTATTATTATTATCCTTTCCCAGGGTTCAAAGTATCCCCATACCAAATTTCATCAAAACCGATCCATAACCGTTTCGGAGATTAGCCGGAACATACAGAAAGACAATTTTTTTTTTTGTGTTTGTATGTATTTTAGTATATGCGATACTATCTACTTATATACTTATACTCTCATATACATTTATTAAAAATCAGCTATTTTAACATAACAAACAGACACTTCAAAATGTATTTATAGATAGAAGAAAAGTATACCTAATATGAATGATGAAAAGATATTATGAAACAAGAAAGTGGAAGACCAAAAAGACGATGTATGAATTGTGTAAAATCTGTCATTTTTTATTCGTTATTGTTAATTAAAACGGTAACACCGATTACATTAATTAACATAGAGATTGAAACAGGTACGGTATACAAGAATATTTCAAATACTAACGTAATAATAGAGGACTTACTTACTTGCGTACTTCTTCTCACAAAACATCAGATGTACACGCATAATTCTACTCCATTCATCGGCAAACAGATCACATTCAGGATTGATGGTCAGGAGGGCGTTAAGGGCCTGGAAGTGGTTAAATACTAAGAAAGCTGATAGCGATGTAGATATGGAAGAAGCAGTCGCGCTGCGCCTATCGCAAATAATTTGGGATATGGCTGGAACATGATGATTTCTGAGCGGGTCAATGGGAAGTTCAAGTTTGACTACAAATGAAATCGAAATTTTCGCGCACTGGATTTTCAACGCACTGCTTAGCGCCGAGAGTTCAAAATCCACAGTTAGTTTTCTTGACGCGTCGGCTTTCGCTCTGTTGGATTATCAAAGCTTGGTTGACCACCGAGAGTTGAAAATCTAACGCCCGATAAAATCCCACCGCGATATTTTTACGTCCGTACGAACGTAGGCTAACAGCTCCAATATTTACCAGTCATTCTTCTTATTAATATTTAATCAATCGCATTAACCGTTGAGTCATTGCATTTTGCTTCAAACGATTCAAAGTCAATTGGCAACACAGTTACACCCACGAAACCGAAATCTATTATACTTTCTCTGTTCCGCTTAAACACATTGTGGTTGTACGCAAATATTAGTTTAAGTGACAGTCGTTCTAATAAAAAATAATTAATTATGGCTACTGTTGTAATCAAGAGAAATTATGATCACCTTTGATCATCATCTGCCTAGCCTTTTCCTATGTTGGGGTCGCCGCCCAGTCTAACAGGATGCAGCTGAATAACAGTATTTTACATGGAGCGACTGTCTATCTGACCTCCACAACCGTATCGTATTACTGGGTAATACGATACCCCTTGGTAAGACTGGTTGTCAAGCTTTCGGGCTTCTGACTACCCGTAACGACTGTCAAAGATCTTTCCGAGGCACGGAGGGGTCTCGGTATGTAAAGATGGTCACCCACCCACAGACCAACCGCGGCAAGCATAGCTTAACCTGATCGATCGACCTGTGCGGCTGTTATTATGTAGTCAGGGATTACCTTTGATATTATGGCCATTGATTACAATTCAATGACTATTTTAAAATGTTTACTTCCGAATTAAAAATTTACAATTACTGTGTCTATAAGGTTTAAAAACTACTTGTGGTTTCTTAACCTTTTGAACGCCAGAGCATAAACGCAAGCGCGTGCCCTCCACGCCAAGCCACAATTTTAAATATTTAAGGTATACAAATAAAAACACACAAAAGTAATGATTTAATTGTTTATTTCGTGATAAAGTGCACCGCATTTTTTGTCACATATTTATGTCGCTCATAATAGGATAGGCGAGACACGACTGGCGTACAGGGCACGCGCTTGCTTGTCACGTATATGTGACAATGGCGTTCAAAAGGTTAAGCTTATCAATCATTCACTTATTTATTATCTTTTCTGAATCTTTATTTATATCTTAGATATCAGTTACGTTTCGATACTGGCAAAAACAAGACTTTTAGTTATAAGTTATAAAAGTCTTGTTTTTTATTTTAAGATTTTAATAACCGGTAACCGGTGTATCAAAACCCGCTATTTCGAAATTTTACCGCAAAGCTTCCAAGTTGCACTTAATTGATTGATTAAGACTTAACTAGCGCAACGAACAGTTTCGATACTCGCAGACCAATTCGTACACAGTCCTGTGTACGAATTTGATCAACATATTGTGCAACCAAGTGATTGACGCGGCGACCGCTCCACCCACAGTTTCGAAAATGGCCGATAATCGCGACGCATTGTCTCATTTTCCTCGACTTTCACTAGCGCATGAGCATCTAATGTAATACATAATTGTAGGGTACCGTGTGTTATGACATGCATTGTTGTCACATCGCTAATTCGTTGGGGGCAGCTGATCGTTTGATACACTTTTTGTAACGTTATGTGGGAACGGTTGGCGTATGTCCTTCCGCTTGATTCTATTGTGTGTCTAGTTATTGCGGAAAAGATGTTTGGTTTTTTTGTTATCGTGCAGGTCAATCGCCCAGCTCATTTGCTTATGGAGATATGAAACATTTCCTTCGTCATCATCATTATATTAGCCCGGATTCGGGTACTTGTTTCCTTTCTCTTCGTCATTTTCCATGATTCTTGCGTCCCTTGTATAAGTTTCCCGCAACTCTGACGATGTCATCAGCCAAAAGCGCATATTAAAACATTTCCTTATTTATTTTTAGCTTATTTCGACCCACAGCAGGGCAAAAGTCTCCTTTCTAAACTTTTTTTTTATTTTAAGACCAAACTCCTAAATAACTTTTTAAAATGTTTTATTTATTTTTCAGGAACAAGTGGCCCCTGTCGAGGAGCCCCAAGACGATGACAAGCCTGTCAGGTAAAAAAAATGATTTTAACTTTCAAACAAATTCAATTCAGAAACTTGAGTATATTCTGGCCAAAACTCGAAAATTATAGGAGCCGTTGGCTCCAATTTCGCATTTAGCGGCCGGAAATATCTGTTAGTTAGGATTAATTAATTTACAAACTAGATAACAGTTTGTGAAATATCATTTCCTTTGGGAAACAGAATGTTTGCTGTGTTAAACTATGTACGAGTAGATAAGCGCCTACGCGGACTTTATTAGCGAATGTTAGTAGAATTTCCCCATTACATATAAAGAGGCGTTTAAAAGCTAAAATAAGGTTAAGCCATGGTTAAGCAGACGTTAATCATTTCTTAACTTTAAGCAGCGCGTTTATAAGTAAAGGTGTTGGTTTTCTATGAATAAATATTTTCGGAAAAGATTAGTAGTAATAATAATAGAATTAGGTTGACAATATACCTATTTTTTTTATTTAAGCAAAAAATCATGACAGTAAAAGTAAATAAAACAATGTAAGTAAAATGCAGTGTTTGCATTTATGTTCAATACAATATCCTCTGAGACAATAAAGGACAATTTGTTCTACAGTTAGCTATCTAACTTGGGCCAAAAGGCCATTTATCATCGTTTACCTATCTAATAGAGTAATTTTTATATCTATATAATATGCCTAGCTAGTCTGAACAATATACTGCTTTGTGCATGGCTTTTAGCCAAGCTCCATTTATCTTAAAACTAGCTTTTGCCCGCGACTTCGTCCGCGTGAAATTTCACCCTCCCCCCCCATTCACCCTCTTAGGGGTTGAATTTCAAAAAATCCTCCTTATTCCTTGTCTACATTATAAAGGGAACCTCTGTGCAAAATTTCAGCTTTCTAGGTCCAAGGGTTTGGGCTGGGCATTGATGAGTCAGTCAATCAGTCAGTCAGGACTTTTCTTTTTATTTATATAGATAAATAGATTGCTCACATGAAGGTATGCAATTTTAAAAATTGTCTCTGAATCCGCACAAATGAAATTTGATATATTTCTGGTGCCAAAAAATTTACTACAGCAAAAGGTAATAATTTAAATAGCATACAAAAAAGCCAAGCTTCCAAAAGATTAAATACGTATTCGTTTATTGCAGTACCTACTTATTGTTAAGAACTCCTTGAAATAAAAGGTTGAGAAGATAACTTGTGCTCAAATACACGAGCGGCATGTTGTCGACGGCAGTCGTCGACGCATCAAAAGCGGGCGTCGACGGGTGTCGACGTCTGTCGTCGATAGCTGGAGTTGATTGTGCCGTTGACGCATGTCGCTCGAGTGTATGCATACTTAGATGACGTGATATTCCATCTAGAATTTTCAAGGTTTTGGATGAATTTTCCGTCAAAGATATACATGACGGAGAAGGGACGTTTGCCTCGTTTTCATCAGCCATATTTTAATTACTGTGGGCGTACTATGGGTAGTATTGGTTATTGCGCAATAGAAAAACCGTTTGCAGTTCAAATTGGATTATAATTTTACGAACAAATTAATCACACTAGCGAATCACACACTGTATACGACACAACTAGATACGGAACGCGAGACAGTTTCTGAGCACATGTTGCCCGTTTGATGTCCGATGATGAAGAGAAACTCCACACCGCTCTGTAGCGCTCTCGTCGACTCCTCACGAACTCAGGCTAACACTGTCGAGCACCGCTGGGCGGCGCTGGCGTTCCGAATAGTCAAACGAATGACTCCGAGATACATACATAAAATATAAATACATTACATTTTTTTTTGTAAATAACAATATTTTAGCGGCCACCTTTAAAAAATCATAATAATTTACAACTTAGAATTATTATAATATTTTTATGAATATTACTATGAAAGATGTTTGTAAACTCAATAAGAATATTTGAGTTTACAAACACTTTGCTAACACCTTTAGTTTCAATTATAATAGATTGTCCCTTTTGTTTCTAACATCACCATTTTCCTTATTTCAGCCGGTCTGACGAACAGTACCGTCCTGGACAAGTGTTCTCCCTGAACACTCAAGAACTTCTAGACTTGCAGCCAGAGAGAAAGCAAGTGCCCCTGTCCAGCAACCAGCTTCTTCAGCAGCTGTACCGGCCCCAGCAAGAGCAGAAACAGAACCTCCAGCAGATATACTACCTGGAACCTCAGGCAGCTCGTCAGGTAAGATAGATACTACAAAAAACGTGATAAACTTTCCAAGAAAGCCATGTGAAAGACCAACTGACGGCTAGACAGACACACTGCGTGGATTTAGTAGGTAATAAGGCAACGTATCCAAAAAAGATAACCAAATATACTGCCATATCCTAGCCGCACATATCAAGACCCCTCCGTGCCTCGGAAATCACGTTAAGCCATTGATCCCGGCTGTCATTCGTGGCTTTTTGGCAGTCGTTACAGGTCGTCGACAGCCCGAAAGTCTGACAATCAATCTCACCAAGAGGTGTCGTATTACCCAGTAACTGGGCTGTGGAGGTCAGTTAGGCAGTCGTTCCATGTAAAATACTGGTATGCAGCTGCATCCGGTAAGACTGGAAGCCGACCCCAACATAGTTGGGAAAAGGCTAGGCAGATGATGATGGCACTGCTTTATCTAAACGAGCTCAGAAATCCACCCTTGTATGATCTATGTTTCATACAAAAAGAAAACGAAATAAAATATTTGACAGTAATTGGCTCAAATAAAATCAGAGAGCTTGACAGCTGTCTGATTTTGTTCGAGAACTTTGTTAGTGAAGTTAGAACAAGTTTAGTGCCAACGCAATACGTCTTGGGAATGACGTATAATATGGTGTTGATGCTTTATTTAACTTGACATTTACTTCATTTCAGGTGTCTTACCAACCATCGTCTCATGCTGTCATCGCTCGACCCGACTACACTTCGAATGGCGGAGAAGCTTCTGTAGGAGCTGCTTTGTCAGTCAGTGATACAGGATCTAACGCCAATGATGCCTACAACCAGGATCTCCTAGCCTTGCTTGGACAGCCTCCTTTGAGGCCCGCTGATGAACCTCAACAGCAGTTGTACTCACAGCCCCAGCAAGCACAGCACCTGCAGCAAGTTCAGGCTTCCAATGTTCAAAACATCGCACCTCAATATCAGCAGGTTAGTAGGATACCGAGAAAAGTTGATTTCTCCAACGATCTCTATAAATTGTTAATAATAATATTATCTTTGTTACATTAAAACAATAAAATTGTTATTCCAGGTCGATAGATACATAACGAAGCCCAGTAAGAAATCGAAACTAAGAAACAAAGTTCAAATAGCTCAACCTCAGCCATCTCCTACAGCACCTCAACAATACCTGATCGAGACCACCAACGTGCAACAGCAACAGGCAGTCCAGCAGTCGCCTTTGTACCGTCAACCTCAACAGCAACAAAGAGTGGCTCAATCCCTGCGTTACGTGCAAGTCCCACAAACTCAAGCGGCATCCCAACAAATTCTCTACGAACGCCCCGAATCTCAAGGCTTGAAAGTCGTCCCAGCACCCAAGCTTCAACCACTGCAACAGCAGCAACTACAGCAGCAGCAACTACAGCAGCAGCAACAGCAGCCCAGAGCTCAGCTCAACTACAGAATTGTGCCCCAATACCAGCAACCTGAAGCGTCACCTAAGCAATACAGAATCTACGAAGCTCCCAGACAAGTTATAAGGCCACAAGAACAGCGTCTTCCTAGCCAGAATATCGAAAGACCAGTCGCTTACTTGAAACGTTTCCCAGACCTCGAGAAAATGCGCGCTGTGAAAATCTACGAACCTGTTTCCGAAGGAATACCCCAGCAACCTGCCCAAATTATTGGCGAGCAGCAGTACTACCTCCGTCCTATTTACAGAACCAATGAACAACGACCAAGGTATGAAATGCCTGCTCAGATCAAATCCGAGCAATCTAGAGTGTCAGAATCGGCGAAATCACCCCAGTCGTCTATTTATGTGAGCAAAAACGTAGCTCCGAGGAAACAAGCGAGACCTCAGCAAGTGTACAGAGAACAGCAATCCAGCGTAGAGCAAGTAAACCTGGAACAACATGGCCAGAGCTTGGACGAACAGAGAGCCCAACTTCCTCCTCCCAAGAACAACAAGGCGTATACCCCTGAAGAGTTTGCAGCCTTGGTCGCAGCTGGGTATGCCGTCACCCCTGTGCCAGTAAGCTCAATAAACCTGCAGGAGGCCCAGTCCAGATCCTCAGTAGAATCAGAGACGATGCATCCGAAACGCCGACCCATCCTAGCTACCCGACGCCATCAATATCTCCCCCTTCGAGGAGACGACGCGCCTTAGAATTAATCTTCCTACTGTAAATAGGTTAGCTGTAGTATTGTAAAATAAAATTATAGTGATATTCGTTTAGATTTTTGTTTTATTTTCTCGTATACTAATAGGTTCTCTAAAACAAACATAACTACATGAGCAACAAGTTTAAATGAAACCGCAGTCTGCAAGCGTTGGAATTAATTACGCTTTCATGAAAACCGCAACTACATGTCTGCAAATAGACGTTAGAAAGACTTTACGTGACTTAAGCGCAGTGGTGGCCAAGTGGTAACGGCCGCGACTTACGAGTTGTAGGTCGTAGGTTCGAACCCAGACAGGCGCTTTACTTTGTGTAAATTATTTTCATCACCACTGCTCTCAAAACGGTGAAGGAAAACATCGTGAGGAAACCGGCATGTCCTAGAACCAAAAATTCGAAGACATGTGACATCTGCCAACCCGCACTGGGCCCGCGTGGTGGATTACGGCCCACTCCCTCTCACCGAGAAGAGGCCTGTGTCCCAGCAGTGGGAACATTATAGGCTGATTATGGTAAGCGCATATATACCACAAAATGTTTTGTTGTTCGCAAAAACTTAACACAATATCACCAACTTTACAATTATTTTTAATACGAGTACCTACAAGAATGTTTCTGTCATAGAGATTTTCAACTTGCAGTCGTATACATCTGTTTTATGAATACACATTAATAAAAAAAACTTGCTTCAAAATGTATCTTCTTTAATATAATATGCCATTTCATTTTCTGGTTCTCTCTATACAATATTTATCAGAGTCAGTTCCATACAATTCCGCAATTCATCCAAGCAATGAATATCACTTTTTACGGAATTCCAAATGGATTTTCTCGTGGAGACACTCCCGGTTTTGAACATTATTTTATTATCTCATATTCTTGTTCAAGAACTCTTAAGTGGTTTTGCTTAACATCGAAACTTGTTTCCTAAGAGTTTTGTTTCAACTGAGTGGATGGTAAACGCTCACGTACAGTACACACTAATTTCTAATTAAGATTCGAGTAAAGTCACATGCATACCCAGACTAATAGCCTTGAGATTTTTCGGAATCCTTTTTACTATAAACTTTATATTTGTTTGGGAATTTTGTGGTTTTGTCCTACACTGCGTTTTATTTTCAATGCCACCACAGACAACGGCTCACCTACAATCTTGCGCCACATGCCTTGTCCACCTGCACCTGTGAGGACCTAATGGCTGCGTGAGAGAACGGTATTCGCTTTGATGAATTTTGAGCCAAACAAATATAAAAAAACTATAACTGTATAATTTCGTATTATTTTTTCCATCGTCAAAAAAATCACAAAAGAAGGATGCCAATGCACTACTTCAAGGTTCTGAGTATCGAGGATCACAACTAAATTATGGATCTAACATAACATCACGCTTATAATCCCCGACGAATTAGGCAGAGGTGTACATAATAGTAAACACATTTCGCCAGTTATATTTAAGTCCCATGTAATAGGGGGCGAGCCTATTGCCATCAACCGGGCACTTATCCAGATTTCGGGCTGTAATTAAGAAATTCCAGATTTAAATAGCTAATAACACTTTGCTTGACCTGGGAATTGAGCCCAGGACCTTGTGCTCAGCAGTACAGCGCTATAACCACTAGACCAACAAGGCAAATATGATTTTAGACAATATATTTTCAATTTCACACCTTCTGAACATGTTATTTGGGTTCGAAAGGATCGAAAGTGATAAGGATAATGTTATTATTCGAAATGTAATATTCATATCATCTGAGATATGAGTGTCAAGCTATGGGGATATTTTCGTTTGAATAAATCACCGTTTATTTTTTTAAAGTAATTTCATATTGTTAGAAAAGGTCATGATTATGATAAAAGTAGATACAGTCCAACCTCGTTATTGCTTTATCACCTTGAGGGTGATATTGTTTTTGTTTAAGTATATTTTTATAAAAATAAAGCGACAAGGTCTGTCTTTGTGTCAGTTCTTTTTTCTTTTGTTTTGTTCTTGCTTGCGCTGTCCCACTCCTGGATAAACGCGTTCTTCCACTACTTCCATATTTCACAAGCCCGAGCGTTCTCCTTCCAGTTTGGGCGGAACCTATCCAGTTGGCTCCGCCGCGCCGTCTACTATGTGGCCTGCCGCGACCTCGTCTAGTATCTCAGGGCACCAATTCTATGCTATTTATCCCCCACCGTTTGTCCGGCGAATATGTGACTTGCGGCAGACATATCCTGACCAGTCCCATTTAAGTTGGGCAGCCTTTTGAGTCACGTCAGCTACATTAGTTTTGGAGCGTTGAGACAGATAATATTTTAGTAAAGTTTCAAAGTACTGAGATTTTTTGTCAAAAGTGGTTAAATATTTACAAGGTCGGCTAGGTATACCTACGGCCTGAGTTTGCGAAAGTCTTATTAAACATACACAATAATGATGGTACAGGAGACACGACAACTAGCGTCTCTAGAGAACATTAATATAACAAGCTAACTTACGAACAAGTTCCAACATGGAAACTACGTATAAATGATTAGAGTATAGATAGACGTAGTTAAGAACTCGATGCAGGAACTTTCATTTCGGACTAGATTCTGTTTCAAGGATATCGCTAATTTAAATGATGGATTTTGTTCTCATTAATTAGGGATACGGTTAATGAAAGTAGGGCAGTTTTAGACCTAGACATACTATTTCCAGATGTAGTAAAAGACGACTTTAGGGTGTCACTGACTCTGGCAGGGCCACCATCAGGGATTTTAATTTTGATAACACAAAAAATTTGTTGAAATTTGTCGCTAATTAGTCGAAGAGTTTTTTCGTGAACTCTTCGATCTAGCTCTTGGACTATACCTTACTAATTGAACTCATTATAACACCTAAACTAAGACCCGATTAAATCTGTGACTTGGCGACTGATTCCGACTAATTGGCGACAAAATATCAAAATAAATCCCTGATGGTGGCCCTGCCAGAGTCAGTGACACGACTTTAGGCTAATGAGAGAAATGTTTAGTAGCAAGCAGGTAAAGAAATTAAAAGCTTTTGGAAGAAGTAAAAAAGATAAATGTAATGTTTGACAAATTCATGAGACAAAAGAATTTACTTAATTGACAAAAGGCTCACATAAATGTATAGGTACAGGGTTAAATTAAATTAGCAAGCGAAACTGTAGACGTGATAGGTATCGATAACTAAACACGATAAAATAAAATAAATATAATTTGGAGTTTTTTTTTCTGGGGGCAGCTTTTTTTTGCGGATGGGAAGTCATCAAATGACCCCTCCCGCTCTGGGTGCAGCGCAGCGGCCGGTGGTTGTGTGTTCACGAAAACGGAATTTTGTGCTGTCTGTGCTGCGTTGGTGCCACGACGGAACTCGTATTCGAAAATAGCGCGGAATTTATTTAGATTTTTCCATGGTTACAGAAAAAAATCGACCGGCGGCAAAACAAATGAACAACTAATTTTGAAAAACAAAATTTCATGCTTTAGTATACAATTAATATGAATTTGGAATTTTAAATAGAATAAAAGATATCGATCTTCACAACAGCCAGTATCAAAAATCGCTAATTTCATGGGTAAGGTAACCAAATCAAATCAAAACTGTCATTCTTCCTCAAGTCTACTTACATAGTTTCCAGGGAGAGCTTCGAAACATTCACGAAAATGGAATAGATATTTTGAGATAGACGCGTTACCTCAAACCTACGAAAGACGACATTTTACTTTTAAAGAGATGTTCTTATAACTATGTAGATATACAGGGTCAAATTAGATTTGCTAGCGAAACTCCAAAGACGTGTTAGGTACCGATATCTAAGTACCTATAATAAAACAAAAAAAAAAACATAGTTCGTTAATTTTTTTGTGAAAAACTTTTTTAATTTGATTCCTACTTAGATATTGGCATACTTAAGACGTTTGCAGAGTTCTCGCTAGCTAATTTAATTTGACCTTGTATAGCTACACATTCCTCTGTGACGACCAAATGACAGGTACTGTCATAGGGTCGTCACAGAGGAATGTCTAATATTTCCGACGCAGAACCGAAATTTCGGATTTAGGCCCCTGACACACGGCGTATTTTAAACGCGCAGACGACGTGCGTATACGTGATTCAAACGAGATTCGAACGCAACCTAAGCACACGGGGCGATCGTGAAACGCGCGTCTACTGCGCGTATACGCGCAGATACAGCAATAAAATATTGCTGCAACTGCGGCGCAGGTGCGCGGGGGCGGTGCGGTAGCGTGAGCGCGCGTCCCTCTTCTGCCCCTCCTCCGACCCTTTGTACGCGCTCCAAACGAGTTTCGAACGCGCTTCACACGCGCGTTTGTATCGCGTTTTACGCCCGTTTTAATCTATAAAAACGCTAAAATGGGCAGCTACGGCGCAGAAAACGCGCGTTCCCGAAATGCGCGTCGTCTGCGCGTTTAAAATACGCCGTGTGCTAGGGGCCTTAATCATGATAAATGGTAAAAGTTTGAGAAGAGTCGGATATCTATGGAAAAGTCTGGTACAGTCAACAGCAAAAGTAGATGATCAAAATCAGAAATTCAATACTAATGAAAGGAGTTCGCGTCAGAACTGTGTGGCGTCGAAGTAATTTAAAAGTACCTATGTGATTGTAAATTATACCAAACATTTACTACTAGTACAGCTGCCATAATATATTCGTGATCAGTTATGACTCCTATTGAGTTTCTAATTTTGGTCATCTACTTTTGCTGTTGACTGTACCTACACATCCATTTTCTTTATAAAATGCTCCTGTTTTTACGTGTTTTGCCTAAGTAAGAAGTTTTTTGCGTGAAGTATTCAAGATTTAGGAGTGTTTTAACTTTTATGTGAGTGTCGTACAAGCTTTCCTCTGTACCTACATCAAAAAAAAACTTTGCCGAAAAATGTACTTATGTAAGTATTAGGGCCGGATAGTACTTTAAAAAAATGAATAAATTAAAATAAACATCATAATCCATCGATTCTTCGCAAGAACTTTTCACATAACATAACATCACGTTCGGTTAGGCAGAGGTATACCTGTAGTACACCCACATTTCGCCAGTTATGTTTAAGTCCCATGTAATAGGGGGCCAGCCTATTGCCATCAACTGGGCACGAATCCAAACTCCGAGCTGCTACTGAGAAGTTCCAGATGGAAAAACCCAACATCACTGCCAGATCCGGAAATCACTCCACGTAAAATACTGGTATTCAGCTGCATCCTGTTAGACTGGAAGCCGACCCCAACATGGTTGGTAAAAGGCTAGGCAGATGATGACTGCCCGATCCGGAAATCAAACCTAGGATGTCAGGCTCAGCAGTAGTTCTTGCGACCACTGAACCGACGAGGCAGTCTAGTCAGTGTTAGTCAAGTCGCTAAATCACTGACTCCACGTAACTGATGAAATGTTCTTAATTGTTCAAAGCTTATTGTTTGTCTTAAAACTATTGTGAGCATAACAATCAAGTTACAACTTTACTTTCACTTAAAATAGAAACGTGGGAATTAGACTAAGTAGTTAGCAGAGTGGCTCGTGGCTAAATAATAATAGCCGCACTGGTCGATCTTCGAAAAACTCAATAACACTTTGCTCGACCCGGGAAGCGAACCCAGGACCCCACGCTCAGCAGTTGCGCTTGCGACGACGAGACCCAACGGGGCAGTTAATTATTTTTATACAAAGGTCAATAGACACTCATGTGTCTAAAACTATTCTAAGCTGAACAATAAACAATTACAGTTTTAATTTCACTGAAAATCAAAACGTGGGACTTGTACTAAGATATTAGCAAAGAGCAAAGGCAATTTAACAAATAAAAAACACACAAAAATAACATTTCTTTTCCATTACCATAATTTCAAAATAAACCCTACAGTGGGTAAATAAGCTTAATGCTACTTTTCTTCAAACAAAGATACCAATTACCTGTGTTTACTAAGAATATACTTACTTCCTACAGCAAACAATAGGCCCTTTCTTTATTTTTCAAAAATCTTTTCTTTAAGTAAAAATGCTTAATTAAATTCTTGCTCTGTATTTCCATTATGTACGGCTTTGTTTGTCGAGTAAGTATTATCTAAAATGTACATGTAAGGTTTTTTTTTTATTTTATCTTTATTAGCAGCTTTTTGGCAAGGCAAATTGAATAAAAGACAAAAAACCAAGACTTGTCAGTAGCCCATTATGAAATGACTCAGAAAAACATTTGTACCCCATCCCCCCTTTTCCATGGGACTCAAACATAACTGGCGAAATGTAGGTGTACTAGGTATAGATACTTCTGCCTAACCCTTCCGGGAATTCAGGCGTGAAAATGTTTGTGAATTACTTTGAACTTAGAATGATTCGCTGCCAGCTGCGCTGAATAATTTACATTTTGTTTATATGGTATTAAGTTTTTTTTATCACATCTACCTATTCAAAAAGAGCTAGTGTATTCTTCGTAAACAGGGACTCAAATGGACTAAAAGTGATTTGAATTTGGATTGTGGATATTGGTAGTAAAAGTTCCAATCACCCATCCCTCGCTGCGCTCAGGATTCAAAGAAACACTATCGCCTTCAAAATAGTTGTTTGCTCCCTTGGCTTGGCAAACAATCTACTATTAATAATTAGTTTTTATTGTTCCAAAAACAGTGTTACAGATTATTTTTCCACCAGTTATACATAAGCAAAAACTATGCAATACAATACTTAACTTTGGTGGAAAAGATCACCTCTATCCTCTACCAGTTAAAAAAACTGTATCACAGGAGACAGGGCCATAGGTATACGGTGTTATGCTGTCCAGCACCCTCATCAGATAGTCCCAATAACCCAGATGTGATTGTAACTATTATTCCACAGAGGCTGTATTTACGTACACTTATAGTGTACAACAACCAGTAAACCAATTGCATCGGCTATGGTAAGCCGATGCGGCAAGTTGATTCGATTACTGAGAAGCGCTGCACCGAGCTTCGTCCCAATTATCTTTTAATTTCATAAAACTGTACTTGGGTATCGATAATATTGTTATTAATAGAAAGTTGCATTTCTTTTTATAATTGGGTTTTCTGGATTAATAAAAAGAATAAACAGAATTTCTCTAATGCAAGCATAGTCTGCGAGCCACGGCGTAACCCACATAAAATGACAGTTGATCGCAATGCCTTTCATTTTGACAGTTCAGCCGCGTTCATGGCGTTATTTACGTTCTTGGGTAGCCGATTATTTCAAACCCATGAAGCAATGGATTAGGAGTGTCCATCAAACCCCTGTGATTGAAAGCGTTAGGGTACTGGTCGATCAGTACGTTCATTTATTAAGACAGTCCTAGACGTCGTGTATCGTGTATTTTTGTAAATAACATGTATGCGATACTATCATTCGGCATGATATAAAATGCTCAAACTGTACCTACATTGTAGTAACAACCATCATCATCTGCCTAGCCTTTTCCCAACTATGTTGGGGTAGGCTATATTGTAGTTACAACAATAAAATTAAAAAAACTGTAACGAAAATAATAGTGGATTATTCACTAAGGGGGGGGATAAAGTTATGTCTTATTGTCGCGGGCGTTATTTTACCTCACTGCTCTAAGGATTCTAGTCTTAGAGCTATAATTCTTCGTTGCGTTCAGGATTCAAGCTCGCCCAAGACGAAGACATCTTTATCCCCGAGGAGAATACTCTACTTTTAAATAACCGGGGAATACCTAGTTATGTGCTAGCTCAGATCCAACATTCTAACGCAGGGTTATACGACATACGTGCCACAGCAACTGATCATTTTGTTCGGCGACGGCGACTAAAACCTATGAACTAAGAACTCTTTTGTCGACCTTGTACATTAAATAGGAAAAAAGTTTTTTGTTCCCATACGTTTTTCTCAGTTGACGTTCCAAATTCAAATCACATTAATGACATAATGATATTCAGTACAATATTAATGCCCGGCTAGAGCCTAGGACTTAAATGACTTGCTTTATGCTAGGTTTGAATGACATATTTATAATTTGACGTTAGCGAGCAGGTGGTGTGAAAAATAAGTTAAGAACGTGTTAAAGGTTACTGCTTTGTTTATTGTCAGACGCCACATAAAACAACAGCCTACACAATTATTTGAGGAAAAGTCCGCTTCAATAAAACCAAATTGTCACTTGACATAAATCAGGAAACAGCGGAGTCTGGAGTCCTTTATATTACATCAATAAAAGTCAGAGTCAGAGACTCCAAACATTTTGTAAAAACACTCAGAGACAACACAGTAAACAATAGGTACTGAAGTGTCAAAGATTTCGTACGTCGGCACTTATGAAACTTGCAGAGTGTAGGTATAATCAACCTCATACTTAATTTACCACTCTTGACAACATTTCTCAATATAATACATGGTATAACAAGACTCTTAACGAAGCCGTCACCGACGCATACTAAGTACAGTCACCAAAAGAAATAAGTAACCAGGTTCGTCAGATATAGTTGACGTTTAGTAAGAAACCGATGGATGTTTTCAAATGAAATTTTATTTGATAAATTAACTGTTTGTTTTCTATTAAATTTGATTTATTTTATTCGAAAAAAATTATTTTATTCGGCCTTCCTGCTGCACCATCAACCAGCGGTCGGCGAGCCGTAAGGGCGGCGTCACCTAGCCGTAGCCTAGTCGCCGTATCGGAGCTTCTGATCCGCTTTGGTTACGTGCTTACGTTAGGTTGACGCCTGTTTGACGGCGAGGCGAAAGGCGATACGGTGATGATCCCTTTCCGATTTGATACGTGTGCGTATGACCTCTAAGTGTCGAAGTGCTCGTCCGCATCGCTGTCATCCTGAAACGTAAGCAAATTCAAAATAGGCCTTAAAAGCAAATAATTTCACAAATTAACCAATAAAGCCCCGGAGCATGAAAAGCAATTTCATTGGTTTCAGTGTGTTTGACGTTTTAGTTTTGCCATCCAAATTAGTTCTGATTGGACGAAATAATGTCGTGTGTGGTTTAAAGATTCGAACTGCGTTTTCTACTGGATTAATACTGTTTCGTTGGTTTAGTGGTCGCAATAGCTACTGCTGAGTTCCCTGGCCCTAGGTTCGACTCCCAGGTCGGGCAAAGTGTTATTGGGTTTTTCTATCAGGAATTTCTCAGTAGCAGCCCGGAGTCTGGATTTGTGCCTGGTTGATGGCAATAGGCTCGCCCCCTATTACATGGGATGTAAACATAAATAGGAAATGTGGGTATACCCACCCACACACACGTGTTAGATTAATTAAGTATATCTGTTTAAATATGGTAGCTTTGAACATCAGAATGGTCACTAGTTATTTATTAAGTGTACCTATATTAGGGAATAAAGTATAATCTGTATGTAAGTAGGTTTACCTCAATAAAGTATAATCTATATGTAAGTAGGTATATCTAAATACATATTACCCAAATATAAAGCTTTGACTATCAGTATGGTTATTAGTTATATCATATGTGTAATACCTATGAATATGGTATGTAGGGGATGGATTTTAGGTTACTAGTTATATCATATGTGTAATACCTATGAATATGATAAGTAGGGGATGGATTTTATAAAATAAAGCACAGAAAGACAAGACCAGGTGTTTATTAGAATTTAGGCTTGTCAGTAGTCAGAAAGCTAGTCGTCCGTTCGCAAATCTATTCAGCATGGAGAAGAACGGACAAGAAACTCCATGGAAACAGTATTATAGTATTATATCAACAAATTTATTACAAAAACATTAGCAATATTGGCCATATTATAACAATACAGAAACAACATAGTTATCAGCAGTAATCAAGTTATTAATATTAACTAACGGTCCAAAGAACTCAGAATAATAGCAGCATAATAACAGTAGCTAGGAATACACCTTAAAACATTAGCAATATTGGCCATATTATAACAATACAGAAACAACATAGTTATCAGCAGTAATCAAGTTATTAATATTAACTAACGGTCCAAGGAACTCAGAATAATAGCAGCATAATAACAGTAGCTAGGAATATTCCATTATACACATTAAACATTAGAAATATTGGTCATATTATAACAATACAGAACACCATAGTTATCAGCAATAATCAAGATAATAATATTAACTTGCATGACATCTGGTCGATCTATTCCACATAATAACGGCACTAGTACCTCTCTACTAATCAACTGAACATTTACCGGACAACAACTGCCCTGATAAAGTCATTACCATCCTTTTTATATCCTACCAACGTCTTTTTCGTCAAACATCGCCATTCACAACAATACCGCCATTTTGAACCAATCACAGATCATCATATATTTTGGATTAATATCTTCCAACACCGGTAATTATATACAAATCTTGTGTAGTGTAACCGTTTTAAAACATTATAATGTAATTAAGCAATTTAGTAAGAGTTGATTCGTAATTCTTACAAGTCTTTAAAAATAATATGAACATCAACTGACAGTATTGTGCCAATCGTTTGAAACAACCTACTATATTAAAATAGCAATATTAAATCTAAGATATAGTACAAGTGTTATTAAATATTATTTAATCATTTATAGTCATAGCTTAGATGTGATTTTGACAAGTTAAGACTTATTTTTTTGTAAACACAATATTCAGTCAAATTAGGTACTTCTACATTGGTCCCAAGCTTCGTAAATATGGCAGATGCCAATATCCAACAAACAATATTGTAATATTATTATTATATCATAGTGAATTATCTAACACACGCATATGTGGGTGTGTGTGGGTCCACCTCTTCCTAATTTCTTCGGTGAATTTATTTAGATGTATGGTGTAACATTTATTTCTGACTGTTTAAAAAAACAAAATATAAAGGTGCCTTAAAAAAATCTAGATTTATGTACTTACGACTAACAAAACAGTTTCGAGTCAATTATTCCACTAGACAGGTTTGTTTTATGATTGGCCTAACATCGTTTTGGGACATTTTCTTTGATCCAAATAAAAAAGGTAAGCACACTTGTTTACTTTCACGTTCTTTGAGCTTTGTGTTTACAAAAATAATAAAATATTTTTACTGTTACCGAGAAGTGTCAAAGCTGTTATTAAACTTGTTCTTACTAAACTTGATTGCTTTTTGTTTTTACCCGAATAATAATTCTGTGTAGTGAAGTTGGACTTAACTTTGATCAAAGGGACAAAATTTAGTAATTTCACATAGTTACAAAATAAACATGGTTTTGATATTTTCTTTAGTTTTTTTTTTCATTTGTATTTTTACACATTTAAGCGAAAGATTAGATGCGTAGGTACTACTCGCAACCGGCGTGCGTGTATCAGCAAAAATGTAAACGAAGCAACAGGAGTAAGTAGGTATGTAAGAATCGTATCTAGCAGGTGGCGTTCTGTAGTTTCTGCTTACCGCCATGGGAAGAAAATATGTATGTATCGTCTATTCTAACGTATGTTTCAAATTAATATTATTTCAAGAAACAAATCATCATCTGCCTACCATTTTCACAACTATGTTGGGGTCGGCTTCCATTTTTGAGACATTTTAGAACTTTCCGACGCAACGCATGTGAGAAGGAATAACTGAAATAACCTGCATTCGCGATTTATTTGCCAAAAATGTAAACAATCTACAAAATGAAGTTCAGTTTACGTTACAATTTCAAACATTTTCCTAACTTTTTTTTCAATTTGTGCTAGTCACTCTGAAATCAACTTAATTACCATTCAAATAAATTTTATATTTGTTTTTTGGGGCCCGTGGCTGAATAATAACAGCCGCGCATGTCGATTAAGGTTCAGGTTAAGCAACGCTTGCCACGGTTGGACTGTGGATGGGTGACCATCTTAACATACCGTAACGGCTTAACGTGCATTCCGAGGCACGGAGGGGCTGTGCCTCGGAAAGCACGTTAAGCCGTTGGTCCCGGCTGTCATCCATGGATCTTTGACAGTCGTAACGGATCGCCAGAAGCCCGAAAGTCTGACAACCAGTCTTACCAAGAGGTATCGTATTACCCAGTTACTGGGTTGTGAAGGTCAGATACCTAGGCAGTCCCTCCATGTAAAATACTGGTATTAAGCTGCATCTGGTTAGACTGGAAGCCGACCCTTGAGAATAGGATGATAGGTGACGTTACATAGTAGGTAAAAAAATTAAATTAAAAATTTAAAAAACCCCCGACAAAAATAAAAATAAGGAATCCCTACAAAAAGCATGAAATAAAATAATAAATTTGAAAAAATCTTATGGAAGTCGGGGGACCGTTCTGTGGAACACCTTCTATTCTGCTTCTGAGGTCCCCCGACTTCCATAAGATTTTTTCAAATTTATTTCATGCTTTTTGTAGGGATTCCTTATTTTTATTTTTGTCGGGGGTTTTTTAAATTTTTAATTTGTTTTTTTATTTCATGCTTTTTGTAGGGACTCCTTAATTTTTGGATTTCATTTCTTTTATTTTCTTCCGTTTTAAGATTCTGATAATTTGGTGTTTAATCAGGTTTTTTTTATCAAATATTGATTAATTTATAGTTGAAGAATATTTTTTAAGACTAAACAGATTTTTTTGTTTTATTATATTTTTCAAGTTTTTAGTTTTCATTTCATTAGATAGTTAATATTCCTCATTCTTTTTCAATATAGTGTAAATTATTCTACTTGTCAAGCCCTTGCATTTGATACCTATATTGAAGGAGTTGTGAAAAAAAAATGTAATTCACCATTTTGTGGTGGCGGCCATCTTGGATTTGAAATTTTTTATAGTGTATAGTATTTTACTTGTCAAGCCCTTTCATTTGATACCCATATTGAGGGAGTTGAGAAAAAATAATGTAATTCGCCACTTTGTTGTGGCGGCCATCTTGGATTCAAAATTTGTTATAGTGTATAGTATTCTACTATTGAAGCCCTTTCATTTGATACCCATATTGAGGGAATTGTGAAAAAATATGTTATCCGCCATTTTGTAGCGGCGGCCATCTTGGACCGATTTTCATCAAACATAGCTAAGAACACTCCCGACTAATACACCTTTCAAACAAAAAAAACTAAATCAAAATCGGTTCATCCGTTCGGGAGCTACGATGCCACAGACAGACACACACACACACACACACCCCGACACGTCAAACTTATAACACCCCGTCGTTTTTGCGTCGGGGGTTAAAAATAGAAATGTCGAAATTTTTTCAAGTTATGAAAACCTTGCGAAGCGGGGCGGGCGGATCGCTTGTACCTATTGTAATAAAATTATAAATAAAAAAAGTCCAGCAAAATGTAGCCCAAGTTTATGTAATCATAGAAAATATTCAAACTCAAAGCATTTATTTCAATTAAATCAATTACAGGCACTTTTGAATTGTCAAGGGGTCGGTCAGTCAGAAAGATGAAGCTAGTTGCCCATTCCAAAGCGTAGGTACCTATGGAGAAGAACGGGCAAGAAACTTCATGGACATAATATGGTTACAAAGTCTTGTTTACATCATTCATGTCAAAAATTATGCATGTGAAAACGATGCAGAACGTTAAAAGCATCCGTAATGAAAATAAGAAAAAAAAAACAATTCAATTAAATTAAAATAAGCCATGGCAGCAAAGAGATGACCAGTCCCTACTGACGGCGCCCGTTCACGAACATGACGCATGTATTAGAACCATTCAGCTCAACCAATATTAAGAGTAACCAATATTTAAAATCTAACAAGTAAGTACAAAAAGTATTCCACCTACAAGTCTATAGACAGTTAAACCTGTCGTTCATTGTTGTAAAGTTTCATGGCTAATATATGCCTTCCTTTAGGAAGCCACAATTGAAAAGCAATTGGAAGGCATAATTGTTTTTGGTTTATTTATTCAATAAATTGAAAAAAAAATAACCAAAAACAATTCACAATTTTGTAAAAACCAACAAATAAGCAGTTAACAGCAATGTTAATGAAACTCTTCAAATACTTAGTTACAATGCTGGTAACAATAAGGGATACAGTTAAAAGGTTTCCTGCATTTATTGCCTGACCACTCGATTACTTCGCTCAAACTAGTGTGGGGCGTATCGAGAATCCAATTTGGTCTCGGCTTGAAATTCGGCTTCGGTCTAAAGTGGTCCGAATCTGAACTTTCAAAGACCGTTTGAATTCATGCCAATACGGACGAGCACATTCAGGATTTGATATGTGGAAGCTGGGCTACATGCAAGCGAGTATCGATTTATCGAATAGGTTGATTACTATAGGCTCTTGATGAAGAATTCAGACATACCTGATGTTTCAAAGGTAAAATATTTATCTATTAACAAACCACTATTGGAATCATTTAAATAATTTTATTGGAATCTTAAATGTTTAGCAACTTCTCAAAGATTAAATGTCTACAAAAATTAAGTTTATTTGCAGCCGACGGAAAACTAAAGTCGAATTCTGGTTTCGGCTTCACCGAAAAACATCTTGACTTTTTAAGGCCAACACAATTTTATACGGTACTCATAAGATCGGAAACAAAGATTTGCTTTCAGTATAATACCGTGAAAGCGTGTTTCAAATACGCCCGCAGTAATACGATTCGAAGAAAACCTTCAGATATTGTCTACAGAGTACAAAATATTCTTACAACGTTTAATTTCGTGACTTTGAATGTTCCCACAATATTTCGTTGCCATTGCTACCGATGTCATTTGTAAGCAAAGTTGCGCATTTTTTTTTTTGTTAACATAAACTCGAATATGTAATCCTTGATAATATAATGTTTAGGAATCCATACATGGTATTTGAGGGTTAGCTACTTGCTTTAACAAAATCGTCGGATTTCAGAAAGAGAGAGTTTAAACATGAAAAATATTATTTTTTCTCAGTAGGTATGCATTAAGTACCTATGTTAAGACGTGAAGCCTACTTTCCATTCCATAACACTAAATAAAGAAAACTTACGCAAATAAACATGAGAAGCAATTGGACGTAGTTTAGCAGAAAGGATTCGGTCCAAAAAAGTCATTTTTGAGTTATCGAGCTTTCAAGTTTAGGTGTGTATTCCTGCAATGATGTTGTATTTGGAATATTTTTTTGAAATATTGTCAGGGTAAATATACTTATATTTTCTTGAGTCAATTTGTATTACAGAGACTAACGCTTTTTTTTTGTTTGTCATTTTTTCGTTGAGTCCTTTCTGCTAAACTCCGTCCAATTATAATTCAATTCTGTCTTTGAATTGCCGAAGCCACCAAGTTAACGAGAAAACTTTTACATTTCCTTGGTGAGAAGTTTACCCGATTTTTAGAAGTGCCTGACTTTGAAAAACCGTAGTTATTCGTCAGCTAGATGGCTGGGTTTTTGTTACAGATGAGTTAATCCGGATTGGAGGAGAATTGTTGGGTTTAAGACAATAGGGGCTGACTGGGCTGAGACAGATTGATTAGGTAAGGGCATTGACTTTATGAGCATTTTGAGTCCTACCATTGTAGATATGTATAGCCCCAAAAATAAGCTTTTGGAATTGTTACATTGGTTGATGTCGACTAGCACGTGATTACGTTTGTTTTATAAAGATATGAGGAACGGGGTGTAAAGTTCACTCATACTCTATGAAAAAGGGAGGATCCTCCGACCAGACGGGTGTTGTGTCTGGCGGGCAACTGCTTGATGATCCATGTCGGGCCGTCGTTGTCTCTATGCAAGTTGCGCAGTAAACTCTGCTTGCGAGATGCAGGATTTTGCGTGGCGTCAGTATGACGTGTTGTTCGCATGTGGCGTTGTAGATACCGCTACAGTTTCATTAGTTTCCAAGTAACTTACAGAGCATATAATTTTTAGTTCCATATTTACATTTATCTACTTACCTACGTATAAAACCATTAAAGAAGAAAATATAGATTTAATTATATTCGCTACAGCTATAATCTCCAAGAACTAATGAGTTCTCCAGCACCAATAACTCATTATCCTACACAAAATGTTACCTAGAAAATCGCAAAAGGTTAGTCTTTCCGTAATATACTTTCACATAATCCGCCTGAACTTTTCTAAAGAAAACGACGGTACCTTACTGAAAAAGAAATACATGAACAGGTGGAGATAGTTTTAATAGGCTCCGATGGCTACAGGATTAAGTGAAATTAACCACTCGGTAGCGAGCAAACTTTAACATGAGTCGGTGAGGTAAATAAATTATTGTTTATACATTTGTTACAATGCTTTTGCTACAAGGGGCTAAGTATTAATAGCCACGCGGGTCGATCGAATAGGTTTACCACAGTCGGTCCGTTGATTGGTGACCATCGTACACAGACCTGCCTCGGGAAGCAGGTAAAGCCGTTGGTGCCGGCTATCATTCGTGGATCTTTGACAGTCGTTACAGGTCGTCAGAGACCCGAAAGTCTGACAACCAGTCTTTTCAAGGGGAATTGTATCGTAATACCCAGTAACTGGGTTTTGGAGGTCAGATAGTCAGTCGCTCCATGTAAAATACTGGTGTATTAAGTTACAGTCGGTTAGCCCGAAAGCCGACCCCAACATATTTGGGAAAAAGCAAGGCAGATCATGACGTCTTTTGCTACATCTGGAGTACCTATCGTGTTGGTTTTAGAGGAAAACAATATTTATTATATTTATTTAAATAATTTTATCTTTGTATCGACACATACAAAAATAAAATTCCGCTTTCCTTTTTTGATACCTGCATGGAACAAAATGTGATGTATGGCCTTCAGATAGTTGTTTTTATAATATATGTATGTAAATGCTGGTGGGAGTTTAGAGGTACTGTCTAATTTTGACGTTCACAAAGTGCTGATATTCAGCCTAATTTGATTAAATGGATTTTGATATTGTTATAAGATCACACCCACGAAACACCAAACACATAAACTTTGGCTAGCCAGCATTTCCAATATTTTTCTTCTTCTCCCAACGGAAAATTAAACTTTCATCGCATAATATTATTGCTCTCGCTAAATCCCCAGGCGAATCTACAAATTATACCCACAGACTCAGGAACCGCTTACTCATCGGTCCCAATAGTGCGGTAAGTGGGTTGCGAGCGCTTAAGGGTCAAGCCAATTTAAGTTGGCATTCGAACATTTTACATGATTATGTATGAGGAGCTTAGATGTTGAACGGTAGTGTTGATAATGAACGGTAGTGTTGGTATAACGGGTGTAGAAAGACGTTTGTCTTTTTCTTTTTTTCACTGCACTACGTAGGTATAGTCAAAGGCCCGCCGCTGATTGCAATTTTTTGTCACCATGACTTGTTGTTACTGTCACCCACGATGCGCTCACTGAATCTGTTCGGTAACAAATCGCGTTCATATCGTTCACCGGCCGAGTGACAAAAAGTCACCAGTGAGCGGACTCCCATAGTAGGTAATGTACAGGGCGAGTGACAGTCACGTCACTCCGGTGTTGCCTGCCGCTGCAACTATTTGTCACCGTATTATCACGTCACCATAATGAGCGCACTCAGTATAGTTTTCATTGCACTTGACTAAGTGACAAAAAGTCACGTCGACAAAAAATTGCAATCAGCGGCGGGCCAAAGAGATTGGGATTGGATTTGGATTGGATTGATTGGTATTTTATCACAGACAAAAAAAAATACTGAAAAATACTTCACCAAAAAAAAAAAAAAAAAAAAATGGCCGCCTCCTCACAGACCCTTTGAAATAAAATCCTAAAGCTAGACAAAACAATCTAAGTATATAAAAGTCCTTACATAAATTCATTGTGTTTGTAATATCAAATTTATAGCCTGCCCGGCCGCTTAGCAAAAATCGGATCACCACGGATTTATGGGCTTTGTCAACCTGAAAATGCTATGAATACAATATGAAAATTTATAGAAAGGGTATTCTTGTGTGTACGTTGTTCTACAGTTTTTGCTTCTTACAGTTGTTTTTAGGGTTCCGTACCTCAAAAGGAAAAAACGGAACCCTTATAGGATCAGTTTGTTGTCCGTCCGTCCATCCGTCTGTCAAGACCCTTTATCTCGGGAGCGCGTGGAGGTATCGAGTTGAAATTAAAACCATACACTCAGCTCTACAGTCCCTTGAAGCTGTGGAAAAACCAAGTAAGAAGCAAGATCATGTAGCACAAGTAAAGAAAAAAATCCGAAAACCGTAAATTTTTAGGTACAATAAAAAAATCCCGTAACATATCTACAAAGTACGGAACCCTCGCGGCCTCGGCCTCGGTGCGCGGGTCCGACTAGCACTTGACCGGTTGTTTTTGCTATTAATGTAAATCTAGGTTCAGTTTTTGCTGTTAAAATGTAGGATTAAACTTGTTTCTACCACAAAGTTCACAAGTCCACCAGTTTTCATTCATCATCTACCTAGTATTTTCCCAACTATTAAGAAAAATCAAAAAAATATTTTATATTAATACCTTGACATACTCGTACTTGTGCTGCATGTTGGGGTCGGCTTCCAGTCTAACCGATGGCTGCTGAATACCAGTATTTTACACGGAGCGACTGTTTCTGGGTAAATAAGATACCACTTGGTAAGACTGGTTGTCAGACTTTCGGGCTTCTGGCTACCCGTCATCATTTCAGCCGAAAGACGTCCACTGCTGGACATAGGCCTCCCCCAAGCACCTCCACTTCGACTGGTTCTGTGCTTCTCGCATCCAACGGGTTTCTGCGGCCTTCACAAGGTCTTCGGTTCACCTTGTGGGAGGCCTTCCAACGCTACATCTTCCGGTACGCGGTCGCAACTCCAGAACCTTTCGGCCCCATCGGCCATGTTTTCTACGAGCAATGTGCCCTGCCCATTGCCACTTAGGAGCGTTTACGCTGTAAGCTATAAGTTAAATGCTGTTTACCGAGACGGATAATATGAGCGTTTACGAAGTACGCCATTTCATACAAACTTTCAAGTTCTTGTATTTCGAAATGAATGAACCGATTTTAATGAAACTTCATACGCATAAGCAGGATACAAAGGTCTAAAAAATTACTTAAGAACATTTTCGAAAAATAGTGTTACAGCCAAATTAGACCGATTTTAATTTTACCATAGAAACAAAGATTTCCAGCTATCTCTTTTTAAATAAGACATTTCGGAAATGTTCTTAAGTAACTTTTTAGACCTTTGTATCCTGCTTATGCGTATGAAGTTTAGCAATTCTTCGGGTTATGTCGGCTACCCGTAACGTCTGTCAAAGATCTCCAAATGACAACCGGGACCAACGGTTTAACATGCTTTCTGAAGTACGGACGGATCTCGAAATGTGAAAATGAATGATCACCCATCCACGGATCGACCTCGGCAAGCATAGCTTAATCTTCAATTGACCCGCCCACAGTACAATAGACATATTATGAGGGCATTCATTTTGTAACGGATTCACCTATATCTAGTCAACCTCCTTGGGGAGAATGACGAGAAGGTTAGTCACGTACGTAGTTCAGCTAATGAGTATGACGGAATCTGAAAGGCACAGCTGAAGCATCCCCAAAGTGTTGAAGAGGGTTAAATTAAAGGTGAACGTCACGTAAGCATTGCATTTGACTCGTGTGAAACGAATTTAATGTCTATTTGATAAAACTGCTGACTTTTTGGATTTAGAAATTCTTTTGGTCTCAATGAATATTTTTTTTAAGTAAAACTTCTTAGGCGGCCTTTAGACGAGAATTGAGATTGAAACAAGGACGCGTCACGTTAGACACATTTCGTTACATGATAGAGAAGAAATATAACTCTCTCTCTCTCACATAACCTCTCTTTATTCTTAAAAATAATTACTTAGAAAAAAAAATCACTTTCAGCATAGCAGCATAGCATACGGAATAGAAGTGACCCTTACTTCTATTCCGTATGCTATGCTGCTATGCTGAACGTGTTTTTTTTTTCTAAGTAATTATTTTAACGTCTAAAAAACCGGGCAAGAGAGAGTCGGACTTGCGCACCGAAGGTTCCGTGCCATCATATGTTTTTAAATTTTCATCGGCAAATCCTATATTCGTTAGAGAATTTTAACACTGCGCACTGCGGTGTAGAATATTGCAGTTTTATGTCAGCCCCATCTCTTGACCGATAGTGGAACTAGTGTAGCTTTTGTTGATGATTTCTGAAAAAAGTGTGACGTTTAGAGACATCGGTTTATTTTTCCTGTAGTCTTTCCATAAACTTCTATCACATAGAATTATTTCAGATTTTTCTCTTTGCAAGCTTCGGAGATAAGGGGGGGAACGGTATTTTTCATCTAAAGTCGATATCCTAAAAAAATAAAACAAAAAATGTTTGTGAATGTGCAAACTGCGCTCTTTCACATGCCCTAGTAGCCCCCCACTTCGAATTTTTCCGACCCCCTTTCAGTTGCAAAAAATATACATATACTTATTTTTATTTCTTTCTTATTTGCAAAATAGTTCGTCAAACGTCATCTCAAACTATTCTAAATTTCAAATTGATAGCATTAGTAGTTCTTGAGATATCCAACTGTGACAGACAGACAGACAGACAGACTTCGTCTCACTATAAGGGTTCCGTTTTACCATTTTGGTACGGAACCCTAAAAAGAAAATCTTATGTATATCCACAATTATATTTTCAGTTCAAGAATAACCTTCGTGAAACTATGAACAATTTGCATCGCACATCATAAATTGTTATTTCAACGGGCGCGAGATAATTATTTTTTTCAGAAATAATTGGAACAAAAGTTAAGTACAATAACTTTTTTTCCAATTCTTTCTGAAAAAAATAATTATAACCTACCCACGCAGTGTCTTGGGGTGACCTTAGGGGCTCTCAACAAGTGTCATTCCTCATAAAACTTTACGAATATCCTCGTCCTAAGGGACGGCCGAAATACGCCCTTTTTGAAGCTTTCATCTTAATTTTATTAATTATTTTTTTTGAGACCTAAGGGCGAAATAAACGAAAATGACTGCAATAATTAATTTATTTTGAATAGTATGCTGTATATTTTTTTTGTAGTTAATTTTGGTTTTTAACACGCTTTTATCAGGTCGACCTGTATGTAACTAACTATGTAATGGAATCTAAGGTAACTAATTTAACCATCTTCCAAAGGTCGTAGCGTAATGAAAATTGGCAGCTGTATGTAGTTCTGATGATAATACAATAATATGGTACTGTCGAATGCATTTTTATTACTTTTATTAGGTCGACCTGTATGTAACTATGTAATGGAATCTAAGGTAACTAATTTAACCATCTTCCAAGGGTCGTAGCGTAATAAAAGTTGGCAGCTGTATGTAGTTCTGATGAAAATACAATAATATGGTACTGTCGAATGCATTTTTAAAAGCGTGTTTTTCTAGTGTTTTTTAAACTATTAATTTATTTAAGCACGTGTTTCTGTGACAAATAAACCAATTTCGGATACTTTTGGTTCAACGGATGTCTTTAATATTATAATAACTGTTGGTTTTCGTAAAACATAGTTACTTAAATCCCAGTACAAATAGACAAATGTATAAATTTATTCTACATTCTGTGGGAGAGGAGGCCAGTGTCCCAGCAGTGGGAACATTAAAGGCTGATGATGATGATGATGCTTAGTTTTTATACTTAGTACCTATTGCAGTACAGTCATTTTATTCTAGGTACCTACAGTCAACAAAAGAGATAAGTATGCAGGATCGTCGGATATAGTTGAAGTTTAGTAAGAAACTGATGGATGTTGTCGACTGTAATTCAATTTGATAAGTGAGCTGTTTGTTTTCTATTAATAAAATAAAATTTTATTCGAGATCATCCATATCGGTCTTCACATATTATTACGTTTATTTAGAAGTAATTCATGTTTACAAAATATTGTAGAGCATGATAAAAGAGTAACTATGCATTATCTTGCCCTTTCTTCTCGTTGCTTTTTTCGTAGGGAGCTAGAATCAATTCTATATTTTCTTGTACATTTTGACATTCTAAAGTGCCTTTTAATGGCCTACTTAAAATAAATGATATGACTTAGACCTAGTTTTGATATTTTACCATGATAAACTTAATCTAACTATCAACTATTGTCAGTAGGTACCTGTATACACAATATTACACAACAATTGAAACGACCTTAAACAGCATTTTACCATTATTATCATGATAATAATGGTAAAATGCTGTTTAAGGTCGTTTCAATTGTTGTGTATTCATTACACAATATTATCATTTTCATCAACATGAAACGCATTTCAGTGTATTTCCGAAACATTCATGATGCTTGGACTAAGGTCACATAACATTTGATAATGATAATGTGGGCTCGGCACGGAATCCAATCATTGTCCATGTTACGGATCCCACGACTACATATTTTTCTATTTTTTAAGTTCTTCGTAACAAAACATTGTGGCTTCATAGAATGCTCCTATGTGGAGGGATGATCTTCTTCTTCTCGTCGATGGCACATGTTGATTTGTATTTTGTTTCGATATTTTTAGTTATTATTTGCACTGGTGATTTTATTTTGCTTTGTTTGATCTCACGCTGATGTCAATGTACAGAAATATTTTAAGTGTTTTATTTTAATTGATTTTACTTTAGTATAATTTTAGTTTGTGTTTTCACATCCTAATCACTATGTACTACTCTGAAAATTACGCAATTCCGACCCCCAAGATACAGCTTTTTACACTTATAATATCATTGCAGACAAATGCCTAGTATAGGGGTCACGTCCAATCTATTCTTGTACCTACCTACAGTAAGATTAGAAAAAAAAAGTTTAATTCTGTTGGCCCAAAAATTCGCTACTTTAACGGCATCGTCGGTCGCTATAGCTGCATTTTTGGGGCTTAGAGGGCAATAAGAGATGGTACGTAGTTTGCGCTACAGCTCCACATCCACACTCCTCTGCCATACTATCAAGAGGTTTGCGAGGTAGTAGTCTCATCTTCCCACTTGGGTTCGGAGGTGGTTCGGAGACTGGAGGGATATAAGTAAGTAACAGACAAGGTGTATTGGTTTTAACGGAGATAGTCCTAGGTATAGCTTTTCATTGGACATTACGGACCCTCTCTATATTTGTGACGATAGCCGTCTGGTTTAAAGGCTGGCGCATATTACGAGTATAACCACATTGGGCCGCAGGCTATCGCATTCTATTACCAAAAGTGCGGTGTGGCTCGCCTGTAGTGTTGAAATGTGCGAAAAGTGACGCACGAGGAGTTTTTCAAAGCGGCACGACACGCCCGAATATGCACTGCGTTTTAATTGGTAGGAGTTTGGTACGACCATAGACTTTCCCCAGATGTGCAAGGCAAGGATTCATAAAATCTGAAAACATTTACATATAAAAAAGTCTAACAGGGTTATGTAACTATAATAGGTAAAAATTCTTAGTGACAACCATTTCATTCGCCTGCCAACATACCTTTTCATACCTACTCTAATTTTCATCAGAAACCCAAATAGGTTGTCGTCCGCCTCGTTCTGTATGTCCCGAAGCATTGTTGACAGATATTGTAACCTCGCTTTTATTACACCCGACACGACATCGACTTTGATGGGGACCTTGTTAGATCCTACAAAAGATACTTTTTGGCAATATATGTACATAACCAAATGGAAGTTATTGCGTTGCTACACGCAAATGAAAATGGATCGCTGATCCAAATCTAAACTAATATTATAAAGAGATAATTATGATTTGATTTGTTGATGATTGTCTGTTACGCTTTCACGCTAAAAAGGCGGATTTGGATGAAATTTGCCTCATGGGTAGACCATAGCGTGGATTATGAAATAGACTACATTTTATTCCGATATTCCCATGGGATAGAAGCTTATGCGGGTAAAACCGCGGGGCGCAGCTACAAGACGCTACAAGGTTATATTGACGCGTGGCCAAAATCAGATATAAAGCCGCCATCTTGTATTGTGAATATAATTTTACCAATGTTTACCGACAACACCCACCAAATGTCAATGTCATTCAGGCGCCAAAATATCCTTGTAGCACTTTACATTGAGATGGCCTGAAAGCTTTCAGGGGTGCGTTTATTTTTATTAAGCTATGAGAGGGCAAATCCAAACGTCTGCAATGCTCCTACCTAATGTTAACGTCATAGAAACAAGACGAAATAATAGAACGACATTCACAATCACAACAAAATAGTAATACAAAGTAGGTAATACAAATATCTCTACGTCAAAGGACACTATCAAGTCAGAACTGGGTTTTAGGTTTTAGCGGCTAAAGTCCGGCACTGCCTAGCACTCTGCGTAACACCATTTTCTTTCACAATCCGGAGGATTTTGAAGGAAATCCCTATTGCTTCGTATGTTTGAAAAATTTGTCTGCTCGACAACGTAGATAACGCAATGAATGTTGTCGAATTGTCAAAATGAAAAGCATTCTAATTGTTAGTGTATACAGTCTAGTGTGAGGCAGTACAGGTGTCCATGAGGAAAACTCCTTTTAAAACAAAAAAAAAAACCTAATATGGTAACGACCCATCCGAACGTTGCAAGTATGTAAAGCTTCGCGCGTAAGAAAGTAGTCATAGGGTCGACGTACCCTGATTTTGTAAAAGTTTATTAATAATCTAATAACCTTCAGACCATAACAAAATACTGGGGCATTTAATGTCGTATCCGGCGTGTCGTGTTGCCAGCACGTTGCAGGAACTGATGGGCGCTACTGAAGGTGCTGAACTCGTAGCCAAATTCTGGCTGAACTTATAAAGATTGCCATCGACACGCGAAGAAGAAGAACCTTCAGAGAGTTCAATTCATAATTATCTCATCATAGACGATGAAGAAGATAAAGTTACAAATTCTTAAGACAACAAAGAAGATACACCAATAAAACAGATATAGAAAAACACAAGAGGTACTTGCTCGTGCAGTGCTCCTGATAACTTTACTGATTAATTAATTTTGTAATTACAGTGGAGTAATGAAATGCAAGCACACACTGTTTTCAATACATTATTCAGACGTATGCAAAGCGAGCATTCAATAATAGTACTATAACTAATAAGTTATATATATCCGATATCATTTGCAGTCAGTGCATTCATATTACACGGCTATTTTCATGTTTCAATTCAATAAGAAAAACGACGGATTTTAGATTGGTAATTAAAACTTGTGTGTGGTTTTTATTGAAAATTCGATTTCTGCTGCCCATCTTTTTTGGAATCTTTTCTTATTCTTCATTTACGACAACAAACACATCCTATAACAAACATCATGCTTGTATTTCTCCAACGGGTTGTTAGAGATGCGTAGGTACCTTCTTAATCATCATCTTCCTGCCCTTATCCCATGTTACTTGGGGTCGGCGCAACACGTTTTCTTCTTCCATTCTCCCCTGTCAATCGTCACGCTATCATTCACTCCCTTCTCATTCATATCATTCCTCAGACAATCCAGCCATCTTTTCTTCGACCTTTCTCTCCCTCTCCATCCATCAACATTGTATATTCATCACTCTTTTAGTCACATGCGTTTCGTCCCTTCTCATCACATGCCCATACCAAGGTAAACAATTTCCTTTCAACTTTTCTGTCACTGGCGCCACTTTCAAACTTCCTCTTATAATACTCATTTCTCACTTTAGATGCGTACCTCTTAATAAAAATCTTATATTCATTCAGTGACAGACAACGCACACCACAGCCTTGAGTTCCTTATTCTATTTTATTTATTCGGAGGATTTTATTTATTCGGATGAACAAACAATTACACATTATCATAATCATCATTTCAGCCTTTCGGCTGAAATGATGATTATGATAATGTGTACCCGTCATCATTTCAGCCGAAAGACGTTCACTGCTGGACATAGGCCTCCCCCAAGCACCTCCACTTCGACCGGTTCTGTGCATCTCGCATCCAACGGGTTCCTGCGGCCTTCACAAGGTCGTCGGACCACCTTGTGGGTGGCCTTCCAACGCTACGTCTTCCGTCTACGTGTGATTATAATTATACATTATAATTACAAGTAAATAGAAAATAAGGAGTTATGAAAATGTGCAACCAGCAACGTTCTCCACGGATACATAAAAAGATAAAGACAATGTTGAGTCGGATAGACTAGATAAGTACATGAAATAAAGTACACATAAATTACAGCTTACACACCACACCACACCACATTACCTACTTATTCCCCACACACACACACACCTGCACACCAATAATCACATTCATTTAATTTATTTTACCCACATCATCACACTCTCACATACTCTCACAACAAGTTAAAACCTGTAACGTAAACTATAATCTTTTAACGTAAATTTCTTTTTATTTTTTTTCCTTTTTTTCCCTTCTGAAGGTAATTTGACACAGTCCACTCATACATAAAATCAATTGGAACCTCATTGCGAATCACTGTCTCTTAAGATACAGGATACCCTAGTTTAAGAGACAGAGATTAATCTATTTGTGTACAGATTTCTGCATCATCCAAATGTATTATGTAAATGTTCTCCATCTGTATTCTTGGGAAATAAAGATATTATTATTATTATTATAGCTACTAAGGAACACTAGAGATTCAATATTATTCACATAATTTTTTGATTGCGTCAAGCAATATTTTTCTAAATTTTCCAACGGATAAAGCAAATAGATCCAAATTAGAGAAAAACTTATTGAAATTGCATGTAAGGCGACGTAGAGGTCCCGCAAGCCTGCATTCGTACGACTACGAGTGACGGCGAAGACAGGTCCGAGCGCGCACCTCACGTCCCTGAATGGTTCTAGGGACAAATCCACACAAGCATACGAGTTGTTACAGTATATAAATTTATTATAATAGGGACTCCACACAGGCACTGCATATTCTGGTTGAGACCGGATTAATGATCGATATAAATGTAAATATGTGCTCGGGTCGACGAATTCCGTGGCCGGTCCTATCACGAATTCATACATTACATACAAGGGGGGGGGGGGGGGGGGGGTTCAGGGGATCAGACCGGAATAAATCAATAAGCATGACTCATGATTTTATCAAGATGTGCGTCCAGCGGTGCTTTTCTGTAAAAATCACCGTGAAAAACTTGGGTGAAGTGAGCTTGAAGCGAGCTGTCAATAGTGTAAATCCGTTGCATCAGGTGGATCAGTATTCCTAGATCACAACACATCAATTTTGTCAACTCTGGCTAAGATTTTACTTTGTAGTGCTTAAGGGTGTTTCAGTTGGGTTTTATTTTTTTAGTAAAGCTGATACAGCAAGATTTGGGAATACTAAGTAGGAGTTTGTTTTTAATGATCTTGTTGAAGTACTTAAGTGACAGTCTGTTATTGATCTAATGGGTCTAAATTTTTTTAGATAGTCCGCGTCATGTAGGAACTTAGAGTTAGGAAAACACATAAGTATCGATTATCGTTGATAAAAATTACAAATAACAGTTGACAATTTATATTCACCCCCTAAATGGGTTAAAAAGGGGATGAATGTAAGTGTGGAAGTTTGTAATTTTTCCTTATGGGGAATACCATCGGGCACATTACTTGTTATACAGTGGAAATATTTAAAAAACACCGTATTAATTATCTCTCCCGTTTACAGGAAAAAATTAAGCTGAAAATCTGACGAGCAAACAAATACCTACCTTCCGCCTCAGACCTGATGTTATAATTTATACAGCATCAGTGCACTGAATAGCTCCGTGGATGCATTGAAGAGCTGTACCAACATCGTATACATCTTACACAAGCAACTTCAAACCTTATTCCGTAAGTATAAGGGTGTAGTGAGAGGTGTAAGTAAGGTTGTCTGTCGTGAAGCACATTTAACAAAGACTGCTGAGTACGCGAGGGAGATAAATATAAACACGTCTATCTGGCTAGAGGACGTAACTAGCGTTGGTGTTACGTGGTTCTGATGTAGTGGCATATTGTGATTTATACCTAGGTTGTTTCGAACCTTTGCTAATTTCTCAATATGCACCTAAAGAGGCTCACACAGAGGTTTACAGAAATCTGTGAACAAAGGTAGGAAAGTAAAAAGAGGCCACTTTTTATTTCATCATCTGCCTAGGCTTTTCCAAACTAAGTTGGGGTCGGCTTCCAGTCTAAACGGATGCAGCTGTATACCAATACTTTACATGGAACGACTGTCTATCTGAGCTCCAAAACCCAGATCATTGGTAACACGATACCATTTGTTAAGACTGGTTGTCAGACTATCCAATCACGTGTCCCGCTCCAAGACAACCGGGACCAACGACATAACGTACTTTCCTAGGTTCTCGATATGCGATGGACGGTCATTCATCCACGAACCAACCACGGCAACCCGTGCAGCTGTTATTATGTAGCCACAAGCCCCAAATAACAACAAACAAAAAATAATATTCAAAACAATCTTAATAAATTTTACTTTTTTCAAAATATAATAAGCCAACGCTTTCAGGATTTTCTCAGGATTGTGTACCAGGCATTTAAGGTTAGATAGCTTATTAATTTATAGGCATAACAATAAACTGGAAAACTTTTGTGTTTCTAATTTACTGTGGAAAGTACTTTTATTGTACAAAGGTTCGCCTTCAAAACGAATAACCATGATTTATTATCAAACTTTTAAAAGTTCAGGTATTAAACTGAAAACTAATTTACCAGATGCTTCAAGAGAATTTTAATAAAAAGGAGAAAATTACATTTCTGACTAAGCAATAAGTTTCATTCAATGAATCCTATTTTATATTCAAGGAGTTTAAGTTGGTATTAATATAAAATAGTTATGCACGAGCAGGTACATAAATCCTCTGAAAATATTGAACTAGGAGTATTTTCAATTATTTCTATACAAAATAACGTGACTTCATTAGACTACGCACTTTGTGCATGCAAAATATGTACGCAAATAAATTAAAATCAAAAGATTAAAATTTGGCTGAGAATTAGCAATTTTTGAATGTCAAAATTACATAAGACAGTCCTCCAACACCGCCCGCCCTTCACCACTTCCTAGTGCTTTAGCTGGGGAGAAGAAGTGGCGCAACAAACTCCCCAAGCTGTCTGAAGTTAGAAGAAGAAAGATAACAAACGTAAGCGAGGTAAAAGGAGTATGTCAGGATCGAAGAAGGTGATGTTTTGTAGTTTCTGCCTACTGCCACGGGAAGAAGTTGTGAGTTTATGTGTATGTGTAAGAAAGATTTGATATATAATGGCAGCGACTGCAATTACATACCCATTGCTACCGAGTTTGGCCAAGCTATTGACAGTAGCACCACATTTTAAAAATAATTAGCTAATCCGAGGATTGATGAAGATGGCAGGTAGGATGGAAAGTTACTTATTCAGCATGAAAAAATAAACAAAATATCTGCAGAGTTTTCTTTTGGCATAGCGTGCTTTTGTGGCGGCATCTGGCCAGATGTGAACTACGCATCACACTGGCGTCACGCAAAATCCTGCATCGCGCAAGCAGAGTTTACGACGCAACTAGCATACATACAACGACCCAACATCAATCGTTGGGCCCACAACATACAAGAGGGGCACAACACCCGTTTGGTCGGAGAATCCTCCCTTTTCTATGGAGGATGAGTGAACTTTACACCCTGTTCCTCATACCTCTTAACCCACACTTACTGATGGTTTATAGGGAACCTAACGATCGATCCGATTAAATAAGTATTCCAATTGTTTATGCATACTCTTACCTATCAACATAGGTATTCGATAGTCGATTGTTTACGTCTCACCATCCTACGCCGAGAAAATTATGTATGAATATGTAAACGACGCCTCGTCTTGATTATGAGAATGCTAAGAGGGATGTGTTGTGTTACACGAATGGATAGAATAAGAAACGAGTACATAAGAGGAAGTTTGAAAGTGGCAACGGTAACTGAAAAGTTGTGTGGAAATCGGATGTCATGGTACGGGCATGTGTTACGGAGAAATGAGGAAAATGTCTTAATTATTTACTTTTTAACCTGGAAAAGTCAAGTTCATGAGTCTCTCTCTATACTCTATAGCTGACTGCTCCGTTGGTCTCGTGGTCGCAAGCGCGACTGCTGAGGGTAGGGTTCTGGGTTCCTGGATCACAATGTTATTTGTTTGGAAGTTGGCGTTGTGGTACCCTTGGGCCTCGGAAAGCACGTAAAGTCGTTGGTTCTGCGAATGATCTCTCTCCGGTCATGTTGGATTGTCGTCCCATTGGGCTGTGAGAGTGAAAAAAGAGGGAGTGCACTTGTGTCTGCGCGCACACTTGTGCACTATAATATCTCCCGCGCTGAACGCTAGTCTCCGTTCAGATTGGCCGTCGTGGCCAAAATACGGTCTGGAGGACTTTGTTTACTTTTTACCAACACACAGAAACAGAAATACAGAAATTATCACCACACGTGGCAAGGGGATTTTTAATCTCCAGCAAATGACGAATAACAAAGAAAGTAGCTATTTTGGTTTCAAAGAATTCGGATTTTTCTATTTTTTTCATGTTTAGAACAGTGGTGGACCAGGGGTAACGGCCCCGACTTACGAATTGTAGGTCACGGCTTCGAGCTGATTTTAAAACGATGAAAAACATCGTGAGGAAACCGGCATGTCCTTGAACCAATCCTCACTAGGCACTAGGTGGTGGATTACGGCCCACTCCTTCCCACAGAGAGGAGGCCTGTGTCCCAGCACAGCCCAGCAGTGGGAACGTTATAGGCTGATTATGCTACTCACATATAAAATTCAAAGTCTTGACTGACTGATATATCAACGCACGGTCTAAACCGCTGGTCCTAGAGACATGAAATTTGGTGGGTGTGTTCTTTGTAAAGAGAAAGAAAAAAAAACACTTCGAAATTCTACCCCTATGAGGGTGAATGGGGGAAGGTGAAATTTCACGCGGACGAAGTCGCGGGCAGAAGCTAGTACAAAATATCACCACATGCCATTCATGTTTAAATATTTATTCACGTAACTGAAAATACTTTAAACTACACGTAAGTGTTCAAACATTTCAGAATAAGTTTGTAACTCTGTTTCTATTATTGTGGTCGCAAGATTTTCGCGAAAATGTATTTCTTAACATACATTAAGTATTTAAGCTTTTCTCCCCAAGTGAACGGGTAAACATGGATATAATAGAGTTTCTGTAACTGACAGACTGGAGAATTTGTGGAGCAGCTAAGACATTTAATGTTATTCAGTCACAAGATAGGTATACTTAATGTATATTGAATACCAGTGTTGGTTTTTTTCTGCTGAAAGACTTGGTCTTATGTTTGTATTTGTATGCATTCGAGGGTTTTAATGGTAAGTATTAAATAAGTATATACAGAATGTTTGGAAGCTGGATACAAAGCCTTAAGGGGGTGATAGTTGACACCATCATCATTTTGAGCCATACATGTCTTAGACGAAGTATGTTTTTTTTTTTTTTTCCCAGTTAAAGTTGATGACTAATAGTTTGTAGTAAAAATAAAAAAAATTGTGTCAATTATCACTCCCTTAAAGCTTTGAACTCAGCCTCTAAACAGCATGTATGTCGGATCCTCTACATAGGATCATAATTAGACATAGTGTCAGATACACCTACTGCGGGCACAGAATTAGGATTCGGGTAAACTAGAGAAATAACTCCTTATTAGAACGCCCACACTGGTCATTACTTACAGAACGAATACTCTGAACTTAAAAGGGAAACACTGTGCAGTTACAATAAACTTGGTCTTGCTTCTAAAAGAATCGTCAAGTTTTCCTAGTTTAAAGGAGAAGGGGACTTCTGGGCCCAGCAGTTAACTAGTTGAAATGTGTATTAAAAAAACCGTTATATTTTTCTAAAGGAAATCACAAAATATGGTACCAGGTTTCTACCTAGAAACCGAGAAAACTTAAATTAAGTTAATGAAACTAAATAATCGATTAAATCTACTAATCGATTATGAATAAATCGGTAAAATATGAGAATATGTATGAAAATCGAGTGACAAGTGCATTTCAAGCTTTCGTGGAATCGATTGAATAGATTCTGAGTGATTTTTTTTCTTCTGGCAACACTTGTGCCTGACATCCGTCAGTCACTGACTGACAGATGCACTCGTTTGTTTTCTTTCGTTCTGAGTGCGCACGTATTTTCCTTGTTTTATTGTTTAGCCCCACGACCTCGGCTTTGCACATCATAACGGACTATTTGACGGATCTTGCTACTCTAAATTACCATTACACATTCAAAGTATTTCGTAAATAACATAAAAAACTACAATGTTATAATATAACCTCAGTTTTACTATAATTCATATAACTTGGTGCCTGGATAGCCAAATTTCACCAAATTTTCAGTGAAGCCTTGTTATTATATCCTCTTACAAATAAGGCTAGTTTGATTCAGTTAACACCTGGGCCCAGGAATCTATGGAGTCATTCCCTTCTCCTTTACAAAATACACAGGTAAAAACTAAGCTTCACAGCTGTTAGCTGTTCTTTCAAAGAGGTTTTCCTCCACAAAATGTGTTTCCCTCGAGGACGATTCACATTTCACTCGTTTCTGGTTTAGAGCTTTAAGTTTAAAGGACATCGGTCTGTGGTTCTCTGAATGCTGAAGCAAAATCTAACCACATTCGTACTGCAGAGCGTCTCTCGTTTATTTGAATTCCAGTGGGAAAAGTAATTTAGATCCGTTTTCTTCTCGCTTGCATGTACTTTTTCATTTAGCACGGTAGGGTTAAAGCCGTTTCGTGTTACAAAGTACAAAATGGGAGTGTGAAGTTATATTGTTTTTAATTTTATGTTTCTAGAAAGGATAAAGTAGATACCTACTTATTTTGTACCCTTTTATGTAAAACTTGGTAACACTATTCTATCGGTAACAATTGACGGCCTTGTTACGATTTATGTTCTAAACCTAGGCGGCTTACAGAGTGTTATTTAAATCCCCTTACTAATAAACGTTGTATAGCGTCTGTATAGTTACACAACGCTTCGTCTTCTTCATTCGAAAGTCAAATTACTGACGACTGAAAGAGAGAAATCGATGTGTTACTATTCATCAGATACAATACGTTTATTAGTAAGGGGGTAAGTGCGTAGTTGGAGGAAATGCGATTCGAGAAGAGGTACGAGGAAGCGGCCTTAGGAAACAATTTTTTTTTTTTTAAATGCCATTCTTAATTCTTGTTCAAGTGAGAGTTGTTCATAGAAATGACTAATATTGACCACTTTTTTTTAATGCGTTTCAAGTGGACAAGAGAAGTGGGTTAAAATTTATAAAATATGTTTTCATACTCTTATAGTATTCGTAGGTATTCGGATAACCTCCTCCCAGTAAAAAAAAACTCAGGTATTTTAAGAAATGAAATTGAAATCGTATCTTTAAAAAAAACTCAGGAGTTCCTTAAATCCAAGTAAAAGAAAATTTACGAGCAAGCACTCTAACACAATAATAAATGAATGCCTGGTAACCAAGATTACATTTTCAACACGAGTGTAGATAGCCACCGTATGTTTGTTACAGCCGACGACGCGACGTGTAAAAACAAACCAAGGCTGTGGAGAAAATAAACAAGGACTTAATACTTCACCCAAAGAAAATATATTAGGTATGAGTCAAGATTACACTGCATACGTGTTCAGACCTTTATACACATCTAAAAAAAAGAGGGCTATTGGAAACTGAATAGAAATTGCTTTCATTTCGCAGTTAGGTAAACCTGGGATTTCTAGCCCTTTACTCTTGCATAGCTTCAAGTTTCTTAATTTTATAATACTGACAATTTTTGTCCGGACGAAAAACATAAGGAAAACTACTTTTAAATTGAAACAACTTAGGTAGGTACCTTAGGTGGCTGAAGTGATAGTGGCCATGTTTGTCGAAGCACCGATGGCCAGTGGAGCAGACGAGTCCTGGACTGGGGACCGCGTATCAGCAAGCGTAGTGTGGGATCCCCCAGCTAGATGGACCGACGACCTTAAAAAGGTGTCTGGGAGAAAGTGTTTGGATGCGAAAGACCGAGGACAAGGTGTTGTGGCGCAGCTTGGGAGACGCCTACGTCCAGCAGTGGATTACGATAGGCTGAGTTGAGGTTCCTTCTTTCTAAAAGTGACAACATGATCTAAATGATTGAAATTCAGCCAGTAAATCTAAAATCTGAGGTATGTTGCCACTGCTTGACACTGCGTTAAATGACGTAGCCTGATTAAATCAATTTCCGAAATAACATCGATTTTCACCAATAACCCATTAGGCCAGTATCATCACAAATACCTAAACCCACAAATCATGATCACGAAACAGAAATGATCACAAATTACTGCAATATCGCTTCGTCATAGCTACAAAAATATTACTTACCGTTCATGTGAAAGAGCCATTATTATCCCGTTAGCTCTAAAGTCTTCATAAAGAAAATTACGAACAAAATCAAATTTTGTTGTTTCTAAAAATATACACAAAGTAATTTCTTGGCGGCACTCGGTATAAAAGTATCAAGACTGTTCGGCCACAAAATAGATAGATACAGAAGGTTGGCTCCGTACATCGAGTGAAAGCGCACGCACACTGACACGCTTCACGTACAGCTAGTGCAAATGCACTCGCGACTGGCATTCGTTTGACATCACCGTAAAGTCGATATCAGACGCTCCACTCAAGTGAATGGTTTACTCTAGTGAAGGACCATTTTTGTTTCATACTACATTTACACGTCTCTGAAAAAATTCTATAGAAATGAACATTCATTTCATTTTTCGTTGCCGAGAGCCAAAACCTCGTTGGATCGGTTTAATTTACTAACTTTGGATTAATTTTATGTTCAGCCTTTTCACTTCGAGTGAAATTAGGCAGAATAAAAGTAAAAAAATTAAAAAAAAAATGTATTTTAACGGCCTTAGTTCGCATCTATATAAATAGTGTGTGCCTGTTTCGGTCCGTTGTATGAAGCTGGCCTTGTGTACATGTCTACTCTGTGGTTCAACGGCTTCTTCGCGGCACCGTTTTTCTCCGTCTACCGTCATGCCATCCAGGTATTAGTGGCAAAGTTCGATGTTTTCCGAATACAAAGACTTGGGTTGAAGTAAGTTATTTATTTACTTATTTGGTTTTGCCGGTACTTCTATTTTTACTTTTTTGTTTAGAACAAATGGGAAAATCATCATCTTAACGATGCTGCTAAGAAACAAGTAATAAAAACGCTCTAAAATTCTGTGATCATTATTCGAATTGCTGCTAAAATTCATCGAAGTAATTAAGGGCCTCCTTCCACATTTTGTGAAAGCTCGATGAATTGGTATAATTTAAGTGAAAAGGTAACGCAAAAATGTAGGGGAAGGTTGCGATCATTGGACTAGCTCTTTCATTGGACCACCAAGGTATTTCCAAAACTGTGCAAGCTAGCAATATCCAAACTAGTCGAAACGAGTCCGTGATGACTCAGTTGCACCCCCCTCTTACCTCAGTGACGTTGCGTCACGTGGCGAGAGACGTGTGACGTTGTCTTTGCGGCGATCAAAATCTAAATATTACACTCAGGACAATTTGACGTAAGTAGCATTCATATTTGTCTGTGTGCACTGTTATGAACTATTAGACAATTTAATTGTGATTCCATGAGTGTTATTCAATTTTGTCTAATCATGACCATGTATATTTTATTTTTTTCTTAACAAATACCTTGTTGCCATCAATGGACCCCAAGAGAGTTCCACCGTTGGACCGGTCCAATCATAGCAACTTTTTACTGTATTTTTCTGCTTATAATTATGGGAATTGGTCCCGAGTATTTCACTAATTATGGAAAAAAACCACAGAAAAATTGTTATAAATTTAAAATTCCAGAGTACTTTACATGGAATGAAACAAGAATGAACCTTGCTTTAGAATCAGTAAGGAAACAAAGAGTTGGTTTAAGTGAAGCAAGCAGAATATAATATGGAGTCCCAAAAGCAACAATTGCTATTACTACAAGCGACTTTAGCTTCCTTTAGACTGTATCTTAATTTTGATGACTTGTTGGTCTCACTAAATGTGCCAAATGTAAAATTTTATTAGATACTAATTATGTAGCCTATAAATATAGTTTGTTATATAGTTTGCTTGTCGTATGTTATGAGTAATGTTTGTCTCTCCTCGTATGTCACAATTTTGTATTATTGATAATTATAATTAGTTGCCTCGATTGGACCACTAGAACAAATTTCTCGAAGTCCATTGATGGCAACCTGGTGGTTCATTGAAGGTGCCCATGGTCCAAAGAAGGCAACAGCTCAAGATTTTGTTTTCTTCGTTTATAGCAAAAAGTGTAAGCCCGAATTGTTTGTGCGTTTGATTATTATAAATAAAGGTCCTACGAAATAGAAATAATAAACTGCTTTCATTTTAACACTTACACTTTTTGAGGTATGAGGTCGTAAAGTTATGTGGTCCATTCATAGCAACCTTCCCCTAAGTGATTTCTGTCCTAATTATTTTAAGAAATTCTTGCCATTTACCTTTTTGTTTTGAACAAAAACGATAACTAATGGGCACTTTAAGCTCTAATAATTGAAGGGAAATTTTGATTGGTTTCCTAAAAAACTAAATTAAATTCTCAATCAGAATTTGCAATGATGTTACACTAGCTTTTCCCGCGGCTTCGCCCACTTAGAAAACTCGAAAACGTATTACCGGGATAGAAAAAGTACCCTATGTCATAATCCAGGACATAGTCTAGCATAGGATGATAGGACATAGTCGTGAGCCGTATTTCATCCTCAAAGGATATCGTCTAGAGTTATTTTCGCCTTTATGATATTAAATATAGATTCGTGAATGCCCCAAATAAATTGTCAGCCTATAAATAACATTAAACTAGGTATTTCATTAGAATGGCAAATAGTGCCCGACCTCAGAGATCAATTAGCTAATTTCTTAAAACGATGAAGTCTGGCAAATAGAAGTAAAAGGCCTGCTCCAAACTAGGTGGCCGGTGGGTATTATTAACTACTTTTAGCCACGAATAGGGCTCATCAGACAGACTTATGTAATTTTGTGACGGTTATTTTGCTAACAAGGTCTCACTGGGCGTACCACTTGTGAATAGTGATAATTAAAATAGAAAAAAAAAACACTACAAACTGAAAAATAACTTTAATTTCGGAAGTCGGTGTCTTAGGGATCAGTATTTTAGTTTTTGCCACCGACTTCCGAAATTAAAGTTATTTTAGTTTGTAGTGTTTTTTTTGGAAGTTGGTTTTTTTTTTGTTAAAAAGTTTTTATTTCTCGCTTTTTAGTGGGTCTATTTATAATTTATCTTAGTTACAATAGCCTAATGTCAACTTGCCCATCGCCTTTTTATAAAATATTCCTTTTCTCGATGCAGGGACGTTAATTGTTGAGGAGTTCTCCTTTTATTAATTTTTAGATTAGATGCTGATAAGTGATAATCCTGGCTGCAGCATCAGGCCAGACTTATGTCAACATTGCATTGAACTTGAAATTAGTCCTGTTTAAAATGAGCCCAAACACGACTACGGTGCTGTAATTTCAAGTTTTTTACTTTTTCTGATGCTCCTGGCTTCAGCATCAGGTCTTCGGTGTTCCTCAGTAACAGTACGTTTATCCACACATCGAGCCCTTCTCAATGAGCCTAAACACGATATATCTGCTGTTAGTTGTCGAGGAGTTAGGTACTCTGCAGACTATCCTGACTGCAGCATCAGGTCGTGACTTGATGATCATGAGACCAAATGTGGCAAATGCCCTATCAAACATCATACTAAAACAGTCCTTGCCTGTTCGAGTAACTTCTTACTGTTAAGGAGTTGTACCTTCCATCATCAGCCCAGCTACCTGAGATGGTGACAACCATACACAAATACACAAGATACTTCATAAAATGCGAAAAACAATAAGTGAGCCTATAACATTTGAGGGTTACCCTCGATTTCTGTAAGATCCCATCATCAGATCCTAACTTGGTGACAATGGGACCACCTCAGAACTATCTGCTTTCGAACAAAAAAAGAATTTTGAAAATCCGTCGACAATTGGCGGAGTATTCGATGAACAAACATACAAAAAAAAAAAAAAAACATACAAACACCCGAACATAGTACCTCCTCCTTTTTGTGAAGTCGGTAAAAATGAAGGTGTCTTAAGGTGCCACTAAATAAACGTATAATACTAAATAAATGTAATAAACGTATTTTCTTTCTTTCCACTAGTCGATATTTTTCCCATACAAATTTCGGAAGGGTAATAATTACTCCACTGTTTGACATTTTACATCTAAAGTTAAACATGATATCGTTTTTTCTTATATTACCTATTAATTGTGTCTGTATGGAAACAGAATAGTAAATAAAATAAAAAGCCATTAAAAGTTATAAGCCAATAAAGATTAGTTTTTCTTGCTATTTTTAACGTAACTTTGTGTAACGTAACGTAACTGTGGTAATCCATACTAATATTATAAATGCGAAAGTGTGTCTGTCTGTATATTAGCTTTTCACGCTTAAACTATTGAACCGATTTAGATGAAATTTGGGTAGAGATAGTTTGAGTCCCGGGAAAGGACATAGAATAGTTTTTATCCCGATATTCCTACGGAAACTTACGTGGGTGAAACCGCGGGGCGCTACTAGTAAGTAATAAAAGAACTGTAAAATCTTCAAAACCAAGTCGGTACCGACTAAGCTCAGTTATCGAAGAGTTCAATAAACTTAATTTTTAATTGATTTATGCAATGGTTTTTTCATAAAACTCAATTTTCAAAGGACTTTGCGTATTTTTTTACGCGCGTTTTAATTCGAAACGTTGTTGTGTGCATGTGAACTAGCGTCTAACTGCTCAGAACTGATACTATCTCTGTCAGACACGATGCCAGGTGAGACAGCGTGCTGTTTAGTGTGTGTAATACACACAATCAAAATAAATAAATTCAAAGAATAATGTTTTCTGGGGTCAACGACCGCTTGTGGTGTTATCGTGCAGTATGAGTTGAGAAAAACAGTTATTTTTTGTTTTATCGTGTTTAGATATATGATACCCATCACGTAAGTTTACACAAAGACATGCGGTTGATGACCCCAAAAAAGACTCATCAAATTAATGTATTTTCTATTCGATCATTTTTAGATAACGATAGCCATCGCGTCTGCGGAGTTTCGCTAGCTAATTCAATTTGACCTTTTATATTAACGAAACAGTAAACCACTCCAGTAGCACTTTTTAATTTATATAACTTCCATAAGTTGGGTAATATAAAATATCGTTAGTTCCAGCAATTTTAGCGTTTCAGTGGTACTACTTGTTCTACCAAATTTATTTTGACTACTGAAACCCCGTTTCTTTCTAAAGATAAAAGCACTCAGCGTAGACCGAATTTAATTAACAAAATCAAAGGTTTACCTTTGAATTTTTGTTTGAGAACCGTCATGCAATGAGTCCTTTAACAATTCGAGAGGGCTTTAAATTTTAATCCGAACCCGTTTTTGTATCCGTTATTTTCGGGGAAAACCAATCGATGGTCGGTGTTACGTCCGTGGATTATGATTCTATTTAATTGGGTCCATAGATACTGGAGCTTAAAAGAAATTTTTCGAGATTTAAGTTAGGATTACTTTGTATACCTTTGTACGTTTTTTTGAGAGCAGTGGTGGCCAAGTGGTAACGGCCGCGACTTACGAGTTGTAGGCAATGATTTCAAAAGTAAGGATACGCCCGTCTGAACATTTTACATAGAAGTTCTTCGTTCGAAGTTTGAAGTTCGCGCGCACCACTGTCAACTGAGTCGCGTTGGCCCTAAAACCGTCATTTTAGGGCCAGCGCGTTGGTGCCATTTAATCGCGCCGTTAGCCCGGTCCTGGATACGCCCGTCTGAACATTTTACATAGAAGTTCTTCGTTCGAAGTTTGAAGTTCGCGCGCACCACTGTCAACTGAGTCGCGTTGACCCTAAAACCGTCATTTTAGGGCCAGCGCGTTGGTGCCATTTAATCGCGCCGTTAGCTCGGTCCTTACGCTAGTAATATATATGTCAATAGTTGTAGGTCGTAGGTTCGAACCCAGACAGGCGCTTTACTTTGTGTAAATTATTTCATTACCACTGCTCTCAAAACGGTGAAGAAAAACATCGTGAGGAAACCGGCATGTCCTAGAACCAAAAATTCGAAGACATGTGACATCTGCCAATCCGCACTGGGCCCGCGTGGTGGATTACGGCCCACTCCCTCTCACCGAGAGAAGGCCTGTGTCCCAGCAGTGGGAACATTATAGGCTGATTATGTACGTTTTTCGAGTGGACAAAGGGTTTTTCATAATACATAAAATATTTTTTTACTGCTCCGTTGATTTAGTGGTTAGGAGGTCAGGGAAAGTGTTAATGGGGTTTTCGATCAGGAAGGTTTGTGCTTGGTTGATGGCAATAGGCAAGATAACTGGGCAAAATATTGGAGTTACCTACTATAGATATGCTTCTGCCTAAACCTTTGGGGGATACAGGCGTGAAGTTTTGTTAGGCTGTGTAAACATAATGTATCTTTAACTCCTAATTTGGTGTAAAAAGATACCTTACTTAGCGGATGGGAAATAACTTGTCTAAATTCGTTTTAAAACAGAGAAAACTGTCTTAAACAATTGTGGCAGCATCTACATCGCCACATGTGAACTACGCATCACCCTGACGTCACGCAAAATCCTGCATCGCGCAAGCAGAGTTTACCGTGCGACTAGCTTATGTAAAACGTCCCGAACATATAAGAAGCAATAGGCTAGCAATATCCATCAAAATTATTCAGATTGTGATTGAAAGTGTTACGCAAGGAACAAGGGTGCAGGAAACACTGAACCTGATATTAAGTACCCCTTTGGAACAAATAGGCTTCCAGTCTAATACGAATGAAAGCCGGGACCATTGGGTTAACGTGCTTTCCGCCAATATAAATAACATGGTCACCCATCCACGGACTGACCTCCGCAAGCTTAGCTTAACCTTTAATCGATCCGTGCGGCTGTTAATATTAAGCCATAAGCAGTATCGCTCAGAATAACACAAGATGTAAAAGGTCGCTGCTTGGAGTTCAACGTATCGTATGATCGAGTCCCCGTATGACGTCACACAGGTTAAATGTCATTCGTGACGTCACGGGACGGTAACCTAGATGCAGTTCGTAACCTATTGATACAGTTTGCTAGTATCGAGTTGATACAACTTTTAATAGTTAGTTTACCGTTTATGGGGTTAGTTGGGAGTTTGTTATAAACTTTGTCGGTTTTAGTAATACCTTAGTGAAAATTCCGGTGTTGTAGGTATCTAAAAAAATAATAGTGTTCGTATACAAGGTGGAGACAATAATCATCATCATCTGCCTAGCCTTTTCCCAACTATGTTGGGGTCGGCTTCCAGTCTAACCGGATGCAGCTGAGTACTAGTATTTTACATGGAGCGACTGCCAATCTGACCTCCACAACCCAGTTACTGGGTAATTCGATATCCCTTGGTAAGACTGATTGTCATCAGACTTTCGGACTTCTGACTACCCGTAACCACTGTCAAAGATCCACGAATGACAGCCGGGACCAGCTTTTTTTTCGATTTTCATACAACCGTTGTCCTGGCAATACTGAAGACACACAAAAAAAAAGAATTATCCAATTTGGTACAGTCATTCGGATGTTATGCGCGTACAGACATTTCGGCGACTTTGTTTTATAGTATGTACTAAGGATTCACGTTCTGAATACGGATGACGTGAAGGCTCGGATCTCCATCTATCCTTACAAGACACTACATCCACCTATGAATTTCTGGAAAACATGGAAAAATATTTTGAAAATCTTTTGAATAATGCATATTTTTTATTTTTGAAATCATTATTAACCTCTCGTATGTCTTATGTTACACAGTCCGACATAAGCAATTGTCTTTCTATTGTGTCTCTAATTACGACAATCAAAGAGTTAAAATGAATGTAGATGATGAGAGAGGGGCCCAAGTCCTTTCTTGAATTTACAAATTGATAACATAATAAAAAGTTACGCATTTCTGTTTGGGGTTTCAATCCGTTATTCAAAATTAAATAATGGAATACCTAACAAAATCGTCCTGCTTAATATAAAAGACTCTATGACCTTGCCTTTTTTTCTTGCAATTTGTATCAATCTCAAACCTGAAGATTTCATACCTAATATTGTCTAAAACCCAGTTTACAGTACCTTAGTGGCGTTGTGATTAATATTGAGTACTAGATTTTTCAAAGGAGTTTGCCCGCCCTTCACCCGCTTCCTAGAGTTTTATCTGGGAAGAAGAAATGGCGCAACAAACTCCCATCATCATTAGCATTGTAAGCAAACCAGGTTCCGTATTATGACGGTTTAATGCCATCTTGATTCCAGTGTAGGAGAGAGACGTAGCATATGACCGACCGCTCCATCTCTTTTTCGGAATGGAATTTTGATACTTCGTAATATGGCCCCTGCTATTGTCTGTATTTAAAGCTTTAACACCAAGCTGTATGACGCACAACATTCAGAAAAGAAAAAATCACACAGAAAGCTGGATATAACCCTCTGTTCCGAATGTTCGCCGTCAATCAAACCTTCATCGTAATTGAAATCTCTTTGTTCTACAAAGCTAGTCATCAAATTCTATTTCCAGGATGGAACTCGCACATGGTGCCACTATCAATCAACAATCGTGTCGGCTCCAATTTTCGGACACGGTCCCAAATACCGGACTCAAACTGAAAGCTGCTGACATATCTAGGACTGGAAACTGCTTCTATTTGCGACTGCCACTCCTTTGTAATTGTCCGATATTCGATCATCATTCTAACATGCGATATAGATATTCACTTCAGCCGATGTATTCAGTCCGAATCTTCGGTGAGATTTTTACAGCATAAAAAGGCTTTGTAATCTCTACACTTATAAGCTAACGGTGTGATGGTATAATATAATATGATATAAATAAAGAAATAAAACCGACCGCCGCCGCGCCGTGACCGTGAATGTTCGTTAAACAAAAATTTATTGATATATACCTACTTTAACAATTTATTTGCAATAATAGGTACAAATACTGTGTGTGTAGATAGCACGGCGCGTATAATTGCGCAGAATAATGTACGGTTCCGTAAAACTGCTGTAATCAATGGGATAGATTAATAAAATTTTCGTTTTAATTTATGTCCCAGCATTGCACAGAAAGTTCGAATGTCTTCAAGAAATGCACGATTCCATCTATGATGTGTGTATTACAAGGCTTTACTTCTTTTGTAGTCAATTCCAGAAACCAAGTAGGTTTATAAAAAACCTGTAACCGGTACAAATCGTTTCCCAAAAAGTTGGAGTTTTTTTTATTAATATGTTTTTTATTTTTTATTGTTTTGATATCGGAAAACGAGTTATGGAATTCAAATGGAGTTGGGCAGGACACCCGGCGTGGCGGCAGTGATGACAGGTGGAGTAAGGCAGTGGTGTCCAAGGACTGGAAGAAGAAGTGTCAGTCGTCCGGCGGCGCGCTGGGTGGACGACATTGTTACCATAACGGGAAGAAGCTGGATGAGGCTGGCACAAAACCGTGGGCATTGAAACAAGAAAAGAGAGGAATATGCCCAGTAGTGGGTGAAGTCCGGCTGTGGATGGTGATGATGGATGAATCATACTTCAACTTATGGAACTTTTCCATTTCCGTCAATGCACACAATGGTGCCGATTCCCTTGTTCACAAACTAAACTAAATTTAAGTTAGGTATGTGCTTCTTTTTCTTTCTATTTCATTATGAAAAGGAGACTCCATACAAGTTTAGACGTGATTAGAAACTTGCCTACTAAAATTACGTCACTTTACGTCAGGCGCAATTTAATTTGACAGGACTAAACTAAAATTTACTTTCTGTCCTTTTCCTGACGTAGAAAGAAAAACATGCACTGAACTTAAATTTAGTTTAGTTTGTGAACAACAGAACCAGCAACAATATTAACTTTTTTCCTCCTCATCTCCCACAATTGAATACTTCGTATTCGAAACTGGTTTTGACATTCACGTAAAAACTACCCCTTATAAGTCTCTAAAATATTACCTACTCGATTTGTTTGAAAAACTATTACGAATAATAACTTTGGGGCACGGATTATAAAAGGTTCTATTTTAAGGCAAGTTTATGAGTTTTCCTTACCTAACTATGAAAATGAAAAGAATCTGCAATGAACCTTTTCCAGTCTATACGAGGGCTATAAAAGATAATGGCTTCTAAATAAAAAGTTGACCTCGGAGACCGTCTTAAAATATTTGGGCTTACATTATTATGTAAACTTTTTTGTAGGTCACTGAAGGGTATAAAATTCGTAAAATGATGAAAGTAGACGTTTAAATCGCTGAAATTCTTTCCTATATAAATCTTTGAGCGTATCCGTGAAATATCGTATTCTTCTATCAAAACGTTTGTTGTAACAACTATGCACAGCTTTCATATTTTCTCATTTAATTTGGTATTATGAAGAGTATTTTGCCAATCTATTAAAGAGTTACCTATAATTACACAATCTTTCAAAAACACAAAATTTCCCAAAAAAATATTGTTTTTTTTTTTTAATCTTTATTTATTAATGGAGGTTTGTTCATATTTGAACATGTCACCCCCGTAAGAAAATTATTGTTGAAAATTGTGTCTTATCCTCCTCATCATTTCAACTGAGATGTGGACGCGTGGCCCAGTGGTATAGACCGTGACTTCCGATTTGTAGGTCGTGGGTTCGAAACCTGACAGACTACTTTGTGTAATTTATTTCATCACCACTGCTCTCAAAACGGTGAAGGAAAATATCACGAGGAAACCAGCATGTCCTAGAACCAAAAATTCGAAGACATGTGCCATCTACCAACCCGCACTGGGCCCGCGTGGTACGGCCCACTCCCTCCCACTTATAGGACGCCTGTGGATGGACGTCTTTCGGACGATCGATTTGGAGGTGGACTGCTGGACATAGGCCTCCCTCAAGCACCGCCACTTCAATCGGTTCTGTGCTTCTTGAATCCAGCTCATTCCTGCGGCCCTTACAATGTCATCGGTCAATGTCATAGCCTTCCAACGCATCAGCTACAGCTAAGTATTTCAGTGTCCACTGAAAGTCGGTTAAACTGTTTATAAACGCATTATATTTTCTAGTACTAAAATGTAATTGGATGCGATAGGGTTGACATAATCGTAAAGTGAAGGCGGCGCAACGGGGTTGATAAGAAGACGTCTACACGACTTGAACCCTTTTAAGTTAAGAGTGACAGTAGCCATCTTGCACGTCGTACGAAGTTATTAACTCTTCTGATTGTCTCTTTTCCTTAAGAAAATGTGGGTTAAATCGCTGGTAGTCTCATACTGAGTGTTATTATGAACCCTTTGCATATATTTAAATTGTTAGATTCGTCCGACTACCTCAAAGGATGGTCAGTCGTTACTGTTTTGTTGAAATTTGAATAGTATTGTCTCGCTCATTTTAAAATATGTCATTATAGATTTAACAAACTACAGATATGCTGGGTTGCGAAAGGTAACCTTTAATGGTGTCCATGGAGTTTCTTGCCCGTTCTTCTCCATAAGTACCTACGCTACGGGCAACTAGCTTCATATTTTCTGACTGACCGACTTCTTGACAGTTCAAAAGTGCCTGTAAATGGTTTAATTGAAATAAATGCTTTGAGTTTGAGTTTAATTTAAGCATAATTCAAATATTAAAACACTAGCTTTTGCCTGCGGCTTCGCTCGCGTGGATGTAGGAAAATATGTACCTTAGGTGTTAATTCAGGTTACCATCTGTGTGCCAAATTTAATCCGAATGCGTTCGACCATTTTGCGTGATAGAGTAACAAACATCTATAAAAAACTTTCACATTTAGAATTATTATAGTAGGATACGTAGTCACCCTATAATGTTCCCACTGCTGGGACACAGGCCTCCTGTCTGTGAGAGTGAGTGGGCTATAATCCACCAAGCGGGCCCAGTACCTACGGGTAAGTAAATGTCACATGTCTTCGATTTTTTGGTTCTAGGACAAAAAGTTTCCTCACGATGTTTCCCTTCACCGTTTTGAGAGCAGTGGTGATGAAATTAAATACACAAAGTTAAGTGCCTGTATGGGTTCGAACTCACGACCTACAACTCGTAGGTAAGTCGGGGCCGATACCACTCAGCCACCACTGCTTTCCACCAAACAGCTGATGACGAAGTTTTAACACGATAATAATAGATAATATCCCGAGAATAAACCCTTCTAAATCTAGTATTTGGCTAAATTTATTTATTTATTTTTATTTATTTATTTCATAACAATTTTTACATTGTGTCGAAAATTAAAAATGATTTTAAAACTTTAAAAATACAAAAAAAAATAAAACTACAATAAAATACATGCCACTTAATTACTATGAGGAAGAGTAATAATAATAATAAATAAATGTCATTTAAATAATTAGAATAATAGTGCTACAAATAATTAAATTCAACCAATGTCAGATGTCCAATGTCAATTTCTTACTTATATGTCACATGAAAGTAAAGGAACGATAGAAGATTTTTAGACTAATCCTAACAAAAATAATAATCATTATAAATTTCTAGTTGTATGTTTACAATTTAAATATCATTAATAGAATAATAGCAGCCTTCCAGTAGGTAACGCTTCAATTTAGCCTTGAAGTCCCTTTTGTAAAGTGATAATTTTATATCAACGGGAAGTTTATTGAAAATTTTCACTGACATGTGGCAGGTACCGTGTTCGACTATATGAACCTCTGTCTATCCCTTGAGGTATTATAAATTGATATTATCAATATTTGGAAAACTACTAGATTTCTAGGGAACATAAATTGAGTGAAGTGTTCTATTTGATTATGTAACTTTGTCTCGTGGGGTGTGAGGTGCGAAATGTCTTCACAAAAGTTGTTCCAGTAAGTGAAAGGAAAATAAATACAATATTAATAAACTTCCAAAGGTTTAGTTTGTATTTATTATTAACACTAAACGCCTCCAGGCGTAATAACAATGAAACTTCCATTCTATTGTTTTTTTTTTTTGATATGGCTATTGGCAAGCAATGCAGGTGTCGATCATTCTTCTAATTTCTAAAGTGAATCGGAAAAGCAGGTAGGCATTGATTATAAAAATAAATTAAAATAGAACGATAAAATAAATCTTTGATGATACAGTTGAATTTAATGTACAGTCAACAAATAAGTATGTAGGATCGTCGCATATAGTTGAACTTTAGTAAGAAACCGATGGATGTTGTCGACTGAAATTTAATTTGTTGTATTGAGCTGTTTGTTTTCTATTGATAAACTTAAATTTTATTCGATAAAATCCATCGGTTTCTTACTAAACATCAACTATATCCGACGATTCTGCATACTTATCTCTTTTGTTGACTGTACTTAGATCTGTGGGGTTAGTAATAAAACTTCTATTGTGTCTCGTTCAGCTGCTACATAAATACAATTGCTAGAAGCGCCCCACGGTTTCACCCGCGTAAGCTTCGATCACGTGGGATTATCGGGATAAAAAAGCGCGAAAGCGCCAACCTTGCTTTGCGCTTTCGCGGGACTCAAACTATCTCTTTACCAAATTTCCCATAAATCGGTTCAGCGGTTTCAGCGTAAAGAGACAGGCAGACAGACACACTTTCGCAATTATAATATTAGTATGGAGTATGGATTACACAACTAAATACTTACGTAACATCACTCATAGAAATACGTGCTTTGACGTGGAGTTGCGGAAACCAGCCCGTATAATACCTATTACCTATTACCAAACGTCACGCAGCCTATATTCTCCAAAGGGTTTAGTTGAGGTGCAACAATAGTACCCCCCCCCACATTTCGCTAGTTATGTTTAAGTCCCATGTAATAGGGGGCGAGCCTATTGCCATCAACCGGGCACAAATCCAGACTCCGGGCTGCTACTGAGAAAATCCGGATATAAAAACCCAATATCACTTTGCACCACACCACCACCACATGCTGAACAGTAGCGCTTGCGAACACTAGACCAACGAAGCAGACTAATAATACAAATTAATTACCTTAAAAAAATGCTTTTTACTCTAGGAACCAAATTAAATGACTATCTAACTATACAAAAAAATAAAAGGACATAAAGGCGCCATCTCCACAAGCGAGATAATCGCAGCGATAGTCTCGCCTTGCCATCAAATTCAATAGAAAAGATAGAAACTCTATGAATCAATCTCCACACGGCGATATCATCGCGCAGGGGATCGAGGAGGGGGGGTGGAGGGGGGGTTCAGGGGATCAGAACGGAATAACTCGACCTACTCGTCCGCATCGATGTCATCAGGAAACGTGCACAGAACACTGGCAGCACTGCCACGTACGTGGAGTATTCAGGTCATGTGCCAAAGGGGATTGAAAATTTAATTTTCTTAAGGAGCGCCATTTTGATTTTTTCAAAATCGTGGCCACGCGTATTACCTATACAGGGTTATTGGTAAACACCAACAACCTCTTAAGAGGTCATTGTACTCATCATTATGAACAACTTTTACTTTGGGACCAAAACTTAAATCGCGAAAAAAAATCAGCTGTTCCCTACATTTTGACGAGTTAAACGAATATAAATGTAGGGAACAACTGATTTTTTTTCGCGATTTCAGGTTTGGTCCCAAAGTAAAAGTTGTTCATAATGATGAGTACAATGATCTCTAAGGAGGTTGTTAATGTTATACCAATAACCCTTTAAATCTATAGATAGATATCAATGCTAACAGAAAATATTACATCATCAAACCCCAGAAAGTGTCACGTTTCCGAGATACTAACGTTCAAAGTTGATCACGTGACATCCATTTTTGTGCGTAAAGTTCAAAAGTAATAGTAACTTTCAAGTGCGTAGTACTCGCAATCGTCGTGCGGATATGTATGACCAAAGGTATGAACGTAAACGAAGCAAAAAAAGTATGTTAGATCGTAGCAGGTGGCGTTCTGAAGTTTTCTGCCTACCCTCATGGGAAGAGGGGACACGAAGTTTATGTATATCTATCTATGTTACACCACAGAATAACTAATAGTACTTAGTAGTTACACCTGATGAATAGTAACTATACATAATTCAAACTTATGTTTCAAATTAATATTATTTCAAGTTAAACAAATATTAACTTTATTTTAATGATTATTAAGTTGATTTCAGAGCGACTAGAACTATTGAAACAGTTATAAAAATGTTTGAAGCGTAAACTGAACTTTATTGTGTAGGATTTAAAGTTATTTTTCCATAAACTCATATTTGTTTCATTTTTGGCAAATAAATCACGAATGCAGATTACTTTCAGATTTATTACTTTTTAGATCTCTATTAATTCGGTTTATGACTTCCTACGGCGTCATTCTCAATTTCGCAAATGATTGTCACAATCAGAGAAATCATAAAATAGGACGTAAAAATACACAATCACGTCTACGTCCCGACACGACTTTTCTAGACAGCAAAACGTCTAGAACCTATAAATCTTACTTTACGATTTTCGTTTTCGACTAAAATGGTACCTTTCTACAAAGTACTTACTGCGATAGGTACTATTCATCTATAGAATCACCTTTTATTTATTTTTTATACCCTGTAATATTTCCCTCTCGAATACCTTTCTGTGTACAGTGAGTGTGCACCCAGCAGTGGGAACATTATAATAATATACTGATTATGATTATTCTATAATATTTTGTTATAGTTACTGTTGACGAACGTGTGGACTGTATAAATGAGTAGACTGATGGTGGTTGCGATGTTAATACTTTTAATATTTTTAAAATCAATCAAAGTAAATGACAAACACAGCAAGACAGGTTTTTGACAATAAGTAAAAAAGCATAGAGCATAAAAAAAGCCAGTCGCCAACAGTTACACTTACCCCACAAATCAATAAATAAAAAACTCTTGTTTTGACATCATAATGATTAGACCCTTATAAATAACGGCTGACGTCAATAAATATTAATAGTAGTACTTAATACTTAGGTAGGTAGGTACTATTGTAGTTATTAGATGAAGACCTATTATTTATTTAGTATCACAGGTCATACTTATCAAAATTGAGACTGTTCCAAGAATTTATTATATTCCTTAGTACCTTTAACCTTTTGAACGCCAGAGCATAAACGCACGCGCGTGCCCTCCACGCCAAGCCACAATTTTAAATATTTAAGGTTTACAAATAAAAACACACAAAAGTAATGATTTAATTGTTTATTTCGTGATAAAGTGCACCGCATTTTTTGTCACATATTTGTGTCGCTGGATACATGTACATGTAGTGTTTATATGAATTTGCGTGGGGTAGGTTGTATTTTTTTTCACTTTTAGTTGTGTAAAAAGTGAAAAATAAAAACTTTTTTACAAAAAAAAAACAACCGTCTTCAAAAAAAAAGCACTAGTTTTTTTTTTTGAAGTCCGTTGTTTTTTTTTTTAGGTTTTTTATCTTTATTTTACGTGGCTATGTTGAACAGCAAAAAGTACCTACCTACGCCTGAATTTAAATGCGAAAGTCCTATATTCCCCAACGGCCTAATAAAATGCCTATTAGCACAATGAAAGTGTAACCCCAATTATTTTTCTATGTAGTAGGTACCTAATCCCAAGCGTCCATGAACCGAAGACAAAATTTAAGACCAATTTTCACTTAAATAAAAGAAGAACATTGAGAGAAGGATCAAGGGGAGGGCTCGTGGCAAAAGAATAACAGCCGCACGGGGCGATCTTCAAGGTTAAGCAACGCCGAGGTCGGTCTGTGGATGGGTGACCATAATTACATAGGAGACCTCTCCGTATCTCACTTGCCGCGGTCGGCTTGTGAATGCGTGACCATCAATTACAGAGGCAAAGCACGTTATGCCGTTGGTCCTGGCTGTAATTCGTAGATATTTGACAGTCGTTACGGGTGGTCAGTAACCCGAAAGTATGACAAACAGACTTGCCCAGGGGTATCGTGTTACCCAGTAACTGGGTTGTGGTGGTTAGACAGGGAGTCGCTCTATAGCTGCATCTAGTTAGGCTGGAAGTTGACCCCAACTTAGTTCGGAAAAAGGCTAGACTGATGACGAAGAAAAGAAGAATATAATACGAATCATTTTATATTACAATCTCAGGACTTCTATTAGAACTTAAGTGATCGTACATTCCATGCATATTATTTGATTGCCATTCCGGAGCGTAGAGGCATCTCTATTAGTCTTCGAACCTTAATGGCCACTTCCCTAACAATTCCTGGCTTGCCTATTACTATTTAGTATGCAGGACAAAGAATTTCTATTGCTTACCTTTTCTGATCGAAATTTGAAAGGAAGACTGGGAAAATAAAGTGTGTTGCTTTGTATCCTGAATGAAGTTTGAAAGTGTCGCCAGTGACAGAAAAGTTGAAAGGAAATCTTTTGGCTTGGTATGGGGGCATGTGATAAGGAGGAAGGAAACGCATGCGGCTAAAAGATTGATGAATATACTTAAATGTTGATAAATGGAGATCGAGAGGGCGAAGCTACAGGATGACTCACCCCACTCAATGCACAATTTTAATTAAGAATATCACTATCACTTCCATTTGAGTGTACAGACGCCAGCCCATTAAGCTGCTACAATCGGTCAAATTTATTTAATAGATTTTCAACTTTATCGCGTTTATTTTTAAGGTTCAAAGTTGATTGGGAAAATGTAACAGTTTCGGGTAGCTTGATGTGCTGGCGTCTGTACATGTAGTTGAGATAAGTGTCTTTTATCGTCCCAGCAATAGAACTCTGTTTTGGAAATTGACTGCCAGAGAACAGACAGAATAGAAAATCTATTGTTCGCGGTCACTGGTGACCCCGGTGGCAGTCAATGCCTTAAAATTAAAATCAGCACCCCAATTGCGTAGTTCACTTTTAATCACAATAGGAAAAAAACTGGCCAAGTGCGAGTCGGACTCGCACACGAAGGGTTCCGTACCACAAGGCAAAAACACCACAGGTTTGTTGTATGGGAGCCCCCCTTAAATATTTATTTTATTTTGTTTTTATTATTTGTTGTTATAGCGGCAACGAAAGTTATGAACTCCAGTCTCCTACCATGCTTGACGTACGGCTGCCAGACGTGGAAATTCACCTCAAAATTAAAAAATTAAATTACAACTTGTCAACGAGGACTAGAGCGCAGCATGCTTAAAATAAATAAATTATATAAAATACGGCACACAAAAATAAGGTCAATAACCAAAGCAACAAATGCATTGAATTATGCACAAAAACTCAAGTGGAAATGGGCAGGGCATGTCGCGAGGCTTAAAGATCAGAGATGGACCATAAAAGTGACATTTTGGAAGGGCCCTCCAGGTAAAAGGAGAAGAGGAAGACCGTTGACACGTTGGGAAGATGAGATTGCAAGGACAGCCGGTCAAACTGGAAACCGATCGCACAGGACAGAGACAAATGGGCATCTTTGGAGGAGGCCTTCACCCAATACGGGGTTCCTACCGTAAATTAAGTTATGTTAAAAATTATGTTATGTTAAAATAGTTAATAAGTAAAACAGTAAACGGAAACAAACTAGTTAAGCGTATTATAAATTAGTATTATGTAAAACAAATAAAGATAAAACTAGTTATGTGAAGGAAATTATTTAAATTACTTAAGAAACTCAAAAAACAATGTAAATTAGTAGGAAATAAAAGGCTTTTTTATTTTTATTATTTATTTTATAGCGGCAACAGAAATACATAATTTGTGAAAGTTTCAACTGTCTAGCTATCACGATTCTTGAGATACAGCCCGGTGACAGACAGACGGACGGACGGACAGACGGACAGACAGCGAAGTCTTAGTAATAGGGTCCCGTTTTTACCCTTTGGGTACGGAACCCTAAAAACGAGAAGCTAATTCCTAATTCCATCCACAGGGCACAGGTTTGAAAAAATTCGACCGCTCATCAACTTAATTACCGCAATGAACGTGGCTAAACTGTCAAAAACGAAATGCGATCATTTTATTTGTGTTACGCAATTACCCCACAGGTTGACGATGAAAATGCTTTTCATTTCAAATCCGGTAGCATTGCACACTCGTTTAATGTAAAACGCACATTAGTACCAGACAGAACATCTCCTTGATACTACAAAACCATTCCAATCCGAGCGCTCTGATGTTCCTCCGTTTATGGTCGTGACATCAACACCTCTTCGTCCTCGGAAATTATACGAATGCTATTGTTTTCGCTGAATTTGGATAGCAATTTGTGTTTTGCAAGTTTCCCAGTTTCATGTCAAATTATCATCCCAGCTCTTAATGATAGTGTGTAATAAAAACAAAAGAAAGCTTACAAATAAATAAGGCAAAGATTTAATATTCTCTAAAATATAGAGGTAAAAGAAAAAAAAGGAGGCCTTTGCCCTGCAGTGGGACAACACAGACTTGTAGAGATACCGCGGCGGTGGCGGCACCACCGTATCTCTACGTTGACGTCGTGGTGGGGCTTGCGCGCTCCGAACTCTAGGCCTGTGCCGGAAGAGTTTACTTTGCCGGAACAGGTCTAAGGTGAGGAGCCAGTCCAAGAGGGATACAGAAACCCGCAGGGCAGCATTGGGCAGTAGCGACCCCACGGACCCTATCTCCCGGGAGAAGTCTTGAGCAAACGTGCTCGCGGTGTAAGGAAGTATTCCAGCAAGATACTGGTAGGGATCTTGACCGTACTTCCGGGATTGTCCTGATAGCCATGGAATACCTCTCAACTCCACATAAGCACCTCAGGACATGTTGCCCCCTTGTCGCTACGTCACTATATGCTAGCGACCGTGTCCGGGGGCCCATTATTGAGTGTGCAAGTCACCCCCTGCCATTTTATCCGTGTATATATAAAACATTGATCAGGCAGGGGTCATAGTTCTTCCATAGTTCCTGGTAACCAGTCCACTTTAGCCACCCAAACCAATAGTCCAACTTTTTATTTTTCATATCCTGCAATAGTCCTACACCAACCGGGGCTCATCCTTGGGTTATCCACTTGCATATTGTATACAGGGATAATCGTCGGTTGGTGCCGCATTTCATTAAAATTTCCTAAGGGGCCTCTGCGAGTTGGCTCCGGCCCCTCGTACGCCAGCCTCCAAAGGACCGGGACCCCATGGTCCCGAGATATGTAAAATAAATAATAATAAATCTTAAATTACATTCACGGAAAATATACTCAGAGGTCTTATCTTATCTTCGATCCAGAGAACAGAGATATACGTTGCGGGTTGAAAACATTTTCTTTTTTCATATCTTATTAATACATATATTGTAATTAAAGATTCAGTTTCATATTTTACTGGCATGAAAAAAAAATTCAAAAAATCGCTCCAAACAAGATCAAAGCGAGTTTATATTATTATGAACATCTTCAATAGACACGAAGTGATCAAAAAGGTAGCAAAACACGAAGAAGCGTGAGTAATCTCTGGAATTCCGTATGAATGTGTAATAAATGAATGTGTAATTAACTGGAACAAAAACCAATGGAATACTCCTTCGTACTTGTTCGGTTTTCCGTCACGGATCCAATTTGATTTATCTCTGACTCATACAGATGAATTAAATCCTTGAGCTAACGTTGCCATCTTGATAAACGTGCTTCTTTCCTTTGTTTTTTGTTACTGTTAATGGGAAAAAAAGGACGAAATGTGTTTATTCAGTGAGTAGAAAACAACAAGCGTGAAGGTCATTGTTTGTTTCTTAAAATGTTTTTTTATTATTATTAATGCTATCTTGGACAGATTTTGACTTAGATGTTGTTTCTCGGGTGCTGCTTGTGGTAACAGGTCGCCTTGCTGACCATGGTTTTGTTATTGTTCTTAGTAATTAACTGTTTATTTATTTTACTTCGAAAGTCCTAGTATATCATGTGTGACTTCAAGTTAAAGCTATATGTACATAGGTAATGCAGCATTGCATATGCAAGCGGGCACGCCGTTTACTCCTGGAGGCTTTTATTTAGGTATTAAGTTATGTTTACGTTTTCATTATTTATTTCGGCCTGAGTAGTATAGTTTTTAATGTTTTTGTTGGTATATTGGTGTGTGCGGCAGTCGCTCCATGTAAAATACTGGTATTCAGCTGCATCCGGTTAGACTAGAAGCCGACCCCAACATAGTTGAGGAAAAGCCAAGCCAGGTGATGATTCGCGTGTGCTAGCTGACATATGGCAAATGTTAAATTTAACTTAATGTTTTGTGTTTCGTGTTAATAAATGATTTATTTTCCGTAAGTAGGTTTGTACAAATACTTTTACACGTCAATTATATTTTTTTAAACTAGATGAGGTCGGCGTTTCCTATCTGACTATTCTGAGAAGATATGGCCTAAACAAACTCAGAGGTCACAGTCTCTTTTAAAGTTCAGACAAAATCTTGGTCAGATCGTGTGAAGACCATGTAGATTGGTGTCTGAAATGGTCTTTTGAGGAAAGAACCACACAGATTGAGCGGACCTGTCCAATCAGTGCACGCATTTGTCAAAAATTGTTGATGATGTCTACTTACACACTAGACTGTATAGAACAAAGTTCTTCTAACTGTACAGACAGCTGTACTGCTGGGGAGTTTGTTGCGCCACTTCTTCTTCACAGCTAAATCACTCAGAAGTGGTGAAGGGCGGGTGTTTTGGGGGACTGTCTTATGTAATTGTTGACTTTCAAAAGGTGCTGATTCTCAGTCTAGTTTGAATAAATGACTGATTTGACATTGATTTGGGCAAAAACTATGAACATATGCATAAGGCTTTTCACACTGGTTACTCTGGTATTAAATCTGTGTGACTAATGAATACATAACACCACACCTGTAATCCCCAAACGGTTAGGCAGAGTTGTACCTATGGACATAATACACCTGTACCTATTTCACCAGTTATATTTAAGTCCCATGTAATGGGGGGCCTATTGCCATCACACGGCCAATAACAAAAAAAAAAGAAAATGGATAAATAAATAAATACTTAACACTTTTTCCGACCTGGGATTCGAACCCAGGACCTCACGCTCGGCACTAGCGCTTGCGACCATTAGACCAACATAAAATAATTATAAAATAAATAGTCTACGTAAAATAATTACGTAAGTCATTGAAGTCACGTTGAATTCTACGGAATGTTTACGAATAACTTTATTCAGGACATCTGAATAATATGTTATTTTTACTACCAGATTAAACGGACAATATATTCTATTGGTATTAGCGTAGTTACGAACATAAATAAACAATTAGTTACGCAAGATTCAAAAGCTATTTTCTCCTAAAGTATTAATTAGTAGTACGAAACTAGTATTATCGAAAACATACTATTATGAGTATGTCAAAGTTGTTATTTCTATTTCCCGAGAAAAACGCACCCCGCTTTGGAAAGATTACGTTTTCTTTTGATCATTCATGTAGAAATAAGAGATACTTTGGCAAGAGCAAACGAAGCGGACTCGAAAATATTTGCACCCTGTCTCGGAGAGGTTAAGGGGCTTACAGGACCTAAACACAAAAAACGTTTGAACACTTTTTCTACTCAGTTTGTTGCGCGAGGCCCCTGCGAGAACGAGGCCCTGGGCTGTTGCCCTGCTCCCCACCCCCTGAGGCCGCCCCTGTGAAAGGTATGCTCGTGATTCTACCACGAAAAAATACGCAAAATAATTACTTTGGCACATCCCGGAACTTTCGACACAAATTGTACGGATTTCGAAATAGCCTTGAAGCACTTTGAGTAAGTACAGTCTGATGGAACAGTTTTAACGAGGTGCATGCACCCGAAGCTTCGAGTACTTTCACACGATAAAGTCGCGACGCCTTCTAACTGTCTCAGGGCTTCACATAGTGACTTTTTGGTCCACAGCTTATTGGGCATGCGGCAGATGCGGCCAGCCAAGTTTCACTTCAACTCGTGCGCGACACAAAGGCACCGCTCGTTGCGCGACTTGCGCGTGTTAGATTTAACATTTTATTTAATTATAATATTAGAATATTGTTTGTTGGCAAAAGGCATCTATCACATTTACGAAGATTGAGACCAACATAGAAGTACCTAATTTGACTAGATACTGTGTTTACAACAAAACAATAGTCATAACTTGTCAAAATCACTTAAATGTTATTACTATAAATGATTATGTAATATTTGAAAATACTTGTAGTATATCTTAGATTTTATATTGCTAATTTAATATAATAAGCTGTTTCAAACGGTCGGCACAATACTGTCAGTTGATGTTGATATTCTTTTAATGATGGCTAAGAAATACGAATTAACTCTTATTAAATTGCTTAATTACTTTATAATGTTTTAAAATGGTTTCACTTAATAAGACTTATTTATTATTACCTGTGTTAGAAGATATTAAGCCAAAATATATGATGATCTGTGATTGGTTCAAAATGGCGGTAGATGTTTGACTTAGAAGACGTTGGTTGAAAGGATATAAAAAGGATTGTAATGACTATCAAATCAGTTGTTGTTTGCTAGATATTCAGTTGATAACTAGTGCCGTTATTATGTGAAATAGATCGACCAGATGTCCTGTAAGTTAATTGATATTATTATCTTGATTATTGCTGATAACTATGTTGTTATGTATTGTTATAACATGGCCAATATTGCTAATGTTTTAAGGTGTATAATGGAATATTCCTAGCTGCTGTTATTATGCTATTATTCAGAGTTCCTTGGACCATTGTCCAAGAGATAGAATTAATTGTTTTTAAAATAACGATAATGTATGACAATGTAATAAATGTGTTGATAGAATACTATAATACTGATACCATGGAGTTTCTTGTCCGTTCTTCTCCATGCTGACTTAGATCCCGAACGGACGACTATCTTTCTGATTACTGACAAGCCTAAATTGAAATAAACATCTGATCTTGTCTTTCTGTGCTTTATTTCATAAAATCCTTTCCCTACACACATACCATATTCATGGGTACTTCTACACACATTAAATAACTAGTATTCATTCTGATATTCAAAGCTTTATTTTGGGTAATATACCTACATAATAATATATACTTATAGATAGTTTACATGGTTATTTCCTAACACGCGCGACTTGCGGCGCCTTTGTGTCGCGCGCGATTCGCGTCGCGTGTCGCGCCTGTTTGTAGCCTTTAATATAGAGGTCGAGGATCGTTTCGATTCTGATGACGGATCCAGACCGAGATTGACCATGTCCCTATGTAAACCTATAAAAAGTAAAAGTAACCGTTACCCAAGGGCTAGCTTATAACTTGCCATACAACGAGGCAATGCCGCCAGTCTCTTGGGCAGATAACCATTCGACAGTGATGCGGTGGAATTTTACAACCTTATATTTTATGGAATAGGTATTTTTTATTATTTATTCATTTTAAGTTTATGTGGTTACTAGCAGCGCCCTACGGTTTCACCCGCGTAAGTTTCGATCCCGTGGGAATATCGGAATAAAAATCATTTCCGAGCGCATCCAATCCGAATCTCTTCAAAGTGAGAGTGAACAGGCTTCTTCTGGGTAAGCTTACTCCATCGTCGATTTTGTCTCTGTCACCTCTGACCTAGACTAGAGTCAAGAGCAAACCCATTTCAAATAATAAAAATAAAAAATCTGTAAACTCAACATTTTTGGCCTTGTTTAGTCAGTAAATTCTATTTATATTATGATGTGAAGGTTCATTTATCGTTTAAGCCCAAGCGACCCGAACCAAAAATGATTGCCACGTAGCCCATAGATAAATGGTCCCAATGAATTTGTTTTTTTTTTGCACTCATCACCTATTTTCATTGGCGTATCTAGGGCTTATTTCCAGGCCCGTAACTTTTTTTTTTTTTTTTTTTTTTCGTTTTGGAAATCCTCATGGAAGCCCTCCGTCTGGGATGAACCGGAGGGTTATGTCGGACTCCTACCGACTAAAACCCCACTGTTCCATCTACTACCATAAGTCGGGGACCCGGTCCCCGAGAGATGCTTGTACATTCGCCGCACCCTCGACTGATATCAGTCCGCCATGCCTAGCGGGCCCCATCTCCAAGTGCGGGCGATCCCACTAGATTATTAAATTGATTGACTAGATTATTTAATTTATTGATTTTATGTGAAGTTATATTATGTAAGTATCCAGCTTAGAATTTCGAATCCCAGCTCTTAATGATAGTGTGTAATAAAAACAAAAGAAAGCTTACAAATAAATAAGGCAAAGATTTAATATTCTCTAAAATATAGAGGTAAAAGAAAAAAAAGGAGGCCTTTGCCCTGCAGTGGGACAACACAGACTTGTAGAGATACCGCGGCGGTGGCGGCACCACCGTATCTCTACGTTGACGTCGTGGTGGGGCTTGCGCGCTCCGAACTCTAGGCCTGTGCCGGAAGAGTTTACTTTGCCGGAACAGGTCTAAGGTGAGGAGCCAGTCCAAGAGGGATACAGAAACCCGCAGGGCAGCATTGGGCAGTAGCGACCCCACGGACCCTATCTCCCGGGAGAAGTCTTGAGCAAACGTGCTCGCGGTGTAAGGAAGTATTCCAGCAAGATACTGGTAGGGATCTTGACCGTACTTCCGGGATTGTCCTGATAGCCATGGAATACCTCTCAACTCCACATAAGCACCTCAGGACATGTTGCCCCCTTGTCGCTACGTCACTATATGCTAGCGACCGTGTCCGGGGGCCCATTATTGAGTGTGCAAGTCACCCCCTGCCATTTTATCCGTGTATATATAAAACATTGATCAGGCAGGGGTCATAGTTCTTCCATAGTTCCTGGTAACCAGTCCACTTTAGCCACCCAAACCAATAGTCCAACTTTTTATTTTTCATATCCTGCAATAGTCCTACACCAACCGGGGCTCATCCTTGGGTTATCCACTTGCATATTGTATACAGGGATAATCGTCGGTTGGTGCCGCATTTCATTAAAATTTCCTAAGGGGCCTCTGCGAGTTGGCTCCGGCCCCTCGTACGCCAGCCTCCAAAGGACCGGGACCCCATGGTCCCGAGATATGTAAAATAAATAATAATAAATCTTAAATTACATTCACGGAAAATATACTCAGAGGTCTTATAATTATCTTCGATCCAGAGAACAGAGATATACGTTGCGGGTTGAAAACATTTTCATTTTTCATATCTTATTAATACATATATTGTAATTAAAGATTCAGTTTCATATTTTCCCGGTATGAAAAAAAAAAATTAAAAAAATCGCTTCAAACAAGATCAAAGCGAGTTTATATTATTATGAACATCTTCAATAGACACGAAATGATCAAAAAGGTAGCAAAACACGAAGAAGCGTGAGTAATCTCTGGAATTCCGTATGAATGTGTAATAAATGAATGTGTAATTAACTGGAACTAAAACCAATGGAATACTCCTTCGTACTTGTTCGGTTTTCCGTCACGGATCCAATTTGATTTATCTCTGACTCATACAGATGAATTAAATCCTTGAGCTAACGTTGCCATCTTGATAAACGTGCTTCTTTCCTTTGTTTTTTGTTACTGTTAATGGGAAAAAAAGGACGAAATGTGTTTATTCAGTGAGTAGAAAACAACAAGCGTGAAGGTCATTGTTTGTTTCTTAAAATGTTTTTTTATTATTATTATTGCTATCTTGGACAGATTTTGACTTAGATGTTGTTTCTCGGGTGCTGCTTGTGGTAACAGGTCGCCTTGCTGACCATGGTTTTGTTATTGTTATTAGTAATTAACTGTTTATTTATTTTACTTCGAAAGTCCTAGTATATCATGTGTGACTTCAAGTTAAAGCTATATGTACATAATGCAGCATTGCATATGCAAGCGGGCACGCCGTTTACTCCTGGAGGCTTTTATTTAGGTATTAAGTTATGTTTACGTTTTCATTATTTATTTCGGCCTGAGTAGTATAGTTTTTAATGTTTTTGTTGGTATATTGGTGTGTGCGGCAGTCGCTCCATGTAAAATACTGGTATTCAGCTGCATCCGGTTAGACTAGAAGCCGACCCCAACATAGTTGGGAAAAGGCTAGGCAGGTGATGATTGGCGTGTGCTAGCTGACATATGGCAAATATGAAATTAAACTTAATGTTTTGTGTTTGTACTATGATATATAATATAATGTAATGATCGATTGTACTATCAAGACAAAATCATTTCGCTTCGGGAAAACAACCATTAAAATTTCACGATGTATTTAAGTCCCATGTAATTGGGGAGGCCCCCTATTACATGGGACTTAAATATAACTGGTGCCATTAACCGGCCAATAACACTTTTTCCGACCTGGGATTCGAACCCAGGACCTCACGCTCGGCACTAGCGCTTGCGACCATTAGACCAACATAAAATAATTATAAAATAAATAGTCTACGTAAAATAATTACGTAAGTCATTGAAGTCACGTTGAATTCTACGGAATGTTTACGAATAACTTTATTCAGGACATCTGAATAATATGTTATTTTTACTACCAGATTAAACGGACAATATATTCTATTGGTATTAGCGTAGTTACGAACATAAATAAACAATTAGTTACGCAAGATTCAAAAGCTATTTTCTCCTAAAGTATTAATTAGTAGTACGAAACAAGTATTATCGAAAACATACTATTATGAGTATGTCAAAGTTGTTATTTCTATTTCCCGAGAAAAACGCACCCCGCTTTGGAAAGATTACGTTTTCTTTTGATCATTCATGTAGAAATAAGAGATACTTTGGCAAGAGCAAACGAAGCGGACTCGAAAATATTTGCACCCAATCTCGGAGAGGTTAAGGGGCTTACAGGACCTAAACACAAAAAACGTTTGAACACTTTTTCTACTCAGTTTGTTGCGCGAGGCCCCTGCGAGAACAAGGCCCTGGGCTGTTGCCCTGCTCCCCACCCCCTGAGGCCGCCCCTGTGAAAAGTATGCTCGTGATTGTACTACGATAAAATACGCAAAATAATTGCTTTGGCACATCCCGGAACTTTTGACACAAATTGTACGGATTTCGAAATAGCCTTGAAGCACTTTGAGTAAGTACAGTCTGATGGAACAGTTTGGAAGTACGAGGTGCATGCACCCGAAGCTTCGAGTACTTTCACACGATAAAGTTTGAGCTCGCAAACTGCATTAGCAAAAGCCTGGAGGATGTAGGTAGAAGATGTACACCTTAGCTGAAAACTTTAGGTGTGGGAATTTGAATATGTGCTTAATTGCGAACACAATAATAAAATTATTAACTGCTTTTACTGTTACATCTCACTGCTGGGCAAATGCCTCTCCCCATGTCTTCATGACTTCCATGACTTGGATCGCAAGTCATGACTTCAATGACTTGCGAAACCTCTATAAAACGCCTATACTTACTCATCATTATTTTTTCCTTAAGTTTACCGTTACTTCCCAGAATTTGATCCTTATTAGGGACACTATCGAGTGGTGTAATAATACAATGTGTGTGTTTTTTTTATCAAAATCAACGGGTTCGATTCCTGGCTAGAAATATATATTTTTTTTAAATTCAATGATGCAGTTTTAGTTTTCATCAAAATCGAGCCCGCGACTCCTTTGAGTACTTTTCGCTATTCCTCATAGTTTCGGATTTGGCCATACACGCCCACTTGAAAAATTCACCCTGTGTATCCTCATGCCATACCGCCCACTCTCCTTCACCGAGAGCAGGTCTGTGTCCCAGTAGTGGGAACATTATAAGATGATTATGCTTTATGTTATTAAATGTATTTTCTGAACGTTTTTGAATCTGAGAAACTGGCCGTTAATAGTTATGCTTAGTACGAACAATTACCTTACTGACCCCAACATGGCTTCCCATAAAATAAAACCCCGCGATGGAAACGGTCGCGCTCAGAAGTTTATCGCGCGTAATAAGTACCGACAAGCTGTTAGATGCACACCGCACTTAAACCAAGTAAAGACTCCTTCCCCGCAGTTAAAGATGGAATGACCATTTAATCTAGTTTTATGGTCCTGGACGAACATAGGTTTATGACGTAGACAGAGTAATCTACTCATGGTATCAACACAGTATCAGTGTCACCGAAAGGGACAAGAAATCCCGGTAATCTTCATCATACTATCATTTTTACAGCTTATTACACTGCACCTTACCATTTTCACAGTTGCGCAAATGTACTATTATTGAATTATGCACGAAAAAGATCTTATTTTCCATTTAATCGCGGTGTAGTTTTTATTTCATTCATAAACGTCAAACTTGTTGTGCACATTGATGTGCTTAGCCGACACGCAGTAAGGGACCGAAATATTCTTACTCTGTCTCTTTTCTTTGCTAGTGACGTTAATATATTTCTCTTTTTCTTGTGCGAATGAACAAGAAGATGTGCAGCAGTCTATAGTTTACTCTGTCTACGGTTTAAGATGTCACACGGCACAGCAAGTGGCGCCATCTAGTTTTGTTACTAAGTTAATAGGAATCATCGAAGAGGTAATAAAGCCCGGAATATACATGCCTGTGACTTGCATAAAAGTATGCAAGTAGCTTGCATGCCGTTATGGTATGCACCAAGCACAAGTTGTTATGTCACACGGCACACAAGCTACTTCTAGACTTTTATGCAAGTTACAGGCATGTGTACTGGCTGATTACTGTCACTATATCAGTGTCGCATCGATGGTTGCGTGGCGGCTGTCTTCTGAAGATGATGTCAAGGGAGCCGTCCGGCATAATCCTGACGATATTAATTAAAGCTGCTAAACCACTGATACGGCTATCCAGCGCCGTTTTATGAAAAAAACTTAAGTTACTAGGTACTTTTATCGACATAATATAATTGAGTGAACACCGGCTAAACAGCTATATTTTCCGGAAACACATCAATTTTGGAATATCGTTAGAGATGATTGAATAATTTTAACAAAATAAAACATACATAATCAGCCTATAATGTTCCCACTGCTGGGACACAGGCCTCCTCTCTGTGAGAGGGAGTGGGCCGTAATCCACCACGCGGGCCCAGTGCGAGTTGGCAGATGTCACATGTCTTCGAATTTTTGGTTCTAGGACATGCCGGTTTCCTCACGATGTTTTCCTTCACCGTTTTGAGAGCAGTGGTGATGAAACAATTTATACAAAGTAAAGCGCCTGTCTGGGTTCGAACCTACGACCTACAACTCGTAAGTTGCGGCCGTTACCACTTGGCCACCACTGCTCACTGGCCACCACTGCTCACCATCCAAAACATGCTTTGAATACCTAAATTATTTTTATGGTTATTTTATCAAAACAAAACATGCTTTGGATAAATTATTTTTATGGTAATTTTATCAAAACAAAACATGCTTTGGATAAATTATTTTTATGGTAATTTTATCAAAGCAAAACATGCTTTGGATAAATTATTTTTATGGTAATTTTATCAAAACAAAACATCATCAGCATCAGCCTATAGCAGGCCACTGCTGGACATAGGCCTCCCCTAATGAGTGTCATAGCGCCCTGTCTTCAGCTTGACGCATCCAGCATCTGCCTGCAGTCTTTCGCAGATCGTCATCCCACCTGGCCGGAGGGCGTCTCACACTACGTTTGCCGAGTCGCGGTCTCCACTCAAGAACTCGTTTACCCCAATAAAACAAAACATGCTTTGGATAAATTATTTTTATGGCATAATGTACAGACAGCACATCAATAAGCTACCTGAAACTATTAAATTTTCCTTATCAACACTGAACCTTATGTTTTAGCGATAAAGTTGAAAATCGATTAAAGAAATTTGACGGATTGTAGTAGCTTGATGTGCTGGCCTACTTTAATAAAATGTAACTTTCATCAAATGTCATGTATTAACCAATCACAACGGCTTATTTGAGATTTGTGGGCAGATTTAGGTATGGATTATGGTTTCAAGGATAAAGGTACCCCTGAAAGAAAAAGTAATTTTGCGAAAATCGCTTTTATAATTTCTAACGTGACGATATTATCGTGGACATTCACGTCCATGTGCATAAAATGTATAGAAATACGTGCACGTTACACTGTTAACGAGAACGGAAATTTAAAAGCGTCTGTATATTTCCATACATTTTGCATTATCGTGATGTCGTGATTGGCGACAATAATATATTTTTAGTCACGTTAAAAATTATATAAACGCCCGTTCTCGTAATTGATTTCGATAAACGTATCTAGAAGGGTCATCTCTATACTTCTTGGTTTGCCTACCTACCTACTGCTCGAATATCAATCTCGTTTAGACATGTCCACTTTATTTGTAATCGAAAAGACTCGATGGCTACATTAATCTACTGACGTCAGCACAAAATAGATTGTGCCGCTTTATTCCCAAGGGACTGTTATCGTTATTTGAAAGTAAGGAAGAATAGGAGAAAGAAGATAATGTATTTATGGTATACGTAAATGTTATAGCACAGACTACCTGCAGTTCCCCTTCTCCATATAAATCCATCCATGGATGTCTTTAGGTATGTAATAGGTCGCTTTTTAGCAAAAGACTGCCCATTGTGTCACCCTTTGAAAAATTTCTACATTAGATCTGTGATTTGTATGGTGTAAGTACAAAATAAAGAGTATTCTATATACTATATTTATTGTATTTATGCAGATTCTAAGACCTAACTTTAGCCGACATTCTAATTAAACTTTGAGGGAAATCTAAATAAATACAGCGCCTGGATCGTCAAAGACAAAGTTTTAAAAAACAAGTAGTTGATAATGAAAAAAGTTTTATTAATAGCTTTAGATAGGTACGTCATATATATCTTTGATGTACTGATTCTATCTCTTTGCTCTTTTTCGGATATAATCAAAGATTTTTAATAATCTAGCTCTTATAGAATACGTTATTAGCAGATGTCGTGATAAGCTAAGGAATATACGTGGTTTCGAAGTAAGGAATCGCTAAGTGGTCATAGTGAATAAAGGTCATAGCACACGTATCAAACCGGAAAAAGACCGGCACTGTATCAACTCGAGCCGTTCAGTGTTTTTTGTATGAAACGTTTGTGGTTAGGTGCGTTACGACTCGTCGTCCCCGCGCTTACGGCTCGTCGTCCCCGCGCTTACGTCTCTCCGTACTCGAGCTCACGTCTCTTCGTCCACCCTTGCCCCTCTCACCTCTCGGGTCTGCCTGCTGCACCATCACCCAGCAGTCGGCGAGCCATAAGCGCGACGTCCCCTAGCCGTAGCCGAGTCGACGTATTGGAGCTTCTGATCCCCTTTGGTTACGTGCTTACGTTAGGTTGACGCCTGTTTGATGGCGAGGCGAAAGGCGATACGATGCCGATCCCTTTCCGATTTGATACGTGTGCTATGAGGTTTAGGGCCCTGGTGAGATAGAATAGGAACTCTTTATTGTACATCATACAAATGACAAAGAAGAGAACGACAAAAGCGCTGTCTGTTAGCCTGAGTAAACATCATGACGAAAAACATACTGAAATAAAACAGTACAACATTATATATTTGTTTATTTATTATGATTCAAACAATGACGCAACATATCGTGCTTAACAGACAAAGGAACTTTTAATAAATAATAAAAGTAAGATAAAGTTTAAAGTCACAGCTCCGTAATAAAGTTGTACTCCAATAATAATATTATTATTATATCACAATCAAAAGCTTTAAACTGACTAGAATAGAGATCTTTGAATTACACTAGACATATTATTGTAATATGTATTTATAATAACAAAAATATTATCTTAGAAAACAATACAGGCAATTTCAAGTTCGTAGGTAACAATAAAAGTTTACAACGACAACAAAATAAATACACGTTATTGCCATATTGTAATGCAACCAACAGTAATTTACACAATAATATCACTGCCACATTATAATTATAAACGAAACTTCACTTTTACACTGTAGTTTATAACCACAGAGAAAATCCAGCATACTTTAAATCACATGGGCAACGGGAGCAGTCAGCTTGCAACCCACTTACCAATAAAATTAATCAAGTTCGTGTAAATTCGATTCGAGAATATATCGTGGATGAAGCAACTAATGCAGCATATTAGAACCAATTATCGAATATACATGCAATGATAACCACTTGTTATAAACTTTATTCAATATACTGAAATCAAGCCAACTTGATGAACCATTAATTGCCTGTTTTGTATCCAAAGAGTTAATAAATATATTTTGTAAAGCTATCACGATAACAAATTCTATGAAAAGATTGAAATCATCTAAAAATGCTTACAGCATAAAAGACGCAATGAACGATCTAAAATTAGAAGAATATCTAACAACCACTTAATTCTATGAATGTGGGTAAAATTAGGAAATGCTGAATGCGTAACATATATTTTGACTTACATACAGGCTGAAGGTCACTAGAGGGATGATGAATAGACATCATCAAAGTACGTGCAATAAAGTGATGTAGGTATTATACAAATGTCTCTTACTTCACGACGAGTATACAATGGACTAGAAAGATACGGAAGTATAAAAGGTCAGTAAAAACACTACAGGGTCCAAGTGTATAATACAATAGTTACTTTACAGTATTCACACATAATATTCTCACTACATCTTTCTTGAAATCGCTTGTGCGATTTTCGTCTTAAAACTATTACACATATAATATCTATTAGCCACATTTAAAATCATCTACATATTAATACTTATCTAGAATTCGGAGGGTATTTGGTCACCCACTACCTTTAACATGTAATTTCTTAAGAATGTACCTACTATTATTACTAATATAATAATCTCATAAAACGGTAATGACTAGGCTAAAAAGAAATTATCTATGTGCTTGGCACAAAATACACTAATAACTTTTTTTATTAAATTAGTATCCCTATAAACACTTCTAAAGTATTAAAATCTGTTTAGACCGGGCAGGGAAAAATAATAAGCGTTAAATCCTTCCTTCTCGTTTCAGTCTTCATTCTTTATTTTCATTTTCGTGCATTTGTTCACTCCATCGTTGGCGATGCCACAGCTGTTGAATCTATTGACTACGTCACGTACCTTGCCTTTGCTGATAACGAGCTCCTTATCGTAGGTAGGAGTTATTAGGCCTTTTTCATTCCCATTGCACAATGGCTTGTTGTTTATAGAGGCAAAATGTGCGCTTTGGGATTTCCGAAATTCTCTAACAGCAATGTCTATGTTGTTTATCAAATCTTTTGCCACGAATGTAGCTATCTCATGCTTTATGCGGTCACGCTCGCTTTGGATTTCATGTGGCCTGTGGTTTTCTTTGGAATCTTGTGCATTTTGCTCTGGACTATGACTTTGTGTCAGAGAATGTGATGCAGGACTATCGGGGCCCTGGAATGTGATGCTTGGGTTGTTCACCAAGGTAGCCCGTACATGGTTGGTTTGGGTATAGTAACACTCTTGGTTTTCTGGCTTCTTTTCTCCGATCAGCCAGTATGTCGTCATTTTGCCCTTCCCCTGTGAACAAAATTGTTTTTTTCACTATTTAAATGTTCACAATAGCCAAAACAATGCGTACGCAAAATACGCGCATTGACGGGGAGTTGCGGACACCAGTCCGTATTACCTATAAATTATCCAAAACAATTGGTTAGTCTCCGTTGTTTTAAGTACCAAACTTTGTATTAATATTAGAACTTTAGAAATTCCAGTGAAGCAAATAACAACTATAAATTAAACAGAGTTATGCAAGATTTATGTAGGTAGTCAAAATATTCTTATTTATTATTAGATTAGAACGCTCCCATCCATCTTCTTGTAAATTCCCGTTATTGCTCGAAGGCTTTTGATGAAAATTCACGTCATTCATTAGGGAGAACAAGACAAAGCTTTTTGTTTATTATACTGGCCTTTGACATGGAAAAGAGTATAAGGATGGAAATAAAATGTCAAACTCATTTATTGCGAATACGGATACAAATGTAGTGCCAGACTGTGTAATAGCAGGCAGATAGTAATAATAGGTATTTAGTTTCTTTATGAAAATTATTCTTCTGAGATTTTAGGTAGGTAGAGATACTTTTTTATAACTTTGACCCACTTTATTTATTATTTATTAAAACTTTATGCACAAGTAAAAGAAATACTGTACAAAGGCGGACTTAATGCCTGAGGCATTTTCTACCAGTCAACCTTTGGGTGATGCAGAGACAAAACATGGCAGGTGCAACATACGGGATAAATAGCTAGGAAATTACTATAAATACAAGAATAAATACTAATACATAGATAGATACATACATACATATATATAAACAAAATGAACTGTGAGGAGAAAAAATTATCGGTAGAGGAGAAAACGAAACCAGCAAATCAGCGCTGAGATGTTACGGCCAACTTTTGACGGATATGTTCACGTGCCTTCACTTTAAAAGATAACCGACTGGTTGCCGTCCTGATGTTGACTTTAGTTGTTTGTAGAACTAATTAAACAGTCAAAAAAAGGGAAGAGCTCCTTGGGCATCAACAAATTCGTTCTCATTGGTGTCAGTGGGTAAAGTGCCCAAAAGCTGGCCAATATACATTTTTAGTATTAGATTGTATAAAATTTGTCAAAATAAAAACTTTTGAGTAGAAAAAAAAATATAAAAAATAAACAATATTCTATTCTGAGTTTCAGGTTTTTTCTTACCGAAAGTGTATGTTTCACGGAGAAACTAATATTCGATAAACATTGTTTGAGTGAGCAAGATACAATTAATACTGCAGGGTAATTGCGTAACACACTATCAGTAGCGATTGGTTTCATTTTGGCAGTTCAACAACATTCATTGCGTTATTTGCGTTGTTCAGCAGAGGCATTTTTCGAATAATATGGAGTAATGGATTAGAAATATGTTTCAAATTGAGAGTAATAGTGTGTTACGAAATTGGCCAGCACGGCCATGAAAAAAACCTCACCTTCATAGTAATTTCTCCTCTGCACTCCAGATCGAAGCAGTCATACAGATCCAGTACCTCCTTGGTCTTCGGACTGACGTGGATCTTCAGCGCCTCTCCATGAGACTCCATTCTTGAGGCAGTGTTCACGGTGTCTCCGAAGAGGCAGTATCGAGGCATTTTGAGTCCTACCACTCCTGCCACACAGGGTCCTGGGAACAACAAAAAAAAATTGTAGGATAATCAGTTATTTCAGCTGTAAAAGACGGCCCTCTGATATTTTGATATTGGGAATAAAACACGAGATCGGGATAAAAATCATTTAAATAAATAATAAATAATACAATTCTAAATAGCCGTTTGCAATTGGGGTAAATAACAAAAACAATCTGCCTAGCCTTTTCCCACTAATTTAGGGTTGGCTTCCAGTCTAACCGGATGCTGCTGAATACCATTAAGCGACTTCCCATCTGACTTCCACAACCCAGTGACTGGGTAACATGATACCCCTTGGTAAGACTGGATGTCAGACTTTTGGGCTTTTGACTACCCGTAACGACTGTCAATGATCTACGAATGATAGCCAGGACCAACGGCTTAACGTGCTTTTCGAGAAACGAGCACGTCCTCTAGAAATAAATATCAAAATTCAATATCGCTTTATCAATCAAAATTAAAATCAAAATATTTTATTTCACATAAACCTACATGGGCACTTATGAAACGTCAGAAGCTAGGTGCACGGTTCCAATTGGTCGTTTCCTATGGAGAAGAGCCGGCAAGAAACTCCACGGTTACTCTTTTAAAAATAATTGTCAAAGTCTGTCATGTAGTCGAACCGTGGCGTGCTGGGCACATTTTGGTTTGTCATCTATACATGACTTAGGCGGTCAAAAGGTTAAACAAGCTCCTAGTTGAAGTAGGTTTTTGTAAAGTTGAAAAGGGAAGTTTGCACCTGTATCCACAAAAATTATGAGTCTCATTGTTATTCTGTTACAAAAGAATATTAAAATGTGCAAATAAAATGGTAAAGAAAATTGTTCTTAAATAATTTGGAGGTTTTCACAGCTCATAAGCTCTGTCGCTCTTTGGCAAACAGTTGCGAAGCCGAGTCTTAAATAATGGATACACACTGGGGTAAATTGCTATCAAATATTCATGTTATTTGAATAAACAATGCTGATTTCCATGCTCATTTAAATACCAATTATTGTGCTTTACAGTATCCCCCTTACTTTGTATAGCGCCTGTATAGTTTACACAACGCTTTGTCTTCTTCTTTCGAAAGTCAAATTACTGTCGACTGAAAGAGAGAAATCGGTGTATAACTATTCAACTAATATAATATTAGTAAGGGGGTAAGTACCTATTCACTTAATCTTTAGCTAAGATGTTACGTTGGCCCTTTTCCCAGCAGAACAGCGGGAATATTATAGGCGGATTGTGCTAATGCCTTTTCTGAGAAGACTAGGTAGGTACCTACAAAGTATAAAGCTCAAATCATACCATTATTTCCATATTTGCATGCCTTTTATACATGTCATGTCATGTCATGTCAAATGCCCATGTAACACCCACTCCCTTATAGATCGGAGACGCTACACTCGAAGTCGTGGACGAGTATGTTTACCTAGGACAAACTGTCCAGTTAGGTAGGTCTAACTTCGAGAAAGAGGTCAATCGTCGAATCCGACTCGGCTGGGCAGCGTTCGGGAAGCTACGCAATATCTTCTCGTCCCACATACCACAGTGTCTCAAGACGAAAGTCTTTGACCAGTGCGTGTTGCCAGTGATGACTTATGGCACTGAAACGTGGTCGCTCACAATGGGCCTTATAAGAAGGCTAAAAGTCACCCAAAGGGCAATGGAGAGGGCTATGCTTGGAGTTTCCCTGCGTGATCAAATCAGGAATGAGGAGATCCGCAGGAGAACCAAGGTAACCGACATAGCCCGAAGAATTGCCAAACTTAAGTGGCAGTGGGCAGGGCACATTGCTCGCAGAACAGATGGCCGATGGGGCCGAAAGGTTCTGGAGTGGCGACCACGTACCGGAAGACGTAGCGTTGGAAGGCCTCCCACAAGGTGGACCGACGACCTTGTGAAGGCCGCAGGAACCCGTTGGATGCGAGAAGCACAGAACCGGTCGAAGTGGAAGTGCTTGGGGGAGGCCTATGTCCAGCAGTGGACGTCTTTCGGCTGAAATGATGATGATGATGATGCCTTTTATTGTTTTTACCTTTATGCAAAACGTTACGACTGCACGTGGCCAGCATTACTCCTATGCACTAAGTATAGATTTTGTTTCCTATATTTTTAACCCCAGACGGAAAGAAAGGGATGTTATAGCTTAACTTATGTATATGTGTGTCTGTCTGCGCCGTCGTAGCTCCCGAACGGCTGAACCGATTTTGTTTTTTTTGTTTTGTTTGAAAGGTGACGAGGTGGTGAGAGTGTTTACCTAAGTGTGTATTCAAGAAAATCTGTTCAGCCGTTTGAAGTTCATCAGCTCTTTTCTAGCTGATGAAGGGATGTGAGAATCTTCCACAGGTCTGATAGAGTCGAAATGTATTTATTCTATTACTTCAATGATATTAGAAGAACATAGTAACCTTGAACTGATGCTGCAGCTTCATTTGAAGTTCAATAACCCTCACCAACATACAGCAGAAGTATCAGCTTTTCTCTAAAGTTTTCTTAACAAATGTTAGCGAATATCAGAAGATAGGTCGAAATGCAGTCATTTGAAATGGTTTGAGGATAGGATGATTTGTAAAAGCACTTTTTTTTTTTAATTCTTTTTACCTTTTGTGGTAGACTAATTTTATTATGGGTGCATCGTGTTCACATATAATTATATTATGTATACAAGACCTTGTAAAACATTTTAAAAGAGTAACGTTGGAGTTTCTTGCCCATTCTTCTCCATACGAAACTACCTTTTGGAATGGGCGACTAGAATCATTTCTATTTAGTTTTGTTTTTTGACGTTCAAAAGTGCCTTTAATGTGCCTATTTGAAATAAATTATTTGACTTTGACTTTGAAACCTAGTTAGCACATTACTATTTCAGCTAACTGAAGATCAACATACAAAAGAAGATAAACGATTTTGCGGCTACGACAGCGCGGGCGTAGCGAGGCGTAGCGATGACGCCGCGCGGCAGCTACGCCGCAGCAAGTCTACAGACATCAATATGAAAAAGTTAATTTTACTCGATTTTTATGTTAATTTTACTCGATTTATAAGTTAATTTTACTCGATTTATTTGCAGTGGAACAACACAGGCTGCTTTTATTATTATTACTCGATTTACATTACCAAGACTTAACAGATTTCGTTACGTTAGGAACTTGGAAGTATTTATTTTAAGTGACACTCACATTCACACACATCTTCATATTATGAAACTCTGCGCAAGGCAGATTATGAAAAGTTTTCGTAAATTCGGGAAGTTTTCCGATAAACACACTTAAGCGTAAATTATTTGAAACAATAATAGCACACAACTTCTTTAAGACTAAAAATTATCTCATCATTACAACAAATTCGAAGAGAAATTTCAATAATTTTAGCTCAACGCGTCACGTGACGGGGCGCGGGAAACGGAGGCAATTTCCACCCCCCCCCCCCCGCGTTTCACAAACAGGGGCTCAAGTAACTCCGAGAATCAGATAGATAACTGCTAAATACTTTTAGTTCCGTTCAGGTTATGAAAAACCAAACTCATTATCTATGGTTCCCACTGTTACATATAAATTCACAACACTATTTGGTCTAGAGCAGTTAGTTTATGGTTAACGAGGGAAACAAAGAGACTTGACTCTGAATAGCTAACACGATTCTTATCCTGTGAATGTGCGATTGTATATTCATCCGCTGTCGCTCAGATACTGTGCTTTGATACAAAATACACATAGAAAAAGCGGATCAAACCGGAATGAGAAAGTTTATAGTGGATAAGACAGAGATTACAACAGAAGACGAACTAGCAGGGGATCGAGAAGGCGGGGGGGGGGGGGGTTCAGGTGATCAGACCGGAATATAACCATAACTATACCAATAAAATGGAACAGTTTGTTTGTTTTTTTGTTTGTTTGAACGCGCTAATCTCTGGAACTAACAATCGGAAAAAAAAATGCATTTGATAACCCAATTTTTGAGGAAGGCTACCCAATATCACGCTAGAACCCTTAGGAACCGAACAGAAACGAAAACGAAAAATAGCGCGGGCAGGCGATGCGATGCGACGGGGTGGGTCGGGGGAAGAAGAAACTCAAACTCAAAGCATTTATTTCAAAAACCAAAAGTAGAAAGATGAAGCTAGTTGCCCATTCCAAAGCGTAGGTACCTATGGAGAAGAACAATAAGAAATTACACGCTGACGAAGTCGCGGGTAGAATCTAGTCTATTATAACTCGACCGAGTTTCATTCAAGAAAAAGGCGCCATCCTGCGGCTAAAAGGTTATATCTTATCATATTTAGCAAGTCACGATTTAAACCACGTCTAGCAATATTCAGGATATTATTATATTTACTTCCTGTGTGGGTTGATAATGTATCAACATTACACGTCATATTTGGCAGCTGTTCCATTCAATTTATTAGAAACGTAGGGAAGGTGGGCTCTACACCCACACGACCAGACGGTCGTGTGGGCGTGGAGGCATCGCTTTACTAACGTTCATCGACAATTGAACACCTGATTTATACGAGTACCTATTCGTCAGTTTATCTTCTGATATCTGTGTTTAGACAGAAATAGACAAAAAACACCCCTCGTTGCGCGACTTGTGGTGCCTTTGTGGCGCGCGCGATTTTATCGCGTGTCGCGCCTGTTTGAAGGAGCCTTAATGCAGAATCTATGTAGTGCGGTAGCGAGATGCACTGTTGCCATCGCGAGTCTTGTAAATAAGACTGGCTCTGTAGCGCGGAGACTAGTTCAATCTAAGAAAGGACTATGTGGGACCTGTATCGGGCTATAGGTGGGACCTACATTACTTTATAACATTTGACAAAAATGGCATGATTATCCATAACTTTGAACCGTTTTAAGTTTAGTAGTTACTGTTTTTAAGCTTGTAGTGTTCAAGAAAGACTTATTATATAATTTTAATTACATATAATATATTAAAAAGATATACGTCCTAGTTTTTAACAGTCAGCGGCAGTACGGCAAACTAGCTGCGCCCCGCGGTTTCAGCCGCGTAAATGTTGATCCCGTGGTGATCTCGTGGGAATATCGGGATAGCCTATATGTTAATTCAGGGTGTCAGCTACCTCCATACAAAATTTTATCAAAATTGGTCCAGCCGTTTGAACGTGAAGAAGTAACAAAGATATAAACACACACACACAAACTTTCGCCTTTATAATATTAGTGTGAAGTGTGATTAGATAAATTTCTGCTGTTTCATAGAATTATGCAATACCTACGCGGTCAAAGTACAACAACAACAACAACACAACAGCAACACAACAGCAGCACAGCAATAAAAGAAACAGCTCATTAAGAAAAATTGCTACGCAACTCAGAGCGGTTCAGAATCATGTACTGAATCCTAGGTAACAGTTTGCGCATCGAGGTCCCTGCCAGCCTGTATTTGTTCCGCTACCTAAGAATACATGAGCTGAATATGGTGTGAGCTAAGAGTCATCATCATCTGCCTAGCCTTTTCCCAACTATGTTGGGGTCGGTTTCCAGTCTAACCGGATGCAGCTGCATACCAGTATTTTACATGGAGCGACTGCCTATCTGACCTCCACAACCCAGTTACTTGGTAATACGATACCCCTTGGTAAGTCTAGTGGTCAGACTCTCCGGCTTCTGACTACCCGTAACGACTGACACAAAGATCCACGAATGACAGCCGGGACCAACGGCGTAACGTCCTTTCCGAGGCACGGAGAGGTCACCACAGACCAACCGCGGCAAGCGTAGCTTAACTTGATCGATCGACCTGTGCGGCTGTTATTATATAGCCACGGGCCCCTCCATGCCATGTGTGAGCTAAGAGTAAAAACTCTTAATTTCTACAAACCAATAAACCAATCCTTACCTGAATGCATACCGATCCTGAGAAGTAGTCTCTCCCCAGGCCGATGGGGCACTGTCTTGACGCGCACAGCGTTAAGCAGCGCAAGAGACATGCGCGCGATCTCAGCCGCGTGTCTGTTGCCATTGCGCATGGGTAGGCCGGACACCACCATGTATGCGTCGCCTATGGTTTCCACCTGTGACAAAATAAGTTGGTTAAAAAAATATGGTTGACTACGTCGTTGCAGTAGTGGTTGCGAGTGCAATCTTCATTCGGGATTTATTTAAACAAATATGAGTATCTGGAAAAATAAAGTTCAGTGTACGCTACAACTTCAAACATTTTTATAGCTTTTTCAATAGTGCTAGTTACTCTGAAATCAACTTAATAAACATAAAAATAAAGTTGATATTTGTTTAACTTGAAATAATACTTTAGGGACTAGGTATAAACTGCTGCCTATCTCGTCGGGAATACAGGCGTGATGTGTTGTCCATACTAATATTATAAATGAAAAATACATTTTTACAAAAAAAAACAGCAGGCTTCTAAAAACACACTACAAAGTGAAAAATAACTTTAATTTCGCAAGTCGGTGTCGTTGGGTTCTTCCGAAATTAAAGTTATTTTTCAATTTGTAGTGTCTTTTTCACAAGGCCGTCGGACCACCTTGTGGGAGGCCTTCCAACGCTACGTCTTCCGGTACGCGGTCGCCACTCCAGAACCTTTCGGCCCCATCGGCCTTCTGTTCTGCGATCAATGTGCCCTGCCCACTGCCACTTAAGTTTGGCAATTCTTCGGGCTATGTCGGTTACCTTGGTTCCTGCGGATCTCCTCATTCCTGATTCGATCACGCAGGGAAACTCATAGCCCTCTCCATTGCCCTTGCCATTGCGGGAACCCGTTGGATGCGAGAAGCACAGAACTGGTCGAAGTAGAGGTGCTTGGGGGAGGCCTATGTCCAGCAGTGGACGTCTTTCGACTGAAATGATGATGATGATGATGTGTCTTTTTTGGAAGTTGGTTATTATTTTTTTGTAAAAAAGTTTTTATTTTTCACTTTTAAGTTGTACTTACCCCACACAAATTCGTATACCTAACACTACCTACTATGTAAATATCAGTGACAGGAAGTAATTACAAAATCATCATCATTATAACTCAAAAACTACCCAAGCATAGTTAATAAAATTTATATGGGACCACCCCTGAGGCATACATACCCTATCCATTAAAGTAGAATGTTTGAAATCGATTTACAATTACCAGAGATATCGTGTAACAAACATACAAAAAAAAAACAACATGCAGTCGAATTGACAACCTCCTCTTTTTTGAAGTCGGTTAAAAATTAACTGTCTGTCAGTTACCTTTTCACACGTTAACGGGTTAACGGACTTGCACACGGATAGGACATAGGATACTTTTTATTCTGGTAGTAGGTACGTTCCCGTGGAATAATTTCCGGCTCCACGCAAAAGCCAGTTTTTAAATAAATCCATTTTACATTCATCAAAGTCTTGGGTAACTGGACCGTGAACTGAATTTAATAACGTAACATTACTCAGTGATTGGATGAAACCACTGTAAACATAATATAAAATGTAAAAATAGTATTTTTAGAAATAACTGCTTCTAACTATAGAAATAATATTTTATTGTTTTTCGTTTTTAACTCTTTAAAATTTTAGTTGTCATGTAAACATTTATATTTAAATTTCCACGATTCTTTATTTGATTTGCTTTTGTTTTGTATAAAACAACACCTTTTGCTGTGCCGCAGGGTCTACAATGATTCCTTAGCTCTAAGCCTTTTGTTAACAACATCTTTTTAAACATTGTAGAATGCGAATAAATGTTATGCTACGATAATTGAAAAAATAAAATTACACTGTACCTCTATTGATTTTAATCTGTATTGCGTATTCATAAAGCTCAATCAAAATCAACGAGAGACAATTGATGAGTTCAAATGTTCCAGAACTTAAATAAAATTAAATTTTCCTCTTTGGAACAAATGTGGCCCATTTGTTGCATGTCGGAGGAGAAATGGGCCAAACCACCACTCAGTGGATCCCAAATGGTAGGAAACTTATGTTACGTGGCCGGCCCAGAAAGTGATGGCGGGATGAGCTGGACTACTTCTAAAAGGATTGGCCCGCAAGCGCAGTAGACCGTGAAAACTGGAAAGAGGACGGGAGGTCTTTGCCCTGAAGTTGCAAAACAGGCTTATAATAATATTCCTCTATGCCAGATAGATATAAAAAAGATCGAAAACACAAATATTATATAATTTTACGGAACAAGATAACTTTTTCGAAAAAAAGCCACTTAGGGCTGATTTTTCAATCGACAGATAATATTTATTCGTAAAATAAAATTGACGGTTGACAGTTTTTGTATGGAAGAATTGTCAAAAATTCAAATTTATTCCTCCGATAAAATTATCTGGCGTTGGAAAAATCAGCTGATTCTTTAATGCTCACACGACTTTTAATTAATTAATAAATATGGCTGATTGACAGCTTTTGTATAGGAAATATGTCAAGCTCTCTTGTTTATTCTTCGCATAAAAGTTATCTGACAGTAAAAAAATCAGACCTTAGACTCTTCGACACTCGGCACAGAACCCTAAAAAAGAAACAAAACCATAAAAACTATAAGGGTTCCTTGTAGGTACTACGGAACCCTAAAAATACAGATAATTAAATAAACAATTCATTTCACAAACAAAGATGCCGCTAGCCTGTCGCTAGCTTTAAAAGCCAAAGGGTGTGGTCTAAAATGTCATCAGCGTACATTAGTCACAAAGGCTACCCGACAGAATCTAATCAATATTCTATGATGGTCCAATACGGTATTAAATAGGTCACTAGTTAATAATGCATTGAATACTCTGTCCCTTTTGGTGGTTAGTGATAGAATATTCTACTGATTGCCTTTTGAGTAGCTGTGAAAATGTTTCGGCGATTTAGGTCTTAATTTTGTGTTTGTTTTTTTTTCTAAATGTCATGTCGTAAGTCAACCTAGGAGGTTGTCGGCTGCTCCAAACTCAAACCGTTTATTTAAATTAAACCATTAATTACAGGCACTTTTAAATTGTCAAAAAGTCGTCACTAGTCGGAAATTTGAAGCTAGTTGCAAAACTTAGATCGCAATCGAAAAGAACGGGCAAAAAACTCCAAGGAAATCAAGATATTACAAAATCCTGGGTAAGTTATACTTAGTTGCTTCTAAATGTAAGAACAATGTAAAAATGAAGGAACAATTCAAAATATAAAATTAAAAATAAGCCCTGGCAGTTAAAAGATGACCAGTCTCAACTGACCACGCCCTTTTACTAACATGGCAGTGCTATCCCGTTAATGCCTTATAAATAAAGGCTTTAGGCAGAGCACAAAACTTATAAACCAAGGGACTACACGCTAAGGTCAACCCCATGTGGGCCTGTGGGATACGAAGGGCTTTTGACGTCACTGGGGTAGATAGGCTGGATTGGATCTATATTATTATTGTGTTTGGTTTACTGTTGGGACTTTTTAAAATTAACAGATTATTTAAAATTAATTAATTATCTTTAAAAATGTCGGCAGAATACTGAAAAAGTGACAGTGTCAATATTATTTCAATTATTTGGATGATGCCACGTGGCAAACCTATCATTAATCAAAATACATAGGTAAGTATCATCATTACATACCGGATTTTACACAAATGCATGTTTGTAGTTGCATTTTTCATATTTTGTAGTATTTATTTGAATTTGTTGTTGCATAATACTTATGGCACTTTTTGGCAATTGGTTGCATATTTCTAACATTTATGACGCTTATTTGCATGCATATTTCGACCATTTTAAGTTGCATATAAGTCAATCGGTTCATCACCATTGCTCTCAGAACGGTGAAGGAAAACATCGATAACATATTTATATATTTTTTTATCGAACACTATATTTTCCTTCACCGTTCCGTTCTGCCTAGAACCAAAAATTCGAAGACTTATGACATCTACCAACACGGACTGGGCCCGCGTGGGGGATTATGGCCCACTCCCTTCCACTGAGAGGCGACCTGTGTCCTAGCAGTTGGAGCATTATAATAGGCTGATTATGCTATAATCATCATTATATTCACCAAATTGATTAAATAAACGGTGATTCATTTGATACCTCAGATATTCGTTTTCCAGAAGTTGAAAGTTTTATAGAACGATGCGAAGGCCATCCCAAAAAAATATCAGTTTCCCTTAGGATTATTAATTTAACCTAGAAGATTTCCCCTATCTCCTAAGATATAACATTCCGGACGCGCTACATCTAATAAAGGAAACTACGATGAACGATGGCCGCTCTTATCGTGTGCGATACATCACTGTGTCACATTTCTATGATGGAGGAGATAATGTAAGTGAAGGTGATAGAATGAAAACTACGCTTATTGTTATCTTATTATACTGTTATATCACACCGCCATCTTCCATACTCCGGGCTGTTACTAGGAAATTCTCAATGGAAAGCCTAATAACACTGTGAGTCGGAAAGCACGTAAAAGCCGTTGGTCCTGCGCCTGATCTCTCTCCGATCGTGTCGGATTGCCGGCCCATCGGACTATGAGAGTAAGAGAAGAGAGAGTTCACCTGTGTCTGCGCACACGCTTGTGAACTACAACATCTCCTGCGCCGAAGGCTAGTCGATGAGATTGGCCGCCATGACCGAAATACTGTACAGGATGAAATTGAAAACATGCGACCAATCGAAATGGGAGATTATACTCATCATTAAGAACATCTTTTACTATGGGACCAAATCTGAAATCGCGAGAAAAAAAATGAGTTGTCTGCTGACTCACTCGCGTTATTTCAACCGAATTACGCTCGGGGTGATGGAGAGGAGCGAGGCAAGTGTCAAGCATCCCGTGCAAACGTTGGATAGCATTTGAAGTTACGTCCGTCCGTCTGGCAGCCTAACCGAATTTCAGTTGAACTTAAATTGCGATACTCAAAATACGCAACTCACAGTTCAAAGAATTACGCTCGTTTAGCCTCAGCCTTAGTTTGTCATCGCTCGTTTATTGTAGCGGTTATTGGAAGGCCATCATTCAGATTGTTTACCTAAACCAATAAATTCACAACATAATCATAATAATTATTATTCTAAAGTCAACAAGCTAAAACTCACCTTATAAACATCAAAGTTCTCAATGACCGAATCAAAGCTGGTATACAGATCATTGAGTAGGTCAACAACCTCCAGCGGAGTGGACTCAGCTGACAGCTGTGTGAAGCCGATGATGTCGCTGAAGTAGATCGTCACCTGGTCGTAAGTCTCCGCCATGACAGGCTGTCCCATTATCAGCTGGGAAGCTACGGACCTGAGGACGAAATTGTGTTGATGTAGATAAAATATAATGATAAAATGTTTTAATTATATTAATTTTTATAATTTTCAATTATATTAATTTTTTATTAGATATATATGTATTAATTTTTGTAATTCCATTTTGTTTTATAAAAAAATATATTTTGAATGGTTCAAATAATTTTATTTTTATTTTATTGGACAGCATGGTGGTATGTGGTGCTGCGGAGTAATTTGTATATCACACAAACAGTAGCAATTGCTTTCATTTTGACAGTTCTACAACATTCATTTGTTGACCAGATTTTGTTTTCGAACATAAAATATGAAGTAATGGATTAGCAATATCCTTTAGGATGATTCAGATTTTGACGGAAAGTGTGTTACGTAAATAATACGTTACGTTGTGGAATGAGGGTGCAGGTCTGTTTACTATTGTTTAGTACCCAACTACCTACTTGGTCATTCGACTTGGTTTACCCTTTTGCAGGGCAAACTCCTCTTCTCATGTTTAGAACGAGGATTGATATTCACGACTGCTAATTACTTAGATGTTTTCATAACCCGTGAGTGTTCATGATCACCATCAGCACCTATCATACGGTACAAAATCTTATTTATTTATTTACGCACGAAACAAGAACGAAAAGAACCAATATAATCGTGTAGAATTTTTCTTATAACTGGTGTAGTATATCAAAATTGCTGGGTCAGATTTTAATACCCTTTCATCAAAACCATTTGGTCCATAGACCACTTCCAATACAAAATCGCCCAGTCTCCTTTTGGACTTTATCAAAGGCTTTCATTAGCATAGCTTTATTTTCCTTTATTTTTTTTCCATTGCTTATAAGTATGTTAGTACATCGGCATACGACCACGGGAAGGTACTTTCTTGTTTCATACTTTTCATTTACGTAAGTCTCTAATCGTGTGGTTATGAGATGCTCTTCAGTAGTTATTGGATATAATCACAAAAGAGCTGCTCTTTCCCACTAACTCCATAATGCACTAATCCCATAATGCTATCTATATAATCACCACGTTGTAGAATTAATACCTACCGGTTGGGTCAATATAATTATTCCCAGTCAAGCGACTGATCTGGATGGATGCGTAATTCAAGAAGGCTATAGTAACCCCTTTGTGAATTAGGTTTGCTTGTCTAAGCCGAGTAGTACTGAACTAAATCTACTTATCTTATGCTGTACTTAGGTATACACGTGTTTGCTTATATACAAGGTGTTGATTTGCATCCTCGTCTTTCAGGAGGTTGTCATAAAAGACATTTTAGTACTTTAGTATTTTAGTACTTTAGTAGGTACTTAGTAAAGTAAAAGGCGTTTGTTTGTGTGTGAAAGCGCGGTTATAGGGCTAGTAACAGACGGGCCGCGTTTAAATACGGCTGGTTCACACTTACGGATTTCCGTAAATAAGAAAAAAAAACTTACCCATTTTATTGTTGATTTGGGTCGAGAATCATTAGCATAAATACGTCCTTGAATTTGACTAGGATGCAAATCAACACCTTGTATTTATAACACAAGACATTACTAGTAAATGCTAGGTTTATGTAAGTTTATTTTGGACACAGTGTTCAACGAGGTCAGTGGACATCGGTAAAGGAAAGCATAATACAACATGTCCGGGAATGAACGTACACCATCAAACACCCCAATTAGAATTAGAATATTATGTTATAGTCATAATTGACAAACCTCCGATTTCCCGACGATATCGTCCTTTTTGCCTCCACAGCTCTAGAACTCCAGACCATGCTCCAAGAGCTGAGCGCTAGCTTCAAGGTGGGGCTTGCGATGAATCGGTCGAAAACCCAACTAATGACCAACATCACTAAGCGTAGGGTCGAGGTAGATGGGCAGGAAATAATTTATGTCGATGAGTATATCTTTTTGGGCCAGTTAGTTTCTCTCGAAAACAGGCAGGAAATGGAGATCGATCGCCGAATCGAGAACACCTGGAAAATCTGCTGGTCCATGAAGATGTTAATGAAGGGCGATCTACCGATCTCCCTGAAGCGAAAACTCATCGACATGTATATCCTGCCCGTCCTAACCTACGGTGCTCAGACCCTGGTCGCTCACCGAGTCGCAAAAGTTCCGCGATTTTCATGTAAGTTCGAGTACTAATGAAATGGTCGTAGTTGCCCAACATCTGTTAAGACACATTACTGTGATGCTTTCCCTAGTAGTATTTACTATTTGCAAGCTTTCGAACATCTGACCATGCTCGTTACTTACCTACCTAAAACTTTTACATCTTTATCTCAAACACCACCACTTACTTCGGCAGGAGCTGGTACAGAAGTTCCTCGCACTTCCTCTTCTCCTCCAGATAGTCTGAGGTCCTCTCCTCTACCAAAGCTTCCAGGTTGTTGGCATACTGTTCCACTTGAGTCAACAACATGTCCAGACGGGTTGAGGTTTCGCAGTCCCTGTTACCAAAACAGAATTATGTCAACCATCACACTAATATTATAAAGACGAAAGTTTGTGAGGGTGGGGGTGTGTTTATATGTTTGTTACTTCTTCACGCTCAAACGGCTGGACCAATTTTGATAAAATTATGTATGGAGGTAGCTGACACCCTGGATTAACAAATAGGCTACTTTTTATCCCGATATTTCCACGGGATCGAAACTTATGCGGGTGAAACCGCGGGGCGCAGCTAGTAGGAATATAAAAGTTTATTCTTTAGGCTCGAATTTTCACAGCCAAATGATTAGAGAATATTTTGTTTTCTTCTTTTGTGCAGTTTAAGCATGCACTCCATTTAAAATACTGGTATTTAGCTGCGACCGGTTAGACTGCAAGCCGACCCCAAGATGGTTGAGAAAAGGCTAGGCAGATGAGGTACGCGCCGGAATAATTCAAGTCTTCGTGTCTTAACTTTGACTGATTCAGCTTCGGATATCTTGGCTGTATCATTGACAAATTAAACAACAATTACACTTAAGAGAAGGCCATACAACACTTATAATGGGTTGTCCTTCTCATTGTATGGGCTGCAGTGCAGTTTGAAATTGCAGTGTCTGATTCGTTAGCATCGTGTTAAGATTGTCCAGCACTTTTAATGTGCCTACTTTTAAAATGCTTTCCAGTTAAATGGACCTCTTCTAAACCCCAATATTCACACGAAAGCCTGTGGAGACCCCAGCTTCTTTTGTTATGAAATATCACGTCCAGTAGGTAAGCCTGTGGTATCACGCGATACAACTTGACACAAGTGCATCTAATCAGCTACCGAACGGCAACTCAATCAGCCGCGCAAACCTGCCTCGACCAATAATAAGCCGGCTTGCAACGTTAGTGTATTCTAAGCTTTAGTTTATATTGAGTGTATAGCAGTGGTGGCTCAGTGGTAGCGACCCCGACTTACGAGTCAATCGAGTCGATCTTTGGTTCTAGGAGATGCCGGTTTCCTCACGATGTTTTCCTTCACCGTTTTTGAGATCAGTGGTGATGAAATTATTTACACAAAGTAAAGCGCCTGCCTGGGTTCGAACCCACGACCTACAACTCGTAAGTCGGGGCCTTTGCCACTGGGCCACCGTCGCTCTACGGTGTGCATATCATTGATTAATTCATGTTAAAAGACTCACTAATGTCAGTAAACAACTGGACTCGGTGTTAGTATCGGCGGTCTTATCGCGATGCATTAAAGGCGTAAACAGGCGTAACGCAGGGTAGTCCGCGGATTTTTTTTTTTATGTTTTTTGCAATGCGCAGGTCAGTGTCAGGTAGTATGTAGTATGTTGAACAAAATATGATTCGCGACAGTAACAAGTATGTATTCACAGAATTATATACATTAAAAACATCAATACAACCCTCTAAATCCGTATAACCCTATAATTGACATTCCAAATGGTCATTCAATAAGGGTATATTTCACGGGCTATCCTTACGCTAACCCTGTAATCGTACCGCACTTGAGCTGCCGTCATTTAGCGGTATGGTCGACTTGAGGGAACTGTTTGATTTACAAAGCCCTTTAAAGACTTACTTGTTGATCCTTTGTATATTTTCCTTGAGTGCTGAGAAGTCGGGTCGGTCGTCGTCCGGGAGGGTCCAGGGTGGTTCCCCGGTGAGGGACTGTCGAGGTGATGCTGACAAAGGAGATGTGCCTCTGTTGCGCATGTCTGCACTGCCTGGTGAGTGAGAGACAGAAAATTAGACGTGATTTGAGGATTATCTTCATGTCTGTGTGTAATGTTGTGGTATGCATACAAATCTAAACTAACGAATATTATAAAAAGAAAAGATTTGATTTTTGTATGATTGTTTGTCTTTTACGCTGAAACGGCTAAACGGATTTGGATGAAATTTGGCACATGGATAGATGATCTGGATTAGGACATAATTATGATTTTTTTATCCCGATATTCCCACGGGATCGAGACTTATGCGGGTGAAACCGCGGGACGTAGAGATATAGAGATTCAGAAATAGTGCTTTTTAAACGTCAAAAGATATATCAAGTAAATATGTTATATATAGAACGCAGGCCTTTCAACACTTCCTAATGTTTTGGCTGGGAAAAACTGGCGCATCTAACTCCTCAATAAATAAATAAAAATCTGCGCCTTAGGTATGTGAGCAGTGGGACGGAGGGGCGGAGGTGCTTTGTCATTACTCAGTAGGTGCATTGCGCTCACCCCCGTCCCCACCTAAGGCGCGGCCAATCAGTTCCGCGCGGACTATAGTACTCTCCATATGAGCAATGACATGTAACGATATCTCTTTCAGTGATGTAAGATACTTGCCAATTCACAAATACTTCCAGCTTTCTAGACCGTTTCCCTTTACAAAGACAGTGCGCGAGAAGAAGCCATCTAAGTGATAATTTATCAAACGTCCACAATAACGCATTACATGCTGCGATTGCTCGGTAATTAAGACTATGACGGCGCAGCAAGTGGCGCCATCTAGTTTTGTTAGGTACCAGATACTAGAATCACCAAAAAGGTGGGATAAGAGTAACACTGGCTGGTACACTAACCCTAAAATCTAATTTCCAATAAATCTATGTTGAGTTATTGTTGCGTGCTGGCGGTTTTTTGCGTGACGGTTGAGAGGCTCAGGAAACAAGGTGACCATTATTATTTATGTACCTATTTGGTATTGAAGATAAACTTTTTTTTAAACCTATTTACTACATTCGTAGTACGGTATTCGATTTCGTCAGAAAAAAACATTCATCAATTAAAACATATTTTTTTATACACTATCCTGAAAAACTTCAAAATAATAATTATGCGACGCAATTTGATTTTGAAATAATCGAAGCAAATCCGTTTATTTTTTTATTCGACGGTACAATTCCTATACCACGTGTCGTTTTCATAGTCAATCTGAACCATTGCAGTTTATCGGTAAGCCTGAAAGTCCCTGTACAGTATTTTTTTAACGGACGGATTTATGAAAAAAATATGCTTAGTGAAAAAAAGAAAGAAAAAAAAAATATGCGGAATGCAACATAAAAATAAAACATGTCGAGTATAATTTTGTACATTGTATTTATTTGTATAGTTAGTCATTTAATTGAGTATCTACTGTAAATAGTTAGGTACTAGTGTTAGATATTGTAAAAGTTATGTAAGTAAATGGATAAAAGATTTTATACAGAAATATTGTTTAATACAGTGATCCATTTTTTCAGTGTATTTCCCTTCAACTGTCAAGAAATCTTCTAGAGATCGGTAACAATAGAAGAAGTAACTGTGTATCATTAGTGACAGTTGAGCTAATACGTGACTGATTGGCCGGAAAATCAACGACAAAGATGAATCGAAAAGTATTTAAATTGACCAATATTGGGATAGAGTAGGTAGTTTCAATGTAATCTACTTTCGTTTGAACTTATCCTCAAAAATAGCCGCGCAGTAAATGAAAAACCCTACGCTATTTGATTTTGCAACAACCGAAGCAAATCTGTTTATTTTTTGTTCAACATCGTAATTCCAACCATCTGCGCCGTATTTCATAGTAAATCTGAACTATTGACGTCGAACGGTAAGCCTGAAAGTCCTTAGAGAGTATTTTACGGAAAGATTTATGTGAAATATATACTTCACGCCCGAAGTTATGCGGGAAAATATGGAAAATATATATATTTGTACAATCCTGTTGTTGATGAGGGTGGGCGCAACATAAGAATAACGTGTTGAGTACAATTTTATAAGGAAATATTCTTTCACACCACCTGCTAATAATGTCAAATTATAGATATTATGTGATGCAAACCTAACGCAAATAATTTATTATAGCCCTGGGTCTAGCTGGGTGATAATTTGGTAGGTACTGAATTTTATTACAACCCGCTGGTCAATAATGTGATTTGAACCTAGAAACTGAACTAAAAGTTCGATGAAAACTTTTAACAAAACGAACTTATTAGAAAATCAAACTGTTTTTTATTATCTTGCAAAATGTGTGAAAAGTAGAATATTTTCTTCAGGGATAAAGGTAGGGTAAACTTGCCAAATTCGTACCCCTTAAGAGAAAACCATCATATTTAGAAAATTAGGAAAGATAAATTAGTTTTAATTAAAAGTAATTATTGTTTGCTAAATGTTTTATTGCTTCTATAATCAAATTTAACATAAACTTTATAAACTTCTCAAAAATAAACAATTTAAAAAAAAACTAAAAAAGTACGATTTAAGACCATTCATCCCAAATCGTACTTCTATAACCTTAATTCGTACTTTGAGATCTATTCATTGGTATACAGTATTGAGAATCAGCATCGTAATTAACAATGTGTTATTAAAATAAGTAGTAATTCTTAACAAATTCGACGGATGGTCTTCGCCAATTCTCGGCAATCATAAATACTTTTCCTATATCGTACCAGTACGTTTTAAGAACTTAACTCGAGTACGAAATAGGAGCAAGAGCCAAACAAATTTTAAATTTACCGGCAAAAAAATTGACAACAGTCACGAGTATGATAACACGTCAGATGAAATCGCAAAGGTACACATTAATACGTATCAAATCGTAAAATAGGTTATACACGACCCTATTTGAATAAAATTCTTACGAAATGTGTAAAAATATTACAACAATAGTTGAAAAAAACTTACTTTTTCAATATTTCTTTTCGAGAGCAGCTTCACGAGTGTTATCTGTCAGGTGGTGAAATGGCCGACTGTTATTTCTATGTTTTGACACTAGAGGAGCTGATAGCTGTTACCAAAGCCGAGTTTTAAGTGGAGTACGAATTTGGCGTAAGTACGAATTAGGCAAGTTTACCCTACCCTCTTGATGGGAGAGCTTGAATATGGCGCCTATAACAAAAGACACTACTTTGTCCACTTGGTGAGTAATAATATTATTATACAGTGATCCGTTTTTATCGTGTATTTGGTTATGTGTTCCATTTACGTTTGAACTTATCCTCAAGGACAGCCGCGCAGTAGTCGCAGGCTAGCGTGCAGTGTGGGCGGCGCATCTCCAGCAGTGGGCTGACTGCCCGCCGCGGACTGGGGGAGTCCGCCCCCCCTGGTGGAACCAGGGACATCGCTCTGTTGACAAAGAAAAAGAGGTATAAATATAGTTCACAGTCCTAAGAAAGTGTGCAATATTTATAGGTATCTGACAGCACGACGCATCGTCATCATTATTTCAGCCAAAACACGTAGGTACATACCTACATTACACAAACTACGAGAGAAAAAGTATCATGTAAGTATGTAAGTATGTAAGTACCCAAATTATAATACAGACAAAAACAAATGTCTAGTTTTTGTAAAATGCTCAACAATATCGACTAATGTTATAGTTTTAAAATTCTCATGAATGTTAATTGTATTGTATCCGAGAATAAAGTTATCTCAAAACCTCACACGACACGTTTATTGGTAATCTCATTCTTGCAGTGTTTGCCCATTGTACCCCACATGTGAATCCCTTATCTCTGTTTTGGAGCCTTCAAGTAACAAGTAGAAAAAGTTAAATAAAACACTGCTACTGGTACAGAACCTACATAATTTTATATTTTCTGCTATAGGAGCAAGAGCTAAGATGCTTATAAAGAGACTTATGCTAATTAAATTTTCCCTTTATTGAAAATTCGAATAATTCTGTCTTTGAAGCATTACTAGTTTTGCAAATCTTATACTTAAACCTAATGAAATCATAAAAATTTTGAAGTTTAGAATTTCTAAAATTATTCTTGGTACCTAGTCAAGGTATTTTAGACTTGAAATATGTAGACTTAAGATAGGTATGCCAAAGATTAATTTGAAAATACCTGTCTTCAATATTTTTTAATACAAAATCTTGTAAAATACGCTATAATTTTTTTATTAGGATTTAAGTCTATCTCAAGCGCTCATAATACCAGTTTGAAAGGCGTAAAACTGAAATACAAAAATTCTGATTGGTGGCAGAACAGTACATCAATGATAACACTTGCACTACGAAAATCACCCTTACTGCTACGACATAAAAGCGCTGTCGATGTCAAATTTTTACCACTGATGTGCCGTTGACTATAATGTTCCCACTTCTAGGACACAGGCCTTCTCTCAGTGAGAAGGAGAGGGCCATAATCCACCACGCGGACCCAGTGCAGGTTGGTAGATGTCACGTGTCTTCAAATTTTTTTGGTTTCCTCGCGATTTTTTCTTTCGCCGTTTTAGAGCAATAATGAAAAACAGGAAGTAAAGCGCCTGTCTGGGTCCAAATCTATGACATACACTCGTAAGTCGTGGCCATTACCAATGGGCCACCACCGCTCTCACTGTACTAACAGCTTCGATAATATTTAATTTATTACATAACGAACTCGACTCTATGACGTATCTACATACTTTCTTCTAATATACTCTTACAATATCCCTAAAGAGAAAAACATTTATTTTCTCCCAAGTAAAATTAATGTGCACATATTATTTCTTACATGGTATCGTGGTGCGAGTTCCTCAACGGTAATTAATTTAGCTTACAAGTAATAAATTGGTGATCCCTATTATATTTTACGAAATGTTAACCATATATGCGAAATTGGAGACTCCAATCACTCCCAAGGGAATATTATAAAGGTTTTAGGATAGGGAGGAGAACCACCTACCGCAGGTAAAAAAAAATCTCGTTATTTGCGGGTAATTGCCTCTCATCTCATGGATTGGGGAATAAGAATCTAATAGGGGATTTGAAGACCTTTGCCTTGTTGGAGCACAATTTACGTTAGTAAATATAGGAATTTTGACGGTTTTATTACTATTTTGGCAAGAGAGTTTTTGTTGCGGGCTTGAAATTCCAGTCCCGAAGGAATAAACTTTATTATTGTTCCTCCGGGTTTAAATGTTTATGGCCATGATACAGGATAAAAACTGGAATGAGGCAATGCCAACAGGCCGCAAGCATAATCAGCCTATTATGTTCCCACTGCTGTCCTCCTGTGTGTGAGGAGTGGGCCATAATACACCACGCGGGCCCGGTGCGGTTTGGTGGATGTCACATGTCTTCGAATATTTTGGCCGCATGGCCGCATTGCCAAAAACGCAACGCAACGGGAACTACTTTTTCCGTAAAAGCAATCACATCAAGGAAGCTATTATACCACAAGTGCATTATATCTTTTACACTTTCCATACCGTATGACGGCGGCATGGCAACCTATCAGTGACGTCACGGCACAAAGGCGGGTAACCGGAGCCGGTACGAAGTAGGCCATGTTTGTGGAGTGACACTTCGCTGGAGAGCCTCCTCTATGAGTCTATGCACAGCTTAAATCTACAGTCTATGGGTCTACGCTTTGGTAGAACGGGTTAGGGAAATCGCGTCATAGAAATAGAAGGTGCAAAGGTTTGGAAGTAGCCTGAAAATCATAAAGCTTTGAGCTTTAAAAAAATAAACCTATAAAAGAAATTAAAGAGAGAAAATAACATGTGGAAACAGCTGGTAAACGTGGCAGTTCCAGTCTCAGTGCAGTTGCTTCCCTAATGCTACGGCTACATTGTGGCGATAACGCGAACTACACTTCGCGCTCTCTCAAACAGTGCACTTTAAAACATAGAGCGCGCGAAATGTAGTTCGCGTTATCGCGACAATGTAGCCGTAGCATGAAATAGAGAAATATCATTTATTTGTCCTGGGGGACCACGGGCAAGTATCGAAACATGCACGTGGCAATGACATGTATGATGTTACATTATAGATTAATATTATCAGTGGATAATTAAACATTAAAGAACTATAAATTTAAGAATGCTGAACGACTTTTTCTAATCCCTGCTTTTCCACCGACTTCTGCACCCTAATTGCATAGCACACTATCGATCAAACTCAATCTGAATAATTTTGAAGGATATTGCTAATCCATTGCTTCATATGTTCGAAAAATCTGTCTGCTCGACAAAATAAGTAAATAAGTAGCAATGAATCTGGTTGAACTGTGAATATGAAACCCATTGCTACTGATAGTGTGTAAGGCAATTACCCCGAAGGTCGTGAAAAGATGAACAGTAGGGACTAAGCCCTCACAAAAATAAAAACGTCAACCAAGCAATTTAGTTTATGAACTTTTATTTCCGTGAACGGCTCCGGTATACTTTCAATGGCTCGTGTTAGTAAATTAGAATTTCCAGCCACAAAAATAAATATTCATTTCAATTGAACTTTTATATTTTTAAATCTATTTGTCAATACAGATTGGTAAGGATGCCTGGAGGCTGTCGGTCGCACCGGCTGTGCAATATTCATCTCTATAAATATGCACAGTAGGAACTACGTCTGTGTGCATAGTACCTCTTTATTTTCTTTTGCATTTTCGAGCACGAGATCGCTCACGGTATGGAAAATCGCTCGGAAACTTGAGAAAGCGTATAAAATGGAATCGAGGGATAAATTCCGTGATTGAATATTACGAATGCATATATTTTCTGCGGGAAGATCAATCAATTTTTGTGATGGGTTTACTGACAAGAATTTGGGGACTTAAATACGATTTTTTTTTATGGGTAAGTAAAATAAAGTAAAATTGTACGTAAAGGAGCTCCCTCATTTACCTGTAATGTAACGTTACAGAGTCGAGCATTACATCAGTGAGGGAGGAGAACCGAGCATTATAGTGCACAATCTGTAATGTTACAGAACCGAGCATTACAGTGCACAATCTGTAATGTTACAAAACCGAGCATTACAGTGCGCAACTTGATGATACAATGGTTGATTCTTTGTAAAATATCCTCTTTATCCAATTTCGTCGGTTTTGAAATAGTTCATGGCGCCAATATCGTTTCTTCTGTTTTTTTTCGCGCTTAAATTGCCGCGCTCAGCACAACGACCTCAATACTCAAAATCAAATCTAATGTTACATAACAAGCGAATGCTCGTCAGTCAGGGAGGGAGTATTTTAAAGTAATGCTCAAAATCGAATCTGAAACGTTACATTACAGGCGAACGCTCCAGGATGAAAGGACCGTAGTAATTGGCAGTCTGTAGTTTCTGTCTACCTTTATGGAAAGAATGTGTTTTTTTCAGTTTGTGTATAGTAAAGTTGAAAAGTTGTCGTTTTTGGTGTAAATAACAGTTACACTTTAATTAACTAGACCATGAGGAGGTCGGAAGGTATTTGTGTGTGGGGATTATCTAAGTAATTCAGGCGTCTGTTTGTATATTAAACATAGACTTAGGTATTTACTGAATAAGCATAGGTACATATTTTTAAAGAAAAGTGGTATATTTAGTGGAGTATGAGTAAGAAGCTACCCGAAACTGTCAAATTTTCCCAATCGACTTTGAACCTTATGTTTTAGCGATAAAGTTGAAAATGTATTAAAGAAATTTCACAGATCATAGTAGCTTGATGTGCTGGCGTCTGTAGTATTGTTTCCCACACTACTGCCTTCGGGGATTACAGGCGTGTCATGTGATGTTATAAATCGGTGAAGGAAAACCGGCATCTCCTAGAAACAAAAATTCGAAGACATGTGACATCTACCAAACCGCACTCGGCCCACGTAGTGGATTATAACCCACTCCCTCTCACAGGGAGGAAGCCTGTGCCCCAGCAGTGGCCAGGTTTTAAGCTGATTATGCCACTCTTAAAACATTGTAGGGTTTTTGAGATATAGCTTCACTATCTCCACATCCAAGTTTGATTCCTAAAGAAAACGTTCACAAGACGAATTTACGTTTGCAAAATAAATAGCGTTTAAACAACCCCTATTTGTAGAATCAAATTGAAATCTGCAGATGTCTTGAAGCGAGGAGGAATAGCATACGTTTGTGTTTCTTGCCTGTCTCAACAAGCGAACTGCAGGAGAAACAGAAAGTAACATAAATATAAGAAAATAGTATACAGCATGTTTGGCTTATGTTGCTACAGTGCAGTGTAAGAAAAATAAACTTTCTTAGTCTTGAGTTTGAGAAGAAGAAAACTTATTTATTATATTTTGAAGTATTACTGTTTAAGTTATATCTTGTTAAATGTGTCCGAAGCGGTGTCGGTTACGGTAACAGTGACGCGAGTTCAATAGTTTTTTCCCATCTCAAAAAATGCCCAACGACCCTGAAGAAGTTTTCACTTTAAAAAAACACACTGTATAACACGATGCGCGACACGATGGTAAAACACACTGTATAACACGATGCGCGACACGATGGTAAAACACACTGTATAACACGATGCGCGACACGATGGTAAAACACACTGTATAACACGATGCGCGACACGATGGTAAAACACACTGTATAACACGATGCGCGACACGATGGTAAAACACACTGTATAACACGATGCGCGACACGATGGTAAAACACACTGTATAACACGATGCGCGACACGATGGTAAAACACACTGTATAACACGATGCGCGACACGATAGTAAAACCAATCAAACTACGTAAAATATAGTTAAGTTAGACTCGGACGGTAATGTAACCAAGCTACTACGGTGTCTACGTCCAAACTGTCAGCCAGCAACGCGAGGCGAAACGATATAAATTAATATTTTCGCTGCAGCCGAGCAGTTGACAGCGAAATCTTTATTAAGGACTGTTAAAACTATTTTGGTCTTTAAGTTCTCTTATATGTACAGCCAACAAAAGAGATAAGTATGCAGGACCGTCGAATATAGTTGAAGTTTAGTAAGAAACCGATGGATGTTGTCGACTGAAATTAAATTTGATAAATGAGCTCTTTGTTTTCTATTAGTAACATTAAATTTAATTCGATAACATCCATTGGTTTCTAACTAAACTTCAACTATATTCGACGGTCCTGCATACTTATCTCTTTTGTGAGCAGGGGCAACTGAAGCGGCTGACACGCGTCGACCACTGTCGTCGACGCTGCAGCCGCTCGTGTGTACCTATGCAATTAGCACTCAAAGAAACTGTTTCCTCTGAGTTTGTTTCGATCTTTCTTCTCAGAGCAGTCGGATTAGAAACACCGAACTCTTCAAGTTTTAAAACATATTTTATTTTTCACGTGTAAATATATGTTATTCTGAACCAATTTACAAAACTAAATATTATATAAAATTTATCAAACTGAAGCGAATCCCACGCCGCTTGACGCAACTGCGTGTGTTTTAGTGCATCATCATAATTATAACACACGAGCGATACACGTCAACGTCAGAGGTAACAGCAGCCGTCGATGCGTCGGCAACTGCCGGCGACACTCGTCGATAATTACAATACGACCGACGGAACTTGTCGGGCCTGAACTTCGCGCAGAAGGCTGCGCACGGACGTTTTTTAGGAAACAAAAGTTGGCATGAGGCGAGTGTGAGTGAGAGAACATGCGTGAAAGTTCGCAAAGGCTATACTGGCCCGCCAAGTTACGTCGGTCGTATTGTACTGTAGTTGTGTGTGCACTTCATATTAGGAAGTCGCCCAAGTGCTCGCGCCAGTTTGTAGATCTCCATTCAAGATCGGCGCGTGCGAATTTCGTCCCGCATCTCGCGCAGGATTCGATTGGCCTCAGTTTGACCAGAGCTGTCGCTATACGGGATTACGGGAACATACTCGTAAATTGGAGCAGTCGCATAAATTACTTCAGAGTCATAAAAATATATTGTGACTACTACATGTATAAATAATTAAAAACAAATTGGTTTGTTTTTTTATGGGATAACTATGGAATAGCGCGTTCGAAATATAAAGGACGACGCTTTCATTTGTTTCTTTTTTGAAAAGCAATCAACTTCCGTAGTTTTATTTATAACTTGCCTTTTATATTATGTTTTCATACGTCAAGTATAGTTTAACCTGATCGATTGACCCGGGCGACTGTTATTTTCTTAGCAACGAGCTTCTCTTTTATCTAAAATAATGAATGTGAAAGCAGCCTTTTCAATTTAACAAATTCCATTCAACTTTACCTCGACCTGTTCCCTCAAAATAATAAAGAAGTGTAAATATTGCTCGTTTTTCGTCCTGCTACCGTACCTACAATATGTGGTTTAATTAATTCGTTCCGGTCTGCAACCGGCGCGCCGCGCCGTGCCGTATTCCGTGTCATATTAAGTCTGGATTATATTTTGCATAGATTATGTTTTCGCAGAGACTGCAGTACTACAAGATGACATATCTTGGTGATGCTACGTAAGTAAGTACTATTAGTTATTCTGTGGTGATGGTAACTTTGAAAGCCTGGTCACACTGAATGCAATATAGTGCAGAGTAGCTGTTTATGATTAGTAAAGCTGTTTGCTTAACGAAATGGAGCTGAGTGAAAAGATATCGACTTCTAATAATATTTTATTTGGAGCAACAAGTCTCATAGTGTTAGTAACAATATACTTACAAACTATGTTAGTAATACACTTACAAAGTCAAAAAAACAAAACAGAAAACAGATTGTGACATCACTGCTGCACGGTGGCAGGCCCAGCCGAAACCTTGCAGCAATGGTTCACAAACGCACAATCAAGCCTGCTTGCTATCATAGACAGAATGCTGTTGGCGCTGCCCCGCACCCTACGGACCAAGGATGCGCACCGCTTCCGCATCACCGTTTAGAAACAGTCCACTGAGCTTCAGTGAACATCCCTGATGCGCTGTAGAAGATCATGAAATGGTCATCTAATTTGAACATTTTCACAGTCAACAATCTTGTCTTTGATCATCAAGGCGTAATGTAGGTACTGTGTAGGTACACTTTTGCCAAGTACCGGTTAAGTATTCAGGCCAAACTGCCAATTATCAAACACAAGGCTAACATTAGCCTCTCAGAAGGCGAATTTCACCAATAAAACTGATCGCAATCACCACATCTAAGCCACTGCCAATGTGTCTGAAGTGGGGACGTACGAGCGATGAATGAAAGCTGGTATGTACTAGCTTGGTATATTGTCCAAAGTACACACACGTACAGGTTTGAATAACGTCTACACAAGGAAAAAGATCTAATCCTAATATTTATCACACTAATATTATAAAGGCAAAAGTTTGTGAGTGTATGAGTGGGGGTGTCTTTATATGTTTGTTACTTCTACACGCTCAAACGGCTGGACCAATTTTTATAAAATTTTGTATGGAGGTGGCTACTTTTTATCCCGATATTCCCACGGGATCGACACTTACGCAGGTGAAACCGCGGGGCGCAGCTAGTGTGATATAAATAAGTAGGATATATTTCATTCATTTAAAAAACCTATTGACATTGACGTTGACATAACGGGTCCGTGGCTTAGGCCCCCAGTGGTCGAGGCACCTGTGACCGACACCCCCAATTCGATTAATTTAATGTACCTACAGTCAGGCACCGAAATGTTTTACAAAAATAATAAAATATATATTTTTTTTTATTAAACATTTCCCTACACTAGGAATTTCTCCTGTATTGCGGGTGCGTTTACAAACATTTAAATTCACATACACAAACAGTCAGACCCGGAACAACTACTTGTAGGTCATACAAAATATTTGTTCCGTGCGGGAATCGAACCCGTGACATGCAGCGCAGCATTCAATCCCTTAACCACTGCGCCAACCGTGCCGTCAAATTGGCGATTTGTATAAACCTTCCACTAATTACCACATAAATATGTGCCGTCATATATTAATAGATGAATCAAGCAACCAGATATTATTGCCGAACTGTTCATAGTAATATATTTATGCTCGTGACCGTACACCAAATAGCTTGTTCTACTGTCCATTAAAGTTAAAATCAACTATGTATCACCTAGTAGTTTACCAAGGTACAAGTATTTTCCTTAATCTGCTCTGTCCTTTGCAGACTTTCAAAGTTGCACGGAAAACTATTTTACTTAGAGTAAGTGCACTTTAAAGCTGTAATAACTTTATCCATCTAGAACCTAAGCTAACAACTGAGGTACTTTCAGACACGGAAGCTTCTTTGTAAATGAAGCAAACGTGCGCTTGTTTTTAATATAACTAGAATCGAGATTAAAAAAGAATACCTCTAAACCTTTATGTGCAGGTTTGCACGATGTTCACTTCCTGTGAAAATAACGCTCTTTCGAGCCTACTGTACTTACTGCTTTTTACACGTGCAGTCTGTGGGCTAGATACCTAAACGCGAAGATCGTACAGCGCTCTTCGCGTTCAATATAACAATGCGTTTAGGATACTGGTGGGGCTACCCCGTTTCTGTAGTGCGTCAGGGATGTTCGCAGATGCGCATGTAGATTGCTTTTACTCAACAATGCGTAAAAGGTGCGCTTCCCTGGTGCGCAGGGTGTGGGGCGGCTCCAACACATGGTTGCGAGTCGCCTTGACTGTGTCTACGTGGGTCACTGTTGTGCCGTTTCTCATGGGATGTCGCAACGGTGACCAACCGTTTAGTATGTTTCTTGAGCGAGAAAATCTATAGGGGCTATTAGTACTCAAAGCATTTATTTCAATTAAACCATTTACAGGCACTTTTGAATATTTATGCTTATATTTAAAATAATAATAATATGTTGATTTATATGATAAGCTAAATAATCATAGGGCATCAAGAAATTCGTCCGCATCGCTGTCAACAGGAACAGTGCCCAAAAGGCTGGCAGCATTGCCACGTTGTATGGCAATTCTAATTCTTTGACCAAGAAATAGGCCAGCCCTCTGGTCACGTGAAGAGTCGACTGTTGTATTTTTAAAGAAAATGTATCTTAGTTCAATGTACCTGCAAAGCTTTTTATCATAATTAGGACAGTAGCACCTGTACCTACACATTGTCTAAAATAGCAAAAACAAAGAAATTTCCGTCCGAAACAGAAATACGATTCGCAAACATTTCCTAAAATTCCAAAAGTCGTTATAAAGAGCATCCGAAGAAGAGATTTTAATTCATTAATTATTTTAAGTACATTAGAAGGCTGGGGTTTATTGACCTTTGTGAAACAAAAGGGAAACCGTTTAAATATAACGTATAAAGCGTGATTTATTATACTTTTCGTAGTCCTGTAGAAATTGTTTCAACATCATTTTTATGCTTCTCCTGTCTCATATTTCAACGTGAAATATTATTATGAGCTTTTTATGTTATTTATTTTAACACTAACACTTTTTTAGCATTTTATGTAGGACTAGCGCACCGCGGTTTCACCCGCATAAGTTTGGACCTCGTAGGAATATCAGGACAAAAAGTAATAGCGCGGGAGGCGATGCGATACGACGGGATGGGTCGGGGGAGAACAAAAATTCACGCGAACGAAGTCGAGGGCAGAAGTTAGTAAGCAATAATATCATAATTACATACCTCCTCATGTAAATAAGCGACATATGTATATCGACCTTCATAGCACATAATTTTAATTGTCATCGATAAGACTACATAAACATTAATAGACCATAAACCCTTAAACTCATGTCAATGCCATTGCTATTTCCATAAAAATATACACTCTTACCTCAATTTCAAGGTAATTTCAGGGTTATTTCAGGAAAAAGGTAACATTGTTTTACGGCTGAAATTTTATGACTAGGTACACGAATTTGGAGGACGTTAATTTTAGTGCGTGGCACGAGACCATAATGGATGTAAACATGCGGTGTTTACGAATATAGCTATTTTATAGATTTGAAATGTTACATTTGGAGCTAAGCTTTAATCTATCTTAAAAATAAAGTACCTACTGTAAGCGCTGCGCTTATTTACAGTACCGTGATTATCAATGAAAGACGTTTTATGTAGTAATATAAATACTATTGAGAGCTGAGCAAGAGCAGTGGTGGCACTGCTGGTGGCCCAGTGGTAACGGCTGCGACTTACGAGTAGTAGGTCGTAGCTTCGAACTCTGACAGGCTCTCAGATTGATTCATGACCACTGCTCTCAAAACGGTGAAGGAAAACATCGTGAGGCAACCGATATGTCTGAGAACCATAAATTTCGAAGACGTTTGACATCTACCAACCTGCTCTGGGCTCGCGTGGTGGATTACAGCCCACTCCCTCTCACGGAGAGGAGGCCTGTGTCCCAGAAGTGGGAGTATTATAGGCTGATTGATTATGCTACAAATATTTATTTCTATAATTGCATAAATAATTTGCATCGTGAGGCACGCTGTCAGCCCTCCAAGCTGAACCTCTATTAAATTCTTTCGAACCTTCTAAAAATGAATTCGTGATTATCCAATTAAACATGCTATCAACGTATATACTGTTCGCGGAGGACGGTTGTCAAAACCAACGGTACAAAATATCTTCAATACCAATTTCTTATTTAAGTGCAAATAAAATAAAAATATTATAACAGTCATTACGTATGTTTATTTGGTTTATATTTGGTTAGCTTTGATATATTTTTATTACTTAGTACAAAAAACACATCACACTGTTTCACGCTGTCTACATCTCTCTATTACTTTCCTATCCCAGGTATGCTGGAAGAGATTTCTTTAGGAATACTTAGGAATACCTAAGCATCACCTTTGTACCTATTTTTCTGGTTTTTTTTTTCTTGACTGATTTAAAAATTTTAATTTAAATAAATAAATGTGTGATATAATTTCAGCTGAAAGACGTCCACTGCTGGACATAGGCTTCCCCCAAGACCTCCACTTCGACCGGTTCTGTGCTTCTCGCATCCAACGGGTCGTCGGACCATCTTCCAACGCTACGTCTTCCGGTACGCGGTTGTCACTCCAGAACCTTTCGGCCCCATCGGCCATCTGCCCATCTGCGAGCAATGTGCCCTATGTATGTACACACAGCTCCTTTAAGTAGTTACCCCACCAAAAGACATGTGCGTTCAAATCCGTGATAGGCCCAAGTTGGTTTTTGTATTTTGCAAAAACATTTTATTTTAAATAATGTATTGTTTTAGTGAATAAAGAAGTTTAAGTAAGTATTTTTTTTTTAAATTCTGTTTTTATTATTGTTTTTTTCAATAAAACAATACTTTTGCGACGACAAGCAACAATAATAGGGTTAACATTTACGACAACTTATTCATCGTCTAAATAGACTGGAGGTTTCAAGACCGCTTACCGTGCATAAGATTGGAAGTTCAAATCCTATATAGGCACGAAATGTGCTTTTTGTTCATTATATTATTTTGATATATATTTCTATTTTGTTTTAAGTAGTAATTATTTAAAAAATCAAAAAAAATCAAGAAAAATAAAATACTTTATTAATCATTTAATAATATTTATTATTGCTATTATTTAACAAAACTATGATCTTATTTTACAACAAACAGAACAACTATTTTAGTTCTCATAAAATCAGAAATCATTTAAAAAAATAATTGATAAAATTAGTAGTCGTTTACTCTTCGCCGTTTTAAGTGAACGTATACAAAGTTATAACTTGAAGGTATGGATTAATTTTATAAAGACAACGTAAGTAAGTAAAATTAATGGATACCCTCAAATTATAACATCTTTCGATTAGACAGGGACCTAAAGATATAATGACTCAGCCGATAGTGGATAACAATTTCATCGCAATTCATATGGGCTCGCTGGCTAGTTCGTCAAACTGCCGGTATGAGTATGACGACGTTCGGTGATGCGATGGTTCGAATCCGAGTCAACACAATGGACTCTTTTTGAAGTATTCTTTAGATTATTCGTAAGGAATTCAATGTTGTAGCAGTGTAACATTTTAAAACTTGAGGGGTTAGGACATAGTGACGCTTTCTGTACATAAATGATTAAATAAAAAATATAGGTAAATCACTTTTACAAGTTGTTGCTACTACTTACATAGCAAAAGTATGCAAATACCTTGTTCGAATACATGAACACAAAACTCTCACGAGTAATTTATTACTCAAGAAACAAGCAAAGTAATTTATTCACCAAAAGAATGGCTGTATCTATGTGTGGATATAAATATTCAGCACATACCTAGATCGTGATCGTTACCTATCGTTGTTGGATCCTAATACCGGCATTACGTCGGAAATCTTGAAGTATTCCGTTTGCTTGAATGAATACTGAAAATTCTAGGAAAATTGTGAAATATATACGCTTTAGAATTTAATCTGATTTTGAAATGTAAAATACAATACTTAGCTAGGTAAATGCCATGATTAAAAAGTTTATAGTTCTTCCGGAAAATATATTTTATTTATTTTTAATACTTTAGGCACACATAATTTACGGAGGCGGACTTAATGCCGTAGGCATTTTCTATTAGTCAACCTTTGGGTTATGCGGAGACCAAGGTAGGTAAAGTCCCGCCAGGGTCGCGGGTTGTTCGAAAGAGATACCGTGGCCCCTGGCACAGGCAAGTGAAGGAACACGGGTGGGTTTTAGTCAGCAAGAATCTGACACCGCTCCGCCCAGAGCGGGAGGGGTCATATGATGATTTCCCACCCAAAAAAAAAGGTACCTAGGTAAAGTAGACAAATATAGGTAAATATTTGTTGTGTTTCTGAAAAGTATCCCAGCGATTTCCTGATTACTTAATAAGCGTTAAAAGAATAGCATTTCACAGCTGTAAGGTGGAAATAAAATAAACTGATGATAACATAAAAAAATAAGTGTATATTCAGCCTACAATGTACCCACAGCTGGGACACAGGCTTCCTCTTTCTTTGAAAGAGGATAGGGCATAATCCAACAAGCAGGCCCAATGTGGGTTGGATGTCACATGTCTTCGAATGTATTGGTTCTAGGTCTCCTCACGATGTTTTCCTTCACCGGTTTGAGAGCAGTGGGTGCCTGCTTGGGTTCGAAACCACAGGTGGTGGACTGACTCAAAGTCATACAGAAGTTTTTTACGAAACTATCCTTAATATAAGACGTACCTACAGCATTTTCCTGTACACAATACTGAAATCAAATACCATTAAAATTCATTGCATGTTGTCGAGAGCTCGTTTGTAAAACAGCTCAGGCCACCATTTCCGCGTCGATGCAATTCAATCCCAACTATTGGCTATTTTAACGAACACGACAATAATTCTGCCACCTTACAAAAAGCTTTCAATAAATAGGTACAACTGATATTATAAAATTAAATTCAGGGAAATTTATTAATAAGCAAAGCGACTACCAACTTAAATCGTCCGTATATTCAAATCACAACTGTCATTCCTTGACAGTTGTATGAAATGACTATAACCCGGCAAATTGACGTAAGGTCTCAATTTACTTAAGAATTAATTTATCTGTCTGGTAGCTATTGGATACAAACATTGTTCCTACAATTTAAAATCACAACATATATTATCTCAAAATGATACAGTAGTTGTCATTAAACTAAACGTAAGATGTACCTAAAGTCCCCGTCACGAGAAGCTATAAATTTTGTAAACACACATTCAGGGGTTCGCAACCTTTGGAACAAATAAAAAAAACAGTGTTGTAATGATTTTTATTTTTATAAGTATAAGGATAAGTATAATTATCTTGACACATACATCTAATTACTGTCGTCAGACGATTCCGAGTATTCTGCATCTGCTTTCTGCAGCATTGGCAGCGTCAGCATGAACTTACCTACTTCAAAATGGTGCCCCAAATGTTTACGTTCCATGAGCCAGACGCGTTCCAGTACCACAAAACATTAGACGACAGCGCTATCGCTAAAATATAACCCGGCCAAGTTGGGATTATTTGTTGTTGATTGAATTGTCGCTACGTAACTTAGTAGAAGTTCTTTATTTACAAAATAAATATTACATGCCTTCAGCGTTTTCCTGTACCCAATACCAACGTCAAAAACCATTTCAAGTTCATTGCAAGCAATCGAAAGCTCGTTGGTAAAACAGCTCAGGCAACCATTGCCGCGTCAATGCAATGCAATCCCAACTATTGGCTATTCGCTATTGGCTATTTGAACGGCCATGACAATCATACTGTAGCCTTTCAAAAGGTTTTCATATGACTCAAACTCTATTCCAAAGCTCCATTCGAATCGTGTGTATGGAGGGTGCAGTTTGAGGATTTAGAAGAAAATCCTTTATTTGTTTAGCGATGTTTTGTGTTTTGTTTGATTGCGCATTGCCAACGCGATAATGTTATACGCGACGCGAGGTCTACTGGTTTACCGCGCGACGTTTATTGGTGATAACGCGGCGTCCACCCGTAGGCCACCTGTCGACAACGAGTGGACGCCGTGCGACGAGGCGGTGCGGGGTGGGTGCCGGGTGGCTCTACTGAGCTGTGAAATTAATTCAGTAGTCAACATTTGATAAACAAAGCAAAAATAAACGGGCTCGTACATGCCGCGACAGATGCCGTGCCGCCGCGCCGCGCCTCTGAACTTGACTCCCGACGATCGGACTGGCGAAGACAGGCCACTGCTGGCCTCATGGGATGCAACGGTTCCCACGGGCTGTCGGCCTGCCTTGGCGCGATCTAGCCTGTAAGAAAGCGGGCCGTGGGTCCGCAGCATAATACTGTGGATCAAATGTTGACCACTGAATAAAACCACAGCGGCAGCACACGCAGCCATGCGCTCCGTATCACTTGACATGTCGGCATAGCGACTAACAGGCTGCACCAGGCCGACACACGTTGTGGGAATGCTCGGCACGGGCCGAGACAGGGGTCGAGAGGCGTATTAACGCCTGGCGCGGCCTGTCAGTTAGCGGGTCGTGGGAAGGCTCGGCACGGGCACACAACAACAACAGCAACTTCCAACACCATCATCGTTCAACATCCTCTTGACAGTTTCTTAATTACCTTTTCTTTGCAACGTCACACGCAATGGTCTACACTCTACATCTTGTTTACATATATAAATGAGATTATAAATATTTTCTTTACCATAGGTGGTCACTTTGCAACGATTTCTAAGGCTTCCATTAATTTACTACACTGCAGTCTCTTACTATAGGTACAGTCACGAGCAAAAGAATGTATACACTTGGTTTTATTCAAAGACGATTTTCTCCTTTAGTTTTGAATGAAATGTTATGTTATTACGAACAAAGTATTTGCGAACCCATAGGTCTGTGTAAAGTGTCGTATTTCAACGTTGCAATTGTTATTTCACGAAAAAATCGCAATTGTAAGTTGCCAAGTGTTGACATATTAGTGCTCGTGACTGTACCTGTCTAACTACCTTGTACTTGATAATAGGTATTGTCTTACTACACCCACGGGATAAGACCTCGCCATATATTCTTAGCGCAGGCACCTAGCAGACCATTAATTTAAAAGTATACTTATAGGAACAAGAAAGGTAGGTAAAGTTTTTTTTTCTTTGGGTGTTATTTGGTGAAAAAACACGATAAGAGAATCCGGAGTTTGAACATCAATTAGGTACTCACTAGCAGATAACGATTCTCTTAAACTTTGCTAAAAAGCTCATGTAATACAAATAACATAATTTAATTGAAATTGTAAAAAAATGTAGAAATAATAGAATAGAATAGAATAGAATACTCTTTATTATGTATAAATTATAGATTACAGACATAATTATAGAAACTGTACAAAGGGTGACACAATGGGCGGTCTTATCGCTAAAAGCGATCTTTTAAAGACAACCTTTGGATGGATTAAAAAAGGGGAAGGACAGACAAATACTGTAGGTAGTCTGTAGTGTACCATTTAGTTAGTTTAATAGTGACAATGACACACATAATATTATATTATACAAACACATGAACAAAGTGTTTATATCAGAATAGAAAGTGGAACGGACTTGTGTAAAGTACAGTCAATACCTACTATTCTAAGTTTTAAAGTAATAATCACGTAAAAAAAATATTACAATTGCTAAATAGTCTTAGATATACCTAGGCTAGATTGAAATTAATTATTAAGAACCTGGTTTTTTTTAATAAAGGAAAAATAAATAAAAAACAACATAAGTTTATTAACATGAAGGCAACAAATAGGTCGTCTTTATCAGAACAGGGGTCCTAAAAAGGGCACTTTGGCAGAATCATAAAAGGATAACATTATGAATCATAATAATTATGGCGAAGACAGTCCGTGTTTATCTTTTTTCGCTGTACTACGTAGGTATAATCAAAGAAATTGAGATTGGATTTGGATTGGATTGATTGGTATTTTAGCACAGACAAAAAAAATAACTGAAAAATAACTTTTGTTATTGGCGCCCACCGTGGGACACAAACCTAACAAAAACAGGATATTTTTTCTTCTATCATAATTTAAAATCCAATATGGCCGTAATATTATGCGGGTTATTAGTCATTCTACGTCCATAATGTGTCGTATAAACGAGGAAATATGAGTAACGAGCGGAATATTAAGAAGGTGTTAGGAAAAATTGCTATCTACCCTCATCCGTTTATTGCGAGTAATGACATTAACAGAGGCAATTTAGTCTTTATTATTTAAAAATCGAATAGACTTATGGATTATAAAATTCGGAGATATGCACCACGTAACAGTCACTTCCTTTGTTATGTTTGCTTTATGTTCTTAGTTCTTAAAGTAGATTCGCTTTGCAAAAATACCAATGTTTTTAATGCATCCATAAATTACGAAGACTAAAAATCTGCATTAAAACGTCCAAAGAATTTAACCAAAGCCGTGGCTCACCAAACTTCTCCGGTTTCCTTCACCATAAATGAAACGAAAATGACGTAGGTACCTATTACAAAAATATTCATAAACACGCCGAACATTTAAACTAACTATCGAAACTGGGGCACTGACAAAATTAACAGCACACTCACCAGTTACTGACATCCTTACCAACTCAGCCAATTGCAATTACTGACATCCCGACCAACTGAGCCAATCTCGAGTCACTTCCGTTGACAATCATATTAGAATTCAAGTTGCCTCTGATTTAATACAACGTTACTCGCGGTGATCGGTAAAGTTATTGTTACAAAATAAATTGATTTTAGTGACTAATAAATAACTTGATTGTCAGTTTTACGACTGCAAAAATATAAAAGGACAAGAGGTTGCATTGAAAAAGTTGGCAACGTCGCAAATATAAATGCAATATTTCGCTGTTTTGATTATTTTTTTCATTATTGCGGTTTTATTTATTTCTGTTTCGGATGCCATTACTGTTGTTATGACACACAGAACCACGAGAGTTGAATTTTGTTCAAATTAAGAATTAAAATCTACAATCTGACGTTTAATGTCACTGTTTTACATTAACTCTGACCCACTGCATAGATAAACGCAAAACGTTTATGCAATTCTGCGTGTTAAAGTTCAGTACTTAAGAGTAAACTAGTCGCGACCTCGAACTCACTGGTGGTCATGGCCACAAAATCACGTCAAATCTCATCTGGCTCCGTGTCTGACAGAGCTAGTGTCAGTGATGAGCAGTTAGACGCTAGTCTACATGAACAACTTCTAGTTCTCACGCACAGAAACACCGTTCCGAAATAATAGGCGCGTAAAAAAAATCGCAAAGTGCTTTGGACAATCGAGTTTTATGAAAAAACCACTGCATAAATCAATTACAAATAAAGTTTATTAAACTCTTCGATAAATGAGCTTTGTAGGTACGGACTTGGTTTTGAAAATTTTACACTTCTTTGATTACTTATTCACACCCAAAGTTACGTTAAAAAAAGCAAGAAAAACTAATCATTGTTGGCTCATAACTTTTTAATTACTTTTTATTTTACTATTCTGTTTCCGTACGGACAATATTAATAATAAGACAAAACGATATCATGTTTAACTTTGGATGCACAATGTCAAACAGTGGAGTAATACTCTCCCGAAATTTGTATGGAAAAAATATCGACTAGCATCATAACGGGGCTGTTTTACAAAAAAAGGCTAGCAACTATGTAAAAAAGCGAAATCGACAATCCATCTGCGACATAGACATAATTTATCATAAAAACAACGTGGGTACTTTGATAACTCCACATCACACAGAAAAATTGGGATACGTACTTAAAGTTTTTCGTATCCTCAAGTAAGTACATAAGAAACCGAACTTAGGGTAAAACTTACCTACACAATTATCTTGTGTATATATATAAAGATTCTCTAAGGGATAATAAGAACTTAAAGTTACTCAAGCGGTTTTGTAATTTATTTTGCCTTTGAGAGTACCTTTATCTCCATTGGGTTAGGAATTAACTAAAAGTAAACTTATAGTAAAAAGGCTTTTTATAGATGACACTTTCTTGTTTAAAAATGCGTTATATAAACAAATTAAATTTATTTTCGATTTTTATGATAGTTTCCTCTTTAATAGTGTGTTAAACTTTTTATTTTTTTTCTTAAACTACTCATCGTAGATGTAACTGCTTGAGCACCTTTTTTTAGTTAGCTTTATAATAATAATAATATTATAATATTTTATAATCTGTCTATTGTAAAGAGTTCAAAAATACAGTTCTCTACCTTTAAAAAAATACAACGAATTAGATAATGTTGCTAAATAAAATTTAAGAGTACAACCAACAAATACTAAAAACAAAATAAAACAAATATTTATGGGGGGCTCCCATACAACAAACGCGATTTTTTTGCCCTTTTTTGCTCGATATCAATAATGGCAACAGGTAGGCACTTGAAATATTCACAAAATACTCAGTTGTATTTTTACTTTAATAATAAATAATAAAATTAAAATAAAATAAATATTTAAGGGGGGCTCCCATACAACAAACGTGTTTTTTTCGGCGTTTTTGCCTTGTGGTACGGAACCCTTCGTGTGCGAGTCCGACTCGCACTTGGCCAGTTTTTTATGTTCTGTATGCCTAGGCGATCGTTACAATTTCGAGGACAGACAGCGAAGCCTCTGAATTTTGACCTTTATTCTCAGAGTATTATAGTCAAATAGGAAACGCCGACTTCGTCTATTTTTTCTAAAATATGACTGACGTGTAAAAGTGTTTCTACAGACCGACATATAAAAATAAAATCATTTATAGTTTTTATTCTGTGTTAGGAACATCATTAATATCATTTATCAATTGACAGGCAAACAAGTATTTATTTTATAAACCTACGATACAAAGTTACCTACAATGAAGAAATTTAAACAGTCGTTCAATCAAGGAAGTAATTTTCTTGTAATTTTACTTTCATAAAGGTACCTACCTAAATTCAAAACACAAGGTCGCGATACAAAACAAACTTTAACCTTGACATATGAAACGCCAAAGAACGATAAAACTTATAAATTACCTACCAATTAATTTGACTTAACCCTTGTGCCCACGGGCGATTTGGCTACTGGATTTACAACGCACTGCTTAGCGCTGAAAGTTGAAAATACAACAGTGTGTTTTTTTGACGCGGTGGTATGTACAAATTCTTTAAACGCTGGTGAAAACCACGTCAAAATCCGTTGCGTATTTTACAAGAACAACGTTTCCGCCACTATCCGCGCGGTTCTTGCGTACACGCTTCTCGTTCCCGCTCGGCCAATGAGGGCAAATCGAAGCTTTTAGAACATTCTAGAACCTTCCTTGTATAACCTATTTGTGTACCTATGTACTTTAAATAGTTTTTTTTTATTATTGTTCCTCTTAACCAAAGCACCTGCCATCTAATCTCTTCACCACCCTTAGTTGACTGGTAGAGAATGCCTAAGGCATTAAGTCCGCCGTTGTACCTTTCTGTGCGAAAAGTTTAAATAAATAAATAAAAACATACGACGCGCATCCTTCTTTTGAGATTAGCCGTGTGATGTCTGTCAACTGTGCTGCGCACCGAAAAGGGGTTCTCTGGTAAACAATTTAAGAAACTTTATTTTCGCCCCGAAAACCCTATTGTTTTGATATACTTAAACATATTTATGTACTGAAAATAAAGCACGAAATTAATACGTACCTACTTTGAAAACTCAATCTGAAAACAAAATAATGGTCTTACTACAAAAACATAAACAACAGTTCAACGTGCGTCTAATTTCAGTCTTACGTCAAAGTCCATAAACCTAATTAAGTCGTGTTTAAAAAGTATTTAGCCTGAACACGGACAAACAATGTGTTTTAGTAGTACCTAAGGTAAGCGTCTAGTTCAGTCAAAGGATGACATACAAAGAGCGCCTCAGACTTCTGTTACTTAAAGCTTCGCAGACAGGCGCGACGCGATAGCACGACAACGCGACTTTAGTAGAACAATTTCTATGAAAATCGCAGAATCGCATCGCACCGTCGCCGTCGCGTCGTCGCGTCGTCGCGTCGCGGTTGTCTACGGAGCGTTATGTCCCTTTACAGCTCTTATGCCTCCCTTTACACGAAAAATAAACAACCATGCTAGAAGTAATAAAGATTAGTTAAAACAAAATCAGTTTTACTACATTGTTTACGAAAGTTCTTCATAAATTAGGCCTTAATGGGTAAACATAGATGAATTAAGAATAGGTTAGTTTGTTGGTTCAAGGTTAATGGGTTTGAATTAACTTCTAAGTAGAATGTTCTTGGAGGAAGAAATTATGTGCCTATAACTTTCTTTTTGAAGGAACTAAAATTGCTTTTGTTTAGCTGAAGGCCTTTGCTTTAGTTATTAAACCACCGTTTTTATAGTGTTTGTTTATGATAGTGCCTTTGCGTGTAAAATAAAAATTAACTCAGTGTAACTTTTTAACAACTTCGAAAAGAACAAGGTACCTACTTATTTAATATTTTTTTCTTTATAGTAGCCGTGTCGAAATTCCAATACTTTTCGAGAAAAAACCCTTCATTTAGTAGGTAGGTAGGTACGGTGGAACTCCAGATGGGAACTTCACAATGTAATTAAAAAGCTTTGACTTGGATAAAATATATTTACGACTTTACAATATCATGTTATTTTTAGCACTTTTCCTCTACTAAAACAAAAATTCTTTATTAGAATATTTGACAATTGCTTGAATGTTCGAATGGAATACACCGTCAATTATAACCAGCCTGTACTGCAAAAGGTAGGGCTTCACAGATCTACAGTACCTACCCAAGCTTTTGACTTTTAATTTATCGAAATAAGCTTTTTAATGGTTAATAATTCTCGTGGCTAAATATTTAAATAATAACGGGAAAAGTCTAGGCACATTGGTGGCCAAAAATTATAAGTAACCACGCAACGAATAAAGTGCCCATCATAATTTCATCTTAAGGCATAAATATATTACTTCAAAGTGTCCTAAAAAATCTTCCACATAATACAAACTATTTATAGGTAGAATAATATAAACAGTATGTATGTACTTAGGACGACCACCCTTCAGAGTACATCTGGGAAAACCAATATTTCATTCTCACTTCAATAAATCCTTCGGAAAAAAAATGTTACGGAAATTCCTTTGAAGACTGTGTATTTTCTTTACTTACCTTCAATCAAAGTATATGGTCGCGTATACGTTTTTGCTTCGCTAAAGAAATCCTGATTCATGAATATCTTATATCTTTAATCTTCTTTTTTATCTGGATTGTACAGAACCAGTACCTAGGTAGATAGATAGGTGTTTATAGCGACTGTGATTGTTTTAGTAGTTGCGAGTGAAGCTACAGAGCGAGACAACTCTAAGTGTATTCCCAGGAGTGCTCATACACATGAGCGACATGCGTCAACGACAGAGGCAATTGTAACCGTCGACAGCTGCTGACGCGTGTCGGCGGCAGCCGTCGGCTTGTGACGTCGACAACGTGTATTTGAGCACCGGACACTAATACACGAGCGGCACGTTGTCGATGGTGGGCATCGACGGAGCCCTTGTCGACGGTTGCAGTTGCTTCTGTCATTGATGCGTGTCGCTTTGGTGTGTACACACTTAGGCAAAGTGTCGTTACGTTTTCTGTTCAACATTTTCAATGAATTTTACATTTTAACTGAACAATACCAATAATCGTTAAATATTGTATAAGAATAAATACCGTCATCGCCGAAAAAACCCTGCCGAAACTTCCAGAAATATGAAACTTGGAACACTGGGTCCAGTCCAGTCCATTAAATTTAATATAAAACTTAGCAAAAAATTAAGAAAGTAAGCCCCCCCTACCTTCCTCCCTTCCTTCCATAACCACTTTCAATTAGCTCAAACTTTTTCCTTTAACATTTCAACTATCTAATTTTAGCTGACCCGGCCGTACCTACCGCTTGGTTCCTCACCAAAAATAAATTACCCCATTATGCTTATCTGGCAGGTGTTGTAAAACGTGACATGAGCCAGGAGCCGCAAATCAGGTGTCCGGTTTTATAATTTTAATGTATAATAATAATAGCCTCCCGACCGATTTCGGTCACGGTAGCCAATCTCTACGGAGATCAGTCAGGGACGCAGGAGATATTATAGGGCACAATCATAGATATAGATACATCTAGATAACGCAAGAGCAACTACTTCGCGTGCCAAAAATCGCACCAGCTTACGATAAAAAATCATAAGCCGCCACTTTCGCGCTCAGTCCTGTGTACTGCTGGATGGGTAAGCATGAGCGAGAGCGCGAGCTTTTGGCGTCATAGTAGGTAGTAAAAAAATGGCACGCTTGGTTTTCATACAGTTCGTGATACTTGCGTTATCTAGGTCTATCTATGTCTGTGGGCACAATAGAGTGTGCACAAACACAGGTGCACTCTCTGTTCCTTTACTCTCATAGAAATAATGAAATAAAATACGTTTATTTGCGGTAAACATGACGCAAAAAAGAACATAAACACACAATAAAAAGTAATTTAAAAAAATTAAATCGACTTCAAAAAAAAAATAACTCAAAATTATGAAATAACTTTAATTTCGGAAGTCGGTGTCTTGGGATCTGTATTTTAGTTTTATAGTTTTTTGCCACCGACTTCCGAAATTAAAGTTATTTCATAATTTTGAGTTCATTTCTTTTTGAAGTCGGTTTAATTTTTTTAAATTACTTTTTATTTGGTAATTTTTAGTTGTTGCACTAGAATTTGACCAAGGTTTTGAGATGTTTTCGCTTTGACACTACACCCGTAGCTTGTATCAATAAGCCAGGCCGTCACACTTTCACGTCTTAGTCCATATCTTGAAAATTAACGAATCGATTTTGATGAAACTTGCACTGTTCCCTAAGTTGAAGTAAATGTAAGCCAATAAAAAAAGAATGGTCACGATCCGATTAGGTAATAGTTACGGAGATATGCGTGGACAAACATACATACATACCTACGTCTATAAAATTTTGTATATTTGTTTGGAAGTCCTAATAGATTGTCATATGTGAATATAATGCAATTCCAATAATATTACATACAATTGATAACCTCCTTTTTTTTGAAGTTGGTAAAAAAAAATAAGGTGGGGGAGACATGCGTCACGCAAAACGGCTATCGCTCAGCATCACCTCGGGGTGCCCTTCGCTCGCTTTTGCATCCTATGTCGACGGACCAAAAGACAGAGGCCCAGCGCTGGTTCTCAGCGACAGCCGGCGCTGACGTAATGACGTCGATGACGTCATCGTCGTCCTCGTCGTCGTCATAGCCCGATGTGACGGCAATCCGACACGACCGGGGAGAGATCAGGCGCAGGGCCAACGGCTTTACGTGCTTTCCGAGGCACGGGGGTAATAAACTGCCGACTTCCAAACTCCGAGATGTTACTAAGAAATTCCTAATGGAAAATCCAATAACATTGTCCGACATAGGTAGGAATCGAACACCACGCTTAGCAGTCGCGAGCAGCCCACGGGGCAGTCAGTTTTTATGTAGGTATGTACCTATACTACTAGTAGCTGTAATACTAGAGACAATAAACGCTTATTATTTTCTATGTGGAATTAAATAATAATAAATTACATTTTAATTCAAGGAAAAAGTTTTCGATTTATGAATTCATAAATAGTCACTTCAGGCCGGCTTATATTAAACCGACAGGCGACAAGCGACAATCCGACAATTTTCTAAGTCGCGAAATGTGAAGATTATTTTGTAATTTTTTGTCAAATATGTCGCATTATGAGTTATTAAATAGAGCCTTGGATCTCTGAGAGACTCGTATACCTACCTATATTACCTACGAATACTAATATCATCATCATCTGCCTAGCCTTTTCCCAACTATGTTGGGGTCAGCTTCCAGTCTAACCGGATGCAGCCGAATACCAGTATTTTACATGGAGCGACTGCCTATCTGACCTCCACAACCCCATTAAGTACTATACCCCTTGGTAAGGCTGGTAGACTTTCGGGCTACTGACTACCCGTAACGACTTTCAAAGATTCACGAATGACAGCCGGGGCCAACGGCTTAACGTACTTTCCGAGGCACGGAGAGGTCTTGATATGTAAATATGGTCACCCATCCACGGACCAGCCGCGGCAAGCGTAGCTTAACCTGATCAATCGACCCGTGCGGCCGTTATTACTTAGCCACAAGCCAATACTAATATAATACTACTAAAAAATGTAATGAATCCCCTTTAAACAAACAAGTTATGCTAAGTTTTTTTCAACTAAGTTTGGCCATCATACTACCTGTAGGTACCTGCAACAGCCGCAAGCAATTAACTAATTAATTGACTGTTTATCTGACCTCCACAATCCTACTGTGTAACACTATACTCCTTCGCAAGACAAGATAAGAGACTAGAGAGACTAGAGGTTGTAAGACTTTCGGGCTTCTGACTACCCGTAACGACTGTCAAAGATGTACAAATGTGCTTTCCAAGGCACGGCCTCTCCGTGGCTCGGAAAGCTCTCGGTATGTAATGGATGGTCACCCATCCTCGGATCGACCGCGGCAAGCGTTGCTTAACCTTGAAGATCGACCCGTGCGGCAGTTATTATTTAGTTACAATCATCGCAATTTTGACATAGTTGACGTTTCATTAAACATTGCATGAAAATTTAAATGGATTTTAATAATAAATTGTTAACAGATACAATTGCATTCTGAGTAATATCAAGTTAATTGAATGAAATGTATTTATAGAACCATCAACTGAATGAACTGAATAACAATTTATAATACCTACTCAATTCAAAAAATTATCAGCAGTCCCGTACAAAACACAAAACCTACTCGACCCAAATGTATAAAAGGCTGATTATTATTTATTTATTTATATATACTTTACTTCTCCTTTTCTTTTCTTCTTATTTTCTGCTCCTTCTTCTTCTTTTTTCTTTTCTTCTTATTTTTCTTTTACTTTTTTTCTTTTTTCTCTTTCTTTCGCGATTACGATGTTGGTCCCGTAGAGAAAGTTATTCAGTTTGATAGTATGTACCACACCCTTCCCTGTATGAAATACATAAGCTTTAAGTTTTTTCATTGGTTAGGTGGAAATGATAGAGTAACTTAAAATAAATCATCAAAATTATTTCTGTTGGTTTTGAAACAGGTCGAATTCAGAATATAAAAAAAAAAACTTTCAATTGCAAAATGTTCAAAACCTTACCAAGTAATTTCACAGTAAAAGCAACATGAACTTTCCTTTATACCTTCTATTTCCTATCAAAACCTTTATTAAGCATGAGCTACCTGTATAATAAATTATAATTGGGATCATTTATTGATTTATTGGAACCATTTTCTGTTGTTTTATGTGAATTCAAATCATATTGTTGTAAAATACTGTTTTTTTGGTGGAAGGTTTATTACAAAACTAAACCTCAAAACTGAGCAGAAAATCAAAGAACAACAAAAACCTCACAAAATAAATGGATAATTTTAATTTCCTATGAAAGTACGACATTACCCCTCTTTTATATCCAATTTATGGTATCATACAAAATTGTTTGATGCGCAACGGCGGTCAGTAGAGAAATGGGCAATTTCCTTTCTCAATAAACTTCCACCCCGCTTGTTTATCTTGACGAACGCCACAAAGTATCATAAAGTCAAAAGCCACCTCATTTAAATTCTTGGCGCATCGTCAAGTAAAGTCACAACAATCCTTTGCTCCCTACTTCCTGCACTCCCGCAATGCTAATTTTACTGGAAGTCTCAGACTTCCATAACAGTGCCTTGTGTATCTTGGCAGGCGACAAAATACCAAACTTAATTTGAATGTCCGTATATTTTCGAGTTATTGTTGTCATTTTTGTTATTTTTTTTACGTTTTGTAATGCCAAATTAGAGTACCTACCTAGATAGTTCCTTAATTAAATTTGCTATAATATTTATGTGGACTCTGTCCGAAATAAATGGAATTATTATTATTTATAAATACCTACCAATATACTGGTGGTCCTTATTGTTGGTGTTCTTCAAAATGGTCAGGTGCTTGTTCTCACAACCCGCGGCGTACGTATATGACCAGATGTACAGTCAACAAAATAGATAAGTATGCAGGATCTTCGGATATAGTTGAAGTTTAGTAAGAAACCGAGGGATGTTCACGAATAAAATTTAATTTTATTAATAGAAAACAAACTACTCATTTATCAAATTAAATTTCAGTCGACAACATCCATCGGTTTCTTACTAAACTTCAACTATATCTGATGATCCTGCATACTTATCTCTTTTGTTGACTGTACTATCATAGGTACCTAAACGAAATAAAAAGAGTATGTAAGGATGGAAGCAGGTGGCGTTCTGTAGCTTGTGCGTACCCACATGGGAAAAAGACAAACTGTATTTCCATGTACTTCTTAGTACCGTTTCTCAATGCCTAGCAAAAATATCTTACGTCACCATTTCTCGTTGAATACCAAATCTTATACCTATAAAAAATATTTTCATAGCAAAAACATACCATTTCAACCACTAGTTAGTAATCCGATTATCCTGTCTGAGTATTTTGATTCAAAAGACTTGGAAAGACCGAATGAGAATTATTTTCTGAAATACGATGTTTCAGGAAACGGTAAGGAAAAAAATATCGAGCCATTTTCCTACACAGCATATTCAGCCTATAACGTTCCCACTGGTGGGATAAATGATAAATGATCAATCGGTCGTTAACCTCGGTTGCATACGGCTGTGTTTGGTATAAATTACTGTCGATTTTAAAAAGAATTCCACTGTTTCTCAAAGTTTCGTATTATTCCGCTTGTTATTTGGAAATTACAATACTATTTAAGATGGATACAAACAAGTGCGGTGTCTGCAGTGACACGTTGTCCGATGGTGCACACTGCAAGTCATGTAACCTCATGATGCATTTCCATTGTGGGGGCGTCACTGAAAATGGCTACCAAAAGCTAGGGGATCGTAAGCTGATATGGCGTTGCAGTAAATGCAGAATGGCAGGCAATGCCCTACAACCTGTCTTGCCAGTGTCACCCACCCCCGTGCTGGAACCTGAGTCGGTTGTCCTGCAGGAAATTCGAGCGTTGTCTTTGAAGTTTGCCACACTGGAGAATATGAAAGAAGAAATCGTCGCATTGAGGAATGAATTTGCCGAGTTCAAAACAACCTTGTCCAACCAGTACAGCGAGGTTATGAAAGAAGTCTCTGGAAAACTGAATGATATGGAGCTACGTATTGTTAAGGTTGAGAAAGTCCAAGACCAAGTCGAACAACTGCAAGCCCGTTTGGATAAGTTGGAAGAAGACAATAATAATAAGGATCAATGGTCACGTATGAATAATATTGAAGTTAAGGGTGTGCCTCAGACAGGTAACGAGAACTTATTTGAAATAATGGCCAAAATTAGCGCTAAAGTCAATTACCCTATCACTAAAAATCAAATTAACTTCATCACACGAGTGCCGACTAGCGAGAAAGACCGTATAAAACCTATCATAGTCTGCTTCTGCCAACGTTACGTAAAAGAGGATTTCATAGCTGCTGCTAGGCACGAACTAAAGACCTCTCCCCTGACGCCAGATAAAATTGGAATGAGTGGCAACCATAAAATCTTTATAAATGACCACCTTACAATAAAAAACAAGATGTTGTTGTCTAAAACTAAGAAAACTTCAGCAGAAATGGATTTCCAATACGTTTGGGTCAAACATGCGAAGATACACGTAAGAAAAAACGATACATCGCCACCGCTGGTTGTCAAATCGGAGAAAGATCTGCTGAAAATTGTTTAAATTACTCACGATTAATACATATTACAACCGCTATTAGATTGCTATGTTTATATAAGTCTGTGTTTTGGCGTGTGTTTCCGAGGTGCGAATCAATGTTGTTTGAGAATCTTAGTCATATGTGTGCTAATTGCGTTTACCTATTAGTTTTGTGTCGCTACACGGTGTGCCCAAGTAAGTCTATTCGATGTTATTTTTGCAATGTCACTTTTTATTATGCTAATTTAAACCTTTTATGTCGTCAATTACGGTACATTTTCTATTATGAACCGTCCCCAGTTATGACAAATTACTCCGAGGTGCTCTTATCTCTGTGCTGTTCGTCGCTTATTACTTTTTATGACAAGTGTTTTTATAATGTTATTTCTACTGCTCACTGTGTATTGCTGTGTCTATTATTTTACTTGACCACTACCCGCATTAGGCATTATAAAGGCTGCGACAATGACCTGCACTTTATCCTATCGGTATTTTTTATTTTATTAAGTTACTTGATTGTAGTTAAATGTAGTTATGGCTACGCTTAAAATCTACTACCAGAACGTGCGTGGTCTGCGTACGAAAACGAACTTTGTGTTTCGCGGAGTATGTCTCAGTTCCTACGATGTCATTATATTTACGGAGACGTGGCTAGATGATAGTTTTAACAACAGTGAATTATTTGATGGACGTTACCTCGTTTGGAGACGCGATCGAGACTACTCCCGAACCGGTCAGTTGCGTGGTGGTGGTGTACTGATAGCGGTGAAACATGATCTTACAATCGTTGAGAGGTTGGATTGGCGTAGTTCTGCGGAGGATATTTGGCTATCTTTAATCCTTAAAAGGTCCAAACCACAGGTTAGTTACAATTTGCATATTTGTGCACTTTACCTGTGCAAGGAGAATCTAGGTAATTCTCATAGTATTCAGTTGCGTAATTTCACAGATAGTCTCAACAACTTAATTCTGACTCATCCACTTGACAAGTTTTTGTTGGTGGGTGATTTTAATTTCGGTAATGACGTCGAGTGGTGTAATGGGGACATAGCTACCAATGGTGAGTTAATCCCGCAAAATATTTCTTCTCAGCATGTGACTCATTTCTTCGATACAATACAAACGTTCGCCTTGTCACAGTATAATGGTGAGCGGAACATTAACTGTAGACTACTTGATCTTGTATTCTGTAACGATACTGTGACTGTCTCGGGATGTACGGACCCCCTTGCTCTGCCTATTGATTTTCATCACAAGCCTTTAATTATTGAGACAAAATTTATTGAAATTCAAAAACTTGTCGACAGACCTAGGCAATGTTATATCTTCTCGAAGGGTAATTATGATGCTATTAAATCTGAACTTGATCTAATTAACTGGCCTCAGTTGTTACAATCAACGAGCTTGGAAGATGCCGTTGCTAATTTTTATAGTAAGCTATATGAGCTTAGGGATAGACACATACCTTTAAAATCGGTAAAACAGTCCTCTTATCCTCCTTGGTATACCCCAGCACTAATTAAAATTATTAGAGAAAAGCATAAGTATCATAAGAAATATAAACGATACAATAACATATCTGATTATCACTCGTTTTCATTACTGCGTACCAGAGTTTTTGAGTTGGAAAAAACCTGTTACGACAATTATATGACAAACATTGAGGCTTCTATTGTAAAAAATCCTAAATATTTCTGGACGTTCGTAAAAAGTAAGCGAAGGGCTGGCTCGTTCCCTAATGAGATGTTCTACCGTGAGACCTCTGTGAATACAGGACAAGATATTAGCAACCTCTTTGCTACCTATTTCCGGACCACCTTTTCAGAACCTGAACCAACGGCTGATGATGAACGTACTTCCAGTGTACAATGTAGTAATACTGCAATGTCTGTCAGCACAGTTGATATAAACCACTCGCGTGTTTTGAAGCTGCTGAAATCTTTAGATCTCAGTAAATCAGGTGGGCCTGACCTAATACCTCCTGTGTTCATAGTCGCTTGTGCTGATAGTCTTGTGGAACCCATTTCTATCTTGTTCAAGCGCTCTCTTTCCGAGGGTAAAGTTCCGAAGATTTGGAAGTCTGCTTTCGTCACTCCCGTCTTTAAAAAGGGCGATAAGGCCAATATTGAAAACTATCGCCCCATATCCAAAATTTGCCTTTTTTCTAAAATTCTCGAACGTATAGTTTATACCGATGTCTATGCGGCTTTCAAGTCAATTCTTGGCGAGGAACAGCACGGATTTGTTAGGAACCGCTCGACCACGTCTAACTTGCTCCTGTCACATGAGTTTATTACGAACGGCATGGCACAGCGACAGGTGGACGTGATTTATACCGACTATAGTAAGTGTTTTGACCGTATTGATCATTGTATGCTGCTAAAGAAGCTGTTTCTTGCCGGAATACACGGTGACCTGTACCGTTGGTTCTCCTCTTATGTAGAGAATAGAACACAGGCTGTCGTGCTTCAGGGCTACACCTCTGGTTGGAGTTCTGTCCCTTCAGGCGTCCCTCAAGGCTCTATTTTGGGTCCACTGTTGTTTATATTGTTCATTGCAGATATCAAACAGTGCTTTCGTCATTCGTATATATTGCTTTATGCTGATGACATGAAGATTCATAAAGTAGTGCGAGACATGTCTGATGCATATCAGTTGCAAGATGACCTGCATAGGTTTGCAATATATTGTATCCGTAACAAACTTCAATTAAATGTCTCAAAATGCTTCCTCCTTACCTTCTCACGTTGTACTTCTCTGATAAATTTCAGTTACACCATTGACGGTCAGGTCATTAGCAGGCTAAATAGTATAAGAGATTTAGGGGTAATCATAGACAGCAAGCTTCTGTTTGATCAACATGTAAATAACATAGTTGCAAAGGCATCCAAAGCTCTGGGATTTATACTACGCACCACGGCCTGTTTCCGTTCTCTTAAACCGGTTAAGATCTTGTATTGTTCTTTCGTGCGCAGCCATTTAGAATACGCGTCTCAGGTTTGGAACCCGCAGTATGAGACTTATAAGTCCCGTATTGAAGCCGTCCAAAGGAAATTTCTACGTTATCTAGATTATAGGGCTCAGCAATACTCAGTTGACTACGAGCACCGCTGCAAACGGTACCACTTCCTTCCTCTGGAGATGAGACGTTATATTGGAGACGTGAGTTTCCTGTTGGGTATCGCAAATGGCCACATTGACTGTCCTGAACTCGTTGCTAATCTGTCATTACGCACGAATCTGATGGGATTACGTCAACGGCCAATATTAAATGTACCTTTTGCGATGACCAATTATAGGCGGAATGTTTTCTCTATAAGAAGCGCAGTTAGTTTCAATAGGCTTCCTAGGGACCTTAATGTCGACTTGTTCTGCACCAGTGTGGCGACCTTAAGACGGCTTTTGGCACAGTCTTTTTTTTCATAGATAGTTTACTAATCTACAAATTTTTTAATTACTATAATCTTAATAATTATATTAATTTGTATGTATTTTCTTTTTATCGACTATTTCTTTATCTATATGTGGAGGCTTGTTATTAGCGATTTTTCTTATATTATATTCTTTATTTCATTGGTTTGTTAGTCTGTAAGCCTTCTTTAAAATAAAATAAATAAATAAATAAATAAATAAATGATTTTATTTTTGTAAGTAGATAGGTTTGTACAAACACTTTTACACGTCAATCATGTTTTTTTTTAACTAGATGAAGTCGGCGTTTCCTATCTGACTACTCTGAGAAGAAAGGCCGAAACAAACTCAGAGGTCACAGTCTCTTTTAAAGTCCAGACATAATCTTGGTCAGGTTATATGAAGACCATGTAGATCGATGTCTGAGGTGGTCTTTTGAGGAAAGAACCACACAGATTGAAAGGTCCTGTCCAGTCAGTGCACGCATTTGTCAGAAATCGTGCAGCTCAACTCAAGATTTAAGGAGCTCAACGATTCGACGAACAGTACCAAAGAAAGGACATTATACCAAAGAAAGGACAGGATAGAGGAGAAGGAGAAGGCTGTGCCCTAAGCCACCACGCGGGGCCAGTGCGGGTTGGTGATGTCACATTATCTTCTTTTTGGAATTATTTTTGAAACATTCCGGTTTCTTAATGTTTTCCATCACCGTTTTATTTTTATTTATTTATTTTAGGAAAACTTACAGCTAAACAGATACAGTAAGTAAGTAGTAGTTTATACAAAATAAGGCCAATTACAAGTTTCCACGTGTAGTATTTAAAAATGAAACAAAAAAAATTATAATAGACTATAATAATTATATAAGACAAAACAGAAAAATTACTATTTACGCTCGAAGAAGCAATTAGATAAAATGTTCTTCAATTTAGCAACACTAGTATTGAAAATGTCGATATCAGCTTCCTGGCAGGTTGCGTTGTACAGACTATAATAATTATTTATAAGACAAAACAGAAAAATTACTATTTACGCTCGAAGAAGCAATTAGATAAAATGTTCTTCAATTTAGCAACACTAGTATTGAAAATGTCGATATCAGCTTCCTGGCAGGTTGCGTTGTAAAGTCACGACTCACGAGCACCAATATATCAACACTTGGCAACTTTAAATTGCAATTTTTTCACGAAATAACGAATGCAACGTATAAATACGACACTTTACTTAAACCTGAAAATACTATGTTCCTACTAATATAAAATTTCATTAAATAATAAAGGAGAAAATCGACTTTGAATAAAGCCAAGTGTATACATACCGACTCGCTCGTGACTGTACATACGACTCGCTCTCACCATGTACGACTTCCGTCTATATGTAGAAAACATTTCCCAGTGGTAGCCACCACTGGAAAATGTTTTGAGAGCAGTGATGAATTAATTTACACAAAGTAGCTAAAGCGTTTCTGGGTTCAAACCTACGACCTACAACTCGTACCTACAACTTGTTTCTATTTTGCCACCAATGCAATGCTCCTACGGATCAGTATAGATGAACTATTCAGAAAACAAACATCACAAAAACTTCCTTTGCGACCTAAAAGCCAACCACCTACTCACATTTACCTGCACTGAAAATAACCCTGTTCTACATAAAACAGGGTTCTTTTCAGTGCAGGTAAATGTGGGTAGGTGGTTGGTGGTCTAAATGACCCTCCCACTGCGACGTGTCACATCGTGTCGGCAAAATATAAATTATTCATACGCACACACTTTTCTTCTAAGAGAAATTAATTTATGAAAGACTCCAACTCTTTTTACTTTGAGATTTTTCTATTTACGCTCATTTTTAACCGACTTCAAAAAGGAGGAGGTTATAGTATATTTTTTTGCGACTAAAAAATGGTCGAAAACCGCAACAATTTTTTACACATCTCTACAAAAAAGAGATTGTTTAATTTTTTTTTTTATGCAGACTACATCAGATTTGCACCTACTTCATAAGAACTAGGGCACAGAAAATAATATAATCAACGAAGTTCTAAACGGAAAATCAGGCATTTTTATGATCCTGTAGAACATAATTATGTAATTGTATTTATCCACAAACGAAAACACCTCTGAATCTGAAAAAAAACTAAATAAATTCATAATTTAAAGTGAACAACAAATAATAACCTAATCACCACAAAGAGAACAGCCCCGGGGACGAATCAGATCTTAAATATATATATATAAATCTCATAGCTTTATTGTATTACCAGAACGTACTGTTTACTTTGTCGTTTTAGTTCTGTGTCAGGACAAACGTAATTCGTTTAAAGGCTCTCCCCCACAGACGCGTTACAAAATAAGTTTTAGTATATGCGAAACCCGAAACACGTGTCTAGTATTTTTATGTAAAGAATATATGTACAAAATTTAAAAACTATATCATGAAAAATCATAAACTTATAAGCTTGTTGGGTTACGTGTTTGTCCGTTCAAAAACATACTCACCCGCGCGCGCCGTCTTGCACTCATTGATAATAGTATCTAGGTACCTAACCGTTCGGCGCGGAGATTGGATAACCTACTTAGTGTCGCTCGGTGTCCAACTTTTAACCTGTTTTAAATATTTTTGGGACAAAATATAACATGGGGTAAAAATTATTGGAATCGATTCAGTTACTTATTCTGAACAAACTATATTCAGGTTTCGCATATACTAAAAATAAAGTTGTATAATATCGGTCCATAATATCGGATGCGTTATTGCGATATCTGTTTTCAGTACATTTTGTATTATGACAGCCACGAAGTTAAACACTGCTGCGATAATAACAACGCAATAGAGGTAGGACGCTTGCGTTAGAACACGACACTAATAACACTAATAACTTGCTAGTTTGTTCAGTTTTTTTTATTTTCTAAGAACTTTCAGTGTCACCCTCGTAGATATCTCGCTAATCACGTATGGCTTCAAAAAGTACCTACACATACCTACATTCAATACAACTGCTACTTCATTTGATGCAAGTTTAAATCTAACTATTCAGGCAACACTGGGCAGCCTCCCTACCAATGGAACTATACTATTGCAGCAGCCATTTTTTATTGTGTTCCTGATAGTACTATAAATTCAAATCTAATTAGAACTTTCGCTCTCTACTTCTCTGCAATCTGCATCCAAAGTGCGGCTTCGCAGGAACTACCCACAGCCGCAGCAAAATACTGCTCGTATTTTATGTATACGTTGATTACAACGTATAAATAAAATACCTACGAACAGTCTTTTGTTACAGCTATATGAACATACATACATAATCTGACGCCTTCTTCCCATGAGGGTAGGCAGAACTTATAGAACGCCCCCTACTACGATCCTTACATACTCTTAATGCTTCGTTCACATTCATACATACTTACACGCTCGCCAGTTGCCAGTTCTACTCACATCTCATTGCCAGTTCTTTGCATTTCTAATAAGGTCACTTATGTCCTTCTAGGGCAGGGGTGGCCAACTTGGTTAGACCCAAGATAATTGGTTTTTCGTAGTAGGTACTAGCTAATGCTAGTAGTACGAAAAACCACTTATTTTTGCATAGGTACTATTTATAAAAGCTGATTGTTGATGAGTTGATGAGTTATTGTATGGGAATATGTCAAAAATTCAAATAATTATGGCGTCGGAAAAATCGGTGCTAAAATCATTTACAGTTCGAGTTCCGTATTTAAAAGTATTAAACTCGTCTTTCCTAGTTTTAATTTACTTAGTCTTAAGAAAAGTTAGTGTAATTTTTATCATTGTTGGTTCTGCTGGTTTACCATACACTTTTACGAAAGAGATACCTACTCCACTAAAAATAACTAAATGTCAGATTTTCAATCCATCAAACCTTGTTAGGAATTCCATTTAGGTAGTATTAGCTAACTACCTGAAATTAATTTCAAAATTACATCCTCCAATTAAATTAATGTACTTACAGATTTAATCCAAAATGGCGGCCAGAATAATCTATAATAATAATAAAGCTGAAGAGTTTCTTTGTTTGTTTGAACGCTCTCTAGAACTACCAGTCGAAGGCTATTTAAAATCACGCTACGACCAGTAGGGGCCGAGACAAAAAAATAACGATAAGCGAAGACGCGGGAGGGCGATGCCGTGGGACGCGGGAGTTTTACAAAAATCTGGCTGTTATTTTCGTATATTGCGTAACTTTCGACTTCTACGCGAACGAAGTCACGGGCAGTAGCTAGTCTATTATATCCCAAGGGATCTACTGGGGACTAGTGACAAGTCCGATATTATTCCTCGTTCCTTTGTCCTAATGACTATAATAGAATATCTTGCTCTTTGCTTAAACATGAATGGTTATTAGAACACCTTTGTAATGTCTGTCCATATTTAAACAATGGGTAAACAAGGTAGGTAACCTTTAAATAAATTATCATTTTCATCATTTTGTAATGAAAGAGTAATCTGTCTTTGAATAGGACTTTGTGATAATTAGAAAGGCCTGAAGGGAGTTTGGTTTGCGTCAAGACTTTTGGCTTTTTTAGAGAACATTGGTGGCCAAGTGTGCTGTGGTAACGGCCACACCCCCACTTCCGAGTTGTAGGTCGTGGGTTCGAACCCAGTCAGGCGCTATATTTTGCGTAATTTATTTCATACCCGCTGCTCTCAAAACGGTTAATGAAAACATTGTGAGGAAACCGACATATCCTAGAACCAAAAATTCGAAGACTTGTGACATCTATCATCCCGCACTGGGCCCGCGTGTTGGTCTACGGACCACTCCCTATCACAGAGAGGAGGCCTGTGTCCCAGCAGTGGGAACAATAATTATGCAAGGCTTTTGCTTTTTGGTTTGGAACATGTTTATCACAACATGTTGCTCAACGTGTTGAAAGTTAGCGCGGAACTTTTGTTTAGCAACGTTGTCAGTCTACGCATTATCAGTCGTCGACAACATGTCGCAAGAGGAACTAGTAATGATATCAGCGGCGGTGGTTATAGTTGTATGGAAAAATGCATCAAAAAAAAAAAACACCGATCGTGGGTTAGAAATTACTTACAAAATAAAGAAAATGTATTCAGTGATCTCCGTGTGGTTGATGGATCTTTTACGAATTTATCTAGTGGATACGAGGCTTTAAGTTAAGCTTGCCATGGTCAGATCGTGCATTAGAATAGAATAGAAATACTCTTTATTATGTACACCATATAAATTACAGACATAAAAATAGAAACTGTACATAGGGTGACACAATGGGCGGTCTTATCGCTTATAGCAATCTTTTAAAGACAAACTTTTTATGGATTAAAAAGGGGAAAGACAGAGAAATACTGTAGGTAGTCTGTGGTGTACAGTCAACAGCAAAAGTAGATGATGAAAATCAGAAATTCAATACTAATGAAAGGAGTTCGCGTCAGAACTGTGTAGCGTCGAAGTGATTCAAAAGTATTCTACGTAGTAAGTATTTTAAGTAGTAGTACTTCGACGCCACACAGTTCTGACGCGAACTCCGTTCATTAGTATTGAATTTCTGATTTTGATCATCTACTTTTGCTGTTGACTGTACCATTTACATAATACAATAAATACATACCTACATAACGTAATCACGCACGCAATTGCCCCCTATACCTTGAAATTGAATACCCTTAGAAACTAAAACCAAAACTATTGTTCAATGGAATTGACTTTACATTTTGTAGAAGCTATATACCAAGCTGGCAGCATTGCCATTCAACGTGGCAATGCTGCCAGTCTTCTGGGCATGTTTCCGGATGACAGCGATGCGGACGAAGACCTCGACGCCTGTCCTTTTGTTTTTTTTTATTTATTAAATTATAGTTTTAATATCTAGTGTAAATAGTTAGCTACCAGTACAATACAAATACCTACGCAGTAGCTTATATTCATAAACATTTTGAACCAATTAACTGTTATTGGATTAAAATCAATGGTGTGTAAGCTCCTGTTTTATTGTTATTGCACGGATTAATCGGAAAGGGCTTACTGCACGACCCAGTGCATTCAAATAAAACGTTGTTATTTTAAAATGGGTGCTCTTAATGATACAAGTTTAATTAATTCTGAATAAACTATTGTTTGGTTTAAATTGTATGAATGGTTCACATAATTCATGATCGATTTTTTTATTTTTTTATTTACTAGCTTTTGCTCGCGATTAACGAGTGTGCCAAATCTGTTCAGCTGTTTTTGCGTGATTGAGTAACAAACATACAAACTTTCACTTGTTTTGTTTGTTTGTTTGAACGCTCTAATCTCTGAAACTGCCAGTCGGATTTGAAAAATTATTTTTGCATTTAATAGCCCAATTCTTGAGGAAGGCTATAGGCTAAATAATATCACGCTACGGCTCTTAGGAGTCGAGCAAAACTGAAAAAAAATCTGAAAGATGTTAAGCGAAAACCGGGCAGGCAATGCGATGCGACGGGGTGGGTCGAGGGATCAAGAAATTTCACGCGGACGAAGTCACGAGAAGAAGCTAGTAACCTGTTTCAAAAGAAACCAAATAACTACCAGCCATTGCAAATAACTCTGTATAATCTCGATGAGTCCTCACAAGTGCTACATTAGTATTCCTATTGTCTCCTCGACGATGCAATTACAAATGTCCGCCCCATATCGTCTCCTAACGAGACAAGACATTGAGTTTCATTTTAAAATTAAAACACATTGAAGTCGTTCCGACACAGTAGACAATTTAATTTATTTCCATTTGACCTTATACATTTGCTATATTTATAGTCATAGTCATAACATAAGTCATAACACTTCGTGACACTTCGTGTGCTTTAGTTTATTAGTTTTTTTTTTTGTGTAATTTTAATGCTGTATGTATTTATAGTATTTTTAAGTTATATTCATATTATATTGTATGTGTTTTATATGGGCCTTGATGCCTGAAATAAATGGTTAATAATAATAATATGAATAATAGGGATCTTGGCCGTACTTCCGGGTTTGTCCTGATAGCCGTGGAATACCTCTCCACTCCTCATAAGCACCTCAGGACATGTTGCCCCGTTGTCGCTACGTCACTATGTGCTAGCGACCGATTCCGGGGGCCCATTATTGAGTGTGATGCATGTCACCCTCTGCCATTTTATCCACAGAACAGATATGTGATTTTATCTATGTAATTTATATAAAACATTGGTCAGGCAGGGGCTATAGACTTTCCATAGTCCTAAATAACCAGTTCACTATAGCCACCCAAACCCATAGTCCAACTTTTTATTTTTCCATAACCTGCAATAGTTAACTACACCAACACCGGGGGTTATCCTTGGGTGCACTTGCATAGTGCACCCAAGTGCATCCAAATTATTTTTTTGTAAAATAAAATAAAAAAAGAGCATGGAGTTTCTCCCAAGCAGCCAATGCATTCTTTTGAATCGGAGGTCGAGTTCATCTTTTTTCTTTTTGACGTGGGCTTTCTAGCGTAGCTTTGCGTGAAGGGTCATACTGAGATACTTGGCTGTGATCTCGTATGGAACTTGTATATTATTAATGTAAACTGGAGAATACTGTTGTTTTTTGTTGGTAAAAACTATGTGAACAGATTTCGAATCCTCCATTTTTTGGTCCAGTCATAAACTTGATTTACAGTTATTTGTAACTTTTCTACTGCTTCTTCGTGGCTGTTTCCTGTATCATCAGCAAAGGTCCCGATCGTGTTTTGCTCTAATTCAGGAATATCGCAAGTGTATAGTAGGTACAGGACCAGGCCTAACACACTTCCTTGCGATACGCCAGCTTTAATTTCTTTCAGTTCTGAGTAGGCGTCTTCTTGTCTTATTCTAAAGACTCTATTCAGAATTTAGGATTCTATTAGACCTGCAAACTGCTTTGTGGTCACGCACCTATTCACAGCGTGTTTTTAGACTTGTTAATAACATCATGTAAAGCGCACGTCGCGTCGTGAGCCAAAAATACTGTACTGTTCATACTTATAATAAGTACAAACTTAATTGGATACATGTTTATTTGAAATACTATTCGTACGGATACTTATTATTGTTACAATTCGTTTAACTAAAGTTTTTCGATTAATGAAAATTTTCTTTACGCAAACTTTTCTAATATGAATCTATCACTTTCAAAATAAACTGACACGACTTTAATTAAGTTTTTGTCACAAAATTTTTTTTATTACGAAGTTTTAACAGTCTAGAGGGCGTAGACATGACGTGGCAATCGCTTTCAAAGCGTTTATGACCACTGAGACTTTCAACAGGATTAATATATAAGCTTATTATCGGTACCTTATGTTAATATAATACATTTTTGACTTTTCCATCATTGTTATGAGTTATCGCTGATAAAATTTCACTTTGTCTAGGCCCTCTTCAGGCTGCATCCTAATCAGATGCGATTGTCCCGCGAATACACGTACGATCTTCGCGTTCATATGTCGATTTTCGTTCGGTGAAAAGTGACATATGAAAGCGACATTCGCATATTTGCGCGACTATGAAGTGTTTGCGCGACGATCGCTAAGCTCATAATAAGTGGGAATAAAAAACGATGAATATCAAGTTGGTAAGCCGCCATTCAGAATATACTGTCTCAGGAAACTTAGAAAAAACTAATAAAACTAATTATGAAATAGGTATCCAGCACAATACTTAGGTACTATTAGGTATACCTATGTAAGTATAGAATCCACTTCAACAGGTATCGTTAAGTATAAACAGTAATTATTCCTCTCAACATTTGAATTTTACTCCAGTCAAGAGTATTTAAAGACTATGCTAATACCGGTAAGAGTATCGGAACGAAACCCTTATTAAATTATAATTGCGAGTTGAAGCTGCCTCCTTAAGAACAGTGCTTTGAAGTATATCCTTCAAGTACGTATAAATTGGCTTTGCTTGTTACATTATAATTATATTCTCCATTCCAAAACGAAGACGGGGATTTGTTTTTTGGAAACAATAGCTTTATAAAATTACCCGTCAGGGGTAAATAATAGGGGGACTTTTTTACATAAAACTTTTTGTTTGACTTTTGAAAATGGCACAAATAAATCGTTTTTGTTTTATTATACCGGGCTCTCGTTTTACATCTATCTTACCCAAAGTACCGTAGGTATGTATTGTGGTTCTCTGTCATGTTTGTGCTGATTCTAGCTTGGATTTCATAGTTAGGTTTTGCTGGGCAAAGGCCTCCTCACTCTCTTTCCACCTCTCTCTGTCCAGAGCTGCCAAGGAACAATTTTTATTAAAAGAATCCAGGTCCTCCGGGCTAAACTTAATAAACAATAAAAAGTAATTTAAAAAAATTAAACCGACTTCAAAAAGAAATTAACTCAAAATTATGAAATAACTTTAATTTCGGAAGTCGGTGTCTTGGGATCTGTATTTTAGTTTTATGCCACCGACTTCCGAAATTAAAGTTATTTCATAATTTTGAGTTAATTTCTTTTTGAAGTCGGTTTAATTTTTTTAAATTACTTTTTATTTCGTAATTTTTAGTTTTTGCACTAGTATTTGACCAAGGTTTTGAGATGTTTTCCCTTTGACACTACACCCGTAGCTCTTATCAATAAGCCAGGCCGTCACACTTACACGTATTAGTCCATATCTTGAAAATTACTGAATCGATCTTGATGAAACTTGCACTGTTCCCTAAGTTGAAGAAAATGTAAGCCAATAAAAAAAAAATGGTCACGATCCGATTAATAGTTCCGGAGATATGCGTGGACAAACATACATACATACATACATACATACATACATACATACATACATACATACATACGTCTATGAAATTTTGTATATTTGTTTGGAAGCCCTAATAGATCATCATATGTGAATATAATGCAAATCCAATAATATTACATACATACGTATCGAATTGATAACCTCCTTTTTTTGAAGTCGGTAAAAAAAAAACGCACCAACCATTACATACAAAAATAAAAGCTAGATCACATCCAATAAAGCCTCAAGTGAGAACAAACATTTCAAACAGCGTGCACTTTATTCCACCAAGTGCTTAGTTATAAAAGATCTTAACATTTCACTCTATTATAAGCCCAAGTCGTCGGAAATCGCGACCCCCGGGCGGTCTCGCCGGACCGACCCGGGCGGTCTCGCCGGACCGACCCGGAATGCCGACAAACGTCTAGGAGTGGGTGCTAACTCCTCCGCATTTGGTGAAGAAAAAGCCTACTCTTTTAAACTTAAAAGGCTGTAGGAAAATGAAATAGTGTGATAGACAAAGTGGAAGAGTGATAGATGGATAGAAGAGATTTTACTCTCTCTCTCTTTTTTCTTTCCCTTTTTTCTTTTTTGTTGTTTTTGATATTTTCTTTTGTTTGCCTGCAAAGTAATGTTCATATAACTGACTTCATAAATTATGAGGAAAATTTGCAATTGACGCTTTTTTTTTTCTTTAAGCAGACCCTATGGTTATGGCAATCAGGCCAATTAATTACTAAGCAAATTGAGTACCAACTTAAATTTTCCGCTACAAATCGCAACTGTCATTCTTTTTAAACTGTTATTACATATCAAATTGACGTAGTATATTAAATTAATAAAAAATCAAATCTATCTCATCTCATCATGAACTCCGAGAATCATATTATTGCATAGCTGGCCACATGAATGATTTTGAAAGAAGATATTGCTAATCCATTGCTTCATATTATGTTTTCGAAAAATTTGTCTTCTCAACAACGTAAATAACGCAATGAATGTTGTTAAACTGTCAAAATGCAAGCAATTGCTACTGATAATGTGTTACGCAATTATCCTACAGGAGCAGGTAAAACTTTTCATAGGAGTACAGTCACGAGCAAAAGTATGTATACACTTGGCTTTATTCAAAGACGATTTTCTCCTTTAGTTTTGAATGAAATTTTATGTTTTTACGAACAAAGTATTTTCGAACCCTCTGTGTAAAGTGTCGTATTTCAACATTGCATTCGTTATTTCACGAAAACATCGCAATTGTAAGTTGCCAAGTGTTGACATATTAGTGCTCGTGACTGTACTACGTACTATAAAATAACTAACACAAAACTACATAATAACCGAGACAACGGCACTCCAAAACTAATATTAGCCGTGACACCGACGGCCCGAGAGGCAACCAGGTTCAAATAGAATTAGCCCGGACATGTCTGCCGCCGGCAGAATGCAGGCATGAGATACACAACCTTTCGCTAGAGACTGACAGGTAATTGCGTAGGGTTCCGACAATTAGTAGAAATAGAGATTTAAGCCTTTTTCAAGGTATACATACAGCCAGTTTCACCTGAATAGGCGGTATTATTTGTTTTTCTAAAATTCTAGGTAAAAAAATATAGGTTTAAGTATCTGTCACAAGAGATAAACCTATTTTTCTTTTTTTCTTTTTTTTGAATTAGTACCTACGAAACACGAGGATACAAAAAGATAAGACGCGAATAAAAAAAAAACAGATCTACTGTCACGAGCACAATAACAGAAATAGGCTGCTTCATGTCGTAACTTTGACAACTAAGAAGGCCCAGCCTAACCAATGCATATAAAAACAAAAAGTGAACAAAACCCTTTCTTTTTTCAAAACCTTATGATTCAATCATAATAAACATACAGACACACACAGCATGAATTTCTATTTTCTTTTGTCCAATTTTGTACGCGACCACTCAAAGCCACATATATGCCAATACAAGCACAAGTGAAAATTCTCCCCTTACGGTTAAGGAAATTCGAGAACGATGGTAAATTGAGATCGTCGCGAACAATTCCCTGAACATTCCCATGTTAGAACTATTTGTGGAAAATTCTTTTGGACTGGATGGGACTCTAATTTCCTGCCCAAACGACAACAAAGTGTCTGTGAAATTCTCTTTTGAAGATTGTGATGTAACGTAATTGTTTTGTTTTGTTACTGGTAGGTAACATATTAAAAAGCAAAATTCAGCAAGGCCTGTTAAACCTCGCCCCCTATTACATGGATCGTGCATCTGGATTGAGGGCCCATTTTTTTTATCGAAATTTGTTAAAAATAGTAAAAAACTTAAAGCAAAGGGCCGTGAATTTCTTAAACGTGGGTCTTAAACACAACTGGCGAAATGTGGGTGTACTAACATGTTAAGTATTGCTAAGGTGTCTCTGCCTAACAGTTCGGGGAATTGAAGGCGTGATGTTATCTTATTTTATAATGTTACTAGCTGACCCGGCAAACGTTGTTTTGCCATATAAATTATTTCTAGCTGCCCGGCGCCACTTCGTTTGCGTGGTGTCCTACCCCTTACCCTACCCTACCCCTACCATACTCCTACCCTACTCCTAAACTACTTCTACCCTACTCCTACACTACTCCTACCCTACTCCTACCCTACTCCTACCCTACTCCTACACTACTCCTACCCTACTCCTACCGTACTCCTACCGAACTCCTACCCTACTCTCCTACCCTACTCCTACCCTACTCCCATAGATATATTAAATTTTTCTCTGCGTAAGAACCATCCTCGTACTTCAAGGAATATTCTAAAAAAAGAATTAGCGAAATTGGTTCAGCTGTTCTCGAGATTTGCGCTTAGTAACACATTCAGCGATGAATTTTTCTATTATAGATTATTCCATTTGGACTAACAACAAAACTATCATTTGGAATTTCACTTTGTGGCTCATTTGTACCGCAAACCGCTAATCCCCACTCTGTTACAATTAGCTAACGAGTTGGCATTCACGGCTCAATTTTCAAAACTACATAATTTGCTAATTGACAAATCCGGTTAATCATACGTATCAATTTATTCAGCCTGTGAAACTTTGGAACACAGTATCAATCTCCATCTGAATCATTTTGAAGGATAGGTATTGCTAATACATTGCTTCTTAATAATTTCTTAATAATATGTTCGAAAAAAATATGTCTGCTCAACAACGGAAATACCGCAATGAATGTCAAATAGAAAGTCATGATCAAACGATAAAACCGCAAATTAATTCAAATATTTGGTTTTTATCTCCATGCCAACTAAAACAAAAATGTGTGTTTGACATATTTTGTATTAATGTGTTTAGTGATTTGTAAACGTGCTAATATTAAAACCTTTACATTGAACCTCTATTTCTTTAGTTCTGTAAACGAGTTTACCATGCACAAAATGTATGTTATCTGCATTCGCGATTTTTTTGCCAAAAATGTAAACAATTATGATATGGAAAATAACTTTAAATCCTACACAATAAAGTTCAGTTTACGCTACAACTTTAAACATTTTTATAACTTTTTCAATAGTGCTAGTCAGTCTGAAATCAACTTAATTACCATTAAAATAAAGTTGATATTTGTTTAACTTAAAATAATATTAATTTGAAACAAGTTTGAATAGACTTTAGGTACTACGGTGCGGTGCCTAATAATTATGCACGTTTAAACTCACTCAAGGAATAACTAACACGATGTGGCAGGGACACAGACGCGCAAACTGGAACCATAAATTTAGCACAATCATGGTTCTAGACCCCTTTAGCTTAGAAATTTTTAGTCGATTATGAAAAAAAAACCAGCCAGGTGCGAGTTCCGTACCACAAGGCATAAAATCTGTGAAAATTTCAACTGTCTAGCTATCACGGTTCATGAGATACAGCCTGGTGATAGACAGACAGACAGTCGCACAGTGGAATCTTAGTAATAGGGTCCCGTTTTTACCCTTTGGGTACGGAACCCTAAAAAAGCTGTTTCATAGAAAAGTGTAATACCTCGTGGTCAAAATGTATGGCAGAGCAAATTTTTTTATTTTATAATCGACGAAAACATTCCATTGCATGGTGGTTCAGAATCATGTACTTTCTGAATCCATGGTAACAGATAGTAGGTCGATGTCCGTGCCACAATGTATATAGGTATCCATTCAGAAAATCTCTTCCGGATGGTAGATAATTATCAAAGATTTGACTGCCACATAGGTTTCCATTCAGCCAAAACTGCAGACATATTGCATTAATTTTCAAAGAAAACCTCACATTCCTCAACTGTATACCGTAGGGATATTAATGTTCTTAAACTTAAATACATCAAGTAAAAATAACTGTTCAAAAAAATTCAATGAATAACTTTTTGTCTATACAGACGGTGACTCACTTCAATCGGTCTGGACCGACTAAATCGTGTAGTGTGTACCTAATCCGCGTATATTGAACCCTCGTCTGATGTCACCGCGACTTACGAGCTATAGGTCGTAGGTTCGATCCCAGACAGGCGCTTTACTTTGTGTAAATTATTTCATCACAACTGCTCTCAAAACGGTGAAGGAAAACATCGTGAGGAAACCGGCATGTCCTAGAACAAAAAAATCGAAGACATGTGACATCTGCCAACCTGCACTGGGCCCGCGTGGTGGATTACGGCCCACTCCCTCTCACCGAGAGGAGGCCTGTGTCCCAGCAGTGGGAACATTATAGGCTGATTATGCCTGATGTCACACTACCCGCCGTCTTATCTGGAGTTTAAGAAGCCTTCCAGCCGTTTCTTTTATTAGGCTAGTTTTGATTAAGAGCCTAGTGCCTTGTGAGATTGGCGACATTTTTGTATTCATGAAAAGAACGCTACACTGAAAAAAATAATTTGTACTACAGCACATTAAAGCGATTTCATTATGACTTACTGACTTTATACAGTAAGAAGAGATGTTTGTAAAACAGTAAAAGACAAAACAGTAACTTTCAATGATTGAACATACTATTTACTGAAAAAAACAACAAAAAAAAAAGGAAAACCACACTTACTGTAATTTAAGTGAATTTCAATGGTTTGAATGGTAACACCAAATAATAAAACAGTTAATTTTGTGACCTTTTAGCTACTTAAAACATTAAAGTTTACTGTCATGACGGTAACATTTTGCCTCAAGCTTTAACTGTTTTCGGATCAGTAAAAAATACTGTTTTGAACGTTAAGCTCCGTAATGGAACTGTTTACAGCAGTTGAGATTAATGTTTTTTCATTTTTATTTACTGCTTATTTCTTTCAGTGTAATGAGGTATTTACACTAGGTCGATTTTGACTGTGCGGCTGGTCGCTTGCCAAATCGCCACCCCATTTACACAGGTACGATAAAAATCTCAGGTGACTAGTTCATTTTCACCTTTCAGCATTTTCAAGGTCGGTTTCCTTCACCCTCCGCATGCGACCAGTCGCCGTACGACAAAAGTAAATACCTACTCTACTTTGGAACGTGCGATTTTAGTCACCTGCGGCCTAGCCGAATTGCCATTAAAACGCGGCTATGGTCATTTGTGAAAAGCCCGCATAAAGAAGGTACCGCATAAGGTAGGAAGGAAGGTAGGTGGTGTAAGTATAGTTAATAAGTAATATTAAAGCTTAACTTCATAGTATACACTTTTGCTCGGAGTTTATCTGTCTTCTACCAAGACCCTAAGCCCGCGAGTCGGACTCGTGCACTATAAAATGCCAAGTGCTCATACACACGAGTGACATACGTCAATGACAGAGACAACTGCTGCAGTCGACGAATGGCGACGGCAGCCGCCGACGAGTCAACGGGGGACGTTGATGGGTGTCGTCAGCTGCAGTAATTGCCTGTACACCAAGGCCCATCGACCACGACGGTAGGTACTCAAAAGTAACGTGTTACAAACTCAAGTCACAGTGCTAGTTTTTCAATGGCGGTCTGTACGACCCGACCAACTAACGTGTTACTAACTAGTTTGTGATTGGTTGCGTACAGATTCAAATGGATTCAGATAAAAAAATCAATCTGCCTAGCCTTTTCCTAACTACGTTGGGGGTCGGCTTCCAGTCTAACCAGATGCAGTCGAATGCTATTCTTTTATTTAGCGACTGCCTATCTGACCTCCACAGCCCATTTACTGGATAACACGATATGCTTTGGTAAGACTGGGTGTTAGACTTTTGGGATTCTGACTACCCGTAACGACTGTCAAAGATCTACTAATGTCAGTCGTAAACAACGGCTTAACTTGCTTTTCGAGGTACGGGGGGTATAGATATGAAATAGATTGTCTCCCATCCACGAACTGACCGTGGCAAGTGTAGCTTAGCCTTCGATCGACCAATTTTTAACCTTCTTTAGTTGGTTAACCTTCTTCGTGGGATTGTCATCATTTAGCAACGAGCCCCTCAAATGACTCTTGCTTTGCTACACAACACTTGAAAAGGTCATTACTTTATCTACACAAACACAGGTCGTAACAAGTTTCTAATTTTAACAGCAAAAAAAAACTTATTTTCACAAAGATACGTCACACCGCACAAAAGGAACAATATATCTTGAGCACACCTTTTATTTTATATGTCGTAACGTAACCGATAACACATCGCCCTATATAAATCTTGAGCTATATTTTGTCGCCATCTTTTTTTAGGGTTCCGTACCGAAAACGGGAAAAACGGGACCCTATTACTAAGATTCGCCGTCGATTTTTTAGATTCGATATCGCCGTCTGTCCGTCCGTCCGTCTGTCTACAAACAGGCTGTATCTCAAAACAATTGAAATTTTCACAAAACAAATACTAAAAACAAGATAAAATAAATATTTAAGCTCCCATACAACAAACGTGATTTTTTCGGTGTTTTTGCCTTGTGGTACGGAACCCTTCGTGTGCGAGTCCGACTCGCACTTGGCCAGTTTTTTATAAAAGTTCTTCAGCTCGAGTTATATGAACCACGAATGAAGAAATGTCTTTGGAAAAGTTACTTTAGCACTTTATTGTACCTTTAAAAGTTACTTTAGCACTTTATTGTATCTTTATAAGGATATTGGTGTTGTCTAATGTAATCCAAAAAAGTTTCTGACATCTATTTGGATTTATTTTAGGAGAACAGAAAGTTATTATCGGCCTTGTGATTTGGAAATCTTTAGCTAACTTTGTTTCTAGTTATTTGAGGTTATAGAAAAGTTTGGAATCCCTATAAGCAGCTAAATTGACGAAAATGTTTTCGTGTTAACTTTCAGTTTTCTTTTTGTCAAATTATAACTACTACGGTGAGTGTGTGTGTGTGTGTGATAAGTTTGAATTGAAAGGTAAGTCCTAAAGTATATTCTACTAAAGTATTTTTTCCTAAAAGTTTGTAATTGGTACTACGATGTAATCGTGACTTTTTTCACCGTCTAAATTTTAGACCAAATTCTAATGATATATCATTGTTATTTGAAGGTTCTGGAGTGGCGACCAATGATATTATAAGTGTAAAAAGGTGGTGGTGACCGCTTAACCGACGACCTTGTGAAGGCCGCAGGAACCCGTTGGATATGTCAAGCACAAATCCAGTCAAAGTGGAGGTGCTTGGGGGAGGCCTATGTCCAGCAGTGGACCTTTTTCGGCTGAAATGATGATGATGATTTGAATGGACTGGCTGTATTTTAAACTGGAATAATACATTTCCATGTTGAATATACCCTCACTGAATATACCCGCACGTAGGTACTTCACGCGTAATTTTACGACCCCTAAATGCCCGACCAATTGATACATAATCCCTTGTTCGATTGGCAAATTAGCATAGAAATGGGAACCTCAGAGTGCAAATTTACCAATTTCAACCCTCCAGTTATAAAATTCAGCACATGTTTTTCAAACGTAACTGCTGTTCTCAAGTGATGAATTTTACATTTAGCCTGTAGCACAGATTACTGAATAGTTACTACGTAACAGATACTTCACTCAGTAGAAAATTTCCAATACCTATTACGATAATTGCCTACTCCCTCGCGTCAACAACCACTGTATGCTAAAATGCGCCTAAATGCTCAAGCGTACAGCAGTGATTGCTTCGCACCGCGCGATTCCACAGTAATCGCAGGGCCTGCCTCTTCGATAAAATTAAATTAACATAACTTTTTATCTATGTTATTGAGAACTGTGAATATGTTCTGACTTTTATGTGGCAGTTAAATTTTTTATCATTTATAAAATATTTAACCAACTTAAAAAAAAGGAGGTGATCAGACATACAGGCCAAACTGAGATGTTTGACTTGTATGGTTTGTAGGTATGTATGTTTGTGCGCGATAATCTCGCGTTTGGCTAAACCGATATCGATGCGGTTTTCAGAAAAGGATTTGTTAAATTTAGGAGAACGTTTTAAAATAAGTATAATACCTACTTCTTAGTTTGATGATGATGATCTTCGGAGATGTTCACTAGAAATGAAAAAAAAAGCCTTAAAAAAAGAGAACCGACTTCAAATAAAGCACTAAGCCGTAAGAAATAATTTGTTTTTTTTTTATGTTAGTGCTAACAGCTGGTAATTACGAATCGAAAAAAAAGGTGTTTATCCCTTCTTTTGCTTGATTTACACCCATCTACAGCACATAAGGCACCACACGGCATCGTAATACGCGTACGAACGAACAGCACTATTAAAATTGAACGGCGTGCGCGCGCTTCGCTTGCGAAAACCGCACTGAATTTGATCCGCCGGCGGACCGAGTCCGCTCGGCTGGGCGGTAGGCACTTATAGCGCGCAAGTACATGGAGTGACGGAGGCCTGCCTGTAGATGAATATGGTTTACAATCAACCTGTAAAATATTCCAATCTTATTGGGAGTTATATGTTCGAGCCGTTTGGGGTTGAAAGACCAGGGGAAAGACCATGGGGTCCGAGTGCCCTCTTGGTTTTTCGAGCATCGCCAAGCGGTAGGTAGACTCTGGCTGGCCTATTTTTTACCGACTTAAAAAAAAAGGAGGTTATCAATTCGACACGTTTGTATGTAATATTATTGGAATTGCATTATATTCACATATGACAATCCAAATTCCAAACAAATATACAAAATTTTAAAGACGTATGTATGTATGTATGTATGTTTGTCCACGCATATCTCCGTAACTCCATTCTTTTTTTATTGGCTTACATTTACTTTAACTTAGGGAACAGTGCAAGTTTCATCAAAATCGATTCAGTAATTTTCAAGATATGGACTAAGACGTGAAAGTGTGACGGCCTGGCTTAGCTACGGGTGTAGTGTCAAAGGGAACACATCTCAAAACCTTGGTCAAATTCTAGTGCAATAACTAAAAATTACGAAATAAAAAGTAATTTAAAAAAATTAAACCGACTTCAAAAAGAAATTAACTCAAAATTATGAAATAACTTTAATTTCGGAAATCGGTGGCAAAAAACTAAAACTAGAATACAGATCCCAAGACACCGACTTCCGAAATCAAAGTTATTTCATAATTTTGAGTTAATTTCTTTTTGAATTCGGTTTAAGTTTCTTTTAATTACTTTTTTTTGGCCAAAGAATCAGCATCGCCATACAACATGGCAATGCTGCCAGCCTTTTGGGCACTTTTCATGTTGACAGCGAATGCCAACGAATTTTTAAAGCCCTATATGTGATTATTTTCCCTCTTAGAGACACGTACCTACATATTATTATCTTAAGTCATATTATACAAATAAAAAAAAATCATAATATATTATTTCCTTATATTAATTCTCATCTGTAAACAAGTAAAGTGCTCGCAGGCCAAAGCACGAACGCGGCACGTAAACGTAACGTAAATTGGAACGATTTTTCAATCAAAAATACAACTATTTTATAGCTTTTTACGACAATCACAATAAAGAAAGAAAGAAAAAGACTCCCACAGGAAGAACACAAACTAAACCAAACAATCAAAAATATATAAAAAAATTAAATTATATAAAAGAAAAGTGAAAAAGAGTAAGGCCCGGACGAGGTTAAAAGACACAATAGGTAGGTATCACCAATACATATGAATAAAGCCTTAAAGCTAAGTAAATGTGTAATAATTGTGTGAAACGATTCAATTTAAAAATCGTTTGATTTTACGTTTCGTTAAGGTACATCATTTGTTCGTGCTAGGCCCACAGATTAGTGATTACAGAAGTTTAGAGAACGCAAGCTCTAATCCTTACACATGCTTTTGTTTTTGATTCTCACAGACAAACAAGGCCTGCCTCATTATTATTAGCCTGGCTTTCCCCTTCAGCCTTACAACTTCCAGAAAATAAAATTGCAAGCGCATGCCATTCGGCGGCATGGTATGCGCTTGCAACTCGCCTTTTTATGATTTTTTGAAGCTACACTGCAGCCTTAAAATGTTAATCTCCTGTTTAGAATCACAAATTCTTGCAACATAGCCTTTTTTCCCCCAAATGGAACAGACAAAGGTTTCAAAAGAGACGTCGATTAACACTTTCATTAATGTACAGTGCCATTTTAGCGACTTTGAAGTTTTCTTTTTGATGTTTAACTTTTACTGAGCTTTTAAGCAGACTTTTATACTTGATGTGAAGTTTTCTTGCTACGTTGTTGGAGTTTTAAGTTGTTCGTGTGGGTAAAAAGAAAATTTAACTTCTAGTGGTGCTCCTTGTAAAAGTATTTGTCGAGGGAAAACTACCACTGTATTGCTGTTTTCCGGCATGTGTGCCGGCGAAATACAGGTTATGGGAGCCGTTCGACCAGGCAAACTGTTGTATTTAAAAATAATTAAATTTTTTTTTTCAATTTTATCTTCTTTTCTTAGTTTTGCATAATCAGCCTATAATGTTCCCACTGCTTAGACACAGGCCTCCTCTCGATGAGAGGGAGTGGGCCGTAATCTACCACGCGGGCTCAGTGCGGGTTGGTAGATGGCACATGTCATAGATTTTTTGGTAATGGGACATGCCGGTTTTCTCACGATGTTCCTCACCGTTTTGAGAGCAGTGGTGCTGACTTAGTTCCTGAATGGTATTTTTCTATACTTCAGTAAGGTCTTTAAAGTCATTCTGGTCAAACACAAATGCGTTGTATTTTAATTATCAATTTTGCCGATGCGGATGTTTTAATGTTTCCATATTTTTCATTAATTATATAAATGTTTTGGCAATTTTGTCAAAACTTTCTTTAGTCATTTAATACTATTCCTAACACCTTAGTGCTTGTGTAATAGTACTGTATATTCACGGCTATTTTACGAGTACTATCTGCAACTCGTACGCGTAAACAGACTTTGTTGCTGACCGTACCACATCCAGGCGCGTATTTCACAAATTTATGCAGCTCGCCGCGTCGTCATTTTAGCGTCGGTCGCCGCAAAGCCACTAACAATGGCTTGCCATGGTAATTCAACGTGATTAACATGCAGCAAGCCAATTCTGGTGAAGTGCATGGCTTTGCTGAAATTGCCGAGTTTTGACATTGAAATATGGCAATTTATATTCGAGCTTTGTGGCTCTTTTTGTATCAGAATAAATAAATTGTGGTCAATAAACACGATCACGTGTGATATAAAAATAAATAAATAAACATTTATTTCAGAATCACTTCCATATTTGTTAGTAACAAATACAAAGTGAGTGAGCAGTGGTGTGGAGTGAGTGGTGTAGCGGTGTGAGTGGTGTAGCGGTGTGAGTGTGTGTTAGTGTTTGTGGTATAGTCTGTTCCAAAAGTATCTAATGGAAGTGTAAACAAACCCTGTTCAGGTTAAATTCTTACGCAATTACTCACTAAAGGGAATTAGTAACACATTTATCCGTATTTACTAGGTTTTAACTGTATATCTCACCACTTTTACCAATAATTATTGTTCAAATAACATTATTCAATTGTAACGAAAAACCATTTAAAAAAATTGAGGTTTTAAATTAACATCAACCAAAAACGAAACGAATTACATCTTCTTAAAATAGAAATTCGAGTTTAAGTATTCAAATTATAAGATCAAAGCACTCGGTGTGTAAAGGGCAGCGCACACCGGCGGACAGCGGGGGACGGCATCGAGCAAATTTGATTTGCGATACGGCCAGCAGCCACTGCACACTACTGGGTCTTGCAGCATCTCGCGTGATGCCACGGGGGAAATGCGTTCCCCCGTGGCATCACGCGATATCAATTTTTCTCGTCTTTAAACCATTAAAGAAAAAATTATATCCCCACATTAGGTGTACCATTATGTAGGTTAAAAATTTTTTTTCCATGATTTTGTTTTACCCATGCCAAATTACAGCTTTCTACTACTAAAAGTGTCCGAGTTAACCGCAGTACAAACAGACAGACAGACGGACGGACATGAGGAAACTTATAAGGGTTTCTTGTTGACTACGGAACTCTAAAAAAGGATTAATCATAACAAACAATACCTAGACTTGTTTCTATCCCCAATAACAAAAATGTGAACATATTTTTTTAATTTCGACAATGGTAAAATGTTAATGTTCATATTTCAACCTTTATTGTGAGCGACATGCGACACCGTTGGCTTTTAACGACGTATGTCATTAGTAGCACAAATAATAATTACAACAAAATCCCTTTGAATTAACAAAGTTATGAAAACCCAAGCTCATTATGATTACAGTTAAATTTTGCTGGTGTTGAATTCCATATTTAGAATTTGATCAACTCAGCCTATGGCAGTCCACTGCTGGACATAGACCTCTTCCAGGCTGTGCCATAATACCCTGTCCTCTGACCTCCGCATCCAGTCTGTCCCAGCCACCTTCTTTATCACAGAACAATAAACCTACCAGTTTTATTTACTCCTTATAGCATCGTAAGAAAAACAAAGTAATATACCTAATAAACCCTATAGTGGCACTCGCCTTAAGTTTGAGCTAATAAAGCGTAACCGCGGTAGAAACTAATGGACCATAAACACTTAACAGCTGAGGTCGTAATGACCCCCGCCAATCAGGCGGGGGTCATTACGACCTCAGCTGGGCGTACCCTGGCGTACCGGGGGGGTACAACCGTTACAGGGTTATAATACGAAAGAGGCTTTGTCTAGTCACGAAAGGGTTATGTAAAAGTTATAAGGGTTTATGTATTACTAGCTTCCGCCCGCGGCTTTGCCCGCGAGATATGTCGATAAAAACTATCCTATGTCCTTCCCCAGGATGCAGTCTATCTCTCTGCCAAATTTTATCGAAATCCGTTCAGTGGTTTAGGCGTAAAAAGGTAACATACAGACAGAGTTTCTTTCGAATTTATAATATTAGTATGGATGATAATCCCGGGATTCAAATAATATGTTTAGTTATGTATGCGCTAAAATAGCCCGCGAAATTCTTTTTTCTTCTTTTTCCGCTTAGTTTTATTCTTTTTTTTATTTGAGGATAATATGCCTTGCTATGCTATTATTGTCCGCGATGGAGCCATGAATTGAACAACTATTAGTTTGGGACTTTGTTATGGTCATACTTAACACTGCAGTGTGGTCAAAGCCTTAGTAATAAAACTTACTATGCGCTAAAGTAGCCCGCGAAATTCAAATATACTTAAGTACTTTGCATTTTGCAGGTCAGTCTCAGGTTGTATATTGATTAAAATATGATTCGCGACCCTAACAAACATGGCTTTACAGAAAAATAATCATAAGAATTAGCAATCATCATCTGCTTTATAGCCTTTTCCCAATTATTTGGGGTCGTCATCCAGTCTAACCGGAAGCAGCTGAGTACCAGTATTCTACATGGAGCGACTGGCTATCTGACCTCCACAGCCCAACTGGGTAATACGATACCCCTTGGTAAGACTGGTTGAAAGATTTTCAGGCTTTTGACGAATGTCAAAGATCCACAAATGACAGCCGAGACCAACGGCTTAGCGTGCTTTCCGAGGCACGAAGAAATCTTGGTATGTAAAGATGGTCACCCATCCACGAACTAACCGCGGCAAGCGTAGCTTAACTTGATCGATAGACCCGTGCGGCTGTTATCACTTGGCCACAAGCCCCTCAAAAAAATTATAAATAAATAATAATATCATAAACATAAACCTTCCGGAATAAATGCTCTAAATGATAAATAGTGTAAACGGCTTCAAAATCCATTGTAAAGTTTAGAAAATTTAAGTGGTTACACAGACAGACGAAAAGCGACTTTGTTTTATACTGTGTAAAGTATAGATTTTGATATAGATAGATCTACAACATTTTAAGAGAATTATAATTTAAATTCACTTCTTGCAGAGAAAGAACACGTACAATATTCAACAAGATTCAAAGAATTTATGTCTCAACGCGTTTGCGGCTACGACAGCGTAGCCACAGGCGTAGCGACATCATTGCCTCGGCTACGAGCTACGCCGTAGCAAATTCACAATCTTTTATCGTTAAATTAACGGGCGGAAACTTTAATGCTATCATGTTTCTTAGCTTCATGCTTAAAAATAACAAATTTCATTACGCAAATTTAAATTTTCGTCGACACAAAAAACCAAATTAAGGATCGTAATAATGAAAAACCATGAGATGAAATTGCACACAACCGGTGATTTATAAAGGCAAAGAATAAACCGCTACAACATGCTGAACAAATCACTTTAACCCTCCCGCGCCGTGTCGTATTTCCTCCGGTATAACTCATTATGTTCCCTCCAAGGTAAGGGTTACGGAAAAATATACTTTGGCCTCAGATTACATAGAAATATGAAAAACATATTTTTGGTTATTTTCGTGAGGATCAATCATGAGTACGATACCCTTTTGTTTTGTCTTTGATTATCTGATTCTTTGGTTTGAAAGGTGATATCTTCAGTGGTTTTCTATTATCAGCTTTATGTCGTTAATGATAAGTGGCAGATGATATTTGATCTTCTAAGATAGACCTTCAATCTTCGAACAGTAAAGAAACATAAGAATACACAAACAAATGAGACAATAATAAATGAAAATACTGGCTAATACATAGGAGTATTTGGAAACCATCAAATAAATCCTAACATCTAAATTGAAAACGTGATTTTTGTAACGTGATGGGACGACTACGTGATTTTTGTAACGTGATGGGACGACTACGTGTTTTGCCAATCTTTGACTGGCTATGTTGACACTAAACTATTGGATATATTTGATTTAATTTTCGTATGCAGTTTGGAACGTTATTAGATAAGTATACGAATTTTATTTTTTTTTTTTATTATTATTATTTATTTATTTCAGATTATCTCCATATAGGTTACATAATTATAAACACAAAAAAATAAAATAAACAAAAATCATAAACTATTAGTGTGTTAGTAACAGAAAAGTGTAGGTACCTAAAATTATGTTACTATGGTTAGTACCTATACCTAACAGATGCCTATGGCTGTCCTTATCCACTGATTTTGGAAAGGACAGTCAAAACGGGTAGCAATAGCAATTAGGATGCTGTTGCTGCTGCTTCGTAGACGTTGCAGCAAGGAGTTTGCTTTCTTGCGCATGATGGCTTGTATGTATTATCGTATTGTCGGCTATCATTCGTAGATCTTTGACAGTCGTTACGGGTCGTCCGAAGCTCGAAAATCTGACTACCAGTCTTACAAAGGGGTATCGTATTACCCAGTAGCTGGGTTGTGGAGGTCAGATAGGCAGTCGCTCCATGTAAAATACTGGTATTCAGCTGCATCCGGTTAGACTGGAAGCCGACCTCAACATAGTTGGGAAAAGGCTAGGCAGATGATGATCGTATTGTCGTCTCTATCTTGTAAATCCTATCCTTCTTCGCGATGACTATCATCCGAAATACCCTTCTTCACAAGGGAGAGGTATCTTATAAACTCGGTACTATCCTATAAACCCCTATATAACTCAAACCTATCTCGAATATTACATTCATAAATTCAATCTAGGGCTTGAAATTTTACATGGATCCTGACATAAGTTTCGGTCGAGATCTCTCCCGTAGTAAATATGATCTCAAGATTCTACATTACAGAGAAAATCCGCCAATGACCACCGCTAATGAAACACAATTGATTTTCTATTGTAATTGGCCGATATCGTACCACGCCGGGCTCGAGTGGATAAGGTTATGTTTAGAGCATATATGAAATCAATTTATACAATAACCAAGTAGGACATTATAGTGACCTTATTGGTGATATTTTTCAGAAAGGTCAGGTGCGTATTAGGTACTCACAACCAGCGGAATAATTGCGTAACAGTAATGGCTTTCATTTTGACAGTTCAACAACATTCATTGCCTTATTGACGTTGTTAAGCAGACAAATTTTTCGAACATAATTATGAAGCAATGGATTAGCAATATCTTTCAAAATGATTCAGATACTTTCCTGCCATTCCTCTTATTACGACCTAAAACTTCAAGGAAAAGGTTTTTCTTACGCATTAGCCCACGTTGGCACGGACGAAAAAATACCCGGGCGGGATTTTATCACGCACTGGATTTTCAACTCACGGTGTTCAGCCAAGCGTTGAGGATCCAACAGAGCACATACCAGCGCTTCAAAAAAAACACACTGTTGGATTTTGAACTCTTGGCGCTAAGCTGTGCATTGAAAATCCAGTGCGCGAAAAAAAATAGCCACGGGATAAACGCCGTGCGTACCTGGGCTTATTTTGTTGAAGATTGATAAGTACCTTTCGTCAAGCAGATTATCCTGCGTCAGAGAGACTCGAGCCTGAACCCCGCTCGAGCTCGGGTCTCTGCCTCGCGCCGAATTTATCAAAATGTCAAGCTTCTTTGATAAATTCAACTTGTAAATGCCGAAATGTAGGTGTGTAATACCTTCTAGTCTTACCTCTTCAGGGAAAACACGCGTTATATACTATGTTATGTTTTATGTTCATGTAGAAGGTACACGAAATTCATGTCACTTATGCGCGGTTCACATTACTCCAGTAGCATTCCAGTCCAGCGATCTAACCCAGCGCTTGAATGCCACTTAAGTAATGTGTTTGGCATGGACAGTGATAATTATGATCCAGCTGGATTACTAGACTGTAAAAATGTGAACGATCCAGCTGGATTACTAGACTGAGTCGCGCGCGACACTAAGACCGCTCGTTGCGCGACTTGCGGTGCCTTTGTGTGGCGCGCGATTTTTATCGCGTGTCGCGCCTCTTTGAAGGAACCTTAACTCGTCAAAGGTCGTAGGGAACAGCTGATTTTTTTTCGCGATTTCAGGTTTGGTCCCATAATAAAAATGGTTCATAATCATGAGTACAATGACCTCTTAAGAGGTTGTTAACGTTTTACCAATAACCCTGTATAATGGATGGTCACCCATCCACAGAGCGACCTCGGCAAGTGTAGCTTTACCTTCGATCGACCCGTGCGTTACTTAAAAACAAGCCCCCTCACCTCTTCAAATCTATCTCTACAAACTCACCTAAGATATATCCTCATAAAATCCAAAAACTGTCTAAGCATATAAAACAACGTAAAAAGGTAGAAAATATAAATAAAATTCGGTCTATGCGCGATCGGAGCGCGCCTATAAAAGACGGCAACTTTTACGAGCGACGCCTCGTAGAATCCCTTAATTGATTAATACACGAACGATTACTGAGCGTTACTGGAGCAATCAACGGTTTATAGTCTTACCCTGTTACTTTATTAATTGTTAGTACAAAATTTTGGGGATTTAACACTGATGAGTGAAATTAAAGTTATTTTTGTTGATACCGACTAGTACTCAGCGCTTCTCCATCACATTTACTATGCGCACGGTCAAAGTGTGGAACTCTCTGCCAGCTTCGGTGTTCCCTTCCTCATATTACCCTCAGGGGCTTCAAAATCATGTACCTACTGAATCCATGGTAACAGGTTGCGTGTCGATGTCCCTGCCAGCTTGTATAGGATCAAAATGTATCTAGTCAACTGTACCTACGTCACCATTGAAGTAAAAGAAGCTACACATCTTAATATCAAAGAGATATAACACTCTATGAAAGTACACAAGTTCTAAATGTTCGTCCTAGAAACTGATGCCATATTGATATTAGTTCAATCTTCCAAACAAATATATACATAAATGAACATTATTAACGAAGGCTGTTTGCTATAGTAAAGCTGTCTGCTAAGTCAATGTCTTCATTTCCATAACAAAAACACTGGCTATTCGCCACTTTTTGTTACATCATCGTACATTAAGAGACGCGTCCAGACTCCACTTACGAACACTATAACCTAGATACATTGCGCTCGAAGCTCATAAATATATGTAGATTCAACATCTTGCCGGTTGGGGTCCGAGTCCCACTTGTTTTTTCGAGTTATCGCCAAGCTATCAACTTGGTTACCGACTCTTTACGTGACCAGAGGGTTGGCCTATTTCTTGGCCAAAGCATTAGCATCGCCATACAACGTGGCAATGCTGCCAGCCTTTTTGGGCACTGTTCCTGTTGACAGCGATGTGGACGAAATTTTTTTCGAATCTCTTTGATTCTTTTGCTTATTTTTTCATATACATGTACATATTATTATTTTAAATGTTAGCTTATATTGTCAATATTATCTTTATTAATATCAGCATATTCACATCTTGTCGGTTAGAAAATATTCACAAACATCTATTCTACCGGCCTATTCTATAAAAATCTCATTTCACAAACGGAGATTTTCCAGTTTTTTTTGTGTATCACGAACTGTTGTCCAATAAATGTAAACATAACATTCACGGTTAGGCAGGTGTACCTATAGTACACATTTCGTCGGTTATGTCTCATGTAATAGGGGACGAGAGCCAATAGTTTCGCCCCCTATTACATATTGCCATCATTTGTGTTTAGAGCAGTGGCAGTGGTAGCCCAGTAGTAACGGTCGACTTACAAGTTGTAGGTCGTAGGTTCGAACCCAGACAGGCACTTTACTTTGTGTAAAGTATTTCATCATTCCTGCTCTCAAAACGGTGAACGGAAATATCGGGAGGTAACCGGCATGTCCTAGAACCAAAAAATCCGAAGACATGTGACATCTACGAACCCGCACTGGGCCCGCGTGGTGGATTACGGCCCACTCCCTCTCATCGAGAGGAGGCCTGTGTCCCAGCAGTGGGAACATTATAGGCTGATTATGTTATTGCCATTAATCGGGCACAAATCTAGACTCCGGCAGGGTAATTGCGTAACACACTATCAGTAGCAATGGGTTTCATTTTGACAGTTGAACAACATTCATTGCGTTATTTACGTTGTTCAGCAGACACATTTTTCGAACAAAAGGAGCAATAGATTAGCAATATGCTTCGAAATGATTCAAATTGAGAGTGTTACGCAATTAGGGTGCGGGCTGTTACTCAAAAAATCCAGATGACAAAACGGGGACTTCATGCTAAGAAGTAGCGTACCACTTGCGACCACTAGACCGACGAAGCATACATGTCATGTTATTCTTTCTTTTAAAAAAAACCCATACTACGTGTTAACAACAACAGCCCAATAAAACCGCTCATACCAATAAAAAACAACCCCAAGACAGTGTGAACGAACGGATAAAAAAGTGTTACCCTGTCAGGAAAACTAAGAAGAAAATGCTTTAGGTCATAACGAATTAATCTTCGGTTACAATCGGGACCACTCGGGTTCACTCGCGTCTTGGCCGACCGCCAGGGGAGAACCCGAGACGTCTGATGATCGTATGTCGTAGTACGGAGGTCAATTACCTTGAATATGCCCAATTTTGATCTCGAGTGAAGTGTGAAAATTCAATTTGCTATTACATGGATTGCTTATGAGCGTTTCGTTATTGAAAGAGGGTAGGTCGAACCAAAGTGTCGTTTCGTAATATTTATCGCTTTATTTTTGTTTTGGGTGGTTCAGTGACTTTTTGGTATATTTTGCTTGAAACCGTTGAACACAAGGAATAACGAGTCGGACTCGCACACGAAGGGTTCCGTACCACAAGGCAAAAACGCCGAAAAAAACACGTTTATTGTATGGAAGCTGGGAGCCCCCCTTAAATATTTATTTTATTTTGTTTTTAGTATTTGTTGTTATAGCGGCAACAGAAATACATCGTCTGTGAAAATTTCAACTGTCTAGCTACCGCGGTTCTTGAGATACAGCCTGGTGATAGACAGACGGACGGACGGACGGACGGACGTTCCGTTTTTACCCTTTGGGTACGGAACCCTAAAAATCAAAATAAAATCAAAATATTATAACTTTGAACCTTATATTTTAGCGATAAAGTTGAAAATCTTTTAAGGAAATCTGACAGATTGTAGTAGCTTGATGTGCTGGCATCTGTACAAGTCAGTGGGACGCAATCAAAAGCCAAACACTTAGAGATGACCTTTAAAAAATAGCTCTCGATGTTCCTAATGTTGTTTGCACTCCAGTGGATATTTAAGAAACAGCTGTAAGAAATAAAGCTAACCATTTATCAGCCATCAGGCGTAGGCGGAATCTTCGCAGGAAAAATTTATCTAAAGAGGAACAGTAAATACCTACTTGAATTCGATGACGTCACCGATTGCCGATAAAAAACATCCTATATAATATTGGCATTACACCATTTGGTGTTATTCCGAAATGATTACAGCCCACGGGTCGATCGAAGGTTTTTAGGTAAGCATGCAGCGTAAAACCTTCAAATCATCCCCGAAGATGAGTGACCATCCATTACAGATCGAGACACCTCCGTAAAGCACGTTAAATCGTTAGTCCCGGCTGTCATTCGTAGATCTTGACAGTCATTACGGGTAGTCAGAAGCCCAAAAATCTGACAACCAGTCTTACCGAGGGGTGTCGTGTTACCCAGTAACTGGGTGGTCAAGTAGGCGGTCGCTTCGTGTAAAATCCTGGTATTCAGCAGCATCCGGTTAAACTGCAAGATAACTCCAATATTGCTGAATTTTTTTTTTCGAAATTCGAACGGTACCGAAGTCACACCGTTCCAAAATAATTACAAAATGATGTTTGTCTACGATGATTCCAAAAACAAATGAGTACTTAAACTTTCCAGTTGAGTGCGATAATTTGAATGAAATGCGAAATATACACATAATAACATTAAAGAAGGCCATTAAACGTTCGCATCGCAATCTCATCTCAGCGACAAACAATGTCAAAAATGTAGGGAAATTAGAGGTTCTTTTGACAAAATGAGACAGGATCAGACTGTGAACGTTCTTAAAATTACGATAATTTCCCCCCAGGTATTTTATGAACGTATTATTAAAAATCCATTTTAATTTTCACAATATGAAATCCTATAGGAAAAGACGGAGTTAGAAATATAATTAATAATGAATTCCAAAGTATTAATGTAGTGAAGCTAATAATGTTATATAAAGTTAAACTAGATTTGTCTATTTGCATATTTCATATTGTGTTCTGGGAAATTTTCAACTTAAGTCATAAAGTTATGGTAATGCTATGCATCAGTTATGTTTGTCACATACATAATACATATAAAAGTGTTCTGGGGATCGGCAAACATCTGTTTATATCCTATGGTAATATAATAGGGAAGGTATAAAACTGAAACGTGTGGAATACTTTGACATATAAAATATACAAGCAAAATGCTGGCAGATAAAATAAAGAACGAAAATAATCAACTTAAAAAAAAAATCATTACAAAGGGAAAATAGAACCTTAGTCAGTGTCTTTGTCTTTAGTTTTGTTTCATTTTTGTCACCGACTTCCGAAACACCGAATGAATAACCTCCTCCTTGTTTCGTCGGTTCGAAAATGCGAGATAAAGATAGTTTGCATTTCCATCTCGATCGTGGTCATGCAAGAAGAGAAAATAGGCTATTTTGGCAATTTTTGGCTAAACGCACATAAATAAACATTGTAGGTAAATTGTTGAATCAGGCGACGTTAGTAGAACCAATCTGAATAGGTACCTACTTAATATTCCGTCTTGGAGTATTCGTCCTCTCAAAGTCGATTTCAATCAAATTCAGATCATTTTAGAAAACAAGAGTTATTTTTTGTAACGAAGTCGTTCTTTTAGAAACCTAGAATTATTTTCTACTAGCTGTTCCCCGCGGTGTCACACGCTGCGCGGCTCCTAAGGGTCGTAGCGTGATGTTATATAGCCTATAGCCTTCCTCGATAAATGGACTACCCAACACTAAAAGAATCATTCAAATCGGACCAGTAGTTCCAGAGATTAGCGCGTTCAAACAAACAAACAAACTCTGCAGCTTTATAATATTATATAGTATAGATAACAAAGTGGCTTTTCGTGTATGTGCGACCGCTCAGTTATTAAAAAACTGCACATTGAATTAAATTAAAAAAAGTTAAAAACTTTGAAAAGGGTGAAACAAGAAAGTACCTTCCCGTGGTCGCATCCCACTGCACTAACATACATATAAGCTTCCTTCTTCTTCCATACTTCTCTATTAGGCAATATCTAGATAGTCACCTCCTATTTAGCCATATCACCTGTCACACAATCCATCCATCGTTTCTTTAGTATTCCTCTATGGCCATACACAAAACACACACACACACACACACTCAAACCACATTCATACTCAAAACTTTCCTCACGACATTTTCCTTAGTAAAATATAGGTACCTATGGCGAAACTTCAGCCTGTAGCGAGAACGCAAAACTAATCCAACTGTTAACATTAACGCGATAAAACCAATCTAAAATACCAGTTAGTTAGAATTCAAACAAGTTAAAAAACTCTTGGAATCTGCAACCGTATCTATTTGAGTTTTTAATGTAGTTTTAACCTAGTGATATTGCTTTATTCTTGAAAACCAAATGGTAAAGTAAAACTTGTTTTAAAGTTGATATTGCTTTTCCTACGCAGAAATAAAATACATACTTACATAGTGAACAGAAGTGGCAAAGACATGATGTCGTACAGCCGGTAGTATATAACGTTGTTTTATAGATATAACAGTTTTATAGAATTTCGTTTCATATAATCGTTAAAAAATAATTCCACTGTTTGATAAGTTTGATAATTTAAAAAATGTGACTATAAAATTAAATGAATGGTGTTTCTGTGAAATATGTTTCATTCAAGAAAATTTTCGTTAAAACAATCATATTCGGAATAAAAATACAAGGACCAAGTATTACATGAAACATTTGCTGCGAAACGATATTCTATGAAATTTCTGTCTGCGAAACAAGGGTACACTCGTACGGCCACACTCACATTGAAAGAAATAAGCAACAAATAGAAATAAGCAACAAATAAAAATTAAAAAACATTGATCTGAACTGCTTTAAACAGTTCCATAAGAGCCTAACGTTCAAAATAGTATTTTTACTGATCCGAAAACAAAATGTTACCGACATGACAGTTTTTTTTTGTTAAATGGCATCTCGCAGTTCAACCATAGGGGTTGTCGACTGCTCAACCGGACTTTCCTGTGGATGCCACACCGACATGACAGTAAACTTTAATGTTTTAAATAGCTAAAAGGTCACAAAATTAACTGTTTTATTCATTTGGTGATATCGTTCAACCCATTGAAATTTACTTACATAATTACATTACAGTAATGGTGGTTTTCCTTTTTTTTTTTGTTTTTTTTCAGTAAATAGTATGTTCAATCATTGTTCGAAATGAAATGCGGTAACTTTGTAAGATAAAATCTTTTTAATATAATATTTTAAATGGAACACAATGTGCCCTGACCTAGACAAATTTTCCAAGTGAAGTGAAGGATACGGAAGTACCAAAATAATGTTGCCAGTTTATGAAATTAGAGAAGTAACATAATAATTGGCTATGGTTACTAAGTTTTAACAAGATAAAAAATTATAACTAATATTATATGTTCAAATGGACTTGAACATAGTTGGGCCAGGGCAAGAAGCAGAAATACAGTATACAAAATAAGTAGAATTAATTAGATATAACATAGTGATAGAACATGACATATTTTTAATTAATAGGTAGTGGACACAACTTTGTCACACTCCTTCTATAAATCTTATTATTAAATTTTACATCAGCCACTCTTACACATTTATCATTTCCTGGATAAACTTTTATTATTCTAGCAATAGGCCACACTAATGGTGACGTATTCAAATGCTTTACTAAGACAATATCACCTTCTTTCATATTTGTGGATTCATGTTTCCACTTGGGACGACTTTGCAGCTGAGTCAAGTAATCATTTGACCAGGTTTTCCAGAAGTCTTGCTTAAGCTTGGTTACTACCTTCCAAAATCGTAGACGATTTACTGGGACTTCTGTTAAACCAACCTCAGGATAGCTGCACACAGACGTGCCAATCAAAAAATGACCAGGAGTCAAATACTTACCTTCATTTGGGTTCAGTGAGAGCAGAGGTCGAGAATTCAAAACACCTTCAATTTGCACCACAACTGTGTTAAATTCTTCATAGGTCAAAACTAAGTTGCCTACTACTCTTTTAAGGTGGTGTTTTACACTCTTAACCCCTGCTTCCCACAATCCACCAAACTCCGGTGAGTAACTAGGGATAAATACAAACCTAATATAATTAATTTTACAAAAATTGTGCACTGAGTCTCTATGAGACTTTGAGTTTTGTAACTCATACAAATTTTTAAGTTGATTTTGTGCACCCTTAAATGTTTTTGCGTTGTCGCAAAAAACCTTAGTAGGCATGCCTCGTCTGGATATAAAACGATTAAAACATGCCAAAAAATTCTCAGTAGAGAGGTCTGATACCACCTCCACATGGATAGCCTTAGTGGCAAAGCAAACAAAGAGAGCAATGTACCCCTTCGTTACGAGTGGTTTACGGATTCTACCAACCTTGATATTAAAAGGGCCACAAAAGTCAATACCCACATTCTGAAAGGGTCTAGTAGCGGTGATTCTCTCAGGTGGTAATGAACCCATAAGCTGCTTTGCAGTTTCAGCCTTCAAACGCACACATATTAAACACCTATGCAATACCTTTTTGACCTCTCTAATGCCACTAATAATCCAATACTTCTGCGAGAGGGAACTAAGGACTAGTCTAGGACCAGCATGCAATAACCTGAGATGTTCTCTTTTAATTAATAAAGATGTTATATGGCAATTTTTTGGAAGAATTAAGGGGTGCATTTTATCATGTGGTATGCCTGCATTGAGCAACCTGCCACCCACGCGAAGCAATCCATGTGCGTCTATGAAAGGATGTAAATTTGCAAGAGCCGTTTTCTTTTCCAGTTTAAATTCTTCAGCAAAATGCTGTTTCTGTACACAACGAATGATAATCAAAAGAGCATCTTGCAATTCTTTAGGTAATAGATTTGAGTCGACAGCCTCTTTTTTATTTTTAAAAGTATTATTATAAAATCTGTATATGTATGAGACAATATTTATAATTTTATTTAAATCAGAGAATTTTTCAAAAATATCCAATATGGAGGTTTGCTCTACCTTTTGTAAGAAACAAGTAATTTCCTCCTCAATAATCTCAGTACTATTTGTATCATTTAATACTGGCTTTTCATGACAGAAGTCTGCCTTTGACAAATATTGTGGACCATGCCACCATAGAGTGTGATCTTGCAATTTTTGCGGGTCTATCCCTCTTGAGAGTATGTCAGCTGGATTGTCAGAAGACCTTACATGGTACCAAGAAGATTTTTGTGTGAGCTCGACAATTTGTCGTACTCTGTTTTGAACATAAATATTACTTTTTATTTTTTCGGCCTGTATCCAGGCTAATACAATTTGGGAATCACTGTAGAGATAAACTGAGAGATTAAATCTAGATGTAAGTACTCTAGCTACTCTACTTGCTAACTGTGATAGCAATAATGCACTATTTAGTTCCAACTGAGGTATTGTTAATTTTTTAGCTACAGGAGCAACGCGCGATTTTGAGCATAGTAAATTAGTCTCAACTTTTCCATTTTCACATAAAACTCTCAAATAAATACAGCAGCCAAAGGCTTTCTGTGAAGCATCAGCATAACCAACTAACTGAACCGATACTAAATTGTGACTTTTGATAGATCTGGGGACTGAAATTTTGTCCATAAGTTTTAAATTGGCAAGAAACTTTTTCCATAGTAATAGTTGTTTAGGAGGCAAAGTAGAGTCCCACTCTATCTTTAAAAGCCATAATTCCTGCATTATTAACTTGGCCACTACTATAATAGGCCCAATAAGACCCAAAGGGTCAAAAATTTTACCAATATAACTAAGTACCTTTCTCTTAGTATTTAAAGTGTCTTCCTCACACTGTGGGGATTGAAAAGTAAAATTATCCAAAAGGACATCATATTTTAGACCAAGAGTTTTAACAACCTTGTCTGTATTAAGATTAACTTCATCAAAATATTGGCGTTGAGCTGGAATGTCTTTGAGAACTGAAGGATAGTTTGAACACCATTTATGTAAATTGAAATTGCCTAATTTAAGTAACTCTATCAATTGACTTTTTAGCAGGTGTAGTTCCTCTACATTATCACAACCAGAAATGACGTCATCTACATAAGTGTTAGAAATTATAACATTAGCAGCTAGAGGGTATTGTTCCCTATACCTACTGGCTAGCTCTATCAAGCACCGAGTGGCCAAAAAGGTAGATGACTTAAGCCCATATGTGATGGTCTGCAACTGCAAGCACCTGATGGGTTTGCTGGGATGATCCCTCCAGAGAATGTTCTGCAGGCTGGTAAAGTGTGCATTAATAAAAACACACCTGAACATCTTCTCTATGTCACAAATCAAGGTGAACAAATATGTTCGGAATAGAAGAAGTATATCGAAAAGCTCACCCTGTACTACAGGCCCATTCAGCATTACATCATTTAATGAAGTGTTGTTCTTAGTTTTCATACTTCCATCAAAAACCACTCGTAACTTAGTGGTCTTGCTCTCCTCATTGAAGACAGCATGGTGGGCTAAAAAATAAACAGAGCCACAGTCAATATCATATAAACTTATATCAATTTCAATGGCATGTCCCATTGCAACATACTGATCTATAAATTCTTTATATTTCTCCAATAACATTGGATTTTGTTTAAATTTGCGTTCTAAATACCAAAATCGTTGAAGGGCAATAGAGAAGGAATTTCCAAGCTCTAATCTTTCCTTTGAACAGACGAGTGGCATGTCAACATGAAATGTATTATTTTCAAGGCGCACAGACTGCTGAAATATAGTTTCTGATTTTTTACTTTCATCTGTGCACTTAGCGACAGGTTCAGGTAGCTTCTCATTAAGCCAAAATTTTTCCATCACCTCTTCTAATTTTACATTATCAGATATAACAAAATTTGATACAAGGTTATTACATACCATTTCTTTGTTGCATTCCCCAATTGTGCCAGCAATAACATATCCAAATACAGTGTTTTGGAGTACAGGACCATTTGAAATTTTGATACAACCATTTAACAATGAGTTAAAATAAATTTCAGCACCCAACAAGATTGAGATTTCTGAAGGAATGTTGAAGTCGCTGTCTGACAATTGAATATTTTTAGGAATCTTTAATTTAGAAATATCAACAAATTGTTGAGGCAAAGGTGTAGTGATAGAATCTACAATATAACAAGTTACATTGAATTTAACATCATCTAATTGACATGAATTTATGTTAAAATTAACAGTTTGATTAATTTTTGAAGAATGATTGCCGATCCCAATAATATTGGTAACCTGCTGAGTAGGACTCATATTTAACTTTTCAACAAGTGATTTAGTTACAAAGGAACCTTGGCTGCCACTGTCAAGCAATGCTTTAACTTTAAAATCACGACCATATTTGTCAATAATTTTTACTATTACAGTAGGCAGCATAATATTACAGGTTGTAATTTGAGAATTTGAACAAAGTGAGACTGGAGTCTCTGGCTGATCTTCACAATGTAAGAGTGTATTGTGTGGTTTTTTACAAATTCTACATTTAAATTTATACTTACAAACCTTATCAGCGTGAGTTTTCAAACAGAGAGAACATAGTTTTTTATCTTTAACAAAAGTCAGTCGAGCATCTATAGGGATCATTTTAAATTGTGGGCAATTAAAAATTGCATGTTCTTTTTTATCACAAAATGAACACACTAAACCAGAAGGGACAGATAAATTGGATACACGTGTCACAGACTTACCTGTAGTTTCATTATTAACTTTATGAGGGTTGCTTTCCTCCAATGCTGTAGCACGTTTTTCAAGAAAGGATAAAAAATCTTTCATTGTAGGTAATGTGTCTGGATTGCGGTCAAGTTGAAAAGCGCGATATGTATATAAATCCATCTTCCTACAAAGAACACAAATCAAAAGACGGTCCCACTCATTAACTGGTTCATTTAAATTTTTCAACGCATGTAACTGTTGCTGAATATAGGAAACAAACGTCCTTATAGATGCCGCTGTGCCCTTAGGCATTGATGGGATGTCCAGAAGCAGGTTTATGTGATTGCAAATCAATCTTGACTTATTGTCATATCGTTTATTTAATAATTCTAAAGCCTCTGTGTAGGACTTATTTGTGAGAGGTAGGTTCACAATTACTGACAACGCCTCATCTAATAAATATTTTCTCAAGTAAAATAGCTTCTGAACATCCGACAATGTTGTATTGTTATCAATGACAGCAATAAACAACTCATAAAATGGTTTATATTTAGTGTAGTCTTTCCCATCAAAAGTAGGAATGTCAATATTAGGCAACTTTGAGGAAGTGACATAGCCAGTCTGGGAGGGCTCTGAATCTGCTTTGTAACGTGACTTTATGTTTTCGTTTAGAATAGCAAGAGTTGCATAAAACTTTTCCTCAATTGCTCCGACATCTTCAGAGTCCTCAGCATCCAAGCTCAAAATATCTAATTGTACACTTTCGTAATCATTAAAGACAGCAGATAATTTGTCTTTGCGGGCTTCTAACATATCAATTGTGGCTGAACTTATTGTATCAGGATCAGACGCAAAGTTTTGTATTCGTGTTAATGTTCCCTTATACTGTGAACGCGCTAATTTTAGCTTTTTAAGGTCGGCCATTTTAACTCAACACAAATTCACTATATTTTAACACACTTTTTATTCACTTTCAACACACTTTTGAAGTATTTACTGAAAATTGTTGTTATAAAACTTCTCCGACCGAAACTTGTTTACGTCTCGTAGTGTCAAATTGACAATGTCAATCTGACAAGTCGTTGGCGGGATGTCAAACTTCTTCCGTTGAGTAGGTAGGTAGAATGTAGGTACTTTTTCCGGAATTTACTGGAATGTACCTTGATTGATGAATTGCAAATCACGATGCAAATGATGATCGCTCACAATAATTATCGTTCTAGCGATATTTTAAAACTGGAACCGATGCAATGGCGGAATTTTCACTCAAAATATGAGCAGGGTGAATGTAGATAATTATGTACCTTGATGATGAAAATCGCTTACTTAGCGATCTCACGTTGATCGATGTAAGGCTGGAAGCTGGAACGGATGCCACGTAGGGTTTCTCACCCAAACTATGAGCAGGGTGAAGCTCCGCCGGGGCAACGCGTCCCGTTCAAACTCGTCACGCACACGGTGCAAGACGAACAAACTCCTTCCAAAGGCACTGATTTTACAGATTCATTAACTCGAAGGACCACTACGCATGTTCGAAATGAAATGCGGTAACTTTGGAAGATAAAATCTTTTTAATATAATATTTTAAATGGAACACAATGTGCCCTGACCTAGACAAATTTTCCAAGTGAAGTGAAGGATACGGAAGTACCAAAATAATGTTGCCAGTTTATGAAATTAGAGAAGTAACATAATAATTGGCTATGGTTACTAAGTTTTAACAAGATAAAAAATTATAACTAATATTATATGTTCAAATGGACTTGAACAATCATTAAAAGTTACTGTTTTGTCTTTTACTGTTTTACAAACTTTTCTTTTTCTTACTGTATAAAGTCAGTAAGTCTTAATGAAATCGCTTTAATGTGGTGTAGTAGGAAATATCTTTTCAATGCAAATGACGTCATATTTTTATGATTTTTGTTATCGCCTTGGACTACCGTCTAACCTGATGGTAAGCCATGGACGATGGGGTACGCTTGCCTAGACCCCCATGTTTCTGTCCTGCGGTCAAAAGTCTTTCTTCCATGACGACGGACAGATACCAACTCGGCTTAAACTAAGCCTATTTCCATTTATTGGGCAAACCCCCAAACTAAAAAGTCATAAAGTTTAGGCGATAGCTCCCAGTACTGCCACAAATGAAACAGTCACTTTACCAACTTAAAGTTTAGTTTAGTTTTAAGTTTATGACTTTAGGGATCATTCCTCGAAAGTTGTGTGTTATATAAATAAAACCAGTCATTATATTACCTCACTGAATTAATAAGTTGTTTTAAAGTTGTGCGTTTGTGTTGATCTTCTACGTTTATCCAAGCATAAATCAGAGGATATGAATTAAAGGAAACTCATATAATTATTATCAGTTATTTACCTATATATATAAATAAAAAGAAAAGTCCTGACTGACGGATTGACTGACTCATCAACACCCAGCCGAAACCCTTGGACCTAGAGAGCTGAAATTTTGCACAGAGGTTCCATTTATAATGTAGACAAGGAATAAGGAAGGATTTTTCGAAATTCAACCCCTAAGGGGGTGAATAGGGGGAGGGTAAAATTTCACGCGGACGAAGTCGCGGGCATAAGCTAGTATGATAATAGTTTTACTGCCCTATTAATCATTTTGTCACAAGTCTGCTACTATAAGTACATTTGCCGAGAACGAGGAACAGTTGTTCCACCGTAATACAGTTTAAAATATAAAATAGTACGGGGAACAGAGTGAATCTGTTCGTGTTAACAACCAAAATAAGCATAGGCTACCGAGACTACTGATACATACCAAACAAAATGTTAACTACCTTTACAGCTTATTTGTTACTCAGATTGTGCAAGGTTGTTAAGATTATTTGGGTAAATAAAGATGTTTTTTTTTTAATCTTGCGGTCGCAAACGCGACTGCTGAGCGTGGGGTCCTGGATTCGATTCCCAGGTCGAGCAAAGTGATAATGGGTTTTCCATAAGGATTTTTTTTAGGACAGCCCGTTTTGAATTTGGCAATGTGATATCCCCGTGTCTCGGAAGCACGTAAAGCCGTAAGCCCTTCGCCTGATCTCTCTACGGTCGTGTCGAATTAGGTGCCGTCCCATCGGACTAGGAGAGTGAGGCAAGAGAAAGTGCACTTGTGTCTGCGCACACACTTATTTAATTAATTATTATTTATTTTAAATAAGACAACAAATAAGGTCCACTGTGTTAGTAACCATATTATTTAGCCTATGTTACTACCTAATAACTAAAACTGATCTGGTTCGATCGGCCAACGCCAACACAAGCGAGCTATCTGCCCGGGCGGCTATCGAGTGCAGAATGATGTTGGGACCCACGCAACCTCCGAAATATGAGGTAGATTTCTTGCGCCTCTGTGAAGACTCTGTGAAGACTGACCGCCATGGCCGTCTGGGGGACTGTTATTGTTTTGCTCCCATACGCTTTATGTATACACATAAGGGAAGATTTTATCAGAAAGGCAATTCTCGTATTTTCAGGAACATTCCCATTCTAACCTAGGTCACAATCTCTTATAAATACGTCTAATTTCCCTACATTTTTGACCAGTTTTTGACATTGATAATTGATTGTCTCTGAGATGAAGTTGACACCAGATTTTGAACGTTTTTAATTACGAGAATTGGCCTTCTGGTAACATAAGGCTTGGCAGATTGAGGTACAGACGCCAGCACATCATTTTCAACCTTATGCTTTAGCGATAAAGTTGAAAATGATGTTCTGGCGTCTCTACCTCAATCTGCCAAGCCTTGTCCCAACTATATTGGAGTCGGCTTCCAGACTAACCGGATGCAGCTGAATGTACATGAAGTGCCTGCCTATCTCACCTCCTCAATAACCCAGTTACTGGGTAGGTACATGATGCCGCCGAAGTACATACTTGCTAGAAATTTCAAACTATATTACAATGTTACTACAAAACCCTGTAATTAACGTCAGGTAGTTTAATTAATCCCAGTTTAACAAAAACCAACAACTAACAATTAATCTGATACGAATTAAATGTGTGCTAACGAGTTTATAACGAGCCCGGTTCAACAGAATGTAACAAAGACTGAACAAATGAATGAAAAACTTTTGTTTGAACATGTTCATTAAATGTTTCGTGAGGACAATGAATGAATGAGAGCAGTCACGCGTTTAATCCTACTTAGATAGTTTTAAAGATAAAAGGTATTAAGGATAAAATACTTCTTTTTATTATTTCGAGAGAGCCTTTTAGTTGTGAAACCATAATAGTTACAAGATACATAGTTAGGGATTACGTCAAGATCCATTTTTAAAATGTAATGATATGCTAAACCTTCGTGCTAAACTATAAAGTTAGAGCAAGTGCAGTCTTTGGGAGTGGGCTGTCATCTAACACGCAGGGCCAGTGCGTGTTGGTAGATGTCACGTCATGTCTTCGAATTTTTGGTTCAGTAACCGTTTTGAGAACAGTGGTGATGTAATTATTTGCACAAAGTAATGCGCCTGTCTGGGTTCGAACCCTTGACCTACAAATCGGAAGTCATTACCACTACTGCTTCCTGAAAAAAAACCATTAGCAGTTTCCAAATATTATCAAAAATGTAACTAGTCATTCACTTACAAAGAATTCTGATACACCACGCATTACGCATAAATCGCAGAACCCGCATAGATAAGCTAAAAATTAACATAAACTTTCACAACTTAACTTTTACGCATACCTACACAAGTTTCCAAAGAAAAGTTATCAAGATGGCCTTGTCAGACCCTCCGAGTTACGAACTATATTATTATGTGTAGTTCGAGAATATCACGCAACCCGACTTTTATTACTAACTGCACGTGACACGCTTACCAAATGAAGTAATAATTAATAATCATTAAGTTCTTCGAAATGTTGAAGGTGGCGAGGAAATGAACTAAGGCCGTTGTGATTAGTTTTTTCTTGTTGCACTGTAGAGACCATAGTCTATTTGGTGCTTGAATGCAACCTTTATGAATACTTTGAAAAGTACCTACATTGAAGACTTATGAGACAAGCATCGATTTATAAAAAAAAGAATAGAAAAAAGTAGGCGGCAGATTAGCTGACAAGCTAAGTGACAGGGATAATAAATTAAAAATGTAGAACCATCTTCAAGGAATACCTAATCATTGAAGTAACAAACTGCGGTTTTATGTACTCTTCCCGGTACGAGAGCTCATAAAGCTGAACAGTACCTATCTATTGGGTACTAAATTATCAAAAGCAACGATCTAAAGCCAGGTTCTTATAAACAAACTTAAAATTATAAATATAATTACTCCTAAGCTACTCCTACCCTACTCCTACACCTATGTAGAAATATTAATTTCTTTTTTTTTAGTAGTCAAGTAGGTAATTCGGATGGTATTGTTTTAGTATTTGTATATTGAAGACGATTATATCGACTGCTATCTACGTAAAAAATAATGTCCTATATTTTTTGCAAAAGAAGTTAGTTCAGTTATCCGAGGTTCCAGGAAAGGATGGACTAACATTTTCCTAGTTTAGGTAGATCACCTAAAACTCCGAAAATAAAACCTATAAGCACTTTTCACAGTAGCCCGAAAATAAATGATTATATATTTTTCATGTACCCATATAAAAACAAAAGCACAAAAGTGCTTATAAGAAGAAAAGTGCGCAAGATTTCAACGTAGCTAGTTTGTATAATAAGCCAGTATAATAAACACGGTTTTCTGGAGGAACTCTCAAAGATTACCATTTTTCACTTACACCTACTGGTTCCCCTGTGTAAAATAAAGATATTATAATAATTTCTAATATCTCTTTGTATAACCTTGGTAATTGCTATCGTAAACTCCAGTTCAGCATCCCTAAAGTGCTCTTTACGAAAGTTCTTATATGAAGAAAGACGTATTCTGGTTTGGGTTGAAAATTAATCGTGCAAATAATTTGTTTCGGAAGAATAGCAGCAGTCTTCTTTCACCTTGAAATAATTCTCTCCCGTTTGCCCATTACGAGTATAATGCCTACGGGACTTGAACTTCTAAAAGACAGCTCCTGCAGTTTTAATATTCTCAAGTATTTATCACCTCGCTTGTATGACGAATTTTTATCATATATATTATGGCAATATATTTATATTTTACTAGCTGGGAATATCGGGGTAAAAAGTCTAGCCTATATGTTAATAGCTAGCCTATATGTTAATCCAAGATGTCAGCTACCTCTATACAATAACTTTATTAAAATTGGTCCAGCCGTTTCGAGCGTGAAGAAGTAACAAACATATAAAAACACACACACACACACTCACAAATTTTCGTATTTATAATATTAGTGTGATAGTACAATTAATTACATAATTATATCATGAGCATCGCTGTATGTTGTACCTACTATTGTCGGGTAGGGTTATTTTTAACGTCATCGCCTTTTGCGATATCCACGAAGCTGCAAAATGATGGTCTTCTTAGCTGACAACCAAAAGTAATAATGAAAACAAATCAGCAGAAAAAGAAAACCGGTTGGTATTATTTTGGATAAAATTTAAACGCTTGCCAAAAGTTTTGTTTTTGTCTACTAAAAGAATATAATTAATTTAAATACCTACATCAAAAAATTTGGCTAGTAGCATACGTTCATTTTTGTATTAGTCATTCATTCAGTCATAGAGTATTCTTCGTTTGTTGTATATTTTGTAGTTAAAAATTTCATCCATGTTTCTCAACTTCTATCCATACCTCCCACAAACGCACTTACAGTTTTAAAAGGAATCTAAAAGTTCTACACAAAGTTAGGTCCTGTCAAAGACAGGCTAGTCGTGGTCAGTAATTGGCAATCAGGTCCATCTGCAGTTGCAATTAGCTCTGGGACTTCCAGTATTAACTGCATAGAGTTTCAGTGTGGCTAAACGACTTTAAGTGAAATGTTAATAGGGCAAATTGTAGGATACGGTTACACTTGTTATGGTGTTGGAACCAGGAACTTGAAACGTAACTCAAAATAACGTTACCTACGCGTAGTTCCAGTACCGATAATTTGTACTGTTCCACCAGGATAGTAACAAAATTAATTCCTTGGCTATAACGATACTGACAAACGGAACGAAAAATTTTACGCGGACGAAGTCTCGGGCAGAAGCTAGTATTATATATAACTAGCTGACCCAGCGAACTTTGTACAGCCTCAGAATCAATAAATACAAAATGTATGAAAAAATGAATTATCTTCATTATTTTATTTTTTGTGAGTTTTTCCCATGTTTTAATACTCTATTCTGCTATTCGGAGCGGAGACAAATCCAAAAAATCAAAGATCATAAAAATCGCTCCCGCCGTTCTTGAGTTATAAATAGTGTAACTAACCCGACTTTGTTTTACATAAATACTAGCTGACCCGGCAAACGTTATTTTGTCATATATATTATTTCTAGCTGCCCGGCGCAACTTCGTTCGCGTGGTGTCCTACCCCTTACCCACCCTACCCCCACCCTACTCCTACCCTACTCCTACCCTACTCCTACCCTACTCCTACCCTACTCCTACCCTACTCCTACCCTACTCCTACCCTACTCCAACCCTACTCCTACCCTACTCCTACCCTACTCCTACCCTACTCCTACCCTACTCCTACCCTACTCCTACCCTACTCCTACCCTACTCCTACCCTACTCCTACCCTACTCCTACCCTACTCCTACCCTACTCCTACCCTACTCCTACCCTACTCCTACCCTACTCCTACCCTACTCCTACCCTACTCCTACCCTACTCCTACCCTACTCCTACACTACTCCTACCCTACTCCTACCATAATCCTAACCTACTCCTACACTACAAAAGAAAAATATAGTCCGTCTCCTGGTTCTAAGCTACCTCCCCGCCAATTTACAGCCACATATCGGTTCAGCCGTTCTTGAGTTATAAATAGTGTAACTACGTGTTAGTTACACTATTTCCTTTTATATATATAGATAGATATCTAGGATGAAAAGTAGCCTATGACGTTGTCCAGGTCCCAAGCTACCACTCTCAGCTGTCAAATTTCATAACGATCGATTTGAGGTTTGGGCGTGAAAAGGTAACAGACACACGGAGTTTACTTTCTTATTGAAGTATTGATGGTACTAGGTTCTTCTCCATAGGAAACGATCAATTGGAACCGTGCACCTAGTTTCTGACGTATCATAAGTGCCCATGTAGGTTTCTTTTGATTGTGAACCCGGAAGAATGCATGATTTTATACTTTAGCATGTTGATCTCCATTAGGTACGGTCACCAAAGGAGAAATGTAACCAGGGTCGATCTTTTACTAGGAGTAAAAAACGTAACCAGGGTCGAACAGGCGTTCGACCCTGGTTACATACCTCCTTTGGTGACTGTACAAACTGATAATGATCAAGGATTTTTTCTTCTCCGTATATGAAGAGGCCTTTGTCCTGCCGAGTTATAATAATAGACAGGTGTCCAGTAAATAGTGCGACATAATGCGAGGGGTGATAACTTGGGTCAGTACCCACCAACAGAGCACAATATACCTATGAGAGCACGGTATTCGAAAAGTTACGATTTTCAAGTTTTACAAAATATCGAACATTCTCCGTTTTTCCCTACCTAGGATCGGATTTTCTCGAACTCGTTATGAAAAAAAATCGTTTCTCGTTCTTTTTATTAACATCGTTGACATTTGTATGATAAAGTATCGTATCAATGTTATGTATTTTATTAATTAAGAACACAATATGGTTCACAAGGATTCCTGGTTCGGTAGGGGTTTCAGTTTTTGTATAACATATCAAAATAATAAACGTAGCGTAACGTGTTTTTAACCGACGAAAAAACGGAGGAGGTTCTCAAGTCGACGCGTATATACATATATTTTTTTTTATTTCATTTGTTCTATATTCGGGGAAATTTTTGCGAACCAGCCTGAATATTTGTGTTAGGTCTGTAGATTTTCTTCATGGAATAAATAAAAAAATATTTTGTTTTTATTTCCCTTGTCTCTCTTTGAATTTTACAAACTAAACAATTATTTCGGTGTAACATTTAGTCATCTTTCAAAAGACGCTCATTCTATTTTTTTTCTGAGAAACCCCAAAATCTAAATCGCAAGACTAATTTAATATAAAAGATACGCTACCACAAAGTCCCTTCAGACCTGAGGCCCAAATTAAATATAGAAACCTGTTGAAATTTGTATCACGTAGAGAAACGTTACATACTGCAGCCTAATGTGAGATCATTGACCCACTTCCAGCCTCCTGAAAAGTTCACTCAATGCACCTTTCAAGATTTAAATACGAAGAAAAAATAACTTATTTAGTAATAACTTGTTTTGTTAAAAAAAATTGGTAACTTAATTTAAAAAAATTAGTAACTTAATTAAATAATTTGTAGCAGTGTTAGTAAAAAATTGTTGAAAAGTTATTTAAAATGATATTGTTCCAAAACATGGATGTAATAAATTATTTAAATAATAGAGCTTAGTTTATTTATATTAGGAACGTAGAATACGTTTTTTTTTTTTTATTACGAATTAATATCCGCCGTTGTCTTTTAAAAAAAACCCCAACGCTTAACAAAAATATAACAACAATCTTTAGCCTTAAAACTAAGTAAAACAAAACTATAACTTACATTATAAAGTTGTTACAAAGTCACAAAAAGTCACTTCCACATTCACAACACACTGTAAGTAGAACGTACGTCACGTTCGTAGCAGCGCTACGGCGCTACGAGCGTAGCGGTCTAGGGGCGGTGCGCGACTGTGGTCCTTTGCTACGCTTGCCGCACGGCCTACGGAGGCTTCGACGGAATTCCACTGCGTGATCGATGAGACATCGCGCCTAAGCCTAAGGGGTGTGCTATGTTTCTCCCTCTCATGATTTATACTTATATTGGTACTAAGATGTATTTTGATGTGGAGTGTTCAAGAAGTTTGATTTTAGTATTATTTTATGAAAATAAGCTGAGATGAATAATTCAAGTTTCCTGAAGTTTAGACTTTATGATTACATAAATTCCAATCTTACGCGGAAATTGGAACATTTTGTAAGCTTTAATTCTAAAAGTTATCCAACTATTTTATTGCATCTCAAATCTTATTTGTCAGTAAAAATCGCATGATATGCTTGACAAAATTAAATCTAAATTAGTCTTACATCAATGTTGCAATAGTTTATATTGGGACGATTAAGAAGTAAATTCAATATAACTTCTTCGAAATATGACATCAATTTCGAAAGATTGAAAGCGTCTGGAGCGTTTGGGTAGAACGTATATTTTCGTAAAAATATACATACATTATTCACTAGTATTTTACGTGGGTTAAGTTATAAAAATATTATTTCAACCTTCTTTTATGCTTCATTGAGGGAGTTTCGTCCGTGATTATATTTTAGTCGTTGCTTACGGCCCATATTTTTTTTACGGAAACGTTTATTATTACGGTGCGTAGTAAGTAGCTTTTCACTGTGTGTGTAAACGATATTAATTTCTGTAAATTGGTTCGAAAAACACTTTGACATTAAAAATTAAATTATGTTTAAAAACTAGATGAGTTCGGTGTTTCCTGACTGACTAGTCTAGCAGAAAAACTGAAACAAACTCAGAGGTCACAGTCTCTTTTCAAGTCCAGACATAATCTTTGTCAGGCCATTAGAGATTAAGTATGCTTAATACGTCCAAGTAAATTGCCTGTTTAGTTTTAGAAAGTCGACAGAATAGCGTGAGAAGCCCCCCCGCTAGGTGGACACTAAAGGCACTTTTGACGTTCAAAAGTGCCTTTAATGTGCCTATTTGAAATAAATGATTTGACTTTGACTTTGACTTTGACCGGCGACTTTAAGAAGGTATCTGGGACAGACTAGATGAGGAAGGCGGAAGACGAGTGTTGTGGCGCAGCCTGAGATAGGGCCAAGTCCAGCAGTAGACTGCCATAGGGTCTAGAGTCATGTGCTGAATTCATGGTTTGCCCCATGTGCGTGTGGATTGAGTGCTCCTTTTTAAAAGTCTATTATATTTTTACGAAATCAAAGAATAATTTAGGAAATAATTGTGAAGACTTCATGGTGAAGATAAAAAAATTGTGAAATTTATAGTGAGAAAGTCGTGGACAATTAACTAGAAACTCAATCTGCTAACCTGAGATAATACTGTAACTTGTGTCTGAAAATATACTAATATAGGTTTAAAATTTTTATGTGGGATAATTGTATTAAATTTGTGAAAACTATTCACAAATATTCAATTGATTTTAACGGTTTATTTGGAATTTATAAAGGTTTATATTGAACACTCAATCCTCCTATGGTGCACACGGAGTGTTCCAAAACTCTCCAACTTTGGCTAAATAAATTCATAAAATGAGTAAGTTCCACCCTGTGAGTAAGTTTAATATTCAGGTATTATACAGTTAGACCCAGTTATTATTATTAGTCGTAAAAATCGTTCGAAGAAGAGGCGGATCGTATGTATTACACAAATAAATATACATAGCATTAATGTTTACCGAACCATCAATAATGTTTCATCTCCTCAAACATATTCTGATATCAGTACCGTGACAGATAGCTACATTTATAACCTCTTTTACGTAAACAAACGAAATTGTGACAAAATAAAGTACCTAATAAATCACATCACACATTATTGTCGGTGTGACGGCGATGTGAAATATTCACGTATGAAGATCGGCTACGAAAGTAAATAAAAAAAATACATATATTTTTTATTTGATAGCCTTATACGTACAACAAAATTTGAGATCGGAGCCTCCTTTTAAGCAAAAGATACCTGTATTAGGAGACTCCGCTCTTTCAAAAACAAGAAGTGTAAACTATACAATACGAGTACATAATCAGAAACAAGGTGATTTGACCGAATGAGGGTGGGTGTGTGTAAGTGGGGGTGTGTGTGTGTGTGTGCGGGGGGTGTGTGTTTGTGTTACAGTGAGAATAAAAAAACGTCTTTACAAAAAAAAACATCAGACTTCCAAAAAGTACACTACAAAGTAGAAAATAATTTTAATTTCGGAATTTGGTGTCGTTGGGTTCGCATTTACGTTGTTTTCACTGAATTCCGAAATTGAAGTTACTTTTCACTTTCTAAGTTGTACTAAACCACACAAATTCGTATAACACTACTTGCTATGTAAATGTCAGTGACAGAAAGTCATTATAACATCATCAATATAAAGTAAGTGGCAAAAATACGTATTATTCAAGCTAACTCAAAAACTACCCAAGCAAAGTTAATAAAATTTATATGGGGCCAAGGTCCGGAAATAATTTAATTGTTTTTTAAGCAAACGTGAAGAAATTGATTACAAATTATTTAGAAAGCTAAATTCAAATTCAAATTTGTAATTTGAACTTTATTTCGATTTAAGTAAAGTTCTTAAAACTAAAATGACAATTTAGCACCGAACTAAACTAACTAAACGGCATTTTTATAAAAAGAACGGTTTTCTATAACAGTTTAACAGTTTTATTTCAATAACTGGTTCGGTGTTTAGACTTAATTTAAAGAAAAACTTTGTTTTGTGATAGGTTATTTTTACGTGCACCTTATTATTTTGAATGAAAATGACAATTTGAAAAGGTAAAACGCGATCGCTTTAAAGGTGTGAAAAGAATTAAAAAATTGCATAACACTAACGCTCCTTGACCGTACCTATCTCATCACTCAATCCCTAAACATCACTTCGAATTTTGAACGGTATCGAAATGTGAAACCGCTTTATTTTTAAAAACAAATGAATTCGCGTTTGCATTTTATGCGGTCTGTTGAATGAGGTTCGAATGAACTTTAGAGAACAGCACTGCCCACAAGCTGAATGTATTTTCGAATCCTATAATAAGTATTCTCTTGATTGAACTCCAGTTTCAATATCCGTCCTAAAAGGTTTCTGCTCGTATTTTCAATTAATCATCGCTTACCTAGCTACTCTCAGATATGGGTCACACTTCCACACAATCATTAATATACTCTTATAGGAACACGGTGCGGCGCCCTTTCAGTGGGTGAGAAAACTGTTCAAGATAATTATAGTAACAATTTCCAACGACTTTTGTTGTTAGTTTTGGAGTTAAATCAGATGTATAATAATATCTTAGAATACAATGTGAGTCTTCATAATGTGCACATAACGAAATATAAAAATATTTGAAAAAAATGGTTGCCTGTAAAGTCGGTTTTACGGGCGAAGATTTTACGTGACAACGACCGATCATCCGATCATAGTTGAGTGGGAGAGAGACGCAAGGCATTCGGCGGGCCTCTCTCTCGTTCGGTGACTCATCGTAACGTTACCGAGCGTTACACTTTTTCATAAGTGACTCCCAGTCGCAACCTAATTTAAGACGTTGTCACGTCAAAAATAAAAAAATATTTAAAAGGATCTTTACCTGCTAAAGTATGGTGAGTGCAAGGCCTTTCTTTAACAGTTGATAGGAAATGTTGTGATTGAGTTATAAACATGGTATTTTTACGTTTAGAAATCTGATAAGATGGAGAATAATTTAAAGTAATAAAAAAGGGTAGGTAATCGGGGCTTTTATTGAGTAATTTTAGAATTATTGTAAAAATTGATGAAAAAATATCAGATTTTTGTAAAAAAAAACCATAATTCTCAATTGAGGGGCGATTGTTTACACAGGGGTCACAGCAGCGAAAAATAATTTAAAAAATGCAAAAAAAAATTTTTTTTTAGATTTTTTTAAATATTTTTTCCGTCGATAAAATTAAGCTTAGTTTCCCTCATTTCGCACATTGAAGACTCACACTGTATATATTTGCCGGCTCAGACTTTCGGTATGTATGCGGCGTCTCTCTACAGACAATGGCTCACCTCAAATCTTGCACCGTCACCTGCACACGTGAGGACCTAATGACTGCGTCAGCGATCAGTACCCCCCGTGCCTCGGAAAGCACGCTAAGCCGTTGGTACTAGCTGTCATTCTTGGATCTTTGACAGTCGCCAGAAACCCGAAAGTGTGGTGACAACCAATCTTACCAAGGGGTATCGTATTACCCAGTTACTGGGTTTTGGAGGTCAGATATGCAATCGCTCCATGTAAAATTCTGGTATTCAGCTGCATCAGGTTAGACTGGAAGCCGACCCCAACTTAGTTGGGAAAAGGCTAGGCAAGGCTGCGCACGGAAAAGGGATTCTTCTATTATACAATTTACGAAACTTTGTCTTCGCCCGAACCCTATTTTTTTGATAACAGTGATAATGATAAATGATTTATTTTCTGTAAGTAGGTTTGTACAAATACTTTTACACGTCAATAATATATTTTTTTAAACTAGATGAGGTTTAAAAATTTGTTGACATTTTTCCACTTGAGCTATTATTATGATTTAAAATTAATAAAAAGTCTCAGGTAATAAATAAGGGATTACTTGATTATTTTTTTATAATAAGTCAAAAGAGAGACATTTTGAAGAAGCCGAAGCCGAAGAAATTCGAGGTTTGGCTCTCGTCTATTTTCTCCTCCAATATTGGCCCAATGTAAAAGATATTTCATAAACAGAATGAGAAGGATATATACTGTGTCCCTTTGTCTAAAAGCGAAATAGTTTATCACAGCATTTGTAGGTGAATGATGACGGCTACATTTCTCTAGCACGTTCAGTACGTTACCATCTGCGACACAGTTGCACACGGTACGGCGCCTGCACCAGTTGTGTTCCAAATGCTAGCTTGAACTAGGTTAAGGCTAGCTTATTTTGAATCTAAAGTTTAGGGTTGTTACGTAAGTGAAGATGTGGTAAGTAGGTATGTTCCATAAATTGACCATGTTTAATGAATTTGAGGAAAACCGTGTTTAGTACAAAATGTTACCGATCCAAAGCCGGCCCATAAACTATATGACGTTGTCACCTCATATAGTTCTTAGATTAAGGAAGACCAATATTAGGCCAACAGGCTTTGGATCGGTGACCTTTTGTCTTCTTGGCAAGAAAGCAGATAGACGGAACAATCAATCTTTGGCAAAAAATTACCAACAAGATCATCATCATTCACTACTGATATTACTCCTTTTCCTTTAGTACCTATATTTGTATCATCATTCTTTTTGTCCTTAATCATAATCAGCCTATAATGTTCCCACTGCTGGGACACAGGCCTCCTCTCTGTGAGAGGGAGTGGGCCGTAATCCACCACGCGGGCCCATTGCGGGCTGGTGAATGTCACATGTCTTCGAATTTTTGGTTCTAGGACATGCCGCCGCGGTTTCCACACGATGTTTTCCTTCACCGTTTTGAGGGCAGTGGTTATGAAATAAATTACACAAAGTAGAGCGCCTGTCTGGGTTCGAACCTACGACCTACAAACGCTGTGCCACCACTGCTGCTTGCCCTTACCCTAATTTATATGGGATCGGAGCAACAAGTCCTTTTCTTTCATACTTTTCTATTAGTCGTCATGTCGGTAATAGTCACCCCCTTTCTAATCATATCATCATTCACACAGTCCATCCATAGTTTCTTTGTTCTTTGTTATAGGGCTATTGTTTTATTGGGCATAATAACAAAAAAACCTGTCAAGTGCGAGTCGGACTCGCGCACCGAGGGTGCCGTACAAATTTATGGGTGTGTAACTAAAAATTTACGATTTTCGGACTTTATCCTTTACTTGTGCTACATGAAATTGCTTCTTGCCAAATTTCATGATTCTAGGTCAACGGGAAGTACCCTTTAGGTTTTGATTCCCTTGCGAGTGTCAAAATATGCCATAAACGCCCGTAGTTTTTGATTACGTTGACTTAGAAGTTTGATTCTTTCACTGCTTCAAGGGATTGCAGCCCTGAGTATTTTATATCAATTCTTATTACAAATGTATTTATTAATTCATGCTTATTATTTTTTCTACTAATTTTTTTTTTTATAACTCCATCACGCATTCCTGAGAAAAAGGTACTTGACAGACGGACAACGAAGTAATCTTATAAGGGTTCCGTTTTTCCTTTTGAGGTACGGAACCCTAAAAATAAAGCACGTAAATAAAGAGCTGAGTTTTCTAACACAGGCTAATTTGCTTAAAAGTAGCCCCAATTACTAGTTGTTAAGGTATTCACTTATTAAAATAATGAACCATTTTTCATTACTGTCACTAATGAATTCATTTTTCACTTTGATTAATTTTGTGTTCCGACATTTCACTTCAAGATAAGACAGAAAAGCGGCCAAGTGCGAGTAGGACTCGTACACGCAGGGTTCCGTACCACCGTAAAATATTTAACGTTTCTTGAATTAGAATGCCCTTCATTTGTAATTTTATTTTTCGTATTGATATTATAGCCGCCACAGTAGTCCACACTCTGTGAAATTTCGGGTGTCTTTCGATTACGGTTTAAAAGATACAGCTCTTGGAGCGACTGGGAATGAACGTTTGGCAGATGGGCGGACGAACAGACGAACAGAGGGTTGGCATACTTTGGGTGCGCAACCCTAAAAAAAGCTAAAAGTGAAGTCTCTGATATCTGCTTAAAGGTTACACCTAACCTAACAGATTTCTACATCAAAACACGAAAGCGCAACTATTACAATCATGCCCCCAATTTATGTAACAGTGTTTGTCGTTATTTATTCATGCTCGTTCCGCTCGCTCGTGAGCAGAACTTGAAGGCCATCAATATGTTAGCGGTACTCTATTAAGTTAGCTACTTGTACTGAAGTTCAGGGCCAGATATAATGAAGATTGAGTAGGAAGGTATATTTTAAAGGGTGACTTGTAATTTGACGTAATCCTTCAAGTACGTAGAAGTGTGACCCATTTTTTTTATCGGATGGGAAATCATCAAATGACCCCTCCCGCTCCGGGTGGAGCGGAAGGGAGTGTCAGACTCCTACTGACTAAAACCCACCCATGTTCCTTCCTTAGCCCTTTATGTTCCGGGCCAGCGGTAACACTTTCGGACAATCCCGCTGACTCGGGTAGATGGCTAGGCTCCGCTGCGACTGGCTGCCATGGTCGAAATTCAGTCTGGAAGACTATGATTACCACGATACATAACACACACGACACGATACAAGGACGTGAAAGTGTGACCCATGCTACAATTAAGCAACTCATAAAGCCTAGGATTCATGGGATTTGAGAATACCCGATTTTTATGTGATTTTGACATTTTCCCAGATTTTGTCACTAAATATCACTTTTCTCTAAACTCTCAAATTGAATGGCCTTCATTGTCATTTTATTGGATACCTAATACTTTTACAACCAAACAAACATTCTCAGTTTCATTTCTTGTAATATTATACGTAGATACGGTAAGGCCTTTTGTTCACACACGTTTTTCTTGCCGTGAAAATCTACGGCTGATTCTCCGTACTGTAAAGAAGCCGTGCCTTGCACAAAGGGCTATAAGGTTCGATTCGGAAAAACAATCTCACCTTTTCTTTAACCACGGATACAAAAAGGCAGCTTCGGGATTTTCTAAAGAGGGGAACTGGACCTTCGGGTCTTATAAAACATTTGATGATTCAACTCAGCCTATCGCAGTCCACTGCTGGACATAGACCTCTCCCAGACTGCGCCACAACACCCTGTCCTCCGCCTTCCGCATCCAGTCCATCCCAGCCACCTTCTTTAGGTCGTCCGTCCATCTAGCTGGGGGGCGTCCCACACTACGCTTGCCGATACGCGGTCTCCACTCCAGGACTCGTCTGCTCCACCGGCCATCGGTCCTTTGACAAATATGGCCAGCCATGCCAGCCAGCCACTTCATGGTAGTTTGCTTATTCTGCAAGCTATGTCGGTAATTCCGGTACTTTTCCGGATACTTTCATTCCTGATTTTATCCTTTTAGCCTGTTGATTAGGGAAAGTCTTTTTTACCGTCACTGGTAAAGACTTTATAGAGGTATGAGGAACACGGTGTAAAGTTCGTTCATCCTCCATAGAAAAGACGACGAAAAGACTCCAATAGACGGGCGTCGTGTCTGGTGGACAACTGTCCAGCGATTGACATCGGGACGTTGTAATTATACTTTAACTAGCTGCCCGGCACTACTTCGTTCGCGTGGTGTCCTACCCCTTACCCTACCCTACCTCTACCCTACTCCTACTCTACCCCTACACTACTCTTACCCTACTCCTACCCTACTCCTACACTACTCTAACCCTAATCCAACCTAAAAAAAAAAAGTATCCTATGTCCGTCTCCTGGTTCTAAGCTACCTCCCCACCAATTTTCAGCCAAATCGGTTTAACCGTTCTTGAGTTATAAATAGTGTAACTAACACGACTTTGTTTATGTTAGTCGCGCGGTAAACTCTGCTTGCGCGATTCAAGATTTTACGTGACGTCAGCATGATGTGTAGTTCACATGGGACGGTGCAGATACCACCAAAAGTAAAAGAAAAAAGTAGCCAAACAAGGAAGTTCAACAAACTTTCACCCTTAGCAAATTACATTCAATTTATAGGTACTCCTTAGAAGTAAACAAAGCCTTTGTAAATAAAATAAACGAGTGTTGGAAATACCAAGCGAGGAGGCGGGGCCTAGCAGCGCGTCATAGTGACGTCAGAAAGTGGAAGTGGCGCAAGACCCGTCGGCATCGGGCGGTGCAGAGAGCGGGCGCTCACTTTTCGCTTGGCGGTTGGGTGCGACGGTCGTGTCTCGTAGCTGGAATATTGTGCATAGGGTGTCCAAGTTCTAATTAATTGTTTTCTTAATTAAATCTCATTTAGCCTATTTGGTCGTTCTTTTTTAAAAATTCAACCTCACCTCTGGTTTGTAAAATCAGAAGTGGGATTGACCACGCGTTTTAACCGTTTTTGCCACCTATATTTTTTAATTGTTTTTAAATACTAGTGCAGTGTTAAAAGTCAAGATGACCGGTCGTTCGTCTAGATCAAAAGAACGTGATTATTCTTTTAGACAGCGTCGTGATAAAAGTAGATCAGCTAAACGTCGGGGTTGTTCTAATGTCGACCGTTATACGCCGCCGTTAAATGAACGTGAGCATCGAGTTAGGTCATCTAGGCGATGTGTACGCACTCCGCGTCGTAGTCCTTCTGTTAGGAATCGTGAATATTCACGTAGCCCTCATGGTAATTCTGGTAGGCGCCGTGATAGCTCGTACGGTCGCCGTCATAGCTCGCGCGACGATGTGTTGGAGAAAATTCTATCTCGAATTGATTCACTTGAGGGTAAATTGCAACCGTCAATAACACCGTCAAATATTTTTCCGGAGCATCCAACCAGCCAGCATCCTCAATCGTCTACGCTGGCCAGCGAGCGCGCCACGGTCCAGACGGAGCATGCGATTGAGGGCGGTTCACGGGAGCCAGAAAGCCGGGACGCAGCGGACAGGATTATTGGAGCGTTATCTTCGCTCGTTCAAGTAAGGTCTCAAAGTTTTTATATCTCGCAGTTTGATCCAAGTGTGCATGATTTCGACGCCTGGTGTGCGGAAGTTGACCGCGGGCGACACTTAAATAATTGGGATGATCGTGAATGCCTTGGGCGCATAGGCAGGTGCTTACGGGGCGATGCGAAGTTGTGGCTTAACGAATGGGTTACAGATGATAGATCGTGGAGTAACTTTAAGGCAGAATTTCGATCATTGTGTCCGCGTAATATTGATGTGGCTACTGTGTTGTATGAGGTCATGTGTACAAATTCTAACCAGTACGCCACCTATGCGGAATACGCCCGTAGGTCTCTTTTACGGCTAAATATTGTCAAGGGGTTGTCCGATGAATTAAAAGTCGCAATAGTCATACGAGGTATTTCCGATCCCCAAGTGAAGGCCGCGGCAACCAATGCCAAACTGCAGACAAAAGACCTTGTAGAATTTCTGTCAGTTTTTGTTAAGCCTGTAATCGATCATAAGAACTCCAACAATCCTGTTCGTTCTGCTAAACCGTCGGGATCGTTACATCCCCGAAAGCGCGAGGCACCTCAGGGCGATAAAAATATTACGTGTCTCATTTGCGGCAAGCTAGGCCATAAAAAATGGCATTGCCCAAAAAAATCAAATACTGAGAATGCGGGCCCACAACATGAGACAACTGCTAAATCATCTCCGTCGACATCAAACAATAAGAGAAATTCTAAATATTGCACGTTTTGTAAGCGTAATGGTCATTTAGTCGATTCTTGCTTTCAAAGACAGCGTTCTGAAAATGCGAGTGAGAAAAAGTCCTCAAACGTAAATTTTTGCTCAGAGTCGAATCTCAGCTCAATAACATAATACCCGCATTAGTTCAAAAATTACCCGTTGATATTCTAATTGACAGCGGGTCGGACATTTCGCTAATTTCGGAATCAGTTTTGAAGCATTTTAATTTTAATAGAATCCCGGCTTATCGTTTGATGCGAGGAATCGGAAGTCAGGAGGTCGAGTCAACTTCGTATGTGACGACTGTCATTGAGTTCCCAGAAGTCTCTCTCGAGGTTGATTTATATGTCGTGCCTAGTAATTGCATAAATGCGCCAATTTTAATCGGTACGGACGTTTTGAATCGAAAAGGAATAACGTATATCCGAGCTAACGATGAGCAACGTTTAATACGATCGGATAGTCCGATGAGAGTACGCCATGTGAACACTATAGAGGTCGAGAACATTAGAACACCTTTGGTTGGCGAATCAAAGGAACGTCTATTAGGGATCATTCGCGAGTTTTCTGACACTTTTATTACTGGAACTGCAACCTCTACAGTGAACACGGGTAGTATGGAAATTAAATTAACGTCAACTACCCCCATTTGTCATCGTCCTTACAAACTATCGGTAGATGAAAAGAATAGAGTCCGTGATATTGTAAACGACTTACTTGGTAAAGGTATCATACGCGAATCAAAGTCAGACTACGCAAGTCCTATCCTCCTTGTAAAAAAGAAGGATGGAAGTGATAGGATGTGCGTAGACTACCGCGCGCTAAATGCCGTTACTGTGAAAGAGAGGTTTCCTTTACCACTCATAGACGACCATATTGACAAGCTTGGTGGCTACAAGTTCTTTTCTAGCCTAGATATGGCCACCGGCTTCCATCAGGTGAAATTAAAAGATGACGACTCAATAAGCAAAACAGCGTTTGTCACCCCCGAAGGGCATTTTGAATATTTAAAAATGCCCTACGGTTTAGCTAATGCTCCGATAGTCTACCAAAGGATTATAACAAACACACTGAAACCTTTTATAGATTCTGGCAAAGTTCTAACATATATAGATGACGTCTTGATTCTCTCGAATTCGGTCGAGGACGGTCTTAATACGTTGCGTGAGGTTTTACGGACATTAACTGATGCAGGATTTTCCGTGAACTTAAAAAAATGCACCTTCTTGGACACCCAAGTTGAGTATCTTGGTCGAGTAATAGGTAGTGGTCAGGTACGACCGAGCCCAGGGAAGGTCGAAGCGCTTGTCAGGTCGCCAAAGCCAACAAATATTAGAGAAGTCCGCCAATTTTTGGGACTTGCAGGTTATTTTAGGCGATATTGTAAAATAAAAGAGTGAATCATATAAGTTATGTTTTATTTATTACAAAAATTCAGTATTGCGAAGTAAATTACAACAATGTTTTCTTTTATAATAATGCATCCAATATTTATCAGTATAAATTTATTTATTTATACAATTATATATCAGCAAAAATAAATATTACAACTCACCAATATCGGGTGATGGTAACTCCACGAACGTTGTACACAGACTGACCCGCAATGATGGCGGCACGCTCTTTTATACAGTAAAGGTGGGGAATGGCGCCATGATTGCGGGCTTGCCAGTTTAAAATATTATAATATTACTCTGCAGCTAAATTACGATTTTAGGTCATTAATATACTGTAATTATTTAACAACAAATAATGTGATATAAGACAACATATTATGAGGCATAAAATGACACGTGCTTACAGTCGGCCATCCAAGCAAATTGTAAATACGTCCTCGTACCCAGCTGCAAATTGAACAAATAATAATAAAACGAAAACAATTCAGTACAATAACAATATGTATGTATGTAAATGTAACAATATTTAAACAAAAATTAGATAGACCCATTGGTCTAAATTAATATGCAAACTCCAATAGTTAATCAAATAGATTTGGTCCTTATCAATAAATTTGACCCCATTGGTCCTTAAAAGTTAATTTGACCCCATTGGTCCTTATAAGTTAATTTGACCCCATTGGTCCTTATCAATAAACTTGACCCCATTGGTCCTTATCAATAAATTTTGACCCAATTGGTCCTTATCAATATATTTGACCCCATTGGTCTTAAAGTATTGACCCCATTGGTCTAAAAGTATTGACCCCATTGGTCTAAAAGTATTGACCCCATTGGTCTGTATAATTACATAGCTATAATAAATAAAAATGAAATCAATTAGAGTTTCCGTTATCCGAATTCTCGCTTAAGACGTCATCATGTGGTCTATTGAAACAAATCCATGGCTTTAGCTTATCTACAGCAATTATATTAGAATATTTTTTGTTGCCCTTTCTCGTAAGAGGCGTGTCCTCTACTTGGTAACGGTCATGGTCGAAAACATGAGTAATTTTGTAAGGGCCCTGATACTTTGGGATTAACTTTTTACTACCACCCGTAGAAGGAATTTGCCGCTCAACTCTTACTAAATCCCCAATATTATATTTAATAGACTTGCAACGAGATTTATCAAAAGTTGCTTTTTGAGTCTCTTGTGTAGATTCGATATGAGAAGAAATCTCAGTACGAATTTCTTGGAGACTTTTGTTTATCGACGTGATATCATCATCAATTGCAGAAATTACTCTACTATCACTTGAGCCCTGTGGCCTTATCCCAAAAAGAGCCTCTGCAGGTGTCTTATTGATACCCTTGTTGAAGGTATTATTGATACCCCACTGAACATCGGGCAGGTGGTCTTCCCATTTGCTTTCAGATGTGCCCACACATTTAGCTGTTAATGAGTCAACAATAACTTTATTATATCTTTCCACCTGACCATTGGCCCGTGGAGTAGCAACTGCATTTAATACATGTTTGATGCCTTTATCTAATACAAATTTTTTGAAGAGATCACTTGTAAATGACGTGCCTCGGTCAGATATAATTCGTTTAGGAACGCCAAAAATGCTAATAAACTCGCGCAAAATTCTAATAGTAGTGTTTGATTTTGTGTTTTTCACCGGTTTCAAATAGATGTATTTTGTAAAAGCGTCAATTAAAACGAGAATATACACATTACCCCTACTGCTACGTACAAATGGACCCGTATGATCCATGTGTATAGTATCGAACGGCACGTCTACTTTATGGATTGGGTGCAAAAACCCTGGTCTTTTCCCACCAGGTGCTTTACTATACGCACACTCTAGACATGAGGATACATATTTTGTAACAAAAGCACGCATATTCGGGAACCAATAATGAGTTTCTATTTTTTTTAATGTTTTGTCTAACGCGAAATGGCCGATATCGTCATGATTCTGTTTGACAATTTGCCATCGAACGCCTTTAGGCACAACCCATCTATCTCCATCAGGTGTGATTCTAAAAAGTTTACCATTTTTAATTTTATATTTCTGTTTTATTTCTAAAATATCGTTAAATTCAGAGTTACTTAAAATCCCAATGATCCGTTGAAGTTCCGAATCTGAATTCTGTACTGTTGAGAGCCAGTCTGTTTCTGTTATAGAATTAACCATTTTTTCCGAATGATCACTACTGATAGCTGGGTTGCGACTCAAAGCGTCCACATGAGCCATAGAAGATCCTGCTTTGTACTCAATTTCAAAATCAAATTCTTGCATTTGGGTCCACCATCTGGCTACTCGGGGAATCATATCGCGTTTCATAAAAGTGGATCTTAACGAATTACAATCGGTCACGATCTTAAAATGTATCCCTACCAAATATACCCGAAATTTCTGTAACGAGGCTACCACTGCTAGGGTTTCCAGATCATAAGAGCAATAGTTTTGTTCTTCAGGGCTAGTTTGCCTGCTGAAATAAGCTACGGGTTTTAAAATATTTTGTTCGTTTCTTTGTAAAAGTATACCACCGATACCAATTTTGCATGCGTCGGTATGCAATTCTGTTAATGATTTTGAATTATACAGGGCTAATATCGGTTTTTGAATTAAAATTGTTTTTATGGTATCGAATGCATTTTGTTGATCGGGCCCCCATACCCAACCAGCACTTTTTCTGAGTAACTGTGTCAATGGCTTTGCAATAATCGAGAACCTACGGAAAAAGCTCGCTAGCCCTAAAAACTGTCTTACATTGTGTTGATCTTTTGGTACGGGAAATTTTTCTACTGCGTCTATTTTAGCAGACCCTGGTTGGATACCTTCATTTGAAATGTTAAAACCCAAATAATTTATTGAACGGCCGAAAAAAACACATTTTGACAAATTGAGGGTAAGACCTGCTTCTGACAGCAAAATGAGTACCGTTTCTAATTGTCTCATACCCTCTCCAATTGATTTTGATGGAATGATTATGTCATCCAAGTAGGCTAGTGCCTCTTTATGACGTAAGTTGCCCAGAACCTGATGCATCATTCGTTGGAATGTTGCCGGAGCATTCGCCAAGCCAAAAGGCATTCGGTTAAATTCGAAATGGCCTTCCGGCGTGACGAACCCTGTTTTGTGCCTATCCTGCTCTCTGATAGAAATCTGGTAGTATCCAGATGCTAAATCAAGAGCTGTAAAGTACATGTTACCAGCTAACGTATCGATCTGATCATCTATAAGTGGCATTGGGTAATTTTCCCGTATAGTATTTTTGTTCAAGGCTCTATAATCAATGCAAAGGCGGTAACCGCCAGTTTTTTTTCGTACAAGTACAATAGGACTAGCAAAAGGGGAAACTGAAGGACGTATTATATCATTTTGAATTAGTTCATCTACCATATCCCTGACTATTTCCTTCTCTTTCATTGCCAGCCTGTAAGGCCTATAGACTACAGGTGTGTCACAGTGCAGGTCAATGCTCATTTCACAAACCGAGGAATGCCCCAACTCAGAGAGTGTAAACGCAAAGCAATGCCGATAGTTATTCAACAAGCAAAGCAAGTCATCAATCACTTTTTGGCTTAACTCACCAGAAACGTTTAGGTCCGAATAACAAATTAAACTCATTTGTTGATCTTGTAGGTTAGATGCAGCTATACGCAGAACTTTTTTGTCATTTTCTTGAGTAGCAATGCTACCCCGTGCAATTAAAGTATTTTCTTCTAAGCATTGAGGCTCAAAATTTTGGTTATTTACAGCAATTTGTCCGTAACCATCATAGTTAAATTGATAAATTCCAGTTAGAACAAAATAAAAGGAGTTATTTTTGTTACGCAAGCTTCCCTCAACATAAAGGTCACCAGTGAATTTGGGTTCTGTATAGACTTCTAAAATTGTTAAACCTATTAATTGAATTTCTTTACGGTTAAAAATTTTTACCTTTTGGCATTGGTTACAATCGATCTGATTTTGTAAAATTTCAAGATGTTCACTCGTTTTTTGGATCAATATATGAGGTTGTTCAGTAAAGGTTTGACCTATCATAAGGGGAACCTGCATAGCACAATCTGGGACTACTAATATTTCGACTTCAGCCTTGACGCCGTCAATTTCAACTAGAGCATTGACCTTACCCAAAGTATGCACAACAGAATTACCAAACCCTCTGAGTATAGGCAGATCTTTAGTTTTTATTTCTATATTCCCCAATTTGGATAATTCAGATTGTTTAAGCATCGAGCATTCACTACCAAGATCAACAAAGGACTTTATTTCTATACCGTTAATACGCACGGTTTTAAAATATTTATCTGAAATTTTACCATTGATGTCTACGATGTTAACAGATTTTTGGGCTGGAATTACTTTTGAATAACAGTTTTCCGCTTCATGACCAACCCTCGTACATTTAGTACACTTTTTGATTGGTTGAGTACATTGACCTACAAAATGACCTTCCTGTTTACAGTTGTTGCAACGAAGGACTCTGTCTTTGACGCTTGTATTATTTGCTTTGTTATCCGAGTTAGTAACAGGTTGATTTCTAATATTAGATTTACGGTCAGTGTTTTGTTTCAGACCTTTTGAATTTCTTAAATAAGTGAGTAATTTATCCAAGTCCTCATACTGAGCCGCTTCGGCACCTAACCTAACAGCGCGATCATCTATGCCGTGTAGAACACATTCTACCGCTCGTTTTCCGCTTATACTACATCGGTTAATAAGAGTAATTTTTTTCATAAAAATAATCTTCAAGAGAGTCCCCGTAACGTGCACGCCTAGCCAACATATCTGCTAACATTTGTCCATAGTTCTCTTCCGAAGGAAAAGCCGTTATTAATTTGGTTTGCCATTCATCCCAAGAAAAGAGCACCGATGGTAATCCTTCATACCAACGTTTTGCTATGCCTTGAAGTTTAGGAAGTGCATAATGCACTATTTGTTTTTCACTCCATGAATAAATGACGGCACACTCATTCACTTTGTGTAACCACATACCCATTGTTTGCTCTTTTCTTGTTGGGTCAAATTCGGGTATAGTATTGTTGAAAGAACCTATGTTTTCATGACCCGGGGCAAGAGACCTCAATGCTTGCACTAAAATATTTAAATCACCACTGCCTCCATTAGAAGCAGCAGTGGTACCTGTAGTCCCTGGTAATGCTGCGGGAAGATATTGCACGTTGTGATTCGTGCCTTGCTGCAGGCTGCCGCGCCGCTGGCTGCCATGCCGCGGGCTGCCGTGCCGCGAGCTGTTGCACCGCTGGCTGCCACGCTGTGTGCTGCCGCGCCGTGGGCTGCCACGCCGCGGACTGCCGCACCGGGTGCTGTCGCACCGCTGGCTGCTGCGCCGCGGGCTGACGCACCGCGTGCTGACTCGCCGGTGGCTGCTACGCCGCGGGCTGCTACGCCGCGGGCTGACTCGCCGCTGGCTGCCGCGCCGCGGGCTGACGCACCGCGTGCTGACTCGCCGCTGGCTGCTACGCCGCGGGCTGCTACGCCGCGGGCTGCTACGCCGCGGGCTGCTACGCCGCGGGCTGCTACGCCGCGGGCTGACTTGCCGCTGGCTGCTGCGCCGCGGGCTGCTACGCCGCGGGCTGACTTGCCGCTGGCTGCTGCGCCGCGGGCTGACTCGCCGCTGGCTGCTGCACCGCGGGCTGACTTGCCGCTGGCTGCTGCGCCGCGGGCTGACTCGCCGCTGGCTGCTGAGCCGCGGGCTGCCACACCGCGGGCTGTCGTACTGCTGGCTGCTGCGCCGCGGGCTGCTGGGCCGCGGGCTGCTACGCCGCGGGTTGCTGCGCCTCTGGCTGCTGCGCCTCTGGCTGCTGCGCCTCTGGCTGCTACGCAAAGGGCTGCGCGATCGACTGTTTCTTGGTTGATGGCAAGTGAAGTCAATCACGCGGTCTCGTGTCTGCTGTGAACTCAGTCTTGAGTCTTGTGACTGACGCTCCAAGGAGTGATGGTGTCTGTGGTCATCTGTACTTCTGATTGGTTTCGCTTGAATACTTCCCAAAATTGGAGAGACAAGTACTCTTGCTTTATCCATGTTCCTCAACCGGAAATGAAAAAAAAAAAAAAAAAGAAACATTAGCATGAGCAACATATCCCACTTCTGAATTGTAAAATAAAAGAGTGAATCATATAAGTTATGTTTTATTTATTACAAAAATTCAGTATTGCGAAGTAAATTACAACAATGTTTTCTTTTATAATAATGCATCCAATATTTATCAGTATAAATTTATTTATTTATACAATTATATATCAGCAAAAATAAATATTACAACTCACCAATATCGGGTGATGGTAACTCCACGAACGTTGTACACAGACTGACCCGCAATGATGGCGGCACGCTCTTTTATACAGTAAAGGTGGGGAATGGCGCCATGATTGCGGGCTTGCCAGTTTAAAATATTATAATATTACTCTGCAGCTAAATTACGATTTTAGGTCATTAATATACTGTAATTATTTAACAACAAATAATGTGATATAAGACAACATATTATGAGGCATAAAATGACACGTGCTTACAATATATAGCCGGGTATTCTGCTAAAACTGCCCCCATAGCTAAATTATTAAGAAAAGGGGAATCATTTGTATGGGGCGCTGAACAAGATTCTGCACGCAATTATATTATTAAATGCTTGACAGATGAACCCGTATTAGCGATCTTTGACCCTAACCTACCCACAGAGCTCCACACCGATGCTAGTGCGGTCGGTTTGGGCGCTATATTGTTACAAGAACACCCCGGCAAAAAGAAAAGAGTTGTTGGGTACTTTAGTAAGGCCACCCTCGACGCCGAAACGAGGTATCATAGTTATGAGTTAGAGACACTGGCCATCGTTCGGGCCTTACAGCATTTCCGCCACTATTTAATTGGCATAGACTTTAAAATAGTGACGGATTGCAACTCTCTTAAACTCACGGAACGAAAAAAAGATTTGATGCCCCGAATCGCGCGTTGGTGGGTGTATTTTCAAGATTTTAGGTTTAGTCTGGAATACAGAAAAGGATCTTTAATGCAGCACGCTGACTTTTTAAGTAGGAATCCTCCCGCTAATGTTTCACATATACAAAATCCCAATAATTGGGCAAAGATCGCTCAAACGGCAGATTCTGAGTCGCTGGAATTGATGGCTAGACTACGGGACGGGACATTAGACTCCACTAGGTATGTCATTAAAAAAGATCTGTTGTATTATAAATACACGCCAACAGGGGAAGAATCGCGACTTTTATGTTTCATTCCCAAGGGCCATAGGCTTAGCCTATTAAGGATTTTTCACGACGACCACGACCATATAGGCATAGATAGGACCACTGATTTAATATTACGCCATTTTTGGTTTCCGAGCTTGCGATCATTTGTACGCAAATACATAGGCCACTGTCTTGTTTGTCTGGCTCACAAAAAAGTGCCCAGAGCTCCTCACCAACCAATTGAATCCTGGTCAAAGCCAGACGTTCCCTTTTCCACGGTTCACACCGATGTCTTGGGACCTATTCCTGAATCCAACGGCTTCAAGTACATTTTGATTATTGTTGACGCTTTTTCGAAATACACATTGCTCTATCCAATATATCGACAAGACTCTGAAGAGCTTAAGCGGGTATTTACTAACGCCGTCTCATTATTTGGAACTCCAACTCTAATAATATGCGACCGTGGTCGAATGTTTGAAAGCAGTACTTTCCAAAGTTGGGTCAGTGGGTTAGGTAGCTCCTTACACTTTGTAACACCTGGTATGCATCATGAGAACGGTCAGGTTGAACGCTACTGTAGAACCGTTCTCAACATGTTACGCGTCGAGGTTCGCAGTAAAGGATCGAAATGGTCCGATGTACTGTGGAAAGTTCAGCTCACCCTCAATATCACCCGACAAACCACTACCCAGACATCGCCGCTTCAACTGTTGGTGGGCATAGAAGCGATGACACCAGTTATCAGGTCGTTGGTAAGAGATGTTGCATTGGACAACAGCAACCCTAATCGAGAAGCATTGCTGTCCCTCAGAAGACAACGTGCGTCCGAGCTGCTCGCTGCTAACCAGCAGCGCCAAGATGACTACGTCAACGAGGGGCGACGGCAGCCACGTAGTTTCGCTGTCGGCGACCTGGTATTCGTGAACAAGGCTTCACAATCTGCTGGGAAGCTGGACTCCGGCATGCGCGGTCCGTACAAGATCGTGCGTGCACTGCCTCATCACCGTTACGAGCTGGAACTGCTTGCCGGGTCGTATGGAAAGAAGACCCAGTCGGCTGCAGAACACATGGTGCTGTGGCGAGGCGAGTGGACGCCAGACACTTGCTTAGCTTTCTTTGAGGGTGGTGAGTGAGTGTGAAGTGTCATGCTAACTTTGGGCCTCTGACACTGGACGACAAGTGTACTGTCTGTGTCGCTTGGTCGTAATGATTCTTCACGAATGTATAAAACTGCAAACGTGGGGCCTCTATTATGCATTCGTGAGGGTGACAAGCAAACGTGGGGCCTCTGTCATTAACGCCGTGCGAAGTATATAGAGCGACACACGTGTTGCCTATTTACTAGTACGGATTCATTTTTATTTATTTTGTCTTAAATGTGGTGCGAGTGACCGAAGGCCGGAATTCGGTCATTTGTAACACATTTGCTTTATTTTGGTATCCTATTAGTTTTGTTGCTTTGTTTGCAAATTAAGTAACTGATCTGAAGGTTTAACGACTTCATTTTAGCTAACTTTTCCGAAGCCTTTGCTTGTAGGCGCTTGAGTGCACGCTTGCGCCTGTGAGGACGGGTTTTCATGCAGATCTGCTATTTATACCCCTCTAAAGTACATAACGTTAAATTCTTGTTGCCTTTTCCCTTCTTCACGCTGCACTGCACTGTCTTTCCTGTAACATTAAATGGTTCCTAATGCGTTGCAGATGATGATCAAACTGATCAGGGTGCGGAGGGCCTGTCTCGTGAAGATGAAGAGGAAGCGGTCGAGGACGCCCAGCAGTCAGGAGAGGCCGTGTTGGAAATACCAAGCGAGGAGGCGGGGCCTAGCAGCGCGTCATAGTGACGTCAGAAAGTGGAAGTGGCGCAAGACCCGTCGGCATCGGGCGGTGCAGAGAGCGGGCGCTCACTTTTCGCTTGGCGGTTGGGTGCGACGGTCGTGTCTCGTAGCTGGAATATTGTGCATAGGGTGTCCAAGTTCTAATTAATTGTTTTCTTAATTAAATCTCATTTAGCCTATTTGGTCGTTCTTTTTTAAAAATTCAACCTCACCTCTGGTTTGTAAAACGAGTTTATTTGACGTTAATTTGACCGTGAAAGAGAACAGATAAGGGATTTCCGGATCAGAGCTGACTGTTACCAGAATAATAAAATTGTTTTCAATCAAACGTAGTAAAGGACGTTAACTTGATTTAGTGATACTAAATATTAGTTGGTTCGGTAGTATAGTGGTAGTTAAGACAGTTATGGCGAAAACAACAATAAACCGATTATCACAAAATTGTTTTCGAGTTTATAATATACGTTATTGTTTCATATTGGTTTTTTTTTGAGGGGTCCGTGGCTTACTAATAACAGGCGCACATCGATTAGGTAAAGCTACGCTTGCCGCGGTTGGTCTGTGGATGGGTGACCATCTTTACATACCGAGACGCATCGGTGCCTCGGAAAGCACGTTAAGCCGTTGGTCCCCGCTGTCATTCGTGGATCTTTGACAGTCATTACGGGTACAACCAGTCTTACCAAGGGGTATCGTATTACCCAATAACTGGAAGTTAGACAGTCGCTCCATGTAAAATACTGGTATTCAGCTGCATCCGCTTAGAGTGGAGGCCGACCCCAACAAAGTTGGGAAAAGGCTAGGCAGATGATGATGTTTCATATTGGTTTTTACCTAATTAGGTTAATTACATTTTTATTCCCCGAATGGTCAAATGACGTTATTTTAAAGTTTCAAACAGGGGGTGATCTAATTGTTATCATACATACATACATACATAAACTCCCGTCTTCTCCCCGCTGATGGGGTAGGCAGAAACTACAGAACGCCACCTGCTATGATCCCTAAGGCGGATACAGACATGCAATGTGTGGGCGTTCCGCAGCTATGAAAATAGCAGAATCCTGACGGAAAACAATTTTAATTTATAAACTTCCCTGTTTGTTAACTTATTATTTCGTCTTTCGGTCCTTGAACTCATAAAGGTCAGTTCAGGAAAAAGATTTAAGGAGGCCTGCGATCTTTTTTGTCGTACGAAAACCAATAAGGCGACTAACCAAAGGCAGATGAGAGTGGAAACGCCGCGAGGGGACGCCCTAAGAGGACATACAGTGACCTCATTGCTGATGTTCTTCAGAAGATCACGTGCGTAGTACCTACTCGCAACCGGCCTGAGTGTATGACCAGTGGGGTAATTGCGTAACACAGTATCAGTAGCAATGGGGTTCAGTTTGACAGTTCAGCAACATTCATTACGTTATTGAGCAGACATATTTTTCGAACATATGAAGCAATGGATTAGCAATATCCTTCAAAATGATTCAGATTTAGATTGATAATGTGTTAGGGTGCTGATGTACCTATGAACGTAAACGAGGGAAAAGGAGTATGTAAGGACCGTAGCAGGTGGCGTTCTGTAGTTTCTGCCTAAACCATGGAAATAAGGCGTAAGTTTATGTATGTATGTATGAAAACCAATCATATAAATAATTTACAAAATGGAGTTTAATAATAAGAAATAAAATGAAGAATCTACCGACAACATTATAACAATAGTTTTTGTCAACAAATAAATCATGTTAGATTACCATAATTTTATCTATGACCAAGTTAAACAAATAATAAATTACTATTTTTTCCAAACTTATACAATCAAAAGTGAAGTTTACACATTGAACTCAATGACCTCCGACCGAAAAACAATGAAAGAAACGTTTGAATATTCACAAAGTGTCATTATCATTACAATTGTTATCTGAATAGGACGAAGTTGTTTTACCGTTTTATCGTCATAGTCGAGGAGATGGAGATTAAAAGGCGCGGCGCCCACTATCCCTGGCCTATAGCAAAGGCCAGGGATGGCAAAACAATGGCACGCGTGCCATTGGTGGCACGTAACAAAATAGATTGGGCACGGCAACCTTTCAAAAATGCAGGTAGGTGTCCTATATTCATCTAAGTAGTCTGCAACAGCAGAATTCGCACTTATTTGTCACTTCATTTAAATAAACATGAAACTGTTAATATTAACATTAGTCCTACACCAACCGGGGGTTGTCCTTAGGTGCACTTGCATAATGTGAACAGGGATAATCGACGGTTGGTGTCTGTCTCATTTCATTAAAAATGTCTAACAGGCCTCTGCGAGTTTTATTTTTATTTTTTATTCTTTATTAATAAGGGGTTTTTATCCACACGGATACGTCAACCCCATTGTACCTTATACTCTATTTACACACAACTATACATCTATAATTACACTATATATTCCTACACTACTATACCACCACCACTATACATACATACTATGAAAATAGAAAAGAGAATCACTGCCTAGACTTCTGAATTAAGCCACAAATTATGCGTTTAGTCCTTTCTGATTTAGGGTATGCCAAAATATTTTGGATGAGTCCAACATCCCACATATTTAATTTAAAGTCCCTAGCCAAAGATTCCCTTTCATCCTTGTTCTTAGCACATTCCATTAGCAAATGCTGCACATCTTCAACTTTATCACATGTCTCACAATTAGGCGATGTAGCCTTTCGCATTAAGAAAGCAAACTTTGCCGATGGAAAGTGGCCAGAACGAAGTCTCATCGCTAACTTAACATCTGGTTTCAACAGTTGGTTTCGGCCCCTCGTATGCATTCCAAAGGTCTGGAACCCCAGGGTCTCGAGAAATGTCAAGAGATATTAAAAATAATAATAACAATGCGAAAGTCTATAGTTTTCTTTCAGTAATTACTAAGCCAATTAAGATTGTTTGTTGGCACGTCATGGCTGCATGGATAAAATGTATAGAGGTTCATCATCCCTGCTATAGGCTAATTATTTAATGTAAATACCTCACTGTTATATTAGCAATTAATGCTATTACTCACAATAACGAAATTCTTTTAGATGATAAAACATAATCATGCCTATAAAATAAAACACGCCTATAATGTTGGTTTTTGTTTTTGACTTACTTTGTGATATTCCTGTACGAGTCACAATAAATACTTTTTCTTTCTTTCCTATAATCCCCGTAGGGTTAGGCACTAGGCAGACGTGTACCTATACTTCACCCATATTTCGACAGTTGAGATATTTTTTGTACTATGTAAATAACCGAAAATATAACAGTTTCTTTACAAAACCAATTCCCTAAGTGCAATAACTTCCGAGAGTATTCCTAATCTTTAATCTTCATTATTACTCCTAGATCATTTATTTTTCACGCACCCTAGCTCCCTGACCGCAGTTATGAACTGGCTGGCAGCCAAATCGGTTCCCAAAAGAGTGTCTAATGAGCAAAAACCTATTTCTCGACCCATAACTTTGTTTTGAGTCAGAGGTAAAAAAAACCGTCACGTGCGAGTCGAACTCGCACACGAAGGGTTTCGTACCTACCACGAGGCAAAAAAATGCCAAAAAAAACACGTTTCTTGTATGGGGACCCCATTAAATTTTTAACTATATTAAATTTTTATTAACACTATAATATTATAAAGGCGAAAGTTTGTAAGTGTGTTTGTTACTTCTTCACGCTCAAACGGCTGGACCAATTTTGATAAAATTCTGTAAGGAGGTAGCCGACACCCTGGATTAACATAAAGGCTACTTTTTATCCCGATATTCCCACGGGATCGACATTTACGCGGGTGAAACCGCGGGGCGCAGCTAATTTGTTCATAAAGTGGCAATAGAAATACACACTCTGTAAAAATTTCAACTGTCAACCTATGAGATACAGCCCGCTGACAGAACGACAGACGGACGGACAGCGGAGGCTTAGTAATAGGGTTCCGTTGGCAGCCTCTGGGTACGGAACTCTAAAAATGGATTGTTTGCCGGACAAAAACTCCGTTGGGTACACTTTCCTTCAGTGTAAGACGTACGAGGGGCGCAAAACATATTTGACCGTAATTCCTCAGGAGACTTTTGCCATTATCTTTTTTTTTTGCTTGGAAATTAGGGTTAACGATAAGGCCGGATGTTCTGATGGTTTTATGGTGAAAAGTAAACTCAATTCTTAGATTAATTAAGATTGTAATCTCAGAGAGCCAGATACATACTCGTAGGTGTCACATCGACAGCCATCAAAGACTACAATATGATGCTGACAGCCATCAGTAGAGAGAGAAAGAGATAGTTCTGTCTCAAACTTCAAACTCAAATGACAAACTTGACATTTGACAGATTGTATTCGTTTATAGAGAACGCTCCATTATGTTCTTCCAAATTTTGGGCAGTGGCGAGTTTTGCTGGTACCTACCTATTTTAGTCAAAAATTATACTAGCAATGTAAGTTTACAAAATTCCAACACATGTGACATCCACCAACCCGCACTGGGCCCGTGGTGGATTACGGCCCACTCCCTCTAATAAAGTGGAGGCCAGGCTCAATATGCATATTATAGTAAGTATGTCGTTTTTGTCTCATTTTAAAGATTGCCGAAGTCAAAGCATTTTCTTCTATTACGTATCAGGTAGCCAGAAAATTAGTAAGAAAGTTTGTTGCCTGAAAAAGAACAGACCAGAAACTCCGCGTCATCATCTGTCTAGTCTTTTCCCAACTATGTTAGGGTCGGCTTCCAGTCTAACCGGATGCAACTGAATACCAGTATTTTACATGGAGCGACTGCCTATCTGACCTCCACAACCCAGTTTCTGGGTAATACGATACCCCTTGGTAAGACTGGTTGTACGACAGTCCGACAGTCAAAGATCTACGAGCGTGCTTTTCGAGGCACGGAGGGGTCACGGTATGTAAAGATGGTCACCCATCCACAGACCAACCGCGGCAAGCGTAGCTTAACCAGATCGATCGACCTATGCGGATGTTATTATTTAGCCACGGGCCCCTCACCAGAAACTCCACGTCTATGAACAAATACATAAACACAAGTTCCTAAGCAGTTCATTCACATCAAAGACTTCTTAAAGCCCTCTATAGGTCGGATCTTCAATCCAACGTTTCATGTGGTCAATTATATCCCACCAAAAACATTTTCATGTAAAATGTTGCCAAGACGACTCCACATATGGCTCAAAAAGTTATCAGATCTCATGTAGAGCCAAGCTTCTAACTCTACACGCCCTAACTTCACAAACTCTACACCTTAGTCAAAATATGAGGCTTGGCCGTTTCGTTACTACAAAAACTATTGTATAACAGAAAAGTAATGAACAGTGAATAAATTTTTCACCTTAAGCCCATGTGATGGTAGCGAAACGGCCAAGCCACATATTTTGACTAAGGTGTAGAGTTTGTGAAGTTAGGGCGTGTAGAGTTAGAAGCTTGGCTCTACATGAGATCTGATAACTTTTTGAGCCATATGTGGAGTCGTCTTGGCAACATTTTACATGAAAATGTTTTTGGTGGGATTTCACATCTTTTTGAAAGTTGCTTATGAAATATTTTTTTTTTTTTGGGGTTTCTTTACTAAAAATCCTGAAATATGTATTTTATTATTTATTACAAGGAGTCCCTATATCAATTTTCAGAACTCTAGCATCAAAATTTGCGGAAGTCTCTTACAAACTTCCATCCCCTAGTTTAAGGGGTTGGAGGGTAAAAGTTCCAAATCTTAGAATTGTTTGTGTACTATTACTAGCTTACATACCAAATTACAGCTTTCTAGGACTTCAGGAAGAACCTTAGAATATTGATGCTTATGAAATAAAAAAATTTTTTTTTGGGGGGTTCGGGGGTTATTTACTGAAAATCCTGAAATACGTATTTTATTATTTATAACAAGGAGTCCCTATATCAATTTTCAGAACTCTAGCAACAAAATTTGCCGAAGTCTCGTACAAACTTCCATCCCCTATTTTAAGGGGTTGGAGGGTAAAAGTTCCAAGTTTTAGAGTTTTTTTGTTGTTTTTGTACTATTACTAGCTTACATACCAAATTTCAGCTTTCTAGGACTTCAGGAAGAACCTTAGAATATTGAGGCTTATGAAATAAAATAAAAAAAATTGGGTGGGCTGGGGGGTTATTTACTGAAAATCCTGAAATACGTATTTTATTATTTGTAACAAGGAGTCCCTGTACAAACTTCCATCCCCTAGTTTAAGGGGTTGGAGGGTAAAAGTTCCAAGTCTTAGAATTGTTTGTGTACTATTACTAGCTTACATACCAAATTACAGCTTTCTAGGACTTCAGGAAGAATCTTAGAATATTGATGCTTATGAAATAAAAAAATATTTTTTTGGGGGGTTGGGGGGTTATATACTGAAAATCCTGAAATACGTATTTTATTATTTATAACAAGGAGTCCCTATATCAATTTTCAGAACTCTAGCAACAAAATTTGCCGAAGTCTCGTACAAACTTCCATCCCCTATTTTAAGGGGTTTGAGGGTAAAAGTTCCAAGTTTTAGAGTTTTTTTGTTGTTTTTGTACTATTACTAGCTTACATACCAAATTTCAGCTTTCTAGGACTTCAGGAAGAACCTTAGAATATTGATGCTTATGAAATAAAAAAAAAATTTTTTGGGTAGGTTGGGGGGTTATTTACTGAAAATCCTGAAATACGTATTTTATTATTTGTAACAAGGAGTCCCTGTATCAATTTTCAGAACTCTAGCATCAAAATTTGCGGAAGTCTCATACAAACTCCCATCCCCTAGTTTAAGGGGTTGGAGGGTAAAAGTTCCAAGTCTTAGAATTGTTTGTGTACTATTACTAGCTTACATACCAAATTTCAGCTTTCTAGGACTTCAGGAAGAACCTTAGAATCTTGATGCTTATGAAATAAAAAAAAAATTTTGGGGGGTTGGGGGGTTATTTACTGAAAATCCTGAAATACGTATTTTATTATTTATAACAAGGAGTCCCTATATCAATTTTCAGAACTCTAGCATAAAAATCTGCGGAAGTCTCGTACAAACTTCCATCCCCTATTTTAAGGGGTTGAAGGGTAAAAGTTCCAAGTTTTAGAGTTTTTTTGTTGTTTGTGTACTATTACTAGCTTACATACCAAATTTCAGCTTTCTAGGACTTCAGGAAGACCCTTAGAATATTGATGATCATCAGTGAGTAAGTGAGTCAGTGAGTAAGTGAGTCAGTGACGAAATCGGGGTATTTTAGATATCAATAAAATCTAAAGTATAAGAGCTATGCAATTGAAACTTTATAGGTTTAATAAGTCAACCACTGACATCATATCCCGAAAATTTTGTTTATCTGGTATAATCCAAACCCAAGTTATGAAGGTTCAAAAATACGACGAAGTGCTTCGAGAAAAGGTAGGTAGTGCCCTTGCGCTTCGCTTGGCTCGTCTTGGCGGGGGCACTCCCGTGCCCCCAGATGACTAACTTTATACCCTATCTCCATGCGGCGCGCCGCAAAGCCTGTGTTAGAGAACACACTTGGGACCGTCTCGGGACTCATTGCGATTCATAATTGATGTTGTATAGCATATTAGCACGCCCGCCTGTATTCCCAGGTTGAGGCAGAGATGTATAGAATAAGAACAGTGGTGGCTCAGTGGTAACGGCCGGGACTTACGAGTTGTAGATCGTAGGTTCAAACCCAGACAGGCGCTTTAATTTGTGTAAATTATTTCATCACCACTGCTCTCAAAACGGCGAAGGAATATCGTGAGGAAACCGGCATGTCGTAGAACCAAAAATATCGAAGACATCATCTACCAACCCACACTGGATCCACGTGGTGGATTACGGCCCACTCTGTCTTACCGAGAGGAGGCCTGTGTGGCTGTGTCCCAGCAAGAACATTATTGGCTTAAGTCCCATGTTGTGGGGGCGAGTTTATCTAAACAGGCACAAATTCGGACACTATCAAAAAAAAAACAAAATAGTTTATTTGCTACAATAAACTATTTTGATATTTTTTTTGACACTAGATTTATTCTGAAAAATATTTCATTGAATACAATAGCTATACTTTTCCACTTTCCGGGATTCTAACCTACGAGTCTAGGCTTAGCAGTCATACTTGCAACAACTAGATGACTAAACCAATTTTATTTTTAACCCCATTACTAGTTAGCCTATTAGCTAATAAATAATTTAAATATAACTTAAACTGCTAAGTAGCAGAAGCCAGAAAGTCTGACAATCAGTCGTACCAAGGGGAATCGTATTATCCAGTAACTGGTTGTGGAGGTCAGATAGGCAGTCGCTCCATGTAAAATACTGGTATTCAGCTGCATCCGGTTAAACTGGAAGCCGACCACAACTTAGTTAGGAAAAGGCTAGGCAGATGATGATGAGTGCTTTGTTTTGAACCAGACCAATGAGTCAGTAATTTTGCACAAGAGTTAGACCATTAACAAAATGACTGGCCTGTTGGTCTAGTGGTCAGTGACTATGACTGCTATGCCGGAGGTCGTGGGTTCGATTCCCACCCAGGACAAATGTTTGTGTGATGAGCATGATCATTTGTTCTGTGTCTGGGTGTAATTTATCTATATATGTATGTATTTAGAAATATATATAAGTATGTTTATCAGTTGTCTAGTACTCATAACACAAGCTCTGCTTAGCTTGAGACTAGACGGCGTTGTGTGATAGTTGTGGAATATTATTAATATTATAATATTATTAACGGGCAAACAAAACGGTACACCTCGCCTTAAAAAAAAAACAACGAAAAAATAAACTTTTTCTCTTGTAAAATTTTATACCGCAACCTGCTTCATAGTTTGCAGATATCGCCATATCCTTAGCTTTAAAGCTTAAGGGACAAAGGGTGGCCCCCTTTAGCCTTAGGCTTTTTTTTTACTAGCCTACTCTGCCACTCCTGGGTCAGTTTTGACGGAACCTATCCAGCTCGTCCCGCCATCTCCTACGTGGTCTGCCGCGACCCCTCACTGTCTCAGGGCACCACTTCTGTGCTATTTAGGGGCCCACAGCCTGTCCTTCTATGCGGCAGACATGCCCTGCCCAGTCCCATTTAAGTTGGGCAGCCTTTTGAGCCACGTCAGCTATCTCTGATTTGGAGCGCAGTATTGTGTTTCGAACACGATCCGTTTATGTAACGCCTTTGAGTGCACAGGCGTCACCCAGATAAGGACAGAAACCCTCGGGACACCCAGATCGTACACAGATGTTCTCAATAGACCAGGAGACTTAATCAGCTTCTGGAGGGAGGTGGGCTGGTTGGAATAACCACCGACGGCCGCCATAGCCCACGCACGATGGTCCATTAAAGGACTAAGTGCTGAAACCAAACCCATAACATAGAACATGTAACGCCTAGTATACTGCACTCCATTGACCGTTGCTCGCACCCATATTTCTCCGGTTATGTTTCCAAGTCCCGTGCAATAGGGGTGAGCCTGTTGCCATCAACCGGGCACATGTCCAGACTACGGGCTGCTACTGATAAAATGCTGTTGGCAAACTCAATAACACTATACGCGACCTGGGAATCGAACCCAGTAGGTACCTCGTGCTCAGCAGTAGCACTTTGACCACAAGACCAACGACGCAGTCAGATTATTAATACAGGACATTTCAAGTCCAGATGAAGGTTTAAATAAAAAAAAAATGGAGCTGACTGACGTTCAAAGGAGAAATAAAACTAGCACGCGATAATATCAGTAATGGCATTACAATGTTAATGAACTCCGTCCCCGGTCATACAATTGACTCTTTCCCTAATCCCTTAGGCCCAGCCTAATTATGGTTCATTCCTATGTATCTAAATAGGGCATCGAACCTATGCTTCGTAGTAAACAGAAGAGAAGAGAGATCAATAACAATTTATAATAACAAAAATTTGGCATCTATTTCCAAAGATTTAGGCATTATGGGATGTTCGGCTTATCAGGCAGTTTGATTTAGATTCTGGCTGGTTGGGAAACCAAGGCACGTCCTCTTTTCCGCCCAATTTTACTGTTACCGAAAGTTTTATTGTTTTCAAAATCATCATCTGCCTAGCTTTCTCCCAACTATGTTAGGGTCGGCTTCCAGTCTCACGGGATACAGCCGGATATATTTTTCCAATAAACAAAAATCAAAATAAAACTGAGAAAAATGCTCACTGATTAGTCAATTTTCTAGTTAAATTCAATAGAGTCGCCACAATTTTACCTCATTATCCAGCATGTGCCTTCAATAACAAGTCGGTCCTCGTGCCGGTCCTCAGAAGATATTAGACACGTGTCTGAAAGCTTCTGCTTAGCACGTGTAAGTATGGTTATTGGTTACATACATATTGATATTAACTGACCTACGTGGAGATTGCTTGCGCTGTAATGCATTCTGTAAATATATTATTTTAAATCATTTTTGACACGTGTAAGGCTGCAGCGACGTCTAATAACTCATCTTAGTATATAAGTTCTATGAACTATTAATATATTCCAATTTCTAGGAAGTGGGAATCCGCTGGATGCGATAAACGGAGGACCGGTCGTTTTGATGGTATTTAGGAGAGGCCTATGTCTAGAAGTGGGGTATCTTTCGACTGAATGATAATAAAGAATTTAGAAAAAAAGACAAAAAAAAACTTTGTTTTGGGTATGAAAACTGCATCGTGGTCAAACTATACTAATGTATGAACCACAAAGTCACTGGATTTTTTTTTAATAAAAAGAAGTGTTTTAGCTCGACGCAGAAAACAAGCATCAATGACATTAAAAAAATTAAAGAAAACTTAAGTTTTTTATATCACCAACACGTACACGATGCAAATTGAAATTTTTTACATCGGCATCGTAAAAAATTACCTAAACTTTACCCTTCTCATTACAGGTTTCAAACAAAAGCGCGTGGCCATTTGCAATCCGCTCACGTTGACTTGATCTACCGTCAGCCTGTAATCTAGACATAAAAAAAACTTGCCAAGTGCGAGTCGGACTCGCACACGAAGGGTTCCGTACCACAAGACAAAAACGCCGAAAAAAACACGTTTGTTGTATGGGTATATGTTTATGTTATTTTGTTTTTAGCATTTGTTGTTATAGCGGCAACAGAAATACATAATTTGTGAAAATTTCAACTGTCTAGCTATCGCGGTTCTTGAGATACAGCCTGGTGACAGACAGACGGACGGACAGACAGCGAAGTCTTAGTAATAGAAGACTTCGCTGTCTGTCCGTCCGTTTTTACCCTTTGTATACGGAACCCTAATTTTTTGGATACCCGCCTTTTATGCCTGTTAGACGCCCCTGTTATACGTGCCTACCAGTCTTAACACACGAATGTTACTGGTGATTATGTAGTTTGTAATATTATACATATCACACTAACCTTATAAATGCGAAAGTTTGCGAGTGTTGGGGTGTGTGTGTGTGTGTACTTGGCGGGCCTGAACTTTGCACAGGAGGCTGCGCAGTAAGATTTTTTAGGAACCAAATGGTGACATGAGGCGAGTGCGAGTGAGAGAACATGCGCGAAAGTTCTTAGTGCCTATGTTCAGGCCCGCCAAGTTACAAGTCGGTCGTATTACAATTATACTTCTCGCCTACTCCTTCAGTGAATAGGTACATGTGGCTTGATGTTATGTGTGTGTATTTTAAAAATACATTATTACTACCAGTAAACAAAACGTATCCATGACGTCATACATAGATGTTATGTGTACACAAGTGCAACGGTTCCACAGAAACGACCATCAATATGAACGCGGCGCAAGATCGTAAACTGTGCCCAGTTGGTTTTATACGCCATGAAAACTAGGAAAATAAAAGTAGATTAAATTCGTTATTACCTACATGGGGATGGTTAGAGGGCACAGCGTTTATGTCACTTTGTTTCGAAAGAAACTTATCGTGTAGTTATACAGGGTTATTGACAAAACATTAACAACCTCTCAGGACTATAATACTAACATCATAAACAACAACTTTTGTTCTATGACTTTTATAAGAAAGCGCTAGTTAGGTAAACAAACTGCTGAGTCTAGTACAAAATTCAGCAGAGGGGAGCGGGGCTTAGATAGAACAACGAAATCTACCTAACTGGACAGTTAGTCCTAGGTAAACATACTCGTCCACAACTTCGAGTGTAGCGTCTCCTATCTTTATGAGAGTGGGTGTTATATGGGCATTTGACATTTTTTTTTTCTTATCTTAGGGTTCAACAATAGGATGGACCCTAATCTTATTACAATCTAGCCTTTTAGATAGACTAATAAGTAATTTAATTATAACCTAAACTATTAAAAATTGTCTTTAGTAAGAATGTGTCCAATAGCACTTTTATTATTGTCTCTATTAAGGCGAATACACTTCGTTCTTGTGTTTGTTCGGCACTTTTGTACTTTACACTATTCACTAACACTAAACACTAACTCGAACGGTTTTGTTCTTTTTAGTCTTCTAACTATGTTTGTGTGGTCGAGAAGCTGGATTGCCTCGACGTTCACATGCTGATGAAGTCTCTTTTCGTGAGCTTCTGCAAGTTTCTGGATTACTTTTTCGATGAACTCAACTTTTAGGCATTTGACATGACCTTCGTTTTGTCATGCATCAAGCCATGTATATTATTATTTTTTTGTTTTTTTATATATTAATCTACACCGAAAATTGTATCTGTAGTATACCCCTACAGACACACGTTTCGTTTAATTTTGTCCAACTTTATTTGTAATTTATAGGTACCTGTAGAAACAGCAACATTAAATGCTATTATATTCTAATCTATTGATTCTTGCTCACTCAACTGTAAACACATGAAAGCAATAATTTCCTTGCGCGTCTTGTCCCTGTACAGCAACTGGCGAGAAATTGTTCGCGTGTAAATGAGCCTTTAAGCTTTAAGGTTTGAAGTTCCATATCGAAATGCGGCCGGCGCGGGTGGATTAAATCCGTGGCTGTCTCTGAGTGACAAGCTGTCGTCGGTCTGTCTATCAAAGCCCGTCGGAGCGTTCGCTAATCTGTCACAAGCGTAGATAGGAGGGTTTCAATCTTCCGTGAATTGGCACACCTATAGAAATTTCACCTACCTAGATGTTGGTGTTAATTGAAGTTGAGTTGAGTTTGGAAGTTGGCGGTTTAATACCCCCGTGCCTCGGAAAGCACGTAAATCCGTTGGTCCCGCGCCTGAACTCTTCCCGGTCATGTCGGATTGCCGTCCCATCGGACTATGAGAGTAAAGGAACAGAGGGTGCACCTGTATTTGCGCACACACTTGTGCACTATGATATCTCCTGCGTACCTGGCTAATCTCCATTGAGATTGGCCACCGACCGTGACCGAAAATGGTCGGGGAGGCTATTATTATTATTAATTGAAGTCAGCAGAATGTTTAATCGCGTCACAAAATTCGAATTCATAAAGGTGGATTAATCATTAAAATTGGCTCTCTGTAAAAACGGGTTGCTTAAGGCGAATGCGTCAGGCAAGACCGCGAAATCATCAAATTTTCTCGTATTTTTTTGCAATTTGCAGGTCAGTATTGCTGATTGTAATGATTATAATTTTGTATTACGGTCGCGAATCTTATTTTAATCAACATACAACTTGACACTGACCTGCAAATTGCAAAAAAGGCAAAATGTCTGATGCACCTTAACATTATTTGAAATATAAAAAGTTATTGTAACGTCTAAGACGTTTGGTGATAAAATAAAAACCTTTTTAATGCTTAAAGTAGCTTGTAGCTTAATGGTCATGCAAGTACAGTCAACCACAAAAATAAAGGAAAAATCGGAAAATGGCCTCCGCCACGGAAATACGATTCGCAAACACGCGGAAGTCCGTTTTCTGTCATTGTTATTAATAACAATGACAGAAAACGGACTTCCGCGTGTTTGCGTGTTGCAATGTTAGAGATATAAATGTTAGAAATATTAATTTAAATTATTATTTCCTTCTTAGATAGTTTTGATCTCTAACATTGGTCTGTGCAGTATTACCTACCAAGTAGGTATGATGCAATGGACAGAATGAATCATAAAAAATCAAGTTTTTGTCCATAATAGAGTATTTCTTCCGCTTACTATCTTTTTATAAGAGGAAGTCTGAAAGTGACAGCGGTAACTGAAAAGTTGTGTCGAAATCGGTTGTCATGGTATGGGCATGTGTTACGGAGAAATGAAGAAAATGTCGTGAGGCGAGTTTTGAGTATGAATGTCGATGGCTTTAAGAGTAGGGGAAGACCAAAGACCAAAGAAACGATGGATGGAATGTGTGAATGATGATATGGTTAAAAATATAGTCTTTGTTAGAAAAGGAGTGACTACCGAGATGACGACTAATAGAGAAGTATGGAAGAAAAAGACATATTGCACCGAACACAAATAAATTGGGGTAAGGGACTAAGACTTTTTTTTAATGACCAAATTATTACTCGCGGCTTCACCCACATGTATGTCGGAAATTATCCCACGGAAACGTACTATTGGGATAAAAAGCTCAGTGTTCTATGTCCTAACCCAGGGCATTGTCTATCCTTGTGTCAAATTTCTTGAGTTATTGAGGTAAGGTAAGGTAACAGAACAGACAAACACAATTACTAAAGCATTACAAAAAAAAAGCAAATTAAAAGTATAGATAGATTATTTTTTAAATAGGATTATGTCCGGGTATATTATTGTATCTTTTCTATCTGCTTTGTTATCATGGTAGGTACTAAAAAAAAATACGCGGGTAAAACCGCGGCATTCACCAATACTACCAGCAGCAGATACAATATTAAACACTGCAACACTGGCGATAATTACCCTTGCATTTAAAGTTTATTCGATTCAACTGCAGTGGACCTTACATCTTCCTATAAAAGTGGTGCTCATCTAATAAAAAAAACTATCCACTGTTTAAAAGTTCTCAAATAAAATTCTACAACTGGCTAGCAGAATTGAAATAATAGAAGTAAACCTTGCAGTTATTGAATTACTTTTATGGCACCAATTGTGAGGAAAATACCCAGATGCACCAGATGGGGTATAAGTTTTCACATTCAAGTGTGTAATTTAATTTGCGAAAAAGGCAATCTTCAGCAGGGTTTTCGTAAGGTGCAGTGTAATAAAAAGTTTTATAGTAAAGCACCACATTTACAAATAAACTAGCTTTTGCCCGCGACTGCGTCCGCGTGAAATTTCTTGTTCCCCCGACCCACCCCGTCGCATCGCATCGCCTGTCCACGATTACATCATTTTCGCTTAGCATTCTTTCCGATTTTTTCATTTTGCTTGGCTCCTAGCCTAATGTTACGTAGCCTGTAGCTTTTCTCAAGAATGAGGCCATCCAATGCAAAAACATTTTTTTTACCTAATCCGACTTCGATCCGAAATCCAGAGATTAGCGCATTCAAACAAACAAACAAACTCTTCATCTTATGTACTTGATGTAATTTAACTTAACATTATACTTAAACCACTAGCTGCCGCCCGCGATATCGCCCGCGAGGTATGTCGATAAAAACTATTCTATGTCTCTGCCAAATTTTATCGAAATCCGTTTAGTGGTTTAGGCGTGAAAGGTAATATACAGACAGACAGAGTTACTTTCGAATTTATAATGTAAGTATGGATAAGGTGACAAAGTCGTAATGTTCTTGAATTTAAAGCAAAAATATACAATGTGTAGAAAACCCGAAAAGAGCACACAAGTAGGTACTGCAATCATCAAAAAATCTTATTACTGCATAAAACAGTGTCGCGACTTACGATCGTACATTTGAGCCCAGACAAGCGTTTTACTTTGTGTGTAGGTATAGTTTCATCACCACTGCTCTCAAAACGGTGAAAGAAAACATCTTGAGGAAGCCGGCATTTCCTAGAACCAAAAATTCGAAGACATGTGACATCTACCAATACGCAGAGTCCTCTTCCATTCGAATAGAGGAGACCTGTGTCCCTGCAGTGGGAACATTATAGGCTGGTTATGTGTAGTGAAAATAAAATAAAATATTGCTATCTAAAATACACATTCTTGGCACCAAAACTACCCCAAGTTCATTAAAAAGTTGCAAATTTTCAACAAAGGTCAAGTTAGGACTTGTAGCTACACGCTACACGACAGCCTTCCGCGTCACATGTATTGCCAGGTAAAACTACCCATTTATAGGCCCATGTACACTGTTACAGCCAGATAAAGGTTTCATCTAAGAAAGTTCAGCTGTAACACACAACCACTTCTCCGGGAAATGCAATATTCCTTTCTTTCTTTCAATCAAAATTTTATGATCGAATTACAACAAGCCATTTCGTTCAATACCAATTTCGTTTCCTATTACTGTAATGAGTTTATTTTCTTGAAGCGAAATGGAATTTTCCAGAAACAGTTTCCTTAAAAGGTATATTCCTCGCTCCGCAATCTTACAGCTATTACCGGGTATAAAGGCTGTCATACATGGTTCGTTTTTCATGATCCCTTTGATCTGACCATAACCCGCGGGGCTATTGCGTAACACATTATCAATCGGGATCGGTTTCATTTTGACAGTTCAACAATATTCATTGCTTTATTTACGTGTTGAGCAGACAAATTTTTCGAACTTATGAAGCAATGGATTAGCAATTTGCTTCAAAATGATTCAGATTCCGATTGATGGTGTGTTACGAAATTATGGTGCCGTACTTATACCGTGTGTAGCTGTCATAAAACGCGGTGACAGCGCAGGTGATGACAAATTCAAATTCATTTATTGCTTGTTACAGGTGTATGGTCAGTTCTTATAATTATTTGTTATAATAGGTATCTCTGTAACATACCCATGGGGTGTACAATGTTTCAAAATAATAATAATTTATAACTACAATATTCACATGTCATTTTCAATTAAAAATAAAATAAATCACGCCGGTTACAATAATTATATGTCAACAGTTTGAAGCAAATCGTTTAAATTAAACAGCCTCATCGTTTTGTGTCGTTGTGTTTTCCTAGACTTCGGCGCGGGAAATATTTATCATCTGCCTAGCCTTTTCCCAACTATGTTGAGTCGGCTTCCAGTCTAACCGGATGCAGCTTAATACCAGTATTTTACATGGAGTGACTGCCTATCTGACCTCCACAACCCAGTGACTGGGTAATACGATACCCCTTGGTATGACTGGTTGTCAGACTTTCGGGCTTCTGACTACCCGTAACGACTGTCAAACACAGCCAGCCAGCAGCCAGCATGACAGCCGGGACCAACGGCTTAACGTGCATTCCGAGGCACGGAGGGGTCTCGGTATGCAGTTGGACATTTTGCGAATTGGACATAATGCGCCCAAAGGATGTAAAGATGGTCACCAATCCACAGACCAACCGCGGCAAGCGTAGCTTAACCTGATCGATCGACCTGTGTGGCTGATATTAGTTAGCCACGGGCCCCTCCCACGGCGCGGGAAATATTATAGTGCACAAGTGTGTGCGCAGATACAGGTGCAATGTCTCTTCCCTCACTCTCATGATCCGATGGGACGGCTCGCAATCCGACGCTACAGGAAAAAGATCAGGCGCAGGCGGGGTTATCACACCGCGAAGTTCCAAACTCCGGGCTGTTTAGTAAGTGTTAGGTTAGGTTACTAAGAAATTCCTGATGGAATAACGTTCAAACGTTCAACAGTTGCGCTTGCGACCATAAGACTAACGGACGACGAGATCTATGTAAGGTAGCCTTTACAGACAATGCAACAAGGACGTAGGTATTGTGAGACAATTGAAAGTTTGAACGTTATTATAACAATAAAATGTTAAGGGCAGAATCGGTCTAGACGTAGCGACTGACTGGAGCGCGTGTAGGGGTGTCACTAAAGATTCTAGATATAAACAGGAACTGTGGTGGTTTGGAATGTTTTGCTTAGTAACGCATCGGAAAAGGTGGTGGATATATTGAATTTTGACATTTAATCTATGAAACTGTAAAAACCTTTGTAAAAGTTACAAAGAGGTGCCATTTCTGAAACTTTTGGATAAGCTACTGTTACGTACCGTTCTCTTATAAGGTAGATATTAGCTACCGCATTTAATTTTAGGGATTTTTTTTCACCCCACATCTGGTAATTAAGCTTTTATGTGTAACATAGCTGCGCCCCACGGTTTCATCCGCGTCATTGTCGATCCCGTACGAATATCGGGATATAAAGTAGCCTATATGTTAATCCAGGATGTCCGCTACCTCCATTCAAAATTTTATCAAAATTGGTCCAGCCGTTTGAGCGTGAAGAAGTGACAAACATATAAACACACACACTCACAAACTTTCGCCTTTATAATATTAGTGTGTTAAAAAGGGTGTTGATTTGAATGAGTTGCCAGTCTGATCATCGAATAAGAATAAAGTAGGTTTAAAGCAGGATCTGTCAAGACTTGACCAAATTTAACATTTCATTTGCTAGTAATGGGCTGATTTCATTATGAACCAACTTAACTATATACATACCTCCATTAGTCGTTAATTACGATAAGGTATTAGGTACCCATACTAATACAGTGTGAGTCTTCATAATGTGCACTTAACGAAATGAGGGAAACATAGCTTAATTTTATCGACGGAAAAAATATTTGAAAAAATAAAAAAATATTTAAAAGGATCTTTACCTGCTAAAGTATGGTGATTGCAAGGCCTTTCTTTAACAGTTGATAGGAAATGTTGTGATTGAGTTATAAACATGGTATTTTTACGTTTAGAAATCTGATACGATGGAGAATAATTTGAAGTAATATAAAATGGTAGGTAATCGGGGCTTTTATTGAGTAATTTTACAATTATTGTAAAAATTTATGAAAAAATTTCAGATTTTTGTTAAAAAAAAACGTAATTCTCAATTGAGGGGCGATTGTTTACACAGGGGACACAGCAGCGAAAAAATTGTTAAAAATATTACAATTTTTTTTTTTTAGATTTTTTTAAATATTTTTTCCGTCGATAAAATTAAGCTTAGTTTCCCTCATTTCAATATGTGCACATTATGAAGACTCACACTGTATATAGAGAAGATTCTAACCACTTCTCAAGTGTGCCAGCCCTATAAATAATGCAATAAGACCCCTTTATATTGTTGTATTTAGTATGTAGCATATAAATGTATTAAATTTTATTCCCGCGATAACTGTCTTCCAGATAGATATGGCGTCGTCTTTTCCCATTATAAGTAACTTAATACAAAGAATATTGACTGATTCTGATAGAGGTATGTATTTTTTCGAACTTCAAATAATTCCCATTTTGCTTTCCTTAAAATATGTTTGAACACTCTAATAATATAATGAGTGCGCCTCTTTTTTAACCCCCGACACAAAAAGAGGGGTGTTATAAGTTTGACGTGTCTGTGCGTCCGTCTGTGGCGTCGTAGCTCCTAAACGAATGGACCAATTACGATTAGGATGCGTTTTTTTTTATTTGAAAGCTGGCGTGATCGAGATGGCCTTAGCTACAATTTATGAAGATCTGTTCAGTCGGGGTGCCCTAGCAAATTACTGGGACCAAATTCGGCTCGCTCGTGGTTGGTCACAGTTCTAACCGAACCTAACCCATTATATAGCTCGGGGTATTCCAGCCTAGTTTCTATGACCAGCGGCCAGAAATTTAAAAGAGGCTCATTTATTAACAAAAGGGTACATCACTAAAAGCCTAAAAAGTTTTAGAAGTTCAATAATTTAAAAAAGTGTTCAGAGGATCCATTCAATATTTCCCAATGATAAATAGGTAGATATTACAGCTTAACATCAATTAGGTCATCTGCCAAATGATACTGGCTTATAGCCAAACAGATATGAAGCGAACTCGATAAATACGAACGTACATAAAATGACGAAACGTTCGTTGCTGTGCGAAACTTGCCGATACGTGATACTAGAGGTTGCGAACATTGTCAGAATCACATAATTTAAATGTCAGGGAGGCTCAAGCGAGGCGAGGTCCCAAACGTGCCATGAATCGATAAGTCAAAAAGATAAAGGTTTAGGTAACTACACATCAATTGTAACACTTCCGCTACGAAAATCATCTTTAATGCTACGACATAAAGGCGCTATTAATGTCAAATTGATGTGCGGTTGTGGGACTGTACTACAACAAATCAAATGACATAGGTTTTCGGACATTACCGTGTTCACATTCGACTTGGCAAGGGTATAGATAGAATCATGAATTGTGTATTCTGTGTGTGCCACAAACGGGAATTTTCTTTAGCCTGTAAGGCTCCTACATAATTTTACATAAATACTCAATGGATACCAATAGTATCCATTTAAGAACTAGTAGTATCTTTATTTTGTCGAAGTGGAAGTGCTTGGAGGAGGTCTATGTCCAGCAGTGGACGTCTTTCGGCTTTCGGCTGATGAGTATCTTTATTTTGTTTATTACTTATGTCATGTATTTTATGTAGGCTGTTTTCGTCCAAACCTGACCGACAAAAAGTATCCCGGTTAAATGTATCCATTTGGAATTAGTTACAGCAACACCATGGTCATCTACGTCTCTATCTTAAATTGAATTTACGTGCGTAACGAAACCATTTACACGACATTTATAAGCATGGAATACTTTCAGTGTGCCACATGTAGATTGCTGTTTATAGGTAGGTACGGATTTTGATAATAGATAATGTCCTTTATGTTTAGCCCTTTATTTTCCGGGCCAGCGGTAACCCTTTCGGACAATCCCGCTGACCCGGCAGGTCCCGCTGACCCGGCAGGATTTCAGCCACCCTCATGCTATGTTCTGACCATGTCTTGTACTTTAAGTTGACAAGAACAACAAATTCTGCGACGTAGTCGTGGACATTTTTAATATTATTTGCCTACATTTATTAACAAAATTAACTGATAATTATCATCAACAATCAAGCCTATAATGTTCCTACTGCTGGGACACAGGCCTCCTGTCTTCGATAGGGAGTGGGCTTTAATCCACCACACAGGCCCAGTGCGGGTTGGTAGATGTCACACGTCTTCGAATTTTTTGGTTCTAGGACATTTTCGGTTTCATCACGATGTTTACCTTCATCGTTTTGAGAGCAGCGGTGATGAAATTATTTACAGATAGCAAAGCACCTGACTGGGTTCGAACCTACGACCTACAACTCGTATAATTCGCGGCCGTTACCACTGGGCTTCTCATTAACCATTAAAAAAATATCTATTTTACAACCCAATTAAAATCTTATCTACCTACCACAAAATTAAGCTAATTTCAACCGAACATCAACAATGGACCAGCCATGAAAGCAAATAAGTGGAAGGATATTAATTTAAACTTCCAAGTCCACCTTTTGTTTTAGATTCCGGCCAGGTTGGTCGATCCCTTTTCTGACCGCCATATTATCAAGTTGAAGGGTCTCTTCACAATTTGAGCTGAGTAATTTGCATTAGACTCCTGAAACTTTAGGAACCCAAGTATGTTTAACAAGTAGGTTCGTAAGTACATACACAAAAAACATAAAACACACACATATAAGAAAAAACACACGTACATATAAAATACTTCATTGCTTACTTCATAGGTATACTTAGTTCGATATTGAGATAGAATTATGATAGCACAAGTTTAAATCTTAGTGGTTTTTGGTTGCTATTTAATATGAGTACCTAATCCTGTATTCTTTTGTTTGTATAAATGATAAATAATAATAAAAAACTGACAATCTGAAATTCAGGGAAAGTACCTACGAAAGCTTATAGAATGTGTGGCGAGTTAAAAAGCACCTTAATTGCGTAACACACTTTCAAGCACAATCTGAATGATTTTGAAGGATATTGCTTATCTATTGCTTCATATGTTCGAAAAATTGGTCTGCTCATCAACATAAATAACGCAATGAATGTTGCTGAACTGTCAAAATGAAAGCCATTCCAACTGTGTGTTACGCAATTACTTTACTGATTACCGTGCTCAGTTAGTTTTTTTTATTTTCAAAATTGGTCTTTAAACCCCTTTATTAAGGCGACTACATGACCTAAAGCGCGGTCTTTGTCGGACTGCAGAGAAAAGAAAGAGAAGTGCGATTACACAACGCTGGTAATTTATTGCAAAATATGAAGCAATTATCCATTTACAAAAAATCTATTGTTTGAACTAAAAAATTAAAACACTAGTGCTTTAGTATGTTGCTTGTAGAATAATCTGACAAAAAATCATAATGATTGTATGTATATTAGTATGGTTTTTATTTATTTATTTATTTTATAATTTATGTACACACAGTAAAATATATACGGATAAGACATAATTATAATTAGAGTACAAAGGTACTTACTTTTATTGTAAAAAGAAAGTTTTTAGAGGTATCTTCATGATTTTTTTATATCGTATCAAATTAGTTGTTTTATGTTTTCAACACACTATCTACCTAGAATAAATCCTGAAGAATATCATATATTTTTCTGATTTTGTTTACTGTAGTCGATCATGTACTTTTATTGTTTCTAAAACTTGCGTTTTTTGCGTTTAGGACCTGTAAGCCCCTTAATGAACGTCGCTTAAAGTTAAGTAATGATTAACGACTGTTTAACCAAAATGTATGTTTACGTCTCTTAACTTTAAGCAACGTTTATAAATAACCCCGTTTAAGTGCAGATTTAATCTAATATTACGATCCGCCAATGTGTGAAAGAGTAATGATTAAACATCCATCGTCACGAAGACGAGCTTTAATATTTTATCTCTAACAATTCATGAAAATTATGGCAAGCAGGTAGTAGTTAATTTTCTCATTCATGTTTCACTTTTTCTCCGGAAGCGAAAATCAGAAGAACTAATTTTTTCTTCATATACTAAAAACATTTCCTTAATAATAACAGCCGCACAGGTCGATAGATCAGGTTAAGCTACGCTTGCCGCGGTTGGTCTGTGGATGGGTGACCATCTTTACATACCGTGACTCCTCCGTGCCTCGGAAAGCACGTTAAGCCGTTGGTCCCGGCTGTCATTCCTGGATCTTTGACAGTCGCTACGGGTAGTCAGAAGCCTGAAAGTCTGACAACCAGTCTTATCAAGGGGTATCGTATTACCCAGTAATTGGGTTGTGGAGGTCAGATAGGCAGTCGCTCCATGTAAAATACTGGTATTCAGCTGCATCCGGTTACACTGGAAGCCGACCCCAACATGGTTGGGAAAAGGCTAGGCAGATGATGATGATGACTAAAAACATTTCCTTAATGGAAAGAACAACTAAACTAATTAGTTGTGGGTGGTAATATAATTTCTGTAAGAGCGTCCCGAGTCAACATCACACAGTTTTATATAGCATTTGTCAAATGAACACACGTTTCTCGGAAAATAACTACTGAAGAGTCGTGTTACACATACTTAATAATGAGTAGGTAGTATAATGAAATACATACTACAGTCTTTTGAACCCTTTCAAGCGTATATAATTGATTTGGTGATTATACATGGCCCACAGATTGTTGATTTTGTTTACTGGCCAAAATATATGGGTAAATAGAATCTTTAGTATATACCCCCTTACTAATAAACGTTGTATAGTTTCACAACGCTTTGTCTTCTTCTTTCGAAAGTCAAATTACTGACGACTGAAAGAGAGAAATCGGTGTAAACTATTCATCTGATATATCTAATACGTTTATTACTAAGGGGGTTAGAGTTTCCCTTAGTCGTGTCAGCATTTTCTACCAGTTACCCAAATGGTGTTCCCAAAGTTTTTTTTATCCTAAAATTCTGTCTAGGTTAAACATCATCTGCCTAGCGTTTTCCCAACTATGTTGGGGTCGGCTTCCAGTCTAACCAGATGCAGCTGAATACCAGTATTTTACATGGAGCGACTGCCTATCTGACCTCCACAACCCAGTTACTGTGCAATACGATGCCCCTTGGTAAGACGGTCATGGTTGTCAGACTTTCGGGCTTCTGACTACCCGTAACGACTGTCAAAGATCCACGAATGACAGCCGGGACTAACGGCTTAACGTGCTTTCCGAAGCACGGAGGGGTCTCGGTAAGTAAAGATGGTCACTCATCCACAAACCAACCGCGGCAAGTGTAGCTTAACATGATCGATCGACCTGTGCGGCTGTTATTATTTAGCCACGAGCCCCTCTGGCTAGGTTAAACGTTAAACGTAAATTAAATACTCACCGTATACTTACTTAGCTTCGCCTTTTTTTATATCAATGCCAAACTGAACAGACTTGAGAAAAGGCAAGGCAATGGTATAGAATACCTACTCTTTATGTACACTATACGAATCACAGATACACAAATGTAGTTAACTGCCCCCTAGGTCTCGTGGACTGCTGAGCGTGGTGGGATCCTGGGTTCGATTCCCGGATCGGCCATAGTATTACTGGTTTTTTCCATTAGGAATATCTCATTAACAGCCCGCAGTTTGGAAGTTGGTGGTGTGAAGCACCCATGCCATGGATAGCCGTCGGATTGCCGTCCCATCGAACTATGACAGTAGAGGAACAGAGAGTGCACCTGAGTTTTCGCATACACTTGTGCACTATAATAATATGTCCTGCGCACCTGGCTAATCTCCGGTGAGATTGGCCACCGTGACCGAAATCGGTCGGGAGGATATTATTATAAATGTAGAACTTGTACATACAGCACGTCAAGCTACTACAATCTGTCAAATTTCTTTAATAGACTTTCAACTTTACCGTTACAGCATAAGGTTCAAGGTTGATTGGGAAAATTTTACAGTTTTGGGTAGCTTGATGTGCTGGCGTCTGTACATAGGATGTCACAATGGGTCGTGTCGCTAAAAGCGATCTTCTAATGACAACCTTTCAATGACTAACGAACGCCCGCACATTTCAAATTAGGTACCTACCTAAAGAAATATCTTGCATAGGTTTAATGATATTAAATGGCTAATAAACTTTCACCTACACGGAGGACTAGATGACATGAAGGATGCATTTGTGTAAATATTATGCATTCAATCACTTGTATCAATAATGAAAACGTATTTTTTATTATTATATTCTTCTTTCTAGTCTCAGTTACGTTTAAGATCGTCAGTGTTGTTAAAGTTATTTATTTAATTTGAATTTATAATATTTTTATTAAAAAGTAAGAGATATCAGTGTAATACCATCAATTTTTTTTGCTCCTCTACTTTAACAAAGACAATGTTACTGTGTCTCCTAATAAATTTCTCAATTTTCGTTCAAACTGAAACAGCAAGAATACTGGCAGTCTTCCCGACGCCACTGATAAGCCATCAGAGTGCCCACAGATCAATAATACACGAACTGATTCACCGAGACCACGAAGTAGTACTTATCACACCACTACCAGAGTACCCTAGAGGAGCATCACCAGACAATTTAATGGAAATCGATGTATCTGAAGTAACAAATGAAGTTTGGCAAGAAAGATATAATAAAGAAATTTCAGGGAAGAATAATTATAACAATGGAGGGTTAAAACATGTTCTACAACTTGCTACTAAAGTTGTTGAAAAACAATTCGAAGTTCCTGAAGTCAAGAGCTTTATCAAAAATAATGAAACCTTCGATCTTCTCTTGTTGGAAGCCTGGATTCGACCCACACTCTTCTGGACCTACGTTTCCGATGCTCCTGTAGTTTCTATCAGTTCTTTCGGACCAGTCTTCAATGACTACATAAATCTGGGTGGTCCAACACACCCTTTGCTGTATCCAACAAGTTTACAACAGGACGTTTTGAATCTAAACATCTGGCAGAAAATTGTGGCACTATATGACCATTGGAAAATGAATTCTATGTACAATGCACTAGAGAAAGAGGAAAATGCACTGGCTAAGAGTCTGTTTGGTGAAGTTCCCTCTTTAAAAGAGCAGGTTGGAAAAATAGAGATGCTACTGCTGAATATTCATCCAGTTTGGGAGGGAACCCGTCCTGTGCCAATGAATGTGATGCATTTAGGAGCGACACACGTGCAAGATAGAGAAAATAAGACAGAGATGACTGAGGCAAGTGGTTGTTAACAAGTCAGTCAAGTTTGGTTCGGTAATCTTTAGGAAATACATATTGTGCAATATTTGGATTGACACACCTGTGTTGTATTAATAGCTGTTGTATTTATTCATGTAATGTTGTACATATAACATTACATAACACCTCGCCAGTATTACATTTAGGGGTATGCAAAAAAAAATCGTATCTGACATCTGAAATCTGCCTACTGGTGAATATATGATGGATGGCTCTGTGTTTTTTCCAACTACCAGCACTAGTTTAATCGCTTCTATGTGTGATAATTTTCATAATATATAACTTTATAGCACTTTGTGACCTAAACCCGCACTTGAGTCACGCTTTTCTGTGACTTAAGTACTCCATTTGACACATAAAAGCGTGATATAAGTGCGGGTATAAGTCACACGAGCTATAAAATAATATACGATACGTATGACTTAAGTTGTTTATTATGGCGTGGTCCTTATCACGCCGTGCAATAATGGACTACTTATGTCATCGTAATGTTACTATATATTCCAGGAACTGCAAGACTACTTAGATTCATCTACCTACGGTGTAATCTACGTCAGCCTGGGCACCAACATACGTCACTGGATGGTACCTGAACCCACACAACGCAAGCTCATCAGTGCGTTCGGCAAGCTGTCTTTGAACGTGCTGTGGAAGTGGGATGATGACGTCAGTGACTTGCCTTACAATGTGAAGGTTGGCAAGTGGTTTCCTCAAGCTGAGCTGCTTAGTAAGTTTGTTGGATTTACTGTCGTTTCCAATCCCGGACTATTTTCGTCCATTGTTAAGCTGTGGCCAAACTGAGGTTTGTTACTGAATCACGCGTAAACCGTTGAACAGATTTAGATGAAATTTGGTATATCTTTTTTTTTTTTTTTTTTTAAAAACGTTGCCCCACACTAGGAATTTCTCCTGTATCGTGGGTGCGTTTACAAACATTTAAAGTCACATACACAAACAGCCAGACCCGGAACAACTACTTGTAGGTCATACAAATATTTGTTCCGTGCGGGAATCGAACCCGCGACATGCAGCGCAGCAGTCAATCGCTTAACCACTGCGCCAACCATGCCGTCACGTCAGTTTGAGTCCCGGGAAAGGACATAGGATAGTTGTTATCCCGATATTTTCACGGGATCGAAACTTACGCGGGTGAAACCGCGGGGCGCTGCTAGTCTACAATAAAAAAACTGGCCAAGTGCGAGTCAGACTCGCACACGAAGGGTTCCGTACCACAAGGCAAAAACGCCGAAAAACCCCGTTTTTTGTATGGGAGCCCCATTAAATATTTATTTTATTCTGTTTTTAGTATTTGTTGTTATAGCGGCAACAGAAATAATAAAATATAAAATAATAAAATAAAATTTATTGATATAATAAGTTTACAAAACATATGGTTCAGTAGTATATATTAATCTAGGCCTATAATAGGATTATAATAATCTGGATAGACTATGATATGAGAAATATGTAATTAGAGTCAAACAATAGAACTCTGACGGTAATGTAGTGCGTAGCCTGATCTAGGTTTAATTAAACCTGTGTTTCAGGCCATCTCCCTTCGAAAGTATTACCTAGTTAAATAGGACAGTCAGTGAATTAAGTTAACATACATATATTGTCAGTATCTAAGCAGATACAATATTTTGCGCAACCTTATTATAAGCTAGGTTTATGGGATGTTAAATAATCTATAACTAAAATTATACTTACATCATCTGTGAAAATTTCAACTGTCTAGCTATCATGGTTCATGAGATACAGCCTGGTGACAGACAGTGACAGACAGTGGAGTCTTAGTAATAGGGTCCCGTTTTTACCCTTTGGGTACGGAACCCTAAAAATGGAATTTAGTAAACTCAAAACCTATTTAGATCCACTGAAAATATTAAATGTACCTACATATAAGTACTATGTCTGTCACCTTTTTATATCTATAGGTATTGAATTATTGATCCATGAAAAAGTGAACAATGAGCTACATTAAGCTCAAAACAAAAACTTTTTATTTTGACATGACGACCCCAACGTCACCTCAAAGTTGAATGATTTTTTTTCCTGGGGGTTTGAAATGAAACACCAAGATAGCGGCCGTGGATTGTCACGGGTATCATTTTCATGGTTTACGAGGTTGATAAAGCCAATGGAGAGGTCAAAATGAAAAGTCAAAATGGCGGCTGCGAAAATTTTGTCAACTCGCTCCGATTTTGTTAAATAATTTGTAGTATATAAACTGACCCACGTATATAGCTGACCCACGGATATCGACACAGACGTTGTCCTGTTTTTGATTCGAAAGACACGTGGCGCCATCTATTATCATAATAACGTTATTGTTGTTTTCCTCGGGGACAACACTTTTTTCGAGATGAAAGGTACCCTATGTCCGTTTCTGTACACCTGACAACATATAATATGCAAAATTTCAGGATGATCGGTTCAGTGGTTTAGGCGTGAAAGGGTAACAAACAAACTTACTTTCCCAATTATACCTAATATTAGTAAGGATAGAGGAAAGTGTTAAATCAAAACGATCGACGCGCACAGACGTGTCCCGTACAGGTATACCGCGCGGGATTCGCCTCAGTGTGACCAGAGGTTAATTTTGATTTGTTGTTAGTCTTGTTTCTACTTATTAGCATCCAAAACTCCGTAAACATCTTTTTTAACTTAGTCTGTACTGCCTTGCCCTGCCTATCTATACACCTTTGCTGGGCAAAGGCCTCCCCCAATTCCATCCAGGAACTTTTTTCCAGCGCCACCTCAACCCAGACGTCACGGTACGCGTCCAGGTCATATCGCTACCTCTTTTTGGGCAGGCCTCAGCGGTGCCGTCCATCTTCGGGCATCCATTGGATAGAGACTTTTGTCCAGCGATCATCGAGCATGCGGCTGACGTGACCCGCCTGATCCCATTTGAGCCTGGCAGCCTTCTTGCCTACATCCATTATACCCGTTTAGAAACGCAGCGTGGTGTTTAAAATTCTGTCCAGTCTTTTTCGCCCAGGATGCTGCGTTCCATCGGTCTTTGGCCGAAAAATATACAAAACCCTAATTTACAGAACATCCAAACATCCGTCTCTTTATAAGCCAGTGTGGACAACAGTCTATGGATGAAGCAATAGCTGCAGCAGTACCGGTTCTAGGACTGCCGGCAGCCGCCGACCAGTGGAAGAACGCTGAGCAACTGTTGCGATACAATGTTGGCAGTACACTTGACTTGGAGGAGGTTGACGATGAGGAGTTCAAGAATATTATTGAACATACTATGAGGAACGAAAGGTGATTATGTAGTTGTTTCTTGAAACTCAATGAATCTCTAATTTCCAGTGTGTTATAAAAGAAAACCAGAGAGAAGACATACACGTCACTGTAGTTACGCTCAGCGACCAATGTCTGTTGTGCTGTGCCCACTAGCGGCACGGCGCGGCGTGGCAGGCCATCAGTAGTGATGGCCTGCCACGCCGCGCCGTCGTAGTTGCCGTCCCAAGCCCAACAACTACCCAGCAACTATGCCCTGCCCAAGCGTAGGACACCGCAAAATTCTCAAAATTTAGAGCTTACACTATCATATTTTAAGTAATGATGGCAAAGGGAATTCAATCGACTAAAGAAATACCTAAAAATTATTCCACTGAGCCGTGTATTTATTTTTTAATTTAATTAAAACTACAAAGTTATCTACTTTTATATTGGTGGTCATTCGATTCAACTAACATCAAACGCACCGCTATTTTGAACCTTATTTGTAGACGCGATTCGCTATTATCAATTACTTAAAAAACTAAGCATACCGCAATTTTGTTTTTATAAGTACCAACGATGATTATCATTGAAATTTCAACTGTATTGTCACACTTTAAAGTTATATTCCTATTTGTCGCATAAAAATCCGTAGCCGTGCCGTGCGTCAGTGGGCACAGACTAACACTGCTAGTTTTATACGCCATCTAAACTGACATAAAGTTATTAAATACATTGTAGGTATTTAACAGCTTACCGATTATAATTACCTAAATATTTAGCACAATAGATTTAAAAACTGAAAATAGGACACGAGTTTGGACATTGGGACGTTTACCATCATCTTATCGTAAGCCCTTAAAGAATGTCGACAACCATTGGTAGACAGAATCATGTCCCCCTATTCTTTGCCGGGAGCATCACGCTTCTCAAATCAAACTTTTGCTAACAGTGATTAATTTTAGCTATTGCCTACTTATTTCCAGCTACCGCACCAACATGCATCGTCTGCGCACAATGATCTTCGACGTGCCTGCGCCCGCGCCGGTTCGCGCCGTAGATGCTATAGAGTACGTGTTACGTCACAGCAGCGGCCATCTTGTTTCACCCACACAACGTGTCCCATGGTCCCAATATTTCGAGATAGAATTACTTATCATAATGAACATTTCTTCATGTATTAGTGCTTTTGTAATGTATAAAGTTCTATACTTTGCGTTTAAGCTAATGGTGAAAAAGCTCACGCAAAGAAGGATAGGACTAAGAGAAAGTTTTAAAAGTTTATTGTAGAACGTTGTTGGGAAGAAGACTGCAAGAAGAAATGATTTTAAGTTATTAGGAGTAAGCTTTAGTATAATTATATATCATGCATACAGAGACTATAGACTACTCCCAACATTCACTTCCTTACATACCTACGTAGTCTACTGCCTACAATGCTTTGTTAGTGCAAACCATTGTGAACAGCCAGTCGAGCCTTCATTTACATCGACTGATTGGTCACAATCGCATGTACCACCATAGCCATTCACTTTATTTCCCGCATTCACTCTTAATTTAATTTATTTAACCAATATACTTTATTAATCCTTGTTATGTAAATTATTTCGGTAATTGGAAAATTCTCATCATCTGCCTGCCTTTTCCCAACCATGTTGGGGTCGGCTTCCAGTCTAACTGGATGTAGCTGAATACCAGTATTTTACATGGAGTGACTGCATATCTGAGTTCCACAACCCAGTTACTGGATAATACGATACCCCTTGTTAAGACTGGTTGACTTCCGGGCTTCTGACTACCCGTAATGATTGTCAAAGATCCACGAATGACATACAACGGACCAACGGCTTAACGTGCTTTCCGAGGCACGGAAGGGTCTCGAAATATGAAAGATGGTCACCTATCCACAGACCAACCGCGGCAAGCGTAGCTTAACCTGATCTATCGACCTGTGCGGCTGTTATTATTTAGCTACGGGCCCCTAAATAATTACGGTTAATATTAGGTAGGAACGGGGTAATTGGAAAATTCTATTAAAATATAATAAACCGTCAAACAATTTAAAATTAAATAGTTGTCCAGACAACTTGCTACAAAATAAAGCCAGCAGTATCAAAGTTAATTAATTTTGTATAATATAAACATAGTAAACTTTGTGTTATTGTTTTATATTCAAAACTTTTAACGTTTTGTCTAGTCTAGTGTCTAGTAGTTAGGGTCAGTTCACACCGAGACGCGACGCGACGCGCATTTTTCAAGATAGAAATACAATTACAGACCTTATCTACTACACTAAAAGGTACACTATCTTGAAAACTGCGCGTCGCGTCGCGTCTCGGTATGAACTGACCCTTAGGTATGTATTTCGCTGTTTGTGGTATTTGAGATTAAAGGGGCTTACAGGACCTAAACGCAAAAAACGCAAGTTTTAGAAACAATAAAAGTATATGATCGACTACAGTAAACAAAATCAGAAAAATATATGATATTCTTCAAGATATATGATCATATAATATGCTAGGTAGATAGTGTGTTCAAAGAAAACATAATACAACTAACTTGATACGAACAATTGCTTGTTGAATATCTAACAAAAAATCATAATGATTGTATGTAATATTAGTATGGTTTTTATTGTAAAAAGAAAGTTTTTAGATGTATGTTCATGATTTTTTTTATATCGTATCTAATTAGTTGTATTATGTTTTCAACACACTATCTACCTAGCATATAATAATATCCTGAAGAATATCATAATTTTTTCTGATTTTGTTCACTGTAGTCGATCATATACTTTTATTGCTTCTAAAACTTGCATTTTTGCGTTTAGGTCCTGCAAGTCCCTTATTTAAATAAATGTATTAGACAATCTTGTGATTGTTCTTATAGATTTTCATATACTTTCAACTTCTCCCCCGCAAACCCACGCAAAATGACCTCTTCTGTTACATAGAGATGACCTAGTCTTTGCCTTTAAAGTCATTTCTCATCAAAAATCTTCACCACAGCTACTGTAATTTTTAACACGATATTTCCATAAAGAATTATATTTCCATTTTTTATTTACACATCAATAAGCTTATTAAATAAAATTTAGACTTCAGACTACGATCCCGGCGTATACACCTACTGGCTACGTGACGCGCATTCCAACACTTATTATATTGCTAACTATTTTACCCCGGCTTTGTCTGCACTCAATCTCTTTATTAGTCTGCGCGATCTTTGAGGGTAGTTCGAAGAACAGGGTTTAGTAAAATATTTCACGTAACAACTTGTTTATTTTTTACTTTTTGGTTCACAAAATAGTTACATGATTCACACAGTCGCGACGTGAAACGCGCATCAACGGCGCGTTTAAAAAACGTGGTGTGCACAGGCCCTTACTGTGCACGCCACGTTTTTTAAACGCGCCGTTGACGCGCGTTTTAGAAACGTGCGTCGACTGCGCGCTTTTATCGTACAGAAGGTCTACACTAGGCTGCGTCTGACACGCGTGCGTATCACGTCTGTATACGTCTGTATAAACGCGCGTCAACGGCGCATTTAAAAAACGTGGTGTGCACAGGCCCTAAGTACTTTAGTCCGCACGACCTTTGAGGGTAGCTTTTAAACTGGGTTTTTTGTAAAATACTTCACGTAGAAGCTTTATTTCTTTATATTTTGTGATACCTACGCGTAATATTCACCTGATTTACACTATAAATATTTGTTTTAAAATAAATTGGCCCTCGCTTAAAGTCTGCAAAGTTTTTCTTACTTTAGCGAAAAATAAATACCTACCTTTAGATAAGTACATAAAGTTGCCACAAAACTTTGCCCAATTACTACACGATATTATAGGGCCCGATATTGAGGTGGTGAGTGTTTTTATTGTTCCGTACCAAAATGGTAAAAACGGAACCCATAAGGTGAGACTAAGTCTGTCTGTCTGTCTGTCGGTCTGTCACAGCTGGATATCTCTAAATAGCACACTTTTCCAGAAATCATCAACAAAAGTTACATTAGTTCCACTATCGGTCAAGAGATGGCGCTGACATAAAATTGCAATATTCTACACCGCAGTGCACAGTGTTACAATTCTCTGATGAATATCGGCCTCGCCGATGAAAATTTAAAAACATGATGGTTCGGAATCCTCGGTGCGTGAGTCCGACTCGCTTTTGCCCGGTTTTATTTTTAAAGAGACTTCCTCCCTTTCTCTTATTACACCATCCCGATTTAGGGAAAGGGTCCCTGAATATCGCGTAGTAGGTATAATAAGGCTTATAAGCAGTATTTTCAAACTGCCTCTGTTTCCAACTAAAACTGGAATACAGAATCCAACATGTATGCAGCCTATAATGTTCCCACAGTGTACACAGGCCTCCTCTCGATGAGAGGGAGTAGGCCGTAATCCACCACGCGGGCCCAGTGCGGGTTGGTAGATGTCACATGTCTTCGAATTTTTGGTTCTAGGATATGTCGGTTTCCTCACAATGTTTTCCTTGGACGTTTTGAGAGCAGAGTGGTGATGAAATAATTTACACAAAGTAAAGCGCCTGTCGGAGTTTGAACCCACGACCTACGTCTCGTAAGTCGCTGTCGGTACAGTCAACAGCAAAAGTAGATGATCAAAATCAGAAATTCAATACTAATGAACGGAGTTCGCGTCAGAACTCTGCCACACAACCACACAGTCTCTGCACACAGCTCAACAACAACAACAGCAACAGCTGTGCCATACAGTTCGACGCGAACTCCGTTAATTAGTAGGTATTGAATTTCTGATTTTGATCATCTACTTTTGCTGTTGACTGTACAACTGAGCCACCACTGCTCTCTGCTCACTGCTCAGAATCAAAACCACAAACTGTCAAATTAGCGCCTCATTCAACAAACATCTTGCTCGACTAATAACAATACAAGTATCGTGGAACAAGATAATCGTATTTGTTCGTAATCTCGTATCGCAATTGCCTGAGAAAACCCCGATATTATTGGACCATAATCTAAATTGGGTTCGGAATAAGACGCCAGAATTGTTGGCAAAGGAAATTGATATTACAATTATTATAGCAAGTCCGAGTTCGCTGTTTTTTTTTGTCTTTATGGCAATTCCTTTCCTGTTGTGATTATCTGTCAGTCTGATGGTCTGTTGATGAAGAAGTCATGACGTTTTGGGACTAAAAGGGGCATAAATTAAATACTTAGGTAGGTACCAAATGTGCCTTACAGGCGTTGCACGGGGGGGTTCCGGTGATGATCAGCGGGGTGGTTTTACTGAGGTAAAAATCCCACACTCCCCGACCTCCTGCCCGGAGGTCGGGTGCCTTTTGAAGGTTTCCTCCCGACAACAAAAAAAAGGTACCAAAACAACCGGTGGACATGATGATTAGAGGATAGGAAAATTTATACTATATATTTATACATAACTTTTTTTATGTCCTCTGGGCCTTTAGAATTCTCACAAATCTTGTAATTTCACCTCAAAAAGAACGATCTATTAAACCATACTTTAGTTACTAATTTGTGTAGGTTAGGTACAGTCAACAGCAAAAATAGATGATCAAAATTAGAAATTCAATAGGAGTCAAAACTGATCACGAATATATGGCAGCTGTACTAGTAGTAAATGTTTGGTATAATTTACAATCACATACTTTTGAATCACTTCGACGCCACACAGTTCTGACGCGAACTCCGTTCATTAGTATTGAATATCTGATTTTGATCATCTACTTTTGCTGTTGACTGTACATACATAAACTAATAACTACTAACCTAACCTACCCTTTTACCTATTGCACCTATATTTACATGCTGAAGCAAAACACAACATTGGTATGTAATTTACATATCCGTCACGTCTCGTGCCTAATACCATACGTTGTTTATTGGACTAATGAACGCGCATGTCGCTTCGTGTTCCATTGAAAGACGTCTGTAGGTACATAATCCGCACTGTCTGTGAAATGTAGGTACACATGTTAAAAGAGATTAGTGTGCAGACAAGATACAACACCTAAGCACCTTGCAGGCTGTTCTATGACTTGCCTGTGATGTCTGTGTCTGCAAATAAAATGGAAAAGGTGTAATACAGATGTCAATGTGTCATCATGTCACCAGTCTGACGCAACTGTCTAATAAAAAAAGAAACTATGAAACGTGTACTAAACATAATGGCGGCTATCGCTGTCTCGCTTTAACATTTATTCGACTCTATCATGTTTAGTACATCCCTATCTTGTTAATATGTTGGCAGCACAGATATAGATAGACCTAGATAACGCAAGTATCACGAACTGTATGAAAACCAAGCGTGCCATTTTTTGACTACCTACTATGACGTCAAAAGCTCGCGCTCTCGCTCACGCTTACCCAGCCAGCAGTACACAGGACTGAGCGCGAAAGTGGCGGCTTATGATTTTTTATCGTAAGCTGGTGCGATTTTTGGCACGCGAAGTAGTTGCTCTTGCGTTATCTAGGTGTATCTATATCTATGGTTGGCAGCTTTACGGTCTGTGTTATTTTTGTTTTGTTGGTATTCAGTTCTAGTACACGTTTCATACAAGCGACGTTTTTCAACTTTTTCTATGAGAGTTCCGTCTCTTATATATGTTTACATGTTTACTTACTATAAGCATGTCACCACGGCGGCGATCGACGATCGACCACGCGACACCAGGCAGCGGTGATGCCTCGTTCTAACGTCACAAGAATAAAAAAAATGCGGGTAAATGAGGATTTAGTAGGTATATAAGCTGCCAAGCCTGTGGTCCAGCAGTAAGAACTGGAGTTCTTACTGCTGGACCACAGGCTTGACAGGCTTCGAGAAGTGCATTGGTTGTAATCTACCACTCGGGCCCAGTGAACCCGCACTGGTTATGTCACATATTTTCTAACGTTTTGGTTCTTCACCGTTAAGAGAGCAACGGTAAAAGAAACAAAAAGGTTGAGTGAAAGTTTGTGAGTGTGTGTGTTTATATGTTTGTTAAGTACTTCTTCACGCTCAAACGGCTGGACCAATTTTGATAAAATTTGGTATGGAGGTAGCTGGCACCCTGGATTAACATATAAACTTTTATCCCGATATTCCCACGAGATCGAAACTTATGCGGGTGAAACCGCGGGGGTTGATAATTTTTTCCCAATTACAATGTTGGTCTCATGGAGAAGTTCAGTTTGATGGCCACACCCTAAAATATGAACACACCTTTCTGATATCATGCTCTTTATAGGTTACCCTTTAAAAAAATACACCATTAAACATAATATTTTAGGCCTATTCAAAATAAACCATCCTTTGTAACCATTTGAATTCCCCGAGAGGCAGAATTTATGGGTTTTTTTTTAGGAATTAGGTATGTAAAAATAATGGGTTTTTGAATCCCCCGGTAGATACCTACCTACCTACGCAAATTAAAAAATACTGCATTCACAAATCCGTTTGCCAGGTCTGTGGTGGTTGTGGTCAATGCATGAACGATATATAATAAAACACCAGCAGCGCTCCGCGGATTCACCCGCATAAGTGTCAATCCCGTGGGAATATCGGGATAAAAACTACCCTGTCCTTTCCCGGGACTCAAACTATCTCTATACCAAATTTCATCTAAATCGGTTTAGCGGTTTAAGCGTGAAGAGTTAACAGACAGACACACTTTCACTGCATTTATAATATTAGTATGGATTAGTGTAATAACCTAGTAATGGTAGTCACAACTCGGAGGCCCAATAGTCTGACAACCAGGTTTACCAAGGGGAGGGGGGGGTTACTGGGTTGTCAGATAGGCAGTCACTCCATGTAAAATACTGGTATTCAGCTGCATCCGGCTAGACTGGATGACGACCCCAACGTAGTTGGTGAACGGCTAGGCAATTTTAAATAATACTAGCCTATATATTTTAGGAATAAATTTATCGGAAAAGAAACGGGACATAGCTTGCAGAGTCAGCAAACTGAAGTGGCAGTGGGCTGACCAAGTCTGTCGAAGGACCGATGCCGGTAGATCAGACAAGTCCTGGAGTGGAGAGCGCGTATCAGCAAGCGTAGTGTGGGACGCCCCTCAGCTAGATGGACAGACGACCTAAAGGTGGTTGGGACAAACTGGATGCGGAAGGCGGTGGACAGGGTGTTGTGGGCCTGGGAGAGGCCTTATGTCCAGCAGTGGACTGCGGGCTGAGTTGATTGATTGATATTTTAAGAAATTTTTAATAAAACAATTTATAACAATATCGGACAGTCTTTATTGTTATTTTAAGTAATTAGCTTAATAACAATGTACAGCGTCTCATATAAACATATTTTTACATAGTTAAACATTTAGGAATAGAAATAACTAAGGCATCAAGTTACAAATCACAAGAAATATAATCTCTAAGATTTAGACATGAATCGGTGAGTTTTTGAGATAAAAAAGCCTCTTAAAATAATTATGATAATGAATTAATGATAGTATGAGAAACTGAAATAAAGTTATAACAATGTCTTTCTGGAACAGGGAGTCCTTTTGGCTTCGTAGGTACCTACTGGTTTTTTTTTATTTTAAACTTATGTTTTATGTCTATGTTTACCTATGTCATATTATTTAGCAGCAATACTTTTTCTTTAAATTTTACTAATAGTTGGGAGTCGTCACCGAGGCAGGCCTAAGTGTCCAAAAGTTCCGCGGCTGATTTTACGTTCCGACGCTGATTTATGACACACCATAAGTTAACTTATAACTTACGCGGCAGAAATTCAGTTGCGCAACTTTGTGTGTGTCTCGAGCGCTGTCGTGGCTTCGTGTCGTGTTATTTAAACAGCCGGACAGACAGACGTAAAACAAAGTGATCCAGTAAGGGTTCCGTTATTACTTTTGAGGTGCGAAACCCGAAAAATGTACTATTTTAAAGTAATAGATATTGTAGAAGCTTTAGAAGAGTAGAACCGAACCGAATTTCGGTCGCGTATAATGTGTGCTCTACAAATTACGTTGCCGCCGAATTGCCGCTGAACTTACGTCCGACCGAAGTTCAGCTGTACGCTATAACGCAACGTAATTTTGGCATGTGTGACAGTAATAAAATTCAAATAGCATTGCAGGCGTAGGTAATCATGCCAAACTTCGGTCGCGTACCTTCGGCATAGTGTGTTTAGACACAAAGAAACGCTGGCGTGACGATTTGGACTCGTTCCTAACCGATTGGACGGAGAAGGCACAGGATTAAGAAACGTCGAAAAATATGGGGGAGACCTTTGCCCAACAGTGGGCCAATATAGGTTAACGGGAAAAAAATAGCGGGCGTACCTACATTTTCCCACTGTATTTTCTCGCGATTTTTCTTCTGTCAATTTGCAAAGAATAAATGCAGTAACGAGACGTTCTATTTATCTTAGAAAAGTCTGCAATTATTGACTCGGCTTGAGAATTTGTAAGACATTGAAATTCTACGACGTTCTCGTCTTGCAATTTCAATGAATAATCTCCATTAGTTTGAAATAAGATAGGATTGAAATACTAATGATACTGCTTACTTATCTAGAACCAAAGATGATTTTGACTTTCTAGCTGTGGAGAAATGCCAACAATGCTCTTCCAAGTGAAATCAATAGTCGAAAATTCGAAATGAATACATTTGTAGATAAATTATGATAAATAGTGCTGCTATTCAAAAGTAGGTAGGTATTTGTATTCAGCCAACGTCTCATGCAAATATGGAAATATTTCATAGGTACCCGAAAAGCGCAAGAATTGTCTTTGTGATAAAGTAAATTTCGAAATTGAGTTTGTTACCATAATTTGAGGATATTATTAGATTTTTCTATTTCTTTTTTGCCTGTAGGTAGGTAAAGTAAAGTAAAAAGTTTATTGTCACACATGAGAGCATTCACAATCATTTGTTTCATTGACAAATACATTTATTTTTAATTAGTAAACGGATACACAAACTAAACTAGAGCTTGTATTTTGGAGAGCTATAAAACCCATTGAAATTTTCAATGAATGCTACTGCAGTGCGATTCTGTTACCATCTCACCGTGAAAACTTAGGCGAAGTGAGCTCGAAGTGAGCTGTCATTTCACCTGATGCTAGGGATCGACGCTATTGACAGCTCACTTTAAGCTCACTTCACCTTAGTTTTCACGGTGAGACGGTTTTTACAGAATAGCACTACTGATACTGCTTAGTTTGCTTGCAATCAAATGACACGGCTAATAGGTAGGTACTTATATATTGAAGTCTTTAAATATTACCATGTTAATCGCAATGCTTTTATAATTTCTAATGTGATGATATTATCGTCGACGTCCACGTCCAACCCACATCAGAACTCCACGAAAACGTATGGAAATATATGAAAACGATTTAAAATTTCCGTCCACGATAACGTTATAACGTGCACGTATTTTCATTCATTTTATGGACGTGGACGCCCACGATAATATCGTCACGTTAGAAAATAACACATTGTATCGTTATATATTATAAGTGTAAAAAGGTTTGATTGTATTCAATGTTTTAATTTTCTGGGAAACATGGTCCAGTTGCAAGAAAAAATAATAGTCAGTGGGAAGAATCTGCGCCATTCCTGAACCAAGGAACACTTTCAATAAACGTAGGTAACTATAACATTAATGTGAACGGTCCGGCCCAAGAATTACATCGTTTATACGAAGGTCTAAGTGAAATGAAACTCATTGTATTCGCATCAAAGATTTAAATGCGCTAGATTTGTCCTCACCGTACATAGTAAAAGAAAAAGTGTCTATATTGAGAAGAGTGAGCTCACATATTATTAATTCGTTTCCATGATAATCAGGAGGCCAATTGCAGTAATTAAAAACGTTCAAAATCTAGTCGCAATCTCAACACAGCGACAATCAATGTCAAAAACTTGTCAAAAATATAGGGAAATTAGAGGTATTTTTGACAGATTGAGAATAAGATCCGACTGTGAACGTTCTTAAAATTACGAGAATTGCCCCTCAGGTCAATTCACTGCGTCATTGTGTGTCAAAGGTGTCAAAACGAAACGGAAACGCAACCAACTTTTGCCGTAGTAGGGCGAATCTATCGATGTAGGTCTTTACATCCACCCAGTCCCACATTCTATAGCATTGATGGGGAACTAGCAATTTAGAGCACAATTTGGAGCTTTCAGGGACGATAATCTGGTGTTTAGAACTTTATAAGTGGTTTTAATGAATAAAGTTTCATTTGTGACAAGTCGGAGTTAAAGGTATTCTGTGATATTTATTTTTTGTTTGCAGAAATACTGATAACGGGGACAAGATCTTGTCTCTTTACTTAACCCTTCAAGAAATGGCGTTATAAATAAACCCCTTAGCCTACAGCTCAAGTCCGTTAGTGACAGTTTTGTTTCATGAACAAATATAAGACAATAACCAAGGTCGTCTAGTGTCTACTTCCAGATAATACACTACATCAGGGAAGGCAAACCTTTGGTACTCATGCCATGGGTGGCACACGCGACAAAAATCTCTGAACCCAGAAATACCGACAAAATGTAAGAATATACTTTTTATTTTATTTTAAATTAAATAATTGAGATCTGTAGTGGGTTAAATAGTTAAATTCTGTATATTTTTGGGTTATTATTAATCAATCATCCATCATGATAAAAAGGTTTTTAGGCAAGTAATTTTTGTTTTAATTTACCTTTTCTATGATACCGGTAACACGGCTTTGCCAACTGTTTTTTTAAGACGCATTTTTCAAAAAGTTTGCCATCCCTGATACTACGTCATAAAATATTACAGTTCCATCAGTCTTGTTTGACCTTCAGAAGCCATCAATCATCCGATACTTATAGCTAATGTTATGTGAAGCGATGTCTCAAGTGCGTCGTTTAGAAGTAGAAGCGTTTCGACGTAATAGTTTGACAGTTTGCCTAACTTGGGAATGTTTTATAGCACGGTAACCTATTGAGATAAATAGGTGTTGCAAACATTTTTTTTTACCGAAAATAAAAGGTTTTTTTCTAATGGACAAAAGTGATTTATTTGTATTGTGTAACTATTTTTTTTTATATATTGTCTCAGACCTATCTATTGAATTTACGCTTTAACAAACGAACCTTTAATTTTTTTGACAACGTCAGTAACGAAAACACTTCTGAAATGTTGTTTACAACTGAATTAGCCCCAATGAATAAAGTCACCAATTTTACATCGTTCTGCACTAAGTATAAATGAGCCTCAACGAGTAGTCACTTAAAAATAAAATACAAAGTATAAAATTCACATACAAATAAGAATAACCCACACTTTTCTATACTGACTCAACATGAGCCGTTTAAAATGTCGAACTCGAAATTCATTCAACAAGTAATATTTACGTTTATATCTCTACATAAAATATAATAATCATACTTATGTAAATAGCCATCTATTTCAGTATAATGTAAATATGTAATCTGTTATATATATATTTTTATTGTATGTGAAGGCACCGCTATTTGAACTGCTTAACATAAAATATATCTCTTAATTTTAATAACTAATAACTAGATTTTATTTACATTTATATATAAAAACTACACACTACTTATTTACATGGCACATACTTTGTTTTGTCGTACAAACTCCTTTTTTATATTAAAAACTAAAATACACTGGGAATAGGTTATTTTTACATGTTTTAGTAGAATGGCACTGGATTCGTTACCTACGGCCTATAGTTTAATCACAATACTTATACAAACTAATATTTAAACACTCCCACATTTTTTTAATCCTATTAAAGGGGATTGAAGAGTTTTATATGAAGCCTGGCCATACTTACTGTCGCGCCATTTTGTTTTATTTTTTCAAAATGGCGGCCACGCATTATATCTATAGCTGACATCAATGCAAACGGAAAATATAATAGGACCAAATCAAAATGGCGGGCAGGTAGATATGACAGGAACCTTCAAAGCCCTTTAATCTGTCATCTAATCTCGTGTCAAGCGATTTGATTGGTTGATAATATTTACGTCACCCAATCAGAACAGCTTACACGGGATTTAGCAACAGATTTGATCCGGCTTTCCTAAGCCCTGAAAATATAAATTGATGAATATTTTTATGAAAAATATTTTCACATATTTTTGTACATAAATACCAACACAATTTTCATTGGATCTGATCTAATATCGTTTTTATTTTTATAACACGACTCTGTCAATCGTAAAATGGTGAGTTCGGCAAACACATGCTATAAAAGTTACTAGCTCACAAAATTTATAACTTCCAAAATTCCTACTTATAAAGTTTTAGGTACCTATATTCATTCTGATCTTCATGAAAACATGTGTTTGATATAAGAAAGTATTACATTCAATAAAATATATAAAAATAGCTAGAAATAATTATAACAAAAATGGAATGAGGAATTGAAATTCATTAAAATAATTCTGGCAACATTCTGACAAATCATTATTACAATAGCATAATAATATTATTTATAACTAAAAGAACAGGGCAAATAAATTTTATTCAAACTAACAAAAATAATTATAAAATTATTTGGAGGGATACGTAACATACTTGACAGCACAGGAATAACTCTAAAACCAATAAAAAAACCACTAAACGTTGATCCTTTAGAGATTCCATACAAACTGGAAGGAACTAGTAAAGGCAAAATATTATAAATGTACAATCTATGTACTTAGTCACTGGTTAAGGCAAGGCTACACAGCCTACAACGAAATTTTTAGCTATTTCTGTTTAACTACGACGTCATGGATACGACTTAATTTTTTTTTTTACAACAAATCCCTCTGTATGGCGTAGTATAAAATACACTAGGTAATATTCTTCAATTTCTACTATGACACAATGATCAAGGTAGACTGTGAAAAATACAAACAGTAGAATAACTACTGTTTTGTCTTTAAAAAGTTTTTAAGTCCTTTTTTATAGATAATCCATCCAACTTTTATTATCACAGGCTTTTAAACACATAACCGCACTAACACATTAGCCACTTAAGGGCTAGCTTTTGGATTTTCAACCTTAATTCCATCGCAAAAAGTCCATTTTTCTTTGCAACTAAAAACGTCGTCATGGCGTCATTCCAAAATCAACTCAACTCCTACGCGTTAAAGTTGAGATTAGCTTAATTTGCAAATAATGCATTTCTATTTCGATCCAGCCTTCCAAAATAGGTGACAAACATACCTTTTCCATCTTCAGTAAAACTTATCTTCTTCCATATCCAAGTTATTCTTATTATTCGGCTGGTTGGAGTGTCTTCGTAGCGTGCCGAGCGAGTCATATTCGTTCGCTATCGCTTTCGGGTACAGTTTCGGGGTCGTAGCTTGGGTGTTGTGGTTGTTGGCGTTGACTATGTTGTTGCTTTTCGATAGGAGGATCCCGCTGGTACCGCCTATGCCTGTAAAGGAGGGCTGGCGTTTCGCTTTGCGGGGCTGTGGAGAAATTGTTGGTGTTAGTCGAGTATTAAATCATCGGTAGCCTATAGTCCGCGCGGAACTAGTTGGTCGCGCCTCGGGTGGGGACGGGGGTGAGGGCGGCGGGGTTGCCTAGTGTGCGCAACGCACGTACTGAGTAAGGACCACTGACAAAGCGCCCCCGCCCCTCCGCTTACATATCTAAGGCGCGGCCAACTAGTTCCGCGCGGACTATAGCATTGGAGTGATGAAGAGTTTATGTGTATGTGTGTGTAACTTTACACTCGTAAAGAAGAAAGGTGTATGTCCGGAGCAATTTGGGCAATTAGTCCATCTTTGTTATCGTTTTCTCCATAGCCTGAGCTCCATATTCTGTTCAGCTTGTGACGACGTGATAGAAAAATATGCAAAAGGTTAATGTTTAAATAAAGTGGACGAAAAAAGAAGCCATCATAACTTCCTGAAGGTGCTGGAAAAAAATTACAATCTATAACGGATATTTGTAACAGTCAAGTAGGTACTTACAACTTCCTTCAAAGGCACAGTGACGTAACTATTCTGCTTAGCCGTAATGTAGTGAGGACTGGACGGCACCCTGTTCTGTTTGTTCCAAGGCAAGCGGGTTCCACGCCTTTGGCAGAATATGACACCCGCTAGGCAGACTAGGCAACCTGATAAAATTATTAACATTAAAATTTTTCTAAACAAAGATTTCATAAGTAAAGCTGTTTTCAGGGTAACTAATTTACTTAAAAAATATTTTGGTAAAGGACGATCTACGACTAAATCTAGATTGAAAATGAAAAGAAACTTGCCTCCAACTGTAAAACTAAATCCTTAGCATCTATAAAACTGAAATAGTGACTAAGATTTAGATAACCTTTTTTTTTCGTAAAATCTTTGAACTTGGTCATTACTATGAGTCCAATAGATAACAAACTCTAACAATGATTAAAAAAAAAACTAAAAAAAATGTGGTCAAGATGTGCCTTAACCATTTTTGTGTTCCATCCTTGTCAAGGGGAGTGCTAACCGTCTCTCCTTTCAATAGACACAAATAAGTAGTTCGAAATTATGCAAGTGTACTAACTTTGATGAAAACTTTACTTGCGCGATCTAGAATTTTTGATATAACTACATAAAAATATGGCTAAATTTCCATAAAAAATACACTAAACATGTAACTAATTATATAATCCAATTAAATAGTAAAATTAATCTGAAATAAAATCTAAAAATAAATACAAAAACACCAAAAAACAAAATCGACCTAAATAAAACGTCAACTAGCGCCATCTAGTTTCACAACGCCGAACTACGTAGCAAATTATAAAACTTACCCATGGCGAAGGCAGCGACCACACATCCTATGATACCGCCTAAGCTGAGCGTCTCGTTGTTCGACATAGTGACGAATGACGCCATCTCTACGTTCTGGCTGTAAGCTGGCATCGCGTATAGTTCTGTTGGAAAATGGGATCATGTCACAAAAATGCATGGAGAAGATACAAATAAAATAAGTAGGTACTACATTATTTCTGATTTTCTAACAGGTTAACTCATAATATCTACTAATTTGTCTGGTCTGAAGGGTCTGAAAAACGAATTTTTAATCAAATTGACACCCTACGTCAATTAGCCGTGTTCTATTCTATTTGCCGATGTCGACCATTCTGCCAATGTCAAAAGTGAGTTGGAAGGGGAAGTGTGATTTTTTTTCTAACAGCAACTGTTGTTACCGTGCTAATTCATACAAATGTCAAGAGAATGACAGTTACGAATTGTGAATTTGTGATTTACCTAAATATACGAACAATTTAAATTGGTAGTCAATTTGAAAAACAAATAATCTCCTTGACTTTACAATCTAGTTCTGATATCTTTTAATGCGTTGGTAAATCTACTGTAAGCTACTTGTGATTGGTTACGTACAGTCAACAAAAGAGATAAGTATGCAGGATCGTCATGTATAATTGATGTTTAGTAAGTAACCGATGCCTATGGAGGCCTATGTCCAGCAGTGGACGTCTTTCGGCTGAAATGATGAAGTAACCGATGGAAGTCCTCGAATAAAATTTTATTTTATTAATAGAAAACAAACGGTTCATTTATCAAATTAAATTTCAGTCGACAACATCCATCGGTTTCTTACTAAACTTCAACTATATCTGACGATCCTGCATACTTATCTCTTTTGATGACTGTACACAGTGTCACAGTCTTATCACAGATTTAATCAACATATCGCATGACATTTGACAAGAGATCGGAATGTTAAAGTGCTACTACATAATTTATCACCGGGTAACTTGGTAGCTAGGTAAACATTGATAACATGCCGATTGATTTGATAAAAGTGTATTCTACTGGCTGAGTTACACCACTTTATTGACTACAATTTCATGGCAGTAATAAATCTCATCATATACGTAAACTAGGACTAGAAGCTCTTAACCTTTTCCGCACTTTGCAATAATTATACCACATTGCCATTGACACTTGTAGCCAGTCTAATTCTGGAAAATTTTAGTTAATTGAGCAAACGAATACTTGTTTTGCAAATTTGATCTTTATTAGCTAGCTGCGCCCGCGGTTTCACCCGCGTAAATGTCGATCCCGTGGGAATATCGGGATAAAAAGTATATGCCTATATGTTAATCCAGGGTGACAGCTACCTCCATACAAAATTTTATCAAAATTGGTCCAGCCGTTTAAGCGTCAAGAAGTAACAAACATATAAACACACCCCCACACTCACAAACTTTCGCCTTTATAATATTAGTGTGACTAGAATTCTCGCACTGACAGGGTTCAAGAACGTATCTCTCGACGTCCGGACTGTAGGTTTACACGGACAGGTTTCTACAGAATAATACATTTTCAGTGACCTAACGTCAGATCACTGACACTTTATCAATCGAGCTGTACAATCATCATCATCATCATCATTTCAGCCGAAAGACGTCCACTGCTGGACATAGGCCTCCCCCAAGCACTTCCACTTCGACCGGTTCTGTGCTTCTCGCATCCAACGGGTTCCTGCGGCCTTCACAAGGTCGTCGGTCCACCTTGTGGGAGGCCTTCCAACGCTACGTCTTCCAGTACGTGGTCGCCACTCCAGAACCGAGCTGAACAATACGACCGACGTAACTTGGCGGGCCTGAACATAGGCACTAAGAACTTTCGCGCATGTTCTCTCACTCGCACTCGCCTCCTGTCACCATTTGGTTCCTAAAAAATCTTACTGCGCAGCCTTCTGCGCAAAGTTCAGGCCCGCCAAGTCGTACCGTAAGTTTTCGATACATTCAAATGCTCACCATTATCAATATCCTGGTCGTCATCAGCACAGCGTGCGACTTGCAGCTGCGCTCCCACACACGCTCCCGCCAGACATGCGCGCTTCCTTACTCGCTCGCCGCTTATGCAGTCGCTCCATTCTCCCCACTCGCCCCAACCTGCCTCTGAGTCTGAAAAAAAGAATAAGAGTTAAAATATATGAGGTTAATTACAAACAATCCTTGTTTGTAGGCAAGACTAAAAAAAAATATCAAAGCCACTACAGGGCAAAAATCTAATCTCATACAGAAGAGGAAAAACGAGCATGGCTATGGGAGGCATGGTGAAGCAAAATCTATTCCATATTAGGAATATCGAATAGATTTCTAACAATTTGGAGTCAAAGCAGACTAAATTCGCACGAGATTTAGCAATCTAACGCAGAAAGTCGCCTAAACTTGACGCGACATCGATGCAGTTGCAAAATTGCCGATGTTCAAAGCAGCTAGTCTGCTTTAGCCCTATTACCTATCTCACAATTTAGCCCTATTACCTATCTGACAAATTCTTCAGAAGGTTATTAAGGTTTATGAAAGGATCTCGTTCCAGTATATTCTCAAATAAAAGCTGTAACTACCTGCACAGTTGTTGACACAGACGCGGCGCTCGAGCGCGGCGCCTGCGTCTGCGCAGCCCTCGGGCGACAGGCACAGGCGCGTGCGCGTGCGGTGTGCCGGCGCGCCCACGTTGTTACACTCGCCCGTGCACTCGCTCCACTCGCTCCAGCATGACCATTCTCCTGCACACACAAAATCATAGTAAATAAAAGGACATTGGAGATCCTTGGGTAAATAAATGTAAATAAGGTTTATTTTACTTTGCTTTAATTTATTTGAGTAATAAAAACTTGAGTTTTAAAAAACAATAACTTTTGATTTTGCGTTGTTCAGCGACTTTAAAGCTTCTTACTGCTTATTTATGGGTGTAGCTGAAGCTGGGCTGTCTATATATAATACAAAGTGGCCCACCTGTGCAAGCGTGCGCGTTGCAGGCGCGCAGCATGTGCGCGGCCCCGCGACAGGCGCGGCGCGCACAGCGCCGGCCCCGCGCCTGCTGGCCGCCCCCGCACGGCGCGCTGCAGGCCCCCCAGGGGCCCCACGCCTCCCAGCCCGCCTCGTGCTCTGTGGAGTGCCTACCTGTGCAAGCGTGCGCGTTGCAGGCGCGCAGCATGTGCGCGGCCCCGCGACAGGCGCGGCGCGCACAGCGCCGGCCCCGCGCCTGCTGGCCGCCCCCGCACGGCGCGCTGCAGGCCCCCCAGGGGCCCCACGCCTCCCAGCCCGCCTCGTGCTCTGTGGAGTGCCTACCTGTGCAAGCGTGCGCGTTGCAGGCGCGCAGCATGTGCGCGGCCCCGCGACAGGCGCGGCGCGCACAGCGCCGGCCCCGCGCCTGCTGGCCGCCCCCGCACGGCGCGCTGCAGGCCCCCCAGGGGCCCCACGCCTCCCAGCCCGCCTCGTCCTCTGTGGAGCGCTCCGTGGTGCAGCGGCCCCGGGAGGTGCAGTAGCGTTCGTCTTCACGGACTAGTGATAGCTGAGGAGAGAAATAAGTGTTGTAAATATATTTATTTAGCGGATTTATAGCATGGATATAGCCATGCTTTAAATCCGCTATAAAAGTTTCTGAAACAGCTAGCTTATTGCCAATATTAAAACAACCAGTGTCATAGTAACCATAGTATCATCCAAACGAGTGTTAAAATGTTGTAGGTACTAAATTTAATTATGCAACTCCTTTGCTTTTCCGATCCCTTCCTTATACTCATCAAACAGCCTCATTCTCACTACTCAATTCGTGGTATCTTTATGAATTTAAAAAAAGAACATTGTCATTCACACGCGTCGCAATCACAGCGCCGTCATTAAAAAAAAAAAGTATAGGTTATTCGAATTCAAGTCACGTCGTACCTATCCCGCCATTTTTGTTCGATATTAGTATTACTTATAAAAATGTATTACTTTGTTGTTTACAAAAATGTGTGACACCAGCTTTGATACTCAGCAATTAAACTTTCCATGAATTTACAGTGTTCTTACAACACTGTACAACACCCTATGGTTTTAGAACCTTTTATAGAGGATTCATATCATGGGTGTAGATAAAGTCTTGTATGCAACTGTAAATAATTAGGTATTAAAACAGTTGCATAAATAACTATTCGTTTTTATAACAAACTATTGACCCGCCCCTGCTAAGCAAGATTTTCACGACTTTACAGACACTTATACCTTCGGGAACAAATCTCTATGATAGTGAAAACCGCATCAAAATTCGTTGCGTAGCTTAGAAGAACAACGCGGTCACAAAGACACGAAATATTACTTCAATTTATAAAATAATGTTCACGGTTAGTGAAAAGAAAAGTTCAAGAGCGGAAGTCAGATCTGTCTCTCTCAATAAAAATATTATCGTTTATTTTAGTTCATCATAAAAAGAAATGGGAACTTACTTTTAGTTGTTCCGGTGATGGAGCTCTGCATTGGAACTTAAATCTCTTTTCTGTATAGCTTCCGTCTGATCCATTGCCTTTAAACAAATATTAACAATTTACCAATTACCAAAAGTTCATTTCGTTTGTCACCATAAGTAGTCTTTAGGACCAGTATTAACAAACATTCGATATACTTCCGTGCCGAATCAATCAATGTCATCGAAGGAATCATCTAAACGTTGTTAACAAATCCAAAGCCCGATAATTTTGTCAGTTTGAGGGCTGATTTGAAATTTCAAATAACTTAGGCAACCGCCATTCTTCCTCTAGTACAATATATTATTTACTGTCGGGGACAAGGCTAATCAAGTGTTATGTATGACAAACAACACAAAATTTATTTTTTCAGTACTGGCATGAAATATTATTAAAATGTTGTTGTATTTACCAGGTATCTGCACCCAAGGGGTCCAAGCAGTCGCCTTCCTAACTTCACAGGGCGCCATGTCACAAGGTAGCCGCTCTGTGCTGAGCCCCTCGCACTCGGCCCCTCCGTTCTTAGGGAGAGGGTTGTTGCAGTCCCTTCGCCTCTCCTTCCAGCCTCCCGAGGGGCCGCAGCCAGGGCCGGCGGCGCCGGTACAAGGGGACCAGGGGCCCCAGTCTGACCAGCCACCGTCTACTGCTGCGAGGCTTGGATCTGGAGATAGAAATAGGATGTTGAGAAAAAAAATCGGAGAGTATCGAAACGAATTATAGTTTTAGAAAGAAATCATGAGTTTTAATTAATGTTACATTGACACAAATAAAGACAAACATCGCCTGTTATACCAAGTTTTATACAAATTATTATTTATTTAATCATTTGTTTATTTTTATTCATTCATTCTGGCCAATACTAGAACGCAGAACGCGGGTTGTAGAACGCGTATCCGATGGAACTTAGACTACATATCGTGTACAAAATAAGATGCATATCTAGTGCATAAAGTTTTGTGGCTGCCTTCAATAGAAATAAACATCCTATTACGTTCTAAATAATGGTATTACGCAAGAAAAAATTGATCATCTATAATTTTTCACCACAATCAACCTCGTCTCTAATTATACGAGTACCAAAAAGGTTATATTCAGGAAACAATTAATAGCATCAGTATGTGACGAATTGACAAATAAATCTAAATTAAACTGAATTGAATACAGACAATCACCACATACCACTATCACATACTCACACACTCATTCGCAACTCCTCATGAACACTCCTACACACTCACATACACTGTACACTCAGCAATGCTTATATGGTGCTAGCAGTTAACTTCATTCTGTATTTTTGTTTCTGCTGCATGTATTGTATAGCTATTAAATTGTAAATCCGTAATTGGCTGTAAGACTAGCTTATACAGGGTGATTGGAAGATGGGTGCAAAGCTCTAAGGCGAAGATAGTACAGACAATTTAGAACCATTTAAGCCATGGTTGTCTTAGACGAAGTCTTACTACTTTTTTTTTACCAATTTCTTAAGATTTTTTTCAAAAATTCCTAAAGTTTTAACTAAACTATTTATTTATGGCCAAATTGAATCATAAACGAATTCATTTTTATTGTATTTAATTAAAGTAATGTGTAAGCAATCTAGCAAAACATGTTTTAGGCCTCTGTGTCGTTAGACATTTTTTTTACAGATATTTAAAGTTCATAACAAATTTTAAAATTTATAAATACTTTTTGTAAACCTTATTTTAAAAATCACGGAGCGTGCTTTTTTTGTTCAAACCTTTTTGAAAACATGCTTGATAATCGCTCTTTCTTTTGAGGTAACATTTACGCAGATATCTTAAAAATTATTGAAATTAGAACCTAAAAACCAATTTAAGGGATACATTTTAAATTTTAGGCAGTCTAAATAAAACAACATTTGAATTAAATTTATTTATGTTTCATGGTCAAAATGTTGTCCGTGATTCCTAATACAAGCACGGCTCCGTCTTCTCACTTCTATTGTTGTTATTTTCAACATCATATCTCCAGCTTCATTGTTTCAAACTCTGAATTCATTCTCTCTGTCAGTTCTTCTCTCGTGTTTATTTCAACATTGGTATACACCAGCTCCTTGGCTCGGCCCCACACGAAAAGTCCAGCAGGGTCAGATCTGGTGAGCGAGCGGGCCAAGGGATGGGTCCATCTCTGAAAATCCAGCTGTCAGGAAAGCAATTATTTAAGTGTTCCCCATGTGTTGTGTGGGTTATGAAAGTTTGTAATGCCCTCCCTAGAAAATTTGCTTTCATCCGTCCACAAGATTGATTTCAAATTAAAGTTTTCTAGGGAGGGCATTAAAAACTTTCATAACCTTCATGAATGGGCCGCCAAAGACAACCATCCACATTTTAAGAAGCAGGTGTCGTTTCAGAGGAAATTCTGGAGGCTGGAGTAATTTGCAGGACGTTGATTGGGCCCTACTTCTTACCGGAGACTTTCAATGGTGAAAATGATTTGCACTTTCTACAAGTGGATTTACCAGAGCTGATAGAGGAAACCGGTGTCCCGATATTCGCAAGAGACAGTACAGTCATCTTTCAGCAAGACGGCTGTCCAACGCATTGGATGTTAAATGTAAGGGAACACTTAAATAATTGTTTTCCTGACAGCTGGATTGGCAGAGATGGACCCATCCCTTGGCCCGCTCGCTCACCAGATCTGACCCTGCTGGACTTTTTCGTGTGGGGCCGGGCCAAGGAGCTAGTGTATACGAATGTTGAAATAAACACGAGAGAAGAACTGATAGAGAGAATGAATTCAGAGTTTGAAACAATGAAGCTGGAGATGATGTTGAAAATAACAACAACAGAAGTGAGAAGACGGAGCCGTGCTTATATTAGGAATCACGGACAACATTTTGACCATGAAACATAAATAAATTTAATTCAAATGTTGTTTTATTTAGACTGCCTAAAATTTAAAATGTATCCCTTAAATTGGTTTTTAGGTCCTAATTTCAATAATATGTAAGATATCTGCGTAAATGTTACCTCAAAAGAAAGAGCGATTATCAATCATGTTTTCAAAAAGGTTTGAACAAAAAAAGCACGCTCCGTGATTTTTAAAATAAGGTTTACAAAAAGTATTTATAAATTTTAAAATTTGTTATGAACTTTAAATATCTGTAAAAAAAATGTCTAAAGACACAGAGGCCTAAAACATGTTTTGCTAGATTGCTTACACATTACTTTAATTAAATACAATAAAAATGAATTCGTTTATCATTCAATTTGGCCATAAATAAATAGTTTAGTTAAAACTTTGGGAATTTTCGAAAAAAATCTTAAGAAATTGGTAAAAAAAAAGTGGTAAGACTTCGTCTAAGACAACCATGGCTTAAATGGTTCTGAATTGCCTGTACTATCATCGCCTTAAAGCTTTGCACCCATCTTCCAATCACCCTGTATATCTAAATATATAAAATTCAAAGTCCTGACTGACTGACTGATATATTAACGCACAGCCTAAACCGCTGGTCCTAGAGACATGAAATTTGGAGGGTGTGTTCTTTGTGAAGAGTAGGCATCCACTAAGAAAGGGTTTTTCGAAATTACACCCTTAAGAGGGTGAAATTTCACGCGAACGAAGTCGCGGGTATAAGCTAGTTTTATGATAAAATTTCAAAGAGCTGTGGATTTTGTGATTAATAAATAAATAAATACTAACCTGGACAAGGCGGCAGATTACAGTAAACATCATCAATATCGAGCCCCACACACACTCTCCCGCCGAACTTAGGCTCCGGCGCGGTGCAGCTGCGGCGCCGCGACTTGAGGGCGATGCCGCACGACGCCGAGCACTTGGACCAGCCCGACCAGCCCGACCAGCCGCCGTGCATCGTGCAGTTGCTCACTGATATGCTGGCGCCTGAGGAAGGATGTTGATGGTTAGTTTGTGGGCTTGTTAAGGTGTATGCGCATTTGTAGCCCGCGAAATTCAATTTTTCTTACGTTTTTTGCAATTTTCAGGTCAGTGTCGTGTTATATCTTGATCAAAATATGATTCGCGACTATAACAGGTACGTATTTACAGAATTATAATCATTATACATCTTTCTAAGTCTACCACTGCGCATTCACCTTAACGAATAAAGTAAGCTATGGATTTCGCAAAATGTTTTTAAAGATAGCAATGTGGGTTACATTTTTTGCCTATTTATTTCAGAAGAGTCTTTAAGAAACTATTTATGGCAACGTTCTATTGCTACGCATCAACGAGTATAGATGCAGTAGGATATGTCTGGGCAGGCGCAACTTTACTAATCGTTAATTTTCTAACGCGACATACAGACACAAAAAATCTTGCAAGCTTACAATCACATGCTAACATTACCAGAAAAAAGACCAGAGGCCCATTATGGAAATGTTAAAAACAATCATTTTTCAGAAAATTATCTTCTTTTGCAAAGAAGAGATGCTGCAGTTCGTCCTGTGTGTTTCTCTCTCGGTCTTAGTCTCTCCGCACTAACTCTCGCGCGGACTCCAGGTTCGTGACAATACGGCCCTTGTCTTAAAAACCTCTAGTGAGAAGTACAGTAGAGGCCAAACATGTGGTACATACCTTCACAAGATTGTCCGCCGTAAGCCGGTCGCGGGTTGTCACAGCGGCGCGTGCGACACATGCACATGTCGGGCTTGTTGTCGTCGTACATTGATAATGATGTTCCGTCCTGCATGCATGGCTCCCATTCCGACCAGGATGACCAACCGCCGTCGACTGAAACAATAGAAAAATTTGTTTATTCGTTACAAAATTGCCCTAAACATGTTTTTAGCTTATAATTAACTAGGGCACGCCGCGATAGCGGCGATAAGACCCCTCTTTGAGGAGTGGCTAGAGAGGCGCCACGGCGCCCTCACCTACCGCCTGACGCAGGTCCTCACCGGACACGGAAGTTTCGGGAGGTTCCTGCACATCATCAGGCGGGAGGAAACGCCCGGGTGTCACCATTGCCAGGATCGCCCAGAGGACACGGTGGAGGTCTGCCCCGCTTGGGCGGAGCACCGCCGTGTCCTCGTAGAGGCGATCGGCAGCGGCGGCGACCTCTCGCGCCCGGCCCTGGTGCAAGCCATGGTCCGGGGCGAGAGGGAGTGGGAGGCAGTCACCTCCTTCTGCGAAGCAGTCATGCTAGCGAAGGAGGTGGCGGGACGGCTCAGGGAGAGAGCCTCCCGTCCCAGCCGCCGCGGGAGACGCTCCGGGCGTCCGTAGGCGCGGGCCTGCGGGCGGAGAGTAATGGGTAGCTCACCGTCCGATCAGGACCAGGCCCGTGCCGGACGGCGCGTACGTGTTCCACGCGCGCCTCAAAGAGATGTCAGCATCGAGGAGGGGCCCCATAGGGCCGAAGCCTGCCGGGTCAGCGGGATTGTCCGAAAGGGTTACCGCTGGCCCGGAACATAAAGGCATAAAGGGCTAAGGAAGGAACACGGGTGGGTTTTAGTCAGTAAGAGTCTGACACTCCCTTCCGCTCCACCCAGAGCGGGAGGGGTCATTTGATGACTTCCCATCCGCAAAAAAAAAAAAAAAAAAAAAAAAGCTTATAATTAACTAGCTACCCTTCCTCTCAGAGATTTCTTTATCATACAAGGTGGATTTTTGAGATGTGGCAGTAAGGGCTGGGAACTTAACCGTTCAGTCTCCAGACTCTGAAGTGAGACGTCTTATGAGACTGTCCTTAACTTTTTTTTTATTTTGATCTGCATTCACAGATTTTGAAAAAAATGGTACAGACGCCAGCACATCAAGCTACCCGAAACTGTCAAATTTTCCCAATCAACTTTGAACCTTATACTTAAGCGATAAAGTTGAAAATCTATTAATGAAATCTGACAGATTGTAGTAGCTTGATGTGCTGGCGTCTGCACACTCATCAAGAAAATCGGCGATTTTGTGGCCTTTGCCCAGCAAAAAGACAATTCTGCACCCTAATTGCGTAACACTCTTAATTTGAATCATTTTGAAGCGTATTTCTAATCCATTGCTCCATTTGTTCGAAAAATGTATCTGCTCAACAACGCTAATAACGTAATGGATGTGGTTGAACTGTCAAAATGAAACCCATTGCTACTGATAGTGTGTTACGCAATTACCCTGCTGTTTCTTTTAAGGATCAAAAAACTTTAATATACTGAGATTTAAGTAATAAAAAAGTCAGAAATCGCAACAAATCTTTTCACATACAATTCGCAGGATGGTCTTGCTGATGGACTGGACTGGCCGCTACAATGAAGACTGGCCGAAAATGAACAAAAAAAATAATACATCGGATTTCGAGCGAACACGCTTTTTTTTCGACAGCTAGCACGCAATCGGACCCGCTCGTGTACCGGGGACAACTAACTCAGACAGACCTATGACCAACCTATGAGGCTGGTACAGCAAGACAAATTATGCTGGCCGCAAGTCAAATTGTTGACTTATATTGAAGAATAATACAGCATCTGCCGTGTGTACTATAGAGGTATGAGGAACAGGGTGTAAAGTTCACTCATACTCTACAGAAAAGGGAGGATCCTCCGACCAGACGGGTGTTATGTCTGGCGGGCAACTGCCCAATGATTCATGTCGGACTGCGCGGTAAACTCTGCTTGCGCGATGCAGGACTTGTGTGACGTAGTATGACGCGTTGTTCGCATGTGGCATTGTAGATACCGCTACAGTACGTCTACGTCCCTTCAAACAAAAAGTACCTACTTTAATTTTTCAAGTGAATCTTACCAGGAGCATCAACAGCCGCACATGCACCCGTAGCCTGTTTGAACGCCGGATCTCCCAGCCGTCCGGCAGCCGACACGCACTGCTCCCTCGAATCGTCCCAACCACAGTGCGGGTCTCCGGCGAGCACGCAACCGGACCGGCTTGTGTAGCGGGAACAACGGGCGCCGGTGATACGGAAGACACCGACCTCGCCGCCTATGTAGACTGACATCTGGAAGGGAAATTGGGACTTCTAGAATGATTGAAGATTTCCCGAACGATTTTCGAGCTGGTTGGGTCATTTATTGTATTGGATAACTCCATATACAACATTATTTTTAGTAATATGCGAAACCCGAAACACGTGTCTAGTATTTTTATGTAAAAAATCTGTGTACAAAATTTCAAAACTGTATCATGAAAAATCACAACGTTATAAGTCACCTGTTAAGTTAACGTTTTAAGTTGCCTGTTTGTCCGTACAAAAACATGCGCACCCGCGCCGAGTCGTCTTGCGCTCATTGATAATAGTACCTAGGTACCTAACCGTTCGGCGCGGAGATTGGATAACCTACTGAGTGTCGCTCGGTGTCCAACTTTTAACCTTTTTTAAATATTTTTGGGACAAAATATAACGTGGGGTAAAAATGATTGGAATCGATTCAGTTACTTATTCTGAACAAACTATATTCAGGTTTCGCATATACTAAAATACCGTTGCAGAAGTTCGTTTCCCTGTACTTCGTCTAGCTATTTGACGGACTAGTAGGTACGTAAAATATCATGTAAAAATATTTAATTTTAAGGGGACAATGACTAGATCCAGGCTTGGATGCAGAATGCGGATGAGGAATTAAAACTAAATATTTTACTGTCAAGGATTTCCGCAAAGTAACACCTGATTCCATAAATTATCTAGAGGAGTATGTTCCAATAATAATAGTATTTTCTCTTAAAAATTTGGAGGGATAATTTTGGATTGCAAAATTTTCCGAAGAAATCTGCGTTTACCAGCTAAAAATTCTTTAGATTCCAGCATAGCTATTCACAACCACTCGATACGCTTCCGTACCGTATCGAACATCAATCAATGTTATCGTAGGAGTCCTCTACACGCTGTTCACAAGTCCTAAACCCGATAATTTTATCAGTTTAAATCAAGTAGACAACTTAAGACAACCGCTATTCATCCGACAGCTGTTTGCTGTCGGGGGCAAGGCAAATCGAGTTATCGAAATGTGTCATATTCGATACGATAGCCGGTCGGATGGTTGTGAATAGCTGTGCAACATTTTCGATACGATAGCCGGTCGGATGGTTGTGAATAGCTGTGCAACATTTTCGATACGATAGCCGGTCGGATGGTTGTGAATAGCTGTGCAACATTTTCGATACGATAGCCGGTCGGATGGTTGTGAATAGCTGTGCAACATTTTCGATACGATAGCCGGTCGGATGGTTGTGAATAGCTGTGCAACATTTTCGATACGATAGCCGGTCGGATGGTTGTGAATAGCTGTGCAGCATCCTGTTTGGAACCAACTACATAGATTTTGCTGCGAATACTACATAGTTTGTTTGCATTAATTGCAGAAGATCACTTTTTTTTTTGGGTGGAATGTCGTCAAATGGGGTCATTTGACGACATTCCACCCAAAAAAAAAAGTCCCGCTCTGGGCCCTTCACCCACCAAACCACCACCTTCCACTTTAGGAAACACAAGAAAATACTCACAGTTTCTTTAACAAACTGCATAGTCAGCACCTCGAAACTGATATTCTTCCCGTTAAGTTTCCACCTCTCGACCAAACATGCGCCATCCAGCTTAGGCAATACTGCCAACTTCAGCACGTTGCCAGCCTGTGTTGCCACGTATAAAACGAGCTGCTTCTCTACGTTCTTAGCGTTTGTGACGTCAACAGTGACGTGTGTGAACCGCTCTGACGTCACTTTGAAGACGGGTTCCCCGGACACTGGTTGTACTGATTCGTACATTAGGTGGTAGCGGTGGTATTCTATTGCTTCGTGAATTCTGTGGGAGAGAATTTACGTTGATATCATAAACAAAGTAATTTGTTCTTTTACACGTTGAGATAAGCATGATATTTCGCTGCAAATTGAAAGAATCACTAATACCGATAGTAAAGGTATGATCTCGGTAACTTGTGTCCATACTACATATGCATAACATTAAGCATGTCATGTGATAATAAGAGTATTGTACTTTTAATAAATACTTTAATAAAAATAATTAACATATGTATAGTAATATCTAAGAACATTCGCAGGGCCAGCATGGCCAGAGATCGCACAAGACAGGGAGGTTTGGAAGGAAAAAGGGGAGGCCTTTGCCCAGCAGTGGGACACAAACTAGGCTAACAAAAAAAAAAATGTATAGTAAACGTCTTCAGTAAAAGCTGGGTCGGTTGAGTGTATTGGTCTCTATTGGTATATTATCCTACATCAACCATTACCATGCGGTATTTCATTTAAAATTCATCAAGCGATCATAAATATCCCCTTTTCAATCCGGTTTTCGCTCGGGTCACAGTACTGTAACCGCACTTTTGAAGGTGACTGACGACATCCACTGGGCTATGGAGAATAAGTCACTTACTGTTCTAGTATTGCTTGACTTTAGTAGCGCCTTCAACTCAGTAGATTTTGACATTTTACTTGGTTTCCTCAAATCTATCAATTTCTCTTCTTCCACTTTAGCTTGGTTCAGTTCTTATCTTCGGGGACGCTCTCAGTGTGTTCGCCTGGAGGAGTCCTTCTCTGACTGGTGTAGCCTCACTGAGGGTGTTCCTCAGGGTAGCGTTCTCTCTCCTCTTCTTTTTTCAATTTTCATAAACTTTGTTACCAGAGTAATCTCCTCTAGTTTTCATCTCTACGCAGATGACTTGCAGCTGTATCGACATTTTACTGTAGCTAACGCGAGTTCTGCAATTGCTGCAATGAATCTTGACCTGGCTCGCATCAGCGTTTGGGCTAAATCTTGTGGTTTGCAAATTAACCCAACTAAATCCCAGGCCATAATCATAGGCAGCAGATTCGTTCGCAATGCGGTTGATGTTAAATCTCTGATGCCTTTATATCTCGATAATGTTCGCATCGACTATACCGAAACCGCTAAAGATCTAGGTGTAGTTATTGACTCCAACCTTTCGTGGCGTGCTCAGGTCAATGAGGTCAGCCGTAAGGTGCATTTCTCCTTTCATTCGCTGAAATGCCTTCAAAGTCTTCTGCCCTTGAAGACTAAAATTTCTTTGGCACAAACACTTATTCAGCCGATTATAGATTATGCCGACGCCTGCTATCTGGATGCTACTGAGGAGCTATTAAACAAGCTTGAGCGCTTGCAAAACCTGTGCATTCGCTTTGTTTTCGGTCTTCGAAAGTATGACCATGTTTCTCACCTTCGCAAGGAACTCAAGTGGCTCCCAATCCGCCTTCGCAGGAATACTCGAATTTTATGTCTCCTCTTCAACATCTTACACAACCCGTCTTATCCTTCCTACTTGCGTGAGCGTTTTTCTTACGCTCGCCCTAGCGACGCACCGTGTAGGTCTCACCTAAGATCCCTCCTTAAAGCTCAGCCTCATAAAACAAGCTACTATTCTTATTCCTTCTCTGTCCACGCTGTAAGATTGTGGAACTCACTTCCGCCTAGCATTCGTGATTTAAAAACCATTTCTCTATTTAAATGTCGATTAAAAGAGCATTACCTTTCCTCTATACTGTGAGTATATATATATGTTTATATATTTTAGCTTTATGTATTTATTTAAGTACTTATATGTGTAGGTTTATTTAATATTCTAGTTTTAGACTTCACACATTCATATTTTCTCTTCTTGTTTTCACACACTATTGTCTACATTTCTTTTTTACTTCTCCTTTCGCAGGTCTGCTGGAAGAAATTTCTTAAGAAATAAGCAGTACCTTTGTACTCAAATTATAACTATGTCATATCCCTATGTATTTTACTGTGTGTACATAAATTATAAAATAAAATAAATAAATAAATAAATAATTTGTAAATAAATACCGTTGGTGAAGGCTATCAAGCTACTAGCAGAATCAATTAGATTCCAAATGTTCATACAATGTATAGTATTGATTCTTTTCAAATTGTCAATAACGTTAGGTCCGCCAATATTTTTTGGAAGTATAAAAAAAATCAGTCTTTGATTTACTAACCTGGAGTCAGGAACACATTTGAAATGGTCCCTGGCCTGCTTAGAAGGCGATCTTGGCTCCCACGTCGACGTGGGTCGGTCCTGCACTTTGTAGGGACCCTCGAAAGCAGCATGGATATCCGACATGCTGTAGATACATACTGCACTTCCGACTATGCTGTTCCTGTGGAAGAAGAAACGTTAAAACGTTATAAGAGGCGGTTCTCTTCAAAATATTTTACGTAAACGAGTTATTCTGGTCTGCACCCTAATTCCACACATATTACTCTCAATTTGAATCATTTTAAAGCTAAAAAACTAATCCATTGCTCCATATGTTCGAAAAATGTGTCTGCTCAACAACGTAAATAACGCAATGAATGTTGTTGAACTGTCAAAATGAAACCCATTGCTACTGATAGTGTGTTACGCAATTACCCTGCCGATCCCCTGAACCCAATACGATTCCCCGACTTACTTATGAAACTTCAGTAATTAGGTGTATTATAAGGCAAAGATCTATTTTCATATAAGTACTTAGATAATGAATTTTGGAAAATATGACGCTAAATTAAAACAGATTTAATTACTATTCCGCAGTGTTTGAAGACTAAGGTCTTCAACCAGTGCGTCCTGACTCCTGTCCGTCATAATATATGGTGCCGAAACGTGGACACAACCTTGAATTTGTAGTCGGGCTGGTCCACAAATTCAAGGTTGCTCTGCGCGCTATGGAGCGAGCTATAATCGGAGTCTCTTTGATGTATAAAATTAGGAATGAAATTATCCGGAAAAAAACCGGAGTTACCGACATAGCTTGCAGAGTAAGCAAACCGAAGTGGCAGTGGGCTGGATAAGTTTGTCGAAGGACCAATGGCCGGTGGAGCAGACGAGTCCTGGAGTGGAGAACACGTATCGGCAAGCGTAGTGTGGTATGCCCCCCAGCTAGATGGACGGACGACCTAAAGGTGGCTGGGGTAGATGGATGGATGGATGGATGCGGAAGGCGGAGGACAGGGTGTTGTGGCCCAGCTTCGGAGAGGCCTATGTCCAGCAGTGGACTGCAATAGGCTGAGTTGATTGAATTACTCCGTGAAGCGGAATTAATAATGAACAAACAATCGCCATGAACCTTATAGATCACTGGACTAGGAAAAAAGTTAAGTCATCGTTATACACGTACAGCCTGATCCCATTTTCCTATGCTAAAAGTTTTTCATATGGATCACTGATGAATTGTATCCCCGCAAATGAATTCATATTCAGCCTGTATATTTCTAATACTGGAATATGAATTAAAAGGAGCCAATAAACAGTAAAAATATCTAAGATCTCCTCAATAATGTAGTGGTCGCAAACCTTGCAATCAGTTAATCAATCAATCAATTATCAGCTTGAGGTCTTGGTTTAAATCCGCTGTCGGTAAGCTGGCACCCCGGGGCCCGATTTGTGGTCGGTTATTGACAATAGTCTTGCGAAATGTGCGTGTGTACCTACTGTAGGTACACATCTACCTAACCTTTCAAATGTGGAGTATAGCACTGCCTAACGGTCAGTGGGATTGTCCGAAAGGGTTACCGCTGGCCCGGAACATAAAGGGCTGAGGGAACATGGGTGGGTTTTAGTCAGTAAGAGTCTGACACTTCCACTCCACCCAGGGCGGGAGGGGTCAATGGATGATTACCCATCCGAAAAAAAACAGGTGTGATGATGATATGTAGAAAGTTTAACTTACGCGGGTGTAGTGAACGTAGCAACAAGTATCTTCTCCTGAGGCAGATACTCCACGCTCTGCACCTCATCGTAGTGGAATGGCACGTCTCCTGGCACCGAACACTTCAGCCGAGCCTTGAGGAAAGTGCTCCAACTGTCCTTCATCACCAGGTAGCCCCCAGGGTCGTTTTTACAGACTCGAGCAATTCGGGAGTAGATTATCTGGAAATGTATATAAGTTAGCGTCGGTCTATTTTTTAAAAATCGCACCGTAAAAACTAGGTGAAGAGAGCTTGCAGTGCACTCTCGATAGTGTTAATCCCTAGCATCATTATGTCATCTGCCTAGATTTTTCCCAACTATGTTGGGGTCGGATTCAAGTCTAACCGGATGCAGCTGAATACCAGTATTTTACATGGAGCGACTGCGTACCTGTCCTCCACAACCCAGTTATTGGGTGATACGATACCCCTTGGTAAGGCTGGTTATCAGACTTTCGGATTTCTGACCCCGTAACGACTGTCAAAGATCCACGAATGACAGCCGAGACCACTTTCCGAGGCACAGAGGGGTCTCGGTATGTAAAGACATCCATCCACAGACCTACCGCGGCAAGCGTAGCTTAGCCTGATCGATCGACCTGTGCGGCTGTTGTTATTTAGCCACGGATGGAATGGCAGCTCAATTAATTAATTACTACTTTTTATTGTTGCCCGGTAAGTTTATTAAAACTGGAGCTATAGCATAGGCTATATTTTGATCCTGAAAGACTCTGGTTTGCACACTGGTTCCCAAGTCACAGGTATAAACCTAGTATGAGAACCAGGGGGCCCTATGTTTGAGATACTACTTTGGATGTTGTAAATGTAATGTATGTAACTATGTTGTCCCTTTTTTAATTATTTTTTTTTGTTTTTTAATAAATTAATTATTTATTTATTTTGTAGTATTTGATGTATTTTTTTTAAGTTATGTATTTTTGTGGTGTACAATAAAGTATACGTTATAATGCTTCACGTTATAGCCATAATGACACTTCTGCAATATTTATTATTTAAAAAAATAACACTCCTATAGATCAAAGAATTACGAAGACAATTGGCAAACGGAAAAGGTTATGACCCTCATAATGTCGTCACTGCCGACATTATGAGGGTCATAACCTTTTCCGTTGCAAGATAAATAACACTATCATTAGATAGTCAGATAGGACACTTTGCTTGTTAACACTGGAGGGTCCTCCCTAATATAAGTACCACATATTAACCTACTATCTTCAGCAAGGAACTTTGGACTGTCGTTACGGCGAATATAAATAAAGAAACAGTGCTAGTTGGTCGATAAATTACTGGTTTCAACAGAGGAAACGGTCCCCAATGTAGTGCTCAATCACTCAGTTGTGTTGAGCAACAAGTTAAGTTTGTCCCTTGTGAAACAGGGTCTCACAGTTATTATGATACAGTGTAAAAAAAAACTTAATATTCATTCTTTCACTGACAGATAATCCATGCACACTCTTCTTCTTCAGCTTTTGTCAGATGCTGTGACACCCTAAATCGTTAGAGCAGGAAGCATGAAATTTCGCAAATGTCCTTGATGTAACGTTGGTCCTGCGCCTGATCTCTCTCCGGTCGTGTCGGATAGCCGTCCCGTCGGGCTATGAGAGTGAGGGAAGAGGGAGTGCACATGTGTCTGCGCGCACACTTGTGCACTATATCTCCTGCGCCGAAGGCTGGTCTCTGTTGAGATTGGCCGCCGTGGCTAAAATACGGTCTGAAGGACTTTTTTTCATAACGTAGATGAGCACTGTCAAAAGGATTTTTTTTTAATTCATGCCCTAAATGGGTTAAATAGGGGATGTAAATTTGTATGGAAATTTGTCATTTTTGCCGATTGGAAATCAAATCACATCGGGCCCACGGTTTGTCATAGGAGATTAGTGATAAGTTAAGCTGACTTGTACAAGTTGCACTGGACACGCTATGACGTCACTAACACGGGCGTTATTATATAAACATCTTATTATTTACACGAGGCGTGAGTAGAGTACTATGGTCTACTAATATAAGTACCTAGTATGTCAGAAATGAGTCTCAAAGCAATATGCTTGGTTTACTCGTCAAATACTATGGTTTACTCGTCAAATTCCAATAAAAAAAAGGTTTGCCTCAATAACCCAATTGCGTACACTTAAATCATAGGTCTATTTACATAGACTTGTGACATTCATTGCCGAATTTTGTTCCTTGTGTTATCTTCCACATTAATTAAGATAGGTACATTTAAGTGATACCTTTAAAAATAGATGTCGTTGGTCGAGTCTGGAACTCTGGACCTATCTACCCAGTTCTACATGTCTAAGTTCCTCAAATTATGATTGGTAACATTTAGGCTTACCTTCCCACAATTCATGAACTCCACAGCCACCTCCCTGAAGACGAAGTAGACGAAGCGGTCATCTTCGAAGCTGCCCACGAATTGTGGCTCATTGAGCCAGTTCAGGTCGTACTGGGTTGTGCGGAGCATGCCTGAGTCGTGATTGGCGGCACCTTGTGTCCTGTGAACAATGATATTTTTAGGAAACGGTAATTGAATTCAACCGGTGAGCATCTGCCTCCATCCCTTTATTTCCGTTGTCCCCGTAGGCCGTGTCCCCGTTTTTTCTTTTTTCTTTAGGCTGAAGGGCACCCCGAGGTTAGGTTTGGTTAGGTTACTTTACACAGAATCCCCATTAGCCGAATGTACGTTATGGGGACAATGGGAAATAAAGAGACTTTATTGGATTTAAAATATTTTATTTCCTCGGACCCTAATTGATCATGAATTTATAGTTAGGTATTTCTTTAAAATTAATTTCATTCTGAATACCGTAACCATCCACCGTATTCGCTCGTCATGTGAGCGAAGCTGCGACAGCTGACTTCTATAAAGTTGGTTTCACTCGTGGGTTAGACTCGTGAGATTTTTGTTAGTGATCATTGTCTGATCCTGGCTTAAGGTGCTCAATGGTCGCATTAAGAACTTATAAATTACGAAGTAAGTAGCTTATCTTTTTGGGGTTCCGTAGCCAAATGGCAAAAAACGGAACCCTTATAGATTCGTCATCTCTGTCTGTCCGTCCGTATGTCACAGCCACTTTTTTCCGAAACTATAAGAACTACACTGTTGAAACTTGGTAAGTAGATGTATTCTGTGAACCGTATTAAGATTTTCACAAAAAAATAGAAAAAAACAATAAATTATGGAGGTTTCCCATACTTAGAACTGAAACTAAAAAAAAAAAATTTCATCAAACCCATACGTGTGGGGTATCTATGGATAGGTCTTCAAAAATGATATTGAGGTTTCTAATATCATTTTTTTCTAAACTGAATAGTTTGCGCGAGAGACACTTCCAAAGTGGTAAAATGTGTGTGAAATATGAGAATGATAAAACTTAAAAAAATATATGATGTACATTATCATGTAAACTTCCACCGAAAATTAGTTTGAACGAGATCTAGTAAGTAGGTCGCCGGTGAAAATTTAAAAACATATCATGGTACGGAACCCTCGGGGCGCGAGTCCGACTCGCTCTTGCCCGGTTTTTAGTTAGGTAAGCGACCAATTGCTAAATAGGTATGTACAAAAAAGTTAATCGAGTCAAACAGGATATTAATAATCCAGAATTTCGTAACCTATCTAATATTTAGTACAAATCTAATAACAACGTTGAACGTGCAGTTAATCTAATCAAAGCTACGAGGATTGCGAAAACAGATAATAAAATAACTCGACACCACACTGATACAAGGACGACAATCGATATCAACTAATAATTTACTGACCCGTATATCGATATCAAATTAGAGCGGTGCCATCTAGTCGTTACGTTTGTGACACGACTAACCTCTTATAGTAGAAATGTGTTTACGACTTGGTAAACTAGACCACTATAAAATTCGCATGGCAACTGATTGTACCTAATTGTTTCTGCATCGTTATCATAATCAGCCTATAATATTTCCACTGGGTTACCGCTGGCCCGGAACATAAAGGGCTAAGGAAGGAACACGGGTGGGTTTTAGTCAGTAAGAGTCTGACACTCCCTTCCGCTCCACCCAGAGCGGGAGGGGGTCATTTGATGATTTCCCATCCGCAAAAAAAAAAAAAAAAAAAGGTGGTCGCTCACGATGGGCCTTATAAGAAGGCTAAAAGTCACCCAAAGGGCAATGGAGAGGGCTATGCTTGGAGTTTCCCTGCGTGATCGAATCAGGAATGAGGAGATCCGCACGAGAACCAAGGTAACCGAGATAGCCAAACTGAAGTGGCAATGGGCAGGGCACATTGCTCGCAGAACAGATAGCCGATGGGGCCGATAAGTTCTGGAGTGGCGACCGCGCACCGGAAGACGTAGCGTTGTAAGGCCTCCCACAAGATGGACCGACGACGAAAATTTTATAAAAAAATGGGTCAGCCGTTTGAGCGTGAAGAAGTAACAAACATATAAACACACACTCACAAATTTCCGCCTTTATAATATTAGTGTGATATATGGACCAATGACTAGCCGTTAAAAGCCGTAGAAAGCCGTTGGATGCGAGAAGCACAGAACCGGTCGAAGTGGAGGTGCTTGCCCATTTTTTTATAAAATTTTGTATGGAGATAGCTGACACCCTGGATTAACATATTATAGGCTACTTTTTATCCCGATATCCCCACGGGATCGACACTTATGCGGGTGAAACCGCGGGACGCAGCTAGTCGATCAATAAAATAGCGTGATTAATGTACCTGCATATAGCTGTATCGGAGCTGGCGAAGTCGGTAGGAGTTCCAGCGTAGTACTCCCCGTTGCTGGCCAGGATCGCAGTCACGTTGGACTGAGGGTTGTAGGGACAGTTGGCTACTCCCGTCACCCACTCTGTTACAGTTCTTATTGACTCGATCTGGTGGAGAAAAAGTTTAAAGTAAGTTATAAATATTTCTGTAAACAAATGTAAATCTTTATACAGGGTGTTATTGAATTAACACAAAAACCTCAAACCTCAGGGTCATTGTACTCATCATTATTGTGTTAATTCAATACGGTGTACATAAAATTCAGAGTCCTGACTGACTGATATATCAACGCACAGCTTAAACCGCTGGTCCTAGAGACATGTTTGGAGGGTGTGTTCTTTGTGAAGAGTAGGTATCCAATAAGAAAGGGTTTTTCGAAATTCCACCCCTAAGAGGGTGAATGGGGAGAGGGTGAAATTTCACGCGGTTGAAGTCGCGGGCAGAAGCTAGTGTTCCTATAAAGATTTGCATTTAAAAAATATTTACTGTACCAATAATACTGGCATGACGACTGTCCCGTTCCCAAACAAATTGGAATAGGGGCAGAAGGATGATGATAATCTAACTAGGTATACGAACTTTAGGGTAATTGTGTAACATACTAACAGTAACAATGGCTTTCATTTTGACAGTTCAAAATCATTCACTACGTTATTTACATTGTTGCAGAGTAGACAACTTTTTTTAACATATTAGGGCCTGTGCACACCACGTTGACGCGCGTTTTAGACACGTGCGTCGACGGCGGGCGCGCTTTTATCCTACAGAGCAGTGCCTGCTAAGTATCTGACTCGCGTGCGTATCGCGTCTGTATCGCTACAAACGCGCGTCAACGGCGCGTTTAAAAAACGTGGTGTGCACAAGCCCTTATGTAACAATGGATTAGCAATATCCTTCAAAACATTACTATATAACATGTCTGATCTAATAATGTATTGTGATAACTTGCATGCTCTGTATGTATACTGTTCCGGCTGCTGCCGCTGTGTCTGACTTCGAATAATGGACGATGCTGGTTTATACAATGGTTTAATGAAAGGGTTCTGAAATATATAATACAATCTGTTTTGAGTGACGACTGACAAGTGGAGGCTGGTGGAGGCGCACGCACGCAGTACGCTGTATCGCACGTAGTCTCGGCTGGGCTCGCGGTATGGCGGCGCAGGCATGGTCTTCGTAAGTCCTGCCGTGCGCCATCTGACGGCGGGGCCGTAACAATACTCATGTTTCCACAAATAAAGAATCTTGAATCTTCGAAATGGTTCAGATTGTAATTGCAAGTGTTAGGTACCAAATTAGGGTGCTTACTAACGAGTGCTGAGCTTCGGTTTTCTTTATTCCCCTTACATAGTAAATGGAGTTTGGTTTTCTCTTTACTAAAATCAAACTGTTTCACCATTCTTAAAAGGAATATGTAAAATTAAATATGCAATCCTTGCTTGGATTATTTTAAAATCCTCTCCTTATTTCTTTAACTTGATTCCCAGAGCTAGACAAACTGGCTTGAATACCGAAAGTCTTAGATAAACCTTTAGTGTGTACCTACATACAAATTCGATTTCAATATTCAAATATTCTTACATACACACTTTACGGCAGCACGCCTTGAAATAACAAACAAGAAGTACTTAGCGCAGTATCTTAAAGGCTACTGCGATACCGGTTGCTAGTTCGATTCTCGTTCGGAACAATATTTATTTGTCCTACAGATAGTTGTTCAGAATCAAGTTGTTTATGTAGGTATGTGACATTGTCTGCTCCCGCAATTTCTTTTGCGTACACATCCCTGTTAGCTTTGCTGGTAGGTTCAATCTTTAAAAACTGGCCAAGTGCGAGTCGGACTCGCACACGAAGGGTTCCGTACCACAAAACAAAAACGCCGAAAAAAACACGTTTGTTATATGGGAGCCCCCCTTAAATATTGATTTCATTTTTTAGTAAGTATATTTGTTGTTGTGTAACAGAAATACATCATCTGTGAAAATTTCAACTGTCTAGCTATCACGGTTCATGAGATACAGCCTGGTGACAGACAGACGGACAGTGGAGTCTTAGTAATAGGGTCCCGTTTTTACCCTTTGGGTACGGAACCCTAAAAATCACTTCTTAGTACACATCTACACCTTCAACCTCTTCATCCTCATCATTTTCAATGCTTGAGGCCTAAGTCTATGCATCGCCTGCCAGTTAGTCAAGGAACTTTTTTTAAACTTGACGATTTGAATGCAGTATAGGTACAGTCGAACAATAGATTTGATATACAGGCTACCTTGCAACTACTTTTAAACAATGCTGTAAGTAAATGTGCCCAGAAGTCAATACTTTTACATCACACTCCACGTATGCCATAATCTTAAAAAAGTTATTAATACGCTCACAATAAAAAAACAAAATTGAATATCAACAGTGTATAAGAAACAATAAGATTTTTACCTGTAGCAAGCGAGATGATTAATGCTCATGCCTTCTCTGTATGAGAATAGAGGATTAATTGCGTAACACACTAACAGAAGCAATAAATTTCATGTGACAGTTCAACAAAATTCATTGCGTTATTTACGTTGTTTAGCAGACAAATTTTTCAAACTTAGGAAGCAATGGATTAGCAATATCCTTCAAAATGATTCAGATTGTGATTGAAAGTGTATTACGCAACTAGGGTGCAGGCCTTTGCCCTGCCGTGGGACAGTAAAAGGCTGCTATTATAAATACCAATTAGCTTGTTGGACTGTACTTTAGAAAACTCATTGAAAGACAAAGTTTCATGAAGTAAACCTACCTCACGCCAGCTGCAAACAGGGCTGAACGCGTTCGTCCCACAAGCGAATAGCTTATGACCGTGCAGCAGCAACACTTTGATGTAATTATGGCAGTCATGTTCTGTCTGCCCCTTCATTTGGCACATCTTTATTTTGTCGGTGGAGGCGAGCCAATTACCGCGTTCTAGCACGCCCAGACCTCGGAGCGATAGTCGGTAGAGGGCATCCCTGGGAAAAAAGAAAAAATTGTTGATTAGTTATCGTTCTAAAGCCACTCATCATCATCATTTCAGACGAAAGACGTCCACTGCTGGACATAGGCCTTCCCCAAGCACCTCCACTTCGACCGGTTCTGTGCTTCTCGCATCCAACGGGTTACTGCGGCCTTCACAAGGTCGTCGGACCACCTTGTCGACGCTACGCCACTACATTTGTAAAAATATGTACTTATCACCATAATCAGTCTATACTGTTCCCACTGCTGGGACATAAACCTCCTCTCGGTGAGAGGGAGTGGGCTATAATCCACCACGCGGGCACACTGCGGGTTGGTGGATGTCACATGTCTTCGTATTTTTGGTTCTAGGACATGCCGGTTTCCTCACGATGTTTTCCTTCACCGAGCAGTGGTGATGAAATTAAATACACAAAGTAAAGTGCCTTCCTGGGTTCTGCATTTGGGAACATTGTATCAATAATTTTGGCTTCATTGTCTTGTCCATTGGGCACTCTGGGCAAGTGCCCAGGGCCCCACGATCTTCGAGGGCCCCAGCCTACTCTCATAAAAAACATTCGTTGCAGTCACCGTTGCATTCTACGCATTATTATTATTTACCCGATTCAATGACAAAATAAGTTATTTGCAGTGCGATTTACAATACGTTTCTAGCCTCCCAGTTATGAAAAATATTATTATGTTTCTCTTATTGTCTCTTATCTACACAGGGGCCCCGTGACCCTTATGTGCCCAGGGCCTCCAATGGGTTAAAGACGGCCCTGAAGATGATGATGAAGCCTCATGTCCCACAATAGAGATTAGGCATTACATCATATTCCAAGTGTGTACTCTGCTGTTCATAACAACTTGCGTGTTTACAATGCCAATATGTATTTAGGTAACATCTTAATCCAGCGTAATCCAATAATGATGACAAACAGATAGGATAGCAAACACCAATTGCGTATATTGTATCCTTGAATGACTAAGAGGGCGATAAATAATACAAATCCATCCAATAATTCCACAATAGGCTCGATTTACTCTGTCGGGAAACGGAATGTGATTGTTTTTTTTTTGTACAAAGCATAATGAACTTTATGTCAATACGGTAACGTACAAAGTAGATACCAGCAAAATAACAGGTCGCGCATCTTCTGGAGAACTCTCGCGCATTCTCAGAAATTCCCGCAGTTACAAGCTCGTATCGTGTGCGTTACACAATTGACATACAGTTCATGCACAATCTCGTTACAAATAACTCGCTTCTATTCTATACCGCGGCAATGTAAAATGAGCCTTACAGTTGTTATCGCTAACGACATTGAACATTTTTATCATGAGGCGAACGTAGACTGCGCGGCGTCAAATTCTAAGTAGGTGAAAAAATGCAATTTGCCTTGCATTCAACATTGTTTTCGTAACCTCGTAATCTAATCACCTAGATCAAATTTTAAATATCTAGGAAATATAGTTACACAAGCAGTAGTGAGAATAAATCGGAACACATGTAAGTAACCGTATAAGTACTACTCGATTGCCGCAGGATCGAGTATCAATGCGATGCCGTTGTAATCGATAGTGTTACCGATAGAACGGTATCGGAATTATTCATGTATCGAGTGTGGTCATGTGTATTTACGGCATAGTGAATGGAGTAACATTTCGTAATGAGACAATTAGGAATTGGTATTATTGACATTATGTATCTTGGGGAATTATCAAGCTGAAATGGCAAGAGGGTGTATGTCATTGAAAGATTCCTTGTGACTGCATAAGCAGTAGCAGTTGCTTATGAATTCAGGTATAAACCTGCAACCAAGCATCCGCACCAACGAGTCTATCTTACGCGAGCTCGGAATAAAGACCAGACTCTCTACGACCTGTCTCCGCAGAGTTTTGGAATTTTTCGGCCACATAGCGAGAAAAGATGGCAATAACCTTGAATAACTAATGGTTACCGGCAAGGTGGACGGTAAACGACCAAGAGGTTGCAGCCCTTTGCGATGATCAGATAAGCTCTTCTCTTGACACGAAATTTCATGATGCGTTTCACCTGGCTAGGATAGACAGAGATGGCGAAACATCGTTAGGAAAAAGATGTTCAAGGGAGGATCACGACCCTCAGTAATGAGGAGTACGACTTGAGAAGGAGGAAGCAAGCATCTGTAGGCCAATTCCCGTACCTAATTAAAAACGTTCAAAATCTTGTCGCGTCAAAAGCTTGTCAAAAATGTAGGGAAATTAGAGGTATTTTTTACAGATTGAGACTGAGATCTGACTGTGAACGTTCATAAAATTACCGAGAATTACCCCTCTGGGCCTCAAGTCTGCTATTACAATAATAGTATCAGAATGGTCTATCATTGATTTCATAATTGTTGATTTTGACAAGTTTGGTAATCTATAATGGCGTCATTATGACTTTCCAATGGTCAACCAGTGACACTCCATTGAAAGAAATGGCATAGAATGGTAATCTCGTACATAATGACAAATGAATTACTGACTTAGGCGTAAATATGCAAAAATTTTGACAGTTCCTTTGATCAGTGACCTACCATTGCATTAGAACGTCATTGTGCAGTCATTGATTTTAATTCGTTACGAGTATCGTATATGTTCTGTGCCATTGACCGACCAATGATCGACCATTATGAATTTAGCAGATTACGAACTTTTAGCAAAATGACAATGGGATCGTGTTGGAATGACGAATTTATAAAAATAGCAGACTAGGGCCCCTGGTCGGCTAACTGGTTAATCCTTTCACTATGACATGCTCGGCATGCATGGGTCGTCCTAAATGGATAGAAGACAAAAACAATCCATCCTCAGTATGCTATGAAAGGTATAAAGAATCCACATAATTATAAAGATGCACAGATACGCGTGAAAAACATGTCTTTGCAGTCGCGCAGTCGGGTGAAAAGACGTCCGAACAGCAAATAATGATAATACACGATGAGGAGATTACGTAATAATTACCAAAATAAATGTCAAATTAGAACGATGCAAGCCAATAAACCCGACATAAACGAATGTTTATAGGTACAATAAACTTCACACATTTCGGTACTACGACAGACGCGTGGCTTGATGCGTGTTTGAAAAGCACATGAACAAACAAAATGGTTTAATAGCTAGGCCAAATGTTCACGGCACACATATTGACACTATGTGGCAAACACTGGCACTTCCTGGCGTTTCATCTACGCCGCACGTCGTTTGTGCCACAGATAGGGCTACCTTTATTGTTGCTATACCGAGAATTGTCCAGAATTTGAAGTTTTTGAATCACTACAAAATGCCCTAATTTCTTATCGTTTACTTTATACTTAATATACTGCTGGCCATAATGTACTCTAAGCTTACATAACCCTTTGCTTTGCCATCTTAACACTTTGCGGGACACTAAACGCCCACAGACGTAATAACAATAAAACGTCTATTGTGTCTCGTTTAGATTTTAACAACCGATTAATCCATTCCACTGAAATACACCAAAAATCAAGTAACTTTCTACTCGAATGAAACAATTTAACGCGAAAAACGTAAAGCAGCATCGAGATTTTAACTAACAATTTCATAAACGCCACCTTTCAGTGGCGAAAGTTCCATACAACTTGATTCCTAACGGCTTCCCTTTGAAAAATGGCAGTCTGGTTTACCTCTTACAAAAATTTACCCTTCGCTACTGCCACCTTTTAATGCATTTTTGAGGGCCTAGAGAAAGTGACATCAGCCCTATAGAAGACGGAAAAGTCAAAAATGTATGAGTCTGACGTAAGCTCGGTAGCTTATGTCAGACTCGTACATTTTTAACTGTCAAGACCCTTTTTCTCAGGAACGCGTGAAGTTATCAAGTTGAAATTAATATCAAATACTCAGGGCTGCAATCCCTTGAAGCAGTAAAAAAATCAAACTTCTAAGTTAACACAATCAAAAGATACGGGCGTTTATGTTCCGTTTATGCCGCATATTTTGACACTCGCAAGGGCAAGGGAATCAAAACCTATACGGTACTTCCCGTTGACCTAAAATCATGAAATTTGGCAAAAAGCAAAGTCATGTAGCACAAGTAAAGGAAAAAATCTGAAAACCGTATATTTGCTTGACTCGCACTTGACCGGTTTTTTTTTAGAAGCGTATGTCTACTCCAATTAAAACGGCTGCAGAAATACAAAACGGTTTGAAAGGGATTTCCACTTGTAGGCCATTTATATTACTTTTACCACTTCCCGAGACGTTGGCAACCCTAGCACTGAACTGAATCCATAGATTATAACTGTAAGTGCTAATAGACAATCGTAATAACACTTCGCCAACATTCGTCTTAATGTCGAGGAAATTCTCGAGTTCTCGACTTTCGTTTCACACGCGTTCGGTGTTACATTAAGTAATTAGGAGTATTAAGTCACGAATTCGCGATATGGTAAAGAATTCCTGTAACTCACGTTGCTAATCCAGAGATTTACTTGAAAGGGTAAGCAGGCACCTGACTACCATCGTCGATTACAAATGTTGCCTTTTAACAAGCATGAGTGTTGCCTGTTACGCCACCTCATGATAAGTTCGGATTACGCTTTCTGGTCGCTCACAATGGGCTAAAAGTCACCCAAAGGGCAATGGAGAGTGCGATGCTTGGAGTTTCCCTGCGTGATCGAAACAGGAATGAGGAGATCCGCAGGAGAACCAGGGTAACCGACATAGCCCGAAGAATTGCCAAACTAAAATGGCAGTGGGCAGGGCACATTGCTCGCAGAACAGATTGCCGATGGGGCCGAAAGGTTCTGGAGTGGCGACCGCGTACCGGAAGACGTAGCGTTGGAAGGCCTCCCACAAGGTGGTCCGACGACCTTGTGAAGGCCGCAGGAACCCGTTGGATGCGAGAAGCGCAGAACCGGTCGAAGTGGAGTTGCTTGGGGGAGGCCTATGTCCAGCAGTGGACGTCTTTCGGTTAAAATAATGATGAAGCTTTCTGGATGAAACCACCCTAGATGGACGTAATATCGTGACCTTATTGATGGTCTTCAGAAAGGTCACGTGCGTAGTATTTGCAGTCGGCGTGCGTGTATGTCCAGCATCATTTTGAAGGATATTGCTAATCCATTGCTTTATATTATGTTCGAAAAATTTGTCTGCTCAACAACGTAAATAACGCAATGAATGTTGTTGAACTGTCAAAATGCATTGCTTCTAATAGTGTGTTACGCAATTACCCCGCAGATGTATGAGCGTAAATGAAGCAAAAGGACTATATAAGGATCGTAGCACGTAGATTTTGTCTACCCTCATGAGAAGAAGACATGAGTTTATGTGTGTATGTAAACTTTCTAGCAAACAATTCAAATTCAGTTTTTTACCGACTTCAAAAAAAAGGACGACGAACGACGAACTTTAATTTCGAAAGTCGATGGCAAAAAACTAAAACTAAAATACAGATCCTAAGACACCGACTTCCGAAATTAAAGTTATTTCATAATTTTGAGTTAATGTCTTTACATTTTTATTAATTTACTAGGTAGATAACTTACCACATAAATAGGTACTGCTACTTTGCTGGCACTGAGAAATTGGAAATCGCATCCACAATCTCTCACTTGGCAACAACTTGAACCAGTAAACCTACAAGACGATTACTAAGTGTTTCTAGATCAAGAATCTTAAAGAAGACCTAGAATCTCCCTTCCCTATATGGGAAACGAGTTCCTATGTCCACGATAACTTTGCAATGTAAAATAAGTACTATGCTATTGCAATTTTAAGATCGGGTCTTAGATATTAACTGTACGCAAGTTGAGCAGGATCAATGAATCTCCTTGTCGGCTTGATTTCAAATAACGTGGCGTGCGATTTAGGAATTAGGTACGGTAGAACTAGAACCTGAAATTGGCTTAGATGAGGATTGTGAGAGCCTAGAACAGGACGATTAGTTCTAGAGAAATGCTGCCCTCATTTTACTGGTTTAAGATATGAAACCGATTAACTTTCTATCTTAAGTTTTGAGATCAATTACTTAGTAATGCATATAGTGCTTGTTAACTGACTAGCTGTCTTGATTCGTGGTGTATCTATCATCACCCTAAGGTTGAATGTCGCTTGCACGTCATAAAACGACAAGGTCTATTTGTTGTCTATGCGGCAGTTAGATATACTTTCAACTTTAGAGAAGTTTCAATTTAGTGGGAATTGTAGTCAGTAGCAGTGGTAGCCCAATGGTGACGACCCCGACTTACGATTCGTCGGTCGTGGATTCGAATCCAGACAGGCGCTTTACTTTGTGTAAATAATTTCATCACCACTGCTCTCAAAACGGTGAAGGAAAATATTGTGAGAAAACCGGCATGTCTTAGAACCAATATTCGAAGACATGTGACAACTACCAACCTGCACTAGGCCCGCGTGGCAGATTACAGCCCACTCCCTGTCGAAGAGAAGAAGCCTGTGTCCCAGCGGTGGGAACGTTATAGGCTGATTATGCTATGTCAAAAGTGATAAGGCAATTACGAGGGGGGGACTATACACTCTACGAATACCTTTTGTCACTCGAATGACGTTGACAGGAAAGTGCTTTTTTTTTTTTTAAACGTTGCCCCACACTAGGAATTTCTCCTGTATCGTGGGTGCGTTTACAAACATTTAAACTCACATACACAAACAGCCAGACCCGGAACAACTACTTGTAGGTCATACAAATATTTGTTCCGTGCGGGAATCGAACCCGCGACACGCAGCGCAGCAGTCAATCGATTAACCACTGCGCCAACCGTGCCGTCTATTGGTAAACACTTGTGCATTTGTTTTGTGAAATGTATTGAAAAAACAAGATGGCGGCTTTAATTCCAAAGCACTACATATTTGGAATCATAAAGTCTATAATCGCATAATAAATTAATTAAGACCTATTGCTAACAGTTAGTACAAGTGTTATGCCTCCTATTTGTCTTCAACCCATCCAATTCTGAGTAAGCAAATAAAGCTATATTTGTCATTTTATGGTGCATACCTAATTATTTATTCCGCTAATTAGTGCGCAGAGGTTAATGTTTAATGTAAATATCGCAATAACATTATATGTTTATTGTTCAATATCGATCCAGTTCGAAGTTTATATAGGTTGTACTAATGACGTTTAATGACTGTTTACCACGTTTCATTACGTAAAACTGACACGTAGGTACTGACCCAATACATCTATATCTAGGTATTTATTTAATTAGATAATATCATCATCTGCCTAGCCTTTTCCCAACTATGTTGGGGTCGGCTTCCAGTCCAACCAGATGCAGCTGAATACCAGTGTTTTACATGAAGCGACTGCCTATCTGACCCCCACAACCCAGTTACTGGGTAATACGATACCCCTTGGTAAGACTGGTTATCAGACTTTCGGGCTTCTGACTACCCGTAACGACTGTCAAAGATCCACAAATGACAGCCGGGACCAACGGCTTAACGTAATATATTAAATATAATGCCTTGAATTTAACTGACTTGGATCAAAGTGCATATAAAAGAGAACTTTACTACTGAGATACTGCGAACAACTGCATTATTTGAGTGGTACTATCAATATGAACCGGATGAAATAAGGCTTGTTTTTAATCGAACCTCAAATAATTCACCTTTTCCTTCTTTTTAGAACCCCTAATCAGCGTCATAAACATACTAAATAGCGAAGTAACTGCGAACAAATTAAAACTACCCTTCACTTGTATTGCTAAAATACACCTTAAAAACACATAAAACAGATAGATTTTTTTTAACGGTGCCTAAAAATTAGGTGATTTTTAAGCATTCGTATGTCCCATATTCAGAGCAATATCATTTAAAATAAACTTTTGAAAGATCAATAAAGGCATTAAAATGTGTTTCAAATTAACCAGTTTCAAATAATTTATTAAGTCATTTGCGAGCCAAAAAGCCTTTTAAGAACGCGTATTCTTTGCTTACCGCGTTGGATATTGAAAGCTCTCACGGTAAATAAATTGACCACACTTGCTTGTAAAGTTTAAACCGGCCAAGTGCGAGTCGGACACGAAGTAAAATTCCGTACAGTCGTATAAAATTCAATACTATTTTTTTTTATACATTGCAAAAATTGCCGAAAAAAACTGTGAAAATTTCAAGTGTCTACCTATCAGGCGCTAAGCAGACGATGGACATTTTGTCCGCGATGATAGAATGTATGGAAATCTATGCAATTACGCACACAAAGGACAAATAACCTGCTGGGATTTCCGTACGTTCAATCGTTCAATCGTCCAATCGTCAATCGTTCAATCGTCCTGCTTAGCGCCTTAAGGTATGATTCCGATCTCGGCAGCACGCAGCAGTGCTGCCGCAGCACTACTGGTCCCCATACATTTTCTATAAGTTTATATGAGCAGCAATGTGATGCAGCAATGTCGCGCAGCATTGCTGCCGTGCTCGGAATGTGATCTCATCTATAGAAAATGTATGGGGACCAGTACCTATTGCTGCGGCAGCACTGCTGCGTGCTGCCGACATCGGAATCATACCTTTACGGTCCAAAACATAGTACAGCCCCAGAGGGACAAACGGACGGACGGACAGCAGAACCTTAGTGATAGGGTCCCGTTGGCACCCTTTGAGTACGAGATCCTAAAAATAAACGGTAATTGTTAATTAAATCGAGTGACAGCGGTTCGGGCAGGCTAACACGCTGTCGAGCTGATAACACTATCTTAAATCCTAAGTTGAGCAGGTGAATGACTGCATGTTTGAACAAGTTATTAGAGTAAGCACTGCTATCGCATTAAAATGCTGTTAAAGTACGATAACGTATTTTTTTTTCTTAATGATTTATACTTATGTGGTTTTGTAATTAATGTTAAGTTCGTTGTGAGGTTTATTTATCTCGAAGTTATAATTTGTTTCGTATGATTTCGATCATAATACATAATTATAACAAGTAACAATTAGGTCAGATAAAAATTGTACTACATATATGAAAAAGCTTTTGTACTGACATCATAGCCTATTGTTTTATACTAGTTTCCGCAGCTATGCCCACGTGGTATGTCTACCTGAAAGACTACGTCCTTCCCCAGGGTTCAAAGTATCCCCATGCCAAATTTCATCAAAATCGGTGCAGCCGTTTCGGATATTAGTCGGAACAAACAGAGAGACAAACATTTTTATAATTGATTTTTTTATTATAAGTTTGTAAGTACCTAGACTTTCAATATGCTTTTAGTAAAAGCTGTTATTTTGACATTACAAACAGACACTTCAATTTTATTTATTTGTATGTTGTATAGATTAATAATTGCAAGGTGTTTATGGGCGAAGTTGTCCATTCCATTATTGTAAACAATTGTTCGTAAACATAATAGACAATAAATAATAATTGGAAATCGTATAACAAGCTACCAGAAACTCGTTTCATTTTTAGTTGATGCATTATACAGACATACAGTCTCTTGACCAAATTCCCCTCACAATGTGAAGACCAAAGACTATAATATAAGACTTAGGGTCAGTTCACACCGAGACGCGACGCGACGCGCAGTTTTCAAGATAGAAATACAATTACAGACCTTATCTACTACACTAAAAGGTACACAATTCAGTGTCTACCTACTACGTCGAGCTACGCAGCGCGGCGTAGCTCACTGAATCGTGTACCTTTCTGTGTAGTAGATAAGGTCTGTAATTGTATTTCTATCTTGAAAACTGCGCGTCGCGTCGCGTCTCGGTGTGAACTGACCCTTATAGATTATAAGTTCTATCTAAAACATAAAGTAAGCTTACTGTATAATAAAATACTACATTATTCATGGCCGTCCTATAACTCTAGACAGAGATAACTTTATCAATCGATTTAAGATTATAACGCCCCCACAGTTTATTAACCCACCATACTCGTAACGTAAGACTTGAGAATTGGATCTATTGCCATTATGATTCAATAATCTTTATTATGTTTTTAAGACGCTCAAGTATTATTGACTCATCATTATTATTAAAAAAACTGGTCAAGTGCGAGTCGGACTCGCACACGAAGGGTGCCGTACCACAAGGCAAGAACACCGAAAAAACGTTTGTTGTATGGGAGCCCCCCTTAAATATTTATTTTATTTTGTTTTTAGTATTTGTTGTTATAGCAACAAAAATACATAATTTGTGTAAGGTGTAGAGTTTGTGAAGTTAGGGCGTGCAGAGTTAGAAGCTTGGCTTTACATGAGATCTGATAACTTTTTGGCAGTGCAAGTCATATGTGGTCTCGTCTTGGCAACATTTTACATGAAAATGTTTTTGGTGGGATCATAGTTTCGCTTACCTTCTTACCAACTGCTAAAAGGAGGAGGCTCTGGTCGATTATTTTTTTAAAAGTTAAGTTTTGAAGGAGGTTCATTATAAGACCGTATGATACGGCAAAACTTCAATATTATGTCAATTCTTTTCCAAATCATACGTTTGAAAATAAAATAACCGTCTGTTCTAGATTGTTTTAAGTTAGACATGGTAGGTAACCTACATATTAAACTTACCTAATAAAAATCAATTTCAGTAGCAATAAGATAGTATAGAGGTATGAGGAACAGGGTGTAAAGGTCACTCATCCTCCATAGAAAAGGGAGGATCCTCCGACCAGACGGGTGTTATGTCTGGCGGGCAACTGCCCAATGATTCATGTCGGGCCGTTGTATCTATGCTAATTGCGCGGTAAACTCTGCTTGCGCGATGTAGGATTTACGTGACGTAGTATGACGCGTTGTTCTCATGTGGCGTTGTAGATACCGCCACAATAGTTTCCCTTACTTTCTTACCGACTGCTAAAACGAAATCAGGAATGTCTGATTTGTTCCGATCTGATCCCCTGAACCCCCCTCCCCCCTTCTCGATCCCCTGCTAGCAGTAGCAGCGCAGTCTAGATTTCTGCCCGGTTTATGGCAATAGGCTCGCCCCTTATCACATGGGCCTTAATCGTAACTGGCGAAATGGGGGTGTTACTATAGGTACACCTCTGCCTCACCCTTCAGTGATAACAGGCGTGATGATATACATCTTAAAAAGGACGCCTTGACACGTTATTAAAATTAAGTTTGAAAATTATTGGCCCTATAAAACAGTATCCATGGATTGGATAGTATGAAAAGTAGCTTGTCAATTAATCTATGGTAGCTTTATGGTTTTATGACGATTCGAGTTCGACCATAGTTATAAACTTTATCAAAGTTCTATAAAATTTACACGACGAGAGATTATTAAATGTTCATTATAAGAAGCTATAAAATGTTTATTAAACAGCATTATTGGAAACTAGAATATTATGGGATATTTTAAGAAAGTTTTAAGTACCTACCTATCACTTCTAAGGTGATTGAGATCTAGTTTTCGATTTTAGTACTTTTGATCACTTTTATGAAAATGAGTTCTTCAGACTTTGGACAGTAAACAAAATAATAAACTAATAACACCGAACATTACAGCAACCCGCACTGGGCCAAAGTCAAAGTCAAAACGTTCAATGATTTTCATAGTTCTCATAAGGCGATGTTTACCTCCAAATATATCGGAAACGTGACACTTTAGGAGTTTAGGGTACCATATTACTTGACATTTTATGTTTTAACTTTGAAAAAAAAATCAAAATGTCGCCGGGTGGATAATTATGCCAGCTTCCATGGAAAAATGTTCGCACCTCTTTAGGAACTGTTTTAGTGAGGAATTGAGAAGAAAAGCCGGAAATAGGTCACATTGTAGAAATATACTTGACCTGGCGAAGCCCACCTGCGGCTGTAAAGCTTTACTCTGCATTCATCGATTAACTTGCCAAACTTGTAAACAAATATGAGTTATTGGAAAAATGACATTAATTCCTACACTATAAAGTTCAGCTTAAGACTTTTTAAATACTAATACACTCTGAAATTAACTTAATTACCCCAGAAATAAAGTTTTTATTTGTTTAACTTGAAATAACATAAATTGGAAACTTAAAGAATATACCTTAGATGATGATGGCATACGGGAAGATAGATTTTATAAGCTAACATAAATGCTCTTCCAATATCCAAGCACAAATTCCTACCTTTAAAAATATACCAACAACATTCCAATTTTCCAACAAATTGGCCAACTAAATCAAGTATTTCTGAACAGGTTGAATTGCAGTTAAGTAGTCTAGACATAAATAGATTTAGGCAGTCACCTTGCGCCCACGATAACCTGGTCTCTTGCCACATCGAACAGCAGTTGTGAAAACGAGCCTGTGCTGTTATCCTCGAATACATCGCTGTGGTCTGTTGTCAGGAGGTCTGAAAAAAATAAAACAGGAATTTAAAATAAATTTGGCATCGACAAACGGCCTATTTTTAGGTCAAAGAATCAGGACTGCCTTCCAACGTGGCAACGCTGCCAGCCTTTTGGGCCCTATCCCCACTGACGGCGATGCAGTGTAATTTTTTGATGCCCAATGAGATTATCCTCTTTTTAGGGTTCCGTACCCAAAGGGTAAAAACGGGACCCTATTACTAAGACTTCGCTGTCTGTCCGTCCGTCTGTCTGTCACCAGGCTGTATCTCAAGAACCGCGATAGCTAGACACTTGAAATTTTCACAGATGATGTATTTCTGTTGCCGCTATAACAACAAATAATAAAAATAGAATAAAGTTATAATTTAAAGGGGTGCAAAAGAAAAGTTTTTTTTCGGCGTTTTATGTCTTGTGGTACGGAACCCTTCGTGTGCGAGTCCGACTCGCACTTAGCCAGTTTTTTTAGTGTTAAATTGTAATAAAAAAAAAAAAAGTTTATTTTCAGGCGTCAACGGCCCATAGCGTGTTAGTAGGTAATCAGTACAAACTTAAAAACTATGTTAGTATGTAACACTTAGCCACACATGAGTACAACAATAAAAAAAATACAACACAAATACACATTCAAAATACAGCCTAGGTTGAGGAAGATTAATCAAGTCCCATAAAGACCCTAAAAACCCTAAAAAAAACCCTATAAAGACTTCTTAAGAAACAAAATAATTAAATCGATAAACGTGAATAGTTTTGCATACCTACAAATATGTGGCGCTTCTATGTTAATCATAACCATAAAAAAAATTAAAAAATTAACCAGTTTAACAACATTCCGATTTTTTGTTTCTCTAATCTATCTATTATAAATATTTTGCCGGTCCAGCGGTGCTATTCTGTAAAAAGATCACCGTGATAACTTAGGTGAAATGAGCTTATAGTGAGTTGTCATTTCACCTGATGCTAGGGATTGACACTATTGACAGCTCACTTTAAGCTCACTTCACCTACGTTTGCACGGTGAGATTTTTACAGAATAGCACCGCTGTTCAAAGCTAGATGATGAGATCTTAACTATGCTGGGATACCTACCTTCTAGAGTAGGAATATTCTGGCTCTGTGCTAGTCTAAATTATTATTATTTTATTTTAAAGAAACCGTACAGACTAATAACAAACTTAAATATCATGCATCGAAAAAAAAAAAAAAAATACTATCTTCAGTGAAGGATACTGCTGAACCATTGCTTCATAATATGTTCGAAAAAATTGTTAGCTCAACAACGTAAATAACGCAATGAATGTTGTTGAACTGTCAAAATGAAGCCATTGCTACTGATAGTGTGTTACGCTTTTACCCCCCTGAGTGAAGATCTTATCCATTTGTCCTCTACTTCTTGCTGTCCAACAGAATACTTTTTTTAAAACTCGTTCTTTGATAAAGATTTTGCATAATCCTTGGACTGGAAAGCTCTTGACAAACTCCCGTTCAGTATAAATTAAAAAGATAACAATCACAGCTTGAATGGCAGGTTTCTTTTCATAGCTTATGTACAGTCAAAAAAACAGATATACCTAAGTATGCAGGATCGGCGGATATATTTGAAGTTTAGTAAGAAACCGATGGACATTGTCAACTGAAATTTAATTTGATAAATGAGCTGTTTGTTTTCTATTACTTAATAAAATTAAATTTTATTCGAAAACATCCATCGGTTTCTTACTAAACTTCAACTATATCCGACGGTCCTGCATACCTATCTCTTTTGTTGACTGTACATGGAAATCATGGAATACTGATTGATTAGACCTATTTGAATAACAAATCAGATGATTTTAAATTTGACCTTATGTAACATCGACCCACGCAAATTCTGTGGACACAATCTAAATTCGGCGCCTAGAGTAGTCGAGGCCAGTATTTGAATAAAGAGTAGGTTTGTGTTAAAACTGCAGTGACGGCAATTTCGACAAGATTACGACTAAACCACAGACTAAACTACCGTACCTACTTTGATCAACGACAACCTATACCTCTATACATTTCCATAATATTATAAATTAAAGTAGTCGCTTTTCATGTTTGTCTGTGTGACCGCGTTGTTCTTCTAAACTACGCAACGTATTGTATTACTATGATGATGAGTTTTTTCACCATAATTTAGAGAATTTATTCCGGAAGGTTTATGTTTACGCACGACGACATATCAAGCTAAGTAAAAAAAAAAAAGTAGGTATACATTCCCAGTTTTAGCTGACCTCGCATTGTTTTTCGTGCAATACAAAATACAAACAAATAAGTACATACAAATATTGATTGGAACAAAAACAAATTACAATTTTTGTGTACTCTAATACTGCGTTAGTTTAGTAAAGTAACTGTGTCGCAGTTATTAGCGCCCATCCCAATAATGCCATACCGCTGTTAAACCCGCGATGGTTTGTGCGGTATGTTTATTTGTTCAACAATGTTTTGTAACTTTTTTTGACTAATAAACAATAAAAAAAAAAAAAAAACTTATATACAGAGAGGGTCAAATTAAATTAATTAGCGAAACTCCGCGGACGTGATGGGTATCGATATCTCAACACGGCAAAACTAAAGAAACCATATTTTCTCAACTCTCACTTCAAGTAACAACACAACCAGCGGTCGTTGAACCCAAAAAAAGTAACGAAATCTTTTTTGTTTTTACCCATCACGTCTGCATCTGCAGAATTTCGCTAGCTAATTTAATTTGACCTTGTAGGCAGTGCCGGATTAAGACTACTTGATGCCCTAAGCAATCCACGCCTGTAGGCCCTCCTATCCACTCATCATCATTTCAGCCGAAAGACGTCCACTGCTGGACATAGGCCTCCCCCAAGCACCTCCACTTCGACCGGTTCTGTGCTTTTCGCATCCAACGGGTTCCTGCGGCCTTCACAAGGTCGTCGGTCCACCTTGTGGGAGGCCTTCCAACGCTACGCGCTTCCTATCTACTAGTCGCCTCGTATTTTTCCAAAACATCGACGAGCGATTTGTAAAGACTGGCGCACATCTCTAGCTAGAATGACTTTTGGGTCTTGTAATATTATCTTGCTGATAAACAGCCTTGCCTTTCATGTGCTAGCAAATACTGTATCGGTGCTGTTTCTGCCTTATGCCGTCTCGGGGGGCACCCTCGAGACGTGATGCCCTAAGCAATTGCTTAATTTGCTTATGGGCTAATCCGGCACTGCCTGTAGGTATAATAAAGAAATATCGATATTTAGTCAAGTCATAAAACCATAATATAGTGAAGTAGGGGCGGGTCGCTAGTGCCAAATAATACCTACCTACTTTGATCTTCAGTCAAATGAAAAATCGCCTTTTAAATTACATGGGGCTTTACGCTGAGCTTTTAGCTTCAGTTAGGCGAAGTAATTACCTTTCTACTTTACATTTAGGCTAGCTGTTTGACTTGTAAATCCAATTACATATGCAACAACACATTGTACACCATGACCAGAACATCTTGAGATCACGAGGTGGCGCTGATTGCTAAGGAAATCGTCTACAATGTGTCAAATTCAATACATTTAGAGATGTAGTTCCATATTTCACCGCAGGTCAAAATATGTTGGGTGATTGGGCCCTCGTAATTGTCGTGTATCTGTCATCGCTTTGAATGTTTATAGTAGCGATTAAGCGATTACCATGAGTTGATTATTTTCACACTGACTGTACAAACATATTCAGGGCAAGGCACAATAAACATACCTATTTAGTTTTGGTATTTATATTGAACCATATGGATGTTTTGATCCAAATATTTGATGTTGGTGTTAATGGCATTTAATGTAAACGGTGTGATAATTTGATTAATATCATCTGGGGTAACTAGGTTTACAAGATCAAGATGAAACATATGCCATGAGAAGGGCAAGGCAACTTGTATATTATTTATCGGGTATTCGAAATTCCGAGCTTACCAGTCTCACGAAGGGTTTCGTGTTACCCAGTAACTGGGTTGCGGGAGTCTGACAGACAGTCGCTCCATGTAAAAAACTGGTATTCAGCTGCATTCGGGACTGGGAGCCGACCTCAACATAGTTGGGAAAAGGTTAGGCGGTTTGAATTATTCCAAATTCTAAACTTAATACTGCTTTCAAAGTAACGGACATAGCCCGAAGAATCGCCAAATTTAATTGGCAGTGGGCAGGGCACATTGCTCGCAGAACTGATGGCCGACGGGGCCGAAAGGTTCTAGAGTGGCGTCCGCGTACCGGAAGACGTAGCGTTGGAAGGCCTCCTACAAGGTGGACCGATGACGTTGACGACGCGACGTATAGAGTACAAAAAAAAATGTGTGCGTGCAATCTGTGGAGTCTGCACCCTAATTGCGTATCACACGATTACGCTCAATTTGAATCATTTTGAAGCATATTGCTAATCCATTGCTCCATATGTTCGAAAAATGTGTCTGCTCGACAACGTAAATAACGCAATGAATGTTGTTGAACTGTCAAAATGAAACCCATTGCTACTGATAGTGTGTTACGCAATTACCCTGCTGGTATAGCTGGAATTGTTCAGAAAGTATAATATTTTGCCTGTACCGTGCATGTACCTACATAAAGAATTATGCCTATTTGTACAAAAAAATCCGGAATATTTCACGAAGCGTAGAGATGTAGGTAATTAAAAGAAATGGAGCTCCTAGGAATAAAAATAAACATAAACATATGCTCTGCGTACTACAATGTAGGCTCTGATTGTACAAAAGGACCTCATATATAACGGCTATAAAGGTGTATAATAAATTACCAGAGGCCTTCAAAGATTTACCTTTGACTATGTTAAAAAAAAAAAACTTGACAGAGTGGTTAGATTTAAACGAATTTATGACATATCGTGCAGAAGGTCAAACTGAATAATATTGATATATAGTACACATCTTATAATAATTGATTTAATGTTTAATATTATTGAATCGTGACATTATATGGAATTATGGACTTTGCATTATTACGTTAAATTTGACATTTTAATATTTTTTCTGTTTTTTTTTGTTTTTTCTATTTTGACATTAAGTAGTGGATGTTCCTTAAATTTGATTGTTAAACTTGTAAGTAATAAATTAAATGTTAATAATTAAATGTTCATTTGCACACCATAATGTAATGGTAGAAATTCTACCATTACATTATGGTGTGCAAATGTGCCCAATGCCCAATTACATTCTACCGTAGAATATAATTAGGCCACGATAGTCTTAAGTTCTTGATTTATACCTACATTCTAGCAAATAAATTAATTTGAATTTGACCTGTGAAAGTTGCAGGATTCCGCTGGATGCGAGAATAACGGAACCGGCCGTAGTGGCGGTACTTGGTGGCCTATGTCCAGTAGTGGACGTCTTGCGGCTGAAATAATGATAATGATGACTGCTTCCATACAGCATTTAATATAACACTGGCACCGAAAAACCACGTTTAGCAGCCTTTATTACGACTAATGACTGGATACTATTGCACCCTCCACTCCTTACATGTAAGATTACATCAATATTCCCTCGATCATTCTCGGTAAGTCCGTTTTGGTCATTGGCAAGACCACTTACAGTAGTAGTAATGAGTCAGGAAGAAACTTACCTTGTCTATTTATTATCCTGAAGTCATCTTCCGGCAGCTCTCCCTTGCTGAGTGCACTCAGCAGAATTAGTGCAGCTACTTTGTAAACCGTCCACGTCATTGTTGAAGATGTTTCTTAAACCTGCAACAAGGAAGGATATGTTTAGACATTATTGTAGCCTACAAAGACCACATAGAATTTCAGCCATGCAAAGAATGGGTTCCTGAACTCATGTTAAGAATATAGGTCATTAAACTCAGCTACCCTCTACCCTAAGCAGGCTACTTTGAGCTGCTAAAATTATGCTGAAATATTTTTCTATAAACTGAATAAGTCAGTAACTTGTCATCATCTGCCTAGTTTTTTCCCAACTATGTTGGGGTCGGCTTCCAGTCTAACCGAATGCAGCTGAATATCAGTATTTTACACTGAGCGACTGCCTGTCTGACCTACACAACTGGGTAATACGATACCCCTTGGGAAGACTGGTTGTCAGACTTTCGGGTTTATGACTACCCGTAACGACTGTCAGAGATCCACGAATGACAGCCGGGGCCAACGGTTTAACGTGCTTTCTGAAGCACGGAGTGGTCGCGGTATGTAAAGATAGTCACCCATACACAGACCAACCGCCTTGATCGATCGACTTGTGCAGCTGTTATTATTTAGCCACGTAACTTGTAGCAGTTTCTTATTAACACGAAGTAGTGTACTGTGTACTTTGACGATTAATTAAGGTACACACTACTTTTTATCAATCAATCTCAATCAATGCTGCCGAGGCTTTTGTTGCGCCACTTCTTCTTCCCTGCTAAAGCACTAGAAAGTGGTGAAGGGCGAGCATTTAGGGGAACTGTCGTATATAATGTTGACTTTCAAAAAGTGCTGATTCTCAGCCTAGTTTGGATTTTGATTTTGATTAAGTATTTTATGAAGAACAAGTATAAAGCCTAATTTACGCGATGTAATTAAATTGCCTGCAGCTTACCATAAGATGAAGCAACTATAAAAGTTACACCGTCTAAACATTGTCCGGACGATACAAGTAATGTTGCTTCAATTTTATAGTATGCCACAAACAAGAAACTTTTATCGTGTAACTCGGGCTTAAAGGCTCCTGCAGTCAGGCGCGACTCGACAGCACGATCGACATGCGAAAGGACTCTAGTAGAACAATTTCTATGAAAACTTCATGGAAATTATTCTACAAGAATCGCGTCGCACCGTTGCGACGCGCCTGTCTGCGGAGCCTTTACATCGTAGAACAGTTTAGTTTTCTCTTGTTCGAACTAAACTGTTCTACGATGTTTTATTTTTGTAGAATCCGTTTTCTACTTAGTTAACGGCAGTAAAACAGAACGGTCTACCATTCATTAGCAAATAGATAACGATGTCGTTGCCAAACATTAAATAGTCTCGACATCCGAAATCCATACATCATGCAAATATTTGCAACTTGAATTCCACTTACGGAGAGGATGCCTTATACCTATGCCAACAGCTAACATAGGTACTTAGATGAAATTCATCAAATACCTTCGTCTTTATTTTATACTAGCTTCCGCCGCGACTTCGCCCGCGAGGTATGTCGATAAAAACTATCTTATGTCCTTCCCCAGGATGCAATCTATCTCTCTGCCAAATTTTATCGAAATCCGTTCAGTGGTTTAGGCGTGAAAAGGTAACATACAGACAGACAGACAGACAGAGTTACTTTCGAATTTATAATAATATAATATAGATACATCACATAATCAGCCCATAACTTTCCCACTGCTGGGACACAGGCCTAAAATCCACCACGCCGGCCCATACGAGTTGGTAGATGTCATATGTCTTAGATTTTTTGGTTCTAGGACATGCCGGTTTCCTCACGATGTTTTCCTTCGCCGTTTTGAGAGCAGTTTGTATTTTATATCATGTCCCGTAATTATTCAAAACTATTGGAATCGCATTAAAATCAATTTGCTTAATTGCCTGTATGGCGATGCCAATCCGTTATGTTGAGAGAAGCTTTAAACTGGTTTCAAGTACTACGTAGTCTTCAAAGACATTATCGATTCGCGCTGTCAATTCACGTCCATTTGTCTATCTGTCTGTCAGTCCCCTATCTAGTTTTAGTTCGTGAAGCTCAACGTCCCACTTAGGCATAATAAGGCTGGGTGAACACTGGAGATGTGGTGTCATTGGCTCCATTAGGCTTACGCACATGATGGGTTTTAGTTGATAAGCTAAATGTATGGTTTAAAGTCAAGCTTTGGTTAGGTTAGTTTCCTACTCGACAAGTTTTTCAAGGGCTTATTGCAAACAAACAATATCCTTTTTGCTTACAAACTTCTTGTTTTTGTTCGCAAATCAGAGTTACAATAGGTACATATATGTGGCTAAGAAATAACAGCCGCAGGTTCAATCGATCAGGTTAAGCTACGCTTGCCGCGGTTGGTATGTGGATGGGATACAGGCCTCCTCTCTGTGAGATACAGTGGGCCATAATCCACTACGCGGGCCCAGTGCGGATCTAGTAGGTACTAATTTATTTGATAGACTTGCCGCGGTTGCTCTGTGGATAGGTGACCATCTTTACATACCACGACCCCTCCGTGCCTCGGAAAGTGGTCCCGGCTGTCATTCATGGATCTTTGACAGTCGTAACGGATCGTTAGAAGCCCGAAAGTCGGACAACCAAACTTACAAGGGGTATCGTATTAACTGGGTTGTGGAGGTCAGATAGGCAGGCAGTCGCTCCATGTAAAAATACTGGTTATAAGCTGCATCCGGTTAGACTGGAAGCCGACCCCAACATAGTTGGGAGAAGGCTAGGCAGATTATGATTTATAAAAGAAGCTATCTACACTGGTGTAAACAAAAGAAATGTCAATCGATACAGCTCTTCAAATGTTTTTATATCACTTCGTTTATGGTCACGGACACTCATGAATAAATCGATCGCCGCTGTCTGTATTTGTATTTTGTATATAAATATCATAGTTCAACACAGGGCACTAGCACTATATAGATATGCATATAATTATGGATATATCAATCTTTCCGTTTACTATAATTATGTTACTCGACTATGTAATGTTTAAAAATTTGTGTTAGCGTCATAGGTGCTATATATGCTAAGTGATCTATGTATGCTCCAACTTTGTAGCTTGTAACAACTTGATAGTTATTTGTTTTCTATGTAGTATATGATTTTTGTATGGACCTAAGTTGTTCAAGCAGCTTGATGTTTATTTGTTTTCTATAAAGGCTGTTTCGTTTGCTTATGTGTTTCTTCGCAGTCAGACAGGTTTGAATAGAAATTCATGTGACTTCCTTACTACCTCTTCGTCATATCCTTTTGTCGTTATTCTTGTGTTCCGGGCTTCTCTACTTGATCCCCTATAATAACCGGCTCTTCTGTGGAATCTAGTTATTTTCTATATCTGACTGCTTTCACGTCCTTGTTTTCATTATTGTTACTTTTTGGAAAGTCTTTTGCAAAGCGATGAAAATTAGTATCCTTTTTATCATCATAATAACATGTCGCCTTGTTTCCCCGAAGAGTAGCCTATAGTACACTCTATTTTCGCCAGTTGTGTTTATCAAGAAGTGTATAATAAACTAAACTGAATGAATCTGATAATAAACACCTGCTTAAGTAATTATAAAAACTTGTCCAGGATTCTACTTGATCCCATTTTATTACATCAACAAAAAACGAACCCACCTGTAACCTATCAGAACTTATCTATAAATCATTGATATGCGTAACTACCATTTTATATTCAGTCCAAGTGATGTTTTATTACTCGTAATTATTCTGCAATGTTTGTCGGGAAATAACTCTTTAAGTACTTGACCAGTTATGACCCATAACAACATTTTATTAATAATAGTTTTAATAATAGCAAAATGTGATTAAAAGTATGACTCAGCATTAATAAATTGATCTCGTCTCGAAATAACTAGAATGTTTAACCGTATACTGCCGTCAAATGTTAATAGATTTTCGTTTTTTTTTAGTTTCATAGCATAGGCAATCGATACACTGTAATTTAGACGAATCGAACAAAGAAGTCTATAAGTAGTCAACATAAAATTGCGCACGCGCCATTCGGTGAACTGGTTAAACGTCAATATTCTATACAAAACTTTCAATTCAATTTGCATTTTTTGTTACATCCGACTTGCAATACTCTTATAACGCAATATTTGTTTCCCATGGAATTTCTAGCGAAAGCATTCCGAGCGAAAACCAGCCCGAAGACATAGATTATAGAAAGTACGTAATGGAAACGTTCTAGACATTAAAGGAAAAGTAGACAATAAAATAAGAAGCGGTAACGTAATGAGACGAAGTGAAACACCATCACAAGTATTCATTGGTTTTTGCATAGCGACTGCAAACTAAGTTTAGAAAGCAAAGCCTGCAAATATTACACGTGATTCATGATCGTTGTCTTGTATTTTAGAGACATATTAAAGACTGCGTCTTCAATTAAAAAACAAGTAATCTCAACACTGGCATTGTTGAAACCAAAATGACAAATTAACTCATCGGTCCAAACGACGCGTGTGCGTAACTAATTACCTAATTGATTTATTAGCACCACAGACAATCTACTAAAACTTTTTAAACATAAAACTGTTCTGTAGATAACACAATGTTTAAAGAGTAGTCTCAAGGAGATTCAACAACTTCGACCTAAATATTGAGTGCTCATTAAAATCATATCTAAGATACGCGTTTATTTTGATATCAGCTTCCGTATTTTTAATTCGGCCGATGGGAGCGGTTTTTATAAACATTGGCGGCGTATGAGCAAATATTTGGCGATATGGCGATTTGATATCTCACTGTCGAGTGTCGCTAAATAAATACTGTAGTGGGGCGCCTAAAATCAGAAAAAACCCACGCCTCTTTTAGTTATTTTGGTTACTTCCTGCTCTTAAAAAATAAAAGTGATAGTCTCTAATATCTAGGTTAGCATTTGAGGAACGTATGGTGTTAAGTCTAGATCTAAAACTGGTCACCTTGCATAAGTAAGTAACTATGGTAACAAAATAATGCTCGCAGAATTCAGATTCAGTACAAATCTCAATGAACATTAATGAAATATTTTCATATACAGCTAAAATTTAAATGGCAGTGGTAGGTACTGGATGGCCAGGTGGAGGTAGAAGACCTATAGAAGGTCGCAGACCTGGGTTAGACTCGCACAGACCAGGAAAGCATGGCTATACTCAGCAGTGGGTAGACCAAGGCTGCCAATGATGATGAGGTACTGAAGGGAAAGAAAATGGAAGAATAAGGTGGAACGACTCGACTTTTGTGAAGAGAAGAAGACCAGCGGGGTAATTGCCACACAATTAACAGCAATGCCTTTCGTATCGACTATTCAACTACATTCATGGCGTTATGTAGGTACTAGTACTACGTTGTCGTTGTTATTATTTTAATTGCTAAAGTATGTATTTTAACTTTGTTTAAATTTTGTTATTTAATATTTTTCTTTATTTTTTGGTGAATTTGTGTACTAATTGCGACTTCATGGATATTTTTTGTCTGACTAAAATAAATGAATTAAATTGAATTGTTGTCGAACAGACGAACTTTTCAAACATCAAGCAAAGGATTAGGAATTTCCTTCAAAATCCATCAGATTGTGTTACAAAATTGGGTGACGTAGGCAGTATTAGATGACAAAAAAAACGTAAATGAAATAGATATAATTATTGTAGCTTCTGCAATATTCGTCATATCCTACCAATATATCTTCGCAATCTACGACAAAAGTAGTGCACTATGAATATTAATTATCAGTATAAAACCGGTCATACAATTGCAACATTCATCAAATTCCGTGTACAATACAAGTCCTCTTTGTACTATCTAATCAACAGTGCTCCATGTTTATAACCCTACAAACAATGAAATAACAAAGCCACCGCAATAATATACTAGATAAGGCCATCTTTAAACTGGACGGGTAGTAATAATCATGTTTAGGTATAGGACTAAGTAATAATTATATGTAAGTACGCACTTTCTAGTACTTCTAGGATTTCTGACGTCTGCGGAACCCTTAAGTCTGGGTTTACCCTTAAAGCCTACTTCATGTCTGCCTTATTAGTCACAAAAATGTCCCGGTCTGTACGCAAACGTATGTACTGTAAAAAATAAAGTAGGCTTGGCTTAGTCACGGATAGGAAGTAGGACTAAAACCTAAAGTAGTACTTTCATCATCTGCCTAGCCTTTTCCCTACTATGTTGGGGTCGGCTTCCAGTCTAATCGGATGTAGCTGAATACAAATATTTTACATGGAGTGACTGCCTATCTGACCTCCACACCCAGTTACTGGGTAATACGATACCCCTTGGTAAAACTGGTTATCAGACGTTCGGGCTTCTGAAGACCCGTAATGACTGTCAAAGATCCACGAATGACAGCCGGGATTCCGAGGCACGGAGGGGTGTTGGTATGTAAATTAGTAGTACTTTGATTGGATCTAATGATTCATCAATTTTGAGCATTTTTTGGGCCATTTAAAGTAAATAAGCTAAGTAAGTTGAAGGCAGAGCCGGGTCAGCGGGATTGTCCGAAAGGGTTACCGCTGGCCCGGAACATAAAGGGCTAAGGAAGGAACACGGGTGGGTTTTAGTCAGTAAGAGTCTGACACTCCCTTCCGCTCCACCCAGAGCGGGAGGGGTCATTTGATGATTCCCCATCCGCAAAAAAAAAAAGGGGTTGCATAGAAACTTCAGTCAGTACTCATAGACACTAACTTCAATTTTGCATTTTTCCGTTACTTGCGTTGCAGTTGTGAATGTTGTGGTGCAGTCATTATATTTTGGCCCGTAGTTAATGTGGCATAATCAGCCTGTAATTTCCCAACTGCTGGCCGAAACAAACTCAGAAGTCAAAGTCTCTTTTAAAGTCCAGACAAAATCTTGGTCAGATCGTGTGAAGACCATGTAGATTGGTGTCTGAAATGGTATTTTGAGGAAAGAACCACACAGATTGGGCGGACCTGTCCAATCAGTGCACGCATTTGTCAAAAATCGTGCAGCTCAACTCAGAACTTGAGGAGCTCAACGATTCGACGAACAATACCAAAGACAGGACATTTGGGTAGGCCGCATAAACTACTCAAACTGCCAGATATAATCATGATCTGGCAGTTTGAGTAGTTTATGCGGCCTACCCAAATATCAATATCTAAAAAGTTTTTATTTAAACCAAATACTTATCTAATTCTTTTTACCCTACTACTGCAAAGTCAAAGGAGGGTAATTAAACTTTATAATAGAATGTGAAGCACCTGTTTTTTATGAACTTCAGCTATCTAAGTGTATCTTATTGACTAAGTAAATATTAATCAATTTTAAAACGTTTATGATAAATATCGATAAGAACGTATGTACCGAAATCGACCTAGATTGATACCTACGTCAGGTGTACAGTTTATTTATAATATTTGTATAGTAGGCGTAAAACTTCTTAACAGATAAGACAGCGAGTGTTATCTAAATAAGTAACGTAGGTACTTGTGCTAGTACCTACTGTGAAGGAAAGTTATGAATGTTAACGTGGTTGAATAATAAAAATTATCTGAAACAGGATGTTCTAAAATTAAATTATTGAAGCGAAAACTTCTTCAGGCGCGTTGAGCGATTTTTGTTAGGGAAAAAACTTTCGCGGTTCGCGGGTGACCACTGACTGACCAATGATATTTCATACTTATAAGTCTTCACTTCCGTCGGCAGTCAGTTAATATTGCCTACTTACTCTCAGGTATCATCTTAGGTAGAAGTACAAAATAAGCATAGCATAATCAGCCTATAATGTCCTACAGGCAGGCCTCCTCTCTCAGGTGTTTCCTTCCGAGGAGTAGCCATTAGCCAACTAAAGTGAAGAGAGGTCCAAGCATGGGAAAAAAGATGGTGGCCTCGTTCTTCGGAAGGACAGGTCATTACGCAACAATTGTTTTAGAGGATCGAAAAACAGTTACTGCAGAGTGGTACACTAACAATTGTTTGCCACTTGTCTTGGAAAAAGTTCGGAAGAAACGACCTCGCAGTAGGATCCTCCTTCACCACGACAACGCCTCGTCGCACACCGCCAAGGAAACGATCGACTACTTCGCGACGTCAGACGTGGACGTGGGTTACAGGGTCACCCTCCCTGCAGCCCCGACCTCACATCTTGCGATTTTTATTTATTTCCGAAAATATAAAAAAAACTTCGAGGAAAACGTTTTATGGACGCCGAGGAAGCAGTGACTGCGTTTCAAAATGCCGTCGAAGAGACCTCTATGGACGAGTGGCCAAAGTGCTTTTCTCACTGGTTCCATCGGATGCAGCGATGTATTGATGTAAATGGACACTATTTTGAAAAGATATAATAAAATTAATAATTTGCTATTTTGTTCAGTTTTTTATTTCCTAAGAACTTTCAGTGTCACCCTCGTAGTTATAGCTTGTTGTGCTGGCGTCTGTACCTATATGCTATACACTTTTCATTATCATCCCACCGCAGTTTGCATTCAGAATCTAATCTCCGATTGCGTAAAACATATCAGATTTTACCATTATCTCAACTCCTACGCAATTTTTTATGAAGTGCACGTGTTATCGATTAGTGATTACACTTTTTAATCTCGATATTGTTTAAAGTGTTAATACAATAGATAAACAGAAACCTGAGTGTGTGCTACGTGCCAGTGCGCATGTTTGCAGGTCGCCGTATCAAATACATGAACATAACTTGAAACATAAGCACATAAGTGTTATAGAGTGTGTTCGAGGGAACAATGGATCCTCAGAGGGTTGTGTTGTGTTGTGTTGCCAACGCAAACAAGAAAGCTACTGTTTCTCAGAATAGGTACGCGCAACCGTTGAACTCGCTAGTGATGTGGCGAAGGCTCACTCGCAGGGACCCGGGCGTAAAAATATCGCGGCAGGATTTTATCGCCCATTGAATTTTCAACTCTCGGTGTTGAACCGAGCATTGACAATCCAACAGAGTGCATCCCAGCGCGTCGAAAAAACACTGTTGGATTATCAACTCTCGGCGCTAGGCAGTGCGTTGAAAGTCCAGTGCAGGAAATAAAATCGCCGCGGGAAAAACGCACCCGTGCGTACCTGAACTTAGCGACAAGTTGACATAAGCAGGATTTATTGGTTCTTGCGTCTAGAAACGCCGCTAACTCAGTAGGTTGAACATTAAATAAGCTCTTTCCTGTTCAGAATAAATGCTTAGCAGCTTATAATAATAATTATTTAAAGAAAGGAAGTATTTTCTAAGTCATTAAGAATGTTTACAGTAGTAAGAAAAATAATATTTGGCTTTACTATGTGTGTGTTTTCGATTACCCTAAAATCAATAAGACGTGTCTACACGTCCTACTAGAACTACCTCATAGCCTGTAGGAACATTCCTTTGTTCTGTTCCCATCCTGTATAAGGGTGTTACCACACCAATCGATCGATCGTCGATCGATGTAATCGATCGACATCGGTCGACGTTGATCGATTGGTGTGGTAGCTTTAATTGATCGACGGATACCGGTCGACTAACCAATCGATCGATTGCCGGTCGATGGCATCGGTCGACGGCATCGATCGACGTAGATCGATTCACCCCGGTTATATTCCATCAGTTTCTTTCGAAATGTAGATATTCACAAGAGTACGCGTTGTTGTTGGCCAGCACGATTTTGCTCGTACTATTATTACGGAGACGCAAACGCAGAACACTCTGGATGCGACCATTTTTTAAAGCCAAAGATCGCTTACATTCTGCAAATGACATTTTAAACAGTGGTCTGGTAGAAACTATCGATCGACGTCGACTAATCCATTCTACCATCGATCGATGGCATCTATCGACTATCGATCGATTGGTGAGGTAGAAACTATCGATCGACGTCGACTAATCCATTCTACCATCGATCGATTGCATGGATCGACGATCGATCGATTGGTGTGGTAACACCCTAACCCGTCTCATTTAATCAGAACAGGCGTAGGCGCTTTAGTCCAGCTTCACGTTTTAATGAAGTACTCGACTAAAAATAAAAGCACGTCGCATCACTACACTACCCACCAACCATATCAGTACTCGAGAGTGGAAATCACGCGCACCACGCACAAGCAATAAAAAATATAATTATGTAAGGCAAAGAACGATACTTAAATATATAGCCTTAAGATGAACGCACACTTATCCAAGCCGAACGCGTCGAACGCATCGAACGAAACGAACTTTAGAATTCCAGATATGAAATCTTATGAATCCTCGCACACTTGCACTTCGGACGATTCGACGCGGGCAAATGTGCGAGGTCTCATATGATTTCATATACAGAATTCTAAAATTCGTTTCGTTCGATGCGTTCGGCAGCTTCGGCTCGGGTAAGTGTGCGTTCACCATTAACTGGCGTTTGTTGGCCGAAATTAGTTATGGCACGATTTTAAAACGGATATTACTTTGTAAGTTAATACAAAGATGCCAAAAGGAAAAGACTCGCGTTTATGTTGTATTTTAACATGATTGTCTTATTGTTCTTCTGCGGGGTGATTGAGAGTTCAACAACATTCATTGCGTTGTTTACGTTGTTGAGCAGACACATTTTTCGAACATAAAAAGCAATGGATTAGCAATATCCATCAAAATAACAGTTAGGTTGCTGTTCTTCATTCACAGAACAAACTCTTTTGTTAGAGAAAATAAGATAATTTGTGTTGTCGATGGTCAATTAGTCGTACTTTGTCTATATCTTGAGGCCAGTCGAGGCCTATACACCTGATAGACTAATAAGAAAAAAATAAGTTTGGCATTTAAATCGGTGTTGCCAATTAATAAAATAGTTAAGACTTATACGGTGGAGTTTCAAAAAGATGGTGCTTTCCCTACCTAGGAGTAAGCTCGTCTTTTATGTCCTACCCAAGTAGCACAAAACTGCATTATAAGATGTCACAAGAGGTAACATCGGTAATTTTAGCACTTATGAAGAGTTATTACAGTACACTCGACCTGCAATAGGTGAAAAGTGAGCTTTCACCTGAATAAGAACGTTATTATGCGTCACGGAGACCACAATGTAACGCTTGCAGCGTTAATATAGGTAACAAGTTCAGTATTATACAGCTTTAAGCAATTTAAAGGATTTTTGTGGACTTTAACTAAGCTATATTCTGAATTGAAGACCACAAGTGTACCCTTAGACCACTTGCATTTTAAGAAAGAACACGTGAGCTACTATAATGTAATCAGTTATTCTGTGGCTTCAAATAACAAAGATATAATGCCTTTTGCTGCACACGGTGGAATTTGTGTAATGTTAATCAGCTTGTTACACGCAATCGTATAATAGCTCTTCTAAAGCCCACATGATCACTATGGGTGAACATATATGATGCTAAGTTAAAGCAAACTGCTCTATATTAGCTCACATGTTACCCATAATCTACACATTACCCATAATCTAATCACATGTTACCCATACCTACAGTTATTTGCGTACATGTTACCCACTATCAAGCTTTACATGAATTTGTAGCTGACTTGTGTAAAACAAGAACCACTCGTAACAGCTCGTTACTAATTCATGTACCACGAGTGGACACTTAAACAGCTCATGCTGTTTAATTGTGGTTAATACGGTACACATAGCTTGTCTGCCATTTTTTAGATTCTAACCTATGTATACAATATAATAACAATTTGTTTTTGTTTAGTCAACGAAAATAACAACAGAATTTGAATAGAAAATGTAATGATTTTATACGTAAACAGCTTATTGTCAAATTACAAAGGAAAAATTAAAATACTTAATTTTTTATAATAATATCATCAACCTATTTTATACTATAATTTTCAAGTAAACAGTGATATTTTGAGAGCGCGTGAAAATTTTCGTCTATAATTATATAGTATTTGACAATAAACTCTCTTTCCCATTCGAATTTCATGCACATGGAGGAAAAAAACAAAGTTTTACTTATCGTTAACATATATTTGCCTATACTTCCCACAAATACTTTACAAAATGGTTCACACAAAACATATCAAAATAATAAGTAGTAGGGTGAAAATTATTCACAATTTTGCCACTTGTGAATTGTCAGATCCATAAAAGAGTTACTGTTAGTTTAAAAGGTATCCTGGAGTGTATTTTGTGCTGAAAAATAGGTAATAAGTACTCTATTATTCAGCACTTGTGGTGTATTAAAGGTAACACATACCCTGATAATCAGTCATTATTCAGCTCTTGGGGCGACTGTTACCTTTAATAATGCTCAAATAACGCTGATATAGTGCAACCAGCTACATTATTCAGCTAACAGCTGATTAATTTGTGCCCAAATCAGAGTTATATCAGCTGAGTAGGCGCCTCTAACGCTCTTACTCAGCAGGTTTATTCAGCTGAAATTTCCATTGTGAACAGTGATTCAGCTACTATTCAGCGCTTCTGTGCTACTTGGGTACCTAAGTGACAAGCGGAAGCCACATAATGCACCTAAGTATACCTAATCTAAAAGTTAATCGATTTTATTTTGATTAAGGAATCGAGTCCATTATAGCTAGACATCGCAAGACTTTATTAATGCAAAAAAAAAATTGTTTCGAAGGATAGTATAATAAACTTGATGTTTATGTCAAACAGTATTTCCAAGACCTACTACGAAGGTCAGCATTGTCTAAAGTTCTAAACGGACTGGTTGGTTGATCATTAGCAAACGTACCAGCCAGTTCCATCATCAGATAATAATATAGAATTTCTGGTTTTACGCGGTGCTAGTCGCATGTGGCATCTGACCTCTGCGACCCATGAACAAACCTGGTTTTTGCACTATGATGTTATCAGCGTTAACAAACAGGTGGTTGATGCTTCTATCATTTTCATCTAAGCAATCATAATTTATTTTCATCTTAGAAGCAACCATAATTCATTTTCTTTATGTAATTTTTAGGGTTAGCACTGAAAGCGCTGATAGCCCACTCCCACTAGAGAGGAGGGCTGTGTCCCACCCAGCTGATTATATACTGAAAGCGCTACATGGCCATATTACTTTGAGGATTAAGATAATTATGGATTATTTATTGATACAGAAAGACAGGTCCACAGGCTTCTGAACGGACCGGTGCGCATTAGCAACGCACAGAAATGTGTGAAATAGGAACAGGGCTGCATTTTTGTTATTGAGTGGGATTACTTATCATAATAAGCCTGTAACGTTCCATCCAACTGCTGGGACACAGGCCTCCTCTCTTCGAGAGGGAGTGGCCAAGCGGGCCCAGTGCAGGTTGGTACATGTCACATGTCTTAAAATTTTTCGTTCTAGCTTCCAGGACATGCCGGTTTCTTCACAATGTTTTCCTTCACCGTTTTGAGAACAGTGGTGATGAAATTATTTATACAAAGTAAAGCGCCTGCTGTCGGGGCCACCCACTGGGCCACATAATTATGCACAATGTCAATAAATTACTTTCGAACTTTAAAAAAGAGTATTTTTCCATGTTCAAACGTTTCTTTGGAAACCCTTTTTGTTGTTGACAATAACAACATCAGAGTCACGCCCTTCCATACAAAATAATAAACCACACAATAACGAGTCATGCTCCAACAATGAACACGTGTATTTAGAGAGTTTTCACCGAAGTATGCACAAAGCAGGCGTGATTATGCCTCATAATTACCTAACGGTGACCGACTAAACAAAGGCGGCTAGCGTTTACTATCATAGTTACTGTACTACTACGCTCTCCTCGTCATCACATTCACGCATATTTTCACAACATACGACGGAAAATGATTATGCATTGCATAGCGTTGCTGTTGTACGGAAGATATTTCTAGAGGACTTGGCATAATGCAGGGAAAGGGAAGCCGATCTTAACACTAATATTAACATAATTAAGAAAAACTCTTTTATAAGCCTAGGGTAATTTAGGAACAGTCACATATAATATTAGTATGGATTCGGATGTCTATGGTATGGATACATGTATTACGTGGTCGCTCACAATGGGCCTTATAAGAAGGCTAAAAGTCACCCAAAGGGCAATGGAGAAGTCTATGCTTGGAGTTTCCATGCGTGATCGAATCAGGAATGAGGAGGTCCGCAGGGGAACCGACACAGCCCGAAGAATTGCCCACTGCCACTTAAGTTTTTAAGTGGCAGTGGGCAGGGCACATTGCTCGCATAACAGATGGCCGATGGGGCCGAAAGGTTCTGGAGTGGCGACCGCGCACCGGAAGACGTAGCGTTGGAAACCCTCCCACAAGATGGACCGACGACCTTGTGAAGGCCGCAGGAACCCGTTGGATGCGAGAAGCACAGAACCGGTCTAAGTAGAGTTGCTAGTTGCCTATGTCCAGCAGTGGACGTCTTTCGGCTGAAATGATGATGATGATGATGATGATGATTATGTATGCATAGTTTGAAAATGTCCTGTTGATTATATCCTCTCCCCGGTAATGATTACCGGCTCGCCTCCTATTCATCACCACCACCCAGCTTTTACTATAATAGTTACTTTGCGCTCTCCCATATTTTCACACGAGTTATACATACGACAAAAAATTGTTACGCACTGCTTAGTTACGAACGGAAGATATACTTCTAGAGGACTTGCATAATGCATATAATTATATCTATAATCATGTTGCATAACTAGTTTGAAATTGACCGGATTCTAGATTTTTTACCGTCCCAGTAATGACAATTGGCTCGCCCCCTATTCATCTTCACTATTTCAGACTGGAATCACCCACTGCTGGTTTTAAGCCTCCTTCCTCCCACCCGGCCATACTTTCCAGTTCTGTGCTTTCCTCGCCCCTATTACATGGGCCTTGGGACAAAAAACTGTCGAAATTACATAAATATGGGTTTATTTATTCTGTAGACAGCCTAATGAATGAATGAACGCAAGGGAAAATGTTCAAAGAATCTGTACCATTCGATTAGAGGCTTACCCTCCGTGGTTATTTGGGTCACAACTTCACAAGCCCAAAAAAGGTTTACAATAAAAAGGTCGAGCTTAAGGATTGGATAATATCAGATATCACTGATTATAAAACTAACGGAGGAGCAGAGGACTTCACTCTTGTTTCATTCGATACTTAAAATACAGTCGCAACTGGTTAGACTGGTTATAGACCCAACAATAATGTTGGCTGGAACTTAGTATAGGGCTAGGATTATGGAGATGTTAAGCGATTAGTTTTGTGTTCGATTCGATCTTTTTTGCGTAGAAACGTAAGATTACGCCTGTATTCCTGGGAAGGGATAGGCAGAAGTCAGTATAGCCATTATAAGAACTGTTATGTTGCAATTACTCTAATACAATTTATGCGAACTTTTTACCTCGAACTAAGTTGAGTCTAAATTGTGGCCGGTCACTCCTACTGAAAAGTTCTTAAAGAAAAATTCCATTTAAACATTTTGCCCGACCCGGAAGTCGAACTAAGAACCCTAGTGCAAGATCTAGTGAACGAGGCACTCACTGGTGCGTAAAAACTTCGGCATTTAACCGACGACCAGCCGACATTATCCCTGAATTCTAATCTCTTATCAGCGCGTCTTACTGGCCTCTGACATTCCCACCAATAACAGAACTACAGACATAATATCTTTAATTAGAAATACCCACATCAGTTTTTAAAAGTAACGGTTAATGACTTTAATGGTTTCCATCCTACACGCAGGTACACAATGGCTTCGCTGGAGTTAATTGATTACAATCAAAGCCTGGTATCAATATGTTTGGCCCACATTGTATTGCGACACTGCGGTAATGAATCAGCGTCATTGAGCAGACAATTTGCATTTATTGGTGCCATCTCCTTAAATTAATGGTTCGTTACGTTTTCGGGCATACTTCGTTCGCGTGCTCTGTTGTTAAACATGTCAAGGATTCGAGATTTCTTTGCTTGTTTTTTTAATAGGCTAAATTTTGATGTATCACTCAGTATCACCATGTTGGAAAAACATCGTGAGCGTGCCTCGGAAAACACGCATTCGTGGCTCTTTGACAGTCGTTACGGATACAGCCCGAAAGTAACAACCAGTCTTACCAAGGGGTATCGTATTACCCAGTAACTGGGTTGTGAAGGTCAAATAGGCAGTCGCTCCATGTAAAATAATCCAAGATAGTTGGGAAAAGGCTCGGCAGATGATGATCGTGAGGAAACCGGCATGTACTAAAACCAAAACTTCGATGAAATCATCTTCCAACCGACACCGGACTCGCGTGATGGATTATGATTCGATCCCTCTCACAGAGAAAAGGCCTGTATTCACAGCAATGGGAACGTGAAAGGTTGATTAAATGCTACTCAGTACCATTTTCATTTGGCAACTGTCAGGTTCACGATTGGGATCTGCCTGCCTATTCTGTAAAAATCTCACCGTGAAAACTTAGGTGAAGTGATTTTTCAATAGTCCAATCCCTAAAAGCTCACTTCGAGCTCACTTCAGCTAAGCTAAGTTTTCACGGTGAGGCCTTTTTAGACTATCGTATAGTTTGTAGATACATTATGTTGCAATTGATAACTTGTGTTTCTTACAAAATACGATGCAATGTGGCATCAGTTTTGCTGGAGGTAGGTTGAGATTGGAAGGCGGTTAAAGCCGTGTGGATCCGATGATGAATACCTTTCTATTCTCATGGGTTTCAAACGATATGTCGGCAGCTTTCAGGTTTCACTGTCAAGATTTGAGTCAAAACGACAAGGCATTCAGTAGGTAGGTAAACCGAAAACTTGACAACCTGTAAGTATCTTTTTTTAATTGATATTATGGCCTAAGCACAGTCTTGCAAAATGATGGTAATAGGGAGCCTAGGTACTCCTTCTAACATCCTATCCTTAATGCCAGTGAAAATCCCGTCAAAATCGGTCCAGGCGTTTCAGAGATTAACCGGAACAAACTGACAGACAAAAAAAAATGTTTTCTGTTTTAATATAAGTAAGTGCCGTTTTATATACTTTCATATGCATTTAGTAAAATGCGTTTATTTTGACATTTCAAACAGACACTTCAATTTTATTTATTTGTAAGTACGGACGCCAGCAGGTCAACCTACCCGAAACTGTCAGATTTTCCCAATCAACCTTGAACCTTATGTTTTAGCAATAAAGTCGAAAATCTATTAAAGAAATCTGACAGATTGTAGTAACTTGATGTGCTGGCGTCTGTACTTAGGAATTTGTATTTTTCGTGAGACAACCTGCAGATTGTGGCGCCACTAAAGCTGGTTTTGCTCACTCAAGGTTTCATCACTTGGTTGCAATTTGCAATATCCAATTAACACGAACCTTGCAGATCTGCTGTTTCTTTGAAAGCTCTATTAGCTTAATCATATAAACTGTACATACAAATAAATAAAATTGAAGACATTGAAGTGTCTGTTTGTAATGTCAAAATAACAGTTTATTACTAAATGCATATTAGAGTACTTACATAGACATTTATTATGGTATTTAAAACAAAAAAAAACATTTTTGTTTTAATTTTGTCTCTCAGCTTGTTCCGGATAATCTCCGAAACGGCTGGACCGATTTTGACGAGACATTCACTGGCAGATACTTAGCTGATGTTATAATAAGGAGTAACATAGGCTAGGTAGCACGTTCCTGTGATAATTTCCGACAACCACGCGAGCGAAGCCGCGGGCAGTAGCTTAGTATTCTTAGAAGGTTCAGCTAGTTTTCCGTTGAATAGGAAGTTACTCTTTAATAACTGTCTTCCCAATTCCTGCCTCCATCGACTAATATTAAGCAGGAAACAAATCCCATAAATAAGTTTTTTGCTCATCAAGTTTCGAAGTCGCCTGTTGACCCAGAACTTGACAGGTCGCTAAAGTATCGCCTGAGGTAATCTTTTACGCCGAATTTATAATTAAAACGGTAAATTATACTGATCAGGTACCCACCTTCCTTGATAGGTGTGGCTAAGAATCTTTCGAAAGAAGTTAGGTAGGCACTTGTACCTAGTTGTAAATAGTTTTTTTTTTGTATTATTACCAACACACCAGCATCCTAATTGCGTAACACACTATTACTATCAATTTGAATCATTTTGAAGCATATTGCTAATCTATTGCTCCATATGTTCGAAAATTATTTAAATTATTAGTATTTGCTCAACAACATAAATAACGCAATGGATGTTGTTCAACTGTCAAAATGAAACCTACTGATAGTGTGTTACGCAATTACCCTGCGGCTTTTATTGGGTAGGTAGGTAGGTATGCAGCTAGGTCTCTGACATTAATTAATTTCGTATCTAGCAGGATAATCAAAAGATTTTATAGATTCATAAATATTGCCCTATTGGGTCAGTAGTCGTAAGCGCAAATGCGCCGGGGTCCTAAGTTCGATCTCCGATTGTGTTTTAGGATGTTTAAAGTGTCTGTATGTAGGCTGTTACCTACTTACAGGAGAAATACATAACTGGCGACGTGGGTGTCAGTACCTACTATTAAATAAGTACCAACTCTGCTTACCCTTTTTTTGCATGTAGGTAATTGTATAGAATCAAGGTTTTCTAACAGCTGTGCTGCTGGCGAGTTTGTTGCGCCTCTTCTTCCCGGCTAAAGCACTAGGAAGGAAGTGGTGAAGGACTGACGTTTTGAGGGATTTTCTTATGTACAGACGCCAGCACATCAAGCTACTATAATCTGTCAAATTTCTTTAATAGATTTTCAACTTTATCGCTAAAAGTATAAGGTTCAAAGTTGATTGGGAAAATTTGACAGTTTCGGGTAGCTTGGTGTGCTGGCGTAATTAATTAATAATTTTGACGTTCGAAAAGTGCTGATTCTATCGGGACATGCAGGCGTAATAATGACGTTATGTTATAAATGTAAAATGTTACTTATTAATATTCTGCACAGCATTCCAGATATTTATCTAGAACCTACCTACCTAGGTAGGTACCCAGGTGGAATACCGCACAATCATGATTTCAAGTAAGTAGGTAAGTAGCTTGCTTGACTAATGATAGGTTTGTAATTACATACGATCAGCCATAACAACCTCTTGTATGAAAATTAACAATTTTATAGGTAGGTAAATAATATCGAACATTAATGAGTTAATTGAATAATTACACAGCACAGCTAATTGGTATTTATAATTTAATTAAGTAGGTAGTCAGGTTACTTTAAAATACAGGTGTACCAATACAGTAAAATATTTCACCTGCAGCTTTATTTACGCAAGTTACACAGCTTGCGGACAACTAATATCAACTACAGGTTTGGCAATCACAAAACAGCGTTTAATTCTGCGTAGGCTAAACACCATAAACGAAACTTCTTGCACGAAGGCATAATACCGCGAATTTCACCACGCCAACCCAACACCAGCTTTGCCAGAGCAAAGCGTGTTCTTAAAAAAAAACTTTAAAAACTTGCCCAACTTTCTTCGCAATGTAGGTACAAGCATAAATAAAAAAGCGCATCACGGCATCACCAAAACTGACTCGACGACCGAAAAAATAAAGTTGTAAGTTACGAAACAAGAAGTAAAACTTTTTTCTTACCATAAACGCTATGTAGGTGAGGTCGTAACAATATTCACGTTCCAATACAAGCGAACGAAACCCATTCTCGTCCAGGCTTTCCAGTTTAGAACATTGTTTAATTCATCACTTTTTGTTCCGAACCGAACGCACAGTGTAACTTGTCCCGATCACTGTTTATTATTATTTGTTGACACAAAACGAGGTTATTGCCGCTTGCTCCAACATCTGGACCTCAGTCGACAGAGATTTCTCTAGACGCAGTAACTAACAAGTTTTATTTTAGTTCAAACGAAACTTAAGAGAGAAACGAATAAGATCACAGTTCATAACAAGGATTAAAACACTAGCAGGTAAACGGTGGGCATAGAAGCAAGTGGTCGTCTGTATACGAACGAAAAAAAAAGCAAAAGTTTACAACACTGCACACAACTTCCACGTTCAGCGCCGCGTCACAGTGTGAGTGAATGGAGATACAAACAATATGCAACGCACGCCGACGCGTGCTCGCGCTCTTTCTCAGGTAAGTATTGCCAGTATGATATGATAACTTACCAATCATTTTATGTTTTTTTAGTAAACACACGTTCTCATATAAAATCAGATAGACGAGTATATTTTTTTTGAACTTACGACTTTATCAATGCTTTTTAAGAAATATGAGAAGTTAATATAAATGATTACTACCTATCTTTTGATTTTTTTCTATGATCCGCCCCTAAGACGACCCACTGACCGATATAAACAGCAACAAAAAAAATAGCACAATAAATAAATATAAAATTAATTATATTCCGAATTCAGAACGCCAAAATGCCAATTTTACTCGCGTCTGCCTTCAATAGTTATACGCGAGCTAAATTCATTAATTTTCCGTTCGAAGTTTTCCGCCATTAGGTCCAATTTTACATTGTTCTAATATTCTTACACCAGATTACACACGCCTTCATATAAAAATGGAATGTACGAATATTATTATTTTGCAATTTAAAAAAAAAGTTCTTAAATTTTTTCTACTATTGAGTTTTTTTTTTTTTTTTTGTTCTAACCACATTATTATTATTTTTTAAATTAATTACTCATTTCCAAAAGCCATCACCCTTCCACACCCAAACCCATAACATAAGCAAAGCCTCATTCCCTGGCAACACAAACACTCAGCGTACGAAGCAGCACACTCACACTTTGAATGCCGCCCGCTGATTGGCCAAGAAGTTGTCGAACATTTGCCTCCGCCCGCGCAGCAACGTCCTTGTGCGCACGGGCCACCGACCGCGGCTGCTTGCTCCAAGCTATGCTTACTTGAAACTTAGCAGGTAGATACAACCTTAGACTTATTATTATTACTTATTCCACTGAGCTTTACCACAATATCTGCCCGAAACTTAAGAAATGGTTCTTAAATAAGCCTACACTTATTTTTTTTTAAGATTTTTTTATCACAATGATCACAATAGTAAACATTGTAATTTTATTTTAAGATAGGTACTTTTTGATCAAATGGTTACTATTGAGTACAAGGTAATAATAAATTATTCAAATGATTATTATTGAGTTGAATGGCGTGCAATAGGAAAGTCCAGCGGTGGACTGGTGTAGTAGGATGACGATGTGTAATACTATAATACTAAGTTGTGTTTTTGTTTGTAATTTTATTGTAAGATATTATTTCTGATTCTGATAGGTACTGTAGTAAGTTGGTTGGTTGTTATAAGTACCTACCTATTGCTATTGAAAATCTTTTATGTACCGTATTTTATGCAAATAAAGATATAGGTAATCTATTGAATTCTATTCTACTGAGCTTTACCACAAAGTCTGTCTGTTCTCGCTAAGTAATACTTAGGTATAAATTGTGCTACTTTACAAGTAGGTAGACAAGAGGAGTTGTAGGAAATAAATTATATGTAAACGTATGTTCATGAATATTTATTAAGTACCTACGAGAATAAGACATTTATCATAAAAGTTTTGGGAAATAATTTAAGCTTTAGTCCAAAGCTCTGAGCCACCTAACCTTACGTTTGGTACATACTCAGAAACCGTTGCTGATTTTCTTCTAAACTTATTTTTACCTTATTTTCTTTCTTTTCTTTACCACCTAGTTGTCGTTAGTCTAGTGTAAATTGCTACTGCTTAGCACGAGGTCCTATGTTCGATTCCCAGCTCCCATAACTGCATAATTATAAAACTCGTATGTTCGAAAAATTTGTCTGCTCAACGACGTACCTAAATACGCAATGAATGTTAATGAACTGTCAAAATGAAACACGACGTAAATAACGCAATGAATGTTGTTGAACTGTCAAAATGAAAACCATTGCTTGCTACTGATAGTTTGTTCCGCTAAATAATGAAGTACCCCGCTGTTCGCAGTGTTATTGGATTTTTCTACAGTTGATGGCAATAGGCTCGCTCCCTAATAAATGGGACTTTAACATAACTGGCGAAATGTGGGTGTACTACATAACAGGTATACATCTGCCTAACCCTTCGCAGATTACAGGTGTGAAGTTACGTTATGTTTATTTTTAAAACAAAAACAACTTATAACCTTGTTTATGACATATGAAAAGTAATGGTAGGCACAGACGCCAGCACATGAAGCTACCCGAAACTGTCAAATCCGAATCAACTTTGAACCATAAATTTTAGCGATAAAGTTGAAAATCTTTTGACAGATTGTAGTAGCTTGATATGCTGGAGTCTGTACATAAAAAATCTATGAAAGGAGGCTATCTATGTAGCCTTACCTTATATAGTACAAGCTGGTTATAATTGAGCGCTTGTTCTATTCGAACGTTCAAACAGTGTCAAATCTATAGGTATTATTCTATACTATAATAATATTATAAAGCTGCAGAGTTTGTTTGTTTGTTTGTTTGTTTGAACGCGCTAATCTCTGGAACTACTGGTCCGATTTGAATGATTCTTTTAGTGTTGGGTAGTCCATTTATCGAGGAAGGTTATAGGCTATATATATTTTTTCAAAATTAGGGATCCGTAATAAAATTGCTATTTTGTAACACAAGGTGTAAAATCGAAAACCAATTTTTGCGTGCGCTGCAAAAACTATTGACAATAGAACAAAATGATGTACTACGGGTTTGTAGAGCCCATTAAGACCTACAAAAAAGTCCGCGAGAACATATATCTAGCTATCATGGTTTAATCACAATAACCGATTTTGTGTTCAAAATAATTATTAAATCGTCTGAAGAAAAAAAACTACGTTAAATATGTATCGTAATATTAATCTTTATCGAAATTAAGCATTATGTTATCAAGAGTATTTATGAAGAAGTAAAATACTTTTTGTTTCATCTCAATCGGATATTTCGTTTAAAAGTTATCACGTGTGTAAGATGTTAGGAGTTGGTACCTATTAAGGAGTTATGGGCCATAGAGTTTTTTATCAACATATAAAATCCTGTAATAATCTTTTTCGAAATATATTTGTTGATGATTGTAAGTATAAGATCTTTGAAGAGTATAATAAATACATTTCTAAAATAACTCTGCTAAGGAAATCCACGCGCGCTTGATGCAAGCAAGACAAGACGCTGGCGGTGCGGCGGCGGGCGAGACGAGGAGGCGGAGCTTGCTGGTCAAACAGTACTTATACCTCGGATCCCAATGATTCCAAATGATTTGCCTTTTCATTTTAAAAGAGTCCAATTCTCAATTAAATTATCTTTTGCCGTAACGATAAATAAATCACAGGGGCAAACATTTAAATATGTAGGATTAGATTTACGGCAAGACTGTTTTTCGCACGGCCAACTATATGTCGCGTTATCAAGATCAGGTTGCGGAAACAATCAATATATTCTTCTGCCACAAGAAAATAAAACGAAAGATATAATTTACTCAGAAGTAGTTTAAAATAATATTTTAACCCGGTTTAAAGTGGACGGACACTCCCGCCTGTAGTCGTAATTCTTATGTGTCTGGCTGAATGTCGAACAGATAGACAGCTATTGCCTGCGACTTATACAGTTTAACTTAAATCTATATTTTTCTTAATATTATAAAGCTGAAAAGTTTGGTTGTTTGTTATGAACGCGGTAATCTCGGGAAATACTGATAAGAAAACTGTTTAAATATTCAATAGTCCATTTATTGAGGGAGGCTATAATATAGACAATATTTTATCTCGGTATTTCCACGGAAACGAGAAAAACGTGGGTGAAACCGCGGGGCACGGCTATATATAAATAAAAAGAAAAGTCCTGACTGACTGATTGACTGACTCATCAACGCCCAGCTCAAACCCTTGGACCTAGAAAGCTGAAATTTTGCACAGAGGTTCCTTTTATAATGTAGACAAGGAATAAGGAAGGATTTTTCGAAATTCAACCCCTAAGAAGGTGAACGCGGGGAAGATGAAATTTCACGCGGACGAAGTCGCGGGCAAAAGCTAGTAATATTATAAAGCTGAAAAGTTTATTTGTTTGAACGCGCTAATCTCAGGAACTGCTGGTTCGAATTGAAAAAATATTTTTGTGTTGGATAGTCCATTTATCGAGGAAGGCTATAGGCTATATAACATCACGCTACAACCCTTAGGAACCCGTGGGTTGTGTGACACCGCGGGGAACAGCTAGTATTGTATATGTTGTAGAGTCAGTGCTAGTTTTAACTAAAGTGTTACATGCTCCGTGGTTTTAACGTGGTCATATAGTCTTTCTATCAATATAAATTCTGATGAAATCTTATCGCTGTTTAATAACATTGAGGGACTCTCTTTTAGAGTCTCTATACTATCTACATCTATCTTCTTCTTCTATACATATAATAAATTTGTAGAAAAGTGGTGTCTGTACAATGGAAATATATAAAAAAAAAGTAGCAGGGGTTGTTATTTATCGATGCCGAACCCGAAATTGTAATTAATTTTTTTTTTGTCTGTTTGTCTGTTTGTCGGTTTGTCTGTTTGTCGGTTTGTCGGTTTGTCTGTTTGTCTGTTTGTCTGTTTGTTTGTGCACGCTAATATCAGAAACGGCTTATTCGATTTAGATGCGGTTTTCACTAATATATTGTAGTAGGCTTCACTTAACATTTAGTGTTTATTTCATGTCAATCGGTTCATAAATAAAAAAGTTATGTCAATTTAAAGAATCACGGCGAACATTTGTTAAGGTATTCTATCAGAGTACGTACACACCTCGGGCCTGCGCGTCCGATCTTCGGAACTACTGGACGGATTTGAATGATTTTTTTTTTGTTGTATAGTTATTATGGCTGGACAACATTCAGGCTATAATGTTTCTTGGAAACTTGAACACCTGATGCAGAACCGAAACAGACCAGCTTAACTATAAGAGATACAAAAATGGTACCATAGCAAAAATTGTTCCACGTGATGAGGATTTTCTGCTGAGAGAATAAATTTGAAGATCTAGAACACCTGATGGGGAACTCCAAGAGCCCAGCTACACCATAACACATATAGGAATGACGTCTTAGTAAAAGTTATTCGGTCTGATGGGCATTTCCTGTTGACTTATAAAAATCGAAGATCAGAAACATCTGATGTGGAAATCTCACCTCCTCGCGGTGAAGGCGGTAACAGTTTAGGACTGATTTTCGATGACGATGGTATATCATTGAAAATTTGACTCTACTGGCCAAAACTCCCATTTGTTTTTTTTTTAACGTGAAGAAATGCTCATGCATTCTGCACTACCACGGGGAGATAGTGCAGTTATGTGGGACTCTAACCCACTAAAACTCCACTGTGTCCTCCTCTGCCGCTAACGGCGGAAACACGGGCACGCGTTAGCACTCATCCGTGAACCCGCCGCGGCTGTCCGTCACCGGACCCTCCGCTGGGGAGTACTCCCCATCACCGGCGCACCAGAACACATAGCACGCCGTGACCACCCCAGGGACCAAACCAGCACATGGGCCAGACGATCCCGTGTCTGGGCACCCTTGGTAGGGGAGCAGTCACTTAGATTTTAATTGATCAGTTATCTTCATAATAAAACTATAACCATGCCTAGAAAGAGGTCAAATCTTTCCCAATGTTCCAAAGGAGCTAAAAGATTGAGGATCATAAGATCCCAAGAATCTACCGAAGAGCGTCAGGAGAGACTTGATGCTGTTTGAGAACATCAGGCTGCAACTCGCTCCGTGGAAACCTCTTCGGATCGCGAAGCACGCCTGCGTTCTCAGCGTATTTACGCATCTACATCCAGATCTCTAGAGACCAGTGAAGAATATGATGCGCGACTGACCGCTGATACGGTGAGATTATCATACATTGTTCCGAACACGCACACAACAAAATATTCATAATCAGAAAGTGAGAAAGAAAGAATTGCTGGAGTACGGCATGAAGAGACAGATTAAGAAGAGCGCAACGAACGTTTGAATTCTGATCGACTTCGACATTCTCTGAACAGAATGTCGATATCATCTGAAGAATCGGATGTGTCTCAAGATATAGCCGTAGGGCATGGCGACCTTCTTGGGTTGATAAGGAACGGAGTGCATTTCCGTATACTCCTATGATTGACTACGCCACATATTCCGCCATCGGAGGTATGGTTAAAAATTTTACTTTTTGTGAAGCTGTTAAATAGCAAAAAGAAACAAACGGTATGTGTTGCTCAGGTGGGAAAGTACATATTGAAACGTTACAAAATCCTCCAGAAATATTAAGATTACTGCTAATCGGTGACCATCACAGTCAAAACATTTCTTGGACAACATACGTTCGTACAATAATGCCTTTCATTCAAATGACATCTTTTGTTGCGAAACAGATTTCAGAAGGCCCATTTATGCCAACATTCAAAGTGCAAGGCCAAGTTTACCACCCTATTGGTTCATTATTGCCTGAAAATGACGTCTCGAATCGTCTCGCGCATCCCGTTGTTATCCAGTCCCCGGGTTCTTAGAATTCGACATCAGACGTTTCAGATCTTCGATTTTGACTACCCCGTTGTCGCTGGCATAACCAACAGGATCCGCGTACGAAGTCGCGGGCAGAAGCTAGTCCATACTAATATTATAAATTCGAAAGTAACTCTGTCTGTATGTTACCTTTTCACGCCTAAACCACTGAACGGATTTCGATAAAATTTGGCTGAGAGATAGATTGCATCCCGGGGAAGGTCACATAGGATAGTTTTTATCGACATACCACGCGGGCGAAGCCGCGGGCGGAAAGTAATACTTGCATAAATTTCAACATTATTATCCTCAAGCATTCTTGATGTGGGTGGCAAGTAGGTAGTAGGTACTCGCAAGTCATGTAGGGTCACTTAAAAACTTATTTAGGGACCATATTACCGACCTTAAATACCGTAAATATGTAAATTAACATTACATTGGAGTCAAGTAGCCCTTATTTGATATGTTAATATTATATTATTTTGTACACACGGCAACACGTCAAGCTGTACATTTCCAGTTTTAGCTGACCTCGCAATGTACTAGGTTTTTCGTACAATCAGAAGTCATCTTATACTGGTTAGTATAGCTTGATGTATAGTCGTGCTTACATACGTAGGTCGTATAGTAACCATATACGAATATTTTTTGTTAACATTTTATAAATAAGTATTGGAAACATAATCGTTAAGTCAAATGACATGTCGTCGAGTATATTAAATGGCGCCAAGTTAAAAAAAAACTTGTTCACATTAATAATCTTTCGACTCATCATCAGTATAATTTATCATAGCATAGTGCCTAATGCGAGCTCACCTCCGACTCTCATTCACGAAGTCGTGGCGTGGGTTCGAAGTCGGACCCAGGGCAGGCGTTTTATTTTGTGTAAATAATTTCGTCAACACTGCTCTCAAAACGGTGACGGAAAACATCGTGTGCAGTACCTAGCCCTTAAGCCAATTAAGCAATTGCTTAGGGCATCACGTCTCGGGGGTGCCCCCCGAAACGGCATAAGGCAGAAACAGCACCGAAACAGTATTTGCTAGCACATGAAAGGCAAGGTTGTTTATCAGCAAGATATTACAAGACCCAAAAGTCACTCTAGCTAGAGATGTGCGCCAATCTTTACAAATCGCTCGTCGATGTTTTGGAAAAATACGAGGCGATTAGTGGATAGGAGGTAGGAGGGCCTACAGGCGTGGATTGCTTAGGGCATCAAGTAGTCTTAATCCGGCACTGATCGTGTGGTAACCGGCATGTCCTAGAACCAAAAATTCGAAGACAGGGGACATCTACTAACCCGGATTAGGACCGCGTGGTAGATTACGGCCCACTCTCTCGAGGAGAGGAGGCCTGTGTCAAGGCACTGGGAACATTATACGCTGATTATGCTGATTCAAATCACAACTATGATCCTTTGACATGGGAACTGCTTAACATGCATGGGGCCTACCTATGTACAGACGCCAGCAGGTCAACCTACCCGAAACTGTCAGATTTTCCCAATCAACCTTGAACCTTATGCTTTAGCAATAAAGTCGAAAATCTATTAAAGAAATCTGACAGATTGTAGTAACTTGATGTGCTGGCGTCTGTACATAACACACTAGGTAGGTCCTAGATAACCTAGAAAATTCTGATAAAGGAAAAAAAAGCGGCCAAGTGTGAATCGGGCTCGCACACGAATGGTTCCGTACCACAAGGCAATAAAACACCGAAAAAAAACACTTGTCTTGTATGGAGACACGCTTTAATTTTTAGGTTTATTTTATTTTTATTATTTGTTGTTATAGCAGCAATTGATAACCATACACCCTGAAAATTTCAACTGCCTGCCTCATAGATATAATTATTATGACATTTCTATGGTGCGCCTATTACGGTTCATGAGATATAGCCCGCTGACAGACAGACGAACGGACGGACAGCGTAGACTTAGTAACAGGGTCCGGTAAGTCTCGTTGGCACCCTTAGTGTACGGACGGAAGCATAAAAACTGATAAAGTTCTTAGTCACGACACAATCTTACAAAATTAAATCCTTTTCTTATTGTTTGTATTAAGATTAGATAAAGATGCTGACTACCGAGACGAGACCATAGAAATGTAAAAAACAGATAAACATTGTTTTGCGTGGGCGATTACATTCGTTTGCCGACTTGCACATCTTGCACTGTGTGTGTGTGTGTGTGTGTGCAGAACGATAACACTATTATTTATGTGCTACCATATGTGTATAATGTTGTGAATATAATATGAATATTGTCAGACTGCCTGGAGCGTTTTATTTTGCCTTGACATGTTATTTTATCTCTTACTTATTAATTTAAAATACTAATTTGGATTGCAAACATTTAATGACGAAAGGCTCGCCCCCTATTACTTCATCTGCCTAGCCTTTTCCCAACTATGTTGGGGTCGGCTTCCAGTCTAACTGGATGCAGCTGAATACCTGTATTTTACATGGAGCGACTGCCTATCTGACCACCACAAACCAGTTACTAGATAATACGATACCCCTTGGTACGACTGGTTGTCACACTTTCGAGCTTCTGACTACCCGTAACGACTGTTAAAGATCCACGAATGACACCCGGGACCAACGGCTTAACGTGCTTTTCGAGGCACGGAGGGGCCCCGCCGGTATGTAACGATGGTCATCCATCTACAGACCAACCGAACCGTTTCGGGCGAGTAAATTCGTGCGAATAGACTAATAAGCCTTGAAAACACGTCTTTTAACACCTACGACTTTTTAATTATTTTATCACTTAAACAAGACTCATTAGTGCCATGTCATGTTATCAATACCTACCTATCAGATACCGAACAAGACTGCTTGGCTCCAAAATGTGCAACAAGGCCGTAGCCTTCTCTCTTATCAGTCCAAAACGTTATCAGGCCGTCCGTCAGTCCCTAAAAACTTCGATATACAAATTACGAAACCAAGGTTCCTCTTAGCAGGTGATAAGATACCATGTGATATCAATAGGTGATGCCATCCATACTAATGTTATAATATAAAATGCGAAAGTGACTATCTATCTGTCTGTTAACTTGTCACACCTAAACGCCTATAGTTATGTTTGACAGATTGGTAGCCTGGGGCCTGGAGAAGGACAAAGGCTACTTTTCATCATGGATATTTGCATTACACAAATATCCATACTAATATTAGAAATGCGAAAGTGTCTCTGTCTGTTACCTCTTCACGCTTAAACCGCTGAACCGATTTAGATGAAATTTGGTATAGAGATATTTTGAGGTCCGGGAAAGGACATAGAATAGTTTTATCCCGATATTGCCACGGGATCAACACTTAGGCGGGTGAAACCGCGGGGCGCAGAAAAGCGTACACGAAGTCGCGAGCAACAGCTAGTATATTTAATAAAATTATACTTTAGCTCCAACCTTGCCTGTGATTTAGTTTAGTGCTCACACTCATTAACATTTTTAGTTTGTTTAAGTTTAAATGATATAATACGAAGTCGAGTTAACTAGCTTAGCAGGTTATGCGTATTACGTAGTTTAAATAGAACAATATTTGAGAATTAGTGGAGATAAGGCCGTATATGTAGCTTTGGATTGAACGGATTTTATTATGTACTGCTGCGCCCCGCGGTTTCACCTGCATAAGTCTCGATCCCGTTTGAGTAGGTATCGAAATAAAAGTATACTGTGTTCTAATCCAGGTCATGGTCATTTGCCCATTTGGGCAAATTTCATCCAAATCCTTTAAGCCGTTTACCGTGAAAACGTAACAAACATACAAAAAATCAAATCTTCTCTCTTCATAATTTAAGTTTAGATAATCTGAATCCCAGTAGCTAAAGAGCTTTAGCAAGAATCCAAAGTGTTTTTGACATTCATTAAATGCTTATTGCAGAAATAAATCATGGCTGAAATGTTAGCAGTGGATCTATCATTAATTTAACTATTCCACGTAAATATCACTTCAAAATAAAGCCTCAAGCTAAGACCATCTTTCATAAATCATCATCACACAAATAACCTTTTAAATCATAATATGTAATACACGTAATAAATCCTTTCTAACACACATTAATTGTTTCAAATCACACCAAGCCACCGGAAGGTATATCAAGGTGTCGAAATTCCTAAGTGACAGAACGAACTATAACGGAATTCGATGCGCGTGGGCAGCTTGCCCGAACATGGGCACCGCGACGATATGCACTTGAGAAAAATGCGTATGAAATCTTGCCATATTTTCTTCATTATTGTTTTTTAAAGGGTAATGCTAAGCTATTTCAAGTCAGAGCATTAGCGTCGCGGTCGGTCGGGCATAATCGGTGTACCACCTACGACGTTTGTGATGTGATACAACCACCTGGTTTTGTTGTTTTATAAGTTTATTTATTTATTGTATACAGGCTTTATATTAAGTACCAACTAAGTATATAGACAGTATTAACCCACTGCCTTTGTAGTAATTATAGATCCTGCATGTCTCTAAATTCTCTTCTTTTTTTTATTGTTTATTTATGTTATGTCTTTGTTTCAGCTATCTTTTGGGCTAAAAGGTACCAAGTTGGTACCTACTTGGTTGGTACTACCAACACATTATTATGTATTAGCTTCCATAATAACGTGTTGGTACCTTTTACGCGTGGTCATCTCTGGGGTTCAAAGTATGCCCATACCAAATTTCATCAAAATCGGTCCAACCTTTTCGGAGATTAGCTGGAACAAACAGAAAGACAGATAGACAGAGATATTTTTTGTTTTGTTTTAATTACTGTATAAATATATACATATATGCTTTCATACATAAAAAGCTGTTATTTTGACATTACAAACAGACACTTCAATTTTATTTATTTGTAGGTATAGGTGTTTATATTATGACTTATGTATTACTTTTAATTAAAATTGTAGAAAGTTTAGTACCTGTTCAATGGAAATCCACTTTCTTTTTGAGAAAACTACACACAAAAGATTTCAGACAAATGACTTTATGTTTATAGCAAGTTTATTACTTTGATAGCAGTAATTAGTTATAAATATTCATAGGCCTTTGCAAAAAGACTACCTAGTAAGCTATAAGGTAGGTATATGCGGAATGAATAGACATCCTCGAGTGTGGCGTTGCAAAGAATAATGCTTAAAATTAACATCTGTGTGTGTAAACAATGATAAATCCACAATGCAATACTAAATAAATAATAATAAATATTTATTACGCTTTTAAAGTACAACAAAACATAATCTATGAGTATACAATTCATTGTTTGATGGTTCTACACACTTACACACGGCTACACATCAAGCTCATTTCCAGTTGTAGTTGCATTGGATAGGGTTTTTCTACAATCAGAAATCAGCTTATACTATACTACGGAGTAATTGCGTAACACACTATCAGTAGCAATGGTTTTCGTTTTGACATTTCAACAACATTCATTGCATTATTTACATTGATGAGCAGACAAATTTTTCGAACATATAAAACAATGGAATAACAATATCCTTCAAAATTATTCAGATTGTGATTGAAGTGTGATACGCAATTAGGGTGCTGATTACTCCGCAGTATAAGCTGACTTCTGATTATACGGAAAACCTATAGAATGCAAGGTCAGCAGCTAAAACTGGTAATGTATAGCCTTATGTGCAGCCGTGCGTACAGCAGCACGTAATAGATGATCTGCCAACTCCCAAACTAAGTCATGCAAGCTTGTATTTTGGGAGTTAGATTTATTTATTTCGATAGAGTAAGCCTTGTCCTGCACGTGGGACAACACAGGCCCATAATAATAACAAAAATTAGCAAACTGGAGTGAGCAACAGTCTGGTGTGGCAGTGGGCTGACCATGTTTGTCGAAGGACCGATGGCCGGTGAAGCTGACGAGTCCTGGAGTGGAGACCGCGTATCGACAAGCGTAGTGTGAGTTGCTCCCCAGCTGGATAGACCGACGCGGCGACGACCTAAAGAAGGTGGCTGGGACAGACTGAATGCGGAAGGCGGAGAACAGGGTGTTGTGGCGCAGCCTGGGAGAGGCCTATGTCCAGCAGTGGCGATAGTGATAGGCTGAGTTGATTAATTGATTGAGATAGCGTAATGCATGACTTGAGTAGATAAGTTATTGAAATTCGTGCAAATGACACAAAGTCGCTAAACAAAGCAAAGCTTGCTGGGTGAGACGAGAGCTTAGATGACATAAATGGCTGATATGGCAAGACCTAGATAACGAGAAAAGTATTCTTCTGACTACTATACCATATAAATGTAAAACTTACATCTATGTACAGACAGACGGCAGCACATCAAGCTAAGTACTACAATCTGTAAAATTTCTTTAATAGATTTTCAACATAAGGTTCGAAGTTGATTGGGAAAATTTTACAGTTTCGGGTAGCTTGATGTGCTTGGCGTACTTATGTAATATGTTGAAAAATACTTAATCAGTATAGTCAGTCACGCGGCACGCTACAATCGATTGCAAACAAGTAGCTATATCGACGTGTGGCCCAGAGGTAACGACCCCGACTTACGAGTTGTAGATCGTGGGCTCGAACCCAGCCATGCAGGCACTTTAAGTCAAGACCACTGCTCTCAAAACGGTGAAGGAAAAAAAATCGTGAGTATACCGGCTGTCTTAGGACCAAAAATTCGGAGATATGTAATATCAACCAACCCGCACTGGGCCCTCGTGGTGGATAACGGCTCACTCCCTGTCACAGAGAGGAGGCCTGTGTCCCAGCAGTGGGAATTTATAGGCTGATTATGCTATATCGACAGCCTTGTAGATCAGAAGGATCTAAACAAAAGCTCAATGGACCAGCCAGCCAGCCTATTCTGTAAAAAATTCACCGCGAAAAGTTATGAAGTGCGCTGGAAGTGAACTGTCAATCCCTGGATTGACAGTTCACTTCAAGCTCACTTCACCTAGGTTTTAGAACTTGAGAATTGCAGTTCTGTTGTAATGTAACTCCTATTCGCAATCTACAATTACACATGGTTGTATTTATTTATAAACTAAACGCTATCGCAACCGTATGTGTGCCATGCCACTAACAAAGGCAACTTTTATAAGAACTTACGCCTCAAGGACTAACTCGGTGTGGTCTGTGGTCCGATATAAAATAAAAACTGTCGACCTACGTAAACCCCACTTTGTTGACATAATACTTTATTGTATTTTACGAGGTAAGGCGCGTTGCCAAGATTGTTACATACACGGACTTTATGAGCTTAATTTTGTCACTGTTTATATCATTATTACACTAAATTGTTTCTTTATTCATTTTTAAACTTTAACTTCGTGAACTTTAGGTGAATGTTTTTGCAATTTACTTTCTAGTTTACAGGGTTGAATTGTCGCTGAAAGGTTAACGTAGCTAAATGCTGCTCAGACGTTAACCAACATGTAGCAAGTTTGTATTCCGTCTTTGGTCGTAGGTAGGTAAGTACAGACAAGCTACCCGAAAATGTCAAATTATCCCAATCAACTTTGAACCTTATGCTTTAGCGATAAAGTTGAAAATCTATTAAAGGAATTTGCCAGATTGTAGTAGCTTGGTGTGCTGGTGTCTGTACCTAATCCATTATTTCTTCAAAGATGTATAAATTGACTCGATCATCCATAAATGACTCGATCATCCATCAACAGCACAGCATCTAGCTAACCTCTGATTTTTTATTTGCTTGACTAAAATGACAGATGCATCGACCTTTTTAGTCAACATGACATTATTTTTATTAGCTTTCATTTTGGTCTAGTAATTTATTTAAAATCAGAATTTAGCATAGACGCCTTCTTCAATTTTTGGCAACATTTATTTTTTGACGTCCCAAAATGCCTGAAAGACTCTTTTTCGAACATAAAAATTTGTGGTTAAATTAACCATTTACGCACACACTTAATAAGTTATTTATTACGCTTTGTTACCTTACAAAGTAGCATGTGGCTTTGCTCCATAAAATAAAATAGTGCACAGCGCATATCAAGCAAAATAAAGAAAAAAAAAAGAAATCACAATGGGGCAACCTTGACACAGCCAGGTGGGGCCCGATTCTAATGTTAACCTACCTGGAACTCTCTAAATTCGAATTTGGAATAAAAGAACTTACGGGTGTAAGTTCTTTTATTCGGGACCATAAAATGTCATTCGAAAAATGTAAGGTACCTACTTGCGAAACATTAAAAAAAAATAGGTTTTTCGCATCTATGCGATATCGATTTTATAGCTTTTTTACCCACGGTGATCTTAAATTAGAAGAAATACTGTTTCTTACTGTCTTGAACGATATTGGTTATGTAAGCGGTGTCTGGCGGAAAGGTTAAAATTCTCAAGTGGATTTTGGTAGTTCGTAGAACTACGCCACAAATCAAAAGATTTATGTAGGCGTTTAAAAAAATATATGTAAGAGATGATTGATTCTTGTATCTATTAGTAATAGTAAAGCTTGTTGGGCTTTTAGATAACGGGAATTTGAAATACAAGCAATAATACACGGAGATATAACTTTTACACAATTCAACAAATGTCGTGTGGTCGCTTAGTGGCTGCCTAACCAGACGAATGTACCTAATTTATCTGTTATCAACGTCAGCTGGATATTACGTATTAATAGTTATACTTACTTTATCTATGTGCATATACTTAGGCGTATCTCCGTTACCAGGAACTGCAAACATCATAATACAACATAAACAATGATCTCACCTACAGCCACGTTACGGCACATTTATCTTGCGCTGACGCAGATGCACACACCGCGGTCTCTTGCGCTTATCTCGACAACCGGTAGGTTGCAAATATATCGGTAGGAACCAAGGAACCACCCGTACGATGTATGTTGAAAAGCAGCATTTTACATGCCACGACGTGGGAGGCTGTGTGAAAACTTATTGACAAAGACCTTACTGCGGTGCTATTCTATAGAAATCTCACCGTGAAAACTTAGGTGAAGTGAGCGTGGAGTGAGCTGTCAATAGTGTCTATTCCTAGCAAAAACAAACTCACTTCACCTAAGTTTTCACAGTGAGATTTTTACAGAATCGACCGGCTGAACTTTATCGTTGAGCTTTGTCTCTTTTATTGATCTAAAAATCACGATCAAACTAAGTATAAACCTAAGATTTTTATTTCTTTTCACCCACATGTTTGATAGGTGAAACGGCGAATTGTGGATGTAGGTATATACTAATACTTATAGGTAGGTACATCTCTGCCCAACCCTTCGGGATAATAAGGCGTGATGTTATAGGTTGGCAACCTCCAATCACAAATTGTGATGCAAATAAAAAACTGGTCGAAAAACAGTTTTTTATATTTATAATTGTTTACAGTTCAACTTTATGTTTCTTATATGTATTTCTTGTTATTGAATTGATTGACTTATGTTTTGTTATTCACTAAAAAAATCCATTGACTCATGATTGTATACCTACTAGCTACCCGCCCATAGATTTTAAAGTCGATTTAAAATTAGTCGCTTTCCGTGTCTGGTATGTACAGTCAGTTATAGCAATTAGCTGACCCACCTTTACATAAATGGTTGAGATTTTTTAGAATACGAATCGATAGAATTTTATAATTCTTTTATATTTTACAAGCTGCCCGGGCAAACGTTGTTTTGCCATATAAATTATTTCCAGCTGCCCGGCGTACCCTAGCCTACTCCTACACTACTCCTACCCTACTCCTACACTACTCCTACCCTACTCCTACACTACTCCTACACTACTCCTACCCTACTCCTACACTACTCCTACCCTACTCCAAAAAAAAAAGTTATAAACCTCACTGAGCCCGAGACCTTTCCAACGAATGCAAAACCGTGGAAATCGGTTCGTGCGTTCTGGAGTTATAGCGTCAGGAAAGAAAACCCGACTTATTTTTATATAGTAGATTTACTTTGCTCAAATAAATAAAATAGAGAGTGAACAGGCATCTTCTGGGTTTGTTCGCTCGTTCTATCATCGCTCTCCATCAGGAGCGATCGGGGTCAAGAGCGAGCCCATTTAGTAATAGTAAAAAAAAAAAAAACTATCGATTCGTACTTATTCTAGAAAATCTCAACAATTTATGCAAAGGTGGGTCATCATTGCTATAACTGACTGTACATACCAGACACGGAAAGCGACTAATTTTATAATAATATGTGTCATGACATCTGCATAAATATCGACGTACGAAATGGTCTAGCCGTAAACAGCATTCCGTAACTAAAGAATTTCATACAAATTGTAACCGTTAATGATATAATAGTAGGAAAATATTTCATAGTCATGCACGCTATGCGGTACATTCGTGTTGTAGAGAATTTAATGCCGGTAATTTTATTATATTTTATTACACATAGCAGCTGGGAACTGGCATGCCGTAAAACCAAAAAATCGAAGACATGTGACATCCTACAGCCCACTCCCTCTCACAGAGGGGAGGCCCGCGTCCCAGCAATGGGAACATTATAGGCTGATTATGCTACACATACCTACGTAAAGTTTTCACATACATAAGCCTTGTCTTCAGCCCCATCAAACAAAGATGTGGTCAGTCTTGTTAGCAAGATCGTACACAATTTTGTGTCAGTGGATATGGTGGTCGAAAAAATGCACAGCTCTGCTCAAGTATGTTCCCGACTTATGTTTTGACTAGAACGCTCAATTAGAAGTATTGTTATTCAGCAGTGTTATGTTTATAGACTAAAAGCTTATACCCAGTGGCGGGGTTACCTTACCACCAGGCTGAGTAAGCTTGAGCCTATGGCTGGAAATTTTAAGGCCGATTTTTTAAGGTCTTCCAGAAAGAAGTCTACAAGACATCTTTCCGAAGAGTTTTCCCTCTTCCTTTTCTTTCATTGTATATGCACGATATTAGCTGAAAAATATTCCCAACAACAATTTCTTGTGCAATTTCAACCAAATTGTTGGATTGTAAGAATAATCTGACAATTTTAGAGGTAAGGGCTATCCGCCACTGCCTATACCTATGCCTACTGAAGTTATGATAATAAACTCAACTCACGCAAAATAAAACACTACAAAAAACGAATTAGGCAAGCTATACCTATCTTTACCTTATTTGGTTTACAAAATATAACCACCAACAACAATCAACACTATTAGTTAATTATAGCTGTAGATTAGCAACCTGCCATCGCCTGCAGGTTCACCTGCCCACCTACTTATCGACATAGCGTGATTAAACCTCATTAACCTTAAAGTACAGATTAAAACCTTAATTAGTCCACCAGTTTTGGTGTGACCTGCTCTTTATGGAATAACGTTGAAATCGATTTTCATAGCTGTCGAATTGATGCCGATGGATGCAGTTTTAGTATCGATTCAAATTAGTTCTAGCCTTTTTGAGTTACAAACGAGCAGAATGACTGACATTTATTTAGATTTGGAAATTGGAACGAATGCTGAATATAAAAAAAACTGACCAAGTGCCAGTCGGACTCGCACACGAAGGGTTGCGTACCACAAGGCAAAAACACCGAAAAAAACACGTTTGTTGTATGGGAGCCCCCTTAAATATTTATTTTATTCTGTTTTTAGTATTTGTTGTTATAGCGGCAACAGAAATACATCATCTGTGAAAATTTTAACTGTCTAGCTATCACGGTTCATGAGATACAGCCTGGTGACAGACAGACAGACGGACAGTGGTCTTAGTAATGGGTCCCGTTTTTACCCTTTGGGTACGGAACCCTAAAAACTCACATCGTACGGCATCAGGCAGGGGATAAAATACCATAGCGGTAATTCGCATATTTTTAAGAGTGGTCGCAGTCTAATCTTAGTCTCAATCTGTCCAAAATACCCCCAATTTACCTACATTTTCGACAAGTTTTTGACGTTGATTGTTGTCGCTGAGATGAAATTGCGACTTTGAACGTTACGAGAATTGGGCTTTAGATGTCTTCACCTATGGGTGGCATAGAGGCGATTATGTCCTAAAGATAAGCAGCTTCCTCCTATCATCTTTAACTATAGCAGCTAGCCGTGACCAGTATTTAATCCTTTTTAAAAACGTTGCCGTAGAGATCCGGTACAAGTTTAAGTTGGTAATAAATGATAATGCTTGCCCACTTTACGATAAAGTTAGAAACAGTTGCAAACAAAGTAGGTTAATAGAAAACGTACGGAAATGCACCGTGTGCCCATATAATTAGTGTCTAATAAGGAATCTAGCGCGGCCACTTAGAGGCAACGTCATAATTAAATTAATGGAGACTCAAGCCCGTAATGAACACTGGGCATATACACTTTAGGTATCCTGTCCTAACAACATAACTTGAATAACATAGGTACCTTTAGCTCATGTCTCATCATTAACACTTCATAATCTCCCAATTTACCAAGATTTCTCGACAGAATTGCAAACGAATGTTGTCAACACATTTAAATTAAGCTTTTTGATGCACGTATCGGATGACTCCCGTTCATTCTTAATTAAAATTAAACCCCGACAAGCTTATAGAGAAGTCTCCGATAATTGCCAACGCAGAGTAGTTTATCAACGCAATGATTATAATCAAGTTTGCTTATCCCCATAAAATGATTATTAAATATGATATTAAATATGGAACTGGCGTCGGAACAGCTCGCTTGATATGGTAAGCTCACAACTTTCTACGTGGCAAACCAATGTAGCTTGACCAGGAGAATAAACGAGTGATAGGGAATCTTGGTGCAATCAGTACTGCGGTTAAGGTTCAGGTTATGGTGGTGGGTCTTAGTTTCACTTTGCTTCTGTGAGCCCGAGGCATGGGTTTTATTACTCGTAGGTGTTTTGACGACGTTCATCCGCTTTGTTATGTCGTAGTGCTAACGTCTTTATGGACATATAAATCACTGGTGTTACGAATATTCCGTTGTTAGAAATTGATTAAAAATGTTTCCGTGACAATAAAATTATAATAAACAGAATTGTAAAATATTGTTATAAAAATTCTTGATGATTGATGATTTTTGAGGCGTCTGTGGGCAACTGTGTACCGGTGAACTTTTACTCTTATAGATATTGCTATACTAAAAATAAAGTCAAGAGTTTGCTTGTTAGTTTGTTTGAACGCGGTAATATCTGGAACTAGGTACCAATCGGATTTAAAAATTATTTTTGCATTTGATAGCCCAATTCTTGAGGAAGGCTAAGGCTACTTAACATCACTCTAAGGACCCATGCAAAACAAAATAACGCAGAAAGATAGCAAAGTAATAGCGCGAGCAGGCGATGCGATGCGACGGGATGGGTCGGGGGAACAAGAAATTTCATGCGGGCGAAGTTGCGGGCAGAAGCTAGTCAATACATAAGATCAAACTGTACCTTTCACGGTAATCATCACAGTCTTATATGGAAAATTGCTCCTGATCCTTATCTTCCTACAATTTTCCGCTCCAATACAGAGTTTCCAAGCTAAGACGTCGATACAACTAGTAGTAACTTTGTGAGATCGAAGTAAAAGCACAACCAGTTAGTGTATCCATGCTGGGGCAGTATCTGGTTAAATGCGTAACAATGGCGTAAACATCTAGGTAACGAATCGATACTTTCATTAACCCTATGCTCACAAGATGAGCGAACTTGGACGCGGATCCTGTTGCTTATGCCAGCGACAACGGGGTCGTCAAAATCGAAGATCTGAAACGTCTGATGTCGAATTCTAAGAGCCCGGGGACGGGAAAACAGCGTGATGCGCGAGACGATTCGAGACGTTTCAGATCTTTCATTTTTGTAAGTCAACTGGAAATGCCCATCAGACTAAACAACTTTTGCTAAGACGTCATTCCTATATGTTATAGTGTCGCTGGGCTTTGGAGTTCCACAACAGGTGTTCTAGATCTTCAAATTTATTCTCACAGCAGAAAATGCTCTTCACGTGGAATATTTTTTGCTATGGCACCATTTTTATATGTCTTATACTTTAGCTGATCTGTTGCGGTTCTGCATCAGGTGTCCCATTTTCCAAAATAAATTAGTGATAGTTTGTTGATTTACAGAAACACTCAAAAGATGCGTCTCATACTGTACTATAGCTTAGATCCCTCAAAAACTATTTGGCTTAGTAAACTCAAAATTTGAAAGTTATGTAGTTAATTTAGGGAACTATATTTTCTATCACCAAAATTTATATTTGTCATCAAGTTGTATCACCTAATAAATAGATCTATCGCCACGAAATATTTTCGTTCTCAGATAAACAAAAATTGTTCCCAGGTATGAATTATCAAATTAATGTTAATATATGTGTAAAATAAGAGATCGATAACCAATAAAATTATATTGCATTACATGAATATAAACTTCGTTCTTATAATAACAGTTTTGTTACTTGAAATGGACATTATCGAGAACCGAATTAGTTACGAGGTTAATTATTTAAAAAAAAATGCTTAGGTTAGGTTAGGTTAAAACTGTGACCTCCATCGCCAGAAACGACTAAATTTTAAAGAAAAAAAATATGGAAAAAGAGATTATTTAAAAAAAAAAATATTATAGACCTTATATCTCAGGATTTTAGGTGATTTATTGTGGAACTGATTTTGCATTGTTTGGTGACTACATTTTGGTGACAGATCTACTATTTGGAGGACAAACCCTATTATTTAAGAAACACAAAACTAATTAAATTGGTGATAGCTTAAATGATACCCGTTAATTTACTGGTAAGAGACGTCAGGTTAATAAGGAAATTTAGGAGACGTCGAATAACAGAAGTGTTATAATTTACTGTAACACTTCTGTGTAAACAACGTTCGTTGTTTTTCCCTCGGTCTCATTCAATATGTAAATACAGCGAGTCAGGACTGGTGACGCGGGAGCAAGCGACGTACAGTTGTCCGTGTGAGATGCAGCTCGTCCTAAGGTCGACACCCGTAGCTTTCAGTGTCTGCCCCTGTGACTTATTTATTGTCATTGCGAAGCACACGCTCACAGGAAACTCACGCGCTTGAATTGAAAGGGGTAATTGTGGCCGGGTGTCACCATTGCCAGGATCGACTCCCGGCCACCGTAGGCGCGGGCCTGCGGGCGGAGAGTAATGGGTAGCTCACCGTCCGATCAGGACCAGGCCCGTGCCGGACGGCGCGTACGTGTTCCACGCGCGCCTCAAAGAGATGTCAGCATCGAGGAGGGGCCCCATAGGGCCGAAGCCTTCAGCGCGATTGTCCGAAAGGGTTGCCGCTGGCCCGGAACATAAAGAGCTAAGGAAGAAACACGGGTGGGTTTTAGTCAGTAAGAGTCTGACACTCCCTTCCGCTCCACCCAGAGCGGGAGGGGTCATTTGATGACTTCCCATCCGAAAAAAAAAAGGGGTAATTGTGGGGAATCGGTGGTATACGTGGTATAAACACTGTCTCGCCGACACCACAACCCGTTACAATTTCCGCCTCAATGATATTTCTCTGCAGCGAGACGACTTTGAGCCGGGTCCCATTGCACAGTTTCGGCGGAGTGAGATTCCGAAGAAGCATAATTGGGACACCGACATTTAGCTTAATGGTGTGCGCTGGTAGTTCACTTACACTGAGGAAATTGAGAAATTCTACGGGGTAATGTGTAGCGTCATCTTGGTCGACAACAGTGTTTATTGAAGTGTAGATCACTTCATTTCCCTCAATTTCCGCGAGAATGCATTCATTGATCGCTGAAGGTTGGTCGTTTCTGGGTGTTAAAATGGCTCGTTCACACACCCAAGAATTATCTTGGTGCGGTATCCTATTGATGTCCCCGTACACCAGGCGTATCAAATCTTCTAAGGTGGACACCACTCTCCCAAGTATCTCAGGTAGAACCACCTGGCCACCGTCTACTGGTAGCATTCCCTCACCCAATTTTAAGAGAATATCAGAAAATTCTTGGGCGTGTACATTCCCGCCAAGCTGTGCTCTCATATTCATCGTTAAGCGCAACCTATGAATATGTGGCCATAAGAAAGAGCATTTCAACAAAGCATTCACCTCATCAGCCCTAGTTCCTCGTGTCACCACAGGCAGTGTTAGTCGGAAATCGCCGCTTAACAGAACTGTAACGCCACCCATTGCTGGTTCCTGCGGATGTCCTGCAAAGTCCTGTTTACCGCCTCTACTGCTTTTCTGTTCGCCATAGTGCATTCATCCAACACAATTAAAGAGCAATCTTTAAGCACGCGCCCTTTGTCGCTGTTGCTGTTGCGTTTGGAGTGTCAACTCCACAAACAACAAATGTGCTTGGTAAGATATAACTTAGAACCAAAAGTTTGTCTTGACTTTATGATAGTGTAGCTTGTTGTACCACCAACCAATCTGTTTAGTAACATTGGTGTGAAACTCCCCATACAATTAGATAGGACATGTATAGTTCTCAGATTTCCTAACAGTATCGTTCCTAATGCACATAAAAAATGCAAAAACTAAAAAAAAAAGAATTTTACGATTAAAAAAATAATAATAATACGGGATTTGAACTCGCACCATTTAGTGCGGTAAACGGTCGCCTGACCATACCGCTAAATTCCCTGTTGACATATTGTTGAAATAGCTTTTCCCTTGCAATTCATAATATTACTGCCCCGCTCGTTTATAAAAATAGCGTGATTGTTATGTTTCCAGGGTTAAATTTTTATTAACTAAATAAATAACATGTCATTTTGGGCATTCAATTATTTTGTGCATTCAATTACGAACCAAAACATTTTAAAATCAATATTGCTTACCTCCCATAACATACGGCGTGATAATTGTAGCCTAAAGCTTTCCTTGGTTTACAAAGAACATTTTTGCTGAATTTCAATTCAATCTATCCAGTAGTTTTGGCGTGAAGCCGTACCATACACACAGACAAACAGACAAAAATTCTAAAAAGTCACTTTTTGTCATCAGTTACGTTTTTCTAACAAAAGCCACTTATTTTTTCTCGAAAATTCTCAATGTACAGTTTTTCTTTCGTTACTGTTTTATTATATGTATAGATATACTTCAAGAGATTTAGAAATATCGTACGTAGTAGGTGTAGTGAAAAATAATTTTAAATAGGGCCGGTCCATTCTGTAAAAATCTCACCGTGAAAACTATGCTGAAGTGAGCTGCCATTCCACCTGATGCTTTGATTGACAATATTAGACAAAATCATACAGGTTGCTAATTTAATTTATATTTTTTAATTTTTATGACATTGATTTTTACAGTCTGTGACTGCAGTAACTCACACACTTGTTAAAATTCTAGGAAAATCAACTTTTACAATATTTGTAAATATGTGAGCACCATCTATATCCACTCACATGTTCATTATTTTACCTTTTGTGGTAGACTAATTTTATTCTAGGTGCATCGTCTTCAAATAGGCAATGTGCCTATTTGAAATAAATGATTCGACTTTGACTATTGACAGCTCACTTCACTTAAGTTTTCTCGGTGACATTTTTACAGAATCTAAGATCGGCTGGTTACAGATTATATTCAGGATTCAGAAGGGCTCGTAAATAATTTACTGCTATGAGGTTCGATCGGGGTGCTGACCTTTAACACAAGCTAAAGAGTGCATATTATGGTTATCATAGGTTACCTACTTATAATTCAATTAAACACTCCGTTATTATAATAATTCGTATTCTACGCTGGTGGTCGATGCTGATTACACACTAGGTTGACTTGACCCTCGCAACGTGAATTATCGTGGTTTAATTACTATTGATCTCTCTCTATAATGAGCTTGGGACATATGTAGTTACCAGCCTTCCGTCTGTGCTTTACGCGGTCTTTTTACATCCATATCCTCTATCAAAAGCCAGTCAGAAGCCCGAAAGTCTGACAACCTGCCTTGGATCAGTCAAGAGGTATCGTGTTACCGGTGTTACCCAAAAACTGACTTGTGAAGGTCAGAGAGGCAGTCGGTCCGTGTAAAATACTGATATCCAACTGCATCCGGTTAGACTAGAAGCCGACCCCAACATAGTTGGGAGAAGGTTAGGCAGATTGATAGCCTATCAAAAGCCCAAAGAAACAATATCTACAACATTAAACAGTAGCCAACAAGCTCAACAAAACAGATCATGACGAAAAACGCTACCAAGCCGTTATCCCGCGTATCTGAGCATCCTTTACTCATCGATACTGCCTACCACCCAAGTTCACAAGCTTGATAATACAAATAATATTAAACAGTCCTTTACAAGCCAGTGTTTGTAATATTATAGCCAGTATTACTTGGTATGTAATACAACTCCGGTGGTGCAGGTCGTGCGAGGTGCTATTGGGTCAAGGCGCGCGGATAATTCCGAGCTAAAGCGTTGTATGATTGTTTTAAATGAGTTTTGCCATAACGGATAACATAATTGATAGCGTGTTTTGCCTTACGTCTGGCTAAAAATAGGAGACCCTTTCGCTTGATGCAATTTGATTGTTAAACTTCATGCAGATGGAGAAATAATGTGCAATAGGTACAGGACTACAACCAGTCTTACCAAGGGGTATCGTATTACCCAGTAACTGGGTTGTGGAGGTCAGATAGGCAGGCAGTCACTCCATGTACAATACTAAACTGGAAGCCGACCCTAACATAGTTGGGAAAAGGCTCGGCAGATGATGATAAGGTACAGGTGTCCTACAAAAATTATAGATGTTTTATATACATAGATTTATATACAATATAGTAATTCGAAAGACAGATGGCGCAACATAAATCTTTCTAGATTTATGTGGTACCTACTGAGGATTAAAGACATCTGATCTGGGTCAACTTCCATGAATGAAGACATTTGTCGTTGAAAACTTTTGTTGGTAGTCTAAGCACGATCTGATATTTTATTGCACTAGGTGTATATAAAATGTAGGTCAGGAAAAACGAACGTACCTAGATCAAACTAAGCAACAGACAGATGGTTCATGTATATAATGAATATGGTCGATCTATCGCTCTCTTCTGCTGGACATGGGGTACTCCTTAGCTGCGCTTGCGCTATAACCACAACACCAGCACCCAATTACATAACACGCTTTCAATCATAATCCAAAGGATTTCGAAGAAAAATCCTAAAAGTAAAAGGCGTTGCACTTCCTAGTATGTTCCGCAATAATCCCGCGGGTTTTCCATAGCGTCATCTGTATGTTCTTCCAAGCTACCTTAACGGTCCATGGCCATCTAGCTGGGTGTTGATATTTCTAAAAGAAATAGTTTAGTACTGTACTACTGTTTACTTCTCCATAGGAAGCTACTACGCTTTGGAATGGGCAACAAGCTTCATTTGACTGACCGACTCCATGACAGTTCAAAAGTGTCTGTACCTAAATCATCATCGTCATCATTTCAGCTGTAAGACGTCCACTGCTGGACATAGGTGCTTGAGGGAGGCCTATGTGACATAGACCTTCCCCAAGCACCGCCACTTCGACTGGTTCTGTGCTTCCCGTATCCATCGGATTCCTGCGGTCTTTACTAGGTCATCGGTCCACTTTGTGGGAGGCCTTCCAACCGCGCTACGTCTTCCGGTACACGGTCCGGTCGCTACTCCAGAACGTTTCTGTCTTAGGGCACATTCCACCAAACTTTTATACCTAGAATAAGTCTTATCCTGAGAATAAATTTTGAATATTTGACAGTTTTTCCATATAAGAACTGTCAGACGTCAATTTTATTCCAATAATAAAAGATATCTGACTTTGGTAAAATCAGCCCTAAATGGTTTAGTTGAAATAACTCCTTTGAATAGAGTTGTGTGCAGTGCTGGTAATGATGGTCTACTTACCATAACTTAGCACCAAACTAACTTTCTAGTTTCTACAAAGTTAGTCAAATATTGTCGCTAGTTGATGTCGTTTGAATATTCATAATTTATTCAAGTCTAGTTTGAACGTGTATTTGTGTACTGTTAACATCGTTTCAAACATGTTTATTTTAAACATTTTACAGGTTTCGCGGAACTACGAGTAAGTAACACGTGTGTGGGTTATTAAGTAATTGTTTAACGTGATGTAGGTTTCGTAACTAATTAGAAGTTAGCGTCTCAACATTCTCTTTAGAAGCGAAATTCTATTTCTTCGAAGCGTTTACCTTGGTGGTCATGTCTTCAGGAGGTCATTATGTGAACGAACAACACACATTTCTTATCCAATTTTAAGCTAACTACGATAAAAGTCCAAGATGAAACTTCATCATGCTTTTGATCTACCTCTCTGTTGAACACTTCTTCTTCTTCATCTAAATAATCTACTGCAATGAACCCATTATTATTTATTTTTTAGGCCACCCCCGAGCATAGCCACTTCAACTCGTAACGAGGTTCTCACATCTTACGGATTCCTGCGGCCTTCACAATCATCGGGCTACTTTGTGAGGCCTTCCAAGACCAAGTCTTCTGGTACGCGGTCGCCACTCTAGAACCTTTCGGCCCCATCGGCCATCTGTTCTGTATTTATTACCCCGTGCAATATGTTGAAACTACGAATAATACCTAGCCCCATATTACCATTACCATCAAGGATGTTTAAAACAAAAGGTTACTTTTAGATAGGTACTCTTGCAAATGCTCATTTTATAAAAATTATGCAATTAACAGTGATATCATATTGATGTGATGATGGTTTGAAGCTAAAATAATTACGTTCACAATAATTGTTTCTTGTTTACTCACGCACGACTGCAGGGAAGCGACGAGCTAATGTGTTTGTCCATGACGCTGGCCGCTAAGGTTGCTGTATCCGTTCTTTAATTTTTTTTTTTTTGTGGAATATTAAAATGAACAGTTTAAAAAAAATATTTTGTTATTCCTATAGGTCGTTGCGCTTTTCTTTGTGATTCGTTATTTGTACAAAATAGAGCAAACTGTACTTCCCGAGTTTATTTTTGGACATTACTGACATCGCGAGAAAACCCGTAACCTAATTACGTAACACACTATGAATTACAATCTGAATCATTTTGTAGGATTGCTAATCCATTGCTTCGTATGTTCGAACAATTTGTCTGCTTAGCGACATAAATCACGCTATGAATGTTGTTGTACTGTCAAAATGACACCCATTGCTACTGTTAGTGGGTTACGCAACTACCCCGCTGGACTTATAGTTAACATAAGTCTGAACTCGCCAACCCGTATTGGGCAAGCGTGGTGATCAATGCTCGTGCCTTCTCCTTCCGAATGAAAAAGATTAAAGTCATAATACCATGAATACCATGATCGAAGACAAATATATTTATTAGTAGGATACCAGTGTTTTATTTTTTTATTGCTGAATGGGCCCTGCACTCTTGACCTCGATCACGCATGATGGAAAGCGATGGATGAGGTCTATAATGGAACTAGCGTGTCCAGAAGACGCATAAGGCACTGGAACTCCTACGCATCGACGAAACACAGCAGGCTGCTTGACGCAGGACTAAAAAGTAAAAAGTGTATAAATACCAATACAAAGTTGGTGATACCTTCACCAACTTTCTCAAAGAATGTTCGAAAGCCTTTCATAAAGTATGCCACGTTCCAACGCAGTTAAATATCTCGTTCCCGATCATTAGGTAATACTAAATTGTATATGAACAAACTATGTAATCGAGATCATAAACTCGATCGTTTCACGGCGCCAGGCGCCACTACTCGAGAGTGAAGACCTACATTTCGGAAAAGCACCTAACACACATTTCGAGTTTAGGCTTAAAACTTGAAATCCCAGTTCTGGGTTCGATTAGCATGAAGTCCTTGGTTCGATACACAGGTCGTGCAAAGTGTTATTGGTTTTTCCTTGAGGAATTGTTGAGTAGTAGTCTAGTAGATTTGTAACCGGTTCATGGCAATAGGCTCGCCCCCTATTGTATAGGATTTACATAACTGGCGAAATCTGGGTGTACTATTGGTACACACCTCTGCCTAATCCTTTGGGGAATGCAGGCGTGATGTTATGTATGTTAATGTTATGTTATCCCAGTTTCTACATATGTATACTCCAAACATCTTTGCGTATCTAATCTGCCACTCAACTCATAAAACACTCATGTCCTTTTACTAGCTAACCGGAATCTTTGAAAAAACATTAACCTGGATCGAAGTGAAAAAGCCTAAAAGGCTCTTGGATCCTATTGTTTTGCGGCCACTAAAAGATATAAATCACATCGTCAATCATGTCAAGCATGTAGGTAATGGAGTATACGAGCAGACTGTATTTTTTATCATAGTAAGTACGGAAGTTGTTATGAGACTGTATTGATAGCATAATCTACAAATAGTTTTTTAATTTTTGCATTGTGTTAATGTAATTTGAAATCATTAGCAATTTGAACTTCCACAGTGTAATGCCGCATTATAGTAACAGGTGATTTTCAGTACCTATACAAAATACATCGAAGAACCTTCGAATGGACAGTGATTTGCCTGGACATAAAATGGAGTTGTCGTCAATAGCGGCGACCAATTCAGTGAAATCTGCTCTGAGAAGTTCCTAAACTAGTCGATAAATTCTTACAATTTTGGACAACACAATGCAATTTCATTAAGTTCTATTAACGTAGCTTATACAGGGTTATTGGTAAAACATTAACAACCTCTTAAGAGGTCATTGTACTCATCATTATGAACAACTTTTACTATGGGAATGGGATCAAACATGAAATCGCCAAAAACAAATCAGCTGTTCCCTACATTTTTGCGAGTACGAACATAAATGTAAGGAACAGCTGTTTTTTTTTCGCTATTTCAGGTTTGGTCCTGTAGTAAAAGTTGTTCATAATGATGAGTACAATGACCTCTTAAGAGGTTGTTAATGTTTTACCAATAACCCTGTTTAATAAATAACGTATCTAATAACAACGTAGCTAATATTTTATGTTTGTTATGTAATACATACATAATGACCATTATGTTTTTGTCTTTGACTTTAACCATAAAGTGCGTATTAAAATCACCCATAGTCTCAAAAGGACGAGTAACATTCTCACTAATAATAGCTATTGGAAATGAAAGTACACTGAGTGCGCGAACGCATAGGTAATGCCATATCATAATAACCTTCTCAGTTCTCATAATGTGGCTCAAGTCTTACAACACTTAACTTTACTACCGTCTACTACGCGTAGGAAGTGAGCGGGACTTGTGTTGTGGCTCGACGGCTCTAAAGATATTTACTAATCGTTTCCCCTTTATCGGTCGAGCAGTGGTGGCCAAGTGGTAACGGCCGCGACTTACGAGTTGTAGGTCGTAGGTTCGAACCCAGACAGGCGCTTTACTTTGTGTAAATTATTTCATCACCACTGCTCTCAAAACGGTGAAGGAAAACATCGTGAGGAAACCGGCATGTCCTAGAACCAAAAATTCGAAGACATGTGACATCTGCCAATCCGCACTGGGCCCGCGTGGTGGATTACGGCCCACTCCCTCTCACCGAGAGGAGGCCTGTGTCCCAGCAGTGGGAACATTATAGGCTGATTATGGTTATCGGTCGTGTGCACTTAAACGATACATTAAGCACTTGTGGATCTTTGTCAAGTTCCATTGTAGAACAGTTGGTGCCGACAGATATTTTCGTTATTAGGACACGGTTGACTGCAACCTGTTGAAATTATAGGTGACTGCATTTGTGGGCTACACTATCCTCCATAGTTCTAAGTCTTTGAGGTTGTAGATCGATCGTATATTATTTTTTATTTAAAGTTAATTTAAACGGTAAAACACCAATTACATTAATTAACAGAAATTATTATTTTTATTGATATTAATTATATTATTATAAGTCTAGATAAAGAATGCTAGGCTAAGGACATCCGAATGTGGATAACTCTCTAAAATTCTGGGAAAGCGACTAAAGCTTCATTTATAAATACGACACAAGTTTCTTGCCTGTGGCATGTCATAAAATTGAACTTACCTTAAGCAATTTAATCGCGGTGTAAATCATTGTTAAGTTTCCTCTTAAAGTAAACAGAAAATAACAATAGAGATTATGTTCACTTACAAGAACTAACCTATATAATTTATTTGATTCTAATACAGAGTTCTTTTCTAGCACAAAGGAGGACAAAAAAGTGGGCAACCCACGGTTTGTAATTATAGTACCAAACGGACACAAATGTCTTATGTAAATTATAATATGCAGCGCCTAGAAGGCCTTGTGGAGCCTACTAAGCAAAAAATGTCGGAATAAAACCTTTTTAGAATCGAACTTAAACCATCTGGTTCGAAGAATTCGCAATAAAAGGTGATTTGGACACTCCTAGCCTAATCTAGTGTCATAGAACACGTAATTCTATTTCATCTGTCAAAGTAGGCAGATCACAAATCTTAGGATTACCAGCGGCGCGGGCGCCGGCGCCCGTTTGTTCGTCTAATACGCCATTTTATAGTTTACGACCACAGTTTCACCACATTCAATTTGTCTAGAATTTAAGTACAAATGATTAAGTATTCGTATTACTGGTTAACTTTCGTAATTTTAATCTCGATATGGATGGTAATAGGATATTAGACTCATAATTTGTAGTTAACATGTTTGCATTTAATAAATTTAATGGCTCTTTTCTCAGTTTAGAATAAATTAAATGCATTAGATTATGGAAAGTTTATTTAAGATTACATGCACAACAATAGGTACCCAGTTGATTGCTGAGGATTATGTTGAACTGAATAGCTAGCGTATATAGATTTTAAATTATTGTGTTTTTACTGTTGTTATAAGTACATACTACAGTGACACAACAAATCAGACTCATGGCCATCCCATGGCAGTCAGTCCTATAGGTACCTATATACCTACATGAGTTGGTAGATAAATTATTGCCTAAGTAAACATCCATAAAGGAATACTTGTCATTTGTCTAGTAAAATACAACCGTTTACTTTACCTCATTATCCGTACGCTTTAAGACTTTAGCATACTAAACATTTGTGCTCAATTTAAATTATTTCAAAGGAAAATTTCCGTTTTGGAACCAAAACCCAATTGGAATATTACGCCGTACGTGAGAGTGCATCCAAATACATTTATCATACGAATTCGTCTGCCATGTGATTAGAATTTATTAGGCCCTTATTTATAATCTGTGCGTACAATAAAGAGGATTTGGAAACAATCAAACGTCAACTAAACGTGCGCAAGCGCAGATTTCTAGGGTACTGTTTATGTATGATCTGTTTTTAATCTCGTATTGCTGAAATGATTTCATATAAAAGCCTCTTTAATATTTGTATAGTTATCTATTGTGCCTTACCTGTTGAAAGCGTTTGACACTGTTTTAGCCTATAAAGCGGGATATTTTGTTATATTAAATAAATAAATATCTTAATTTTCTGTTCTTCTATTTGACAGCCTTATACTGCGCAGGAAACCTATCCATTTTATAAGAAATTATCCTTTAACACTGTCGTACCAACGTGGGGTTCCTAAAGGCTACATTGTCGGACCAGTCAAGGACTGTCAGATATCTTCCATTTATATTATACAGAAGAATGCGATAACTGTTCGTTTACAACAGTTTGTAAAGTTTATCGTTTACCTACTCTACCTACTAACGCCATTGCTCTAAAGACACTTATTTCTCTAAGCTGACATTTACAACCTGCGCTTTAAGGCAAACGCCTATACGTTCTTTGTTGTGTTTACAACACTGTGTAAAGTTTCTAAGTTTATATTTCAATCTTATTTATTCGCTATAAATTATTCAATAAGTTTAGTTGAGCTCCACAATAAAATTTGAATTGTCATGTTTGTATCACGGAACCTCTCGCAGCAGGCGGTTCGTGCTGTACCGAGTTTTATGGATAATTTTAATATATAGCAGTTGCGTAGTTATTCTGCCAACGCTGAAATAAAGAACGTTTACAGAATACTAAATATAATGTACAGAATATCTAAGTGATGCAGGAGTACTACGCGTAAATCTGTTACACACACAACTTAAGAACTTCAACATTGCACTCAAATACGAACCTTATTTTTTTATAGTAAAGTCCAAAATTGAATCTTGTTTTATATGTACCCATGTAAGTACATTCGCGAACAGAATCCATTCATGACCCATTGTTTTGATCCGTTAGCAATAAATATGTAGACTGAATAACTAATCCCTCATGAAAATTTAACATGCGATAAATTAATATTACATGGAGTATAAATAATTTTTCCGTATTCCGTATATGTAATTGCTGGTAGTTTTTGTTATAAAGTTCCAAACCTTGTAGGTATTTCTTATTATTTTCGGCAATGTACTAAGAATTAACTATTAGTTATATTCCAAGGAAGTCACACCTCAGACGCAGACAGCTAGAATTTTTGCTGAGAACTGGTACTGGAATATTACGAAAACAATATAGGGGTATACACATTCGATTCTTGAAGTTAAGTAATGATTAGCGACTGTTTAACCATACATTTCTGACGTTTAAACGAATCTTAACTTGCAACGTTTATAAATATACCCCATATCCCATAATGTAAATAGGTACATAATGTACGAACGTCTTCCCTCTAACGATTATCCCCTGATCCTCTGAAACAACTTTGCACCACCCAATTAAATAAATAAACTCAAGCCTGTTTCCCACGGGGGGGCAGATTCTACACGTGTTTTGATCCAGTAGAATAAAAACTCAATCTTGTTAAGAAGGTACAAATCTCTTTTCAAATCCACTGCACTCTACAAAAAACTTTTAGATTCCTCTAAGCCTTCGCAATTCATAAATTTCGCTACAGGTTGTAAGACATGTTAAAGATGAATGTGTTCCTACATATTTAACAGTGACATATTGCTTCACAGTCGTGGGAAAAGCTGCTGTTTCCAAATGGGTTCACAGAATGTGCTGCGGGGTCGTATAATGACGTTTCTGGAAACAATTACTATTCACTATTTCACTATTACGATGGGTACTTAGACGATATATGCGCAACACGCACTCATCTATAATGTGTCTACGGTAACCATTCAACAAATAACTTACCACAACGCCTATATTCCCCAGAGGTTAGGCAGCGATGTACTTATACTTAGTAAAAAAAAACCAGACTCCGTGTTGCTACTGAGAAATTCCAGATGGAAAAACCCAATAACACTTTACTCAACCCGGGTATCGAACCCAGGACCTCATGCTCAGCAGTAGCGCTTGGGACCACTAGACCAATGAGGAAGTCAAATTTTTCAACATACAATTAAAAATAAAGATTTAGACTCACACCTAAAATGAAAATTGGGGTAAATATCTGAGGAAGAGTAGCTTGACATGGGTGAAGATATGCCAATCAACAGGGTTGATAGTGGAGCTGATGGTCTTACGTGCTTCAAAAGCACTTACGTACTTAACATATATGGACACCCAGTTCAGCCCATTAGGATTCTTAATGATGTGTCAAAGTAGGACAGTAGACTAGTGGAATATACAGAAATATTCTAAACTTTGCTCTCAACCATCGTTGACATACGTAGACAGTGTGCTCACTCACTTTGAAGGCATTTTACGTTTCTCAATTTTGACGTGGACATTAAAATTTAATTCTGGAGCAGACTCCAGAATGCATTATATCAACAAACAACCTGTTGGTTGAAGACCACACAGCATACAGAAAATTGTGTGGTATCTCAATTAAATATTTCTGCGTAAACCCCGAAGGACATAGTACCTACCTATTAAAATTGAAAGCTACAATTACAAAATGATCATACAATTCCTCATTTCATATATCTACCTACCAGCTCAACTTGACTTATTGTGAAAGGTTATCAGTAGGAAGTTCCTGTTCTGAATTAATTAGTATGATTCATTGTTTGTCTCGAAAAGCAGAGCTTATATTAAATTGCATTTAATTCAAGGTTCATTTAAACAAGGTTCATGTATACACACAGTTTAATTTGCGTGATCAATATTAACCCGTGGCTAAATAATAACAGCCGCACAGGTGAATCGATCAGGTTAAGCTACGCTTGCCGCGGTTGGTCTGTGGATGGGTGACCACCTTTACATATCGAGACCCTCCGTGCCTCGGAAAGCACGTTAAGCCGTTGGTCCCAGCTATCGTGGATCTTTGACAGTCGTTACGGGTCGTCAGAAGCCCGAAAATCTGACAACCAATCTTACTAAGGGGTATCGTATTACCCGGTAACTGGGTTGTGGAGGTCAGACAGGCAGTGGCTCTATGTAAAATACTAGTATTCAGCTGCATCTGGTTAGCCTGGAAGCCGACCCCAACATAGTTGGGAAAAGGCTAGGCAGATGATGATCAATTCATTTTTCCAGATTGACATTCCTTTATTATTGCAATTGCAACCTCTTTACATTTCAAATTAAAGCAGACCCTGGCCATATTTTGACAAAATATTTGTTAGATGCCATTAGGTTTCTTTTTATTTATTTTTTTCTTCATCGGACATTTTGTCGTCAAAATGGACAGTGTTTGAAGATATCCATGAATATTAAAACCTTTTTCAGTAGGCTGATAAATTGACGGCAGCAGAAGCGTAATATTTAAGAAGAGGTTTGAGAGAGTTTTTAGTGCCCTGTATTAGAGCTTAGAGCAGCGGGATGACTGCGTAACGCACGTAAAATGACAATTGTAAAAACGAGCTAAGTCTACGTCTTTAACCCAACAGATGAGCAGTGTTGGTAGAAGATGGATATTCTTTAGAACAACCCCGTACTGTACGGGGTTGTGATATAGAATATCCATATATGGTCCGACAAGTCTTGTACGGCCCGTACAAGACTTGGCATGAAGAACCATCTATAAACACACAACAGGATAGGTATGGCCAATTAAGGCGAGCCCTTTGCCTTAATCGCTCTAAAGATGCTATTGCTATTGAATATGGCTTTGCAGTTACAGTTAACCCAATAACACTTCAAAAGCCATAGGAATTATAATCGAGACCTCGTACTTGACAGCCATTGATTAGACAGTAGCCATAAACTAAACAACGATGATTATTTCCCAACTCCATGAATCAGGTGAAAATAAATCGTTTTATTAATGGTATACGACACGAACGGAGCCAGTTAGTAATAAGCGTAAAACCTAAAGGAAATTAAACTGAAACTTGTATGTTTATAATGTGCTAGCTGTCCCGCGAATTTATTCGCGTGCTGGTAGGATAACACAGTAGATTTCACGGGTTTTAATTTTTTTGCGCGGAACCCTAATTTTTTTTCTAACATAAAAGTATCTTAAGTTACTCCCATAAGTCTCATAGGTATATGCAAGAAGAATTTTTACATTTCTATGGTTACTCCTTTATCCTTATAACATCAGCTATCTGCCAGTGAAAGTTCTATCAAAATCAGTTCAACCGTTTCGGAGGTTAGCCGGAACAAACAGACAGACAGACAAAAATTTTAAAAATATTTTTTTTTATGTAAGTAACGTATACCTATATACCTTCAAATACATTTAGTAAAAAGCTTTATTTATTTATTAGTAACTAACTTATATTTACACTACATACAAGTTATCGGTCAATATTAGTAAAAAAAATACAAACACAATCATAAAAATTGGTAAAATTACATCATTAATAGATCTAAAACTAGACGAGATGAAATTAAACAAAATTAGACAAAGTTTGATCAAAGAACTGAGCTGAGCTGTTTTTATTTTACTTAACAAACAGACATATCTGTATGTAGGTATAGACGGTGGAAACTGGGACGAGTTTCTAGCAATTGAAGGTGTGTGGTGATTATTGGCACTTCAACTTGTCAATACGGGAACACGACCGGTAGATTGATATGTGATTGCGATTCGTATCTAGTTTCTATTACTTTCTAATCTTAGAGTTAATGTTATGTATGAATGTATTTAATTTTAATTAATTACATAATCTGCAGACAATAATTCGCAAAGACGAACTTTCCCATACAATCTATACAAGGTCAAATTATGTTAGCTAGCAAAACTTTCCCATACAATCTATACAAGGTCAAATTATGTTAGCTAGCAAAACTTTCCCATACAATCTATACAAGGTCAAATTTTGTTAGCTAGCAAAACTTTCCCATACAATCTATACAAGGTCAAATTATGTTAGCTAGCAAAACTTTCCCATACAATCTATACAAGGTCAAATTATGTTAACTAGCAAAACTCTGTAGACGAGATGGGTGTCGATATCTAAACACGATAAAAAAGAAGATTTCATCATCTGCCTAGCCTTTTCCCAACTATGTTGGGGTCGGCTTCCAGTCTAACCGCATGCAGCTGAATACCAGTATTTTACATGGAGCGACTGCCTATCTGACCTCCACAACCCAATTACTGGGTAATACGATACCCCGTGATAAGACTGGTTGTCAGACTTTCAGGCTTCTGACTACCCGTAACGACTGTCAAAGATTCATGAATGACAGCCGGGACAACGGCTTAACGTGCTTTCCGAGGCACGGAGGGGTCACGGTATGTAAAGATGATCACCCATCCACAGACCAACCGCGGCAAGCGTAGCTTAACCTGATCTATCGACCTGTGCGGCTGTTAATTTAGCCACCCCTCCTGTTTTTTTAGAGGTCAAGTACTGTAAGCTTGTAATTTAAAAAAAAAATTACAATCATACAGTGTAATTAGATCATTCAAATCAAAGTTATCAAAAACTGTTTCCTTGCAAAAAAACTCAAGCTTAACAAGAATGTTGTATTATTTACATTACTTATATAACGTAGACATATAGAATACTTTCAAACGAGAGAAATGCCGTCTCCCCTGGTGTACAAGTGGATACAATTGCTGTAATGGCGGTTTCTCGGTCCGTAATGGGGCCCGTCCGCGGCGCAAGCGCACCTATCATTCATACGTGACGACGCTCTCAATGACTTACGTTGCACATCATTACCGCTTACATGGAGACAACTCGCTCGTTTAGATCAGGAAGTGTCTCTTTTTTGTGGACACTTATGGGCATTTTAGTTTTATAAAAGAAGAGAAAATACTTACCACTCTATCTGCTCATTATCCTTGTCAGGCGTTTGATTTATGTTGTACACTTTTTACAGAAAAAGTTTAAACTTTAATTAAAGCACACTCAGTTACTTACTGCAAATTATAGTCACTTGTAAAATACTGAACCAAATTCATCAACACAGAATGCTTAACATGATTGCTTAGTTCATGAAACATTGTGACAAAGTTCACAAAGCTTACAAATCCAAACACTACACAGCACAGCCCCATAACTTTTTGTGATCATAACTCTCAGATACATCTCTAAATAACCTAACAGGTTCACTTCACGACAAAAAAAATGCCAAAACCGGTAAACATTTGTTCGCATGAATGGAAGGTAGTGCCGCTAAGTTGACCGCGGGCCGCGGGGTCCGGCGCTGCGCAGGCGGCGGAACGCGGCACAATATTGACGCATTCCGCCGGGACGAGACCAGTCTCCTTCTAAGGAAGACGACCTGGACACACTAACTGTACAACGGCCCAGCAAAAACGTTCCTCTAATTGCTTGGAAGTCTGAAACGAGAACTATTCGTCGTTTGACGATTTACGCCGCGAACGAGCGAAGGAAGTTTTTACACATGGTAATGGAATTTGATTAAACATTTAAGTGTATTCATTGGAAAGGTTATTATACCCTGGCAAGTCTGTCGATAGCTACTAATACATAACATTCCTACATAATCAGCCTATAATGTTCCCACTGCTGGGAAACAGGCTCCTCTCTTTGAGAGGGAGTGGGCTAAGAATCAAACACGTGGGCCCAATGCGAGTTGGTAGATGTCACATGTCTTCGAATTTTTGGTTCTAGGACATGCCGCTTTCCTCGCGATGTTTTCCTTCACCGTTTTGAGAGCAGTGGTGATGCAATTATTTACACAAAGTAAAGCGCCTGCCTGGTTTCGAAGTTCAAACCCACGGCCTTCAACTAGTTGGGCCCATTACCACTGGGCCACCACACCACTGCTCTCTGCTCTCTAGCTACTTTTTTTTTTTCTAACCTGCACTGTCCCACGGTCCCACCCCTGGGCAAAGGCCTCCCTCCACTGCTTCCATCTTCCGCGACCCCACGCGTCCTCCTTCCAGTTTTGACGGAACCTAGTCTCTAGCTACTAATGCCAGTTAATTTATTTCTACTCGAAATAAGCAGCTAGCTTCGTTAGTCAAATTATCACTTTCAAAACGTGTTTCAAACTCCACATCCGTTTAAAAACCAATAAAAAGATCCATTGTAAACAGAATGTGATGGCAACTATTAATTACAGTAAAAACTTTGGTATACAGTCTATAATTACGTGATTACGCTTTCAATTGATCCACATACACGTTTATTAATTTACTGGGGAAAAAGCCCGTTATTATCTATGTGCTACAGATAAAGAAAGCAGTATGGCCAGAATGTCTTAACACTACATGCCTCTGCTTGTTTATGGTAAATGTCAAAAATGAGTTGAATTCAATCGACCAAAGTTGAGGTCAATTCGTTGCAATTTCATTCAATAATTCGCGGAGGGGCTTGTGGATAAGCTATAACAGCCGCAAGGGTCGATAAAGCTACCCTTGCCACGGTTAGTCCGTGGATGGGTGATCATCTTTACATATCAAGACTATATATAACACTGGTTACTCAGTATTTAAGGGGCTTAGAGGACCTAAACGCAAAAAACGCAAGTTTTAGAAACAATAAAAGTATATGATCGACTACGTAAACAAAATCAGAAAAATATATGATATTCTTCAGGATATATGCTTGGTTGATAGTGTGTTGAAAACATAATACAACTAATTTGATACAATTGAAAAAAACTCATGAAGATACCTCTAAAAACTTTTTTTTTACAATAAAAACCATACTAATATAGATACGATCATTCTGATTTTTTGTCAGATTACTCTACAAGCAACATACTAAAACACTAGTGTTTTAATGTTTTAGTCCAAACAATAGATTTTTTGTAATTAAATAATTGCTTCATACTTTGCAATAAATTACCAGCGTTGTGTCATCGCGCTTCTCTTTCTTTTCTATGCAGTCCGACAGTGACCGCGCTTTAGGTCATGTAAGCTCCTTAATTTGGTTTAACGAGACAGGAAGTACAACATCAAAGTTTAATCAACCGAAACGAAAACGCTTGATAATGCAAATTATCTGCCTTCTTGATGTGAAAAGGATGTTACCGATGATTATAATCGGAGACTTAAGAATTAATGTTCTCACGATATAACATATATCAGATCATTTATGATTTATTTCCATTCATTAATTTCGCTTTCTATTTATATTGTTTTGTTGTTGCCTCGTTGTAGTCGCAAACGCTACTGCCTGCTGAGCATGAGGTCCTGTCCTGGGTTCGATTCGCGGGTCGGGCAATGTTCCTTTTTTCTATCTGGTTTTTTTTTTATCTGGTTTTTGCCCGGTTGATGGCAATAGGCTCGCCCCCGGACTCAAACATAACTGGCGAAATGTGGGTGTACTATAGTTACACTTCTGCCTAGTCCTTCGGAAAATACAGGGGTTATGTTATGTCATCTATGGTCACATTAATTAATGTCGCTTTCTGTTTATATTGTTTTGTGAACTTTAAAACGTTTGTTAATCGCATCAACCATTTAACTGTGGTTTGTCTATTGCAACTTTCGACTTGATTCGATTAGATCTGCATTCACTTCACATTTCACGTTGATTGCAAGCTTTCAAATCCTGTTTTTTAAAGTCAAACTTTAGACGTTAATTTTGAACCCAGAACTCCAATTTGTAAAAACTTAATCGTGTATATTAAATATGTAATTTATTGGCATTCCTGACAGCTTGATGAGTACCTATTTCCTATTCCAAAAAAATCTCTTAGATAAAAAAAGAAAAAAATACTTCGACTTCCAAAAAAAAACACTAGGTACAAAGTTTCGGAAGTCGGTGGCAAAAAAACGAAAATACGGAACCAACGACACCGACTTCCGAAATTAAAGTTTTAAGTAAAAAACTTTTTATTTTTCAGTTTTCCAGCCCCCCCACACAAATGTGTATAAAACTACTTGCTAATTGCTATGTAAATAATAGTGACAGGAAGTTTTCATAACACCATCAATATTCTTACACTAAGTGGAAAAAATATCTACGTATTATTGAAGCTAACTCAAAAACTACCCAAGTAAAGTTAATATAATTTACATGGGACCACCCCTAGGCATAAAGAATTTTCGAAATAGATCCACAACAAATCGAACTCTCTTCTATCTTCAACATACACTAAGTACCAACTTCTTTTACCTGTAGCTACCTCCAACCAATGACCGCAAAAGTATGATAGCGAAGCTACCGCGTACCTGCGCCTGGGCATGTGGTTATGCAACACTTTTTGCTATTAAAACTCGGTTTAGCAATTTTGTACGTGCTGTGCAGACTAATAGCTTAGAGGGACGTCCGCCTTGTTAATGAATCAACAGGACTAATGAACCATTGAACAAATTCAACCGGATTGCTTTTTGTTTTTGTTTGGAACCGGCTGAAAACTGCTGCATTGTTTTCTGAGAGCGAGAATTTAGAAGACTTTTATTTTTAGGGTTTGAGAAAACGACATCCTGTGATTGTTGTAGCAGATGATCTGAGTTTTAATTAATGCTGAATTTTATTTTGACAATTTTGCCCTTTACAAGTAAAATAAATTATTGACACCAGTCGACCACCCTGTATTGATAAGTTCTTGGCTGGGAAGTTCTTTTAGATCAAGGAGTATTTGAAAATTGTATACCCCGCTCAAAACGCAAATAGTTATGTAAGTAAAATGAACGTAAGTACATATTATAAAATATAAAGAGGTATTTGTTAGTTTGTAGGTATTTAGGGAACCTAAGCTTCGGAACTACTGATCCGATTCCGAAAATTCTTTCACGATTGGGAAGCTCAGATTAGCCACCGAGTGTTATAGGATATAATTATATGTTAAAACAAGAAATGTCAGGCGGACGAAGTCGCGGGCAAAGGCTAGTATTTATTAATTTTAAATTAAAGCAGATTTTTCCAATAATAATATTATCCGTCTTTAGATCAAGACGGATATTATTAGAGGTTTTTTTTTTAAAAAGACTCGTTTGATGACGCTAAGTATAGTTCAATATCAAACATATTAATAAGTCATTTGTATTAAATTAATCAAACACAATCAACTAAGTACATACTTGGTAATGACACTTCTTTGACAACCCGAGTATACAACTTTAACTTATCAATAAGCCTTTTGACTCAAACAAAGTAATAACTTTTAATTGCGTACAAATAAAAAAAGAAAACATAAAACGGTTCCGTCTATCTACTCGTAACATCAATCGTTCATCTGTCTGTCGGTTGTCCGTCAAAACTAAGGGTCTTCTGATAAAAAGCCGTATCTCTGACCTTGTGTTAAACGCCGGATAATAAGCGGTTCCGCGTCAAGCATCTTGTAATACATCATTTTCACGTATTCGTCAAAATGAGCGAAAGTAGGACAGAGCTGCGTATACGCACTAAATGAATGTTGCCGTCTTTGTCACACGTATGTAATGTGAGAGAGATAACGTTAAGCGGCGGTCAATTGTGTACTATTGAAAAGTTTGAGGTTCCGTACTAGGGTTTTGAATAGCATGTTATTGTCCCATTTACGGTTTTCAAAGTGTTAACTCTACCTACTGGCTGGCCAGAAGATCGGTGCGCTCGAACTCCCTCTTTTTTTTCCTTTTACAAAATAGCACAGTTTGTGATACTTTGTTTCCATTACAATCTAATCAATTAGGCTTAGTATCGCCATACAACGTGGTAATGCCGTCAGTCTCTTGGGTACCTACATTACCAGTCGACGACAGCGATGCGGATGAGTTTTTCGACGCTATTTTCTAATTTCTGTATAGTTTTAGTTAAGTTAGAATTTAATTTTGTTATTTTTATCTGTCTCGACATTGTTTATAAATAAAATTTTATAAAGTCGAACACATCAATTACCTAGCTAATATCGTCCAATAACTTCTTTCACTTTTTTCCCTTTAAATAACTGTAAAATTGTATTTTTAATTAAAGAAAAACAATATGGTTGTGAATATAGACCTATATTCACAACCATATTGTTTTTCTTTACAACAACAACAACAATAGGTACCTGTACCTATTGTTGTTGTTGTTGTAGGTTGTCTTTAAAAGATCGCTCTTAGCGATAAGACCGCCCATTGTGTCACCCTTTGTACAGTTTCTGTATTTATGTCTGTAATTTATTATATAGTGTACATAATAAAGAGTATTCTATTCTATTCTATTACCATTAGTTATTATATTTAATTCCGATATATGTATACTAAAGAATTTAAACTATTTTAAGCACAGGTCATAACGGGACGTTATATTATAAAATTATAACACAATACTTGCAAGAAATTTATTATAATTATGTATATGCAAATATATTGCAAATAATTTTACATTAATTGATTATCTATCTGCATACCTATTATGTTAATAATGCGTGTGAAATATTTAATGTGAGGATGCAATGTTCGCGTTATTTGTGGATGTGTTACCTTTAGAATACGTATGCGCATTAACTAGGTAATCTGCCAATTAACGGGTACAATCCGCTAAAGTGTGAAATAATGTTACCGGCCAAACCCGATTTAAGGATGAACTAGTTTCGCCTACGCTAAACCATACATACACCTTTACATACCGAGAGGTATGTAAAGATGGTCACCCATCCACAGACCAACCGCGGCAAACGTAGCTTAACCTGATCTATTGAACTGTGCGGCTGTTATTATTTAGCCACGGGGCCCTCCCGTTCCATTACTCTATAGTCATAGCCATAGCATAAGCATCCTACGTAGTGTTCTACTAGGACATAGGCCTCCTCTCTGTGAAAGGCAGTGGGTCATAATCATAATACTCGTAATCTACCAGGTGGGCCCAGTGCAGATGTCACTTATTCATCTTCGAAATTTTGGTTCTAGGACTTGCCCGTTTCGTCATATTGTTTTCCTTCACCGTCTTGACTTTTTGAGAGCAGTGGTGATGAAATTAAATACACAAAGTAGAGTGCCTGCCTGTCTATAATCGATCAACACAATTCCTTACGGAACCCTAAAAGCGTCTTTCCACACGGATTACTCGGAAGACTATAAGTGATAATTATGGCTCTGCTAACGAGACTAATGATAAGGCAAACCGTGTTTTTGTATGCCACGCTGCCAGGCTCGAAACACGCAGTTTTGAAAGACCAACTATTATAATTATATGTAATTTAAACTATTTAAAAATTCGATCACGCGTTAACTGTATGACAGGTCTACAACCTTTTTAGTTTCGCCTGTGAAGGTCGATTGACCTCGAAGCGTCCTATACTAAAATTGACTTTATTTGAACAACAATTTTAATTTAGTTTCTAGTGTAAATAGTTTGTACTAGCTTCTGCCCGCGACTTCGTCCGCGTGAAATTTCACCCTCCCCTCATTCACCCTCTTAGGGGTGGAATTTCGAAAAACCCTTTCTTAGTGGATACCTACTCTTTACAAATAACACACCCTCCAAATTTCATGTCTCTAGGACCCAAGGTTTAGGCTGTGCGTTGATATATCAGTCAGTCAGTCAGTCAGGACTTTGAATTATATATACATATATATACTTTTCCAGGATAAAAAGTACCCAGTGTGGTGCCCAGGATATTAAAGAATAATTATACCAAGTTTCATCGTAATAGAACCGGTAGTTTTTGCGTGATGCCTGAACAAACAGACAGACAGACAGACAACATTTTTTTTAATCACACTTAGGGTTCGTTACGTTCGGCGTCGGTCTAGTAACAACCCCTGCCATTTATTTTTTTGATATTTTCAATGTACAGAATTTTTACTTCTACAGATTTATTATAAGTATATAGATTTGTTTAATCAGCATCGCCATACATCGTGGCAATGCTGCCAGCTTTTTGGGCATTGTTCCTGTTACAGCGATGCGGAAAATTTGTTTGATGTCCTGGGATTCTTTTTTCATATAAACATACATATAATTATTTAAAGTCTGTTAGCGTATATTATGTAAATATGTTAAATAAATACATTTACAATCGAATGGTTGTAAGGTCGTAAATTTTACTCAAATGCTAACGAGGATCCTTTGTTCTGAGTGTCCCTGATGCTGTAAACCAATGATGCATCTGATGAATTTATTGCAGAATGAACAAACAATCCTGACTTGTAACACGTTGTAAGTGTTAGTATTTTATTATCTCTGAAAACGTATTGCTCCTTATAGCTGTAAGCTACGTTTCATCTCAGTGAGTGTGATACCTCGCGGTCGCGGTTTAGCTCGATACCTCGATCGTCGCGCGTCGCCTCCATGTAAAACAAATACGCGCCTAGGGAAGGATATCTCAGTTGTTCAATACAGCGCGTGTTGCTTGGGGTTTACCTCTATGCCTGGCATTATGCGTCCGTATCTTTAAGTGTCATGCATGGTGTTCGATACCGCGAGGTATTGCAGTGAGACATCTTCGACATGTAATTACCCTAAGATTAACTATACGAAAAGTTTACTAGGCCCTCGAAGCTCGAACCCACGGGCGATTTTTTATCGCGCACTGGATTTTCATCGCACTGCTCAGCACCGAGAGTTGAAAATCCAACAGTATGTTTTTTAACGCGCTGGGATGCGCTCTGTTGGATTCCCACAACACCGGGAGTTTAAAATCCAGAGCGTCATAAAAAATCAGCAGGGCTAATCTATAAAAATCTCACTGTGAAAACTTAGGTGAAGTGAGTCATTTCACCTGATGCTATGGGTTGACACTATCATTGACAGTTCACTTCAAGCACACTTCATCTTAGTTATCACGATGAGATTGTAATATGTAGAATAGATCAGCTGGACGGTGGACCTAGTGCATTAAGCGTTAAGGTCTAAACCCTGCTGTAATGTCGTAATGCCTAGCTTTAGTCTAGTAACCTGTTGAGGAGTATCGCTTGATAAAACTGGTGAAGGGAACGCGTAGGCAGTTCCTATTACGTTGCAAACTAAATTGATGCCAGCGACGATAATATTGAGTCGAAACCCGATTCATTCATCAATTGTAATGAAATGATTTGGTAATATCTGAACTAGTCGTTGGTAAATGATAAATTTCTGTATTGGACTCGTTTGAAGTGGGCATGGAGTGATTGGTATACAGACTGGGAAATAATTTCCAATGTCTGAGATTTTATTGGGTAATTTTAGTATTTTAGTTCTTAATCGAGCCACAGTATACTTACACGTATCTAACACGTGCTGAATAAGTCAACCATTTATGACGAGGATCCGAACCGTTTCTCCTAAGCACAGGTTATTTTGTAACCATTCGAGGAGAGCAGTACACCCACTAACTAGATTAAGAAACTTTATGCTTGTGCTTTATATTATAATTATTACCTTGCCATGTAATCTAGTCCTAGTTGAACAATAGTAGTAGAACTAGTTGAACAGTATCTTTACGTTACTATTTACAGTGGGAATGTGGAGCCGCATCGCAAACGATACCTCACCTCTTGTCGTCCTCTCTGTGCAAAAACACCTGCACTATGGAAGACCTTTGTGAGGCCAACGCTGTCGAAGCAGTCCCGGACTTAGAAACCCAGGGCTAGGCTTGACATTTGCACCTCGCATCTCGGATAGATTAAGTTTCTTTTGTCAATAATAATTCAAACAGTAACAGGAGTTACTTAGTCAACTTGTGCAAGAAAGTTTAAGAATAAAGAATAACTAAGATGCAGGAGCGAGCGTAGGGAGCTCCAAAATTTTTAGCACCCTGCCTCAGAGACGTCAGATTTATTTCGACCATTGATACATAATATTCCATTGGACCTAAGGGCGTACCATGATATGAGCGCGGGGTCCTCCAAGGACCGCTCCTTGGAGGACCCCGCGCTCATATCAATATCAAATAAATAAATATCAAAGGTCTAAAAAGTTGCTACGACCAGCTGTAGCAAATGTTATAGGCGCCGCCTATAACATTTTAGACAGTAACTTTTTAGACCTTTGTATCCTGCTTATGTAGACCTTTGTATCCTGCTTATGCGTATTTCATTAAAATCGGTTAATTCATTTCGAAAAACAAGGGCTTGAAAGATTGTTTGAAATGCCATCCGGCGTACCTATACATCTAAACGCTCTTAATATAAATAGCTTATAATAATCTTCCTCAATAATTGAGCTGTCAAGTGCAAAAACATTTTTTCTGATCCCACTACTTACCTACCTATAACTGTAGTCTGATTTGAAAACCAGAGATTAGCGCGTTCCATCAAACAATTATATTCGGCTCTATTATATTAATAATATACCTAGTAAGGACTGATTTTTTTATAGCTAGAACACCCTTAGCATACAAAACGATTGCTTTTCGTTAGCTCCATCCTGATAAAGTTTTTGCGCCGCTCGTTCGTGACAGGAAGCGCAAAAGGTGCTGCTCAAGTATTATTAGCATGTAAGTTTCTAACATGTTTTCCTTCGCCGTTTATCATGCAATGACAGCATCCGTGGTAACCATAGTCAGTGATGTCATAAATTAGCTGGAGAAACATCAGTTGATGATGTAAGGTGCATTATGTAGTACATGGAGTAAGATCATCAGTAGTCATGAGTGGCGGGATCATCACGGATGCAACAGGACCATCGAAAGTGATGAAGACATTAGTTGGAATGATAGGAATAGTATTTCTCTAAGGGCTGATTTTTCAACAGATAATTTTTATTTGTGGAATAAAATTGACGTTTGACACATTTTGTATGGAAGGACTGTCAAAAATTCCAAATTAAACAGCTGTTTTTATTGTTTAGATTGTCATTACTAAGTTAATTTTAGCTACATTAATAGATTGTAGCTTTGTGCTCATTTCCGTAGACGAAACAGAACGTAAAGTATTTATAACGATCACATCAGTCTATCAAGTGACAGTGACGGAGTATTGCTACGATATTATATATATAACCCATTTCTTCTCATACTGACTCATACTACCGACGTACAATGATAAAAAGTTTATAAACTACTTAGTACCTTAGTAATGTTGTTGTATTTCTTGTAAGTTAAATAACTAACTAACTATTGTAAAGTAAACGAAAGAGCATTGTAGTCATCGATGATCGAATCTTGGGAAAATGCTTGAACTATGAGCTGTTTTGTTTCTTTTGGTCAGCTCTGTGTCCAGTAAAGCATTGCGATTCTTCGATAACCTTGGTTTAAAAAAGTCAAATAGAAGGGTGACGAGTACCTATAGTTCTTATAGAATGTACGTTTTATAAAGTTCTGGGGCCTGCGCTGTGGAGAACCCGACTGTCCCGGTCTCTACCCAAACGTCGGCAAATACCTCGGGTGGATCGCACAGAATGCGCTCATTGAGCCACCATGTGCGTTCCAGCCCAGCTAATAAAATGGTTTTAAACTCGGTTTATTTTATTAAAATGAATATCCAAGATGGAACCTGCGAAAATTTTTAAATTTTCATCATTGGTGTCGTTTTCATGGTTTTGAGAGTAAAGCCAATATTGAGGCAAAATGAAAATCCAAGATGGCAACCACTTTATGAGAGCTTCTAAAAACTTATACTAGATGACTCTATATTAAAACGCGTAATAAATTCGCACTTTCTCCCTCTCCCTCTCTCTCTGTATCTTTTTATTATATACGTGTGCGTGCGAGTGCCGTGTAAGGACATTCGTATTTAGGGATTCCCGCAACTTACATAGCATAAAAAATTGAGATTCCTTTTTGGAAGTCCAAATTCAACTACTTGATTGATTCATAATTCATTTATCACTTTTGCTCGGGTGGAGCAAGAGGTGTTTCTGGTCCCTCAAGTTAATAACCAAACCACATACAACTAGGTACCTATTAATTCGGACTGTGCCCACAATAACTGCAATTAACTGTGACATATCAATTACCAGGTCGTTAAGCTAGGCTACGGACTTGCGTCTAGACTTTAGACACTAGCTGTCCCACACATTATGCAAGTATTTAATTATGTCACTCACTACGGACGTGTGACTATTCGCGTTATAGTTTGAATCGTAAGTAGATGATCTGCATAATTAGCCGGTTTTTATTATTGGCAATAGGACATACATAATACATGGTAGTTATTGCTAAACAGGAAGGGTATGTGTGAGCTTTATTTAGAATAGATTTTATCATAGGCGTAACAACTAAGATGCAAAATGGTGCGGAGCATCAGGGCCCGTGGTGCATTGGGGCCCACACAGTGTCTGGGCCCCGGGGAGGTTTTCCCAACAAGGAAATCAGCACAGGGCCTCAAAGGATTTAAAAAAAAACCTATTCAGTTACTTTGAAAAAAGGAAGTGGTACCGTAATACAAAAAAGACATGCTTAAATTATCGATCTCACTTCGTTCGCTCTTGCTGCCAAGTTGCAGGTTCACCTCGTTCATAAAATTGTCTGCATAAGTCGACCAAGTAGGCTGCTATTTCGCTATGAAAATCTTACGTAGATATCTGTATCTGCCACTGTGCTAAATTTTTTTGAGCCCGACACAGTGGCGGATTTACCAACAGGCTAAGAAGGCTGTAGCCTAGGGCGGCAGATTTTAGGGGCGGCAACGAATGTTCATTATTGTGTAAGTAGTAGATAGGTATTAAGGCACTGCCTTATTAGTAGTACATAATTCGAGCTTTTATGAGCTCGGAAATATAGATAGGTATTTCTTGTGCAAACTTAACATCGTTGGGTTATAAATATTATCTAGAAACTGACACATTATTGTAGAGGTCGGTAAGGGCGGCAAAATTTGAACAGCCTGCTGGCGGCAAATGTGTACATCCGCCACTGGCTCGACATCACATCTGATAAACATTGCAGTTCCCACCACCCTCAAAACTACAAAACAACAATATTTTACAAATTTTTCCGGAAGCCCCGAATTATAAATACAGCTGAAACGGGGGTAGCTAGGCCCTTGACTTTACGGTAAAATGACAGCTTAGAACTTCATTTGTATAACCCTGAATGTAGTAGACCTTCTTCCTTCTCTTACGTAGTGACCAGGTAATGAAGCGAGTATTTTAATTGCGAGTATTGCGACCCAATATCCCGACACACCGACAGCCCGCGACGAGCGGCTGTGCAACTATTTGCATAGCTTGATTAAAGCGTAATACGCTTGTCCTGGCCGTTTTTCAAGCTGCTACCAATAAATCTGCACTGGTTTAGTTTAGTTCTTGATCCGTTTAATAATATCTTTGACTAGTGTTACAACGTGACAAAGAAGATATATACAATATATACATACCTTTTTTTTTTGTTTCCGGGGTGCAAAATACTCATGGATGTCCGCCGCCCTGGGGCCGGGCGGCCGGGTCTGTCAGACTCTTACTGACTAAAAACCCCGGTGTTCCATCTCACACCTACGCCGGGGTCGCGGGTACCTACGTACGATATTTTCGCAACCGCCGACTGGATATATGTATACCTACATACATAGCGCAACTAAGAACCATTTACAATAGGTACTAAATTAAAAGACTAATTTGGTAACGGGCCCAGAAGACTGGCAGCATTGCCACGTTGAATGGCAATGGTAGTTCTTTGTCCAAAGAACGAACCAGCCAACAAAGAAGAATGGCCTTCCATTCACAACAATTCGGCAACAATTCGGCTCCTTAGCCGAATTGTTTTCCGTCGGAAAGATGAGCCTGAGGATCTTGAATGTCCATTGTGCTTTTACTTTAGCCTAGAAAGCCTTTTTTGGTGAGACTACTTTTGAGGCGGCAAAGCTTTTTCCTCGTCTAGAGAGTTTTATTATTTATTTATTTAATAAAACTTTATGCACAAGTAAAAAAACTGTACAAAGGCGGACTTAATGCCTTGGGCATTTTCTACCAGTCTACCTTAGGGTGATGCAGAAAATAATACAGTAGGTGCAAGAGCAGAAAACAAATAGAAAATATTTATAAGTAAAATATAATAATAAATATATAAATACATACAAAAAATATATAAAACAAAACAAAAATTTATGAGAGGTAAACAAGAAAACCTACCACAACTTAGCTCTGAGACGAATCTGCCAACTTCTTGTGTAAGTGTTCTCGAGCTTTTACTTTAAATGTGAACTGATTGGTTACCGTCCTGATATTCTGAGGGAGCGCATTCCAAAGGAAAACCGCCTGGACAAAAAAAGAGGACTTTATAAAACCAGAGCGATGAGAAGGACAACGAAGAAGACGATTACAAGTTCAAGATCAAGCACATTGGTAGTTTTTTTACACAAAGCCCTCATGGCTAATGTAACAACTAATCCTTTACATCTGGAACTATTTCTAGGATCAAAAAAAGCTCTGTCGACATCGTATTACTTTTGGAACGTCTTTCTCTTTTGTTTTCACCATTTCAAAGTCTGATAAAATTCAGACACTAAAAAAGTTAAGCAGGATTGAAGGCGATTATGTCGGTCTCCGCAGACAAGTACGACGCGATAACACGACGCGACTCTAGTAGAACAATTTCTATGAAAACTTCGTGGAAATAGTTCTACCAGAATCGCGTCGCACCGTTGCGTCGCACCTATCTGCGGCCTTAAAGTTGATACCTACAAGTAGATATACCGTCATTATGAGCTGGACTCCTTCTTAAAGGATTGGCCCACAATCGCAGTAGACTGGGAAAGAGGGAAGGGAGGCCTTTGCCCTGCAATGGGACAACGCAGGCTTATAATAATAATAAATAATGCAAGCTGCGGACATTATAACAACCTGTTTGACTAAGTAAGAGGTGCCTTAGGATAACTTTAATTCAGTGTAGTTATTATCATAACAGTATAATGGGCGTTGACGAACATTTTGACCATTTGCATACACCTCGAACCAAACAATCGCCGCAAGGAATGTTTGTTTCGCCACTGATGTACCTTTTGCAAGTTTGCAGCTTAACCGTGCCCACGGACCAGAAACTATATACATTTTAGTTAAACTAGGTACTATTTTATGACATCGTTATGGATAACAGTTACAAAATTGCTGTCTTCAATTACCTGTAGGATTTAATTTTGTCGATAGATCGATAACGTTCTCTGTAGATACCCGTTTAGGGAGTGTTAAATGTTAACGTTAATATTAGGTTCTGAATAACATTGACCCTAATTGGCTTTGCATGTCAATGCATGTCGTTTACCTTTATCAGTAACAATCTTTATTAATTCTGTAACACGTTCAACGATAATTTTCACTAGACCTAATTGGAATAGGTGTTAGATAAAGCGTGGACAGAGTCGTAGGTAATTGACGGAGGTATAACATTCTTCTCAGTATTTAGATTTTTCTCGTTGATTGAAAGAATAGTACATTGTTCACTGATGGGAGAAATTGACCGATTACTTGGGAATCGCACTTTCTTACGAGTTATACTTATACATAGTGCTTTATACCTACGAGGAAAATAAAAGACATTTTTGTTGAGTGAAGTTTTTAGTAAAATTGTTAGTTTTGCCAGGGAGATTAATATTGGTTTGAATGAACAGCAAAAGTGTGTGGCCAGTATCATTTTGCGCTTGGTTGGTGATTAAAACTTTTTGTCTTTTGGCATTATATTTATAATATGTACCTAGGTTAGCTTGTTTACTGAATTGCCCTAAATTTAAAAAAACAGCATTAATTTTCATACTCTTTTTCTGCCCGCTCAACACGTTAAAAATGGATTTTCATACACTTTTTCGATCCTCAAAGTACCACAGTAATGACGTACTTTCTGTCGCATTAATAAAAAGTTATAAGATACTTTCCGAGTAGGTATAGTATAAACAAATACCAGTATATAATATGCCTTACCATCAGACTCATCGCTTCCAAGAGAAGAGAGAGACGACAGCCTACAAAAAAGCAGGAAAAAGTATTAACATTACAAATCCATCGTCCTTGAACTGTTCCGAATATGCGGGTTATATCTATTTTTCCGTCATTTTGCTGCAAAATAGTCGCTATCAGCTCGGTGGCATCCTGTGGATTACTGTCAGTTATCGCTGTGGTATCCGGCCATCCGTCCCAAATGGTTGGTACTTCACAATCACGTTGAGTCCTCCGCGGACTGATCAGTGAGCATGTTGCTTCTTTTATTTTTATTTGGGACTGTTGTAAGTGCCTTTGGAGATGATTATAAGTGTGAGTATTTGTATTAGTGTTGTTTTTTGTTCTTATTGCACGAGGACTTAATCTTGTTAGGATTTAACCGTTTGTTTCATTTGTCGTTTTTAGTTCTTTAATATTTCCATCATCTTCTGTAGCTGCATCAACTTCTATGCCTCTGTGGTTTACAGTCTTCGTTATCTTATTAGATTTTCATGGTTTACCATTATTTACAATGTATTTTAGAGCAGAGCCGTGGTGGTCCATTGGTGTCGGCCCTGACTTACGAGTGTTCGAACTTCGAACCCAGGCAGGCACTCAACTTTGCGTATTTAATTTCACCACCTCTGCTCTCAAAACGATGAAGGAAAACGTGAGGAAACCGACGTGTGCTAGAATAAAAAAATTCAAAGGCATGTGACATCCAGCCAGCACTGGGCCCGCGTGGTAGATTACGGCCCACTCCCTCTCACCGAGAGGAGGCCTGAGTCCGAGCAGTGGGAATAATATTGGCTGATTACTATGCTTGTATTTCTTTTTAACCGACGAAAACATGGAGGAGGTTTTCAAGCCGACGCGTAGATATATTTTTAAGAAAGAAAAGCGAGTAAATGATAGCGTGACGACTTGACAGGGAAGGATAGAAGAAGAAAACGTGTTGCGCCGACCTCATGTAACATGGGACAAGGGCAGGAAGATAAATAATTCCTTTTTGTAACCCTGACATGATGCAGAAAGACCACTACAAACCAATTGAGAGCCATCATTTTCTAGCTTAAGTTGTGAAGTAGTGATACGAAAAGGATTTGTGTTATAGGTAATCAAATACGTCATGATAAAAATGTTTTAATTAATTACCTAATTTCAATCCTTACAGCCCATTTACTGGACCCATCATGGCAAGAGATTATAGCCGAGGGTGGTATGCACATAGGCGCTGGCAGGACGAAACGTTTCATTGCAATAAACGACAATGAGGTAGGTGACAAACTATTAAAATTCCTACTCATCGTTTAATAATCGCGCCGCACACTGGATCGAAAATCGCGTCTAGAAGACAGAGTTTCCAAGTTTTAAGTGCCATTTTTGGGCTTCAAATAGTTTCTCTAATATTACTATGGTCAAATATAACATGTCACATGAAGTAATTTGGCCAAATCTATTAGACGTGACTTTCGATCCAGTGTGCGTCGCCTGCACATTTAGATACCTACACGAAAGATTTATGTTCTACTAATTTCGTTAATGTTATTTTGGCTATAATGGAACATGAAACTATTCTAACTTAGTTACTAAATTGGAAACTGTGATAGGTACCACACAGATGATTGTTTGAAAGCGTTCCTAATACCTAATAAAATAACGATTATGTTGTAAATAAAAGGTTCTCGGGGGAATCCCACGTTTGATAATGACTAGGTAGGTACAAAAGGCATGAACTACAACAACGATATGGCCCCAGTTCCCGGAATAATCCTTTCGACTCCGGTCCAAGTTAAGGATCCCGCACACAGGCGCAACGTGACTGCGGTAGAGCAATGTCCATGAAGTTTTCAAAGAAATTGTTCCACCAGTCGCGTGGAGCCTATAGGATCTCATACGTGTAGTGTAGTTATCGTATAGTTTCAGGAATATTCTAGAAGGATGACGTAGATACCTATTGATAACAGAACACCAAAATATTTGAGATACCTACCTACTAGTAGTACCTACTTAAAATAATGTTGTGTAATGTGACCGCCATAGGTTTAGAATGTCCTTTGATTGTTTTTGTATGCGCCTGCGTGCACAATAGCACTCAAATATAAAACATAGTAGGTATTAAAATAATTGCATGAGAAAATTTTGTTTTTAAAAATAAAGGCTTTGACTCTATTGTTTCTTTCGAAGTATATTTTGGTCTCTAAATAATGATTAGCTACCATAGATTAGATTATAAGAATAATTATTATTGCTCTTTAGAATAATAATTGCTCTGTAAAGTCACATGCGTGCTTTCGAACGATCAAATTCAAAATAAAGAAAAATAACGTTAAATGAATTAATAAAAGATGCTTACAGAAAAAAATCAAAGACAAAACAACTACAAGAGTAGTAAGATAACATGTTCTATCATGTCCTTGACCTTGATTAACGATAATCGCTCAGCATTCCGCGTTGTTAGTGCCAAAATGACCTCTGCGCTGCCATCGATAACGCCGTGGAACTGGCGAACGTTCGGGCCAACAAAATTCGGTTAACTGTCGTGCCAGCGACACGATGAAGAAGAAGTCTTGGATTTGATAGTGCAGAGTGGCTTCGCCAATGTTTCAGCCGTGGCCCACTCTCGATCTCTTTCCACACAATGTTATAAATGTCACATTCGCCCTTACCCCAAAGCACAGAAACTACAAGACCCGTCTTCAGAAATAAAGCCATAAACCGCCCACGACTTCACGCCCACCAGACAGCCTTCAAAATGTAGTTAGAAAATGTCGAATTCAATTAGCTATTACCTCGCACCAGCTTCATTGCGCCGGCGCCGCACTGAGCATGTTTAGCAACCGATGCGGGATCAACAGCATCATTACACTTGTAAAACATGGGCAATTAGGCATTATTTCCGCGACCAACCTATGTGTGCAAGGGAATTAGCATACAAGACAGACAGTAGGGCAAGCCGGTTAGAATTGACTCGGTGACGCCTTTTATAGTTAATTTGACATTTTGTCTGTTGATTTTTGCGTAACTACTAGAAACGTAAAGTGTCTTCTTTAATAAAGGAGTGTATTCAGATGAAAGATAGGCTAAGATAGGGATAGATTAATCTTCAAGGTTAAGCATCGCTTGCCGAGGTCGGTCTGTGGATGGATGACCATCCATTACTTATCGAGACCTAGCCGTACCTTTTAAAGCACGTTAGTAGGCCGTTGGTCGCAGCTGTCATTCGTAGATTTTTTTAAAGTGCCTAAAGGCTCCTACAAAAGGCCAAAGGCACCGCTCGTTGCGCGACTTGCGATGCCTTGGTGTCGTGCGCGATTTTATGTCGTGTCGCGCCTGTATGAAGGTGCCTTAAAAGTCTGACAACCAGCGGTATCGTGTTGTAGACGTCAGGCAGTCGCTCTGATAATCAGCTGCATCCGGTTAGACTGGAAGCCAACCTCAACGTAGTTGTGAAAGGACTAGGCAGATTGGTTCAGATGAAATGGTAAAAATTTGGATGTTTCTCAGGGGATAAAGCATCATGAACGAAAAAACCCACTGTCTTCTAACTCATTCAGAGGCTGATCGTACCGTTACCGACCTGGTTACCGTGTTTAACTGCCCAAACTATTTAAGTTAACACCAGTTTTCGGTTACCATCAGGTTTAATGCAAGATAAAAATAAAGATCTCGCTGCCTGATAGGTAAGTGATAACACTGCTAGAGACTCACTAAGAATTGATTAGGACTGATGAACTGCCCCACATGGCCAGAAATCGCACAAAATACACAAGTATGGAAGGAAAAAGGGGAGGCTTTTGCCCAGCAATGGGGCACAGTACAGGCTAACAAGAAACACTTATAACACCCCTCTGTTTCCGTCGGGGGTGAATAACCCAGTCCAGAGACCGAATTTTGAAGGTAAATGCAATGCAATGAACATTCGTCAAAATCAGTTTTAGCGCAAATCTTAGCAGATTACACACAGAACCTACAAAGCTTGTACAACCGTTGGGCTTAACTAAGCAAACCTCTCGCTGCAAAGAATATGCGTTTACTATTTGAGTACCTACAAAAGTGCCCACTCGTAGTCACAATGATTGTGTCACGATCTTTTCATTAAATGCTGACACAAGACCTTTAATGATACAAAATTAGGGGCATGATAATGTTTTGTGTGAATGTTTGTATGTTGTGGAAACTCTTTTCCCATAGGTCGGTCAGTCGATAGGAACATTAGATAGGTACTAAACTGTATTTTTGGTCATTTTCATCATCATCATCATTCTCTTGCCCTTGCCCAATTGGGTTTTCGATTTAATTTTGATATTTAAACTTGTTTTTTTTCTTCCATACCTACTTTTTATTAGTCATCTCGGTTATCACCCCCTTTCCAGCCATAATTATCTATCATCTTTCACACAGTTCATCCATCGTTTCTTTAGCCTTCTATAAATCTAGATAAATCGACACAACAGTAGACTCAGCAGAACTCGAAAATGACGAGACGAACCTTGACGTCTTTATACAGTATAAAATTAACTAATTGATAACCGTTATTAGACGTCGGATTGTAGTAAGTAGCGAGCTCCTGTAGGTACCTAACTATTCTAAAACCAAGTTGTTTTCGCAGGCCAATGTAGCATATCAAGGCTGTGTCCTGCCGGACGGCAAGCCTGGGCACTGCCGGCCCATCCGCCACTGCATCCAGGAGGAGTTCCGATCTGATTTCATCAAGTTCATGGATTATGTCTGCATTATCCAACAAAAGTGAGTTGTGTGCAGTCACATTCAAAGTTTCAGGTCGATGTAAACTCTACATTAGTCAAAGGTGTATGCTATTTTGATCTTTGTTATCAGGTAATTAAATACAGTTTCCTATGCAATAGTCAGCTCAGTACCGTAGCTTCAAAAGGTAAATGTGTCCTGAATTGATAAAGGGAAGAATTAAAAAAACTGACGACTGTCTGCACTTTGTGCCTCTAGGAAGCCCAATCGCCAAATATTTAACTGTTCAATTTATTATCCCCTAGTACTGTGGGAGCTTGTTGCCCTGACAAAAAAACGCTGAGTGGCGCAGAAGGATTGGCTGGAGACTTGCCAGCAACCGCACCGAGGGAGGAACAGAATGAAGCTATCATGAAGGTCACCAGGGCTGAGTCCAGAGGTTGTATATATTACATACATGATTAGATGCCAATCATGCACACCTATTTCCCATCTGGGAACGCAGAAACAACTAAACACCACCCGCTACGACCCTAACATATTCCTTTCGCTTCGTTTACATTCATACATCTGGACATACAAGCACGCCGGTTGAGAGTACTTCGCATCTGGATCTTTCTGAAGAAAATCACCAATAAGGTCATAATGTCCTTCTAGGGCGTCTCCTCCCGGCGTTACCACTCACATCTGTATTATTTTTAGTTCGCCTTATCCTGAACACGAAACCGTAATCCCTATGTTACATATCTAGCTTTGGCACATTATCTCAGTACAAAAAAATGATAAAGTTAATAATATTACGTCTGTAACCTGTGTGTGTACTAAGCCTAAAGGGGTAAGGCAGACGTGTATATTTCAATGTTTAAGTCCCATGTAAAGAGCAGGACATTAAAAAAAATATTGCTTTAGATCACGTCACTGACCCCTTTTTTTTTTTTTTGTTGGATGGGTAATCATCAAATGACCCCCTCCCGCTCTGGGTGAAGCGGATGGGAGTGTCAGACTCTTACTGACTCACACGGGTGGGTTTTAGTCAGTACTCAGTAAGAGTCTGACATTAGACTCTTACTGACTAAAACCCACCCGTGTTCCTTCCATAGCCCTTTATGTTCCGGGCCAGCGGTAACCCTTTCGGACAATCCCGCTGATATATAGACAAAGATGTTGGTTTAAAAAACGATGCTAAATCTCTTCGTCCTTCAATATCAATTACTTCCTCGAAACCTTCCCCTTCTTTCTCCTTTGTTTTGAACAACGCCCCCTGACACCGCAATAAACATGGCCACATACTAGGTCCAAACCAGATGTAACATAGATGTACCTTCGAAACGATCAAAAGACGAATGTTTACTCTGTTTATCGAATTACTTCTTACTTCCATAGGTTGTGGTCTAAGCACTCGCAAACAAAGTCGTGTGCAGGGCGCTCGTCAGGCCAACCCTCGTGAATGGCCGTGGATGGCCTCCGTCACTCCGGAGGGCTTCGAGCAGTACTGCGGCGGAGTGCTCATCACTGACAGGCATGTCATGACTGCCGCTCACTGCACTAGAAGGTACCTAAGATTCGCGTAGTCTTACACAATAACTTGGGTAATATCTTTCTCAGAATCATTTATTTGCAGAAAATATAGGTCTTATCAGTTGAGTAAAAGATGGTGGTTTAATATACAGTCCATAGAGGGTGTACGTGTAACAGGGTGTAAAGGGGTTTGTAGCTAATTAATAACAGCCGTACGGGTCGATCGATCAGGTTAAGCTACGCTTGCCACGGTTGGTCCTTGGATGGGTGACCATCTTCACATACCAAGACCCCTCCGTGCCTCGGAAAGCACTAAGCCGATGGTCCCGGCTGTCGTTACGGGTCGTCAGTAGCCCGAAATTCTGAAAACCAGTCTTACCAAGGGGTATCGTATTAGGGTAGTTCTTCGAAATTTGATTCTTTGACTGATCCATATGGCCAAAATTTAATTTCACTTTCAGCTCTGTAACACATGTTCATATGAAAATAGGTATACCAAATAACATATATTTGAATGAGGGACTCATTTTTATAAAGTAGTTTTCAAGATATTAATTTTGTGCCCAGATGAATCAGAATGTGTTACATATTAATCAGAAACAGAAATAAAAAGTAATAAATACACCGTTAGTTATGAATGTAAATTCTAAACAATAATTATTAATTCTTAAATAGGACTAAGACATATCAAAAGTATCATATTTAGAACAAGATTATACTCCTGTCATTTTTTATTATTCAAAAGGTTATAGCTAAGTAAATAATAATAAATAAGATTAAAACTACTGACTTGTACGCGGTCAAAAATTGGACAAGGAGAATTACGCAACAAAAGCGCTCCTATCGTGCTGGAGAGGGGAAAAACTAATTTATTTTATTATTCATATGGGGTTTTGACCATACGAATCAGGCACAGATGAATCAGGATTTTGCCTACAATCATGCATAACTCATCGTACATACAGACTTCATTATTTTCATTTTTCTACACGAATCTATAACCCAAAAGCATCACACGAAACACAGATTGAAGTTTTAAAACAATAAAATAAATTTTATAAAGTAGGCATTGTAATCAGGATGCCACCTGAACCAAACACAGATGAATCAGGTATTTTCCTTCGTAACACCGGATCTAAGCCAACCAGCCGCACGTCCACCTTCTAGGTCGTCCGTTGCACGACTGGCTTCCCCCCGCGCTGGAAGCCAGACTCTCATTATTATTACCCGACCAAGTACGGTCAAGCGCAGCTTACGCCACATTAATCAGTATTATACGCCGGACACTTCTTTTTTACTTATTTATAAACAGACTAACGTAGTAATAACTAATACACATTTTTTTTGTAAGAGGACAATTCATTTCCTTTCGATATAATTATAATTTATATTGATGTATCAAAGGGAAAATGCGACATCGACCATTTTGTTCCGGAAAATGGCAAACGGACGCGCTATATGAATCAGAAGAACGACCTTCAAATATTTTTATTTTGTACCTAGACAGCAATTATTAAAAAAAAATCATTTGTCCCAGTAAGGGATAAAGCTAAACTGTACAAAAAAAAAAATTACATGCCGTTTTTTTAGTTGGTTACAGAAATATACCCACAGACATCGAAAATTTTGTCCCTGAAGAATTACCCATTACCCAGTAACTGGGTTGTGGAGGTGAGATAGGCAGTCGCTCCATAAAAAGACTGGTATTCAGCTGCATCCGGTCAGACTGGAAGCCGACCCAACAAGACCCTTCACGAAGCCGTCATCATCGTCATTCAGACATAATATTGTCATTCGGCCGTAAATTGCGGACACTACGTGGCGGTCATCTCCGACCATCTAAGAAACTGTAGCTTTATTTTTTTTTAGATGGAAAGCAGAAGAGCTCTTCGTCCGCCTTGGAGAGTACGACTTCCAACGCACCAACGACTCCCGCACCTACAACTTCAGGGTCTCAGAGATCCGTCAACACGAGGCCTTTGAGATCTCCAACTATAAGAACGACATCGCCATCTTGAAGCTGGACCGACCGGCCATCTTCAATACTTACGTGTGGCCTATCTGTCTACCACCCCCCAACTTACAGCTCACTGACGAACTGGCTATTGTTATTGGTGAGTTTTCACTGTGGTCATCATCTGGAGTAGCTATACAGGGTGAAATTGAAAAGATGCGACAAATCGAAATGGGAGTATGTAGGTACTCAACATTATGAACAACTTTTACTATGAGACCAAACCTGAAATCGCGAAAACAAAATCAGTTGTTCCCTACATTTATGTTCGCATAACTCGTCAAAATGGGGAGTCAAAGGGAACATCTGGTTTTTTTTTTCGCGATTGCAGCTTTGGTCCCGTATTAAAAGTTGTTCAATGATGAGTACAATCTCCCATTTCGGTTTGTCGCATGTTTTCAATTTCAACCCGTATTATTTATCACAAACCTTGTGCCCGATGGGATTTCCCACCAGCAAAAATTATATATAGGGTGACTGGTAATTAGTGACCGATACTTAAACACATGATTTTACTCATCATTATGAACAACTTTTACTATTGGACCAAACCTGAAATCGTGAAAAAAAAAACAGCTGTTCTGTACATTTTGACGAGTTAGACGAACATAAATGTAGGGAACAGCTGATTTTTTTTTTCGCGATTTCAAGTTTGGTCCCATAGTAAAAGTTGTTCATAATGATGAGTAAAATCACGTGTTTAACGCATTAGCTGCTGAATTATTAGCGAACTTTTGTCACTAATTACCAGTCACCCTATATTACCATACAAATTTTCATCCCCTATTTAATCCTTATAAACATTTTCAAAAATCCTTTCTTGGTGCTCACTTTTGTTAAATAAGGAACTCTTGTCATCCTGTGCAAAATGTCAGTTTAGGCTGTTAACGGATATGAGTAAAACGCAGTAATAAACAATCCTAGAAGAACATTCCCAAACATTCAAGCTTGACAAACGATGTAGTGATCGCAGTCAATTATTGCCACGGTGCTCCTCTCATAAGTATCCAATATTACACCATCCACTAAAAGAGACAAACCATTACAATAACTAATGGTAAATGGCACTTAACACTGTCTGTTTTTGTGACAGAATTTCTAAAGTTCACCAACGTCTAGCAGGTGGGTAGTTCTTCGAAATTTGATTCTTTGACTGATCCATATGGCCAAAATTTAATTTCACTTTCAGCTCTGTAACACATGTTCATATGAAAATAGGTATACCAAATAACATATATTTGAATGAGGGACTCGTTTTTATAAAGTAGTTTTCAAGATATTAATTTTGTGCCCAGATGAATCAGAATGTGTTACATATTAATCAGAAACAGAAATAAAAAGTAATAAATACACCGTTAGTTATGAATGTAAATTCTAAACAATAATTATTAATTCTTAAATAGGACTAAGACATATCAAAAGTATCATATTTAGAACAAGGTTATACTCCTGTCATTTTTTTATTATTCAAAAGGTTATAGCTAAGTAAATAATAATAAATAAGATTAAAACTACTGACTTGTACACGGTCAAAAATTGGACAAGGAGAATTACGCAACAAAAGCGCTCCTATCGTGCTGGAGAGGGGAAAAACTAATTTATTTTATTATTCATATGGGGTTTTGACCATACGAATCAGGCACAGATGAATCAGGATTTTGCCTACAATCATGCATAACTCATCGTACATACAGACTTCATTATTTTCATTTTTCTACACGAATCTATAACCCAAAAGCATCACACGAAACACAGATTGAAGTTTTAAAACAATAAAATAAATTTTATAAAGTAGGCATTGTAATCAGGATGCCACCTGAACCAAACACAGATGAATCAGGTATTTTCCTTCGTAACACCGGATCTAAGCCAACCAGCCGCACGTCCACCTTCTAGGTCGTCCGTTGCACGACTGGCTTCCCCCCGCGCTGGAAGCCAGACTCTCATTATTATTACCCGACCAAGTACGGTCAAGCGCAGCTTACGCCACATTAATCAGTATTATACGCCGGACACTTCTTTTTTACTTATTTATAAACAGACTAACGTAGTTATAACTAATACACATTTTTTTTGTAAGAGTACAATTCATTTCCTTTCGATATAATTATAATTTATATTGATGTATCAAAGGGAAAATGCGACATCGATCATTTTGTTCCGGAAAATGGCAAACGGACGCGCTATATGAATCAGAAGAACGACCTTCAAATATTTTTATTTTGTACATAGACAGCAATTATTAAAAAAAAATCATTTGTCCCAGTAAGGGATAAACCTAAACTGTACAAAAAAAAAAATTACATGCCGTTTATTTAGTTGGTTACAGAAATATACCCACAGACATCGAAAATTTTGTCCCTGAAGAATTACCCAGGTACCTTATGTTATGTCAATCTATCAGATTGATGCAAATTAACGCACATGCGACGGTAAATGCAATTGTAGTTTCCTATAGAAACCTTTTCTTTGGAAACACGCATGGTTCACTAATGAGCGGCGACTGTTTTACTTCTCTTCGTACGAGATTCCTTTAATGTTTACTTAGGTTTTCATAATCAGCGTATAACGTTCTCACTGCTGCTATTACGTTATTCACAAATAACAATGATTAATCTTGTGACCTTTCCTCCAGGCTGGGGCACACAATGGTACGGTGGTCCTCACAGCAACGTTCTGATGGAGGTGACGGTCCCAGTGTGGGACCACGACAAGTGCGTCGCTGCATTTTCTGACAGTATCTTCAACGAGACCCTCTGCGCCGGCGGTAAGGAGGGAGGGAAAGACGCTTGCCAGGTAAAGCTTTTAATAATTATTTAATGTTGCACCATTCGGTACACAGGTAGGTACTTAAGGTAGGCAATGGTGGCTGATAAACGTCTTTAGTTCTTACGATTTTCATCATCAGCCTACAGCAGTCCACTGTCGGAATAGGCCTCTCCAATTACACGCCATTCAGCTCGATTATCGGCATCCCTCATTCAGTTGCTACCAGCCACCCAGATCGTCGCTCCACCTCGCCCCTTACATTTGCTAATTCGCGGTCTCCACTCAAGAACACGTCTTAACGGCCATCGGTTCTACGGCTAGTACCTATGACCGGCCCAATTGCCACTTCAGCTTGCTTGCTTATTCTGTGAGCTGTTACGACAACTTTGGTTACGATTTTGGTAAAACCTAAATAAAAAACTATAAAGGTTCACCAGCAACCATTACCTATCTGATCCTAAGAACCAACCTGTATGTGTGCCAGTTAAATGACAGCCACATGAGGCTCTTGAACTTTCTCTCCTTGAAGTTTGGCCTCTCGTGGTTAGGTTAGGTTATGTTATAGGCTAAACTAGGAATTTCATGAAATAAGCAGTGATTGCCAATTTATTTTAAAACAGAAATGTACATTTTATAAACTTCACAGGGTGACAGCGGTGGTCCTCTGATGTACCAGATGCCGAGTGGCCGCTGGACTGCCATTGGCGTGGTGTCGTGGGGCCTGCGCTGTGGAGAACCCGACCATCCCGGTCTCTACGCAAGCGTCAGCAAATACCTCGGGTGGATCGCACTGAATGCGCGCTTCTAAGCTACGGGAAGTGTTTTGTAAAGAGATTTGAAGAAATAAAGATGTTCATCTATATTTAAGATGACGTTTAAGTGGATATGGTGTTTTATTGAACATTTCGATTAAAAATCGCCCAATTTTACGGTACGAAACAGCTGGTTAAATAAAGCTCATTAAACCACCATGGGGTTTCCAGCTAATAAAACGGTTTTAAGGTCAGTTTATTTCATACTACGCACCAAATGAAAAGTTTATGACTTTAATTCTCATATTATCCTAGTACGTCACTAATTTTCAATGGCATTTCTGTAGTGTGCTAACTGAGGAATGAAAGAACATTGGTTCAACAAACACACATTGTTCACTGATAGTATTGACAATCAGCTAGTTATGACGAACTATATTAGGAAGAAACCACCACATAATGGTTTAAATAAGTCATACGAAATGAGTTACGAGTAGGTACGTGTACGTGTCAAGTTATTTATTAACTAAATCAACAAAGGAACATGAATAATTAATATACCTAGTTTAACTAGGTACGTTATTAGTATATTACTGAATGTTGTTACTACACACAGAGCAGTGGTGGCAAATGTTAACGGCCGGGACTTACGAGTTGTAGGTCGTAGGTTCGAACCCAGACAGGCGCTTTACTTTGTGAAAATTACTTCATCACCACTGCTCTCAAAACGGTGAAGGAAAACATCGTGAGGAAACCGGCATGTCCTAGGATCAAAAATTCGAAGACATGTGACATCTGCCAATCCGAACTGGGCCCGCGTGGTGGATTACGGCCCACTCCCTCTCATCGAGAGGAGGCCTGTGTCCCAGCAGTGGGAACATTATAGGCTGATTATGTATGTTACTACATACCTACTTCATTGTATTAAATACTAGCTTCTGCCCGCGACTTCGTCCGCGTGAAATTTCTTGTACCCCCACCCCGTCGCGTCGCAACACTTCGTATTCGCTTACCGTTCACTCTGAGTTTTTTTCTTTTTGCTCGGCTCCTAAGGGTCATAGCGTGATGTTAAATAGCCTATAGCCTTCCTCAAGAATTGGGCTATCAAATGCAAAAAGAATTCAAATCTGACCGGTAGTTAAAGAGATTATCGCGTTCAAACAAACAAACTCTTCAGCTTTATGATTAGTATAGATAAAAAACTCTATGGCCCATAACTCCTTAATAGGTACCAACTCTTAACATCTTACACACGTGATAACTTTTAAACGAAATATCCGATTGGGATGAAACAAAAAGTATTTTACTTCTTCATAAATACTCTTGATAACATAATGCTTAATTTCGATAAAGATTAATATTACGATACATATTTAACGTAGTTTTTTTTTCTTCAGACGATTTAATAATTATTTTGAACACAAAATCGGTTATTGTGATTAAACCATGATAGCTAGATATATGTTCTCGCGGACTTTTTTGTAGGTCTTAATGGGCTCTACAAACCCGTAGTACATTATTTTGTTCTATTGTCAATAGTTTTTGCAGCGCACGCAAAAATAGGTTTTCGATTTTACACCTTGTGTTACAAAATAGCAATTTTATTACGGATCCCTAATTTTGAAGAAAAAAAATATAGCCTATAGCCTTCCTCGATAAATGGACTACCCAACACTAAAATAATCATTCAAATCGGACCAGTAGTTCCAGAGATTAGCGCGTTCAAACAAACAAACAAACAAACAAACTCTGCAGCTTTATAATATTAGTATAGAGTATAGATTTGCACTACAATTTTGTAAAACTTCTTTTGTACCTCTACCACATTTTATGCAAATAAACAATTTTGATTTGAGGCTAACGGAGAAGAAATTGTGTTGTAATGGTATTGTGTAGGCGTGGTACCTTTTTTTATCGTGTGGAAATCTCATGGATGTCCACCACCCTGAGGTGGGTGAAGGGGTCTGTCAGACTCTAAACTGACTAAAACCACACGGTGTTGTTGCTGGAGTGCTTGCGCATTTCGTCACACTACCTACTGCTGTTTAGTTGACAGATCTCTGGAATTGGTAAGTGAACTTACTATTAGTTAAATAATTGCTATGAAAATATAAAAGGCACTATAGTCTCTTTTAGTGCGTTAACATTATAAGCATAGATCGGAGTACAATACGGCCGAAGTAACTTGGCGGGCCTGAACTTTGCACAGGAGGCTGCGCAGTAAGATTTTTTAGGAACCAAATGGTGACATGAGGCGAGTGCGAGTGAGAGAACATGCGCGAAAGTTCTTAGTGCCTATGTTCAGGCCCGCCAAGATACGTCGGTCGGTGTTGTAGGTAGACTGAATTGGGGTCATTGATCCAAAACGTATATATTATGGACATTCTTCCGGAATTTTGGGATTGAAACGTTACGTGAAAACAGATAAATAATAAATTAATTTAGTTTTGATACCTTCCTTTAAATTTTGAATTGAGTACCTAGTAATAATAAACACTACCAAAATTAACAATACTTTATTTGATCCGGAAATACCGGAATTACTTTCCTGGAAAATGGCTTATCCATGTTAGTGGCCATTTATGATACAAGCACCAAAAATCAATCTACCTATTTCAATCTTTGATTATGAGGCATCATGCTTCAATAGGTATAAACCTTATCGTGTCGCGGAAAACCAACTTGCGGAATTGGTCCCTACAAAGATAATTAGCGGTTCTGACGGGTAGGTATGGCTACCAACAACCACAGAACTGATAAGTTACATGACGTAATTGATTCCTATAAAAAGGATTCACAGCGATGCAAGACTGCAATTGATTCCTTGGAATTTAAGGTGGTAAGTTCAGCATTTTTTATTGTCTATTTTTTGCTGATAACGCCGCAATTGGTAGATACTTTCTGTGCGATCTGACCCTGCGCTACGGGTCGCTGGAGCAACTCTCGCTCGAATCAGATATATTTGTACTCGTATGACCTAAAAGCTATAGTCCTCTAGTACCGGGCCTGGCTTGAGATTTCTGTTTGTTAAAGCATAGATACAGTACAGGAGAAAATCCTGATGAGAGGCAAAACCATGATCAATCTTTTACCCCATTTTATTTGGGATCGGCATAACATGTCTTCTTCCATACTTCTCTATTAGTCGCCATCTCAGAAGTCAACTCCTTTGTAGCCATATCATCCTTCACTCAGTTCATCCATCGGTTTTTGAGCTAAACCACACCGACGTTTTACCTACTTTTTAATTTCACAATGTTTTTTTTTTTTTTAGGTACGCAATAATTGGAACTCAAAAATGCATTCCATAGGTGGTTGGAAGCTCGCTCAACGACCAAACTACATCACCAACAAGGACAAAGCATACCCTTACTCCGAGTGTCCATTTCTCGGAGAATACTACTTACTGAAGATACCTCCTTCCCTCAACAACTTGATAGAACATGTCGACTATTGGGGGGAGGGCCGGATAGTCACCCAACACGGAATCAGCGGGTTCTCTGACTGCTATAACGTCAACCATACATACCAACTCGTGAGCAATGGTCCTGATAGAGGCAGGAAGATCCCAAACAGGATACCCGTCGTTAATTACACTAATTGTGACACCAGCGGTTACATCAAAAACAATGCAGTCACCAACGTTACAGTTATGGGAGCACCTATCAACAACAGCTGTGCTAAAGACATCGCACGTATTGTCAACCCAGACTTAGGCAAAGTTGTAGCCTACGGATTTGAGAGCAGTTCACCTGATATTAGAAATCTTACTACAGAACTGAAGAAGAAGGATGTATTCCTCTGTCCGAGGTATAACTTACCCAGTGAACTTCAGGGCTTGTCGTTGTTCGATAGTGATTTAACTTTCCTGAATCTGACGGCGCTTAAAGACCAGCTTTACAATTACGTCACTGAAGGTGCTTATGACGTTGCAGTGGACCTGGCCAAAAATATGGACACTGAAAGCGGTTCTGAAGCTATAAGTGAAGTTGTTACGAAACTTTTACACGCAAGTTCGACTAACATCATGGCTTATGCTTACAAGCTATGGAACAGCGGTGGTAATGAAATCATCAGCAAGAGTTTCCCAGATGCCTTTCAGCTCATTTTGAATGGAGATATTGTGACGATAGTCAACAAGCAATATCAGCAGGCTTTAAAACTAGATGCGAATATTGATTCTAATAATGATAGACTTGCTTGGGGAGATAGCTCTGATAAAACAAGTAGGAGAGTAAGCTGGAAGTTTATGCCAATATGGGACAATGATAACGTCGTATTTAAAGTAAACAATATGGATTGCAACATGTATTTAAAATTGGATGTAATTACAGATAGTTTAGGAGACAGAAAAGGCTGGGCTTCAACTAATGATAACGAAATCAACCACCAATATTATGTGGAGCCATTGATGAAAGATGAAACTTTAGTGTTCCGCTTAATCAATTACCAATTTCATCAAGCACTAAAAATGGATTCGAACGTGAATCCTAACGGAAACAGACAGCTTTGGGGACATAATGGCGATCCGCATGGTGTCAATACAACGTTGAACTGGGTTATTGCTGCAAATACGAAGACTTGGGAAAAAGAAACCATTGCAATATAAAAAGGCACTGTTAGCACAACAAACATTGTTATATAATTAATTATAAGTTTTGTTAATTTTTTTTCTCATCTTAACCCAAGTAATTCTCACCACCTTGAGAATGTGGCTACCAACCCCTTAAGGGTCAGTTCACACCGAGACGCGACACGACGCGCAGTTTTCAAGATAGAAATACAATTAGTCCTTATCTACTACACTAAAAGGTACACAATTCTGTGTCTAGTACGTCGAGCTCACTGAATCGTGTACCTTTTTGTGTAGTAGATAAGGTCTGTAATTGTATTTCTCGGTGTGAACTGACCCTAAGGCGAATGGGTAGTGGTAGACCACGAAATTCAAAATTTCTTACGATTTTTGCAATTTGCAGGTCAGTGTCAGGTTGTATCTTGATCAAAATATGATTCGCGACAATAACAGGTACATATTTAGAGAATTATAATCATTAGAATCATTAATACATCTTTCCGAGTTAGATTTTTTCTACCATAAGAACCAAAAGTGCTGACCTACAAATTGCAAAAAACGTAAGAAAATTTGAATTTCGCTGTCTACCACTACCCATTCACCTAGGATGGGCTATTCTGTTTATTTTGGAAGAGTCTTCGACAACGTTGATTGGAGTCCCTTACCCTTCACAATTGCTAGTTAACTTCTTAACAAAACGACCAGTCTTTGGAGACGTTTTCCTCAAACGTCTCCAAAAACTGGTCGTTTACGTTGAGCAGTAAATATCTTGGGTTTATTATCGGCAATGATGATAATAAAAGTTACTAACATAAACAAAAAATCGTAAACGTATCTGCAATATGTTCGTCAATTTCTTAAGCCTATAGTTATAATACCAGGGCTGCCAGTAAAGCCAACTTATAACGCTGGGTCCCAGAAATTTATAAAAAATCTAATCGGATAGTTTTTTTTAGTTTTTAATAGAACGAGTAACAACAAAACATTGCTCTTGATATTTCACAAAAAACTACGAGTTAATAGCGAAATATATAATATCTAACAACCATTCCAAATTCTATTCTTGTATCCAACCAATTATACAAGGCAATCTCGTATACTTACAAAAAAAAAGTTATATACGATAATAGAATTAGGTAGGTACTTATACAGATTTTGTATGCAATTATACAAACTGGTAACCCTGTTATATACAGTTTATTAACACAAACATCTTACTCTACGATAACATGGACAAGGTAACAGTCTCGCCACACTGCTCAATAGATTGCAGCATTCGAAGCACCTGGTCTTCATCCACTGCTGGGTGGAAGGTGAACGCAAACCGGAAGAAATTCTTGTAATGTCGGACGGGAGAGTACGCTACCATTAGTTGAGAGCTTAGAACTAGCAGCTCCTTTATTTTTGGTGTTATCTGGAAAATTTAAATGGTAAGTTAGACGAGCACCACCATCGTCTTAGCCTTTTGATTTCAGCATGTCTCTTTCGTACATCTCTACCAGACCAACCGTCATGTCATTTAAAACCTTACAGCTACAACATCACACATTCCATTCATCATTCCTGCAGGCAACGCTTGATCGTATTGATATTTTATGTTTTTGGAATTTCAATTTGGTTAATAGCTACCTTTTGTGTATGTACAGTCAACAAAAGAAATAAGTATGCAGGATCGTCGGATATAGTTGAAGTTTTTATAGAAACCGATGGATGTTGTCGACTGAAATTTAATTTGATAAATGAGCTGTTTGTTTTCTATTAATAAAATTAAATTTTATTCGAGAACATCCATCGGTTTCTTACTAAATTTCAACTATATCCGACGATCCTGTATACTTATCTCTTATGTCAACTGTACCTCCTTAACTAGTTTTGTATTGTTATTTAACAAATTCAGGGCTGGTAAAAGGCACGAGAGACGTACGTGAGCGAAAAATATAGATAAATATACCCCAAAAATGATTGCACACGGACGTAACGTGTCACTGTGCATATCCACATCTTCTACAATTCCATTATTCATAAAGCGTTCCATATTAATTCTACTCAAGAGTTTCCTCGCATCACATGCCCATCACTTGACGTTTTCTACAAGACTACCCGTGTTTTACGTATTTCTATTAGATTGTTTCAAATCTCATACGTTTTTGGAAATTGGAAAATTGCAAGATTTTCCCTAGATTTTGTCAGCTTATTTCGTCTGATACTCGTCTATAAATCTCTCTTTTTTGACTTTATACTGTATCTTTACCTTATGCATGATCTCCCACCACTTCTCATCCTTTTCCTGTCCCCTCATAAAGCCCGGTATGTACCAGAAGCACACATTGGGGCACTGCAACTCATCAGACACCAGTTTGAAGCCTGGCCTCTTTGCTACAGTCTCCAAGCAGAACTGAGCTGTGGCCATCGTTTGGTCTGCGAGCTGACTGAGACCGAGGTCGCCTCGCGCTTTCCACATCATCCAGAGCTTGAAGGCGTCGATCTGGAAATAGTAAAAATTATACAATGGTGTAACAAGCCTTAGTTAGCTGTCAACTACACATTATATACATCAAACTAGATAACATTGTACAAAAATAACTGCTGGGAAACGACTTTCATTTTTAGTGTTGAATAAACGGTTGATTTTACGGCAGCACTTAAAGTAAACGCACGCAAAACATTGTGCATGCAACGGTACAGGGTTCGTGGGGTTATTTAAAGTTAAGTTAGGCTGTGCACACCACGTTTTTTAAACGCGCCGTTGACGCGCGTTTTAGAAACGTGCGTCGACGGCGCGCTTTTATCCTACAGAGCAGTGCCTGCTAGTATCTGACTCGCGTGCGTATCGCGTCTGTATCGCTACAAACGTCAACGGCGCGTTTAAAAAACGTGGTGTGCACAGGCCATCACATCCAACATCCAATCCACATCCAAAACTTGTCTTCGTAAAAAAAAATGAGAATAAGTTGGAACTTTGAATTTCAAAGTCTCCGTAACAAGAAGGTGTCCAGGTATGGTCCAGTAAAAAAATATATCTCAATTTCGGGAAGAACAAGTTGTTCTAGGCTTCGTTAAACGTCTTTTTAAACCCGTTATATTAGATAGGTACATTTCCTCAGCCACCAATATGATCCCCTATAGAACGTCTGACGCACTCTGGGCAATAAGCTACCATTCTTGTTGACTGACTATTTAACCACAAGAATTGAGCTCGAGCAATCATGAGAGAAGGGAACAATCAAAGCTTCGAATTCCTCTTATAGTCAGAAAATACTTTACAGGAAGCTATGGGAATAAAGCAACGAATAAAATATCTAGTTAGTAAAATAAAATATCACTGCAGCCTAAAAGTGCTGGGTGTTTGCACAAGAGTTCCTTACAAACAACGATGAGCACGAAAATTGTTTTTTTGAAAATTCTTCCCCTACTTACCTACCTACCATACTCTGAAAATGTCGCAACTCTGACTAGGTACCAAGACACAGGCGAATGCCTAGTCTGGTGTCACCGTCTAATCTATTCTTGTATTAAATTTTGAAATAAATAAATGGGGTTAAATGGTGGATGACAGTCAGTTTTGTCGGTGAGAAATCTCATAGACACGGCACGGGCACGAGCACACGACACATAAAGGGAGTCTACTGAGTATGTTGTTGTTAATTACCTTCCTCCCACACTGCACACTCTTGTCCCCCGTGTCATATGACACGTCGTAGAACTTGTCCTGTTGGAACAAGTACTGCGCAGCTGCAGAGTTGGCTTCGTGTAGAAGTCCCTTGTCTCGCACCATGAATACGGAACACTGCAGGGGAGCGCCCGCCATCTTGTGCGGGTTCCACGCTATTGAATTTGCTCTGGAAATATGAAAACATTTGTTTGAAAGGTGTTCATTAATTTTTCTCAGTTCCATCACAATTCAATCTCCCAGCCATGACAAACATTATTTGAATTCAAAGTTGTACAAGATTTTTTGGCGAGTGGCCAAAATCGAAACTACCGCCATATTGTTTTGGTTCCAACGGGACCCTATTACTAAAGCTCCGCTATCCGTCCGTCCATGGCTGTATATTTAGATCCGTAATAAGTAGACACTTGAAATTTTCACAAAGTGTGTACTTATGACTGCTATAACAACATAATAAAAATAAGATTAAGTTAAAAATTAAAGGGGGTGAAAAAAATGCCTTCCGTCTATGGGACACGGAAGGCGTTTTTTTCAAAAATATGTATAGTGTTAAATATTGTTCGGTGATACGGAACCCTTCGTGTGCAAGACCGACTTGCACTTAGCCGGTTTTCAATACAATTTCACGAAATAATTGCACAAATGTTTACCAACAACGCCCCCCTATAAGTGTCATTCAAGTGCCAAAAGATCCTCGAATACTGTACACTTTAGACGTATCATCATCTAGTGAAGATCATCCATTCAGAGAATTGGTCTTTTAAAGAATCTTATTAAAGGTTACTACTGCCTCAGCTTGTATCATCATACTGCTGGACATAGACCTCCCCCCATTAATTCCAGCTGTTTTGGTTCAGTGGGGTAACTTACCATATCCAGGGCCGTCTTTACCTATTGTGCAGGGTGTGCGTTGCACACGGGCGCAGCGGTCCTAGGGGGCGCCGAGCGCCGGCTCGCTTCGGAGACCCACTCGGCGCGCGCGATGGCCGGCCGCGGCACTTTCAATGACCAAAGTAAAAAGAGCTCCGCTTTCCATACATTTTGTATAGCATCTGGAGATCTTCTTATATAAAATATGCGAATTACACCAAAGCAAGCCGCGCCACGAGCGCGCGAGCGGCTTTTACACTATCAACTTTTTTTTTCAACATGGAATAAACCTTATTACACATTATTAAAGATTATATTTTGAGTGTAGTAGTGAGTGTCGCATCGCTCGGCGGCACCTGTTTCAATGATTCGTTTGAAAACATGCCGACAATCATATTGCGAATAATGCGAATTCAACTGTTTGGGAGAGACAATAAAGTTCAAATTGCCATGCCATGGACGAACGTCAAGCGCGCGGCATTTCTGAAAAGCGTGAGTACGCGTGGCGCGTGCCGCACTGTTCTACCGCTAGAAAACTGAAAACACAAATCATTTTTTGAAAAAAAAAACCCATGAACTTGTGCTTTGATTTTTCTTGTCACTCTTTCCTTCCTAAAAATACTTTTTACCCGTGTGTACAGTGGCCCTCGCTCGTAGTGAGCTTCCCAAAGTCAAATGTTCCCAATTGATATTGAACTTTGTTTGATATCTGGTCGTAATTAGAATGAAGAAATTTCAAAATTTGGACACTGATATGATGTAACATGACATCTATATAGACAAAGACGTCGGTATACTTTTCGAGACGATAATTTTCTATCCTGTGATTATGCCGCACTAATATGGCAGATGGCGTAACTGAGACATGGGTTCACAGTTTTTCTAAGATATTTCTTTGCATATCCCCTCTAGTGTACCTATCTTAAATCTCTTTGTATATAGACATGTTAACATGGGTACGTTTTGGCTTGTAGTAAACACCAGAACACCCTGTTTATTTCTAAATATACAGTCAACAGCACACCATGGTATCCAAAACCGACAAAGGACCATGCGTCATTTTGGGCCCACTTTTTCAACATTGTTCAACAGTGATGAGTTATATGTCATATGAAAGCTCTTGGCGTGTACTTTATTTCATTCTATGGCAGCTAAGTTCAAATCCAGCGCGAAAACGGTTTTTTTATGCGTTTTTTAAAAATGTTCAAAATTGTGCAACAGTTATGAAACCTATGTCATATGAAAGCTCTTAAAGTGTACTTTATTTCATTCTATGGCAGCTAAGTTCAAATCCAGCGCGAAAACGGTTTTTTTATGCGTTTTTAAAAAATGTTCAACATTGTGCAACAGTTATGAAACCTATGTCATATGAAAGCTCTTAAAGTGTACTTTATTTCATTATATGACGCATTTAAAAAACGCATTTAAAACCGTTTTCACGCTGGATTTGAACTTAGCTGCCATATAATGAAATAAAGTACACTTTAAGAGCTTTCATATGACATAGGTTTCATAACTGTTGCACAATGTTGAACATTTTTTAAAAACGCATAAAAAAACCGTTTTCGCGCTGGATTTGAACTTAGCTGCCATAGAATGAAATAAAGTACACTTTAAGAGCTTTCATATGACATAGGTTTCATAACTGTTGCACAATGTTGAAATTTTTTTTAAAACGCATAAAAAAACCATTTTCGCGCTGGATTTGAACTTAGCTGCCATAGAATGAAATAAAGTACACGCCAAGAGCTGTCAGATGACATAGGTTTCATCACTGTTGCACAACTTTGAAAAGTGGGCCCAGTGTTCATTCAAAAGTGCCCATGGTCCTTTCTTCTTCATTTCCAAACAATAGTTTATTATCCATTGGGGAAATTTGACAATTTGTGTTAACTCGATGTGCTGTTACTTGAACTTTGTACCCATTCCATTTTGACCGCGCGCTTACTAGGGGACGCTTTTTTTTTTTTCTTACTAGGGGGCGCTTGGGTAATGTTTGCACACGGGCGCTACATGGGCTAGAGACGCCTCTGACCATATCCGACGAATAAATGTCTTTGTTTTTGTCAATGGCTTTCGTTTTGACTGTTCAACACCATTCATTGCGTTATTTACGTTGTTGAGCAGACAAATTTTTCGAACATATAAAGCAATGGATTAGCTATATCCTTCAAAATAATTCAGATTGTGATTGCAAGTGTGTTACGCAATTAGGGTACCTACAGGAAAGGGGATCTTTGTACAGACGCCAGCACATCAAGCTACCCGAAACTGTCAAATTTTTCCCATCAACTTTGAACCTTATGCTTTAGCGATAAAGTTGAAAATCGATTACTTAAAGAAATTTGACAGATTGTAGTAGCTATATGTGATGGTGCTAGCTGTCTGAACATAGTAATAGATTAATTTTTACTAACCTTTCTATTCCCTTTAGTTTGGTCTTGTATTTAGGTGAAAGCATCAAACTGCCTCCCCAGCAAGCCTAGAAAAAAAATAAACATCAACGATTTACTCACAAGTTAAAAAATATTAATCTATTTTGTCGGCAGCTTTATCATATAAAGCTGCCCCAAATTAAAAGGTACGAGAATCTATTAGCGCGTGGCCAAAATAGGAACTAACGCAGTTGCCCGCCAGACACAACACCCGTCTGGTTGGAGGATCCTCCCTTTTCTATAGAGTATGAGTGAACTTTACACCCTGTTCCTCATATCTCTACATATATTCTCAATACAATTTCTGTTACAATTTCAAAAATGTTTACCAACAACGCCACCCTGTCAATGTCATTCAGGCGCGAAAAGATCCTTGTACAGTTCTTTCACAGTTATTTTACCTCTGACAGCGGCAATCCAACAGCAAGCGTAATACAAGGAGTATAAAGACCACTGTGATATTGACAGTGATGCAAAATCAGAGGTCAATTTGTGAAGGAACTGTAGCACTCTATATGTCCATGCTTCGTTTAAACTATTAAGCACACTTACATCAACATGCATCCAAACACCATGTTTCCTGCACACTTCAGCAACAGCGTCCAGGTCATCAATGGCTCCTAACACCGTCGTCCCAGCCATGCCGTTCACGAATATAGGACATCTCCCAAGGTTCCTCTCTTTCTGTATAGCTTCATCAAGCTTATCAATTATCATTTGTCCTTTGGCATTGGTTTGTATAATTCTGGTGCTGTCTGTGCCAAAACCTAGCCAATGGGCTGCTTTCTTTATGGAGTAGTGACTCTGAAAATGTTTATTAAAACTATGAGAAACTTGGAAGGTACGTTAGAACTTGCCTTCCTCTTCTCACGCCATGGTAAGACGAATCATAATAATAATCGGCTAGCTATAAATTGCTATGAAATTGTATCAGGTGCATTATGCTGGTACTCGGTTAATTTAATGTTGCAGGACATGGTTGGGTGACCATCTTTACATACCAAGACCCCTCCGTGCTTCGGAAAGCACGTTATGCCGTTGGTCCCGGCTGTCATTCGTGGATCTTTGACAGTCGTTACGGGTCGTCAGAAACCCGAAAATCTGACAACCAGACTTACAAAGGGGTATCGTATTACCCAACAACTGGGTTGTGGAGGTCAGATAGGCAGTCGCTCCATGTAAAATACTGGTATTCAGCTGCATCCGGTTAGACTGGAAGCCGACCCCAACATAGTTGGGAAAAGGCTAGGCAGATGATGATTAAATTAACCGACTAGGATGTTCAAAACAGGATTATACTTACATCTTCAGAAGTAAAAATAATCATCTCAGGCAGATTCCTCATCCCTTTGGCCTTGATATCTGGAAATTTTTTGTACCTTGCTGCAACCAGGCCATACATTATGGAGATACTGCCTCCAGGGCTAAAGATACCGTCTCCATTGGGGATACCAAACAGTTTGAGTATATGGCTCTGCAATTTAAGTTCTATGAGAGTGAATACTGGACCCACTTCAAAGGTATACCTGAAACATAAATAGGGGTTTATTTTTAGAAGGATCTAGTTGTCGCAAGCGCTACTGCTGAGTACGAGGTCCTGGGTTCGATTCGGGCAGTGTTATTAGGCTTTTCCATCTGGAATTTCTTGGTTGGTGGCAATAGGGTCGTCCCCTGTTACATATGACTTAAACATAACTGGCGAAATGTGAGTGTATTATAGTTGCAACTCTACATAACCGTTCGGGGAATCCAGAAGTTATATTATAAAAATGCACGAATCGACTCTATCCATCATCATCACCTGCATTTTCACTGTTGGCGAAACAGCAATATGTGATTATGGGACTTGATGATGGAGACTGAGCCTAAAAAGGCCACTTTGGAGAATCATAAAAGGATAAGATTATGAATCGTAATATGGCGAAGACAGTCCGTGTTTTTCTTTTTTTCGCTGCACTACTTAGGTATAATCAAAGAGATTGGGATTCGATTTGGATCGGATTGATTGGTATTTTAGCACAGACAAAAAAAATAACTGAAAAATGCTTCACCAATGGGATTTCATACGATTAACTTAACGGTTAACTGTCCATTATGTTATCCTTTTATGATTCTGCCAAAGTGGCCTTTTTAAGCCCCGAGGACGATGTTTGATTATTTTAAACATTCAGAGTGATTATTTAGAACATCTATGCGACAAGATGTAAAGCAAGTTAAAAAAATATGTATGTGATCAACTGTGAACGCCGCCCCGCCGCCGCTTTGATCGCTTTGAACTTTGATTTCGGAAACGTGACACTTCATGAGGTTTGGTCTTATTATGTTTTCTGTTTGCATTCATGTCAGCTATCGATTTAAATAGGTTTCAAGCGTGGCCGCAATTTTGAAAAAAAAATCAAAATGGCTGACAGGTAGCTATGACCACAGACCTTCAAAGCCTTTAGAGAAAGTCTGCTTTACACGCTGGCAAAGCCGAGTGCGAAGCGCTAGTCGCTTAAAAAAACAATTGTATCTGAGAAGTCTCTAAATTTTTTTTTACAAGGGCTCCATTTTTATTTGAGAAGGCATTATAGGTGCAGTTATATTTAGAAAGCGCAAATTAACTACATACAGGTCGTGTTTAACGAAAGTATTACCACGTTTTATGACTATTTAATGTCAAACCCAGACAGGTTTTGCTTGTTCGCTAATATAACAGTGTTAGATTATGAAACTTTTCATACTTAGGTACTGCTGCATACATACTCGTAAAATTAGAAACTGCATTCTATGTCTTAAAGATATTGCAATGCCTAAACTTTAACGGCGTTTCCTGGCATACTTAGTTGTAAAATGAAACTAGTGATTTCTGTTTAAAATTAATTACTAAATGCCTTCTAAGTGCATACTTAAACTCTGCTCATAATAAGTATCTCAGGTTGTTTTTAATCGCCAGATTGGTTCCAGTGAAACCCGTTTTCGTTTTGGCTGCAAAGTTACCGTTTCGATTACCATCATCATTTTAGCGGAAAGACGTCTACAGCTGGACATAGGCCTTCCCCAAGCGTCGCCACATTGACAGGCCCTATGCTTCAGTGATTCCCCGCGACCTTCACCAGGGAGAATCCTATAGCGGTATGAGGAACAAGGTATAATGTTCACTCATCCTCCAAAGAATAGGGAGGCTTCTCCGACCAGACGGATGTCGTGTCTGGTGGGCAACCGTACCGGTACGACGAATGATGTCATATATGCTAGTTGCGCGGTAAACTCTGCGTGTGCGATGCAGGATTTTGCGTGAAGTCATTTAGATGCGTTTCGCATGTGGCGATGTAGATGCCGCCACAATACCATAACCAAATAAACAGCTTATACCCACTGACTAGTATTACAAGCTTCCGTGATCCATGCTCCCGCCAGCCCATAAGGATCGGTGGCACAGAACAGCTGGTTCTTGAAGGTCGCCTTATGAGTTTTCACACTGTACTTGAATACATCGCGCACACATTGCTCCAGGTCTTTGTCGCTTACGCCTTTTGTCACGTCGAGGTCCAGAATTGCCTGAAACGTTAAGAATTTTTTTTATTAAGGACCTATTAAGGTTTAGTTCATTAGAAACATAGGGGCCCAAAGGAAATACACCAGTAACGTTTTCAATCACATAACATAACATCACACCAGTAATCCCTCAAGTTTTAGGCAGATGTATGTGTAGTAGACCTACATTTCGCTAGTTACGTTGAAGTCCCATGTAACAGAGCGAGAGCCTATTGCCATTAACCAGCAGAAATCCAAACTCTGGGTTTATTCTTAGAAATTCGAGATAGACCAACCCAATAACACTTTGACTGATCTGAGAATCGAATCCAGGACCTCATGATCAGCTCGCTTGCGATCACAATACCAACTAGATATATAGTGCAAGCAACAGCGGCAGCTCAGTCTTGCAAGGCTGGTCAAGTCAAGGCCTGCAAAGTGTCCTGAAGCAAATTGATGAAGAAGTAGAGTTTGAGTAGAAGTAGAGTAAAAATCCCCAAAATGCAGGCGCAGAAGCGTATGAGTAGGCACCTGGTGACCCGGCAACTTGATCCCTAGTTCACCTATGGTGGTAAAGGATTGGTGTCGCAACGCCCAAAATCTTTGTTACTGTGGAGATTCATCCAGCATTGAATTGCATCGTGCGAAGAATAAGTTGAGCAGTAGGTAGGAGGTACCTATAACTAATTTACGGAACCGTACATTACTTTAACGAGTTACGCGCCGTGCATTCTGCAAACACATCATTTTGTATTGCAAATAATATGTCAGAATACCTATATTTAAATAAATCAGTGTTTATTATTTATTTTAGTGAAAATTCACGGCGGCGGTCGGTTTTATTTCATCATCCGGCTCGAAGGACCAAAAGAGCATCATCAGATAATAGAGTGAAGATCATGGGATATACATGATCGTTAGATAAGTATCTACCAAAGAAGTAGCAAACCTAATCAGACTGTGAAATAACTAGAACCTCAATGGATATGTGAAGGGCTGGTAACTTATGAAATATTATGCACGCAGATATTGCAATATTTAAATGATTTTGCAACCCGTTTTTGCTTTCAACGCGTCTGTGTGGAATCTAGGTAACTACAGCAAAAGCAAAACCCACCTATTAGCATACTGGTTTAGCATTTTATTCAGGTTTTACTGTGTGTCTACGATTAAGTCTACATGTCTAAATATAATTGGCCTAATATCCATATTTTTTCTTTGAGCTACTTACCTAACATTATATTTTCTTCGTAAAATGACCACTTCTCGTAACTGCAGCCAGTAATTAAATTGATTATATTTGCGGCGCAATATATTCAGCCATAATAAATCCATATAAGGTGAACCATTAAGTCGCGGTCGTTGACAACGGGGTTTTGTGTAGTATTACCTTAGATGGTCACTAGTTTAACACCATGCATGTCTTATCGATATTCAGTCGAGTCAAAGTCATCATAGGATTTAATTCCCTACATCTATAAATACCGGCCAAACCCGAGTTTCGCATAGGCCAAACCAGTTCACCAGCGACGTAGGATGCAAGAGCGAGCGAAGGGCACCCCAAAGTTAGGTTTGGTTAGGTTACTTTAAACCCTTTACACAGAAATAGGAGCCCCGCAAAGCGGGACTCATAGGATGCAAGAGGGAGCGAATGAACTGGTTTTTTCCTATGCGAAATTAGTTCATCCTAAAATCGGGTTTGGCCGGTATAACATACTCGTATATAAAATAAAGTCGGGTTTAGTTTCACCATTTATAACTCAAGAACAGCTGGACCGATTTTTATAATCTCGTATTTGTTGGATTTGTCTTCGCCCCGAATAGCAGAATAATTATTAGAACATGGGAAAAAACAACAAAAAAAGATCTGAGGCGGTACGAAGTTCGCCGGGTCAACTAGTTTGTAACATAACATCACGCATGTAATCCCCGAAAGGTTATGTAGAGGCGTACCTATAGTAGGTACACTCACATTTCGCCAGTTAAGTTAAAGTCCCATGTATGTAATAGGGGGCGAGCCTATTGCCATCAACCGGGCACAAATCCAGACTTCGGTCTGCTACTGAGAAATTTCTGATGGAAAAACCCATTAAGTAACACTACCCGACCTGGGAATCGAACTAGGACCGCATGCTCAGCAGTAGCGCTTGCAACCAGTAGACCAATGAGGCAGCCAGTTTAGATAGATCCAATAGTAAAGTATTCCTTGGCTTTAAGACACGATTCCTATGTCCAAGCAAATAAGTAGGCAAGGCAGCACGTAGCACAATGGGCATTTGAACTTTTCCTTGTCGGTAGAGTCTAGGATAAAGATTTCAGATCAAGGTAGGTACCAAGATCGGTGATCGGAGTCAGTGAAACGGAAGACTGAAATCTGCACTTTATTGTAACACCACAGGTAACACAATAAAAATTCCAAATGATTAAACAAAAAAGAAAAATATGCCAACGATAGGCTTATCGCCAATACCTAGCGATTTCACAAACAAGGTTATTGGAATATGAAATTAATGATGAAATTCCAGTTACAGTTTTTCAGACAGGATGCAACATTGCTGAATTTAGAAGTCCTGTAACATTATTTATACCTATTCATCAGAATGATATCAACCAGTCTTTACTGCTTCAAAGAAGCACCTACTATAAAAAAGCTACAGAATATTTGAGAAGAAATGTCATCATTGATACTCTAAGGCCCTTTCTAGATACACGTTTTTATTGCCGTGAAAAACTACGGTTTATTCGCCGTGTAAGCACGGTCGTCAGTGTTGGGAGCTTGGTGGCAGATACGTTTTTCTACGGCGCGGTTAAAGAAAACGTGCCGTGCACAAAGGGCTTTCGCTTGCTAGTGGAAATGTGAAGCCACTGCAGGTACCTAGACAGGTGGGGGTACTCAAATGATATACAATGCGATTGTAGAGCTGCATCGCAAATGATGTCCCACCTGCTGGAGTGCTCTCTGTGCAACAACACTTGCAGTATGAAAGACCTTTACGAGCCCATATGCTAACGCTGTCGTCATGGTTGAGTTCTAGTCAAAACTTACGATTCGACGACGAAAAATAGGTCCAATTGAGAGAAGATCAGTTTTATGAATCACCTTTTGTGGTGTCCGGACTCAATTGGGAAAATGTAACTCCAACCTGATAAAGTGGGGCCACCTGGACGAAACGGCAGCAGGGTGTGGATGTCGCAAACTATGCTCCACCTCCTACCTCCTATCCTGCCCTCTATGTTCCAAAACATGCCGTCAAAACGACCTCGGCGCCACCTACGACGCAATGGAAGAGGCGAAGTTTTGGGCCAACAAGATCCTGTCGTGCCAGCGACACAAAGAAGATTATATTGTCTTTTGGAAAATACCTAGCTAAGTGCGACTTCGTTTATAATGGGCAAACACACCTTACAAGTTACTGTATAAATAAAATAAACATAATTCAACAAGTTCACAACTACTACCTACTTATAAACGTGCGTCCTAGGTAACGTCGATATTAATAGTTTTTAAGTATGTGGAAAATTACTGCCGCACTCTATTCTTGTTAGTCTTGAACGTGTTTGTACATTATTCTTCCTATTTATTCTGTTAATTATAATTAAATATGACAACTCCGTTTACTTATTAAGTTATATTGTGTTAGCGGTGCTCTGTTTTCAAATCACTAATTCACTACGTCTTGAAATCACTGAATTAAAAAATATACCTAAACTGGAAGAGCAACTCGAGCAGCAAAAAAGTAGCAAAGGGTCACCAGCTGGTGACCCTTTGCTACTTTTTTGCTGCTCTACGAGATCGACGATGAGTTTATCGCCGACACAACAGTCATACCCAAGTATATACCTACCATAGCTGATGATTGAAGATACGGATGACTACTGATGTATTGCAAGTAATCTTAATCATACTTGCTTCCGCCCGCGGCTTCGCCCGCGAGGTATGTCGATAAAAACTATCCTATGTCCTTCCCCGGGATGCTATCTATCTCTCTGGCAAATTTTATCGAAATCCGTTCAGTGGTTTAGGCGTGAAAAGGTAACATACAGACAGACAGAGTTACTTTCGAATTTATAATATGGGGAATTATAAAACGATCGAATAAAAAAAAGCTTAGCGACTGATGATGATACACTGTTTTAATAACTTGAGCGGTATGAATTTGAGTAAGCGAAAAATTAACTAAACTAACGACGAATATTAATTAATATTAAAATCCAGAACGAGCTTACAAAAAGTGGGTTGTGATTAATCCATTTCAGATATTAAAATTCTAACCGTGAGACTAAATTACTAAGTGAGCGACTAGAAATACAGAGAGGGCAACTTCAATATTAAGATAGAGACGATTTTTCCAACACACACGACATAGTAGGATGCAAGAGCGAGCCAAGGGCACCCCGAGGTTCGGTTGTGTTAGGTTACTTTAAACCCTTTACACAGAAATAATGCCAAATATTGAAATAAATGCAGGACGTAACCTTGACACTCAAACAAATATTAGGTCGCTCAAATATTATGAAGCTTCTCATTTTGTATTTTATGTAACTTAAATTAATGTTTGTAAGTTGCTGTTCTGTTGATTTCTCGTCACTCGCAGTCAGTCGCCCACTTAGTAATACTTTAACGTAAATTAATTATGTTTGTCACTTAAAACTTTAATTTACAGTCACTCGTTTAAATACTACCCCTAATATTAGTATGGATGTAAGGCAAGGCAATGCAAATAATTTGAGCTCTTCCTTAATAACAGAATAAAAGAATCTAATTCAATGAATTGGAAGATGGCATGCTCAGTAAATATTTGATCCCAGCCAACTTTCGCACTGTGGTGCGTGTCATGCGATATTGTGAGGATATCACTTTAGAATGTAAGCAAAAGCTCATATTCCCCAGACATAGCACACAGCGCTAAAACTTTTATCTTACTAATATATTATCTTACTTCCTCTTAAAGTCCTACTAATATTAAAAACGCGACAGGTTGTAAGAATGGATGGATGGACGGATAGATGGATAGATGTTTGTTACTCTTTCACGCAAAAAGTCCTGCACGGATTTAAACTTATAACCAGGATACTTTTTATCCCAATATTCCCACGGGATCGAAACTTATGCGGGCGAAACCGCGGGGCGCTGCTAGTATTATTATACTTATAAAATTCAAGAGACTGTTGAGTGAATGATGAGTTAATGCTAGCATTTTTCCGATGTTAAGTTTGTCTTAGTTTGGATCGTAAAAATCAAACGGATTCGATCAGAAATGGTAACACTATCTCTATGCTCTTAACGTTGTATGTGAATACCCTCATTAAAATAAAAAAATAATTCTCAAATAAGTACCTCCAATTCCTTTGGATGTTTGTATCGTATGAGCGGCACACTTTCAGCCCTGTCTTCTTTTACTAAATTGAGCACTTTATCTAAGAAAGAAGTCCCGTTCGGTTCCATCGTTACTTCGTCGAGCCGTCCACAGAATGCGTGTGCGCAAAGCTATAGAGACTGGCGGACTGAGTCGGCTATGGTTACAAGTACAATGCCGGCAATGCAGCTCACATAACAAACCATTACAGAGGTCAATCTTATTTATTACATAAAGGTCAGATTCTTTTACTACAACACATTCTTAATTATAAATAGGTACCTAATTACTCTATAATAATATTACAAAGGCGAAAGTTTGTGAGTGTGTGTGTGTGTTTATATGTTTGTTACTTCTTCACGCTCAAACGGCTAGACCAATTTTGATAAAATTTTGTATGGAGGTAGCTGACACCCTGGATTGACTTCCCACGGGATCGACACTTATGCGGGTGAAACCGCGGGGCGCAGCTAGTTTATTACATAAAGATCAGATTCGTTTACTACAACACCTTCTTAATTATAAATAGGTACCTAATTAAGATCTCAATGAAATTGTTTATGCTGTTTGCTGACCGGAGAAATGAAGTTAACGGGGCAATGGCATTATTAAATAATAAATAACGATAATTAAAAGATTGCCTCTTTATTGAACGAGGAATAACGACAGAGAATAAGTTAGTTTATCATTCTAGACAGGTTGTAAATTGACGGAATGAGTTGTAAACAATGGGTCAGCAATAAGTACAAATAACCTTTCACCAACTTAATCATTCATAGCAACCATGGCCTACTATGGCGTCCAAAACAAGTTACGTGACAAAAAGTTTTAAACAAACAAATATGACAAAGGAAACCACGAAAAATTAAAAAAATTCCTCTATGCACGAAAATCATCTCGAAATAAACACAATGACACAAATCAATTGTCAAAAAGTCAAAACAAAGATCCCGGGTGTTATCTTGGAAGAATTGTTTAAGTTTATGTAATAAAATAACGAAAGCATCTCGAGCGTAGCCTACTAGACTGCTGTCACTAGGTTAAGTGTTAAGTAACTGTGCCAAATCATCCGGACACCAACTCCAAAATTCACGTACTTACCGCACCAAACCATCCACAAACATGAATTTCCTCAAAAACAAGCAAAAGCCCAGGAGAAACTCTACAAGTATTATGGTAGGCACCGAAAAATGGCGGAATTACAGCCGAAGAATGTCCCGTCGAGATCACGAACTGTTTGACGAAGAACTAGAAGAATATGAACCACGTTACAAAGAGGTAAAGAACTGGGTGGAGGAGCTGTTTGAGAGGAAGAGCGAAGCAGACAAGATAGACCAAGATATTGAGATACAACTGACCAAAAAACAGACTCTTATACTATCTACATTGGTCCCCGATGAAGTACTACTGATGGACAAGTAAGCTTTATAACGTACCTTATTGAGAAAATAGGTATATATTCTTTGATATAATGTTGTTTTGATATCCACAACAAAACTTATTTTATACCGTCCGTTACTGCACTCCTGCTCCTCTTATTTGAAGAATGATGTGAAGATTATAAAGGAATGCATGCATAAGCATGCAAACAGATTGTGAAGTGGTGATATAAATAATTCAAAATTTTCAGGTTTGACACAACAAATTCAAAACGTTTTGTCGGCGTTCTCCTCATGGCTGATGTTTCAGGCTATACAGCTTTATCAGAACGATACAATAACACTGGCAAAGGGGGCACCTATAGACTGACAGTTACTCTAAACACATACCTCGGTTCACTCATAGAACTCATCTACGGCCACGGTGGTGACATCATTAAATTTGCCGGCGACGCTTTCCTAGCACTTTGGAAGACTGACAAACGTTCATTTCTATGTCACACCATCCACACAGTAATAGCTTGCGCTCTAATTATACAACATTCTTACGCAGTCTATGAAACTGATGTTAAAGTTAACTTAAAAGTGAAACTAGCGATATCTGCAGGCAATCTCATATTTGCACCTATCGGCACTGGAATAGATATGAGTTATATTATTTTTGGCTTGCCTGTCATAGAAGCCAAAGCTGCTGAAAGCGTCTGCGCTTCAGGGGAAGTAAAACTAACTCCGACAGCGTGGGGGCATTGCTATTCTAGAAATTACGATCATATTATACATGAAAACGGATTTGTTACAATAAAATCTATTCTGTATGATCCGCATGAAAACAACGTGACGAAACCATTTGCGGGTTTTGGAAATTTAGTCAGACAAAGTAAAAAGCCATTTAGTGCAATAGAGAACCTACCTGATTTTATATTAGACGCACCTAAAGGTTTAAATGTAACCGATGCTTTAAGGAAAACCGAAGCATTGAGCCTACGTAAAGCTATTTTAGTCGCTGAGGAAAAAAATAAAGGAAGCGAAATTAGAAAGTTTATGATAAGACCTGTTTTAACCCAGGTCGATGCTCACCAACCACTGGAATACCTTACTGAAATGAGACAAGTTTCAATTTTATTTGTGACCCTTAAGCCAAGAGACTGTTCATTTGCGCAATTAATAACAATCGTAAATAATTCATATCAAATCACATGTGGAATCGTCTATAAATCGATGGGGTGTGTTAACAAGATAATTCTTTTCGATAAGGATGTCATGATTTTAGTCGTATTCGGATTGCGGGGCTTCAAACATGAATCTGAAGCCCAAGCTGCACTAAAATGTGCTTATAGTATTAAAAAATCCTTAGCTGCTCTAGATGGAGTCTTAGAAGTATCCGTTGGTGTAACAACCGGTCAAGTATACTGTGGAGTGGTAGGCCATCCTCTACGAAGAGAATTTACTGTCATTGGTGCTATTGTCAACAAAGCCGCAAGGCTCATGTGTGGATTCCGAAATAAAATCACATGCGATGAAGCTACTTTTGTCAAAAGTAAAATGTCTAAAAATGGATTTACACTACAACCAGCAATCGAATTAAAAGGCATTATAAAACCAGGAAAAATATATGAATACACGGAAGATATAAGAGTTAAGGAATTATATGATATACCAATGATTCCGCCACTCCTTAACCGCAGTGATGAAATAGACTATTTTGAAAGCTGGCTAGAAGATAGCAATGCAACTTATAGAGATTTCGATGCCCTTTTAATGATAGGAGAATCACGAATTGGAAAGAGTAGAATGTTAGAATGGATGGCTCGCCTCGCAAAGAAAAATGGTTTTCGTGTATGTTATCTAAACATGACTTCTATACATTCTGCAACTGCATATTTAGCTTTAAGCCAAATAATGAATCAAATACTTGAGCTTAAGGAACCCGTTGAAGGTTTTGCCAAAGAAGAAAAAATTATACAATTATTAAGCGCCTACTCTGACGACTTATGTTATTTAAACAGTATAATTAAAGTACGATTTGCTTATCATGAAGGAATTCATTCTTTAGATGAAACCAAGCGAAAAGAGAAAGCTAAGGCAATGTTTGAGAAACTAATAAAGGCATTTACATATACAACTGTCATATTTTTAGATGATTTACAAAATTTAGATTCATTTTCTTGGGAGTTCATATCAATGATGTTCAGTTCGTTGAAAATATTTTTCGTGCTATCCGTCACACGTGGTAAATTTAGCGCTGTTCACAGTTGGCTATACAGTGTATTTATAAATAATAACATCAGAAAAATGAGTTTAGGGCCATTGAATTCAGAGTGGATCCCTGCTTTGGCTTGTCAAATATTAGACGTAGATGGAGTCTCGAATGACTTATGTGGCGCCTTGCGAAGTAAATGTAAAGGCATGCCAGGCCTCGTTGAGAGCTTCATTACTCATTTATTTTCTACCGGTGCACTTGAAATAAAAAGGATACATGATTATGAAATAGACGACTGGAAAGAAGAGGAATTACAGTTTCCAGATCCAGCTTTGCTACACCCGCAAGCATTGGATGGTCAAAATCAAAGCACCCTTGATAATCTAATACAAAATGATTCCACAGGAGATATTAGTATATGTATAGTCATTGAAAAAGAAGAGCTAAACACCAACATAAATGTCCATAATTTAGATGCACTAATTATGATACAAATTGACTCATTGACGCCATATCAACAACTGCTATTGAAAATTGCATCAGTGATCGGAGATGTAATACCAAGGGATCTCTTAGAAAATATAATGTATGAAAACAATAGTTTGGTTACGGCGAAGGCTGTTAAAAGATTATTTGCTATACGTATTCTCTCTTGTGCAAACGCCGACTGTCTGAATAAATTTGGTCGCAGAGGCACTTCTACATTAACTATACTATCATCTAGTTCATCCCAAAACCCAAATCTTATTTGTGAATGTTGTTTCGAACATGATCCGGAAAGCTGCCAAAATCTACCAAAGTACGCATTTTGCAAACTAATGAGATTTAGAAGCAAAAACTCAAGAAAGACATGTTACGAACTGTTACCAATTAATCAGAAAAAAGAATTTCATACGCGGATTGTTAATTACTTAGAAAATAATAAACAAAAATGTGCTAACTGTGGTGGTACAGTTATGGTAGTCCAGTCAATGATAAGTTTAGGCGATGCAGCACCAATGAAATATAGCTACTCAAGTAATTCCGAGGACACAACGATGGCTAGAGATGAAAGCTCAGAGGAGTCTGTAATAACCTTACAAAGCAAATCTTCATCAAAAGAACCAAGTTCTGCTAATTTACATAAATCAAAATCAGAAGCAGAAACTGCAACTCTCGCTAAAGAAATTTCAAAGCCAACAAAAGCATCTAGTGAAATAATGCAACCTAATATCTCACTAATAGATAGTACCCAATATGATAAGAGAAATTCGCAAGTAGCACCAATTTTGAAAACAAGAGGCAGCGTTGATCAGGCTGGCCCGAGCAGCCAAAGATCAGTTAAAAAAGTAACCATGACTAACTTTTCTGAACTTCAAAAGAACAGCTCGGAAGAATTTCAAAATAACAAGATTTTTGACATGCTTCGTGAGGTTGCTGAAGCTGATGATCCTAGTGATTGGCAGAACCTCGGCATCGTTGACAGTCAAGAAGATATAGAAGAAATGCGAAATGACAAACATACTTTTAGTGTCAAAATAGAAAAAGGTGTTTCCGCAACCAACTTTGCTAGATGCACTTGTACTGAATTAAATATAACTATTTGTGACCAAGTCGTCTACCATGCACAACAGGCAGAATTGAAATCAAAAGCCATTGAATTCCTGATCAAGTATTGTCATTTGTGTGTAATAAGCAATAACGTTGAAAATGTATTTCAAAAACTCGATGAAGCTGAAGGCATGTGTCAAATGGTTCCCGATCTAGACCCATTTGAAAAAAAGCGATTTTTGGGAAAAATTTATTCAGTAAGAGCTGCCACATGCCTGGTATTGGGAAGACTTGCTGCGGCTAAAGCGGAAACCGAGCAAGCAGCAGAAATATATCAAATCAATATACACAAAGTACCTGAATATTTCAAGTTGAGAAATATAGCAAAGGCCTTCAAATTCGAAAGACAAAAGCATCGTTTGCATAAAACAATATTGAAAGCGGACTCAGTGTTTTGTTTGAACATAGCAACCTTAATATATTCCATACTTGGTGATGAAAGAGTATCGAGGATGACAGCACTCCGTGCCTTGAATATAGTTCAGACTGTGGAATGTTCTGTAGTGAATATCTGCGATACTTATTGCAACGCTTTGCAAGTAGAATTGGATCGTGGTATGCCGGAAGCCACAGCAGAAATAGAACAAATGGCAGCTCAGTCTTTGAAAAATCTTCCAAACCCAATTCAGGCTAATGAACTTTTTGCTGTTGGAAAACTATTTATGACATCCTTTCGAGCTCGGATCGCCAGGGGGCAACTGGCACCAACGATACGCTCCGGCTTCCGTGCATTGGCTGTTAGTCGTTTCCTGCTAGCTGAAGACGTATCTTTGGAGCTAATACCAGACTTATTTTACATTCTACTTACCCGTCGACGCATAGCAGAAGCTGTCGACATCTTGCAATTCGCCTTGCGTACAGGCCAAGACCATATGTCGTATGATTGTGAGACGTGGTATCATGCGTTGTGCATAGACATGATACTGGACGCAGGATTTCAACTGGAATCGCCACAAGATATAAGTAGGTTCGCAGAATATGCAATAAGTAGGGGTAAATCTGCAGGGCCTAGTCGGCGCCGGCTAGTAGTAGGGCTGTGGACCTATTGGCTCAGGGCAGATTCGGAAAGGAGGGCAAAACGTTTTGAGACAGAAGCGCTAAATTGGGCATCCCATGAAGATGATGGTTCGATGAGCACTCTTTTAAGTGCAATGAGACTTGCAGAGGGGATGCTCGAGAGTTTGGCAAGAAAAGTGGACGATTTACGAAAGGTAAATGAGTTGCTTCGCTACGTATTTATGACCGATGAATTAAGCAAACCATCTTAAATTCATGAGTGCTAAAAGTTCTTGCTTGTCAATTAGGTGGTGGATCTAATGGAGCTCCGTTCGATAGCAGACAGGGAACTAGCGCGATTGGAAAACGACGCCCGTTTGGTGCGCACCTTATATCCTCGCTGGTGTCTACTGCGAGCCAACTCGTCCATGTTGTCTGGACGACTTGCCGTTGCCAATGGTTTCTTTAATCAAGTACGTTATTTCAAACAGATACTTACAACTATAATTACAACTACCTACTCTCCACATTGTACAGACGCCAGCAGGTCAACCTACCCGAAACTGTCTGATTTTCCCAATCAACCTTGAACCTTATGCTTTAGCTATAAAGTCGAAAATCTATTAAAGAAATCTGACAGATTGTAGTAACTTGATGTGCTGGCGTCTGTACATTGTAGTTCCTATCATAGTCCCATAGGAAAGGAAGATAGCTGGAACGCAAAAACGAGATTCAGTTTTGTTTTTCCGCGACGTGACCAGCCGTGGTCATCCATAAAGATAATTCACCGTTAAAATTTAATTATGTCCTACAGGCTTTAGAAGAAGCAAAGAAGATGAACAATCGGCTCGAAGAATCCATGGCTCGAGCCACCAGCTCTAACTCAGTGGTCTGGATACAAAACGCTCGCACAGGACAGTTCATCCATTGGCGTGAGGGGGTAGAGCACGCGCGCGCATCCTGGCACCAGATTATGTACAGAATAACTACCACGAGGCGATAAAATTAACTATTCTGTCTATTAATAAAATCAACGTTATTGACTATTTTAGTTCGAAAGATATTCATAGTTACCTATCTTACATAAGTACTGTTTTTATTTTGTATTTAATACCATAAAATTTAAAATATGATTTGTTACAATAAATAAGCATAACACATTTATAAGAACAAAGGATTATTATTACGTCATTCCTTGTATAATAAGTTAAATAGACATTTTCCCAAAATTGGAGCCTAGAAAGACCAGTATTCAAACATTCTAAGACTATTAAAAGTAACATCGTTGTCATCGGTCGGTGAAATAATTGATAACGAGTGTGCTTGTGTGCTGTTATCAATAAGTTTTAAAACTTTTTATCAAGAACTTGTGTGTAATAATAATGTAATTTAATAACTTCCATATCATTATTTGTTCAGTAGCCTTCGCAAGTGTTACATAAGAATGACGGATAAAAATATCGTATTCGTTGGAATAATCGTTAGTTCGAGTTCTTTGAACAATCTTGATATAAACTTCGGTTATGTCGCTGTTCAGAATGGAAAGGTAACAATAAACTTTAATGTTTATGCCTCGCCTAAACTACATGTATTTTATATGAATTGAAACATCACCAAATACAGACTTACAGTTTTTATTTTATTTTAAGTAGGTAAGTAGGTACACTTTTTTTGATTTTTTTTACAGATCACGAAAAAGGGTTCAACAGAAGAGTTTGACAAACTTGAAAACACTGGAGAGTTTTCAAACTACAAAGTCATAAAGTTAAGCCGGGACCAGTTTATCATTCCTGGATTTGTAGACTGCCACACTCATGCTCCACAGTTCCCTAATATTGGTCTAGGTCTGGATAGACCCCTTTTAGAATGGCTAGCGAAGTACACATTCCCTTTGGAGAAGAAGTACAGTGACACAGAGTTTGCCGCAAAGGTCTACAACCAGGTTGTGGTGAGTAACTTATTAGAGATATTGCATCATTTACAATTTATGCTAGACAATTTACTATAGGTAATTATTTTTATCTACATGTTGATGTTTGCCGAGCACGCGGCTACAAATCGATAAAATAATACCTACAATAAATAAGGAGGAGCAATCATCGAATAGAACTAAAAAATCATGCATGTTCTCTGTCGCAGAAATACGACATGAGTGGTAGGGGCACGGAAATATTTCACGGTCAAAAGGTTAATGAAGGTACTTGGAAATATTCTTGACAAATAAGATTTGTACAAGTATCCCACGCTGTTTCTTTTTACTCTTAAACATAACAGTTTTATTTATTCTACTTTTTTTTCAGCAAAGATTACTGAAAAATGGAACCACAACTGCCTGCTATTTTGGATCTTTGCATGTTGATGGCACACTCGAACTAGTAAAAAGTGCCATCAAGCACCGCCAGAGGGCACTGATAGGCAAAGTGAGCATGAATAAAGAAAATGATGCAGGGTATTATAATGACACCAAGAAAGAGTTGGCAGAAGTCGAAAGATTTGTCAAACATGTTATTGCTTATCAGGTTTGTGTCTCTATATATCTATTTAAAATTTACTTGTTTCAATGGCTTTAACTAATTTCTTTTTGCCTCTGGCAGATCCAAAACTTATGTGGGACCATTGCGCCTTTGTTTTAGAACTACCTACATTTTATTTGATGAAAGTGTTATAACAAATTTTGTCATCTTTTTTGGATGATCAGACCTTTTACCCTATTATCTATAAACAAATATTCTCAATAATGTCAACACAGTGTTAATGTCAACACTGCGTAATTCGTATTACAACCATATGAAACATTATCTATTTCAGAATGAGCTGGTTGAACCTGTGGTGACTCCAAGATTTGCAGTCAGTTGCGATAAAGAACTAATGGATGGGCTGTCTTATATTGCTAATAAATATGACTGCAGGATACAGGTAGACTCTCAAACTTTTTTTATTGAAATATAATTCTCCAAAGTTCTCTACAACAACAAGTCTAAAAGAATGGTTATTCCTTTTACTTACAGAGCCACATATCAGAAAACCACTCAGAAATTGAATATGTTTTGGAAACAAATCCTAAATGCAAGACCTATGGACATGTATATGATCAAAGCGGTATTTTAAATAATAAGGTAAGCTGAAAATGTCTTTTGTCAAGAAAATGGGGCAATATGGGCCGTTTTTGTGGCATGTGGCAGTGACCTAGGACTTAATGGACACAAGGCATCAACATGGCATCAACGGTTGCAGAGTGTGGAGGCAGGCCGGTGTATTGCTATACCAGTCTTGCCGCCGCCGCTGTTTATGCTCATTAAAACCCTCTCATATAAATAACCCTCTCAAAAAACTTTTGGCTTGGACCTGCGACATACGCAGGTCCAAGCCAAAAGTTTTTTCCACCTTAAATACAACTTCTACCAATAGCCATGGCTACCTAATGGCCTTTATTTGGACTGCTCAATAAAATTGTCTTTAATTAAAATTCGACATCGCGGCAGGCCCAGACCGTGTTGGCGGAATGAGCTGGACTCCTTAAATAAAGATCGGTCCTCGGCAGCTCTGAACAGAGAGAGGTCGAAAGAGAGTAGGGAGGCCTTTGCCCAGCAGTGGGACAATAATGGCTAATAAAAATAAATCATACTCACCTATTCTCTCTCAACTTGGTTTCTTTTTCAGTGTATAATGGCCCATGCAGTACACTTGACTGATGAAGAGCTGACCTTGTTGCCAAGCAGAGGAGTGTCAATAGCACATTGTCCAGCTTCCAACACTCGGCTGAAGTCTGGCCTGTGTCCTGTCAGGAGGATTATCAATGCTAACATTACTGTTGGATTGGGGACAGGTAAATAAAATGTATTTTTTACAGTAAGAGTTAATCAATAAGTATTATATTATAGCATATCTTCTAATCTATCATCTTTATCCCAAAGTATTCGGGATCGCAGCATGACGTCTTCTTTCATACACCCCATCAGCCTTCTTAGTATGCAACCCCTTTCTAGCCATAATATGGATTAAATTCACATCTTTTTCACACAATCCATCCACCAGGTGGGCCACCAGCTTATTTGCCATTCTAAGGCATTACAAAATCTTTCTCATGCTTTCCTCTAATCTTCCATCCAGACACATGCAAAAATTTGAACTTTAACCTTTTAACCGCCCGACTTCAGAACAGTTGGCGTGTCCCTAGCGCCCGGCACAGTGAATCGAAAATTAAATACCTAAAAGAAAGAGGGATGTGCAATACTTAACTTTGCGATGTCGATATTTCGTTTTAATAACGACATTTGCATTTGCGAGCGTGGTTAACTAACAACTACATCTCACCAAGCTAAGTTTGCACCTCGCGTCGTTTACGTCATACTGAGGCTTAGGTACGGGCTGTAAAAAAGGATTCGCTATGACTTTAAAAAAGTAAACAAATGTTTGTTAGATTTTACTTTGCATTTGTTGTTTTTAACATTATATTATACGTAGGTACACGGGTACACGCCGCATTCCAGCGAGGTGTAAACTTAGCTTGGTGGAGATATAGGTACCTACCTACTTGAATACTACTTAGGTACCTTACGAAATTATTCGACATTTTTCGCAAGCCAGTAAAACAAAAAGTGTTTAAAAATTTGAACGATTTATTAATTATTACTTAAACTATTCACAATAAAATTAGTCCAGAGAAGAGTTTGGCGAGTTATACGAACATAAATGTAGGGAACAGCTGATTTTTTTTTTTCACGATTTTAGGTTCGAAAAATTCGAATTCAGTGGAGGTATCATCTAATTTGACAGCAGGCGACAGTCCACAAACAAAGTCGTCGAATTCTTCTAACATTGGGGTAGCAATTTGCGTTGTCCAATTAGTGGTTGTGACATTGTTTCCTTGAATCTGAAATAATACAAAAAAATAATTGTAGAGTAATAATAAAAATACATCGGTCTCCAAGGTAGGAAATTTGAATAGCCTACAAAAGCAAAATTAGCAGTGCGATTCAGTGCGTTGTGTGGCAGCGCGGCGGCACGCACAAAATAAACTCTACCTATGTATCTACGAGCGAGTCAGCGCGCCCACACGTGACTCGCGCTCCAACCAATCAGAATCACCGTTCCAGAGTGGCCGCGCGCGCATTCTCATCGCACGGCGCGCTCTCGCCATCTCACTCACTCTAAGTTTAAAATTTCCATTCAGACATCACCACCATACTGCACAATAAATTAAAATACATTTATCTAGATATGTAATAAAAAAAATAATTACCTCTACATCAATGTCAAACTCTTCGTCTGATAAAAATTCTTCATTTTCATCGCCTTCTAGAATTCGTATTAACTCTTCAGTAGTCGTCATGATACATTTCTATCATGTACATTTATCGACATACGAACGTAAAACTTCATGCACAAGCACAACACTGATGGAAAATTCCAGAAGTCGGCACTCGTTTATGACGTAAGAAGCGGTCGTCTTTATCCGACCGTAGCGCAGGGCGTACTAACAAAGTAAGTTTCGGAACATGTAGGCTAGGGATGGGAACCATCAATTCAATCGCTGACATTTCATATGTAAATTTACTTAATTTTAAAGGAATTAAATGAAATACTCACAAATATTTGTAAAAAAAATGTTTTATTAACAATTGCTGTATTTGTTTTAAAGTTAATTAGTCAGTATAACGAGAAATATTTTGATTTATGTTTATTTTTGTATCGGTAAATCTTGGCATATGTCCCGTCCCTCATGTCGGATTTTGTCGTCATGGGCGTTGCACATCAATACAATTTTCTAAAAATAATGTTAGTAATTCATCTAACTTTGGACATTATTTTTAGGACTTCTAATTAAGAGACTAAAGTGTATTAAACTGTAAATGATTACTTAGTTAACTATTTACCTAATATAAACATATTTTTGATAGAATACAGCGTAATTAAATAAAAATGGTTGCCTGTAAAGTCGGTTTTACGGGCGAAGATTTTACGTGACGTCTTTTTCTCGGTAGAATATTTATTGATATGAATATAATTAAATTGCACAATAGGAACAAGGAATTAAATGAAAATAAGAACGTAACGTTACCGAGCGTTACACTTTTTCATAAGTGACTCCCAGCCGCAACCTAATTTAAAATAAGAACGTAACGTTACCGAGCGTTACACTTTTTCATAAGTGACTCCCAGCCGCAACCTAATTTAAGACGTTGTCACGTCAAAAAAGGTGATTAAACGAGCTGTGATATTTTGGTCGTAAATATACGACTCTGGCGAAATGGGCCCGAAAATATTTGTCGGATTAATCCGACGTAGGCGGTTAAAAGGTTAATTTATTGCACACACTAACTACTTGAAGGGCGATATTGAAAATTTAAATGTTTACCAAAATTCAGAATTGTCACCTCTTTCTACGTTATTTTCTTTCAGATGTTTCCGGTGGCGATAACGCATCGATACTGGATACTATTCGCAGAACGATGGACGTCTCCATGTGTTTAGAGATGCAGGGCAGCCCCAAATATGCACTGGACTGGAAGGAAGCTTTTTACCTCGCCACACTAGGGGGTGCTAAAGGTAAGCTAATTCATTAGCCCTTATTTAACCAGCTTGTTTGCTGCCAGCAGTTTGACACTCATCCTAGAAATTTTGTGAACCTGAAAAAATTATTTGTATATCCTTTTCGGGCTTTTGTTTTATCTCTGTGCCCAAGTTTTGTTAAAATCGGTTCAGAAATTGACATATCAAAAAGTTACAAGCATGCTAACGGATTTAAAATTAAAAAAGCCTTTCTTGGCACAAGTCATGCATCATGACATAACTCATAGAATGGCCAAAGCCTAGTTGTTGGCTACTCTTTGATCAATTACTATTCAAAAAAACATACAATAACTAAATTAATTTTAAATTCCACAGCTCTGAACCTGGACCACAAAATTGGCAACTTTGATGTCGGCAAAGATTTCGACGCTTTGCTGGTCGACGTATACTCACAAGGTCAGATCGACAAGTACGAAGGAGTTTTACCAAATACCAGTGAAGAATATGCAATAGAATTACTCCAAAAATTCATATTCGTCGGAGATGACAGGAATATCGTTCAAGTTTATGTGAAAGGAGAAAAAGTTAAGGATACTTTGTAAATATGAGTGAAAAGTTGAATGAATGAATAGTTAATCAATTTCAGAATTTCTAAAAGTTTGCTAACTGTGAAAGCTTGTACGTAAATGACTTGTCGTGAATTACCTCATTATTATTTTTGTATTGTTAGCTGTAAGGCTGGGTGCCTTACATCTAACACAATAACAAAATAAAAGTGCCTTTGTACGTAAGGTTTTTAATTAATAGTATCCAGTTATTTTAATTAAGTAGTTCATTATTTTGCAGATTATTGTTCTAATGTGATATTTACGCAGCTCAATTATTTTTTTACGAAAATGCTGAATACAATATAAAAGTTTTACTATGAATATTTTTTTTATCCTCTGATACTCTAGGTTAAAGAATTAAAACGCAGTAGAAATTTGTTATACTTTTTATTCTTGTGTAATTCTTTATAATTTGTGTAGAAAAAATGTGCAAATATAAAGTGAAAAATACAAACTGAATTTACATAAGCAAATACAGTAATACAATAATACTAAAGGAATTAAATTGTAATTTATTCCCATATTACACACGACGAACATAATAATTATGCAAGTGTACCCTACAGATTATAGGCTATCATTGCACTCGTTCGGGCTTGTTACATTTTCCTAATAAAAATTAATATTAATTCACTATCAATGTATAACGCTACTAACACTGTTGATAATTTTGTTAAAGCTCCGAGATCAGTTTCAATATTTAATGACAGAAAATAATACTCAAATGCAACTGGTGTCGTTATATACTTAAGTCGGTGGAATGATAAGATAAATGTATTCGAGGGTTAGTAATAAATTAAAATATTATAACATATGAACAGTCTTATAAAGTCAAAAATAATATACTATCTAAACTTTAGAGCAACTAATAATATTGTACAAAAATGATACTAGTATTTAGTTAAAAATGTTATCCTTTAAAAAATGTTAATTTATTAAAAATAGGACGCACTTGAATAAAGACGAAAAATATAAGCTAACGTTTACAATTTACAAAAATGTTGTTTTGTTGCTATTGCTATCACAATAGTATCTACCGCTTGTTTGAGGCGCCGCTCAGATCGTTGTGATGACAACAACAACAAGTCTTTCGATCTCAAAAACTACACATAAACTACAACATTCGTTTATTCACCTAACGCTAATCAATGAACACAGGAACTTGGACGTGCAAATCCAAAAATGCAAGCCAGGTATCAATTTATATTTAGGTTTCTTTTACTATTTGGCAACTTTCGGGACCACTTGACTGACACAGTGATCGCCACAGCCCTATCGAATTAACATATCTTCACCAGTAACATGTTCGTATACGGCATGGGACTCGTCGCCGACCATGCCAATAATGGGGAATACTTCTATAGTTGACAACAAATACCTCACCGAGGTATTACCATTTTTTGATGATAAAATAAAAAACGAATATAACAAAAAAGTACTTCTTAATATGGCCATGACATAGCCGTGGGGGTAGCAGTGATGATGTAACCACTAGCCGAGTGCTAATACTTATTAATACGTAATTACACAACGAATATAAAATTACTTTGAGCTGCCTTCGATACACAAACCTCTACAATAGCAAACAGGTACTAACACCCGAACACTTGTGTACAATTATCAATAATATAATAACATAACGAAAACTGCTTTTGATCTGCATTGAAACTATTTAACCTAAAACAGTCTTAAAATACACTCTTACAAATAAAAGGTACATTTTATAAAAATAATGTGCGAATTATGTGCATTAACACATGTTACTCCAATAATAACTAAAGTATTTACATTATTTTTTAACAAAAACATTTGATCCATTGCGAGTCTTATAAACTTATAACATTATATTTTAATAGTTACCTATATTTAATGTGAAAATAAATGATGTAAGGAAATAATATAATATATTTAAATGTCAACATTAGGTATAACTAAATGAATTTTCTCATAAGACGTTTATGAATAACTAGCACCTATATTAATTTATTAAGATCCAATTGTAGATATTTACAGAAAGTTACAAAACAACCATTATTCAAAAATTCGGCAACTGTATAATATGTTATTTTGTACTATTCAATAATAGACAACATTATAATTGCAATATGTGAATGTGACTGTAATGACAACAGTTTTCAATCGTGTTTGTTCGTTATAATTTTTTTCTAAACATAGCTCAGTCTTCTCTATGTGGCTCAATTTTGGCGGACACCTGGATTCAATTTCTAAAGAGCCAATCGAAAGCAGTAAATTTTGGCATGACTTGGGATTTGCAGCATTTACTATCTATGTGTGAACAATTTAAGAGCAGAAATTAAGTATAACCGAGGTAGAAATATATGCAAAGTGAAAAGTTAAATAATGCAGTTTGTTATCATTAGTTTCATGACATATTAAACTTTAACGAAGTGGGGAAAGTTAAATAAGAATTAAACTAACTATACCATTTATATACAGGAATGTTTAGTCATATTAATTTGACATTGGCAACACTTGTCCCCAAATCATAAGCCTTTTCCTTGTAATTTTGATTATTAAGTCGATATTAAAAACAATAAAAATTTTTGTTTAGGTACATTTTACATGGCACAGAAAAGATTGCTTAATTTTATGTCCCAATCACGTCTTGTGTATAAATACTTGAGTAAATATTAAAAGAAAATGTGTGATGCTCTAGGACGAACGGAGTTCTTAAGAACCTACATTATGAACATTTTGCACACTGAATTGAATTAATATTTTGTGTGCTAATAAATGGTCACACAATAATAATATTTTATATAAAATAGAGAGCATAATAATTTTGGGTTGACATTTAATTCGAATGGAATTTCATTGTGGAAAAGAGACGTGATTTATATGAATATTGTTCTTGAGAATAAAAAATTTTTGAAAATATGGCCTATAAAGCGTACAACATCAGCTATAAAAATGTACAAACTTCGTAATCGCACAATCTACGCTCTATCACATATATTTAGTAAATCAGCACAACACCCACATGACTCCACGAATTATTGGAAAAAAGATTTCGCGCCGTTGTCGGTCGCGCGCCGGTCTACCCTAGCTAGAGGTGGCGAGCCTCACATAATACTGACGGGAGAACGCAACTCTTCTATCTAATGGGTATTCATATAGAAATTCTTAAACATTTTATAACAATTCATCACGGTTCCCAATTTACGTCAGTATTTTTGTATCATCCTTGAATGGCAGTGACACATTTGCAAGATTTCTATTACAATTAGACGTGCACATGTCTGACACACAACTTCGAAGGAACAGTAATGTTTTTAAGCGTTTTCGAAGAATTGTCCTGGTACACAGAGTAGCAATCAAATGAAGTACACTCCCCCTTGAATCACGCTCACCTAATATGCTTAAGACATGAGAGGAAACGTAGGCAGCGTCTGTCGACATAAAGCTTGCATTTCGCCAGCATATAATCACTCCATTTGCTACTCCGTGTCCGAACAAAAGTGCAGTACCCGACGCGTTAATACGACACCTCGAGCTCTTGAAACAGACAATCTGTACAGAGATAGAGGGGACGCTCTCTACAAAGCCGAACGTTTTCTAAATCTCGATGTACAGTCGGGGAACTTGATTGATAAGCAGATTCATACTACGCCAATAAACCGTTTTATACCCATTTCATGAGACCGACAAAGAATGTCAATTGTTTTCAGAATTTCCGGACAAATTGCTTATCAATCAAGTTCCCTGACTGCATTAAAGTTACGGCCGGGTGCTGTAGTAGACAGATCTTGGTTACCTCGTCGCCTTGATAGGATCTTCGGCAGAGTGCGCGTGCCTCAGTCAGGCGGTCACTTTACGAGGCTGGAGAGCGAGCGGGATTTCAGTGTCGGAGTGTGTGAGTGCGCGGCACGCGGGGCCGCCGCAGCACACGCGCGAGCGCCGGGACCGACGCCGCGAGCTGCGCCGCTCGTTACCTAAGGTGGGGTCAGTTGTTACTCTGTGATCTTATGGGCTCCTGGTAGCGCGGACGGACATGCGTGTTGAGTTTTGTTGAAAAAGTTACTGAAAATTATGGTTTTCGCTCTCTAAATTATTCAAATAAAATGCTTACCTATTGTAATTCAAAATTATTGTTGAGAAAGTTACAAGTGCTGAATTTTTAAGCGTATTACAACGAATCTACATTAGGACTGCTTTTGATAGATCATCGAATTTTTCATACAAAAATGATTATTGCATTTTTTAAATTATTATTTATTTTGTATTTTATCTTAGTATCTAGTAGTAGTAGTTCTCCAACAAATCCATTTTACGGTACGAATAATAAAAAACACGCGTGTACGTCTGCAATATTATTTCTAGTAGCAATAGCAAAATTAATTTAAAAAACGTGTTATGTTTTCAAATCTTCTGAAACTACTTATAAAATTGTATTATTTCTCTAAATCAAATAATAGGAAGCATAATAATATAATTTGTAATAAATTGTCAAAATTTGAAAACATTGTATAGAAAGCAAAGACTAATTTTCAATCTTGTAATTTTGGTAAATTAATCTTCATGATCAAATTCTAATACACTCAAGCCACTTTATTCCCCAATATTAAATAAAAAATGAAAATAATTTCCATTTGTAAAATAGACGTTGCTCTCTCATTGAATAAAAGCGTTGGCAAGTTGATATAATTATCTTGCCATATCACAACAACATATAACACAGTACTGCATTCACTGCATGGTATAATAGCATTGATAAACAATGAACGTGTAACAATCTGGCATTGTTCTCAGAGGTGGAGGCAATGAAGTATCGTTTAATGGTTCGTGACTGATGTCCAAGCATGTGACGTCACAACACCGAACATGCTCGACGAACAATATTTCCGCAGTTCCGACACATGCTTTTATGACATTCTTGATGATGCACAGTGTGCTGGCAAAGCTGCGTAAACCATACAGTTTCGTATTTTATTGTTACTGCTACTGTTTTAAACATCAAAATTCTCCATTACGAATAGCAGAACTATTTACAATATAGAAATTTTATATAGGATACAATAAAAAGTATTAATCATAAAGGCTAAAATTGAATACAAAACTATTTACAATAGAAGCAATATCTACAATCTAGGTTTAACATTTAGGTGTACATATATAACAGGAAAGAATTGTATGATATCTGGTGAGAAGAAATAATAAAAAGGACATGAAACACATAGGAGCAGATCATGCTATGCAAACGTGACGTGAGACATGTAGACTATCTGTGAGATGACACATGCGATGCGCCCAAAGCGTAAGCCCGCACAAAGCGTTGGTATCGCCCTGTGAGTACAAGCTCCGGAGGCTTTGCTTCTGCTGACCAGCCCCCTAGACAAAGTCACCTATTTTAGTTTAGATCAATGTCATAACATTTGTAGCTTTTCTGGTAGCGTAGCTAATTTCTAAGTGACTTCGTCATGGGTTCCGAACGTGCTAAAAGGGCTCGACATAAAATTAATAACTAGCTTTCCCATAAGTGCCCCGAGTCTTTTGCCATGGGTCTTTTACTCAGACTAGATCTAGACTCGATTTGAGAAAATTTGAAGATATCTAGCGCCGCAATGGGAGCGAGCAAAGCCTCCGCGGTTTAGTTAGTCCTCTCCGCACCGAAGCGAACGAACACAGATTCACAGTACCGGTGCGCGAGGTCAAAACAAAAATTCTAGGCAGGCGACAAGCACGTAGAGAGCGGTGCTCTCGTTGCGAGCCTCCGCCGCGCACGCGTGCGGCCGGCGCGCGGGCGTCGCGGGGCCCGCGGGGCCGGGGGGGCCCGCGGGGCCGGGGGGGCCCGGCGGCGCGGACTGCGTACCGGCGCGCGCTCGCGCCGCGTCCAGCGACGCGGCCGGCTGCAGGAACCACTCGGACCGCGTACGCATGCGCGCGCGCTGCCGCTCGTGCACCTACGCACCGCACCACCACGTCACGTCGCGAGACATCGCCCTCGCCACGCGACCCCGCACTCCCCCCTCTCTCTCTACCCCCTAACTCACTGTGTTACTGTTTCCTCTCGACATCCGGGACGGTATTGTAACGTGTCTTTTTTAGCTCATCCGTTAAGCCAAACGTCTTTCACACACCGTTTGTGTATATAACTATGGCCTGTTCCGAAAGTACTTGGTGAAAATGTAAACAAATGGACCAGAAAACGTAGCTTTGGATGCCAATTTTTAGTGCCACGTACAAATCGAGTTCTTTGATTATTTGGATACCCCGAAATTTTGATATAAAAATCATCTTAAAGTAGTTTTTAATTTTTCAATTAAAAGAAATATGAAGTTGAAACCTTGTAAATACAGATACTTTTAGTGAGTGATTGCGTAAGAATTTAACCTGACAAGGTTTGTTTACACTTCTCTTGGAACAAACTATATAGCTCATATTGATTGTTTAATAACAAGCTTTGGCCATACAAGAACGGCATACGAAACACGGAAGACTTCGTAGTGGTTTTGAACTCTGCCCAAACTGACTCGATTTCCCATACTTTGATACTAATACGACAACACACATGCCATAGGGTTTAAGACCGTCTACGCGTCTGATAATACTTTAACGATTCAGTAGTAATCTTAGGATTTCGAGCCCTGAATAGGGCTTGAAATCCCAAGATAACTCATGGACCAAGTGGTACACTACTGATTCACGAATTAAATGAAGCCAAGAAGCATCATTCTGCTCTGCATTCATATCTCGTGGCCTTCTGGTCCTTAAAAGTCTTGGAGATTCGAGTCAATTTAGACTGGCAACTTTATTAGGGACAGACTGTTAAAAAACGACAATTTTCTGGAAGCGGGGGTCGCGACAAGAGGCGGGTGTATACATTCGCGGGCTAATTTAGTACAACACATTAATTTCGACCGGTAAAAATGAATTAATCAAGTACCCACCCTACTTTGGAAGTTGTTACTAACGGGGGTTAATTACGGTAAACATGGAGCTACTGTTAATATTTTATTAGTAACTATACTGCTACCATTAGTCAATAAAAATGGAATATTAGCTCGCCTACGGGGCATTACCACAGAGGATTACCATAACCGAAAAGATTATTACATATCAATGAAAGAAATATTCAGTAATGTTATTGAGTACATTGTTACATTGATGAAGAAGTACAGTAATTATTGTAAGAATAAGAAAGAAATATCACACAATTATGAACCTAAGGTGTTCGTTTTGGGGTGCTCACACTGCACCATCGAGTGCTGCTAAAAGCATCTGTGTGTGTGTGTGTTTGTGTGTGCGTTGCCACACCGAGCTCTTGATTAAGCACATGGTGTCAAACATTCTCTTGTATGTCACACGGTGTATACCAGTAAATAATAATATTATGTAAGAGGAAATCTAAGAACTAACAGATCAGCCACAAGTTGTCCTAAGTTATCAGGGATACAGACATCACTCATGCATGTAAGAATAAAACGTGGACCACTGGCGAATCGCGATTGTTTCTACATCGCTTTCTTACCGTACTCTTTGCTATACAAAAAGTACTAAGTTACCTATGCCAATTGGGGCCCGAATATCACCTATTTCAAAATTAAGCTACAAATTATATTGTCACATCAATCCTACGATAATTTGTACTACAATTTAGAATAGTTATATTAGGCGAGCGGTCCACGTTGCTTCATAGACAGAACGACAGGGGAAACAGACTTAGAATCTACAGGTGGATACTGAGAAAATTCTCGTCACCATCACTTAGTCTTAAAAAACATGTTCCTCAGTGAGCGCTAGAATTGAAACAATACTCTTTATATACAATTTATTTAGTTTAAAGGGTTCAATGACGTCCATATACAATGTGATCATTTTATGTACTGGTACGGTGTTACGATTTGTGTTTTTTTTTTGTGTTGGCAACACCAAATTTGTGTCATTTAATTTAGGGGGCTTAGATAGTTTTACTTTTTATTAGATAGAACACATACTTATATGGACTGTTATAACCATTTCAGAAATCATTTTTATTCATCATGATTCTTTCGGATTTTTTGTAGCACTTTGTGAATTAAGAAATAATATAAAACCAGCATTTCTGTCACTGTTTCAAAAAAGTTTTTTTTTTTACAAATCTTTATGAAATGTAATGTTGGGTTATTAGTTTTTTCGTTGCAAAAATTGATTTCTGAAACAACACTTAACAAAGATAGAGAGAGACAAGAATCATTTCAAGAACATAGTCAAAGTTATTGGAAATGAACCAAGTAGGTAGTAAATGAGACGTGGTAGTAGCACAGCGGTTGATAACGTACCTGAGGTAGGTAGGAGAGGCTCTTTGTGCTCTCCGCGTATTTGTTGATGGCTCTTAACTCTTCTAAAGTCATGTGAGGACTTGAGTTGCTGCGCGATGATTGAGATGATGAGCTTACTGATACCTGGAATATTTTGCATGAAGCTTTAGCATAATCAGCTGATAGGACACAGGCCTGCTCTCTTCGAGAGGGAGGGGGCTATAATCGACCACGCGAGTTTTTGGTTCTAGGACCTGCCGGCCGGTTTCCTCACGATATTTTGTTTTTTGAGAGCAGTGGTGAATAAATTATTTACACAAAGTAAAGCGACTGGCTGGGTGGGTCTGAACCCACGACTTACAATTCGTAAATCGGGGCCGTTTCCACTAGGCCACCAGTGCGCTGAATGAGGCTATGTTTTAAAGACGGGTAGTTTGACTAAATTGGGGCCACCTCACCAATATAATAAACTAAATCAAATACAAGGTCATTTAAAAATTCTACATTTTAAACATTAAACAATGTATTAAAGGTATGGTTTACATATTATATGACCTATCTAGTGATCCCAGATGCAAACACAATAATTTTTACTTGAAATACACACTTTTCTGGAAGCTTCCATTTTCAGTAACGTTACACAAAAACGATGTTTTCAGTTGCCTGGCTGGTTGCAAACTGATTATGGCTTGCATTATCGTGTCGCGAATTTACTTGACCTTATTATTTGTGACATTGCTCTAGTTATCCATTTACTTTTACGAAGTTCAATTGCAACGATTAAGAAAACAATTGGTAGGAACCTTTTTATCTTATCACGAGCCGGTTTCCCTTCTGTGGGCCGAATTTTTTGCCGTTGGACGACTGTCGTATCTAGCCGTTCCGACTTGTCGTAACGATAAATCGCACTGTTGATACACGGTGCAAGACAAATTTATTCGCAAACTGTTACTATGAATTCAGTACATGATTCTAACCCCCCAGCAGAGTTACAGTTTGCGTCGATGTCCCTACACCCTGGATGGATAGAAGAATAAAGATATACGATATACTTATATACGAATAAAGATATAGAAGAATTAAGCCGCAATTATATTTAGCCCGCGCCGCGTGTCGCCACGCGTGGGTAAGCTATCGGTTACATACATTTAGTATAGGATTGATTACATTAGTCCCGCCCCGCGTGTCGCCACGCCACGCACTAAATGTATGTAACCGATAGCTTACCCACGCGTGGCGACACGCGGCGCGGCCTAAATATAATTGCGGCTTAAGCCGTGACACGGAACTATCAATACGACAACTATCTGTCTTCACAGCACTGAGACTCGACTAGAATTATTATTCGCAAGATTAATATTAGTTTGTAAACGATCTAGCATCTCATCTACTTACTACTTAAATAAGGAATATAGGAAAATATCGCACCTACGAGCTACGATGCAAAAACGTCACTTATGCAATTTTTGACAATATTGATCTGTGTATGAGAAAAAGTAGCTAATGTACAGTCACGAGCACTAATATGTCAACACTTGACAACTTTAAATTGCGATTTTTTCACGAAATAACGAATGCAACGTTGAAATACGACACTTTACATAAACCTATGGGTTCGAAAATACTATATTCTCAATAATACAAAATTTCATTCAAAAATAAAGGAGGTAATCGCCTTTGAATAAAGCCTAGTGTATACATACTTATGCTCGTGACTGTACCCCTTTACCTGGTGAGTAATTGTCATTTGTGTAGTGCGTATACTTTCCGCGAGAGGGCAGTTGTGTCGTTATTGTTTAGTCAAAAAGAACTATACATTTTATTACGATGTCGCATTTTCAAACGCTTCTCCTGAAAAACTACATCATTTGCATAAGTGACGTTTTTGCACCGTAGCTTAGGTGCGATACATACATTAAAAATAAAAAAAATCGGATTGCTGCTCTCTGGCTGGGTCGATATTAAAACCGGATGTGACAGGATCGATATTGATCTTACAATTTCTGTATTTCGTTGTCAGCAAAGAAAGATGGTCGAGGGACTTAGACAGAGGGAGTTGAAATTTTTCGCCTGTAAGGGATTTGAGAACGTCGTTGGATGTAGTCCTTTCACAGTTATTTTACTTCTGATATTTCCTACACTGTCAAAATCACAGTTATCTATATATATAAAATGGTAAACTGACTGATTGTTGATATATCAACACACAGCCCAAACCGCTGGTCCTAGAGACATGAAACTTGAAGGGTGTGTTCTTTGTGAAGAGTAAGTATCCACTAAGAAAGGATTTTTGGGAATTCTACCCCTAAAGGGGTGAAATAGGGGATGAAAGTTTATATGAAAGTCTGTCATTTTTGAAGTTAGGATCTTGAAATTTTGTGTTTAGGCGAGTATTGAAAATTAATTTATACGTGTCTCAGTGTTTTTGGCAATTCTACCCCCGAAGGGTTAAAAAGGGGGATGAAGTTGTGTATGGAAAATCCTTAATTTTCGAAGTAAAAATCACTAAATTTATTATCTAGGCTTACGGTTGGAAGGTAACGCAACGGTGTTGTTAGAATTTCAACCCTTAAGGGGTGAAAAGGGGGATGAAATTTTGTTTTTAATTATATAATCTATTAACACACAGCCCAAACCGCTGGTCCTAGAGACATGCAACTTGGAGGGTGTGTTCTTTGTGAAGAGTAGGTATCCACTAAGAAAAGGTTTTTGGAAATTCAACCTTTAAGGAGGTGAAAAGGGGGGATTTTGTTTGTATGAAAAATCTTATTCTTTGAGTTAATAACCTTGAAACTTGCCACGAATACTTATCTAAGTAAATTATGAAGTTTGGCATTTTTTAACAGACTTCAAAAAAGGAGGAGGTTCTCAATTCGACGGTATGTTTTTTTTTTTTGTGTGTGTTTGTTACGCGATTACTCCGCAAATTGTGGACCGATTTTCAAAATTCTTTTTTTGTTCGAAAGGGTATACTCTCGAGGTGGTCCCATTATCATCAAGTTGGAATCTGATGAGAGGATCCCATGTAAATCTAGGGAAACCCTCAAATTTTATAGGCAAAAAGCTATAGCGATTTGGGTATTTTTTTAAAGTAATTTGAGCATTTGCTCTCGGAAATCATCATTTGGTAAAGTGGAGCTGATGATGAAGACCACAGATGGCCATCGGAACTACTCAATGACAAATATTTCACGGGTTGCGATTCGATTACTTTAATATGGTTGCTAAACGATTTATCCTCGTCACAATGCGTATGGTGAGTGGTTGTTGAAGAGTTCTCCTGGTTCTTCTAGGAGAACTCCTCAACAATTAACGTCCCTGCATCGGGAAAAGCAATATTTTGTAAAAGGTGATAAGCAGTTGACATTAGGCTATTGTAACTTAGATAAATTACAACCTGACCCACTAAAAAGTGAAATAAAAAACTTTTTTACAAAAAAAAAAACAACCGACTTCCAAAAAACACTATAAAGTAAAAAATAACTTTAATTTCGGAAGTCGGTGGCAAAAAACTAAAACACAAATCCAAAGACACCGACTTCCGAAATTAAAGTTATTTTTTACTTTATAGTGTTTTTTGGAAGTCGGTTGTTTTTTTTTTTTGTTTTTCTAAACTACCCTCTAAAGAGGGATTGGGGGGTGTCAAAATTTGTATGGAAGAATTTTAACGCGCTGTCCGATTAACTCGAAACTGAGTATGTATACTTAAAACTAAAAATAAAGAATAACGTGTATCAGGGTTTTTCGAAAATCTACCCTTAACTGAGGGCAGTGGTGGCCAAGTGGTAACGGCCGCGACTTATGAGTTGTAGGTCGTAGGTTCGAACCCAGACTGGCGCTTTACTTTGTGTAAATTATTTCATCACCACTGCTCTCAAAACCGGCGGCATGTCTTAGAACCAAAAATTCAAAGACATGTGACATCTGCCAACCCGCACTGGCCCGAGAGGTGGATTACGGCCTACTCCCTCTCACCGAGAGGAGGCCTGTGTCCCAGCAGTGGGAACATTATAGGCTGATTATGATGACCCTTAACTGAGTGAAAAAGGGTAGATAATTTTACAGGGGAGGATTTTATTGCGTGGCTTGATTAGCTCGAAAGTTAGTATAGATAATCTTTGAGTCAAGTTATGAACACATCTTAAACGAATTTTTTAGAATTCCACCCCTCTAAGGGTGAAAAGCGGGGATACAGAATAAATGAAAATAAACTAAAAACTTGGCAAGAATACTATCTAAATAAATTATAAAGTTTGTCATTTATTGTTTTTCTAAACTACCCCCTATAAGGGGATTGGGGGGTGTCAAAATTTGTAAGGAAGAATTTTAACGCGCAGTTCGATTAACTCGAAACTCAATATTTTTATACTTATGACCAAAAATAAAGAATAACGTATCAGGGTTTTTCGATAATTTACCGGGGCGAAGAGAGGTAGTCAATTTCACAGGGGAGTATTTTATTACGTTATTACGCTTGATTAACTGGAAAATTGGTATAAATAATCCGGATCTGTATTTTAGTTTTTTGCAATTGCACCGACTTCCGAAATTAAAATTATTTTTCACTCTGTAGTGTTTTTTTTGGAAGTCGGTTTTTTTTTGTTAAAAAGTTTTTATTTCTCGCTTTTTAATGGGTCTGTTTATAATTTGTCTAAGTTACAATAGCCTAATGTCAACTTGCTCATCGCCTTTACCAAAATATTGCTTTTCCCGATGCAGGGATATTAATTCTTGAGGATTTCTCCTGGTATTTCACCATCAGCTCCATTTCACCATTCGCATTATGACGAGCATAAATTGCTTAGCAACCATAATAAAGTAATCGAATCGCAACCCGTGAAATACTTATTATTGAGTAGATCCGGTGGCCATCTCTGGTCTTCATCATCAGTTCCACTCCATCAAATAGTGCTTTTCGAGAGCAAATGCACGAATTACTATAAAAAATACCCAAATCGCTATATTTGAAGAGTTCCTTCGATTTCTCCAGGATCCTATCATCAGATCCTTACCTAATGACAATGGGACCGCCTGGAAAGTATACCCTTTCACACAAAATAATATTTTTGCAAATCGGTCTAGCCGTCTTCGAGTAATCGGGAACATACATAAAAAAAAGATTTCGACGAACAGAGAAACTCCTCCTTTATTTGAAGTCGGTTAAAAATAAAAAAAAAGTGTGCTATATGGTTTTTCAAAAATCGACTCCTACCAAGGCAAGGTGGAAAAGGGTAATAAAGTTTAAGGGTTGGATTTTACTGCTTGCTTCCATTAACTCGAAAATGGGTATGGGTCTTTGAGTCAAGTTATGAACACATCCCAAACGATTTTTCAAAATTCCACCCTTGTGGGGGTGAAATGCGGGGTTACAGTTTATGTGAAAAATCTGATCCCTTTGATCTATAAACTTAAAAAAATGGCCCAAATACTAATTATTTATCTAAACAAATGTTAAGTAAAAATTTCGAAATTTTTAGAGGAAAGTAAGTACGAATTTCACGCGGACGAAGTGATAACATACATTTTCGAAATTTTTAGAGGAAAGTACGAATTTCACGCGGACGAAGTCGCGGGCAGAAGCTAGTCTTTATTATAGTTACAATAAAGTTGATTGGGTTGCTGTCACTGCAACACTGCCAAAATCATAGAGATATTTTTATATCTTTGTTTTTGCGAATTGAAATGAGAGTAGCCCTGCAGTGGAACATTATAGTTGGGTCTCTGTTGTCAGAGATGAAATAACTGTAAGAGGACTGTGATGCACGATGCACATCATGTAAATATACGTACTTTAAAAACGCTCTCTTCAAGCGATATGGACAGCCGTGTGCAGGAGTCCAGCAGACTATGCTCGGGTATGATCCCGAGTACGCCCCCCGCCGCGCCCGCACCGCCGCCCCCCGCCAGCGCAGGCATCGACTGGCACTCCTCCGACTTCGACAGCCCTGCGAGACAATCCACTGAACTCGATACAATCTACTGCTAAGAATAGTAACACAAGGATTGAAGGACAGTCGATTTTAGGCACCTGTCTTACCTCCGACTATTCTCTTATTTAGATTCACAATTTTCTCAAAAAAGAACTATGTACAGACGCCAGCACTTCAAGCTACCCGAAACTGTCAAATTTTCCCAATCAACTTTGAACCTTATGCTTTAGTGATAAAGTTGATAATCTATTAAAGAAATTTGACAGATTGTAGTAGCTTGATGTGCTGTGTTGGCGTCTGTACAATAAATGTCCCGTGTCAATAAAAGAGATACATAATATTATACTGGTAGGCGCGTGAAACAAGGCCCAAAGAAAAATTTTAGAAGCCTTTCTCAAAGTCCTTATTGATAAGGTAGCAAATCTAACGCCAACTGGATGGTCTTGAATTCAATACGATAAATGTCATTTTATGCATATAATACCGAATTAGTAATAATACATAAATTATTTCATTACAAAAGAACCACAACTAGTAGCAACGAGGGTCCCTCAAAATTTTAAATGCACAGATTATCCCCAGACCATAATTTTAGGGGAAACATAACATATATTTGCGGAAACACATTGTGCTAGAACACCGCGTTAGTATGACAATACATTATGCATCTCAAAGATTGAAATATCGCCTCCAAAACGTTTGAAAATTACAGTTTCTACAACATGAGGTACACGTTCTGTGAGTTACTGTGTTGATACATAAGATTAGAAAACAGTTTAGATGACCCCGTTAGTAATCCCAGGTACTAACTATTACCTACTCAAAGATGAAATCAAGCTCATACGCGGTTCTACCATTATATAGTATACGCCAGTGTTTGTGGCAATCGCAGTCATAAAACGCGGAAGCGAGATGGCACGAGCCGTCCTACTCGCACGTTTTGTGACCACGACTGCCACAAGTCTTGGCGTTTATAGTGTGGTGGCTACAAAACCCCAATCTACAAACTCTGTGCTACCAAAACCCATGTTTAAAACAAATCGTATATGAAGTATGAAAATGAAACTGTGTGGATGTTAATCAACTCTTTCACAAATGACGTTCAAAACTCACCAAAAATTATAATATTATTTGCTATGAATTTGGTAACTTGACTATGTATTTTTAACAACTTAAACGACTTTCTTTCGGATGACCTGCGAAAAATGTTCTGTTTATGAGAAATAATATCTATGACATAGCCAGTTTTATTAAAATAATGTTAGATATTTACCTTCTAAATTGAATTTGTTGCCCCAACGATCACATTCACACTGCAGCCATGTTTTTTCAGCCTCCAAAGAGAATTGTCCTGCGAACAAAAATTATAACAATGAATCATCTTTAATACTGCTTATCTCTATCTCTAATGACATATATTAATGTTCTTGCATATTCAAATCATGATAACAATATTAATTATATTTTAATTATCATACTGACAACCAGAGTCTATAAAATAAATAAATAAATAAAGTCCTCCAGACCGTATTTAGGCCACGGCGGCCAATCTCAACGGAGACTAGCCTTCGGCGCGGGAGATATTATAGTGCACAAGTGTGCGCGCAGACACAGGTGCACTCCCTCTTCCCTCACTCTCATTGTCCGATGGGACGGCAATCCGACACGACCGGAGAGAGATCAGGCGCAGGACCAACGGCTTAAAGTGCTTTCCGAGGCACGGGGGTACCAACTTCTAAACTCCGGGCTGTTACTAAGAAATTCCTAATGGAAAACTCAATAACACTTTGCCCAACCCGGGAATCGAACCCGGGACCCCACGCTCAGCAGCCGCGCTTGCGACCACGAGACCAACGGGGCAGTCACCAGAGTCTATGAACTAGTTTTCAAAACCTCTAAAGATTTTAATTTTATAAAATAGTTAAGAGCGTTTACACCGTACGTCGTACGGCACCTCATACTGACCTGCAAATTGCAAAAAACGTAAGAAAATTTTATGTTCGCGGTCTATCCATTCACCTTAATTAAAAACGGATAAAAACACGACAAAGTATCAAAAAATCGACACAACAAAGTATTTAAAACTAGCTGTTCCCCGCGGTGTCACACGCTGCGCGGCTCCTAAGGGTCGTATAGTGATGTTATATAGCCTATAGCCTTCCTCGATAATTGGACTATCCAACGCAAAAATAATTTTTCAATTCGAACCAGCAGTTCCTGAGATTAGCGCGTTCAAACAAACAAACTCTTCAGCTTTATAATATTACTAGCTTTTGCCCGCGACTTCGTCCGCGTGAAATTTCTTGTACCCCCACCCCGTCGCGTCGCAACACTTCGTATTCGCTTACCGTTCACTCTGAGTTTTTTTCTTTTTGCTCGGCTCCTAAGGGTCATAGCGTGATGTTAAATAGCCTATAGCCTTCCTCAAGAATTGGGTTATCAAATGCAAAAAGAATTCAAATCTGACCGGTAGTTAAAGAGATTATCGCGTTCAAACAAACAAACTCTTCAGCTTTATTATTAGTATAGATAAAAAACTCTATGGCCCATAACTCCTTAATAGGTACCAACTCTTAACATCTTACACACGTGATAACTTTTAAACGAAATATCCGATTGAGATGAAACAAAAAGTATTTTACTTCTTCATAAATACTCTTGATAACATAATGCTTAATTTCGATAAAGATTAATATTACGATACATATTTAACGTAGTTTTTTTTTCTTCAGACGATTTAATAATTATTTTGAACACAAAATCGGTTATTGTGATTAAACCATGATAGCTAGATATATGTTCTCGCGGACTTTTTTGTAGGTCTTAATGGGCTCTACAAACCCGTAGTACATTATTTTGTTCTATTGTCAATAGTTTTTGCAGCGCACGCAAAAATAGGTTTTCGATTTTACACCTTGTGTTACAAAATAGCAATTTTATTACGGATCCCTAATTTTGAAGAAAAAAAATATAGCCTATAGCCTTCCTCGATAAATGGACTACCCAACACTAAAATAATCATTCAAATCGGACCAGTAGTTCCAGAGATTAGCGCGTTCAAACAAACAAACAAACTCTGCAGCTTTATAATATTATAGTATAGATAAGTACAGATTTATCCGCGTCAAGCATCTTCATATTTCCGTCGAAAGTTAATTCTTTTAACGCGTCCTTGATACGGAGAGCACACTTAATAAAACTGCTGGAACCTGGAACAATGTGTGTTGTGTCTGAAGGCTCCCATAACACCAAGCTAAGTTTCCGTGTTTAATAACAATGTATGTTTAATTTTCTCATGTATGTTTATGCAAATACAACTTGATATTATTATCTTCTTAATTTCGAGTCAAAAATCTGAGAGGTTTAATTTCTGTTCAGTCTTTGTTTAATTACTGTGATGGTGATTGAAACGGGTATATATCATTATAATAATAACTATAGGTTCGGACGAATGTTATTGTTCCCGCTTGTAAATATTATCTTATTGGTATCGCTGTAAGGTAGTACAAGCCTTTTAAGATAAAGCGTACAAAAGTACACTGTTACCGATACTTGTTGTCTACAGTTTAACGTTCATTGATGGAGTAAGGACGATTAAGTGCGGCCTTAAGTATGTATGGTTAGGATCAGTTCACACCGAGACGCGACGCGACGCGCAGTTTTCAAGATAGAAATACAATTACAGACCTTATCTACTACACAAAAAGGTACACGATTCAGTGAGCTACGCCGCGCGGCGGCGACGCCGCGCTGCGTAGCTCGACGTAGTAAGTAGACACTGAATTGTGTACCTTTTAGTGTAGTAGATAAGGTCTGTAATTGTATTTCTATCTAGAAAACTGCGCGTCGCGTCGCGTCTCGGTGTGAACTGACCCTAATACTAGAAAACAAACATTCACGATAAGGGAATAACAAGAAAAAGCGACAAAATACATAACATTCTCATAGCTTAGACGAGTGGCAATACTGGCGTACTTAAATAAAGGGTGTACGAAGATGCCTAACGAAACTGGGATATTGGTCAAAGTTCCATCTTCTTTTGGAGGATTTTTAGAAAACAAGTTTTAAGTGTTTTAACATAACTTATACACAATCTTCAATGTTCTGCATGCGTTACATTGCACGCTACCGTAGACAGGGATTTTTTAAACCAAAAATGAAAGTCGTTTCCCAGCAATTCATTTTATACAATATAATTTGTAAATGCGTAGTCGACGGCTTTGTACTAAGAGCAGGAGACAATGGCTCAGTCGAAAGTGCTATATGTATTATGTGCTGACGCTACTCGTACGCACACATTCTCAGCGTGTTTTTACACTTGGTTACCACATGTAAAGTGCGCGTCACTTCGTGAGTTAAAAAAAATACTGTATGTTACAGCCCCATTCAAACTTTATAGCGGCTCGGAACATGAGGCGAGTCGCTGCGCAGTAACAAATTCACCTGTCAGCGGGGGTGAGGGGTGAGGTATCATGCAGCGAGTAGCCCACTTCAAAGCCGATATAAAATTTGAATCGGGCTGTAATACAAATATGTCTACAGCGCTGATACATACTAGCATAAGCCTCCTGGTCGCGATCGTGAGATAAAAATACTGTAGGTATGTATGCCCCATTCAAACTTTATAGCGGCTCGGAACATGAGGCGAGTCGCTGCGCAGTAACAAATTCACGTGTCAGCGGGGTTGAGGGGTGAGGTATTATGCAGCGAGTAGCCCACTTCAGAGCCGATATAAAGTTTGAATCGGGCTGTCATACAAATATGTCTACAGCGCTGATACATACTAGCATAAGCCTCCTGGTCGCGATCGTGAGATAAAAATACTGTATGTATGCCCACCAAACTTTATAGCGGCTCGGAACATGAGGCAAGTCGCTGCGCAGTAACAAATTCACGTGTCAGCGGGGTTGAGGGGTGAGGTATTATGCAGCGAGTAGCCCACTTCAGAGCCGACATAAAGTTTGAATCGGGCTGTCATACAAATATGTCTACAGCGCTGATACATACTAGCATAAGCCTCCTGGTCGCGATCGTGAGATAAAAATACTGTATGTATGCCCATTCAAACTTTATAGCGGCTCGGAACATGAGGCAAGTCGCTGCGCAGTAACAAATTCACCTGTCAGCGGGGTTGAGGGGTGAGGTATTATGCAGCGAGTAGCGCACTTCAGAGCCGATATAAAGTTTGAATCGGGGTGTAATACAAATACGTCTACAGCGCTGATACATACTAGCATAAGCCTCCTGGTCGCGATGATGCCGCGGCGGGGGCGGGTCCCTGAAGGAACATATCCACTCGTCCTTGACGCGCAGGATGCGTCCCGTCACCCGCGCGTAGTACTCGTAGTTGTCTCGTCCGAACAGGTCACCGGCACTGAACTGCTCGATCAGTTGACGCATGATGCGGGTCGCCACCTGGTGGGAAGTTTTGGGTTAAGTAGCCATTGGATAAATTGATAAATTGTGGTGTAGTAACTTGCGCAAGACTATGGTCTGTTCTAAAAGTATCAACAAATGCATCAGACAACGTACCTGTGCATGGCGAGTAGTGCAACCACGTGCAACTTACAAATTGAGTGATTTGATTTGTGAATACTTAAACCCGAAATTCCTATTTTAAATCATCTTAAAAATGTTTTTATTAGACAATTGAGGTTATTTACAGTTGTATAACCGCCTATGACTTTCAATAAGAATTTATTAATGTTATTCAAACAATAATTGGAAAATGTGGTGAGGTTTAAAGTTGGAACTTTCTCCATAAATACAGATGAATTTCCATAAATTACTACCTGAACAGGGTTTATTTACACTTTTTAGTGAATAATTCTTAGTGCTCATACACACGAGGGATACGCGTCAACAGTAGAGGCAACTGAAACCGTGGACGCGTTGGCGACTGCCGTCGACAACATCCCACTCGTGTATTTGGGCACCAAACTCAAACACACGAGCGGCGTTGTCGATGGTAACCGCCGACGCATGTCGACGTACGCAGTTGCCAATGTTGTAGACGCGTATCGCTCGTGTGTATGAGCACTTAATGCAACAGTATGAAAATTCCATTTGACTTTTTCCTGTTTATTTCAATGCAGATGGAATTGTGAGAAACATGCATTGTGGATCAAGTTCTAAAGGAAATTATTGTCAGTGAAGTATGATCTGTATTGTATGTTGAATCGATTGAATCGAGTGTTGCATTCTCCTCTAAAATCGTTATTTTTGTTATTTTTATTAATAATATGACACATTAAAATACAATATGATGATAATTTACAGAAAACCGGCCTTTACCTGGCCTTCGATAATAACATACGTTTTTATTTAAGTAGCAAGATTACATTATGTTGTCTTCATTCAATTTAAATATTGAGTCATTTACTTAAATATTGACTCATTTCATTACCATATTTTGACAAAAATAAAATGCAATACCGTACTTAAATTAAAATTAACAGGTTATCATGAATAACTCACACATTTAACTTGATAATAAATTATTTAGTTCAGTTACTAGTACAAAATTTAGTTAATTGGTTTAGTCAACCGCATGCAGGATGTGAGTAACCCCTACAATCCATGAATGAAGCTTATCAATATGGGGTCGAAAAAATAAATAGGTGATGTTACTGACAAGGAGCACACAAGATAAGGAGCACACACAAGCATTCTATGAAGAAATATCTATTCTACGAAAGTTTACTATGAGTAGATACATGAGAATGACGTTAAACGGATGTAAGTCACATCGACTCCCAAAAAAACACGTTTTGACGGTTAGGTATTGCACGTATGAAATAGCCTATTTTTAACCGACGATTTATGCGCTGTGGTGTCTAGGATCAGGTACCGAATTCATGGTAGGTACACAGTTTACGCGTCGATGTCCCTTACACCGTGTATAGTGATGGTCTTAATCAAGGATCCCCACAATAGATGAACATTTCGTTACCGGTGCAAATATTTTGACGTAAATTATCTGCCGTAAAATATTTACCTCGGTGTAGAAATACAAATAATTATGTTCAAGCATAAGGCCGAACATAATGCCACACAGGAGTTTTATTAAAAAAATCGATATTGAAGAGCGAGGACAGGCGAGGACATCTCTGTTCAAAAAGCTGTACAAGATTTATTTGGCGCGCGGCCAAAATTTTAACTAACGCCGCCATCTTGTTTTTTCAGTACATTTCACAAAATTATTGCAGAAATGTTTATCAACAGTGGCCCTCTGCCAACGTCATTCGGACGCCAAAAGATCCTTGTAACACTGTAGTTGTGTGACAAACTTTTTCTTAAACTAAATATTCCACATTTACGGCCAGATGTAATTACAGGCATAACAAAAGTACAAATAAAAACATGCAAAAAATGCATAACATCAAATAGCAAGCATGTAATGCGTATAGAAAATGCGTAAAACATAAATAATTGAAGCCGGTAACGAAAGCGTTGTACGATGAGCTACATGAGTAGGTAACGTGGTGGAAAGTAAAACCGATTGGTTGTATAATGTTATACTCACGCTCACTTCAGCCTTTGGACGCATGTTTAAATACAGTTTTAGTGAACAGTTTTAAGCTATTTACACTACAGTAACGCTCTTAGATATATTTTTACATTGGGTGTGATCAACCGATGTGGACAAAATTATTGATATAGATATTAAACTCTTTCAATATTTGCTAAATTTTGGCGAGGTAACAGCCAAATCTATATACTTAGGAGCTGATTGAAAAAATAATAAACTAGATTTGAGCCCGGACAATGCCAATGCTCACCCCCTATTAGCTGGGACTTAAAACATAACTATAGTCCGACTTTTAATTAGCTGCAGTAAAATGACACTTCTTAATAACTCATTTCGGACTGAGTTTAGAGATATGCATGTCAAATAAGTTTCGTTTGTTACACTATTCTGTGCTAGAAAAACAAGATTTGGTTGATGGCTGCGAAAAAACAAAAAGACGCTATTTTCAGTCATTTAAGTAAGCTAAGCATAAGCATAAGCTGTCATTTTACTACAGCTAATTAAAAGTCCGACTATAGTGAAATGTGGGTGAAGATACTATAAGTACACCTCTGCCTAAATCTTCGGGGTTACAGACATTATATCATGTTATTGTTTTAACTAGATTTCAAATCTCATTTAAGTTGTAAGTCCTATTAAACCGCTAAAAATAATAATTCCAAAGAGAATAATTAAATCCGTAATGCAGAGCAAAGACAATAAGAAAATATCCGATACGAAAAAGGTTAATTAATGAACTATGACGTCACTCTGCAATCGGCAGTCGTGCAACTCGTCGTGAAACATTTCAATGTGTCATAAAAAAACGTGGAATGCTCCGACACAGCCATGCGGCTTAGAATTAAGTTAAGTAAGGCAGAAACGTTCACACACATGCCAATAGCTTATTATTTTTCCTTTCGTGCTTTCAGCCTAACCAGGGGGTCTACTATCTAAGTCCGTCGACAAAGATACGGGCCAGTCAGAAAGTAGCTGACCCATCATTACAAGGGAGTGGGGGACCAATTAAATTTCGGACGGACAAAAACATACTGGGATTAGGGACAACTGTCACATCGTGTTGTCATTCATTCTTAGTTCGAGCCCCTGAACTAATCTTGTACTAGTAAGTGTTACGGAGTACGAAACGCCAGTAACTACGGTCGAAACTACGGAGAGACCTAAGAGTAGACCCCCAGATGTGATGGAAATTCAAGTCGGAGCTATTACAGCTGTTCCAATATTTACCATGGTTTTATCAGTCTACTACGGGCTTATTACAAAACGATTCTAACTTGAATTCAAGCCCCAAGAAAAGTGCAGTCGTAACTATAAAGTTAAGTGTTAAAGGAGGTTGTGCATTGAAATAGCCTCCACGACTGGCGACACTTAAATGTACGTCTGGCGCACCCTGGACTGACAGACTCGCTAACACCTTGCTGCATAATCGGCCTATAAAGTTTCCACTGCTGGGACACAGGCATCCTCTCTGTGAGAGGAAGCGGGTTGTAATCCACCACGCGGGCCCAGTGCTGGTTGGTGTGTCGCATGTCTTTTGAATTTTTGGTTCCAGACGATGTTTTCCTTCACCGTTTTGAGAGCAGTGGTGATGAATTAATTTACACGAAGTAAAGCGCCTGCCTGGGTACGCACCAACGACCTATAACTCGTAAGTCGCGGCCGTATCCAGTGGTCCACTACTGCTCTTGCTGACCCTTGCTCACTGGCTAAAATTTTTACCACGACATAAGCTATTTTATACAAGGAAATTAAGCTACGCTTGCCGAGGCCGTTCCGTGGAAGGGTCACCATCCATTACATATCAAGACTCCTCCGAGCCTCGGAAAGCACGTTACACCCGCCCGCCCGCACGTTACACTACACGCCATAAAACTCCGCTTGTCATTTAGTTTAGTTGGGAAACTGTTAAGCAGACGATAATTATAATGACAAGCTATTTTTTAAAAGAAAAATGACAATTCAAACGCATTACATTAAACGTACTATCAAAAGATAATTTAAATTTAACTCTTTTATCTTGATAAGAAAACACTATTAGAGTCCCACTCGACATTGCTGATAAAAAACTGTGTATTGACTATGAATTACGATAACAAGATTATATTGTTGGCTTTCTTGGAGTTCGCTTTTATTGTTACCGTTGACTTAGACTGATTTCTTTTTATATGACTTTTATTAGGAGCCACTTTTATACACAGTGTGTCATTCAACAGTTTGGGTAGGAAAGGTATTTTTATAGGCCAGAGACAAGTTAATATTTCAATTAATCACTTTTTGCAAACAATTTTCGTAAAGAATGTGTTAAACAACTTTTGAAGATTGCTTTGTATCTTCGTTCGAGTTTGACTTTATTTATTGCGTTATTTACGTTGTTGAGCAGACAAGTTTCTCGATTATATGAAGCAATGGATTAGCAATATCCTTGTTTTTTATCATGTTTTAATCTGTGATCGGAATTTACAACCATAATCAGATGGTAGGTCTTGCACACTTCATGAGGTGATTCTCCATTAAGAATCATCCCACATGTATGGTTCGGAATCTCTATCTGAGTTCAAATATTTGCCATGTCTGAGGCGTTGATGTCGCCTTTTTTATTAAATATTTCCCTAGCCACAGAGTTGTTACGAGTCTTCAATGTTATCTTTTTTTTTATCAGCATAACGTTCCCACTTCTGGGACACAGGGGTGAGCTGTAACCTACCACGCGGGCCCAGTGTGGGTTGGTAAATGTCACATGTCTTCGAATTTTTTGTTGTAGAACATGCCGGTTTCCTCACGATTATTCCTTCACCGTTTTGAGAGCAGTGCGGTGATGAAATCACTTACACAAAGTAAAGCGCCTGGGTTCGAACCCACGACCTACAACTCGTAAGTCGGGGCCGCTACCACTGCTCTCTCTCTCTGATGTCTCCATTGTTAGGAGTAGAATTGTTAGGAGTCTTCAATTTAGCTTTATATGTCTCATCTAAAATTACAAGCAATTAAAAAATACTATCATCAAAATTTCGTTTACCTCAATTAGATTCACGAAGTACACCTCTCTACTCCATTTGACAATAAAAGATAAAACACTGCCCAAGTACTTTTATTGTAACTAAGTACTCAATAAACTCGTGTGATGAGCGACCGACGCCAAAACAAACGTACACATACATAAATAAAACACATGTCCACATCAGGTGATTACACCGAAACTCGATATGTTTAATCGTCGATAATGGTGCAGCTATCGCGCAGTGCGACACATACATATACATTATACATGTATCACTTTACAAAGCGCATTCACTCCCCTTATACACACATTTAACCGTAGTGTAGTGATCATGTCGAATTTAACTAACCTTATGGTATGATCAACCCCTTATTAGTTATTAACTGTAGTGAATAAGAAGCAGCTGTCTTGTTTCCAAGAAATGTTTTTTACAGTTCATATCTAGGAAGTACTTGATAAATCTGATAATGTCAGATTAGTCATAGTTTGACGAGATTTTAAATACTTATCCATTTCATCATACAGTGAATTCCTAGAAGTAAGTCACCTCTGACTCACTAGACGTTAGGATGTTACAGAAGGTATGTAGTTCATGGGACGCCATGGCAACGTCGAACAAACTATCGTCAATCAATAACATCATTTCATATTTAACATTTCCATGTACATTATACGACCCACGGCCCATTAAATCATATAAAACCTTTTTTTGTATTGTGTGACATATGACAGAATAATGATTGAACCAACCTTGAATCTCTGAACGTCCTCCATTGTGGCTGTTTTGCCGTCCGACACGCAAGAGTGGAAAAATGATGGGGCCACAGACACGCCCAGGGCTTCGGATGTCATACCTGTACCTAGAAACAATGCAACAGTCGTTTGAAACACATTATTTGGTAACTAATTAAACGTTGATGACCCACCAAAAATGCCTATGATCTCGCTCGGTAGCAAATATATTTTTCTTTCAACTACGTAGTATGTTATCATTAATCACTACAAAACCGATCACAAAGGACGTATTTTTTGTTTGGTACCAAAACAGTGCAGAAATGTTGTATGAAATCTCATTGTTGCAGTTTTTCATAAATGCACTGTTTTTATTTAGATATAAATTTACCACAGAGGTTTCATTAATATAAAATGTATGCATTAGATCAAAAAGATACTGGCTGAAAATTAAAAACCGGCTGAATAAAACCGACATGGTGAAAAAAAAAAAACAAATGGGGCGCGTTTTGTATTGTAAAACTTTAATACTTTATACTTAGCAAGAAAAGATTTAAAAAATGGAAATAGCGATATTAATGCAACTCCAGAAAGTAAAAAAACAGCAGCAAATGAAATTGTTAATAACCTTTTGCCGTAAAAGTCGCGGGATAAATATTTAAAAGCTTAGGAAAACTTTGTTTTCATTAACTTGAGTTTTTATTTTGAGTAGGTATATTTTATCACGGTAGGTAGATTAGTGTAGTTAAAAGAAAAGTAGATTACGCACCTTGCTAAAGTGAGTAATTAATGCACTCGTGTTAATTTAGTGCCCTCGCATGTGCTCGGGCACCAACATAACTCTCGTGCATTAATAACTCATTTTGCGCTCGATGCAACAATCTACTATTAAAAGATCAATTAGCAGATGAACGAAACACTTTTTGTCAAGTAAAATAAATCACACAGCACAAGAAATTCACGGAAAACAAATTAACTTTTTTCCCTTCTTCGTTTTAACAGTGAAGTCGTTCAACTTGGCTGTTTTATCTAATTATCGGATACAAAAACACTATTTAAGCGGAAAATTACATTAATTAAAACTACAGACACCAAATTAGCCATGTCTTAAATTAAAACAGAAGTCGTAAGAAAATGCATAAGTGGTATTGGACTGTTGCACGCAATGGCGTATGAACGGAGGATTTTCTTAGTATTAAAAAACACAACAAAAACTTAACATCGTAATCGTCATACATAAGTCATACATAACTGAATGGCATCAATGCATTTCATCTTCTTACACGAATTTGAGTGTGAAGTAAAAAGAAATACCAAGACAAAAAAACCGGTTACTCGTAGCTCTGAAACAAGGTGAATTTGATTACAGTCTACAAAAAGCCAACTTAAAAGCCAAAAGGTCATTTAACAGCTGCCGTTTAAGCTGAAGTCAAGCGAGAAGTCTTAAATGAGGAGTTCCTGTCACAATTGGAGCATGCAACCACAGTCTGGTGTCCATATCTTGAAACACAGCAGTAATTAACATAATATTTTACATATTAGTACCTGCGACGACAATGACGTTGAGACAGACGCACGTCGCATTAAACAAGGCTCGACAAAGAGCCCAAGTGAACCGTATATGCGCCTGACAATCGCACACGATGCTTTTGTCGGCAACGCTGACATTGTGACGGAAAACTGTATAGGTATTAAAAGGAGACGTGTCGCACGACGATTGTCAGCATTTATACGATCGGTTACCAAGTGAGCTTATAAGATAGAAGAATAGAACACTAGTAATGGGCAAGCATGGGAGTAAATCATTGTTGTGGCATCAGCCTTTTAATATGCAAAGCACACACAATGTTATGCGAAGATCGAGAATAGAATCGTGCCATATTTATTACTTCATAAGCTGTCTTGCAGCCTAGGAAAAAGGCTGTTGAAAAAAAAAAACTGAATATTTTCCGTCCGACGGAAGCAGTGACATTTCCTGCGAAATCGCGACTTCTAGTAGAAAGTAGGACAGCACAGCGCGACCCAAATAATTAATATAAATAATATAATAGATCAAAAAGGTTACGACCAAAGCCACTAAACCGAAGACGTCATCACGAACTAGGCCAACAAATAAGCCGGCGAGACGTACTGAAGAAACATTAAATAATCGCACAATGAATGTAAAGCCGTTGCATCACGCGTGCTCCCACGCAGGCTCGCGTGTAATTGGCATAATTACCACTAAATTACTTTCGTCAGGCCACTGCCGAAAGCTGGCTATGCATTGTCATGTACATAACATCATAATCAACCCTAATCAGAGCATTCTGAACAATATCGAATCTCCGGCATGTAAAAAATTTTGCATTTTTATCACGAACATTTTCATTTTCAAGTTACTCAAGTCAAATATTTGTTAACATTTCATTTTTAGTTTATTTGTAGTTAGTCATTGCGTTAATCTTAATTAGATTATTTCGCGAGTGGCCTCGTTGTAAATATTTTGTGAAATTCCTTACAAAGTCTATGAAGTAAGTTGAATGTGTCGACAGCAATTTTGAATGACGGCCGGAGGGATTCATATTGTGAGAGTTTGGAACAAGAAATGGCGTGCCGAAAGTTAACTCCAAGAGAAAGAACTTGGATCTTGTATCGTGTTTCAAAACATTGGGATTTTGCCTAGTTTCACTCAAGACAGCTAAGCTACAGCAAATGAACGAAGAGAAGTTCCGTAACAATCTTCCAAAAGGTCTGACAGTAATGACCGGCATAACATATAATCAGCCTATAAAGTTCCCACTGCTGGGACACAGGCCTCCTCTCGGTGAGAGGGATTGGGCCGTAGTCCACCACGCGGGCCCAGTGCGGGTTGGTAGATATCACTCTTCGGAGGTTTTTTGGTTTAGGACATTCCACAGGATGTTGTCCATCACCGTTTTGAGGGCATCATCATCATCATTTCAGCCGAAAGACGTCCACTGCTGAACATAGGCCTCCTCCAAGGACCTCCACTTCGACCGATTCTGTGATTCTCGCATCCAACGGGTTCCTGCGGCCTTCACAAGGTCGTCGGGCCACCTTGTGGGAGCCCTTCCAACGCTACGTCTTCCGGTACGCGGTCGCCACTCCAGAACCTTTCGGCCTTTTGAGAGCAGTGGTGATGAAATTATTTACATAAACATGTAATTACATACTTAATTTAAATTTCCTACAATCGAATCGACCTCTGGTTAACCAAACAACAGCTCCTGCAGAAAATAAGTGCAATATCAAAACGTTTCGGTCCAAAGAAAGCCTATATCCCACCTGCTTTATCAGCGTTGGAAGCCATGACCCGAAACGTGCCGAAGAGCAGCACCAACAACCTCTGCGTGCACACTGGCAGCGACAGAAGTAGTCTGTGGACAAAAAGATACATTTATAACTACGATATTTATTCCTGTGGTCCTGGGTTCGACTCCCAGGTCGGGCAGTGGTAGTGGTGTTTGCCGCCAGGCATTTCTCAGTTGCATGCCGGAGTTCGGATTTGTGCCCGGTTGATGGCAATAGGCTCGCTCCATATTATATGAGATTTAAACATAACTGGCGAAATGTGGGTGTAACGGGTAACCCTTCGGGGACCGCCAGGCGTGATGTTTATATATTTATTACTAGCAGCGCCCCGCGGTTTCACCCGCGTAAGTTTCGATCCCGTGAGAATATCGGGATAAAAACTATCCTTATCCTATCCGCGTATTTCCCGAGACTCAAACTATCTCTATACCAAATTTCATCTAAATCTGTTCAGCGGTTTAAGCGTGAAGAGGCAATAGACAGACAGACACACTTTCACGTTTATAATATTAGTACCTATGGATAGTATGAATTTTGATGTGAATTAGTTGTTTTTAAAATGTGTGTGTTGAAATATGGATGTTTTCTGAAATAAATGTTTATTCTTTTTTTTATAGGAGATCAAAGAATCACAAACGTGGAATGCACCTGTTCCAGTCTCAGGACTATTCCTTTCATCCTACGTAACATTTATGTGGCACTAATCGCATGAGATTTCCACTTGGTCAGACTGCAGCATTGGATCCAGTAAATCAATGAAGCGGCTAAATAGATCTCCGTAGCCAATGATGCGAAGGCCAGACGATTGTCGCAGCGTAAAAAAGGAACAGTTGATGCTAAATAGTTTATTCAAGTTAGGCCTAAGTTTACTTCCCTGCTAAGTAAGTTATTACTTAGTCATAATGATGATGAATAATGTAAATGATTTTGGATTCAATATCATTTCACTCAGAAATACTGAGAATCAGCACTATTTAAAGAGCATACTAAGTTACAACAGATACCCGCCCAAACCCCCAGTCCTAGTGTCCAAATCCTTATGTTCCAATCCCAACCTCCTCCTCCTATCCTTTTCCTTCCATTTTAGGGTTCCGTACCCAAAGGGTAAAAACGGAACCCTATTACTAAGACTTCGCTGTCCGTCCGTCCGTCTGTCTGTCACCAGGCTGTATCTAATGAACCGTGATAGCTAGACAGTTGAAATTTTCACAGATGATGTATTTCTGTTGCCGCTATAACAACAAATACTAAAAACAATTTTTTTTTTGTGTTTTTTTCTGCGTTTTTGCCTTGTGGTACGGAACCCTTCGTGTGCGAGTCCGACTCGCACTTGGCCAGTTTATCCCTTTTTTTATCTTTTCGTTTTCCTATCCTTTTGTCTCCAATTCCTTATGTTTATGCTGAGAAGAAAGTGGCACTAGCATTTTTCTAAATCTTCGAAACATTACCTAAAAAAGGTAGGTACTGCTGCAGCTGGTATCGGCCTCTGCCCAAGAATCGGCACAACGTCCGGTCGACGGTCCTTAAATTGCCATTCGTGCATGAAAATGACCTAATTTGACCTGACGAGGTTTATATCTCAATTTTAACATTTTTAACTGCTTCTAACATGCAACTCCTCGTGCACGACACGACATATGTGTAAACACAAAATACACGCTGAATGAAAGCGAAAACAGACAAAAAAATATAGTATTTTATAATACCGTTGAATTCTGCGAGCCAATTGAAAGAAAAGAATCGCATGTTCGCATGTATGATAGTTATCTAAAACACATAGCTATTATATTGCCGTACCCCAGGCGCTGACTAATATTTTATTACATGATTTGAAAAACAAAAACAAACATTGTTTCTGTAATAAAATATACTAATCTCTGTGTCGATACTTCACGTGACCAGAGGGCTGGCTCGTTCTTTGACCAAAGAATTAGCATTGCCATTCAACGTGGCAATGCTGCCAGTCTTCTGGCCACCTTGCCGGATGACAGCGATGGGGACGAGTACTTCGACGCCTAAATGTCCTTTTGTTTTTGTATTTATTTGTATAGTCAGTTAGTCTTTTAATGTGTAATCGTTTGTTCTTCCGAATAAATAAAATAAAACTTAAATTTCTTTGAAATTCTAAAAAACAAACCTATTCAAAAATAAACATTAAGAACAAACACTTTAATAAAATTAAGGAAAACAAACTATCAACTCCATTACAATCTAAATCCAATTAATAAATTTTCCCGATATTGCGGTTACTGGTACCTACTTCAATGGTGTTATCGAAGTGACCCAATTATAAGAGGAAAATTAAAAACGAGAGGTTATTGACCCTCAGTGAGTAATTCACGGCAAAACCACACGAATAACTCGGTTGGCTCAAGATTGATATCAATGAGTTGAACGACGGCATTCATTGTATAACGTATGTATGAGGCGTCGACTTATCGCTCGAATGACCAACGATTACGCTAATACGATCAATGCTGTTCCGATTATACAATGAATTGGGCCCCGTCTTGATATATGACGGAGTTTTTTTTTTAATGCGTTAAAAGTTGCAGTGGTTTAGTATGGGTTTAGTTATGTAAAGGAGAGTTTAAATTATCGTCAGTCATTGAAACGTTCAGTTGACCGAATCGTCTTCTACAACAAGGCTTTGTTTTAAAAAAGAAAGTTCAATAGCTGACTGCTGACCATGTCTTAGAAATCGGAGGGTCACGGTCAATGAAGTTATTTATGGTTCAGTTAATTTAAAGCTGGCAATATCGGTGTCTTGACGACAAAACTCGAACTCGTGGAACTCTTCAGTGAACACCATGTGAACACTAATTCATCCGAGTCCACAGCAAGGTTTTATTTATTTATATCTATGGCCGAAAATCTATCACGCCTGTATTCCCAACGGAGTACACGGTAACTTAATGGTCGACTGGCTTCAAACAGTTTAAACACCGACGTGTCCATATTGAACCCAGAGTTCACGCTCAATATGTCAGACACACCTATATTTTAAGGTTTTTAGGGCAACACACGTTTTAATGTTCATCAAGTGTATGGAGTATGGACCTATAGTTACTTTATCAACGAAATGTTTATCCTATAGTTTAATAAAGATGATAAATGATTTGTTTCTGTAAGTAGGTTTGTACAAACAAGACAATCATATTTTAAAAACTGTATGAGGTCGACATTTCCTATCTAACTACTCTCGAGACGAAAGGCCGAAACAACCTCAGAGGTCAGTCTCTTTTAAAGTCCAGAACTCCAGACATAATCTTGGTGAGATAATGTGAGGACCATGTAGATTACTATCTAAAATGGTCTTTTAAGGAAAATGGATACAAAGGGTATGCAATTTATAGGTTTAAGCACCATAACTTTTTATAGAAACTCCAAATCTAAAAAAAAGTCATGCTTTGTCATCTACCCATGACAACGAGGCTTATCCATCTGCCATCCTAAATGATTCAACAAAAAACTTGGAAAATTAGAGCATTGCTCGTTTTCGGCCGTGACACGTCCAATTACATTTGTCTCGGTTACGACTAACTCTTCTTTAGAGTTGGATTAAATACAACGACATAACCGTTTGTTTCGTTGGTCTATCGAAAACAGCCAGCAGTTTAAAGAAAGTTTATATCTGCTCTAGCTTCTGCCTGCGGTTTCGCCCGCATGGATGTCGGAAACTATCCCAAGGGAACGTGCTATCGAGACAAAAACAAGCCTATGTCCTTCCCCAGGATGTCAACTATCTCCTTGCCAAATTTGATCGAAATGGAAGAAGGAAGGAAGATGTGGTTTAGGCGTGAAAAGATAACACAGACAGAGTTACTTTCGAGTTTATACGAGGGCGGGTCAATAAGTCCGTGACTTTTGGAATAAAACACAGATTTTTTGATAAATAAATCATTTCATTTTTCAACGTAGTCTCCCTTGAGCTCTATACACTTTGTCCAACGCTTCTCCAATTTTTTTATCCCTTCCAAAAAATATGATTTGTCGAGGTCCTCAAAATAGGCCTTTGTTTGCGAGATGACTTCATCATTGGAGTCAAATCTTTTTCCACCAAGCCATTTCTTCAGGTTTGGGAACAAGAAGTAGTCACTCGGAGCCAAATCTGGAGAATAGGGCGGATGAGGGAGCAATTCATAGCCCAATTCATGGATTTTTGCCATGGCAACTGGTTGTTACACGATTGCGTTTGTGGTCGACTGTGAGCAAACGCGGCACCCATCTTGCGGAAAGCTTTCTCATGCCCAAGTGATCATTCAAAATTGAAACCACTGAGCCATGCGAGATCCCTACGGCTTCCACAATCTCTTGCACTTTCAATCTTCGGTCGGCCAACTCCATATCGTGAATTTTTTCGATTGTTTCGGGTGTAGAGACCTCAACTGGGCGTCCAGGACGTTCGGCATCTTCAGTGCTTGTACAGCCACAACGAAATTCAGTAAACCACTTTTTTACCATTGAAATCGATGGTGCAGAGTCCCCATAGTATTTATCAAGCTTAGCCTTGGTCTCGGTAATGGTTTTTTTTCGCAAAAAATAATGCTTAATAAGCACACGAAATTCACTTTTTTCCATTTTTTCCTGAAATTACTGGGTAGTCTGATAAAGATAGCTGTCAAACACAAACTAACTGACGCAGCAAGTTCAAATTTTGATAGGAGTCAACTGACAGATGCCTGTTGACAGGAGTAGTGTTGCTTTTTCAGTAAAGAGGTCAGAAATTCAAAAAGTCACGGACTTATTGACCCGCCCTCGTAACAATTTATAATAGGGAGGTTTTATGCAAACTGACGATGAAGAGAGGTTTGTGTATAAGCGTGGCATAATTTATATGAAGTATGTTCCTAATTTCCCATATCATATAGCAACTTTTGGCGCAGTTTTCTCCGCATATAAATATTTACAGCGCAGCAATATAAAGGCTTTAAATATTTGAGCATGTATTTAGTCTAGTATTTACAGGCTCATAATACTAAAAACATAATTTATTTGTTTACCGCCATGTCCATGGCAACCGAAGCACACCGTTACTATGCGTGTGCGCATCAAAATTCAGGTCGGGTGTTCTATAAACAACCATTGTTCCTATCCATAATACTGATGTATTGTGAAAGTCCTATACCATGGCGAAACAAACGGTAAATTATGACAAAGTAAATATTACTTAGGCAACATTTAAAATATTGATGACCTTGTTAATTTGAACTAGGGTAAATCAGTACCGGTGGCTTTCTCTGCAGATCCCGGGGTCCCTTAGCATGTGCTGAGGATGGTTGCGGTGGTGGTCTTAGACGGTAAGGGTGCGTTTCCACTGAAGCGGAGCTGGGCGGAGCGGAGCAGAGACGTGCAGGAATCGTCCAATCACAGATTACACGAGTGACGCGATGAGGATTTCAACCATTGTGATTGGCGATTTCTGCTCGTCTCCGCTCCTCTCCGCCCAGCTCCGCGTCAGTGGAAACGCGGCCTAAGAGTTCGGTATTACCCTCTTATCATGACCAAGACTATCAGAGGATTTTGCCGCGGAAAGACGCCGTTCACTCGGTGATAATCAATAGGTAAAAAGTTAGGATCACACTGCAACGTCCCACTTATCATAAAGTCGTACAAATGCAGTATGTAACGGCCATTTCCTTGCCAATAACCCAATTTATTTGTGGTCGGCGCAATATATATTTTTCTTCCATACTTCTCTATTAGTCGTCATCTCCGTAGCACCTTTCTAGCCATAACATGTTTCACACAGTTCATCCATCGTTTTCTTTGATCTTCCCCTAGTTTGTTGTAACTGCCATGTGATCCCAAAAGTACTTATATGTATAGTAAAATATTGTACGAAGCAGCAAGCACAGGCATACATCAAGCGTATAATGACGAATACGTGTCTATAATGTGCGTCTTATTTGTGCAGAATAAACAATTTTTCTTTCCTTCTTTCTATAAAGTAACGCCTCCGTGGACAGCACGCTTTACTGAATTTAATTTCCGGGTAGTTTAATTACTATCCAATCACGCCTAGACAAGGCAGGGGCTTGTAATGTAATTTTGTTGGGCAGGCTACTATTGTGCCGGAGAATGAGGATGTTCCTTGGGGACAAAACTAAAAGACTTATCTTATGAGGGCGAGCGAGATTGAGTTCCATATTAGGTAACTTTATAACTATAGTAGTTTCTTTATTCACATCTTAGAAACTGGCCGATAACTAAGCAGTTTAGAAAAAAACATAACATCACGGGAGCAGTGTTCAGTTTAATACATATTAATGTCGTAAAACCAAAAATTCTAGATATGTGATATCCACCATATGGCACTGAAACGTGGTCGCTCACAATGGGCCTTATTAGAAGGCTAAAAGTCCCCCAAAGGGCAATGGAGAGAGATATGCATGGACTTTCCCTGCGCGATCGAATCAGAAATGAAGAAATCCAAGGTAACCGACATAGCCCGAAGAATTGCCAAACATAAGTGGCAGTGGGCAGGGCACATTGCTAGCAGAACAGATGGCCGATGGGGCCAAAAGATTCTGGAGTGGCGCGTACCGGAAGACGTAACGTTGGAAGGCCTCCCACAAGGCGGACCGACGACATTGTGAAGGCCGCAGGAACCCGTTGGATGTGAGAAGCACAAAACCGGTCGAAGTGGAGGTGCTTGGGGAGACCTATGTCCAGCAGTGGATGTCTTTCGGCTAAAATTATGATATCCACCAACCGGTATTGGGCCCGCACGGTGGATTACCTATGGCCCACTCGCTCACGTAGAGAGCAGGCCTGTGTCCCAGCAGTGGGAACATTATAAGCTGACTATGCTAACATCACGCCTGTTTTTCCCGAAGGGTTAAGTAGAGGTGTACCATAGTACATCCGTCAGTTATGTAAACTTATGTTTGTATTAAAATGTATTAGTGGACAAGCCTATTGCCATCAACCGGGCACAAATCCAGACTGTGCTGTGCTACTATCTCAATGCTGCTACTGAGAATTCCTAATGGAAAAACCCAACACTTTTCCCGACCTGGGAATCGAACCCGCGATCTCATGCTCGACAGTAGCGCTTGCGACCACTAGACCAACGAGGTAGTCAGATGTGTCTACGCCGAACTTGGCTTGACACACTAACGTGTCTGGATTATAATCTTTAATCTAGTAGGAAACCAAACATTAAGGGAAATAAATATGCATGTAACACAATATTGTGATCACATTAGATAGAGAAAAACAAATGTCACTTTTCTCTTCTGTATGCAGTAAAATTTTTTAGAATTCCTATGAGATGCAATATAATTAATGTCAAGTCCAAATTATCTTAAAGTACATGATACCAAAAAAAGAATTGTAAATAGGTATTCTTGGCAACTACATTTCCATTTCGTTAACATGCAACAACAATGCATATGAGGTGCTTATCATCCTACACAATTACATAAAAGTCAACAGAGGAAAACGGGTTACTAACGAACATTACACTCGTGCGATGAGCTAACAAAGTATATAAATACTTGCACAAATGCACACCTGCACGGGAAACTGACGCTTCTATGACGGTTTCCATTTGTATGAAAATTGCACTTATTAAATTGGGTACCCTAAAAAAAACTAGTAGCGAGGTATTGCTCTTTTCATATAGGTCTTTCACTATTGAGGATCGCAAACCGAAACTCCATGGCTCCACTTCAATTTGTCAACGGAAATAAAACTGAACTGTGTGTTTAGTAGCAATTGAAATACAATCTCCTAAAGTAAGGGCGAAGGTTTTCCTGTATCAACTTTTCATCTAGCGCTCTGGTACTTTTCCCGACATTTAGCTGAAATTCAATTTTATTAAGCTTTCGCACAAGATTTCCAGCAAAGTATTCAGACGTAGCTCTATTACCAGTCTTGTGATCTTCTCTAAATATTACAAAACAAAGTTGCTTTTCGTGTCTGCCTGTGTGACCGCCTTGTTCAACTACGCAACGGATTTTTATGCGGTTTTCACTTCTTAATTCACAGAATTTATTCCGGAAGGTTTGTGTGTATAATACGTTAATATTACCCTTATAATAAAGAAATCTCAATGTTTAGTAAAGTCTTCAAAATCGTGCGAAGCGGTCGCTAGTACCTACCTACATAATCAACGGAAGACCGTACACACTGCTCAAATAATATACATAGTTTATAGGCCGAAATTCTACGAATAATAAAAGCTGATATGAGACCTAAATCTGGATTCAGGGCAAACAGAAAGACGAACTAGAACTGTAGTTTTAGCAATAACTCCTCGATAAGGTATCTAAAGAGCAAGGCTTCAAGAATAAGTCAACTAAAATTGCATAGGGCTATTAGTGTCTATCGAAGGATCAATAGCAAGAAGAGCTCGTCTTTGACCACGACTCGTAAAACTTAGTCTGGGTAAGTGAACCACTCAAAAACTAAATAAATCGCCGAATTGTTACGAAAAGCACATTTCCGCTCATCATCATGATCATTGGCAGCCCTGTTCCACCCACCGCTGATTATAGGCTTCCTCCCTTTTGTGCCATGCCCAAATCCATACTGATATTAAAAAATCGAAAGTAACTCTGTCTCTCTGTATGATACCTTTTCACACATAAACCACTGAACTGATTTCGATTTGGCAGAGAGATAGATTTCATCCCGGGGAAGGATATAGGATAGCTTTTAACCCGATACTCCCACGGGATCGACACTTATGCGGGTGAAACCGCGGGGCACTGCTAGTACTTCATATTCCCAAATCATCTATTTTTTTCTCTTTATGTCAGTGTTGCTATGACGTGAAATTGGGGAAAACTCTTTCAGAGGTGAATAGCCGACTGCTGTGTTTTCTTGGTTTGTAAACATTAAAATAATTATAGCAGAGTGTAGAAGGGTATTGGTAACAATCCAGCTCTGGACAATAGGCAGGAAAGGAGACAGGTTGGTAACCCCTACCATTAGCATACACATTTGCGTTTTCTTTGGATAGCGACTCATCAAGATATAATGCAGTTGCAAATATATGTAAATAGTTTTGTTTGAAGTATACATTATCGCGGAACCTCTCTCACAAATAAACCTGCTAAGTTGACTGATTAAACAATTCATGAACCTGTTTGTTAACTAGTAATTAAATGTATCACTCAATTACTTCAAAAAGAGTACAAAATTAACATTTATATCTTACTTTTACTTACTTCTTCTACCAAGTTGGAACAATTACACTCCGTTTTATCATACCTGTAGTACCAAAGTTCGCCTGGTCTTTAATTTTTGTCATTTTAAAACAAAACATGGAAAATTATTGGTTAAAAGGTAATTTATGGACCAAATTTTGGACTAGCTATTGGGCAATAACTTATCATTAATCATTTTATTGATTATGTAAGTGCAGTCTTCACACACAATTAGAAAAAAACTTAAAACACCAAGTGAAGCCACTTACCTGCGTATTTCATCAACTTGCTGCTCCTCTGGGAGCTCAACAGCAGTAAACAGATGCATCTCACCATCGCGTCCAAACACTCCACCTGGGATTTTCCTAAACCAAAAATAAAATATGAAATGGGAATCTGTATGACCTGTGGTATGACTTATTTCTTGGGTTTAGCAATGAAAAGTATGATACTGAGTTGATTTTCTTTAGTTCTCTCTGAAATTCTTAGCTGGTTTTAGAATTATAGATGACCATAAACTCAAACTCAAAGCATTTATTTCAATTAAACCATTTACAGGCACTTTTGAATTGTCAAGAAGTTGGTCAGTCAGAAAATATGAAGCTACAAGGCAAATTGTTGGAAACTCAGCCTTTGCACTTGCAAAATGGCTACATCATTGGGATCACAGGAATTTGTTAGAGGCTCTTACAGCTTACATTTTTACATTTACAATATTTTTTAAAGAAAGCATGCTTCTGAAGTAAGATGGCACAAGATAAATATTTTATACTTACTTTTCAATAGAATTCTATTCCATAATACCTAACAATCGTCATGAAATATTTTTATGTAGATAAATATATCAATCTACACAGTACCAAGTAGATACCAAACATTATTAACACTTCTGATAGTGCAAACCAAAATATTTACTTAAAATCTTATCAGATTAAAGAAAACTTGTGTTTAATGTTATTTTGATAAACATGCAACAACTAATTTTGGCAGCTTTTTGCTTAAATTATGGCCTGGAAATCCTATTACAGGTAAGTTTTTTTATAATAATTGTTAAGTAATTTATTGGATAAAAATGGTCTTTATTTCTATAGAATACAATGTCGTGAGTAAAAGTTATTAATAATATGGATAAGTTATTGTTAAGTCTTACCTGAGGAATTTTTTGAGCACACTAGCAATAGTATAAACTGAGTAATTGTCCACATTGACCAGACGGCCGGTTTGCAGGAAGTGTATGAGTTTCTTCATGGCGCCCTGGTGACCGGGCGCGCGGAAGACGTCGCGCCGCAGCGGCGCTTCTTTGTTCAGCTTCAGTATCAGCACCTGCATATCATGACAGCTTTATCTCCACAACAAATTCACGACACACACTAAACACTTCAAGCCTTCTTGACATTTTATTAAGCTCCAGACCATGTACTATGGTAATACCTATGGGGCACATAACGAGAAGTCTATGAAGCAGCCGCACTTGGCCGCACTATGTCAGTAAGGGCAAGTAAGGGTTTATACGACTACCAGAAAAACCCGTCCGTATCATTTCAGCTCCAAAACACCCGGACCTATTCTTAGTGATCATGAAAACTAACAAAAATCTCAGGGGCGTTGTCAAGAACTCAAGTCACAAAAATACTAACAAGCAGGGGTCCAGGGATATCATCCTTGCAAACTTCATGTAGCGGTACACCAAACTTCACTTTTTCTAATCTCCTTGGATATGGCAAAGAGTTGGGATGCCCGCAAGACGTAACCACATTGCTCAATGTAGCAGCTCGTCGATGCATCCTTCTAGCCCAGTTACTCATTTTGCCTGTTTACGGGATGTCAGGCTAGCGGCAATACTAAGAAACAATTATCATATAAGCCTCGCGCATTTTTGTAGACGTAATTTAAAACGTATTTATTTTAAAATAAAATTTAAACTGTAAAATTAGAATTATTTCGGTAAATTCGCGTTCCCCGTTCGTTCGTTTGCCTGCCGTCGAACCGCACGCACGCACAAAACATACAGATGATAAATAACTAGGGCTGTACGTCGTTGTCGTAGCATAACCTGGTATAACTGTTACTCTGATAAAATAACAGGTTGTTAAATTTTCTGTAATAAAAAAAGGAGAAGCGTAAGGGTCAGTTCACACCGAGACGCGACGCGACGCGCAGTTTTCAAGATAGAAATACAATTACAGACCTTATCTACTACACAAAAAGGTACACGATTCAGTGAACTACGCCGCGCGGCGGCGGCGCCGCGCTGCGTAGCTCGACGTAGCTAGTGGACACTGAATTGTGTACCTTTTAGTGTAGTAGATAAGGTCTGTAATTGTATTTCTATCTTGAAAACTGCGCGTCGCGTCGCGTCTCGGTGTGAACTGACCCTAAGTTTTATCAAATCAGCTTCTCAACCAAACTTCAATAAAATCTGATTTTTTTTTCACATTTTATTGAAGTTTGGTTGAGACTAGTGTCCGACCGAAACACGATTTTCAGCCAAATGTAACCTTAACCGAAGCTTCGGCTCCTCTTCTAGTTTCAAGGGGAAACCAAAACTAATGAAGCTAAGAAAAAGTCAATTAAATGATATTATTTTCTGAGACCAGTCAATTTTCGTTGATTTGTTACAAATAATTTGACTAAGGGCTGATTTTGCAATCATCAAATTTCTTATTAAAAAAATAAATATTCTTTTGCCAGATTTTGTCTGAAAAACTATAAAAATTTCTAGAAAAATTACCCCTGACTTAAATAAGGGCCTTAGCAGTTATGCTACTGTTAGCTTTTGCGATTATCGATTTAATAAATTTTCAGATGCTTGATTTTGGAATTTATTTTGTATCTGATGTAGCAATCAGCGATTTCTGAAGTTTGATACAGGTTACCTAGCAACATAAATAAATAAAAATGCAATGCAATACTTTATCTCTCCGCCAAAAAATTCAGCATCGTTAGAAACACGATTTTAAACCTCAAACGGAACCAGTCGCCAAAATGCGATGCAGCGTCAAAGTAATTGCTAATACGTGTGAGTTTGGTAATGAGACCGAACGCACAGTCAATAAAATGGAACTGCCGATGCCCTTAGAACATAAAGCAATCTTCCAGAAAAATCCCACTTGCTTATACTAAAAGCAGCATATCTGCTAAGAACCTAAATGACTTCTCTTTATAAGTCAACACTTATTTTTGACGTGACAACGTCTTAAATTAGGTTGCGGCTGGGAGTCACTTATGAAAAAGTGTAACGCTCGGTAACGTTACGTTCTTATTTTAAATTAGGTTGCGGCTGGGAGTCACTTATGAAAAAGTGTAACGCTCGGTAACGTTACGTTCTTATTGACGTGACAACGTCTTAAATTAGGTTGCGACTGGGAGTCACTTATGAAAAAGTGTAACGCTCGGTAACGTTACGATGAGTCACCGAACGAGAGAGAGGCCCGCCGAATGCCTTGCGTCTCTCTCCCACTCAACTATGATCGGATGATCGGTCGTTGTCACGTAAAATCTTCGCCCGTAAAACCGACTTTACAGGCAACCATTTTTTTTCATTTAATTCCTTGTTCCTATTGTGCAATTTAATTATATTCATATCAATAAATATTCTACCGAGAAAAAGACGTTGTCACGTAAAATCTTCGCCCGTAAAACCGACTTTACAGGCAACCATTTTTTTTGTACAAAAAAGGATGAAGGTACAGACGCCAGCACATCAAGCTACTACAATCTGTCAAACTTTAATAGATTTTCAACTTTACCGCTACAGAATAAGGTTCAAGGTTGATTGGGAAAATTTGACAGTTTCGGGTAGCTTGATATGCTGGCATCTGTACATATTTACAGCGACTCTCGTGCCATACTCCTTTTTTAGGGTTCCGTAGTACCTACAAGGAACCCTTATTTTAAATAGCCCCTGAAGTTGAACCTTCGACGACCATTTTAGAGTCTGGCTTAAAAATTGTGTGAAACATGAAAATGGATTTTGCACTGTTATTCGGTTATTTTTAACAGTGACTGTCGTTTTTGTGTATTGCTTCGCTACATCACTAAAAACCGTTCCATTTCACTCGAATCTCGACATTTAGCAACAAGAGAAAAAAGAACGCTACACGTTTTTTTATCAATAGAAATAAATATTTATTGATTGCATTGATTCCGCCTAAAAGTTCTACCCGAATTTCGGATTTTTATCAAATATCTACAAGATCGAAATATCTCTCGTAATCAAACGGAAAAGGAAATGTTAAAAAATAAAAAATGTCAAGATTGTAAAATTTTGACAATCCAATCAATCACGTTGTCGATTTGAGGAACAACGCGATCGTTGTTTTGAAAAAGCTTCTTGTACTAGCATTCGCTTGTTTACGAGTATTATTTCATTGAAAGAAAATATCTACGAGTCGTGTTAAATAAATAGACTTAAAATGGCTGAATGGGAAGACGATTGGAATGAGCCGCCGGGTGTTATACCGGCATCGGCACCATCAGCTCCCGCGCCCCAAACTCGGCAGTATCGTGGAAGAACGTTCAGAGGCAGAGGATCAAGCTCCTATAATGATACTAATTGGAGGGAACGTGGTAACAATAGCGGTGGCGACTACCGCCGCAACTTCGACCGCGACGGCGGCAGCGGCGGCGCGGGCGGCAGACGCGACTTCCAACAGCGGGATTCCGGAAACAAAAAAGTTATTTACGTTCCTTCTCACAAAGTCGGGCGTATAATAGGCAAAGGAGGAGCCAAAATTAAAGATTTACAATTCGAATCTGAGGCTAAGATTAAAATCGGTGATTCTAGCGGTAATGAAGCCGATGTCACCCTGACAGGCACAGATGCTGCCATCTCAAAAGCAGAAGAAATGATAAACAGCTTAATTGAAGATTTCAGACCCCAGGAAAAAGAGCACAATGCAAGTGACAGCAGTGGTCAGTCTTCGGATTTTTTTAAGACTTCTGAGGGTGGCGTTCAAGTCATTGATTGGGAAAAGCTCAATGCTTATCACACTGAAGCTCAAAACAGTAGATATGAAAAATTGCCACCAATTGTCAAAGATTTCTATAAAGAAGATCCAGAGGTAGCAGCCATGTCAGCAGAGGAGGTAAAACATTGGAGACTTGCCAACTTCGACATACAGGTAAAGCGTACATTTGATGATAAACCAGACTTGCGCCCTATACCAAATCCCGTATTGACTTTTGAACAAGCATTCCAACATTATCCAGAAATCTTAGAGGAAATATACAAGCAAGACTTTAAAACACCATCCCCAATTCAGAGCCAAGCTTGGCCCATTCTATTAAGAGGTGATGATTTGATTGGCATAGCTCAGACTGGTACCGGAAAGACTTTGGCCTTCCTCCTGCCAGCTCTAATACATATTGAAGGACAGACAATTCCACGTGAAGAAAGAGAGGGTCCAACAGTTCTTATCATGGCCCCTACCAGAGAGCTTGCACTACAGATAGACAAAGAAGTGTCTAAGTACCAGTACAAAGGTATCAAATCAGTTTGTGTCTATGGTGGAGGAGATCGTAAGGAGCAGATCAAAGTAGTTGCTAAAGGTGTAGACATTGTAATAGCAACTCCAGGCAGACTGAATGATTTGGTAATGGCACGTCACTTGAATGTCATTAACTTCTCTTACATTGTCTTGGATGAAGCTGACAGGATGTTAGATATGGGATTTGAACCACAAATCAGGAAGTCATTGTTTGATGTAAGGCCTGACCGACAAACAGTCATGACCTCAGCTACTTGGCCTCCAGGTGTACGCCGTCTTGCTGAAACTTACATGAAGGACCCAATACAAGTAAATGTTGGATCTTTAGATCTCGCTGCAGTACACACTGTCACACAGAAAATAATGTTTGTGGAAGAATCTGAAAAAGAGGAAGCATTGTTTGAATTTCTAAATTCTATGGATCCTGCTGATAAAGCAATCATATTTTGTGGCAAAAAAGCTACTGCAACACACATTACAACAGAACTATGTCTTAAAGGCATAGAGTGTCAATCTTTGCATGGAGATCGAGATCAGACTGATCGTGAGGCTGCTTTAAGTGAAATGGTGGACGGAACTGTCAATATATTGGTTGCTACTGATGTGGCATCACGAGGTATTGACATAAAAGACCTCACCCATGTGATCAACTTAGATTTCCCACGGCATATTGAAGAGTATGTACACCGAGTGGGTAGGACAGGTCGTGCTGGAAAAACTGGCATATCCTTGACATTTATATCAAGGAGTGATTGGGGAAGTGCTAGGGAGCTTATCAAAATCCTTGAGGAAGCAAACCAGGAAGTGCCAGATGAACTTGAGCAAATGGCTACGAGGTTCGAAGGCATGAAATTACGTAGGGACAAGGAGAGGGGTGAGGGCCAGGGTGGTCGTGGTCGCGGTGGCGGTGGCGGCGGCGGTGGCGGTGGCGGCGGCCGTGGCTATGGCGGGGGAGGACAGGGTGGTCGCGGGAGGAGGGATCGGTGGTAATTCTATATTTATGTACTAGTATTCCATTCAGGATAACATTAGAATAACTTTCGATCGTAAAACAAGATGTTATTTTTTCATGAAAAATAAAAAAAAGCTTTTTCACATTTTTATTGTAAATGTGATCAATAAAATGCAGCCATTTCAACACTTTCGTTATTATTTTATTGTGTGTTTTCATATGTTATCCTGATCGGATTCGGATTAGATGGGTTACCTAACTGAAACAAACAGTTTCTGACGGATGCGCAGAGTACCACTTTATTGGAAATTATCTTCACATTGTAGTTCTGTTATTCTATTTATTATTTGATTGTGACATAAATAGATACTTAACTATTATGATTATTATATTGGTAAGTGTGTCCTTATTGATGTTTCCTAAAGAGATGAGCTGTATTGCTTCTAGTAAAACGGAGATTGTGTGGACAGATATATGGCCTATTTATCAGTATTATTATGTTATATACTTAAGTAGGTGTGCCTATTTTATTTATTTACTCTATTGGTAGAGTAGGGTTGCTTTGATATTTTATTGTAATGAAAACAATAGATCTATACTTAGTTCATAAGTCTCAGTTCAACAATTAATATTAATTTAAGCTCTCTGGATGCACTGCGCAGTTTCAGTTAATTGGTAAACATCTAAAGTATTCACTAAGTTTTCATTAGATATAACTTACACTCTTTCCATATTATGTGTGCATTTTATTGTCTTTGTACTAAGTGCAAGGCATGGGATAATTAACATAAGAAAAGTAGAACTTAATTGTTTAACAAAAACATATTTAAAACTAGACATAAGTTTGACCTTCATGCTGTGATAGAAAGTGAAATGTAAAATTCACGGTCTATATAATTGTAGTAGTTTGTACTAGATACTTCATTTTAAGAGCTAATTATAGCAAAGGTGTCGTATTTATTGTGGTATTTATGCATAATTTATGTATAACTACTGTTTTACAACTATGTGATGTTAACGATATTAGATATATCGTTAGTATGTCTATTTTGCCATCTCTTATTACAACGTTTATGTGATCATTCTGTGTTTTATTATTATACTAATACTACTACTACCATCACCACATAAAACAAAAGTGCAACTAGATTGCGGTTATAAATGAAGGGGACCTGTAGATCCATGTAGTCCAGTCACTCCCTCCTTGAGATGATCAAGATGGCGAGCTATATAGGACGTAGGTATAGCTCCCTACACTTACCTGACCACACCATCAATGCCATAGGCCTAAACAGGTACTTACTCATTATCATCATCATTTCAGCCGAAAGACGTCCACTGCTGGACATAGGCCTCCCCCAAGCACCTCCACTTCGACCGCTTCTGCACTTCTCGCATCCAACGGGTTCCTGCGGCCTTCACAAGGTCGTCGGGCCACCTTGTGGGAAGCCTTCAAACGTTACGTCTTCCGGTACGCGGTCGCCACTCCAGAACCTTTCGGCCCCATCGGCCATCTGTTCTGCGAGCAATGTGCCCTGCTCACTTAAGTTTGGGAATTCCTCGGGCTATGTTGGTTACCTTGGTTCTCCTGTGGATCTCCTCATTCCTGATTCGATCACGCAGGGAAACTCCAAGCATAGCCCTCTCCATTGCCCTTTGGGTGACTTTTAGCCTTCTTATAAGGCCCATTGTGAGCGACCACGTTTCAGTGCCATAAGTCCCGGCGCCCACTATCGGCATCGGCACGACTCAGGATTTTTATGCGACGAATAAAAATGTCACTTAATTGTATGACGATAAAATTGAAATTTCAATGATAAATAATAATCATCGTAGGTGCAAAAATAAAAATAGGGTATCCGACATATCGTGTCATTGAAATTGAAATTTTATTGTCATACAATTAAGTTACATTTTTATTCGTCGCATAAAAATCCTGAGCCGTGCCGATGCCGATAGTGGGCGCCGGGCCTTAGTCATCACTGGCAACATGCACTGGCCAAAGGCTTTCGTCTTGAGACACTGCGGTATGTGGGACAAGAAGATATTACGTAGCTTCCCGAACGCTGCCCAGCCGAGTCGGATTCGACGATTGACAGATTGGGTGTTGTGATTGTCGAAGTTAGACCTACCTAACTGGACAGTTTGTCCTAGGTAAACATACTCGTCCACGACTTCGAGTGTAGTGTAGTTTTGTCCATGTTCATTTTAAGACCCACTCTTTCGGAGGCTCTACTGAGGTCATGGAGCATTGTAGGTACTGAGGTCCTCCATAGTCTAAGCCATGAGATACTATATAGAACGAATTGAACGGTGGTACCTACTAGTGAGAACAAACGGTCTCACTAGTACCACTAATATTGATTAATATAAATGGTGGTATGTACTTTAAAGAATGAAATTTCCCACTAGTACCACCGGTGACAATCGTTCTTTCTTATACTAAAATAATACTGCTATTAGGTGGTCTGGTATGGTATGCATGAGTTCATCAAATATAGCGATCGACGTCGAATAATAAACAGTCTCACCGCCCATTCAAGTAAAATAGTCCGAGCCTCCTGTTCGTCTGTGGAACGCAGGAGGGGTACAAATCCTCCAAATATGCTACAGTCCGTTCACTGGTATTTTATTATCTCTCGATATTGTATCCAATTAAACTTTATTTTCGTATTGATATCTAAGGGTCAGCGCAGACAGAACAGCAGGATGCTCGACAACCTTTATTTGATAATGAACTTAATTCCAAATAGAATAGAGTTGAAACTAGCGTGCAAGATACCGCGCGACATGCGCGCTCGTATGTTGCTAATGCGATAGTATTTCAATCTAACGTGTCACTGACTCTGCTACTTGAACTAGCTTCAACTTTCTGACTAACTGACAGACTATTTAATTTTGACAATTCAAAAGTGCCTATACAAGGTTTAATTGAAATAAATGATTTGAGTTTGAGTTCTGGCATAGCCACCATCAGGGATTTTAATTTTGATGACACAAAAAATTTGACGCTAATTAGTCGAAATTTGTCGCCAAATATCAGAATTTGTCGGTCACTAGTTCAAAAGATATAAGGGTTTATAGGTGGCCGCTATGGAGAGTCTCCCCAGGGCCACATTTACCTATATCTCAAAAACTAGGGCACCCTAGCGAAGATCTGTTTTCTCCCATGTTTAGTCGCCAATTAGTCGGAATCAGTCGTCAAGTCACAGATTTAATCGGGTCTTAGTTTAGGAGATATAATGAGTTCAATTAGTAAGGTATAGTCCAAGAGCTAGTCGAAAAATTTTGAACTCTTCGATCTTGCTCTTGGACTATACCTACACCTGTAAAATTTACTTTAATGCATTTGATTTAAAATCCTAACTTGAATGACAAGTTATTTGCCGTAACGGAGCGGTGCTGTTATAATGAGTGACGATGACCTTAAACGTTATAATGGCAGACAGGGCCCCACCCATCACTCATTACTGCACTGCTCCAGCGCAGTAATGAGTGATGGGCTAGTCAGCTCAAAAAATTCCACCCGTTTGTCGCCAATGCGCCGTCAGTAAGACGAATGGCTTGTCAATTAGTAGGTAAGCGGCACGGCGCGGCACGGCATTGCATGGTAAAGGATTTTTTAAATCTTATTTTCGTAAGTACCCTTAGCACTCACATTTCTTTGATATTGTTACAAGGTGACTTGAGCATACCGCGGGAAGTTGCGATATGCCACGGAAGGATTCGACAATCGGCATGCTACATAATGTTATAATGCTTTGCCGTGCCATGCCGCGTCGTTTACGGTTATCGAACAACCATCCCTATAATCGAATGTTTTGTTTTATGACCAATTTGGAATGGTCCTGGTTGATCGAACGCAATCTTGTTGTATCTACATAGGTATAATAGGTACTTCTTAGGATAGGTATGTAACATTTCTTTAAGATTTTGAATGAAAAGTAGGTATTTAGTCGAATAGTATGCATATATTTCGAGTTCACAATATTTGTAGACACAACATCGCCAAGCAAAACGTTCAGAAATTCTATAATAAATTTCATATTTTTAAAATTCTCTACCACTTAGTCGATTTTCTTAGAATCAAACGTACCGCTTATAACATTAAATACGAGTTGATATACTAAAAGTGCTTCGCTAACAATTCGTGAGTAAACCACTAGAGAAACAGATATACTTAATTATATTAACAACAGTAATTTAGATTTTAATAGGTAGGTATAATAGTCAACATTCAGTGTCACGATAAATCCTTCCTTCCTTCCCGACAAGTAAAACTGAATACAAAACTGTTGCTAAAAACAACAGCGCCAATAAATAATAGCAAGTTGTCCATAGGACTACAGTACATAGCATACGTAAATATTATGCAAAGATGCACATTACGTCAAATTACAGCATGTTACGTAACCCGTAATATTGTTAAAAGTGTTATTTAAACAAGATCTAATCTCTTCATTTCTTTTTTGAGTTCGATACCCATTTTGGCTGGGGAGCGGGTGACGATAACGTTTGCCTTTTCTAGGGCTTTTATCTTGTCCATGGCACCTCCCTTTCCGCCTGAGATGATGGCACCGGCGTGACCCATTCGCCTGCCGGGGGGGGCTGTGAGTCCCGCGATGAAAGCCACCACTGGCTTCGCCTTCTGACCCTGCAATTTACATAAAACAAGTATTATTATTTATTATACAACTCCTTTAGTTTCATGAAGGAAGACGTCGCGTCGCCGATTTCGACCTTGAGGATTATAGGTAATTTCATACCGTTTGAAATCATTAAAAAAAAAACCATAATGCGTAGATCTGTCAGTTCGTTTAACGCCTAAAATGCTGCACTCCATTGCTCTTTGGCAAACCACAAGGCGGAACTTTTGCGACTTTGTGCCTGAGGAAGGACGGCGCCGCTGAGGCTGGCCCAGGAAGAACTGGCGAGACAACCTGGACCGCAAGGGTTAGATCGAGGTGGTTTGAGAAAAGGATGTCCGGTAGGATTTGGGGGAGGCTTTTTCTCAGCAGTGGGACAGTTTAGGCTAACTTAAAAAGTAATGGGGGGAGACCAAAGTTAGAGCATGTCAAAGTTTTAAAAAATGGTGCTTTGCGTGGCAAGCATGCGGAAATCAAGTTTAGGTAGGTAAGTCCAGGCCCTGCAGTCTCGACATAGATAGCAATCGCTTTACGACCGAATTCGGTCGCAAAGTCCTATCGATCCGGATTTAGCGATATTTGGTAGTCTCGACTCTCAAAGTTATCGATTGTCATCGGTATCTTACCGAAGTTTGTCGCAAACTTTACGATTTTCGTAATGTTTATCTACGAATATATTTTGCGAGCATTTTTGACAGATGTAGAGACTTGCGTTTGTCGTAAGGATCGTTAAGGCTAGCGATTATTGTCGGTATTATTTAGCGATCGGTAGTTTGCGACAGCGTCGCTATCTATGTCGAGACTGCAGGCCCAGAACTAACAATGCATCTACATACATTTAAGTGTCCACTTGTGGATGTAGCTATTAAACAGTACGGGATAAGCAATTGCTTAGGGCATCACGTCTCGGGGGGCACCATAAGGCAGAAACAGCACCGAAACAGTATTTGCTAGCACATGAATGTCAAGGCTGTTTATCAGCAAGATATTAAAAGACCTAAAAGTCACTCTAGAGATGTAGTGTGCCAATCTTTACAAATCGCTCGTAGATGTTATGGAAAAATACGAGGCGACTAGTGGATAGGACTACAGGCGTGGATTGCTTAGGGCATCAAGTACCTAGTCTTAATCCGCCACTGATTATGAATTCGTAAGTTAGGTCATTGTACACACGGCGACACATCAAGCTAAGTATATATTACCAGTTTAGCTGACCTCGCATTGTATAGGTTTTTCGTACAATCAGAAGTCAGCTTATACTGGTTCAAATCCCTGTATTTTAAACAATTAAGTAGGTAGACTAGGTAGGTAGGTACTCACGTTTATCTTTATCAGAAAATTGGATGCAATAATCAATAAATACTTCTTTATAAAGTTTCTCTTCACAGTTCATTCGAGATCGTTAATTAACTCATGGAAGTTTTATTGCTCTGAATGATTGAATAACTATTATTAGCTAGTAACTACAACGTTATTTTTAGTATATGCGAAACCTGAATATAGTTTGTTCAGAATAAGTAGATAACTGAATCGATTCCAATAATTTTTACCCTATGTTATATTTTGTCCCAAAAATATTTAAAAAAGGTTAAAAGTTGGACACCGAGCGACACTAAGGATCAGTTCACACCGAGACGCGACGCGACGCGCAGTTTTCAAGATAGAAATACAATTACAGACCTTATCTACTACACTAAAAGGTACACAATTCAGTGTCTACCTCACGTCGAGCTACGCAGCGCGGCGCCGCCGCCGCGCAGCGTAGCTCACTGAATCGTGTACCTTTTTGTGTAGTAGATAAGGTCTGTAATTGTATTTATATCTTGAAAACTGCGCGTCGCGTCCCGTCTCGGTGTGAACTGACCCTTAGTAGGTTATCCAATCTCCGCGCCGAACGGTTAGGTACCTAGATACTATTAGCAATGAGCGCAAGACGGCGCGGCGCGGCGCGGCGCGGCTGAGCATGTTTTTGTACGGACAAACAAGTAACTTTTAATAATATAACTTTGTGATTTTTCATGATACATTTTTGAAATTTTGTTCATAGATTCTTTACAAAAAATACTAGACACGTGTTTCGGGTTTCGCATATACTAAAAATAATGTTGTTTAGCAATCAGTGATAAACTAATGTACAATTACAATGCTTTGTTTATTAGTGTTTCATTGCTTCAAATGAGAACGAATCAATTAACCCTTTAACCGCCATGTCATAATTCGCGTGGAGTGCATCTAGCGCCAGCAACCTTTAGGTACAATTTGCATAGTGTTGTAAAATATAGTTATCGATAAACAAACTAATGAAATAAATAAAACTTACTTATTTTTAATCAAAGGTTTATTTCTTTTCTTTTTTCAAACATACGTTATCTAGTCTATTATCCTGCGGACAAAAATGACAGCATGACATTTAAAAATGACATATATGTAAAAATTTTATCTGTTTATTACGATTAATGTATAGTGTTAAAATATTGGGACACAAATAATATTAACAACAAATAAAATAACTAAATCAACTTTATTTTTTCTTTGAAACAAAATAAATAGGGAAATACACATATTATTATTATCTAGCTGTCTGTTTGACTGTTGGATAAATAAACAGACTAGAAAAACAAAAGAGTGATTTACCGATTAATTGTCAGTATCCGTTGAACTGCCACTACTACTAATATCATTAATTGATTGCTGCAATATATTTAATAGTTCTTCGTCGTCGTATAACATTATCGACAACTTGTCGACACTAGCATAGAAATAATAATAAAGAGAGCACGTGTTATCACGGCGATGGCGCTAGCGCAAATGACGTTTATTCAAAATATGACTAGTTGACCTTGAGCCGCACGTAAAATTACGGCGACGGCGTTCGCGGATCGTCTGCACTAGTGACGTACTGGCATAAGTCGATAATTTATATTTCTTTGTTGATTTCTACACTTTTTTATTACGATTTTGTACTTAAGCTTAAGGTTTTTAATAAATAATTAAATCTTTAATAAACTATGTGTTTAGTTGATAGTTTGATAAAAAACAGGATGTTTTTAATTAATTTAGCATCAGGAGTTTCATATGTGGTACAACACTAGTCTACGTGAAATCACGGGTTCGGCGTAGTAGGTTGATATTTAGACGTATCACGAATTGAGAACTATTAATTATTTCATTTAATTAGCTAAAATATGTATCTAGTATTGTTAAAAATAAAGTAATAACACGAAATATACTAAGTTTAGGAAGCAAATTCAACATCTATTGAACGTTTTTTAAATGACAGGACTTTTACGCAATATTCCGACGTGGCGACTGAGGTATCATTCTTACAACACGTAATATTACGGCGATGGCGGTTAAAGGGTTAACTACGGATGTCTGTAATTATTACCGTTGTATGAGAGGTAGGACCTAACCACTTTTTAGGGTTCCGTACCCAAAGGGTGCCAACGGGACCCTATTACTAAGCCTCCGCTGTCCGTTCCTCCGACTGTCTGTCACGGAGCTGTATCTTTTGAACCGTAATAGGTAGACACTTGAATTTTTTACAGAGTGTGTACTACTATGACCGCTATAACAACAAATAATATACAGTTTAAAATGAAAGGGGGACCCCCTTTCATTTTAAACTGTATATTATTTGTCCCTTTCGTTTTACATACAAGAAACGTGTTTTTTTTTAATATGTAGTGTTAAATATTGTACGGTGGTAAGGAACCCTTCTTGTCGACTCGCACTTGGCCGATTTTTTAACTAAATCATAATATTTCGAGCATTTATTTATTTATATTTATTTCTATATACTTTATTGTACACCACAAAAATACATAACATGAAAAAGATACATCAAACACTACAAAATATACAATGGGCGGCCTTATCGCTTTCTGCGATCTCTTCCAGGCAACCTTGGAATGGACAGTGAGTATCTAAGGATCTTAATCGAAAATTCATGATTCATGTTCATGTCTATATTTTAGTATATTATGTAACTTCACGTCACGACGCCGACGATCGTGATATGAAAAAAAATATGCAAATAATACGTTCCAAGTAGGTTCTACGTCAGTAGGTAATGAAAATATCTGTGATAGGATAAACTTTGCTAAGTGATAAGACCAACTATTGTACTCACAGCATACTTGTTTTTTTTTTAGGTACAATTAAGAATACTCAACCTTTCTATCTACAATAAATACAATACAAATTGTTATCCTAGAAGCTACCATAATTTCTTACCCCTTTTGTACCCTGCATTGGACAAAATAGAAAATAAATGAAACATGTTATGGGATCAAGCGTTACTTTTCCACAAAGTAACACTTGATCTCATATCCATGACAGAAAAAGAATAAAACACAAAAAAATAAGTTTTCCATCCATTATCTCGTTGCAAGTAAAACACGGTACGTGCTGTAAAGCCCCTACAACGGTGCAGCCCGGTTTTGTAGGTGGCGGCACACGCACGTCCGTTTACCGTGAACGTCAAAACGGCGGTGCTATTCTGTAAAAATCTCACCGTGAAAACTTAGGTGAAGTGAGCGTGGAGTGAGCTGTCAATAGTGTCAATTCCTAGCAAAAACCAACTCACTTCACCTAAGTTTTCACGGTGAGATTTTAACAGAATCAACCGGCTGGTATCCGACGCACCACCGCGTTTCATACGCGATTCGCCGGCGTACAAACGCTTATGAATTCAGACGGCAACTTTAGTGAATGTGACGGCTACGTAACGGTCCGGTTACGGAACGAGATAATGTGTAGAGACCTTAAAGGGTGGACGAAACAATCAATTGCTATTGTAGTAATATTGTCATTCGTTTCAATTGCATTTAGTAGACGATCAATTTGCGCATCAATGTGTATTAATTAGGAAAATATTAAGAATCGCGATTGATCGTTTCGGTGACCCTTAATTAAAATTATAATATGAAAAAGTAGCATTGTTCTAATAAAGGGGATGGACATGCACCATAAGTTAATTTAAGCATTTAGAGCTTAATGGATTTTGAGAGGGTTGATATTATGAATGAGTTCGACAGGGATCAACATCCAACAACACTTACCCTGTTGTGTTCTATAAGATATTCGGAAGCCATTTCCTCAGCATTACCCCCAATCTCTCCGATGAGCACAATACCCTTTGTGTTAGGGTCTTTTAAGAAGAGACCTAGGCAGTCAATAAAGTTTGTTCCGTTGAACGGATCTCCTCCAATACCGATGCACAGTGTCTGTCCCAGGCCTTCCTGTAAATATAAACAAATATGAACAGTACACAAAAAAATATAACACAATTTATAGTTATTATTAGGTTCATAGAATTAACTAGATTATCAAATTAACAGATTTGTAGAACAAGTGTGTTAATTGTGAACTGTAAACAAGTTCAACGTCCCCACAATCCCTAGTTGAAATCGAAAGCCAAAAGTTTTATACCCTACGTTCTAAATTAAGTGTAGGTATCTCTCGGAACATGTTTGTTTAATTTTCTTATTTTTAGGATCTCATGTCAAAACCCGTTAGTTTTGTCTCCACATAATTCTTAGGCAGAGTGAACAGTGAGAACAAATTATTGTTACAATAAAATAAAAACTGATACTGTTTCCTGAAAAATAATACGCTGAAAAAGAAAGGCACTTGTTCTTTGATAAATATCTAATATTCTTAGTCAATTTATGATAAAGTTAAAAAAAAATTAAACAATCACATAGAATAGTGAAACTGAACATAGCTCCAAGATGAACACTAACCTCAGTAGTCTGATGGACAGCCTCATATGTGAGGGTACCTGAACGGGACACAACACCGATGCAGCCAGCCTTATGGATCGAAGCCGGCATGATTCCAATCTTGCACGCGGCAGGCGGACAGATGATGCCCGGGCAGTTGGGGCCCAAGAGACGGGACTTACTCTGACGTAGCAATGCATGTTTGACCCGAACCATGTCCTGCAATGTTTATAAAAATCAGTCAATGTCACTTAGGGGCAATTGCTTTACATTCAGCACTTCTATTCATCACATCTCTTGGTGATCTAAATAAACATTATAATAAAGAGAAAAGACTTGATTTTCTATGTTTGTATGCTTTCACGCTAAAACGGCTGAACAGATATGGATTAAATTTGGCACATGGGTAGACTATGACCGGGATTAGGACATAGGATACTTTTTATACCGATATTTCAACAGGATCCAGACTTATGCGGGTGAAGCCGCAGGGCGAAGCTTACTAGCTGCAATCTACTTTATTATGTACTCATAATAAAGTAGATTGCAGCTTGAATCTACTTGCATGGAATGCCTTATTGCATTAGGGTTGCCTTAAATAAAATAAATGAAGAAGTAAAGAGATGCTTTACTTTGATATTCAATAGAAAACTGTTATTATACTAGAAAGTTAGAAATTCAGATATAAAAGCCACCATAAGGCCAATCAAGTTGACCAGTGTTAAGTAAAAAATCCTTACATGCTGTGGGATACCCTCAGTGATGCAGACAATAAGTGGACATTCCGCTTCAATGGCCTCAAGCACTGCCGCAGCAGTTCCTGCAGGTGGTACATAGATAGCTGAAGCTGTAGCTCCAGTGGCAGCCATTGCTTCCTTCACTGTAGCAAATACTGGTTTCCCTAGATGTTCCGTGCCTGCCTTTTTGGGCGAAACTCCACCAACAATATTCGTGCCATACTCCATAGCCTGCTTAGCATGGAATGTTCCCTGCTTTCCAGTGAATCCCTGAACAATTAGTTTAGTGTCTTTGGTCAGCAATAAGTTCATGTTAGTTCCATCATAACCACTTGTGTCAGATGCATATCTGACTGAGGATAGCCTAATCACACCTGGAAGAAGAAATAGCGAGATGTTAATATTTTATATTATAAAATGTAAGATTATTTTATATAAATGTTTTAAATGATACAAAGTACTAAAGTCTAATAATTTATTTCAAATAAGCACATAAAAGGCACTTTTGAACATCAAAATTTACAAAAAAAAATTGAATTAATTCTGGTCGTCGTGGATCGAGGGTGGGGAAGCCGGGGCCCGTGCCCCGGGCGCAAACTTCAGGGGGCGGCAAATACAAGCGTGGCAGACAAATGCTCCACTAGGGAATGCAATCCGGATATCCGCATATTTTTACTAGACTTCGAAATCCGGATTTGAAAATCGAATCCGGATTTTTTGAATAATTAAATTTTTAAGAAATTGTAACAAAAAAGTCGAAACGAGCGAGTTCGCTGTTCGCGCGTCGCGTCTCGCGAGGGTTGAGTCGTTGAGTCTATCGGATCGGCTCTGGGGCACAGTATAAAGATACAGTATTGTAACTCGGCCGTAACCTTGAAATAAATGCCTACAGCCGCGCGGTACGTAAACATGCGATAGGGCTGCCCGCCTCCAGCATTTTAATTACATTTGCCTACTTCGTGTTTCCATTTAGTTTTGTTACTGTATTTTACTGTGTGTACATAAATATTAATAATAAAAACCACGTCTTTACTTTGAATTATACAAACTAAAAAACAAAACACACATGCCCCGAGGTTTTAACACAAGCGTGCCTACCGTATAATGATTCATGAACCGGATATAACTACCTACATATTTCACTCGTGTCTATCACTTTCCTTTACTCTATTCACTTTATTTATTAATCCAGACATCTTTTTTTTCGGGAGATAAAAGGAAATACTTATCTATTAAAAAGACACACATTATGTACCTACCTACTAGTAAGTAAAATTATTTTATAGTCTTACCTTTCAGTTTCCAGGTAATTTAAAAAAAATTATCTCTGGATGCGTTATTGACGAATTCATGCAACCAAAAACAGCACAATATAGCCTACTCGTCATATTAAATATGTACTTCAATTTATTTTGACGTGACAACGTCTTAAATTAGGTTGCGACTGGGAGTCACTTATGAAAAAGTGTAACGCTCGGTAACGTTACGATGAGTCACCGAACGAGAGAGAGGCCCGCCGAATGCCTTGCGTCTCTCTCCCACTCAACTATGATCGGATGATCGGTCGTTGTCACGTAAAATCTTCGCCCGTAAAACCGACTTTACAGGCAACCATTTTTTAGTGAAAAAATCGCGCGGATTGTTAAAAAAAACAACACACAGTCCGTTCGTCACTGCGGCACAGTCACGACTGTCTGCATCCCGAGCGCACTCCGAGGTCGAGGCGCGTAGGTATAGCTCGCGTTTCGTCCGTTTCTATGAAGTCGAAATACTGTATATCTTTATACTGTGTCTGGGGGAAGCGAGCAGGGCGCGGGACGCGGGTCGAGAAAAATTGTGAGGTGTCCTTGATCGTTCCGTTCATTCCGCTTACAAGTGTCTTCAGTGCATTCCGCCTACAAGCGTCGAATCAGAGCGTGCTGTTTTCCGCAGCAGGAATTATATGCAACCGAATTCGCAGCAGGTTATACGACAGCACTTTAGATGCCTTATTATTTTTGAGGACACATCTAATGTCTCAAAAAATTACATAGTTTTTTACGTTGATAGATTATTGTTTTGTTACTTTTGCTTTTGTTATATTTAATAATTTGACAAAGAGTCTATTTGTCTTTTATTTTTGTTTTTCGGAATTTCTTTTAATTTGTAGGTAGGTACCTATTTAGGGTCAGTTCACACCGAGACGCGACGCGACGCGACGCGACGTGACGATACTAGAAGAAGCCAGTGACGTCGCGCTGCGCCGCGCGCCGCCGCGAGACGCATCCCAACGTCGCGACGTGCATCGTAAAATCGTTGGCAACACGACGCCGCGCGGCGCAGCTAGACGCCGCGCGGCGCAGTGGGACGTGTGACGGAAATAGTAGAGACAAGTCGCCACGGCGGCCTCGGCTGCGCCGCGCGGCGTCGCGCTGCGCAGCGCCGCTCTCCCACGCCGCGCGCTGCCGCTGCGTCGCGATGCGTCGCTCTACACCGCGAGGCAACGCAACGTATTCTGAACTCTCACAATGCAATGTGTACCTTTTCGTGTAGAAAATAAAGTATATTTTGAGTCACTCTTTTAAAAGTGTGCGTGCAGCGTCGCGTCGCGTCGCGTCTCGGTGTGAACTGACCCTTAATTATTTTATTTCCTCATTTCTGATTCGATCACGCAGGGAAACTCCAAGCATAGCCAACTCCATTGCCCTTTGAGTGACTTTTAGCCTTCTAATAATACCCATTGTGAGCGACCACGTTTCAGAAAGTGCCTTATGTCATCACTGGCAACACGCACTGGGCACGAGCAAAGACTTTCGTCTTGAGACACTGCGGTATATGGGACGAGTAGCTTCCCGAAGTTGGACCTACCTAACTGGACTACTAACTGTGATTGGACTGTTCGGGAGGCTGAAAGTCGTCAAACCTGCGCGCAAGACGGTTCGTGATGACTATCGAAAATAGCTTGTACACATGGCTCAAAAGTAGGATGGGCCTATAATTATTAAGAAGGGCATTGTCGCCCTTCTTAAAAAAAAGTATCACCACACCTTCCGTACCATCATGTTTTTAAATTTTCATTGGGGAGGCCTATGTTCGTCAGAGAATTTTAACTCCGTGCACTGCGGTGTAGAGTATTACAGTTTTATGTCAGCGCCACCTCTTGACCGATAGTGGAACTAATGTAACTTTTGTTGATGATTTCTGAAAAAGTGTGTTATTTAGAGACTTTTTTTATTTTTCCTGTAATTTTTACATAAACTTCTATCATATAGAATAATTTCCGATTTTTCTCTTTGCAAACTTCGGAGATAAGCGGGTATAACATAACATTTTTTATCAAAAGTCATAAACTAACCGGTCTAAAAAAAAAATCGAATTTTCAGACCCTCTTTCAGTACCTGTTGCAAGAAATATACATAATATTTTAATAATAATTTTTTTATTCCTTATTTGCAAAATAGTTGGGCAAACGTCATCTAAAACTATTCTAAATTTCAAGTTGATAGCATTAGTAGTTCAAAGATATCCAGCTGTGACAGACAGACTTAGTCTCACCACAAGGGTTCCGTTTTTACCATTTTGTTACGGAACCCTAAAAACACGTTTGTTGTATGGGAGCCCCCCTTAAATATTTATTTTATTCTGTTTTTAGTATTTGCTGTTATAGCGGCAACAGAAATACATCATCTGTGAAAATTTCAACTGTCTATCACGGTTCATGAGATACAGCCTGGTGACAGACGGACAGCGGAGTCTTAGTACCTAATAGGGTCCCGTTTTACCCTTTGGATACGGAACCCTAAAAATGCGTTTGATAGCCCAACTCTTGGGGAAGGTAAAAGCTTAAGTAAACTTATTTAACATCACGCTACAAGCCTATGACCTTTAGGACACGAGCAAAAAGAAAAAAAGCAGAAAGAATGCTATATATTTATGTATCTATTATAGTATATTGTATCTATATACCTACTTATTATTTTAGACCAATGACAAGCCCATTTCTATGTCCACGCAATCACTATCCATTACAAGATTGCCTGGAAGAGATCGCAGAAAGCGATAAGGCCGCCCATTGTATGTTTTGTAGTGTCAAATATACTTTTTAATTATACAGGGTTATAGGTAAAACATTAACAACCTCTTAAAAGGTCATTGTACTCATCATTATGAACAACTTTTACTATGGGACCAGAAACAAAATCGTGAAAAAAAATCAGCTGTTCCCTACATTTATGTTTATTTAACTCATCAAAATGTAGGGAACAGCTGATTTTTTTTTCGCGATTTCAGGTTTCACCTGCATAAGTGTGATCCCGAGGGAATATCGGAATAAAAACTATCCTATGTCCTTCCTTGGGATACAATCTATCTCTGCCAAATTTTATCGAAATCCGTTCAGTGGTTTAGGAGTGAAAAATTAACAAGACAGACAATTACTTTCGAATTGATAATATTAGTATGGATGTGATAGATACATGGTGCTCACATATTTTATATTATATTGTAAAATTAACAACATAGTTGAGAAAAGGCTAGGCTGATGATGATGGTGATGATTGTAAAATTAGATGATTGTCCTAAAATGTTAACAAGTAATAATTTAGACAGAGTCAATGTAATCACAGAATGTTAAATGAATGTCATAAAAATTACTGTTAGCCTTCATCAATCCACTGCTGGGCAAAGACCTCTTTCCATGACTTCCAGCTCTTTTATTTATAAATAAGATTATAATATTAAATTAGCAACCAGTTTCATTTTGTCTATACTCACATACTGTTAGTGATTTTGGCAAAATACAGACTAGTGTCCTACCATTTACATAATCAAGGCAGGGCCAGATAGATTCTAATGAGAGTTTTCTCTGAACAAGTAAATTCTTTAACAAAATTGTTTTGCATTTAATTAATGAAACAATGGAAAGATTCATGGAAATAAATTGTCTTTATTTTCCTTTAAAATATGATTTTGAGAAAAATATTCACCATTATTTTTTTGCAGTTTTCTTTTAACTTTGCTGATTTAATCACTAACACTATTTAATAATAATAAAGTTAGGAATTGATGAAAACTGTCACTTTTTAGGGATTTATCTGGCTTGAAAAATATATTAGCAAAAATAAAATAATGAAAATAAACAGATTAGCTACTTATCACAATCTAACAATACCAAGTAGTTTAATATACTAACATGAAACTATATTTTCCCAATAAACAACAATAATATGGGTTCATGTCTGACCAAAGGTCAAAATATCAATCCATTGTGAGAATGTCAAGAGAAAAGATATTGCACTTATGGAAAGTAAACCCTAAATTACACTGTATTAGTGTAATTTAGGGTTTATATAACAATACGATATATTCGCTGAAACTTATCACAAGCAGCGACATTGATCGTATTTTTAGATGAAGGTCTCGGTTACATTAAATTGGGCATAATGAGCACGACATTAGAGTTTCATTGTATAATTATTGATCTGCTGCTCATGATAACATGTATTTGATATAGTTAGAAAGTGTAATATTCGTCAGAAATCAGCTAAATTGCAAGGTTAACAACGTAGGTTAACGCAGTCAAAAAATTGACGTGACGTGATTAATTTTCATCAAAGAATGGATATTTTTTAACTACAAATTTATGAAATCATTTAAAAAGATAACAGGGTTTCTAACCTTTGAACCGACACAAATTCCGGATGGAAAGAGCCATTTTTACCTGAAAATATTGATTTAGAAAAAAGGGAAGAAATTCAGAATTTAAACAATTTACAATGACACTGACAGCGGACTGCTGTAGTGGTGTATCAATATTCAATCAGCCAGGCCCATTCATTACGTAACTAACCACAGATAGAGTATATAATTACTGTGTGAGTGTGACCAGTGTTATGACACATAACTACTAACATAATAACTAACATACTACGTCGTGATTATTTCACTTGGATGTAATTTTGAGATCCTAAAAAACGAAAGCAAACGAAAGTTACAGTCAACGAGCGTATGTGACGTGCCGCAATGTTTTTTTCCCAAGCGTTTTGGCTTTGGCACCTTTTTTTTTTTTTGTTGTTGTCGGGGGAAACCTTCAAAAGGCCCCCGACCTCCGGGAGGGAGATCCGGGAGTGTGGGATTTTTACCTCACCAAAACCACCCCGGTGATCACCATCAGCACATAGGGGTGGTCCCGGTTCCTCTTAAAAGAACAATTCCGGAACCCCCCCGTGCTTGACTTTGGCACCTAGTAAGTCAGTACAACGCCATCTACAGAGTTCTTGGAAACAATTTTTTTTTTTATACTTAAAAAGAAAACCTCTCATTATAGGAAAACCTTGCAAAGAGAAATTTAGAAAACCATAAATTCACCAATACTTATTATTCTGCAGCCCAAAATATCATTTACCTAATGGGTTACTCACCAAGTGGCACACATTCAATAAGAAGTGTCAGTAAACCACATTCCACCTATTTTAACCCGATTAGGGGTTCCGTATCCTTAATGCTAATACGAAACTCACGAGTTTCAAAGCTATTTTACTACTACAGATTAATAACACTATATGTATTGATGCAATTTCACAATGGCGCTCATTAGGGGAGGCCTATGTCCAGCAGTGGACTGCTATAGGCTGATGATGATGATGATGATGCAATTTGGTAGGAAAGTGTGTTCTATGATCCCTTGAATTGTTAAACAAACAACAGAGTAGTAAAATTAATAATAAAAAATAAGGTTATACCGTCAGACCTTCGGTTAATTTAGTACATACATATTTAGTACATACCTGTTATTGTCGCGAATCATATTTTGATCAACCTGACCCTGACGTGCAAATTGCAAAAAACGTAGGAAAATTTGAATTTCGCGGTATCAACTACATAATTATATGTTCGAGCCGTTTGAGGTTGAAACACTAGGGCCATGGGGTCCGAGTGCCCACTTGGTTATTCGAGATATCGCTAAGCGGTTAGTCGACTCTTCACGTGACCAGAGGGCTTGCCTTTCTTGGCCAAAGAATTAGCATCGCTATACAATGTAGACAGAGTAAACTATAGACTCTTAGACAAAGAAAAGTGTAGACGGCGGGTAGCGCCATTTCATTTCCACAAGAAAGGGATAAAGTATTGAGTTATTATAAGTAACAGAAAAGGATAAAGCTATACTATTTCCGTCTCTCAGTGCGTGCCCGTTTTTTCAAGGCACATAAGTAGCCAATGTTATTTAAGTTAGTTTTTTGTCTCATGTGTGGCCACGCTACCCGATGCTCTAAGTCTATAGCTTTCTTACTCTAAGTCTCTGCCGGGTCAGCGGGATTGTCCGAAAAAGGGTTTATTACTTTAGTCTATTCTATCTATGGTTGTGTTTATGATTGTTTATGATATGAACTATGACGTGTAGATTGTACTTATCACAAAATTAATAAAGCTTTTTGTTTGTGTTAATTCACACTAAAAGACGAAAATCGGTCGAATTTAATCATTACTCGTGTTAAGTCGTAGTAAATACGTATGCCACATTAGAAATTAATGTGCTCCTTGTGTTGATAAGGTGGAAGGTTTTCGTAGCTATCAAAAGTTCCGGTTTGCATTGTGTTGTTTATTAGTAATTTTACCGATTATCAAAGAAAATGTGTGGTTCCGACAAGAAACTGGGAGAAATTAGAGCTCTTATACTGGTGGGAGGATATGGAACTCGTTTAAGACCTTTGACTCTAAGCAGACCGAAGCCTCTTGTCGAGTTTGCCAATAAACCTATCTTACTGCACCAAATTGAGGCCTTGGTTGAAGCAGGAGTGACACAGGTAAATGCTCATCATTGTAAGTGTGTATAGTATATTGTCAATTTAATGATGTAGGTAAATAAAAAGACTTGCATGGTAAGAATGTAGTACACACACTCGTAATTACTAATAAGAGACGGAGATGGAGAGAAAGAGGCATGGAGGGGCATAACGCCTTTTCCTTACGAGATTACTTCTTCAAGTCAACTCCGACTGCAAGTTAAGGAACTTTTTTCCAATAACCCACTAAATGCTGACTAAACTCCTAAGGTAGCAGCAGCAGTTTAGAATCAAAACTGGAGCGGAACTGTGGCTGCATGCAACAATTCCTCCTCATGAACCGCAACACCACTGCCATAAGTCGTTGCCTTCAGAACTGTACCTTACGTAATTTTTAAGTTCTTTAATTTACGAATATTTTGTGGAAGAAGAAATAAACTCTACAACAGCTCTTTTATTAATAGGCTTTGTGCTTGGCATTTATTTTATGATTGTTGCAGGTCATACTGGCAGTATCATATCGGGCAGATGACATGGAAAAAGAGCTCACAGAAGAGGTTTCAAAGCTTGGCGTATCTCTCACATTTTCTCATGAAAATGAACCACTGGGCACAGCTGGACCCCTTGCATTGGCACGTGAACTCCTCAGTGCTAGCCCAGAGCCTTTCTTTGTATTAAACTCGGATGTGATTTGTGACTTCCCATTCAAAGAACTTGCCAAATTCCACAGAAACCATGGAAAGGTATGAAATAATTTTATTAAGCATTTTATGATAAATCTAAAAAAAAACAGCAAATAATACAGACAGCGGAGGCTTAGTAATAAGATTGTGTTGACAGCCTTCGGTTTCGGAACCCTAATAAAAATTGATAGATATTTATGAGTGGAGGATCTAGTGAGCTGGCTTATTAAAATTATTTCTTGTAATATTTTTAAATACTACTAAAATGTAGAAATGAGCTCAGGCAATTGCACAAATTTTTTTGTATCCAAAAGTAGTTAGATAGATAAGGAAAAATATTTTTTCCTTATCTTTAAATAGGTATTAAGATTCCGGTCAATAATCAAGTACAATAGATAAATAACATTGTAATAGAAAACATAGTTGTAATAAGTAACCAATATTGAAAATAATACAGAAAATAAAAGCATCACTTTATGTGATAGTTATTTTCCCTCCTTGATAAAGTGAAGCAATCAGTTCTTATCTATCTTGTTCATAGTGCAATGTATGATATGCGTACTATGAATAACTTTCAAATGTAATTATATTGTTTTACTAGCAACGCCCCACGGTTTCACCCGCATAAGTGTCGATCCCGTAGGAATATCGGGATAAAAACCATCCTTTGTCCTTTCCCGGGACTCAAACTATCTGTATACCAAATTTCTTCTAAATCGGTTCAGCGGGATAAGGGTAAAGAGGTAACAGACAGACAGACGGACACACTTTCATAACTAGCTTCTGCACCGCGGTTTCACCCGCATAAGTGTCGATCCCGTGGGAATATCGGGATAAAAACTACCCTATGTCCTTTCCCTGGATTTTATCATAATTATTGGCTGGGCCCATTTAGATTGCCATCAACACTCTAAGAAGAGAAGATCGTATTGTCAACATGCACGTCATGAGTACCAAACCAGTTTATGGTGGTCCCTTCATCTTCGTCGGCGCTTTATGTCTTTGCCAGTTTTTAAATTCCTTTCTTTATCAAGTCGGGACACATAATACCTTTTGAATCTACAGCACTGAGCAGACTATTATATTTAATAACTTGATAACCAAGATACACCTTTCACCAATGTTGAGTTGACATCCACTTAATACCCTTTGAAGCGGGTAGCTCACCGTCCGATCAGGACCAGGCCCGTGCCGGACGGCGCGTACGTGTTCCACGCGCGCCTCAAAGAGATGTCAGCATCGAGGAAGGGGCCCCTTAGGGCCGAAGTCTGCTGGGTCAGCGGGATTGTCCGAAAGGGTTACCGCTGGCCCGGAACATAAAGGGCTAAGGTAGGAACATGGGTGGGTTTTAGTCAGTAAGAGTCTGACACTCCCTTCCGCTCCACCCAGAGTGGGAGAGGTAATTTGATGATTTCCCATCCGCAAAAAAATACCCTTTGAAGCCTTAGTAGGACACTGAACGAGACTCAACAGAAGTTTTTATTGTTATTACATCTTAGGCATTTAGTGTCCTCCAAAGTGTTAAGCCTGTATGCGTGTAAAATTAATATGGTTCTGTCGCTTATTATTAGTACTGAATTGATTTGTTATTCCGATATCTGCTGTTTTAGGAAGGGACTATTGTAGTGACGAAAGTAGAAGAACCTTCAAAGTATGGAGTGGTTCTCTATAAAGAGGATGGTCAGATTGATAGTTTTATTGAAAAACCACAGGAGTTTATCTCAAATAAAATCAATGCTGGTAAGAAATATCTGTCAATTTGGGATATTTATCGAATGGAAAATCGAAGAATAGTAACTATTTTTTTTTTCTTTCTGTCCCAGGAATGTACATTTTAAACCCTTCGGTTTTAAGTAGAATAGAATTGCGACCGATGTCCATCGAAAAGGAAGTTTTCCCATTCATGGCCACCGATGGGCAGCTGTTTGCCATGGAACTCCAAGGTTTCTGGATGGATGTAGGACAACCCAAAGACTTTTTAACAGGTAATAATTTCCTTTTCCATTTATTCTTCTATTCATTGTTGCCTTGAGTAGAAGGAAAAATTAATATAATCAATAAACATAAAATTAAAAAATATTGTTGACGCATACCTATTCTCGAAAAGAACCTTGGTCCACAAGTTTTACGATAATTAAAAATAATTGAATGTATTGATTTCAGGAATGTGTTTATACCTAACCAGTCTACGGCAAAAGAACTCAAAACAGTTGTATGACGGCGCTGGAGTGGTTGGCAACGTTCTGATTGACCCAACAGCCACTATCGGCAAGGGGTGCCGAATAGGACCCAATGTCACTATTGGACCAGACGTCGTTATTGAAGATGGTAAGCACAATCATCAATCTCTTTGTCGGCGGCTGCAGTGGCCTCTGCCATTGGCAACGTGCCGCTCGTGTATATGAGGACTACCATATCAGTCAAAGGAGAAGCCACCTTTTCTGCATCTCTTGAAATAAGATGAATTTATCTTCGGGTTGGCACAGTAGCCGAGTAAATAGTATCTGCGATTCGGATCACGCCCTTATCCCAATTTATTTGCGGTCAGCACAGCATGTCGTCTTCTTTCAGGCCTCGCGGGGCGCGGGCGGCGCGCGCCTGCGCGGGAGCGGCAGAATCTAATGCGTAAAATCAAATGGACCGGCCCTCGAAAACAGCGGGCAACGAGCGGTGCACTCCAGTCAAGTGGTGACCGCCCGCGCGTCTACATTAGGGATTCACTTCTTCTTTTGCCCACAATAAATCGAGCGTTAGGGATAAATTTGAATCAAAAAGATGTCGCCGTTGTTCAGACATTTCGTTCGCGAATAAAGACAAATATCTCGACGACACAACCACGAACACAACATTACGCCGCTATAGTGCCGCGCGATCTGCCCGCTGGTTTCGAGAACGGGTCTGCGTTGCCCGCGCCGCCGCCGCCCCGCTGCCCGCAAGATTCGAGGCAGAGGCCTCATACTTCTCTATTATTCGTCATATCAGTTGTCACCCCCTTTCTAGCCATATCATCTTTCAAACAGTCCATCCATCGTTTCTTTGTTCTTCTCCTACTCTTATAGCCATCCACATTCATACTCAAAACTTTCCTCATTCCGCCTCATCACATGCCGTGACTTCCGATTTCTACACAATTCCTACTATAATCAGCCACCGGTGTCACTTTCAGACTTCCTCTTGTATATAAATCAGCTTATAATGCTCCCACTGCTAGGACACAGGCCTCCTCTCTTCGAGGGGGAGTGGGTTATAATCCACCATCCATCGTCCCACGAAGTGACGCGCGAGAATCGGAGAAAATATTATGACTGATTGTTGCGCTGTAATACCCAGTTGTGTGCTATTTCTGAATCTCGAAAATCAGTCATACTATTTTCTCGTGACCTCTCAAGCTCCGCTAATGAGACACAATTGATTTTCTATTTTATCGTAATAGGGTACGCGCGGAGCTTGACCTGTTAATATAGGTACTTAGTTCTTATTGTCTTATGTTCTATTTTCGCTAGCGGTTGGATCGATTATTTTCAATTGTCTACGATCTGCTTAAAAAATCTCAGTATAGGAGAATCTACTGCGTTATCTTGTACTTAATGTACTTATTACTTATCAAGATTCAATATTATCTATAGCCATTAAAAAGGGTTCTCCTTGATAACATGATTGCTCTACTTTAGCTTATTTAAGTAGGTACATATCACCATTACTCATATAAACCAACTGATTAGTCATATTCTTAGTGTTTACGCGCGTGATTCAGAACGAAAGAATAATCAAACGCCAACTGTAGATACAGGTGTGCGGTTGCGTACACGTAAAAGACTTATCTATGACTTTGCTTGCCCTGTAAACTCACTTTTCGCTTTAAGGGGGAAGCTCTAAGGTGGCCCGCGAAATTCAAATCCATGTAATCCCCAAGAATGACTAATTCATGAAATCTTGACATTTGGGGATTACATGGTCTTAGAGAGTTGTGTTGATGACTTTAATGATTATAATTCTGTAAATACATATTTGTTACGACCGCGAATCATATTTTAATCAACGTACAACTTAATACTGACCGGCAAATTGCAAAAAACATAAAAAAAATTGAATTTCGCGGGCTACCCTGGCGCTTTCGCCTTAAGAGCGTTCGCAGACGGCACACAATCGGTGGCCGATTTTTTGTCGGAGCTAAATGAAATCATACAAAACGTCTGTCCGGTCGTGTCGGATTGCCTCGCTCTCATAGTCCGATGGGACCATCGGACTATGAGAGCGAGGATCAATATCTTTGGAATATCTCCCGCGCCGAAGGCTAGTCTCCGTTGAGATTGGCTGCCATTTGATTTCACATTTTGTGTAGTCCTCCAGACCGTATTTCAGCCATGAAATACGGTCTGGGAGGACTACACAAAACGTAGGTCATACAAAAAAAAAACTGACTGATTGTAGGACCTACAAAAGGTATGCCGTGTGCGAGTGCGCTTAATGATACAAATACAAAAAGCCAGGGTTAAGTAGACCGTATGGAGCGTTAGAGCGTATATCCAACGAGATTTCAATTATAAAGATACGGAAGATACGAATGTTTATATTGCATGAATAATTATGTACGAGAGTAATTAAAATGAATAGTTAGTGACATAGTAGTGACTCTATCGTGTAGGTAAATGTTGACTACGTGAACGCATGCCATTGGATAACTGAGTGGGCGGGGCATACTCAACTGTGGTGTAATAAAGGAAATAATTTACTCATTATGATGGAGAGGAAGTTCGAAATTGCGGAAGATTTTTGTAGGTAAACAGCTAATAGAAAGAGAATTTAAAGACCTATCGTAAAATTAGCAACGATGTCAGCTTTTGCTGGATCGCTAATGCCACGAAGGATATTTGTTATGTTATGAACGATATCGGAGAAAACGCAAAGTTTAGTGATACCTACCTATTGAAATTTTTACTGAACATGTTTCGTAATGGGCTCTGAAGCCTAAACGGTTGTCATTTTCTAGTTGTTGTGTCGTAAGTTAGGTAAGAACCAATTTCGTTGGAAAAACACTCGTTGAAGGTCATCCGCTTGATTTGGATTGATGATGTAATTTTATTTTAAATTGGCTTTTACCCGCGGCTTCGTCCGCTTGAAAGTCGGAAAATATCCTACGGGAACGTGTATGGCCGGGACAAAAAGTATCCTATGTCCTAAACTAAAATCATGGTATCCGCCATCACATCCATTTAGCCATTAAGGCGTGTTTATGTAACAGACGACAGAATGAAAGTATGGAGTTCTTGTTTGCTTTATTGATGCTGGGCAGTTCAAGGTTTTAACATGAATAAAATAAACCGCCGTAAAAGTTATTCTTCTTCTGTTAGTAAGTCTTTCTTTCTTATTATTCTCTTGCAATTATCTCAAATTATTTGAGGTCGGGGCAACATGTCTTTTTCTTCCATATTTCTCTGTTAGGCGTCATCTTGGTAGTCACCCCCTTTAACTGTCGTGTATATCTCTTTTAGGCGCGTGTATCAAACGTAGCACCATTCTCCGCGGTGCCTGCGTTCGTCAGCACGCTTGGCTCGATGGCTGCATCGTCGGCTGGCGCTCCGTCGTCGGCCGCTGGGTACGCATGGAGAACTGCACAGTACTCGGCGAAGATGTCATCGTCAAAGATGAGCTGTACGTGAACGGAGGGCAAGTACTACCCCACAAATCCATCGCCCTATCCGTGCCGGAACCACAGATTATTATGTAAAAGACTGAGTGGGGATGTTCGTAGTTGGGGCTAGCTTTTTAAAAGATTATTGTAATTATAAGTGTTTGTTCGGCAGCCAGTTAGACTTCGTTCGTATAGGCGATTTTTTAATGCATGATTTTTATCGCGTACTATATTTTCAATTCATGGTACTGATCAGAGCATTGAGAATCCTACAATGCGCATCCTGGCGCGCTGTTGGATATTCAGCTCTCGGCGCTAAGCAGTGCGGTGCAAATCCTGTCCGTGATAAAAAATATCGTGTGTGCGTACGAGGGCTTAATGAAGAGTTGATTCAGATGACTCGACTCTACATTTTTTGGTTACCACCGACATTTACAACCCGCAAGAGATAACTTGAGACCCGAGCGGCCCCCCCGCTGTTACCGCTCTCGCCATCGACGCCTCAGCACACCGCGCGCTTACGTCATCCGAGCGAAGTCTCAAGTTAACTCTTGCGCGGATTGAAAGTTCCTGCTTTGTCAACTACGGACGTGTTTCGGATCACGTAAGTCGAAGCGGCTATGATGACCTCAGTCTCAGACGTGCGTCAACAGATTTAGGCATTCAGTTGCCAAGATATGAACTAGTTTTTTTTCTTCGTTTCCTTATCTTTTACATTATTATATCAAAAATATTGGTGGCATATGCTTCGTATGAATAACATTCTTATCTTATATTTTTACAAAAGATGAAAAGGATATAAACATATCCGTATGATAACTGGTTAAACTAATTGGTTTATTTTGTATAACATATTATTATTATTTTCTTAGATCTTAATCTAATTAATATTTTATAATGTTAGTACATGTCTACATAGCTGTAATTTTGTTATATAAAATATTTATTTTGTTTCATAGGTTTATGCATTCTGTAATTGATCAAAATGTTGTTATTATCTTCAAAAAATTTATTACATTTTCATATATTTTTTTATAATTTGCAAGAAAATAATTATTCGAAAATTAATTTTTAGTTTTGTTTTTTGTTAATAGACACATTCCACTTTAGCGTGTCGCGTAAGTTCTTTGTATGCGTACGTATATACGCATATATAATAAAGTTTTTTTTATTTACACGCGTAAATCTTATACTTTTATACTGTATTTTATGGGTGTACAGCCAAGGAATGAAAATGTTAGCACCATAAAGTTCATTTTTTTTCTTGCATTTTGTTATTTTTTCCCACTTCCTGTTGCCAACGCGTTGAATGAAAATGACAGTTAAACAAGGTAACATGCAACAGCTAGGTATATGGGAAAGGAATGTGTTTGAAAATTGCTAAACGTTATCTCTCCTTGACTGCGCAGACGCCAGCTCATCAAGCTACTACAATCTGTCAAATGTCTTCAATAGATTTTCAACTTTATTGCTAAAACATAAGGTTCAAAGTTGATTGGGAAAATTTGACAGTTTCGGGTAGCTTGATGTGCTGGCAGCTGTACCTATTATGGAGTTTGTGCAAGGTGTGTACAGTGTACATAGTATTGTGTGTATAGGCACAAGCTAATGTGCAAGAATCACTAGGTACGGACGCCAGCAGGTCAACCTACCCGAAACTGTCAGATTTTCCCAATCAACCTTGAACCTTATGTGTTAGCAATAAAGTCGAAAATCTATTAAAGAAATCTGACAGATTGTAGTAACTTGATGTGCTGGCGTCTGTACATAGTAGGTAATATCCACGCGCAGGCTAACGCGTTTACTTTCTATAACCCTATAGCACAGATAATATAATACTCTACGTATAGGTACATACTTGCATCTCATTCTGGTGTACAGACGCCTGCATATCAAGCTACCCGAAACTGTCAAAGGAGGTGTTTCTTCTTTCATACATTTATGGCCAAACAATGTACCTTATGAACAAAAGTACTGAAATACAGGAAAAAAATCGCAGATTCTGAAAAAAAATATATTGGATTTATTTATACATTTGTACCACATGAAATTGTCGTTCAAAAATGTTAATAACTTGCAACCCATTAATTAATTTGGCAATCTCATGATACATGCTTCCGATGATGCGTTTCGTTACTTCATTTTATAAATGTAACATAAAGAAATTATCCTGAAAATATACTGATTATTGTCTTATTTTTGTATCAAAAAAGTTTTTTTGCATAAATAAGACATTATTTTTGTGAAACATTTAGCGAACAAGAGTTAAAAAATACATTTATTTTTCAGATTATTGTATGCGTTTGGTTAGCTTTCTGAAAAGCCAAAAGACTGTGGTCCAAGGCCAGTAATTATCGATTTTTTCTTATTAGTACCAATAATGTCATCATTTCGTTTCGGTTCCTCGCCTTTGTTCGTTGGTTTCCCGTCTCTTGGAGCGCTATTTCGTGCGTGATTTCATAATTGTTGATTTGTCTATTCTTCCCTGGATTTTCGATTTATTTCTTAAATCTTGACGACCTGGATTACCCATTTAGACTTGACATTTATTTAGTTTAATTTGACAGCTGTCAGCTGGCACTGCTGTTATGAACGTTTCGTTGAACGCAGTTACGATGTGAGGTAGTGATTTTTTATTTCTTAATCTATCAAATATTGGAGGATTTTAAATACTGCTAATAACACAATTTATTGCAAGGAATTTAACTTTTAATTTGTACCTCGGTACAAGTTTGGCCGAAAAAAAAACACCTCCTTTCCCAATCAACTTTGGACCTTATGCTTTGGCGATAAAGTTGAAAATCTATTAAAGAAATTTGACAGATTGTAGTAGCTTGATTTGCTGGCGTCTGTACATCTTGTACTCGCAGCCTAAGTCAGAGATCGTCTACTTTAAAAGTGCACGCCACCCTCTACTGCTACTTGCATACACTTTTAAAAATTTTGTATAGAAATTTTAGTGGACCCCTCTACTAAAATCTATCTATCTAGGCGCATTTTTTAATTAGACGATCTCTAACGCTAATGATACAAATTTAACGTTACGGTAATAATGGCTAGATTAATTTTCTTTTTCTATTAAAACACATCGTACCAATGAAAAAGCTGTAAGTATAGTAACATTAGTAAAATATTTTTATTTTATCAACTACAGCGTACAATGTGGTAATGTACTGCCATTTTTACACCAAACCCTTTAGAATAAGATTTGTTGTCCGTGTATTTTGTGAATTTTAATGATACTACTAAACAAACTATAAAAATAAGGCAACACAATATAAAAGTAATTGAATACTTTGAAGTTGTTTAAATTTCCTAAACCTATGCCTTTTTATTATCCTCGTAAACATTAAGGGAGGAACCTTTACCCCCTTTATTATAACTAAATGGGGAGTAAAATGTGGCCTTACTATTAGCAATGGGAACCCCCATTTTTTTTTATAATTCTTGGAGACTAGTAAGTATCGACAATTATTAAGATGGATGGCGCAGTGGGCTATTGGGAATTGGGGATTCACTGGTATTTATTTGGTCAACCCTACAGCTACGCAGCTTTCGTAGAATATGTTCTATTCTGTTTTGACGTGAATACGTCTTTAAAATTGCTTCTGTAGTGGGAGGCAAGTCAAAAAAACCAATGATAACAAAATCGGGGAATACAGTTTGGTGTTGTAGCTCTTCTTATCTATCATCTCCATCCTAAAGGAAAGGGTTACCGCTGGCCCAGAACATAAAGGGCTAAGGAAGGAACACGGGTGGTTTTTGAGGTAATTTTGCTGCGTATCTAGTTTTCCACTTAGGGTCAGTTCACACCGAGACGCGACGCGACGCGCAGTTTTCAAGAAAGAAATACAATTACAGACCTTATCTACTACACAAAAAGGTACACGATTCAGTGAGCTAAGCCGCACTGCGCAGCTCGACGTAGTAGACACTGTCTCGGTGTGAATTCCTACATAGTTACTTTACTCTTTGGTGTGAACTGACCCTTAGTATAACTTTTGACTCGGAAAGCTACGTTCAAAGAGATTTAAGATAGGTACAGACGCCAGCACATCAAGTTACTACAATCTGTCAGATTTCTTTAATAGATTTTCGACTTTATTGCTAAATCATAAGGTTCAAGGTTGATTGGGAAAATCTGACAGTTTCGGGTAGGTTGACCTGCTGGCGTCCGTACATAGAGGGGCTATGCCAAAGAGATATAAGATAGGTACATAGAGGGGCTATGCAAAGAAATGTCTTAGAAAAACTGTGATCCCATGTCTCAGTGACGCCATCTAGCTAAGTATAGCCAAATTAGAGCGGCAATTTATTCAATTAGATTCAGCTATCGCTCGGTAGATGGCCAGTGTTGCCAGATACGATTTTCAATCGGTGGATTGAAATTAGATAAATATCGAAAACTAAACAAATTAGGCAAAAATTGTCTCAGACAGAAAAAATATTCTACAATTTTATTCGTTACTATTCATTGTCCGTATCTCCGTCTATGACAAGGTATCGGTTTCAGTGTGTTTTTAAGTAGTTATTTACATTTTAAAATAAAATACGCGGTCGCGTTCCGGAACGGTATAGAGAATAAGCTCTCTCTTTCCCTCGCCATCGCCAGGCCTTTGCGACTTCGACGCCTAAACAACCTTTTGTATTTATTTATATAGTTAGTTAATTAATTAGTCTTTTAATTTAGTACATAGTTATGAAATTATGAATATATTTATATTTTTTTAATGAAATTCTTTGCACTAGAATTGCCACTGCGAAAATGGCAATAGACTACAAGTTATTTTGACAGTTTGTTGACATTATGATTTGACGTGCATTTGACAGTTTAACAATTTGCGCCAAAACGTATTAATCCGGTGCCCGATTGCTTCAATGAATTTTTTGTAAAATAATTCGAAAATGTCGAAGCGTAACAGCGTAGGTGCCTCAAACACCTTATTTAATTATTTCTCTAAAACACCTCCTGCCAATAAGAAAGTAAAATCAGAACTAGAGGTCGATAAAAGCCCGAAAGTGAATTCGCCAGTTCAAAACGGCGATAAGGAATCTAAAGTTGAAAGTAAGTATATGTCAATTTAATTAGTTTAGCTTTATTAAACATGGTAGTTATAAAGCCTAACCACTGTCACTAAAATACATAAGTGTTCATTCATACTTTCTCACATATTTACCTTCTGTTATAAAACATGAGTGAACAAATACAAGTGCAAATGAAAGCAGAAGTAAATTACTTAACGTTTAACTTCCCGAGATGTTTTCCAAGTCCTTAGTACACTCTACAGTCAATAGTTTAGACTAGCAATAGTTGGTTGTAAAGAATACCTTTTCAGCAGAGGTAAGAAGAAGTTATTTGAAGAGGTTTATGTTTCTAAATCACTTGCACTGTATTTATAAGCCACCCTATCATTAAAAAATGCACATAAATATGTTATTGATGTGCATTGCATATGGTTACATAAATGTGCATGCAGCACTAAAATGTTAAGTAATCTTAATATTTTTCTTAACTTTTTGTTCTATAATTAACTGCATAACAACTTTTATTTATCTTCAGAAAAAAAGCGAGAGAGACAAGCAACCCCCTCACCAGAAGTGAAACAGAAAAGTGACAGTGAAGATGAGGTCCCCATTGCTTCCAAACGTAGGAAGAGAATCCGACTCAACCCTGTTGACTCAGATGACTCTGATGCTGAGAACAAAGGTGGGTAACAAACAGCAACAAGCACTATCCAAAGTTTCGGTACAGATTTATGAATAAAAACTTTGTTAAAAGTAAATTGTTGAATGCAGCAGGATTGAACAGCGTGTATGCTTAGTCTAGTATTGTATAACATCACCCAAGACTTATTTATTTATATATACTTTATTGTACAGTCACAAGCATAAGTATGTATACACTTGATTTTATTCATAGGCGATTTTCTCCTTTATTTTTGAATGAAATTTTATATTATTACGAACATAGTATTTTTGAACCCACAAGTTTACGTAAAGTGTTGTATTTCAACGTTGCATTCGTTATTTCGTGAAAAAATCGCAATTGAAAGTTGCCAAGTGTTGACATATTAGTGCTCGTGACTGTACACCGGAAAATACATCACACTAATATTATAAAGGTGAAAGTTTGTGTGTGAGTGTGTTTATAGTTTGTTACTTCTTCACGCTCAAACGGCTGGACCAATTTTGATAAAATTTGGCATAGAGGTAGTTGACACCCTGCAGTTTCACCCACCCGGGTGAAACTGCGGTGGGCAGCTAGTACTTAATAAAAAAATATGACACTAACCAAGACATACTTTAAACAAACCCTGTAATGGTAGTATAAGCTGTTATAAATAAATAAATACATTAAAGTCATTTGAATGGTTAAAACTACTTTTAAGTAATACTTGAGTCTTGAGTAAGGTTCTGTAAGCCTTAGTAATTGCTATTAGAAGAAGAATTAATGAATTTTTGTTCAAGAATTTTCTTAACCTTTGACCGCCACAGTCATGTATAGATGACAAACCAAAATGTGCCCAGCACGCGACGGTTCGACTACGTGACAGATTTTGACGCCGACGGCACGTCTTTGATTTTTTGAGGTGTGGAGGTCAAAAGGTTAAATATTGTTTTTAGCACACACAAATTACTACCTACCCTACTATCATAATATCAGAAACATTTTAACTCACTGTTCTGTTATTACTTACATTTTTGTTTCCGAAGCCCTTGTTTTAACTAATAAAAATAATTTTTCAGCAGATAACAAAACGGATACATCTGCCATTGCGAAGCCATCTACGGAGAAGAAACTGCAGGATAGTTTCAAGTTTGAGTCTCCTAAGGCCAAGAAACCAGCAAACAAACCATCATCAAGTAATGGGTATGTAATTAATTTCTTTATTTATTTATTGTGAAAGACCTGTCAGGATTTCAGCACCCTTGTGTAGCATAATGAGCCTTTTATGTTCCCACTAATAGGACACAAGCCTCGTCTCTGTGAGAGGGAGTGGGCTGTACTGTAATCTGATAGTGATGTTCACATCCGCTGTAAACTATAGACTTAACTGCCCCGGTTGGTCTCGTGGTCGCAAGAGCGACTGCTGAGCGTGGGGTCCTGGGTTCGATTCCCGGGTCGGGCAAAGTGTTATTGAGTTTTTCCATTAGGAATTTCTTAGTAACAGCCCGGAGTTTGGAAGTTGGCGGTGTGATACCCCCGTGTCTCGGAAAGCACGTTAAGCCGTTGGGCCTGCGCCTGCCTGATCTCTCTCCGGTCGTGTCGGATTGCCGTCCCATCGGACTATGAGAGTGAGGGAAGAGGGAGTGCACCTGTGTCTGCGCGCACACGTCTTGTGCACTATATTATCTCCCGCGCCGAAGGCTAGTCTCCGTTGAGATTGACCGCCGTGGCCGAAATACGGTCTGGAGGACTTTATTTAAACTATAGACGCGTTATAGTCTATGAAAAAATGTTTTCTAGCGCGTTGTTTTATACGCATTATAACACGTTACAAAAACTCGGCCGAAGTCTAGACGATATCTTTTTATACACACTGTAATGATGTGCGGTGAATATTTGACAGTGTAGGCCGCTTATTCCTCAACGCTGACGGCATTCCGCCCCTCGCCTCGCCACGCATTCCTAAGGCACAAAACACATTTTCACACACACACACGTTCACACGTTCATTATCTTCAATTATCTTCTCATACCTTGACATTGGCAAAATCATCGAATAGAATAGAATACTCTTTATTATGTACACCATATAAATTACAGACATAATTATAGAAACTGTACAGAGGGTGACACAATGGGCGGTCTTATCGCTAAAAGCGATCTTTTAAAGACAACCTTTGGATGGATTAAAAAGGAGAAGGACAGACAAATACTGTAGGTAGTCTGTGGTGTACCATTTACATAATACACTAAATACATACATCAAGTAAATTATACTCATCTAAATAAATATATAAATACAATAATAAACATGAAATAGGAGCAAAGGAAAAAAAAAATTAAAAATAATGATGATGATTACGGAGAGAGGAAGTGCTTTTTAACCATAATTTTAAAAGTGGACAAAGATTGAGCACGCCTTACCGACACGGGCAAGTCATTCCATAACCGTACTGCTTGAACAGTAAAAGATTTGTCATAGAAACCGAATGTTACCGATGGAGCCAGAATAAAAAAAAAATAAACACATTTCCATTCTTTCTCTTTAAAAATAATCTAAATTCTTGCCAGACCTGCACCATCACCAGCAAAACAAGCTGAAGAGAAGTCTATTGCAGCTGATGAAGGAAACTGGGTGCACTGCAAACTGGACTGGTTGAAGCCTGACAAGATCAGGGATGCCAAGAAAAGGAGGCCCGACCATCCTGAATATGACCCCTCTACTCTATTTGTGCCATCCGATTTTCATAAGAATCAGACTCCTGTAAGTATTATTTAGAAGTTTCGCCAAACCGAAGCGAATTCAAGCACTGCTTAGCGCCGAGACTTAAAAATACAACAGTGTGTTTTCGACTCGCTGTGATGCACTCTGTTTGATTCTCAATGCTTGGCTCAACACCGCGAGTTGAAAATCCAGTGCGCGATAAAATCTCGTCGCGATATTTTTGCGCCCATGGACGTGTTTAGCTAAACTGGCGCCAAGACTACCTAATCATTAAAACAATCGACGCGCGTAGTCTCGTCTGAGTCCCGAACGAGACTGTTTTCCATACTGCCACACTGAAGCGAATCCATACCATATTTAATACTAAATTACTACTATTAATTATACTATAGACGACCTCGTATGTCGGCGACGAGACCCTATCCAGGCACATGGGCGCAAGTAGTGCCGGGACCGCTACGCAAAAATGATGTAAGAATATTGTTATTAACTTAGAAACTTTTAAAGTGATTTATTTTGTGTTTTCTATGTTTCTAGTTAGTTATTTAAGTTAGATTTGTTATTAGTTTTTGTACTATAAACCAATAAGACTGTTTTTGAAAGGATTCTTATAAGAATAATTTAGTTCAAGTAAAAATTACGTAACTTGAAAACTCACTTTTTTGTTTATGGATAGATTTTGTTAATTTTTGTTTTAAAGGATAGGTTTAGGCATAAAACCATGTATACCGTTTGAATTATGAAAATCAGACAGATAGTTTAGAAATTATAAGGGATTTTGTATAGTGAAAATACGTAAAGTCGCAATTTTTACAGTTAATGTTCTAGGATTTTTTTATTGTTTATAGTTAAGATGTAAATTAGTGTTTAATTAGCATAAGGACTATGTAAGGAAGGATAAACAATAACAAACTGTAAAATTGTATCTTAAAAGGTTTATAAAATAAAGGCTTAAAGATTTCGGCTTAGTGAAAAATACAAGCAAAAGAGATCCAAAATACGCGGTTCTCTTTAAGGTAACTTAGGCCGGCCTCACCGGGTATAAATTAAGCGACATTTGGTTGCAAAAGTCAGTCACAGCTCAGCCGTCGAAGAGGCAACAACAACAAGAACAAGCCGAAATCTACAAGCAAGAATCAAGAAAATCCTGCATTTTTATTTCACCGCCTCTTCGCTGCCCATCCCTCCGAGGTCCGCCTAGTGGGTTGTACCCACCACTACGTACGCTTTCAGGGGAGCGTGGTGACGTGTGTCACCAGCAGAGTAAGTAGGGAACATACGTCAAAACGTGGGAGACTGTCCCAGGGTACGGCCGTTAGATACTGGACGTGTCAACGGTCACCGCCCCCTCAACAATTGGTCCTTCGAGAGCCGGATCCCTGCAAGAAGAAGCCAGAAGATTAAGAAGACTGCAAGATGCCAGTAACCAGGTCGCAGAAGGATGCCCCCTCACGCCCCCCGTCCCGTCCTACTAATGTGGACGCGACAGTAGAAGCGTCAGGGTCAGAAGGGGTCACGTCTGCGTCAGCGTCAGCATCATCAGAAACTACAGGATCATCAGGCACCAACACTTCTTCGGGTACAACGACTACGGAAGGAACCACGGTTGAGACTGTGACCACGGCGTCATCCAAGAGTGAACAGAAGAAGGAAGATGCCACACGAAAGGAGACGACTAAGAAGACCCCAGAAGATGTCCCGGAAGAGGGTGTCTATGGTTCAACCATGACCCTAAAGCCGAAGGGGGTCAGTCGTCGTGCCAGGTCTACCAGGACCACGAGCTCCTCGGCCAGAAGACGCGAGCTGGAAGCCAGAGAAGAATTAGCACGCCTGGAACTGAAACAAGCACAGGCTGCGGCGAAGCTAGCCCGAGTCAGACTGGAGATGACACAATGTGAAGATGAGGACTCCGTGGATGATGAAGACCAGGAAGACAGAACAGCCCAGGTGCGGAACTGGATCGAGTCATCAGTATTAGAAGATGGCAACAAGAAACAACCAGAGCAGCGAGGTCAACACACTGCAGAAGAGCCACAGAAGGTGAAGCCTGAAGAGAACTCTTCAACGAAAGGAGCTACGATCGAGATTCAAGCGTTGGCAACTGCCTTGAAAGAAGCCTTTTCCACAAGAGGAGGACCAGCAGCACAGCCAAGCTACATCCACGAGCTACCCTACTTCGACGGCAACAGCGGCGAGTGGTTGGCCTTCAAGGTTGTTTATGAAGATACAGCACCAATGTTCAACGAAGTCCAGAATATGGCGCGCTTAAGAAGAGCGCTGAAGGGCAACGCAAGAGAAGCTATCAAGAGCCTGTTGTACTCCGAAGCCTCTCCGTCAGAAGTAATGCAAGCCCTCAGAAGAAGATATGGAAGACCTGATGCGCTGGTTTTGGCAGAATTGGATAAGGTCAAGGCGCTACCGAAGATTTCAGAAAATCCAAGGGACATTTGCGTCTTCGCGAGCCAAATCAACAACAGCGTAGCAGCAATAAAAGGACTGAAGAAACCACAGTACCTGCATTCACCTGAAATGGTGAAACAAATCGTGGACAAGATGCCGACGATTCTCAAGTTCCGATGGTATGACTTCACTGCAGCATCAGAAGAAGGCGACTTCTCCGACCTGACGCTAGTATCCAAGTTCCTGAACATAGAAGCGGACAAATGTGGAGCCTTCGCGACTTCAGAAGAAAGAAGCGGGTTCAAGAAGACCAATCGACAAGCAGCACATTCAACGAAAGAAAAGAACTTCAAAGAAAAGGATTCAAGACAACAAGAGAAGACTTGCCCTATATGCGAGGGTGAACATTTTCTCGTCGAATGTCAGAAGTTCCAGAAGATGTCGGTGCAAGATCGGTGGGCAACAGTTAAGAAGAGTCGCGTCTGCTTCAAATGTCTTCAAGGGAAACACAGGAAGGAGAGCTGCAGAAAACCACCGTGCAAAGAATGCAAGAGGTGGCATCATCATCTGCTGCACGTCGAGTCAGAAGAAAGGACCTCGGAGGAAAAGAAGAGCGAGACACCACAAGAGGCGGTGAGCGTCACGACATCAGTGAACGCAGTCAACAACACGAAAGCATACCTGAAGATAGTTCCAGTAGAAGTCTTCGGGACAAAAGGATCAAAGAAAATATTAGCCCTTATGGATGAAGGGTCAACCGTGTCACTTCTGGATGAGAAGGTGGCACAAGAAGTCGGCGCACAAGGAAGCAAGGAAGAGCTGGTAATTGAAACAGTGGGAGGAAGGTTGATAAGGAATAAGGATTCTCAGATGCTGGACCTTATGGTAAAAGGGGTTCATCAGGAGAACAAGAAGACACTGAAGAGAGTCCGCACAATCAACGATTTGAAGCTTACTCCACAGTTCCTAGACAAGAAGAAGATTCAAGATTATCAGCACTTAAAGAAGATCGCCGACTCTCTATATTACGAAGGGGAGTCACCACAATTGCTCATTGGTCAAGACAATTGGGAGCTAATTGTGACTCAAGAAGTAAGAAGAGGGAAACCAGGGGAACCAGTTGCTTCAAGAACAGGACTTGGATGGGTGCTCCACGGGTCAGACAACGGAGGTGCAAGACCAGTACACTTCCTGAACACATGTCTACATGTCAGCACGCCAGAAGAAGAGATGCATCAAGCCATCAAGGATCACTTCGCGATCGAGGCACTTGGTGTGCAACCAAGAAGACCCACTACAGATTCAGAAGGAAGAGCACTCGCCATCCTAGAGAAAACCTGCAGAAGACTTGAAGATGGTCGATTTGAAGCTGGACTTCTATGGAAGAATGAAGAAGAACGAATGCCAGAGAGCTACACGTCTGCCAGGAACCGATTGATTAACATCGAAAAGAAGATAGACAAGGATCCTCATTTGAAGACGGAATATGGCAAGCAGATCCAGCATCTAATCGACAACAAATACGCAGAAGAAGCACCTGATGAACCAGAAGATTCTAAGAAGTTATGGTTCCTCCCTCATTTCTCCGTAGTTCATCCATTAAAGAAGAAGATAAGGATCGTCTTCGACGCAGCAGCCAAGTCGAAAGGGAAAAGCCTCAACGACGCTCTACTGCCTGGACCAGATCTACTGCAATCACTCTTCGGTGTACTAGTGAGGTTTCGACAAGGACCTTTAGCAGTAGCGGCCGACATCAAGGAGATGTTTCTACAAGTTCGCATCAGACCAGAAGATAGAGACAGCTTAAGGTTCTTGTGGCGCGGAGATCATGGCGACGTGCCGCCTAAGAAGTACAGAATGACATCAGTTATTTTCGGCGCAACATCATCTCCAAGCATGGCCATCTACGTAAAAAACCGAAACGCAGCGGACTACAAGGAACAGTATCCAGAGGCGACAAGGGCAGTCGAGCTGAATCACTACATGGACGACTACTTGCACAGCTTCCATTCAGAAGAAGACTTCAGAAGAATAACAGCGCAGGTGGACTTCATACACAAGAAGGCGGGTTTCGAACTCAGGGCATGGGCATCAAACAGACCTGAGCTGCTGCAAGACATAAAGACTGAAACAATTGAAAAAACAGAAGTAAACCTTGGTGAAAAAGAAGAAAAGACACTAGGACTACGCTGGTTCACAGAAAGGGACTCCATCGGCTTCAGGGCAAACCTCCGGAACACTCCAGAAGAAATAGCAAAGGGATTCAAGGTGCCTACGAAGAGGGAAGTCACCAGCGCCGTTATGTCTACCTTCGACCCATTGGGATTAGCGTCACCAGTCCTCATCCAAGGCAAGAAGCTGCTTCAGAACATATGGCGGAGCGGCGTCGGTTGGGACGAAGAGATAGAAAAAAGGGAATACGAAGCATGGAAAATATATCTCGAGAAGATGAAGCTGTTACAAGATCTTCAGATTCCAAGATGCCTGGCGCCACATCGCACCGAGGGGGAGCTGCACACGTTCACAGATGCGAGCGAAACGGCGTATGCGGCTACAGTCTACTGGAGAACAGAAGATGCGAACGGAACATACCACGTCAGCTTAGTGGCAGCGAAAGTACGAGTCACTCCGTTGAAGCCGGTATCGATCCCAAGACTGGAGCTACAGGCGGCCCTCCTTGGAAGCAGACTAGCCCATTCGGTAGAAGAAGAAATGGATCTGAAGGCAGTAAGGAAAACATTCTGGACAGACTCCAGTATTGTGCTCTCCTGGATCAAGACGGACCCGAGAACCTTCAAAACGTTCGTGGCTCATCGTTTGGCCGAAATAGAAGATCTCACCAAGCCTCAAGATTGGAGATGGGTGCCTACGACACAGAACCCTGCAGATGACTCAACGCGCGACGTGCCGGAGAACTTCAATTGCAATCACCGATGGTACAACGGCCCAGAATTCTTAAGAAAGGAAGAAACTCACTGGCCTGAAGCAAGAACATTCAAAAAGGAAACCACCGGCGAAGAAAAGATAACGGACGTCGCAGCAACAGCAATCACAACTCATCCATCACCAGATCCTGAGAGGTTTTCGTCTTGGACGAGACTTTGGCGAGCCACCGCAAGGGTACTGCAGTTCATACAACTCTGCAGAACAAAAGAGAAGGTCAACGTCAGTAAAGAAGATCCCACCTGGAAAAGGACGAAAGGAAAAAAGACGAAGACAGTCGAGAAACAACATTCGTCTCCAAAGAGGCCAGAAAGAAACTACGTACCACTAACCACCGAGCTGCTGGAGCGAGCTGAAACCCTGCTACTAAAAGGAAGTCAACAGAGGAGTTTCAGAGAAGACATCAAGCGACTAGAGCAAGGGAAACAGCTAGAAGGCAACAGCAAGTTGAAGAAGCTCGACATAGTGATGGAAGAAGGTCTCCTGCGTTTGAAAGGAAGAATCGACGCGATACAGGGCGTAACCAGAGACTACAAGCGACCCATCGTGCTCGACAGCAAGGAAAGGATAACACGACTCATCATTGAAGAATTCCACTGCCGTTTCAATCACGGAAACCACGCAACAGTGATGAACGAAGTGCGACAACGCTACTGGGTGCTAGGGTTGAGGTCAGCAATCAAGACAGTTCAGCATCAATGTCAGTGGTGCAAAACGAAGAAGGCAAAACCACAAGAACTACCGACGGGCAACTTACCTAAGGAGAGACTGATGCACAGCAACCCTCCCTTTACGTGCACAGGAGTAGATTACTTCGGCCCAATGACGATCACCGTGGGAAGACGTCAAGAGAAGAGATGGGGTGCTCTATTCACATGCTTAACCACACGAGCTGTGCACATTGAGCTCACTCCTTCCCTCTCCACCGACAGTATGATCATGGCGCTACGACGATTCGCCGCGAGAAGAGGAATGCCGAAGATCATCTACTCCGACAACGGGACCAACTTCGTCGGCGCAAATAAAGAACTGAAAGAAGCGTTAGATGACATGAAGAAAGAAGACCTCATCTCAGAAGCAGAGAAGATCGGCGTGCAGTGGACATTCATCCCTCCTGGTGCGCCTAACATGGGCGGCGCATGGGAGCGTTTGGTGCGATCAATAAAAACCGCACTGAACGCCACACTCAACGAAAGACATCCACGAGAGGAGGTACTCCACACCCTCCTACTTGAGGCCGAGCACATAGTCAACTCTCGGCCTCTCACTCATCTCTCCGAGAGCCTTGAGGAGGAAGCACTCACTCCTAACCACTTCCTCCTCGGGCGATCCTGCGGCGCAGCGAGAATCGGCAGCTTCAAAGACGACGAGCTCGTGGGCAGGCACACCTGGAAGACGACGCAGCGACTTGCCGACCACTTTTGGCAACGCTGGCTGCGAGAATACCTGCCCACTCTACTGCCGAGGAAGACGACGGGAAGAAGCAGCGCCACAGACCTACGCATCGGAGACATCGTTCTGATCGTCGACCACAGCCTGCCAAGATGCACCTGGCCACGCGGCAGAATCCAGCAGGTGTATCCAGGACCAGACGGGCGGACCAGAATCGTCGACGTCGAGACGCGAGGAGGAGTGCTGCGAAGACCCAGTTCGAGAGTGGTGCTGTTGGTGCCGGGAGTTTCGCCGAGCCAGGAGGATGGTGCTGCGCACGAGGGGGAGAATGTCGGCGACGAGACCCTATCCAGGCACATGGGCGCAAGTAGTGCCGGGACCGCTACGCAAAAATGATGTAAGAATATTGTTATTAACTTAGAAACTTTTAAAGTGATTTATTTTGTGTTTTCTATGTTTCTAGTTAGTTATTTAAGTTAGATTTGTTATTAGTTTTTGTACTATAAACCAATAAGACTGTTTTTGAAAGGATTCTTATAAGAATAATTTAGTTCAAGTAAAAATTACGTAACTTGAAAACTCACTTTTTTGTTTATGGATAGATTTTGTTAATTTTTGTTTTAAAGGATAGGTTTAGGCATAAAACCATGTATACCGTTTGAATTATGAAAATCAGACAGATAGTTTAGAAATTATAAGGGATTTTGTATAGTGAAAATACGTAAAGTCGCAATTTTTACAGTTAATGTTCTAGGATTTTTTTATTGTTTATAGTTAAGATGTAAATTAGTGTTTAATTAGCATAAGGACTATGTAAGGAAGGATAAACAATAACAAACTGTAAAATTGTATCTTAAAAGGTTTATAAAATAAAGGCTTAAAGATTTCGGCTTAGTGAAAAATACAAGCAAAAGAGATCCAAAATACGCGGTTCTCTTTAAGGTAACTTAGGCCGGCCTCACCGGGTATAAATTAAGCGACATTTGGTTGCAAAAGTCAGTCACAGCTCAGCCGTCGAAGAGGCAACAACAACAAGAACAAGCCGAAATCTACAAGCAAGAATCAAGAAAATCCTGCATTTTTATTTCACCGCCTCTTCGCTGCCCATCCCTCCGAGGTCCGCCTAGTGGGTTGTACCCACCACTACGTACGCTTTCAGGGGAGCGTGGTGACGTGTGTCACCAGCAGAGTAAGTAGGGAACATACGTCAAAACGTGGGAGACTGTCCCAGGGTACGGCCGTTAGATACTGGACGTGTCAACGGTCACCGCCCCCTCAACATCGTAATTGCTTTATCACCCTAAGGGTGAATGTCACTTGCGCGTCATTGAATGACAAGGTCTATTTGTCTATGTTTACAGTTAGATAGTTTTAACCTTATTGGAGTTTCAATTTACTTGAAATTGTTTTCAAAAGTGGAGGGTCAATTACGGGGTCGACTATACTACAAACTTTTTGTCTTAAACTACTCTGTGTGTGGTGTCAGGTAATGTTATGTTCATTATTTCATTCTTTCAGGCACACCGTCAATGGTGGGACATGAAATCATCTCACTATGACTGTGTGCTGTTCTTCAAAGTGGGCAAGTTCTATGAGCTGTACCATATGGATGCAGCTGTAGGGGTTAACGAACTTGGGTTCTCTTATATGAAGGTAAGAATTGATATAGTCTATTCATGTTCCAATAGATGTTATTGTCATTTAAACAATCATCAACTTTATGCTAGTGTAAATTAAGTTGAACTCAGAATGACGTACTAATACTATAAGATATATAGAAAAGTCTTGAAGATGTTTGGAGTTTAACACAAACAGAACTTTACGTGTTGGTAATAAAGTTGTTTTTGCAAAAACATAATTTGTTGCAATGTTGAGACACCAAATTGCGAACGCAGACTACCACTAGAACTTACTAACATTGAAAATAAAAATTAATACTGTGTATAGAAGCTACTCTGGGCGTATCAAACGCCCTGAAACTAAAGACTAATTTGTTCAAATTAAAAAAGGAATTCCGATTCTTCACGTAGTTTTGTCCCTAATCAAAGACAATTTTGCATTTAAGAAATTATATTCATGATGTCTATAATTGATTTAACAAAGAAATAAAAACATCTTCAGGGTGAATTTGCTCATTCGGGATTCCCGGAGAGCGCGTACGGCAGAATGGCGTCCACACTTGTATCAAAAGGATACAAGGTCGCAAGAGTGGAACAAACTGAAACACCCGATATGATGCAGGAGAGGTGTAAAAAAAGTAAGTTGTTACACAATATTTATGAGATTCCTTTATTTCTAGTAGTCCACAAATGAAAGTTTTAATTCAAACGGAAAGGAACAGAGCGCATTCGTAATAAAAAAAAGTGTGCGGTCGGGCCAGTCAGGAACTCCTTCCTGACTGGTTCCTTACGCTATACTCGCACGCACGCACACACTCGTACATAAGAGAAAGAAACAGAGATAGAGGGAAAATCGCATGGATAACGCTTTTTCATCGTGACGATTTCTACCAGCCAATTCTTACCGCAAGCAGTGTTATCACAACGTCATTAAAAAAAAATATTGCGATGTGTCTGACCCTTTTTTTTTCTCGTTTTTACGTACACTCAAATAAACGGTCGTACAAAGGTGATGCTTGGTCCTATATTTTTTTTTTTTATAATGGTCAGTTCAGTAACCCTTTTTCTGGTTTTCACTTATTTCAGCTTGACACTTCCAGATACAAATTCTGCTCCATATTTTTTATGGTTATTACTCTGCGGCTCTGACCTTCAGTTGGCTGTTATATCTAATCTTAAATTCATTCACTCACTGACAGAAAATGAACAACCTAAATAAATCGCTGGGTCTAGTAGCATTCAGTCTTGCACAAGAGTTCCTTATATAACGAACGTGAGCAGCACTAAAGAAGGATTTAAAAGGGTTAAATAGGGGATGAAAATTTGTAAGAAGATCGTCAGTTTTGAAACCCCATGGGGCGCATCGCTTGTTCCTTGATAATTTCAAACTCTCCTATCATTTCAGCCGGCCTGAACAGCAAGTTTGACAAAGTGGTCCGACGCGAGATCTGTCAAGTATCGATGAGGGGTGCTCAAGTGTGTGGTCTACAGGACAATGGCCCAGCTGACCCATCTGCCGCTTACATGATGGCCATCGCTGAAGAGGTATTTTCTGACTGACGTTTTTCTAGCTAACTATACAAATTTTTCCAATTTCTCAAAAAATTAAGGTCTGTCTCAGTGTCCCCTAAAAACGTTTTCCTGTAGCTACGATGGTTAAGGTACATACTTGCTCGACTTGAATTTACAAGGGTGATTTTTCTTCACTCTTGCATCAAAATAACCTGGAACTGACGTATTTCCACAGGAAAGCAACGGTAGCAGCACATACGGCATATGCTTTGTAGACACCTCAATAGGTCTGTTTCACGTCGGTCAGTTTCAAGACGACAAGCATTCCTCCAGGCTGTTAACGACGCTGGCGCACTATCCACCAGCGTTGGTAAGTACTGTTTGATTTATTTCTTTGACCAAAGCAACCATTAATTGATATTATATGTATGCGAAAGTATCCGTGTCGGTCCCGGAGAAAGAATAGGACCACCCCATCTCGTCCCGTGGGTGTCGTAAGAGGCGACTATTTGACTAAGGGAGCTCCAGACCCAGTGCATACCATATAGCACTTTGGGTCACCCGCGCGATGGCGGGTAAACCATCAACAATCGCATTCCCAAGGAGGGTTGGTGTCAGGCAGGCGGCCGACTGTAAAACTTTGCCAAACCTTTTAAGCAACATGAGGAGTAATAATATGATGCGCGATAGGGCTAGGGCGTACCCCACAGGCGACGCGCAGGGGCAGCACCCGGCTCCTGTGGGAAGAGGACTAGGGTTGTTGCACCACCCCGGGCGGGGGCAACGTAAGAAGCGAGCCCGGGAAGTGAGATTGAGGTATGCAAGTTGGAATGTTGGGACGATGACTGGGAGAGCCAGAGAGTTAGCGGAAGTATTAAAAAAAAGACGAATAAATGTGGCGTGTTTGCAAGAAACAAAATGGAAAGGAACGAAAGCGAGAGAAATCGGTGAAGGATACAAGTTTTTCTACTGTGGTAGTGACGGGAAAAGAAATGGCGTGGGAATAGTGTTAGACAGTAATTTGAAAGAAGGCGTGATGGAGGTAAAAAGAATTAATGATAGACTAATCGTTGTAAAAGTTATGTTAGAACATGTAATGCTGAATGTAATAAGTGTGTATGCACCGCAGGTGGGATGTGATGAAAGGGTGAAAGAGAAGTTTTGGGAGGACTTTGACACAGTTTTGACGAACATTCCGGTGCATGAAGAAGTGATAGTTGGAGGTGATTTTAATGGACATGTGGGAAGAATGCGAGGGGTTTATGAAAGAGTGCATGGAGGATGGGGTTTTGGTAATGTAAACAATGAAGGAGAGACACTGCTTCAATCAGCTACCGCATTTGACCTGGCAGTAGCCAACACTTGGTTCCAGAAGAACGATGGACACCTAATTACGTACAAAAGTGGCAATCACAAGACGCAAATTGATTACTTTCTGGTACGACGCAAATACTTAAAGCATATCAAAGACTGCAAAGTGTTACCGGGAGAAGATCTAGTCTCACAGCACAGACTCCTAATTATGGAAATGGTTGTGGAAATAAAGAACAATAATAACAAAGAGCGACCCCCCCCCAAAATAAAATGGCATATGCTGGAGAAGAATGACTATGCGAAGAAATTTAATGAGCGAGTGGTTGATAAAATGATATATATGGGAGACATGAATGATCGAAGTGTAAATGAATGCTGGAATGAAATGGCAGGGCATATTAGGAGTGCAGCGAAAGATATTTTGGGAGAGACGAAAGGAAAGGGTACGATAGATAAGGATACATGGTGGTGGTCGACAGAAATACAGAACGTGTTGCAGGATAAAAAGAGAAAGTTCAAAGAATGGCAGAGTGTTGAAGATGAGAATTTTAGTTTGAAAGCAGAAAAAAAGAGTGAGTATGATGCTCTAAAGAAAAAAGCCAAGAAAGCTGTGGCCATAGCAAGAGCAAAAGCCCAGGACAAGCTTTATGACACACTGGATAATCCAGCAGGTCAAAAACATCTCTACCGGCTTGCTAGAGCTAGAGAGAGAAAGACGAGGGATATTTGTCAGATAAAGTGTATAAAGGATGAAACTGGAATAGTTCTTTCGGATGCTGAGAAAATTAAGGATAGGTGGAAGAGCTATTTCGAGAGACTGATGAATGAGGAGAATGACTGGAGTGGTGTGCTTGAGAATAAACCAGTAAATGAGGGGTTAGTGAGAATGATTAGTATGGATGAAGTGAGAATAGCAGTAAATGGGATGAAGAATGGTAAAGCAATAGGTCCGGATGGAATACCAGTTGAAGTATGGAAGTTATTACGGGTAGATGGATGGACGTGGTTAGCTTTATTCTTCAATAAGTTGTTGTTGGAAGAAGCCATACCTGACGAATGGTGTAACAGTTCGCTGGTGCCCATCTTTAAAAACAAAGGTGATGTGCTGGAGTGCAACAACTATAGAGGAATAAAGCTAATGTCACATAGTATGAAGGCTTGGGAGAAAGTTATTGAAAGGCGACTGCGAGAAGAGACTGAAATTTCGCAAACCCAATTCGGTTTTATGCCTGGTCGAGGAACAACAGATGCCATCTTTGCCATCCGCCAGCTGTGCGAGAAATACAGAAGTGCGCATAAAAACTTGCACATGGTATTTGTTGACCTCGAAAAGGCATACGACAGAGTGCCTCGTGAAGTTTTGTGGTGGGCGCTGAAGGAGAAAGGTGTGCCAGAGAAGTATGTGCAGTTGATTAGAGCGATGTACAGTCGATGCAGTACCCAAGTCCGGTCTACAGTGGGCACTACTGGCATCTTCGATGTGGCTGTCGGCTTGCACCAGGGTTCAGCACTCAGCCCGTACCTCTTCGTGCTGATAATGGATTCTCTTACATCGGATATCCAAGAAGAGGCTCCCTGGTGTATGCTGTTCGCCGATGACATTGTGCTGGTTGCCGAGAACGGCCTAGAGGTCCAGAGCAGATTGGAGGTGTGGTGGGAAAGACTCGAGACCGTTGGCCTGAGAGTAAGTCGGACCAAAACCGAGTACCTGTTTTGCGACTTTGGTGGTCTCTCCAGTTCTGTGCCCATATCTCTCGCCGGAACGCCCTTACCGATCTGCTCCGACTTTCGGTACCTCGGGTCGCTTGTCCAAGGAGATGGCGAAGTAGACCGAGACGTAACGCACCGGATCAACTCAGGATGGATGAAATGGCGACAGGTCACAGGAACAACTTGCGACCCACGGATGCCCCTCAAGTTAAAGGGGAAAATTTATAAGTCCGTGATAAGGCCTGTCGTACTGTATGGGTCTGAATGCTGGGCCGTGAAGAAGACGGATGAAAAAAGATTGCATGCAGCGGAAATGAGAATGTTGAGATGGATGTGTGGAGTGACGAGAATGGATAAAGTAAGAAATGAGTATATAAGAGGAAGGCTGAAAGTGGCGCCAGTGACAGAAAAGTTGAAAGGAAATCGTTTGTCTTGGTATGGGCATGTGATGAGAAGGGACGAAACGCATGTGACTAAAAGAGTGATGGATATACATGTTGATGGATGGAGAGGGAGAGGAAGGCCGAAGAAAAGATGGATGGATTGTGTGAGGAATGATATGAAAGAGAAGGGAGTGAATGATAGCGTGACGGTTGACAGGGGCGAATGGAAGAAGAAAACGTGTTGCGCCGACCCCAAGTAAACATGGGATAAGGGCAGGAAGATGATGATATGTATGCGAAAGTACCTCTATCTACTGTTACCTTTTCACGCCTAAACCACTGAACGGATTTCAATAAAATTTGGCAGAGAGATAGATTGCATCCCGGGGAAGGACAGGATAGTTTTTATCCCGATATTCCCACAGGATCGACACTTATGAGGGTGAAACCGCGGGGCGCTGCTAGTACTTCATATTCCCCATTCTGTTTTCCAGATAATTTACGACCGTAAAACAACGCCCCGTACTTCTAAGCTGCTCAGTACACATTGCCACAACGCGCGCAGAGAGGCGCAGAACATGTGGTCTCCAGAAAAGACGCTCAAAACTCTAGCAGAGAAGTACTACAGGACTAACGCCGATGGAGAGTGGCCTGAGGGGATCAAACCGTTCTTGCATGAAGGTTTGTGCTGTTCTTACCATTACCATGTAGCGGTATCTACAACGCAACATGCGAACAACGCGTCATACTGACGTTACGCAAATCCTGCATCACGCAAGCAGAGTTTACCGCGCACCTAGCATAGATACAACGGCCCGACATGAATCATCGGGCAGTTGCCCGCCAGACACAACACCCGTCTGGTCGGAGGATCCTCCCTTTTCTATGGAGGTTGAGTGAACTTTACCCCCTGTTCCTCATACCTCTATACTAAAGTTAAATTAAGAAGTAAAAGTAGATTATTCATCAAGGGTATAAAACAGTGTCTTATGTCATGAGTGCTATATTAGAATCCTCGCCCAAGATACGTTTATCCCCGAGGAGAATACTCTACTTTTCACACCTGTGAGGTAATAAATCACGCATGCATGCGCTACATACATTTTTAATGTTGGTTCTATATTTGGAATATTATAATATACGTATGTATATTTAGCTTTGATGTTCTCTTGTTTTTTTTTTGTGGGTAGTGCTGTGTTGTTCATAGACTCTTTCTCATTATTCTGTTTTTAAAATGAAGACTTTCAATTGGCTGACAGTCACACTAACTATGCTATTATTATTCTGTCTTGTGTAGCTGTAGTGTAGTCTTGCAAAGAAAAAATAAACATAATATCAGATTTGTATTAAACAAGACAATTATTTCAATACAAAAGCCACATTTACAGTAGAGGGGCTTGTGGCTAAGTAATAACAGCCGCACGGGTTGATCGATCAGGTTATGCTACGCTTGCCACGGTTGGTCCGTCGATGGGTGACCATCTTTACATACCAAGACTCCTCCATGCCTCGGAAAGCACGTTAAGCCGTTGGTCCCGGCTGTCATTCATGGATCTTTGAGTCGTTACGGGTCGTCAGAAGTTCGAAAGTCTGACAACCAGTCTTACCAAGGGGTTTCGTATTACCCAGTAACTGGGTTGTGGGGGTCAAATAGGCAGTCGCTCCGTGTTAAATACTGCCACTCAGCTGCATCCGGTTAGACTGGAAGCCGACCCCAACTATGTTGGGAAAAGGTTAGGCAATAATTTCAGTTAGTTGGTTAACTGTATCGTTTTTATTATTCGAGTGGATCTTAAATAAAGATTTCATCTTTCAGGCGACGCGCTCGGCCTTACTCCAGCCGCGAACTGCTACTTAGCAATAAAAGCCTTGGGCGGCGTAGTATCCTGTCTAACAGACTGTCTTTTGGACATACAAGTACTAGGAATGAACCAATTCACCTCCTACGCACCACCCGACGTGCTAAACAAGACCTTACCGCCTGAGGTTAAGGTTGAAAATCGCTGGGAAGGCGGCAGCACGATGGTTTTAGACGCAATTACGTTGAGAAACCTCAGGATTGTGCAAGATGAAGGGTGTTTGTATGAAAGGCTGAATTTCTGTTCGACTCATATGGGGAAAAGGTTGGTATAGTTAATTGTTGTTTTGAGTTTTTGTTCATATTCAATCATTATTACAAAAGTTTACAACCTAAAATAAGTTTAGGCTTTCTTTCAGGAATTATATCTTAACAAGTTTATTCATAAAACTAAGGGTAAAAAAAAATCTGCTGTTGAAAGTTTCTAAAGTTTAGGCTTAGTTTAGACTCCAGATCTCCCACAAATTACACACTGCCAAAATTTCTGTGTCTGACTGTGACTCACGTTAATAAGTAATTTGTGGAGATAAATAAATATTTTTTATTATTGACTCAAGTCTTATAGAGTCAACTGAAAGATTAATCCATACTAATATTATAAATTCGAAAATAACTCTGTCTGTCTCTATGTTACGTTTTCACGGCCTAAACCAGGGAACGGATTTCGATAAAATTTGGCAGAGAGATAGATTGCATCCCGGGGAAGGACATAGGATAGTTTTTATCGACATACCTCGCGGGCGAAGCCGCGGGCGGAAGCTAGTCATTTATGAAACAAACTGCCACTTAACAAACGTAACATTTACTACTTATCTCAACCCAGAATCAACTCGCCTGCTTTTATAAGACAGATCTATTAATAGAGGGAACTTTTGTGAAGCTAAGAACAGTAGCGTTTCATACGAAAATAAACCTTATTTATTTAAAGTTAATGTTAATTTTCGTATGAAACGCTTATTCACAGTCGCTTGTACTATAAGCGACTACGATCAAGCATTTCATTTCTTATAGGAATATACTCGTACACATTAAGGTGATACAAATAAGGTTTATTTTCGTATAAAATGCTATTGAATTTAGACATTTCAAATTTCGTTTGGTGATTCGGGAAAATTCTGGAAATCTGACCAAGCTAATCAATATTTGTTTTATTTTAGGTTACTATACCAATGGGTTTGCGCACCGAGTTGCAATCTATCAGTAATAAAGGAGCGTCAAGAAGCTGTGAAGGAGTTGTTTGACAACCAAGAGTTGTGTCAAGATGTTAAGAGCATTTTAACTACGTTACCGGACCTAGAAAGGCTATTGGCTAAGTAAACGTTGTTTTTAGATACACTAAACATTATAATTAAGAAACTTTGTGAGGTTGCAGTTTGAGATAAACGTTCGATCTATCTGGACGCGACTATCGATTCAAATCATTTCAAACTCAAGCCTGACCAAATGAGGGAGTGGGAGGCAGTCACCTCCTTCTGCGAAGCAGTCATGCCAGCGAAGGAGGTGGCGGGACGGCTCAGGGAGAGAGCCTCCCGTCCCAGCCGCCGCGGGAGACGCTCCGGGCGTCGGGAGCCGCGCGACGACTCCCGGCCCCCGTAGGCGCGGGCCTGCGGGCGGAGAGTAATGGGTAGCTCACCGTCCGATCAGGACCAGGCCCGTGCCGGGGGGCGCGTACGTGTTCCACGCGCGCCTCAAAGAGATGTCAGCATCGAGGAGGGGCTCCATAGGGCCGAAGCCTGCCGGGTCAGCGGGATTGTCCGAAAGGGTTACCGCTGGCCCGGAACATAAAGGGCTAAGGAAGGAACACGGGTGGGTTTTAGTCAGTAAGAGTCTGACACTCCCTTCCGCTCCACCCAGAGCGGGAGGGAGTGTCAAAAAAAAAAAGCCTGACCAAATTATAAAATCACGTATTTAGCCTGAACTGAAATTTATTGGACTTAGCTACCAGTCTAGCTAAACAATATCTCGTCTGACCCAACACTCAAGTATAAAAAAAAACATACAGACGAACATAATTATAACCTCCTCCAAACTCAAACTCAAACTCAAATCATTTATTTCAATTAAACCTTGTACAGGCACTTTTGAATTGTCAAAATTAAATAGTCTGTCAGTTAGTCAGAAAGTTGAAGCTAGTTGCCCATTCCAAAGCGTAGATCTCTATGGAGAAGAACGGGCAAGAAACTCCATGGACACTCTTTTAAATCAAGATATTACAAAATCCTGGGTACATTATTCTTCTTTTTTAAATCGGTTAAAAACTCGCTGCACCTCAAGCAATGAGGCACTTACCGACCTGGTGGCCAGGCATACTATAGTGCTGTGCTTTTATCGATGACTTATCGATACAAGAACCTGCTAATTTATCAATACCTCACGTTTACGTCCCTGTTTTTTAATGCTAGAGTGGAGTTCAACTACCTGTGGATGTTAACAAAAGCAAACATTTTCTTTTCAGAGTACACGCTTTAGGTAACCTCAAGCGTTCAAAACAGCACCCCGACGCGCGCGCCATTTTCTACGAAGAGAAGACTTATTCCAAGCGAAAAGTTTTAGACTTTATATCAGTATTGAACGGATTCACCGCTGCATTGAAACTGGTTGATATGTTCTCCGATACTGATGCTAAGCTGCTGAAGAGGATCATGCAGTTCCATCCTGATGGGAAGTATCCGGATTATAGGGAAACATTGAAGTTTTTCAAGGTAAGTACTATATTTACGTACAATATTGAAAAATACGCGTATAGAATGCTGTTTAAATACTATTCCGTTAAAAGAAAAAGGGAACAAGCGAGAGTTACAGACATGTTTCTTGTGTCCCATTGCTGGGAACTAATTATTTTCTCTTTATGATAAACCCAAAATAACATTGTTTTTAATAATAACTTCATTGATAACTTGTAAGATAATATATCCACAAAAGTACAGCTTTCCAAAGAAAAGTATGTGCTTCGAGAATAATTGTCTATCTTCGGAAATACAAACGCGCGATGATGAGATGTAATATAGAGCTGTTACAACCGGCCATGGAAGTACTTGCTTATTTTGTATTACCTTGTTAACAAAATTATAGTTTAACAACTCTATGCAATTCCAAAAAACTAGACAAATGAAGATCTGAGGCCAGAGTAGGTCCCTGGGGTGGTCACAGCGTGCTGTGTTCTGGTGCGCCGGTGATGGGGAGTACTCCCCGTAGGAGGGTCCGGTGACGGACAGTCGCGGCGGGTTCACGGATGAGTGCTAACGCGTGCCCATGTTCCCGCCGTAAGCGGCAGAGGAGGACACCGTGGAGTTTTAGTGGGTTAGAGTCCCACATAACTGCACTATCTCCCCGTGGTAGTGCAGAATGCATGAGCATTTCTCCACGACAAAAAAAAAAAAGGCCAGAGTAGGTGTCCCGACGGAGAGAAAACTTCATACAAACGCGCAATAATAGGTATATAATAATAGGCCATGGTATTAGTTCTAGTTTTAACTTAGATTTAATTTTATTAATTAGTCAAGCATAAAGTCGTGCAAAATCCACGAGAACCTACTGCCGACAAATTGCTTTGCAGTTTGGCAGGTGTTATGTAAAAATAAAATTGTAACATTAAGGATTAAATAAATATATTAAAAAAAAAAAAAAAAAAGGTACTACAAAGCGCGGTAGTACAAAATTCAAAACTTAGAAGTATTGCCTCTGTAGGGGTTTAATTTGTGACTCGACGTTCGTGCTAATTCGGAAACATAAATAAAGATTACCGAGACACATACCGCTTCTGGTTTACTTGTGTGATTCATAGCATAACGTTATGTTCTAGGAAGCGTTCAACCAAAAGGAAGCTGAGAAAGAAGGCCGCATTCTACCCGGCGAGGGAGTGGACCAAGAGTATGACAACACGCTGCAACTTATAAAGGAGATCGAGGGCGAATTGAAGGAGTATCTCAGTGAACAGGAAAAGTATTTTAAATGTCGGGTAAGTAGGAATAAAACATGTATTCTGCAGGTAGTGGAGCACCAACAACTTGTCATATACATTTGCTTTCAAAATAAGACTTGTTGAAAACAAATAACACAACTTGTATGTGGATGTAAACGCGGGGTTACAGTGTCAAATCTTTCATCATAATATTAAACCTTATTTATTGGTAAAAGGAAAATAATTACTGTCTCTGTGCTTTATATAGATGGCGTAAATACAAAAAATTTCAAACGATAGACAGAAACAGAACATTGTTTTAAATTCGTTTAGCACTCAAAGTAACCCCTTAAAAACCTATTCCAGTTATCATACGTGGGCACAGATAAGAAGAGGTATCAGATCGAAGTGCCGCAGGGAGCTGCCTCTAAGGCTGGCTCGGATTACAATTTAGAAGGAGCAAGGAAGGGATACAAGAGATTCTCTACGAGCGAAACCAAGGTAAGTACAGTACCGGATGGAGTTTTGAGACAGAGCAGTACTACTACTTAGAATACTTACTACGTAGAATACTTTTGAATCACTTCGACGCCACAAAGTTCTGACGCGAACTCCGTTCATTAGTATTGAATTTCTGACTTTGATCATCTACTTTTGCTGTTGACTGTACATACAGGAAAGTGTTCTGGAGAGACGGTCCTTAACTTTTTAATTCTATTTTTTTTTAATAATGCGTCAGCCAGCTAGAAACCCGCCAATTCTCACGTTTTATTTTTATGATGCCAATAGACTAATTTTATCTTATCGATTACAACATATCCTATTACTTCTGAAAATAAAATCTTCTTGTTGGAGCTCTACTACTAAACCTTGCCTTTGGATAACATTTCTTGAAATTAAAATATTTATCTTCAGCAACCACAATACGCAACTAGGAAACTTATGAAGCAAATGAATCAGGTCCCCAAGATACAGGTAACTGCCTAATTTGAGGACCACTGTACAAACAAAGTAATTGTCAAGATAGATACAGATAAAATAATTATTTATTTTTATTTATTTATTTTATTAGGTCTACCAACAATTGTTTACACTAATTTACAAACAAAGATAAAACATGCGTTTAAACTCTACACAGTGTAACAATTACTTAAAGGTAAACACCACATGGACAAAAAAGAAAACAATAAAAAGTAATTTCGTAAGCTACATATTGTACAAGTAAACTAAGTTAGATTATATCTACCTATGTATAAATAACATAACTAAATGCAAAATATTAAAAGCATCGTTTCTTTAAAAAAAAAAAAAAAATACGAGCATAAAAAGAAAAATTACGTCCAAAAACTTTTACTTTTTTAACAAATCTGATAAGCAGTTCAGAAATTTAGATTTTTGTTTATTGAGAGAATCAAAGTGAAAATCAACCATATCACTACAACCATTCAAAAGCCTACAGAACCTAGCACATGGAGAGTTAGATCCCAACACCGTTCTTCTTATTGGAGGACAGAGGGGAGTAATAGGTTTGCGCGGAATCCTCGACGGAGCACGAAAGTTAACGAGTGCGAGCAGCGGCGGCGAGTCGATATTTCCCTTCAAGATTTTACAAGCGAACATTGCGTCATTCAGACATCTTCGTTCTTCCAAGGTGTGCATGTTGAAGTATTTCAATCTCTTTTGGTAAGAACGCACCTTTTTGGTTATTCCCACAGAAAAGGCCAGATGCCAAACGAAGCGTTTTTGTACACGTTCTAGACGCAAACTATTTGTAGCGTAGTGTGGCCGCCACACCACACTACAATACTCTAATATGCTACGTACTAAACTCTGATAAAGTAATATTTTAGTTTTAATTTGACGAAAACCCTTACATTGTCTTAAGACAAATCCCATCATCCTGGATGCTCTTTTAGAAATGGAATCTAAGTGTGGTGCAAAGGTTAGTTTTTGATCAAACAGAACTCCGAGATCACGAATAGTGTCTACTTCATTAAGTTTGTCCTCATTTATGTAATACACAGTCTTTATTGGATTATTTTTTCTTGTATATTTTACGTGGTAACATTTCTTTGAATTCAAGTGCATTTCATTACTTTTACACCATTGAATAAGACTATTAAGGTCCATCTGCAAAAGTGAAGCGTCTATGTCAGATTCAACGATTCTCAGAAATTTCAAATCGTCCGCATACATAAAAAATTTAGAGTGCCGTAAACAATTGGGAATGTCGTTAATAAAATAGTTGAATAATATTGGACCTAGATGAGAGCCTTGTGGGACTCCAGATGAGATGTTATGTACGTTAGATTGATAACCGTTTACCACAACATAAAAAGATCTACCTCTCAAGTATGAAATCACCCATTCAAGCAAGCCACCAGTAATACCATAAGCACGTAGCTTACAAGACAAGATTTTGTGGGAAACTTTATCAAACGCCTTGCTGAAGTCAGTATAAATGACGTCAGCTTGGCGACCAGAGTCAACGGCTTCAATCAAAAGTTCCGTGAAAGGGACCAAATTAGAACTTGTGGATCGTGACTGAACAAAACCGTGCTGATGATCGCTAATGAATAATTTCAGATGGTTTTGGAAATACGGACAGAGCAGTGACTCAAACACTTTAGCGAACGTAGAAAGGATTGAGATAGGCCTATAGTTAGCTATGTCATCGTTGCTATCTGATTTATGTATAGGCACCACCTTAGCCCTTTTCCATGTCCGAGGGAATACGCCAGAAGATAAGGATTTGCTGTATATAAGAATAAGAGGGCACACTAACTCCTCTGCACAAGACGTAATAAATATTGGCGGTATGCCATCAGGGCCAGCTCCTTTGTTTATATCTAAACTTTTAAGTTTTTTAAGTAATGTTTTTAAATTATGAAATAGATATAAGGTCATTAAAGATGAATGAGTATAATATTCTCCAGGTGGTCCGAGAACTAAAACAGGATAGCTTGACAATAGTGGACTGTATTACAAAATTCAACAAAAGATAACAAACGGTCAACTATAAAGATTTGAATTGATGAGAATGAATACGCAATAGCTCAGTAGCGCGGACGATGACGCAGTGCATGCCGGCCGGAGTGCGCGCATGTCGAGCGACTCCTGCGCGAGCGCAGCTGGCCCGCGGTCGTGCGGCGCGATATTCTCGACAAATTAATTTATTTTCATATTTTTTCTAGGATCTACTAGCCCGAATGATAGCCGCAGAAGAACAAAAGACAAACGTGCTAAAGGACCTCAGTCGGCGAATATTCGAGAAGTTTTCATCTCACTACAACCAATGGGAGACCGCCCTACAATGCTTGGCTACATTAGACATATTGTTGGCTTTCACTGAGTTCGCGAGGCAGCAGAGTGGGGATGTGTGCCTGCCTGAAATCACTTATGATGAGAATCGAAAGGTAAATTACTAGTCACATGACAATTCAAAAGTGCCTGTAATTGATTTATCCATACAAATATTATAAATGCGAAAGTATGTCTGTCTGTCTGTATGATACCTTTTCACACCTAAACCGCTGAACCGATTTATTTATTTATTATTTATTAAACTTTATGCACAAGTAAAAACTGTACAAAGGCGGACTTAATGCCTTGGGCATTTTCTACCAGTCTACCTTAGGGTGATGCAGAGACAATACACAGTAGGTGCAATAACAGAAAACAGCTTAGAAGATAACTAGAATATAAAAAAATAAATACTTAGATACATACATACAACAAAATATAATAAAATAAAAAAGTTGTGAGAGATAAATAAGAAAACCTGCACCAACTTAATTTTGAGACGAATCTGCCAACTTCTTGTGAATGTGTTCTCGAACTTTCATTTTAAATGTGAACTGATTGGTTACCGTCCTGATATTCTGAGGGAGCGCATTCCAAAGGAAAACCGCCTGGACAAAGAAAGAAGACTTTATAAAACCAGAGCGATGAGAAGGACAACGAAGAAGACGATTATTCTCTGACCGAAGATTCTTGCTGTGTGCAGAGCATAAATATTGACACAGAGAAGTCAGATAAGAAGGAGAAGTGGGTTTGTGAAGGATAGAAAATAGGGTTGTCAAAGCCCTCAACGCTCTGCGCTGCCGGATAGGTAACCACTTTAAAAGCGATCGATGTGCGGATACATGATCATACTTGCGGAGATTGAAAACGAATCGAATGCAGCTATTAAGAAGTCGGTCAAGTTTATTGAGGAGATCTGCATTCAGGTCATAGTAGCACACATCGCCATAGTCAATTATGGGGAAGATAAGGGACTGTACAAGCAATGCCTTAATGTGTGATGGGAGAACATTTTTCAACCGATAGAGCGACCGCAACGTTCCAGTGACCTTCTTGCTCACAATCGCAACCTGCTTACGCCAGTCAAGGCAAGAGTCAACATGCAAACCCAGATCCTTGACGTCAGAGCTAAACGGAATCACTGTGCCATCAAAAGTAACCGGTGGCACCGTTAAACCATTCAGCCTCCTCAAGCTATGGGGGCTCCCTACAATGATAGCCTGACACTTGGTTGGGTTAACCGCCACCCCAAAACGATCAGACCAGTTTTTTACAACTCGTAAATCCCGATTTAGCTCCTCGACCGCATCGGATAAGCTGTCAACTCCTGCCTGACAGTAGAGCTGTAAGTCGTCAGCGTAAAGATGATACGCACACTGAAGCAAAGAAGTTATGAGATCTATAAAGATAGAGAACAAAAGTGGAGATAAAATGCCGCCTTGAGGGACGCCAGTTTCAAGATCACACCAGCTGGACTTAGAGTCACCAGCAAGAACTGATTGCTGACGCCCCCGAAGATAGGAAGAAAACCATTCCAGGACCTCGTCAGAGACCATGCGATAGGAGAGGATGGATAAAAGGACTTCGTGACTGACGGTATTGAAAGCATTTGAAAAATCGATCAACACTAAAACCGTAACTTTAGTGTCTTCCATTCCTCGCCTTATATCGTCAGTCACTTTAAGGAGAGCAGAAACGGTACTGTGCCCGGGCCTGAACCCGGATTGGAACGGACTGATGAGGGAATTTTTGTGAATGAAGTTGGAAAATTGTTTATGTACACAGGCCTCGAGTACTTTAGATAAAAAGGGAAGGATGGAAATTGGACGAAAGTGACTGAGAAGAGTGGGATTAGGGATTTTAGGTAGTGGTCGAACATGGGCTTTCCGCCACAGGGAAGGGAAAACACCTGAGAAAAGGGAGAAGTTAACTATATGGGAAATTGCAGGAAGGAGCTGATCAACCGCTGTCACGATCATGTGTCGACTGATGTTATCACAACCAACGGCTTTGGATTTAATGGAAAGGATTATCTTTTTGATCTCTCCCGGGTCGACTGGGGTGAAGACAAAGGGGGTAATATTGGGTCGCGTCAGACCAGCAAGGTAATCAAGGGTTTGACATTTGGTTGGATTATCAAGGGTGGGAACAGTGGAGAAATGACGATTTAGATCATCCAAGCCAAATGTGTTAGGAAGGTCTGAATGCCGCGATTTGCCGATACCTAGAGTTCCAAGGAATTTCCAGATATCAGCAGGAGAAGCAGAAGTGATGTTATCAAGAATGTGGCGACGTTTAGCGTTGCGTATCATCTGATTACAACGATTGCGAGCAGTTTTGAAGAGGGTCCAATTATCATCCGACCGATCCTTTTTATACCTTCGAAACGCGCGGTCCCTTCGTCGCATCGCCATCCGAACTCCCACATTCATCCACGGCGCAGGTGGGCGCTTTATCTTGACTCTCCTGATAGGAGCGTGGGTGTCGTACAGCTTAACTACAGCATTGTTGAAAAAAGTTACTTTATCGTCAACTGTAATGGCTTCCTCCAGGGGTGTCCAGTCAATATTAGCAGCATCTTGTGCAAGCTTTTCACTATCCATCCGCGCAAAGGCACGCCTGTACTGGAACGTAGGTTTGGGTTTAGGAGATTTAAGGGCATAAGACAGGAAAATAAGGTCGTGATGGGAAAAACCAGGAGCGTCAATTTGACCATGTGAGACTAGGGAAGGATTTGAGGTGAGGATCAAGTCGAGCCAAGTATCATCACCGGCAGTGTTATGATGAGTTGGTTGGAGAGGCAGCACATGCAGACTAGCTGACTCGACCAGGTGTAGAAGTTTACGGGATCGATGGGAGTTGTGGGCAAGGAGATTGGTGTTGAAATCCCCCATGACTACGTGATGTGCATACTCCGAACCTAAAGATTCTAGGACCGATTCGAATTCGGTGAAGTAATCAAGTGAGGGGGGACAATACACAACGCCAAGAACGGTTTTAGCTCCTTTAACACAAACCTCTAGAAAAAGAAACTCAGCCGAAGTATTACAGGAAGAAGTAGAGAGAACTTTAAAAGGAAGATCAGCACGAAGGTATATAGCTACACCACCCCCTCTCCTGCCGACTCGGTCATTCCGCAAAAGAACGAATCCTGGGAGAGAGTAAGAGGTGGATAAAAGTTCAGGTTTTAGCCAAGTTTCAGAAATCAGGACGGCATGGACGTTGATGTTCGAGAAAGTTTCATACAACTCATTATAATGGCTTGGAATGCTTTGAGCATTTATATGACAGACGTTAAACAGTCGGCCAAGATTTTGGCTGAATCTTTGACGTAAAAGTTCACCTAGGTTTTCCGTAACAGAACAAAAGCTATCATCACCAGAAGAGGCAGTAGATTCGTTGGCAGAGAAAAAAGATTCGTTATCAGATGTCATGGTTACAAAATATATATAAATACAATAAAACAGATATAAACACTAAATAAATAAAAATATACTAGTATACTAAAAAGAGACCTACACGAAATACTGGTAGGACGTTTGCATCTCTGCACCACCCGCCAGCTAACATCATCATTGAATACAGTGAATAAATTATGAAATAAAATCAAGAAACGTTAAATTACAAAGCGGTAAAGGAATAAAATTGTTACGCTAATTTTAATTATTCCGAACGCACCCTTCAAGCATACAAAAGACATAACATTTTCCGTGAACGTATCCAAACTCACAAAACGTCACTGCGTATGACGTTTACTTTGATTGACAACCAATAATAACATGCATGACATTTGTTGACATTAGAAACAAAGAGGAATGAGAACAAAAGTGAAAAATATAAATCCGGTTGAGGGTAAAAACTAAAAATGCTGAAGTACGCGTTACTTGCGTCAACTCAGAGACTTGCGAAGAGGAAGAGAACAGAAACAAATACTTTACTAATAATTATGCAGAAATACGAGACAAAAGTAAAAAAAGTTATCAATAGTAAACAATGGAAGATAGCAAACTTTAAGGTAAGGAAATCCTAATTACTAAATGGGTGTCTAATGCGTAAATATTATACTGTACTACAATTGAGGATTGATACTAACGCGTCTTGTTTTTCAGGCTATCTCCAGACGTTTGAACCCGGGGATACTTCACCAGCAGTGGACTCAGTTCTTCAAATGATGTCACCTTATGCTTGCTTCCATCGGGGGCTTTAATAATGATGACACCGTCCTGAGTCCAACACGACCGCATAGTAAAGTGAAGCCGCGCCTTCCCAAAGATGGATTGTCGGGTCTTAGTCAGAAACTCCTTGACAGAGATGGATGAACCCTTCAGTCCCGTCTTCGCTCTCCAGACCGCAGACCTGTCGTCATAGCTCGAGAACTTGACTAGGATGGGCCTATGGTGATCCTTTTTGGCTAGGCCAAGTCTGTGGCAGACCTTTATGGAAGATGCAGTGATAGTACTAATGGCCAGCTTCTTGCTTATCACCTCCAGGATCACTGTGCTGCTGACTTCCCCTTCAACCTCTGCTATGCCCTGGAAAATGAGTGCCTTCCGCCGATGTCTGGTCTCCAACCCGTCAACCTGTCTAGCACACTCACTGATTTGTCTTCTGAGCAGACTCAGCATGCTAAAGATCAGCTCCCTAAAGGAGCGAAACTCCTCGGCTATCCTCGCCACGGTGTCCTTGGCAGGCCCTGCACACTGTATCTGCGCTTCCAACTCACTCATCTTCCGGATAAAGCTGTCTTCCAGGGTCTTCTGTGCAGATACTATCTCGTCAAATTGAGACATTGCAGAAGTAATTGTCCACTTGTGTACGGTGAAGTGAAAATAGTTTTGTGAAGTGATGTGCTGGCAGGTGGTGTAATTATTTCTTGAGTCACATAAAAGTGCTGCAAAAGTGAGTACACGTAGTGTATAGGCTATACACTGATAATATATTAAAAAAAATTGAAAAAACTGTGAATTACTATTTTAAATACAAAATCAATATTCGAGTTACGTCTGTCTTCTTTTACACCTACCCGCGAATCTCTCGCGATTTAGATGAAATTTGCTATACAGATAGTTTGAGTCCCGGGAAAAGACAGGATAGTTTTTATCCCGATATTCCCACGGGATCGACGCTTATGCGGGTGAAACCACGGGGCGCAGCTAGTTTGAAATAAATACTTTGAGTTTGAACATATTTTAATTTTTTATTGCTCGTTTATAAACGGCATCGTCCTTTGTATATTTTTACATCATTTGATCTACGTAAATAAAATTAAACATTCATGTTTGAATAGCACGCTAAAAGATAAGAACGGCCAAAAATCAGTGTAAGAACTTGTAGTAATGTGTTTACTTTTAGTTGTTAGACAGAACAGTTTTTTTTTTTGTAATGGTTAATTTGTTTTACTTTTAAAACTATTTAACTTAGTATTGTTTCTTTTCCAGCCCTACATAAACATCGTAGAAGGCCGTCACCCCTGCATACCTAACTTAGAAGACTTCATTCCCAACGACACACAACTGGGCACAGAAGACTCCAGCTTGTTACTACTGACTGGTCCCAACATGGGCGGCAAGTCCACACTCATGAGACAAGCGGGGCTCCTCACTGTGCTGGCTCATTTAGTAAGTTATAATATAACGAGCGTGATCGAATCAGGAATGAGGAGGTCCGCAGGAGAACCAAGGTAACCGACATAGCCCGAAGAATTGCCAAACTTAAGTGGCAATGGGCAGGGCACATTACTCGCAGAACAGATGGCCGATGGGGCCGAAAGGTTCTGGAGAGGCGACCGCGTACCGGAAGACGTAGCGTTGGGAGGCCTCCCACAAGGTGGTCCGACGACCTTGTGAACGCCGCAGTAACCCGTTGGATGCGAGAAGCGCAGAACCGGTCGAAGTGGAGGTTCTTGGGGGAGGCCTATGTCCAGCAGTGGACGTTTTTCGGCTGAAATAATGATGATGAATATAACAAGCCGTCTGCCCGATGGGATTTCCCATTAGCAAAAATTACTAACATTTATCCACTTTTTTTTTTAATTTCCGAAATTTCCTTTCATACATACTTTGTCCTGGCAATACCGAACACAACAAAAAAAATATTATCCAATTTGGTGCAGTCATTCGGAAGTTATGAGCGTACAGACATTTTAGCGACTTTGTTTTATACTAAAATAATAAAATAACTAACTACTAAGATAATGATAAGGACTTAACCCACGACCCTACGACTACCTACGACTTTTTTTTTACCTACTAATAGACTACAACCATTTTTGCTGTCTTCGGGGCAGTTCTTTTAGTTTTTCCAGAGTAGGACACACAGGAGGCAATTGGAGAAAGCCTTTGTCACTGATAGGCAAACAGACAAGGTGGTTGAGGCAGAAAAAAAAACAAAATTAGCTAAACTAAAGACTAAACTAAACCAAACAAGTGGAACAGTGATAGTGCAAATTTAAAAAATGTATGCAACCTATATTTGTATATCGACGCCTTAGAGTGAAAACCTCGTAAGTGTTAAAGAAGTAACTTTTCAGGAGGAAGAAAGAACTGCGTGCTGTAAAATTTTTGTACGGCGTCTTTTATGTTTTTTAAACAGACTTCAAAAAAGGAGGTTCTGTATTCTTATTAATTAATATGGAAATTTAACCCGCTTTTATATCTAGAACTGTTCTACTATAAGATTGTCCGAAATGCATAAAGTGCTACTTACGACGTATTGCATTCCCGAGGTTTTCACTCGTAAGGCGACGATATGTGAATATAGGCTTATTATTATTATTACAGGGCAGCTACGTCCCGGCCGCCGCCTGCTCGCTGAGCCTGGCAGATCGCATCTTCACTCGGCTGGGCGCGTCGGACGACATCTTCTCGGGACAGTCCACGTTCTTAGTGGAGATGAACGAGACGGCCGCCATTGTGACGCATGCTACTGTACACTCGCTTGTACTGCTGGACGAGTTGGGTAAGTGGCTACCGAAGATCTTCTAAAGATGTTCGGATGATTGTAACTCATACATACTTCCACTAATATTATAAATGCGAAAGTAACTCTGTCTGACAATCTGTCCTTACCAGAGAAACCAAAGTTACCTTTAGACGCCTTAATAGCCGAACGTCGTCGTTAGGGTCGGCTTCCAATCTAACCGGATGCAGTTGAATACCAGTATTTTACATGGAGCGACTGCCTATCTGACCTCCACAATCCAGTTACTGGGTAATACGATACCCCTTGGTGAGACTGGTTGTCAGACTTTCGGGCTTCTGACTACCCGTAACGACTGTCAAAAATCCACGAATGACAGCCGGGATCAACGGCAACGTGCTTTCCGAGGCACGGAGGGCCGAATGTATTTTGATAAAATTTGGCAAGGAGATAGTTGCATCGTGATGAAGGGTATTTTCTATATTATTCGAGTTATGTTAAACTTATCTTTTTCTATGCAAGTATTTCTATAATAATATACTAATAATACTATCGCATTGGATCGCTGATCTGTAATGGTAGTTGTAGGTAAGATTTACATAAATAAAAATAAAAAGGTAAAATTTGTTTGTTTATAAGTTTGTATGTAGGGGGTAATCTCCGGAACTACCTGTCGGATTTGAAAAATCTTTTTTCATTTGATAGCCCAATTCAAGGAAGGTTTTAGGCTGTAATAACATCACGCTAGGACACTAAGGCGCCGAGCAAAAATAAAAAAAAAATCAGAAAGAACGCGAAGCGAAAACGAAGTACTGCCGCGGGCAGGCGATGCGATGCGATGGGGTGGGGGGGAACAACAAATGGCAGAAGCTAGTCTGTGATAAAACGAAGTACTGCCGCGGGCAGGCGATGCGATGCGATGGGGTGGGGGGGAACAACAAATGGCAGAAGCTAGTCTGTGATAAAACGAAGTACTGCCGCGGGCAGGCGATGCGATGCGATGGGGTGGAGGGGAACAACAAATGGCAGAAGCTAGTCTGTGATAAAACGATGTACTGCCGCGGGCAGGCGATGCGATGCGATGGGGTGGGGGGGAACAACAAATGGCAGAAGCTAGTCTGTGATAAAAACAAACCTGTTTTTCTTTTACTTATTATCCATCTTATTGTAGGTCGCGGTACATCAACATACGACGGCACGGCGATCGCGTCTGGCGTCTGCGTAGAGCTAGCGAAGCGCGGCTGCAGATGTATATTCTCTACTCACTATCATTCTCTGGTGCACCACTTGTCTTCATACCCTGGGATTATGTTGGGCCATATGGTAAGGACTGACTGAAATGATTTATAGATCATTTTATAGATATTTTGGTTGAATAAAAAAAAATCAGCTGTTCCAAACGATGATATGAAACAGCAGATTTTCTTTTAATACCCTTCGAAAATTTTCTGCGCTGTGCGGTCAAGAATCATCATGTGCTGAATTAAAGGTAAAAGTTTGTCCATTACATCGTGTATTTTAATGCTGGCTTTCTTTTGATGTAACATTTAGGGTGCTGGTATAGAACCCAGAACCTCACGCTATTACATATTACAATAATTCTTACATTTTCTTACAGGCTTGCATGGTAGAAACAGATGAATCAACACCTGACAGTGAAGACCATATCCCAGAAGAAACCATAACATTCCTCTACAAACTATCACCCGGCGCCTGTCCAAAGTCCTACGGTTTCAACGCAGCCCGTCTCGCCGGCATTCCTAAAGAAATAACCCTTAGGGCACACCAGATATCGAAGAATTTGGAAAAAGAAGCCACGTGTGTGCGCGCCTTTAGGGATCTTATCAAACAGAATAGTCCTAAGGATGTTAGGGCAATGTTGGCAGCCCTGAGTATTTAGAGTGCTATAGTAGTCGCGTTTTAGCATGGTAATACCGGTCATTGCCTTTTCCCTAACATCTCTCTATAGGAACCCAAACAATAAACTACGTATGATTTTATCGTTATTGGAACATGTTGAAGATTATGATAGATATTGATTCAGGACGTTAATGGACTCAGATTTCAGTTTTTGGAATAAAAAATGCAATGTCCGCTATTGCCATGCTAAAACGCGACAAGTATAGCCCATTCACTGTAGTTAGTTTACCTCTGATTTTGCATCACTGTCAAAATCACAGTGATCTTTATTCTCGTTACGATAAGGTTGTTGTTGGGTTGCTGGTGTCAGAGGTAAAATTAATGTGAACGGACAGTATACAAGGATCTTTTGGCGCCCAAATGACACTGACAGGGGGCGTTGTTGGTAAACATTTGTGAACACAGAAATTGTATTGACAAATCAAGATGGCGGCTTCAGTTCCGATTATGGCCATGCACCAAAAGATTCTTGTTGTGTAGTAGTTCTATGAAACCTTTTTTTATCAGTTGCATGTGCCAGTATTTTTATGAAAGTTACGTTTAAGTTTCATTTTGTAGTTATTGTTGTTGCGTGTGCGATTAGAATAGTTGTTCTGAGAAAAATCCTATTTTTTTTATACTCTGATGAACAAGGGAAGAAAGTAATGTTATTAAGTCGAATTGATATCGCCTGTAAGTTTATAACGTGATTATTTTGTGATCAATCATATTAGCAGTTATGATTAAGTACCCACCTGTTATTGAATCTATTAAACCACTTTTTGTATCAATATTTGGTTTTATTTTAAGTCACACCACTTACACTCAAACGTCCACTAGCACTCAACAAGATATTTACTGAATTTTATTTCATTTGAATTAATTTCTTTTGTTTTTGCGTTGACTAATGCGACACTTTCAATAATCCTTTACACGCCTCTGGAGGCGGATTAAAAAAAATTATGAACATCCCGCGTTTTAAGTGGCAGTGACCATGCCAGAATAATCACAGATTTTGTTGTCATACATCTGTGTGCAATTTGTTGGTTTACTATGTAGAAGTATGTTAAACTTCTACATACATTTTGTTTTGGTCCAGTCGCGAACACTAAAATTACAAATCTATTACTAATATAATCATATTTGTACCTACCATCTATATAGTAAACCAGGTCGAAATTATCAAGGTTGGAGACAACTATTTTTTGACACCAAATTCAAAAACGTAAGCGTTCCACGGTAATCAGGTGAGGATTGTGGCGAGAAAGGCTCACCACGTAATCCTCACCAAGGCACCTTTAAATCTCTGATATCACTAAATGACTATTTTCGAGATTTGGCTGGCATACCGTTACGACACACTTACCGACTATTTTTTGGCGTTCTGAAAATTGATTTTCATAAAGTTTTTAAAGGTAAGGATTGTGTGGTGAAGCTCACCGCAATTCCAACAGTTTCGAGTTTCGATTATCATTATATACGTCGCTTTGCCATTCCGACGTTCTTACGGGGTGGGTATAGATTATAAAACAAGATAATATTTTCTCCTCTTTATTTTACACATCACCATTGTACTTAAATTACAAAAATCATTGCACATCAAGTCTTCGTAGACACTTTAATAATCCTTTAAATTTATCTACTTATTTACATTCCGTATAAGCGTCAACTAACATTAATTATTTTATAAAAAATAAAATACGTAATAATTTTGTGATAGCAATTCGCTTAAATAGTATAGGTATTATAATTCTATAATAAATGCCTCTGGAATTCAAGAATAGAGTGTAAAAAAACATTTTATAAACATTAAAAAAATATGACTAGTATGGGAATTCGATAGGAAGTTCGTAATGTGATGAATATTAATAAGTTTTAAAAGTAAATGTAAATTAGCTCATGATATGCCTTAAATTTGGATAGTCATTTACAATTTACTCAACTTATCCGAACCAAATTAAGTAACATCTTCATCAATAGGGGATCGTCATTACTTTATGTGTGACATGATTATAAAGAAATGAGGAAATGATTGCAAGTGTTGGAAGAGTTCATACACAATGTATGACATTATTTCGACTGCGGCTTAGTGGCCACTAGTCGCCGGCAGCTCATTGACCGATAAAATATTTACGTATACATAACATACGTATTATTATTGACACCTCATTCATCGCCTTTTCATTTAAAAGATTCACATTCAGAAAATAATTCAGCGTCTTAATAACAATTATAACAAAACATAAGTCCTATCCTAAAGTCGGATTTTAAATTTGTTAGACCAAAATTACAACTGCGATCGACCTTTTTTTTGTCATGTTGACAGTATTTACTATTACCTACACAGCTGTCATTTCAGTCCTTAGAGTAAGAAAGCTATAGAGCATCGGTTAGCGTGCGCGTACACATGAGACAAAATACTAACATAACCATAATGTATATATTTCCGCTCACTTTCGGTTTTTTATTTAAGTACACTACACCGCATTGTATTATAGGTTTATCTCGGCGTTAAAACAATATATGCAAGTAAATATATTAAATGATGTAGAAATATAAGTGCCAAAATAAACTTCACAAATTCACAAAGACGAAATAACTGTCAGTTTGTTGAGCTACAAAGTAGCTGGCCTTGAAAAAACTGACACGCACTGAAAGACGGAAATAGTATAGCTTTGTCCTTTTCTGTCACTCAATACTACATAACTCAATACTCCCTTTCTTGTGGGAATGAAATGGAGCTAACCGCCGCGCCGCCGCCGTCTATACTTTTCTTTGTCTAAGTTTTAGTCTAGCAAATTAAAAATCAGAGTGTACTCAACATGACAGAAAGTCAATTCTAAACAAAACGTAGTTTCTCTGGCACAAAGTAAAATAATTAGCATAATTAAAATTAAATTCATATTGATTTAATTCATATCAAGGAATGCAATTCAACTAATACTGTTGTAAATACAATCTTCAATTACCTATTAATATAATCATTAAATTAATACAGGAGAAGAAATGCTGTAAAAATTAATTTCAGCAATTTTCAACCGATATTAGTAAATAAGTCATGAACCGCGTCGTTTATATAAAACAGTTCTATAATATAATTATACCGAACCGGTAGGCAGCTGTGTCCTGTTGTCCTTAGTTTTCCGAAATCGGAGTTATTTTTATAAGGGGCAAATCTTAATGTCACAATTAAAAAGCTTCTAATGTATTTTATCAATAAGTAAAATAGTTTCAGACATTAATATTAAGTCACGTCTTTAAGTATATTAATAATATACAGGTCTTAATGAAGCATCCTGTATAGTGTTTATCTTGATGGTAGATAAACTCGAATATAAAAATCCTCTGCAGTCTCACTTTTAAGCACTATAATTTCCAGAGCCAAAAATAAGTATGTATCTGTCCTTTGTCTTTTAGAAGAATCGTAGAATATAAAAAATGGAAAACTTAATTACTTTTTTTAAAGTGAATAGGAAGATATCTTTAGTAAAATATATACATTCTAAGAGATGGACAACACTTAAAAGTTGGTTTGTAAATTAAGAAAACATAATTATTTATCCTAAAAAATAAGGCCTCCAAGAATCTGTCTTCTGCCTTAGCGCGAAAAGTAAAGCACCTTTGATCAATTGGCTTGAATAACAATAAGAAGGAGACTATCTGTTAAAAACCTCAATTTGTTAGAGATTCATAGCCACAGGTCAGACAAGAGACAAAATCAACCTTTCCCACAGTTCGGCCGATGAGAGAATGCGTTTTAACACGTGCCAGTTTCATACTCAATGGTATCCGTGTCACCGAAAGGGACCAAAAATTCCGGCAATCTTCATCATACTATCATTTTTACAGCTTATTACACTGCACCTTACCATTTTCACAGTTACGCAAATGTACTATTATTGAATTATGCACAAAAAATATCAGACGTCAGACTTGTGCACATTGATGTGCTTAGCCGACACGCAGTAAGGGACAGAAATATTCTTACTCTGTCTCTTTTCTCTGCTAGTGACGTTAATATATTTCTCTTTTTCTTGTGCGAATGAAAAAGAAGATATATGCAGCAGTCTATAATTTACTCTGTCTACGAAGGAATACGTGTTTTGCGAATTTGATCTTTAATAGCTCCTAGAATTGTCGCACTGACAGGTGTCAGGAAAGCATTCTCTCGACGGCCGGTATGTAGAGATAAACTACGATAACATGGCGCGCCCCTCCAAAATTCAAAACGTTTGAAAGTATTTGTGAAAGTATTTACAATGCACCACCAAGATTCACAACGCATGTGTGCGTAATGAGACGGCCGTCAAACAAAAAAAATCCACGGATTTTTTGCTCGACTAGTCACGTCATTAATCGCTCATTATTATTAGTAATGGAGGGGCGCGCCATGTTATCGTAGTTTATCTCTAGTAACACTAAAAGTATACAATAATCTGTGGACCTACTAAGGCATACTTTTTTTTGTCCATCTCTGACATTTAATTAAACAAATTCATGGCAGTAATAGAGAATATTGCCCTAAAAAATAAAATGACGTCTATTTCTAACACTCTATGTCTATATAATAATAATTATATTAAACAGTTATTAGATGATATTATTATTCAGCTTTATTTTATTTTTTGGTAAGGCGAAGCTTACTATATATCCCAAATGTTGATCTGTCCTTATATAACTTTCTACAGTTCAGCACCATTTCACTCATTTTACCCATAATTCGTACCTTTTAGTGGGATGTTGTGAACGACCGAATAGTGCAGACTTGGCTTTATAATGGTCAGTATTTCAATTATGGCTTTAAAAACATTATGGCTGCTTTTGTACTTACGAAACATTTAATTTGTTTGTCAAATGCTAGCTGATATAACCACACACAACATTTAATAAGTGTCTAACGCATTTGAGCAACTACCTAGCAAAAATAGTTAAAGAGAATAAGTTAAGAATTATTTAATTCAAATACAAACACTTCTCATACAAACCGGAGATATTTAAAATGGAAAAGCTTAACCTAACAAAAATATTCATTCTAAATCAGCTCAACTTCAAACTAGACCAGTTTATTATCATTGCTCAAATTCTATTAAAGCTGAATGCGACCCTAAAGCCGAACATAGACTTGTATCACTTTACGCGGCGCGGTAAAATTGTACCATGGTTGATATATAAAATATATTATCTTTATTTCTTTCACAATTATTGGTTAATTCCCGGTCGTCGTCCCCACTGGGCCCGAGTGGGAAGAAAAAGTTTCGTTCCTTCCCAGTGGTGACGATTGGAACTTTTTATTTTCCACTCGTTCCGCTACATAGTCAAAATGCAATAATGGGGATTGGAGATTTCACGGAAACTTTTTTTCCTATTCGTGCTCAGTGGGGACGACGGGGTGGGAACGACTGCCTCTGACAGCAATGCTATGGAACGTTAATAAAGATCTCTGTGATTTTGACAGTAATGCAAAATCAGGGGTAAAAACTGTGAAAGGATTTTGAAGTGTTCATTTGCAATCATTGTTTAAAAGTGAGGGATGGTGATATTCTTTCTACATAGGGTCATCTATTTCTCACACTAGAACTATAAAATGATGGCTCTAATGACCTCATAGGGCCGTGTGTAATGCACTCCGGCTAGCCAAGATTCTCTATGGGCTGCCTTCTAGAAATTGAGATTCCCTCGAGTTTATAATCCGCTGCGAAAAATGTTACAAGTCTTCAGCTAAAAGCACACCAGTTCAACGATTCCTGTACCGCAAGCCTGCACCTTACGCGGCCGCTAGAACAGCCTAAACTCATAGTTCGTCGAAGGACGAACTCTCTCGCTCGTCGAAAGGCCGCGCTCGCTCGCCCCACCGCTCCCACCGCTCGGAGCTGAGAAGTGACTCCGATTCTTCCTCTTGGCTCGGGGTTGGAAACACGATGCCGTCTCCGAAGCTACACCGTCGATTTTTATTCATTATGTTGGTGTTTTTGTTGTTCAGTTGGTGGCAGTGATTTGGTAGAACAGAAAGGGATGCAGATTTTTACATTAGAGCATATATATATATCAAGTAAATACAGTTTAATGGTGCATCAAGTGTAGGTGCGCAATCATATACTTGTGATTGATAGAAAATTTTGGTGTGATGAATCGGTTAAAAGCAAAATTTTAAGTGCATGTAATTAATTTGTGTACTTATAAAGAGGCTTAGCTGTGATACACATCTATACAAATAAATAAAATTGAAGTATGTTTGTAATGTCAATATTTCAGCGTTTTACTAAATTCATATGAAAGTATATACGGTAGGTACTTATAAAATATATAACAACATAGTTGGGAAAAGGCTAGGCAGATGATGATGATGACTTATAAACAAAACAATTTTTTAAATTGTTGTTTGTCTGTTTGTTCCGGCTAATCTTCGAAACGGCTGGTTCGATTTTGACGGGACTTTCACTGGCAGATAGCTGATAGGCTTTTATTTCAGAAAAATAATTAGTAAAGAGACACATTATTGTTTCCCGACAACAAGGCTCATTTACGTAGAGCAGTGGTGGCCCAGTGGTAACTGCCGCGACTTACGAGTTGCAGGTAGTAGGTTCGAACCCAGACAGGCGCTTTACTTTGTGTAAATTATTTCATCGCCACTGCTCTCAAAACGGTGAAGGAAAACATCGTGAGGAAACCGGCATGTCCTAGCCTAGAATCAAAAGTTCGAAGACATGTGACATCTACCAACCCGCACTGGGCCCGCGTGGTGGATTATGGCCCACTCCCTCTCACAGAGAGGAGGCCTGTGTCCCAGCAGTGGGAATATTATAGGCTGATTATGCATTTACGTCGAAATCATTAGCGCCTTTACTGAATTATTAAGACTCAATAGTCTTGAATTGTGTGGTCTTGCCACCAGTATGGTACTAGTTCTGATTCCATTGAAGAGAGTTGTCAGACAGCAAGTATTTTTAGGTTTTTTTAAAAACATTTTTCAATCACGAACAGACAAAGCAAAAACACTTAAGAAAATCGTCCTAGCCATTTCTTGTGTATACTTTTTACTGAATATTTTTAATGACATTTATATCACAGCCGTTTTATCTATGTTTGGTAAGAATATTAACTCTGAATGTGTAAAAATATGTAGAACTGCACCTTAAACCATAAATAACATTATATGATATTGACCAACCGATCTTTCTTTACCGTTTTTGTTAAATACTTCTTGTACATAACTTGTACTCCGGCAAAATTAGAAATGAGCATGGTAGTGGCGCTTGAAATGTGACATGTTCTAAAACGTTCTAGTATTTTTATCTCACAAAGCGACGCGCGCTTTACTTGTGGTTACCAAGTGTACGCACACATTCACAGCGTGTTTGTCCACACGGTTACCACAACTAAAACGCGCGTCGCTTTGTGATATAAAAATACTGCACCTACTGTGCTACTATACAGGCCCAGGGCAACATTGTATGGCGATGTCATTAAATGTTCATAAGCAGTCTGCTATCAAACTTGCTGGCTTGCCCACGACATAAGCTATTTGTGTGTGACACTCACAACGCAATAAAAAATAATTCAAGGTAGCTTTAGCGGGTCAAAATATTATATAAAGATCCATGATTTCAAGTCTCAGACCAAATAAAAAACCAAGACAGAGGGCTGTCAACAGTAAAGTGAAGCCGGTTTCTTAAACATGTGTGCACATAGTGAGGTGTAGTTTGATTGTAAATGTGTGCGTGTGAGCGTGTATGCACAGAGCGGAGGTGTAGTTTTTGCATGCTTCACCGTATAGTTCGCAGCGCTGTCTTGACTTTTTATTTGGTCTGAGTATCAAGTCTGGACATTTTCAAGGTCTTGTAGGTACAGTCAACAGCAAAATTAGATGATCAAAATCAGAAATTCAATACTAATGAACGGAGTTCGCGTCAGAACTGTGTGGCGTCGAAGTACTACTACTTAGAATACTTTTGAATCACTTCGACGCCACACAGTTCTGACGCGAACTCCGTTCATTAGTATTGAATTTCTGACTTTGATCATCTACTTTTGCTGTTGACTGTACAACATCTTTTTTAACGTTGGCCTAAATTACCAGCCATTACCATGACTTATACATCCAGCGTCACCCATTTATTTAATGACACCGCTATAACAAACACCCTGTATAAGACACATTTACAGCGTGCTAGATATAAAAATACAAGCGCAACTTAATTCTCACTTTGCGCACACCTGCTTCTAATTAAAGCTGCTACATCCGGCTATATTAGCATGCAAAGGGATACCTATTAATGGGCTACCTACATAAAAAAAGAAGTGAATGACATAAATTTGGAATCGTTATCAAAAAGGTTGGATGACGCCAATGAATGAAAAGCAACGTTAATTAGTCGAACGGATTTATTTAAATATATGTATTGTAATAAAATATAGCGTAATGGAAAATGTTAGATCCTTATACTATTTGCGGGACGGTCCTGCCCTTTCTGGGGCAGAGTCTCCAACTCTCAGTCTCGCGGCCCATCTCCGAGCTAAAATGTTAATAAACTTTCTTATTTTTCTATAATAACCGTTATAATAGAATATAATATTTTTGATATAATAAAGAATATTTTGAAAAATGAAGCGTGGGTGCTACAGACGTTTCGATTATTTCATTTGTTATTAGGATTTTTTAAATTTCTATACTTAAAAAAAACTTGTGGTATTATATCCCGAAAGTAGTTTCAAATTCTTATTACTTATGGCTGATTTTTCAATAGTCAGATAACTTTTATCTAAAGAATAAATATAACGACCCATATTTATTCTTTACATAAAAGTTATCTGACGATTGAAAAATCGGCTCTTACTTTTGTAGGCGTTTACTGTCGTCTAAGGGCTGATTTATCCAACGGCAGATAATTTTATCCGAAGAAACAATTTTGAATTTTTGACAGTTCTTCCATACAAAAACTGTCAAACGTCAATTTTACTACACGATTAGAAATCTGTCGACTGAAAAATCAGACCTAAATAGAATATGTTTAAGAAAGTGTTTTTAACACTTATGTTATAAAAACTATGGCACATATCTTGTGTTGTTCGGGTGGGTTTATTGTGTAATTTGAGCTGAACACGATCTGAATCTCGGCGAATAAAAGAAGAATCAAAAGGCTAATAAATAAATCTTTAAACGTATCTGCAGCACCCAAAGACATGCATAGACATAGACTGAGAGAATAAGAGAAAAGACAATAAATAACTTGAAGATAACATGTATAGTAACATATACAGCACACAGACGTATTAAATTAGAAAATTAGTAAAATATTCCCAATGAAAGTTATTATTATTAAACTACTATCATATTATTTGGATCCGTTTGTTTGCTAATCGCTACAGCTTTCTACGTAAGCGTCGTGTGATCAAAACAAGTGTAGCATCGTGAAATAAAAAACAAAATCAAAGAACAAAATATTTTTATTGTGCACAAAACATACTTACAAAATACATTTCTAACTTTATCAGTATCAGTCTTGTGTGTTGTATATAGCTCAGAAATAAATGCGTTAAAAAGCAATTTGCACATTGCACAGTAGTCTTTATATTTGAATCATAATTAATAAAATATTAAACACATGTCAGCTGTAACTTCCCACATAACTTGAGCATATTATTAGCTTAATCATCATTTAAATCGTGTACAAGTTTATTGTTAGTAATAAAATGCATCTATAAGGCTAAATTGAGCACACCTATGTCAAAAAGGCACTGTTGGTGTATAATAAAACCTTCGAATCTAATAATGTAATAATCCTATTACGTATTAAAAAGTTTTAATAAGTTTTACTATAGATATGAATTCGTATGCACAACTTGACTAAACAACCGTTGATTTACTCCTTACTAAGGACAATAGTCTCTAAGCTCGGTCTCGACTAAAATAAACGAGTAGTCAGATCAAATAAAATATTCAAAAATAGCTGCCGATCACATTATTTGGCAAGATCGATTCATAATTCAGACCTTATTCTAAGGGTACAAAGTTTATTTTAAGTTTCAATATACATTATTTTAGCAGAGCCCACGTCAACCGTTTTTTGGTCATGTTCAAGAACTCGTGACCATTTTTCGAGAAGAAAAAGGACAGATAAATTATGCTGTATAAAAGGCCCATAACAGCGCGAAAAGTTGGAGGTTTTACTGCACTGGAACGGTATGTTCAGTGGCGAGTAACGGGCCTTTTTTGGCAGTTATACCGTAAGTTATCTTGTTGTTAGTGTATTCGTATTAACTAGATGTTTAGGTATAATATCCTCAAGGTATGTGGTTGGCTGAAGGGTGTTCGTCCTTGGAGTCTGACCTTGACCGCGTGGTGCCCATGGACTCGTACCCATGAGTTTCCTGGGGCGTGGTAAACGTCTGAAGCTGGTGCTCCCGACGGACGGGGTATTCGCATCCGTCTCCGAGGCTGACAAAATGATCACCATTTGAGAGGGATTTGAGAAGCGTGGCGGGAACGAAACTATGGTTGGCTTTGTAGGCAAAAACTAATAATCAGTGGAAATAATTTTCTATTAAATCTTACAGAAGCATGTTTTAGTGAATTAAAATAAACTAAAAATAAATTAACGCGAAAACCATATTTGGGATTATGAAAAATAACAAAAAATATAACTAAATAATACATGCAATAGATAAACTTAATGTAATAAATAATTATTTACGAGGTCATAAAATGGTCCAAAAGTTCGCCCACGCCACGTTAAAATAAGTTTTTAGGGACATATTCCCAAAATTGATGCTATTAGTATAATATATACAATACATTATGTGATGGCCTAGCATTTACATAAAGGTGGAATGTAGCAAGTGGAAGGTATGTATAGATGACATGAAAATAATTTTATTATAACTCCAAAACCCAAGCTATTAAAATGTTTCTGTTGTTAAAAAAAAACATACAAAAAATCAAACAATTCATTATTATAACTAATCTATATTAGTGTAGTTTTGTGTTTTGTTTTGTCTGTTTTCATTTCTGTTAAGTTTATGGCGTATTTATAAAAAAAAACATTTCTCACAAATTTTGGTATACTTAATGAACTATAGACTAATACTGGAAAAATTTACTTCTAAATTTTGTCGGCGAAGTATTTTAGATAAAGAAGAGATGATAATAATGAAATGAAGGAACAGTGATATTGTACATAAATATTGTAATTATTATTATTCGTGTACATACATATTTACATAAGACAAAAGTGAATGAGACCCTACCTCCATGCCTAGTTAGTATAGGAAACACTTCTTTCTTCATTGCTAGTGTACTGTTACTTTGTTATTATCAATACTAATCTACACACACTAACAAATGTTAGAATTAGTCATTCACTTCTTTTTTCATCAGACATGTAAGGGGACATGCACACAGGTCACACTTTACACGCAAATATATATATATTTGTAGCATCCATATACGTATTAGACCTATATACGTGCGTATTGACTATTTACCCAAACATGCTGTACAACAAGTTCCGTGTTGCCATAGTATCGTCAGTGTTGCCAGAACCACAGTGGCCCGATGAGTATTTCTTTTTGATACAAAATAGAGGTTTTACCTGGTGAAGACTGGTACCAGCCAGAGGTTGGGACTGTTGCCGAAGACTTCTTTGAAGTTGTTGAAGGGGCCTATAGAGAAGCCGTTCTTATCGGCACCTCCGCGGAACATAGGTGCTCTAAACGCCTCTGAAATTGCAGAACATTTCATATTAGTCTTTGGTAATGCTGAAATTGGTAGCTACAGTCAGAAGTTCTATTATACTGAAAACAAACAGGAAAATTACGTAAGGAAAGTTTTTGAGTATGAATGTGGATGCATAAGAGCAGGGAAAGACAAAAGGAACGATTGACGGACTGTGTGAAAGATTATATAGCTAGAAAGGGATGACGACTAATAGAGAAGTATGAAAGAAAAATGTCGCGCGGCGATATGGACAAGAGAATGGTAATATAATGAAACAAACTCATTTACGCTAATTTTAATGATTACCCGTCATTACAAAGATACTGTTTTGAATCTGAAATTGAAAGCAATAATATTCATTTCAGACCAAAGTATCTACAGTCGACTCTACTACGATACAATCTAATGGGTAACTTTTACACAAACTATTATTGGAAATGACTGCAGTTACCATTGACCAAGTTCTTAAGCATATTGTTAATGATCTGTCCTGTAGGACTGCTCAAGCTGCGGTAAGTAACGAGCATATCTGAAAGGAAATTTTACTTTAGTCTTAAAATAAAAAAAAAAACATTTTTTTTTTCTTTTGGTCATCATAATTGCAGTCAGTTACCAGAAACCGTTGAACTATCTAGCTAACTCCTATAGATAATAAAAGGCTTAAAAAAAGAAATATATGGTGTCAAAAATTTTCAAATTTAATTAAAAAAATTAAAGAATTATTTAAAAAAAAATTGTAAATCTTACCTAACGTAGTCCTATTATTGATAACGAGGTAGCAATGGTATCCGAAGAGCGAGCCAAGCGATATAGCAAACATCATTGCTACAAAAAACGCAAATACTATGTGATAGCGTCCTGCACTCGCTGCCGTACCGAAGTCGCCCTGAAAACGGACTCAACACATAACTAAATTGACAATATCGCCGAAAAATTTAATATAATTTTCTCCTATGGCAACAGTTTTTGAAATAACATGGCAACTCGCTCATTACGTCACAGTTGTGTCGTGCAAAGATTATATAGGATGTTTGATAAGATGGTGTCCATCTCGTTTTCTTTTTTCTTTTTGTTCTTTCGAAATGGTTTGCAGCTAATAATCTTTTACTTAATGCGAACAAAACTAAATGTCTTAAGTTCTCATTACCAAATGTACCTCAAGTGGGTCTGAATTTAGAACTTGATGGCAAAAAACTAGACGCTGTTACGGAAACTGTATTTCTAGGTATTACTTTAGATTCAAAATTACAATGGGGCGCACACATTAGAGCTCTCTCAGGTAGATTAAGTTCAGCTGCATATGCAGTAAGAAAAATAAGGCAGTTGACAGATATAGCTACAGCTAGGTTAGTATACTTTGCTTATTTCCACAGCATTATGTCTTATGGTGTTCTGCTGTGGGGATCGGCAGCTGACGTAGATTCAATTTTCATTTTACAAAAGAGGGCAATCCGCGCAATCTATCAAATGGGTCCTCGCGAGTCTCTTAGAAACAAATTCAAAGAAATTGATATACTAACTCTGCCTTCTCTTTATATTTTAGAAAGTATTTTGTATGTTCGCAAAAACTTAGGACTCTTCAAAATAAGAAGCGATTTCCACAATATAAATACACGTAGTAAAAATGAAATTGTGTTACCTAAATTTAGATTAACTAAAACTAGCAAGTCATTTCTTGTAAACGGCGTCCGTTTTTATAACAAGTTGCCAAAGTCGGTTACAGAACTTAGCGATGGAAAATTCAAAACCTTCATCAAACGTGTCCTTATCAAAAAAGCATATTATAAGATTAAAGACTATGTTGAAGACAAGGTAGTTTGGCAATAATTCCTTCTGCACATGTGGCTTCCCTGGCTACTCATTAACGGCTTAACTATTTAAATGTCTATTAACTGCTCTCAAATTACGATGTTCATTTTTTATTTACTTTACTTTATTTACTTTTTTGACATAATCTCTTTATTACTTGACATTATATACAGAAAATTCAAATTTTTTCCATCTCTTTATTAGTGGTTGTAATGGTAATCATATCACTAGGTTTTATTAGGTTTTTATTTTTTATTTATCCTTTTGATAGATTCTTGTTTTGTAAATGTGAGGACTTTGTAGGCCTTGTGGACTTTAGATCTGTAGACCATTTTTTATTTTATCAAGTACCTGATACTTGTTGACAGGCCTACGCTATCCTCCCATACCTACTGTAATTTGAAAATATTGTAAAAGCCAATTATTTTTAAAAAGAGTAACCGTGGAGTTTCTTGCCGGTTCTTCTCCATAGGAAACGACCAATTGGAACCGTGCACCTAGCTTCTGACGTTTCATAAGTGCCCATGTAGGCTTATGTGAAATAAAATATTTTGATTTTGATTTTGTTTTTTTTTTTTTCATATTTATGAGTAGTGTACCAAACTGAATAGTTTAATTTGGTTTTGCCACAGTCCTTCCTTTTCCATAATTTAAAACAACTGACTTTTAAAAAGAAGTGACACACTACAAAGTGAAATAAAAGTAATTTTTCACTTTGTAGTGTTTTATTAGGATGTTGGTTGTTTTTTTTTTTGTAACATAGATTTTATTTTTCACTTGCTAAGTAAATAACAGTGACAGAAAGTTATTATAACATCAACAGACTCTAAGTGAAAAAAAAAACGTATTATTGAAGCTAACTCTAAAACCTCTCATCAGAATTTGACCAAATTTTTATGGAACCACTCTATACCCTTTAAAACACAAAAAAAGAATTTTTCAACTCGGTTTATAAATGGCGGAGTTCTGACGTAACAAACATATTAAAAACTAGTTTCTGCCCGCGACTTCGTCCGCGTGAAATTTCACCCTCTCCCCATTTACATCCTCGTACTTCAAGGAATATTCTAAAAAAAGAATTATTTAGCGAAATCGGTTCAGCTGTTCTCGTGATTTGCGCTTAGCTTAACACATTCAGCGATTCATTTTTATATTATAGAAGATGTTTTGGCATTCGAATATTCTAACATAATAATAGACCCTTACAAGTTTTTTTTTTAAATCACATCATCTGTCTAGCCTTATTCCCAATGTTGGGGTCAGCTTCCAGTCTAACCGGATGCAGCTAAATACCAGTATTTTACATGGAGCGACTGCCTATCTGACCCACAACCCAGTTACTGGGTAATACGATACCCCACTGCATATTGTAGTCTGTGCGATACCCCTTGGTAAGACTGGTTGTCAGACTTTCGAGCATTATTATACTCTTTGCTTCCGGGCTTCAAGGTAACTTCTCTTCTTAGCTTTCCAATATAGTTACTTTACTCTTTGGCTCCCGTATTATTATTATACTCTTTGCTCTTTGGCTTAGGGGTTGAATTTCGAAAAATCCTTCCTTATTCCTTGTCTACATTATATAGGGAACCTCTGTGCAAAATTTCAGCCCAAACCCTTGGACCTAGAGGTCCAAGGGTTTTGGGCTGGGCGTTGATGAGTCAGTCAATCAGTCAGTCAGGACTTTTCTTTTTATTTATATACTTAGATATAAGTGGGGCATACTGAAAGTTTCTGGATCTGGCCACTTACAATAAAATAATGAAAAAACAATTAAGTATGGAATTCAAAAATGAAACTCTTTGGGAACATGTTAATTTTTAATTTACAAGACTATCATTTGTTTTTTTCATTGTGACGTCCTTTCGAAAATTGTGTGTCGCTATCAGATTACTTTTTGGGTCGCTATCAAAATGAATTTAACGTGTGAACATTTTCGTTCAATGATATTTTATAATTTTCGTTATTGGCTTAAGTCAACAAGAGAGAGACTTCAATTGGCATTTGGTGATGAAGCACCATGTCACAGCTCTGTGTATTCGTGGTTTGGACGTGGACGTGATCATCTCCATGACGAGGTACGTGAAGGTCGGCTGGCGACTGCGGTTACAAACTCTAATATTGACACCGTACGACAACTTATTGAAACTGATTTAAAAATTACTTGGCAGCAAATTCGTGCTTTGTTAGGCATTGGAATGAGCCAAGTGCAAAACATTTTACACGTGCATCTGAAGGTTCGGAATCTTTGCACTCGATGGATACCGCATGACTTAACGGAGGACCAGAAACTACTGCGTGTCCAGTAGTGCAGTAAAATGATAATAAAAAAGTTTAACGGAGAGCAGTCATTGGCTGTCTGTAATATATCGTGACAGGTGACGACACCTGGGTGTACTGCTTTGAACCCGAAACAAAAAAGAAAAAGCCAGTCGGCAGAGTGGGTCTTTCCTTTTGAAGATTTGCCGACGAAAGTTAAGAAAGTCGAAGCATTGGTAAAAAAATTATTGCTTCTTTTTTGGAAAATCAGGAAATGACACAGTATCGCTTGAAGATCAAAGGACAGTGACTGCAGATTGGTACGTCAACACTTGCTTCCCCAGAGTCTTAGAAAAGGTTACCGAAAAGCGTCCTTGAAGCAATGTCCTCCTTCACCACGATAACGCATCCTCACATTCCGCTAAGGTAACAGAAGCCTATTTGAAGGCTTCAAATGTGGAACCGATGACGCATCTGACTTCTTTTTGTTTCCAAAAATTAAAGACAAACTTAGAGGCACACGTTTTACGAGCCCTGAATCGGCGGTGAATGCGTTCCATGAAACCATTGAAGAGATCCCTTTCCTAAGGAAGACTGGTCCAACTGCTTTGTACAGTGGTTTCAGCGAATGCAAAAATGCATTAATTGCGAGGGAATATAGTTTTAAAAACAATAAATGTTTCGTAAGTCTTATTTATCAGAATCCAGAAACATTCAGTATACCTAAGTAAAACCGAATTGAGAACCTCCTCCTTTTTTTGAAGTCTGTTAAAAAGAAGTGCATTAATTTAAGCGAATTGCCATGTTAAGTTTAACTGACATTAAAAAGTATAAGGAAATAGAAAATAGTGTATTTGTATGCCATATGAATAAAATAAATATCTAATAAGCAAAACAAAATTAATTGATTTTGTAGCTCTGCAAACTATACAATGCTTATCTACAAAAATTGTAACTACTAAAGATTCATGCGATTACGGTAAGTACCGGTTTTTATTCTACGTATAATAATAATTAGAAGTATGACAACACGATTATGTGCCAAGAATATAAATGAAGACTAAAATACGTAATCGCATTCTGACTCACATAATAAAGAGTGTTAGCTATCTATGTATCGCTAAGTTTCTAGATTAGCAAAGATATCAAGTCCAAGCGTTTATGATAATTAAAACTATACTAAATGTTCCACAATGTTTAAAAGATTATATAAATAGCTTTAATAAATAAATATCAAGTCATCCCACTGCGAACCGGTACCTATTGTACTAAACATTTAAACAATGTGGAACATACAGAGGTATATAAATAGTGTGCGTTTCTATAACTATATATCTATAGATTTGATTTGGACTAATAGCTATCTGATAAAACACTTATCAATTTTATCAGACAAATGTCAAGGGAATAAGATGATTGCATCTAGCTACGTATAAAATGCATAGATTGTGGCCAAAACTAATGACGATCACATATGCAGCAAAGTGAAAAATGTTAAACGTTTCACGTTACTAGACCAATATGTTATTTAAACAACAAATAATTATTTAAATTGCATAAACGACTAATCAGTTTTAGAGCTAATTAAGAACTCATTGATCACTGAGACATTTGTAATATTCATGTTGAAAATTGTATCATTTCTAACTCTTGCGAAAAGGAATAGATACGCTTTCTTTTATCGAATTCACTTGGCAATGTTTATCAAAGGACACACCTATAATTTTTGGGAGTGCCATTGGCCCATTGATATTTTGTATATTAGATTCGTCGACCAACGTGAATTGATAATAATTTTCTATGACTTAGATATGAAATAATGGACGTTGTACTGAGCAAAATAATAATAACAATATCTAATCTATGTAGCAACATTAACCTATTGATCGCGCCAACGTAAACAGGCTTGATTAAAGTGAAAATAATTAAACAATTACGTTAATCATATCCATGCACATTTTAGAAACAGAGCCTTTTTCAATCAAACGGTCGCAGTGGGCATACTTGTAATCCTGATACATCTGCAAATACATCTAGAAATGTCATTTTGTTGCTTAAAATGTTCAATAAAACCGATAATATCGGCAATTAATATAATACCACTGCTTCCCTATTTAGTACAGTTGAATCTACAAACTAAATTCTAACAGTTATAGCAGATATTTATAATGAAGTTACATTCTCAAAAGAAATAAGGTTACTTGCAAAAAAATCCAATCACAAATTAGGGCTGTAAGAAATAAATACTGGCCAAGAAGAATCGACACACCAAAAAACAAAAATAAAATAAAAAGAGGAATATACCTTCCAGAATTTAATGAAGTAAGGCAGACACGTGGCCATGATGAATAGACAATAGAAGAGAGCATAGCCGAGGAAGAGCATGAAAAACTTGTAGTTGAAGAAACAGACGCAGTTGTTGACCCACGGACAGTGGTGGTCCATTTTGAGCACGCAGCGGGAGCATATGCTGCAGTGGTGCGCGCGGTCGGGCTTCACGAGCACGCAACGGTTGCAGTAGCGGACTGAGCCGGACATCGTCCTGAAAACGAAATAATATTATTTATTATAATTTTCCAACCTCTTCCGCAATTTTTTCCCATTTCGACTGGCAACATTGCAGGGCGAAAAACTCAAAAGTCTTTTAATAAAGGACTTATGATGTAAAACTCGCTTTTTTTATTCCCTCTTACGAAAGTAGTATTCTGTAACCAACATCTTTAGGCCTTTAACAAACGCGGCCTGATATAGGCCTCTTTCCAATTTGATAGATCCGGCGCAGGTTTCAAGTAGCTTCTAATGGATTCCAATAATCTCTTTCAATCAATCAAATTAACCTATTACAGCCCACTGCTGGCCATTGGCCTCTACCAATTTACGCCACAATAACCCATTCTCCGCATTCCGCATCCAGATAGCCTTGTTAAGGTCATCCATTCTGGAGGTCATCCTCGCGTAAGTTTTGACGTCTACTTATTTTTAAGGTGCAAATAATTAAATAATGGGCTGTATTTTGGATATCAACTCAATAGACTCAGCCTCAGAGCAGTGGTGGCCAAGTGGTAACGGCCGCGACTTACGAGTTGTAGGTCGTAGGTTCGAACCCAGACAGGCGCTTTACTTTGTGTAAATTATTTCATCACCACTGCTCTCAAAACGGTGAAGGAAAACATCGTGAGGAAACCGGCATGTCCTAGAACCAAAAATTCGAAGACATGTGACATCTGCCAACCCGCACTGGGCCCGCGTGGTGGATTACGGCCCATTCCCTCTCACCGAGAGGAGGCCAGTGTCCCAGCAGTGGGAACATTATAGGCTGATTATGGTAGACTCAGCCTCTCGCAGTCCACTGCTGGACATAAGCCTCTCCCAGGCCGTGCTCCGTCTTCTCGCATTTTGGATGTCAATGCATCAAATCTAAGTACAACACTACGTTTTCATTTTCAGGAACATGAAGCCGTTGTTTACCTCTGATATATGTTTAGAAATATATCTTTCAAATTGGAAATTCCATAATTTTGCAGATAAAATGTTGCTAACAATTTTTGGAAAAAAACATTTACTTTTTAATTTTACACACAACATCAGTAACTTTGTAACTTCGTTTAGTATCTAAACATTGTATTTTTTCTCAATTCTAGCTACACGGTAACAAACTAGGGACAAACCTCGTTAATACGGGTATGGTTTCGACAAAGCCTTCTAATATCTCGTTTTTGGTAGTCATAGGGAAAAAAAACCCCCCGACGTGTCTTACTAGTTTTATAACTCTAGAATTGAGAAAAAAAAACTGAATGAAATAATAATATAGGAAAGGAATAAAAAAAGAGATATTGTTTTCTTGCCTTCTTAGAAAAGGTGTACCAGAATTGGAGGGGACGCCCTAGAAGTATGTACATAATTATAGTGACCTTATTGGTGATGTTCTTCAGAAAGGTCAGGGGCGTAGTACTCACAACCGGCGTGCGTGTATGACCAGATGTATGAACGTAAACGAAGCGAAAGGAGTATGTAGGGATCGTAGAAGTTAGCGTTCTGTAGTTTCTGCCTACCCCCTTGGGAATAAGGCGTGAGTTTATGTGTATGTGAACCTAAATTTAAACCGCACAGTTGTGCGATAATTTTAGGGGAGGGGGAATTTGAGTTTTGTTGCCTAGTACCTTAAGACTAAAAAATAATCGAATCCATACTTAATATTATAAATTCGAAAGTAACTCTGTCTGTCTGTATGAATTCGAAAGTAACTCTGTCTGTCTGTATGTTACCTTTTCACGCTTAAACCACTGAACGGATTTCGATAAAATTTGGCAGAGAGATAGATTGCATCCCGAGGAAGGACATAGGATAGTTTTTATCGACGCACATCGCGGGCGAAGCCGAGGGCGAAAGCTAGTTCTACATAAAGTTTTGGGCACTGTCGGCGAAAGTAAAATGCTTCGGGTCCTATGACTGTAGCCTTAATGCTAACACAGACAAAACAGGTATTTGACATGATACTGACTAACCACTACTTTTACTGTTCAGTGTTCCAGTCTTTACTTAAACTAGTAAAAGTACAGACGCCAGCAGGTCAACCTATCCGAAACTGTCAGATTTTCCCAATCAACCTTGAACCTTATACTTTAGCAATAAAGTCGAAAATCTATTAAAGAAATCTGACAGATTGTAGTAACTTGATGTGCTGGCGTCCGTACAATGTAAGAAGTAGGTAAACCTAGTTTTTCAAATTGTCATTGTTTTTGGCCGTCACGTTTTAAAGAGTTGTTCCTCAATTTTGAAATTATTAGTCTTCAAGGTAGGCAGAAAACACTCAGCCTTTGGCTTAACTGTTTTTAAAAAGAGGAATAAAGAAGCATATTATGACATTACCTAGTTACTATCGGGAGCTCTTTGGCATAGTTATCCAATATCGCCCGTTGCGCGTCTTCGGATTCCGCGCTCAATAATTTTTCTAATTCATTCTCAGGTAATTTAAACTGAAACAAACAATATTTAAAGATTATTTAAAAAATATACTTAATACCTCGTTGGCATAGTGGTCTTAAGCGCCACGGCTGAGCGTGAGGTTCGGAGTTCTATTCCCAGGTCAGGCAGTCTTGTTGGGTTTTTCGCAGTAGCAGCCCGGTGTCTGCATTTGTGCCAGTTTGGTGGCAAAAGGCTCGCCCATAACTGGCGAAATGTGGATATTACTATACTTCTACCCAACCCTTCGGCGTGTATGGACGTGATGTTATATGCTATACCCTACACTAATTGCCAGTGCCAGGAGTAGTGCCAGCATTAGGTATATTGGCAATCAGCAGGGTAATTGTGTACCACACTAACAGTAGCAACATTCATCGCTTTATTTATGTTGTTAAGCAGACAATTTTTTCGAACATATTAAACAATGGATTAGCAACATCCTTCAAAATGATACAAATTGTGATTTAAAGTGTATTACGCAATTAGGGTGCCGGCTGACCACCCAACAAAAAATTGTTTAAATAGCTGTTTTTGCCATCCAACAAAGAAATTGTTCTGCTGAGCTCTGAGGTTCAACTTGAAATTGAACTTAATAACCGAGTAAACCTAATAAATTCAACATAAATGGCAATGAATTAAAATCATTACATTCCAATACTTAGTTAACTACTTCAATGACAATGAAAAGGAAATTATTAACAGGAAATTAATTCAATATCACCTGTTAGTCATACTAATACTAAAATGAGTCGGATGTAATAACCTTGGACTTGAAAGTAAAGAGTTAAACCACTTGGGATATAACACAACTCACAATTTTTGATGACAAACCAAAATGTGCCCAGCATGCCACGGTTCGGCTACCCGACAGACTTTGACGCCGAGGACACCATTTTTTATTTTTTGATGTATGGTGGTCAAAAGGTTAACACAAAAAATCTGTTAGTAGTAAAAAGTAATTGTCATTTAATCTGTCAAATGCTCACCTACTAGAAGCCATTTGCATGTACACTTATTTATTTATTGTTGGTTTGTGTGTATTTTTCATATGAACCGGTGGGATACATACAATATTTAAGAGGTTATGGGGATTTATTATGAGATGCTGCACAGAATTTAAAATAAGAAACCATTTTGACAGTCTTAATTTTTATGTGCAATTTTATTTACCCACATAAACAAACAAGCAATCCCATGGCTAAGTATTCTATGTTGTATAAAAAGATAAACAATGATTAACTGGTTTTTGTTGATAAAAGATGTAATAACTTTGTGTGATAATGAATACAGCTTTGATGATTCAACCCAAATTCCAGAGTATTATTCCATTAGTATAATTCTTAGGATACTCCAAAACTTCCACACAACATGGCAACAGTAACTTCCTTATCCTTTTTTAAAATACAATACTAAGAGGAAAACGTGGCTACAGTTTTGTATTACATTTAAGAATATTTTCAGTCTTCCTGCAGACAGACATGACCGACTAGTAGAACAATGTCTACGAAAAGTTCATGGAAATTGTTCTACCAGAATCTGTCTAGCCTGTCTTTTAGCAGTGTACTGTGAATGGGAATTGTTTTACTATTCAAGTTTCTGAAGGGAGGATTTGTATAATCATATCCAATACTCTCCGATATGGCTGCAATATTACTCCACAACATCTTGGATACTAGAAAGCACACATTAAAATGGGCCTATTTAATTTATTTAACATTTAAGGAATTTAAAATACAGCAGTTTTTTTTTTCAACTTATCTGCACTAGAAGTTAATCTGACCTGGTAACAAAAATTATCATTATCCTGGCAAAACATACAAAATGGAACAAGATTTTCAATTATAGCATAATTACTAAGCAGAAAGGTGATATTGAAGATACTACACTGTTTTAACTTAACAGTACACTACGACTAATTGAAAGTAGGTCAAAGATATTAGTGATAATATTGCTTCATTGCAATTGCAATTGAAAAAAACACTGTTTCTCTATGTACAATGAGTAAATGTCATGAGACATATTTTTCTACTTTGTTTACAATAACAAGGATGATTTGTATGTTGAATATCTTTGTTCTCAATTTCTGCAGCCAATTTATTTTGCATGGTTTCTTCGTTTACTTATAGGTCAACGGGAAAAAATGTTTGTGCACACTTAGAGTTGTTGTTTATAGCCCCTTGCACCCTACTGGCTCACTTTCGACAGGAAACGATAGCAAAACATAAAGAAGTAGGTTGCTTGTGTACAAAGCAACTCAATGACAGCCCCATAAACAAACTAATTTGAATGATTTTAGAAAACTTAGCTTACCTTTTCTGGAACTGGTTTGACTTCTGCAAAAACAGTACGCCAGTATGACCAGCAGAGCATTATCAGAAGAACATGATATAACACCAAATAGATACACTGTTGAACCGTACTCTCAATGGTAACTGAAAAGGAATTTAGTGTGAAAAATGTTGCAAAATGCATGCATAATCAATCTGTTATTTATCTACAATTTATTCAAATACTAACAAATGCACAATTGGATAACGTAGGCATAATAAGACCAAGTTATAATGGCCACTATTAACAATACAGGGAGCCATTTAAAAGCTCTCCAACACCACATATTGCACGTTCTACAACACACACAATATCCTGGCGATGAAACTCGGTTGTTTTGCACGGATGAAGCCATTATTATATTGTGTATTTAATAATATGTATTAAATTATGAAACTGAAAATATCCATGTTCTCCTCACAAAAAGGATAATAAAAAGTGACAGTTGTGCAACGATTGCCATTTGCAATAAATGAAATAGTTTGACAGGCCTGGCGTTTTCGACACGAATTTTAACTGATTTTTCATCCAATTAATCGATTCGTAAATTAATGTTGCAGTAACATGATGTTTTCGAGGGGCACCGGTTATTTTACTCTACTTTCATAGACAATGAGTCTTAGAATGCCGTCAGAAAAAGAAATACCAACATTTAGACAATAAATGTCAATTTGGGAGTTGATTTCTTTCTGTAGCGTCTAAAATTTTGTTGTTTTTGTATAAAACGAATTCCAGAAAACTCTTCAAATCAAACTCATACTAGCGTTTAATTTTTAATCATGGAGGTCAAAGAATGCAACGATTTAGCTGAAGAAGTAAGTAGCAGTACTAGTTCCTATTGTTTAGCAAGTAAATATTGATTCATATTTTTTACCGAAATGACGTGTTTCAGAATCAATTCATAGTGGACGATGTGAGTAAAATTATCAAAGAAGCTATTGAGAATTCAATCGGAGGTACCGCCTATCAGCACAACAAAGTTAATCAATGGACTTCGGCTGTTGTGGAGTCTTGTCTGGGCCAATTGACCAAACTACAAAAACCTTACAAATACATAGGTAAGTTGAAAGTTATTGCCTACCTTACTGTTTACCGGTGTTTGAAACATAAATTCTTGCTGATGCAAAGCGCGCTGCGCTATTGTAACTACCTGAATGCTGTTGTTTTCATGGTTAATAAGCAGACATCATTATAACTTAAGAGCGTTTACGCCGTACAGCATTTCATACAATCTTACAAGCCCTTATTTTTCGAAATGAATGAACCAATTTAAATGAAACTTCATACGCATAAGCAGTATACAAAGGTCTAAAAAGTTAGTAGAGAACATTTTCTCTCTTAACAAATGTCTTATAATTTTCAGTGACATGCACAATCATGCAGAAAAATGGAGCAGGTCTACACACAGCATCTTCTTGTTTTTGGGACAATAATACTGACGGATCTTGCACTGTGCGCTGGGAGAACAAGACGATGTACTGCATTGTCTCCGTGTTTGGCCTTGGAATCTAATTCTTTAAACGCTTCAATATATAAAAACATTATGTTAATAATAATTCCACAAAACATCAATAATCATCACCAGGAACAAATACTGCATAAAATTTAATAAAAAAAGTAACATTTGAGTAAATTGGTAGTAAGCTAAAAGAATCTTATTATTACTAAGACATTATATTAAGTTATTGTAAATTGATATTGATGACTTTGCAGTAATAAATACAGAGACCTATTTATGATGATGGTATTGTAGGGTTAAAGACTATAATTTGCTTATAATAAATAAAACACTAAAAACAGCACACTTATCTATTCTTTCCGAGTTGTGACAGACTTGTTTTATAGTCATTACTTAATTTTAAGTAACTAGGATATGTTTTCGTACACAATAAAGGATATCTAAAAGTACTTTGTTTGTTTTGATGTCTTTAATTTATTGGCCTTATTTGAGTAAAACAAAAGTTGGACAACCATTGTATTTTTTTACCTCCAGAACCCAGTTACTGGTAACTGGGTTCTGGAGGTCAGATAGTCGCTCCATGTAAAATACTGGTTATCAGCTGCATCCGGTTAGATTGGATGCCGACCCCAACATAGTTGGAAAAAGGCTAGGCAGATGTGTGAAATGTTTCTGTAAAAGTTGAAAACACAACTTGGAAGAGTCTTTTGTCATTTGCATTGCACTGATTGCCCGAGCTTATTTAAACAGGTTGAAGTAATGGATAAACATATTCCTGTATCATTTTTAACAATGTTAATGAGCAATTATCATTCAAACTATAATTTGAATCAGTGGTTCCGATCCCACATTCTTCATTGGTTTGGGGCAGGCAACTAAAATTAATACCTAGCCCTATGGATCTCGTCTAAGGCTTAGGTAATCGCAAAAATGAACAATAGATGAATCTATTCATCTATTGTTCATTTTCAAAAGTCAAAAACCATCTGGTTTGAGACTTTTGTTTTGGTAGAATGCATTCTGTAGGTACTGTTTTATACCTTTACGGTGAACAAAATGTTATGGAACAAAGGTTGTAGAGAATAAAATGGTTCCTCGCCCGTCTACACATCTTTTAGGGGCTGACTGTACCTATTGTAGGTAGTAGGTATGGTGAACAAAAAATTATGAAATAACTTTAATTTCGGAAGTCGGTGGCATAAAACTAAAAAAATACAGATCCCAAGACACCGACTTCCGAAATTAAAGTTATTTCATATTTTGAAGTCGGTTTAATTTTTTTAAATTACTTTTTATCAGTATATCAAAAAGTAGGTACTCGGTGCTTCTTATGGTGGCCGGAGACCGTTAAGCGCCCTTCAACGCCCGGCGCGAGCTCTTCTGGTGCAAGTGGAATGAGAGGTATGCTCTCTCCCTCTCCGCCGCCTCCTTTGCATGCATCACCTCCTCGCAAAAAGAGGCAACAGCATCCTAGGTAGGTACCTGTTTTCGCTTCCGACCATGGACTGAACCACGGCCGAAAGTGACAGATCTCACCCACACCAAGTTTCGTGACGGGGGCACAGCGCTGTTGGGTCCAAGCTGAGCACTCCTGTCAGCGGGATTGTCCGAAAGAATTACCGCTGGCCCGGAACATAAAGGGCTAAGGAAGGAACACGGGTGGGTTTTAGTCAGTAAGAGTGACACTCCCTTGCGAGAGGGGTCATCTAATGATTTCCCATCCGAAAAAAAAAAAAAAAAAAAACAGCGCTCTCCTCCAGGCCTCCCGCGTATGTTGCGCCGTGTTCTCGTGGCAGTCCACACAATGATGACAAGCGGGCGTCCGCTCCCGACCTATGCGACGCAGGTATTTCCAGAAACATCTGTGTCCAGTAAGCACTGCATCAGCCGGAAACTGAGGGCGCAAATGCTGCCTCTCCAGCCATTCCTCCATAACAGGCCTTACCGCCACTAGTGTGGCGAGCCCCCTATCTGGGTTGCGCAATTCGATCTATTCATTCAGCCACTAGGATCTGACGGAGCTCGGTCCTTCGTGCCTGGAATTCCCGGGGAACCGGAGCGGGACCACACGCAAGCTCCACCTTCCGCCAGCGATATAGGGACGCAAGGATTTTCGCGTCCAGATCCCAGGGCGTTGCAGGTTCGGCCAGGAGAGTTCTGCCTTCGTAGGACATCGTACTGTATCCTCTCATCACCCTAACAGCCATCGCTCTCTGCGGCCTTCGTAATATTGCAACGTTGCGGGCCATCAGGGTGTCTGCCCACACGGGCGCCCCATACAGCGCAGCGCCATGCACTACACAATCTCCACGTACCTACAATCTCCGGCAGAGGGCGTTGGCCCCCCCAAATTGGGTAGCAGTCGCGCAAGAGCAGCTGCAACGCTCGGATCATCATCCTGGGGAGTAGCAGTAGCGGTCGCAGCCTGAAATTTTGGAGGGGACATTCACTACACTAATAAAAAAATAGGTATCTGGAATAAAATAAACATTATTGCACAAGACACAATTTTATTACTTATTATAAATTTATCGCTGTTATTATAAATCTATAGCTAGAAATTTCCTTTTATTATTTGGCAAATTTTTGAGATTTTTCAATTTGACCTTAGATTTTGGGGGGGGGTCATGTCCCCTGTGACCCCCCCTTCGGACCGGGCGTGGCGGGCGAGGACAAGTCCTAGAACAGTTACTTCATCGTCGGTGATCGTCGACTCGACACCGATGCGGACGCCTCCCGTATTATTATTATTATTATACTCTTTGGCGGACGCCTTCTACCACTGTTGTGTCAAGTTATATATACCTTCTACCGCTATTGTGTCAAGTGTCAAGCTGTATCCAGCTTAGAATTTCGAATAGGTCCCCAATTAAACATCCTGGGGTACGCATCAGACCATTCTAGGGTGGTCACGGCCGATATACGCCTGTGGTCAACAGTGATTTTGTTGCTCTTGATGAGAGAGAGATCAGAGAGAGTGGTTTGGCATACCCTCGACTAAGGAACTATACGGTACCTACCTACCTAAATAGTTATTACTTATAAATTGGCTGTAGTTAGGGTTCCGTAGCAAAATGGCAAAACGGAACCCTTATGGTGAGACTAAGTCTGTTTGTCTGTCTGTCTGTCACAGCTGGATATCTCAAGAACTACTAATGCTATCAACTTGAAATTTGGAATAGTTTTAGACTACGTTTGCCCAACTATTTTGCAACTAAGAAAGAAATAAAAATAAGATTGGCAGAGAGATGCAATCTATCTCTCTGCCAAATTTTATCGAAATCCGATGGCAGCGCGCGATTACGCAATTCTCTGGTTGCATGCTGCCCATGCTCAGTTAGGTTAGGACCGAAGATGAGATCGATAAGATCTAAATCCTCATAATTATGACCGTCGTAGGACCATTATTTCTTCTCTATACGTCGCCAGTGGTATTCTTCAGCAGACTACAAAGGGCAGGTGACACGGGATAACGGCCATTTACTCTACAGTCTACCAAATGAGACATCTAATCAGGAATGCCGCACACGTAAAAAGGTGTGGTATGCTACGTGGAACAAGTCCACACTTCTCAATTTCCAAATTGTGGTTGTAGGCTTTACTAAGGCCTGTTTGGATACTTCAGTGGACTATTTAGGTACTTACCTATTTCCTTTTATCCAATCCATTGTGATTGTTCAATTCCAGACGGAGGAGGAGAGATATGCACAGAATTATTTTGCGCTCCAAACCGTTGATTAATTTTAAATGTCTTCTCGCTCTTCACTATTTCAATATTCGTGTCTTGATAGTGTAGTAGTAACAAACCGGCAGTAAATTAGTCTAAAATTCTAAACATAATAATACTATTATGGCTATCATGTGGCTCGCAAATTGCACCTAACGCCATACGATTGTTCATGTTAGGTTGAGGTAGGTCCCATAATGAGGATCGAAAGCAGTGTCCTCAAGACGCTGCACACAACAAATCCAGGATCGTTGAATTGAAAACTGGCATCGAAGTCAGAATAATGCTAACAGATAGCAAGCATATTTTATGCGTAGAGAAAATAAACACTGTTTACAACTAAATATTACGTATTTCTGCAGTTTTTTTTATAATTTTAGGCTAAGTATGCGTCAAATACAAATCAAATTAGTCTTAATTAAAATCACAGTCGTTGTTAAATACCGAAGAGCATTAATTAATTAAAACAACCCTGGTCGAGAATATTTGAATATTGGCGCGCTAGCTACAGCGCTACATATTTGTGTCACGTGACCGTCATCGATCCAATGGTTGAACGCTTCTCGGGTCCATTCAACTCGGCTCGGCCATCACCGGGGAGAGGGACACTTCACAACACCGATTCTATTCATACATAGGAAATATTTATATATCGCTGTCTCTGTTACTCGTATTGAGAAATAATTAAATGAATGGTGAACGAGCGAAACGGGAATATGTTCGAGTGGAAATTATTGAAAGCTGGGCCAGCCCAGTCGCCATGTAGAATTTTTTGATGTGGGTGTTGTGTCTTGGGACGTCAAACGCTTCAATGATTATTATTTTCAAGTGGACATTAATTTTAGTGTAAATCGACATTTGACTATTCGCTTATTGTTAAAAGTGTATTTGGTGAACAATTGCACATATTGCTTTGTGATCGTGAGCCATCTAATCTGGTGACGGCAGATAATAAACTGGAGGGGGGCTGCTAAAATACTACGATAGGATAGTAACGACGTTTTACAACTCGAGAGCGCTCATAAAATTTCTCATCTCGGTGCGGGCGAGTCGGACTTCCATTTTGTTTTATTATGTGGTTTGGTTGTTTACACTGTGCGTCGCGTTGTGGACAATGGAAAGCGACGGTGAGTATTGCTTAACCAGTACTGTCGAGAGAGGAAACTAAATGATGTCTGCGCATGTAGGGCGCACATGATAATAAACATGCAACAGTGAATAAGTAATGGTATTCGATTTTGTGCATCGTGTGGCGCAGCCGTGGTGGTGGCAGGTCTCATTAGTCATAGCGAGGAGCACGCGCCGGCAGCGACCGCGACTGCCGAGCTAGGTACGCGGCACAGCACGTTCCGTTGGGCTAATTGATTTCAGTTAAATCTGTAAGCATGCGCCGATCGTGTGCAGAACGCCTATGTAGGTACGTAGTGTGCGCGTTTACATCGTCCTTATCAGCTGATTACACTCCAGCAGTGCAGTGGCTGCCTTGCACCAGCAAATGTTTTTATTAATCGTGCACGGCCACGGATACCGGTGCTAATCATTCGGCCACAACTCTACATTATTGTGAGTGCACACAGATTTTGTTAAATGTTTTTGTGTTCTTTTTTTCAAACTCTACATGCCAGTATCAAGCTAATGTATGAAGCTAAAAAGTAAACATTTCTAAATACATATTTTGTTAAATCAATCTATTATCACAAACAAAAACTTGCTATCACTAAATAATAGTTTGCTTTTTAACCAGCCAGCAACAAAACAAATGAAAATATTTCCACCGGTGTGGAGATAAAAACTGTGATACAACAACAAAAATAAGACCAGATTGTGATGGAATGTTTCTATTATTGTATAACTGCACATGTGTAAATGAAAAGGTTGATACAGGAAAATTGCAGTACTTATCAATATACAATATCAACATTTTTATAAACTAAATGCAAAAATCTTTTCAATTAACATTTAAACTGTTGTTTAACAATTGTTGCATTCTATATAACTGTAGTTGTATACTCATAATATCTTCTATCTTTTTTAAAACACAACTTCTGTATTTGCAATAATGTTCTACAATAACATTTTCATTCCCCACCTTTACATGGTCAATAATTTTTTTTTTTAATCTAGTATCAGTTCAATGGTTTTTGTAAATATTTATCTATAAGCACAAAGTATCTAGATTATTTATTTACATCATGAATGCTGTTTCAAAATAAATAAATTATGAATAGAAACAAACTATAAAACAAATTACAGTGTCCTTATTCGGAATTTTAATATCATTTTAGTAATAATTTGACAGTAAGAGGCAGGGAAAATAATGACATGAAAATACAATTTACCTGACCAACCAGGCTCAAATACTATAAGTACATATTGATCAAGTTAAGGAGGAAGCGCTAAGGTAGCCTGTAAAATTCAAATTTTCTTACGTTTTTTGCAATTTGCTGGTCAGTATTAGGTTTTATGTTGATTAAAATATGATTTACGACCGTAACAAATATGTATTTTACAGTATTATAATCATTAGAATCAGTAATACAACTTGTTAAGTTAGAAAAATCCTAAAATATCAAGATAACATGAAATAGTAATTCAGTAGGATTACTTGATCTTAGATAGTTGTGTTGATGATTTTAATGATTATAATTCTGTAAATACCTATTTGTCACGGTCGCGAATTATATTTTTAATCAACATACAACATAATACTGACCAGCAAATTGCATAAAAAAAAATGTATTTCGCAGGCTACCCTTGCGCACAGAGCATGTTGCGCTTTCGCCTTAAGGCTCTTACACACCGGCGCGACTTGTCGCGCGACGTGTCGCCTGGCGATTCTGCGATATCATCGCGCCGCAACCCCTTTCACACAAGCGCTACACCGTGTAGCCGCGATATCGCCGCGACACCATAAAAAATGAACATTTAGTATGGTGTCGCGGCGATATCGCGGCTACACGGTGTCGCGCTACTCGTCGCGGCGCGACAAGTCGCCCCTGTGTGAAGTGTCGCGCGCGTTTCCATAGAAATTGTTCTATGGATATATATCGCAGAATCGCGTCGCACTGTCGCGTCGCGTCTGTGTGTAAGAGCCTTTATGGTCAGTTCACACCGAGACGCGACGCGACGCGCAGTTTTCAAGATAGAAATACAATGTCGCGTCTCGGTGTGAACTGACCCTTAACTTTAGAATATCACAAAGTATCCAGCCAGCAACAGCCTAAAACCATAAATCTTTAACACATTTTTTTTGTAAATAAAAAAAAAAGCAACCCAGATATTGCTAGTTCTATGTAGATGTGGCTCATAATTTTCTCTCAGAGGTGGAAGGTGAATTAAAGTGACACATAGATAATTGCTAGGTGGTGTGAGTCACAATCTACAGCTATATTTTGTATACAAATACTTACACAATCATAATCTTAGGCGTTACCTCAGCCTACATGGAATACGAATATATTGAGAGCCGTTGAACAAGGCTGGGGCTTGGGCCTTCAAACATGTTTGAACATGTCCGATATGTATAAATAGGTTGCTAGCAAGAATGAGGCCACAAGAACCATAGGTAGGTGTATATTATTGTTTCTTTAAAAGGTCCTTTTTATTTCAAGACCATTGGAAATAAAAAGTTATTAGAAATAAAAAGTTAAACGGATATAGTAGCCAAGATTGATTATTAAGTAATTTTTGTTTCCTTTTCATTCTAAGATGCACAGTGTAGATACCTAATAGTACTGGTATAAAATTACAAACTTTCTTAAGAATTATGTATTGTGTTTGCAGTCTGCAATTACCTACTGTAATTCTAAACAATTTACATAGCATTCAAACAGTTTCAAAGAACTAACATGTTTATGCTGTTTTCTTGGGTAATTCCACTTTGCCCCACCAAGCCCGCCACCCTGGTGTGGCAAAGTGGACTGCCTAAAATTTTGCAGTGGAATATGCCCCACTATTCTGATTTGATGGGGCGGATAACACTAGCATAAATACGAGGTTAATTATTTAAAAAAAAATGCTAAGGTTAGGTTAGGTTAAAACTGTGACCTCCTACGCACGAGCCGAGCGAGCGAAGCGAGCGGTGCCGCGGCAGCGGCCGGCGAGTGCCAGAAACGACTAAATTATATAGAAAAAAAAATATGGAAAAAAGAGATTATTTTTAACAGGCTATCGAGAACCGAATTAGTTAGACGAGGATAATTATTTAAAAAAAATGCTTAGGTTAGGTTAGTGTTATCCGCCCCATCAAATCAGAATAGTGGGGCATATTCCACTGCAAAATTTTAGGCAGTCCACTTTGCCACACCAGGGTGGCGGGCTTGGTGGGGCAAAGTGGAATTACTCGTTTTCTTCCTCTTCCACATGGGTCGTGGGAGCTGATACTTAACTGTTTCATTGATAAATTTTATTAATTATTTTTATCAAGCTGTGGTCTTATCTTATTTGCCGTTAGTTTGTGGTTTCTTGTTATTTAATGTAGCAGTTAAAAATATTCTCGGTATTTTTTCTAACTAGAACAAAACCAGATAAAATACATTGTAGGAATTTCTTGGAATCTTTTTTGTTTACCTCATTCGTTATAAATATTTTAAATCTCTTTTGTGTCTCAAATAGACTGATAGACCTTCTATATTTTCTAAAATACATTGTTATTTTAAAATTTCTCTAGCGTCAGCATATCTCTGCTGCCGACCGTACCAATCACGCCTAGAAGGCACATAGGCAATTAGGCATAATAGGTACCTACTTTATATTCTAAGCCGAAGTTGATATACAACTTGATAAAAAATACACACATCAAAAGTGTCTAGGGATCAAGCATTTTTATGCGGATTTCTTGAGATTGAGATGTGGCTTTGTAATAAATTTATGATTTTATACATTTATATGGATCCTTTTTGGTGCATTTCATAATTTGAATCAGGAACTGTGAATCAAATTCGAGTAAAAGATGAAAATCAGCTGTCAATATTTTCCCTATAAAAACATACAACGCATTGAAGACATTATTAGTGCTACTGTTTCCCTACTACTGATTAAAACCAACGTTATTATGGAGCGGCGACGTCATTTAAGCAGGGAAGAAATGCTCAGAGCCGTGGGAATGATAGAAGCTGGTTCCCGGCAACGTACTGTGGCTTTAGCTCTGAATACAAGTCAGAGTGTTATCAGTCGACTTTGGACACGTTACCGAAGCACTGGTACCGTGGCTGAGCGCCATGGAGGACGGTATCGCTGCACCACACGGAGACAAGACCGATACATTCAAATCTTAACTCGAAGAGCTCCAACAATAACCGCCATGATGTTAGCCGTGAGGCTTCATCACTCTTCAGGGAACTTAATTAGCGACCAAACAGTCAGAAACCGCTTGCATGAAGTGAACCTTCATTCCCGAAGACCGCTACGGGTACCACCTATAGCAATGCACAATCGTAGGATTCGATATCAATGGGCTCTTGAACACAGAAATTGGGCAGAAGAACAATGGCGTTTCGTGTGCTTTTCTGATGAGTCTCCTTTTGGTATGAGACCGGATACAAGACGTATACGACACTGGAGAACCCCTGGACGCCAACAGCGATTAAAATCCTGCCAGGAAGTCTATCCTTATAGTGGTGGAACCATCATGGTATGGGCGGGTATTTGGATCGGCGGAAGAACTGAGTTGATTTGGATCAGAGGCAACCTCAACGCTCAAATTTATGCTGAGACGATTGTATCAGACGTCATCGTTCCTCTACAAGTGCAAATCGGTCCCTTATTTCAGTTAATGCATGATAATGCACGACCGCACACCGCAAGAGTTTGTAAGACAGACTCTGGCCGCAGCTAACATCAATGTCCTGCCCTGGCCTGCTCAGTCGCCAGACTTGAACCCGATTGAGCATGCATGGGATATACTACAGAGAAGAGCTCTGCCGAATATGGAGGGTATCCAGTCGCAAGAAGACCTTTTTTTGTTGTTGCAACGAACATGGGCGGCCATTCCACAGCGTGATTTGGATGAACTCATTTTGAGTATGCCAAACCGATGTTCTTGTGTTGTTAGTGTTCGCGGTAGAAACACGGATTATTAATTGTTTAAGTTACCCAATAAAATTTTAAAGAAAACTGTTATTTCAGTCTTTTTTTCGAACTTTTGTGTTAGTGGTTCAAATGTCAAAAATCCCTTTATTAGGAAAATGGCAAATTTCTTTATTAATGCAAAGGTGACTTGGTTTATCGTTACTGTGACAAACGAAAACACTTTATTTGATGAATCCTTATAGAAAATTTTAATTAATATCAATCAGGAGAAAAGTTATTGCAAAAATATATGTTGATCCCTAGACACTTTTGATGTGTGTATAAAATAATGAAAGCACATTCATGTATTTTTGGCTAGATAAGTAGGTATATTGTATTGAAACATAATTAATATTCTGAATCTGTACAACATCCAGTAAAAACTGCATTATCTACCGAAGTAGCTGCTATCTATCAGAACATAGATAATTTACTTATGTAGTTACCTATACATTGATGTTACACCACATTTATTTCTAACACGTAAGACAATTCAAATGCATATAGCCAGGAAATGCGATCTCAGCTTCTCATTTATCAAATATTTTTTGTTTATCTCATAAATAACGCCAAAAAAGGTCACGCGATGGCTGATAATTCCGTAATTAATTTGCTTGTATTCGTTGACTTTACGACACACGTTATGAGTTTAGTTTGTGTACTCCGTAAGCATACCGATTTACCCTTGTATACTTTTACGTAGGAGTAATCATAGTAAACAACCTCGAGCAGTCTTCGAATATTAAGGATAATATTGCTAACGTAACTGTCCAATACAGAAGTTATAGCAGCCGTATTTTATAAGAAATCATTTGTGATGTAACAGTCATTAAAAGCCATAAGCGGGCTAACAATTCATAAAAAATAATTGACTGTTGTTACGATTTGGTCGGTCACCAGCTACATATAGTCAAGCTTTGACCGAGATAGGCTATAGCGCAGCGCAACGTACACTCTCGGAAGTTTCCTACGATCAGTTGGGCTACTCATAATTTCTCCGACTCTTCTAAATATAGCGAGGTATTACCGCCACTATCACACAAATATTATAAAGGCGAAAGTTTGTGAGTGTGAGGGTGTGTTTATATGAGTGTTACTTCTTCACGCTCAAACGGCTGGACCAAATTTTGATAAAATTTTGTATGGAGGTAGCTGACACCCTGGATTAACATATAGGCTACTTTTTATCCCGATATTCCCACGGGATCGACATTTACGCGGGTGAAACCGCGGGGCGCAGCTAGTAATACATATTTCCGACTCTTCTAAACACAGCGACGTATAACCGCCACACACCATTTCTTCCCTGACTATTAAAAACAGCGAGGTCTGTATGACCACACAACACACAATCAGCCTATGTTCCCACTGCTGGGACACAGGTCTCCTCTCGGTGAGTCGGAGTGGCCCGTAAACCACCACGCGGGCCCAGCCTAGTGCGGGTTGGTAGATGTCACATGTCTTCGAAATGTTGGTTCTAGGACATGCCGGTTTCTTTTTTAACTGACTTCTAAAAAGGAGTAGGTTCTCAATTCGGATGTTTATACCTACTTAAATAGGTACATATTTTTTTTTGTATGTTCAGGCATAACATAACTTTGCCTAGAGACCGATTTGCAAAATTATTTTTTTGTTCGAAAGAAGTTTATTCCGAAATTCCATTCCATTTAAATTTCGTAAAGATCAGATGATGAGTTTCGGAGACAGACAACGGAACTCTTCAATAAATGCCAGCAAAGCAACCGCGATTGCTGCCATGCTATCGCATATGTATGCATTCAGTGGCGGATTTACACATTTGCCGCCAGTAGGCTATTCAAATTTTGCCGCCCTTACCGACCTCTACAATAATGTCGTTATCCGTGATAATGTCCCATGTCTTTTAGCTTCGACACGCAAAATTCCATCGCCTTTTTTTCCAAATATTTAAAATGTTCTCGTTCAGCTACGAAAAACTTGCAAAGAGATTTGTAAAGATCGGCAACTGTGATCAAATCTTTGAAATCTTCGGTAGAAGCCTGAATCTGAGCATTCCCTATGTTTATTCTTTCCAAAAAAATATGTTACAGTAAGACATGAAAAAAAATGTTAGCTCCAAATTTGCCGCCCCTAAAATCTGCCGCCCCAGGCTCCAGCCTACTCAGCCTGTTGGTAAATCCGCCACTGTATGCATTGTCACAACATAACATCACGCCTGTATCCTCTAAAGGAGTACCTACGCAGATGTGTTCAGTATACCACGGTAGGTACACCCCCATTTCTGTCAAAGTTGTTATTGGGGTAGGTACCTCTAATCTAGAAATTCTCTCTCATTTTTTAATGCATAAGGTATGCTTCAGGGGTGGTCCCATATAAATTTTATGAAGTTTGCTTGGGTAGTTTTTGAATTAGCTTCAATAATACGATTTTTTTTAGTTTATATTGATGATATTTTAATAGCGTCCTGTCACTGACATTCACATAGCAAGTAGTGTTATATGAATTTGTGTGCGGTAGGTACAACTAAAAATGGAAAATAAAAACTATTACCTACAAAAAAAAAACAACCGACTTCCAAAAAAAAACACTACAAAGTAAAAAATAACTTTAATTTCGGAAGTCGGTGTCAAAAAACGAAAATGCGCAACCAACGACACCGACTTCCGAAAGTAAAGCTAGTTTTCACGTTGGTTGTAGGTAGTGTTTTTTTTTGGAAGTCTGTTGTTTTTTTTTTTGTAAAAGTTTTTTAAATACAGGGTATAATGTCTGTCACTCTGCACTCATAATTTCTCCGACTCTCACATCTTCGGTTTTTCCCTCAGGCTTATCAACTTTTTGCTATGCCGATCATAGGTAGTTAACGCGAGCAAAATTGATATTCTCTCAAAGTTCGATGAGAATTGAGATACCTACGCTACGTGCAGTCGGTTCCGCGTATAAAAATTAAACAAAAGAGAGCCCTCTTAGCCCCGGGTTATTGATCCGAGCTGAATCTATTTTAAAATTAACTTAAAATAGCGAAGTGCTGCGAATGCATTTGAGGGAAAAAAAGTAAAAAAAAATGTGCTCACATAAATTAAAAATACTAGTGTATAATATAAATAGTTTTATCACTGTATTATGCTTCTACGTGTAATAAAGGATTTCTAGTGAATATAAATACCGTGTACTGCCGCTCGGTAGGTAGGTATTTTATCATCGTTTGATTCCATTACTCATCACCGGTTTTACAATTTTTTTTTTGCCTGCGATAGCCATACTATAACAAGTTTTGTTGTACTATCATAAATTGACGTCTAGTTGGAACTTGGACTGGACATAGTAATTAGACAAAACTTTAATTACTTTCGTAATAAAATGATTCACATACCTAATACAGCTAATTATTGTTTAATTGATTTTGTGTCAATTCCACGCACATAAAATATAGAATCATATATATGTATCCCTTTGGAAATTATAGTCTTAACATTGGTGACTACTTCGCTATCAGATAACAAAAGGTCAAAGATTTTCATTGTCCAAGTGTTTTCTAGGTTTAGACTATTATTTATTTGTTGTTATTTTATTATATCTCGAAATTAAGTAGATATTATGGTAGCGACACGTCACAAAATAACGTTTAGAATCAGATTTTCCGCGCCCTCATCTTAGTTGGTTTTATTACTCTGGCCTTTCCTCATAACATTGTTTTTCAAGGATTTCTTTTCTACTAAAGTTGTTGGCTTACTCTTTACGACCTTTACACAGACAACAGGTCATACAGGGAGGGTGTGTCCACTTCAATTAAGACCCTCTTGTCTTGAGTTCTTGATGATCGCCCACCGTATCACCAAATATCAGGGAAATGTGTACTTCAGCACAAAATTTTGTTCCATTTATTTCCTTTGTTTGAGGTCAGTTGAGATTATATAAAATCCAAAAGTCCATGTTGCAGGACCATTATCTTACTTTGTATTTTCTATTTTTATAGCTTCGCTTTTAAAACCATTTCGCTGTCCAATTCGAACTGTCGGGCGGGCGTGCCTTTAACAGGTTCCACTTTAGGAATTAGATTAAAAATAAAACCACCTGAAATATTGGGATGCTTGCAAAATTAGGACGGAGCCGGTCGAATCGCAACTAAATTACAATCGTAATCTCATCATGAGAGAGGCGCTTCAATCCAGCTAGCTTAAATACACGGAGTGGCAGGTTTTATGAGTCACTTACTGTGATTCAGTTTGTCGAAATCGTTCGCACAGTAACACTCTCTATTGTTAATGTGACAAAGTATATTTTCGTTCAAAGTGTGTAGCGCTTAACTCAGGATATTAATATTGTTGTCATGATATAAACTCGTATCTTGGGCTTTTTACGTTCACGTATCATGCTTCAATAAGGTCATACTGATTTGATCATTAGGGTTGCCATGCCAGATACGGCAGTAGATACAAGTCCGGTCACTTGTTTGTTTTCACTGACAATACAATAAGAATGAGTGTACATTACGAGTACATTATAGTCTGTCTAAATACTATTCATAGAATCTTAATGAGCGTTAATGTCGAATGCAATAAACGGCAACTGAATAACGAACCCAGAACTGTTTCTGATATCCGGACGGACGGCCGGATATCTCCGAAAGTAGGACAAGTTCTGAGAAACCAGGACAGCAACAACCCTAGATATCGAGATACACTAGTGTTTACTGCACACTGAAGAGCTGACCACTAGAGACGTGTGATGCATACATTAGCTGATACAACAGGTATTAACGTCATGCCGCACTCAGTATAATGTTCCTCGTTATGGTGTAATTTTTAAAGGGTGTTTAATGTCAACCGGTGTTTAATGACCATGTCTGCGACAGGTGAGGCTATATTGTTTGTTATTAGAGTGCATTTAATTTAATTAAAGGGTGCATTACTACGAGCAAATACCGACTTCCGTTCCTTCTCTGATATTTTTCACATTTTTGCCTAATCACCTTTTTACTACGATAATTATATTATCGACGCAAACTGAAAAAAAAACTGCAAATGAAACTTATTATTAGACATGTGTGATAAGCACGTGGTAAAACACCAGCTGTTAGTTAGTGTTTCCTGAAGCGCATGCACAGTGCATGTATGCATGTCGTGTAAGCGATAACTTTTCCATACGTGATATGGGGCCGATCAGCATCATCATCCTCTTGCAGCTTGCTCTTGCCCTTATCTCAATTTATATGGGGTCGGTGCAACACGTCTTCTTCCATAGGTAAATGCATATTCTCTATAAGCCGTCATTATTGTTCCGGTGCCCCTTTCTGTCAACTTTGAAACAATCCATCCGTCGTTTCTTTGGTCTTCCCCAACTCTCCCTAAGTCTACTGGCTTTTGTCTTCTTAGTGTTGTTCTTTTGTCTATCGCAAAATCATTTCGTTTGCCAATCCTGTCTCCAATGCGATTTGTCCACGCACTGCCGATTGTCACTTCTTGGTCTGACGAGAGATGTAGTACGCGCAAAGCGTGGAGCACATATAATGATACGGATCTTTACCCATAGTATAAATACAATGCCTGTTTCGTTCAGTTTAAAATAGATCAACAGACTAATGTGCAGCAATGTAGGTCAGACTCCGAACGTTATAGTTATATCCAAAGTTAATTTGGACGATAGGATAGGATTGCATTTTTTGTTTATGTTTCATAATTCTATTGCAGTATTTCTATGTGACTACAAATTAGTTTTTGGCATTATTGTATGAATGAATGATTTCCTTGTATTATCAATACTTGATAGAAAGATAACACAGATTAACTAGGTATGAAAATTGACACTTAGATATGATAATATTCAGACGTCAGAATGATTAAATAGAAAAATCTTCACAACAAAGTTGCCGCCAAAGTGACTTGAATCTAATGCCAGTGTTTGTTTCGGCACTCAAAACTGAAATGGATATCAAGAACAGAAGTGCAGTGCGTACAACGCTGAAACATCGCGATATAGCGACGATTTCTCCATTATCTTACTAGCTGCGCCCCGCGGTTTCACTCGCGTAAATGTCGATTCTGTGGGAATATCGGGATAAAAAGTAGCCTATAATATGATAATCCAGGGTGTCAGCTACCTCCATTAAATTTTTTATCAAAATTGGTCCAGCCGTTTGAGCGTGAAGAAGTAACAAACATAATATATAAACACACGCTCACAAACCTTCGCCTTTATAATACCCATTAGTGTGATTGACAAATTAAATTACATTGCATTTGTAAAACAGGAAATATTTACAACCATTGTCAACATACATTGATGACATAGCTTGCTCTTTCAATCGGGCTGCTTCCACGAATAAACCGATGGATGTAAAGCCGATTCCAGACGCTTCACTTTTCGTCATCTTTTACTCGAATTGAAAAGTTTGGTGTCACTGACTGTGGCAGGTCCACCATCAGGGATTTTAATTTTGATAACATAAAAATTTTTTCGCTAATTAGTCGAAATTTGTCGCCAAATATCAGAATTTGCCGGTCACTGGTTCAAAAGATATATATTATATAAGGATTTATAGGTGGCCGATCTGGAGTGAGTCTCCCCAGCAGGGCCACATTTAAATCTCAAAAACTAGGGCACCTAGCGAAGATCTGTTTTCTCCCATATTTTGTCGCCAATTAGTCGGGATTAGTCGGGTTTTGTGTTATCAAAATTAAAATCCCTGATGGTGGCCCTGCCAGAGTCAGTGACACAAACGTTTGAAAACATAATTAATCAACAGTGAAAAATGAATACATTTGTGAACCAATCCAACGCTCTGTTGGATTTCGGCACTCGGCGGCATCTTTCCACGTCTACCGAATGATCGAAAAATGAAATGAAAGGAGCAGATGGACATTCACTCCTATATGATTTTGTCGTGGAACGTGGAAACCTTCACGCGAGTGAAACGTCTGATATCGGCTTTACAGACAGCGTGATGAATAGTGAATCATCGGTTCATATTGTACAATAGCACTGAACTTTGTTTTTTTTTTTCGGCAGGCATGCGTTACGGGCGCGATGAGTGACTGGTGGTAGCGGGAGGCGGTGATGCAGCGAGCTCACGCGGGCGGCGCCCCGCATTCGCAGGCCTCCGCCTCCGCTCACCCGCACGTACGCTCACACAACTCTTACGCAGACATTGATGATCAGGTAATAAGGTTCACCAAAAATACTATAAAGATCTCCATTTTTAGAAGGCTACAAGAAATCGTATTATATTTGACTCTTGAGAACTCATGAGCCTTGAGTGTCTTTTTTTTAACCGACTTTAAAAAGGAGGAGGTTCTCAATTCGACTGTTTTTTTTTTGTATGTTTGTTACGCGATATCTCCGGCAATTGTAAATCGATTTCAACATTTTTTTTTAATGGTTTGTCATGCCTCAGGGGTTGTACCATATAAATTTTATTAACTTTGCTTGGGTAGTTTTTGATTATTGTAGCTTACAATAATACATATTTTTGCCACTTAGTTTATATTGATGATGTTATAATGACTTTCTGACACTGATATCTACATAGCAAGTAGTGTTATACGAATTTGTGTGGGGTAAGTACAGTCACGAGCACTAATATGTCAACACTTGTCAACTTTGAATTGCGATTTTTTCACGAAATAACGAATGCAAAGTTGAAATACGACACTTTACATAAACCTATAGGTTCGAAAATACTATGTTCGTAATAGCATAAAATTTCATTCAAAAATAAAAGAGAAAATCGCCTTTGAATAAAGTCAAGTATATACATACTTATGCTCGTGACTGTACAACTGAAAAATAAAAACTTTTTTTACAAAATAAATAACAATCGACTTCCAAACTTTCGGAAGTCGGTGGTAAACAACGAAAATGTGAACCCAATGACACCGACTTCCGAAATTAACTTTGTAGTGTCTTTTTTGGAAGTCTATTGTTTTTTTTTATAAAAAAGTTTTTTATTGTACTAAAATGGAGTTACCCGTCGTTCAAAATTTTATTGTCCGTATTTAATGTTACATATTTATTGGGCTTCTCCGGGTTTCTCCCTGTTGCATCTTTGTCTTTTTTTGCAATAATTAGGTACAATCGCGTATGTTGTATGTATAATCGCGTTCTATTTACTAAGTTCTACAATATCTTTGTTTTAAGAGCGTAGACGGGCTGCGCGAGAATTGAGAAATAGGTATTTGAAGAAACTATTGCCGTCTCTCTCTCTCTCGTCTCCCCCCGTAGAGTGCGATAGGGACAACTGCAGCTCAGAACGATTTTACCTAGAAAAAACCATGACCGATCGACGTTTCGTATTCCCCTGTTTTCTCCTCGAAACCTAAGCCGATTAAAATATTTTTGGTATCAAAATTTAAAGGAAGAATAGACATATTATATCATTTGTTTTTATCTTAAAAACTTTCAATTTTCTTTGGTAGTCGTCTGATTACGTAGGTAAAAACGGGGCATTTTTTTAGGTTTTCGGAAAATCATATTTACTTTTGTAATAATTTATTTGAAAAAAAAAAATTACAGGGCATGCCTTCAATAGACCTAGATTTTTATAAATAAAAATGATTACTCTAGAGGCATTATCCAGGAAGAGATTAGGGAAATACGTTTGTATGGAAAAAAATGCAGCCCGTCTACGCTCTTAATATCTGTGCTTTTTAGACCGGGATTTGTATTACTACCCACTTTACTTTTGCGCCTTTGGACAAAAGGTTTGTGATCTTCGTCCACTTTTTGGGACGATCGCTGTCTGTTGAAAAACCCATCCAATAAACTTATATTTTTTGGAGAAGCGGCTTGATGGAACTGGCTTTGAAATAATCTAAATAATTCTTCAATCTAATAATCTAAATAACTGGCTTTGAAATAATCTAAATAACCGGCCAAGTGCGAGTCGGACTTCCACACGAAGGGTTCCGTACCACAAAGCATAAAACGCCGAAGAAACGTTTCTTTTAAACCCCTTTAATTTTTTTTTATTTCTATTATTTGCTGCTATAAGTAGCGGCAACAAAAATACATCATCTGTGAAAATTTCAACTGTCTAGCTGTCACGGTTCACGAGATACAGCCTGGTGACAGACAGACAGTGGAGTCTTAGATATAGTGAATGGTGTATTAGACTTCGCTTTTTCAAGCAGTTTACTAACTGTGTGTAACATAATTATAGTAAAGCGTTGTAAATACAAATGATATCATTCCATGTGCTCTATTAATAGAATTTATTTAATACTACAATTCATTGTTCCAATTAGATATTTTATACAAATTACCTTATAATATTTCGTATTACCCATAGAGGAATATCTTATGAATTACTCAGCACATGACGAATGCCATTAAAGTTATCGCTCGCCATTGATTTCATGGCGTTCCTGAGTTTAGTATGAATGGAGGCGATATATCAATGCGTCGTTTTATTTATTCATTTAATGAGGATTAATTAGTGTGGGTACGGTAGTAATTATTAATGAAGTTATGTTTTGTATGGTACCTATATGTATATGTTGAAGTATTTATTAAAAATGTTAAACTTAATAGGGAACGGTTAAATCTACTTAAACAGCTAGATATGTATTCTTTTAATCTGGAGCAAAGTACTAGGAAATACAACATTGACACACAGGACTTGCAATCTCAACTTGACCAGCTGCAGGAGAAACTAAGATCAATGACTAACAAATATAATACCTCTGAAGATCTAATGAGGGAATATATGTTGGCAATGAATGAGCTGGTGAACTCACAAACGAACAGCTGTGAGCGCTGTCAAACACCATCCAATGTACCTACACCAGACCATTCATTATCGGCATGCAATACCACATTACCGCAGCCTTGTGTTGATTTGGCAATTCCCTCTGTTGATAGTACCATTATACCATCTAAAGAAATTGTAAATCATGATATTATATTATTTTGTGATGAGATTGGAAAGGAGTTAGGTCACTTGTTGACAGATGAATATCCGGGACACTCAATAATAAATTACTGTATGCCTGGTTGTTCTTTATTTGATATTATGAAAGCAATTGTTAAATGTAACTTTAAACAGGAAACAACTTTATTAATATTTATGGGAAATAGGGGTAATTTAAATAAAGGAGAATTGCTCCAATATCATAGAACATTGTGCAACCTTAGCTTAAGAAAAATTGTTTTGTTTACATTACCTTACAGTAACAGTTTGCCACAGGAAGAAAATAACTTAAGATTTGATATAAATATGACATTGCACAATTTGACATATAATGATAACTTATTCCAGTTAATTGATACTAACTATTATGTTGGTAATAATTTATATTTGACAAAAGATAGATATAATATTGTTATGTACTATCTTTCTAACTATCAAAAAAGACAGATAGCTGTGTCGCTATCATATTTTTTTTCTATTACAGCCAAACATTTGGCTAAACAAATTGCTCCTATTGAGCAATGCAATGACTTTTTAAATTACTCTGGTAATAATTTGGTTGAAATTATTGACATTAATCATTTAAATTAGAAATTAAGACAATAGAGGCAACCTCTTGCAAAAATGTAAATAAGTCAAATGAAAGTGTAAAAAAATTAAATAGTATCAATCTGGTGCATCAAAATATTCAAGGTTTTTCAAACAAAGACTTAGAAGTAGAATTATTCCTGAATTGTTACAATATAGATATTCTTTGTATGACAGAACATTGGCTTAAAAGTCACCAGTTCATGTTCAATTTTAGTAATCACCAGGTTGGTAGTTCATTCAGCAGAGTAAATGCTATACATGGTGGCTCATTAATTTTAATAAATAACCAGCTTAAGTTTAAAGACCGAAAGGATATTGTGAGCCTCTCTGTTGAACGGACAATTGAAATAGCCTGTATAGAATTGGAGCAGTTCATTATATTAAGTGTGTACAGACCTCCTTCAGGATTGTATGATTGTTTTGAAAAAGTTATGGATGAAGTGTTGCACAAAATCTGTAATACAAACAAGTCCATCATCATTTGTGGTGATTTTAATGTTAATTTGTTAGAAAATTCTGGGTTAAGTACTAAAATTATAAGTTTGTTTCAGTCATACAATCTTGCAAACCAATTTTTGGAGCCCACTAGAATAACTCCTACTAGTGCCACATGCCTAGATAACATTTATACAGATGTTATACCAACCCACAAAGACATTATTAACCTAATAGACTCAGATCATTGTGGACAATTAATCACTATTCCAAATAAAAACAAAAAAGTTACTAAAAAAGATATCACTGTTAATCCAAAAACAACTAATCGCTTGGAAACATTTAAAACTAAACTCATGGGTAAATTACCACTTTTGTTCACTAATGATGACCCTAATCAACAATATAATGATTTTTTTAATATGTATTGCACACAATTTGATAACACATTTATTCCAAAAACATTATCGGTTAATAGTATTGCTTCCTTCAGTAACTGGGCCACCATTGGTATACATAAAAGTAGAAAACGACTTTATGAATTATATGAAGAACGGATTTGTATAAACACTGCTGAATTTAATTTATATGTTCAGAATTATTCTAAAATATTTAAAAAAGTTTGTAGTATTGCCAAGTCACGTTATTTGAGTTCAAAAATTAAAAATAGTAGTAACATTATTAAAACGACTTGGAATGTCATTAATAGCGAAACGGGAAGGTCATGCACCCGAAGTAGTGACTACAGCCTTGTTATTGATGACAATATAATTAAATCAGATTGTCAAGTCGCCGCGGCCTTTGAAAATTTCTTTGCAGAGATTCCCGTATCAACTACTAAATCTCTTAACTCATCACCCATTGCTGCAGAGTCTTTACTTAAAGAAAACGTTCCAGTTTGCGATTCTGAATTTCACTTCCAATATGTAACTTGTAAAGATATAATTAAAACTTTTCACACGTTAAATGTTAAAAAGACCGCAGATCTATGGGGTAATTCTGTGGATGTTGCTAAGTCGATTATAGACATTGTAGCACCTACTTTAGCTGTTATATTTAATAATTGTATTGACCGTGGTGAGTTTCCTGATCTTATGAAAAACAGTAAAATAATACCGTTGTTTAAATCGGGTAGTACATCAGACCCTACTAATTATAGACCTATTTCAGTACTACCTACCTTTAGTAAAATTTTTGAAAAACTTATTTTAAATCAATTGCAAAGATTTTTTAATAAAAATAAATTACTACATAACAAACAGTTCGGATTTACAAGGGGTCGTTCGACTACCGATGCAGGAGTTGAACTTTTAGGACATATTTATAATGCATGGGAGGACAAATGCGATGCTTTGGGCATCTTTTGCGATTTGTCCAAGGCATTCGATTGTGTTCTTCATGAAACATTAATCAGGAAACTGCACCACTACGGAATCCGGAACGCCTCTCTGGATCTTCTTACTTCTTACTTAAGTGATAGGATTCAGAGAGTTGATGTTAACGGAAAAAGGTCACCCGGATCTGTAGTAAGAATGGGGGTCCCCCAGGGCTCAATTCTCGGCCCATTTTTATTTATTATTTATATAAATGACTTGCCTTACCTCATAAGGGATGAACATGATATAGTGTTGTTTGCAGATGACACTTCACTTTTATTTAAACTCAAACGTCAGCAGCTGGTTACTGACAATGTAAATAACGCCCTTGCAAAAGTAGTTAACTGGTTTAATGTCAATAACCTACTTCTTAACGGAAAAAAAACGAAATGTATTAAGTTTACCATACCCCACGTTAGACAAGTAGAAACTAGTGTTCTCATTAAGGATGAAGAGTTGAAACCTGAAGATACCACAGTATTCCTAGGCATAACGTTGGATGCCAAGCTTCAATGGGGCCCCCATATAGATAAATTGTCAAAAAAGCTTAGCTCTGCAGCATATGCCGTTAGGAAAATTCGTGATTTAACTGATTTAGAGACAGCCCGTTTAGTATACTTTAGTTATTTTCATAGTGTGATGTCGTACGGTATTCTGTTGTGGGGAAATGCCGCCGATATTCAGACAATTTTTATTTTACAAAAAAGGGCAATTCGTTCCATTTATAAATTAAGTCCCAGACACTCCCTCAGAGACAAATTTAAAGAGATTAATATAATGACTGTGCCTTCTCAGTACATTTATGATAATCTTTTGTATGCACATAAAAATATTAATCTGTTTAAAAAATACAGTGATATCCATAACATAAATACTAGGAACAAACACAAATTTGTTGTTCCAACAACAAGGCTCAAAAAAATAGGTGGCTCGTTTAGATGCCAATGTATACGTTTTTATAATAAACTTCCTAGCCACATTCAAGAACTAAGCCTTAATAAATTCAAATCTTTTATAAAGCGAAAACTATGTCAGAAAGCCTATTATACTGTAAAAGACTATATTGAGGACAAAAAGGCTTGGGATTGAGCTGCTCCAATAGGTTTAGAATGTTGTTTTTATTTTTCTAATTTACACTTTAATAATTTTCTTTTTTTAAGTATCTATTTACTTAAATAATGACATGTACATTTACTGTATAAAGTATTATATGTTTTTAATTATTGTGAATGTGAGGACTATGTGGGTATTTTTTTGTTTTTTCTCTCTTCGTTTTAATCATGATCTGGCAGTTTGAGTAGTTTATGCGGCCTACCCAAATGTCCTGTCTTTGGTATTGTTCGTCGAATCGTTGAGCTCCTTAAGTTCTGAGTTGAGCTGCACGGTTACTGACAAATGCGTGCACTGACTGGACAGGTCCGCTCAATCTGTATGGTTCTTTCCTCAAAAGACCATTTCAGACACTAATCTACATGGTCCTCAAAGATTATGTCCGGATTTTTTATATACACATTGACATTGATGAATTTTATTTAGACAATGACATGAATATTTACTTTGTAAGTAATTTTTATTTATTTTTTTTATTTAATTATTGTGAATGTGAGGACTATGTGGGTCATTTCTTTTTTCCTTCTTAGTTTTAATCATGATCTGGCAGTTTGAGTAGTTTATGCGGCCTACCCAAATGTCCTGTCTTTGGTATTGTTCGTCGAATCGTTGAGCTCCTCAAGTTCTGAGTTGAGCTGCACGATTTTTGACAAATGCGTGCACTGATTGGACAGGTCCGCTCAATCTGTGTGGTTCTTTCCTCAAAAGACCATTTCAGACACCAATCTACATGGTCTTCACACGATCTGACCAAGATTTTGTCTGGACTTTAAAAGAGACTGTGACTTCTGAGTTTGTTTCGGCCTTTCTTCTCAGAATAGTCAGTTAGGAAACGCCGACCTCATCTAGTTTAAAAAAAAATATGATTGACGTGTAAAAGTGTTTGTACAAACCTACTTACAGAAATAAAAATCATTTATCATCATTTATCATCATTTATCATTTATCATTTATCAGCAATGAAAATGGAGCAGGGTTTTTTTCTGCATTAATTGATTTAATAAGACTATGTAGTCGAACCCTAAAGCTATTCGTGGAATACGTTTGCTTTTAAGTACTATAATTTTCTGTGTATTTATTCTATGATGAAAAATTCAACTTTAAATTATGTCTCTTCCTGTTTACACGTAGCCTAGTGCCATTTAACCAATTTTTAAATAAATATAATATTAAAACTTTGTATACAAAGTTTTGCTAGACATTTCAATGTCAATAAGGAAAACTGCGTTAGCCTAATTCCTTATAACATATGTTGTATATTCTAATATGTGTTTTTGTTACAGATACCTGCTTCCGTGATAAGCAGTGTGGGCACAGTGAGCCTGTCTCAATCATCAACACATCCAACTCCAAACATAACCATGGCTAATCCCACGAACCTGGGCAACGCCAGCAGCGGCAACGCCCAGCCGGCTGCCCAACAAACACCAACTCAGGCACCCGTTCGAAACTTGCCCAAGAAGCGGAAATTCGACCCCTCCGTGCTGGAAGAAATGAGCTGCGCGAACAACAACACAGTGAACGCTCCACTTCCAGTGGAATATCAACCAACGCTGTACCAACCATCTGTGCTGCAGCCTTCCCCAATCATTCAGCATTCTTCCCCGCCATCAGAGCTGAAGTCTTACATGTCATACCCTAATATAGACTTATCAGAATGGCGGGACCACAGAGTGTTGGCGAAACAGCGCGGCCTATACATACCGGGAGTGATCCGTCAAGCTGATGGTTGTAAAGTTGTGGTAGAACTCGACGGGCTCGAAAGTGACCCGATCGAGTACAGTGACGTGTTCGGAGTGAATAAGAACGATGTAATCAGTGACGCGAGTCCCCAAATGAGCCATCTGCACATGGGCTCGCTGTGTGTAGTGAGGACTACGGACCCAAGCCGGGAGAATGTGCAAAGTGTTTTCGTTGAAGGTCTCGTGTATGAAGTGCTGAATTCTCCTATAAGGATACGAGTTAAGGTGAGGATTTTAATGTAACTATTTATAGTAGCTATCCTGTAAATAGTCTGTAGCTAAATATGGCCTTTCCCAATGATAGTGCATTAATTAACACACCGACGGTTTTGTATTCAGAATATGTAACTATTTATGTCGTGGACCAATGATGCTGGTCGTCAACCTGGTTCTCATGAAAAATATAATTTTGTAGGGGCTCTTTTAAGTTTGGAACAAACAGTATTAGCAACACTATCGCAGATTACTTTTTGTATTCGTTGTTTTTCTGCGATCGGTTATCTAGGATGTTTCGGATGAACGCCTTCCATCGGATTCTGGCGATTGCAAAAAATTGACTATATCATGTCAATGGTTATCTCGAAAATAATTGTTGCTATTTGACGCAATTATTTACTGCTTAGGTGAATAGAATGTTTTCAAATTATAGATTAGTATTGCACAACAATTTCTTTTTTTTTTCTTCAAAAGTAATACCTATTACAAACTCGGTCTTTTAAGTATTATCCAGTTAGACGTAGGTTTCAAATCTTAACAAAACGCAGGCTAGTACACTTCTCTAAAAAAAATAATGCAATGTACTTATTATGTAGTTCACTAATTTGTGGTATGTAAATCTTAGTAAATTACTAGAAAGATGTTAGTAATACACGTAAGACACACCTTAGTAGACACTTATTTTTATCGAATTATTATCAGCCATTTCTGTCCCACTGCAGGGGAAAAGGCCTCCCTTCCTTCCTTCCACTTATCCCTATCGAATTTTATCGATTTGTATCGAATACGCATCATCAATTATATCGACCTTTAGCCATTCAGAAATGTTTTATTATAACTGTTTAAATATTTACATTAAGTTAGAGGATTTGTTTTAAAACGAAATACGTAGCGATAATTAAAATACGTGTCGGTGCAATATGGATGTTTTTAATATACAGTTTATTGAAGACGTTGTCAGGTGCTATTCGCTTCGTGTCGACTTCTGATGATCAGAACTCGAAGCGACTTAAAAATACTTGAAAGAAAACGTGAAGAGCTACCCTAAAATACAAATAAATATTTCCTTCAATCAACCTCGTTCTTCTTGTATTCTTGGAAATTAGTTAAAACATTTTTTTTTTGTTTTTTTTTTTTGTGGGTGTATTTAATATATTAGTTTAAGACGTCACAAAATCAAATCTCCCTGTCTCTACTTGTTCTCTACTTATTGTATTACATTTCTTTTTCATTTCTCCTTTCGCAGGTCTACTGGAAAAAAATCTTAAGAAATAAGCAGTACCTTTGTACTCAATACTAATATGTCCTATCTGTATCCATTTTAATGCGTGTACTTAAATAAATAATTAAATAAAATCGAAGATTTCCTTTAGGACATAACAGCAACTTATCTAATCCAGGTATCAGACGGCGATCTCTGCAAAGAGATGGTAGAAGTGAAGCGGGCAGACATCAGACTGCTGCAGCCGCCGTGGGCAGACGAGCTGGAGGATGCGGGCACGCACTCCTCGTCCTCGCTGCACCCGGCACTGCGCATACATCACGGTTCTACTCAGGTGAGTTACTCAGACTGCTGCAGCGACCGTGGACATACAAAACGACCTGCCTTTATTGGTGAAACAACTGAATGACACTGAGGATCGTGATTCCTTCACATTACTTTGCGAATCGTGGCTAATTGATAACAGTCGCACGGGTCGATCGAAGCTTAAGCTACGCTTGCCGCGGTCGGTTTGTGGATGGGTGACCATCTATTACATATCGAGACACCTCCGGGCCTCGGAAAGCACATTAAGTCGTTGGTCCCGGATATCACTCGTAGATCTTTGGCAGTCGTTACGGGTAGTCAGAAGCCCAAAAAGTCTTAACGAGGGGTATCGTGTTACCCAGTCACTGTTTTGTAGGCAGTCGCTCCATGTAAAACACGGGTATTCAGCTGCATCCGGTTAGACTGCAAGCCGACCCCAACATAGTTGGGAAAAGGCTAGGCAGATTGACTCCATTTACGGACTGTAGCTTGACAAAGTACCACGTTTATGGGTACTGTACCACCATTGTGAATTCCACCATTCCCATAAACTTTCTCCTTGGTGTTATGCTAAACCAAAGCGCGAAGGATAATTGCCCCTCCTCTCGTCTTAATCTTCAAACACATTTTACTATTATAGACTACCCACTTTAACCAAAATTACGTTACTATTGATGATCATAAATTCTGAATCTTAAAAATCCCATCCAGATGGGCGGCGACAACTTCTACACCTCATCTCCCATGCCGGGCGCGGGCGCAGGCGGCGTGGTCACAGTGGGCGCGCTCTCCAACGGTTCAATGGATGACCTGCGCAAGAGACCGCCCTTCGACGACTACGGCGAGAGCGACGACGATTTGCGCAGAGAGGATATTATGTTCCCCGCTGATGTATCGCATATGGGTAACTATGGATTTTTATTTCTTACAGGGAAACTAATAAAAACAACAGTGGCACTCCAGGAGTGCCGACAGAAGTGAAAACAAAACACAAACAGAATACTTTGCCATCACTCACTGACTCCGATATGGATATTATACATTAAAACCGATCCCGAGGACAGCCGAACACATCCGAAGCCGGTATTTTTTGAATCGCTGTATCTCATGAACCGTGATAGCTAGACAGTTGAAATTTTCACAGATGATGTATTTCTGTTGCCGCTATAACAACAAATACTAAAAACAGAATAAAATAAATATTTAAGGGCTCCCATACAAAAAACGTGTTTTTTTCGGCGTTTTTGCCTTGTGGTACGGCACCCTTCGTGTGCGAATCCGACTCAAACTTGGCCAGTTTTTATAATAATAATAAATATTTATCTCCACAATATAGACAGTACATTTAGCATGGTATCAAGAATAATACATAATAACTTTTAATTATACAATGAGATTGGTGCCAAAGCCTGAATTTCAGGACCCGTCTCCACCCCTTCAGATATGATACCGTCAGGGTAGCCCGCGAAATACAAAATTTCTTACGTTTTTTGCAATTTACAGGTCAGTAGGTATCAGGTATGTTGATTAAAATATGATTCGCGATCGTAAAAAAATCCCATGGTAAAATATTAGTCCACGAACAAACTGAACCTGTCGACGAAGTCTCTTTTAATGAAATAAAAAAAAAACTGTGTAATTTATTATCATACTGCAGAAGGGATGTTACTACACTCTAATCCGGGTGTAGCTTGGGCTCCTCACTCCATTCGAGTCGATAGTACTACCGCTACCTGAGTTGTTTGAAGGACCCCACAGACACAAAAAAGGGACGCCATTGAATGATATACATACTTTGATCTGTTCCTTAACCATTCACATCCCGTAAATCTTTGAATTTAACCCTTCCGCTTGATCGGTGGTTACCTAACCCTTGTCATTTAACAAAATTCAATCTACACCCTCGTCATTTAACAAAATTCAATCTACAGTCTCTTATCACACTATTACACGACCTGACATTCAATAATACCGGACATGCTACGCAAAGAATGCATTTCCACAGAAATAATTCTACTTTCATGCTTTTAGCCACACCCAACATTCACTTCCAAACACGAGTAGGTAAAATGCATACCATTGTGGACAGTCGACCGTGCCTTTTTCACGACAATAACTTTAATACCCATAATCCCACTGTAAACTACATATTTTTTATAAAATGTGAAAGTATTTTCACTGACTCATGACGTGACGAGTTCAAGGATATGGGAGTTATATTTTTGTATTATTTATAGTCGGAAGCCTGAAAGTCTGACAACCAATCTTACCAATGGGTATCGTGTAACTTTAGGAAATAAGTGAAAATCTTTAAAAAAGTTACATAATTATCTCTAGACACACTGCACAGTGTGTATAGGACAAACTTTACGATATAATTCAAATAATACGAACTCTTTATTTAAAATTCGTTATTTCGGATGATATAAAACAAGTGTTTCATGAGTGTGAAATAAATTACAATAATTTCCTTGTTGACAGATATTTATGACCAAATTAATCTGATTTAAAAATTCAATCACAACATTGTTCTCGAATAGTTGAAGATTTAATCTCTTTGTTATATTTTTTGTTGGTCTAGACATCACATTGTGCATTAGTCTATTAGTCACACAGGAATGACTGTGAGACATACATTCCTAACACTTTTTCATTTTGACAACTAAACGCGTGCGCATTTCAAACTGCTTCGTAAATGTGACCCATTTTATGACGCTGCTGTTTACCCACTATTTGACGTGCATTAATTAAATTCTTCAGGCAATGTGAAAAATATCTAGTTTGTGAATGTAATAAACTTAATTATAAATATTCACTACTGTTCATAAACTCGTAACTCATAGCATCCATAAAACCAAATAGTTCTCTCATCGTTTTGCTGAAAAGTAGAACACACTACATCAAATGATTAACTGTGCTTTCGCCTGTGTCGTTGACCCAGTGTTAGTGTTCGTCGGACGTATACGCCACGTAGTCGCTGCGCAAACGCTATTCACCTCAACAACGCTACGTAAATTCGATACTATTTGACGCTAGTGTATGCGTTTTCCCACCGTTTACGCGGCGTCAATGCGACGTCAACACCTAAGCTGGAAATTATCCCAATGAGAACACACTAACTGGATACCATGTGTGTTCCTACTCTCACTCTTTTGGCGCCTGACTGACATTGATAGGGACCCGTTGTTGGTAAACATTTGTGAGGTTGTCACAGAAATTGTATTGATAAAACAAGATGGCGGCGTTAGGTCCGATTTCGGCCACGCGCCAAATAAACCTTGTTTCGTTGTACATTTGTGGGGCTTCGAATGTAATAACAACATGTGTTGTCAGCAGATTGCAGCAACAGCAAACGCAGCAGTCTCCAGAGTCGCGGCAGCACCTCGAGCTTGCTGGAGCGCAGTCTCACACCCAGATCTCAACCCCCTACTCCTAGGTGAGTTAACGGCCTTTTGAAGTTTATTCATACAAATAGATTGCTTACTACCCGAAATAATACAAAAAAAAATAGTCTTCTACGATACAGTTATCTGGATCGTGCTTACAATCTCAGGTTATGGGCTGATTGTACTTATCGATTGGAGACAGCATAATAAAAATAAGTACTAGTCCCACCAGCTAAATTATATGCTATATACCTACTTTCAATAGATAAAACATATTTAACGCTCGAGGGGCTCGTGGCTAAATAACAGCAAGGGATCTTCAAGGATAAGTAACTCTTGCCGAGGTCGGTCCGTTGGTGGGTAACCATCTATTACATACCGAGACCCCCTGTTCGTAGATCTTTGGCAGTCGTTACAGGTAGTCAGAAGCCCGAAAGTCTGACAACCAGTTAAGCAAGGGCCATCGTGTCACCCAGTAACTGGGCAGTAGACAGAAACTGGTCAGGTAGGCAGTCGCACCCTGTGAAATATTACAGCAGCATCCGGTTAGACTGGAAGCCGACCCCAACACAGTTGGGAAAAGGCAAGGCAGTTGAAGAGTTAAAACATGTTTATGAATCTTGCATACAAACAACATCTTCGATTCAACAGATCTCAAGCGGCAACCCCGCACAAGTACAAGAAAGGTGACGTGGTCTCAACCCCGACGGGCATCCGGAAGAAATTCAACGGTAAACAATGGCGACGGTTGTGCTCCAAAGACGGCTGTACTAAAGAGAGCCAACGAAGAGGCTTCTGCTCCCGACACCTGTCTCTGCGAGGAGTCACCAGGTCTTCAAATACTCCACTGGCACAAGGGTCTGCTCATACTCCGCAACAGAGGTAAATACACCAAAGAAAGATATGAATAGAATATTAATTACTACCTACCGCCCGCGGCTTCGCCCGCGAGGTATGTATGTCGATAAAAACTATCCTATGTTACTAAAGCCTTCCCCGGGATGCAATCTATCTCTCTGCCAAATTTTATCGAAATCCGTTCAGTGGTTTAGACGTGAAAGAAGGTAACATACAGACAGACAGACAAATAGACAGACGTTGAGTTACTTTCGAATTTATAATATTAGTATGGATTGTTGCTACAGGTGTTTAACAAATAAACATGGTCAATATAAAAAAAAAGGATTTCTATAGCTTACCGTAACATAACATAGAGACTTAGGGCGTACAAAAATATTTTTTTTAACATGGATAAACATAAAACTAAATTACAAGAACTTTTCTAAGTAACACAGGGTTACAGGAAAGATAGAAATGAAAATAAAAAAAAAGGTCTGCACATGTTGACCAATAGTTGTGAGAAAAATCAAACGCCTAAAGTTGTCATTTGTTATTATGATAAATGATTTTATCACTGTAAATAGGTTTGTACAAACACTTTTATACGTCAATCATATTTTTTTAAAACTAGATGAGGTCGGCGTTTCTTAGCTGAATACTCTGAGAAGAAAGGCCGAAAGTCCGGACATAATCATGGTCAGATCATCTTCATCAGTTATTAAACAATACTTTAAATACTTACCGTAGATATTTTGTGTCTCAACACGAGACTGGCCTTCGTTTTTGCTAAAGGACTCAAAATGTGTTTCACAAGTGCTGCAATAATTCTTATGGTGTAGTTTAATTTGATTGTAATTGTGGCTTCTGGCTCAGATATCGGCCATGTTTTGAAGCAAGATTTTTCTTATACAATGCATGCTGGAACAATACGTAAAACCCCAATTGAATTTTGATACTATTTATGCAAACTTCCTTATTAAAATTGATTGTTTGACCGTTGGGTTTAAAACAAATGGGTTTATTCCGTAATTTATTGGACAAAGCAAATAAATTTGTTGTGTTTACTAGATTCAATAGTCAGATAACTTTTATCTGAAGAATAAAGAATAATTATGACAATTTGACAAATTTTCTGTTATAAATATTATAAGTATTTCTATTTGAAAAATCAGCCAGCAATCAGTCAGCAATATCTCTATGTATAAGTATGTTGGGATGGCTGGATATTGGAAATTGATATGCCTACTCTATGGAATAATTGCGTTTTCCTGATTTAAATAACGTAACTTCGTGATTTTGTGTCCCGTGTTGTTAATTCGCCATGTAACAGGAAATCGACTAAAATTATAATAAATTTGAAAAGTTTCATCATTCACTGTACTTTCAAGTAACAACAGTGAATGGTTATAATTTTATCCCTAAGAATGAATGGATTGATTTTCAGTATATTATTCTTGTGTTGTCTCAGGACGAATGAAATCAGTTCCAGTCCAGCTAATTAAAAACTATCTCCCAACCTGTTTCCCCAAACAATAAATTAATTTGAACAGTTTCAGTTGCCTCTATTCGTTAACATGTTTTGAACAGAATATTTTTTATTTGCATAAAAGCATGGCACATGTGAAGGCAAACATTCGCCATCGCCAAGAAAATATAAACATTAGATAGTACCAATTCTTATTTTATTTTTTTTGTTGATGGTCTGGGAGTCCTTTTAATGTTCTTTGGATAAGCATTTGACGTATGCCTTTATAATCTTACTTTTATAAATTAATTATTGACCCGCACTTGCTTTGTACGGCTTTTACGACTTGTTAAAACATCAAGATTTCTTTATTAATTTATGTTTAATATGAATGTATTATACACATAAACCTTCCGGAATAAATTCTCTAAATGATTTAAGGGTCAGTTCGTCTTAGGGGCGGAAGACAGCATCAAAATCCGTTGCGTAGTTTAGAAGAACAACGCGGTCACACAGTTTGATTTATACCAAGGCTGCTCTGGTTGGGCATTTGGAAGTTGGACCATACATTTGATTCCATATCAGCAGGCGGGCTACCTAGTAAACGAAATTTTCCTACAAATGTGGTACCTAGCTATTAAAATTAAACAAAACTTAAGTGACTCGTGGTTCAATAATGTAAAAAAAAAACTTTGTGATACCCTTAAAGAGGTTTTTATGCTAACCACTTATTTGGCGACAAATCTGAGGTCGGTAATAAAATCAAGGCTAATTGAGAATGGGTTTTGATGAAATCTGTTCTCAAAGACTATCGTCAGCTGATAGCTTTTGGCGGGCCAATTCACTTGATAACCCGCGGGCCTGGGGTTGAGCAGCCTTGGTTTATGCTATGTATAGATTACACCATCCTAAAATAACATTTCTATTTCAGAAGTAGCAGTAAATCGCTGTCTTCAAGCGGTACTGGCGTGGAAGGTGACGAGACTTCGCGAGAGTCTGACACCACGCCTCCACACTACCGTGTGACCGGTCGCTTTGATTCTGATGAGACTGAAGCTGCTAATATGCTGGGTATGTTAGATATATGGATACATCAATTATTTAGTACACACAAAAAATATAGCATTATCAGCCTATAAGGTTCCCACTGCGAGGGCACAGGCCTCTCTGTAAGACTGGAGTGAACCGGTAATCCACTACGCGGGTCCAATGCGGGTTGGCACAATACACAAACGCATAATTAAATGATAACTAATTACATGAGTATTACACAAAATACAAGCTGCCAATATAAAAAACACATTTTAAAAAGAAAGTGACTCCATAACTATGACATAATTTGATTCAAATAAAGAACAAATAAAGTGCGGTGTCGTTTCAAAGTTGTACGGAATGGGGGTTGGTAACTATAACCTCCTATTCCTTGCACACTATCCACCCTGAACACTCTGAGCGGTTTTGTGGATTGTGAAAGAAATTGTTAATCCATTGCTTCATATGTTTGAAAAGTTCGTCTGCTCAGCATCGTAATGAATGTAGTTAAACTGTCAAAATGAAAGGTATTGCCATTGTAAGTGCGTTTAACGCAATTGCCCCGCTGTCTATGTTGTGTGTGCTGCGGGCGAATGGAAGACAATCTTGTCAGTGTCTGGAGTGTTTTGAGATGAGCGTATGACAGTTGTGTATCGATATAATTTTACTAGGTCTTCAACTAATGCAACAAGCCCAAGGCTGGTTTATGTTAAAGTTAAAATAAATCAATTACATTTAATGTGAATGACAGTGTGTGTGTTCTTCTTCTTCTTAGCGTGTCGATAGCAATCTAAATATACTCGGCCCAGAATTCGGCCACTTGTTTGGCGCCTCCACCAGCGTCCATCAGCTCCTGCAACGTGCAGCTGACAGGACACGTAGGACACGACATTAAGTGTCCCATCGTTTGTGGAACAGCACCACATTTACACTCCAAGGCGGGTGTGTTAGTACAGCTAAACGTTAGACTAAAGTAACGTAATTACCACAAGCACATCCTGTTCAATTGACGTCACGATTGTAAGAAAGTAAAGTTGTTTGACGTCATGGCTATATGGATAGATATGATATGGTTGTTTTATTATAATTCGCTGTTATCAATGTGCGAATGATTATAATAATTATCTGGTGAGCGTACGACAGGAATGTGAAAAAATAAAATAACGATATAGTGGGTGTGTCTTGCTTGGTTTTGCCCAAGGCAAAGGCCGATTATACTTATTTATTTAACAGTTTATGTACACACATATAAACAGACAAGGAAAGGACAGTATAATACATACAAAGGTGTTGCGTGAGTCGCACCTATTCAATTTCATCCTGTATAACGAAAGCAAGCACTATGGAAGATTTTTGAAAACTCACCCCTAGAGGGTTAAATGGGGAATTAAAATTGTGTATGAAAGTTAGAACCGTGGAAGATTTCTGTAAAAGTTATTTAAAGCATCGTTTTTTGGAAACTCATCTCATAGGGGTATTAAATAGGTAGTATAGCAACTTAGACGTTGGTATTTAGACTGTTTATAAGTATAAAACTAACTAACACTACTAACTACTACCTAGTACTACTAACTAACACTACTAACTAGTATTAACTTTTTTTTTTTAAATTCGTCTGCCTTAGGGGTTGAATAAGAAAGAAACAGAACAAGAACAACAAAACACAAGTTTAAGTAGAACAGAAGTTGCTGATGGATCTGGCTTGTACGGTCCCCAAAAATGATAAGTAACCAGGGTCGTCGGATATAGTTGAAGTTTAGTAAGAACTGGATGTTTTCTAATAAAATTTAATTTGATAAATTAACTGTTTGTTTTCTATTACTGAACTTAATTTTATTCGAAAACATCCATCGATTTCTTACTAAACTTCAACTATACCCGAAGGCCCTGGTTACTTATATCTTTTGGTGACTGTACATGATAAATTCTTAATGTTACAACATGCTTCTTCATATCACAGTATCGCTGGGCAGTTCCCGCTCAGGCAGTCCTGGTGCTTCGCCGGTAGGCGCTGGAGGATCTCCCGGATTACGGAACAACCTGTTCGTACCCATCTCCTCTCCCCAGCCGCAGCCGCACCACCCGGCTGCCTTGTACCATCATCACCTTATCAGGTACGTACTAAATTGAAAAATAAAAAAAATATAACCTCCTCCTTTTTTTAAAGTTGGTTAAAAGTTAGAGATAATCAACCAAGGAAAAGTTGAAGTTATAGCGCCTCAACACAAGGATCATTTGGCGCGTCTGTCATAATATATGTATTTTACGTTATACAGCAGGGTCAAATTAAAAGTTAGCGAAACTCCGCAGATGTGATAGGTACCTAAACAAATTAAAAAAAAAAAAAAAATTGAGATGATGATATTTTTTGGGGTCAACGACCGAAGGTAATATGCTTGAAATATTAGTTTAAAATATCCAAAAGTGACGGGGTATCAATATCTAAACGCGATAAAAAAAAATTACTGATTTTCTCAACACATTCTTCAAATACCAGACGACCAGAGGTCGTTGACCCCACAAAAACAATCATCAAGTCATACTTTTTCAAAGCCTCAAAGAGATGTCAGCATCGAGGAGGGGCCCCATAGGGCCGAAGCCTGCCGAGTCAGCGGGATTGTCCGAAAGGGTTACCGCTGGCCCGGAACATAAAGGGCTAAGGAAGGAACATGGGTGGGTTTTAGTCAGTAAGAGTCTGACACTCCCTTCCACTCCACCCAGAGCGGCCCCTCCGATGATCTTCTGATGATTTCCCATACGGAAAAAAAAAACATATTTTTTGTTATTATAACATGTTTAGTTATCAAAATCCATCACGCCTGTCGAGTTTCGCTGGCTTATTTAATTTGATCCTGCATAGACAGAGTGTACTGAGTGTAGCAATAGACAAGCCACTAAATAATAATAATGAAACAAGGACACACTTTTATTAAGAAACACCGAGACAGGAATACAACGTTATTTTTAGTATATGCGAAACCTGAATATAGTTTGTTCAGAATAAGTAACTGAATCGATGCCAATAATTTTTGCCCCATGTTATATTTTGTCCCAAAAGTATTTAAAAAAGCTTAAAAGTTGGACACCGAGCGATACTAAGTAGGTTATCCAGTCTCCGCGCCGAACGGTTAGGTACCTAGGTACTATTATCAATGAGCCCAAGACGGTGCGGCGCTAGCGGCGCGGGTGAGCATGTTTTTGTGCGGACAAACAGGTAACTTAACAAGCTTATAACTTTGTGATTTTTCATGATACAGTTTTGAAATTTTTTACATAGATTCTTTACATAAAAATACTAGACACGTGTTTCGGGTTTCGCATGTACTTAAAAATAAAGTTGTATATTAATATCTCCATCACATAAGCAAACTTTTTGTCTGAGCCCAGTTGTTAACCTACAACTGTGGCCCAACAAAACGGCTGTCACGGTACGATTTATTTGGAAAGTTTTAACCGATTGCATGAGAGGGTATCAGCTTAGAGGTGATTGTTAAAGACTAGCGCTATCTCATAAGGTATACGCTGATAGCTAATCTACAAATTTCTCTATCTAGGCTAAAAAAATGGGTATTTTAACTGCTTGTATGACCAGCATAAGCGTTGATGCTGAGTAAGTGTATATAAGCCACTTCATGGTTGCATCAAACGTGTTAAAATACGACGTGTTGACGCGGTGTTAGGGTCGCGTTTGCGCTGTGTCGACGTGTGGAGAATGTCTACGCTGTCAAAACTAGTTCCAAGTGTAAGTAATAAAATTAACACAGACATGTTTTATTCCAGGCCTGAATTAGTCCGACCTAGCAGGGTGAACTCACCCGTCGGTGGAGTGGCCACCAGCGTCATAAGAGTTTCACCAGGACCTAACTACCATTACCAGGTATTACAAATAACTTTTATAACTAACTAAATGATACAAGCAATAATTATGGTAAAATTAGACCTTCATTTCCCAGGTGGAAAACAGAAACGGGCCTACAATCGTGCAAACGAACAACGTGTCCCAATCCAATGTGATCGGCGTTCAAACCTCAGGCCTGAACTTACAGAATACTATACATACTAGTATAAATGCTACGACCACAACTCTTTCAAGCCTGACTCTCCCTTCGAGTATTTCTCTCAACTTGAACAACTTAAATACTCAGAGTCTGCAAACGAGTATTGCGAACACAATCCGTAATACTAACGATCTAGCACACAACCTAATCGTGCCTAGAACTATTCCAACATCAAATGGGATAGACGTAGATCAGATCTACCGAACACAGCCGATCCAACGAAACGGTATCCATGACAACTACCGCCGCGACACAGAAATGTCGCCCCCACTAAATAATCATGAAAATTTTCTGAATAGAAGAGTCTCGGAATATGATGATGATGAGAGAGATCATCAAACTCAAAGAGAGAACAATATTCTCCGTAGTGTCATCGACACTCGGCCCCCAGAACTATCCGAGACTCGCGTAATGGAAGATAATAATAAGAGGATCCTGAAACCGGCGCCGCTTCAGGCCCGTTTCTTGTCCGTTATGGAACCGGATATGAAAGATCCTGTAAAGAGATACTATGTTACTATGGTGCCACAGAATACCACGGAAAAGAAGTATGTGTTTATAAAAAACGAGCCGTCGGAGACTGTTCAAGTGAGTATCAAAAACGTTTTTTTATGTACTAAAACGGTTATTTAATTTTAAATTGTCTTCAATGGGGAGAGACTACATGTACATAACTCCAGCTTCCTCATATGTGATAGAACAATTCTACCTATGCCAATATTTAAGGCATAATAGCTGCAATCAAAGTTCGCAGTCTTATTTTAGCTGCCACAATAACTTCGTTAATATGAGTCGTTTAGTGTGTGTTAGCTGGAGTGACGTCACCCCAGCTGCTCATGTCATATCTTCCAAACGAAAGAAGATATGATTATGTGTTATAGCTCAAAAATTAAGGCATAATAGCTGCCACTGGCAGCAAAATTTTCAAACCTCTGGCCAAAATACTCTATGAGTTATTAAACAGATTTCCATGTGTAAGCTGGAGTGACGTCTCCCCAGCTGCTCATTCATATCTTCCAAACGAAAAAAGATATGATTATGTATTATAGCTCAAAAATTAAGGCATAATAGCTGCCACTGGCAGCAAAATTTTCAAATCCCTGGTCAAAATACTCTATGAGTTATTAAACCGATAAACATGTGTAAGCTGGAGTGACGGCACCGAAACTGCTCATGTCATATCTGCCGAATGAAAGAAGATATGATTATGTATTATAGCTCAAATATTAAGGCATAATAGCTGCCATAGGCAGCAAAATTTTCAAATCTCTAGGTCTTGTAGTTTCCACGTAATAAGCAAAAAAACAGTTTCCGCGCCAAAAACATCTATTATTGCTTCGGAGAAGGCAAGCTGCGGCGTTGCCGTTCCGTGCGCTTCAATACTAACAACCAAGTTTGCACTTAGCAGGCATTCTATTAGAAGTCATTTTAACTTGCGCTCAAAATAATTTTAATGTTGTATATTGAAGATATAGACTGAGAGCCGACTGAACTTTAATGGAACAATGAATATAATAAAGTAGATTCATATCAACTTTGGATGACGAGAGAACTACGTACTATTATTGTTTTTTTTTTTTGCCTTGTTTATTAAATACCTAATTAAAATGTGGGGAACAGCTGATTTTTTTTCGCGATTTCAGGTTTGGTCCCATAGTAAAAATTGTTCATAATGATAAGTACAATGAACTCATAATTATGAGGTTGTTAATGTTTTACCAATAACCCTGTATATTACTAGCGATTGAATGACTTTTTCATGAAATCGTGACATTTGAGAACAATAAAATTCTATAAATAAAGCAAAACTAAAGTAACATCATGGACGTACTTCTATTATATTACGTCCATGAGTAACATCGAATCAGACTACATGACGCTGGCAGAATAGTCGACATCGGCTCAGTTGCCAAAAAGGAAAAAAAAAACATCGAATCAGAACAAATGTCATTAAAAAAACCGGCTAAGTGCGAGACGGACTCGCGCACCGAGGGTTCCGTAAAAATTTGTAGGTAAGTATGTAAATAGTTTTAAAAAACCCACACTCCCCGACCTCCCTCCTCGGAGGTCGGGGGCCTTTTGAAGGTTTCCCCCGACAAAAAAAAAACAAGGTACTTAGGTAAATAGTTTCATCACGGTTTTTTTTTAATGTAACTACTAATTTATGGGTTTCAGACTTTTTCCTTTACTTGTGCTACATGACCTTGCTTCTTGCCAAATTTTTTGATTCTAGGTCAACGGGAAGTACCCTATACATTTTGATTCCCTTGAGAGTGTCGAAATACTTATACGTTTTTTGCGGGATAAACGGCCGTATCTTTTTACGTTAACTTAGAATTTTGATTTTTTCACAGCTTCAAGGGACCGCAGACTTGAATATATGGTTTTAATTTCATGTTGATACCTTCTCGCGTTCCAGAGATAAAGGGTCTTGACAGACAGACAGACAGACGACAACAAAGTGATCGTATAAGGGTTCCGTAGCCAAATGGCAAAAACGGAACCCTTATGGATTCGTCATGTCTGTCTGTCTGTCCGTCCGTATATCAAATGTGATTTATGATAAAAATTACGAAATTGTTACACTTAGTTTTTTAAATTTTCTTTCGTCCTATGTTTAAAAACACAATATGACTATAAATAACCTCAATACTTACATAGTACGATTAAAGTGTGTAGTCGGCTCCCAGTCTATAATCTAGTTCAAACTGATAATGTAGCGCACGGAACGGCAACGCCGCAGCTTGCCTTCTCCGAAGCAATAATTGATGTCTTTAGCGCGGAAACTGTGTTTTTGCTTATTACGTGGAAACTACAAGACCTAGAGATTTGAAAATTTTGCTGCCTATGGCAGCTATTATGCCTTAATTTTTGAACTATAATACATAATCATATCTTCTTTCGTTCGGCAGATATGACATGAGCAGTTTCGGTGCTGTCACTCCAGCTTACACATGTTTATCGGTTTAATAACTCATAGAGTATTTTGACCACGGATTTGAAAATTTTGCTGCCAGTGGCAGCTATTATGCCTTAATTTTTGAGCTATAATCCATAATCATATCTTCTTTCGTTTGGAAGATATGAATGAGCAGCTGGGGAGACGTCACTCCAGCTTACACATGGTTATCTGTTTAATAACTCATAGAGTATTTTGACCAGAGGTTTGAAAATTTTGCTGCCAGTGGCAGCTATTATGCCTTAATTTTTGAGCTATAACACATAATCATATCTTCTTTCGTTTGGAAGATATGACATGAGCAGCTGGGGTGACGTCACTCCAGCTAACACACACTAAACGACTCATATTAACGAAGTTATTGTGGCAGCTAAAATAAGACTGCGAACTTTGATTGCAGCTATTATGCCTTAAATATTGGCATAGGTAGAATTGTTCTATCACATATGAGGAAGCTGGAGTTATGTACATAGAGACTACCTATTTTTCCCGCGAGGTGTCGTATCGTCGCTGATGTTGTACGCACAATATTGAGAGATACCATGTTATTTTAAGACCATCTTTTCCTGTAGTATAGAACTATTTTATGTATTTTTTTTTTTAATTTTAGGCTCAGAAATTTCGGAGATAAGGGATAATGGGCTTAGTGTCTTTGAAATAATTCAACAGACATAGCTGTCCATAAGACCATAAGATCCGCCTGTTCCTCCCCATTGCATATTAACAGTGAACATTCTTAGTACAGTGTACATTTTATAATTAGTTTCTTTGGAAAGGTTTCGGCATTCTGTATTTTTCCTTTTGATTATCTTGCCGCTCCTGTGGCGAGCCACTTTGCATTATCATCAGTAAAAATCGATTATCAGTATTACGCACACGGTGTTAATTATTTGGCCACTTAATCACTAGGCCTTTACTTATCGGCCAAAAACACAAATTGTATTGCACCTGCGAATCCATACTTATACTAAACACCTAAATCTTCCGGAGTAAATGCTCTAAATAGTGGTGAAGACCGAATCAAAATTGATTGTGTAGTTAAGAAAATATAAGGGGTCACACAGACAGCCTACTACGTAAAGATATAGATGCAGCTATAGATTTGGTCTTCACCCCATTCCTTAGGGCCTAATTTTTCTGACTGACTGTTAGATTGTTATACAGTAAACACAATTATAAATAGTACAGTGTGATAATACAGTTACAGTGTTTTTATCTCACGAATCGACGCGCGCTTTACTTGTGGTTACCAAGTATATCTACAAACACGCTGTTAATGTGTGATTAAGCTGTGGAGCTCTCGGTACCGTCCGAGACAATGGCGAAGTTGGAAGTGTGTATGTTGGGCTGACACTACTCTTCTGCACGCACACATTCACAGCGTGTTTTTTCACTTGGTAACCACAAGTAAAGTGCGCGTCACTTCGTCAGATAAAAAATACTATAGCTGATGACTGAGTCCATTACAAATGATATTTGTATTATAATATGTATTTTTCGGCCCTGTCGGCCGTCTGTTCTGCGAGCAATGTGCCCTGCCCACTGCCACTGAAGTTTGGCAATTCTTCGGGCTATGTCGGTTGCCTTAGTTCTCCTGCGGACATCTTCATTTCTGGAAAAAGGAAGGAAAATCCAAGCATAGCCCTCTCTATTACCCTTTGGTTGACTGGAAAGGTTCTGGAGTGGCGACCGCGTACCGGAAGATGTAGTGTTAGAAGGCCTCCGATACGGTGGACCGACGACCTTGTGAAGGCCGCAGGAACCCGCTGGATGTGGGAAGCACAGAACCGGTCGAAGTAGAGGTGCTTGGGGGAGGCCTATGTCCAGCAGTGGACGTCTTTGGACTGAAATGATGATGTATTCTTCTGAAAGCGTTAAAGTATCAGACTGCTTTGTTGACGTTGGTGGCACATTTCAGATTGAACAGCGAATCAATCATCTGCAACAACAGCTCAACAACAATGACAATGAACAGGAACACCGGAGTTTAGATAATGGTGACCATGTAAGTAGCATTTAATTAATATTACCACTTATAATCATACACCTCATCATTGTTATGTACATCTAAATACCCCTATGTGAATAAATCTACTGGTTGTAACTTTTTTCTAAATTAGTGTATTTTTTACTTTCAATTCTAACTTTTATTTGGTCAAACTAAACTATACAGAAATTCGCAATTACTTATATCTATTCTTCCTCTACTTAGATTCTTGATCTATACAAATAAATAAAAATTAGGTGTCTGCTTGTAATGTCAAAACAACAGCTTTTTACTAAATTGATATGAAAGTTTAGGTACTTAAAAAAACAATTTTTAAAATTTTTGTCGGTCTGTAAGTTTGTTTTGGCTAATCTCCGAAACGGCGGGACCGATTTTCACTGGCAGATAGCTGATGTTATAAGGAGTAACTAAGGCTAGTTTTATTTTAGAAAAAAAAAATTGGGTTCCGCGCAAAAATATGAAAACCTACGAAATCCAATTTGTTTTACATACATTGAAACATAAATACATTAATTATAGGTAAACAACGTGAACAGCAGCGCAGTGATAGTGCACCCTAACCAGTTGCTACCGGTATTGCCACCACCTACGTCACACACGATTATCGGTGAGTACTATCACTCGCTACATTAGACTACTATTATGTGTACACAGGAAAATGTAATCTAGAAGAATTTCTCTTTATCTCTGATTGGGTTTTTGTAAGTGTCAATGTCCTTGATTTTTTTACTTTTCACGCCTAGGTTGCATTGTGATTATGTTGTGTATCACGTTTGCAAAAAGATCTGTATTGCTATTCTGTAAAAATCTCAAGGTGAGGTGAGAACTTGGGTGAAGTGAGTTTGAAGTGAGCTGTCATTCCACTAGGGGTTAACACTATTGACAGCTCACTTCCTCTAAGTTTTTACGGTGAGATTTTGATAGAATAGACCGGCTGTTCAAACTTGTTTTGGAATGATGGAAATAGACATACCAACCTTTTGGTCACATATGGTTTTGAGAAGATTTTTTCAAACTGCTGTCTTGTTAGTGGTACACAGACACTAACGGTCTTATTCATAATAAGTTATAGAACATCTAAAGTCTTGCTAATGTCTCGTTGTCAAAAATTGTTATTCATAAACGCATTTTAGCCCTAAAACGTTCTATAAACCTACTATAAAGTTATGAAACCCAGAAGCCTACTATAACAGTACTATAAGGAAAAAAAAATGGCCGACTCTTACCAGCTGATAGAAAATGACATTTGACCTACAATACAAATGTAACATAAGCAGTTGTATTTAGTATAAGTTGCACTTCTGTTTAACCAATTTAGTTAGTTATTATATAACTACAATGCAAAATAGAAGCGAGGAAAAATATAACGAAGGACATAATTCGTCACATCCACGGCAAACTTACGAATCTGCAGAAAATGCATTTTACAGGGAATGTTAAGTTTTTTTTAGTAACAGCTAAGTACCGTGGTACATTTGGTTTGGTTTGTTTGGTAAGATTTAATCTTAAAAAAATAGTATTTTTAAAACCAAATGTACCACGGTACCTATATACCTAGGTATAGGTACCTGTTACTAAAAAAAACTTATCATTCCCTGTAAAATGCATTTTCTGCAGATTCGTAAGTTTGTCTTGGATATGAGGAATAGCAACAAGAATTACTGTGGGACGCTGCTGCTTTGGGCTGTGGAAACAACGCTTTCAATGTCTTTAACATGCAACAACCATAGTGGCTAGAGCAGTCCTTTACAATATTGCAGTTGACCATGGAGACATTCAGTTAGAGGGTAGGTAGCAATATCAATGAATATCATACAGTCACCCCAAGAAGTTGCAAGGGGAAATGCAAATGCTACCTATTTTACAAACTTTTCAGGAAACATTCCACCGAGGTAGCCTCACTTTACCAGGTTAGAGGTACATCTTCCCACTTGTGTCCGGAGACGGTTCAGGGACTTCCGTGTGGATCATGTAGGTTTACACCCTGCAGGGAGATGCTCCAGTAAGATACTCCAGGGAGTGGTTGTGAAGCTATGTCGCAAACCATGCTCCGCCTCCTATCCTACCCTATGTGTCCCAAAACATGCAGTCAAAGTGACCTCTGCGCTGCCACTGACAACATTGTGGAAGTGACAAAGTTTTGGGTCAACAAGATCTAAAATACAGTCGTCCCCGCGACACAAAGAAGATAAAGAGGAAACATTTTAGCAAGTAGTGCATTAATAAAAAGCTTATACATATACAGATATCAGTTTAATTTATTTATTTTTAAAATACTCTAAACTTTAATTCGGCTTCTAGAACTTGTGCTAGCAGAACAACATTTTTAAAATGTTTCTTTTCATTTGCTATCTATGCCACCTCTTCTGTTTATTATTTGTAGTGAAGCACCATTCTTCCTACTGTCCTGAAATACAAAATTAATGTTATAATTCTTTCTCTTCATCAAACGAAGTTCTTGACATGCTTACTCAGGAACTTTGTAACTTATAAGTAAATAGGATAGGCACCTAATTCGTAAATCATGCCAGGCCGCCTTTTTCCCCTTTTTCGCGTTGGTGTCAGTCAGTATGTGTTTTTATTTTCTATCTTCTTATTGTGCCCAGAATTCAGCTACTTGTTTGGCGCCATCATCAGCGTCCACCTTCATTTTCTATTATGGAAACTCTCTCCCTGATCAATTCTTCCAAAGATCTAAGGAAAAGCAAAAGCAAGAATAAGTATAAGAAATAAAGATTGTTTACAAAACAAAACTTACTTTGAACACATTTTAGTTGTAACAGTACAAACCTTATCGTCCTCCAACCAAAACGAGTATTCACTTCTTTGCACTTTCTTGGAACTAGTCTCTTTTCTAGTTCCATTCTTAATTCCATTTCTTTTAAATACAAAAAAATATTCAAAGGTTTTCGCTAAAATTACATTAACAAATTCATTGTCAAAAACTATGTTATGACGTTAACGCGGCAAAACTGTCGAAACCGTAGACAATAAATTAGTTTTCCGCACGTCATAATGTCTATGGTCACAATTATTCGGTGCGTAGACAGATATTCTCGTTTGACGACTCAATATTTTGGCCAATTTGTTGGATGACTTCAATAAAATGGCAACATTTATATTTATATTGAAGTTATAGGACGTTTTAGTTATCGAACGTTTATGAAGCGTTTATGAATACAAAATTTTATCGAACGTTTTAAAGGCTTAATGAGCATTTTAACTAATGTGTGCTTTAAACCTTCTATAAGCTTTTTTTATGAATAAGACCGTATGTATCAATTATGTTCTTTTCACGGGTTATATTGCCTTGGATAAGGGTAATTGGAATGATAGCGTCTAAAACATCATACGGTCGTTGATCCCAAAGAAAATCATGATTTTTTGTTTATTATATTATTTTATAGTGTTTTGATGACTATACCCATCAGTCATCACCCCAACGGAGTTTCGCTAACTAATTTTATTTAAGCCTGTATATCTCACCACCTTTCTCATCAACTATTGCTTAGATAACATTATTAAAATGCAATTGAAAAACATAAACGAAAATTGAGGTTATAAAAGTAACCTCAATTATTAAATAAAAAACACTCATACTTTTGGAACATACCATTCACAGACGTCTTTAGTTTCTTTCAACGAGCTATACTCTCTTGAGTGTGGCCGTAAGGGTAATTGGAATGATAGCGTTCATACTTAAGTTATTTCTTAAACTATAATTCCTTTCTCAACAGTATCAGGCAACACATTTCCGTGGCAGTCCCTCGTGCCCCTGCTGAGCGGCTCCCCTCCGCCGGCGGGCGCGCCGCCCGTGGCGCCGGCGGCTCCCCCGTCGCCGCGCACGCCGCGCACGCCGCGCACGCCGCACACGCCGCACACGCCGCACACGCCGCACACGCCCGCGCCGCTTATCAAGACTGAGGATCAGATTAAGACGGAGGCTAGCGGTATGTATTTATAACTTACTTAGCTGTTTTTGTAAACGAACGTCTGAAGTACTATTTTGTTGGATCAGGTATAGAAGTACTGGTATTTTTATTTAATTCAAACTAAGTAGCAATTTGCAGGTGCATTTCGCTCTCTCAAATTCATGAAAAACTTGTCATTTTAATAAAGGCTCTGGAAACCGGTCATCCTTGTAATTTTAACTGACAGATTACAGGTAGACAGAAGCCCAAACGCCTGACAACCAGTCTTGGCATCTAGGGGTATTGTGTTACCCAGTAACTGGGTTGTGGAGGTCAGTTAGGCAGTTGCTCCATGTAAAATACTGGTATTCAGCTGCATCCGGTTAGACTGAAAGCAGACTCCGACATAATTGGGAAAAGGCTAGGTAGATTGATTATGAAAAAGAATGCTACTGGTCTTAATTTGGCCCGCATTTATTAGCCGGGTTGATGGTATGGTAAAATAAGGGTTGTTTTGACATGACCAGCGAGTTTCCTTTCGAACGATTTCCCAAAAAACATTAAAACTCAAAGCATCTGTATTCTGTTTGTCAATTTGTAAGACAAACAATGTATTCCAGATCCTCCGATGTGCATGGATGAGGATGACGAGGTTTTTGAGTCTGAAGACTCGGGGGTCGGCGGAGATGACTCTAACAAGCGGCCTTCGCAGAACACGTCTGCGCTGAACTCGCCTGCTACACAGGAGAAGGTAATGTTTCAAACTTAGCATTTATTTCAATTAAACCATTTACAGGCACTTTTGAAGTGTCAAAAGAGTCGGTAAGTCATAAAAATGAAGCTTGTTGCCCACAGCCCATTCCGAAGCGTAGTAGGCCCATTCAACTAAATAAAAGATGTGCCCAGTAAATGTAAACGTTATAGTTCTCACACATGTGCTATGTATAATTAATTATATAATTCTAAGAGATTTCTAAGGTGAAGTACTTAATTAATGGCCCGGAACATAAAGGGCTAAGGAAGGAACACGGGTGGGTTTTACGGCCAGTTTCTTCATCAATAGTAACAGCCAAAGTAACGTCACAAAGCCAAAGTAATGGTCAAATATGTTTCTTCACAATTTTAGCTGATGCTTTTATTGTTACTTTTGCCCCTAACCTTTACTGCCCATTAAGCAGATGCGAAAGCTAAAGTAATAGTCTTTTTATCAAAGTTGTATTGTTGTAGGTAAGACTTGTTCGACGCTTGTTCGAGTTTTTTAACTAATATAAATCACTGCGCATTTATCTGTGTAATAGCTTCATAATAACTTAGATGTTATTTATATTAAAATGGCATCAAGATCGTCAAGTGAAAGTTCCAGTTCATCAGGCGATGAACTTATCGTGCGTTATTTAACGCATAGGCGTAAGAGATTTAATATTCGCAAGGATCATTTTTTGCGTGTTATTTGAGGCGTTGAACTCTTTTGCAAGAACTTCCCAAGTTTCATCCTTTTGTTTTATGGATAACCCATTCGTTTTTTTGTTTAATAGCACCTTTGAATATCTATTAATTAGCTTCTTCAACTTTTCAATTTCAGTGTTAGTGAAGTTGGAAGATCTTTCACTGTAAATAATAAAACCACATTTGAATTGAACATATTGGTACTCATAGTAAATAGCTCTTAACCCTAAGCTACCTACTAAAATAAAAAGAAGTTTAGGAACAAATACTAACAATAACTTTTGTAACAAATATAACTGTAATAAACCATACATCTAACTTTTTGTATTTAAAACACCAATCACCTAAAAGAAGTTTACTTTTGTAACAAAGCATTATGCACTTAGAAATTGTGGTGCTGCCATGTATAAAAAAATCTCCCCACGATTTTTTGGGGAAATTACGACGTTTGTGTAATGGCAACTCTTTTGACTTTTACTTTAGCTGTTACTTGAATGAAGAAACACATTTGCCGCAGTATCAGTTAAGGTAAAGTAAAAGTCAATACTTTTACTGATTACTTTAGCTGTTGATGAAGAAACTGGCCGTAAGAGTCTGACACTCCCTTCCGCTCCACCCAGAGCGGGAGGGGTCTTTTGATGATTTCCCATCCGAAAAAAAAAAAGAAAAAAAAAAGTACTTACTTAATTAAAAAAAAAAAACTAAAATAAAAGAACAACAATTCATGAATTTTTTTATCTTCTTTTTACAGAAGGAGCGTCGCATCCGTCGTCCAATGAACGCGTTCATGATATTCTCCAAACGCCACCGTCAGATCGTGCATCAAATGCACCCGAACCAGGACAACCGTACGGTCAGCAAGATACTCGGCGAGTGGTGGTACTCGCTCAAGCCGGAGGAGAAACAGAAGTACAACGAACTTGCTAGCGAGGTTAGTTACTCTTTAAAATAGATTTTTGATATGCAAATATAAGATAATATAATGAGACTTGTCCAGACCAGGGAAGCATGGCACAAAAGGGAGGAGGCCTGTATAGAGCAGTGGGTGGAACAAGGCTGTTATTGATGATGCAAATAAATGATTTGATAAGATAGCAAAACCGCCCTTACTTCCCGAAAAAAAAATCTGCTGTTCCCTACATTTTGACGAGATATGCGAACATAAATGTAGGGAACAGTTGTTTTTTTTTTCGCTATTTCAGGTTTAGTCCCACAGTAAAAGTTGTTCATAATGATGAGTACAATGACCCCTGAAGAGGTCCAGAACGACTTAAATTTAAACGTGTATAATTTATTTAGGTAGTACATAAAGGTTTTGTAGAACATGAGGCACTTACAAGGTACGCGTTATTACATGGTGAAGCGAAAAGTTAGGTGAATCGCTGCTCTCCTAGCTAGATCCTTGAGTAATCTGTATTTAGGAAAATATCTTCTGTGCGAAATTCTGTGCACTGGACACTAGCAAGCCAAATGTCTGCTCGTGACAATACATGCCATGTATAGTGACCGTTTAACTGCTGTTATCATGTTCAAGCTTGGTTACCTTCCAATACCCTACTTATGTATTGTTGCGATCTCATTGTATAGATACTCATTACATAAAAACCCGTCTACAATACAAATGAGTGTATTGTATTGTAAATTATATGTTGTATTAAATAGTGTTCTTTATTCTCAGGTCAAAGAAGCGCACTTCAAAGCTCATCCAGAATGGAAATGGTGTAACAAAGATCGCAGGAAGTCTTCCAGTAGCAAAGATCCAACTGGGTCTATGCCACAGGTAACTAAAATCAATTTCAACCTAGTGATGTCAAATCACCGAGAAATTAAACAAATATTAATTAGTGTAACCACTATTCAGGATAAACTGTTTGGCTACATCAGTCTCAAGCATGAATTCTCTCGCATTAACTACATTATCTGATAATAGCAGCCTGTAGTCTGGATGTTTGCCTGGTTGATGACAATAGGCTCGCCATATGAATTAACTGGCGAAATGTGACTTGTACTATATGAACTTCACCTCATCGGCACGGTTTGGCACCTGCCGAACCCTTCGGGGATTACAGGCGTCATGTTATGTGTGTAAAAGATAGTTCACCATTGTGCTCAATAAATATGTGGTCTATTCTGTAAAAATGTTATGGTGAAAACTAAGGTGAAGTGAGCTGTCAATACTGTCAATCCCTAGCATCATTAGGTGGAATGACAGCCAATCTATTCTGTAAAAATGTCACGGTGAAAACTCAGGTGAAGTCAGCTGTCAATGGTTTCAATCTCTAGCATCATTAGGTGGAATGACGGCTCAATTCACCCTAGTTTTCACGGTGAGATTTTTGACAGAATAGACCGGTAGATTTCTAAAAGCATACTGGTTGAAGTCCTTTCCTAGTTAGGGCACTTGGATATAACTTTGTGATATGTATATTATTGTTGTACACTTTGAACGAATTTCGCGCCATGTTTGTTTACAGAGTCCCCGAACGCCATCAGAGGTGGTTACCAGCGGTTCTCTCACAATCAACTCGGACCTGCCGGTGCCGGTAGCTTCGTACAACCATATCGGATCACCACACCTGAGTGACGACGAGCAAATGGTATGTTTACTGTCCTATCTATAAGAAGTACCCTCCTGTATATTACGTCTTACTTTAGTTTCTTTTAGCGTACTGTGAAATATTTGCTCACACTTCGCAGGTTAGAATATTTATTTTTTATTTTTAATAATTAAAAACATAAAACGGACAGGGTACCGACACAGCGGTGCTATTCTGTAAAAAGGGCACAGTGAAAACTTAGGTGAAGTGAGCGTGGAGTGAGCTGTCAATAGTGTCGATTCCTAGCAAAAACAAACTCACTTCACCTAAGTTTTCACGGTGAGATTTTTACAGAATCGACCGGCAGGTCAATTTTAATGGTGTATCTCACGGTAAAGAACTTGTCTGGCATTATTGCCGATTTTAGGTGATATATTGTATATTGACAACACTGGTATTTTCATTTTCACTGGTATTATGTTGCCAATATAAATGTACATTATAGCAACAGTTTTTAACTTTGTTCAAATGAATACATTGGGCTATGTACGTTGTCAATTTTCCCCATAGTGTCTTCTGGCCTCATGACATTCTCATGTACACATTTGTGTTACAGCCATCGCAGACGCTAGAAGAACCGCCGGTAGCGGTACAAAGCATAGAGATCGACCTGAAATGCGGAGAGAAGGTGACAGATTCGGACTCTGAAGGACTGGACACACGAGATTACTTGCCGTCGCACCATGACCACACTAGAAGGCCTAAACCTATTAAAGCTAGGTAAGTTTTGCCGTGTTCATTTATTTAATATCTTGCATTGATATTTAAGTTTGGTATCAGGATTTGAGCATGAAATGACGTGTTGCGTCGACCCGAAATACATTGGGATAAGGCAGGAGAATGATGATGATCAGTATCACTTGAAGTAATTCAGATTTCGGGTCAGCGGGATTGTCCGAAAGGGTTACCGCTGGCCCGGAACATAAAGGGCTAAGGAAGGAACATGGGTGGGTTTTAGTCAGTAAGAGTCTGACACTCCCTTCCGCTCCACCCAGAGCGGGAGGATTGATGATTTCCCATACGCAAAAAAAAAAAAAAAGTAATTCAGATTTGTCATTGGTATGGCAACACTGCACCTATGATGCCTATGGTTTTACAGATGTTATAGCCAGTAGTGGCCACTTACTATCAGGTGGCCGCCTGCTTGTTTGCTTCCAAATAACATCAGTTACCCCCTTTCTAATAAACGTTGTATAGCGCCTGTATAGTTGCACAACGCTTTGTCTTCTTCTTTCGAAAGTCAAATTACTGACGACTGAAAGAGAGAAATCGGTGTGTAACTATTCACCTGATATAATACGTTTATTAGTAAGGGGGTTAAAATAGAATAAAATATTATTAATTGTTGCTGCAGGCGGTTAACAAATAAAGTTAGTCAAAATTAAAAATAGGTCTCTACATACCTCTAAGGTGTACAATAATAGGAAAATAAATGCAGTCTTTGTTTTTTTTAGCTAAGCTAAGGAAAAACCCCAATGCAATATACCGACAATTGCATTATATCTACCACTGTATGTAGGCATTTTTAGATTGTAAGGATACATAGCCACAAAATAAGAGAACTTATTGAATTTACGAGTTTTTTTTGCATTTCCAGGGCTGGTTCGTCGGACAATCTTCTAGGCGGTATAACTGCGTCTAGTCCAGGTGGACCTAAAGGTTTCCAGCCGACTGGCGGTGCCTTCAAGTCTACCCATGCTGATACCAGTAAGTTTTCAAATAATAATAAAAACACTTGCCTATTTTTTTTAGCACTGCAGGGCAAAGGACTCTTCTCATTCGTTACCGATAATAATGATGCCCAGGATAAACTTAGAAGTTTTTAACGCATGTAAAAATATAATGATTGCTACGAATATTCAAAACAAACTCAATAAATTTATATCAATCAGATAAAATATAATATATTCATAGGGATTTGGGAATTTCTGATGGGATGACATTAAAAAAAACAGCCCCATAGAACCATCGGCTCTGTACCGAATCGAAGTAGAATCAGTATTAGAACCTTCCCAGCTAGATTATAATATAATGTTTGACAAAATAGGGTTCTGGTGTATTGTACACTTTATTTTGTATAACTAATATTCCCCATAGTGCCATTATCTACGAAATGCGAAGTAATCTTCGTGATTTCTACATTTTTAAATATCTGTAATTCGTGTAGTGTACATAGTAAAGAGTATTCTTCTATTCTATTCTACGAATTCACAGTTTACTCATAATCAACATTATTTCCAGGCGAAAACCACAGACAATGGGCAGCCTTCACTCAGATCAACAAGCCGATGATGTCAAACCAGGTCCCAAGTTCTCCTCATCCGACTTCCATAGCATCCAGTACACAGAGCCTCACTCACAGTGTGCAGGGCATATCTCTTAGCACGCCCAACCTGTCCACTCAGGCCGCTTTAGACAACGCTATAGCGTCCATAATGAACTCGCCCACTTCTACGTGTGGTGTTCAGGTAATAATAATAATAGTTTCATTATTTCTGCATTACCTTTTATAAATGTTTTTATTTTTGTACTTAGGTTTGCACAAACACTTACAAGTCAATCATATTTTAAAAACTAGATAAGGTCGGCGTTTCCTGTCTGACTATTCTGAGAAGAAAGAGCGGCGTTTCTTTGCTGAGAGATGTCGCACTCACATGTGTGTGTGGATAATTTCTTCAGGCTTCATATCCACGCACGTTCATAGAGGTCTTTCTATCGATTTTACTCTACCTGCTGTCATACAAAAATCTATAATTAACTTCGGTCGATAGAAGCCCTGGAAATACCTTAGTTTCTTAAGATAGGTTCAACATTATCGTGTTAAAAATAAGTGTCGAGGTAAATGCCTAAAAATGTATGTGACTACAATAGATTTTTTTAATTTACAAGTAACTTATAGCTAGTACATTTGAGTATTCAGTAACATTATGTAGAAGATGTCCACTTACATAATTTTATATATAACATAAACTCTGTTCTTCTACAGGTAATTTCAAGCGGCATGTCCAACACAATCCCGACGCCGTCTTCGACGCCGCTTACATCGACGCCTCTCAGTAACCCCGTGCTCAAGAGTTTCACCTTCGTCAAGAGGAATATTGGAGATAATTCGCCTTGTAAGTATATTATTATTTATTTATTTAATCAGTAGTACACATACATGTTTTAGAATGTTTTTAATCATACCTAATAAGTTAAATTAGCACACCTAGAATGATGAAATCACAAACACAAACAACAAACACAAACTAACTAACTTTCGCCATTACAATATTAATTGTAATGGCGAAAGTTTGTGAGTGTGTGTGTGTGTGTGTGAGGGTGTGTTTATATGTTTGTTACTTCTTCACGCTTAAACGGCTGGACCAATTTTGCTAAAATTTGGTATGGAGGTAGCTGACACCCTGGATTAACATATAGGCTACTTTTTATCCCGATATTACCACGGGATCGACATTTACGCGGGTAAAACCGCGGGGCGCAGCTAGTAAGGAATATGAAAGCAGATACACGTGTCCAGCGGGACAAATTATGTAGCTTGAATCAGCATTTGAATACTGGTTGCAAGTCTTTACAGTACAGGATTAAAAAGTGAAAATTAAACGCACACGTGTTCGAATACGAAGATAAGATAGTAACAGGTCTAAATGGAACTTAAATGGACTACACTACTCGTCTTGGGTGGTTACCCAAGACGAGTAGTGTAGTCCATTTAAGTTAGCTATTCATGGATGAGGCTTTTCAAACTTGCAAGATTCTAAAACGAATTTCCTTTGTTTAACCAGGTCCTGGTCCCCTCACCCTCTCCCTGGACGCATCAGGTAACCTGCTGCTGAAGCCGAGCCAGGCGTCCTTGAGTCCTGCCTCGGAGCAGTCGATGCACTGTGTTCACCTGCAGAGACTGTATGTGCCGACCTTCAATACTGGTGAGTTTACATCGGTGATAGACAGGATTTATACCAACCTATAGTAGGCAAACTCGCGTGGATTATGACACACTCCTTATCATATCTAGGAGACATAACGAGTACTAATAGGAATATCAATGGCTAATTTACTTAATCAGCAAAGTTAAATGCTGTTGACGGATATTATGAGCATTTACGACGTACGGCATTTCATACAAACTTTCAAGCCCTTGTTTTTCGAAATGAATTAACCGATTTTCATACGCATAATCAGGATACAAAGGTCTAAAAAGTTACTTAAGAACATTTTTGAAATATCTTATTTAAAAAAAGATAACTGGAAATCTGTTTCTATGGAAAATTTAAAATCGGCTGCACACAATTTTTCAAGACCGGAAGATGTGGCAACGCTTGGCAGACGCCTTTGCCCAGCAGCGGATGTACATATATCGACTGAAAGTTGATGATGATAATATAATCGTCGGCCCATTTATATTACCACAAGTACGCAGTTGGAGGAATCGGGCTACCTGTCTTTTTGAGAAACTTCCAAATTATTGTCCTCGACATTCAACAAGTAAACGCCATGATCAATATGTACTTGTTTATTTTCTGGCTCAGAGAAGGCCTTAAACTTCTTCGCCCTAATGTAAACACAAAAGCAGCATTGAGACAAATCAAATGAGACGTTCTGGCGGCAGATAGGTACACGGCTTAACCGCGTGCATACTGTTCTCACTCTCTGTATGCGTGGCTTATAGAATTTCCTTTCATTTGTCATCAATATTCATGTGGTTATCATTGATACTGCATCTAATTATAGTTGAAAAGCGTGTATGAATTGAATTTTTCCTCAATGTTGTGACATTTGCATTACTTCATACTTTTGTCTTATTTAACAGTAGAAATGTTATAATTTCTACATGACTATTGCTGTATTGTCAACAGAAGTAGAGACACCCAAGAACAATAACCAGAGCGTGCTGAACGTGCAAGGCGGACAATCTGTGATAGTATCTCAGAGTAACAACAATACTGCGCCTAAAACTACCACGTGAGTATTTTCTATTATATTTCTGTGGTATATATTTTGTCCTGTTCATGGTCACATGTAATTTATTTATGTATTAGTAATTAGCAATGTGTTATGTTAATCGCCTTGTATTTCTGCTCACTCTAACTCGACGTTCAATTTAGCGTCTGCTGGTCTATTCTGTAAAAATTTCATCGTGAAAACATGGGTGAAGTGACCACCCACCTGATGCTAGGGATTAACACTTTAAACAGGGTTATAGGTAAAACATTAACAACCTCTTAAGAGGTCATTGTACTTATCATTATGAACAACTTTTACTATGAGACCAAATCTGAAAACCGCGATTATGTTCGTATAACTCGTCAAAATGTAGGGAACAGAGGTGCTATTCTGTAAAAATCTCACCGTGAAAATTTAGGCCAAGTGAGCGTGGAATGAGCTGTCAATAGTGTCAATTCCTAGAAAAAACAAACTCACTTCACCTAAGTTTTCACGGTGAGATTTTTACAGAATCGACCGGCTGCTGATTTTTTTTCGCGATTTCAGGTTTGGTCTCATAGTAAAAGTTGTTCATAATGATGAGTACAATGACCTCTTAAGAGGTTGTTAATGTTTTACCAATAACCCTGTATAGACTACACTGCAAGCTCACTTCACCTAAGTTTTCAAGGTGAGATTTTTACAGAATAGACCAGCGTTTTATAACAGACTGTCAAATCAACTGCTGTGCATGGCTCATTGAAATGACAATAAAATCAAAATCAAAAGTAATTTTTAAAATAAGGCTGAGAATCAGTAGGTACTTTTTAAACGTCAAAGTTACATAAGACCCGGCACGCCCGCCCCACCTTCTAGTACTCTAGCAGGTAAGAAGTGGCGCAACAAACTCCCCAGCAGCACACCTCTCTGTTTAGTTAGACAAACTTAATTCTATACAATAGTAGGTATGCAAAGTAATTACCATTACGAGACACAGAACATTAAATTAAATATTAGCCATAGTTAGCTACGCCAATATACCAACAAATACAATGAAAACTATACTCAAGCAAAAAATAAAAACTTTTTTGCGAAATACAAGCCTTCAGGCTTAAAGGATTATCTTCACATAGCTGTAACTTGAAATCACAAATGATAAACTAGGACCAGTTATCATCTGCCTAGCCTTTTCCCAACTTTGTTGGGGTCGGTTTCCAGTTTAACCGGATGCAGCTGATTTGATTTTTGTTTTTTTTTTCTTTTTAAAAACCCACACTAGGAATTTCTCCTGTATTGTGGGTGCGTTTACAAACATTTAAATTCACGTACACAAACAGCCAGACCCGGAACAACTACTTGTAGGTCATACAAATATTTGTTCCAGTATTTTACATGGAGCCACTGCCTATCTGACCTCCACAACCCAGTTACTGGGTAATACGATACCCCTTGGTAAGACTGGTTGTCAGACGTTTGGGCTAAACGCTTAATGATAAACCAGGACCATTAAAGAAAAAAAAATAAACATGAGTTTGACAATCTGTTTGGTAATTTTGTGTTTATTTCCCTGTTCAGAAACCGTACGTTACACACACCTTTAATTTTGCGGTATAATGCAATGCTTTTTTTTATCAGGCAATGGGAGACTCCTGCGGAAGAGGCCCGTCCATTCCCGTTAGCACCGACGCCAGCACAGCTCGGCAGAGCGCCGCTACAGAAGAGACTTAGTCGAGGTAAGTTTTAATATCTCCAATGAATAATTATGAAGTTCATTAACATACCTTTAAATTAACCCCATACTCGCCTTTAAACGTCCCTTTCGAAACTTATATAAAAATGCTCTTTATCACATGCATCTTTTTTACTGACTAACCCCCCTTACTAATAAACGAATTACATCAGATGAATAGTTACACACAGATTTCTCTTTCAGTCGTCAGTAATTTGACTTTCGAAAGAAGAAGACAAAGCGTTGTGTAACTATACAGACGCTATACAACGTTTATTAGTAAGGGGTTTATTGTATAACTTTGTATACTCGATCTCGTAAGTGCTTTATCACTTTTGACAAAAACTTCCAGTAAATTGAAACTTCCTAACTCTCACATTGGTCTTGAAAGCAAAAATAGACCTTGATGTTGTATGACGTGCAAGCAACGTACATCCTTCGGATGGTATCGCAATTACGAGGTCGACTGTACCTCTATTGGAGTGGTTGCTATTGTGGCTATACAGGGTCACATTGAATTAGCTAGCGTAACTCCGCAGATGTGATGGGATGAAAAACACATTTTACATTTTACATTTTAACATTTTATTTCACATAAACCTACATGGGCACTTATGAAACGTCAGAAACTAGGTGCAGGGGGTTCCAATTGGTCGTTTCCTATGGAGAAGAACCGGCAAGTAACTCCACGGTTACTCTTTTTAAAAATAATAAAAATGTTAATATAGTTTCTTGAAATTATGAGTTTAGAAAACCTTTTTTGTTTTATTTTAACGTCATGATACGCCACCACATCTGCGGAGATTCTCTAGCTAATTTATTTTAACCCCTTATTTATTATTAATTTTTTTTAATAGCTGGCTCATTAGAAATATTGGGAAAAAGAATAACCATCCAGACAGGTAATATGCCTGACGGTCTGAGACCTAAAGGTTTACAAGGATCTTTTGGGGCTTGGCCAAAATCTGAAATAACGCTGCCATCTTGTTTCCAAAATGTTTACCAACAGCGGCTCTCTGTCAACGTTATTCGAGCGCTTAAAGACCCTTGTATCACTCTATGATTCATATTCAATTAAAAATCTGTATCCTAATACCACCTTCTCATCAGGAACATCTACCGGGTCCACAGGCAGCAACGAGACAACTACTTCAACTGGCTGCAGCATCAACATCCCTCGATCTGAAGCATCGATGAGCAACGGAGCCCTAAGTTCGGACGACGCGACTTCGCCCAAACAACACAATGACCTGCCCAGCCCCTCGCACAAGAAGGCTCTCTTCAAGAAACGCAACGAGGACGGACGAGACAAGTATGTATTAACAACTAGTTTCTCTTCCCAAAAAGACTAATAATAGCCTCCCCGACCGTTTTCGGTCACGGTGGCCAATCTCAATGGAGATTAGCCAGGTACGCAGGAGATATTATAGTGCACAAGTGTGTGCACAGACACAGGTGCACTCTCTGTTCCTTTACTCTCATAGTCATGGGACGGCAATCCGACACGACCGGGGAGAGTTCAGGCGCAGGACCAACGGCTTTACGTGCTTTCCGAGGCACGGGGGTATTAAACCGCCAACTTCCAAACTTCGGACTGTTACTAAGAAATTCCTAATGGAAAACCCAATAACACTTTGTCTGACCCGGGAATCGAACCCAGGACCCCACGCTCAGCAGTCGCACTTGCAACCACGAGACCAACGGGGCAGTTGACCCAAAAAGACTACAGAGGCTTGGTATTATATATTCCCACATATTATAGACTTGCATTAATTTCTAGCTATCATCAGTCATAAAAATAGACAGTGGTCCAAATGTCTACCATAAACGTAATCAATTTTTTTTTTTCAAAATACAAGTTAAAGTTGAAGGCGTAATAGCTAAGTTTTGTATGGTTACTAGTTACTCTAACATGTCTTGAATATTTAAAAAAAAAATTGGGTAGGCCCCGAAAGTATTACCAATTCAGTGTGGTCACACACTAAGACAAACGTACTATGCTTGCCGCGTAAACTATGCTAGTATGCTGAAGGAGAGAACGGCGCGACGTCCGGGTGGATGTATGTATATCCGCTGGTCGTATTTGAATCCCGAGTGAAACTAAAAGAAAAAAACACGCGTTTTATTATTTTACCAAAGATCTTATCATTTTTACCGACTTCACAAAAAGGAGGAGGTACTATGTTCGGATGTTTTTGGATGATGATTCATTGAGGTAATATAATATGTACTATGTGGATGTGATGATTAAACATTCTTCCTGTATAACAATGTAATCGACGTATTCTATCTTATTCTTCTTGTCCTACAGAGTACTGGAGACGGTGAACTTCGAGCAGAAGTTCAGCACTCTACCCCAGTTCAAGCCGGAGGCCTGCAGCCCTAGCGCCATGGTCGTGCCGCGCAGTCCGCAGCTATACATGAGGAAGAAACATACCAAAATGGGTAAGAATAATTTCTTACCTCATTGTTGACTTTTTCCTATTCTATGAGCCACATTCAATAAATTAGAGTAAAAGTATTCAAAAAGTGGTACGAAGTTTATAGTCGTCGGATTTTCGTGGAACTTTTTTCTTCCGGTGGGAAAAATAAAGTACTTAACGCTGCGCTGACGAAGTTTTTCGAGTTACTAATATGACGTCATTTTAAGGGGCGAAAAAAAAAAAAAAAAAAAGGGGCGAGAGTCGGACCTATATGGATCCTGTATGAAATGCTTTTCTTAAATCACGGGCGAGTTTTACCTTACCTTTGTCAGTAATCAAACATTTATGAGTATTTTGTTACAATGCCTTGTTGGATAGCTACTAGAATGAAGAGAGTTTTAATGATCTTGGTGATCTTTACGTTGGGATTTATCAAATAGATAAAAGCATATTTTTTATATTATTTGACCATTTTCGTCGTGTCTTATAGTTTTACTTTTGAGTGATTATTTAGTTCGCACTCACATTAACTAAACATGTTGATAGTGGAGCTACTACTGAAATAAATACTTTTTTAATACAGTTGCTCAAAAAGTGGTGTATTGCAGGGACGTATAGCGTTCGGGATGTGGGCTATTACATACTAGTGCTTTTTTTTACCTTTCTCGAACTCGTGCGTGTCTCTTTCCCAACTCAAACTCAAACTCAAAACTCAAATCATTTATTTCAATTAAACCTTGTACAGGCACTTTTGAATTGTCAAAATTAAATAGTCTGTCAGTTAGTCAGAAAGTTGAAGCTAGTTGCCCCATGGACGTAATATATAGAAGTAACTCTATATATTACGTCCATGAGTTGCCCATTCCAAAGCGTAGATCTCTATGGAGAAGAACGGGCAAGAAACTCCATGGACACTCTTTTAAATCAAAATATTACAAAATCCTGGGTACATTATTCTTGTTGCTTCTATATGTGAGAACAATGTAAAAAAGACAGAAATGAAGAAACAATTCAAGACATAAGATTAAAAATAAGCCTTGGCAGTTAAGAGATGACCAGTCTCAACCGACGGCGCCCGTTCACGAACATGACGCGTGGATCAGCACCATCCAGCTCAACCATTTTGTAGGGAACCGAATGATCCAACACACGCGCCACCATCGGTGAGACATTTAAGTGAGCATGACACGTTCTCAACTGCCATGCTATTTCAAGTCAACATCAAAAAATCATAATAAACGGAAACATGGTTCTTACATTTACAAAATTAAAAAAAAAAATGCTTCTAAATTATACAAAACTACAGTTTGCAATTTAAGAGGTAAATAGAATTTTATTACCTACCAAACAGGAAGAGATATTTAATATTGAAGTATTCAACAATTAAAACTTGATTGAATAAATTAAAAAAGTTATGTTCGTAATGTCAGAAACACAAAAAAAAAAAAAAAAAAAGGGAAGCACCTCTTCCAAATATTGAAATTAACTACAAAGATAGTCTTACAATCTTCAGCAGCGCCAACAATACTTTCAAGTGTCAATCAATTAGTTGTGGTTGTGGAGCAGGACCAGCATTGAGCCAGGCATTTTTATCAGCGATGTAATCCCCTAACTTATAATATGCCTGACTGCATAGTGTGCGTTTTATACAAGACTTGAATTTTGTCTCATTCAGTTGAAGAATGTGGGGAGGTATTTTATTATAACATTTTAAACAGTACCCCATAAAAGATGAATCTACTTTAGCCAGTCTGAAACCTGGTTGAACTAATAGGTCCCTATTTCTAGTACTATAATTATGTCTTTCACCTCTTTTACTAAAAAGATGTAAGTTTTTCCTTACATACATGATGTTTTCGTAGATATATTGACAAGGCACAGTCATGATGTTAATTTCCTTAAACAGTTCCCTTAGAGAATCGCGCCTGCGGAGATTATATATAGCTCTGATGGCTCTTTTCTGCAGAATAAAAATAGAATCGATGTCTGCAGCCCGTCCCCAAAGTAAAATACCGTAAGACATGATACTATGAAAGTAACTAAAATAGACTAGTCTCGCGGTATCTACATCAGTAAATTGACGGATTTTTCTGACAGCATAAGCTGCTGAACTTAGCCGTCCTGCAAGAGATGTTAAATGAGGACCCCATTGTAGCCTTGAGTCGAGCGTGATCCCCAGGAAAACAGTTTTATCGACGAATTCCAGTTTCTCTTGATTCAATATTATCTCACAATCACTACTCTTGACATTTGGTAAAGAAAATCTTATGCACTTAGTTTTATTTCCATTTAATACTAAATTATTAGCAGTGAACCAATTTTGAACCTGCAGTAGGGCATTATTTACGTCGTCAAAATTTGTAGCACGTCTATTTACCTTAAAAATTAAGGAAGTGTCATCAGCAAATAACACCATTTGTGGTTGATTTTTTAATAAATGGAGTAGATCATTAATATACACTAAAAAGAGGAAAGGACCCAATATTGAGCCTTGTGGCACACCAATTTTTACTATTAAACCAAGTGAATTGACACCATTTATTTGAACTTGTTGTTGTCTATCATTTAAATAAGAACTAACTAAACTGAGCGCAAGTTTTCCAAGTCCGTAATGCTCAAGTTTCAAAAGCAAGGTTTCGTGATCGACGCAATCAAATGCCTTGGAGAGGTCACAAAAGATTCCTATTGCGTCTTGGGCCTCTTCCCACGCGTTAAAAATGTGTTTTAATAAAGTTACACCGGCGTCGGTCGTACAACGCCCTTTGGTGAAACCATACTGTTGATCGTGTAAGATTTTATTCGTGTTAAAATGATTGAGCATTTGATTAAGCATTATCTTTTCAAACACCTTGCTGAAAACCGGCAAAACGGATACGGGTCTATAATTATTCGTGTCTTTACTGTCCCCGGATTTGTAAAGTGGTATTACCTTACTGTATTTCATTAAATCGGGGAAGACTCCTTGATCCACGCACGAATTAAATACTAAGGCTAAGTAAGGCGCAATAGTCTCAATTATGGAGGTACAGACCTTAATGGACATTCCCCAAAGATCTTCTGTCAATTTGATCTTAATTTGCTTAAAAGCTTTAATTACTGTTAAGGGGTTAATATGCCTAAAGTTAAATTCAACCGGGCAGGCTGAAACGTTCGCCCTTACTAAATCCAAAGCGAGGGAGGGCGAGGAATTTAAAGTTTCAGTTGTTTTGAGTGGGATACTAGTAAAGAAATTTACAAATTCTTGAGCCACTTCTTTGTTATCGCAAATGAGACCGCTTGACGTCTGTAGTGTGTAATCAGAATTATGCTTTTTATTCCTGTTCGTTTCATTATTTATAATTTTCCAAACCGTCTTTATTTTACTGTCAAAATAATGTCTATTAAAAAGAAAAACCAACCATGAAGTTTTTACTAAAGAGTTTTTGTGGTTCATACAAATACGTATATTTCTAAAAAGAAGCTACTAATTTATTTCAATATCAGATTTAATGATTTAATTGAATGAGTTAGGTTAGGTTTCATCTCATTATATTTCATTTTCATTTCATATCAATAAAAAAAATATACTGAAGACTAAGCTGTATGGATAGTTTGTTCCCTTTGCCTACCAAAATGGGTGAAGAAAAAAAACTCTGCTTATATTCTACGGCTGGCGCCATTTTCCAGAAATTTTCTTTGCGAGTTTAGTTGTTTGTTGCACAAAATGAGTAATTTCGACCCTATTTTTTTTGAATTAACACCACCGGAACTCAGTATAATTGCACAAAATGCTTCGGAGAACATTTTACCGGAAAAGTCAAAAAGTCGTTACATATCCACATACGACTAATTTATTGCGTGGAGAGAAGAGAAAAAAGCAATATTGTGTTTTTATATTTTTTTTTACATTGCTTAATTTTTTCGCAACTGTATTAAAAATAGTCGTTCAGTACACCTGCGGAACCGTCATTGCAACTTGTTCCGACTGTCAACCCTCGCCTTCGGCTGCGCCTCGGCTCGGGTAGACATCAGCCTTTCCGCACTTGTAATGAAATATACTATTATATTAACGTTTCGTTCGTTATCCACAGAGGAAGAGAACACAGTGGTGACTCCGCAGCTAGAACAAGAGGTGATGAACGGCAACGGAATGCCGACGCCGCATTCTTACGGCACCCCGCACACGACGACCAACAAACTCGTCGGAAACACCTTCTTTGGACCTGACTTCAATCTAGATACTTATAGAGGTATGTGTTTTTAGTTTTGTGTCTTATTTTTAGTTTTGGCTGTGTTTTGTGTTATACTCAGTATGATTGGTATTCGTAACCAATAATTTGCATCATACCCACCATATTCGATTCTAATTTGAGCAACAGGAGCCAATATAATAAAATTGTGCACTTTCTGGCCGCCATCTTGGATTTGTAAAGCGAGCTTGAAAGATTCTATGAATTATCTTCACCCTATTGTAAATATTAATACAGAAAGAAGAGTTACTTTGTCGACTTATTTATTCAAAAAAGTTAGGCCCGTATTAATAAACGTTCCTCAACGACGTACTCAAGTGAAATGTTTCTATATTTTTGATATTTTCGGAATGCGTTCGCTGTTTAAAATTATTTTAATTTATTGTACAATTATTTATTGTGGATTTTATTTTTGATGCTTTCTAATAGTTTGTTACAGAATTCCCAGTATACATTTTTTAGATATGCTTAGCAAAATTTTTATTGAGAATAATGATAAATTAATTCTATAAAGTGGGTATTCTGCAACCACTTCACATTTCAATAGTTTTTGTTAGTTAAAAGTTTTTATGTAGTTACTACAATAAAAAAATTAAAAAATATTGCGAGTATCGATTAGGCTGTATGCAAGTTTTGAATCGAAATAAGAAAGTTGCTTAGACGGTCAGCATTAAAAAGTGTCACGTCGCAACTCAATTTTTAGTCATTTTTATCAAGATTTGATCTGGTTTTATAAGTATGAAAAATGGTAAAAGTAAGAATGCAGAGAATGATAATATCTTTATTTTTTCCTTTTGAGCAAGAGAGTAGGTTGTTGGTGTACCTACATATTTTCACCGAATTGAATTTGTCTACTTTTTGGATAGTATTTTATAAAACTTTTGCAGTAGACTAACGCAGTTTGAAATGAAATGATGATTGAAATGATTTTATTTTTTGTAAGTAGGTTTGTACAAACACTTTTACACGTCAATCATGTTTTTTTTTAAACTAGATGAAGTCGGCGTTTCCTATCTGACTACTCTGAGAAGAAAGGCCGAAACAAACTCAGAGGTCACAGTCTCTTTTAAAGTCCAGACATAATCTTGGTCAGGTTATATGAAGACCATGTAGATCGATGTCTGAGGTGGTCTTTTGAGGAAAGAACCACACAGATTGAGAGGACCTGTCCAGTCAGTGCACGCATTTGTCAAAAATCGTGCAGCTCAACTCAAGACTTAAGGAGCTCAACGATTCGACGAACAATACCAAAGAAAGGACATTTGGGTAGGCCACATAAATAACTCAAACTGCCAGACCATGAAAAAAACAGAACAGAGAGAATAATAAAAAAAATATATAAGTATGTAAAATGACCCACATCGTCTTCACATTCACAATGAAAAAATAATATAATACTTTACAAAGTAAGCAAATGTCATTGTTTAACCCTTTAACCGCCATCACCGTAATATTACGTGTTGTAAGAATAATACCTCAGTCGCCACGTCGGAATATTACGTAAAACTCCTGTCATTTAAAAATTGTTCAAAAGATATTGAATTTGCTTACTAAATCTTAGTATACTTCGTGTTAATACTTTATTTTAAACAATACTAGATACATATTTTAGCTAATTAAATGAAATAATTAATAGTTCTCAATTCGTGACACGTCTAAATATCAACCTACTTCGCCGCACCCGTGATTTCACGTAGACTAGTGTTGTACCACATATGAAACTCCTGATGCTAAATTAATAACAAACATCCTGTTTTTTATCAAACTATCAACTAAACATTCATTCAAATTTCATAGTTTATTAACGATTTAATTATTTATTAAAAACCAAATAAGCTTAAGTACAAAATCGTAATAAAAAAGTGTAGAAATCAACAAAGAAATATAAATTACCGACTTATGCCAGGACGTCACTAGTGCAGACGATCCGCGAACACCGTCGCCGTAATTTTACGTGCGGCTCAAGGTCAACTATAGTCATGTTTTGAATAAACGTCAGTTGCTAATTGATTTATATTTACTATTTAATTGTGTTACTATTTTATGAAAAACATTTAATGATAAAAACTTACCGAAAAAAAGATATTCCTTTTAAAATCTTGGTGTTACGGTGGTTATTTACACAACTTTTGAACGTGCACTGAGGCATTTTTACGTCTTAACATTGGCTATGATTGGACCCTACTAATTTGAAATAAGAGCACAAAAGTATTCGTGCTTGTATTTTTCGGGCCGTTTTTGAAGCGCTTATCGGGCATCTAGTACTATTATTGATCGAAGGTTTTTCTAGTCTGTTTATTTATCCTACAGTCAAAAAGACAGCTAGATAATAATAATATGTATATTTACCTATTTATTTTGTTTTAAAGAAAAAATAAAGTTGATTTAGTTATTTTATTTGTTGTTAATATTATGTCCCAATATTTTAACACTTTATACATTAATCGTAATAAACAGATCAAATTTTTACATTTATGTCATTTTTAAATGTCATGCTGTCATTTTTGTCCGCAGGATAATAGACTAGATAACGTATGTTTGAAAAAAGAAAAGAAATAAACCTTTGATTAAAAATAAGTAAGTTTTATTTATTTCATTAGTTTGTTTATCGATAACTATATTTTACAACACTATGCAAAATTGTACCTAAAGGTTGCTGGCGCTAGATGCACTCCACGCGAATTATGACATGGCGGTTAAAGGGTTAAAAAAAAAATATTCATCAATGTCAATGTGTATATAAAAAAGAAAAAAATCATTCAAAATGCAGAAATTGGAAGCAGCTCAATCCCAAGCCTTTTTGTCCTCAATATAATCTTTAACGGTATAAAAGGCTTTCTGGCACAACTTACGTTTAATGAAAGATTTGAATTTATTAAGGCTTAGATCTTGAACGTGTCTTGGTAGTTTATTGTAAAAGCGTATACATTGGCATCTGAACGAGCCACCTATTTTCTTGAGCCTGGTTGTAGGTACAACATATTTGTGTTTGTTTCTAGTATTTATATTATGGATATCACTGTATTTTTTAATCAATTTTATATTTTTATGGGCATATAAAAGATTTTCATAAATGTACTGAGAAGGCACAGTCATTACATTAATCTCTTTAAATTTGTCTCTGAGAGAGTGTCTCGGACTTAATTTATAAATTGATCGAACAGCTCGCTTCTGCAAAACAAAGATAGTCTGAATATCGGCGGCATTTCCCCACAATAGAATACCGTACGACATTACACTATGAAAATAGCTAAAGTACACTAAACGAGCAGTCTCTATATCAGTTAAATTTCGAATTTTTCTAACAGCGTATGCTGCAGAACTTAGCTTTTTTGACAATTTATCTATATGTGGACCCCACTGAAGCTTAGCATCCAAAGTTATGCCCAAGAATACTGTGTTGTCTTCAGGATTCAATTCCTCGCCCTTTATCAACACATTAGTTTTCACCTGCCTTACGTGGGGTAGCGTAAACTTAATGCATTTGGTTTTCTTCTCGTTTAGAAGCAAATTATTAACATTGAACCAGTGGACTACTTTCGAGATCGCGCTATTTACATCGTCAGTAACCAACTGCTGACGTTTAAGTTTAAACAAAAGAGAAGTGTCATCTGCAAACAACACTATATCATGATGATCCTTTATGAGGTACGGCAAGTCATTAATATAAATGAGAAACAAGAAAGGACCAAGAATTGAGCCCTGTGGGACTCCCATTGTTACTATAGATCCGGGTGATCTTTTTCCATTAACGTCAACGCTCTGAATCCTTTTACTCACGTATGAAATAAGAAGATCCAGAGCAGTGTTTCGGATCCCGTAGTGGCGGAGTTTCCTGATTAACGTTTTGTGAAGAACGCAATCGAATGCCTTGGACAAATCACAAAAGATGCCCAAGGCATCGCATTTACCTTCCCATGCATTATAAATATGTCCTAATAGTTCAACGCCGGCCATCAGTAGTTGAACGACCCCTTGTAAAACCAAACTGTTTGCTATGTAATAATTTATGTTTATTAAAAAATCTTTGCATTTGGTCTAAAATTAATTTCTCAAAAATTTTACTAAAGGTAGGTAGTACAGAAATAGGTCTATAATTTGTGGGGTCTGATGTACTACCTGATTTAAACAAAGGTATTATTTTACTATTTTTCATAAGGTCAGGAAACTCCCCATTGTCAATACAACTATTAAAGATAATAGCTAGAGTAGGCGCTACAATGTCAATAATAGACTTGGCTACTTCTACAGAATTACCCCACAGATCTGCAGTCTTTTTTACATTTAAAGTGTGAAAGGTTTTAATTATATCTCTACAGGTAATATATTCAAAATGAAATTCCGAATCGCAACCATTAACATTTTCTTTAAGCAAAGACTCAGCAACAGAAGGTGATGAGTTTAGTGATTTAGTAGTTGAAACGGGAATATCTGAAAAGAAATTTTCAAATGCCTCGGCGACTTGTGCGTCTGATTTTATTATGTTGTCATTAATAGACAGGCTGTAGTCAGTATTTCGGATACTAGATCTTCCCGTTTCACTATTAATAATATTCCAAGTCGTTTTAATTACATTACTGCTGTTTTTAATCTTTGAACCCAAATAACGTGACTTGGCCATATAACAAACTTTTTTAAATAATTTTGAATAATTTCTAACATACAAATTAAATTCATCAGTGTTAATATAAGTCCTTTCATTGTACAGTTCATAAAGCCGTGTTCTACTTTTATGAATACCAATGGTAGCCCAATCACTGAGCGATGCATTACTATTAACCGAAATAGTCTTGGGAATAAAGGTGGAATCAAATTGTTTACAGTATACATTAAAAAAATTATCATAAAGATGATTAGGATCAGCATGAATAGACAAAACTGGTAATTTATCAATGAGTTTAACTTTAAAAGCCTCCAAGCGACTTGCAGTTTTGGGGTTAACAGTGATATCCTTTTTAGCCACTTTTTTGTTTTGATTTTGAATAGTAATCTTTTGCCCGCAATGATCAGAATCTAGTAAAGTTATAATTTCTTTGTGGCTTGGTATAATATCTGTATATATATTATCTAGGCATGTGGCACTAGTAGGGGTTATTCTTGTGGGCTCCAAAAATAGGTTTAGAAGATTGTAGGACTGAAACAGACTTAAAATTTTACTACAAGAACCTGAGTTTTCTAATAAATTGACATTAAAATCACCGCAAATGATAACGGACTTGTTTGAGTTACAAATCCTGTGTAACACTTCATACATTACCTTTTCAAAGCAGTCATACAATCCTGAAGGGGGTCTACACACTTAATACAATAGAGTGCTCCAATTCTATACAGGCAATTTCAACCGTACGCTCAACTGATAGGGTCACAATATCTATACGATCTTTAAATTTGAGCTGGTTACTTACTAAAATTAATGAGCCACCATGTATAGCATTTGTTCTGCTAAACGAACTACCAACCTGGTGATTATTAAAATTGAACAAGAACTGGTGGCTTTTCAGCCAATGTTCTGTTATACAAAGTATGTCAATACTATTAAAATTCATAAATAATTCTACTAGTTGATCGATCTCAACATATAAATGATATAATATGTTGAGTGAGTATACTTTATGTGTAGAGTTTCGTTTATTAATCAGTCCATCACTCTGCCACGACTCGGCTGATATCGTAAACCCAAACCGTAACTTGTATCTGATCTACTTAAATTATTATGTTTATTAATACGATCACGACCTCAAGATCGATATCACTTGCGAGCTCTTGGGCTGAGTAACGTTTATTGAAACGGGCCTCAGGGAATGTAAGAACGAGAAAAGTGAGCTCGAAAATGTTTGCGCTCTACAATTATATTTTGCATACGGGGCCTCCAACTCCAAACTGCTTCTCACTGTTTATGTTTAGGATTTCATTAAAAAGTGCTTCTCAAGATTTGGGGCCCCGGGACGAACCGGCCCTGCGCTCGTCCCTACTGCGCCAGTGCCGCAGCGCAGTGAGCTATAACTCGATCCGCCTTCCAGTGTCGTCGGAGGGCATGGAGGAGATGTCCCCGCGCACGCCGTGCTCGGCGGGCGGCGCGGGCGGCGCGGGCGGCGCGCGCGGCGAGGCGGGACACCGGCGCGTGCTGGAGCAGCGCCGCCACCTCGTGCTGAAGCTGTTCCAGGAGCACGGCATGTTCCCCACCACGCAGGCCACCACGCACTTCCAGGTACGAGTGTGCCCACTCTATGTGTGTCACGTATCCTACACCGCAATATCAGACATACCCGACAAACAATCGTAGTCCATAAGACACAACACCCAGAGGAATATTACACCCTCATACTCCACCTCTCAAGTCTAACTTACCTGAGATACCTAACACTCTTTGCAGTTGCATCTACATAATAATTATGTAATTATGTAAGTGCAACAGTTATAACTAAATTGTTCCCTATTTCATAATAATATGGAGTCAAAAAAATATGAATTATTTACCAAGTATCATTTAAAGATCCCATTTTTAACCTGTTATTTGTTTTTTTTAGGCAACTCACATGGACATTTTCCCGACAAAGATGGCTCTCCAACTAAAGATTCGCGAAGTGCGACAGAAACTGATGGCTCAGTCGAATCTTACGCCCCACTCCGAAGTGAATACCCCTACTAGTAAGTATTACTATAGTGTACAAAATTATAATCATTCTTTTCACAAGTACAAAAACTAAGGAAACAAGTAATTAAAATACTCATTCTGGATAAACTGGTTATATCAAACTTTATCATTTCCAAAGTGTTGCCTGATGCCTTTCATACATTCAATGGTTATTTGAAATAATAGACATTGTTTTTAGCTATTATGTCCGGTACCACTAGGCGATACCTAAACGGAATGCCTACACAAAATAAGTTTTTTTTTTTAAACGTTGCCCCACACTAGGAATTTCTCCTGTATTGTGGGTGCTTTTACAAACATTTAAACTCACATACACAAACAGCCAGACCCGGAACAACTACTCGTAGGTCATCTTCGATCAATAATAGTACTAGATGAATGATTAGGAACAAAAATAAGTCGCTAAAGTGGCCACGTTTGCACACAGATAAACATTTATACTTCTTACTACGAACTATAGAAAAAAGTTTAATAATATTAACAACTTCAGACTATTATAAACCTTAACACTCTAACATAAAGTTTAATTACGATTGCAAATGATTAATATTTAAGTCCTTCTGTCATCGAAGCAATAAATTTAAAATGTCACTTGAAAATAAAAAGTCATTTTTATAATAAGTACAAAAATATTTATTCTAAAATGAAACTTAACGTCTAAGCAATAAGGTTAAAAACATTTTGTTGACAATTTCGTACTTACTCAAATTTGGAACTAGACGTAGTTCTTGGAATTACATTTCAATGCTTCAATGTTTGTTAGAATAGTTGGCGCGTTGTCGCAAACATTGGCCAACAATCATAATATTTGCTAATTGTTTTATATTTACTATTTAACTGTGTTACTATTTTATGAAAAACATTTAATGATAAAAACTTACCGAAAAAAAGATATTCCTTCCAAAATCTTGGTGTTACGGTGGTTATTTACACAACTTTTGAACGCGCACTGAGCCATTTTGACGTCTTAACATTGGCTATGATTGGACCATACTAATTTGAAATAAGAGCACAAAAGTATTCGTGCTCGTATTTTTCGGGCCGTTTTTGAAGCGCTTTCGGGCAACTAGTACTATTATTGATCGAAGTAGGTCATACAAATATTTGTTCCGTGCGGGAATCGAACCCGCGCCACGCAGCGCAGCAGTCAATCGCTTAACCACTGCGCCAACCGTGCCGTCAAAGCCGTTTAATACAGTGATTAGATTAATGTATAGCTACTCGTTTATAGTATTTTATTATTATTCAGAAATACTTTTTTAATTAATAAAAGTTAGATTTTCAACTCTTGCCTTCCGTTAGTGCAAAACGCAAACGGGCATCAGTTGTGTGTTTACCTGATGTACCTACTTTCTTTCAGTTTTATTTCTATAATATCGATATCTATCGTGCTTACTTGACCCATTAGCCTCAAAACATGTTGTTTTCAAAACAAAATATAATTTTTATTTCAGTAAATTCTCCAATCGCGTCCGCGACCCTGCAGCCGACTTCGACGGCCAGTTAGCGATGCGGATACACCATCTCCATCATAGTGCGGGAGTAGAAGTAGAAACACGGGACATTTAGCCGTTGACAGCATACGTACAGACACACAAGAGTGCTACAAGGATCTTTTGGCGCCTGAATGACATTGACAGGGGGGGGGGGGGGGCGTTGTTGGTAAATACTTGTGAAATTGTCACAGAAATTGTACTTGCAAAACAAGATGGCGGCGTTAGTTCCGAATTTGGCCACGCGCTAAAAGAACCTTGTAGTAAAGTAATGCTACAAGGTTCTCATATTATGTTACTTAAATACCGTCTTTTTACAAAACGAGTTCGAACTTTAGACCTAGCCTAATGCGAGACAGTTATTGTATTTTAAACTTTATTCCGACGAAAATAAAGTTCTTAGTGCAAAATTGACAACTTATACTCGGGTTAAACGTCAGTTTTTGTAATGAGAACTTTAACTTTGTTGGATTATAGTTCGAAATTTAAAAATGGCTCGATAGGTTAAACCTGGTTCTAAACATAAACCTTGTTTTGTAATAAGGCCAATAGGGTTCAACATTTAGGCTACCCAACCGTTAATAAGGCACATAGAGTTTTAAAAAGTTCAGCTTTGTAGAGCGTTGTCTCTGTCAGTAATGCCTGTTTATGACAGTCTCTATCTAAAGTTCGTTGGGCAATATTAAAGGGTGTTATTGCAATCCGTTCATAGTTATTTTACCTCTGACATCAGCAACCTTATTGTGACGAGAATATAGATCACAATGATTTTGACAGACTTGTCAATGGCAGCAACCCAACAGCTACCTTATTAGAATGAGAATAGAGATCACTGTGATTTGGACAGTGATGCAAAATCAGACGTAAAATAAATGTGATAGGACTGTATACACAAACATCCCACATAAATGGGTAAGGTATTGCCAGCAATAAAATCTGACCTATAGTACTAAGTTCGTCAATTACAAATTTTCAATGGGTTTAAAACTCTTTGGGCCGAAAGGTATCAAAATTAACTCGACAATTTTACACTGACAACGGCCAAATATCCACGTGTTCTCAATGATGGAGCTGAAACACGAAAGGTTTCGAGACAATTGATAATAAATGCAGAAGCATTTAATACAGTGATTAGATTAATGTATAGCTACTCGTTTATAGTATTTTATTATTATTCAGTAATACTTTTTTAATTAATAAAAGTTGAAAAAATCATAAAAATTAATTGGTAATGTTAAGTCCGTGAGAATTGGCGATGCATGGTCTAATTGATTCGTTGATTTGAATTGTATGTTTAAAGTAGTTTTATCTGAAAAATAACAGTGGTACTAATGGTTTGTTCCCTTTTCCAATACTTGGTATATTTTGATCTTAACCAATATTGATTCCTCTATATTATATACGCACTAAGCACCCAGGCTGTAGCAGCTAATCTGACTTACGTGGCCGGCTGCTAACTGCGACTTCCGTATAAATGTGTAAAGGCAGTCAAATGGTTATGAGATATTCATATTAGTGTTTTACATTACAAGTAATACAAAAAAAAGCAAAAAATCACAAAAAAATCCGACATCTTTTTTCTGAGGATTCTTTAATATCAAATTGTATGAAACAGTTTTTAGAGTTTGAAAGTTTCAACGTAAAGACATTACAGCACCCTCAGATTAAAAGAAACATATCTATATTCGCTTTTAATTGGTTATTTAACTAATAGATCATTTTTATTTCATCGTTTAAAGCACATCGTCATTATGGGCACGATCTCAATTTTTTTTTTGTATTTAAGTACTTTTGTTGGTGAGTGCTGTATGACTGAAATCCGTGTTGTTGCAAACCTTTTATTAACTAAGATGGGAAAATTACATCGGAAATAACCCTTTTGCCAGACATAAATACCAAAATAAATTATAGAAGATTTCATATCCTGTAATTAACTTTTGTTTTCAAAATGCTCAAAAGTTTGTTTTGATTCTCTCGGTATTCTCATTCAATTTTATCTTTTGATTTAACTTTGAAGTTTATATACCAAGTAATAAGTTAATCTGCCCATTATGGGCATAAGCCAATAATTTCATAGAACTGACCAGTTGAATTTCGTTGCAATATATATGAGAATCACTTTATTACAAACAAAATAATTATATATTTTAGAGAATTATATATTTCCAATTGATATAGTAGCTGATATAGTATATTTACTCCAGATTTGTGTGTTAATCGAGAGATATTGTTTATTTAAATGTTGCCTTCACACAATTAAGTATTGAGCGAGTTGCGTGTAAGAATGTCTTATGGAACTTCGTTTGTAGTTGCAAATTGATTTTGTGATAAATGGGGTCTCTATTTATCAATACATTGTCAAGCAATAATATTCAACTGGCAAAAAAGCAATCATTTTCATTTGCAATGATTGAATGCTAATTTATAGTGAACAATTTCAACAACTGAGATTATGATTAATGGTAACTATCAATGAACCAAATTGTCATGTCATTGATAAATGCATTTACAAATACAGACACTCACGTGTTTTGTTTTATCATAAATGGTGATTGAAACTATCCCACATAGTGTAATGTTGTGCGAATATAGAGACCTGAATAAGTGATATGTCTACTGCAATACATAGTGAGTGATGTGTGAGTTGGATGAACATGTCGAGCGAGGTTGAAGAAAGGAACTTTGGTGCAAACATTTTTCACAATCGTTTAAGTCTCTATTATTTTGTATTCTAATATTTATGTTGTGATGTTGGTCTTCCAAGTGTTTCAAATTATTTCATTTTTATATTAGATTAATATCTACTTATTTAATTATTTTTAATAATGTACGTTGTACAGTGATTTATCAAGCGAGTTGTCGAGTGTTGACGATACGTTATGTATGCCGTGTTTGGATGAATCGTGAGGGGTGACACAAATAGTAAACATTTTAATAATTATTACTCTTTCTGTCAGTAAATGATCGACTTAGCGATCCATTTTAAAACATACTGCTATGGTTTAGCTGGTGGTTAGCTCAAATCAGTAACGACACTAGATAAATCAATATTTATACAATATAATAATCTCATTGTAAATATTAGTTGTATTGTATACTAGCACTAAGTATTCCTGGCTCTCAAAGTAATTAAGGTTTTATTTAGATAATACTAATTATATTATAGATAAAAAGATAAATATATAATTTATACATGTGAAATTTCGGCCAATACAAATGTTATGTATATCAAAATTGTATTTTTTAAATGATCTCTTCGGCGTTAATAGTATTTAGATAATTGCTTTAGGAGTCCGGAAGTGAAATGAATTTATTAAAAGTATAAAACTTAAGAGATATTTTCGCACGGTTAAATATTGTATCTTGATAGGCAAGTAGTCGGGGACGGTACCAAAACTCGACAGTTTGTTCTACTCAGATGTACCGCGTGTCTAACGTCGAAAATACCTCTAGCGTGATCGTGATCTTCTCAATTTGTTCTTGTATTGTTCAAGCTGCCAATAGGAAACTAGCGGGATTTGGTACTCAACCCCGCGTAGTCAATTCATCATAATCGTCATTGTTGTCATACATTTTAACTCATAAATAAATAATAGAACTGTTGTTACCAGTTAGTAGTAATAAACACATATTTTCGTCCCTAATTTGAATTAGTTATTCGACCTAGACGCTGTTTCGTGTCACGAGTACTTAGTGACTGTTGTACTTTATGTTAACGTTCAGGAAAGCAGGGTAATTAATTCAAACTGAGGGCAAGCGATAGGCCTCTTTTTTAATCAATGAAATAACTATAACTTTGACACAGAATAACACCCCTATAATAAGATTGGTTTTCAATTTTACAGTGTATCAATTAAATAGAAATATATTTACTAATCATATTATATCTTGTGGCAGGCGAATATCATCCCGAGTTAGTGAAAACAGTTGATTTTTCCTTCGAGCGTTCAGTTACGAAACGATTTTAATTCGATTATTTTAACGAAATTAATGTAGGTTCATAATATTTTATGTTTTCACACGCACTACAACATATATGTTTTCATAAAATTTCATATATTCTGATGTAACTTCAATGATATCAAATATTTTAGACTTTTAGATCGTTTTAAATCAATAGACACTAAAGTTACGTAAAAGCAAGTTTGCATTTAGTTTGTCACATTATAACTACGGAATTTGTATGAAAGCATACATGGTGATTTTATTTACACAGTTCGTTGCAATATCTAATAAATATATTAAAAATAGAAGTTTTCCTCCATGGTTTATGATTGCGATGGTTTGTACTAAATGTTTCAATTTGTTTTTAAACTGTCCATAAATCTTTAAGTTTGCCTCTTGTTGAAATAATTCTAGTTTTGATGGTATGTTGAGTTTTGAGTGAATGTCTTTTATGTGTGTTATAGTAATAACAAATATGAAAAATCTTAATAGCTGCATATTTCTAGTGCCTTATTGACTTTCAAAACTTAGTTCATACTCATTGCAATCACGAATACAGAATTGTGCTTCTAATTTAATTATCTAGGCTTTGGTAGTCAATAAACAACAGAGAATAGGCAGTCTTACTTTATTAGACTGAATTAACTATGTTGCATAACAAGTTAGATGTTATATTTTAAGAAATATTAGCAATTATTTCGAAAGGACATTTTAAATAAAGCATTTCATATTCGTTATTTATTTCTTCTACATAAGCTATTAGTGTAATTGTTTAGTCAAAATGGTAAATGTAAATATCTTGTTTAGATGATTTATTTAGATTTTAAGTGTTCAATTTAATGTATATTAGATTGAATTAGAGACAAAACAATCATAAGAAAAAATGAATATCTGAATCAGTAACCACTTTTACATGAGCAAGTTTTTTAAATGTTTATGAATCCAACTAATGGACCAATAAGTGGCACTTTAACTTTAGGCATTGTAATCGACAACAAACCAACTGTGAACAGGTAATAGAGAACCAACCCATAGTGTTGTGGACAGTTTGTTCAAGCATATTGGATCATTGTATGAACTTATGTTAAAACATAAAAACCTCGAAAACATTTTTCGTATTTCATTTTAATTTAAAAAATACCTCCCTTCCATTATTATACAAATAAGCAAGCAATGTTTCACAAATTGAAACAATACCAAAATGAGAAGTCAGTTCATACATCAGATACAATATTTCAGGTTACCATATAAAAAACAAAGGTCTTAGGGCTGATTTTTAGGTGTCACTGACTGGCAGGGCCACCATCAGACATTTTAATTTTGATAACACACAATTAGTCACTAATTGTTTGGCAAGAAGCAAGGCGATGTAGTACAAGTAAAGGAAAAAATCCAAAAACCGTAAATTTGTAGTACTTAAAATAAAAAAAACCGTGAATTTACATACCTACAAATTTGTACGGAACCCTCTGTTCACGAGTCCCGACTCGCTCTTTTCCGGTTTTTTTCAACATTGCTAACTTTATTTTGAAATTTTTACATTTATTTCATACTAGCTGCGTCCCGCGGTTTCACCCGCGTAAAAATCGATCCCGTGGGGTGGGAATATCGGGATAAGTAGCCATATAAACACACATACACACCCCCACAAACTTTCGCCTTTATAATTTTATTAGTGTGATTTTCATATTCTCCTATAAATAAATAAATATAAAAACTGTCAAACATAGAGTTTATTATTTGAATAAAAGTTATCTGGCGATGGAAAAATCAGCCCTTAGAAAAATAAATACATAGGTAACAAATTATTTGTAATAACAACAATGCTATACTAAACTTTATTAAGTAACTAATTTCTTAGCTTCACTATATTGCATTTATTAATAAGCCAGGTTTTTCTTGCTCCAACATCGAGAGAGCAGCTTGTAAGTTAATATCATCACCAGGGTCTGTTATAACTAAGAACTTCAAAGCTTGCATCCTAACTAGAGCAAAGATACATCCTACGCATAGGTTACAACCACTTACATCTAAGTATTCCAGGGTGACGCCGTTTTGACCAGCTATTCTATCTATGCCCCAAACATCTACAAACTTATTATTCTTCAGACTTAACCACTTCAGAAAATTAAGGTTTATCAGGTTTTCTAAACCTTCATATCGGATACCATTGTGGTGGAAGTTAGAACAGTCTACAGCTTCTACCAAGTATCCGTCTGTATAGCGATCAGGAAGATTCAATGTAGATATATCACCAGAAAGCCATTTAGGTGAATTCTTCAACCTGAAATCAAAATTGTTTTTTTTAAGTCATCGGCTGTTAATTATGTGGGAATTGCCCTAAATCTAAGCTGGATTTAAGGCGAAGGCGCCAGGGTAGCCCGCGAAATTCAATTTTTTTTAGGTTTTTTGCAATTTGCTGGTCAGTATTAAGTTGTACGTTGATTAAAATATGATTCGCGGTCGTAACAAATATGTATTTACAGAATTATAATCATTTAAGTCATCAACACAACTCTCTAAGACCATGTAATCCCCAAATGTCAAGATTTCATGAAATAGTCATTCTTGGGGATTACATGGTCTTAGAGAGTTGTGTTGATGACTTTAATGATTATAATTCTGTAAATACATATTTGTTACGACCGCGAATCATATTTTAATCAACATACAAATTAATACTGACGAGCAAATTGCAAAAAACGTAAGAAAATTTGAATTTCGCGGGCCACCTTAGAGCTTCCCCCTTAAGCCAAAACAATAGGACTTGAATTGGAACTAGAGAGAATCTCACAGATTAGACAAATTATATTTAGGGTGGTCTTTTGTGTCAGTTACACATACAGACTAATGTACCCATTCTGTAATTTTTCCTGCCCTCATCCCAATTTATTTAGGGTCGGCGCAACATGTGTTTTTCTTCCATACTTCTCTGTTAGTCGTCATCTCAGTAGTCACCCCCTTTCCAACCGTACCATCATTCACACAGTCCATCCATCGTTTCTTTAGTCTCCAATTGGTACATTATTAGTTTAGTATAGTACACATTATTACCTGACAGCACATTCACGATGTGTAAAGAAGTGCACCGCTGCTATATTCGATCCAAGAGTGGCAACTCTTTTTGGCAAATACCTCTGGTTCTCTATTTCTTGAAGTATTTTCATTTCAACCCACCAATCTTTTATTACTTTCATAGATAAATTAGGTATACTTGACATCACTCTCAGAATATCAGGGCTTGGATTTTTCTCAACAAAAACTGACAGTTTGCTTCTGAACTCCCCATCTCGTTGTATCCAGGGTTTCCTCCATTCTGGGTATGGTTGACCATGAACAAGCCGTGGTTTTTGTCCTTCTTCTTCAATTTGATATCTCGTCTTGTCTTCAGAGTAATACCGACCAATTGCATAAACAGATCGATAACATCTAAAAGGTTTGAAGCTAAGCGACATTGTTATTCTCTGGAACTGTTTGGACAAACTCACATAAGGTGGTAATATAATTTTCACTGAAATTGGGTTTGTAAACAACAAATTCTTATGAATTGAGACTTTTCTGTAACTTTTTGAGGTTATTTCAAATGTTTTGACATTACACAGTAGTGACATTGACTTGACTGTAAGAACCTGCATGGAAATAGTAAGTATTTTTTTGTAATTGCTTAATGGGCCAGCTTTTGATCTCGATTTCGCCTGGTGAAAAGCGATGGATGAGGTCTATGATGGATCTAGCAAGCCCAGAAGATGCCTTTACATTCTTACTTTGAAGGCTGACGGGTTATACGTGGGGCGCTTTCCGAATTAGCTATAATCGCTCATAGCGCTCACATCATCTCACATGGCGTTCCGATTAGATATCACGATTATGACAGCTGAGAGCTGTCAACAATTCGGAACGCCCGTGAGCGCGCTCACAGTGCTTACTCAATGTATTAAACGATATTATTACAGTATTTCTTTGTATAAACACCACATTTCTTCTTCTTTGGTTAGGTGGCGACTATCAGCCAGAAGCACAATTTCGAAAATGCCACGTTAGTTTAATTTTATGATAAGATGCAAATCAAAACAAAACACACACTGACACATCCTCACACACACACTGTCATTTTTGACAGCGCTCACGGTGATATTATTCTAGGGCATGGTCGGCGTTATCGCAAGATGGCGCATGTCATGACGTCACCTATGACGATTCACGGGACGTCGTTATCGCGCTCACGCTAATTCGGTACGGGTTTAAGCACGCTCACATCGATTATTTTCCATCTCGGAACGCAGGGGTGGAAGGAAACACAGACGCTGGCAGAATGTTTAGCCGTGAGCATAATAATAAATGTGGAGGAAAGCGCTGAGTACGACTAGTTGGTATATCGACCAAATGCGGATGGTATCCTGCAATACGTCAGGTAGTCCGATAGTGAAAGAGAAATGGCGCGTTCAGGGTTATGGAACTCCTGCGCACATTATTCCGTATATATCCACGTATTCCGTCAAGAACGCTGGCTTTATTTACGTCCGGACTGCAAAGGGCCTTACGGACTTGATATCTCCGGCATTGAGCAGCCACAGTAAGGTATGTTATATGAGGTGGTAAGTTTGGGGCCGTATTAAGATGTGAATTTTCCGCAAAGATATAGGCAAATAGGTTTGCCTTCTTTTGCGCGGTATTAGCGGTCGTCTACTTGATTTAAACTGACATAATTTTCGGGTTTCGGCTTGTGAACAGCGTTTAGAGGACTCCTGCGATAACACTGATTGATGTTCGATACTGTACGGAAGCGTATAAAAACTAAAATCAGCATCATCATTTTTTTTAAATCAATTCCTGTAGCTATGAATCGAAATCATAGATTTTGAAAAAAAAAACAGAGTACCGGCCGATGGTCCCGTTAGTAAGGATCAAATTCTGGAGTGTTGAGTAGTATTATTATCGTAGGTAAATATCGCCTATCTATACCTACGATAATAATAATAATATAATGTATTTTAGTCCAACTTTAATTTTGAAAAATCTAAATAATATGATAGATTAGACTAATTGTTGAATGTCGATGCCAAAAAAACCGGTCAAGAGCGAGTCGGACTCGCGCACCGAGGGTTCCGTACCTTCATGTTTTTAATTTTTCATCGGCGAGGCCTATTCGTCAGAGAATTTTAACACTGTGCACTACGATGTAGAATATTGCAGTTTTATGTCAGCGCCGTCTCTTGACCGATGTGGAACTAAGGCCCGCCGCTGATTGCAATTTTTTGTCGACGTGACTTTTTGTCACTTAGTCAAGTGCAATGAAAACTATACTGAGTGCGCTCATTATGGTGACGTGATAATACGGTGACAAATAGTTGCAGCGGCAGGCAACACCGGAGTGACGTGACTGTCACTCGCCCTGTACATTACTATGGGAGTCCGCTCACTGGTGACTTTTTGTCACTCGGCCGGTGAACGAAATGAACGCGATTTGTTACCCAAGAACAGATTCAGTGAGCGCATCGTGGGTGACAGCAGGTGACAGTAACAATAAGTCACGGTGACAAAAAATTGCAATCAGCGGCGGTCCTAATGTAACTTTTGTTGATTTCTGAAAAAGTGTGCTACTTAGAGACTTCGTTTTATTTTTTCTGTAATCTTTACATAAACTTCTATCACATAGAATAATTTCAGATTTTTCTCTGAGATAAGGGTAATTTTTAAAATTTTTCATCGAAAGTCGAAAATTACGCGGCCTAAAAAAAAGAGAAAATTGTATGTTTGAGCAATTTTTCACATCCAATTTTTCAGACCCCCTTTCAGTCCCTGTTGGGCTGTTGCAAAAAATATACATATATTTTTATTTCTTTCTTATTTGCAAAATAGTTGGGCAAACGTCATCTAAAACTATTCCAAATTTTAAGTTGATAGCATTAGTAGTTCTTGAGATATCCAGCTGTGACAGACAGACAGACTGAGTCTCACCATATGGGTTCCGTTTTACCATTTTGGTACGGAACCCTAAAAAGAACCAAGACCTACATAAAACTGGTAATATGGCCCATTCACACCACATCGGAGCGACAAAATGTGGTCCAGCTGTGGTTACGTGTGAACAGTGTCGCTACGGCTTCTTGTTGCTGACTGTACCTACCACAACGCAACCGGCGTTGTGGTAGGTACAGTCAGCAACAAAAGTCGAATAACATAAAAAAAAACGGAAGTTTTAATCAACTTTTGTTGCTGACCGTACCTACAAAGTGTTGTTTTACCGTTACCGTTGTGTTTGCGATGGCCGGCGGCTAGTCGCGGTGTCGCTGGTGGTTGCGTTGTGGTTGCGATGTGGCTGCGATGTGGGCGGTATCACACACGCGGTCGATATTGATGGCAAAATGTGGTCCGTGTGAATTTAACTATTAATTTTCATACAAATTAGCGCCCGCCCACGTGTTGTGGTACGTGTGAAACCAGCCTTAGTGTAACGTTACACGATTTTTTTTAAATTTCAAGTAAATTAAAAAACAGCTACGATTAAAATGGCAAAAACCGTTAAATAGATTTCTCGATCATATTTCATCAAGTCACTTTTTATTTCTCTCTGAGGGTAAATTTAATTATCCCGTCGTCACGTCTTGAGCATAAAAGCTTGTTTTTATGTTTTTTTTGAACGCGGAGTATTTGCGCTTTTAGAACAGTTTCTTGAAGGAAGCAAGTAATTATGTGTGCGGGAGATCTTGGTGGTTCTTTTGAAGCTGACCTGAAAATGAAAATAAAGTCTGGTGTAGAAATAAACTATCGAAAAGCCAATTTTAAGTAAAAAAAAAGCATGTAGGACATGTACCTACTATAGGATTGTTCCGCATTCGCCTCTCAAAGTTAATCCCACATTTGATATTCCTTGTTGGAACCATCAATATATCTACATAGGTACAATACGACCGACTTGTAACTTGGCGGGCCTGAACATAGGCAGTAAGAACTTTCGCGCATGTTCTCTCACTCGCACTCGCCTCATGTCACCATTTGGTTCCTAAAAAATTTTACTGCGCAGCCTTCTGCGCAAAGTTCGGGCCCGCCAAGTTACGTCGGTCGTATTGTACATTAACTCACGCCTTCTTCCCATGAGGATAGGCAGAAACTACAGAGCGCCACCTGCTACGATCCTTACATACTTTTTTGCATCATGGTCATACACGCACGCATGGTTGCGAGTACTACGCACCCTGACCTTTCTGAAGACAATCACTAAGGCTCAAATCACACCAAGGAGCGCAGTTTCAGTGTCATAAAATTTTAAACTTTATTTTCATTACTATAATACATAGTATCGCTTGATAAACTTGAAAGGTCGCGCGGCCGTCCTCGGCGCCGGGTGCACTCCGATAACTCAAGTTTCTCATGCGATAATAAGTATTATAGTAATGAAAATAAAGTTAAAATTCATATGACACTGAAACTGCGCTCCGCTTCGCTTCCATCTCGGTGTGATTTGAGCGTAATAAGTTTAATAATCTAGGTACAGTCGGTGACCACCATTATCTGACCCACCCAACATTGGCTGACCCACTAGAAGTTAGATCCGATCCCTGAAAGTCATGCAAAGAGGTCGTATGTTGTTATGGCACATAGATTGCGTTCTGGTCATTTTCCATCCAGGAAATTTGGATACTGAAAAAATTCGATTCCCCAATTGCCAAGTGTGTAATAAAGTCGAAGATGTCCAACATTTGCTGGTGGAATGTGAAAAGAACAGGAGAGAGAGGGAGATAGTGTTGCGGGAGTTAAAAGTTAATATGTATGACGTTGGGGCTTTCATTAGAACATTATCTACACCTAATTAGGGAGAAGCGAAACTGATTTATGAAAAATGGTTGCTGCATCACTTTCTCCCTCGCTTACGCAATAATATATTGTATGAATAATGTTATAATTATCTACTTGTAATAATTAGTTAGATTAGGGTATGATGAGGCTGACGTACCTTTGTAAGGTAAAAGTCTCTAAATAAATAAACATTAAAAAAGAAAAAAAAAGTGGTTTAGTTAATATTGGCCACCGACTGTACTTACTATAAAATTTATATATTTTTTTATTAAGTACCGATATATTTTGAATTCCGAATGTTGATTTATTTTGATTCTGATATAACTTCCACAGCATCATATTGTAGTCTTTGACTTCCACAAAACAAGATGGATATGACACAACTTTTATTGTCAATTAGATTTCTGGCGTTAGGTAATTTTTCAAGGCAATAGGCAAGAAGAGCCTGAGTGTTCGAATATTATGAATACAAGTCTTGTTTGCAAAGACTAAATTAATCCTTTTATACGTTGTGTTATAGCCTCCACACTATACCTACGAACCTACTTTCTTTCTTTCACCATCTTGCTTAATCTCAGTCTCTAATAACACAATAACACTTAGTGGATTAGATTTTAATCGGATCCAGATGATGTGTGGCCCGAGTCGGCTGCACTCGCTAAGTTGGCTTGACACACAGTAATGGCGGGAGACAGAGTCGTTAATCTTGATTTAAAGCTGAGCTTACACTAAATATCCTTGGATTTTCAGTAGGTACATTATTTTCTTATTAGGTGTGTTTTTAGAAATATAGTGGAGCAAGAGAGAAACGTGAACTGACCTATAAATGGACAGATGTAAAACATTGACTTAAAGGGGTTTATTTATGAACGATTATAATTAAGGGGATTACAGGACCTAAACGCAAAAAGCGTAAGTTTTACAAGCAATAAAAGTATATGATCGACTACAGTAAACAGAATCAGAAAAAATATATGATATTCTTCAGGATAAGCTAGGTTGATAGTGTGTTGAAAACATAATATAACTCTAATTTGATATGATAGAAAAAAAATTGTGCGTTGCGTTGTGACATCGCGCTTCTATTTATTTTCTATTCAGTCCGACAGTGACCGCGCTTTAGGTCATGTAGTCCCCTTAAAGTTATGTGACGTTTAAACGTCAAAAATGTATGGTCGCTTCTCACTTCTTAACTTTAAGCAACTTTTATAAATAAAACGGGTAATTGGGTCGTCAGCACAATAAGTATAAATGTATGACCGAGTAAATTCCAAACTTACCTAAGTACGTATTACATTGACACCCACACATTCACACACACGCACTCACACGACTCACCACACCAACACTCCTCATTTTAAATTGTTTTATTCAATTTTAATTTTAAGATGTTTGCTTTTGTTTTATATTATAAACTCCAGCTTACATGATTATTGTGATACTCAAATAGGGAGTCAAAACTGTCTCTCCTAAATACAGATTACTGAGTAATCTAGCTAGGAGAGCAGCGATTCACCCAAAAATTTCTTGTACCTACACCATGTAATTAATAAATGTATGACTTTGTAAGTCCTTAATGTACTACAAAACCTTTTTGTACCGACCTTAATAAAATTATTATTATGTAAGCAACTTTAAGTAAGTTTTTTTTGCTTAAAATGAATCCCCAAATAGTATTAAAATACCCATTCGATACCTAAGCCCCTTAATAACAGAACACACGTTCAAATTAAAATTGTGCCAGTTCTAATTGTACATTTCGACGTTCAATTTTGCCCTAGCGTACCTCTGCCGTAGTGTAACTTCGCCTTAATTCCGGGTACAGCGGGATTTTGACTATCAGAGTCGCACGTTTGTTCCCCGCTTAACGCTTTGAGTCTCAGATTGGACGTGTGTGGCGTACCTGTTAATTCGATTGTTCTACGGGTAATGAGCCAAGAGTCAGCCTCAAGTAATAAGTTAGAGATTTTAATGCAATCTTGCTTTATTTTCCGCTTGAGACACAAGCTCGGTAATTGGTCTAGTTTTCTAATGTCTTTGATTAGGTTTGTATGTGAGGTGTCCAATTTAGAAAGTGGGTAGATTAAGTTTTAACTTGTGTTTCTTGTTTTCGTCATGGTCCAGTTTCTTTGTGTATTTGCTCGCTCTGTATCTACGAGTATCTAGTATTTTGGCATTTTAGTCCCACTTTCTATCAACACTTATTTAGTCACAGTAATTGACTTAACTGCCCAGCTCAATTAAAACGCTTTGTTCTTATAACATTTCAACCACGCATTCGCAAAATTAAAAATGTTTTTTTCCTGAGGAATAACAGTAGGTGAGGCTTGTATTTAATTCATCAGTTGATGAGCTGACAGAAATATATACGAGCTTCTTTTGCATTTCCGAAACGTACATTTTTCATTTCAATTTTAAATTCGCTTGTTTATTCAATTACTCGAGTATTTCGGTTCATATGTAGTCTGAAACTCTGAATCAAATATCTTCGTTGTTCGTTCGTTGTGCAAAAAATGTTGCGAATCCATGATCGTCGGTATTCGGATCACGTCGTCGCACGTCGTGCTTTTTGTGAATCAGGGACGACAAACATTTAAATTGTTCCCCAAATTACTAGATGCCATGTTCGACAGTGTACTGTTACAATATCGAATAACTATTTTGTAGTCGAATGTATTTCAATCTACATATTCACCATTAATTGTTGTTTACTCTGCGGAACTTGTGCAGTCGTTAGATTGTTTATTTGTGTTTCAATGTTGGTAGAGAATATTGAGAATAAGGTAAAAGGCAACATGGTAGAGTTGATTACAAACTTCCTCTGTGCGTCAACATCTACCTACGTAATATGATTTTCAACACACTTGCTCGTAAAGTGGCTCTTATTGAACCGCTTTAAGGTCCATAATGGAGTGTATTACGAACGCGTGCTTTTTCTTTACTTTAATCCACATGTTCTGTAATACCACAGATAACTATTTACTAGTCGGAGACGCGCGCTTTTTTAATCTCATCAAACCCTGCGTTCCGAATTGGGAAATAATCGATGTGTTCCGAATTGGGAAATAACCGAATTAGCGTGAGCGCGATAACGATAACGATGTCCCGTGAATCGTCATAGATGACGTCATGACATTCGCCATCTTGCGATAATGCCGACCATGCCCTAGAATAATATCACCGTGAGCGGTGTCAAAAATGACAGTGTGTGTATGAGGTTGTGTCAGTGTGTGTTTTGTTTTGAGTTGCATCATCTTTAAATTAAACTAACGTGGCATTTTTGAAATTGTGCTTCTGGCTGACAGTCGCCACCTAACCAAAGAAGAAGAACTGAAGAAGAAATGTGGTGTTTATACAAAGAAATACTGTAATAATATCTTTTTTACATTGTGTAAGCACTGTCATGTGAGCGCGTTCACGAGTGTTCCGAATTGTTGCCAGCTCTCAGCAGTATAATAGTAATATCTAAATCGGAACGCATGTGAGATGATGCATGGACGTAATATTACGTCCATGGAGATGATGTGAGCGCTGTGATGTGAGCGATTATAGCTAATTCGGAAAGCGCCCAAAGAGACTTCATGCCGAAAGAAAAAATCCGCGGGCTATATTTCATTTTTTTTTTAAATAGTCTGTATTGTCCTTGGTCGCAAAATGAACTCGCAGGGGACCACAGACAATTTAAGGTGAATGCGCAGTGGTAGACCGCGAAATTCTTAGGTTTTTTGCAATTTTCAGGTTTGTGTTTATTATATTTTTTCTATAGGCTGTATCGGTTTTGTCTGTGCCTTAGATTAATATATTTAAAATGAGTCAATGTTGCGCGCGCATAGCTAGTGCTGGCTAGCACGGCGCGCGGGAAAACAAAACCAGCGCGCCATTTTCCATACAAGTTAATATTTAACAATACAAGTCTGTTTTTTTTCCTCGCAAGTGTGTTGAAAAACGTCGTATGAAACGCGTGTGCATTAATCAATATACACTCGGCTTTCTTATCGCTCTCGCCTGCGGCTCGCGCGATAATATCGCCTCGTGCATAATGATCAACATAGCACACATGTATCATAATGTACTATTATGTACCGCAGCTGTAAACAGAAAAAAAGTTTACTTTTATATAAAGCTTGAACTTATTAGCTCTCCAGATTTTTTGTGAGTGAAGTGTGGAACGAACACACATGACTGCGGCAGCGATGAGGTATACGGTCGTAATTTGGCGTGATACAACCTAATCATCGTAACTTCAGCAAGCAAACGGCCCAAATAACAGGGCTGTCACTTGTCACATAAAATGCACAACAAACCGTGTACGAGATGAGTAATTTACATAACGAGATCACAAAGCAACTGTGATATTTCCGAGCCGTTGGGTACAAGACGTATGGACATGATTAAGCTAGTATTATTGTGTCTTCAGAGGCATATTTCAGTCGGTCGAGCATTATTCGCACAGTTGGAAGCTCGCCAGCCCCGCTCGTGATGTATCCTCGGGTTACTTCCGGACTATTAATCATAATTCAATAATGTCGGCCGATGAATTGCCCATTTTCGGCGTTGAAGGAGTTTTTACGTAGGAAACGGTTTTGTGTAAGTCGTTTTTGTGGAGAGATGTTGAGTGGTAATTACGTAAATGTTCGTTAATGTTCATCTCTTGGTCTCTTTGTTTGTTATTTATGTAAAGATCTGTCGGAATTATCAGAAGGGTTTGTGGAAATTCTGCGAATCAAATGTCTATGGATATTTGCGAGGTTTCAAACTTTTGGTAGCTACTGAGAATTAACTTACTAACGAAATTCTAGCGGCGTGTTGACGTTAAACACGTAAAATCAATTCAGTTTGCTTTAAAACTAAGTATAAATATCTATGAGCACAAACTTTGTCTATGTAACAAGTTCGAGCAGATAAAACCGACGTCTCCAGAACAATAAGTCGATACTACAACAGGCAGTATTTATCCAGAAAACTGTTTATTTTATCTAATTGGATCAACAGTTTGATCTTCAGTAGCAACAGTATCTTCATTTAGGGAATTGACAATTTAGCTCAAGTTTGTTTCTTGAAAGTTTAAAGTTGTCGAAGACAGTGAGAGTTTTGTGCTAAATCTGGACAGGTATTTCTAGTAGGATACTATTAATCCCGGTAGCACGTTCCCATGTGATATCTTCCGATATCCACAAGGGTGAAGCCAAGATACCAGAAGGCCAGTTCCCGTAATTAAAAATCTCAAAAAAAAAAAAAAAAACAAATCAAGTCAAATCTCATTTCTCTCTTTTATTAAACTTAACATCTGTAACTTGTACCTACTTTCTGTGCAAATATAGAACTATTCTATTCTATTCTAAAACTATTCTATTCAATTCCCGTAATTAAAAATGTCAATTCCCGTAATCAAAAATGTCACTCCCGTAATTAAAAAAGATAATTCCGGTAATTAAAAATGTCAATTCCCGTAATCAAAAATGTCACTCCCGTAATTAAAAATGACAAATCCGATAATTGAAAATGACAATTCACGTAATTAAAAATGACAATTCCGGTAATTAAAAATGTCAAAAACTTGTTAAAAATGTAGTGAAAAATTAGGTATTTTGAACAGATTGAGACTGAGATGATGAGATCAGACTGTGAACGTTCTTAAAATTACGAGAATTGCTCCTCTGATTTTACGGTAAAAGCATGAAAATATTAGACATAGAAAGCTTTGTTTGTGAAATCTACCTGAAATATGGTCCTGTTCAACGTTATGTTCAACAAAGTTTGTGAGTATGTATTAGGTATTATCCATACGTTGTAAATCACGGTAAAAGGGACGACGATTTTTCACTAGGGATACAATAGTTTGTTTATTTAATCTGAGTAAACACTGGACATAAATATCATCCCCTTCACATGAATCTTACTGCTTTATTGTGGAACGTCCGTCTCATAAACTACGGGATTTTATGCGTTTTTATTTTTTATTAAACGGAAATTAAATTGGTAATGGCTGCCAGGATTAAACTATCTTCGATAATATTGGCTTTAAACGGTGTTTTGTTTTGTTTTTAGTCTGTAGTTTATTGATGGACTATTTTAATTTGCTTTTAAAAATGAAATGTGCTTCCCATTTTTGTTGAACATTTTTATAAAACCACTAGCTGCGCCCCGCGGTTTCACCCGCATAAGTTTCGATCCCGTGGGAATATCGGGATGAAAACTATTCCTACCAAATTCCATCGAAATCGGTTCAGCGGCTTAAGCGTGAAGAGGTAACAGACAGAGAGACACAGTTTCGCATTTCTAGTATTAGTATGATATCTTCTGTCTTAAACTGGCTGACTTTATTTTACCGTCTGGACAAAAACAGGGTAGATAACATGAACGGGGTAGAAGCATATCGCATAGAAATCTCTTTAAAAAAAGAAACTCTTTTATCAGTCCTTTGATTGAAGTCGGCCGAAGGGTTCAATCAAACGATTGAATGTCGCTACGAATTCATTTATTATTTCCGCGCGTAGAGAAGGGTGCCTATAGGCTAATTATGTGGAATTTTTGTATTATTTGTCGATATTTTTTGTTTTAGTATGAAAAGTTTACTTCAAATAAGTAGGTAATGCTATTTATTGATAGGTTAATATCATTAATAGATTAAAAAAAAAGAGAAGATGCCATAGGCTTCTACTCCGTTCACCTTTCATACCCTGTGAGGTATTGTCCAGAAGTAAAAAAAAGTCAACCGGTATAGACATAAATCAAATGAATCTTCCTTAATATTGTTTTACGGCCTACCTTGGAAGCTTATGTAAAGGTGTGTAGCGGTATCTACAAACGTCACATGTGTACTACGCGTCATACTGACGTCACACAAAATCCTGCATCTCGCAAGCAGAGTTTACCGCGCAACTAGCATTTATACAGCGGCCCGAGATGACACCCGTCTGTTCGGAGGATCCTCCCTTTTCTATAGAGTATAAGTGAACTTTACACCCTGTTCGTCATAAGTGTATTTCTACATCCTGTCATTGTCTATATCAACAATAAGAAATAAAAAAAATTCACACACAACGTCACGACACTTTTGTAAATCTTTGGTTTGCTAAGTAAGCGGTGAACGGTCACACTAACGGCTGACAGACCTACAGAACACTTTTTGACACCTTAATATCAAATACTGGTGAAAGTGACAGATTTTCATGACGGCCGTTATAATATGACTGCCACCGCTTTTCGAGGAAATCGTAGCTTTGCGTAAAAAAAGTTCCGTTCCGTTCAAAATGCTCCACTTTTTCCGGTCTAGGTCTGTGTGCAGAGTAATATAGAAGTAAAAGTCCTCCAGGCCGTATTTCGGCCACGGCGGCCAATCTCAATGGAGACTAGCCTTCGGCGCGGGAGATATTATAGTGCACAAGTGTGCGCGCAGACACAGGTGCACTCCCTCTTCCCTCACTCTCATAGTCCGATGGGCCGGCAATACGACACGACCGGAGAGAAATCAGGCGCAGGACCAACGGCTTAACCTGCTTTCCGAGGCACGGGGGTATCACACCGCCAACTTCGAAACTCCGGGATGTTACTAAGAAATTCCCAATTAAAAAACTCAATAACACTTTGCCCGACCCGGGAATCGAACCCAGCACCCCACGCTCAGCAGTCGCGCTTGCGACCACGAGACCAACGGGGTAGTATACATAGTATAACGTACGGTAAGGAAGTTTGTTCCAAAAGATATATGTATTACCTACGTGCACAAAAAACATATTCCACCAAAACCCAAGCAACAATGTAAAACAACAAACCAGGCAACTCGCTACATGGTAGTAAAACATATAACTTACTACACATCTCATCTCCGTAACACGACACTAATACCGCCCCGCGGGCTCGCAAACTTTAAAATGAGCCATTTCAAAACAATATCTGACGGAGATTTCCCAAAGGTCGTAACTTCATATGTGCCAAACAGGTCATATAACGCGCGGATACAAAAACTATGTTATAAAAGAGTTATGTAAAACATGAACGTGTTTATATTGACGCGAATTTATAGACTAGCGAGCCTAACATTTTGGTTTTACAGTCTAAAACGGATTTTAGATCATCAGTGATTATGATTTTGGCGTAGAGTGAAAATCGTAGCGGCGTAGACTGAAGATCGTAGACACGCAGTTCCGCGTAGCTATATGCTACGGCGTAGCAGTTACTTTGTTTTCCTCATTGAAATATCTGATGAGATTCTTTGCATTGTAGGAAGTTATTTTAGTTGCATCTAATAACGATTAGGTAAAAGTAATCAATTGTTTTATGAACAAGAGTAGAAGCTAGTAATCCCCGAATACTGAAAGCTAATTATTTGATCTGCTGACAAATGTCATTTCGAGTCAAAGAGCTTAGTTGTGACACTAATTCCATCTGTCGAGTTATTTTATGGGCTGTTGTTTTTCGGTCAGTCAATCATAAGATTTATTCATTTTAAGTAAGGTAAGGTTGGTTAAGGTAGGTCGCTCTCAGGCTAAGTGGAGCGACGATCTTCGCATGGGGGCTGGTAGCAGCTGGATGAGAGTTGCCGAGAATCAAGTTGTAGTAGTCAAGGAGAGGCCTATGTCCAGCAGTGGACTACTGTAGGCTGATGTTGATGATGACATTAATGTTGTGTTTTTATATTTTTCAGAAACCGGATCTTAAATGATATTAGGAAAGTCTTTAATCCATATAGATCTCTCTGTCAAAACTTAACACAGATTAAACCATTTTCCATAATTATAATCCAAACCGGTTAATATAAGCGTTCAGAATATAACATATTTCGTGTGTTTACGCCTTACAAAGTGAAGTGTAGTCGCTAATATTTCAGGGAAACTTTCCGGATCGAATCTAACTTAAAGTTAGTCCAAGTTAGAGGACGCGCTTTGCTTCCCGTGTGTCTTTTAGATTGAAAATATTTCGGGATCAGTGTACTTTGTTACTGGGACAAAGAATTTACACTGTTTATAATAGAATTGTTTTTGAAATTTGAAAATGTTCATGGTGTTTGAGGAAAGAAGGGTGTAAACTTAGATAAGATGTGATTGTGACTCTTTATCGTAGATTAATTACTTAATCAAGATAATATTTACACAATATCAGCTTACATTTAAAATTATAATATGTACATGTATTTGAAAAAATAAGCTATAGAATCATAGGGCATCATCGCTGTAAGATTTATCGTAGATTAACTTTAATACTAGGTAAGTCAATGAAGAGAAAATCCGTGTTTCTCACTGATAAACATAAAAGTAGACGTAACGTTGGAAGGCCAGACCTTTTGTGGTGACAGCCGCAGGCATCCACTTGATGCGAGAAGCACAGAACCGGTCGAAGAGGCGGTGATTGGGGAAGGCCTATTTCCAGCAGTGGAAATAAATTTAATTTTAATTAACATTTCTTCTGAAATGATAATGATAAAACATAAAACTACTTGATGAGAATTCCTAATTTTCTATTTTCTAGTAGCAATTTTTCGCGGGTATTATGCAGTCCTTGATTTGAACTTCAAATAAGTACCAACCTACAACGATGAAAGTATTGATAGAGTAAATAAAAATTTAAAGCCAAGATCCACAGAGAGTAAAATCAGAAAAATAATGCCATTTATGCGCGCATGAAGCCACATTTGAATTGTATTTTCCAAGCGAGGAATTCACACCAGCGATTTAAAAATTGCTCCCCAGCCAGAACCCTCAATTACGCGAACTGTTTTGTGAAAAATAAACAATATTTTTTTATTAAAAGTCTATAATAAAACGCTTTATTTTTATATCTAAGTCGTAAAGTCGGGTCGCGCTCAAATGACCGTTAATCACGGTGGGAGATTAGCACCGTATTACCATTCCTTGAGGTTTTCCGTAAACACACTTTATTGAGCAGTTTATGAAGGAAAAGCCGAGAATTATAGCAGTTGGGAATGGTTATGGCAATGGTTCATCATTTATTTAAGTTACGCTTTTGTGGTTATTGATATGTTGCGATTATTTGAAGTGAAAACTGTTGATGTGAAAACTTTTTTAAGCGCATTTTGCGCTCTTTCTGAACAGTGAACGAAACTGAACCGTCATTGTCGGGTCGGTGACGCTGAATCGGGTTTACTCGGCTCCAGTCGGTCGGTGACGCTGTATCGCGGATATTCGGCTCCTGTCGTAAGTTTTCACTTCTATCGTGTGGTCATAGGCACACAACACTGACCTCTATTATACAGTATTATAGAGGTCAGTGGCACACAAACAGCGTAAAAATGCAAAAAACCGTTTTTTTTTTCATCGCGTCACGTCTTTGGCTATGGTTGTGCTACATACAAACATGCTAACAAGCAGCCACAGTATCTCACTTAGGTGTATTGAAAAAGTGTTCATGTATCACGCAATATCATGAATATTAACGATTAGATTTTGTAAATTCAACTTTTGTTGACTTTACAAAATTTGAACTGTTTTCTAAACGACTTGAAAAAAAGGAGGAGGTTATGCATTCGGCGAGTTTACACGCATTTCTCCGTGATTACTAGGCCGGTTTAGGTGATTCTTTTTTCATTTGGTAGAGGTTGCTTACGAAGTGGCCCCATATAAAAACTTTGCATGGGTAGTTTTGAGTTAGCTTCAATAATACGTATTTTTTCCGCTAAGTCACTATTGTATGTTTATGATGTTATAAAAACTTCCTGTCACTGTTATTTACATAGCAAGTAGTAGGATACGAATTTGTGTGGGCTAGGTACTTTTTATGTAGTGTTTATGGAAAACTGTTGTTTTTTTTTGCAACAAAAGTTTTGTTAATCAATAAATGGTAGAGACTTAGTGACTTTCAAGCCGTATAGTTCCCTGCGCATGCTCAAGTTACTGCCATCGTGCACATGCTCCTTTAGTTTCAAGCTTCATAACCAGCCTATAATGTTCCCATTGCTGGGACACAGTCCTTCTCTCTTCGGGAGGGAGTGGGCTGTAATCCATGCGGGCCCAGTGCGGGTTGGTAGATGTCACATGGTTTCGTCACGATATTTTCCTTTACAGTTTTGAGAGCAGTGGTGATGAAATTATTTACACAAAATAAAGTGCTTGCTTGGGTTCAAACCTACGACCTAAAGCTGGTAAGGCGGCCGTTACCACTGGGCTACCACTGCTCTACCATAAGGATTGGTAGTACTCAAGCTTCTCTCACCACTCTACTCAAAGCGTTTTCTGTATGGCTCCTAAAATTTATAATAAAATACCACAGTCATAATATAAAGCACTGCCAGTAAATTTGATAAAAAAAAAGATTCGAGATTTATTAACAGACAAGTGTTATTATAATATAAATGATTTTTTTGAATGACACTATTTGATATTTTTTATTTTATTTTACATTTTATGATTAATTTATTTTACTGACTTATCAATGTTTATTATTATTATGTACTGGGATTGAAGTGCCTTTAGTAATTTAGTTTTTATTTTGTAATTTACTTTTTTGTAATTACTATAAATTTGTACGCCTTACGGTGAAACATGTACGAAATATTAATATTGTGACATCCTGCATGCTTAATTTGCATGTATACGCATGTTTTGACAAATAAAATTATCTTATCTCATTTCCACAGTTTCAAACACATGTACCTAGTTACCTACCTATTATAATCACCGAGTTCGCAGGAAGCAGGTGCATCTCTAGAATAATTACATTACGATTCCTTGGATGTGAACGAGCTTAATATAATTTACCTAGTTAAGATCGAAACTACGAAATTGAAAGTGGCTCTGCACAAGTTACAAACTTATTAGACCTTTGTATGTTATATCCTTGTATGGCTTAGGCACCTGTCCCGGGCACAAGGAAGCGACTATCAGCGATTTACTCGCTCATGAACCGTACAAAAGATTGTACGTACCGTGTCGGTAAAAGAGATACATAATTATATTAATAGTTGATTGCTGACTGTTGACATCTACGGTGAGTACTGTAGAGTCTGTGTGGTCCTACCTTACTTAGGAACTGGCTGGTCTTAATTGTTTGTGTGTTCCATTCGAACGTTCAAACAAGTGCCAAATATTTTAATATGGTGTTTTTGTTTAATATAGATAGAAGCTAGAAATAACGTAAAATTGTTGTCTTCTTATAAATATATTAGTTGCAAGTCAAAGTTCTTTTAATTAAAGTGTGGAGGTCCCATCCGGGTCTTCACATATTGGTGGAGGCGCCGGAGAAAAGAGAGACTTAATTATATTAATAGTTGATCGCTGACTGTGGACATCTTCGGTGAGTACCTAAGTAGATACTTACTCGTTTGTCACAGCGACAAGAGCTATCAAAGAGAGTACTATAAAGCCTTGTACGGACTAAGTGTTCCAATGTACGCGTAGTTGGTTACGCGTACACAGGAACGATAGTCCTAAGCTTTGTACGGACTAATCGTTCCTGTGTACGCGTAACCGACTACGCGTACATTGGAACGCTTTATAGTCCATATAAGGCTTTAGAAATCATGCAACGTTACGATTTCTCTACGTTTATTCCAAGCAAACGTTTTTACATCACTCCCGCTATATTAACACTGTTTTCTTCTAAACTCGCTTGATTGTTAGAATGCAACCACAGTTCTTTTATTGCTAGCCTGCACTACATAAGGTCGACTTTAGCAGACAATCTTTACAGTAACTAGTCGCTCAACGGTACTCGCTTGGCGGGTAGAACATTCGTTAAGAGGCTCACGCTTCGTACAGACGCCAGCACATCAAGCTACTACAATCTGTCAAATTTCTTTAACAGATTTTCAACTTTATCACTAAGGCATAAAGTTCAAAGTTGATTGGGAAAAATTGACAGTTTCGGGTAGCTTGATGTGCTGGCGTCTGTACATCGCATACGGCGACATGTCAGCGTCGCGCACTCGCTGCTCGGTGCTCGCCCACTCGTTTTTAGTTGCTAGCTCTACTCGCTCGCCGGCGCTCGGACAGGTGCCTCATACAGTACCGTGTCTTCGTAGTGGCTTTACCACTTTTGACAATAATTACCAGTTTCAGTGAGAACTTAGGTGAAGTGAGCTTTAAGGGAGCTGTCGCCTGTAAATAGTGTCAATCCCCAGCATCTGGTGGAATGACAGCTCCGCACTTCAAGCCCACTGCACCTTAGCATTCAGTGAGATCTTTACAGAATAGAACGGCTGTAAATTGAAACTTCACTTAAATTTCATTCACTCAAATTATTCAACCGTCACATAGGCACACCTTGTCGTTTTATGACGCTCAAGTGACATTCAACCTTAGGGTGATACATAAATTACGAGGTCAGCTATACTTAGCGATAAGAAATCTACGAGGCTCATAAGTAAAATTGCCTGTGATGATAATGCTTACCTGGCTAGTGTTTTAGTTAAGGAGTTAGTAATTCGAATATCCGTCTAAAACATACTAAAAAGAAATACAGAATTAAAACAAAAAACAAATAAAGATCAAAAACAAAAAAAAAGTGCATTTTATATTCATAGTACTTATAGGGTATTCTATCTACAAATCTAAGCAAAACTGCAATCAAAACCATTACAAGTACTAGTTCAATCAATTCATATTCAAGCTGCTCAATGCGAGCAAACCCAAGAAACGAAGTCTGAACGAAAATAACAAAACAGCTAGTTCGTTTATGAGCTCTTGTAATAATGTTAGTAGAAGTTTTTCAATAAAACCTGCTCGTACTTTGAATGGCGGCCATTGAGCTTCTAACAATGCAATAGTATCGGAATTATGAGCTTGTTCCGATCTAGGTATAGTTAGCCACAAACATAAGTATATAACGGCCAAGCTAGATAGTCTTTATCAGAAGTGGTAATCGGATTAGTGGTTCTGCAGCTTCCGTATCATCGAGATTGTGTCGGAATAGCAGTTCGTCGTGGACAAAGAGAATATAAATCGTCGTTGGTCGTGGACGTGTTACGACAGCTCCCCTGACATCATCTATCCTCAGAAAACAACCGCTACGCAACCATCCCTCGCTACGCATCCTCGCTCACCTCTGGTGGAAAGGCAGCCTTATTCTACCTCTTTGGTGATTCCCAATCACATCGTAACGAAACTAGACGGCGATATATGCTGCTCCGTCATATACATTGACAAGAATTAGTTTGATCGTCTTTGCAATGTGTGCCTACACATTGATACAATATTTTCTAACAAAGATTATTGTCATTTTTTTATTGCTGAATGGGCTCTGGATCTCGATCACGCCTGATGGTAAGCGATGGTTGAGGTCTATGATGGAACGAGCGTGCCCAAAAGATGCCTAAGGCACTGGAACTCCCACGCGTCGACGAAACACAGCAGGCTGCTTGACGCCGGACTCCGGTGGGAGGGTGGTCGCAAATCAGGCGGGCGTTAGCCCTACCACTGCAAGGGAAGAATTGGCCAGTCAAATAAGGTGTTGGGTGTGACTGTCCAGGATGCGCCGAACGCTCGGTTCAGTTGAGTAATTGGCGGAACAAACTGCGCTACACGAGGAGACTTCCTCATGCATCCCAAAAACATGAAATACCATTTAAATGAATTCTTGTTAGTTTATTCATATTTTTATGGTTGACTGTGCAGCCGACCTCACGTCAGTGTTACTAGCTGGCCTAGCATAGTACGGAGTTTCAGAATAAGAGGCCAGCTTTCACTGGTTACGTCACCACTGACATTTGGCATACTATACTTGCCTAGGTGGTTGTTGTTGAGTTATTTCAATGTTATGTTGAGCAGTTTAACATAACACAACATCTCGCATGTATTCCCCAAAGGTTTAGGCAGCGATGTACAGTCAACAAAAGAGATAAGTAAGCAGGATCCTCGGATATAGTTAAAGTTGTTTGTCGACTGAAATTTAATTTGATAAATGAGCTGTTTGTTTTCTATTAATCAAATTAAATTTTATTCGAGAACATCCATCAGTTTCTTACTAAACTGCAACTATATCCGACGATGCTGCATACCTACTTATCTCTTTTGTTGACTACCTACTAATACACCCACATTTCGCCAGTTATGTTTAAGTCCCATGTAATAGGGAGCGAGCCTATTACCATCAACCGGGTACAAATCCGGGCTTCTACTGAGAAATTCGAGATGGAAAAACCCATTAACACTATGCCCGACCTGGGATTCGAATCCAGGACCTATTAGCGGTTTTTACCGACTTCAAAAAAAAGGAGGTTATCAATTCGATACGTATGTATGTAATATTATTGGAATTGCATTATATTCACATATGACAATCTACTAAGGCTTCCAAACAAATATACAAAATTTCATAGACGTATGTATGTATGTATGTATGTATGTATGTATGTTTGTCCACGCATATCTCCGTAACTATTAATCGGATCGTGACCATTCTTTTTTTATTAGCTTACATTTACTTCAACTTAGGGAACAGTGCAAGTTTCATCAAAATCGGTTCAGTAATTTTCAATATATGGACTAATACGTGTAAGTGTGACGGCCTGGCATATTGATACGAGCTACGGGTGTAGTGTCAAAGGGAAAACATCTCAAAACCTTGGTCAAATTCTAGTGCAAAAACTAAAAATTACGAAATAAAAAGTAATTTAAAAAAATTAAACCGACTTCAAAAAGAAATCAACTCAAAATTATGAAATAACTTTAATTTCGGAAGTCGGTGGCAAAAAACTAATAAAATACAGATCCCAAGACACCGACTTCCGAAATTAAAGTTATTTCATAATTTTGAGTTGATTTCTTTTTGAAGTCGGTTTAATTTTTTTAAATTACTTTTTATTTGGTCATCATTATTTATGTATTTGTCTGTATATGTCACAGCCACCTGGTTTAATAAGCCGTTTAGTTAACTGCCTAGCTAAACGGCTAATTTAACCAGTTAGCTGCGACATAAAAGATTGGTAGATTTCTTATAAAATACTGGTTTATTTATTACACGTCGTAACTTTAGAAATATGTTTCGCTTCCATTATAAATGGTCTAGCTAGAGATACACGTATCACTATAAGTTTGATATATATACCTAGGGGTTTGAATGGCAACTGTTACAAACATGAACGGAAGGTACTGCCTATTTTTTTTAGTCTTCGACTGTATCGTATTTTAGTATAGCCCCGTTCAGTCGTTCTACGTCACTATGTTGATTCTTGTGGTCTTTTACTTCCAATATAACTCTGTAAAAGCCATCTCAGTTGAACTAAAGTAGAACAGAACAAAGAATTAATTATTCTCCCAGCGAACAGTAGATTAGTAGTGCTCCCGACGCCAGTGTCAATTTAATTTTCATTCGGGTTACGACCTAACCCGAATTTGCTAAACATGCACTGTGTACTTACATCACCAGCTTAGTAAGACCTTCTTTACTTAGAGACAATGTTCCTAACAATTCTGTAATTGGGGAAGAAAAGAGGGGCGAAGAAGGTCAGGTTATGACGGTTTATGGTGTAGAAGGAATTCGGCTAGTGTCGACAATGTTGCAGTCGTGACGACAGCTGCAATGTATAAAACTAAACAATAATGCTTTATAAACTTTTCATTATTATGTTGAAAGTTTCGTTCTGTTCTTTGTTTTTAAGTGTCTATTAGTAACACACTGTTTTGTTGCATTTAAGTGAGTTCTTGTGTAGAACATGTTGCAGACTGCTCCCAAAACGGTGAAGAAAACCATTGTAAGGAAACCGGCATGTCCTAGAACAAATAAATCGAAGACATAATTATGACATCTGCCATCCCGCTTGCGCCCGCATGGTGGATTATGGCCTAGTGCTTCTTATCGAGAGGAGGCTTGTGTCCCAGCAGTGGGAACATTATGTGCCACTAGCAGCGCCCCGCGGTTTTACCCGCATAATTCTCGATCCCGTGGGAATATCGGGATAAAAAGTATCCTATGTGTTAATCCTGGTTATAAAATAGGTATCTGTTTGCCAAATTTCATTAAAATCCGTGAGGTTTTTTTTTAACTTTTTTTTGTTACTTTAGTAGGATAGTAGGAAATAAGATAGAAGGAAAAGGAAGTAGGATAGGATGTGACAGACACCTAATTTTCATAAAAGTTTACGAACTATTTCATAGTGTCGCCAAAAATATAGAAAACATTAGATGATCATAGACAAAAATAGATTAGCATCATAAATTACACTTCAGCGCTGCAGCGGCTCGTGTAATTATGGTCAAACTTTACTTTAAATGTAAGATTTTTACTTATTTATAAACGCACCATATTTGTTTTTTAGTTTCTACGCGCACGCTCCGCACGCTTACGAGGGGAGCGTGCGCGTGACGATTTTTTGATCCAGTTGAGCTAGATTAATCAATCAATCTACCTAGCCTTTTTCCAACTATGTTGGGGTCGGCTTCCAGTCCAACCGGATGCAGTTTTTACATGGAGCGACTGACCTCCACAACACAGTTAGTGGGTTACACGATACCCCTTGATAAGACTGGTTGTCAGACTTTTGGAATTGTGATTACCTGTTACGACTGTCTGAAGATCCACGAATGAATACCCGGTTGAGCTAGTTATCCGGAATTTTATGCTCGGCAAGTACGAAATAAAAAATCTGACAGATTGTAGTAACTTGATGTGCTGGCGTCTGTACAATGTTGGATGAAGAATATGCTTATAAGCTCTTAGAAAATTCAATAAAATAAAAACAACGATCTGTGTATTACATTGCTAATTAGCTGATTATTAGACCTTTTACTTTAAAATTAATGGTATTTGGACCCTTGTAGCCCGTTGACAGCATGTTCCAGTAAGATTGCATCTATATCACGTTCCGTTCCGCATGAGTAATTATTTTTCCATTTATAAACGAACCAATGATTCGACAATTAAGATAAAACGAATATTTTACAGCTGGGCTAATGGTCGTAAGCGCACTATCGATTAAATAACCATTTATATTAGCGACAGGTGTCATAATTGTTACGTTTCAATGCTGGTTTTAAGTAAATACTCGTTATACGATTTTTATGTTTATGGTATTTTCATTATTTGACCAATATTATGTCTGGACTTTAAAAGAGTAATCGGATAGGAAAACCCGATCACATCTAGTTTTTTAAATATGATTGACGCTTAAAAGTGTTTGTACAAATCTACTTACAGAAATAAATGTATGTAATTGAATTCAAATTAACTGATGCTTAATATTTGAGCTGCTTTCTTGCTATCCGAATCTATATACCTATACATATATAACAAAACTGTGCATTCACTGCTACGAGGTGTGGGAACGAGTTTGATGCCGGAAATATAAGTTTTGGAATTTTCGTCCGTTTATCTGTATTTTCCGGATTGGCGCAAAAACGGCTTCACGAATTTGGATGAAATTTGGCACACAGATAACTATCTGTGTGCCAAATTTAAAAGTACCCTATGTGTTAATCCAGGTTATAAACTTATAACCTGGATTAACACATAGGGTACTTTTAATCCCGATAGGGCGCTACGCTGGCGAAGCCGTGGGCAAAACATGTAGAAAATATATTGATGAAATAAATTCAAATAAATCTCTTTCTCTTGGCTCTACCGTAACCAGGTAAATATGAAACACTGTTACAAACCTGGCAAGGAAAACACTCATAAAACTGATGGTTATCATATGAACCAACAGCAGATACTAACGGTCACATTTTAACTTGTTTGTTGAAACTTACCGACGAGTCAAACTATTGGAATCGATACAACTGTTCGGAGTTTATCCAGAACATATGAAGTTTCTTGAACATTGGAAGATGTTGAGATACCGTTGTGGGGTTTGTTTTTATCGAATTTTTCTCTTCTGGTAAAGCTGTTGTTTCCTAAAATAGCGGTGGCTTCTACATAGCGTCTACAATTTACCGCCGAATGACGTCACTGAAACGTTAATTATGAAAGTTGTGTTTTCATTGAGAGCGTATTTGACACCGTAAAGTAAACCTTGCTACCCAAAGATTTAAATCGCTAAATTTGCCCTCAACGTACTTAGCCACGCGAAAAAGTGTCCATATTGAGAAGAGTGAGTTCACACATTATTTTTAGCGTTTTCATGACAATCGAATCAAGCCATTGCGTGATTGTGTGTCAGGTGTAAAAACGAAAAAGAAATGCGACTGTCTTTTGAAGCGGTAGAGCGAATCTAAGGATTTAAATATTTGCCGCTGCCATTTTTTTCATGATAGCCGTTACTGCGGCCGCTATGTGGCGGCCACCGCTCATCAAGCAAAGCGTAGCAAAATAGTGCAGCCAAATTAGACCGATTTTAAATTTTCCATAGAAACAGAGATTTCCAGTTATCTTTTTTTTAAATAAGACATTCCGAAAATGTTCTTTACTAACTTTTTAGACCTTTGTATCCTGCTTATGCGTACAAAGACTATGAAGTTTCATTAAAACCGGTTTATATTAGTACCTATATGGTTTTTATTGTGAAAAGAAAGTTTTTAGAGGTATCTTCATGATTTTTTTATCGTATCAAATTAGTTGTATTGTGTTTTCAACACACTATCTACCTAGCATATATCCTGAAGGATATCATATATTGTAGTCGATCATATACTTTTATTGTATTTAAAACTTGAGTTTTTTGTGTTAAGGTCCTGTAAGTCCCTAAAGAGTTAAAAATATTAGGTTCATGAAACATAATAATCATACCAGCAAGTTTATATTTGTATGGCATGTTCTTAGAGTCGACAAATGCGATCATTTGTTATTGTTAATGACTAATCCACGGTTGAATAATAGTGAGGACGTGGCGGGTGTAATTGCCGAATTATTCAAATGATTTATGAAGCGGATCCTGGATTCACTGGGAGCTGAATGATAATATGGTTGAGTTATAAATAATTGTGTTTATTCCTGGATTGATTATAGATATAGATTAGACCGCTTTTAAATGAATGAATAAATAAATACTCTTTAGTTTATCGCACTTACTTTTAGACTAAGAAAAGTTTGTTTGACAAATTCCTGGTCATAACTGAACTGACTGGACTAATTGGTTTCCCACCAAACACTCTGTGTCTGAACTGGGAATCAAACGTAAGTTTATAGAATGTAGTGTTGGAACTCGTTTTCTTTTTTATCCAAAAGCTTTTTATAGTTTTTATTATCAGTATAAGTAAAGTATAGGTACAGTCACCAAAAGAGATAAGTAACCAGGGTCGTCGGATATAGTTGAAGTTTAGTAAGAAACCGATGGATGTTTTTGACAAATTAACTGTTTATTTTCTATTAACTAAATTAAATTTTATTCGCAAACATCCATCGGTTTCTTAGTAAACTTCAACTCTATCCGACGACCCTCATTTGTGGAATAGCTTCATTACAAACTGTTTATATAGTGTTTCAATATTTGTTACCCTAGGTGGCTGTGTTGTGCGTAGTGTTTCAATATTTAAACCTCCTAGGTGGGGGCTAGACATGTGGGCTTACCTAACACGAACGCGCTGACTAAACGTAACATAAATTTGAATTTTTTCATAATATTTATTTAGTTTTGGATAAGACTAATGTGCTTGAAAAACACAATGCTTTTCGATTAATATATAATTAGAATTAAAGGAAACCAATTTCTAACTAAGAAAGCGTAGAACCGTGGCACAATAACGGTTGTCCAAATACAGAGCGTTTTTTTAACACCTTAATGTCAGGTATTGGTGAAAGTGACAGATTTTCAAGTCGGCAGTTTAAAGGTCATAAGCATCAAATCGGAAAGGGATCGGCACCGTATTGCCTTTCGCCTCACCGTCAAACAGGCGTCAATCTAACGTAAGCACGGAACCAATCAGCGGGATTGTCCGAAAGGGTTACCGCTGGCCCGGAACATAAAGGGCTAAGGAAGGAACACGGGTGGGTTTTAGTCAGTAAGAATCTGACACTCTCTTCCGCTCCGCCCAGAGCGGCATCATTTGATGATTTCCCACCCAAAAAAAAAAGCACGTAACCAACTAGGCGACGCCGCGCTTACGGCTCGCCAACCGCTGGGTGATGGTGCAGCAGGCAGGCCGGAGAGGTGCGAGGGGCAAGGGTGGACGAAAAGACGTAAGCTCGGGTACGGAGAGACGTAAGCGCGCCGGACGACGAGCCGTAAGCGCGGGGACGACGAGCCGTAACGCACCGCACCGCGGTTCGTGAACTTGTCCCGAGGCGAGGCGATTACGTTACGATTCCGATTAGTGTGCGTTGCAGTAGGGAGTTTCATACAAAGAATACTGAACGCCTCGAGTTGATACGGTGACGATCCTTTTCCGGTTTGATACGTGTGCTATGAGCTATAATAATGAAGGAAAAGCTTTCATAGGATACCAAAGCTTTAGGTATACGTCGCGTGTTTTCGGTTTAAAAGCTATGATTCAACCTTAATCCAGACACCTTTCCTAAACCAACGGCCACAAATACAACAAATATAATATGCATGCAACAACAAAGTAATTAAAACCACATTTGAGGTATGTAGTGTAATCTAAAGCGGTACGTGCGAACCCAAGTGTTAATGTAAGTATGCAAACGAATGTTACTCGCTCTTTCCACTTTATATTACGAGTAATGCCTAATACATATTTATTTCTAGTGTTGCTTAGTTGTATATAATTGTGTTGTGACTTTATGGAGTTGTTTAGCATATGTAATTAGGTCTAGCGTTGGTTTTACAACGTGTAGGTACCTAATCTGCATGTTTCCGTCCTTTTTGGCGCAGCCGTAAGGCACACGCTATTGTTGTTAAAACATTGTAACTTTTTTATTGGTATTTTGTGTTTCGCGTGCTGTGTCCAAATAAATGTTATTCTTTCTTTCTTGATACCTTACTAGCGTTTGCCAGCGGCTTCGTCCTCGTGCCTGTCGAAAACTATCCCACGAAAGCGTACTACCGGGATAAAAAGTATCCTGTGTTCTAGTCCAGGTCATTTTCTACCCGTGTGCCAAATTTCATCCAAATCCGTTCAGCCGTTTTAGCGTGAAAGCGTAAAAAACAAAGACACAAAAATCAAATATTTTCTCTTTATTAATATAAGTTTAGATTCCTAATTATTAAAAATAAAGAACGTGTTGTTAATTATAGGTGGCGTCGTGTTTGTCTATAATTTTGAAATACCAAGTTTGTAGTGACAAAATACTCGTAGGTATATTTTATTGATTGTTGACCTAGAAACCCACACGACACCAAGAGTTAAACAAACAACATAACCGTACTACGTACTACAAACAGCTGTCTGCAAACTTAGAGTACCTACCTGAGTACGTACTACAAAAAGTTGCGAAAAGCTCTTCCCTCCGCGAGGAGGTCAAAGTTTCTCTGAAAAATTGAATTCGTAATGAGGTGAGAACAAGATTTACCGACATTAATTCAACTAACTGAATGGTAATAATGTCTGTCGAAAATAAAAAATATACCATCAAATATATAATGCCAATTAAAGGTATGCATTGAAGCGGAAATTGCAGAGTTATTTTCAAAACAAATTGCGTAGAGTCATCTCAACATCTCTCTCCCTTGAATTTGTATATAATTATGTATACACTGTTATATATTGATCGTTTTAATCCTTAAAAAGGGTCATCATTATGAACAAATTTTACTACTAATGGGTGTATTATAAGTAGGTATATATTACAGGAAATAGTATGTATGTGTATATAACCTGTTTATGTATTTGTGTACCTAGTTTTTTTTTGTATCATTGTTCCTCTCAACCAAAGCACCTGCCATCCAATCTCTTCACCACCCATGGTTGATTGGTAGAGAATGCCTAAGGCATTAAGTTCGCCTTTGTACCTTATTGTGCGAAAAGTTTAAATAAATACTGAAGATTTTTGTAAGTTTGAATGAGTTTGAATATGCTTTGTAGATCCTGAATATTGACGCAGCATATATATAAAGTGGATGATATCAAAATACCGCTGTTGAACAATGAGGCTTTGATGACAACGGATAGTAGATACCAATTTATTTAACCGAGGCCGGTAAAATACACATAAGCAATCCAGATGAAAAAAAAAAAACTCACATGTTAGTCTTTGGGATCAGCGACAGACTACTAACTGCTATTAAAGTACGAATGACAGCCGCGACCAACAGCTTAACGTGCTTGAAGACGTATGGAAACGATATGTAACGGATGGTCACCCATCTACGCACCGACTGCGGCAAGTGCAGCTTAACCTGCGATCGTCCCGTGCGCCTGGTATAATTTAGTCACGAGCCCCTCTCGAACAGTATCCACAAATCTGCAGTCGAAACACTACAAGCAAAAATCAAACTGTAACAGTATTTTTTACGAGTCCAGCTCCATTACTCCCTCAGAAGCCAAAACCTCTCGTACAAACGGAGTTTTTAGCATGTAATTGTGTCACCACCTCTGCTACATTCTCTAATATTCGGCTGCTTAGTCCCGGTATGTTTAATTTTATCCCGAATGTCCCGGGACACAGCGCCTGTCACCACTAGTCCCGTGTTAAGGCTGGTTCACACTGGAACGTGATGAAGTCGAGGCATTGCTGAGGCATAAAGGCTAAAAGCATTAAGGCTGCCAAACATGGTCAAGCTCTGCTTATAGATCGGTCTGATCTCAGCAACATCCGTACCGGTTTTTGAATGTCGTCTCGCAGGTTCACCTGGAAAGTTGTCGGGTGCGGGCCACTCCAGCCAGGGTTTGACGGCTGGAGTGATTACCTTCCTTCTTGAAGTAAGTAAATCAAACTTAACAGTATAATCGTTCCGTGTATGTATGTGCTGATATCCTTTCTGATTGAACAGGTACAGGGCAAATCTCTCCATGTATGGTCAGCAATTTATAGGAATTCCGTAATAACGTAATTACTGGTTGGTATTTTACTCGAAAGTTGATATTGTCATTAGAGAAATGTGGGTGTACCCAAATTCAACTAAGAGTTTGCCAAATAATGGTGTTTAAAATTTCATTAGAAATGGTGTCAATTATGGGTAGGTATTGCAATTTACTAAAATCAATTGTCCGTGCTTCACTTCGCCTCGTCCCGGCCTATCTCAGCACAGTATGTACCAGTCCTTACCTCATTGTCCCACGTCGCCCCGTAACCCAACACATGTACCAACACTAACTCATCGCGGCACTAGCTAACAACTTTTAATTCTCTCCGCGAATTTCTAATCGAGTTTCTTTGTTAGTCTTCTACTTCGTTTTTAGTAATGATGGTGAAAAACTAAGTTTTTGGGGTATTTGATCGTGTCTTTGAGAGCAGTATCTAGTGACCCAGTGGTAACAGCCGCGATTTACGAGTTGTAGGTCGTGAGTTCGAACCCCCAAACAAGCAGTTTACTTTGTATGGATAAATTATTTCTTCTCCACTACTCTAAAAAACGGTGAAGGGAAGCACCGTGAGAAAACCACCATGTCTTAGAACAAAAAATTTGAAGACATGTGACATACTCCAACCGACACTGGGCCCGCATGGTGGATTTTGGTCCACACCCTCTCACAGAGAGGAGACCTGTGTCCCAGCAGTGGGAACATAATAGGCTGATTATGTGAACCTTGGTTTGAGACGGGCAAGACGACCTTACCGTAGATAACATGACAGAAAACTCAATTCGATTTTGAAAATGTGTTACCTAATCATTAATTTAATATCCATTACATTTAACTAAAAGTTTTAGAACTACCTAATTTACATAGAGCATCACAGAATGAATAGCAAACACAATTTCAATCGCCATGCAAATACACAGCAATTCAAATTAGATACATTTCCAATTTAATACATTCATTCAATGAAACTATCGCTACTTTTCACCGCACAAAATGAACCGTTTCACTAATCACTGGTCGGACAACGGAACTCGTGGCTCATGGCTCCATGTTCGATGACACAAAGCTAATTTAGAGGAGTTCAGCAGGGTGAATAAAATCTAATTACGCATTCGGGGAAGGCCTGCAGGCCACACATGTCCTGTCATGTTGTATGCAGGAGTAATAACGGCTAATCCCACACCGGCTCCGTGGCTAGCTGACCTGCGTCGCCTGCGTCACAAATTACTCGCTTTTGTCCGTCAACGAGGATTTTGGCGCAATGTCTATGAATGCATTATATGCTCTTGCATAATGCAGGGCTGCGTGTAAGGGCATTACCATATAGGTTACGTAACGACTTGAATTAAAATAAAGTGCATTTATAATGTGTGGTTAGCGTGGTATTGGTAATGTTCATAGAAGAATGCTTTATATTTGTCTGATTTTAAGAAACAAATAATTTTTCTATTTAACAGATAGTCATTTAAGAAATCATTTTTTTATTAGGGTTTTGTGTAGATCCTAAGTGAGCGGATTTTTACCGTTTCAAATTGTTTATTTTAAACGCAATATCAAATATTAAATGAACTTCTAATGTGATAATGGTCGTAGCCAAATAAGGTACCAAATATAGCCATCATAAGGACATTGCCCAAAACAGGAGTGTCCTTAATACAACAATGTCAAAGGCAGGGACCTCCGTCCGTTTCCTTGGCAGCCAAGTCCTTTGTCGTCCACGACAGCCCTCGGAAGCCGAACCAACTGAACTGTCTTATTAATTAATATATACACTGAAGTAGGTACCATCCATCTTCATCTTCATGTTATGTTTCACACGTGCCTAACAAGTATTCGCATTATTCGCAATTAATTTGTAGAACTACCGCACAATTTTATTGATAACTCCCTGAACAGTCTTCGGAAAAATAATAAAATTTAAGTGTCTCTGCAAACTGTCTGACCACTCGAAATCTGTGAACGAAGGAGATTGTAGGATAGGGAAGGAAATATCCTTAGGGCTGCTGCCAGACTGCAGGTCAGCAGTATTGAATGCAGTGTTTATAAGTGCAGTTTCAGTGATAATTTTCATAGAATTTGTATGTAACACCAGCATAGAGGTCTTTTTAGAGTTCCGTAGTCAACCAGGAACCCTTATAGTTTCGCCATGTCCGTTTGTCAGAGACTCTTAGTACTAGAAACCTGTAATTTGGCATGGATACAATATTAATCATCATATAGTGGTAAAATTAAATCATGAAAAAAACTTTTTTTTAGTGTACCACCTTGTACACGTAAAGCGAAAAATCTTTCCGAACATTTCTGTTAGGAGCCATAATGACATGCTCACACACGTTTCGGCTTATATAAAAGCACCACAATGTAGCTCTTAGGGTTACTTTCAATCGCTCGCTCGCTAAACTTGAGAAACAAAAACTATTTCGCCTGTAATACAACCTTAATTTGTAGGCTTTATTCTAAACACTGAGTTAATTAAACGACCTATTTTCTTAATTAAACAGACTTTGCAAATTACCTAACGCTTTATTAAACGTGTTAAATAGTTAGTATGGATGTAGTCGTTTAATCTGTAACGTTACACCGGAAAATGGCGAAAAATAAAAGCTTTCCTTTATTTTCCAAACAGTTTTTAGTACAGTTTCAATCTCCCTTACATTCAAGCAATGTAATGCGGTGTTGTTACGTAACATGTCGTGTGTGCATTTGTGCAACTGTGCAATGTGCACTGTGCAACTGTGCACAACTCGCTGTGATATAAAAACGACGCGTACATTTAATGTAATTAACTGTTTGTAAGTTGTTGCGTATTCCGCGCTCTCCACTTTCTTGTGGATTTAAACAATTACTGTTCATTAGGATGCACACAGAGCCCGCTTTTGTAATGCAAATCCATTGTTTTTGTGCACGCCGCTCCTACACTTTTATGTGAATGTATTACGCTGAACACTAAACATAGTTTAAGTACGTATGTACGAATACTTTGGTCGCTCTCAAATGAAAAGCAATTTCATAAGTAGAATGCACCAGAAACTAGGTACATTCGAAGTTCCTCTTAACTTTATATAAAATTCAATATTTCCGAGGGAGCTGTGGCGCGTGGCGGTCCGAAGTCAAACAGTCGCGAGTCACCCGTCTCCACGAATTTAAAGGAATCCACCATAAAAATAGTAAACACAATTTCTGGTTGTGAAAAGATAAATTTCGGTCTAGCAAACATGGTTGTATCTCCAGGGGCGGAATCTCGCGCAACTTTGATTTGATTCTTGAATTTGGCGCGGCATATAGAAAATATTGCAAATTCAGTTTGTTGTGTAGTGCGGAGGCGAGTGGCGCCGGGGGGCGAAGCTCGCAGCTCGCTAGTAATCGCATTTCAGGCTTCGAAGCTGCCTGCTTAGTGTTGTGTTAGTATCAGCTAAGATACTATATGTGATGTGATAAACTTAACACTTGATTTCATTTGGTATTTTCTATGAAATAAACACTATCAGCATTCTGACAGATCAACATATAGGTACGTTGTCCAATAGACAAATTATAACATACAGTGTGAGTCTTCATAATGTGCACATATCGAAATGAGGGAAACTAAGCTTAATTTTATCGACGGAAAAAAAAATGTAGCATGTTTCAAATTCTTTTTCGCTGCTGTGACCCCTGTGTAAACAAACGCCCTTCAATTGAGAATTATGGTTTTTTTTTAACAAAAATCTGATACTTTTTCATAAATTTTTACAATAATTGTAAAATTTCTAAATAAAAGCCCCGAATACCTACCCTTTTTGATTACTTTAAATTATTCTCCATCGTATCAGATTTCTAAACGTAAAAATACCATGTTTATAACTCAATCACAACATTTCCTATCAACTGTTAAAGAAATGCCTTGCAATCACCATACTTTAGCAGGTAAAGATCCCTTTAATTTTTTCAAATATTTTTTCCGTCGATAAAATTAAGCTATGTTTCCCTCATTTCGTTATGTGCACATTATGAAGACTCACACTGTATGTAATGGATTAGCAATATCCTTCAAAATGATTTGGATTGTGATTGATACTTAGTGTGTTACGCAATTAGAGTGCTTTTTGTAACCGAGTCTGTCATGTTCTGTGCTCCGATTTATGTCGTGAGTATAAAAAAGCAAAGCGAATAAATTTATACCAGGAAGTGTATTTATCAACTCGTATTTTCACTATTAATAATATTTATTGTAAAAGCAACTCTACCATTCCAAAGTTAACGTTTATTTTAATATGATACCGCTGTCATTCATTCGTTATAATTTTCCACATTTTCGGGAAATCACGATGAAAAATATACTAGTAATTTTGAGTATACAATAATATTAAAAGTTATTAACTGTTATTAATATATAACGTTTTAAATGAAATATATTTTTTTTTCCAACTACAATAGCTACATTGTTTCCGTTTTAATTAATTCCTCGCTGTTTTCCTTAAGATGTTTCATTTTATAGCTTCGAACCACGTTGCAAAGATCAAAAGATAATTGAAGGAAACAAAGATCATGAACTGGGAATTATTACAATATAATAAATTATTTCCAGCTTTAAGGGGCTTACAGGACCTAAACACAAAAACGTAAGTTTAAGAAACAATAAAAGTATGTGATCGGCCACAGTAAACAAAATTAGAAAAATATATGATATTCTTCAGGTATGCTATGTACATAGTGTGTTGAAACCATAATACAACTAATTTGATCGAATAAGTAAATATAATTCGGTATTTTATAGCCTACTAGCTTCTGCCCGCGACTTCGTCCGCGTGAAATTTCACCCTCCCCCATTCACCCCCTGAGGGGTGGAATTTCAAAAAACCCTTTCTTATTGGATACCTACTCTTCACAAAGAACATAACCTCCAAATTTCATGTCTCTAGGACCAGCGGTTAGGCTGTGCGTTGATACATCATTCAGACTTTGAATTTTATATACAACGTGTAAAGTTAAATGCGTAAAACCTCTTAAGAGGTCATTGTACTCATAATTATGAACAACTTTTATTATGGGACCAAACATGAAATCACAAAAAAAAACAGCTGTTTAGTACATTTTGACGAGTTATGCGAGCATAAATGTAGGGAACAACAGATTTTTTTTCTTGGGTCACTAAGGCTTCATACTCCTAGTAAACTTGATAAAAAGCTCATTGCATTATTTTGATATACATACACGTATAGTATAACATTCAGCCTTTAAAGTTCCTACTTCTGGGACACAGGCCTCCTCTCTGTGAGAGGGAGTGGGTCTGAACCCACCAAGCGGGCCCTGGGTAAGTTGGTGGATGTCACATGTCTCTCTCTTGGTTCTAGGACGGTTTCCTCACGATGTTTTCCTTCACCGTTTTGAGAGCAGTGCTCTACCGAGCGCGTCACGGCGTTTACCCTCACCTTAGTACTACAATAATCAATTGAGAGACTTTTAGAATTTTCGACTTTATTATTTCCAAGCTAGCGCAAGCTGTTACTATTTCCAAGTAAATATAGGCAGAGTTACTTTCGCATTTATAGTATCAGCGGTGCTATTCTGTAAAAATCTCACCGTGAAAACTTAGGTGAAGTGAGCGTGGAGTGAGCTGTCAATATTGTCAATTCCTAGCAAAAACAAACTCACTTCACCTAAGTTTTCACGGTGACATTTTTACAGAATCGACCGGCAGTATGGGTGATAGCAGTATGCACACGTGACTGTATGCATATTACATACGTCACTATTCTCCATCTAGGTGGAAGTGTTACCGCGTGCAGTGGCGAGTGTTTTCACTCGATTCCCGCGAGAGGTTTACATTGCCAACTAGCAGGTTACCGGCGGCGTGTTGACGTGAAACATGACGCCTTCGTTTTAGCTTTATTCTGAATATTTTTAGACGGCGTTTTTGATGTTGTGTTCATGGCTTTACAATTTGAATAACTGTTAAAAAAGTTAATGATTGTGTTTGCTTGTTTCAGCACCCTTATTGCGTAACACACTATCAATCTCAATGTGAATGATTTTGAAGGATATTGCTAATCCATTGCTTCATAATATGTTAAAAAAAATCTGCTCAACAACGTAAATAACACAATGAATGTTGTTGAACTGTCAAAATGAAAGCCATTGCTAGTAATCAAAGAGAACATCTTTGCTAGTAATAGTGTGTTACGCAATTACCCCTCTAGTAGGACTGCATTTTTATCCCAGCATCGATTATGGTACTCGTAATTAAAATTAACTCCAGACTAATAACAAAAAATATGATGATTGAATTATTTTGGTACAAATTATTTATTCGAATTTTGTTCGAAATAGGGTTTCGTGCAATCACACACAAAACACCTGGCAGTTTTTAAATCTATTTACAGTAATGAGGAGGCTGACCGGTTGGCAAAATTGGGTATTGATGAGGGAAAGGAGGTAAATATTGGAATATATTACGTGGAGTTATTACCAAAATACAAAAACAAATGTTATGAACTTTGGAAAGAATATTTTAATGAAAGATCCAAGGAGAAAGGCATAATGGCATAGATTAATGGTATCGGAGCCTCCTCATATACCATGGTTTTACAACACTAAGTTATGCAGGCGGCTGGTTGTGATCGCGCACAGACTGCGATCTGGACACGTGCCCCTCAATAAGTTTGGATTCTTAATGAAAAAAACCAGCTCACCAAATTGTGATGTATGTGGAACACCGGAAGATGTAGTACACTTATTGTTGGAATGTGCCAGATTTCAGTCTGACCGAGTAGAATTATTTAAGGATTTAAACTTAAAGTATGATGTAGGTGTATTTCATCATTTTTTATCTACACCTAATTCGGAGGCTGCCTCCAAAGTATTTATGTTCACTAGGTTACGTTTTAGTTAGATAATGTATTAGTATAAGGTATGATGGGATTGGCATACACGTCCGTGTAAAAGTCCCTAATAATAAATAAAGAGAAAAAAAAAACTATTTACAATCGAAATTACATTATACAAAATAAATACGTCACCGATTTCATCAGTACAACCCCAAAGTCATGACTGCACATATTTTAGCAATAGAACGCCATTGTTGAGGTGAGCACTTTGGATTTAACGAGCAGAATCCAGTGCCTTTGAGAGGTCTGCCAAACCTAGCAAAGGGCTGACCAGAACACCCTGAGACCTCATTTATTGTAGTCACTTGAAATATCTCAGTTCAAAAAAATCTTTTTTTATTTATTTTACCATTTATGTGCACACAGACAAGCAAGAAAACAGAAAAATAGGTACAGACGCCAGCACATCAAAGCTACCCAAAACTGTAAAATTTTCCCAATCAACCTCGAACCTAATGTGATAGAGGTGAAAAATCTATTAAAGAAATTTGACAGATTGTAGTAGCTTGATGCTGGTGGCGTCTGTACATAACCTATGCTTATTTCAAAAGAAATTTCTTCCAGCATACCTGCGATTTTTTTTACTTCAAGTAATACCGTTCGCTCGTTGACTTCCAAAGAAAAACATCACATCTTTTTATTTTATCGGTTTAGATATCGATTACCCATCGCGTCTGCGAAGTTTAGCTAGCTAATTTAAAATAACCCTGTATTCGCACTATGTAGCATGCGGCATTTGGTTGCTGTGGATTTCTAAGAAGCGAAAGATATTTCGATGTTAATTGTTATACATGTTACGTAGTAGTTACTAGCTGCATTCGGATCAATAGAGTCGGTTGCTGAAAACCCAAGCTAAGATTTAATATAACGTCCTTTTCTGGGAACTAGAGCGGTAGAAAACAAAAATGGAAAAAAAAATGCAAAAAGAAAGAAACAAAATTGCGAAATAGATGTTCAGGATACCGGCGAGATTCGGAAATGTTTGCAGTAACTCTCTGCACTGGTTTTGATTTGAATCAGTAATATTTTATTCTATTCTGGATATTTTCCTACTTTTAAAATGACGAGCTGGTAAATAAACAAAATTTTAGGAATCGCTTACTTACAAAAGTCAATCACCACAAGCAACTCGAGCGTTAGGGTTAGTGAATAATAACCAGTGGTGGCATAACGACGGTATACCTCCACATCTACGCATATCTTGTCACCTAAGCCCCGTTCACGCTTTTTCCACCACTGCGCTCCAAACGGTGAAGGAAAACATCGTGAGGAAACCGCCATGTCCAAGAACAAAAAATTCGATGACGTATGACATTTACCAAACTGCACTGGGCTCGCGTGGTGAATTATAGCCCACTCCCTCTCGAAGAGAAGAGGCCTGTGTCCCAGCAGTGGGAACATTATAAGCTGATTCTCTGATAGAAACTGCCTATCCTATCTTCATCTCTACATGAAGACAGGACAGGTAGTCTTAGCAGAATTATTTTCATATTTTTAAATTAGGTTAATTTATTGCTTGTCAGTAATTTAGGTCACAGCTCGTAATTTTCTGATTTTTACTTCAAGTCTACTTTAACATCAGCCAGCTTTTAGAAAAGAAAATCAAAACACTACAATACTAATTAAACGCACCCACTAGAAACGAATTCACCCCTCCAATAACAACAGCTGCATCGATAACAAACGCAAAGTTTACAAGCAAGTCATCAATTAATCATAGCGGTACCGCGACCACAGTAATACAATCAAACTGCACATTTCACGTTTTGTTTACAGCGTGCGGCCCCAGGCCGCTGCCATATGCGGCCTGCGGCCCGAACGCGGCCCTCATTACGTCGATACCGTCAGTCGACATGCGGTACCCTAATGTGGTACCTTTAATGTTTTTATCATACCTGTATGTATGCAGCTGACGGTTAAAAATGTTATAGTTGCGGTCTCGGAAATGGAAATCATATAATTTTATGCAACCGACCGGTTTAAATGGCCGACACAATTTATTATCAACGTGTTGGTATTTCAGCTGCTTTCCTTCGCTTTTTCAGGTCCCTGACGAATTGTTTATGGGTAGACTTAAATTATAATGGCCGTGTTTATAGTGTACGCTATTAGTGGGGTTTGTTTGCAGGTTTTTAACAATTAGCCTTGTGTTTACCATTATTTAAATCAACTGATTAAATATTTAATCAGTTCTATATTTAATATTTCTTTGGGAAATTTGACATAAACCAACTGTTCCGGTCAACCGGTGGTTTGAGTCTTGGTGAGCACAGGCTTAAAAGAACATAGGTAAGTTAATCAAGTCTGGCAAACCATTGATTTAGTGAATTGAAGTAAGAATCAGAGTTAGAAAATTAGATAATTATTAAGTTTAAGAAATCGCAGCTATTTGCCGGTTCTTTGGTGTACCAGGACCTTTAGCAAAGGGGTTTGAAGATCTTTGACATACCTACTGTCCGTCATTTAGATTTTTTTTCAAAATGGCGGGCACGCATGAAACCTATATACATCGATAGCTGACATCAATGCAAACAGGAAATATAATAAGACCAGTCGATGTTGTATACAACATCAACCATCGCAAATCGAAAATGTTGGCGTATTACCTGTGTGCCTACTTACCAGAGATTATAACACCGACAATCAGAAGCAGTTAAGAACATAGGCCTGTTATACAACACCACAATTCCTGTGGTGGCTAACATAATAACTGTCATCAACAAAAAAATATGCGCCTAACATGTCAACATACACATAAACGTTACATCCTTATTTACAGAAGTAAGTATGCGAATAATTCATAGGGTTGTCCGGCCAACATTTAGTTACAAATGTCGATCGTTACAGCCATGGGATGCTATTTTTCAGGGGTGGCACGCAATCGGGCTACTTTATCACGGCCGGGTAGCGTTTTCAACGTACGCTATGGTTGTTCAAGGGATGACAGGTGAAATTACGAATACTGCAACAAATAGGCGGAGAGATAAGCTCCTGTGATTAAATGTTTCGAATAAATCAGGGTTGCCACATCTCTTGGAATTTCCTTATTCCCTTTCAGTGTATGGTTAATAGTTTTGGTGATTTTGTATTCAGGGTTGGTACGTGGTAAGTGTACGTGGTTCATCTAGTTCCTTCAGGCATTATAACTAGACTTTATAAAGCCAAGAAAGTGGGTGTTTCTTAGAGTGTGGGCATAGAGAAAACAATAAGGCAGAATTAGGTTTAGCGCCTAAAAGTACTGAACCGATTTTGATGAAATTTCTACGGGACCAATCTGAAAGTATATCCTTTCAAATCAAAAATTAATAATTTTGCAAAGCGGCTTATAAATATCAATTTATTCCCGTCGGATCCCCTGAACTGATGGGGTGCCAGTAATCGGAGTTCGGAGGTAACAAACACAAAAATAAAACAACCATTTTGAGCACCTCCTCCTTTTGTAAGTCGGTTAATGAAAATTAAACACGAAAACACACATACTATAGCAAAAGTTTCGCTTTATCGGTGTACCTACCTTTCATTCGCAAAGTGTGCAGAGTGCGATAAGAAACTTCGTTCCAAAAGAAAATTGTTTATTCTTGCTCCAAACATCAACGCACATTTAAAAGCAACGAAAATTGGCGTGGACATCAGGCTACCCGAAACTGTCAAATTTTCCCAATCAACTTTGAACCTTATGCTTGAGCGATAAAGTTGCAAATCTATTAAAGAAATTTGACAGATTGTAGTAGCTTGATGTGCTGGCGTCTGTACATGTAGGTACATGTTCACGTGAAGCAAACATTAAAAGAATAATGTCTAAGAGTTTTTAAACGGTTTCGCTATAGGCCAGCTAACTTATGCTTCCAAGAGAGACGGTATAGGTTAGGTAAAAAAAATATTACTTATAATTATGTGAAATAAAGTGACTTCTCGTTTCAGTCTGTGTGATCGCGTTGTTCTTCTAAACTACGCAACGGATTTCAATGCGGTTTCCACTAGCATTTAGAGAATATATTCCGGAAGGTTTATTTGTGCCTAAATACGCTAATATTAAAATTACTTATATGTAATAAAAAAAGGAATCTCGAGATTCTGTCGTAAAAAAAAAACAATAACAAAATGGCTTAAAGAAGTTTTGGTATTGTGCTTAAATCTTATTAATTACGTCAAGTGGACCCGCGGGTCCAGTTCCGAGTGGGTCCAGTTGACCAAAGACTCAGAGGCATCTTCTGGGCTTGCTCGTTCCATCATAGACCTCATCCATCGCTTTCCACCGGGTGAGATCAAGGTCAAGACTGCTACGATTACTGGATATACCTGTAGCGGTATTTACAACGCCACATGCGAATAACGCGTCATACTGACGTCTAGCAGAACCCTGCATCTCGCAAGCAGAGTTTACCGCGCAACTAGCATAGATACAACGGCAACGGCCCGACATGAATCATCGGGCAGTTGCCCGCCAGACACAACACCCCTCTGGTCGTAGGATCCTCCCTTTTCATAGAGTATGAGTGAACTTTACACCCTGTTCCTCATACCTCTATATACCTACTTTGTTCAGGTGACATCGAGGTTATGGGACACTTGTATGCGCGGGCGCAGAGCTGGTTTTTGTAAAGATTTTAGGCCAATTACCTTATTTTGAAGCCACCCTATAGGTAACTTCCACTATGTTCCTATTAATTTATCATACAAGTTCGATACAAACCATAATTCAGAAGATAATACTCCTATATAATTATGGTTCTCCTAAAACCGCTGTATTTATTTAAAATGTTGACTACCTACGTAAATGGCAGCTTACACATACAAATTACAATAAACAGCTCAAGGCTCAAATTGTTGGTGAAAACACGTAATGTATATTAAATAATGCACCTGTTTAATCACAACGCATTCGAGCGAACTATACATAAATAATTTCTAGCGATCATTGCAAATACGCCTGTGGTTCCGCACAACAACAATAATGAATACTGTTGAATATTAATCGGCTGTGCGCTCCACAATCGAAATTTTAAATCGATTACACTGCACATTTATTTTAAACCTTCCGGAATAATTATGTTCTGCGAATGAATCCGTACGAGTATAATCATAAAGCCGGGTGTACACTAGGCATCCAGTAAGCGTATGTGTCCTGTGTGATCAATTCATGCAACTAAAGTCTGCCGGTCGATTCTGTAAAAATCTCACCGTGAAAACTTAGGTGATGTGAGTTTGTTTTTGCTAGGAATTGACACTATTGACTGCTCACTCCACGCTCATTTCACCTAAGTTTCCACGGTGAGATGGTTAGAGAATCGCACTGCTGTTCTGTAAAAATGTCACCGTGAAAACTTAGGTGAAGTGAGATGTCAGTCCATGTGATGCTAGGAATTGACGCAATAATAATAATTTGTTTATTTTCATTTAAAGACACAAACATCAGTGTAGCCCTGGCTCTTGTACCAGGAGTTCCTGTGTCACAAGAGCCAGACCTCTCAATTTACAGGGAACCTACAAACTTGGCACTGACTTGACTCGGCTTGGGGGAGGCCTATGTCCAGCAGTGGACGTATTACAGCTGAACAGATGAGGATAAAAAAGCGCGATAGACAAAAATGAGATACGTTATAGATATGGCCCGCATTAAACAGGTAGGTTTACAAATATACAAGAGAAAAGAGTAATAATAAAAAAAAGAGTTTACTTAAAAAAACAATGTTACCACTGCGTTCTCTGCAGAGTAACGGTGAGTGTAAGTGAGGTGTGTGTATTGACAGCTGACTTTACCTAAGTTTTAACGAGGACATTTTAACCGAATAGGTTGGCTGGTCTTGTCACCCGTTGGTATCGAACAAGGCGACTAAAGTTCTATAAAATTAAAGGCAAGAGGATCTTATACAACATTATTAATTAATATAAATCTGGTCATGGTAACTGTTGGCATGTTCAGCAGTAGAATTTCTTCATGCAATACAATGTACGCGGCTCTTGTGTATAAATATTAATGGCGGGGGCACTGCCGTGCCCCCCGATAAATCATATTATATTTTTGTAAAATAATTAAAAAACACTTTTGTCACTACATGCCAAAATAAATAATAATATTTGAAGACTAGATGAGGTCGGTGTTTCCTAACCGACTAGTCTGAGAAGAGATACCGAAACAAACTCAGAGGTCACAGTCTCGCGTCTATTGTCTGTCAAACATGATCCGTAGCGATTAACATGCAATAAGGTCAATTCAAATTGACCATATTATTATTGAAACGCAAATTGTCTTCACATTTCAACAATCTGCATTTTAGGGGAACGCAGCGCAACGCTGGGCAACGTTGCCCATAAAAATGCTCTGCGTCGTTGTTGCCCAGTGTATAACTGGCTTTATTCTCCGATAAATGCTTACCAATGTTTCTCTGTAGACGACGCAGATCATGTTGGGGGCTTCGGGCGTTTTAATTTGTGTGACGTCATATTGATATCGGTGTAATTAATGTTTTATGAAAGGTTTCCCGGTAATGCTGTACTTGTCTGGTTTCACTCCGGTTATTTCGATGTTTTAATTTTGCTGTGTGTGTGTGTGTGTTGTAATTTTGTGGAATTGGAACAAGTTGTTGCTTGATACGTTTTTAATTATAACTATTTTATCTTGTGATCTGATATGGAAGGAAATAAGTATTGGGGTTAACATAACATACCTAATATCACCTGTATTGGGGTTAACATAATATAATATCGCCTGTATTATGAAGGGTTAGGCAGAGGTGTACCTAAAGTACACCCACATATTGGGCTTAATGTTGTCGAAGTCGACCATAGAAGGGTTATATTATTCGTGGAGTCGTCAGTTACCAAAAAGAAAATGTATTTAAAGAATAAGTGAGAATAGGTCTCTCAACACCGCATTTTCTTCTACACAACAAAATAATATACTTCTCAGTAGTATATATTTTGAAGAAAACTCTTATATACCTACAGCTCGAACTAATTACTTATACATATAAACCGCTTAAGTGTACAATTTCAGGTGGCTTAACAGGGCTCCGCGAAAGTTTTAATTTCGCGAGAAAACTTGGGAGCCCCTGGCCTTGCGGAATGTTACTGTAATCAGGTTAATTGTACTTTTGATACGCCGCCATTTTCTTTTGCACGAACCTCCGACACTGTTAATGATTGCACATGGAACAATGAGGACGGAATTAGGAAACGTTGCATGAGAGGTAAGGCAGGTAAGTGCATTTTTTTGTTTTTCAGGACTTGGATAAAAGTAATTTGGTCGGTGAAGCGTAGAAAAATAATTATTTTTACTTCTTTATAAGTATTTTATACACTGTAAGTAAGTAAGTAAGTATTTATTTGCATAAAACATGGTATACATGGTGTTACAATAATTTACAATAAAGATCTTACATGTTTTCCCAGAATTGTACTTAGCATGCAATAAGTTCACTTAATACTAACATGAGAATTTGTTATCCATAAATTCCTTAAGACTATAGAAATTTTTCGAATTTAACCAGTCAAACAATTTTCCCTTAAATAATCTGGAGTTTAAGTTTTTTATGTTACTCGGTATGTTATTATATCTACGAACACAATTATATAAGCAGCTTTTATTATATTTAGCAAGCTTGGGAAGATCATGCAGAACGAGTCTCTGTGGATCACGCCGGCTCCTTGGATTAATATCATTGGCTGATATGAACAGGTCTTTATGTTTATTAACGAACATACATATTTCAAATATATAAAGCGACGGCAGCGGTAACAAACCTAGTGGCTGTGGCAGTCGCATCGGCAAGCGTAATGTAGCTAGATGGGAAGGTGCCTGGGACGGACTGGATGCGGAAGGCGGAGGACAGGGTGTTGTCGCGCAGCCAGGGAGAGGCCTATGTCCAGCAGTGGACTGCGATAGGCTGAGTTGATTGATCTACACTGAAATAAATATATTACTTGCAGGTATATTTCTCCTGACAAAGTTATTCTGTTTACCTATATATCTATGTACTAGTATTTATTCTTTTTCGAGTTATCTATCCCTTATGTTGCACCTGCCATTTTTTGTCTCTGCATCACCCTGAGGCTGACTGGTAGAAAATGCCTCAGGCATTAAGTCCACCTCTGTGCAGTATTTTTTTCACTTGTGCCTAAAATTAATAAATATATGATCTTAATCATGAGGTGGATAAATGACTTTTCAGTGTGAGAATATGACTATGAATAAAAATGTTTGATATTTTGCCCGGAGACCAAGTGTCGATCGTCCGGCGACGAGATGGGCGGACGACATTGTTACCACCATGGGTAGAACCTGGATGAGGCTGGCATAGGAGCGTGGGGATTGGGACATGAAAACAGAGGACTATGCCCAACAGTGGATGCAGTCGGGCTGTGGATGATTGATTTCAGCACACAGCCGAAGTCTCGTCTTATAGTTATTTCAGCACACAGCCGAAGTCTCGTCTAGTTATTTCAGCACACAGCCGAAGTGTCGTCTTTTTATTTCAGCACACAGCCGAACTCTCGTCTAGTTATTTCAGCACACAGCCGAAGTCTAGTCTAGTTATTTCAGCACACAGCCGAAGTCTCGTCAGTTATCTGGGACAATTTCAAAACATAGGACTACCGTCAAACGGGGTGAATGCAGGGCTGAATCTGGACGAAACTATAAAAGGGATTTTAACTTTGAAATTATATAATTAGTATAAAAATATTTTTCACATCGTGGAAATATTTTTCCACGATACACGATGTGAAAAATATTTTTATGTTTTTTTAGCATCTTACCAACATTAAAATACCCTCTTTTCCTAGATAAGGTGTGTTTTTTTTAACTACGAAAGGACCAACAGGGAAGCGTTCTTTTGAGACATTTTCTTTTAAAAAATATTGGCTTCGCATGGCATAATTGTTAGTCACGAAAAAATGTTAGTGGCAAATAATTGTTTTCTTGTCATTAATGTACAGAGGCCAGCACATCAAACTACCCGAAATTGTAAAATTTTCCCAATCAACTTTGAACCTAACGCTTTAGCGATAAACTTGAAAATCTGTTAAAGTATAACAGATTCTAGTAGCTTGATGTGCTGGCGTCTACTCAGTTTCAACTAAGATTTGATCATAACATCAAGTCTGTATTCCCGGAAGGGATAAGCAGAATTTTACTTAAAGTAGGTAGGTACCTTTATTTCGCCAGTTATATTTAAGTTTCATGTAACAGGAGGCGAGTCTATTGCCATCAACCGGGCTCTAATCCAGACTCCGGGCTGTTACTGAGAAATATCTGATGAAAAACCCTAATCACACTTTGCCCGTCCCGGGAATCGAACCTTAGGACCTTATGCTCAGCAGTAGCGCCTGCGACCACTAGACCAACGGGCTAGTCCAGCACCCTAATTGAGTAACACACTATCAATCAAACAATCTGAATCATTTTCAAGGATATTTCTAATCCATTGCTTCATATGTTCCAAAAATTTGTCTGGTCAACAACATAAATTAACGCAATGAATGTTGTGGAACTGTCAAAATAGAAACCTGTAAAGGCCCACTGGGTATGCTGTCGTTTACTATTTAGACAACTAGCAAACGTATACCCAATATCCAAAAATATCAAATTCCAGTTCAAATAATGAGATTTCTATTTCAACAACAAAGGTTACTCGTTTATTTAGTTAAAGCACATAACTAAAATAGATAACAAAACCGAGTCTCGAATCTTAACAATAAATTCCCGACGATTCCCGACAACTGCCGAGCGATACCCGAATCGGCGCATCGGAAAACTTTTAATTTTATTGGCACCCCGATAATAGGAGAGTTAAGGCGTCAGCCTTAAGGATTACGCTGTTTGACTTCGGGTTACCGGTAATCTCGGCCTGACTCAAGAAAGTAATCGAAAGATCCGCGATTGTGTTAAAACTTAAATTTTATGTTTTTAATTTCTGTTTTATTCTTCAGGTAGCGTTTGTTGCCTGTTTTGTTTTCAATTCCGTTATAAGGGCCCGATCACACGTACCACAAACACACCACAACGACACCACGTGGACGGTACTTTGTATGAAAATGAATAGTTTCAAACTCAAAGCCTTTATTTCAAATAAACCAATTACAGGCACTTTTGAATTATCAAGGGGTCGGTCGGTCAGTCAGAAAGATGAAGCTAGTTGCCCATTCCAAAGCGTAGGTACCTATGGAGAAGAACGGGCAAGAAACTTCACGGACACTCTTTCTATTCACATGGACCACATTTGGCTGTCAAAATCAACCGTGTGGGCGATAACGACCACATCAAGGTTACATCGTAGCCACAACGTTGCGTCGTCGACGCGACAACACTAGCGACACTGCCACAGCCGAAGTCGATCTGCCTGCAAACACTAGCTACAACATAACCACATCGCAACTACTAACGAAAACGCAACCACATCTCGACACTATTCACACGTAATCACTGCTTGCCCATATTTGGTCGCTGCGATGTGGTGTGTTCGTGGTACGTGTGTTCGGGCCTTAAGAGAGTATTTACAGCTGCTGTTTACATTATTTGTTGCAACTTTAAATGAAATGTACTATGTAATGTAGTGTGCCTATATCACCAGAATCTGTACTAGTTTCTCCGTATCTAATGGAGGTGAGAATGTTGCCAGTTGTGAGCTATATTTGAATATAGCTCACAACTGGCAACATTCTCACGTATGTACGTCTCAGTAGCCTGTGGTCTTAAGACTGATCTTAAGACCACAGGCTACTACCAAGAATAGCGACAAATGAACAAAACTCGCAACGGACATATTTCTCGTACATCACAATCTCAATAGACATTAAATATATGCACCTCTACATGAAGGATCGCTTTCTTATTACGAATGAAAAACTGCTTTAAAAAATTACGCACACGTTACTAAAACATTAACAGCTTCATAAAACCTCAATCATCAGCTACTGAAAAAACCGTACATGTGCGGTGAAAAAAAAACGGACAACATCGAAGAATCGAAGCCACCCGGGGCAAACGGTTTGAATATTTCATAGCTACAAAACACATGTCCTAGCGATTTGCGAAGCGGATAGACTGCCCGATAGCTATTTGTCACATTAGAGGCGAGTGAAAGCAGGTGAACACTGATCTGAACTAAGGATTTCGGCACTGCGTGTCATCACACTTTTTCTGGCCGCACAATGCCACCTAAGACCAGCATTCAAAAGCTGCTCGTTGCTCTTGTTTCTTAAAACAACGTCTATCGCTTCACTGTATCCATATCATAAACCCTTTCATGCGTTTTGCTTAAAAAAAACATTCAACAACAATTGACTTTCAAAACTAACACAAATCTTCTTCTTGTTACATCATGAAAAACTAGTTCATGACGGAAAAAGTATCTCAACCAATTCAACAAAAAAAAAATTGTATCGTTATAGATTTATTCTTGCAATTGTAACTGTCAAAGAGAAAAATATTTTGGGATCGCTGTGTTTTATCTCTTATCGTGTGTCCGTACAAACCTAACCTTCTACCTTCCCCTGTACACCACCCCAGTCAGGATGACACGTGGACATTCCCATGCACGGCAATTCCAGACGCGTGAACAATTATCCTGGAACCTGTGTGCCATTGTCCCTGCGTAAACATTTAGTTCCATCTTTTGTACCGGCAAATGCATTTCATACAAACGTCGTTCGCTCATTCACTTATTCGTTCGTTCGTTAAACTTTTTCATGGCAACGTGTTATTGACAAAGGTAATATTTATTCAGCCATGGTACTGGCTAGCGTTTGTTGTAAAATATTGTTTTCGTTAAATAAAAAATGGTGGTGCTGTGTTTGCGATTGATTAGTTACAATACTAACGCCTGTCGGACGATGGCTCATGTGGAAATTGGAAAAATAATAGAATAGATATTGCACGGGCAGGGTTGTTGCGTGATTTTTATTTGTATTTATTCTATTTTCATTACTCGTATGTGAACATAAATATTTGTATGGGATACCAAAACACATGTAACTTCAAACAGTTAAAGCCGAATTATGCAATATGCATATTTTTGGAAATTGTTTCTTCTTCTTCCTCTTGAAGAAACCAGGTATAAGAAACCATAATTAGCAACCAACCAATCCATACTACGAGTAATATTATAAGTTCAAAAGTAACTCTGTCTGTCTGTATGATACCTTTTCACGCCTAAACCACTGAACGGATTTCGATAAAATTTAGCAGACAGATAGATTGCATCCCGGGAAGGACCCGGAGGGTTTTTATCCCGATATTCCCACGGGATCGACACTTATGCGGGTGAAACCGCGGGGCGCGGGGGGTATTTTTATGCCTTTTATCCTATTTTGTTCAGTGATGAATCCATTTATCTCAAAAGCTGTTCAGCAAACTATTCACCCGCTTCATAAGTCCGTAGAATTTATTTATTCTATCCGTCCGGCCGCAGTCAAAGCAAATGGCATATTAAAATATGGCAAATAAAATTCAGTTTGATTGTGGAGGATCCCCGGGGGAGGTTCGTTATGGATGTCTGTAGGGGTTGTTCAGCGGTGAATGGTTCCCGACTGACAGAGCACGTCATAAAATTCGATTGTTTAAAACAAAATCATGTATTTTTGGGGTGTACAGAAGAATAATATCGAGTCGAGTGAGTGTACTGCGAGAGAACTTGCGAGTTGTTTTGATAATCTATACGTCTAGCACAAACCCACTGATGTAAACGTAGCTATTCAATTCAACTGGATTTCTGAATCGAAATTAAACTACGTATCCTATAAGCATTTTGGTTTAAAATTTATTTACCGATAGATATGAATAAAGTCTTCCAACTAAATAAATAGGTAAAAAGTATTTGCGAAACGAATTCAGATTTTTTAATAAGAATTAGTGTTATTATTATATTCCACACACAACAATAAAACCCACAAACGCTTGTTTAATTAATGAACAATGAAAACAAAACAAGTATTAAACCAAAACAAACAGAGCAGGGGTAAGAAAAGCCCCAGTTAGTTGACTGTTCACATTATTGGTGGGACCGCGCAACTTGGCTTGGCCTTCCAACTGAAACTCAAACATGCAATCAAAGGCTCGTGTAGGCTGACCGACTCAACAGTTGTATTATGTAATGGAAGTACTCGGATAAGGAAATAACAAAAAAAATGTGATGTGGAAACGGGAAATTCAATGCAAGTGTAAATTGCTTCTTGTTTTTGTTTTTATATTTTAGTGTGTTTTTTCTGAACTGAATAAAGTTTTTATTTATTTTTATTTTATTTTGAGAGATTTCCGCGAAATTCAAATTTTCTTACGTTTTTTGCAATTTGCTGGTCAGTATTAAGTTGTACACTGTTGATTAAAATATGATTCGCGACCGTAACAAATATGTATTTACAGAATTATAGTCATTAAAGTCATCAACACAACTCTCTAATACCAAGTAATCCTACTGAATGACTATTTCATGAAATCTTAACATTTTAGGATTTTATGTACTAATTTAACAAGTTGTATTACTAATTCTAATGATAATTCTGTAAATACATATTTGTTACGGTCGCGAATCATATTTTAATCAATGTACAGCTTAATACTGACCAGAAAATTGCAAAAAACGAAAGGAAATTTGAATTTCGCGGGCAAACTTAGCGCTTCCCCCCCGCACAGTGGCGCTCTCATCGTTTGTTTGGTTATTTCTTTTATTTTAGAATGAAAATACAGAAAATAAGCACGTTAAGTTGTGCTCTACAAGATTATACGTTAATATTATTATAAACGGTAGTTTTAAATTGTTTAGTTTTATTATAATCACTAAAACGGAAAATAGTGGCCACTATTATCCGTTTTTGAAAAAAATCTAATTGATAATTAGTCAACTGATACAGTGGCAGACGTGACTTCGATGAAGTAAAAAAAAAAATAGTTGAAAAGTTTTAGGTGAAATGAAATTCAGTCAAATATTTTTCGAACTTATGATAGTAACCAACTACACCATGTAAAAGCGTTTCCTAAAGATTTAATTTCCATTTTTTGTAGCAGTAACAAAGTACTATAGTCGACTTAAGAAATAAATCACAATGGAGCTTGAGCTTGTAGTCGAAATAATATTATCTATTGTGTTCGCATCGTTAGCTGAATATTAAGTGCTGCTGACTGTACCTACGCCGATTCCTTACAATATTATTTCTAAGGATAAAAGAATAATGTCAAGTATTATGACGACTCGTATTTTTTAGACAGCTTGAATAGAATCACAAAATCTTCACTTTTCCGCATATTGTTGACGGATTACTACATAATGTTATGATAGAAAAATCTCTTGATTTATATCATGTGATTATTTGATATAAACTCAAGCTGTTTCTCAAGGGGCTAAGCAGAAACTACAGGACTACATGCCACCTGCTACGATTCTTAGATACTCCTTTTGCTTCATTTACGTTCAAACGTAACAAAGTGGAGATACTGGAAAGTGTTTCGAGAAAATTGAGTTATGTTATAATGTACTTAAGGAAGGCCTCCCACAAGGTGGACCGACGACCTTGTGAAGGCCGCAGGAACCCGTTAGATGCGAGAAGCACAGAACCGGTCGAAGTAGAAGTGAGAAAAAACAAATTAGAGCTTGAATTGAAAGTATTCCATTTAAAAAGAAAGGATATAAAAAATTAATTATTTTGAGGGGAAAATTATATAAGTAGGTAATTATTATTATAACAAAAAAAAAAAACATACAAAAATATATATTTTAAAGGAATGCGTGTAGCTACGAATAGGTACCAGCTGGTCCATTCGGCAAAAATCTCACCATGAAAACTTGGTGAAGAGAAACCGGGTGAGGTGACCTTGAAGTGAGCTATCATTTCACCTGAAGCTGGGGATCTAAATGGACTTGGCCCAGAATTCGGCTTCATCGCTAGCGTCCATCTCCAACAATATGCTGGTATCATAACTAGCTGATCTGGTGACGGTGACTGGAGGTCATAACATCACGCCTGCATTCCCTGAAGAGTACGGCAGAAGTGTCCCTATAGTACACTCACATTTTGCTAGTCATGATTATGTCCCATGAAATAGGGGAAAAACTATGGTCAGTAAATCTGCCTAACTTTGATAAATCTATGGCCTAACCTTTTCCCAAATATGTTGGGGTCAGCTTCCAGTCTAACCGGATGCACCTCAATACCAGTATTTTACATGGAGCGACTGCCACCATAACCCAGGTACCTCAACAGTCTCAAAAGTCTTGTGTATCCCGTTTATAAAGGGACAATAATAATTAGAAATGGATCACTGTTGATAAATGTTTTGATTTCGCATTTATCTGATGTTTTGTGAGAGCACGCTGTCATTATCATATGTTTGTGTACTTATGGCGGACATTAATATTGATGGCTTTGAAGTGCTGTCACAACCGCCATGGGATCTGGAGGCGATAGTCCTCGCGCGCCTGTATGAGTGGCGCGCGGAGGCACTACGCCAGGGGGAAGTTCCGCTTCCGCGGCAAATTGCTGCGGAGCGGACGGATCTCCGGCGCGATCTCATGGTGACATGGAAGGAGCGACTGTCGCAACCCAGCGCAGGGCACGCCGCGATAGCGGCGATAAGACCCCTCTTTGAGAAGTGGCTAGAGAGGCGCCACGGCGCCCTCACCTACCGCCTGACGCAGGTCCTCACCGGACACGGAAGTTTCGGGAGGTTTCTGCACATCATCAGGCGGGAGGAAACGCCCGGGTGTCACCATTGCCAGGATCGCCCAGAGGACACGGTGGAGCACACGGTGGAGGTCTGCCCCGCTTGGGCGGTGCACCGCCGTGTCCTCGTAGAGGCGATCGGCAGCGGCGGCGACCTCTCGCGCCCGGCCCTGGTGCAAGCCATGGTCCGGGGCGAGAGGGAGTGGGAGGCAGTCACCTCCTTCTGCGAAGCAGTCATGCTAGCGAAGGAGGTGGCGGGACGGCTCAGGGAGAGAGCCTCCCGTCCCAGCCGCCGCGGGAGACGCTCCGGGCGTCGGGAGCTGCGCGACGACTCCCGGCCACCGTAGGCGCGGGCCTGCGGGCGGAGAGTAATGGGTAGCTCACCGTCCGATCAGGACCAGGCCCGTGCCGGACGGCGCGTACGTGTTCCACGCGCGCCTCAAAGAGATGTCAGCATCGAGGAGGGGCCCCATAGGGCCGAAGCCTGCCGGGTCAGCGGGATTGTCCGAAAGGGTTACCGCTGGCCCGAAACATAAAGGGCTAAGGAAGGAACACGGGTGGGTTTTAGTCAGTAAGAGTCTGACACTCCCTTCCGCTCCACCCAGAGCGGGAGGGGGTCATTTGATGATTTCCCATCCGCAAAAAAAAAAAAAAAAGTGCTGTCACAAAATACAGATAGTACAGAAGGCAATCTACATACAAAGTGCGCTCGAGCAACGCACACGTAGACACCGCTCACGGACACGTTATCTCGGACGGGTTGGGAGTAGTACGAGCGCGGGTGCCATCCGCTTGAGACACGCGTCTGTGAAGTACAAAAATGGAGCAACAAAAAAATGGCTATCTAAGCTCGATTTATAATAGTTTCCTATTTTGAATCAGTATAAACGAAGCAACTTTTTTGTAAGGTAAATTCACGCCAGCAACTATTACGTAAGTGGCAATACGATACCCCTTGGTAAGACTGTTTGTCAGACTTTGGGTTTTTGACTACCCGTGACGACGGTTAAAGATCTACGAATGACAGCTGGGACCAACGGCTTAGCGTGCTTTCGCGAGGCACGAAGGGGTCTCGATATATAATGGTCACCCATCCACGAAGCGACAGCGGCAAGCAGTCGACTCGTGCGGCTGTTATCATTTAGCCACGAGACTCGACCTAAGGATATAAACCGCGCGATTATGGACAGTAAAATAACTGTACTAAAAACGATAACTCCCTTACTAATTAATAAACGTTGTATAGGTAGGTACACAATGCTTTGTCTTCTTCTTTCGAAAGAAAGTCAAATTACTGACGGCTGAAAGAGAGAAATCGGTGTGTAACTATTCATCTGAAATGGTACGTTTATTAGTAAGGGGGTACAAGTCAGAACATTGACTGTTTAATTAATTTATAATACTTAGTAGCTGCCCGGCGCGACTTCGTGAGCGTGGTGTCCTACCCCTTACCCTACCCTACTCCTACCCTACCCTTACCATACTCCTACGCTACCCCTACCCTAACCCCTTACTACTAACCTTAAAAAAAAATTGGGTTGGACCACCTTTATTACTTAGGAGTATGAAATAGTATATTTCATTACAAGTGCGGAAAGGCTGTCATTGCAAAGAGTTCCGACAAATGTCTACCCGAGCCGAGGCGCAGCCGAAGGCGAGGGTTGACAATCGGAACAAGTTGCAATGACGGTTCCGCAGGTGTACTGAACGACTATTTTTAATACAGTTGCGAAAAAATTAAACAATTTAATAAAATAATAAAAACACAATATTGCTTTTTTCTCTTCTCTCCACGCAAAAAATTAGTCGTATGTGGATATGTAACGACTTTTTGACTTTTCCGGTAAAATGTTCTCCGAAGCATTTTGTGCAATAGGCATATTTGACTGGTTTCTGATAAACATCTCAGATTATTTAATGGTGTCTAACGAGCCCACAAAAACCTATTACTTCAAATTGCATAATGTATTTCTTTTAAAAAATAGTAAATAAAAATGTACTGTTTAAATAAACCGCCAAAACGCTATCTTTAACAATATGGCGTCGTGACGTCACGATTCCCGTAAACAAACGTTGAAACGGTCGAGATACTAGACAAAAGTCATCGTTCTGTTAACGATAGACAGAAATTTACTACATCATGACGTCATCTTAAGTTCAGCCAATCCAGACCGTTTTCGATTACGTGGCGCCAGATTTAAAAAGATGAAGTTTTTTCGGGATTTTTTTATAAATAATACATTGTTTTGTAGTAAAATTAATGCAAATCGATTTTAAAAGCGATAATCTATACGAGTGTCAATAATTATGACCTTATTTTTTACATTGTCAAATAGCCTATTATACTGAGTTCCGGTGGTGTTAATTAAAAAAAAATAGGGTCGAAATTACTCATTTTGTGCAACAAACAACTAAACTCGCAAAGAAAATTTCTGGAAAATGGCGCCAACCGTAGAATATAAGCAGAGTTTTTTTTTCTTCACCCATTTTGGTAGGCAAAAGGAACTATCCATACAGCTTAGTCTTCAGTATATTTTTTTTATTGATATGGAATGAAAATGAAATTTAATGAGATGAAATGAAATGAAACCTAACCTTAAATTAAATCATTAAATCTGATATTGGAATAAATTAGTAGCTTCTTTTTAGAAATATACGTATTTGTATGAATTACAAAAACTCTTTAGTAAAAACTTCATGGTTGGTTTTTCTTTTTAATAGACATTATTTTGACAGTTGGGAAAGAGACACGCACGAGTTCGGGAAAGGTAAAAAAAAAGCACTAGTATGTAATAGCCCACTTCCCGAACGCTATACGTCCCTGCAATACACCACTTTTTGAGCAACTGTATTAATAAATAGTTTACGTCCTATTCTCAGACCAACTGAATATACACACAAAATTTCATAAGAATCGGTCAAGCCGTTTCGGAGGAGTTTTGTTACAAACATTGTGAGTTGTGACATGAGAATTTTATTAGAAGATAGATTTATTTATTAAGAGTTTCTTTCAGTAGGAATCTGTCGTCACTGCTGTGGAGAAGCACTGCAAGCCGTCGCGCTAACCACTAAAAATGTAAATAGAACGGATTTTATAAAATGTTGCACTAAAAATGAACTATGGTCGGGAAGGTGTCATTATTTTTATTGCCTTTGAGAGAGGAAAACCAGCCAACATATTCCAGTTAAGTTGGAATTGCGTCTTGTTGACTTTAAGAGGTCAAATTTTCAGACAGAGTGTGAAGTTTCAGTCTTAAAATATTTGTAGAAGTCGATTAGGATTTTAGAAAATAATTCTTTTAATTTACCTATAGGTAAATTATTTTTTAGCATTTGATAGCCCAATTCTTGAGGAAGGCTACAGGTTACTTTACATCACGCTAGGCACTCAGGGATAAAGAAAAAAAGTAAGATGCGACGCGGCAGGGGAATTTGAAATTTCGCGCGGTCGAAGTCACAGGCCGAAGCTAGTAGGTACACCTTGTTTTGTTGTTAAACAAATGACAAATCAATGATCGTGTTTTAAACCCTATTTGTGTAGAGCCCAAACAAACTCGTAAACTCATAACATGATCAACAAAATGTTCAAATATTTAAGCACACAGACTTAAAATTATGTTGAAAAAGCTATTTATTTCACGAATGAATATTAAAATCTAAACCATGACTTCCCTTGGGAAATCAGATGGTTCACAAAATGTTGACGAGCCCTGGTCGGCGACGCGACAGACTTATTCTGTCACTTCCCTGCGATTTATGATAAAAAAAGGTTTAATAAGTAAACTGATTAGCCCGGCTCATACCCCGCCAAAGCCCGGGATTATAGCCCCGTTTATAAAGGGACAATAATAATTAGAAATGGATCACTGTTGATAAATGTTTTGATTTCGCATTTATCTGATGTTTTGTGAGAGTACGCTGTCATTATCATATGTTTGTGTACTTATGGCGGACATTAATATTGATGGCTTTGGAGTGCTGTCACAAAATACAGATAGTACAGAAGGCAATCTACATACAAAGTGCGCTCGAGCAACGCACACGTAGACACCGCTCACGGACACGTTATCTCGGGTTGGGAGTAGTACGAACGCGGGTGCCATCCGCTTGAGACACGCGTCTGTGAAGTGCAAAAATGGAGCAACAAAAAAATGGCTATCTAAGCTCGATTTATATAATAGTTTCCTATTTTGAATCAGTATAAACGAAGCAACTTTTTTGTAAGGTAAATTCACGCCAGCAACTATTACGTATGTTGAAAACATGATTTTTTGTTTGTGTAGATATTGTGTTGCTTTTAGTGTCATTTGATAGGTTTAGGTCTAAAACGGATAGGGCAAAATAAATTGTGTAAATAGGGTAATCCGTTTTGAAGTTATTAGGGATTTTCGACAGTGAAAATTGACAAATGTAAAATTTTATGTTTTTGTTCTGTAAACTTTTTGTATTGTAATACTATGTTTATTGTTTTGTTATAATATTGTACAATAAGCGCAACAATAAATCAAATAACTAGATACGAGTGCCACTGCCACGATAGTTTTTTGTGCATAAGCCAAAGTTGACAACCCTAGCGCGACCGCCGAGCGTAGGTATGAAAAGTGAAGTACATGTGATTGCCTTCTGTACTATCTGTATTTTGTGGTGCTGTGTTGTTTTGACCTTGAATATAATATTTGTCCTTTTGCAACTCAATCGGTTGCGTGTTTCGAAGGAGGAATTGATGGAATATGACATTATTTATGATAATAGAGAAAATGAATAGAGAGGAGACTAACAAAAGGTATATACGAGGCAGAGGTGAGTGGCCATACGTAGCTAAGTAATAACAGCCGCACGGGTCGATCGATCAGGTTAAGCTATGCTTGCCACTGTTGGATGTGTGTGTGGATGGGTAACCTCCATGCCTCGGAAAGCACATTAATCCGTTGGTCTCGGCTGTCATTATTTAGCCTATTCTGTCCCAGTGCTGGGCAAAGACCCCCCAAGTCCTCACAGGAACTCTTTTCCCGCTCCACCTCGAACCAGCCCCGCGGTACACATCCAGGTCATATCGCCACCGCTTTCTGGACAGGTCTCGGCGGCGTCGTCCATCTTTAATTTAAAATACAATTAAATTAATATCATTCTACAGAATTCAATCAGTAACAAGATCATAGCTTTGATCCACATTGTCTATGGAATTTAAAGGAAACTCGGAATAAGGATCAAAAGCAAGTCTCGACGTAGAATAATATTTTCATTCCTCATCTGCTAGTTATTATTCACAATCAATGGCTACCTATATTTTAATCTTCGGGAGCCATTGTTGAAACGGAAAAGCGTCTGTCTTAAACGATATCAAGAGAAAAAATGCTGGAATATTGCAAGTAGAAGCTACTTCGATATTGATGCCAATTCCTTTTATCGTGTAGAAAATTTGTAAAGGGAGTTTAAGTAGCTATCGGGCGGCGAACATTCGGTAATGGAAAAATTATACAATAATCTGTGATGGAACATGTAGGGGAAGTAAAAAGCGAACTATGTTCGGGAAAGCTTCGCTGTAGTGTACCATTTCGAAATTTGAAATGTTCTGTCAAAAAGCCGGACATTTGCAAAAAAAAGTCCGGAATCTATATCTCATGAACCGTAATATAGGTAGACAGTTGAAATTTTGACAAAATGTGTATTTTTATTGTTGTATAACCATTGTTGTACATCAACAAATAATAAAAATAAAATAAAGTAAAAAATAAAAGAGGGTCACCAAGAAATATGTTTAAAAAAAAAATATTGTGCGGTGGCAAGGAACCCTTTGTGTGCGAGTCCGACTCGTACTTGGCAGGTTTATAATACTCATTTAAATTGATCTATTTTCTAAAAAAATCTACTTGTAAAGTCCGGACAAATAACAAGGCCGGGCAAGGGGCCAGGATACCGGACATGTCCTGACCAATCCAGACGGATAGTAACTCCGCGGATATGTCGAGAACGTAAGTGGTACCGGTTCTAGTTGGCTCATAAAAGCTTACGGCCCGTAACTATAATTTTTGCTAACTAATACGTTGGAGTACATAAACGTTATTTACGATAGTCGATTTGCGTAATCATGCGGGACCGGGTAATAACGTGATATGAGCGAAATTACAGATATGGTGGATATTACTGGAGTGCTGCCAGTTCTGTGGAACTACATACGGCTAACGTCCTCGCGTGCAAGAACTTTTGAGGGTAAAAACTAAGGATTTGCACTCCAGGTTCCGTTGGAATGCGAGGAATCTTAGCGTTTCCCGGAATTTGTGAGGTAAACATTTTCTTAAACCGTTTTTGCTTATTTGAATTCCTTTAAACACTACGGCTTTGAAAATTTTAAGGGTCTGTGGCTAAATAATAACAGCCGCACAGGTTGGTCGATCAGGTTAAGCTACGCTTGCCGCGGTTAGTCTGGGGATGGGTGACCATCTTCACATACCAACACCCTCCGAGCCTCGGAAAGCACGTAAAGCCGTTGGTCCCGGCTGTCATTCGTGGATCTTTGACACTCGTTACGGGCCGTCAGAAGCCCGAAAGTCTGACAGCCAGTCATACCAAGGGGTATCGTATTACCCAGTAACTGGGTTGTGGAGGTCAGATAGGCAGTCGCTCCATGTAAAATACTGGTATTCAGGTGCATCCGGTTAGACTGGAAGCCGACCCCAACATAGTTAGGAAAAAGCTAGGCAGATGATGACTAATTTAACAACTACTATAATTAATAAAAATCTCTTATACACAAAACATCTATTGTCATTATCAATAAACCTTTTTCTACTTTCACAAAAACCCTGGTATATATAAATCTACATACAAATTGGCGCGAATGAGAGCAGTCGTGGCCAAATTGAAACTAGATTGGCACAGCAGATGTGCTCTGCAATCCATCGGCTGGTCAGACTAGGAAAATTGAGATGAGCCTCGAGTGATGCATAGATATCACTTACAGGGGATAACGAACCCAGGGTAAAGCTAATAGAGAGGACTTTGAATGGTTAAATTGATGTACAAATGGGATTTTTTCGCTGTCAATTGGATGTGTTTTTTTTTTATTGGGGTTGCAGTGGCCAGTGTCTTGTATTGGCTTTTGTTTTAAAGCGGAAGTGACTGCGCTCTAACTCCAAATTATGAATTTATGTATACCTACTTACGGCCGAACCCAATTACCTATCATCAGTTTTGGCATACTGGATGTAGAAAAAAGCGCCTTCATCCTCTCTCCTATTAAAAAATAACTTTGCTGTGTCCGACATGGTCCATAATTAATTCGATGTAATACCAACTATTCCGATTCCGGTTTCTTATACCGAGTTTCTTCAAGAGATTCTTTGAGCCCGTAGCCCTGTTTTACGCCAGACCACCAAAATAGCGATAATTAGGTTATTACCTTTGATAAGACAAGATTATCCATCTATAGTACCTAAGTATCTATGGGTACGGTCGAAGCTTTTAGCATGTAAATGCCGCATAAACAAAAAATTTAACAAATTATTTCCCAAAATATGCACAACCAATCCGGCTTTATCTGTTTGTGTTTCGGTATCCCATACAAATATTTACAATTACATGCGAGTAATGAAAATAGAATAAACACAAATAAAATCACGTAACAACACTGCCCGCACCATATTCATTCTATTATTTTTCCAACTTCCACATCAACCTTTCCGACAGGCGGGCGTTAGTATTGTAACTAATCAATCGCAAACACAGCACCACCATTTTTTATTTAACGAAAACAATATTTTACAACAAACGCTAGCCAGTACCATGGCTGAATAAATATTACCTTTGTCAATAACACGTTGCCATGAAAAAGTTTAACGAACGAACGAATAAGTGAATGAGCAAACGAAGTGTGTATGAAATGCATTTGCCGGTACAAAAGATGGAACTAAATGTTTACGCAGGGACAATGGCACACAGGTTTCAGGATAATTGTTCACGCGTCTGGAATTGCCGTGTATGTGAATGTCCACGTGTCATCCTGACTGGGGTGGTGTACAGGGGAAGGTAGAAGGTTAGGTTTGTATGGACACACGATAAGAGATAAAACACAGCGATCCCAAATTAATATTCTCTTTGAATGTTACGATTGCTTTTTTTGATAAGTACTGGTTGTACATTATGATTGACGCACAGACTACTTAGAGATATTGACGTTTATACCTAGTATGATGCGAATATCTTATCCTGAGAATAACTTAACAACAAAATTGGCTGAGAACATAGATCTGTTTTTTACATTTCTATGGTTGAGATACTAATTGAACTATCTTCCATCATTATGTAACAATAAGAAGATTTTGTTAGTTTTGAAAGTCAATATTGTCGTTAAATGATTTCTTATGAAAAAGGCATGACAGTAGGTATACAGTGAAGCGATAGACGTTGTTTTTAGAAACAAGAGAAACGCGCCTTTGAATGCTGGTCTTAGGTGGCATTGTGCGGCCAGAAAAAGTGTGATGACACGCAGTGTTGAAATCCTTAATTCAGATCAGTGTTCACCTGCTTTCACTCACCTCTAATGTGTCAAATAGCTATCGGGCAGTCTATCCGCTTCGCAAATCGCTAGGACTGTGTTTTGTAGCTATGAAATATTCAAACCGTTTGCCGTGGGTGTGGGCTGTGTGGCTTCGAGTCTTCGATGTTTTTCGTTTTTTTTTCACCGCACGTGTATGGTTGTTTCAGTAGCATTTTAATACATTTTCAACTTTATCGCTAAAGCTTAAGGTTCAAAGTTGATTGGGGAAATTTGACAGTTTCGGGTAGCTTGATGTGCTGGCGTCTGTACATTATTTAATGTCTATTGTGATTGTGACGTACGAGTATATATCCTAGGTTGCGTTTTGTTTGTTCGTCGAAATTTTCAGTATAACCTGTGGTCTGAGATGGAATATAGCTTACAACTGGCAAAATTCTCACGTCCATTATATAAGGAGAAACTAGTACAGATTCTGGTGAAATACACATATCATAGTGCATTTCATTTAAAGTTACAATTATTTAATTACTAGCTGCGCCCCGCGGTTTCTCCCGCGTAAATGTCGATCCCGTGGGAATATCGGGATAAAAAGGAGCCTATATGTTAATCCAGGGTGCCAGCTACCACCATACAAAATTTTATCAAAACTGGTCTAGCCGTTTGAGCGTGAAGAGGTAACAAACATATAAACACACCCCCACACCCCCACTCACACACACACACACTCACAAACTTGCGCCTTTATATATTAGTGTGAGTTTTATTGAACGATATTATCTGGATTAACGCAGTGACGATGAAAGTTTGGAAAAACTGATTGTGGTTGGGAACCCCGAAGGCAAAGGATCACGCGTTCGTTCATCAACACGATGGACTGATCAGGTGAAGGAATCATCGTCCTCTAAATTCTACACGGTGGTAAGGGATGCGCTGGATATAAACCGGTGGAGGTGGATCATCCGCTCCAGATGCAACTCCGAAGCTGACCACGCTCCTCAGACATGAGAGACCGAGTACAGAGAGAGATCTGGATTCAAATAAGCTTCTTGTTTCAATTCTTAGGAAAAACTGCAGACAGCTGAAATTTTATTTATTCATTTTACTTTAATGGTCCTGCATTGTACTCCTGCATTTAGATACTGTTTTTAAATAGCAGTCGTATGTTTTGAAATTGTCCCAGATCACTTCGACTGTCACCTGTAAAACGCCCTTATTTATCGCCTTCAATTAATCAGTTCTGCCTATCGCAGTCCACTGCTGGACATAAGCCTCTCCCAGGCTGCGCCACAATACCCTGTCCTCCGCCTTCCGCATCCAGTCCGTCCCAGGCACCTTCTTAGGGTCGTCGGCCCATCGAGCTGGGGGGCATCCCACACTACGCTTGCCGATAAGCGGTCTCCACTCCAGGACTCGTCTGCTCCACTGGTCATCGGTCCTTCGACAAACATGGCCAGCCCAATGCGACTGCCACAGTGTATAAACTACTTGTAAAGAAGTAAAAATAATTATTTTTCTACGCTACACCGACCAAATTACCAAGTCCTGAAAAACACAAAAATGCACTCACCTGCCTTACCTCTCATGCAACGTTTCCTAATTCCTTCCTCATTGTCCCATGTGCAATCATTAACAGTGTCGGAGGTTCGTGCAAAAGAAAATGGCGGCGTATCAAAAGTCCAATTAACCTGATTACAGTAACATGCCGCAAAACCAGGGCTCCAAAGTTTTCTCGCGAAATTAAAACTTTCGCGGAGCCCTGTTAAGCCACCTGAAATTGTAAACTTAAGCGGTTTATATATATTATGGAAGATCACATCACTATGGTCATACCGAGGTTATAAAAACGCGGTGCACACCAGTGACGGACCTCTTTTCGCCGCCAGTCATCGTCTAGGCAACATCGTTTCCTTGTAATATTGTCTCTGACATTTTTCTGCTGACATTTAATTTTGCTGTATTTGATTATTTAATTAAAATGTTAACGTATTTGTTGTTGTGAGCTTTTTAATTGAATTAGGATCAAATACACAAGATCAGAAGTGGGATAGGATCTTAGATTCTATCTCGCCCACCTGGTTTTTGTTTATTTGATTTATTAAAAGAAAAATGTCAGACGAGTCTAAAGGTGAGTACCGTTGCAGCCGACGTGGTAGTTCGGTTCGGCGTTCGAGAAGACAACGCCACCGCACGCCTGATGGTAAGTTCAGGCAGATGATGGAAACGATGATGAGTAGGCTCACAGCGTTAGAGGAGCGATCCGCAGCGCGACCCCATCGATCGCATGAACGGTACGAGCCGCGGGCACTTGACAGTACGAGCCAACCCTTACCGCCATCACGATGCTGCCAGTTCCTGTCACCGAGGTACCACACTCCGCCGTTATGTGGTCGGCGTGGGCATACGCCGCAACCACAACAAAGCGAGTCATGGGCGGACGGGGTGTTGGAAGACAGCTCGGAGCGTGCCGACAAGGAGGCGAGTGGAACAGCGCAGCCATCAGTAACAGACAGGATTGTTGATTCTATCAGGTCAATCAACACCACGGTAAGGTCAAATCAAAATTTTTACATATCCAGATTTGATCCCAATTTACATAATATTGACGATTGGTGTGCCGAAGTTGATTTGTTCGTTGTGGAGTCTGCATTTATGAATACACCGATCATAGTGGGAACAGATGTCCTTAATAGGGTGTACGGTACCTACGTTCATACACGTGATTTTCAGCAACTCACTAGGGCAGTAAGTAACTCGGATATGGTTATGGCGGTACAGTATGACACATCAATACCAATTAATACGTCACTTTTTGGTGATTAATTACAACAATTGTTAGCTGTTATTAACAATTTTTCTCAGTATTTCGTTACCGGTACAGCGATTTTTACCGTTACTATGGGCAGCATGTCTATCAAATTAAACAGTACTACCCTGGTCAATTATCGACCTCACCGTTTTTCCCATTCTATTTTGACCTCGGCAGGTTTTTCTGTTAATCTAAAGAAGTTTTTATTCCTTACAACCGAAGTCGAATATTTGGGTTGCTGTATAATATGTCCTGGTCAGGTACGGCCGAGTCATAAAAAAAGTTATAACGTTAGTTGATTCCGTCGAACCGAAAAATGTTAGACAGATTCGGCAGTTCATGGGCTTAGCCAGTTATTTCAGGAGGTGCGATGTGTACGATTCAAAAGCCACAAAATTGGGTGCACATAGCTCAGGCTGCTGATCAGGAGACTTTAAGTCTCAGACAGAAACTGACAGACGGACACTTAGACGCGATACGTTATTTTGGTTAAAATGACATCCTTTTAAAGTTGGTTCTTTAGTTTTTGTCAGGAAACAAGCTCAATCAACCGGCAAGGCGGACGCCTGCCTGCTCCTGCCTACCTCACCGTGTGATGAAGATACTGCCACATGGGCGGTATGAACTGCAACTCCTGGCTGGCTCCTATGGGAAGTCAACTCAAGCAGCGGCTGAGTATATGATCCCGTGGCGCGGAGAGTGGACTCCTGAAGTATGTGCTGTTTTCTTCGATTGTGAGTTGTTTTCTGTTAGGATAAGTGACATGCTGTGTTACTATCCTAAGGGTTGAGAATAAGCTTCACGTCGTGCCTCTTTTCTCAACCGTGGCTTAAGTTATTTGCTTCACGTCGTGCCTCTGGCTTAAGCTGGTCACAATATAAGTAATGCTTCACGTAGTGCCTCTTACTTAGCTGACTTTTTGTAACTGAGATATGCTTCACGGCGTCGTGCCTCTATCTTGGTTTGACTTGTCTTCTGTTTTATGTAACTGAGATATGCTTCACGTCGTGCCTCTATCTTGGTTTGATTTGTCTTCTGTTTTATGTAACTGAGATATGCTTCACGTCGTGCCTCTATCTTAGTTTGATTTTTCCCTGTTGTATGAGACTAAGATATGCTTCACGTAGTGCCTCTATCTTAGCTCGTACTTTTTATGCTAACTACCAAGTTATAGCTTCACGCAGTGCCTCTGACTTGGTATGCCCTGTAAACATCATTAATGTTTTGAAAGCCATAAACTTATTTTCTTGTATGTTTTTTGTGTGTTACATATATGCAAGCCCGAATCACGAGGAGTCTACTGTTGTTGTCATCAACGATTCACCATCCAGAGCCACGGAGCCAGCTGTCAGCGGGAGGCAGCAGCTCAGCATGTCCCGAGTGCAGGGTGGCGTGTCCCCAAGCACATCAGCTGCTGAGACGCATGCTAGCGTCGCCCTCGAGTTGCAAGAGGATCAGGCAGCGACAGGAGCTATTGCTGAGGACGGGAACTTTCAAAGCCCAGAGCAAGAGCTTCATGAGCCTGACTGTGGACATCCTTTGTCGATGCAGGAGATTGACCTGTAAAGTTGAAGGAGCCCGAGGACGGACTCCTGTCAGGAGAGGCCGTATGGAAGATCACATCACTATGGTCATACCGAGGTTATAAAAACGCGGTGCACACCAGTGACGGACCTCTTTTCGCCGCCAGTCATCGTCTAGGCAACATCGTTTCCTTGTAATATTGTCTCTGACATTTTTCTGCTGACATTTAATTTTGCTGTATTTGATTATTTAATTAAAATGTTAACGTATTTGTTGTTGTGAGCTTTTTAATTGAATTAGGATCAAATACACAAGAATATGTAATTAGTTGTATATAAGAGTTTTCTTGAAAATATATACTACTGAGAAGTAAAAGAAAATATGGTGTTGTGAGACCTATTCTCACTTATTCCTTAAGGGGCTTACAGGACCTAAACACAAAAAACGCAAGTTTTCGACACAATAAAAAAGTATACGATCGACTACAGTAAACAAAATCAGAAAAATATATGATATTCTTCAGGATACATGCTAGGTAGTAGGTAGATAGTGTGTTGAAAACATAATACAACTAATTTGATACGATAGAAAAAAATCATGAAGATACCCCTAAATACTTTCTTTTTACAATAAAAACCATATTAATATACATACAATCATTCTGATTTTTTGTCAGATTATTCTACAAGCAACATACTAAAATACAAGTGATTGAATTTTTTGGTCCAAACAATAGATTTCTTGAAATTAAATAATTGCTTCATATTTTGCAATAAATTACCAGCGTTGTGTCATAGCGATTCTCTTTCTTTTCTATGCAGTCCGACAGTCACCGCGCTTTAGGTCATGTAAGTCCTTAATACATTTTCTTATTGGTAACTGACGATTCCAGGAATAATATAACCCTTCTATGGTCAACTTCGACGTCATTAAACCCAATATACTGGTGGGTGTACTTTAGGTACACCTCTGTCTATTCCTTCAGGGAATACAGGCGATATTATGTTATGTTAACCCCAATACAGGCAATATTATGTTATGTTAACCCCAATACAGGTAATATTATGTTATGTTAACCCTAATACTAGCGATATTAGGTATGTTATGTTAAACCCAATACTTATTTCCTTCATATCATATCACAAGATAAAATATTTATAATTAAAAACGTATCAAGCAACAACTTGTTCCAATTCCAATTACATAGCAAAATTAAAACATCGGAATTTCCGGAGTGAAACCATCGTCTGGTTTCACTCCGGAAATTCCGATGTTTTAATTTTGTACAGCATTACCGGGAAACCTTTCATAAAACATTAATTACACCGATATCAATATGACGTAACCCAAATTAAAACGCCCGAAGCCCCCAACATGATCTGTGTCGTCTACAGAGAAACATTGGTAAGCATTTATCGGAGAATAAAGCCCGTTGTACACTGGGCAAAAACGATGCAGAGCATTTTGATGGGCAACGTTGTCCAACCTTGCGAACCAACTTCAAAAACTTCCTACGCATAAGCAGGATACAAAGGTCTAAACAGTTAGTTAAGAACATTTTCGAAAAATAGCGTTACAGCCAAATTAGACTGATTTCAAATTTTCCATAGAAACAGAGATTTAAAGTTATCTTTTTTTAAATAAGACATTTCGAAAATGTTCTTTTATAACTTTTTAGACCTTTGTATCCTGCTTATGCGTATGAAGTTTCATTAAAATCGGTTCATTCATTTCGAAAAACAAGGGCTTGAAAGCGTTGAAAGTTTGTATGAAATGCCGTACGTCATAAACGCTCTTAATTAATAATGTTGTAAAAAAAAAATTTCTTGCCCATATTTTTTATAGAACTTTTAAGTCGCCTAGTTGGATACCAACGTTTGACAAGACCAGCCAATTTATTCCGTGAAAATGTCACCGTGGGAACTTAGGTGAAATGAGCTGTCAATAGTGTCTATTCTATTCTATTTTTCTCAATGGGAATGGTGCCGATATCGACAATTCTGCCAATGTCAGATGAATCCCTAGCATCAGGTGGATTGACCGCTCAGTTCACCTAAGTTTTCACGGTGATATTTTTACAGTACAGATTTTGTTCACAGAACAGATTGCCCAGTGGACACCCGGCTTTACGATTATACTCGTACGGATTCATTCGCACAAAATAATTATTCCGGAAGGTTTAAAATAAATGTACAGTGTAATCGATTTAAAATTTCGATTGTGGAGCGTGCAGCCGATTAATATTCAACAGTATTCATTATTGTTGTTGTGCGGAACCACAGGCGTATTTGCAATGATCGCTAGAAATTATTTATGTATAGTTCGCTCGAATGCGTTGTGATTAAACAGGTGCATTATTTAATATACATTACGTGTTTTCACCAACAATATGAGCCTTGAGCTGTTTATTGTAATTCGTGTGTCATTCGTTTGCCATTTATGTAGGTAGGTAGCCAACATTATGAATAAATAAAGGGGTTTTAGGAGAACCATAGGACCAAATATTATCTTTTAAATTATTATTTGTAACGAACTCGTATGATGAATCAATCGGAATATAGTAGAAGTTAACTATAGGATGACCACAAAGTTGGCCAAAAATCTATCCAAAATGCAGCTATGATATATAATATAGCAATGGCTTACATTTTGACAGTTCAACAACATTCATTGCGTTATTTACGTTGTTGAGCAGAGAAAGTTTTCGAACAAATGAAGCAATGGATTAGTAATATCCTTCAATATGATTCAGATGAAAGACTGAAAGTGTGTTACGCAATTTGGGTGCTGGTTTTATAAGAAATATGAAACTCTGACGGAGCTATTATAGTATACATCGCTGAGACGTATAACAGTGTGTAACTGTTTTAGTTGAAAGGTCAAGATCAAGGTCAAGGTCAAGGTTGGTATGGAGTGTTAGAAGTTGTTGTCACTTTGAAGATTGAACTTGAGGTTTAGAGCAAGTTTAATAAAAAGGTACGTATTCGTAGATTGCCGTAGTTTATTATTATTGTTTCGCACGGTTTACGACAAAAGATCGAGATTTCTGTACCTATATAATTTTAATATTAGTGTATTGTATCTAGAAATATATTCTCTAAATGTTGGTAGAAACCGCATTGTAATCCGTTGCGTTAGAAGAACAGCGCGATCATACAGATGGACACCAAAAACGACTTTATTTTACATAATTTTAAGTAACATGTTTTTTTTTACGTAGCCTATACTTAATGTCCCACTGCTGGGCAATGCCTCCCCCAAGTCCTTCCAGGAACTCTATTGCCGCGCCACCTCAAATAGCCCTCACGGTACGCGTCCCGCCACCACCTTCTGGGCGGGCCTCGGCGGCGCGGCACCTTCCATCTTCAGGTACTAATTTTGTAGAGATTTTTGCCCAGCGGTCATCGTACATGCGGCTGATGTGACCAACCCAATTCCATTTGAGCCAGGCAGCCTTCTTTCCTGCATCCAGTATGCCCTTTTTAAAGGCAGCGCGGTGTTCCTAATTCTGTCTATCTATCTTTTTACGCCGAAGATGCTGGCAGACTCCAAGGACACTTAACATGTATAGATTATTGAAATATGTATTTATGTCAACATACGTAGGTGGAATTGCATCGATAAATGTAAGTGCAGACGTCGGCACATCAAGCTACCCGAATCTGTCAAATTTTCCCAATCAACCTTGAACTTAATGCTTTAGTGATAAAATTGAAAATCTATTACCTACATAAATTTGACAGATTGTCGTAGCTTGATGTGCTATGTGCTGGGGTCCGTACATACGTTCGGTGCACTCACAATCTATATCAAAATATTTTATTTCGCATACACCTACAATGGGCACTTATCGTCAGACGCTAGGTGCACGGTTCCAATTGGTCGTTTCCTATGGAGAAGAGCCGACAAGAAACTCCACGGTTACTCTTTTACTTGGCTTTTTCGAATTACAGTGTATGGGAGGACAATGTTGGCCTGTCAACAAGTACCATGTACCTACTTAATAAAATAGAACATGGTCTACAAATCTACAACACTCTGAGCAGTAAGCCTCACTACTTCCCATCTTGCTGACTTGATCTTTTGACTTTGAACGAACGGATTGTCATACAGTTTCACCAATGGACGGAGTGATTCATGAGGAAGGTTTGAGTGTATAATTCAATAAAGTTTTGTGTATATTGGCTGAAGTATGCCGATTATTCTTGAATATATCGGGAAAAAATTATGCCGACTGGGAGCTTTACTGCCTTTCGCCGCGTAAACCAATAGAGTTATTTGAAAACCCTGGTAAAAATCCCAGTAGGTCCGGTAGTACGATCCCCTGGGATATTTTCCGACACCCACCCGGGCAAAAGCTAGTTCTACACAAATTTTAATAAATAAAAACGAAAATAAAAAACAAAAATACTTCAAAAGTTCAAACATTATTTTACTAAGCGTTGTACATTATCCTGACCTAATAAAAATGGGTCAGCGTCAACTTTTCTTCGTCGAAAATTAAACTTTTAATAAAGACAAGTAAAAAGTATCATAGACTTCATACTCAGGAACTTAATTTTTAATTAAGAAAGCTCTCAGAGAAGTTGCTCATGTAACTAATTAAAAATGTGATATTAATGATCAACTAAATGAAACTAAATAGAGTAATTAGTTAATTATATGATCTCACATAAAAATGGTAGGTAGGTATGTTGTACCTACTAAAAATCAAGGTTACTTATTATGTAAATATAATGTAGTTAACCATCTATTAGCGGGAGTTCTGTAAGTGGTTCACCTTTATCACCACCGTTATCTACACCTTGAATTGAAGGGTCTTATCTATTCTTACTTCTTCACGCTCAAACAGCTGGACCAATTTTGATAAAATTTTGTATGGTGGTAGCTGGCACCCTGGATTAACATATAGGCTCCTTTTTATCCCGATATTCCCATGGGATCGACACATAAGCGGGTGAAACCGCGGGGCGCAGCTAGTAATATATAAATTGCAAGTTTAAAAAACGTTTAAAACAAAGTTTAAAACACATTATGAAATAAAATATACAGATATCATAATAGAAAAACTTTTTATTTTCATTAGGAACATAGCTCAGACTTTCGTACATAGTTTTATCCATCGACGTGATAAATAACACTAATACTCATAAAATTATTTCTGTTTTATTAGAAATAGTTCTCTTCGGTAATTAAGTGACACCTTAAGTTCGTGATACATACTTATCTACCTAATTACGTTGTCACGAAATTACGTAATAATTTTAATATCACGGAATAAGAAAATAGAGCATAATAATACTATATAAGGGCGGATTTTTAATTGTTGTTTACTCGTACAATAAAACAGAATTTCTTCGAAGTAGTCAAATACTCTAAAATCATCATCACTTTCTGTTTCTTGATTCACACTGCAAATCACACATAAAATATAGTTCACTTAATTCCGTGATAGAAAAAAAAAAAACATATATAGAGTCGAACATATAACCTCCTCCTTTTTGGAAGTCGGTTAATAATTGAAAAGTGGTCTGAAACTGAACTCAAACCGCTCATTTGGTTTAGAAAACATTAATTTTGGTTCTTCTGCTATTAATAATTGAAAACACTTAATAATTTAGTATTAAATTCGAAACATGTTGTCACGGAATTAGATGTAGGTATCACTTAAATACCCAAGATTACCCACCATGTAATTTTTACCATGAAACACAATAATTTTAATAATTATCTATCTCATTGCTTATTATAATGTAGCTATTGAATAATATATAATAATAATTGTGAAAACCATAAGACGCATGCTTTGAACTAGTGGAAGTGCACGATTTAAAAGCCTGAAATCCTCTGATTCATCACCTTCAAATCACACATCATCAAATCATTTGCAACGTCTGTCTGCAGTCCCAGTCCCAACTGTGGGGTTAAAATGGGGTTTACGTGTGTTTACTAAACTCATCCATCCATCCATAATCAGCCTATAATGTTCCCACTGCTGGGACACAGGCCTCCTCTCGGTGAGAGGGAATGGGCCGTACCACCACGCGGGCCCAGTGCGGGTTGGTAGATGTCACATGTCTTCGAATTTTTTGGTAAACTAAACTCATACTTACTACCTATATAGTAACGTTATCAAGCCAGCACTTTGTGGGCAGCACTTACAGATTTAAATATTCATAGCATGTACTGTTATTTGGTCCTAAGTAGCTATTTGATGTGGGCCATTTAATTGGTGTAACTTAATTAAGTAATGCCATCAAAACAAGGGACCGTACCGCTCGTATGTAATATTAGAACCTTTAACGTAAGGTTGGTGACATTTTGTGAACCTTTTCATACCTGTAACCTGTAACCTTAGCAGGAACTTAAAGGGATATAGAATAGTAATCGTTATCTTGTCGCCTTGACTTTTGAATAGAAGTTGTAGGTTAGGGACATCTTTTCACAAATAAATGGACTTTTTAAGAAAATCCTGATAAACAAATTTATTTTTCACAACTATGTTGGGGTCGGCTTCCAGTCTAACCGGATGCACAGTTACTGGGTAATACGAAACCCCTTGGTAAGACTGGTTGTCAGACTTTCGGGCTTCTGACCCGTAACGACTGTTAAAGATCCACAAATGACAGCCGGGACCAACGGCATAACGTGCTTTCCGAGGCACGGAGGGGATTTGGTATGTAAAAATGGTCACCCATCCACAGACCAACCGCGGCAAGCGTAGCTTAACCTAATCGATCGAAATGTGCGGCTGTTACTATTTAGTCACGGGCCCCTCCATACCTAAGACAAAAAATATGAACAGTTATTTTTACTACCGACTCAATCGTAAAAAAACTGTGAGTTATAGCTGTTCTCTTAGAAATTCAATCTTAACGAATAACACTAAAAGCAGGTTTACAGATCGAGCCTGTGACGAATTTTTGTAACATTTTATTTTTGTTAAACTTATTACATTTCTATTTTATTAAGAAATTCTTATTTACAGTTTCTACCGATACCTTAAAAGTATTGAGCTAAAATAAAACGAGCATGACATCCCAAATATAACACAAGGACCATAAATAACTGAGCTCAGATAAAAATAGGCAAAAACTCCATAAAAAAGCAATATAATCAAAACTCGGCGCTTGAATGGTAAAATTGTTAATATCGCTAAATCAGCGTTTTTTGCCCAAGTATCTATTTAACTTAGAGCTCCCTTACTGTTAACTTTTGACTTGTATTTTATGGAACTTAAGGAGGCATCGCAGGTCAAGTTAGAGTGGCGATTCTGTCTCAATTTATCTTTGCCTAAACTTGCAAAGCTGAAGTAAGTGACGCTGAAAAATTAACTATTGGCCTCGGGCTGATGTACAGACACCTGCACATCAAGCTACCCAAAACTGTCAAATTTTCCCAATCAACTTTGAACCCTATACTTTAGCGATGAAGTTGAAAATCTATTAAATAAATTTGACAGATTGTAGTAGCTTGATGTGCTGGCCTCTGTACGTACAATCTTTGTGACGGAATACTTTTTGGTCCTTTTTCCTTTTTAAATCATTTTCATTGTTGCATGTTAAGTTAAAAGCTTGCGTTAAAGATCTAAATGTTATCTACCACATACTGATCTACTGTGATGCTGCATGATACCCAATGAAGATTAGGAAGAACATAAAAGAAAATTGTGAAAACGCAAAGAAAGCAAAGGAGATTTTTAATGTATGGTCACGTGTAGTAGATAAATATTCATTTCTTAATTAATTATTTTGACCACCAGTAATGTCCACCATTTTGTATAAAATAATATATAAAAAGTAAAAAATTATAAATCACAGTAAAGAAAGCACTTCAAGTTTCACATTTTCTGCTTGTATTCGCTACAAGATTTTTACAAACCAAGTCATTACAACCGTTGTGAATATTAAAAGGGTTCGCCCGCAGCTTTTTGTAAAGTTTTACTAACTCCGACACTTCAGCGACGACTGAAGGATTCAAGTTGAAAGTTCAATACATTGTTGATTCGACACCTTCGTGGTTAACTCTGCAGAATGACGTCATGATGAATGATGGGAATTTCACGAAAAGAAAATACGTATACTCTGACGCTTTCAGTGGGTGACGTCGGCGTTGACCGCGACGCAAATGCTTCGGCTCGAAGGACCAAAAATGTACCTTATAATGTAAACTTTTGTTTTTATGGATAAACAATTAAACATATATTGATGGGATGGGACGTCTTAAGAATTGCAACAAGCTATCTTATTGGTCACCTTCACACTGTTTTTTTTTGTTAGGCTACGATGTCCCCCTCTTGGGCAAGAGCCTCCCTCCACTTCTTCCGTCTTTCGCGACCCCGCGCGTTCTCCTTCCAGTTCCGACGGAACCTTTCCAGCTCTATGTGGTCTGCCGCAACCCGCTGTCTCAGGGCACCAGTTCTGTGCTATTTGGGCCCACAATTTGTCATGCGGCAAACATGTCCTATCCAGTCCCATTTAAGTTGGGTCACCTTTCCACATCGTCTTACCTTTAAATAACTAAGATTAATGGTTAATTAAACCAAAACTGTTCGGACCAACTTTTCGAAGTACTTTTGTGCCATAGTACCTAAATAAATAACCTTGATCATCGAGTAAGTTGTCACGTGTTTGTAATTATGTATGTATAATTGTATATCACCAAAGTTCCCAACCAATTCGTCTTCATATAACAGTTGACTGTCTAATACATTAGCGACATACTTCATCAATATTGCGGCCCCATTAGCTGGCATCGGTATATAATTGGCGGAGACGTACCTGTGATATTTGACAGGTATCTGTTACGCGGCCATTAGTGGGTCGCAGCTAGCCTGTCTCTCTTGTGACGTAGTCGCAATGATTTCTGCATATTATACTGTGCTGCGTTTACATTCCTTTTGGGCGCCAGTAGATTGAATTTTTTTGCGGGTATCCTTTTTTGTTTTGGCCTGCCTGCGTGAATTGAGAAGTTGTAAGATTCATGGGCAATGAAAGATAAATTTCTCAGCAGAGAAAGAGACAATTTTGTTCGTGAGCATATTGATAATCGATTATCATAAGAGAAATACAGAGATTTTGGTTATTACTTTTCAAAACCGTAGCGAACGAAAATTGCAGTAGGTAGTAGGTATATGAAAAAGTCAAGTTTAGCAGGTAGTCGTTGTAAGTCTGATCCCTGAACATTGACGACGATATCCAATATCAGAACAGATCTAAAATATTTTCAACATAAGAACAAATATTCAATACAGACCTTTACTGACCAGCTTACTAAACGGCTTACTAAACGGCTCACTACGCTAGCCCAACTTAAACGGAGCATCAAGTGACGTACCACTCGTACGTACGAAGCACTCAGCGTATTTCCCGAGCGTCTGTACTGTCATGGCGTCGAACCATCTGATTGACGGGACACACAAACTGATATACTCACATCAATTTACATATTGAAGTCACTATGTCAGATAGTCACTCGGAAAATTCTACATTTAATAGAATTGTATTTTTTCTGTTTACTCTGCACTTGCGAGCGAAAATCTGACGCGAGTAACGCGCACGTTTGAATTGTACAGACGCCATCACATCAAGCTACTACAATCTGTCAAATTGATTTAATAGAGTTTCAACTTTATCGCTAAAGAATAAGGTTCAAAGTTGATTGGGAAAAATTGACAGTTTCGAGTAGCTTGATGTGCTGGCGTCTGTACATGTAGGTAGGGCCCACGGAATAGATAAATATATCTGTTCCGTGGTAGGGCCTACATGTTCACTTGAAGCCAACATTAAAAGAATAATGTTTATGAGTTTCACAATAGACCAGCTAACTTATGCTTCCAAGCACCTATACAATATTAACTTATTAAGTGCGTCACCACACGAATTTAATTTCCAATTACTTGGTCTCGTTCTCAGAACGTAGTCCTTGTAGGCGTATAATAATAACTAATTCTGCCTAATTGTTTTCTCTAAGAAACACTCACGTTCTTGGCTTTATAAAGTCTAATTATAATGCCTAAAGGAACTCGACGAACCACGTACACTTACCACGTACCAACCCTGAATACAAAATCACCAAAACTATCAACCATATACACAAAGGGAATAAGGAAATTCCAAGAGATGTGGCAACCCTGATTTATTCGAAACATTTAATCACAGGAGCTTATCTCTCCGCCTATTTGTTGCAGTATTCGTAATTTCACCTGTCATTCCTTGAACAACCATAGCGTACGTTGAAAACGCTACCCGGCCGTGATAAAGTAGCCCGATTGCGTGCCACCCCTGAAAAATAGCATCCCATGGCTGTAACGATCGACATTTGTAACTAAATGTTGACCGGACAACCCTATGAATTATTCGCATATTACTTGTGTTTACACAAGTAAGTATGCGAATAATTCTTAATTGCTTCCTTATTTATAAGGATGTATAATGTTTATAATGTGTCTGTTGACATATTAGGCGCATATTTTTTTGTTGGTGTATTGTATAACAGGGCTATGTTCCTCCTTCCTCTTCTGTAATATTATCCTTTTATGATTCTGCCAAAGTGGCCTTTTTAGGCCCCCTGATTCTTACATCAATTCACTGAATCAACTTATTGTTTGAAACAGTTAATTAATTTAGGAAATTATGTTCTTTTAATTGTTAAAAACCGTTACGTTAACACAATCTGCAAACAAACCCCACTAATAGCGTACACTATAAACACGGCCATTATAATTTAAGTCTACCCATAAACAATTCGTCAGTGACCTGAAAATGCGAAGGAAAGCAGCTGAAATACCAACACGTTAATAATAAATTGTGTCGGCCATATAAAACAGTCGGTTGCATAAAATTATATGATTTCCGTTTCCGAGACCGCAACTATAACATTTTTAACCGTCAGCTGCATACATGGGTCATATTCAAAATAATTGTAAGTTACGGATAGGAAACAGATATGAATATTATTTGATTGTAACAGAAAAATAACAGAAAGGAATTATTAGGGCAAGTTTAAATAGCACACGTTTATAACAGGCTACGAGTGCGAAGTCGGTGTGGGTCGCTAGGTGGGTACATAATGAAATAACATTTTGGTGATCGTATTTTAGTTGGTATAATTGCCATAAATTCATCATCATCATTGCCATAATGCCTTATCTCCGAAACTACCGAGCCTAAAATTTTGATATTAATATTAAGGCAAAAGGATTCTAATGATTAGAATTATGTACAGCCATATTTGTTACGGTCGTGAATCATATTTTAATCAACATACAACTTTACACTGACCTGTAAATTGCAAAAAACCTGAGTCAATTTGAATTTCGCGGGCTACCTTGGCGCATCCCCCTTAACTGATACTGAGACGGCCGACGAGAGGCTGGGTACGCCTCGGCGAGGCTGCGCGGTTAGTATAAAAGGCTCAAGCAGTGAGGACTGAGGATACGCAGTAAAACATGCACACACAGACAATACATGGCACAGCAATGCAATACATGGCACAATATACGCAAACTTTACATACTTCAAATAAATTTAAGTAAGTAAAAAATTACCAGTATTAGCTTACCGGCGTTCCTGTCTTCTGTCCACAGCACTGAAAAGTTGACCGGGAAAATTTTAGCCCCTTGCCTAGTCGACTCTGAAGTGCCGTGCTTGACCGACGCGGTGAACGCCTGGAAAGCGGCTTGCCCGGATACAGATCGGCCCGTAAACCCATCTTCCCAGAGACAGTGGGATGAGCCGCTCTGCAGGTTGGTACGGAATAATCTTATTAATACGTCCACCAATTCTGCTGAGCGTGCCCGCCTGCTGGCTGTGGGTGAGTGGGAGTCGGGTCTCTGGCTTCAAGCACTCCCGTCACCCAACATAGGCACTATGCTGGGTGACACCACCTTCCGGCTCGCTACCTGTCTGCGTTTGGGCGCTCCTTGCGGGGCTCCGCATCGCTGTCAGTGCGGTGAAGCTGTCGACTGCCTCGGGCACCATGGCCTATCTTGTAGTAGGAGCGCAGGCCGGATAGCACGGCACGCCAGCATTAATGACATCATCCGCCGTGCTCTTGTCACCGCCGGGGTGCCAGCTGTTTTAGAACCCAACGGCCTGGCACGCGACGATGGGAAGAGACCAGACGGAATGACCATAATGCCCTGGAAGTTAGGCAGACCTTTGGTGTGGGATGCAACATGTGTCGACACCCTTGCGCCATCCCATCTTCCTAGCACGGTGGGCTGTGCTGGGGCGGCTGCTGCAGGTGCAGAAAACCTCAAACGGCGAAAATATTCCAACCTGATTGGGAGTTATATGTTCGAGCCGTTTGGGGTTGAAACACTAGGGCCATGGGGTCCGAGTGCCCACTTGGTTTTTCGAGATATCGCCAAGCGGTTAGTCGACTCTTCACGTGACCAGAGGGCTGGCCTATTTCTTGGCCAAAGAATTAGCATTGCCATACAACGTGGCAATGCTGCCAGCCTTTTGGGCACTGTTCCTGTTGACAGCGATGCGGACGAATTTTTTGATGCCCTATGATCATTTTGCAATTTTTTTTTTTTTTTCATATATATGTACATATTATTATTATTTTAAATAGGTATTAGCATAAATTATGTAAATATTAAATTTAAATGGCATTAATGAATAAAAATATTCCCAGTAAGAAAGAAAGTAAGTAAAAAAAAATGTTTTGGCTAACCTGCGGTGCACTAAGTACCTATTAATATTTTATTTTCATTAATTCATACATGAGACAATGTGAATAACGCCTAATCATTCATATCTGTTACGTAACGGAAAAAAGTGACAGATAAAATAACGTATATGAATTAATTGCACGTGTCTATCCTACAAATCTATTTATTACCACACCAATTCACATGATTATACGAATATTTTATAGTTATAACAAATATCACAATACAGCCCTTTCCTAGTATGAGTAATAAAACAGTAAGTACTTACCGCTACTGTAAACGACTCACATTGAATATTTACTTTTAAAAGTCTAATTTTCTTCGACAACGAAACGAGCTGAAAAACTATATTGAACAAAATGGCAAAGCGTTTATTCTTACGCGTCGTGTAGTAACAGCTAGTGAACTAATTTTGCCAGTATTTCAAATTTCTTTATTGCCATGGAAATAATGTTAAAATAGCATAACAGAGAAGAATAACAGATATGTGCAAAATCAGGACACTCATTAATAAATTAAATTTGGAGTACACTAAATAGTATTTTATATTTTGTTTAGTAAAGTGTTGAAAGTTTAAACAATATTCTCTGAATATATATTTTTTTTTTTACTTTTGTGTATGGTTAATAATTAAATTATTTTTTTTAGTTTACCGTTAAAGACGTGGACATAGAATACTTGTATGAAACGGATCCTACGCAATGTCTGGTTTAATTTTTTTAAATGAATTGTTTAGGTTTACCAAATGTTTCGTTGTTTTTTATTAAGCTCAAATAAATATTTTATCTGTTTGTTTATGAAATTCTAGTCAGTTGCATCTCGTTATGAAAATAATTGGGTTGGACATTAAGACAGTAGTAAATATACAATTATTTTGAATATGACCCACATACAGGTATGATAAAAACATTAAAGGTACCACATTAGGGTACCGCATGTCGACTGACGGTATCGACGTAATGAGGGCCGCGTTCGGGCCGCAGGCCGCATATGGCAGCGGCCTGGGGCCGCACGCTGTAAACAAAACGTGAAATGTACAGTTTTATTGTATTACTGTGGTCGCGGTACCGCTATGATTAATTGATGACTTGCTTGTAAACTTTGCGTTTGTTATCGATGCAGCTGTTGCTATTGGAGGGGTGAATGCGTTTCTAGTGTGTGGGGGTGAGTTTAATTAGTGTTGTAGTGTTTTACTTTTCTGGCTGAAGTTAAAGTAGACTGGATGTAAAAAGTAGAAAAGTGCGAGCTGTGACCTAATTACTAACAAGCTTTAAACTAAGGTATTTTTTTTATTTATTCTAAACTAATTCTTTGTATAATAACTACCTGAAGGTCGATTCTATAAAAATCTCACCGTGAAAACTTAGGTGAAGTGAGTTTGTTTTTGCTAGGAATTGACACTATTGACAGCTCACTCCACGCTCACTTCACCTAAGTTTTCACGGTGTATTCTGTAAAAATGACACCGTGAGAACTTAGGTGACTTGAGTTGTCAATAGTGTCAATCCCTAGCGTCATGTGGAATGTCAGCCCACTTCACCTCAGTTATCACGGTGAGATTTGACAGAATAGACCGGCAGTTCTGCCTTCATGTAATACTTACCACCTCCTCTTGTACCTTTTAAGATCTTTAAACAGCCAAAAAACATTACTTCCCTCTAAAAAATTCCGTTCAAACAACTCTAAGCGCAGCTCTGTCGATCACCTTTTACAAGTCATCAGAAAACTCACGAAAGAAAATTAGTCTGGGTCGCTGTCGCCGGATACGCTGAAGCATGGAATACTGAAAATACTAAGAAGCGATTTTAACATTTCTTTTAAACAATGCTGGCGCCGCTGCTGCGGCTGCTGAGACCGTCAAGCGGCGCAAATATTGTAACCTTTTGGTTAGCTTTAAGACGTTTGGGGTCGAAACGCTTAGGTCATGACCGAGTGTACGTCTCCTTTCTAAGATCACCGACACTTCACGTGACCAGAGGGCTGGGTCGTTCTTTGGCCAAAGAATTAGCATTGCCATTCAACGTGGCAATGCTACCAGTCTTCTTTCTGGGCACGTTTCCTGATGATAGCGATGCGGACGAGTACTTCGACGCCTAAATGTACTTTTGTTTTTGTATTTATTTGTATAATTAGTTAGTTAGTTAGTAACTTAATTTAGGGCTAAATATTGTAAACAGTTGTGTCAAATATTGTAAAAAATATTTAAGTAAATGGATAAATAAACTGGTACTTTTAAACTAATTATTAAAAAAAAAAAAACTATCTGTCCTATCTTCATGTATAAATTACCAGCTCATCTTTAAGCTATCAGATAAACCAATCACTTTAGTATCTTTAGACAAAAATTGCCTTCTCTTTCCCCTAAAATCGTCGTTCAAACAACTTCAAACGCAGCTCCGTCGATCACCTTTTACAAATGACACCGTATCTGCTCAGCTCAGCCCTCAGTCGCAGCCTAATGGGAGCCGAGATGGATGAGCTATCCCCTGGGACATGGCAGCCCGATTGGAGCGAGCGGTCGGTGCCAACGCTTTAACTTGCAAATTAAAATGACACACTTTTTAGGCCTATTGATATCGAGGAAGTGGTGTTTGTCATTGTTTTACGCGAACGATGACGTATCGTAAAACTGGGGGTTGTTTTCTATAATCGTTATTGTCTAACCCACAGATTTATTTATTTAGAGAGGTATTACTGCTGATGTATATGTCGCAGCCAACTGGTTTAATTAGCCGACGGCCGTTCACGTAACGGCCTAAATGATATTCAATGAAAGTTCCCACTGCTGGAACACAGGCCTCCTCTCCGCGAAAGGGTGCGGGCCATAATCCACCACGTGGGCCCAGTGCGGGTTGGTAGATGTCACATGTCTACGATTTTTTTGGTTTTAGGACATTTTTGTGTTCTTCTTTTCAACTGACTTCAAAAACAGAAGGAGGTTCTCAATACGATTGATTTTTTTATGTTCTTTACCTCAGAACTCCGTTATTTAATATTATGTTTTTTTTTTGTAAAAAGTTTTTGTCCTTAATTATTTCAAAATATTGAAGCAAGTATACCTATAGAAATGTTTCCACACATGTCACTAACATACAATCCCTTGTCACTGCGTGTATGTACACGATATCATTACTTGTAACGGTTGTATCGCGATGTATTCGCGCATACCCCAATGCGCATGTTAACATTCCCAGTGGTTTATCGCTTGGGGACTATCGCTACCACAAACGAAAGCGAATATCCTTTATTTCTGAATTTGTTATTATTCGCGACTTTGTTCAGACAATGTTATATTAAGTAAGTAGATAAATGAATAAACGTAGGGTCTTGCATTCGAGCCCCACATCGGGAAAAACAGTTTTTGTTTTTTTTTAAATTAGGAAATTCTTAGTAGCTGCCCTTGGCCTGCATTTGTTTCTGATTGATGGTAATATAATCGTTTACAACATTACCAATTTAAAGAAGTCATTGGCTAGGCTGGGCTTAGCGTTTTTGGTTGGCTTTGCCTTTTTGGTTTTGTCTTTTTGTGGCTTTTTGGGCTTTGGCCTGAATAAAAAACCCTTATTTATAAATGTTGAGTAAAGTTAAGAGACGTCAAAATTTGATGGTTAAATAGATGCTTATCATTACTTTTAAGCAACGGTTATAAAGAAAGAGGTATTTAGGAATCCTAATTTACCCAATAATCACATGATAATTAATTTTATCATCATAATAATTATTATCATCATTTTGATCTTAATGAGGCTTTCATATAAAATTATCTAAACAAATGCGACTACGTTTTTAATTAAGGGAATCAACCTTGTAGTAATTAATTATTATTTATTTTTCCGATGGACCTAAGAGTCCTAAAATGCTAGATAAAATCGACAAAGATTTCAACAACCAATTCAATGATCAACAATAAACATAACCATTAACAAAAACCGTACAAAGACATCAACCACACCCCCCACACGTTGTTTGGACGTATCGGGAATGTCATTAATTCAGTTTTAGTCTTCGAACGATGATGACTGAGCGGCGGCGTCATTTCCCCTGGCTCGCTTACAGTTGGCAAACACGTCAGAATTTGTCACTGGCTGCCTAATATGATCGTCCCGGATCGTGACACAATCGCGAAACTGTTCCGAAGGCTCAGAAGTGTTGTGTACTGCGGTGCTATTCTGTAAAAATCTCACCGTGAAAACTTAGGTGAAGTGAGCGTGGAGTGAGCTGTCAATAGTGTCAATTCCGAGCAAAAATAAACTCACTTCACCTAAATTTTCACGGTGAGATTTTTACAGAATCGACCGGCTGGTGCCGTATTATGACGGTTTACTGCCATCATGATTCCAGTTTATGAGAGTGACGGAGCTATACATGACCGAAAGCACCATCTCTTTTTCGCACTGGGGCCCAATTCTGTAAAATAACCAACTTGTCAATAGTGTGTCGGTAGTGTGTCAGTTGTGTCTCAATAGAATAGTCATTGACATTTGGTATTCTACAAATTATTTATGGTCATTGACTTGCCACTGTAGTGCCATTGAAACGCCATAGTAAGACTATTGTAATAATTGGTAGTCTGGTCCACTTTAATGTATCTATGGCATCGTGATGACCAAAGTTACGGTAGTCTGTAACATTTTTAGGTGTATTTGACAGTTGTGTCTATCGTGTTTGAATAGTGTTTTGGCCATCGAACCGCCATTATGAAGCCATCGAACAACGACACCTCTTTTCCCTATTGCTTTGGTTCAATTTGTTTGTTTTTTTAATTTAAAATAAAGTTTCCGTGCGTGTGTGCGTCTTACGTAGTGAAATTAATAAAGCGTAGTTTTTCGCCACAATTAGGCCTGAGGAGGTTCTTAGTTCGTCGGAATCTTTTTTATTTGTTTATTTATGTTCCCCGATTTCACGAAGACGGCTAGTGATGATGGCGTTAATCCTTCGTAATACGGCCTGAGAGGCTACAGCAAATCTACTGCCAAATCTCATGCTAATGGATGTGATTGGTTTGAATACATTGATAGCGTAATCAATAATCTTCCCACTGCTGGGACACAGGCTTCCTCTCTTCGAGAGCCATTATCAACCACGCGGGCTCGTTTTTGGGAGGAATTTTTGGTAATAGGACATGCCGGCTCCTACAAACAGGCGCGACACGCGATGTAATCGCGCGCGACACAAAGGCACCGCTTGTTGCGCGACTTGCGGTGCCTTGTGTCGCGTGTCGTGTCGCGCCTGTTTCAAGGAGCCTTTACAATGTTTTCCTTCACCCGTTTAGAGTGCACTGGTGGTGAAATGATTTTACACAAATTAAAGCGCCTGGCTGGGTTCGAACCAACGACGATATCTTTGGTTCGAACACACGACCTACAACTTGGTAAGTAATCTTGAAATAGTTCTTGCATAATTTTTTTGTAACTTTCGACCACAACAAAGAGTGGTCCTTTTCCACCCATCTGTCATCTGACTCTATAACACGGATCTGGTTGTAGTTTCAGGTTTTTAGTATGCTTAGTGAATGCTCTGCACTAAACATGGATACGTAGGCCAGCAGTCCAGTAGTCTCGAGGGAATGTTGTCTAATCATGACGGCCTCGAACCATAAACCTGACTTGGATTTGAGATCAGAGTCATGTCAACAAAGATGATGTTGTTGGCTTCCAGTCTAACCGGATGCAGCTGAATACCAGTATTTTACATGAAGCGACTGCCCATCTGACCTTCACAACCCAGTTACTGGGTGATATACCTTGGTAAGACTGGTTAGTAAAGTTTCGGGTTTAGAAGACCACCCGTAACGACTGTCAAAGATACATGAATGACACTCGGGATCAACGGCTTAATGTGCTTTCCGAGGCACGGAGGGGTCTTGGTATGTAAACATGGTTCCCCATCCATGGACCAACCGCGGCAAGCGTAGCTTAACCTGATCGAGTGATCGGTCGAACCGTGCGGCTGTTATTACTTAGATAAACATTTATTAATAAAGAAATAAACACAGGCCTTTCAACATAACCATGTGATACACCACTGAAAACACATAGTTCGTATATTGATGACGATGACGACACGGTTGGCGCAGTGGTTAAGCGATTGACTGCTGCGCTGCGTGTCGCGGGTTCGATTCCCGCACGGAACAAATATTTGTATGACCTACAAGTAGTTGTTCCGGGTCTGGCTGTTTGTGTATGTGAGTTTAAATGTTTGTAAACGCACCCACAATACAGGAGAAATTCCTAGTGTGGGGCATTTTCTTAAAAAAAAAAAAACAATATTTTTGGTACACACGGCAGACGTAGGTAATTCAATATAGCATTCTATGTTAGTTTCAGTATTTTTTCTTCAGTAGAATTTTCCAGTTAGCGCTAGTAATTAAGAATCTGATCCGGTGTAATCTGTACAAGCCTCCAGAGTACAATGAATTATTTTGGTGAGTTGCCTTCTACTTAATCACATACTCACTATAACTAGAACTCGGAAATCTCTAGAACTATGCATATCTTCGCCATGCAGTGAAAACCTCGAGATTGCAGTAAATGTTATGTTACAAGGGCAGATAAAAACTCAATGACGTTCTCAGATGTTCATTATCATCAATAGAAGGCATTAGAAGCATATTGGAACTAGATAGTGGTAGACCGCGAAATTCAAATTTTCTTACGTTTTTTGCAATTTGGAGGTCAGTGTCAGATTGTATCTTGATCAAAATATGATTCGCGACAATATATCAATCTGACACTGACCTGCAAATTGCAAAAAACGTAAGAAAATTTGCATTTCGCGGTCTCCATTCACCTTAATAATAAGCATTAGGTACCAGATTTTCTACACAACAAACAAATAATAATAATAATATTCCACAACTATCACACAACGCCGTCTAGTCTCAAGCTAAGCAGAGCTTGTGTTATGAGTACTAGACAACTGATAAACATACTTATATATTTCTAAATACATACATATATAGATAAATTACACCCAGACACAGAACAAATCATCACACAAACATTTGTCCTGAAAATAAATAAAAAGAAAAACAATGAATTTTTCTTTACGAGGGCACCGCACGGCGGCGATATTTGAAATTGCGTTTTGACAGCATTTGTGTAGAAAATCTGTCAATCCGTTGTTTGTTGGTCAGATACAAGTTATCTGATGATTGGGAAATCCGACCTAAAAGTAATGACATTTTCTTTTCCTATCCTACAAGTTCATTCGAGTAAGGGCCGATTTTTCAATACCTAGTCAGATAATTTTTATCTGAGGAATAAATATTGCGTTTTGACAGTTTTATAATTATAGATAAGTACTAACTTCTGCCCGCGGCTTCGTCCACGTAGATGTTGTAAGTTATCCCATAGGAATGTACAACCCGGACAAAAGGTAGCCTATTTGTTACTTCAGAACCAGTGCCAGTTAAAGACACAGACAGACAAAATAAAAAAAAAGATTTTTTGGTATAAGTAGCGCATATACTTTCATATGCAATAAGTTAAAAGCTGTTATTTTGATATTACAAACAGACACTTCAATTTTATTTATTTGTATTGATTACGTCAAACTGTCATAATTATTCTTCAGATAAAAGTTATCTCATCATCATCATCTGCCTAGCCTTTCCCAACTACCTATGTTGGGGTCGGCTTCCAGTCTAACCGGATGCAGCTGAATACCAGTATTTTACATGGAGCGACTGCACATCTGACCTCCACAACCCAGTTATTGGGTAATACGATAAAAAGATATAAAAGTTATCTGACTATTGAAAATCAGGCCGAACAGTGACAAGATTAATAAACCAGAAAATGTCTGTTTTATGACAATGAATAATAAGTGAGACAAACACAAAACAATGTCCTCCTTGTTCTCTCTCAATACACGAACAATAACAGCGTGTAGCCTTAAAAAACGTTAGGTGTGTATCGGCAAAGGGAATATTGAAACAATAAATTTATCGGCTGTCAAGCAATAACAATAAAGAAACAGTACTGTCGGATACGACGCAATGAATATTGTATTACGAGGCTGCGAGTAGGCACAAGAACAACACGTAGACAGACTGTACCAATAGACAAGTCACCATATAATTATGATAAGACAAGGACACACTTATTAGATCCAGTAGTAAGAGGAAAGAAGACAGAAATATATGTCCTTTATCTCTCTATCTTCGCGTATGTAAGCTTTTTGTCTGACCCCAGTTTTTGACCAACAACTGAGGCCAAACAAAACGGCTGTCATGGTACGATTTCTTTAGACAGTTTTACCCTACTTCGGGGATGGCGAACCAATGGCACGCGTGCCACCGGTGGCACGGGGCAAAACAATTTGGGCACGGCATCAATTGAAGAATTTACTTTTGGTACCTAACTCACAGTAACAAATATAGAAATCCGAGTGCGCCTGGCCCAGGCTACGATAACCGCTTTGATTTCGGATATCGTTGCGCGTGTGTAAATCAATGAAACAAGGGAAAATGTGAACATGATAATTGGCATCTGGTTTGTAACAGCAGAAGTCACACTAATTCGTTTAAATGTATTTAACCAATCACACACATATTAACAGGCAAAAAGAAAAGAACAGAAAAAAGGTAAAGAAAACCGGTAAATGTTAATGTACTGAATATTAAAGGTCTTCCTCTGTTTGCGAATAAAAAGTGATATTCTGAAACGATTTAGTTATTTTCCAGTAGTCGCTAAGTGTTGTTGGCACGTCATGGCCATATTAAATATTTATTTGAAAAAATGCCACGTATATGTGTGAGGATTTGTGTTAGTGGAGATGTACTCGCAGTAAGAAACAGCCAGTTCTTCTAAATAATGAAGTTTATTATTCTCACCAATATCAATCGTGGACAGGCAGGAGCACGTTGTCGACTTGTCGCGGCCCGACCCCAGAGGAAAGTGAACGAGACACTCAAAGGAATATGGCTACCGAGAGCGCACGCTAGTGATGTCCATAGTATCAATGGTTCGTTCGTAATCACTGCCCTACGTACTACATTATGCTACAGTCTGTCCGCCATCGAGAGAATGCGTTCCTGGGGCCCAAGTCGGCTATTTTTATAAATTCGAGCCAAGAGCAAACCCATTTCAAATAAAAAAAATAAAAAAAAATCGTCATTCCAACACGATCCCATTGTCATTTTGCAAAAAATTCGTAATCTGCTAAATTCATAATGGTCGATCATTGGTCGGTCAATGGCACAGAACATATACGATACTCGTAACGAATTAAAAGCAATGACTGCACAATGACGTTCGAATAGGTCACTGAACAAAGGAACTGTCAAAACTTTAGCAGATTACCGCCTAAGTCAGTCATTCATTTGTCATTATGTACGAGATTACCATTCCATGCCATTTCTTTCAATGGAGTTTCAGTGGTTGACCATTGGAAAGTCATAATGACGCCATTATATTAGTAGATTATCAAACTTGTCAAAATCAACAATTATGAAATCAATGATAGACCATTCTGACACTATTGTAATAGCAGACTTGAGGCCCAGGACCCTAATTCCGTAACACTGTCAATCACAATCATTACTGCTAATCCATTGCTTCATCATCATCATCTGCCTGCCCTTATCCCATGTTACTGGGGGTCGGCGCAACACGTTTTCTTCTTCCATTCTCCCCTGTCAACCGTCACGCTATCATTAACTCCCTTCTCTTTCATATCAATCCATTGCTTCATATGTTCGAAAAATTTGTCTGCACAATAACGTAAATAACGTAATGAATGTTGTTGAACTGTCAAAATGAAAGTCATTGCTACTGATAGGTTAGTGTGTTACGCAATTTCCCCACAGTTGTGAGTGTCAAAGATTATCGCTATCGCATAAGGCATACGAAGACAAGTAATCTCTACAATACTCTACGTCTCTACGGCACAACAAATGTTAGAAAAGAGGTGCCGGTCGATGTCTTTGTTACCATGAATTATACGGATTTCGTACGAAATAGTGGGGAAAGAGCGATTATTTATGACTGCCAGTAAATCTCGGCTTATAATGTATCGGAGTCCTATTCACGGGCTTATGTGACTAGTCTCGCCGCGCGGCGCCGCCCGGCAGCCTCCGCAATTTACGACAGTATATTTTTACAAGTACTTGCGTAATGCTGTGATTTTTCATTTTATATAAAATATACGTTGCTCGGAAAATTCGTAAACGTTTCCAGTTCGAAAAACTTGAAAGGTTTTCGGAAAAATCTTCTTTAGAAGCGTGTGTAGTGTGTATCTGAAATAATTTTGACAGTTTGACGCTACCATGCTTCATTATCAGCCTATAATGTTCCCACTGCTGGGACACAGGCCTCTCTGTGAGAGGGAGTGGGCCGTAATCCACCACGCGGGCCCAGTGCGGGTTGGTGAATGTCGCATGTCTTCGAATTTTTGGTTCTAGGACATGCCAGTATCCTCACGATGTTTTGTGAAATAATTTACACAAAGTAAAGTGTCTGTCTGGGTTCGAACTTACGACCTACAACTAGTAAGTCGTGTCCGTGACCACTGGGCTACCATGCTTAAAATCTCCTTTTATTTCGTCAATGTGCATGCATAAAGTGTCAGTTTTTCAAACAAATACCTATCTAGATGCACAGTCCGTTCATAGTTATTTTAACTCTGAGAGTAGCAACCTAAAATCAAACTTATTGTAAAGAGAATAAAGATCACAATGATTTTGACAGATTTGTCGGTGGCAGCAACCTTATTAGAATGAGAATAAAGATCACGTTGATTTGGACAGTGAAATCAGCGGGGTAATTGCGTAACACACTATCAGTAGCAATGGGTTTCATTTTGACAGTTCAACAACATTCATTGCTCTGTTTACATTGTTGAGCAGACACATTTTTCGAACTTATGAAGCAATGGATTAGCAATATCCTTCAAAATTATTCAGATTGGGATTGGTAGTGTGTTACGCAATTAGGACATAGAGATTTAAAATAACTGTGAAAGGACATTTTAAAAGGGTACAACAAAGAGATTTGTTTTCACTAATCTTACCTACATTCCTTTTGTTATTTACCTTTCTGAATCGGAAACTTAATGACTTGCAATTCATCATCTGCGTTTTCTTTTTCCGACTTTGTATGTTGGGGTCGGCTTCCAGTCTAACCGGACGCGGAGAATACCAATATTTTACATGGAGCGACTGTATTTACAGACCTGTTTTCATGGGAGTGAATTCCGAAGGGCATATTACTGTAATTTTATTTTGCCTTCAAGACTAATCTCCAACTTACTCTTATCCCGGATCCTAATTGCTTCATATGTTCGAAAAATTTGTCTGCTCCACAACGTAAATAACGCAATGTTGTTGAACTGTCAAAATGAAATCCATCGTTACTTTAAGTGCGTTACGCAATTACCCCGCCGCCGGTGCCACTATATCTTCTTCTTAGGGTTCCGTAGCCCCCTAATGGCAAAAACAGAACCCTAATTTTAAACTAAAAAAAATACTAACATAAACCTTTACGAATGTCAACACACAAGCCAAGTCGAACAAGTCAAGTCATAGCACAAAAGCCTCTTTTCCCGGAGCTTCGTTATTTACCCACGGACGAACATTCGACTACGCAAAATTGATTCCAATTCCGATTTCACCTCTGGGAGCACTAATGTTACACGATTCGGTGTTTTATTCCCATTCTCCTTTTTAGTTTTTTTTCCATGCGATTATATTTCCGGGTAATGGGACCTCTGAATACAGAATGGGACGAACTGGTTCTTTGATGTTTTGGTCTCAGGTGTAGCCATTGGTAGTTGACGGTTAGGTCCTTATAGGTCATAGCACACGTATCGGATCGGAAAGGGATCGTTACCGTATCAACTCGAGCCGTTTAGTATTCTTTGTATGAAACTCCCTATTGCAACGCACTCTAATCGGAATCGTAACGTAATCGCCTCGCCTCGGGACAAGCTCACAAACCGCGGTGCGGTGCGTTACGGCTCGTCGTCCCCGCGCTTACTTCTCTCCGTACCAGTCTCTTCGTCCACCTTTGCCCCTCTCAGCCCTCCCGCGGCCTGCCTGCACCATCAAACAGCGGTCCGCGAGACGTAATCGCGGCGTCGCCTAGCCGCAGCCGACTCGACGTAAAGGCTTCTACAAACAGGCGCGACACGCGATATAATAGCGCGCAATACAAAGGCCCGCTCTCGTTGCGCGACTTGCGGTGCCTTTGTGTAGCGCGCGATTTTATCGCGTGTCGCGCCTGTTTGCAGGAGCCTTAACGGAGCTTCTGATGTGCTTTGGTTACGTGCTTACGTTAGGTTGACGCCTGTTTGACGCCGAGGCGAAAAGCGATACGGGGCCGATCCCTTTCCGAGTTGATATGTGTGCTGTGACCTAAATTCGACTCGTAGGCCAGGGAAAGTTTGTTTTATTTATTTATTAAAACTTTATACACAAGTAAAAAAATATACTGTACAAAGCCGGACTTAATGCCTCAGGAATTTTCGACCAGTCTACCTTAGGTTGATGCAGAGACAAAACGTGGCAGGTGCAACATGCCTACGAGATAGATAGCTTGAAAATGACTATAAAACACAAGAATAAATACTAATACATTGAAACATACTTAAAAACAAAATAAACTTTGTCAGGAGAAATAACCACTTAAAAATAAATACTATCTTACCAAAATTCAATAATGTGTACGGAATGAGGGTTGCAGAATATTTAGTAACTTTTTATCTTAATGTACTTCCAGAAGACTTGCAAACGTTATACAAAATGATTTCGAAAAGTTATAAGTACAAATCAAAGCGTTTCCTTACACAAAATTTCTCCTAATGTATGTATTAATGTAAGTACTTACCTATAAATTATTAACATTTTTATAAAATGATTGATATGAACGGCTCGCCAATATGCAGATAAACCCTGAGAGGTTTTCGTTGTGTGACTAAAACTAAATGTGAATTAGGTTAAGACTGCACCGAGCGCACAGTGGCGCCCTCATCGTTTGTTTGGTTATTTCTTTTATTTTAGAATGAAAATGCAGAAAATAAGCATTTTAAGTTGTGCTCCACAAGATTATACGTTAATATTAGTATAAACGGTAGTTTTAAATTGTTTAGTTTTATTATAATCACTAAAACGGATAATAGTGGCCACTTAAGTGTTTAAGTGTTTTAGAAATAAAATAAAATAAATAAATAATTACCTAATCCAGCAAATCAGCGCTGGGATGTTTCGGCCAACTTCTGACGGATATGTTCACGTGCCTTTACTTTAAAAGATAAACAAATGGTTGCCATGATGTTCAGAGGGAGCGCATTCCAAAGAAAGACTGCCTGGACAAAGAAACAAGTATTAATTTGTTGTTTTCGGTCAGGCCTCAAAACTGTTCGTTTCAAGAATAAATTCGTAAAACAAAAACTCACGCAACAAATGTTTGCAAAACAAATAAGTGAAGCGTGAACAGTCATTTCAGAATTAAAACAACAATGCATTCCGTCATCATTCCGTTTTCAAAAATCATTCTGTCCAAAGCAAACCGAAGATTTTGAAATTATAATTGTGTTTTCAAAAACCTAAGTGCCTTTTCACACGTCTCCCGGCACGGATATCTATGTCTCCCGGCAACCGGGTAGCCGGTGCCGACTATCCGGTAACATTGCCAGGCATACTACGCCGGTACGTGTGAAAGCTAACGTACATGGCTATACACTTCGCCGCCGGGTACCCGGCACCGGCTACCCGGTTGCCGGGACGTGTGAAAAGCGCCATTAGCGAGTACATACACACATGAAACCCTTGCTCTAACAGCTACAAAATTCAAATTAAAAGTAATTAAACCGTTCCCATACAATTACAGAACTAAATTAATAGCGATTAATTAAATCTAAGTGGCCTGTATCGAGATGCGGGCGTCGTCAGGTCTAATTCTGTACCTACGTATAGGTACAGTCGAAGCGTTCCTCAAATTAGATTACATTCCCTGTTCCCGGCTTAATTTCAACCCGGATTACTGTATAATGAACTCGGTGCAGATACGTATTTATTCTCCCTTTCTGTTCTACTTTTTTTTTATTAAAGTCAGGTCGATGACGATTGCTTTCGGATTTTATTTTTGTTTAAAAATGTGGGAGAAATGGAAAAAGGATTCATACATGCTATTGAATTTTCATTTCGATAAAAGGGTGAACGAAATATGAAATATCTACCATCATAATGATGGTTGAATTGTAAAAAAAAAGAATGCTCGACGGGTTCGGAAATTTCACGAAATAATTTTTGCCGTCCGTAATCCATACTAATATCACAGTCTATATGGTTTTTATACTGTGCTAATATTATAAATTCGAAAGTAACTCAGTCTGTCTTTCCTTTTCACGCCTAAACCACTGAACGGATTTCGATAAAATTTGGCAGATAGATAGATTGCATCCCGGGGAAGGACATAGGATAGTTTTTATCCTGATATTCCCACGGGATTGACACTTATGCGGGTGAAACCGCGGGGCACTACTAGTAAATCATAAGTATCGAACTTATGAATGGCTGTGACAGAGTAGCGTCCAAGGACTGGAAGACGAGATGTTGGTCGTCCAGCGGCGAGATGGGTAGACAACATGGTTGCCATCGCGGGCAACACCTGGATGAGGCTGGCACAGGAGCGTGGGGAATGGCACAAGAAAAGAAGGGCCTATGCCCAGCAGTGGGTTAAGTGAAGTCGGGCTGTGGATGATGACGACGAATGAACAGAACAAACACAACGTTTCATTTTCAACGTTTCAACTTTGACAAAAAAAAAAGTAAGGCCTTTTGTGTATAAGTATACACAAAAGGCCTTACTTTTTGTTTTTTCTTTTTGCGGATGGGTAATCATCAAATGACCCCTCCCGCTCTGGGTGGAGCGGAAGGGAGTGTCAGACTCTTACTGACTAAAACCCACCCGTGTTCCTTCCTCTAACAATTAAATAAAGCCCAAATTAACCAAACACTTTATTAGTTCCCTTTATACACACCATAGCCCCAACACGCGGGTCAAAATGCACCGATCCTTTGTACCCATTGTTTCAAAGTAACATGTAACATTGAACAAAGAGGTTTACTTGTGCAATATGAATCTAAGCATCCATTTTGTTAATAAGCCCGCATAATGTTGTACTAATTATATTAATCGTGGCTGGTTTAGCCGCAAACAGGGATGTAACGGTTTTTACTCAACTGTAGTTAATATGTTAATGCGGGGAACGTATGCTTCGTTACCTCGGCGGTAATTTGACGGGAAAAATGTATTATGGTGTTGTTTATGAGCTCTTTTTAACCGACTTCAAAAAAGGAGGAGGTTTCTCAATTCGACCGTATATTTTTTCATTGTAGGTGCAGTGAAAATATTTCTGACGTCTTTTGTTTTTGCACAAAGTAAAGAGCCTGTCTGCGAACCTACGACCTCGTAAGTCGGGGCCTATACCACTGGGTCACCATTGCTCTCAAAACGGTGACCGAAAACATCGTAAGGAAAACGGCATGTCCTAGAACCAAAAACATCGTAAGGAATCCGGCATGTCCTAGAACCAAAAACATCGTAAGGAAACCGCAAGCGGACTACTAAAGCACTATTGTTTTAATTTTTTAGTCCAAACAATATATTTTTGTAAATAGATAAGTAATCTATATATATAAAATTCAAAGTCCTGACTGACTTCTATATATCAACGCACAGCCCAAACCGCTGCACATAGAGATTTGAAATTTTGCACATAGATACCTTATACAGTGTAGGCATCCACTAAGAAAGGATTTTTTAATACAGTTGCTCAAAAAGTGGTGTATTGCAGGGACGTATAGCGTTCGGGAAATGGGCTATTACATACTAGTGCTTTTTTTTTACCTTCCCCGAACTCGTGCGTGTTTTTTTCCCAACTGTCAAAATAATGTCTATTAAAAAGAAAAACCAACCATGAAGTTTTTACTAAAGAGTTTTTGTGATTCATACAAATACGTATATTTCTAAAAAGAAGCTACTAATTTATTTCAATATCAGATTTAATGATTTAATTGAATGAGTTAGGTTAGGTTTCATTTCATTTCATCTCATTAAATTTCATTTTCATTTCATATCAATAAAAAAAATATACTGAAGACTAAGCTGTATGGATAGTTCCCTTTGCCTACCAAAATGGGTGAAGAAAAAAAAACTCTGCTTATATTCTACGGTTGGCGCCATTTTCCAGAAATTTTCTTTTCGAGTTTAGTTGTTTGTTGCACAAAATGAGTAATTTCGACCTTATTTTTTTTTAATTAACACCACCGGAACTCAGTATAATTGCACAAAATGCTTCGGTGAACATTTTACCGGAAAAGTCAAAAAGTCGTTACAATCTACATACGACTAATTTATTGCGTGGAGAGAAGAGAAAAAAGCAATAGGTATTGTGTTTTTATTATTTTATTAAATTGCTTCATTTTTTCGCAACTGTATTAAAAATAGTCGTTCAGTACACCTGCGGAACCGTCATTGCAACTTGTTCCGACTGTCAACCCTCGCCTTCGGCTGCGCCTCGGCTCGGGTAGACATTTGTCGGAACTCTTTGCAATGACAGCCTTTCCGCACTTGTAATGAAATATACTATTTCGAAATTCCACCCCTAAGAGGGTGAATGGGGGGAGGGTGAAATTTCATGCGGACGAAGTCGCGGGCAGAAGCTAGTTGCTTCATATTTTGCAATAAATTATCACCGTTGTGTCATCGCGCTTCTCTTTCTCTTCTATGCAGTCCGACAGTGACCGCGCTTTAGGTCATGTAGTCCCCTTAATAATTACGACCACATTCTGTAAAATTAGTACGTCCACAGTTTTGATACCCATTCTATTTCGCAAACTATTTCCTACGTGGCAAAGTTTATTGTGGCTCTGAAGTGAGGTACTCACTGCGCAGTACCTCACCACTCACCCCCGCTGACACGTGAATTTGTTACTGCGCAGCAACTCGCCTCATTTTCCGAGCCGCCATAAAGTTAGCATCGGGCTTTACGTATTTCTGTTCAATTTCCCCTTCCGCGTATTGTGGTCATCGTGATAAGGAATTTAATCAAAATTAACTGAATTAGAAGATTTTCGTTTGGATAACGGTTAACTATATTGGTAATTGTTTGAGGCAATGACATCCAAGCCAGCACTGTTCGATATGTTTAGTCAAGTATGGGTTTAAAAGACTGTCGAGTCGCAAATTTCATCCAAGGGGAAATTACCCGCCCTGGTGTCACCATTGCCAGGATCGCCCAGAGGACACGGATGAGCATACGGTGGAGGTCTGCCCCGCTTGGGCAGAGCACCGCCGTGTCCTCGTAGAGGCGATCGGCAGCGGCGGCGACCTCTCGCGTCCGGCCCTGGTGCAAGCCATGGTCCGGAGCGAGAGGGAGTGGGAGGCAGTCACCTCCTTCTGCGAAGCAGTCATGCTAGCGAAGGAGGTGGCGGGATGGATGAGGGAGAGAGCCTCCCGTCCCAGCCACCACGGGACGACTCCCGGCCACCGTAGGGGCGGGCATGCGGGCGGAGAGTAATGGGTAGCTCACTGTCCGATCAGGACCAGGCCCGTGCCGGACGGCGCGTACGTATTCCACGCGCGCCTCAAAGAGATGTCAGCATCAAGGTAGGGGCACCTTAGAGCCGAAGCCTGCCGGGTCAGCGGGATTGTCCGAAAGGGTTACCGCTGGCCCGGAACATAAAGTGCTAAGGAAGGAACACGGGTGGGTTTTAGTCAGTAAGAGTCTGACACTCCCTTCCGCACCGCCCAGAGCGGGATTCATCACATCATTTGATGATTTCCCACCCAAAAAAAGGGAAATTACAGGGTCAAGTTAAATTAGCTAGCAAAACTCCGCAGACGTGAAGGGTATCGATTTGACGATTATTTTTTTTGGGGTCAATGACCTTCGTTAGTGTACTAATAGAATTTATCAGTTTTAAAAATAAATTTTTCTGTAAACTCCACAGACGTGAAGAGTATCGACGTTTTGACGATTGACGTTAAAACAAAAATAACATATTTTTTCAACTACAAGCGGTCGCTAAGCCCCAAAATAAATCATCAAATAATTTTATTTTTTTGTTTTAAGTAATATGTTAAGATATCCAAACAACATCTATAGAGTTTCGCTAGCTAATTAAACTAACTAGAATTTCTATTGTGTCTGCTAATTGGACATGCGACGGGTTGACCATTAGTTTAATTAGGAGTTGGACGCATAAAAACTTACCAATTTGGATTTAAACGCAAATCCACAGTTGGGAGTTATTGTAGCAAAATGAAATTATGAAGTATCACTTCGTAGAGCGAGTCTAAGATCCTACTAATATTCTAAACGTGAAAGTTTGTGAGAATGGATGGATGTTCCTCTTTCACGTAAAAACTACTGCACGGATTTGGATGAAATTTGGCACACAGATGGTTTATAAACAGGATTAACACATAGCCTATACCTACCTTTTATCCAGATCTTCCCACGGGATCGAAACTTAAGTGGCTGAAACCGCGGGGTGCTGCTAGAATTTGTTATAAATATTTGGTTAGGTGTAAAATGTATTTGGTTTATCTTAATATATTCTGAATAAAATTTTACCCTATAAACTATAAAGCATTATTTAAATTCAAGCTAAATAAAACGCTACATATAAAATTTATAGCAAAATGATGTAACAAATAAGTTAGCGCACACACCGCTCTATTTATCCGGGTTCGCTGCAAGCGCCCGGGTAAGTCGACGATTTGTTGACTTAAACTTACCCGGTTCAAGCAAGGTTGGATCGCGATGAAAAATCAATTATAGTAAAAGCGTGGTTTATCTTCGAAGTGCACTTTCAGGTTAAGTGAAAGAAGTTTGTTGTTTGCTTAGGTACCTATTATGTACCTATATAATCTACAATCTATAGGTAAGTGATTCGTTATTTTTACCTCAGCCACTGCCTTATTTACGATTTGGTGTCTTGGAAAGCGGAAAACATGTTCTGGTGTCGGAAAACATGTTTGAATTTTGTCAGAGAGAGACAAAGGTATAAATGAAGCCCATATGGTACACAACCTTTGTTTATCTCTTTCACTCAAGAAGAGAAACAAATCCAAAAAAACCGGACAAGTGCGTGTCGGACCACGCACAATGAAGGGTTCGGTATCTAGTTGGAATGAATAAAATTTATACCAAGAACAAAAATAACTAAAAACTGAAAATAAATAACATTGTACTTGAAAAACATGTTCTCCCATAAATCGTATACGTCACAGTCAATTCTCTAACTGCAAATGTAAGTTTGTAATCGCAAAAATAACTACAAATTAACGATTTTCCTTTACTTGTGCTTTGAGATCTTGCATCTTACCCATGATTCGATTAGGTCAACGGGAAGTAGCATCAAAATTGGCCCCATATTTAAAGGGCCGTAATTTTTAGAAGCTTGATTTTTTTTAAAGCTCTAAGGTACTATGAGACCGACGTTGACAGACTGAGAAACAGACAGACAGACAGACGAACACCGAAGTGATCCTATACCTAAGGGATCCGTTTTTTTCCTTTTGAGGTACGGAGCCCAAAAAATCTGCTTCGCACGGGTGCAATCTACTAACGTGGCGACATGTCAAAACATCTAGATTGTGTTCTAAGTTAATATTAATGTAAGAAAAAGAAGTGGTTAGAATTTATAAAAAATAAAAAGCAAACTCTATAAGATTGTGAAATCCATTGGTAGGTAAATATGGTCACCCATCCACCACAAAACCGACTTTAATTCATAATATGTATAGATTTATCATCAAAAATCTTCCTCGTACTTTGCTGTAACTGTAACCACATCATTTTTATTCTTTCACACACGTAAAACACAAACATGACATGCAGACATGTGACATCTACCAACCCGCACTGGGCTCGCGTGGTGGATTACACCCCACTCCCCCTCTAAAAGAGGAGGCCTGTGTCCCAGCAGTGGGAACATTATAGGCTGATTATGTGTGTATGTACAGACGGCAGCACATCAAGCTACTACAATCTGTCAAATTTCTTTAATAGAATTTCAACTTTATCGCTAAAGCATTAGGTTCAAAGTTGATTGGGAAAGTTTGACAGTTTCGGGTAGCTTGACGTGCTGGCGTCTGTACACGTAAAATCAACCACATCACTGTCACATTTTCCGCATACATTCATACAGCTTCACTGTCTCCCGTAGTCAGAGTATTCTATAGACTCATGGTATCCGTGTCACCGAAAGGGACAAAAAATTCCGGCAATCTTCATCATACTATCATTTTACAGCTTATTACACTGCACTGTTTAATCGCGGTGTAGTTTTTATTATTTCATTCATTTACGTCAAATTTGTTGTGCACATTGATGAGCTTAGCCGACACGCAGTAAGGGACAGAAATATTCTCACTCTGTCTCTTTTCTTTGCTAGCGACATTAATATATTTCTCCTTTTCTTGTGCGAATGAAAAAGAAGATATGCAGCAGTCTATAGCTTACTCTGTCTACGCTGTTTCCTCACACAATAACATTTCTTGCCAACTTCTCTAAAGTCACACACATTTTTATTCTCAGTTTCAGTTTTACATTTCATATCTCCGACTCAATTCTGCGTCCCTAGTACTCCCTAGTACAGTCACGTGCAGATATTGCATTCGCGTCGAGTCTGGTCTCAGCTCTAGTGCGCTGTGCGATGTCCACAGGAATACTTTGAACGCGTCCGCAATCGTTTGTGTACGTGAGTATGTGTGGTAGGTTCTTAACGGGTTGAAAGTGAGATTGGATTAAAGGAATTGTAAGAATTATTGAGTAAAAAAAGACGGTAGCTTGAAAAAAATAATCATCTGACAGATTTTGACATTTCTTCATTGATGTTTTATTTTTACATGCATAGCATAAGATATATACCTCGTTGCCTGGGACCTAAGGGTCTGAGGGTGATATACTTTATCACGCCTAAATCACTGAACACATTTCGATAAAATTTGGCAAGGAGATAGATAGCATTCTGAGGAAGAACATTGGCTACTTTTTGTCCCGGTAGCACGTTCTTCTGGAATAATTTTCGACATCCACGTGGGCTAAGCCTAAGCTGCGGGCAGAAACTAGTTTATTTATAATATTAATAAGTATAAGTATATGGTTGCATTTCATTCAGCTAGTCCAAATCTCTAATGGCTAAAGGCACACTAACCTTGACACAACGCATTTTTACTTTAAGTACCCCTAAACGATACCTACCTACAAAACCAAAAACGTCACCCCAATTTCCCAAACGAAACCTCCCTAGCTACAAGATAACGTTTACCTTGAGTTTACCGTTACTTAATAATTATTTGACAATAATTTACGGTGACTAAGTACGGAAGGAGTGGCAGCATGGCGGCTGGATTGAGTTTCATCAATAATGAGGTTACAGGGCGCGCGGGTTCCAATGTCAACGTTAACTAACTCGTGCGCTGGTTAATGATAATTATGTGTTGTCGGGATATAGAGGGAACTTGTGTTGTGAACTTGTGATGCTGGAGGGTTAACGCTTTTTGATTTTGAGTTAGAATGGTTTTTGGTAAAAGATGGAGCTAATAAAAAGGCTTGGACAAGAAATATAGTTTTATTTGATTTCAGTTTTTTTTGTGTACTTACTAATTCCATGGTTTTATGATAGTTTAGTTTATATCGAATGTCGTTATAGAATATAATCCGCTTTTTAAATATAGTACTTTCTAATTCCATGATTTTATGACAGTGTTGTTTAAATATCGAACGTAATTTTTAAAGGTAATCGTCCCACTGCTAGGCGAAGGTCTGTTCTGAGACAGAAAAGAGCGAAGCAGACTGGCTTCCAGAATATGTGTTCATTGAGCGTATGTCTTTGATAAGCCATGAAAGTTTTCCATGCCAACTTTGATAAAAGCCACCAAGAAGCGGGTTCAAATCCCATAGAAAAATTCTGAGATTTGGTATACGTATCCTGGATAAAAAGTATCTTCTTCTTCCCATTTCCAATTTAAACGTCACACTACAAAACTCCCAAACCAAGAGTATGGCAACCCAGGCAAATGCCATCACGAGTGGCAACACAGCCTGACTTGAAACACAACCACATAAAGGGTCAACTCGCACACAAATCACGCAATATATTCGAGTTCACTTGTATGTAGTGGCATAGTGTTCTCGCATAGGTTTTGTCCGTGACGTCACTCGTGAGCTTTGAGTTATGGCCTTTACAGACACTCGACCACGCCGGCGGGAATTTACAATATGGGCAAAATGTTGTATTGTTTAGAGGTATAGGATTTTAATGGAGTTATATAGTGGAATATGAAGGATGGTTTGGGCAACCGCCGCCAGTCCATTCTGTAAAAATCTCACTGTGAAAACTTAAGCATTTAAAGTGAGCTGTGTAATCTCACCTCAGCGGTAATCAATGTCAAAAATATAGGGAAAATTAGAGATAAGTACTGTTGACACATTGAAACTGAGATTAGGGGGCCTAAAAAGGCCACTTTGGCAGAATCATAAAAGTTAACTGTTAAGTTAATCGTATCAAATTCCATTGGTGAAGCATTTTTCAGTTATTTTTTTTTTGTCTGTGCTAAAATACCAATCAATCCAATCCAAATCCAATCCCAATCTCTTTGATTATACCTACGTAGTATTACAGCGAAAAAAAGAAAAACACGGACTCTGTTCGCAATATTATAATTCATAATGTTATCCTTTTATGATTCTCCAAAGTGGCCTTTTTAGGCCCCCAGATTGTGAACGTTCTTAAAAAAAAATACGAGAATTGCCTCTCTGATGCTAGGGATGGACACAGCTGAGAGCTCACTTCACCCACGTTTTCACAGTGAGTTTTCTTATAGAATAGGTGCGCCGCCAGGTGCAATGTTTTAATCTGCTTTTCCGTGAAAAAATATACTTGAAACAATTTTTTCCTAGATATTGATCCATATTTAACAGGAAAATTATAGCCGTTTGCGAAGCAATAGTCTATTTGACTGGTTTCTGATAAACATCTCAGATTATTTAATGGTGTCTAACGAGTCCACAAAAACCTATTACTTCAAATTGCATAATGTATTTCTTTTAAAAAATAGTAAATAAAAATGTACTGTTTAAATAAGCCGCCAAAACGCTATCTTTAACAATATGGCGTCGTGACGTCACGATTCACGTAAACAAACGTTGAAACGGTCGAGATAATAGACAAAAGTCATCTGTTCTGTCAACGATAGACAGAAATTTACTAAATCATGACGTCATCTTTAGTTCAGCCAATCCAGACCGTTTTCGATTACGTGGCGCCAGATTTAAAAAGATGAAGTTTTTTCGGTTTTTTTTTTATAAATAATACATTGTTTTGTAGTAAAATTAATGCAAATCGTTTTTAAAAGCGATAATCTATACGAGTGTCAATAATTATGACCTTATTTTTTACATTGTCAAATAGCCTATTAAGTTGCGGGAAAAAGAATAAAAATAAATGCTTACTTTCAAAGGCCTTTTGTCCTATGTTGTAGTAAACTTATTAAGTTATTACTGTAGGTCAGCGACCTTTCCACGGACTGCTCCGTGTAGTACAGACACCAACACATCAAATTTCTTTAATAGATTTTCAACTTTATCGTTAAAGCATAAGGTTCAAAGTTGATTGGGAAAATTTTACAGTTTCGGGTAGCTTGATGTGCTGGCGTCTATACCTGTGTTTCGGCACCTAAATTGTTTGAGCCTTATTCGCTCTTGACCGATTTTTTTTTATTATCATCATCATCTGCCTTGCCTTTTCTCAAGTATGTTGGGATCGGCTTCTAGTCTAACCAGATGCAGCTGAGTACCAGTATTTTACATGGAGCGACTGCCTATCTGCCCTGCACAACCCAGTTACTGGGTACTACGAAACCCCTTGGTAAGACTCTGGTTGTCAGACTTTGGGGCTTCTAACAACCCGTAACGACTGTCAAAGATCCACGAATGACAGCCGGGACCAACGGCTTACCTAACGTGCTTTCCGAGGCACGGAGACTTGGTATATAAAGATGGTCACCCATCTACGGACCAACCGTGGCAAGCGTAGCTTAACCTGATCGATCGACCTGTGCGGCTGTTATTACTTAGCTACAAGCCCATCTCTCTAATTTTTTTTATTAACCACTATACAGGAGAATTAGAAATAATCAAAATCATTTAAAAAAAAAAATTAACACTTTATTATTGAGAAAGTGTTTACTGGTTTTGATTTTCACTTAGGCCCTCCACTGTTACTAGTGGAGGATAAGTAATTACTGTACAGAGAAATTCACGAGATTTTCTGTGAAATTCAAGTTGTGTTAAATAAAAGTTACTGGTTTTAGTTACGCTACAGTGCGTCTACTGCAGCTATTTATTTTCAGGTAACACATAATAATTATTGTCTTCAGAAATTATGATCGTATTACCTTAATTTTACCCGGTGTAGCTACCCGAATGCTACTGTAAAATTTTCCCAATCAACTTTGAACCTTATGATTTAGCGATATAGTTGAAAATTAATTAAAGAAATTTGACAGAGTGTAGTAGCTTAATGTACTACGTCTCGCGTCTATACAAGACTCAGTATCACCCTTCAAACCACTAAACCCTTCCCACCAACAACAATCTTCAAGCGAAAATCCACAACAGAATCCTTATCAGACCCAACCCTCTCACACCCATGTACCGTGATAATTGTACGGCACCCGTTAAATTGATATTTACATAACACGTGAGTCTTCACGGGACGCTGTATTTGCACGATCTGCGTGCATAAATCATCCGAATCGTGTCGGGCGTGCATTAAAGCCGTCGATAGCGTTGCATGGGAATGCTACATTATATTTTGCACGATATTGTTTAGGATTTGGAATAGTTCGGAAAGATTAATATGTTGGCTGTATTTTTGGGGACTATGTAATGTTTTGATTTGATTGCCTCGGAAAGCACGTTAAGCCGTTGGTCCCGGCTGTCATTCGTGGATCTTTGACAGTCGTTACGAGTAGTCAGAAGCCCGAAAGTCTGATAACCAGTCATACCAAGGGGTATCGTATTACCCAGTAATTGGGTTGTGGAGGTCAGATAGGCAGTCGCTCCATGTAAAATACTGGTATTCAGCTGCATCCGGTTAGACTGGAAGCCGACCCCAACATGGTTGGGAAAAGGCTAGGCAGATGATGATGATGTAATGTTTTGATTTCAGCAAAGTATCAGTACGCCTGAAGTTGTTTACCGTTTACAATTTGCATACCGTCCTTTGGAACGTAGACTATTTTTGGTTACGGTCGAATGGCCCACGCGGTCCATTCGCTTTGGGCCGTTCAGACTAAATACCCGTTATACAAAAAGGTAAATTTTGTAATATACAAAAAGTATTTTTTTAGTATAAACGCATAGGGGAAGAGATGGGATGATGATGACTCGTTGTTTATTATTTTAGTGAAAAATGCTGTCTTCATTTGCTTTTCGCCCTCTACTGAGCAAATAACTCCTTCCATTAGTATTGTTTCCTTGATCAGCATGATTTCCTATTCATCATAGCCATGCTCTCTTGGCTTGCTGTGCTTCTTTTTTTCTTTAGGTGATTTTTGCCCCATTGGCGTTCCCAAATTACCAGCGTAAACATAAGAGGCTTACTCTTGCACAAAGCCCACACGTCAGGCGCAAAATTTCAAGTCCATTCCCATTGCTAACACGTACGCGCTTCCGCATTGATAATTTGGCGGGTAAACGCAGGCATTTAAATAGTCGGCAAAGAGAATAATTCCCGTTGTGCATCGTAGTGGGCGACGTTACGATGAAATGTCCAGAAAACCCACTCCTTACCAATTGCATTAAACTCAAGTCAGCGCCATCAGTTCCAATGCCCATTGCTGATTGTGGACTTTGTACCTAACAGACTGCTATAAGCTTTAACAAACCATTGATATAGGAACAGATTGCTATAAATAAGTACCTAGGTTATTTCACTGTTGGTTGGTTGTACCTAGCTCACTGCGCGCCCGCGGCGTCTTCCCGGTGAATTCTACGCGCGTTCGCTGCGAACTCGCACTGAGCTCGCTGCGTACTCGCCTTGCTTGCAAATCGCCAGTGTGATAAGGCCCTTAGGTTGTCACAGTCACCTATCAAAAACAAAATGCACCTCGTGTGAGTGGTTAGAAACTATTTCAACTTTTTTAAACTTTTTCAACATGATACACAGCGCAGTCAAGGGTCCCGAGACACGCGTCCTTGCACGTCTTCACATTCATTCACGGCCTTCTGCCCTTCCCTCTGCGATGTCACGCTAGGCCTCACACAAAGGCCTCGCGAGTCCACCGCACGTGTCGGCGTCGATTTAGGCCACGCAAGCTTATACACAACCACGGATGCGGAATTTTGAGTCTTTGCGCGGCCGCATACAGTATTCATAACGTGACCTGCAGGATTTGATGTGTGAGGTTTTCAAATATCATAATATCTATCACGGTTGGGAGGGTAGCATTGCATTTGTATGATTTGTATAGTTTTTTCAGTTAGTCTTTGGATTTTGACAGCGCGGCGGCGTGTTTTGCTGATTACAGTTCGACGTGTAAAAAATCTTAGGCTGGGACAATGTTGGAACTGTGGGATTCACTTTGAAGCAGATGCAAATGTTTTAGATATGACATAAAACCGGATTCACTTGTTGATTCAAAAGAGCTTAGTGTTTTCTTCTTTGTGCACTTAACAGTGGGCCTAGCACGAAGGCACAAAGGAAATAAAACGTATATTTTTGTGGCTCGCACAGGAAAACCCAGGACAGACAGACACACTTTCGCATTTATAATATTAATATGTATTTTATAAACGAGGCTTGGCAAGCAGGTACTAATTATAACGTACGCCCCCGAATGCATTCGCGTTTATGTGAGGAAAGCTCCATGTTGAGCAAATCCCACTGACATGCTCATCAAAATAACAACTAATTAAAAAAGATTACACTTATCAACACGTCCATGTCAACCGTATTATCATTTACTAGCTTTTGCCCGCGACTTCGTCCGCGTGTAAATTCTTGTTCCCCGACCCACCCCGTCACATCGCATCGCCTGCCCGCACTATTATTTCGTCTACGCTTATAATAATAATAATAATAATTTATTTAATACACAAAAATAAGTTACAGAAGAGAAAATACATAAAATGTAGTTGTTATAGTACAATTTGATTACAACTAGTAGGCATAAGAGTAAAAACAGATACTACATAACTGTGCTGTAACCACAAGGTCTGTACATGAATTGGGTGAGCCCTGCCTCTTAAACTAGGGTGACCTGTATCTTAAGAGACAGTGATCAGCTATAAGGAATCTTATAAAATACACAAAACTTGTGAAGTGTGTCAGTTTGCCATGTTGTGTTTATTCAATATCTTACTTTGTATATATTATTATGTATCTTACTTATATTAGTATGTATTTTTTCTTAAACATGTATTTTAAGTAAACAGGAGAAGAAGGGAATGCAACTCAAAAATGTAGGAGAGTGTGTGTGAATGTATGTAACTGTAACTGCACACCCATGTGTATGTGGAGAGTATGGGTGAGTGTAATTATGAGTGTGCAGCGAGAAATAGTTATTGTTAAGCAATGTATGTAAGTAAAGACTCGGTTTGTAAATAGTCTTGTTGAAGTAGCCATTCAGTCACCTTTGACTTAACTTGAAATCTGTTGAGGTCACGTATGTTGAGGTCTTTGTGAGCTTTTTTGTAAATATAGGCGCTGAGTGTGTTGTACTGGTGTCTGGCGAACGATGTTTTATGCTGTGTGCCTGGGGGAATGTTGGTACGTTTTTTGGGATCAGAGGGAGGGACGCAAGCGTGTCTTTTTAGTACCGATCGGAGCACATATAGCTGACGGACAGTAAGGACCTTACATTCCGAGTACAATTGTGTTGTAGGATAGCGGTAAGGCCTACGCAGCATTACCTTTAATACAGCTCTCTGTGCTCTTTCAACTCTGACAAAACCGGTTTTAGTTGCGCCACCCCATACCGTGATACAATACCCTATTACAGACTGACACAGAGCATAGAAGATCATTTTAAGAGTGTCAGGGTCAGCCGACTCTCTAAGAGACTTAAAAATGGGAATCATTCTGATAGTCCTGGAGGTCAAGGCACTAAGCTGCTTATCCCACCGTAACCCTGCATCTATCAGCACACCAAGATATTTTACTTAGCTTAGCGTTCTTTCTGTCTTTTTTTCTTATTGCTCGGCTCTTAAGGGTCCTAGCGTTATGTTAAATAGCCTATAGCCTTCCTCGAGAATTGGGCTATTAAATGCAAAAAGATTTTTTCAAATCCAACTGGTAGTTCTCTAGAGATTACTATAGAAGTAAAATTTGTTTGTATTTTTTTGTAGGGGCTACATACAAACAAACAAATTTTGTCTCTTTATAATATTATTATTATATTATTAAGTATAGATTAAACCAAAGCTTACAACACAACTCTACATAAATTAGCTGCCACCATTATCTAAATCCCACCACTTTGCCCGATGACTTCTAATTAGCTAATCGAAACACCGTCTGGTACATGAATAATAATAAGCTAGGATGACAAAGCTAGTGCTGTACCACGCTCCGTAATCACGGCGGGCATTATCCGCAAGCCCGCTATGACATGGCTTGCAATGACACGCTTGACGCGCTGTCACGTCATGTGACGTCAGTGATGCGGTGTTTGTGTTGTATCGGAATAATTGTCACAAAAAATTCGTATTGGTGTTTATTTGTGATGAATATAATAAAAGCGTTTATTTTAGGTTTTAGTGGAAATGTTTGTAACATAACACTTAAGGTGAATGCGCATTTGTAGCCCGCGAAATCCAATTTTTCTTACGTTTTTAGCAATTTTCAGGTCAGTGTCAGGTTGTATCTTGATCAAAATATGATTCCCGACTATAACAGGTACCTACGTATTTACAGAATTATGATCATTAGAATCATTAATACATCTTTCTAAGTTAGATTTTTTACATAAGAAGGGATCTCTTATGGAAAAGTGCTTAAGGAACAAATCTAACTTAAAGAGATATGTTAATGATTGTATGACTATAATTCTGTAAATACATATCAATTATAGTCGCGAATCATATCTTCGTTTTTGCTTAGCGTTCTTTCTGACTTTTTCTTTTTGCTCTGCTCGTAAAGGTCATAGCGTGGTGTTAAATAGTCTATAGCATTCCTCAAGAATTGGGCTATCAAATGCAAAAGATTTCTTTTAAATCCGACCAGCAGTTCCAGAGTTTAGCACGTTCAAACAAACAAACAAACTGACTCTTAAGCTTTATTATTCGTATAGAGTATAGATTGATTTTTATATGGAAATGTTGATGTAAGCTGAATATTATCGTGTTATTTGTTAAAGGATTTGGTTTTTAACATTCAATTAGGTTTTTGTCAAAATATGAAATATGTGTGAATTTATATGATTGTAACTGAAAATTCCCACTGAAATAATTTTAGCAAATACACAGTTTCACGTTGAGCCTTTGCTTGTCACGATTTAAATTTCATTTGTATTCGTGAATTTTCATTTATTAATGTTGATCTGATTTTTAATACTTACATAGTGTTGCTATTACAAAACATTTTAGTGGTCCACATTAACATTAATTAGCTATATGAAAAGAAAAGGAAGACCGGTTGGCCGCGGTTGGTCTGTAAATGGGGTCCCGGCGACAACCGGCACGAATGACAATTCATGGATTTTTGACAGTCGTTACGGTTAGTCAGAAGGCCGAAAGTCTGACAACCAGCCTTACCAAGGGGCATCGCAATACCCAGTAACTGGGTTGTGAAGATCAGATAGGCATTCGCTCTATGTAAAATACTGATATTCAGCAGCATCCGGTTAGACTGGAAGCCGACCCCAACATAGTTGGGAAAAGACTAGGCAGATGAAGATGATGAAAAGAAAAGGAAGAGAAGATAAGGATAGGTCTAGGATCTGTAAAGAGAGGTAAAAATAAATAAATAAATAAGAAGTAGGTCACTTTAGTGAACTAAAAAGTGCATCCCAAATCTTTAATTTGCTTTTACTGCCAGTACTTTATACAATATTTACACTGGTTCGTAGCTAGTCACCGTAATCCGCCTCGTGTTAATAGGTAGGCGCCACTTTCGGTAAGCTGTGACGTGACAGCTGACGTCACAGACACGATTACGATGCATTTTTAATTATCAGCGTGTTTGTGTGAAAGATCTGTAGTAATATTAATTATAGCGTAAAAGTGATCTAGGAATGTACTTAAGTTATGTATTGGGTTTTTCAATTAGGAATTTCTTAGTAACAGCTCGGAGTTTGGAAATTGGCGGTGTGGTACCTCCGTGCCTTGGAAAGCACGTTAAGCCGTTGATCCTGCGCCTGATCTCTCCCCGGTCGTGTCGGATTGCCACCCTCATCGGAGTGAGGAAAACATAGTGCTGTGTTTGCGCACACACTTGTGCTCCATGTATCTCCCGCGCTGAGGGCTAGTCTCTGTTGAGACTGGCCGCCATGTCCTCACGCCACTCCACGGTCTAGAGAACTAGATAGACTACAGATTTAAAAACTATTCAGCAAAGAAAATATTACCACATGACGTTGACACACATGAAGTAGTAAAAAGTTCAGTGCAGTAGGTAACGACTGCAAGCCGAGACTACGAGTTCCCACCGTGCAGTAAAAAGCACTTCATACCGAAATTATCATCATTCCAACTAAAAAGGTGCAATAAAGCCTTAGGCTACTCGGCACACTCAGTTAGCGTCATTACGCGGACCGGGGGAAAAATTCGCTTTTACTGAAAATTGGATAATCGACGCCCGACAGGCGCTAGGCGGTTTATTATTTTTAATATCGCCCCTGGAGAGTGTAAATGGTGTGCTCCCTGAGGGATGCTGTGTCGGCATTAGGTTGGTCGAGGAAATCCCGACCCCGGTGTTAACGTTGATTGTGATACCCTTAATAGGTGATTAAAGTGCCTATTTATCTTTTTAAAACGCTTTTGAGATACTTAAATGTTGGTAAAAGTTTTATAATTTTGCCGCTGAATGAATTTCAGGCGTTGTTGAAGTACTAGGTGTTGTAATACAACGTTATGAGTCGTATTAGGTTTTGTAAAGAGTAGTTTTATGAGGTTCTTGCGGATATTTTATTTTATCATAATATTTTTGGTAACCTGTTACGCGCACAGTGCAACGAATTAACGTAGGTTTAAGGTATTTTAGTACTCTCTCTTTTAATTTTAAGTTTACGAAAATAACTTCGTGAAGTGAATTCGTAAGTGAAACGTTAATTTAAAATCAAAGTCAAATCATTTATTTCAAATAGGCACATTAAAGGCACTATTGAACGTCAAAAAATAAAATCGTCGTAATTATAACTCTTATTCTAGGCAAATACTAAAAACACAAAAGTAATATTTTCCTTTATGTTAACCTTACATTACCATTCTTATATTCCACTTGGTAAGGCATGCAAAGTGAAATGCTTGAGAAACATTTAGACGTCACCCGACGTCGACGTCGCCAGTCGCGAAAATATCCGCGCGACCGTGATTCGACGTGACACGACGACGCCTCGTCGCCGGCATGCGGACGCCTTTGCCTCATGCCGTCGTGCCCTGCCCAAATTGAAACCGCTAATCGAGCTGTCAGACTGTCACTCAACTGACATTATTTTATGTTAACCTCAAGGTATATTTTTCGAATATTTGTAGAGGTGCGTCACTTTTTGTCATATCCCTTGCTGAAAGTCACTTTGTGCCTGATTTACGTGTTGTTTGATAGTTTTCAGTAAAGATGGATGCATTCATAAGTAACTAGCTGATGATGAGCTAAACTATGAACTTAAACAACCCAATATTATAAGGTTTTGTACTTTACTGATAAAAGTAGAAAACGTCCTGCAAACTGGAACAATAAAACCGAACATTTATTAAACAAACACATCGATTTATGCAATCCTCTTACACGTTAGTCCCTCATTATGTCAGTATCGAAGCTGATTAGCGGTTGACGTGAATCAAACAGGCGAACATGTTGTAAATCACGCGCGTATCGTCACGCGAGCGTGTCACGCTTGCCAAGCTATCTATGACGTCACGCCACGTCGCCTGCTTCAATTGACAGTTTAGTGTTTGAGGTACACAATCACTTACGTAAATAAATAGAGTTATAGCTACTGCTAAGAGCACCCACGTTATTGAGCATGTAAATATATTTAGTGTTGATCTTCTGTTCCATTTATTTATCAAAAAAAAAAAAAAATACAATAAATACCGTGACATAATATTATGGTTTAAAGGTTCCCGTTACGTCAGTTGTAAAGCTCATTAATGATCGGCATGAAACAAATGGCGAACATGTTGTAAATCATGCGTGGGTCGTCACGCGAACGTGTTAAGCAGTTGCCTATCAGGAACGTTACGTCACGTTAGTGTTTCAATTGACATTTAACAGTTTACAAGAAATCTCAACTTAAATAAATAAAGTTACTGCAAATAATGCCCACGTTATTCGGTACGGAAAAGTGTTTCTTGTTTCTCTATTTTGTCCTAAAATAATTAAAGTGGCTGCTATTGGGACATTGTAATAGCAGAATATATATTTAACTACGTTTATTCGCGATTGGCGGGTAACAAACTCCAAAAACATATTTGAAATCATGCGTAGTCGTGTCACGCTGTGAGGTGACGTCGTCTCTTTACAGCGATCAAATGCTGTGACAGGATCGTATATCAACTATCGAAACGAGGTGGAATTAATTGGTTAGCTTTTGGACTTTATTTAGGTAATTTCTTTTGTGGAAAGATGGACTTTTAAAAGTAATTGTATGAAAATCATTTATTTATCAATGACATTTCAGATTGATCAAACGTGAAAACAGGCTTCTGTGGTATACATTTTACAATTATGCTACTGTGCTCATAATATATACCTATTTACTAACAAAAAAGCTGAAGACTTTGTTTGTTTGTTTGAATGCGCTAATCTCTAGAACTACCGGTCGGATCTGAAAATCTTTTTGCATTTGATAGCCCAATTCTTGAGGAAAGGTCTAGGTTATTTAATATCACGCTAAGGACCTTTAGGAGCCAAACAAACAGAAAAAAAGTCAGAAAGAACGCTAAGAGAAAAGGAAGTGGCGCGGGCAGACGATGCAATGCGATGGGGTGGGTTGGGGGAACAAAAAAATTCACGCGGACGAATTTGCGGATAAAAGCTAGTATAATTATAAAATTTAGATTTTTCAGCATCAAAAAACAAAATGATACACATACGACATACGACATATTACACATACGACACCCACATCCTATGTTTGCTGTTTTTATAAAGGTTTTCCAACTATCTGATGAATACGTCATCAGATAGTTGGAAAACAAAGGACCCACGTCCTAACTCCAGCATCACGCCCAGGATTAATGCCGCCGGTAAATAGGAAATCGTAATAACATGTTCGGTTTGCGGTGACGTGTATCCGGTGTCATGATCTGTTTGTTAGCGATCCGCCATATTTTATTTACAGTCTATGGTCTCTAAATTATGTAAATGCTCCATTGGGATTGGTCCGTTGTTTATACAGGATGTGTGTGTGGATTCATCTGTTGTGATTTGCGTTTGATATTTAATTTAGGCGTGTTGGTGATTTGTTGTTGTGCATAGAGAATATAACCACTCTAGTTTTTGTTGGCGTGTTAATTTGGCGACGAGTAAAAAAAAATTAATATATACGGATTTTTTATTCTGTAAACACACCACACTTTTGAAATCAAAATGTATCGTCAGCTGTCAACTTTCCTAAGCCATTGGATGTAAATGAAACAAAAATTTACCATTCAAGAAATCAACCAATCTACCTTGCCTTTTCGTAACTACGTTGGGGTTGCCTTCCAGTCTAACCGGATGCAGCTGAATACCAGTTTGTTACATGAAGCGACTGCCTATCTGATCTCCACAACCCAGTTTATTTATTTATTAGGAAACTCAACAGCTTATAATTACATGAGTTATGAATGTTCACCCCACTATCAATGAACAGTTCAATGCAGTTGCGTCAAAGTAACAGCATCTTACAGTCTGCATACACTGCTCAGTGATAGCGAAATGATGGCAATTATCACTTAAGCCAATAACAGAGTTTCACGGCATTGGAAAAGCTAGCTAGAAAGTAGCGGGAGAAAACAAAGAAAAAACTTAAACAAGTACCTATAGCTAAATAATAAGTAAAATGCGATCGTAAAGTTAAAAGTGTGAACCTAAGTACTATGACTACATTAATTAACAAAAGAAAAAACTAAATAATTTGCTTAACATTGTTTGACATTGTGAATATATTTCTATTTACATATTTCCAGTTACTGGGTAATACGATACTTCTTAGTGGGAGTGTTTGTCAGTTTTTCAGGCTACTGACTACCCGTAACGACTGCCAAAGATCCACGAATGACAGCCGGGACCAACGGCTTAACGTGCTTTCTGAGACACGTACTAAAATGTACAACTAACGTTCTTAAAATAATGAACTTTTTTCCGTTCCTGCATGTCTAAACTGCGTCATGAAAACTGTTTACAGCACGTTAACAAAGCGTTGTCGCGTTAGTAATTATTATAACAAGAAGCAACCGCGGTCCTTCTCTAATTATCTTGCCTTCTAAACAAAGAGGGGCAACGCAAAGGGCTTAAGTTTGTAAATTACGAGAAAACTTGGGTAATTTATCAATAATTACTTGAGAATTCATTGTTAAGAGCCCTTTCTTTATGTTTTATTGTAATTAAATATTTTTGCCATTATGTTTTGCGTACTAGCGAGGCGATTACAAACTTTTTGAATTTTGATCATGCCTAATTTAATTTGTATTCGGCCTTGGTGGAATTAATTAATGCCTTGAAAGTAAGTGAAAGAGAAGCGTTTGACTAGTTTTCTTGAAGGTTGTTTTTACCCGCAGGGTAAATGCGTAACGCACTATCAGTAGCAATCGGTTTCATTTTGACAGTTCAACAACATTCATTGCGTTATTTACGTTGTTGAGCAGACACAGTTTTCGAACATATGGAGCAATAGATTAGCAATATGCTTCAAAATGATTCAAATTTATAGTAATAGTGTGTTACGTAACTGGTCAAACATAACTGGCGAAGTGTGGATGTACAGATGCCAGCACATCAAGCTACCCGAAACTGTCAAATTTTCCCAATCAGCTTTGAACCTTGTGCTTTAGCGATAAAGTTGAAAATCTATTAAAGAAATTTGACAAGTTGTAGTAGCTTGATTTGCTGGCGTGTGTAGGTACTAATAGTACACCTTTACACAACTCTTTGTGTAATACAGGCGTGCTGTTATATTATGTAGATAAGGACAGCTTTATGTTATCAGGAAAACCATCTTACGTTATTCAAGCTTACCATAAGGTGCTATAGTGTCACCTAATGATATTTGAGACTACTTTAAACAAGGTGTTTTTTATATCAAAGAATCAACTGGCATAAGAATTATTTTTCAATTATCGTTTTTTTTTGTTTTTTTTTCGTACAAAATAATTCGACCAAAGTCACGATTATTAATGTAAAACACCCTTACGTGAAAGATGACAACGTCGCATTTTTTAGCTTTAATATGAATGCTAATCATTCATTTTCAAGCATTTGAATGAAAATTTATTACTCGTATTTATCAATGAAACTTAGATACATGATATTATCTTCGAAACTAAGCATTTTTGAACCACATATTCTAGGACTTTTTGTATTATTTTTACTTATAGAATATAACCCTAGAGTTATGGGATATAAGAAAAAAACACGTCGTATAGTCCTCCAGACCGTATGTGAACTGACAGTATTTTTTTAATAATAAGGTAGATTTATTTAGTTGTTTATTAGAAATGTTGTGTTTTTATTTTATACTAGCTTCCGCCCGCGGCTTCGCCCGCGAGGTATGTCGATAAAAACCATCCTATATCCTTCCCCGGGATGCAATCTATCTCTCTGCCAAATTTTATCGAAATCCGTTCAGTGGTTTAGGCGTGAAAAGGTAACATACAGACAGACAGACAGAGTTACTTTCGAATTTATAAGGATAATATTAGTAAGGATGTATCACACATAAATTTAGGGAACTTTTAAAACGTCTTAAGCCATCGTCTCTAAACAATTTCCAGGCCGTATAAACAGCACAACTACACAACACATAAACATAGGTACTCATGTGTCGGCTAACTGCAAACATCTCCAAGTCCATGAATCTGCATTGGGACCACTTGAAGCTCGCTCGGTAATTAAGCACATCTAAGATGGGTACAGGGCAGTAATGATAGCTTGCCAACTTGTTAACTTATCTGGCTAATTTGTTGAAGGATGAACACACGATCAACTGGTTGAACTACATTCAACAGTTTGAGTTTAATTGTTTAAATATGATGGAAGAGTTAGACATGGAATTTATATCAAGTTGTGATTATTTTTGGCACTGAAATAACGTAGATACTACACCGTTTGTCTCGTAGCGTAAGTATAGTCAGCCTACAACGTTCCCACTGCTGGGATACATCCCACAGGGCTCTTCTCTGTCTGGGCCATACCGGCCATAATCCACCACGCGGGCAAACTCAAATCAAACTCAAGCATTAAAAAAAAAAACAAATAAACTAATTGCCATACAACGTGGCAATGCTGCCAACCTTTTGGGAACGTTTCCTGTTGACAGCGATGCGGACAAATTTTTTAATGCCCATATATTATTTCTCCTCCTTTTTATATACTTGTACTTTATCTACATGTTTATTTAGACAGATAAAAATAACAAAATTAAATTCTAACATAACTAAAACTATACATAAACTAGAAAATAGCGTCGAAAAACTCATCCGCATCGCTGTCGACTGGTAATGTACCCAAGAGACTGGCGGCATTACCACGTTATATGGCGATGCTTAGCCTCTGGCCAAGGTAAAAGCCAGCCCTTGGGTCACGGGAAGTGTCAACCAGCCATTTCGAAATATCTTTAAAAAGACCATGAGCACTCGGACCCCACGGCCCGAGGGTTTCAACCCCAAACGGCTCGAAAATATAATTTCCGATGAGGTTATTATATTTTCGCCGCTTGAGGTTCTCCGCAGCCGCAGCAGCAGCGCCAGCACAGCATGCCGAGCCAGGAAGATGGGATGGCGCAAGAGTATCGACACACGTAGCGTCCCACACTAAAGGCCACCTTCCATGGAAATAAAGACATACCGTCCGGTCTCTTGCCATCGTCGCGTGCCAAACCATTGGGTTCTAATACAGCTGGAACGCCGACGGTGACAAGAGCTCGTCGGATGATGTACTTACATATTATTATTCTAAGATTGTTGGCTTTTTAAACTATGTGAACTCTTTAAATACCAACGAATTAAACGAAAAGGTGTGAAGGTAAAATGTTACATGGTTTTTGGAATAATTTTGTTTTGTGCATAATTAAAGTGTATCAATACAGAAAAAAAAACAATTACAGGTACTTTTGAATTGTCAAGGACTCGGTCCTGCCGGGTCAGCGGGATTGTCCGAAAGGGTTACCGCTGGCCCGGAACATAAAGGGCTAAGGAAGGAACACGGATGGGTTTTAGTCAGTAAGAGTCTGACACTCCCTTCCGCTCCACTCAGAGCGGGAGGGGTCATTTGATGATTTACCATCCGCAAAAAAAAAAAAGGACTCGGTCAGTCAGTGTCTAAAACGATGTTGTCACAGTATAAAGATCATACAGTATTGTAACTCGGCCGTAACCTTGAAATAAATGCCTACAGCCGCGCGGTACGTAAACATGCGATAGGGCTGCCCGCCTCCAGCATTTTAATTACATTTGCCTACTTTGTGTTTCCATTTAGTTTTGTTATTGTATTTTACCGTGTGTACATAAATATTATTAATAAAAACCACGTCTTTACTTTGAATTATACAAACTAACAAAACAAAACACACATACCCCGAGGTTTTAACACAAGCGTACCTACCGTATAATGATTCATGACCCGCCTATAACTACTAATTTCACTCATGTCTATCACTTACCTTTACTCAATTCACTTCATTTATTAATCCAGACATCTTTTTTTTTTCGGGAGATAAAAGGAAATACTTATCCATTAAAAAGACACATTATGTACCTACCTACCTGCTAGTAAGTAAAATTATTTTATAGTCTTACCTTTCAGAGTTTCCAGGTAATTTAAAAAAAGTTATCTCTGGATGCGTTATTGACGAATTCATGCAACCAAAAACAGCACAATATAACCTACTCGTCATATTAAATATGTACTTACTTCAATTTATTTTTAGTGAATAAATCGCGCGATTATTGTTAAAAAAAACAACACACCGTCCGTTCGTCACGCGGCACAGTCGCGACTGTCTGCATCCCGAGCGCGCCCCGAGGTCGAGGCGCGTAGGTATAGCTCGCGTTTCGTCCGTTTGTATGAAGTCGAAATACTGTATATCTTTATACTGTGATGTTGTGAAGTGATGCGACGTTGATTCCTAAGCGTAGTAGGATCCTATGGAGAAGAAGGGGTAAGAAACTCCTTCCCAGGGCCCAGTGCGGTTACGTATAGTTCCTGGTTGAAACCCGGGTGGGGCATGGTGTTACCGGGCTTTTCTCTTAGGTAAGCCTCCGTAGTAGTGTTTAGTTTGGATTTGTGTTTACATAAGATAAACGTACAGACGCCAGCACATCAAGCTACCTCAATCTGTCAAATTTATTTAATAGATTTTCAACTTTATCGCTATAGTATAAGGTTTAAAGTTGATTGGGAAAATTTGACAGTTTCGGGTAGCTTGATGTGCTCCAGTCTGTACCAGACTACTAAATACATGTCCATGAGTAGTTATAATTGGTTTCGACTGCTCTGTTGCTTGGTCTCGTGGTCGCAAGCGCGGCGGCTGAGCGTGCGGTCCTGGGTTCGATTCCCAGGGCGGACAAAGTGTTATTGGGTTTTTCCATTAGGAATTTCTTAATAACAGCCCGAAGTTTGGCAGCTGGCTGTGTGATACCCCCGTGCCTCGGAAAGCGTGTTAAGCCGTTGGTCCTTCACCTGGTCTCTTTCCGGGGTCGTGTCGGATTGTATATCGCCCCATCGGACTATGAGAGTGAGGGAAGAGGGAGTGCACTTGTGTTTTCGCCCACACTTGTGTACAGTCACGAGCATAAGTATCTATACACTTGGCTTTATTCAAAGGCGATTTTCCCCTTATATCTCCTGCGGCGAAGGCTAGTCTCTCTTAAGATGATAACGATATGAGCTTAAATATCAGCAAGTGTTACCATGTGAAATTTACTAGAAAAACTAAATTAACACGATCTGCTTATTACATTGGTGGCAACTTAATTCAGGAAGTGGAACAGATAAGAGACTTGGGAGTTTTGTTCGATAGGCAGTTAACATTTATACCCCACATTGAAAATGTAGTTAAAAAAGCCTCTAGAATGCTTGGGTTTGTCATAAGAAATGTTACCTGTTTTCGACGCAATAAGACTAAAATTCTGCTTTACAATTGTTTGGTCCGTAGCTCGTTAGAATATTGCAGCACCGTATGGAGACCTCATTATGCCACCCACACACTAAGATTGGAAAGGGTTCAAAAACGCTTTCTGTGGCATTTAGCATACTCTTCCGGGATAGCTAAAAAGAAACGGTCATACAAAGAGAGACTCTTGCATTTCAAGATGATATCCCTACAGAAGAGGAGAGACTTACTGGATTCGTTATTTTTATTTAAAATTTTAAGATGTAAAATTGACTGTCCCCAATTGTTGAGCAAGATCAAAATCCGTGTACCCACGAAAAGCCCACGAGCTCCTATAACCCCCTTGCGTCCTCCTCTTCGCAGAACTGTCCTTGGTGCTAATTCTCCAATCCCCCGCCTATGTAAATTATTAAACAGCTGTAGTGATCTTGTTGATGTGCACTCTGACTCACTTGGTAAGTTCCGAAATATTATGTACCAAAACTTGTAAAATCATTTTAGTGTAAGTAAATTCAATTTTGATTTTAATTTACGTGTTGATTTTAATTTTTAGTGCTGATTTTGATTTCAATTTAAATAATGATTTTAATTTTAATTATGATTTTAATATTGTTTTTATTTCAGTTTTGATTTTAATTGTATTTTTATTTTTACTTCTGATTTGATTTGATTGCATGTGATTTTAATTTTTATTTTTATTTAAATAATGATTTTGATTAATTATGATTTTAATTCCTTTTCATTTTATGATTATTTTGATCGTAAATTGATGCTTTTAATCATGATTGTTTTTATTTCAGTTTTGATTTTAATTGTATTTTTATTTTTCATTTGATTGTATGTGATTTTAATCTTAATTATGATTTTAATTTGATTATGTTCAGCGAGTATAAGAACTCATCTTATTTTAAGTAGGCGCTCAATATCAATCGATAAATTAGTAATGCATGATGTGCTTACCTGTAAGAAATTGGTACACTAGTCTATAAGTCTATTGAATGTATCTCATATCTTTGTGTCAGTGTATTCAATTGTTGGTGAGCCAAATAAATAAAATAAAATAAAAAAATAAGAATGGTCTGAAGGATTATGGTTGGTTTAGGAAGGCTGCTGATGACCCAAAGATCGAAATGAAAGCGGTCAGAAGGCCAAAAACCAAAAACAACCTTACAGACTTGTTAGAAACTAAAACAAATTCAAAACATTTATCCCAAGCATCATATTTACCTCCTGTAAAGTGCGTTTTTAAATTTTACTTAAAATTCTATCATGAGTAGGCTGTGAGAAGGTTAGCATTGTATGGGCTCGCTTTGTGAGCAGGACAGGCGAGAGAAAAGCGAAATAAGGCTGCCTGAGCAATAGCTCAGCGGACAATAGTTCGCGATATATAAAAAGCCTACGAAATATTCGATAAGCTTCGTGCAGGGTTGCCATGGATTAAAATGATTATATGATCAGATTTAGCCTTATTTCGAAGTCTGAAAGTCTGACAACCAGTCTTACCAAGGGGTGTCGTGTTACTGTCACTGGGTTGTGGAGGTCAGATAGGCAGTCGTTTCATGCAAAATGCTGGAATTCAGCTGCATATGGTTAGACTGGAAGCCGATTCCAACAGTTGGGAAAAAGCTAGGCAGATGATGATTTTGCCATATTAGTGACGTCGTTAGAAAAATCAGGTGCGTAGAAATTTAAGGCTACGCGAGTGAGGTTGTACCACTAGGTATATGTGTGAACGTGGACGAAGTCAAAGGATTAAGTAGGGATTGTAGGCGTTCGTTAAAAGCTTAAAATAGTGTCTTAAAACATATATTTATACTAGCTTCTGCCCGCGACTTCGTCCGCGTGAAATTTCTTGTACCCCCACCCCGTCGCGTCGCAACACTTCGTATTCGCTTACCGTTCACTCTGAGTTTTTTTCTTTTTGCTCGGCTCCTAAGGGTCATAGCGTGATGTTAAATAGCCTATAGCCTTCCTCAAGAATTGGGCTATCAAATGCAAAAAGAATTCAAATCTGACCGGTAGTTAAAGAGATTATCGCGTTCAAACAAATAAACTCTTCAGCTTTATTATTAGTATAGATAAAAAACTCTATGGCCCATAACTCCTTAATAGGTACCAACTCTTAACATCTTACACACGTGATAACTTTTAAACGAAATATCCGATTGAGATGAAACAAAAAGTATTTTACTTCTTCATAAATACTCTTGATAACATAATGCTTAATTTCGATAAAGATTAATATTACGATACATATTTAACGTAGTTTTTTTTTCTTCAGACGATTTAATAATTATTTTGAACACAAAATCGGTTATTGTGATTAAACCATGATAGCTAGATATATGTTCTCGCGGACTTTTTTGTAGGTCTTAATGGGCTCTACAAACCCGTAGTACATTATTTTGTTCTATTGTCAATAGTTTTTGCAGCGCACGCAAAAATAGGTTTTCGATTTTACACCTTGTGTTACAAAATAGCAATTTTATTACGGATCCCTAATTTTGAAGAAAAAAAATATAGCCTATAGCCTTCCTCGATAAATGGACTACCCAACACTAAAATAATCATTCAAATCGGACCAGTAGTTCTAGAGATTAGCGCGTTCAAACAAACAAACAAACAAACAAACTCTGCAGCTTTATAATATTACTAGCTTCTGCCCGCGACTTCGTCCGCGTGAAATTTCTTGTACCCCCACCCCGTCGCGTCGCAACACTTCGTATTCGCTTACCGTTCACTCTGAGTTTTTTTCTTTTTGCTCGGCTCCTAAGGGTCATAGCGTGATGTTAAATAGCCTATAGCCTTCCTCAAGAATTGGGCTATCAAATGCAAAAAGAATTCAAATCTGACCGGTAGTTAAAGAGATTATCGCGTTCAAACAAACAAACTCTTCAGCCTTATTATTAGTAGGTATAGATAAAAAACTCTATGGCCCATATAGGTACCAACTCTTAACATCTTACACACGTGATAACTTTTAAACGAAATATCCGATTGAGATGAAACAAAAAGTATTTTACTTCTTCATAAATACTCTTGATAACATAATGCTTAATTTCGATAAAGATTAATATTACGATACATATTTAACGTAGTTTTTTTTTCTTCAGACGATTTAATAATTATTTTGAACACAAAATCGGTTATTGTGATTAAACCATGATAGCTAGATATATGTTCTCGCGGACTTTTTTGTAGGTCTTAATGGGCTCTACAAACCCGTAGTACATTATTTTGTTCTATTGTCAATAGTTTTTGCAGCGCACGCAAAAATAGGTTTTCGATTTTACACCTTGTGTTACAAAATAGCAATTTTATTACGGATCCCTAATTTTGAAGAAAAAAAATATAGCCTATAGCCTTCCTCGATAAATGGACTACCCAACACTAAAATAATCATTCAAATCGGACCAGTAGTTCCAGAGATTAGCGCGTTCAAACAAACAAACAAACAAACAAACAAACAAACTCTGCAGCTTTATAATATTAGTTAGATATAGTATAGATTATAGTAAGATAGTATAGATAAATATCTTATAACTGTATTCTTAATTTCCAATACAGCGGAAAGTGGGTTAAATATTAAAATAGGAGTTTCCCGAAACCCTGAGGTTTCGGGAAAGGGTCACGACTCCACACAATGGTGGTTTTTTAAAGGTATACCTTACAATGTGGGGTCAAAGATTAAAGGTAAAATTTCATTAGTATATTGGGCATATTTTGGTTGTAAGAGATTTTACATATATTTTACATTTATTATTTTATATATTTATGCATATACAAACCTTGATTTTTAGAGGTATCGCGGATTTTCGACTGATCTGAATTATGACGAACGCGCGAGTTATAGTATTCATAAATGAAAGAGCGTGTCTATCGCGTAGGTACTCATGCGACGATCGTTTTCGGTTAGGACACTGCCGTAGTATCATAAAACGCGACTGAATGTGGCAAGATGCATTAACATTATAACAGGCTTGTAATACCGAGATTATCGACTCTTTTGAAAAATGTGCTGATTTTAGCAATTGCACAAGAAAACTTTTAAAATGTCATGTTTGTATTTTCAGTCATTTTGGCAGTGCGTTTTTTTTGTCAGTCTCGGAAATACCTACAGGGTGGGACACCGATGCGCAAACTTTAAGGTCCTTTTTATAATTACAGATGAAAATTTTCAGAATCATTAGTAACTAGGTTATGTATACGTGAAGAAGTGACGTTTTTCAGTGGTGGAGATTGGCAACCCTAATGTGCACAATGGGTATTGAATGGCCGTTAATATAAAAGCCCGATCTGTTTTGTATTTTCTCAAGAGATCGTGTTCATTGATTATGTTGGGAACTTGATCCGTTGGATCAGGAACGCGATTCTTTTAATTCTTTGTTGTGATTTTCACGTTATTACGTTATATTATTTTTATCTCACAAAACGACGAGTGCCTTACTTTTGGTGACCAAGTGTGTGTATGTGTGTGTGTGGGGGTGTGTGTATGTGTGTGGGGGTGTCTGTGTGTGTGTTTGTGTAAGCGCAGGAGCTCTCGGTACCGTCCGAGACAATGGCGAAGTCGTAAGTGTGTGTGTGATATGTGATGACGCTACACGTCTTCACTCACATATTCACTGCGTGTTTGTACACTTGGTAACCACAAGTAAAGCGCGCGTCGCTTCGTGAGATAAAAATATATATTATAAAGATGGGAGAAAGCGGGATGGTATGCTCGATATTAAAAAAACAGATAGAGTGAAGTTTGATTGACTTTGAATAGATTTCGAACAATTCTAAACAATTATCTCATTGATGAATAGTATAGGTACTCTTTATTATCTACACCCTATAAATTAATTGGTACAAAGGCTAAGCTTTTGGTAGACCATTGTTGTACAAATTCTTTTATGTCCGTGAATAATATTTGTACATTTTTGAAGAAATACATCGGCGGCGATCTGATAATTAGACAAGAACTGTACCTCGTTTCCCTATTGCTTAGTTGGTTTTTTAAATTTAAAATAAAGTGTCAGTCAGTGTGTGCATTTTACGTAGTGAAATTAATAAAGTGGACATAGTTTTTCGCCACAATTAGGAACCGCAATAATTTACTGTCACACCTACCTACCCAAAGTCCACCTAACAATGTCAATCGTAAACATGCAGTACATAGCATGAACTGCCAAACAGTTTTGTCTATGGACAGCTGATTTACGACCGAACATACACGAATGATAATTCGGGCGCAATTCGATTCGAGCAATTTGCCGACATCATTTGCATCTATACGTCACTAATCATAATTGACGAATAGATATACGTTGCGTGGATATGGGAGTGAGCTGTGTATCGATAGTGTGGCCGTGAATTATAGAATCCCGCCGCGCCGCCGTCGTGCACCGTGGCCGTGGTTTCTTTTTGTATGTATATTTTATTTCTTATTTTGATTATTGTTTTTAGGGTTCCGTAGTTCTGACAAGGAACCCTTATAGTTTCGTCATGTCCGTCTGTCTGTCTTTCCGAGGTTTTGCTAAGAGACCGTTAGTACAAGAAAGCTGTAATTGCTCCATTTACGAAATATTAAACTTTAAACTGCAAATTTTTGTTCCAGTAGGGCGTCCTCCCCCCTCTAAAAGCTAAACTGCGGGCTTGAAAAATCTGGAAAAATTCACTATGATAGTGCATTTCATGAACTTTAAAGGAAAATTATAGCGGTTAAGATAACTTTATTAGTTTAGCAGTAATAATCGTTGAACTTGTTATTATAACCTAACATCTTTACCATTACTTATATTCAGAATAAAGAACCACAGAATCGTACTATAATGTGATAACGGGCTACTACGGAACCCTACACTGTACGGGGCCCGACACACACTTGGCCGGTTTTATTTATATCTAATCGTATGCTGCACTGGCTGTCATCACGTCAACGTCGGCTGTCGCTGAAAACCAGCGCTGGGGCACTGTCTCGAATAGGGTCTTAGCATTATGCTGAGCGAAGGCAGTTTTGCGTAGATGTGACGCATGTTTTCTCCCAAATTGTTATTTGTTTTTTTGTTGATGCGTCATGTTTGCCGTATATAAACGTATTTTCTTTCTTTCTTCTAATACAGAATTATAGGGTTGGGATATCAAATCTGCCTAGCCTTTTTTCAACAATGTTGAGGTCAGTCTCCAGTCTAACCGGATGCAGGTGAACTGATTTTACATGGATCGACTGCCTATTTGACCTCCACCACCCAGTTACTGAGTAATACGATGCCCCTTGGTAAGACTGGTTGTCAGACTTTCGGGCTTCTGACTACCCGTAACGACTCAAATATCCACGAATGACAGCCGGGACCATCGGCTCAACGTGCTTTCCGAGGTACGGAGGGGTCTTGGTATGTAAAGATGGTCACCCATCCACAGATCAACCGCCGCAAGCGTAGCTTAACCTGATCGATCGACCTGTGCGGCTGTAATTATTTAGCCACGGTCCTCTTTGTGTAGATATTGTGATTATCTTTGTTTAATATAAAAAAACATACCGTCCTCAACACACAAGATACCAAAAACGATACGGTTATACCTACTCACGAGAAACGAGGAAACTTTCATAAGTACACACCACCGCACCGTTTACACTCACATCACAATATGAAGCTCAAGTAAATCGCTAGCGTTAAGTGCGTAAACAAAACTGTTGTCTGTAAGCGTACCCGCGGCAGATACCTTGTTCACCAACTTTTATTAGTATTGGCAAAGTTTTATCGGGGTTTTTTTGTAGCCCCAACTTTTGTTCGATAAAAATCTGTCAGGTGGACGCTGGGATATTGGCTTAGAGTCCGTAGGCTTTATGATTGGTTCATCAACATGAAAAATAATGATCTTTTCGATAGTGGTAGACTGGTAAAGAATGCCCTTGTCGCTTGTCCAAGGAGATGGCGAAGGAGACCGAGACGTAACGCACCGGATCAACTCAGGATGGATGAAATGGCGACAGGTCACAGGAACAACTTGCGACCCACGGATGCCCCTCAAGTTAAAGGGGAAAATCTATAAGTTTGTGATACGGCCTGTCGTACTTTATGGGTCTGAACGCTGGGCCGTGAAGGAGACGGAGGAAAAAAGATTGCATGCAGCGGAGATGAGAATGTTGAGATGGATGTGTGGAGTGACGAGAATGGATAAAGTAAGAAATGAGATATAAGAGGAAGTTTGAAAGTGGCGCCAGTGCCAGAAAAGTTGAAAGGAAATCGTTTATCTTGGTATGGGCATGTGATGAGAAGGGACGAAACGCATGTGACTAAAAGAGTGATGAATATACATGTTGATGGATGGAGAGGGAGAGGAAGGCCGAAGAAAAGATGGATGGATTGTGTGAGGAATGATATGAAAGAGAAGGGAGTGAATGATAGCGTGACGGTTGACAGGGGAGAATGGAAGAAGAAAACGTGTTGCGCCGACCCCAAGTAACATGGGATAAGGGCAGGAAGATGATGATGGTAAAGAATGCCCTTCTCTCAAATTTCTTTAGGTAATAGATTTTCTACTTTATCGTTCAATGTTGATTGGGAATATTTGACAGTTTCGGGTAGCTTGATGTGCTGGCGTCTGTACCTCATTGTGTGCGAGAAGTTTAAATAAATAAATAAATTCTGTTAGTTCCAATAGGTACTGGTATTTATTTAGAACCATTTTATACCAAGCCGGCCAACTTCTAAAGTATATAGTATTGTTGCAGAAACCGCTCAAAATACTTAATTTGGTTGTACCTGATTTTTTTATTTTATTTTGTCTGCGACTTCGTCCGCGTGAAATTTCACACTCTACCCTCTTAGGGGTAAAATTTCGAAAAACCCTGTCTTAGTGGATACCTACTCCTTACAAAGAACACATCCTCAAAATTTCATGTCTCTAGGACCAACGGTTTAGGCTGTGCGTTGATATATCAGTCAGGACTTTGAATTTTATATAAAGGGGGAACCGACCTAAACACTAATACTTAAAAATAATTTTATCATCCTAGGGTAATTTTATCATCCTAGGGTAATTTTATCATCCTAGGGTAATTTTATCATCCTAGGGTAATTTTATCATCCTAGGGTAATTTTATCATCCTAGGGTAATTTTATCATCCTAGGGTAATTTTATCATCCTAGGGTAATTTTATCATCCTAGGGTAATTTTATCATCCTAGGGTAATTTTATCATCCTAGGGTAATTTTATCATCCTAGGGTAATTTTATCATCCTACAGTCACATAATTAGAAGATTGATATAGATTTTTGAAAAAATATAGTTTGAAAAGACATATTTCTGAAACAGACATACAGACAAACAAACAGACGTCATCATCATTCACCTGCCCTTATCCCAATGTATGTGGGGTCGGCGCAACATGTCTTTTTCTTCCATACTTCTATATTATTCGTCATCTCGGTAGTAACAAACAAGCAGACGTATAAGATGAAAATGTAAAGGTTTCCCTATCTTACAACATACCCCTAAAAACTTGAATGTTTACCGAGTTATTTATCGTTTTTTAACGAACACGCCTCCATCTTGGCCGAAATTGGGTTGAAACTGATCAAGAAGTATGAAGTGCCTAAGTTCGGGCGGCGTTAGCGATTGTTTGAGCTACTTCAGTTTAAAATTGATAATGTTGGGGGATCTGAGAATAATGTAGCAACTTCTAAACTGTTTTAGTCAAGTTCTTACATCTTGTTGTTTTCTACACAACAGTTAAAAGAGGTTTTTTCGATTATTTTTTTACAATATTTTCGTAATTTTTTTCATTTGTTTTTGCATATCATTAGGCCCCTTGTACTCACACGTTTTTCTTGCCGTGAAAAATTACATATACCTACCTACTGTAAGCCGCGCCGTAGAAAAAACGTGTTCGTCAACAAGCTACACACGGTGCATAAACAGCGATGAAGAAAAAACGTGTTCGACAACAAGCTACACACGGCGCATAAACAGCGCTGATGAAAAAACGTGTTCGTCAACAAGCTACACACGGCGCATAACCAGTAATAGGAAACACAGCATTTCTTACGAACCTACGAACGGTTTGAACCTACGACCCACAACTCGTAAGTCGCGGCCGTTACCCCTTGGCCACCACTGCACACATAGAACACATTATTTCCACCAATTGAAAACACAGTGAAGGGATGCAATAATTATATGCTACTACAGCACTATGTACAAATGGAACCGTATTCGTATGTAAGTGGGGAGATCACAATATGTTCTAATTTGGGGCAACCCCGAGCGCGTGACGTTTGCCGCAATAAACATGGACTGGACAGTGTTGCCAGAACACAACATTTTCCCGCGAAGTTGAGAGTTGAAGTGTAAATTGTAGGGAATGTAATGTTTATTTGAATTTTATAATAGTGTTGAAGTTTGATCATTTAGTTTGATATCTAATTTTCGAGGTAATTCTTACCGTTCATTGAATCTGTGACTAATCTGATAACTTATCATAGAAAGAGAGAGAGAGAGAACGAAAGACAAAATTGGTTTATTTTTCACAGAAACACGTGCATGAAAAAAGATCATTAACTATATAAAGAAAAATAAAAACAAAATATATATATAATCTCGAGCACAAAACAGAAATAGTCGACAGCTGCACGTCATGCCTGTGACAAGAAGGCTTCCACTTAGCATCATGCTGAGTTTTTGCGCAGCGCTGATTTCCTGATCGTAGAAAAGTAAACTATGCGTTTGTAGACGGCTACGTCGTAGCGAATGACTGATCAACTACGCGCTACGAGCTAGTTTCGTAGACTTTGTTGCTACGCGCTACGACCATCTACAACGTTGAAGAAAACTTAGCAAGCGCTGATTTACGTTATTATTTTTCAGTTAATAGTTACTGATAGGTTTTAAATGTCAATTAAAACAATACATTTACCGAATTTTCATTCTAATGTTAAACTGCCACCAACAACAAAAGTTAACCCAAATCTTTAAACGAACTTCCGCAACTCGCAAGTGTTGGTAACCCCGACATAGCCCCGTTAGTTGTTATTTATTGCTCAATATTACCATCCGCCACTTACCCGGTAATATCGCAAATTATGTGCATATGTTAATTCGGGAACGAGCAGCGAATTCGCGAGATACTAGCTCGTTGTGCTATGAGGAATGTTGTTGTAGGTGCAGGTTACAGCGCTTTAGTTTGATGTATTGTTAGACGTGAAGAAATGCTTTGAAGCGCTTCTACGATTGTGCCTTTTTTGCACGTCGTGACGGCGCCGAATGATAGAGTGCACGCAAAATAGAATGCGTGCGGCCAAAATCGGAAATAATTGTTTGCCGCCATCTTGACGTTTATGTCAAGAGAGTGTGCTGTATTCCGTGTTTTCCAAAGTGAATAATCACCATCATTATGCCGAAAGCAGGGATACAAGATAAAATCTAGAAGGTCAAATGTCACGCGCAGATTTATCTTCGGCGCACTCTTCATCTACTATGGCCGCGTGAGTTCTGTAAAAAGATCACCGTGATAACTTAGGTGAAGTGAGTTGTCATTTCACCAGTAATGCTATTCTGTAAAAATCTAATTTGGGTGAAGTGAGCTTAAAGAGAGCTGTCATTAGTGTCAATATAGATGGAATGACAGCTCACTTCACCTAACTTCTCACGGTGAAGATTCTAATAGAATCGACCGGCATACTAGGGATTGACACTATTGACAGCTTATCACGTGAGATTTTTACAGAATAGCATTACAGTTGGAAGAATCTCGTTTCTCGTTGACGTTTCGTTGACATTGTGCGGTGGACAATCAGTGTAACACTAATCGTCATTTCACAGTATGCCATCGTAATTAACTATAAGATGTTCTCATATCATGCCCAGCGAACTGTCTGCAGATTTAAGGGGTAGTTGCGACGCAGCCATGCGTCCTGCCCAATTGGCTTGACTTTAACTAATCGATTATTATACTCTGGTGAGGCTAGTTAAGCTTTAGGTATGTTTACTGGAACTATGAAAATGGATTGAGAGCTTGTGGCTAAGAAAAAACAGCCGCACGGTTCGCTAGATCAGGTTAAGCTACGCTTGCCGCGGTTGGTCCGTGGATGGGTGATCATCTGTACATACCAAGACCCCTCCGAGTTTCGGAAAGCCGTTGGTCCCGGCTGTCATTCGTAGATCTTTGACAGTCGTTACGGGTAGTCAGAAGCCCGAAAGTCTGACAACCAGTCTTACCAGGCTTTCCCAATAAGTGGGTTGTGGAGGTCAGATAGGCAGTCACTCCATTTAAAATACTGGTATTCAGCTGCATCCGGTTAGACTGGAAGCCGACCCCAACATAGTTGGGATAAGGTCGGCAGATGATGACGAGCCTGTCCATAGTGTATAGAAATGCACAGACGAATTAAAAAAAATGAACGTTATTTTGCATGAATTTCCCGGCCAGATAAGTCAATGTATACCTATCCGATAAGAAACAATTTATTAATGACATAACAATGTCATCGAAGGAGTCCTCTGAGCGCTGTTAACAAATTCGAAACCCGAAAATGTTGAAAGTTAAAACCAAATAGACGACTGCTATTCTTTCGGCGGCTATTTGCGGTGGACGAGTAGGAAAATCAGGTAACCAAAAATGGGTCATTTTCGACTTTGAACTCTGTCGTGTGGTTGTGAATAGCGATGCTGATCTGACGAAAACCCGTACCAAATTCAAATAATTTATTTTCTCTTCACGAACAATAATGGCATCATAAGCATAGACAAGCTTAAGAAACTAGTTTTAGAGAGACTGGTGTCTGTACCCTGTATGACTATTACGTCTTTCTCAATGTAATACGCCTATTTACTTTAGGGCTTAAACGACACATTTAGAAAGGCGGTAAAACACCAATCCCGTGGTAACAAGTACCATTATATTAATAAACCAAGTGCCATTCCAGTCAGCTGAAAAATCAATTAAAATAAAATTAATTCAGTAAGTAGAAACCGCGACCAAACTAATTAAAACAAAGTGCAAACTAAAAGCGATTATCACTCGATAAATATTCACGTCAAATTGTTGGAAATAAATCAACTTAACATAAAACTATTTATAACCGGATCGAATCAATTAATGTCTTTGTACACTGAAAGCTTCCGGCATGTTGTTTTGAAAAAAACTTTGAAGGATAAGTGGGTATTCAGACGATCTATTGTAATCGGTGCGACTGGAATCAGAACGATATAAAGTTGATGGGCATAATATGTCATGTATGCGACTATTTCTAGCTCGCAAAAGCTTGCCCAGACGATTATCGCAAATTCTCATTGTCCATTATTGGTGCGGAGAAAAGGCGCCGTCGAAGACTTGTTAAAAATGAAACCGCGGGGCGTTGCTAGTAATACCTAGTCTTGCCATAAATATTGTCACGAAGAAAAAAATTTTTTTTTATTGCAAATAATATTTAGTACTTTTACAGTGTGTTAGTATAATACATAAATATAAAACAATTTAAAATATAAAAAGCTTATTCGAAGTGGTCCCCATTGGCTGCAATACAGTCCTTTAACCGTTGAGGTCAGTTATCAATAGAAGCACGCACTCTTTCCATGGGAAAATTCTTCACTGCCAATCGTATGGATTGTTTTAGGGACTCCAAATTATCATGGCGTTTAGAGCAAGCCGTACTCTCTAAAACTGACCATAAATCATAATCCAGCGGATTAAGATCGGGACAAGACGACGGCCAGTCTTCAGCTCTGATGAAGTCCGAAACGTTCACTTTCAACCAATACTGCGTGGACCGAGCTTTATGACCCGGCGCCGAGTCTTGTTGGAAGGACCATACTTGGTTATTGAACATGGTGTTGTTAAGGGGCTTAACTACCTTCTCAAGAATGGTATCTTGATACACTTGTGCCGATGTTTTGATACCTTTTTCACAAAAATTTGGCTCAGTCACTCCTTCATAGCTAACACCCCACCAAACTATCACTGAAGTCGCATAATGCCCACGTTGCACTCTGTCGACTAATTGGGAAGCTTCCTTAGAGCTTTGAGCATAAATACGGTCATTTTGTTTGTTAAAATGTTGCTCAATTGTAAAGATTTTCTCATCCGTAAACAAAAATTTTCTGTGACCTCCCTTTGCGTACCGCTTCAGTAGTTGTTTCGATTTTACCACCCTATTCTTTTTTAAATTATCAGTTAAAAAATGACCAGTGCGTCTCTTATAGGCTGCAAGTCCTAAGTCATCTTTTAAAATACGCGACACGGTTCTGGGTGCTATCTTCATCTCCCGAGATAAAATCTTTTGCTTTCGGACAGGATTTCTTCGAATTCTTTCCCTTACTGCTTTGACCACCTTTTTCGTACGAACGATCTTTTTCTGTCACAAACAGAGGAGGTCTCATTGTACCTATTAATATCCCGGTACACAAACAATTGACAATACCAAGCGTATGGAGAGTTTTAAAAATTGCATTAGGCTCCATACCAACTTTGTGTAATGCAATCACAGCAATTCGGTTCTCTTTATCACCCCACTCCTGTTAATGATCATGTATGATCAAAAGCCGCTCATCAGTTCAACAAAATACTTCATATTTAACAAGAGTTGTACATGACGTAACTAGATGGCGTTGGCGTCGAATTAGAACTCGCAAGCGTTGTGTTACAACGATTTGGTGGGGCTGTTGTGAATTTTATCAAATATAATTACCAGCTATAGAACAGTATACAGTTTAGTTGTTTTATTTACATAATCAACCCTACTAGTATACACATAAGGTCAACATTTAAGTACTGAGTACCATTCTTGGTGTTCGGTATTTAACATTGGTCCATCGACCCGGATATAACTTCGGCTTTTTTGAGTTCGCCCGCCCGTGGTACTCGCAGTGGATCGCTGCGGCTAAAGTACACGGTTCCCCGCATGAGCAGCGACAGCGTCGTCCAGTATGGTGGACAGGGTCAGCAGTAGCAGCGGTGGAAAAGTGAAGTCATAGAAGACGCCACTTGCATCCAGTTCAAGCGTGAGGTGACTGCAATACGTCACCCTCGTAGTTCAACGTGTCGTCATAAGAAGAACGTCACACCGAGTTCAACGTGACATCAGCAGAAGACTGACGTCACATCCATGGTTCAACGTGTCGCCGCCATGGTGCGCCACATTCGTGTTGTGTGAGTAAAGTGAAAATTGTGAGTACATTTTACTATTATAGCAAAGTTAGTGGCAAGCAATTTTAGACTTTATTTATTCAGAGAGTTTAACTTTGAAGATTATTGAAATAAGTTTAGGACTTAGAATAATTTCTTAAAAAACGACGGAACGGGGAACCTACGCCCGATTTCCGCCAGATTATAAGTTGTTTCAAAACACTTGTAAAATTTTGAGCAACTAATTGGAACTTAAAATATTTTAGTTGTGTATTTTATTTCAAATTAGTTTTGCTTTATTTTAGAACAAACATTGTTTTTGTACACTGGTTGTTGAGTTGTTTTCATTAGTTTTGTTTGGTTAATTGTTTCAAATATGGAGGGATTGATCAATGTATTGAGGGGGTTGCAAAGTGTTATTATTAAAGGATTCGCAAATTTTAAAAAGAGTCCTAAAGAAAGATTAACTATTGAATACATTGAAACTAGACAGGAATTATTAGAAAAAGATTGGGAATCGTTTAAAAATACAAATTCTAAACTTTATCAGAACTATAAGTTAGATGATATTGATCAAAAAGTTATTGATATTTATGATACAACTGAGGACACTTACATTACTTATAAAAGTTTAATGAAAACAACGCTCAATAAAATTAGAGTTTTATGTGAACCAGTACCAGATGGTTCTTCTAGTAGTGCTGTTAAGTCTGCCCATTCACTGGTCAAATTGCCCAAGATTGTTATTCCAATGTTTTCTGGCAAATATGAAGAATGGACGACCTTTCATGATCTTTTTGTATCATTAGTTCATAAAAATAACGCGTTAGATAATGTACAAAAGTTGCACTATTTAAAAAGTCATTTAACTGGTGAAGCTGAGCAATTGATACGGAATACTCCAATAACTGATGCCAATTACAATCAGTGCTGGGATCTATTAGACAGGCGATACAGTAATAAAAGATATCTCGCCAACTGCATCTTGAAACGGTTATTTGGTATTAAACGTATGTACGTTGAAACGGCGACATCATTAAAGGAGCTTTCAGACACCACCAATGACTGTTTAAATGCGTTAACAAACTTAGGTATAAATGTGAGTACATGGGATGTTATTATCATACATATAGTGACATTTAAATTAGATCCTGAAACGCGTAAGCAATGGGAATTAAGTGTCAGTAGCAGCGAGTCCAGCAATGATTTTCCTACATTTAATCAATTTAAAATATTTTTAGAACAACGTTTCCGCGCGTTTGAGTGCATAGAACCAAAAAAGGGTTCAGGTCATCAGGTCACTAACAATAATACGTCTAAAACATTGTTAGCCACAGACTCGTCATCGCCAATGAAATGCGAATATTGCTCAGAGGGTCATAAGCTTTGTTTCTGCAAAAAGTTTGTCAAACAATCACTCGAAGCTAGACGGGATTTCGTTGGTAAGAACAAAATTTGCTTCAACTGTTTAGGCAGTAACCATACTGTTTACAACTGCAAGAAAAGTACAAGTTGTAGAGTTTGCCAGAAGCGTCACCATTCCTTACTACATTTGGACAATAAAGGCCAAGACCCTGAAGCAAAGCCTACTACTGATAGTGCTTGTTCTTCAACCAGTACTACTCAGATAGTCTCTTGCTTATCTACAGGGAGAGTAGCAAAACCCAGACAGGTTTTATTAGCCACTGCGCTAGTAAAGGCCTCGTCAAAGACGGGTGAATACCACACGGTCCGAGCCCTGCTCGATCAAGGTTCGCAGGCTTGTTTCATAACAGAGGCCACAGTGCAGTATCTTAGCCTGAAAAAGATTCCAGTTCAAGGGTTTGTGTCGGGATTTGGAGACAATAGGTCAACCATGACAAAGTACATGGTACAATTAACGATTAAGTCTCGTGTCGATCCTAGCTTCAAGTTTAAATTAAGTGCTTATGTGTTAAAGAAGATCACCTCTTACCTACCTGAGCGAAGTCTTCATACAGACACCTTCGACTGGTTAGGTATTAATAACCTATATTTAGCAGATCCGGAGTTCAAAACACCCAACAAAATCGATATTCTGTTAGGTGCTGATGTTTATAGCTGCATCATTAAGAAGGGATTAATAAAGAGTCCTTCTGGTACACTGATCGCACAGAGCACTACCTTAGGGTGGGTCCTGTCGGGTGCCGTTGGTCCTGGAGACACGACTAGTGTAAATAGTAATGTAAATAACATAAATGTAATGCATTGCAAGGTTGAGGATTTTTTAAGAAAATTCTGGGAAGTTGAAGAATGTTGCACAAATAAAAAAGTATTTACACCAGAGGAGAAGAAATGCGAAGAGTTTTATAGTGAGACCACTAGGAGAGATAGCAATGGCAGATACATAGTTAGGCTACCTTTCCAAGATGAAGATCCTCCTTGCAAGGCGGGAAATTCACGTGGCATAGCTAAATTAAGGTTTAAAGCATTAGAAAGAAGATTAATAAAGAACAAAGATTTAAAGGAAAAGTACACAGAAGTAATAAATGAATATTTGCAGTTAGGACATATGAGACACGTGAAAGAAGATGATAGTAAGAAGGAAGAAGCAGTGTATTTGCCACATCACGCAGTCATTAGGAACGACAGGACCACAACTAAAGTTCGTGTTGTTTTCAACGCCTCTGAAAAGAACAGCAATGGAGTGTCACTTAATGATACGCCCATGGTTGGTCCTTCACTGCAGGCTGATTTACGTCACACGGTTTTAAGATGGAGGATTCATCCCATAGGACTTGTAGCGGATATTATTAAAATGTACCGCCAAGTTAGGGTAGCAGAAGAGGATGCCATGTTCCAAAGGATACTCTGGCGTGACAGTCCAGACAAGGAGATCCAAGATTACGAACTTGTGACCGTCACCTTCGGAACAGCTTCTGCGCCGTATCAAGCAGTCAAATCCTTGCGTCAGATCGCAGTCGATGAAGGCACCAGTTATCCACTTGCTGCAGATAAAGTTTTAAATTGCTTCTACATGGATGATCTAATGACAGGATGCAATAGTGTAGAAGAAGGCATGCAAATATATAGTCAAATGATAGCTTTATTAGGAAAAGGTGGATTTATATTACAAAAGTGGAACAGCAATAGTCAAGACTTGCTGAAGAGAATAGATAAACTTGAAAGAAATAAAGTTAAAGTACAAATAGATCAAACTAGAACAACTGGAAATAAGGACACAATAGGACAAGGAGATATTATACAAAATTATGATTTAGAGAAAAAAGAGTACAAAGAAGAGAACGGGTTAGAAATCAAATTAGATAGCACAATCAAAATTTTGGGACTTACCTGGAACCGCAACGAAGATACCTTCCAATACTTGGTGAATCTTCCTCCGCCGACGACTGCACCTGTAACTAAAAGATCAATTATTTCGGACATAGCTCGATTGTTTGACCCACTAGGCTGGTTAGCTCCTAGTGTGGTTTTAGCAAAAACATTCATCCAAAAATTATGGCTTGCAGGTGTTAGTTGGGATGAAGAACTAAGCATTCAGTTAATAAAGGAATGGAATATTTACCGTGATGAGTTGTCTCAACTTTGTAAGATACGGATACCTCGTTGGCTTGGCACTAAGTCAAACGATGGTCTTGAACTGCATGGCTTCAGTGACGCCTCCAAAACAGCATACTCAGCCGTTATCTACTTGCGGATAGAAGATGAAGTCGGCAAAATCCATATTTCGTTGTTGGTTGCAAAAACCAGAGTGGCTCCCATTAAACAAATTAGCATTCCTCGTTTAGAGCTCTGTGGAGCAGTTCTACTGTCAAATCTTCTGACAGAAACAGCAGATGTTTTAAATATCTCGAAGGACAGAATCAAGGCTTGGACAGATTCTACCGTGGTGTTAGCTTGGCTCAACAGCCATCCAAGCAGATGGAAGACGTTTGTAGCCAATCGTACCTCTGAAATATTGACCAACATGAGAGCATCTCAATGGTTTCATGTAAAAACACAGGACAACCCAGCAGACTGCGCATCTAGAGGTATATTACCAAGTGCACTCGTAAACAATAGTTTATGGTTTTCCGGACCACCGTTTCTCAACCAAAAATCTATAGTACACAAAAGGCCAAATGAGTTGAATACTGACTTGGAGGAAACTACAAAAGCTCATATTGCGACAGTTCCAGAGTGTTCCATGTTCGAACGTTATTCCTCATTACAAAAATTAGTTAGAATCATTGCTTATTGCAGACGATTTTTTAAAACTAACACATTTAAACCAAAATATTTACAGAAACTAGAATTAGAAGCAACTTTAGAATGTTGTATAAGACAAATACAAAGAGAAATATTTACAACAGAATATTTACAATTACAAGAGAAAGGCTATTTACAATTAAAATCCAGTAAGCTAAACTCACTCTGCCCATATCTTGATGACAAGGGCATAATAAGAGTTCGAGGTAGACTTGAGAAGGCTCCATTAAGTGAACAGATAAGGCACCCAATAGTACTACCTTACTCTTGTCATCTGACAAACCTTATAGTGGCAGATGCTCACTTAAAAACTCTGCACGGGGGTCCTCAGCTGATGGCAAATTATTTGAGGACCGCCTACTGGGTTATAGGAGTCAGAAATTTAGTGAAACATCATGTGCGCAAATGTGTAATATGCGCTAAAAATCGCGCTAGTATCAAGAACCAGATGATGGGTTCTCTTCCATCTGTAAGGTGTTCTCCAGCGCGACCGTTTTTGCATAGCGGTGTGGACTATGCCGGCCCTATAAATATTAGGACAACGAAAGGTCGCGGACACCGTTCGTACAAGGGCTACATATGTTTGTTTGTGTGTATGTCCACCCGTGCTCTTCATTTAGAAGTCGTCAGCGACATGAGTACACAAGCATTTGCCAAAATATGGAGCGACAATGGCACAACGTTTGTTGGGGCCTCCAGAGAATTGCAACAATTGTCATCTATTCAAGCATCAATAGCAGAACAAGTCGAGGCCAACGGTACTGAGTGGCACTTCATTCCCCCACATAGTCCTAATTTCGGCGGACTTTGGGAAGCAGGGGTGAAGTCTACAAAGTTTCACCTTAAACGGGTAATTGGAGATGCTACCTTGACGTACGAGGAAATGAGCACACTTCTCAATCAAGTGGAAGCTTGTCTGAACTCGCGTCCAATGAGTGTCCTTAACGTTACTGACCCTGCTGAACTGTTACCCTTAACTCCTGGACATTTTCTGATCGGAGAGCCGATAGTCAATGTACCAGATGATAGAGAGAGCACAAATGTCAGTTCTTTGTCGCGGTGGAAATTCATTCAAGGGATGGTACAGTCATTTTGGAAACTCTGGTCCCAAGAATATTTGTCCAATCTTATGAACCGGTACAAGTGGTCTTCAAAGGTTCCTGAGCCAAAAATTGGAGACATTGTTTTAATTAAAGAAGACGATTTGCCGCCAAGTCGTTGGTTGTTGGGTCGCTTAATAGAGAAGCATCCTGGTGATGATAATATCACCCGTGTAGTCACATTGCGCACTAAGACCTCTACCATTAAGAGGCCAACATCCAAACTTTGTATTTTACCGGTTACAGATCAATGAATTTATTGTTTTTTTTTTTTGATAATCTCACATAGTGTTAGTAGTTTAAGTTATTTTATGTAAGTTTTTGTCTTGTTAATGTTTAAGATTTTAGATCAAACCTATAAGATCAAATTGTTCGCTACCAATTTGGATCCATAATGTAGTTCAAGAAGGACATTCCGTCAATAATGTCCTTGGTGGGCGGTATGTTAATGATCATGTATGATCAAAAGCCGCTCATCAGTTCAACAAAATACTTCATATTTAACAAGAGTTGTACATGACGTAACTAGATGGCGTTGGCGTCGAATTAGAACTCGCAAGCGTTGTGTTACAACGATTTGGTGGGGCTGTTGTGAATTTTATCAAATATAATTACCAGCTATAGAACAGTATACAGTTTAGTTGTTTTATTTACATAATCAACCCTACTAGTATACACATAAGGTCAACATTTAAGTACTGAGTACCATTCTTGGTGTTCGGTATTTAACAACTCCATTTTAATATCGCAAAATATTGTACAATGTATTGGCGCCAAAATTAGAAAACTCAATGAACAATCGTATAAAAATGACAGATTCCAAATTCAAATGTAATATCTTTATTATTTTTAATTGTAACAGTATTTATGGCCAGACTAAGTATTATAATTGCGAAAGTAAGTTTGTTACGCTTTCACGATGAAACTGCAGAACGGATTTAGATGTTTGGCACATGGTTAGACCATGGCCTGGAGAAGGTCACAGGCTATCATCCTGGATCGTAGACGAAGTTGCGGGCAACTGCTAGTATTATTATAGTTTAGATAATTATTAGTAAGCGTGTACCAACGGGTATGCATGTGCAACATAGGTACCTATGGGTTCAGTCAATCAGAAACCGACTGTTATCCAAATCGCAGTTGTTACAAAACTGTGATCGTCTGTCTAGCTATGCCTTTAAATATTCCAGTTCAAACGCTAAGAATAGAGGTATTCTTTTATTTCCTCAGATGCCTTGCGTTTTCAGCAGGACTGGGGCTAAGTGGATCGACGCGAAAAATGCAAAGTTGTTTGCATTGTTTTTTCAACTAACTGTCTATCCCTCTTGTTGATTTATATTTTACTCTGATGGTTATTTATAGTTGTATTCCACAAAGGAGTTTTGTTGAGTTTCTTCTTTAATAAGTTTTCCGAAATCCACGGGTAGCTTCAAGTTTGAATGTGGGTCTAGTTAACCAATAAAAATACAGAAAATAAATAATTACTTCAACTGGAACCACGGGTCCAGTTCCGAGTGGGTCCAATTGACCAATGACTCGTAATTCGAAGGCAGTGAGTTTAATAACATTTCTAGGTACTTCAAAGGGGCTCGTGGTTAAGTAATAACAGCCGCTGGGTCGGTCGATTTGGTTAAGCTATCCTTGCCGCTGTCGGATCCTGGTTGCGCGACCATCTTAACATATCGAGACCCCTCCGTGCTTCGGAAAACACGTTAAACCGTTGGTCCCGGCTGTCAATCGTAGATCATTGCAGTCCTTATTGGGTAGTCAGAAGCCTGAAAGTCTAACACAATACCCAGTTACCGAATAACTGGGTTGTGGAGGTCAGATAGGTGCATCCGGTTATTTCGGGACCTCTTTAGCGCATGTCTTGCGTCTGGGAGGTTCCCGAAACCGTGGAAGGAGGGGCAGTTGTGCCTCCTTCGCAAGGAGGGCCGCCCTGCAGACTCGCCCTCGGCATACCGACCCATCGTCCTGCTCGATGAGGTCGGCAAAATGTTCGAGGGGATAAGCGCTGCCCGCATAAAGAGCTACCTGCGGAATGTGGGGCCGGACTTGTCGGACGCTCAGTTCGGTTTTCGGGCTGAGCGTTCCACAGTGGACGCGCTGGCCCGCCTTAAGGGCCAGGTGAAGGATGCGATGCAGGCGGGGGACGGATTGTTGGCGGTGTCATTCGACATAGCCAACGCCTTCAACTCTGTTCCCCACAGCACCATCCTAGAGGCGCTCCGATTCCACGGGGTGCCTCAATACATGCGGCGTCTACTGGCCAGCTACCTGGAGGATCGGGCAATCGTCCTCGTGAACAGGGCTGGCCAAGTCCGGCGGTACGCAGTCGAGGCCGGCGTTCCACAGGGGTCAGTCGTGGGACCTCTCCTCTGGAACGTCGGCTACGACTGGCTCTTGCGGGGAACTCTCCTCCGAGGCACGAGTGTCATCTGCTACGCGGATGACACTCTCCTCACCGCCCGGGGGGAGAGTTTCAGGGAGGCGGCCAACTTGGCCTCGGCGGGCGGATCCTTGGTCGCAGGGAGGATCCGCCGCCTAGGATTGACGGTGGCGCTGCACAAGACCGAGGCCATGTTCTTCCACGGGCCTCGGCAGCGCCAACCACCAGACGCCCACATCTTCGTGGAGGGCGTCCGAATCGAGGTGAAGGCCCAGATGAAATATCTGGGCCTTGTACTCGACAGCAGGTGGCGTTTCGGCCCGCATTTTAGTGGGCTATCGACGCGCCTGCTGAAGACTGCGGGCGCCCTCTCGTGGCTGCTCCCCAACTTGGGGGGGGGCAGCGTGAGATGCCGGCAACTCTACGCCGGCATCTTGAGGAGTATGGCCCTTTACGGGGCCCCTATTTGGGAGGACTCCCTCCACAGGAGGGAGAACGCCACCGCATTTCGGGCCCCCCTAAGGGTCATAGCCCAGCGGGCGGCGAGGGTCGGCTTCTCCGCGGCATGTGCTCTGGCCGGCACCCCGCCTTGGGAACTCGAGGCGTGGGTGCTCGCCAGAGTATATGATTGGACGGCGGGGCGAAGTGCGAGAGGAGAACGCCCAGCCCCGGAAGAGCGGGAGGCAAAGGACGCCATAGTCGTCCACTGGACGCGGGACCTCGCCGCCGCAGCCTTCGGCCGCCGAACCCTCGACGCGATTGGGCCGGTCCTGCGAGACTGGCTTGAGCGGTCGCACGGGTTCCTCTCCTTCCGTCTGGTGCAGGTGCTGTCCGGACACGGTTGCTTCGGATCGTACCTGCACCGTATCGGGCGGGAGGAGACGCCGTCGTGTCACGACTGTGGCGCGGCGGAGGACACGGCGCAGCACACCCTCGAGGTGTGCCCGTCGTGGTCTGGGCCGCGCCGCAGTCTCACCGCGGCGATCGGAACGGATCTCTCGCTCCCCGGCTTGGTCAACGCCATGCTGGGGGATGAGGGGTCCTGGGCGGCAGTCGCCTCCTTCTGCGAACACGTCATGTCCCAGAAGGAGGCGGCGGAGCGCGCGCGGGAGGAAGACCCTCTCGCAGCGCCGCTCCGAAGGCGGAGGAGGGGTCGAAGAAGACGTCAGTATGACAGTCATCTCCGACTCCTCCCAGGTGGAAGCCAGCAGGCGACGGGTGCGGGAGCACCCTCGCCTGTATTGCACAGGCTTCCACCAGTGCCGGACGGGAATGGCCAGGTGTTCCCGGCTATTCCCGTAGCCCCCCAGACGGGGGGACGTGCGGGGCCCGCCGGCTAGGCGGGCATGCGCCCCGGGGGGGTTGTGGATGCAAAGGCTGAGCCGGATTCCCATGACCTCCCCATCAAGGCGATGAGGGAACACCGCTGAGTTTTAGTGGGTATACTGCCATCCTGGCAGGGAGTCCCACATACTCCGTCTCGTCCCCCGACGAGCGGAGATACGTAATGACATATCTCAGCGAAAAAAAAAAAAAAAAAAACCCAACACGCTAGGCAGATATGAGTGTAGTCGATTATGAAGTAATGAACATGAATCTTTGTTCATTACTTCATAATTGACTACACTTGGTACTATCCATACTAATCCATACTAATATTATAAAATCGAAAGTAACTCTGTCTGTCGGTCTGTCTGTTTGTCTGTACCTTACTTTTTCACGCCTAAACCACTGAACGGATTTCGATAAAACGTGGCAGAGAAATAGATTGCATCCCGGGGAAGGACATAGGATAGTTTTTATCCCGATATTCCCACGGGATCGACATTCATGCGGGTGAAACCGCGGGGCGCAGCTAGTAATTAATATTTATACGACTTAAACATGATAATAACTTGTGTTATTTATTCATCCACTGCGTTATCTACTATATGATACGGAGGACTCGATTTATGTTACTCAAACGTACACATTTTACGATTACAGCTAGCTAGCAGCAGCAGCAGCTAGCTATTATTTAGATTACAGCTATATGTACATATAGCTGTAATCTAAAATACGACCTTAGATTCGCGGCAGTTCGCGAAATATGAGCTCATTTTGGCTTTATGTTACGTATTATATTTCGGGACGTACGCAGTAATGTGACAACGAATAATGCGAATTTAGAAATAGATAGGTATGTGGATTTGTATGTGTTAAAACGAACAAAGAAATATAATCGCATATACTATCTATTTTACCGGGTGTACAATCAACAAAAGAGATAAGATGCAGGATCGGCGGATATAGTTGAAGTTTAGTAAGAAACCGATGGATGTTGTCGACTGAAATTTAATTTGATAAATGAGCTGTTTGTTTTCTATTAATAAAATTAAATTTTATTCGAGAACTTCCATCGGTTTCTTAATAAACTTCAACTAGGTATAGGTATCCGACGATCCTGCATACTTATCTCTTTTGTTGACTGTACCTACATAAATAAATAAATAGATAATCTATTCAACCAACTCAGCCTATCGCAGTCCACTGCTAGCTAATTTAATTTTACCTTGTATAACAAAGATAAACACTAAGAAAGGGTTTCTGAAAATTCAACCCCTAAAGAGGTTAAAATAATAGGGGATGTAAGTTTGTACGGAAGTTCGTCATTATTAATTTAAAAACGTAGTTGACGACGGGAAATTCCATTGGGCACAAGACTTGGTGAACAATAAATTCAAACCCACTTAAGCTGGTATGTAGATCTTTACCCCCCTACTAATAAACGTTGTATAGCGTCTGTATCACAGATATAACTAGACCTAGATACCGCAAGTATTATAAAAACCAAGCGTGCCATTTTTTGACTGCCTACTATGACGTCACAAGCACTATTTCAAGTACTATTGTAAGCACTATTTAGTGATGGGAAAATCAATTTGAATCAAAGACGCTGCCGCGTGCGGCAACCATCTCAGCCCACGCCCGGGGACCTAGCGCTCACGTTCACCCAGCCAGCAGCACACAGGACTGAGCCTGATAGTGGCGGCTTACGATTTTTGAACGTAAGCTGGTGCGATTTTTGGCACGCGAAGTAGATTGCTCTTGCGTTATCTAGGTGTATATCTGTGTTCTGTATAGTTACACAACGCTTTCTCTTCTTCTTTCGAAAGTCAAATTACTGATGACTGAAAGAGAGAAATCGCTGTGTAACTATTCATTTGATATAATACGTTTATGTATTACCCAGTAACTGGGTTGTGGAGGTCAGATAGGCTGTCGCTCTATTTAAAATACTGGTATTCAGCTGCATCCGGTTAGACTGAAAGCTGACCTCAACATAGTTGGGAAACGGCTAGGCAGATGATGACATAGGTTACGCAAACACGCATGCAGATTAAACTGTTATAACAATCCTATTTGACGAATTAATAATTAATTTTCAATTCTAAATAGCTTCACATCAACTTTCTGCGACGCGCTACTAATTCGAATGCTATAAATAATCTAAATTTTAATTATGTAGTGTTTAATGTAACGATTGAGTTCATTGTTTATTAATCATCAACTAACGGCTCATTTACACGCGGATAGTTGCTCGCATCCAATAGCCGATTATTGTAAGAAGATTAAAATGTTGACTCAGGACGTAGGATACTCGAAAATCGAAGGGCACGAATCGCTCTGTCTTTCAAAATTGGAAGCATGCATCTGTGGAAATGAAAAATCCTTTTCTATTTATAGTTAAGTCATTTATTTTGTGCACAAAATAAATAGCACAACACACAAACGCAAACAGGTTGCATCTTAGAAATATTCTTTAATCCTCGCATGACTTCAACCGACTTCTACTCCTACTCTTTCACTGTGCATGCGGTTTGGCTGTGGAATTTACTTCCGTCTGACATTAGGTATTGCCAAACAGTTATAGTACTTAAAAGAAGATTGCAGCTGTTCATTTTGACGAGTTATGCGAACAAGGGAACAGCTGATTTTTTTCGGTATCAATTTCGTGTGTGTCTATCTGGTATAATTTATTGCATAATTATATGTGGTTTCCATACTCTATATGTGTGTTGGTTAAATAAATAAATAGCAAATTAGGTACGGTCACCAAAGGAGATAAGTAACCAGGGCCGTCAGATATAGTTGAAGTTTAGTAAGAAACCGATTGATGTTTTCGTATAAAATATTTAATTTGATAAATTAACTGTTGGTTTTCTATTAATTAAATTAAATATTCGAAGTGACTGTACATATACGTGCTATATAATAATCGTTTAGAGAACATTCTCTATACCCGGCAAGCGAGAAAATCATCCATGTAAATGAGCCTTCAAACAGTATATGTATCAGTGACAGGATACTAAATTTAATCAAGGAAATAATTACTATAGTGATCACTGCGGTCGTGTCGTTTTGTGTAAATTTTAGTCTAAATCCTAATATTGATATTGATTCGGATCGCTGTTATTTATTGTAATGGGTAAAGATTAACTTGTATGTATGTAATGTATTATTGTTTCCGGGTTCATAATTTGTCAATATAATCTTTAGATAATACCTAACCCCCTGTAAGCTGTATAGCTTTATTCTATGAATAAAATACTCCGAGTTCTTTATATAGATATTTAATTTGTGTTTTACAATTCTTATTAATAATGTACAAGAGGTAATGATGGTGTGTCCCACGCGCCCATAGAGAGCATAGAGTATATCTACCAGTCATGCGACCATAGACCACTAGTGTTGCTACAATTATAAAGCTCCTCTCACATCCCTTTTCTTTTCTTAATTAATAATTAATCATTACAGTAATCATGCAAATAATTTGGTTTCTTAACAATTCGACCACTTCTAGTTTTACTATTTTCTACAGCAATATTGTCAAAATTAAATGTAACAGTCTTCTTAGGTTTGCTATCTACCACGTCATTACTAGCTCCAACGTCAGTCTGTTCACCATCAGAACAGTCTGCAAAGTTATCACAATCATCACAATTTACATATTCAAAGTTTAAATTATCATTACTTTCTACAATGTCACTTATATTATCTTTGCTACAATTATTATAGTCTATATCACTAAAGGCTAAATTGCCAACACAGTCATCCTTAGATAAATCAACATTTGTTACATTATTACTTATTTTATTATTTTGTATTATACATTCTAGATCCTCATCGTCATAATCATATGTATTTTTTACATTAAATTTTCTATACTTTGATCCTTTAAATATATTATATCTGTTTCTCAGAACTTTCTGTCCATTTTCCAAAAACACTACATAGGATCTATCTTTATCCCCTTCTCTTACAATTTTACCTGGGATTAACTTATTCTTATTTCTATCTTTAATAAACACATTTTGTCCATTATAGAATGTCATTCCTTTACCCTTATATTTTCTGTCATGATACATTTTATAACTTTCATTTTTCTTTTGTACATAACTTTTTATTTTCTTATACTTTGTTTCATAATCATTTCTGTTCACAGGTAAGAAAGAAGCTACTTGTCTACCAATCATCATCTCATTTGGCGACTTTAACTCACTATCAATAGGCATATTCCTGTATTCTAACATAGCCAAATCTATATTCTTATTTTCTAATAAACATTTTTTTAACATCCTCTTAACTGTTTGAATGTGACGCTCAACCATCCCATTAGATCTAGCATAATATGGTGTTGATGTCTTATGTATAAATCCAAATTGTTGACAAAAATCTACAAATACCGAGCTTCTGTATTGTGCTCCGTCATCTGTATATAGTAATTCAGGGATTCCCCACCTAGAGAATGATTTTTGTAAAGCTTTTATATGCTCCTCAGCTGACTGATTTTTTAATTCACTTATCTCTATATATTTAGTAAGATAATCTACTATTAATAAAAATATTTTATTATTAAAGAAAAACATATCTGCCCCTATTGTACTCCACGGTTTATCCGGAACTTCTCTTAATTTTAATGGTTCATAACTATGACTTTTTTGATACTGTAAACAGATGTCACAATTTTTAATCATGTCTTCTATTTCTTTATACATGTGTGGCCAATATAACAATCCTTTTATCCTATTTTTACACTTTTCGTAACCCAAATGGTTGTAATGAATTTGCTTTAACATATCAGCACGTAATGATTTTGGTACTAACAAAGCTGAATCTTTGAATATCAAACCCTTGGCTACATATAAGCTTTCTTTAATAGAATGATAACACTTTAATTGAAATGGAATATCTGAATATTTAGGCCAATCATTTTGAATAAAATTAATAAGCAATATCAAGTTTTCATCTTTAGCTGTTTCTACCTGAAATACTCGTAATTTTTGTTCGCTAATATTTAAATTTTCTATAATCATACAAACATGCATTTCTATCTTTTCATCAATGTCCTGATTGCATATGTTGTCTTGTACATATGACCTAGATAATGCATCAGCTACTAAGAGTTCCTTACCAGGCCTATATTTAATATTTAAGTCATAACCTTGTATACGCATTCTTAATTTTTGTAATCTTAGAGGAGTTTCGTTCATAGATTTTTTAAATATCTGTTCGAGCGGTTTATGATCAGTTTCTACTGTTATCTCTTTGCCATATATGTATTGATGGAACTTTTCACATGCATATACAATTGCTAATAATTCCTTCTCAATTTGTGCCCATGATTTCTGCGAATCAGTTAGTGCTTTAGAGGCATAAGCTACTGGTGCATTATGTTGCAATAAAACGGCTCCTAACCCCGTACTACTACTATCAACTGACAATGTAATAGGACTATTAATCTCAAAAAAATTTAAAACTGGTTCTGTAGTTAAGGTTTGTTTCAATTTATTGAAATCTGCCTTTTGTTTTTCACCCCAAACAAATAAAGAATCTTTTTTTACCAATTCTCTCAATGAGTTTGTAATATCTGATAAGTTAGGTATGAATTTAGATACATAAGTTATGATTCCTAAAAATGTTTGTAACTCTTTTTTACTTGTAGGCTCTTTCATATTAACAATAGCTCTAATTTTCTCTGTATCAGGTCTAATACCATTGCTACTCAATACATGACCAACATATTTGACCTCAGTGACTCCAAACTGACATTTATCTTTGTTAAATCTTACTCCTGCTTGTTTAGCCCTGTTTAAAACTTGTCTTAATCTCATATCATGGGATTCTTTAGATTCTCCCCATACCAACAATTCGTCAACATATTGTTCTACCCCTTTAATATCACCAAATATGTCATGGAAACATTTACTAAAAACTTCAGGTGCTGAGTTTAAACCGAAGGGTAGTCTTTTATAACAATACCTACCAGATTCACCAGCATTGAATGTCGTGAACAATTGACTCTTCTCTGATAATTTTATCATGTAGAATCCTTTAGAGGCGTCTAGCACTGAAAAATACTTAGCATTAGGCATCCTAGCCACTAATTCCTCAAAAGTACTCATTTTAAATCTCTCTCTAATTATACATTTGTTCAAATTCTGTGGATCTAAACAAAGTCTGATAGAACCGTCGCTCTTTTTTGCTACAACCATAGAATTAACCCATTCAGTAGGCTCATTTACTTTCCTAATGACACCTAACCTCACTAGTTTGTCTAATTCACTTTTAATTTGATCTTGTAATTTAAATGGAATTTTTCTAGGTCTTTCTACAATAGGTATACAATTTTCCTTTAATTTAATATCATATTCGTATTTTAACTCACCCAATCCAGTAAATAATTCACTATATTCTGATACCATGTCAGTTTTATTTACCAAACTCACCCTATTTATAATACCAAGCTTCACTGCAGTTGAGTAACTTAAAATACTGGGTGTGTCAAAGTTCACTACAAAGATCTTACATAAACAGTCATTATTGTTGTATTGTAACTTTACATCACAAGTTCCAAGTAATTTGATGTCAGATCCATCAAAATTTGTCAATCTTATATTCTTACATGTATATAATTGCAATTTCAGTTGATTCATTGTATTTCTATTTATGATATTCACCTGAGAACCTGTATCAATTTTAAATTTTATATATTTGTTGTTTACCTGTATATTTTCATACCATTCTGAATTTAGTGAGTTTACTGTATAAATTGTATCTATTTTAAACTGTTCTACATTTTCACTGTTGACCACTGAACATTTATACGTACAACATGAAGTAAAATGATTAAATTTATTACATTTTGCACATTTTTTACCGTATGCTGGGCATTTAGCATAACCATGCAACTTATTGCATTTTCTACATGATCTTGATGTATTATCATCTTTTTTGAAGCGCTCACCTGACTTTTCTTGATAATTTGCTTGTCTGTAACTGGATGTTCCCCTCGCACCAAAACTTGACCGACCTGGAGTTCTACTACGACCCCTGGCTTTTGGCTCTCTGTTACTTGCTGATGGGCGACTGTTTGATCCTCTGTTTACTGCACCTACTTCATTTGAGACGTCATTATTTAAAGTTAGTATTTGACTCTGAGCTACTTGTGCCGCTTTACATATGCTCATGCACTTGTCCAGTGTCAAGTCCGGTATTCTTAGTAGTTTTTCTCTTATATTACTGTCAGTAATTCCCAGAACTATTTGATCTTTTATAAGACTATCCTTTAGTGTTCCAAAATTACAATCTAAACTTAGAGATTTTAATGCTGTATGATATTCTTCATATTGTTCTTCCGATTTTTGTTTTCTTGAGAAGAACAAATACCTGTTGTAAGTCTCATTTGTGGGTGGACTACAATGTTTTTCCAGGCGTGTGAGTACCTCATTATAAGATATACTCGCTTTGTCCTCAAAACTGTTATAGATTAGCAGGCCCTCCTCACCGATACAGTGAAGTAGCAGTGCTTTTTTTTGTTGCTCATTTAACCGAGTGTCGGCTCCGCTGGCTAAGAAATATAAATCAAATCTCTGCTTCCAGTTTTCATAGCTTCTTTTTTTGGATTTGGTCCCCACAAAGGATAATGGCGGCGGTGGTTGTAGTTGTTCCATTATTTTCTTATGTACTCTTTACTTTGCCTCAGCGCCATGTAAGCTGTATAGCTTTATTCTATGAATAAAATACTCCGAGTTCTTTATATAGATATTTAATTTGTGTTTTACAATTCTTATTAATAATGTACAAGAGGTAATGATGGTGTGTCCCACGCGCCCATAGAGAGCATAGAGTATATCTACCAGTCATGCGACCATAGACCACTAGTGTTGCTACAATTATAAAGCTCCTCTCACACCCCCTTACTAATAAACGTCTTATATCAGTTGAATAGTTACACACAGATTTCTTTCTCTCAGTCGTCTGTAATTTGACTTTCGAAAGAAGAAGACAAAGCGTTGTGTAACTATACAGACGCTATACACCGTTTATTAGTAAGGAGGTAAATATTTAATGTAATCAACACTGAGTACCAGCACGGTAGACGGTAGACGGAAGAATAGACAAAATGACAGATTGTAGACAGATTTCTAAAGAAATCTGTAATTTTGTTTATTCTTCCGTCTACAAAACCCGTTTCTGACTCTGACACGATGGTTACTTTGTCATTTAAAAATAAAGGGTATGTATTGAATAAGTTGGTTATTTATTTGAAGTTTCCAATTCCAAAGTCACACGATTGTGTTATTAGAAAGATTCGTATCAACAAACTGGCCCATTTTTTTATGAGTTGCATCTCGCTGGTTAACCAAGGTTGTCGGCTGCCTAAACGGGCTTGCCTGAAGGACGGTGCCTCAATAAATTAAGGCCTCCAGCCAGGGCTTAAAAAACTTAAAAACTAAGCGACTACACTCTAAGGGTAACCCCTGTGGGGTACGAACTTCGGCTTAGGGCGTCGCTGGGGGAGGGCAGCAAGGGACAGCTGGATCGGATTAAACAAACTTGCCCATATTATTTATTTCCATTTATTTCGCACACCGCCGCGCGCCGTTCAAAGGCAACACTTATTCACAAGTTTCCCGCAACACACTCACTTTAATGCTTACGTACACTCAACAGCTAAAAAACCTCAACCTTATTACTGTAAACGTTTTAAAGAAATTCATTCTCAGTTAAAAGAGTAGGAAAGTTAATTAACTTAGACCACGAGGACTTTACTTGTGGGAAAATAGTCGAGGTTCGCTTTTTTATCCCCCAGTTCTCTCCGACACTTGTAGATGAATTAAATTACAAGAAAAAGCTGAATTTTCTAACAGGACGCATGCGTCAGCTGACGTTGCTAAACTAACAGTTTTTTAGTTCAACTTGCGAGAGTTTTATTTTAGAGTTTAAGGACTAACTTGTCGGTACGTTGGTCTGGAAATAAAAATCGGACGTGGCTTTTAGATAAGTATGCGGATTGGGAAGATATGTGCCAATTTTTTTTATTTTGGATGGGTGACCATCTTTACATACCGTGACCCCTCCGTGCCTCGGAAAGCACGTGAAGCCGTTGTTCCCGCTGTCATTCGTGGATGTTTGATAGTCGTTTCGGGTAGTCAGAAGCCCGAAAGTCTGACAACCAGTCTTACCAGGGGCATGGTATTACCCAGTAGCTGGATTGTGGAGGTCAGATAGGCAGTCGCTTCATGTAAAATACTGGTAGGTATACAGCTCCATCCGGTTAGAATGGAAGCCGACACCAACATACTTGGGAAAAGGCTAGGCAGATGGTGATTATTGTGATTCAAAAGAGTGTCCGTGTAGTTTCTTGCCCGTTCTCCTCCATAGGTACCTACTACGCTTTGGAATGGGCAACTAGCTTCATCTTTCTGACTGACCGACCCCTTGATAATTCAAAAGTGCCTGTAATTGGTTTATTTGAAATAAATGCTTTGAGTTTGAGTTCAGGTCACGCGGCCCACCATACCATAGTGCATGAAAAAAAACCTAAAGCTGCCTGACCTTTAGGCTTTTCTATACAGCGTAGTTTAATTTGCCTGAATAATTAATATCAATTTAACCTTAGCGACTTTTTGTCCCCTAAATTCGTATCTCAAACGAGTAATATAAAAAAGCTACAGATATTATGTCAGTCAAATAAAAAGTTTTAATTAAAAGTTGAAACAGTAATAATTCTTTAATCTCAGAGATCACATTGCTCCTCCAAAAAAATTAAAGAACTTTTTCTTCAATATCATTTGATATTGATGACATATTGGTTTTTAATCTTAAATTCAATGTCACCGTGTAAACTTAAAATTATTTAATTAGTATTTTATTTTAGACTAGAATAAATACAATATCTTTTCTCTGCAAAATGTCTAGATTTTAATTTGATAAGTGCCTTTTTTGGCCAATCTAATCTTTTTGAAATAGTTTCGTTTTTGAATTGATAATATAGTTATAGATTATATTATTGTATCAAATTATTATGTTATTATTATCACTTTTTCAATATATACATTTTTTAATCTACAAAATGTTAACATCTCTACTTGATGGCTATTTTTAATTGTTTATTATTTGAGGGTTTTGGCGCTGATAGCCGAAATACAGGCTTTCGTCTAGTTCGGCTACAGATGTTTAATTCATTTGTAATAAGAAATTATAGCCTATAAGAATAATAATTATGTGTTTCATTGTAAACAATTATTGAATAAACTTATATTATTATTATTAATGTTAAAAGGTCGAATGTAAAGTTACTACATATGTATATGTGGCACTTTTATTGGTACTTGGGAGTCAAGGGTCGTCGATGTCAACTTACTTATATTATTAAAGAAAAAATAGCCTTATATGAAATTATAGTTTTATGCTCTTCTATCTTAGGCCGAGATTTATAAACGTTACTTAGCACGTGCTGGCTTAGACATGTTCCCTTTTGTATCTTGCACTTTGACAGTTGTGCGACAGTGACGGGAATAACATGTAACTAAAGTACGTGGGAAGTAACGCCTTACACATTAAGTAAAGTAAACTTTAGTAGGCTGCACTGAACCTAAGGAAGGTATTTAGAATACACAATTTTCGAAACGTAGAAAGAAAAATACACTTGACACTTAAAAAACATTTCACGTGACCTAAAAAGAATTACAAACGAAAATTACAAATGGCACTCAAAAATATGAACTGACCTGCACTATAAATTCACGGTACAGTCGTCGAGAGTACGTTTAGCGTCATCGCGGCCGGTCTGAAATGTGTTGCTAATTGTACAAAGAGTTTGTCTGTGACTGTACACGGTGCAAACACATTGGCTTTGTGAAAAGGTTAAAAGAGGAGATTTTAAAATGGTTTTGGTGGAGCGGCCCCTGATATTGTATTTCGGCTTTGGTTTTGCCAAATTTTGTTTTTGGAATTGTTTGTCTAATAAATAAATAATAATTATTATCTTACCGGTTAGTGTGTTTAATAATTAAGTAAAAATTCAAGACATAGCCAGTCTTTATTTTATAAACTAAAAGATAGATCAGAAAGTAGCCATCAACATAACATAAAGCATTTGGCTTATAATTTGTTTAATATTTTTTGTCTTAATGTACATTTACATGCATGGTCTTGATGAACGGTTTGCATAAACAAAAGAAAATCTACAGGTCGACAGAAGTCATTGTTTTTTCGGCAAAGGGCTTACCACAAACGGTCAGCGCTCTGACGGCTTGTTTGGAGCCAAAGCTGATGTGAAACCAAACAGTCCGTCGGTGACAACCCTTAGGAACACGTCAAAACGGCACAACAAAGCAAACAAAATACCAACACTTCCACCTCCTAGAGACGGTAAAAAACACCGTTCAATATTCACTGATGACATAAAAAAAGCAAAAAAAACTCCGCATATTTCTGTATTCGGCAACCACAAGGCCGAATATCGCATTCGGCTTCAGCGAAAAATCACGTACGCTACTCTAGCATCAACGAAGGGTATTCGTTATGTATATGGGTTCCACGCTTCGCAATTACAGGTACCTTTGATGTGTGAGCCGGGGAAAATGAAATAATGGGACTGGAAATATTTTGGCAACAGTTTGTCACTCCTGATGGATTGGTGTGACTTCAATGTATGCAAATTAGTGTTGACAAATATTAACGTATTTTACCCCGAAAAGTTACGTATTTGCGCTTTTTGGCTTTGTTTTCATTAGGGTTTTTTGTTGACAGAGTTTCGTGGTATTCGACACCTTTGTTGGTGTTATTTTAAGCTAATTTGATATGCAGATTCATATTCCTGTTTTTATCACTGTTGTGTTCGTAGATTGATTTTGTAAGTTTTAAAACACGATAAATTTTGATATACAGTGCCCTTATTGGTGAAGTTCTTCAGAAAGGTCAGGCGCGCAGTACACGCAACCAACGTGCGTGTATGACCTGCGGGGCAGTTGCGTAACACACTATCAGTAGCAATAGGTTTCATTTTGACATTTTAACAACATTCATTGCGTTATTTACGTTGTTGAGCAGACACGTTTTTCGAACATACGAAGCAATGGACTAGCAATATCCTTCAAAATTATTCAGATTGAGACTGATAGTGTGTTACGAAATTAGGGTACTAATCTTAAACGAAGCAATACGATCCTCATATACTCCTGAGTATGCGAGGATCATAGCAACTGGTGTTTTGTAGTTTCAGCCTACCCCTATGAGAAGAAGGCGAGAGTTTGTATATAATAATTATGTACCTATAAATTGAGACTAAACCAAATTATTCAATTCAGTTTATTCACAAACAAATTACATTGTGTCTGAAATCGTTTTGAGGGACTGCCTTATATAATTTTGACGTTCGAAAAGCGCTGATTATCAGCCTAGTTTGCATAAATTACTTCATTTTGATTCTATCGTGAAATGAAGCCGTAATGTTATGTTATGTCATCATCATTATTTCAGCCGAAAGACGTCCACTGCTGGACATAGGCCTCCCCCAAGCACCTCCACTTCGACCGGGTCTGCTTCTCGCATCCAACGGGTTCCTGCGGCCTTCACAAGGTCGTCGGACCACGAGTGGCTACGTCTTCCGGCACGCGGTCGCCACTCCAGGACCTTTCGGCCCCACCGGCCATCTGTTCTGCGAGCAATGTGCCCTGCCCACAGCAACTAAAGTTTGGCCATTCTTATGTTATGTAAAATGTTAATAATATTCTGTACAGCATTCCAGGTAGTTATCTACCTACCTAGGTACCCAGATGGAATACCGCACAATCATGATTTCAGGTACCTAAGTAGGTAAGTAGCTTGACTAATGATAGGTTTGTAATTACATACGATCAGCCATAACAATCTGTCCTCTTGTATGAATATTAACAATTTTATAGGTAGGTAAATAATATCGAACATTAATGAGTTAATTGAATAATTGCATAGCAGGGCTGATTGGTATTTATAATTTAATTAAGTAGGTAGTCAGGTTACTTTAAAATACAGGTGTACGAATACGGTAAAAAAACTCACCTGCAGCTTTATTTACGCAAGTTACACAGCTTGCCTAGAAAATGTTCTTAAGTAACTTTTCAAACCTTTGTATCCTGCTTATGCGTATGAAGTTTCATTAAAATCGGTTCATTCATTTCGAAAAACAAGGGCTTGAAAGTTTGTATTGAAATGCCGTACGGCGTAAACACTCTTAAGTACTTGGAAAGTTATATTTTGAAGAATTATTTAAATAACGTGTTCTCGTTTTCATACCTAACATTTCTTTACCAGCCGATATAATTATATTCCTTTCTATTCTCAGAAAAATCTCGTACGTTTATTTAGATTTAAACCAAAAACTAGGCCAAGTCTGGACTTCACGAACGTAAATGGATCAGACTGGAAGTCGGGTGAAATGTGGTGAAAGTTTGGATGCAATTTACGACTTCAGACCACTTTGGTTTGATAGTCTTGATTGTTTGGACGTGTTCGCAAAACTTTCTGTTTTCACCATTTTGTGGGTGTCATTGATTTTTTTATATTTGTGGGTGTTCTAAATGTAACTACTGAATACCTGCAGCTACATTCTTGCAGTGAAATAGGTGTCTGAGATAGACACGGTAGGTGGGGCGGGCAGCGAGCAATAGGCAGCTCGCCGTCCGGTAAGCACCAGGCCCGGGTCGACAGCGCGTTGTGTTCCACGCGCGCCTCAAAGAGATGTCAGCACTAACTGACGGGGTCCGCTAGGGTCGATGCCTGCCAGGGTCGCGGGTTGTTCGAAAGAGATACCGTGGCCCCTGGCACAGGCAACTGAAGGAACACGGGTGGGTTTCAGTCAGTAAAAGTCTGACACACCCTCCCGCTCCGCCCAGAGCGGGAGAAGTTATTTGATAATTTTCCGCACAAAAAAAAAAGATAGACACCATTGTTAGCCACATCACTAGTTGTTATTTTTGTAACAACTGGTGATGTGGCTATGCTTTTCTTAAGATATATCTATATACTAGCTTCTGCCCGCGACTTCGTCCGCGTGAAATTTCATGTTCCCCTGACCCACCCCGTCGCATCGCATCGCCTGTCAGCGCAATTACTTCTTGACAGAGATTCATTTTGGGGAGTAGGGGTGGCCCAGTGGTAATTCATCATCATCATCATTTTAGCCGAAAGACGTCCACTGCTGGACATAGGCCTCCCCCCAGCACCACCACTTCGACCGGTTCTTTGCTTCTTGCATCCAACGGGTAAAGTCTTTATCCATTGGTCTATAAATGTTCCAAAAAGTCGTCTGTTTGACAACGTCAATAATATATAAATAAAACTAGCAACGCCCCGCGGTTTCACCCGCATAAGTGTCGATCCTGTGGAAATATCAAGATAAAATCTATTCTATATCAATCTATCTCTCTGCCAAATTTTATCGAAATCCATTCAGTGGTTTAGGCGTGAAAAGGTTAGAGACAGACAGAGTTACTTTAGAATTTATAATATTAGTATGGAGAATAATGTCGAAATGTCTAAATGAACGACATTGCAATTGTTAGTTTGTTACGAAATTACCCCGCCGATTACTGCAAGTCAGTACATTTACTATCTCATGTTTTCAAAAATCGAGGGAAAATACTGACGAAAAATTCTTCCTTTGCCATTTTTACTTTCCCTTTTGTAACTTGATCATAACTCTCACTAATGAAAAAACCGAACTACCTACTTGAAGCTCCTCCACCTCGATTTTGGCCTCAGCTACCTCACGATAACCCTCCCATCCTAATTAGTGGGGTCCTCATGTCATCTGTCATCCTCTCGTGGCCAGGACACTTTGATCTCATGCGAGCTAACTGGGTCAAAACATTGCCGATCCTTGAAACATGCACGACCGTATTTTGTATGTGGACACGATATGGTTTCGGTCAGAAGATCTGCTGCAATGAGATCATACAATACAGGTGCAGTGACCAACTCTGAGCAGTGGCGGCCCAGTGGTAACGGCCGCGACTTCCAAGTTGCAGGTCGTAGGTTCAAACACAGCCAGGCGCTTTACCTTGTATACATTATTTAACCACCACTGCTCTCAAAACGGTTATGGAACACATTGTAGCGGTATCTACAACGCCACATGCGAACAACGCGTCATACTGACGTCACGCAAAATCCTGCATCGCGCAAGCAGAGTATACCGCGCAACTAGCATAGATACAACGGCCCGACATGAATCATCGGGCAGTTGCCCACCAACTTTACACCCTGTTCCTCATACCTCTATAGAATCACGAGGAAACCGGCATGGCATGTCTAGAACCAAAAAATCGAAGACATGTGACATCTACCAACCCGCACTGGGCCCGCGTGTTGGTAACAGCTCACTTCCTCTCATAGAGAGGCCTGTGTCCCAGCAGTGGGAATGTGCGTATGCACTCTAGTGACGGCACTATTCAAAAACGAATTGATTACAATATTATTAAGTAATATAATGCACTACAAAACATAATAATATAGGGCACATTATCCATCCACCCGCAATAGCCATCAACCCACACTGGGCCCGCGAGGTAGATTATGGCCCACTTCCTCTCACAAAGAGGAGGCCTGTGTCCTACCAGTAGGAACATTTTAGACTGATTATTTTTAATTTTTTACTAGTGTCCCACTCCTGGGCAAAGGCCTCCCTCAGTCCCTCCACTCCTTCCATCTTTCGCGAGACCGCGCATCCTCCTTCCCGTTAACCTAGCGAGCTCATCTTTGTTTTGGAGCGCAGTATTGTTTCGAACACGATCCGTAAATTTAACACCGAGTATACTGCGCTCCATTACTCGTTGGCAGACCTTGAGTTTAGACTTCTGGCTGATGATAAATAATTGTAACAATCCTTCTGTACTGTCTACATCGTGACACTATACTCTTGAACTAATAGCTGAAAAGTTAGCCCGTTCCGCTGCACTTATGTCAGAATTTATTATTATTGTTACTGAGCACAAGTACAGTCATTAACATCGCACAGATTACGCTAAGTTTTAACTTCTGACAATTACAATAAACGCTTATTATCTGTTCGGTTCAGGGAATATTAGTTGATATTATTTGTTCTATAGTTTTATATTAGTTTCTTGTAATACTTAAAGGTAGGTAATAACAATACATATACATTTTTGTATTATACTAGCTGCTGCCCGCGACGTCGTCTGCGTGAAGGCTCTACAGCACCAAAAATACCTAAGATGCCAGTGTCGCTATAGCATTATAAAGTAAACAACTTTTAAAATAGCATTAAAATATAAGTTTTTTTTTTGCAAGCGAAGCAAGTGAAGAGAGTTATATGGGAATCCTGCTGAGTTCAGTCATAAGAGGTGACTGAAGGAAATAGAGAAAATAATGCAGGAATACATTCCAGGACACAAAAGAGTAAAAATACGTTCAAAGGTATCATATATACCTTACAACACTTCCCTATAAACTACGTTGGTAGTTATGCTGCCAGGAGCCAAAATGTGTGATGACGCGGGAGCAAGCGACGACGTACAGTTGCCCGTGTGAGAAGCAACTCGTCCTGACGTCGACACCCACTGCCCTCAGTGTCTGCCCCTGCGAATTATTGATGGTCATCGCGAAGCAAACACTCACGGGGAGCTGTACGCGCTTGAACTGGAACGGGAAGTTATGAGGTATGAGGAGAATGCGTGGTATAAATACTGCCTCGCCGACGCCATAACCCGTAAGAATTTCCGCCTCAATGGTGTGTCTGTGGAGCGAGATGACTTTAAGGCGGGTCCCGTTACACAACTTCGGAGGAGATAGGTTCCGAAGAAGCATAACCGGGACACCGCTTCAGCTTGATGGTATGCGCTGGAAGTCCACTTGCTGACAGGGAGTTCAGAAATTCCACGGGATAATGTGTGGCGTCATCTTGCTTGACAACAGTGTTTATCGAGGTGTAGACCACTCCATTCCCCTCAATTTCCGAGAGAATGCATTCGTTAATTGCTGCAGCCTGATCATTTTTAGGCGTCAAAATGGCCCGCTCACACACCCAAGAATTCTGCTGGTGCGGTATACGACTGAATGTCCCCGTAAACACAGCGAATGAGTTCTTCTAAGCTGGAAACCACTCTACCGAGAGACTCTGGAAGCACCACCTGTCTACCTCTCTCTTCTGGTAGAGTGCCTTCGCCAAGACTTAGAAGGACATCGGAAAATTCTTGAGCGCGTGCATTGCCGCTGAGCCGAGCTCTCATATTAATGGTCAAGCGCAGCGTACGAACTCGTGACCACAACGAAGATCGTTTCAACGAAGCATTCACCTCGTCAGCCCTCGATCCTCGGCCATCGTACACTCATCCCATACGATCAGAGAGCAATCCTTGAGCACGTGTCCCTTATCGCTGTTACGTGACACACCACAAACAGGCGTTTCGGCGCTCTCTAAATCGATGGGAATTTTAAACATGGCATGTGCTGTCTTGCAGTTTAAAAAACATTTTACCCTGGTTTTGCCAAACGCTTTCAAGGACGGTGTCATAAATTTGTTTTTGCTCTGAAGAGAACAAAGCGACATGGTCATTTCGTATGGTGGTCATTTCGCCGTCTCCGACTTCGTCTCCAGTAGCACGCCTCAAAGGTCGTAGAAAATCTTCAGACAGATGATGGCGATACTTCTCCCACAAAGCTACCGGGTTCGCGACTCCACAAAACACCAAGATGACGGCAAACAGATGACGCATGCGGCTGGGACTGTCACTGACGCTCGCCTCCGCGAGGGTGTCAGCCCAATTTTGGTCACCGTCGAGAAGGTGACGTGCTACGCAGGCTGCGCGGTAAGTGGGAAACTCCACGCCATCAAATGTCCTCAGAAAGGCGAAAGACTTTGCCTCGGACAGTGTGAAGTAACAACCGCAGAAAATCGCATTCGCCATTATTCGGATGCACGGTATAATTTAAGTTTATAGTTAGGTATACGACATGAAAATATATTAATTACCAAGCAATAATCACACAGATAAATACCGAACAAAAGTATTAACAGTCAATGTTTATTTTGTACTAACAACATGAAATTGATGAAGAAATGATCATCATCAATGAACATAACTTTTTTGTAATACTTAACACCGCATTTTTTTTAAATTGTCTTCCTCAACTCTGCTCAAGATTTTGAGGGTTTTGTTGGAACTTGAATTTGTCAAAACGAACTATACGATACAACTTTTATGAAGAAAATGCACATTACCATCTATGAATTTTAAGAATAACTAACTACTAACCTCACCAACATGATCAAATTTAAATTATTAATTTCCAAAAAGTGTTGACATGTAACTTGATTTGATTTTTATGAAATCTCATAGATGGCGCTGCTTCAAAATTGACCTATACTACTAACATTCATTAAACTATGTTTCTCTGCCCAAGTTACTTAAGTGGCGTAAAAGTTTTTATAGTGTAAAGCTAGATAATAGCATGACTTACTCAAAATCAACATTTAAATATGCGTCGTTAGATTACACGCTGTCACAGAATGCGTAAGAAAAATAAAGATTCACAGCTCCTCCTCGTAGGTGATAGCGTGATAATATGTAGCCTATATGTTGACCCGACCTCTTAGTAATATTCATGCAAAATTTGAAGTAAATCCATGCAGTACTTTTTGAGTTTAGCCCGGACATATACAGGGTGATTGGAAGATGGGTGCAAAGCTTTAAGGCGAAGATAGTACAGACAATTTAGAACTATTTAAGCCATGGTTGTCTTAGACGAAGTCTTACTACTTTTTTTTTACCAATTTCTTAAGATTTTTTTCAAAAATTCCTAAAGTTTTAACTAAACTATTTATTTATGGCCAAATTGAATGATAAACGAATTCATTTTTATTGTATTTAATTAAAGTAATGTGTAAGCAATCTAGCAAAACATGTTTTAGGCCTCTGTGTCGTTAGACATTTTTTTTACAGATATTTAAAGTTCATAACAAATTTTAAAATTTATAAATACTTTTTGTAAACCTTATTTTAAAAATCACGGAGCGTGCTTTTTTTGTTCAAACCTTTTTGAAAACATGCTTGATAATCGCTCTTTCTTTTGAGGTAACATTTACGCAGATATCTTACAAATTATTGAAATTAGGACCTAAAACCCAATTTAAGGGAGAAATTTTAAATTTTAGGCAGTCTAATTAAACAACATTTGAATTAAATTTATTTATGTTTCATGGTCAAAATGTTGTCCGTGATTCCTAATACAAGCACGGCTCCGTCTTCTCACTTCTATTGTTGTTATTTTCAACATCATATCTCCAGCTTCATTGTTTCATACTCTGAATTCATTCTCTCTGTCAGTTCTTCTCTCGTGTTTATTTCAACATTCGTATACACCAGCTCCTTGGCCCGGCCCCACACGAAAAAGTCCAGCAGGGTCAGATCTGGTGAGCGAGCGGGCCAAGGGATGGATCCATCTCATCCATATCCAGCTGTCAGGAAAGCAATTATTTAAATGTTCCCCATGTGTTGTGTGGGTTATGAAAGTTTGTAATGCCCTAGAAAATTTGCTTTCATCCGTCCACAAGATTGATTTCAAATTAAAGTTTTCTAGGGAGGGCATTAAAAACTTTCATAACCTTCATGAATGGGCCGCCAAAGACAACAATCCACATTTTAAGAAGCAGGTGTCGTTTCAGAGGAAATTCTGGAGGCTGGAGTAATTTGCAGGACGTTGATTGGGCCCCACTTCTTACCGGAGACTTTCAATGGTGAAAATGATTTGCACTTTCTACAAGTGGATTTACCAGAGCTGATAGAGGAAACCGGTGTCCCGATATTCGCAAGAGACAGTACAGTCATCTTTCAGCAAGACGGCTGTCCAACGCATTGGATGTTAAATGTAAGGGAACACTTAAATAATTGTTTTCCTGACAGCTGGATTGGCAGAGATGGACCCATCCCTTGGCCCGCTCGCTCACCAGATCTGGCCCTGCTGGACTTTTTCGTGTGGGGCCGGGCCAAGGAGCTAGTGTATACGAATGTTGAAATAAACACGAGAGAAGAACTGATAGAGAGAATGAATTCAGAGTTTGAAACAATGAAGCTGGAGATGATGTTGAAAATAACAACAACAGAAGTGAGAAGACGGAGCCGTGCTTGTATTAGGAATCACGGACAACATTTTGACCATGAAACGTAAATAAATTTAATTCAAATGTTGTTTTATTTAGACTGCCTAAAATTTAAAATTTCTCCCTTAAATTGGTTTTTAGGTCCTAATTTCAATAATTTGTAAGATATCTGCGTAAATGTTACCTCAAAAGAAAGAGCGATTATCAAGCATGTTTTCAAAAAGGTTTGAACAAAAAAAGCACGCTCCGTGATTTTTAAAATAAGGTTTACAAAAAGTATTTATAAATTTTAAAATTTGTTATGAACTTTAAATATCTGTAAAAAAAATGTCTAACGACACAGAGGCCTAAAACATGTTTTGCTAGATTGCTTACACATTACTTTAATTAAATACAATAAAAATGAATTCGTTTATCATTCAATTTGGCCATAAATAAGTAGTTTAGTTAAAACTTTGGGAATTTTCGAAAAAAATCTTAAGAAATTGGTAAAAAAAAAGTGGTAAGACTTCGTCTAAGACAACCATGGCTTAAATGGTTCTGAATTGCCTGTACTATCATCGCCTTAAAGCTTTGCACCCATCTTCCAATCACCCTGTATACAGACAAACAGACAAAAATTCTAAAAACTATATTTTTGGCTTCGATATCGATTGTAGATCACGCCCCAAGTATTTTTTTTATATATTCTTCAAGTACAGTTTTGCCTTTCCTACGATTTTATTATATATGTTTATATTATTTATTTAAACATTATCATTATTTATTTTTTTAAATAACACAGATATAAGGACCTTACCCTAGGCCCTAGGCCTTTACGACGTGATTAAACACATAATAATGTTTTAAAGATCACAATATGATTTCGTTAGTACTATATCGCGCCAATAGATGTCGTTACATGTTTCCACTTATTGCAATAAAAATAGTTATAGAATGCTTTAAATTGATTATATCTTTTGATAGACTGAAGCTTGAGTATAAATATGAACTATATTGGTTTGGTACTTTTTACGTTGAGCCTGTTCAAAATCTGTCACATCCAAACAGACAAACAGACAAAAATTCCAAAAATTGAAGAAATGGCATCTGTTGGTTATCCTATAACAGCCCAACTATTTTTTTTATTTTTATTTTCAATGTACAGAAACGCCTCGTCTACAGATTTATTATATGTATAGATTACTAGCTTTTACCCGCGGCTACTTCGCGGCGGAAATTATCCCACGGAAACACATTACCGGGATAAAAATTATCCTCATGTGTTAATCCAGGTTATAATAAACTATCTGTCTGCCTAAATCCAAATCCTATTAAAAGCATACCTAATAGTAATGATTGAAATACTATCGTAAATTCATGCAAGCTTAGTACCTACTTTTTGTTAGAATACTGCTCAGAAAGTCGGGTCATATTTCAATCATGATTCGAAAGACATGTAGCGCCATCTAGCGTCCTAAAGCAATTGTGACCGTCGAAAGTTATTGTTCTTTTCCTCGGGAAAGGTATTTTTTTCTGGATGAAAGGAACCCTATGACATGTTCTATATCCCTGACAACGTGTATGCAAAATTTTATGATGATCGGATCAGTGGATTAGGCGTGAAAAGGTAACAAACAAACAAACTTACTTTCGCATTTATAATATTAGTTAGGATGTATAAGATATAATTATGTTTACCAAAAAAGGTTCAGCAAACACACGAGGCTTGAATATATCAAGCCTCGTGTGTTTGTGGAACCTTTGGTTTCGCTTGTCATAAAAATATCTGCGCGTAAAAATATCTTACCTATATAATCTACTTCTCTCTATTTTTACAAATATTCAACCATTTGCATTGTTACAGTCATTTGGAAATACCCACTGCATTGCCTTCTAATGACCTGAGGGGCAATTCTCGTAATAATAAGAACGTTGACAGTCTGATCTCAAAAATATCAATCTGTCAAAAATACCTCTAATTTCCCGACATTTTTTTTAAGATGAGATTTCGACTAGATTTTGAACGTTTTCAAGTACGGCCTTCAGTACTTTGTTTTATGCAATACCATATTATATGCACCATGCAGGATCAGTGGTTGCTCCAGCATATTATGATCAACAGTTTTAATAAGTCAACTTTAGTTTCGTCTTAAGGGGACTAAAGGACCTGAACGCAAGTTTTATAATGTCTAAAAGTATATGATGGACTACAGTAAACAAAATCAGAAAAATATATTATATTCTTCAGGATATATGCTAGTTAGATAGTGTGTTGAAAACATAATACAACTAATTTCATATGATAGAACAAAATCACGAAAACAACTCTAAAAGTTTATTTTATCGATTAAAAATCCTACTAATAAACATGCAATCATTCTGATTTTTTGTCAAATTATTTTACTAGCAACATATTAACGTAATAGTGTTTTATTTTTTTTGTTTAATCAATAGATTTTTTGTAAATAGATAATTGCTTCATATTTTGCAATAAATTACCAGCGTTGTGTCATCGCGCTTCTATTTCTTTTCGATGCAGTCCGACAGTGACCGCGCTTTAGGTAATGTAGTCCCCTTAACATAAAAACAGTTACAGTATAGTATAATTGTGTGTTGTGGTTCAACAAGCGCAACTCATTTCTCCAAGAAAAGATAAGATTTCTAGCTATAAAACATTACCGCCAACAATTTTAATTTACACCCGCTTTTACCGCACATCAAACAAAATATAGCATGAAAGTTTAACATTACACTCATACATAAATAATTCAAACGAACATTTACAAGTAAAATGATGCCAATTACGTTAATTACTAGCATGACTAAAATCATTCTTTTATGGGCTAGCGTTCATGACACGTAGAGATATTTGACGAGATTCTTTGTGAGAAAGAGAGAAGCTCCGTAATAACTAAATATGATCGTGGTCCAGGTTTTAAAAAAAGAATAAGTTATAGGGTTTGATAGAATTCGTTCCGGTTGATAACCCCAACCAGTAATACTCGTAATTAATAATAAAGTAGGAAACAAACTTCCTTAAAAAATTTATATAAATCTTATACTTATTATTTTAAAAGTTATATATAATATAATTTAACAATCACCACATCACCATCATCATCATTTATTTATTGTTTTCTATTTTATTGCAAACTTTGACGTTCAATAGTACATTGTTCACCGAGGGGGGAAAGTGACCGATAACTAACGAGGGTGTTGTTTGAGGTCCAAGGCCCTCGCCTTAATACACACGAGTTGGGAATCGCACTTTCTTCTGGATGATACATAGTGCTTTATATACCTACGAGGAAAATAAAAGACATTTATTTTAAGTGAAGTTTATATTAAAAATGTTACAGTTATTAAAACTCAATGTAATACTTTTGCCAGGGAGATTAATATTGGTTTGAATGATCAGCCAGTATCATTTTGCGCTTGGTGATAAAAACGTTTTGTTTTTGGCATTATAATATATTTAATTCGTTTAGTTAGGTACTGAATTGCCCTAAATTAAAAAAAACACAGCTCGTTAACAATGGATTATCATACACTTTTTCGACCCGCAAATTTTTACAACTGTTGTGACGTACTTTCTGCTTCATTTTTAAATAACGACGTTTTTTTCCGAGCAGGTATAAAAGTACCTTTAGATACCTAGAGTTAAAATTGTGCGAGAGATAATGACCGAATATTCGTGTGTCAGGCAGGTAATATTATATATAGTATAGGTAAGTATAATCATAACTACATACAGCTACAAATATCAATACGGCTTAAACTCTCCACAAGCGCGCATTGTAGGGTTGATTGATTGTAAAACAACATAAACTCGAACACACGCTGCCTGCGAGAATTGTACTGATGTATATTCAAGTAGCACACCCATACATCACAACTTCAAACCGAACAAAACTTAATACATTCAAACTAAACAACAGAAAAACGCAATTTACACGATGCGAGTAAAGTACACAACTAAATTATACAGTAAAACGCTAAAAATCAACCTAGACGAATAACTTGTTACTCCCCCACTAACTCCGTTAGCTCGACAGTGTAAAAGAAAGTGTAAAAAACACAAAGTTGTTTATGCAATACAGTGTAATTGCAGCTCAACTGAATAAAATGATAAAAAGTAAGAACTTCTCCTTAACTGTGGGCCACTGGGCCCGCGGCAAACATCAAATTAAATTGTGTTTCAAGTGTTTGACTGTTTTTTTCGCACCATTTACCTTTTTCACTCATTTCGTAGGGCATACCTGGAATTATCTTAGAGTTTACCTGGAATTACCCTGAAGTTACCCTGGACTGGGAATTGTGTTAGCTCCGTGTAAGGTAAACTTTGGTATGAAGTCATTAGGTGAGAGCTGTGTTTAAGGATCTCGTGTTGCTTGATCCTGTTGGATATTATTAGTTTACTTACGTAAGTAGTGTTGCCATGCGGCGCGCGTCGGTATAATTCAGGGGGTGTACTCCGAAGCGGTTAACCACTGTATCGGCCGAATGTTCGGTCATTTTCTACTACCTTTCAGTTCCTATATTGACTATAGGTCCCGACCAAACTGTGCCAATCCGAACCTTTTTAGAACCCTTACCCTTTTTTTACCTTTTTTTTATTTTTATTCGTAGTATGACAACAATATTCGAATCAGAAAATGACCGAACATTCGGCCGACACGACAAACAACCACTTCGGAGTAGACCCCCTGGTTTCGAGAATGTCCGAATAAAATTCGAACTCTCCGCGAAAGTGAAGGCAATTCGATTTATGATATACTCAGAAATGTCACGGATGGATTGTAGAATCCGCTGTTTTACAAAACAGCTCCGATATGTAAAACAACTGAACAACATTATGTCTTATATACGTTGTTCTTGAAACAAACCAACAAATTATAGCTTTGGACGAATTTCATATTTTACAGAATGAGGAAATTGACACTGATAATGAACAGCCAAAGATCTTTTATTTAGCATAGTCAGCCTATAATGTTCCCACTGCTGGGACACAAGTCTCCTCTCGGTGAGAGGGAGTGGAGTGAAATCCACCACGGGACCCAAATTTTTGGTTCTAGGACATGCCGGGTTCTTCACGATGTTTTCCTTCGCCGTTTTGAGAGCAGTGGTGATGAAAGAATTTAGACACAGTAAAGCGCCTGTCTCGATTCGAACCTACGACCTACAACTCGTAAGTCGCGGCCATTACCACTGGGCTACCACCGGTCTTTTACTTTTATCTTAAAAACCTAGCAAAAACATAGTTTAAACTTAAAAAATACTTTACCAGTTCACTCTTAACAAAATATAGCATGTAAAAATAAATGAAACAAATAACTCTTAAACATCTTATTCTTTACAGAGTGCAGAATCCTGAAAACTCGTGAAAACGTGGAATGGTCGCTTTTACGATTCACAGAAGTTGCATAACTTGTACAGCGTTGTGAAACTGTCCACGATATTACTATAAGGACTACTGAAAACTGAAAAAAAAATGAAAAGAAAATTGTATGATTGTAGTATATTTTTATGTGGTAGAATGAAGTTTCTTTGATTTGACCGTGGGTTCACTTGCATGATAAAATGGTGATCTCTTCTACCTCTATGTTCTTCTTCTTTATAACTATGAACTATCCGACAACCACACACACACACACGAACACACACCTACACACACACACGCACACCGTTGTAAACTAACAAAATTTTATTTTTCATGGACAGGCAAACCGTGAAAACGGTTTTGTGGGACGTAGTTTTAAGTTTAATACTAATATAAACTTGTTATGAATATAGACACAGTAAACGATATTAAACACACACCCACACACACAAAATGCACCCACATCTACCCAAAACATACCCTACATCCTTCACCCTATGCAAATAAACAAATATAATCATACCTTCACTAAAACTTCGTGTCTCAGTTTAGTCATGCCCACGTACGTAAACTGTTTCTTCTAAAATTACGAACACTTTATGTAAATACACACCTACATACCTATTATACAAGCATGGTATTGTAATTCGTAAGGGTGAACACACACAACCTCCTCACCATCTGCCTAGCCTTTTCCCAACCATGTTGGGGTCGGCTTCCAGTCTAACCGGATGCAGCTGAATACCAGTATTTTACATGGAGCGACTGCCTATCTGACCTCCACAACCCAATTACTGGGTAATACGATACCCCTTGATAAGACTGGTTGTCAGACTTTCGGGCTTCTGACTACCCGTAACGACTGTCAAAGATACACGAATGACAGCCAGGACCAATGGCTTAACGTGCTTTCCAAGGCACAACCTCCTCTTAACCTAAATGTCAAACACACTTGCACACTGCACCCTCATACTGACGGATGGTACTAATGACCGGCTGATGTTGGTGCGGCCATATTGGTTGCATGCCTATATACCAAGAAGGGGATGATTAAAATCATCATTCAACCGAAAGAACTTGCTTGTTATTTTGACTCTTCACGTGACCAGAGGGCTGGCCGATTTTTAGCCCAAAGAATAAGCATTGCCAATGCTGCCAGCCTTTTGGGCACTTATGTCATTGACAGCGATGCGGACGAATTTTTTGATGCCCAATGAGCTCCTGTCTTTTTCTTTACCGAAAGATGATAATGATCATTTGAAGGACGCTTTCTAAAACAAACATACAGAAAATCAAATCTTTTTTCTCTTTATAACATTAGTTTAAATTATGTAAAATTTACGAAAACGTCTAAAATAATATGAAATTACATATTATAAATTGATATTTGCGCGTAGTTAAACGTCACATTGCGTAACGAAGCCTTTATACTTAGTATAAAAAAAACTGTTGATCTTTGCGTTAAATACTACCAACCAGAAGACTGTCATACTGAATTTCGACAGTTAATTATTTCGACACGGTCCCAATTTCGAATAACAATAGTTCGACTACTCCTTGCTTCGACAGAACATATATTCGACTAGCATTAGTACGACAGAACATACTTCGACAACACACACCTTCGAAGAACACTGCTTCGACAGAACCCTTCTTCGATATGCACTTGTTCGGCAGGTCTCTAAATAATTCCTAAAACCACCTTTAACCTCCAACTTCCTCGTTTTTCACGGAAACAAGCACCCTATTAAATTCTTATTCCAGAATCTACAGTAGACAGCGTACTCGGAAATATCTCATCATAATCTTATTACAACAAACTTAGCAAAGTAGGTTGCAACGATAGCGTACAGACTACCTATACTATACATATCTTAAGCCTGCACTTCGCGCACACAGACTTATACCAAGAAAAACAAACTCAGGTAACAAAAGCTAAGTGTTAATGCACTAGTTAAAACCTTAACAAAGCACATACAGTCAACAAAAGAGATAAGTATACAGGATCGTCGGATATAGTTGAAGTTTAGTAAGAAACCGATGGACGTTTTCGAATAAAATTGTATTTTATTAACGGAAAACGACCAGCCCATCTAGCAAATTAAATTTCCGTTGACAACCTGCATCGGTTTCTTACTAAACTTTAACTATATCCGACGATCCTGTATACTTATCTCCTTTGTTGATTGTACTTACGTCCATTCAACGTGAAGCTGAAAGAGCTACTGCTATAAAAGTATAAAGCAGTAGCACCTACTGGATGAAATTGAAAACTTGCGACTATTCGAAATAGGAGGTGCAGTAACAGTTACATAATCATAATAAATTGTCATTTCCCAAATATAAATTCTTGAAAATAATCGTGTCGTCTTAGATAGTGCAAACCAAGTTAATGCCTTCAAGTAGACGTCGTTTCAGTTTTTTTTTTTCAAAATTATCAAAACTTCTAAGAAAATTAAAGTAGTAGTAGTAATTTTAGCGCGCGCCCGATAAGCAATCCATTCATCGCTGAGTTCAAACCATGAAGCAAGTTGGCAACGTGTTGAACTAGCGGTAGGTATTTACCTAATTTTGTCCGTTCCTACGAAAAAAAGAGCTCGCGACGACGTTGCCAATCGCTCGCCTACGCACACGTCGCCGCGTCGGTGCATCCCTTTCCTCAAAAACATGCTCTAAATTTACTTACACGCTGAATTAGATATTTTAATTTGTCGCACCATATATCTATGGTCGCACCTATTCAATTTCATCCTGTACAGCATCTATCAGAAAGGAGTGGTCATCGTAATCGAGAAAAAGTTATCAACTGTCCCATACAAAACTTTAATACCTACTCGACTCAAAGGAGTTTGAATATTTTTATATGGAGCCTGGAATAGGTCCTATGTACCTATTCCAGGCTCATTCGTGGCCGCCATTTACTGTTGCGCCATTTTGAAAAAGGCGGCCACGCAAGAGACCTTTAAAAATCTATAGCTGACATCAATGCAAACAAAAACATAATTATGACCAAACCCCATAGTGTCACGTTTCCGAGATATTAACGTTGAAAGTTGATCACGTGGCTCAATCATCAACTTTGAACGTCAATATCTCGGAAACGGTCTCATGCGTGGCCGCCATTTTCAAAATGGCGCGACAGTATGTATGCCACAGATCTTCAATTCGCTATACAGGACGGCTGATTATTTTATCGCGATAACGATGTTGGTCTCATGGAGAAAATTGTTCAGTTGGTTAGTCTGGTACCACACCACCGTTTAATCATGGTCTGGCAGTTTGAGTAATTTATGCCGCCTACCAAAATGTCTTTCTTATAAATAAATGCCTTTATTTGGTCTTGTTCGTCGAATCGTTGAGCTCCTTAAGTTCTGAGTTGAGCTGCATGGTTACTGACAATTGCGTGCACTGATTGGACAGGTCCACTGAATCTGGGTGGTTCTTTCCTCGAAAGACCATTTCAGACATCAATCTACATGGTCTTGACGTGGTTTAACCAAGAGTATGTCTGGACTTTAAAAGAGACTGTGACCTCTAAGTTTGCTTCGGCCTTTCTTCTGAGAGTAGTCAGATATAGGAAACGCCGACCTCATCTAGTTTTTAAAATATATATATTGGCTTGCAAAAGTGTACACAACAAGCCTACTTACACAAATAACATCATTTCATCATTATCATCCGCCTAATCTTTTCCTAACTATGATGGGGTCGGCTTCCAGTCTAACTGGATGCAGCTGAATACCAGTATTTTACATGGAGTGACTACCTATCTGACCTCCACAACCCAGTTACTGGGTAATCCGATACCCCTTGGTAAGACTGGTTGTCAGACTAAAATCATTTATTACCCTTAAATATGACTACACATTTCTGATATACCTACACGTTGTATTCCAAAAACGTCTAACCGCCACTTGTTATTCCGAGGCGCGAATATGGATTCAAAGGACATTCAAACAGTTTTACGATGACCGTAAACATTTGAGAGAACGCTATCTCACTTAGTTCACGCAGTCGTTTACGTAAACGTAAAATATGAAGAAAGCATCCGAAATAAAGGTGCAACATAAAACTGGGCCAATGATAACAATATACAGAGCCGTAAAAAATTTACAAGCCCTTCTAAAAGTTTTATATTGTTTACGATCATCTCGTTGCTAGAATTTTTATCTGAGTTTTAAAACGTAACAAAGATGCTCTTTTTATAGGTGACAATATAAAACTGTTTGGTTCTTATACCTATGTGTCGCTTACATCTTTCATCTTTAATGTAACGGTATTTTTACTTTTCTGTAACATCGTAAAATCAAAATAAATAAAACCAAAGGGAAGACTTATATATATATATTGCAACGTATATACAACTTAAAATGATGTCGTATTTTTCTTCTACTACATACGATTCGCCATTGTCTTTCGGTACCAGCACTGTCTCTTTGCAGGATTGTTGCATACTTGACACAACCTTAGCTAATAGGTAATACGGGCTGATGTCCGCAACGCCACGTCAATATGCGTATTTTGCGTACGGTAACAATTAAGACAACCTTATTACGTATATGAAAGACCCGCACCCTAATTGCGTAACACTGATTCAATCACAATCCGAGAGTTTTGAAGGATATTTCTAATCCATGGCTTCATAGGTTTAATAAATTCGTCTGCTCATCAACTTAAATAACGCAATGAACGTAGCTGAACTGTCAAAATTAAAAAAAATGCGATCAATTTGTGAAACAAATTCACTAGAACAACACTTAAAATAAATCTCACCTTGAAAACTTGGGTAAAGTGAGCTTCAAGTGAGCTATCATTCTACCTAATGATTGACATTATTGACAGAGCACTTCACCTAAGTTTACACGGTGAGATGTTTACAGGATCGGTAAGTAAGGTCTTTAACTAAAGCTATTTAATCGATATTGTCCAGTGGTGGCCCAGTGGTAACGACTGACTTACGAGTTGTAGGTCGTGGGTTCGAACCCCTGCAGGCGCTTTACTTTGTGTCTTTCTTTCAACACCACTGCTCTCAAAACGGTGAAGGAAAACATCGTAAGGAGACCGTTAAGTCATAGAACCTAAAATTCGAAGACATGTGACATCTACCAACCCGCACTGGACCCGCATAGATTATGGCTCACAGAAAGACGAGGCCTGTGTCCCAGCAGTGGGAACATTATAAGCTGATAATGTATCATCATAATCAGCCACTTTACCCACTGCTGGGCCTCTCTTTTCTTGTGACAGTCCCCACGCTCATGTGCCAGTCTCATCTAGGTTCTACCCGCGATAGTAATTTGTATCCTATTCATTCCGCAATCACTCAACGTCCTTCCATTTTCCCATCGACCACATTTATACCTATATTCATGTATGTATGTGTGGTATGTCCCACCGCATTTTAGCGGGGCAATATGAAATTAATTAACGATAATAAGTCCATGAAATTATTTTAACTAAAATAGGTACAATGGTACATATTTTGTTGGTCAATAACATAGATTACATGCTATTGTAATTAACTTTGACATTATCTCTGACTTTTCATCATGGATAAAATCAAAGTGATCTTTATTTAAACAAGAAACAAGGCGTGATTGTATGTATGAAATAGTGTTTAATATAGAATAGAAAACTTTTATTTCAGACAGGATTCCATAGGGTTAGTAACAATTTTACTTAACTTCTAGTTCTAGTGCTAGTAGGTTACATACTCAGATATCCAATTAAAATTTCGCGTGAAGCTGCATCCACATCCGCAACATCAAATATATCTATCTCCGCAAAATGTCATTTCCTTTTAAAACATTCGTGGAGGTCGGTTGGCAAAGCCATCCAGACAAAACCACTACAGTAAACATGTATTATGTTGTTATTCCATCTAACAAATATAATCCTGTAATCTATCTATCCTGTAGTCTATAACAAGGTCACTGGATGACCTAATTGGAGTGACCACAAGACAGATACGGTTAGTAGCAACACTGACCCATCAACAACAGTGCTTTCATGGAAATGGATCTAAGCGCCCTATACGTCATAGCGACCGGAATGCCACCCATCGATGAATTATGTGGGCTGTTTGAAAGATGGATGAATATCCTGACATCGCATCGGTCAGGGGCATGTTTGTAACCGGATCAAATTGTAGCCATGTTTGTTTTTCTGTAGTTTATTTTCATAAATATTGAGAAAGTTATACGCAATAATGTTATAATAAAAATTAAGTGTGCAATTGGAGATGGCCTAAATCCAGCCTCCAGCAGTAGACTGCTGTAGGCTGATGATATTATAAGTAAAAAGAGAACGTTCAAGTAGTTCAGTGTCAATCTTTTTATAAGACTTTTGGTGCGTTTCAATATGCAATGACGAGTTATAAACAGAGGTGTTGATGGATGAAATCGTGGGTGTTACCATGGCATTATGGTTCGTTAACAAAAATGTCACTTGTGTGTCTTTGAATTTTTGGTTCTAGTACATGCCGGTTTCCTCTCAATGTTTTCCTTCACTGTTTCGAGAGCAGTGGTGATGAAATAATTTACACAAAGTAAAGCACCTGTCTGGGCTCGAAACTACGACCAACTAATCGTACGTTGGGGCCGTTACCACTGCTTCTGAATAAAATAAAATAGGTGTTGCTAAAATAGGTATTGTTGAAGAAATTGTAGTTGTTACGCGAAAAAGCACTTACCTATGTTTTCGATGCCTATAAATCCAATTTTAAGACGTCAAACCTACTTTGAAAACAGATATTCACTTACATTCCAGTTTGTAGGTACTACTTAAATTATTATGACTAACTATACAAATTAATACAAAAACACAAGTACACTTAGGCGTCGCGTCGACGTACTCGTCCGCATCGCTATCATCCGTAAACGTGCCTAGAAGACTGGCAGCATTGCCACGTTGAATGGCAATGGTAATTCCTTAGTCAAAGAATGAGCCAGCTCTCGTGAAGTGTCGACTAGTCGGAGAAAATTTTCCTTCAAAAAGAGAAGTACACTCGGGCCCCATGAGCCGAGCGTTTCGATCCCAAACGGCTCAAAACTGTATTATAAATAGGTACTTACTGTTTTATTCTCGTTGTGCAATGGAAAGACTTTCCATAGAAAACGATTGGTTTCAGACTTTGTTTGCGCCCTTATTCATATACCAATTACGTCTCATGAAAGAAAAAGTGTCATGTCTTAATGTTGTTCTTGCGTGAATTTCATATTTGTGAAGTAGGAAAGATAAGTAATTTCTTAGTAACAGCCCGGACTTTGGAGGTTGGCGGTATGGTATAGAGGTATGAGGAACAGGGTGTAAAGTTCATAGAAAAGGGAGGGTCCTCCAACCAGACGGGTGTTGTGTCTGGCGGGCATCTGCCCGATGATTCATGTCGGGCCGTTGTATATATTATTATTATTACCATTTATTTCAAACATCAAGGCCCATATAAAACACATACAATGCAATATTAATATAACTTAAAAATACTATAAATACATACAATAATAATAATTACACTAAAAAACTAACAAACTAACGCACGCGAAGTGTCTGCGTCGTGTTTCGCTGTCTATGTCATGTAACCAGCTACGAAACCGGCGGTACACAACACCCTTCGGCCAGAACTCTTCCTTGAGGAACTTCTCGATGCTAGTTGTGCGGTAAACTCTGCTTGCGAGATGCAGGATTTTGTGTGACGTCAGTATGACGCGTAGTTCGCATTTGGCGTTTATATGAGTAGATACCGCTACAACCCCATGCTTCGGAGCCGTTAAGCCGTTGGTCCTGATCTCTCTCCGGTCGTGTCGGATTGCCGTTCCATCGGACTACGAGAGTGAGTGAAGAGAGAGTGCACATGTGTTTGCGCACACACTTGTGCACTTAGGTATATCACCCGCGCCGAAGACTAGTCTCAGTTGAGATTGGCCGCTGTGGTAAAAATACGGTCTGCAGGACTATTATTACTAGTAGGAAAGATAAACTGTATAATAAGTATCAGTTTACTCTCATTCAACTACCAGGAAAACATGAATAGCAGTTGATTAATTCAGCCAAACTAAGCTAATAACTTAAGAGAAACCAGTTTACCTGAAGTTACCGCTGGCATGAAGTGACTGCCTACTTGCGGTTTATTGTAAACTTCAGGCTCTGAGCATTATTGTAACGTCTTATGTGTTCAGGTATTGTAATACTTGAATACTTAGTTAAGCTTCTTCATCCTTGTTTAACTTGAACACTCGCAAATGAAATTATTTAAAGACTTAACAATCTTCAACGAAGTAGATCGTGATTGTTCACTTTTAATTCATTTTAAATATGTGCTGGGGCCTAAAAGCCCTTTTAGGCCCCAGAGACTTTTTGACTTTTTGGCAGAGTCATAAAAGGATAACATTATGAATCATAATGTAGCGAAGACAGTCCGAGTTTTTATTTTTTTCGCTGCACTACGTAGGCATAATCAAAGAGATTGGGATTGGATTGATTGGTATTTTAACACAGACAAAAAATAATATCTGAAAAATCTGAAAAGTCTTGTTTGATTTGAACTCTGGAACCCTTTGGAATATGCTGAAGTATATGCCCATTTTTTCACAAGTTCACTTAGTCCGTTCACAGATTTTGACCTCTGACAGCAACGAGAATAAAGATCACTCTGATTTTGACAGACTTGTCAGTGGCAGCAACACAACAGCAACCTTATTGCAACGAGAATAAAGATCACTCTGATTTTGACAGTGATGCAAAATCAGAGGTAAAATAACTGTGAACAGACTTTAGTAGGTATTACATTTACTCACGGATATCTATGCATTTACTAGTAGTTAATCTTTCGGAGTTTTATAAACAAAAAAGGCCACAGATTATTTCTTGATCCTGCCAAAAACGTACAAACGGCACATCAAGCTACTACATCTGTCAAATTTCTTTAATACACTGAGAAAACTCGCAATCATAAAAGAGGTGAATTCAGCTCTTAAAGTATGATGAATTCACTCCAAGAACGGAGCATAGTGATTCACCAAAAAGTACGATGATAATACTGATGTTGATGATAACAGCATTTAAGATGACGTAGTAGCTTGATGTGCTGGCATCTGTAGATTAGGGGAGGTCATCGTATTTTTAGATATACTTCTTCATAATAAACTATGAAATCTATTTATATTACGGTGACTGTCATTGTGTCTTATAATTATAATCTTATTTATAATTATCATACTAATCTAAGGGACAGTGGACCATTTTCTATTACATATTGTTATTATTTGAAGAAGACAATGTTATTTTATAATTAATTTTTTTTACGATGACAAGTTATATTTATAATATTGCATTATTTAACCAAACAATTCGATTCCATCTTAACACATTTCAGTTCTAGCGTAATATTGGCTTATTATCAACATATTTTAGGACAACGCATCTATTTTAAACCAACGTCACGATATTTTAAGATTATTCCAAAATTACATTTTTCTCAGTGTAGATTTTCAACTTTATCGCTAAAGCATAAGGTTCAAAGTTGATTGGGAAAATTTGCCAGTTTCGGGTAGCTTGATGTGCTGGCGTCTGTAAAAGAGATTACAAAGTACCATGACTATACTCTCTTTCTTTTAAAAAATCTTGTTACGAAAAGTTACAACATCGTGTTAGTTCCTGTTAACTTAAAATTGGATTCCAACATTAGCTTCGACAATCTACAATAAAATACAACCATCCCAAGCACAGAACAAAAAACCACACATAAATTAATAATAAACACAATACAATACGTTTCCACACAACTTTTTACAGCGGATATTACGTGTATCTCGACGACAACAACACGCGTCGCATATGATTAATGTTGTGGGATGCAAACGCTAGATGTCAGTGCGGTCGCCAACGTAGCTGTACGGTTATAGCTGACGTGTAGATGTGTTATTATGTTTTGATAGCGGGACGTGAGTTATGGGACGGTTTAAATACGGAGATTGGGAAGTTTCCCTAGTATTGCTCTGAAGAGAAGGTATGTTTGAACGCGGTATTGTATGAAACTACAAGTCGGATTTAATTTTTTTTTTTTTTTTTTTGATTTGTTGGCCCAATACCTGAGGAAGGCAATAGGTTCGCATCGGACATCACGTTAGGATACTTTTTTTTTTTGTGGTTGGGAAATCATCAAATGACCCCTCCCGCTCTGGGTGGAGCGGGAGGGAGTGTCAGACTCTTACTGACTAAAACCCACCCGTGTTCCTTCCTTAGCCCTTTCTGTTCCAGGCCACCAGTAACCAGTATTTAACAAGGAGCGACTATCTGACCTCCACAACCCAGTCCTCTTGGTAAGAGTGGTTGTCAGACTTTCGGGCTTCTGACTACCCGCCAAAGATCCATGAATGACAGCCGGGACCAACAACTTTCCGAAGCACGGAGTGGTCTCGGTATGTAAAGACACTCACCCATCCACAGACCGAACGCGGCAAGCGCAGCTTAACCGTATCTATCGACCCGTGCAGCTGTTATTACTTAACCACGAGCCAGGTGTTTCGCTGGCTATTCTTATCCAAACACAATCAAAGCAACTTTCCTGTCAACAAAATCACGCGATTATCAATTTCGGCATGTCGTAACCCCTTATAATGTATCTGTACGTATACCTTCAGGCCCTTATCTCCTCCAAGTCTATTGATCTTATATCATATGTTTACATTATGTAATTTGTATTTACTTACCCGCTATTATTATAGGTTTATTGCTATCCAATTTTGTTGGATATTGACTTATAATCTGTTAGGTAAACTAGTTTTCGTTTATGATTAGTTGTATAAGTATCCTCTTAATATTCTTGTGGAAACATGGGATGATCTCGGGAAAAGGAGGTCAAACTTGCAGCAACTGTTGGTGTCTTTATAAGATTTGCGGTATTACACTCAGACTCAACAGGTTTCAACGGCACTTGTCGGCACAACGGCACTTTGTTGAGCTACACAACATAATCACCCTATAATGTTCCCAGTACTGGAACCCAGGTCTCCTCTCTGCGAGAAGGAGTGGGCTATTCCTTCTCGTATCATAGTTTGATTGAGCTAAAGGATTAGGTACTGACAAACGCTTGCTGACTGGACAAGTCCACTCAAATCTGTGAGATTCTTTCCCCAAGATGACATTTCAGGCACTAATCAACATTGTCGATGTAAAAAAGACGTACGCGTTAAAAACGTCCAGAGTACAGCAAAAAGTAACAAAACAGCAATCCAAAAATAAAATAATTAAAAATAAGCCGAGGGTTCTAAGCTGTTCCAGTTTCCGCACACAATTTTGGTAAACGAGGAACATTTTATTTAGCGTAATTAAACAAAACTGTAAATCTTACTAATATTATAAACGTCAAAGTTTATGAGGATGGGATGGATCTTTCAGTTTTCAGTAAAGTTTACAGTAAAATAACTATATACATCAGAGTATTCGTACGCAAAATACGCGCATTGACGTGGAGTTGCGGACACCAGCCAGTATTACCTATTACATCTGGAGCAACACATATGATACTTTTTATCCCGATATTCCCACGAGATCGACACTTATGCGGGTGAAACCGTAGGGCGCTGCTAGTATAACTAACCTTCTTAACGTAACCAATCATCATCATCATCTGCCTGGCCTTTTCCCAACTATGTTGGCATCAGCTTTCAGTCTAACCATATTAGAATAAGAATTCTGGATGAATGAATGCAAAAAAAAATAATTAATAGCGGTCGACATGATGGAATCTTTATAACCTAAATAGAAAATATAATTATTCCTAAAAATAATCCACAAATGAACTGATGGATTGGTATGGATAAAAAAATAGTCAAGTCATGCTGAATTGGTATTCTAAATATGGAACTGATATTTAGAAAGTATTGGATACAATAATAATTATAGTGCTCACGTTTTTTATAACTCTGAGAGCATATTTGAAAAGTCATGGATGGTTCCTTTAACTTTCCGATCGTTAATGGTAAAACTTACGATTGGTTTTGTTATCAATAACAAAAACAACTCCAGATTACATCGATTCTCACAGGAACGTTGGAACTACTAATAAAATATGCATCCTTCTATCACCTATTGAAACAGTCTAATTGCATCAATGCTAATAACTAAATTGGATATAATCCCTGTGTGTTCGATCCGGTGTATTTCTTTTTTTGTATGGTCCCTTAAATCCCAAAAAATATACTCATAACATCGCCTCAAATGAAAATATCATTACAGTTTATTCATAAGTAAACTTACACTAAACCTGGACAGTATTCTCGTAGCACTTCGCGTCGCCGTAGCAGTTTCGTAGCACCACTACGCGCGACCGCTACACGTAGCGCCAGTTCCGGCGACCGCTACGCCGCCCGGGCCGGCGCCAAATGCTTGGGCCGGCAAACCGCCAAACGCTTCACCCAAATTGCACAGTCCAGTACCTTACTTTATTATATTCCTTCGGTTAGCTAACACACATTTTAATCTATACAGATTATAAAATAAAGTCGCTTTTGGCGTCTGTCTGTGACCTCATTGTTCGTCTGAACAACGTAACGCATTTTGATGTGATTTTCACCATGTTTAGGGAATTTATTAATATTTATTTTATTTAACCAATTATGTAAATACACACATATAAACAGACAAGTAGAAAGGATCGGAAAAAATACAAAGGTGATGCTTATTTCTAAAGAAATCTATTCCAGCATACCTGCGACAGGAGAGTAGATAAAAATATATGTAGATAACGTGTGTAAGAGGGCGGGCGCGGCGCGGCTTACTCAAACATATCTCAAAATTATAACATAAATCGCGAAAAAAAAATCTGCTGCTACATTTATGTTCGTATAACTCGTCAAAATGTAGGGAACAGCTGATTTTTTTTACGCGATTTCAGGTTTGGTCCCATAGTAAAAGTTGTTCGTAATGATGAGTACAATGACCTCTTAAGAGGTTGTTAATGTTTTACCAATAACCCTGTACAAGCCAATCAGCAAGGTGTGTATAAGTATATTCAACTATAACCACTCATGGCTATTTTATTGCACCCCGCATAAATAATGAATGAATGCCATTAATCACTTCACACTATTAAGAACATGTCATTTTTGCGATGGATGCCCCATATTTCCGGTCACAGAGCTTATCCGATGTCACTTGTCCTCAATGGATCACTATTTTGTGGATTTTTTATGTTCATGCTTTTTTCGTTCTAGGGGTAGGTAGGAACAACGGAAAATGTTATCCTAAGCCAAATTGCGTAACACTCTCACATTTATTTGTATGTTAACTATGCATCAAGAATTAAAATTGAAGTATCTGTTTGTAATGTTAAAATAACAGCTTTTTATTAAATGCTTATGAAAAAAACTGTATTTATAACAAAAATACTTTTTTTTTTATTTGTCTGTCTACATGTTTGTTCCGGCTAATCTCCGCAACGGCTGGACAGATTTTGAAGAAACTTTCACTGATAGATTTTATAACTCAGGCTTCTCTTATTTTAGAAAAAGAATTAGAGTTCCGCGCAAAAAAAATTAAATCCAATTTGTTTGCCAGCGTGCATGCGATTGAAGTCGCGGGCATGGCTAGTGCTAATAAACAATAGTAAATTATTATACAAGTAACTTTGCAAATATACAAAAACACACTTGATGATCATCCTTTTATTTTTATCATACAAAAAAGCAAGTATTGTCTCTTCCACAAAAGCCATTGGTGAAGAGTTGAAATTAGATAAGACCGTCCATTGTGTCACCCTTAGCAACATTTCTACATTTACATCTGTAATTCGTATGATGATCGATCAGGTTAAGCTACGCTTGCCGCGGTTGGTCTGTGGATGGGTGACCATCTTTACATACCGAGACCCCTCCGTGCCTCGGAAAGCACATTAAGCCGTTGGTCCAGGCTGTCATTCGTGGATCTTTGACAGTCGTTACGGGTGGTCGGAAGCCCGAAAGTCTGACAACCAGTCTTACCAAGGGGTATCGTATTACTCAGTAACTGGGTTGTGGAGGTCAGATAGGCAGTCGCTCCATGTAAAATACTGATATTCAGTTGCATCCGGTTAGACTGGAAGCAGACCCTAACTTAGTTGGGGTAAGGCTAGGCAGATGATGAATTCGTATGATGTACAGTCAACAAAAGAGATAAGTATGCAGGATCGTCGGATATAGTTGAAGTTTAGTAAGAAACCGATGGATGTTCTCGAATAAATTTTAATTTTATTAATAAAAAACAAACAGCTCATCTATCAAATTAAATTTCAGTCGACAACATCCATCGGTTTCTTAGTAAACTTCAACTATATCCGACGATCCTGCATACTTATTTCTTTTGTTGACTGTACATATTAAAGATTATTCTAAAAATATTGCCAATACAATTTACTACAAATTCAACAGTATCCAAAAACATTTTTAATCTCAAATAAAGTACCTACAACTACATCAAAACTTTGATAAAAAATGGCTTCCAAAAAAAAATCATTACGTCACCCTACCGAGGGTGCTAAGTCCCAGATATAAAACGCTAAATATTTTTCCATTTTACGTAAGTATATTTGTTCGGCAACTCATAAAACTTGACTTAGAAGCGAACTAGCCTTCAGACATATTGCCCTCGACTGATATTGGAAATCGGAGTTGTATGCACCCTATATTTGAGGATCACTCGAATCGGTATGAAAACCTCGCCAAATTGAAAGGTAAGAAACTACTGACACGGTTGAAGATTGCAACTGCGATTTGATTTTGAAGTGTTAAATGTTAGGTAAGTAGGTTATGGCTCTGAGAAAAGATTTTGGAATATAGAGATATGAGGAACAGGGTGTAAAGTTCACACATACTCTATAGAAAAGGGAGGATCATCCGACCAGACGGGTGTTGTGTCTGGCGGGCAACTGCCCGATGATTCATGTCGGGCCGTTGTATCTATGCTAGTTGCGCGGTAAACTCCGCTTCCGCGATGCAGGATTTGCGTGACGTCAGTATGACGCGTTGCTCGCATGTGGCGTTGTAGATACCGCTACAGGAATATTAGGTATACCTACACTTATGGTGCGGTAAGGTGCAAATTTTTTGGCAATTGATAATAGCGCATCGCGGCAACAAATAAGATTCAAAATAGCGATGCGTTTGACGTTAGTTGAATCGAATGACCACCAAAATAAAAGTAATTTTGCAGTTAATTTTGAGAATCATGCGACGAAATATATTTTTTTGAGCTCTGTTGTATTTCATTTTTATGATTTTTTCGATCCCGTGGGAATATCGGGATAAAAAGTAGCCTATATGTTAAATCAGGGTGTCAGCTACCTCCATACAAAATTTTATCAAAGCCATCCAGCAGTTTGAGCGTGAAGAAGTAAAAAACATATAAACACACACACAAACTCACAAACTTTCGCCTTTATAATATTAGTGATTTTTGAATCAGCCTTTTCTTTATATTTTTGAAAATACACAAAATTTTCTCTGGCCTGTAACATGTACCAATACAGTAACTGTGTGATAAAAAACTGAGCGTTTTACGGTGTCTTACGTTTGGGCCGCGCCTTAATGCTTCATAAATTATCGGGTTTTACTTCCCCTTTGCTTTCTTTCCGTCGTAACACCATTGTTCGGAATTCAATACTTTATCAGGTAATACAAAAATCTCAAAAATGTTTTGTATTGCATTATATATTTAACTTAATAATAGATATTGTGATCAATTCGTTTTTGAATAGTGCCGTCACTAGAGTGAATAAGCATAACCAGCCGTTCCCACTGCTGGGACACAGGCCTCCTATCCATGAGAGGGAGTGGGCTGTTATCCAACCCGCGGGCCCAGTACGGGTTGGTAGATGTCACATGTCTTCAAATTTTTGGTTATAGGACATGCCGGTTTTCTCACGATGCACGATGTTTTCCTTCACCATTTTGAAAGCAGTGGTGATGAAATAAATTACTTACACAAAGAAAAGTGCCTGTCTGGGTTCGAACTGACGACCTACAACTCATAAGTCGGGGCCAATTCTGGGCCACCACTGCTCTATAATGGCTGTTTTGGACGTTTATTTATTTCCGCAAGCTGCTAATCGACGTTGCTACGGCCTATATTTAGCGCACGTTAATAGAAATTTCACGTAAGCAAATAAAAGAAAAATATACACATAAAAAAGGTGGTAATGTACAATGAATGACGCTCCCGTCACGTGATATACAGCTCAGTGTTATGAATAATTTTGCCATTACGAACACTCCCAATTTCCTGGCAACAGAAATAATGTTATTTTTGATTACGATATTAAGTTTCCGTCTGCGATCTCGAACCATACATGGAAAAGGTTTTTGGTAATGTCAGAATATCCTACGTTTTGTTCTGGAAAAATTGAAATTACAGCTTTTCAGTAATGAGTAGGATTTTGGGGTTAATCGAACTGTCAGAAATTAATAAATTACTTTTAATAAATAATCAAGTAGGTTTTATTAGTGCAGAAGCAGTGCAGGGCAGCGTAAGCCCATTGGTAACGGCCGCGACTTACGAGTTGCAGGTCATGGGTTCGAACCCTTTTTTTTTTTTTTTTTTGGATGGGAAATCATCAAATGACCCCTCCCGCTCTGGGTGGAGCGGAAGGGAGTGTCAGACTCTTACTGACTAAAACCCACCCGTGTTCCTTCCTTAGCCCTTTATGTTCCGGGCCAGCGGTAACCCTTTCGGACAATTCCGCTGACCCGGCAGGCTTCGGCCCTGTGGGGCCCCTCCTCGATGCTGACATCTCTTTGAGGCGCGCGTGGCGTGGCGCTTTACTTTGTGTATAAAAAATCTCAACACTACTCTCAAAACGGCGAAAGAAAATATCGTAAGAAAATTGGCATGTCCTAGAACCAAAAAAAAAACACGACATCTATTAACACGCATTGGGCCCGCATGGTGGATTTGGACCCACTACCTCTCACCGAGAGGAGACCTGTGTCCCAGCAGTGTGAACATTACAGGCTTATTTATTATTTATACTAGGTTTTATTAAACTGGTAAAAATCTGTTCGTCGGTAAAGAATACAGATATACACACACATACATCTACATTTATTTTTATTTTAAAACAACATTTTTTTTACTTATTTTTGTGGGATGACTTCGTGCTCAGCAACTCTCATGAACCGATCAAAATCATAATGACATAGCTTAGCACGAAAAAAAAATCAAGGTTACATCATACCTGCATATATTTATATGATCTTCCAGACTGTATTTCGGCCACGGCTTCCAATCTCAACGGAGACTAGCCTTCGGCGCGGGAGGTATTATCTACAGTGCACAAGAGACACAGCTGCACTCTCCCTTCCCTGATGAGACGGCAATCCATCACGACCAGAGAGAGACCAGGCGCAGGACCAACGGCTCCTAGGCACGGAGGTATCACACCGATAACTTCCAAACTTAGGCCTATTACTACAAAATTCCTAATGAAAAAACTCAATAACACTTTGTCCGACCCGGGAATCGAAGTCAGGACCCCACACTTAGCAGTCGCACTTACGACCACGAGACCAATGGGGAAGGCACTTCATACCTACTCAGCACGTAAAATCATTACAACATCAACTCGACAATAACATGACAACAAAATATGCGAACATATTTGGCTTTTAATAAATTTGCTCTTGGCTTCAGTCAATTAAAATGTGAAAGGCATGGACGCCCCTTGTACAGTCAGCAAAAGAGTTAGGTATGCGAATAAAATTTAATTTTATTAATAGAAAACAAACAGCTCATTTATCAAATTAAATTTCAGTCGACAATATCCATCGGTTTATTACTAAACTTCAACTATATGCGACGATCCTGCATACCTAACTCTTTTGCTGACTGTACGTACCTTTATTTACGTGGAACAGCGAGCTGAGTGAAATTATATTTTGTTTCATGTTTGCGCACTTTACTTTGTGCAATATGTTCTAAAAGTGGCAAGGGCCAACATCGTGAATGAGGGCAAGGGCAAACCCGCTGGCTTTCCGGTACAGCTGCAGGATGATCTACGGAAAGAAACGGTTGCAATGTTTTATCTGTTTCTGTATTGTGAGCGCATAAGTTAATACCCCCTGTTTTACCCGCACCAATCGGTACCGACTAGTCTGGAAATATTCTCTCTAATACCGTCAACGAATATACGGGGCCGACCGATAGTAGCTCGTTACTTCGAAATGAACCCTACTCCAGATTAATTACCTTTTTCGGATGTTTAAAAACACATTGAGAGTAGCGACAGCTGTCAAATCGTGGTGTCATTCGTTCTTAGGTCAAACCCCAAACTAATCATACGTCAGTAGGTGATACGAAATAGGACACGCCCATGCATTCGGCGGAAACAACGAATTTCGTTTAGACCCGGATTCAAAAATGCAAAATGACAATTTTGCAAAACTGGTATACCTAGCACAAAAAAAAGTTGGAGGTATGTAACGTCCACTTCCAGTAGATTATAGCCCACTCCCTCTTACAAAGTTTGGGACCTAGAATGAACATTTAAAGCATTTAAAAAATTACTTTTCACAAAAAAAAAACAGTAACATGTTTACTTAACTCCTTTGTTGACTGTACCTAATGTGGGTAGTTGAAAAAACAGAAAGCGTTTCAGTAGACGTAGGCTCCCATTTCACAATAATTATGTAACTGAAAATCAATATCGAGTAACAATATTAACTTAATATTAACTTAGTTAATAGACAAGTAATCGAAGTCGAACTTTGCACAATTTCCTTCATCTAAATATACCTACGCTAATCAGCTGTAGCGAACGTTATACAGAATGTGCCTTTATTGTAGTTTGAAAACATATTTGAAACTAGCTTCCACCCGTGGCTTTGCCCGCGAGGTATGTCGATAAAAATTATCCTATGTCCTTCCCCGGGATGCAATCTATCTCTCTGCCAAATTTTATCGAAATCCGTTCAAAGTTACTTTCGAATTTATAATATTAGTATGGATGTAAAGAAATTGTGTACATATTAGGTTATCGGAATCATTTTTACACGTAATATTTTTTTTTTGTAATTTATGTTACTTGGGGTCGGCGTTTCCTATCTGACTACTTTGAGAAGAAAGGCCGCAACAAACTCTGAGGTCACAGTCTCTTTTAAAGTCCAGACATGAAGACCAGGTAGATTGATGTCTGAAATGGTCTTTTGAGGAACAAATTTGACTGGACCAGTCCAGTCAGTGCAAGCATTTGTCAGTATAATCATGTAGCTCAGTTCAGAATTGAGGTAGAAGATTTTAATGCGGCAGAAGGGGCTCATAGCCAAGTAAAAGACTGCCGCACGAGTCGGCCGTTAGCGTGTTCAAACAAAGAAACAAACTCTTCAACTTTATTATTAGTCTTAGTATACCTACATAGATATCTGTTACAAGACACAAACAAAACACAACAACTATACACACACATACATAACTTAAAAAAATTAATATATTTTTAAGTACATTATACATTTTTTACAGTATGTTAAACTTAAGAGTACCTACCTAAAATTAGCTTAGTCAGTGCATAGCAAAATCACCATCATTTTATACCATGAAACTTGATTATACTTTGAAACACAGCCTGTACAATAGGTAACCTTGTGTATACATATACGTTTATATTATACATGTATAAAGCGATACTTTGAACCGTGGATAAATTGGTTTCCATTAGTTTAGGGTCTTTGAGGCCGCCACCCGACCTGGTCCTTCCAAGTGAACTATTTGGTATATTAAATTAGATCCTACACGTATTTGACGTATTATAAATCAATTGACGCAAACTGATCGTAGAAACAATAGATAATGTGGGTCAAACATTTATTTATAAAATGGTCCTGAAAAAAAAATGCATAATGTATTTTATGAGTTTATTTCAGACTAGCTTCTGCCCTCGAATTCGTTCGCGTGAAATTAAAAATTGATGATATATAAATTATGAGACTCAGCGATAATGTAGCTTCTCATTAGTGAAAGAATATTTGGAATCAGATCAGTAGTTCCAAAGACAAACCCCCTACACACGAACTCGCTCGTCTAGCAGCACTATGGGACGGCGAGTCCACAGGGCGCCCCGCCTTTCTGAGCAGGACAAGACGACCAGATTTCCACAAAGTGGGAAACTGATCCCGCTCAAGGCACGCTGACCTGTTTTTAATATCACAGTAACGAAAGTCTGGAAAAAAAAGAAAGAAAAAAAAGCATGAGGAAGAAGGAAGAAAGTCTAGGTATTCTTTTAAAATCTCACCGTGAAGCCTTAGGTACGAGCTGACAGCTTACTTCACCTAAGTTTTCGCAGCGACATTTAAATAGATCCACTGGTTCAATGTTAATAATTTGCTTCTAAACGAGAAGAAAACCAAATGCATTAAGTTTACGCTACCCCACGTAAGGCAGGTGAAAACTAATGTGTTGATAAAGGGCGAGGAATTGAATCCTGAAGACAACACAGTATTCTTGGGCATAACTTTGGATGCTAAGCTTCAGTGGGGTCCACATATAGATAAATTGTCAAAAAAGCTAAGTTCTGCAGCATACGCTGTTAGAAAAATTCGAAATTTAACTGATATAGAGACTGCTCGTTTAGTGTACTTTAGCTATTTTCATAGTGTAATGTCGTACGGTATTCTATTGTGGGGAAATGCCGCCGATATTCAGACTATCTTTGTTTTGCAGAAGCGAGCTGTTCGATCAATTTATAAATTAAGTCCGAGACACTCTCTCAGAGACAAATTTAAAGAGATTAATGTAATGACTGTGCCTTCTCAGTACATTTATGAAAATCTTTTATATGCCCATAAAAATATAAAATTGTTTAAAAAATACAGTGATATCCATAATATAAATACTAGAAACAAACACAAATATGTTGTACCTACAACCAGGCTCAAGAAAATAGGTGGCTCGTTCAGATGCCAATGTATACGCTTTTACAATAAACTACCAAGCCACGTTCAAGATCTAAGCCTTAATAAATTCAAATCTTTCATTAAACGTAAGTTGTGCCAGAAAGCCTTTTATACCGTTAAAGATTATATTGAGGACAAAAAGTCTTGGGATTGAGCTGCTTCCAATTTCTGCATTTTGAATGATTTTTTTCTTTTTCACATTGACATTGATGAATATTTTTTTTTTTAAACAATGACATTTGCTTACTTTGTAAAGTATTATATTATTTTTTCATTGTGAATGTGAAGACGATGTGGGTCTTTTTACATAGGTACTTATATTTTTTTTTTTTTATTATTCTCTCTGTTCTGTTTTTTTCTTTTTTTCATGGTCTGGCAGTTTGAGTAATTTATGTGGCCTACCCAAATGTCCTTTCTTTGGTATTGTTCGTCGAATCGTTGAGCTCCTTAAGTCTTGAGTTGAGCTGCACGATTTTTGACAAATGCGTGCACTGACTGGACAGGTCCTCTCAATCTGTGTGGTTCTTTCCTCAAAAGACCACCTCAGACATCGATCTACATGGTCTTCATATAACCTGACCAAGATTATGTCTGGACTTTAAAAGAGACTGTGACCTCTGAGTTTGTTTCGGCCTTTCTTCTCAGAGTAGTCAGATAGGAAACGCCGACTTCATCTAGTTTAAAAAAAAAACATGATTGACGTGTAAAAGTGTTTGTACAAACCTACTTACAAAAAAAAAAAATAAAATCATTTCAAAATCATTTCATTTCATTTCATTTCAGATCGCCAGTATTTGTTTGACGTTTAGAGCAAAACTAACACTTGACACCACAAAAACAGTTAAAAGTTGACAGCTCAACACAACACCGTTTTTAAGAGACATTTATTTGTTATCCCTTTCTGTAAACATCTCTGCCACAAATCCACAGGATTTTCATAAAAACTGCCTATTCGCCTAACCAAGCTTAACATTGCCATGATGCTTCACTCTTCCTCAAAAATCCCAAACTCCACCTTTCCTTATCACAACAAGACATTACCAACTTTAATCCGTAACTTCAACAAAACCAATCCCTAATAAACGTAGAACATAAAGATGTTCACATTATCTTCAAAACTCTTGTATCCTGATGAAGTTTGGTCTTTGAGCATCTTATAGGATTCTGCTGAGCACACCGGAACTCTTTCAATCAAATTTTAAGTTGATATTGGAAAAGTTTTCGAGATCGATGCGTACGTAACGGTTATACGACCGACTTCCTACAGTACGACAGTGTCCTGGGTGAGCCTGTGTTGCTTCGCCATGCGATGGAGTGACGTAACGAGAGGAATATTTTTCAAAACGTGTGGCTGATGCTTATAATTTACAGATCGTTTTTGTTTAAAATTAAGATTCTTGTATCTTTACCAATATTGAAGCAAAAACGTCTCATAGCTTTGTATAGTAGACCATCCAGCTATCACAGGTAAAGCTTACGAATCTATTTAGGTATATGCCAATTATTTTCTAACTGAACAGACAGCTGTGCTGAGGAGTTTGTTGCGCCACTTCTTCTCCCCAGCGAAAGCACTAGGAAGTGTTTAAGGGCGGGTGTTTTGGGGGACTGTCTTTTGTAATTTTGGCGTTCGAAATATGCTGATTCTCAGCCTAGTTTAAATAAATGACTTTTGATTTTGATTTATAAATGATAATATGATTTTAACATTTTAAATGTTCTAAACAAATGTTGTATGCCATATTGTTAACTTTGATAGAAGATAGTTCAACTCTGTTAGCTTGTCATTTAGGTCTACCTACCTACTTGATATTTGTAGGCCGTTAGCGGCAAAACATAGAGATATCTGTACATATTCTATTTCAAGCTGTTCCACTTGTCCGTGTGGTCAAGAATAGCACCACACATGTTTTACCGCTATAGAATATAATAGAATATAATAATTATTTATTTGCATAGAAAGTAGGTACAAAAAATGCAGATGTTTTTATAATTAGAGATCCTTATACATTCTACCTTAAATTAGGCATGCAAACATTTAGCACAAGTGCTTAATAGTCTATTATAATGTCAATATGAAAATTATTATAATATGGTCAATAAAATTAAATAAAGAATTAAAGATGTCAGGATGGTAGCTATAAAGTTTTATCATTTAAAAATTCACAAATAGAGTAATAACATTTATCAATTAATAAGACTGACAATTTCTTTTTAAACAGTGGAATGGACTCGTTTTTTATTCCATCGGGTATTTTGTTAAAGATAATCGGGCACATACATATAACACTCTTCCTTATTAATGCAGTGTTATGACTACTAACACATAGCATGTTTGAATACTGCCTTCTAATTGGTCGTGTTCTATTGTCAGACGATTTATTAAAAAGATGCATATTTGATTTCACAAAAACAGCTATTTCGAAAATGTAAAGTGACGGGAATGTTAGCAAATTTAGGGACTTGAATACAGGTACGGAACTATCTGTTACTTTCATGTTACACATTGCTCTTATGCATCGTTTTTGAGCCTTGAATACCTGTTCTCTCAGACTACAATTTCCCCAAAATATTGAGTTAATAATATACAAGATGTATCAGAATAAACGCAAGTCCTGAAAGTAAATTGTTCATAACTGACTACTAAATCAATTTCAGTAAATTTTAACAAAGGTATTTTTCAAAAATTATGTATTTTGCCATTCTGGCTGCCGAAAAGAGCCAGTTGAAATAAGACTCAATTTTAAATGAATAAAGATACAGTAATGCTAAAGTCAACACGATTTTCTTAATAATAATAGTTAGCTTTGGTCATTGTATTATGCTTTTAACTCAATACTCTAATTAGGTGTATGAGGTCTTGTGTTAATTGTGTTACAATCATATTGTAACATAATTAACGTAAGACCTCGGACATTTATTCTTCAAAAAAATCTCAGTATAGCTTTGTCGCATTCCCAACAACTCACACAGGACAACGATTGAAGAAATCGGTAGAGATAAGATGTCCAGTTCGAGTAAAAAAAAATTAAACTACAATGTTGTCGGGAGGACGTTTACGCGAAACTTTTGTTAGCTACCTTCCTTTTTGTTGCTAGGTTGTTTCACTGATATTAAACAGACAATGGAGTATAAAATTGCTGGGATTTTCGAACGGTTTTACTTTAATACGTCGTGTTTTGTTTTATTCGGTTGGTTCTTCGGCTCTTTTATTTGGTACTTTGCTAGCGTCTAATTTACTAAGTGGTATTCTTCCCATTTTTGCCCGGATAGCTTTCGTATACTGATTGGTGGTGTGGCTTGACATACACAGGAAGGACACAGGTTATCTTATACATGCTAATCTCACACTTTAATCCACTGCACTGCAGCGCAATTTATTTATTTATTTAAATTTAGTGTGACGTCACATGGCGTATAACCAGCGGACGGTCAAGACGCTTCTATTGATACCTTATTTGTCAAATTATTATAAGTACTTTTGAGTTATGGTGAACATATGAACATACATATAAACATACGTACATACCGGTCAAAATCATAACCCTCCTTTTTGCTTCGCCGTAGTCGGGTAATAAATAAAACTATTAAAATATACAGCAGCCACACATCAAAGCCGCCATTCACGTCACCCTCTGACGTCATAATGCGCAAGCGACGCCGACAGACAGACAGTCAAATCGTATTACTAATAGTAGCTTCCATTTACGCGCCGGCCATTTTGCGTTAGTAGTTATGAAACGGCCGACATCGAACAACATTAATTTTAATTAAACGTACGATTTTAGCCCGGACTAATTGATGTACGCATTGGGCGAATTCGCATAAAAATTGCACTCTGAAATGTTTTGATGTTTCGTCTCTTTTATGGACAGAGATCCTGTGGGTTTCAATGCGAATTATTGGAAACTAGCTTTTGTCCGCGGCTTCGCCCGCGCGGATGTTACCTATGTCGGACAATATCCCACGGGTACGTACTACCGGGATTAAAGTACCTTATGTGTTAATTCAGGTTATAAACTATCTGTGTGCCAGATTTGAGGTGGCGGGACGGGCTCGATAGGTTCCGGAAAACCTGGAAGGAGGACGCACGGGCTCGCGAAAGATGGAAAATATTTCTAACGCAATAAAATTATAAAAAGTCAATGAAGGTAAAAACCGTATCCTGAAGGCAATGTTCAAAGGCATCAAACTAAATGATTACTTTGAACCTGAATCACTTTGCTCCGTAATTAAACAAGCCAAAAATGTAATTAACTTTCCTTTATCAGTTTAAATGTTAATTGGTAAGTTAAGTAATTCACAGAAAAAAATAATTTAAAGTAAGCGAGACCAGAACTATGTTAAAAAAGTAAAAAGAACGAAGAAGCTTTTAAAGGATTTTTTTCCAAGTACTTTTATTCAATAAATACACGGAAATTTCTCCGTTTTACGTAACCAGAGAGCCATCAAAAGTCTATAAACAAATTCAAAGAACGTTTCATAATATCATTAGTCCGTAATTTAAATAAAACGAAGTGTATATTGTCTATGGTCTCTGCAAAAGGAGGTTCGATGTTTTGCCTCTTCCTTCCTGTGATATGGTAATGTAAACATTCAGAATAAACTTGGACATCTTTTGATTCATTTTACTTTGTTGGAATATTTTAATGTTTTAACAAGACGAGGGAAAACAACGAGATTTTATTACCTAAAGGAACTTTATTATAGTGTTGGAAACAGTAACGTCATGTGACGTGAAGTCGATCAAAAAATCGAATTATTCCTCGTAAATACACTTTCCTCGTAGAGACACTTGAAAAAATCTCGCTTCTGTATGAATTCGTGATTAAAACCATCATAATTGAGTGGGGAATTGGAGGGGGGGAAATGGGGTAACGGGGGTTAAATGGGTATCGTATTACTCAGTAACTGCGTTGTGGAGGTCAGATAGGCAGTTGCCCTATGTAAAATACTGACAGTTGAGGGGAATAATGGATCTTCTTTGTAAATGCAAATTCATTTGCAACTCATGATTTGGAAGATACTGAAAACTTTTGAGTACTTGGTATTCAGCTGCATCCGGTTAGATTGGAAGCCGACCCCAAGGATGAAATTAAAAACTTGCGACAAATCGAAATAGGAGGTGCAATAAGTGTTACCTAATCATAATAAATTGTAAATTCCCAAATATAAATTCTTGGAAAAAAATCGTGTAATTATCGTCTTAGATAGAGCAAACTAAGTAGACACGAATTATCGTCGTTTCAGTATTTTTATTCAACATTTTCAAAACAAATAAGAAAATTAAGGTATCAATTTTAACGCGCGCCCGATCTTCTTCTTCTTCTTCTTCGTGTCGCTGGCACGACTGTATTTTAAATCTTGTTTTCCCAAAACAATAAAACAAACGCGCGCCCGATAAGCAATCCATTCATTGCTGAGTTCAAACCATGAAGCAAGTTGGTAACGTGTTGAGGTAGCGGTATTTACCTAATTTTGTATGTATACACATGTTCGAGCAAATAAAATTTCTTTCTTTCTTTCTTTCTTTGTTCATTCCTACAAAAAAATGGTTGCCTGTAAAGTCGGTTTTACGGGCGAAGATTTTACGTGACAACGACCGATCATCCGATCATAGTTGAGTGGGAGAGAGACGCAAGGCATTCGGCGGGCCTCTCTCTCGTTCGGTGACTCATCGTAACGTTACCGAGCGTTACACTTTTTCATAAGTGACTCCCAGTCGCAACCTAATTTAAGACGTTGTCACGTCAAAAAGAGCGCGCGACGACGCGATCGCTGGCCTACGCGCACGTACTAACATGCTCTAAATTTACTTTATAGCACGCTGAATTAGATACTTTAATTTGTCGCACCTATTCAATTTCATCCTGTATATAAAGCCGCTTTTAAATTTCCGTGCACGTATTTCTTTAGATTTTATGGACGTGGACGTGTACGATAATATCGTCACATTAGACATCATAAAATCGCACAATAACTTTACATCTACCTTTACAGTAAGTACAGCGAACCGTAACAAAGAGTTAAAACTCGTTTGAGATAAATTACTGTTTTGCTATCGCTTAATTGATTTTGTAACTTATAGGTGAAGGGCGGGCGTTTAAGGGGACTGTCTTTTGTAATTTTGACGTTCGAAAAGTGCTGATATTCAGCCTAGTTTGAATAAATGACATTTGATTTTGAACTATCTGTGGAGCGCTTTTAATTAGCGCTCTAGTTAATAGTTAATACTAAAAGGTTAGACCAATACTGTACTATTCAAAATGTGATTGGGTTGAGTGATCCCGTGGGTCCAGTTGACCAAATACTCAATGTACAGACGCCAGCACATCAAGCTACCTGAAACTGTCAAATTTTCCCAAACAACTTTGAACCTTATGCTTAAGCTATAAGGTTGAAAATCTATTCTGTACCTTTGTACCTATTTTCCTATTTTTCTTTTCTGTTTTTTTTTCTGGTTATATACGTGTGTACACTCAACAAAGGAGTTAAGTATACAGGAGCGTCGGATATAGTTGAAGTTTACTAAGAAACCGATGGATATTCTCGAATAAAATTTTAGTTTATTAATAGAAAACAAACAGCTCATTTATTAAATTAAATTTCAGTCCAGAACATCCATCGGTTTCTTAGTAAACTTCAACTATATCCGACGCTCCTGTATACTTAACTCCTTTGTTGACTGTACATAATATAATTATGGTAAAATAAATAAATAGTAAGTCTGTAAACCTTCTAAAAATTTATTTTTTAGTATTTGCTTATCTTGCAAACAGTTTCAGCAGATGCAAATGAGTTTTAGGAAGATTTGGCGGGGAAGATTTTTTCCTCATCAAGAGCAACTCTTTAAATGGTAAGACAGCTCGTGAACTTCAGCATTCCTGATAAACCACGGTGAATTTGATATCTATTTAAAGATGTCGTTCTGAATTCTCCGAATCATGTTGATATTTGAGCCACACGCGGAGCAAAATCAAATATCGTAAGATTAAAACAACGCAGCATTGTTTTAATGGAAAATTTCTATCATTATTATACGTCATGCAGAATTTCCTGCTTATCAATCGTGCGATTCTCTAAGATTTTCGCAGCATATTATATATCTATACTAATAATAAAGCTGAAGAGTTTGTTTTTTTTGTGTAAATGCGCTTATCTCTGAAACTACCAGTCCGATTTGAAAAATCCGTTTTGTATTTGATCGCCCAATTTATGAAGAAGGCTACTTAACATAACCCTAAGACCCTTAGGAGCCGAGAAAAACAAAAAAAAAATCAGAAAGACCACTAAGCGACGAAGTAATAGCACGGACAGGCGATTCGATGCGACGGGGTGGGTCGTGACGAAGTCACGTACAAAAGCTAGTTACAAATATATTCCCTACATTCAAGATAATGAAAAATACAAGATACATTCAGTCAAGTGACTAACATTACTACAGTCGAAAAAAAACGATCAACTGCATTACTATTCTGTCCCTCTTCACAATCTTTTATCCACACTGAAAAGGTAGAATTGACACATTCCTGTCCAGTTTCAGTTGATCTCTGATACACGATATAGAGGTTTAAAACCGTTGGAAGTTTGTGTGGAGTGGGGTCAACCGCCCTGGTTGTTAGAAACCACGCGAGCGATTTTTTACGCGAGGTGGTATCGGTTATATTTACATTGCAAAAGAGGTAGCCGTGCTGGTTGGCCATTCGGGAGGCCCGTTCGGTGGGACCGATAGTGAGGCATTTGTGTGCTACCTCCAATAGTGCGAATTCACCTTGTTTTCTCCTCTGTGGAATTACTAGTTTGTAATAACAACGGTGTATGTTGTATAAGTAATGTGTTTGCGTGTTCTGTGTAGTTTGGAAACGTATATTAAGTTGTAGAGAAAAAGTTCTGGTGGAAAAAGTATACTGGAACTCTTTGGCGTTGTTTTCAATCTGAAATTTGTCTCATTAGGTATTCGAAATGGTTAACAACGTTTGCAAAAATGATTACAAACTCAAATATTTATCCCGTAGGCAAATTATCATCTGCCTAGCCTTTTCCCAACTATGTTGAGGTCGGCTTCTAGTCGAACCGGATGCAGCTGAATACCAGTATTTTACATGTAGCGATTGCCTATCGGACTTGCACAACCAACTTACTGGGTAATACGATACCCCCCTTTCAGATTTTCGGGCTACTGACGACCCGTAACGACGAATGACAGCCGGGACCATCGGCTCAACGTGCTTTCCGAGGTACGGAGGGGTCTTGGTATGTAAAGATGGTCACCCATCTACGGACCAACCGCGGCAAGTGTAGCTTAACCTGATCGATCGACCTGTGCGGCTGTTATTTCTTAGCCACCAGTTCCTATTATCTCTTAGGTGAATACAGATGACAAAGGACATTTTTGTGATCATGCGCAAAAGATCTGCATCATTACAGCGTCAACAAAATTCGAGACAAAGACAAGTCTCCTGAGCATTATTGCTATACCCCATTTGAAATAAGATTAGCCATTTAAATAAATCTTTTTACAGTCCGTTCAACCGACTTTGACTTCTATTCTGTAGACATAAGAACGGCATTAAAAGCAAAATAGTGGTTACAATACCAAATGTTTACTGCATCTGCCATTGTCATGCCACCAACGCAATAGAAGTCAAAATCAGTTGAACGGACTGTAAAAAAGGTTTATTTAAATGTCTAATCTTATATCAAACGGAGCAAGACTGAAGACCATCGGATAAGACATCTGTGCGCAGTGCATGACCAGGAGTCTCTAGAAAATGGCTTAATAGGTATCGGATTTATTAAGTTGTTTATTATAGTTGTTATTGTTCACCTGTCAACACTACAACTGTCAACACTGTTTCACGTTTCGTCCCGAGTTGAATATCTCCGAAAAGTGTTAAAATCATTGGAAAACCCTAACTTTTTACTTCAGTGGGCTAATCAACAGCGCAAGAAGCCCACCAATTGTTATTCTCAAGAAGTGCGACCGCTTTCTGGACAAATTATAGCCGCAAGTACTGCATTTTTATACCCACAAATTATTAAAGTGACAATTTTTTAAAGTACCCACTTCAAGACAACATTATTTTCTGTCAACTTCAAATGACAGCTGTCTTTCACTCACAGTGACATTGACATATTAAGTCATCAGTCAAATAAAGGGTTGCCAGAAATAGCAAATCTCCATACATATATGGGAAAAACCGGCACAAGTAAGGAAGGGGCCTAACATAACTTTCTAACGAAAATGTTTAAAACACCAGATAATAACTCGGAACCTAATTTATCTACAATTGGAATAACCGAGACCCCCACTAAATATGTAACTAATAGCAGGGCAATGAAGCGTTTTAGAAGTACATCAGGAGATATCTCATTCAGAGATGAGTTTTTGAGCTTTAAAGATGATATCAAACAAATGTTTATTAAACTTCAAATGGACACGATGAACGAAGTTAAGACTCAATTCTCGTCTTTTAAAATGGACACTGATGCAAGACTCACAAAAATTGAAGATTCCCTTATCCTAATTGAGAAGTCTAACCAGGAAATTGACAAGTCTATAACATTTACTTCACAAAAATATGATGATATGAAGATTAAAAGTGATCGCTTGGAGAGGGAGTGTAAGGAGCACAGGGCACTTCTCTTGTCTTTAGAAGAAAAGATTGAGGAAATGCAAAGGATCTCAAATATAAATTTTCTGGAATTAAGGAATTTACCGAGAACTCAAAGCGAATCAAAGAGTGACTTATACAGATACATAGGTAACCTGTTTAAAATGGTTAATGCCAATGTATCTAATTCAGACATAAAAGATGCCTTTCGTTTACCAGGAAAAAAAGGACAACCACCCTTCTATACTCATTGAATTTTGCAATAATACGTCGAAAAATAATGTACTAAAGGCAGTTAAAACCCATAACCAGTCTAAGGATGTAAAATTAAACAGTGCCGACCTGGGAGCTGGTGGATCATCCCCCGTGTATATCTCTGAACACCTTACTCCGAATGCAAGAAAACTACACTTTATCTCAAGAAAGCATATTATGAACAATCAATTGAAATACTGTTGGACCTCAAATGGAAAGATTTTAGTTAAAAAAGGCGAGTTGGAACCTACTATCCATATTAAAACCGAAGAACAACTTACAAAACTAATTAATACGAAAACATGACTTATAACGAGATCATATTGTTGTCATACAAACATTTGCATTCTTGCTAAAATGGCAACTAATAAAATTGTATCTTTTTTCTTATGTTATAAGTTTAGGTTCTTATCGCTAAAAACACTGCTAGTTTTGTATTTAACTTGCATTTTTGTTCATTCTGCATTCAAAACGGTGAAATTACACCAAATCATACACATACTTATAACTTCACAATACAACAAACATACATACGTACCTGCAATACACTGTTTACTTACATCACACACCTAATGAATACTAAGGATTTTACTACCCCACATAAAATAATAATGCATAGCAATTTTATTATTAAAAAACTTTACCTAATAAACCATGATTATTGTAACGGGACAATTCTAATAGACTTTAGTCAAATGTATCAGTCGGGTTGGTTATTTGACAATGTTACAAACAAATGTCACGTATTAATGTTGTACACCTTTGTGAACCTTAAATTTCGATAAAGATCTATTACGTGAGATTGATAACTATTCATTATCTGAGACGATTAGCTGTGAACCTGAATGTTGCGCGTCTTTTCTTAAAGAACCTAATTTCTTCCTAAAAATCTTGTCGCAAAATATTCGTAGCCTTAATGCTAACTTTGATAATCTTGCTATCCTTCTGCAAAGATTGCAATTTGATTGTGACGTTATAGTTCTTTCTGAGTGTTGGATGTCGTGCGTTCGAAATCTCCCTGTATTGGATGGATATTTAAGTTTGTCAACAACTTCTCATTATAACCAGAATGATGGTGTGGTAGTATTTATAAAAAGTAGTATTAAAGCCTCTATTGAAGAACCCGTTATACTAGAGGCGAACTGCTTACTTGTTAAAATTAATAAGGATGTGGCTATCTTAGCAATTTACCGCCCTTTTTGTTTTAAAACCATAAATAACTTCTTACTGTCCCTACAAAAAATTATAGATAGTTTATCATCCTTCAAAAATGTTATATTGGTGGGTGACATTAATATAAATATTACTACCAATAGCTCTGATCGCTTCATGTCGGATTATCTTGATTTTCTTTCCCATAATGGACTTATTCCAGCATTTAACTCAGCAACTCGTGCAAATAGCTGTTTAGATCATGTAATCTTAAAGACGAAAATACCAATAACCACGTTTATAATTGAATCCCGTATTACTGATCATGCACCCATACTTACCTGCGCGAAAATTAGAAACGTTAATAAACACTCAAAAAGACAAATAGTTAAACTTGATTTTGAGGCCATTAAGCTGGCATGTGAACATCTTGATTTTACGTCTATTTTTAATGCGATTGACCCAAATTCTGCTATGGATCTATTTATATCTAAAATAACTCATATTATGCAAATAAACACAAAAATTTTAACTGTAACGAATAAGTTTAGAATTCTAAAACCTTGGATGACGCTAGGACTTGTCAGGTGTACCCGTAACAGGGATAGGATGCACAAAAAATTAAAACAGAATCCGGATAACGTTGTGCTCGAAATCACATACAAACGTTACCGGAATTTTTATAATAAGATTATTAATAAGTTAAAGCGAGAATACGAAAAAGGGCTACTAAGAGATGCAGGTAATAATAATAAACACATATGGAAAGCTATAAATAATATTACTAATAGAAATGCTAAAAAAGATAACTCTTTAGATCTTCTTTCAATTGAGTCTACACCTCACCTATCTGTTAATGCCACAAATGAGTTCTTTGCCACTATTGGCGAAAACTTAGCAAACAATATCACCCGTCCAACAGGAATACATCACTTTACAGATGTGACGCATGGACACACGTCTTTAACTGGAAATTCATTTGTTCTTCTTGACACTGACGAAGATGAAATTGAGAAATTAATTATTAGTCTCAAAAGTAACTGTGCTACAGGTGACGATGGAATACCATCGGACATACTTAAACTGTTAAAAAATAATATAAAAGCCCCACTCACGCATATCTTCAATATGTGCCTACAGATGGGTATTTTTCCTGATTCTCTTAAACGGTCTATAGTAAGACCTATTTTTAAGGGTGGAAATAGAAGCCGTGTCACTAACTATCGACCTATTTCAATTCTGACGTCTCTATCAAAACTCCTTGAAAGGTTAATTAATAAAAGACTTACAAATTATTTAGAAAAATATAACCTTCTTTCGAAAAATCAATTTGGTTTCCGTACAGGCAAGTCCACGGAAGATGCATTAAATGACTTTACTGAACATATTGTTAAAAACTTAGATAAAAAAAAGAAATGCCTTACTATATTTCTCGATCTAGCGAAGGCGTTTGACACGGTTTCTATTCCTACCCTAGTTAACAAGCTATATCGACTCGGAATCCGTGGAAACCAACTCAAATTACTGTCTAATTATTTGTATGGAAGGACACAAAAGGTGAAAATTGGCAATTATACAAGTGAAGGATTACCTGTTACCCATGGAGTGCCACAGGGTAGTATTCTAGGTCCAACGTTGTTCCTAGTTTATATCAATGATCTAACACTACTTAATATTGAAAAATGCAAAATAATTTCGTACGCAGATGATACTACCCTAACATTCCATGGTGATACTTGGAGTGAAACATTCCAAAATGCACAACATGGCTTTAACATGGTCACAAAATGGCTTGCACAAAATTACCTCTCTCTTAATACCGATAAAACCAAATATATCACATTCACTATTCGCAACTCAAGTGAAGCGCTACAATCAACACATTGTATAACCTCCCATATCTGCCATAACGAAGATATCAACTGTGCTTGTCCGTCTCTCTCTCCCGTTGAATATATTAAATATTTAGGACTCATATTTGACAAAAATCTTAATTTAAAAAATCATTTAATTAATCTCTCAAGCAGAATAAGAAAACTCATATACGTTTTTAAGCAAATAAGACACTCGGCCAATGCTAATATTATGAAAATGATTTATTACTCCTTGTGTCAAGCGGTTATAACCTATTGTATTACTTGTTGGAGAGGTGCCGCGACAACGCATATTTTAATTGCTGAAAGAGCTCAAAGAGCCTTATTAAAGGTAAGTTACTTTAAGCCCAGTTATTTTTCTACCACTGAGCTCTACAGGGAATGTGAGGTACTATCTGTACGCAAATTGTTCGTACTAGCCTTAATTATGAGACAGCATTCCTGTCTCCAGCTAAGTTCCCTGACTGAAAAAGAAATTACAGGGAGAAGACGTTTCGATCTATTAAAATCTGTACCCTGCAGAACATCATTTGCTTAAAATTTCAACATGTTTCTTGGCCCTAGACTATTTAACATTGCAAATAGAAAGTTGCAAATTTTCTCTTTGACAAAAAGAGCGTGCAAACAGAGTCTGATAATTTGGCTTCTATCCCTAACTTATGATGAAACTGAAAAGCTATTTAGCATACTTGCATAATTTCTTTGTGTAATAAATAAAATAAAAAAATAACAACATATTATTTTAATTGTTTATTTATTTCTGTTTTAAATGACGGGAGTAAGTGAACGATAATACTTGATACCTATTCATGTTGGTTCAGTATGTTGTTTTACTTGTATTTCTCTGGCACTAACACAAACACACAATCACGATACACACACACTAACACACTCACTAACACACCCCAACATACACTCACACACACCCCTAAACGAACTAGCAGATACCGTTTATTTGTTTTTATTTTGATTTTTTGCTTTGTTTTTTTATTTATTTTTTATTCTAGTTTTGCACCTAATCAGTCCTTTATTTTTTGCTTTGTGTAAGACAATTTAAAAATTCAACTTGTAATACTTTATCTAGATTATGTAAATTATCCATGTAGTTAAGAGACATCTTTTAGAGGGTGGGCGCTGATACCTATAATTACAAGATATTAAGTTATCTTAGCTTAGGTATTGGCTGCAACTCCAACATACAACTCTACCTACCTTGGGCCTATTTTTGTTGTAAACCATATACTTAATGTTACTTACTTGAGGTGCAAATAAACTATTTTATTTTTTTGTTCCTAATTTGTTTAAGTTTGTGTCTTATTTATTTATACTGACATAGTTTAAGTAATACTAACACAATTATGGGTAATGTGCCTGAATTAAAGATAAATAAAGGGAACTAATTTTTTGAGCTGTTATTTAAATATTCGAGATGTTATTATGATCAGTTGAAAAACATTATAATGTCAATTCTAAAAATAATTGAGCAGTCCAATAACTGAATGTAAGCGGGGCTCCGTCGACATAGAATGCAAGAGCGAGCGAAGGGCACCCCGAGGTTAGGTTTGGTTAGGTTACTTTACACACGTTAAGGCTCGTTCAATATTTTTTACCGCCCATTTAATTATTTTCCTGCTCAATTATAATAATATGTTCACTGATCAATTTCATTATTTTTTATTACTCATTTTTGTTTACTTTGCTTAGTTTTAACTGCTGAACTAGTCATTAAACGTGCCATTTATAATTTTTAACTTACCAAAACTGCCTCTTTAAATCAGTGCTATAAATAAATAGCCTATTTTTAAACGCCATCACATAACTTTTGGTAAAGGTAAACTGTACTCGTAGTTATATACACAAAATTAAGTAAATACGCTGAAACTATACTAAATACTTAAATAGCCTTAGCTCAAGTTTCCTAGAATCTGAACAGCATATTCATGTTATTCCTCAATGATGTACAAGCGACGTTTCCTTCCTGGAATCAACGGTTCTATTTAAAGAGTTAGAGCCAGTCCACACGGCGCGTTGCGTCAGCGTTGCGCCGACGCGAGCGATGCCGTTGCGTTGTTTTAGGTACAGACGCCAGCACATCAAGTTACTACAATCTGTCAGATTTCTTTAATAGATTTTCGACTTTATTGCTAAAACATAAGGTTCAAGGTTGATTGGGAAAATCTGACAGTTTCGGGTAGGTTGACCTGCTGGCGTCCGTACATACAAATAACCATAGTGTGCACACGGTGCGCTGCGTCGTTTGGCCGGCAATGCGGTTAAAATTCATGCGTTGCGACAACGCAACGCGCCGTGTGGACTGGCACTCACGAACAGTTTTCCCCTTACAGACTAAGCGGCTTAACCCCCATGGTCCCCATAAGACCCCCCTTGAAGAATGTACTCTTTGGCCAACGTAAAGCGGTGTAAGGAGCTTAGCTGGTTTTTTTCTTGGTGGATATTTCTTCTTTCTTAAGTTGAGGTATATTCGTGAAGGTGTTTGACACGAATAATATATGTTGAATAAATGTTACTATATGTAATTCATGTTTTAGTTTACACATCTTGCGATAAGTATATAGTAGGAGTGATTTGCAATTTCGTGTAATGGTAATAGGTAATGTTTGAGGGGCTTGTGGCTAAGTAAAAACAGCCGCACGGGTCGATCGGTCAGGTTAAGCTTCGCTTGCCGCGGTTCGTCAGTGGATGGGTGACCATCTGCAGTTGCACATACCAATTTAAAACACACATCACACACTTATGTGACAAACTCAGGTATGTACTTGTAAAATTCCACCACCTTAGTTTTGTGTTGGATAGGGCAACATTGTACATGGTCTACTATGCGCTGGTGGACTCGCTGCTTTCTTATGGGCTGGCGTGCTATGGTAACACATTTAAAACTTATTTGGATAAAATAAAAAAACTGCAAATCAGATTCATGAAACTATTAGTAGATAAAAACACAAAAAACCGTTGTAAAAGTAGTGATTATGAAGACTTATTTTTGGAATGTAAAATGTTGCCGGTCCATGAGAGGGTAGTGATGTCAGTAGCTTTGGAACAGTATTGTAGCAATGAATTTAAAAACAATATTATACGCACAAGATCTCAAAGGAACAATAATATGAGAAGATTTGTAGTGCCCACCTCTAATAATTATTATGGTCGAAGGTGTAGAAATTTTTTAGTCCCTACTATTTTTAATAACCTTCCAGTCGATATAAACAGTTGTATCACAAAAACCGCCTTTAAAAATAAAATACATAAGTACCTCTTTAATGTTTTTTGTCAAAGCCTCACTATAGAGAATAACTAAACATAAAATAAAAATGTCTGTTTTTTTAATTTAAGAAATAAAGAAATAGTTTTAATTACTAGTATGTGAGTATTGCAATTAAATGAAAGAAAATTTAAAACTCATATTAAAAGTACACTTTGTAAACAAGGATATTACAAATTAGAGGATTATATCCAAGATAAGAATGTTTGGAAACATGCTGGTCCTGCTCCATAGGACAATCTAAAAGTCTAGACAAAATCAAACTTGTTCCTAATTTAATTTATATGTATATTTTTAATTATGACATCTTATTCTAATTCAATTTTACAATCTGCGACTACAGTGGCTCACACACTTGTTAAAGTTCAACTACTTTTGCATTTTTTCATTTTTCTTTTTTTTTTAAATAACTTGTAAATATGTGAGCACCATGTATCTATCACTTATTTGATTTACCTGTCATTGCTTAATTTTTAATTCTTTTTACCTTTTGTGGTAGACTAATTTTATTATGGGTGCATCGTGTTCACATATAAATTTTATTATGTATACAAGACCTTGTAAAACATTTTTAAAAGAGTAACGGTGGAGTTTCTTGCCCATTCTTCTCCATACGAAAACTACCTTTTCGAATGGGCGACTAGAATCATTTCTATTTAGTTTTTTTTTTGACGTTCAAAAGTGCCTTTAATGTGCCTATTTGAAATAAATGATTTGACTTTGACTTTGACTTTGACTTTGACTTTGAAAAGTGTCAGTAAAAAATTAAATATGTTAATAGTTAAAAAAAAAGGAGCTACGTCTGCCAACAAACTGTGTTGCAGTTTGGCGGAGGTAAATATAATATGTAAAAAATTGTTTCTGTGAATAAACACTTTTTCATTTTCATTTTTTTTTTTTTTTTCAATACCCCTCCTGGTCTCGGAAAGCACGTTAAGCCGTTGGTCCCGGCTGTCATTCTTGGATCTTTGACAGGCGTTACGGGTCGTCAGTAGTCCGAAAGTCTGGCAACCAGTCTTACCAAGGGGTATCGTATTACCCAGTAACTGGGTTGTGAAGGTCAGATAGGCAGTCGCTCCATGTAAAATACTGGAATTCAGCTGCATCCGGTTAGTCTGGAACCCGACCCCAACAAAGTTGGGAAAAGGCTAGGCAGATGATGATGCCGTGGGTTAGGTATTTCGATTAAATCAAATTTAATCGAAATCAGTTCAGCCGACAGGTAACAGAACGACAGAGATACTTTCGCATTTATAATATTAAATAGTGTTATTAGTATGGATGGATAAATGATACAAAGCTTACATATGTAAATGCAGTGCTTAGTTAACAGTTAAAGAGAAATACGAGTACCTACCTTTTTTCATAACCTCAAAAGGTGCAGGTACCACACAAAAGCTCCAAAGTCGGATAAACAATGCAGAAAAAACGCAAATATTTTTAATTGGCACCCTGGCTTCAGATATCACCGAGCTAGGGATTTGGTTTTAGGCCTTCATTCCTATGCCACACCAGAGCATTATGAGCAAAAAACTTAAGCCAAGTCAAGCGGAGCGGCGTGCGCTCGTGGTTTTCAGTTAGATTTTTTAAGTTCTAGCCTTGGGATTAGCGTTTCATTCGATTCAAACTAGAATTGAACTGTTTCCCTAAAAAATTCAACTGTAACTTTGTTAGTTTTGAATGCTCCTTCCTTTTATTACTATTTGTATTTCCTGTGCGTGTCCCAAATAATATATTTTTCATTCTTTCTTTCAACCAGAAGCAAAGTAGTAAATTACTGTGACGAAAAAATATATGAAATGAAATGATTTTATTTTTTGTAAGTAGGTTTGTACAAACACTTTTACACGTCAATCATGTTTTTTTTTTTAAACTAGATGAAGTCGGCGTTTCCTATCTGACTACTCTGAGAAGAAAGGCCGAAACAAACTCAGAGGTCACAGTCTCTTTTAAAGTCCAGACATAATCTTGGTCAGGTTATATGAAGACCATGTAGATCGATGTCTGAGGTGGCCTTTTTTATAGCTTTTTCACGGATATCAATTAAAGATGTTTCAAAGGGTGTTAAAGATTAAATTTCTAAAATATCTTTAACTAGCTGCGCCCCGCGGATTCACCCGCGTAAGTGTCGATCCGGTGGGAATATGGGGATAAAAAGTAGCCTATATGTTAATCCAATCCAATAAATCAGCTACCTCCATACAAAATTTTATCAAAATTGGTCAAGCCGTTTGAGCGTGAAGAAGTAACAAACATATAAACACACACACACACTCACAAACTTTCACCTTTATAATATTAGTGTGATTACCTACATTATTCATGATTTCGAGAATTTTAAAGGATACCACTAAAAATACCACCGATAAAATTACAAATAAATCCCTGACAACCATCGTTCTGTTTGGAACAATTTCCACTTTCACAAACGTGACCGCTGCTGACAATTATTTCAGCTTTTTTCATACACTTTCTACTAGGTAACGAGAGGTCTTTCAGTACCAAACCCACCGCAAAAACTGAGCAAGAAATATGAATTGAATTTTTTGGTGCATTTTTCGTTCTGTGGCACTCACAGTTTGGACGTGGCCTATTGTCGGCCAATGGTTATAGGCTTCATACGTGCTTGCGATTTGAAAAGCTCTTCAGTCTAGGCTAGGTTAAAAATTTGGGGGTAGTCGTGTGTTTTTGTATGGTAAACTGGCTTTTATATAGGCTTTTGTTTATGTAAAATGCTACTAGAAAAATAAAATACTATGAGGATATTTAAAATGGAAAACTCTGGCAACGTACTTCATCTTCATTAGCTCAGCCGAAAGACGACCACTTCTGGACATAGGCTTCCCTCAAGCATTGCCGCACTGACAGGCTCTGTGCTTTCAGCATCCAATGGGTCCTGGCGACCTTGACAAGGTCTTCGATTATCGTTGTTCATATTGACGTACTCAAACTACATAGCATGGATTTTAATGTTCAAATAAACAAACCAGTTAAAAATTTCCAGCATTTAACTTACCATCCGAGGTTTGGGTACTAGAAGAGACAGAAATCACCAAAACTTTTTTCATACGTTTCATAGGAAATGAGACTCCAACTGAATATGGTCCATTTTCTTGCATTTTTTTCAAAATCTGTGAATGAGGATTAACATTTCTTAAAAAAATAAAGACAGTCTCCAAAGACCTTGTTGAGCTGCACGATTTTTGACAAATGCGTGCACTGATTGGACAGGTCCGCTCAATCTGTGTGGTTCTTTCCTCAAAAGACCATTTCAGACACCAATCTACATGGTCTTCACACGATCTGACCAAGATTTTGTCTGGACTTTAAAAGAAACTGTGGCTCTGAGTTTGTTTCGGCCTTTCTTCTCAGAATAGTCAGATAGGAAACGCCGACCTCATCTAGTTAAAAAAAAAAATATGATTGACGTGTAAAAGTGTTTGTACAAACCTACATATAGAAATAAAATCATTTATCATTTACCTTTTCTCTGTAGCTGCAACGGTTAGGGTTCTAAAATCCACTATGTATACCAAAGCAAGAGGATTCTTGCTTTGATATCTCGTACATATGTGCAAACATTTGCGAGGCCTACAGGTTGTCAACAAGCATGGCAGCTACGTTGTTGCGTTTACTGATTCCCATACACGTTACGTTGTCATGCTAATATGAAGCAACAAATCGAGGTTTTGTATGAAAGGTGCTTTATGTAAGGGTCCAGGAGCTTACTATACTTAAGTGCATCGAGCCGCCATGTATCTGGCTGGGTAGCTAATATTTTTACCACAGCATGAACTTGTAGCGGTATCTACAACGCCACGTGCGAACAACGCGTCATACTGACGTCACGCAAAATCCTGCATCTCGCAAGCAGAGTTTACCGCGCAAATAGCATAGATACAACGGCCCGACATGAATCATTGGGCAGTTGCCCGCCAGACACTACACCCGTCTGGTCGGGGGATCCTCCTTTTATCTGTGGAAGATGAGTGAACTTTACACCCTGTTTCTCATACCTCTATAAACTCTTCTTGTACAACTCGTGTCGAGATGAAAGAAGATGTTAAAGTTTATTTAAACTTATGTTTCAAATTAATATTATTTCAAGTTAAACAAATATAAACTTTATTTTAATGATAATTAAGTTGATTTCAGAGCGACTAGCACTATTGAAACAGTTATAAAAATGATTGAAGTTGTAGCGTAAACTGAATTTTATTGTGTAGGATTTACAGTTATTTTTCCATAAACTCATATTTGTTTACATTTTTTGCAAATACATCGCGAATGCAGATTACATACATACATATAAACCAAAGAAAGCAATGAATTTAATTCCCATTTTTTAGAATTCGAACCCAGACTGGCGCTTTACTTTGTTTAAATTATTTCATCACCACTGCTCTCAAAACGGTGAAGGAAAACATCGTGAGAAAACCAGCATGTCCTAGAACCAAAAATTCGAAGACATGTGACATCTGCACTGGGCCCGCGTGGTAGTTTACAGCCCACTCTCGCAAAGAGGAGGCCTCTGTCCCAGCAGTGGGTATGTATGAGAATGATTGCAGATTGCCCTTAACATTACTAAAACCAAATAATTACTTAGACAAATAGTAATAAGCTAATAAATACATCAATTACGAAATCTTACGACGACAAAGTTCAGTAGATATTTGAGCTATTAACCGTCTCGTTAGGAGGTACATAATACATGAAGTAACTCAAACTATTACCGAGATTAGTTAGACGACTAGTCGCGTAATTATAATATAATATTTATTAGCATATAGCCGAACGTATGTTGCTTCAATAGGTAAAGGAGATGTTGCGTCATGATTAATATATTCCGTCATCATCAAGAATAGCTTTTTTTTTTTGTTAGCCTACATTGTGTCCCACTACTGAGCAAAGGCTTCCCCTTGTATACACTGAAAGACATAGCAGTAAATAAAAATGAAAAAACATTGATCTGAACTAAGTACTTTAAACAGATCCTTACGAGCCTAACATTCAACACAGTATTTTTACTCATCCGAAAACTAATATTAGTGGAACTAATGTAACTGTTGTTGATGATTTCTGAAAAAGTGTGCTATTTAGAGACTTCGTTTTATTTTTCCTGTAATCTTTACATAAACTTCTATCATATAGAATAATTTCAGATTTTTCTCTTTGCAAACTTCGGAGATAAGGGGGGGAACGGTATTTTTTTTTTTCATTAAGATTCGAAAACTGTGCGGCCAAAAAAAAAATAAAAAATGTTTGAGAATTTGCAAACTGTGCTCTTTCATATGATACCCCACATAGTAGCCTCACTTCGAATTTTTCAGACCCCCTTTCAGTTCCTGTTGCAAAAAATATACATATATTTTTATTTCTTTCTTATTTGCAAAATAGTTGGACAAACGTCATTTAAAACTATTCCAAATTTCAAGTTGATAGCATTAGTAGTTCTCGAGATATCCAGCTGTGACCGACAGACAGACAGACTTAGTCTCACCATAAGGGTTCCATTTTTACCATTTTGGTACGGAACCCTAAAAACAGTGGCACTCCGGGAGTGCCGACAAAAGTGAAAACAAAACAATCAGAATACTTTGCCATCACTCACTGACATATCGGATATACATTAAAACCGAGTACATCCCGAGGACAGCCGAACACATTCGAAGCGGGTATTTTTTTAATCGTCTTATAAACAAAACACGAGCGGTGTCGCTTACGGTAACAGTGGTGCGAGTTCAATGGTTTTTTCCAATCTCAAAAAATGCCTAACGCGTCTAAAGAAATTTTCAGTTCAATAAATGAAAAATCAATCGCGGTATTTTTATTTTTACACCAGCTTTATAGAGTTGCCTTCAATGATACTTTTCACTCTGCCGGGAATGGTGCTGTAAGGTCAATAAAAATAGAGAAATCCTTTTGATTGGCTCGCTATTATTGTTTTCTATGTGTAGCCTGCATTGTCGCACTCTGTAGGGCCAAGGTATTCTTATAGGATTCTGAAGTAATTTTATTGAAAAGTTGTTCATTTTAGAAAAATGTCGTTATTGTGTCATTTTCTTTGATTTGACGCTAACACTATATGCACTATTTGATCTTTACGAGCAGTTCTATGTAAAGTTGTATGTAAGAGAGGAGGCCTGTGTCCCAGCAGTGGGAAAGTTATAGACTGATTATGCTATCTAAAAATTACAGAATATTATGTACAGTACCTACAACTCTATAGGGTGGTTATGGTTACCTTGTATAGTTCTACCCTGATAACTACACAAATGTTTTTTTTCTGGAATCATCGTATCTGTGTTCGCAAAAGTAAAACTGCCTTAAAATGTATAACAGTATTTTTCATATGGCACCAGTCGTTTATAATAAATTGCCGAAGGAGCTAAAAAAATCTTAATTTGTTTAGGCAAAAATTAAAAATGCGCTAAATCAAAAAAAAAATTATAACACTGTGTGACCTAAACCCGCATTTTAGTCACGCTTTTCTGTGACTTAGTAGTCCATTTTTACACAGAAAAGCGAGACTTAGGGAATAATTCATAGTTGCATGTCATACATAGTATGTTGCAAACATGTTTGAAGCTGTATTTTTTGTCTTTATGTTATCCTGCATGCACGTTTTTATTTTTGTATGTGTACACACATTCGAGCAAATAAATATCCTATCTTATCTTATCTTAATATAATAGCCAGAAAAGATGGCGTTGTAGGACATATATATGTATACGTTGCCCGGATCCGAATATTATTATTTTCTATTTCTTGCCTGCATTGTCGCACAGTAGGGAAAAGGTTCTTCTGTTGGCTTTCTATAAAACCAAAGCAACTTTATTAAGAAAAACATCGTTACAATGTAACTTTTTTTGATTTGACACTTAACCTTCCTTTGCAGAATTTGATTTAAGTGAGCGTCCTGTCCTTGGACTTTCTTGTCCGTTTATTTATTTATATAAACGAGTACATTATACACTATAAAATACATTTGATACTATACTACAAAACATACAATGGGCGGCCTTATCGCTTTCTGCGATCTCTTCCAGGCACCCTTGGAATGGACAGTCATTGCGTGGATATAAAACTGCGGTTGTCACAGCTCCCTCTGACTGACCGACTCCTTCATAATTCAAAAGTGCCTGTAATTGGTTGAATTGAAACAAATGGTATCAGTTTGATCCTTACCAGCAACAGCAACACTATCGGCACACCTATTCAGTATACAGGGTTGTTTTTTCTGGATTCAGCATCTGCAAGCGTAGCATGACCAAACGGGTTTTGTCGACGAAAGAATGACGGATTTCTTTAGAAGTCTATCTACAATCTGTCATTTTGTCTATTCTTTCGTCGACAATACCCGTTTCTGGTGTCATGCTACGCGTGCAGCATACGCATGTCTTTGGGATCACCAGTAACAACCTTCAACCATACATAAACCATCTGTCACTTAACTACCCACATCATAACTCAAATAAATCTAAAATACAATGGACAGAAAAGATGGCGTATACGACGTACACATACGTTTATAGCCCGGACCGGAATACAATACGGAACCACGCGTATTGTTTGCGCGGCCATTGTGCTTTCAATAAGCCTTCAAGAATAAGAGCCTTGCTCGTGTGTACTTGTGAATGTCCTTAAGTGTACTAACAGTCCCTTGAGATGGTGGTTTTAAATTATTAGGTGTTTTAGGAGTATGTACAAATGGCGTGTGTTTGACCAGACGTATAATGGACAAAGCAAAAGGAGTGTGTTACGATATTGGTGGTTCTGCTTACCCCTATGGGGAAAAGGCGTGAGTGTGTGCTTCACGAGATTAGGAGCCTCTCTCGAGTATAATTGTGAATATACTTGAGTGTACTAACAGTCCCTTGAGATGGTGATTTTAAATTATTAGGTGTTTTAGGAGTATGTACAAATGGCGTGTGTTTGACCAGACGTATAATGGACAAAGCAAAAGGAGTGTGTTACGATATTGGTGGTTCTGCTTACCCCTATGGGGAAAAGGCGTGAGTGTGTGCTTCACGAGATTAGGAGCCTCCCTCGAGTATAATTGTGAATGTACTTGAGTGTACTAACAGTCCCTTGAGATGGTGATTTTAAATGATTAGGTGTTTTAGGAGTATGTACTTACAAACGGCGTGTGTTTGACCAGACGTATAATGGACAAAGCAAAAGGAGTGTGTTAGGATTTTGGTGGTTCTGCTATACCACACTTTGTAAATAAATCGGTGATTATATACAAAGTGTGTAAATAATCACCGATACCGGTACCGGATACCGGTCAGTACTTAAGTTGTTTATTTAAAACTGGCTGCTGGCAAAATACGCGTGAAAAACCACTGTAGCATAATCGGCCTATAATGTTTCCACTGCTGGGATACAGGCCTCCTCTCTGTGAGAGGTAGTGGGCCGTAATCCACCACGCAGGCCCAGTGCGGGTTGGTGGTTGTCACATGTTTTCGAATTTTTGGTTCTAGGACATGCCGGTTTCCTCGCGATGTTTTCCTTCACCGTTTTGAGAGCAGTGGTGATGAAATTATTTACACAAAGTAAAACGCCTGTCTGGGTTCGAACCTACGACCTACTACTCGTAAGTCGCGGCCATTACCACTGGGCTACCATTGCTCTAATTCAAAACTGGTTGCTCGCATACGCGCGAAAAACCATTGTAGAACAATCGGCAAAAATAACTCCGTGCTGCTACTGAGTAATTCCAGATAGAAAAGCTCAATAACACTTAGCCCGATCCAGGAATCGAACCGCAACCAGGACCGCATGTACAGCTGTAGCGCTTGAGACCACTAAACCAACGAAGCAGACACAACACCTATTACTACATAAAAAACTATTAAAATATACCTACACAGCAGCCACAAAATCAAAATCTAAAGTCATTTATTCAAACTAGTCTGAGAATAAGCACTTTTCGAACGTCAAAATTACAAAAGACAGTCCCCCAAAACGCCCGCCCTTCACCACTTCCACACAAGAGCAGTGGTGGCCAAGTGGTAACGGCCGCGACTTACGAGTTGTAGGTCGTAGGTTCGAACCCAGTCAGGCGCTTTACTTTGTGTAAATTATTTCATCACCACTGCTCTCAAAACGGTGAAGGAAAACATCGTGAGGAAACCGGCATGTCCTAGAACCAAAAATTCGAAGACATGTGACATCTGCCAATCCGCACTGGGCCCGCGCGGTGGATTACGGCCCACTCCCTCTCACCGAGAGGAGGCCTGTGTCCCAGCAGTGGGAACATTATAGGCTGATTATGATATGATGATCACCACTTCCTAGTGCTTTCGTTGGGGAGAAGAAGTGGCGCAACAAACTCCCCAGTAGCACAGCTGTCTGGTCAGTTAGAAAATACTTGATTGTATACAATACTAGATATGCAAATCAAAGCCGCCATTCACATCACCCTCTGACGTCATAATGCGCAAGCGACGCCGACAGACAGACAACCAATACGAATTACTAATAATAGCTCCCATTTACCCGCCGATCATTTACGTGCCTGGCCTGGGAATCCAACCCAGGACTGAATGCTTAGCATTAGCGCTTACGATCACAGAACACTAAACGATAATTACAATTGTTTCAAAATCACACTGAAACGTATAATAAATTCCCAAGACTACAGTATCATAATTCCTCCATGTGATAATATTATTCAGCGGAATATTTATTACATATTCATGGTACTCGTTAAGCCTAATATTACGCACCGAGGGACGCCCCTAACGTAAACGATGTTATATGTTTTGATACTAACTAAATAAATAACTGTTGGTTTGCATGTTCAAAGGACTATAATTACATTTCTAATATTCGGTGTAGAATTAAACATGGAAATATTTATTAATTTGGACACTTGAATTGCTTTAGATACAAAGTCAAATCAATTTATCATCTGACTAACTAAATGGTACCTACAAATAAATGAACAAATCTTAATCTTTAGATTTATTTTAAAGTGTTTACTTAATTTTAAAAGCCAAGGGTCTTACCACAAACACTTAAACACTTGTTCAACGTGTATCTAATGTCAGTGTAACGTCAAAGTCCATATAAATATGTCGTGTTTAAAAGGTGTTTAGCCTAAACAAGTGATAAACACTGTTTTGTGGTAGTAAGGTAAGTCTTAAAATAATAATTATGTACAAGTATATAAAAAGGAGGAAAAATAATCAAGGGGCATCAAAAAATTCGTCAATAACAATTAACTAATTCTTTGACCGAAGAACGAGCTAGTTCTCACGTGAAGTGTGGAACTTACCTTAAAAAGGATTTGTCATCTTAGGAGCCCATACTACCTCAGCTAAAATTCACTCTTCCTCTCGCGGAATGTGATAGCAACACAGAGTGCGGTGCTGGGAGGACGGCAGCGCCAATAGTTTAGCTATTTGCTTTTTACGGTGAAAATAAAGGTAATTTAAAAAAAATAAGACACATGAGACCTGCTTTATAGTTAGTTCAGTTAGTATGCAAAGTTTCATGACCTAATTTGAAGTATTTTTTTAATACCAGCGGGTTACGAGTATTGTTCGGTTTGGAGGTAATTTCGGATTTTTTTTCTATAGAGAAAATTTTATGGAATCGTGTTTTCGTCTAACATAGTACTTAACATTAATCCTCAACTTTACCGTATATTTATTTCAAAATTAATGCTTTACTTTGTAATACCATCTATGTAATATATATGGAATGCAATAAAGAATTGAGGATTGAGTATTTAGAAAATATGTAAATCTACGTCCACTCCACTTCTATCATCTTATAAATCCGTTAACGTCCACTATTAAACACGGATCTCCTTAAAAACTCTCATCATCATTGCAGCCGAAAGACGTGCACTGCTGGACATGACCTCCCCCAAGTACCTCCACTTCGACCGGTTTTGTGCTTCTCGCATCCCACGAGTTCCTGCCTGTAAAAACTCTACACTTTGGCAATTTTATTCGACAAAAGCTATTTGCCTTAAATACTTACTATCGCCATCCATCCCAACGCAAAAAACTTAAAAATACTTAAATACAATATTGCTTTTATTTCAAGAATTTTATTCATCTATATAATTTTTCATCGAATACGAATTCCGGCCTTTCGGAGAGCGTCGCCGTGGGGTAAAACAAAGTACAGACGCCAAGCACATCAAGCTACCCGAAACTGTCAAATTTTCCCAATCAACTTTGAATCTTATGCTTTAGCGATAAAGTTGAAAATCTATTAAAGAAATTTGACAGATTGTGGTAACTTGATGTGCTGGCGTCTGTACATCATACCTGCAGCTTGATTTTTAATAGGTCGGGGAAAAAGTTTTTCGTATTCTATAGGTTGAATACAGTTGTAGTTAAATCTCATTGGCTGTCCTGTTTGTATCTAGCTGGTTTTGATACCAATAAATAGACGACATTTTAAAAAAGGAAAGTAAAAACGATTTCCCGCCACTTTTCAATCGGTTTTCTTTCCGCCAAAATGAGTGAGTATTATTACAAAAAAGGGAAAATAGTATGTGACGTCTATGGACTAAAGCAGTGTTAGTAAGAGTAACACAAAGTTGGTTCAAGCGTCCATTTTTGAAAAGACTGATCACCGGTGATGAAAAGTGGATCACCTACGACAAGAACGTGCAAAAAAGATCATGGTCAAAGGGTAGTCGAGCTCCACAGACTATAGCGAAACCCGGATTAACGCGCAATAAGGTGATGCTGTGTGTATGGTGAGATTGGAAGAGCATCGTTCATTATAAGCTTTTACCACCGGACAAAACCATCGATTCGGATCTCTACTGCCAACAGCTGATGTGACTCAAGCAAGTAATTAAGAAAAAACGGCCGGGATTGATCAACAGAAAGGGTGTCGTCTTTGATCATGATAACGCCAGACCACACATGTCTTTAGCCCCTCAGCAAAAATTGAATGAGCTTGGTTGGGAAGTGTTAATACATACACCACATAGTCCTAACCTTGCACCCTCAGATTTCCACCTGTTTCGGTCTCTTCAGAATTCTTTAGGTACTGTTATGTTAACATCAAGAAAGATTGTCAAAACTAATTGTCACAGTTTTTTCATCAGAAGTCCCAAAATGTCTACAGCAATGGGATTTTGACAGTCTACAAAATGGCAACAAGTTAACATACAGAATGGCACATATGTATATATTTTAATCAAATGTATAGGTAATGTCAAAAAATGTCTTGAATTTATATAAAAATACGAAAAAACTTTTTCTCCGATCTATTATTAAGCTATTAATTAATATAGAGGGAAGGCGATGCTACGAAAAACGACTAACTTTTTCAATTTCAACACGATCCAATATAACGTTTAATTAAGTCAGTTTTTGACCTTTTTTCTTTCTTTTTTGTAATAATTACAAGTTTCACAATTTCTTTGATCTAATTTTCTATGTATTTAAAACAGCTGGGTAATTAAAATTTATGGAAAATTAATTGTACGTAATCGTCAGAAAGAATAACAGAAAAGGCGAGTTTATTTTGACACGGTATTTTAAGCTTTGGCTGTAAATACTGACAGTATTTATTTCTTCTTCTACTTGATATAAAGCCTAAATTCACTGACAACTTATATACTTAAACTGATTGACAACGCACCTAAACCGCTGGATTTGGTCTAGAAACTTGAAATTTTGCACCGGCGCGGCGTTCCTTATATTAGTTATAACGAAAGTGATCATTAAGAAAGGTTGTTTGCATACCTTTTTGTAGTATAGGATCATTTAAAAACTTAACATCTGTAACTTGTACAGTCAACAGCAAAAGTAGATGATCAAAATCAGAATTTCAATACCTACTAATGAACGGAGTTTGCGTCAGAACTCTGCCACACAGCCACACAGTCTCTGCACATAGCTCAACAACAACAACAGCAACAGCTCTGCCATACAGTTCTGACGCGAACTCCGTTAATTAGTATTGAATTTCTGATTTTGATCATCTACTTTTGCTGTTGACTGTACCTACTTTCTGTGCAAATAAAGAACTATTCTATTCTAAGTATTTTCGAATTTTATCGCCTAAATGGGTTTTTTATTGTTAGTTTTTATGGAATTTTGTCTTTTTTACCGATGAGCAGACTCATCGGGCGATCGTGCGCACCGCATGGCTTTTAAGAACAACGTAACCAAAGAAACAAACCAATTGGAAAATGTACTGGTCGACCCACCCAGAGTGATTGTGGAGATATAAAGAACTGCACCCCAATTGTGCAACACAGTTCAATCATTCCATTGCTCCATAATTATGCTCGAAAAATTGGTCTGCTCAACAATGTAAATAACGCAATGAATGTTGTTGAACTGGCAAACAATAATTTTGATCAGCAGGGTAATTACGTACTAACAGTTTAGTGTGTTACGTAATTACCCCGTCGATCCAGATTGTTGTTTGGCCCCTTAAACCATAATTTGTTCTTGAGAACGGTTACATAACACTGCCCTTTTTGGAAGTATTGTTAACCGCAGTTTATCTATTCGATAGTGCTATTGTTTCAATATCTTGACACATTACCTTTGTGAATACTTAGTCACATCAATAGCAACTTATTACAAAATTACTTATACTCCATTTATATAATACAAGCAGCACTCCGCGGTTTCACCCATATATTTCGGTCCCGTAGGAATATCGGGATATAAAATGTCATATGTTTTAATCCTGGTTATAAACCAGACGTCTGCCCAATTTCATTCAAATTCGTTCAGTAGTTTTTGCGTGAAAGAGTAACAAACAAACTTCCAACCATCCATCCTCGCATTTATAATATTAGTAGGAAGTAGGATATTGTTGAAATGACTGCATTTGAGAGTTATTTTTTAAATGCAAATGGTAAACAGACTATATTATTGCTTTTTTTATTTATTGAACCGTTACTGCTGTTTTTTTTTTTTTTTTTTTTTTTTTTTTAATGAATTTATCGTATAATCACGGACCTTATAAAACGTTTATATCGAAATAACAAAAGGGTTGTAACCGCTAACCGTTATTTGTCTAATGATAAAAATTAAATGGAGTTTGGATGAATGGATTCATCTTTCGAGTAAGTATACAAATTTATTACTCATATGTACAGACGCCAGCACATCAAGTTACCCGAAACTGTCAAATTTTCCCAATCAACTTTGAACCTAATGCTTTAGCGATAAGGTTGAAAATCTATAAAAGAAATTGGACAGATTGTAGTAGCTTCATGTGCTGGCGTCTGTACATAAACTTACACCTTATTCCCATGGGGATAGGCAGAATCTACAGAGCGCCACCTGTTACGATTCTTAAATATTTCTCTTCTTTGCGTTCAACCAAACAAAACCGTCAAAAACTAGAACAGCTAATTTTACAGATATTAAAATAAACGTTTTAATTTTAAAACTTAAATAATATATCTAACATAATAAAAGTATCTACAGTGTATAAAGGTGTGAAAAGTTATTTAGTTCAATTAGTATAAATTTCCAAGTTTATAGAACCGTGCTCCGAACTAATTGTCGTCATAACTCACAACGGCTATGGTAAAAATGTTCCGTTTAAATTGTAGCTACTGTAAACTACCTACTGGAAACGACATAATAGCTTGTGGCTTAGTCAATAAGGACGGAAATAACAGTCGTCGTATATGTGACGCTGCGATCAACAATTCACTAGAATATGGTGATTATTGGCTTTTATTGATTTTTGCTGTACTGTATATCCGAGGATTTCTGTATGAAACCACCTATCTGTGAGAATATGGCTGTCATTCTTGACCTAGATTTGATAGGTCTATAGAACAGGTATAGTATGAGGAACAGGGTTTATTATGACTAGGTGCAGAAACGGATACTTTCGCAGGCGACGGTACGGAGCCGATCGTTTGCGTCGACATGCTGCCGGACGCGATCGGCTGTCGCCGCATCCGTTCGTATCCTTTCCGATCCGATGCGGTGCGAGCCGTTTGGTGAAAAGCTTGATTGTACTCTGCATTGTTATTTAATTATTCATTATCGGTTTTGTTACTCAATAGTCGACTCTTTAGAGGAACTTTAGAGGTTATCTACCTCGAAAATGTAAAAGCATTAATATAAATAACGTAAGTAATAGAATTTAATAATAAAACGTAACTTGAGAAAAATTGCTATATCATAAAAAGTCATAAAACCAATTTGTAAAAAAATATCTATAAAAGAAACGAAACCAAGTATAAGATTAAACCAATCTAAACAAAAGTAGAAAAATAATAAGAGAGCCCGACATTGTTGAATTAAGTTTGATAGAAAACGAAATTTGCTTTTGTTCATAATAAAAAGAAAATAATTTTCTAACAAAGGCCAGATTTGATTGGCCTCGTCATTGGCCTGTCAGGAAGTCATTCATCTTTTTATGAAAATTAAAGACGGAACTTTTAAAGAAAGTTCAAGGGAAAGTTTCATAATGGCGAAAAGTTGAACACGTGCAATCAATTATTATTGACATAATTATGACAACAGGTAAACCTACCTATAAAGTAATGGCTACAAAAAAACAGAATGGCATAAATATAGAAATTGGGTCTAAATCATGTAGATAGATAGATAAACCATTTTTAGTGCACACAAAAGACATAGCATAACACAAACAAATTACATAAATATATAAAAACAAGGTGCCAACATACAAACATAACCCTCCTTCTGGAGCAGTTGGGGAAAAAAATAAAGACAAACTAATAAGCCAAGGTCAACTATGACTAGACAAAACTGTTCAAAAGTAGGTCCTGTAAACAATCGGTGACATATTGGCCAGAATAAATAAATGTATTACTGAACTTTCTACGAAAAATGTGTCGGCTACTTATAAAACACGACTACTAAAAACTGGTGCATAGGTAGGTCAATTGCTGTGTCTGCAATCATGGTTGCAAAAAAACATGGTTGACCAAAAGAATACGAAGAGAAGAATGACCAAATATTTTTCGGGAAACTTTGACTAGTCGGTTCCCGAAAAATAATTGGTAATTCTTCTCATTGGTTATTATTCTCTTGGTTATTTATTAAATGATATATCCCTGTAAATTATATGTACGGTCAACAAGCGATAATATAAAGCTCTTTTCAAACAAATTCCTTTCCCATAATGCGGGCTCATGTCACCTTTTCGAACTATCATTGTCGTTAAAAATGTTGGCAATGACGTAATTGGTAAAATAATAAGTTGCAAGTAAAACAAAAATTGCGCAAGTGTAAACTGTTGCAAATTAAATGTCATTTCGTCTAGTCTTTTTTTTTTTTAAATGTAAGCACCATGTGTGCTTAATTTTTTTCCATGACTTTGAAATTTAGAAGTGACATCATCTATGCCAATCGAGATGACAGAAAGGGCCATCAGCCATCGCCCATCGGGTCGGCCATCTTTGTCACTGGTAGGTTCATCATCAACGTCCACAACCCGACGTCACCACAGGCATAGGCCCCTCTTTTCATGTGCCAATCCCCATGCTCCTGTGCCAGCCTCATCCGGTCTTACCCCCGATGTTAACAATGTCGGTAATAACGAATTCGACAATAATCTTGTAACTGGTCTAAATTTTTTTTTTTGTCTTTCCAGTCTAGATTCAAAACATTAATCATCATCATCTGCCTAGCCTTTTTCTATGTTGAGGTCGGCTTCCAGTCTAGCCGAATGCAACTGAATACCAGTATTTACATGAAGCGACTGCCTATCTGGCCTCCACCAGTTACCGGGTAATACGATACCCCTTGGTAAGACTGGTTGTCAGACTTCCGGGCTTCTACCTACCCGTAACGACTGTCAAAGATCCACGAATGACAGCCGGGATCGATCGATCTGTGCAGCTGTTATTATTTAGCCTCGGGCCCCTCTAATTCAAAACATTAATATGCTATATTAATTTTAGCCATGGCAAGGGACTCTTGAACACTCCCAAAACCTTAAAAACAAAAAACAGCCCCCTTTTTTCCACTACCCAAGTACCTGTACATAAACGTTGTCCACACCTACAAGTTGACACTAGTAACGAAGTTGTGAGCGGTCTTCCTAATTATCGGCACGGTTTGGTCCGGTCCACATTAGCTTTGACTCGCCCGGACACGGCCCGGACAAAGGGACGAATAAGTCAGCCGCCGTGTTTGCTTCGTTTACACGCCAGTTTGACCTGTTAGGTGGCTGTTGTTCATTTGTTCATGTTTAATTGGCGTTGGTTTTGACTGTTATAATTGTACAGTACACTGCGGTGAGAATTATTATAAACTATGAAAATTTCCGGTCAGGTCAAAATTTCAGTCTATAGAAAAAAGAATTTCCATTTTTTCCCGAGTTATTCAATTTTGGATAACTCGCGGATAACTTGGAAAGCAATGGTGGCCCAGAGGTACCGGCCTCGACTTGCGAGTTGTAAGTCGTGAGTTCGAACCCAGACAGGTACTTTATTTTGTGTATTTAATTTCATCACCACTACTATCAAAATGGTGAAGGAAATCATCATGGAAAACATCGAAACCAAAAATTCGACGACTTGTGATATCTACCAACCCGCACTGGACCCGCGTGGTGAACTATGGCCCACCTATACAACCATACGTTCCACTCGTGTATGCACTTAGCCAGTCACAAATAAAATACATTTATTTAGCACAGGCTGATATACTGATACATCAGATAGCAACAAATAAAAATCAAATAAAAAGTATAAATTCCGATGTAAGAAATTAGCAGAAAAGTGTGCCTCACGGCCGCACCAAAAAGGCCCAGTTCAGCAAAAATGCCAGACAACTAGTTCCTCATGATACTTTTCAACTGGACCTGTGTGAGGTGACGGATATAAATCAGTTTTACACTGCAACGTGACGTGTAAAAATCATACATTCTTGTCATTAAAAAGCACAGTTAACAGCAAAAAGCACAATAACAGTTTTTTTAATTAATACTTTTTACACCATTTCAGAATAAACCTCTTTCGAACATAAAAAGAATTTTGCAAATCCGTCTATATATGACGGAGATAAGACCGAAAACATATATACAAAAAAAAAAAGAATATAAACATCCGAATTGAGGACCTCCTCCTTTTTTGAAGTCGGTTCAAAAATGAGAGTAAAAGGCTTCAGGTTTCTAATGGCGCTTCAATGGTGACATTAATTTAACACATGGATTGGGAGGGCTATTGGCCAGTAATCATAAAAATTTTAACAACATAAAATAATTCGTAATTTGAAAACTACCGCCTACGCCGCTCGCCGATATCGCTGATGTCAATGAAATTACAACGAATTGAAGGAAAGCGAGAGCTCTTTCCTTCAATTCGTTTTAATTTCATTGATTTGGTGTTATGATCCGTGACCTCGTCAAATGTCCCCTGCGCTACAGTTCTTCAAGTACAGGTTGCTCCAAGATGCTATTTTAGAAAATTTAAAATAAATAATAACGTTTTATGAAATTAAAATATCATATTCATAAAACGAAAACGCGTGTGTTTAATTAATGTCGCCATTAAAGCGCCACACTCACTGTATAAAAGACTGGAATGTGATCCGCTGAATCAAAGAAAGAAAAACAAAGAAGAAAATCCTTAACCCCACTCTTTTCAAAGCCCGTCTAATAATCGCCTTTCAATCGAACGAAAAGCCGTTTTTGTGATATCCGAGCCCGTTTTTCTTCCGCCTAGTTAGAAGACGGAGAGTGTGGCTAATTGTGCTATGATTACAAAGCTTGAAACATCCTGAAACAGCCTGAACCATCATGAACAGGCTGTAGGTGTAATCAGTGTCGTATATCCAGTACGGTAACCACGCTTTACAAAGGAGGGTTGGGCAAAAATGTAGTCAACTGTTATTCGTATTCTCTGGGAAATGTGTTAAACTGCTAGCCTAGACCAAGGCTAGAAGTTTGGTGTAATGATGGGACCAAACTTTGGTATTTTCAGAGACAAACTAGAAGTCAGACTAGAAACTTGTTACTTCAGCGGTGCTATTCTGTAAAAATCTCAGCGGTGAGCTGTCAATAGTGTCAATTCCTAGCAAAAACAAACTCACATCACCTAAGTTTTCACGGTGAGATTTTTGCAGAATCGACCGGTAATTCTTTTACTCGTATTATTTGACACAATCGAGAGAGAGTCATTAGAATCATTAATATAAAGAAAATTAAGAAAGAAAGAAAGATGTATTAATGATTCTAATGATTACAATTTTGTAAATACGTACAGTCTGTTATAGTCACGAATCATAATTATTTTGATCAAGATACAACCTGACACTGCCCTGAAAATTGCAAAAATCGTAAGAAAATTTGAATTTGGCGGTCTACCACTGCGCATTCACTTTAAGGGGGAAGCTCTAAGGTGGCCCGCGAAATTCAAATTTTCTTACGTTTTTTGCAATTTGCTGGTCAGTATTAAGTTGTACGTTGATTAAAATATGATTCGCGGTCGTAACAAATATGTATAAGACCATGTAATCCCCAAGAATGACTATTTCCTGAAATCTTGACATTTGGGGATTACATGGTCTTAGAGAGTTCTGTTGATGACTTTAATGATTATAATTCTGTAAATACGTATTTGTTACGACCGCGAATCATATTTTAATCAACGTACAACTTAATACTGACCAGCAAATTGCAATAATCCTAAAAAAAATTGAATTTCGCGGGCTACCCTGGCGCTTTCGCCTTAAGATCATTGGTAAAAATAAGCCTGGTTCACATATGCAATATTTTCTTACAGCTAACCTGGAGGCAATTTTCAAAGTATTCATAATTTTTTTTTTCATCATTAAGTTTTCACATTCGAAATCATCATCATCATCTGCCTAGTCTTTTCCAAACTATGTTGGGGTCGGCTTCCAGTCTAACTAGATGCAGCTGACTACCAGTATTCAAAATTTTTCAGTATAAAATAGTTAAGTTAAATTAATAGTCTAAGCCTACCGCTATGCCGTTGGACGTTTTCAGGAACCCATGCTGCTGCGGTGCGGCCGTCGTGTCCGGCCCAGTCCCATTCGAGCTTGGCAGCTTAAAAAGAAAACGAGCTGAATTAAACTGTCCAAAATTAAACAAAACTCTGGTCCCACTAATGTTTCCAGACGCTAATTTGTTCTTAATTGACACCTGTTTTTTGTGTTCCACTGCGGAACCCTTTCTCTCTTTGGCTGAAGCCTTTTCCGGCGTGACTCGTTTTTTTAAACAGAATTTTACTTTTATTTTGAGTTTTTTTTCTAAGCGGAACGAACGAGAAAGGGATACGAAGTGACTTTTTTGTGAGTAAAAAATGTAAACCATTTTTTTTTTGCGCAGTTTTTTGAAAAGTTTCTTTTGTCACGCCTATAATTCTTCAAAGGGTTTAGGCAGACGTGTTCTTATAGTACACCCATATCGGCGCCATTTTGCCAGTTTTGTCTAAGTACCATGTAATAGGGGGGGGGGAGCCTATTTCCATCCACCGGGCACAAATCCAGTCTCCGGCTGCTACTGAGAAATTCCTGATGGATAAACCTAATAAAACTTTGTACGACCTGGGAATTGAACCCAGGACACAGCAGTAGCGCTTGCGACCATGAGACTAACAAAGCAAAATAAGTTTAAGTTAATTTATTTCATATTCGACAGGTTTTAACAAATACATTTTAGAGGTGTTCTTTTAAGTATTTATAGATATACCTGTAACAGAAGACCTCCCTCTTCCATGTCTATGTCATCATCATCATTTCAGCCGAAAGACGTCCACTGCTGGACATAGGCCTCCCCCAAGCACCTCCACCTCAACCGGTTCTGTGCTTCTCGCATCCAACGGCCATCACCACCACCACCACCACCACCACCACCGCCACCTTTTGGGGTCTATGTGTACACATACAAAGCCTGTTAATGACAAAATCAATAACAAGAAAAAAAAAATTGTAAAGAATTTACATAATTATAATTAATTTAGGTACTTGAATTCGTATTCTCAGTACATTTCATCCCTACTAAGTAGGGTAAACGATACAAAGAAAAGCAGAAAAAGAAATATTGAAATTGAATTTGAATCCTACTGTTTAAGTCATTGAGTTTTTTGTTCCACATTTGACAATTATCTCAGATGCCGATTTCAAGTATGGAGGAGTGTAAGTGTGTGTGTATGTAGGTATTCGTGTGTGCGCGTGCGTGTTTGCGTGTGAGGGTGCGTGTGTGTGGGGGCATGTGTGCGTGCTTGTGTGTGTGTGTGTGTAGTTTATTAATATTTTATTTATTAAATTTTGTTCGCCTACGTGGTCCTACTGCAGGGCAAAAGGCCCCCCCTTTCTCCTTTCCACTCCTCTCTGTCTTGTGTTAGTGTGGACCAACCATGTCTGTAGGCGTCAAGCTCGTTAAGTAATATATATGTTTGTTTTATTTATTTTAAGTAAGTATCAAGTAACTGTTCAAATACATTCACAAAATTAAACTACCCTCCCCACAGACAAGTTCTTTTGTCGCCACAGAAAGAATCACGCGCGAACAGCGACTTTGTCTACAAACATTGCATCCTCTTCCTGGAAATAGTGAATTTGTTCCCACAGTGACGTCACAGAACAGACGTGTACAGAAGGTCCGTCAGAAACAATGAGAACGCGAAAATGCACGGGTGTCACCAGTACCCACTGGGATGACGATCACATTGCGGTCCCCAGTTTGAAGGTTGAGAAACAAGATAAGTGTTCCTCCGTTGAAAAAAAGGAAGATTCATTGGCCACATTTGTTTCGTATCTAGTGTAGGCCATTATACCTGACGGTTATTGGTGGGTTTCTGTATCTGCACCATCGATCACTAATAAAGTGACCGATGATAATAACTGAAAACCTTTATTAACGGGTCATTTTATTAATTATTCTGTACAGCTTTTACTAAGGGAACAATCGTAAAAACGCGAAAAGAATTAGTTATTCCCTACATTTTGTTGAGTTGTGCGAGCAGAAATGTATGGAATAGATTTTTTTTCGCCTCCCATAGCACGAGCGGTTCAGATAGATCAGTACAATGACTCCTTAAGAGATTTTTAGTTGCTACAAGTACACCATGTATGCACTGTAAACTTTCATTGCGTGATGTAGAATTTTGTGACCAGTCGGTTATCTTTTAAAGTGAAGGCACGTGAACATATCCGTCAAAAGTTGGCCTTAACATCTCAGCGCTGATTTGCTGGATTCGTTTTCTCCTCTACCGATAATTTGTTTCTCCTCAAAGATTTTGTTTATATGTATGTGTAGCAGCAGCGGTGAGGTTTGTGAAAACTCGGGTTTGATATATGTGATTGTGTTGAGGATTATTATAATAAAACGACGATGCGTTAGGTTCTACGATCAAATTCTATATTCGCCATCTTACAACATTCAAGGAGAGGGGTGAGGGAACAGTATTTTAAATGGAAACCAATCACGGTCGAGAGGTTACTATGACGTTGCTTATGATGTCGGTTTTGCCTCGAGATGTCGCTATGTGTATATGTGGAGTCAGAGTTCACAACAGTATGTATGTATCTATCTATGTATTAGTATTTATTCTTGTATTTTATAGTAATTTCCTAGCTATTTATCCCTTTTGTTACACCTGCCATGTTTTGTCTCTGCATCACCCTAAGGTGCGGGCCACACAGAAGAGACGTAAGACGAGGACGCGACGCAGACGCGGCGTCCCTTTCACGTATCTTCATTATTCTTCATACAATCTGCATATTATTGCCGCGTCTGCGTCGCGTCCTCGTCTTACGTCTCTTCTGTGTGGCCCGCACCTAAGGTTGACTGGTAGAAAATGCCTCAGGCATTAAGTCCGCCTTTGTGCAGTATTTCTTTTACTTGTGCATAAAGTGTTAATAAATAAATAAAATATGAATCCATGGTAAGAGTTACTTGATTCTGAAACCCCTGCATTGAAATTTTTACATACATTTTGACCGCGTAGGTTTGCACTTTTCTATAAATTAGCTGGTTTTTTTTTTTGATAACCTGTCAAAAATTTGTAGAATTTCTAGAATCATGTGCTGCATTCATGGTTATAGTTAACGACCCTGCCACCCTGTATATGTCCGGACTTTTTCACTCGTTGTAAGAAGTTAACCTTCTGCACCTAACTATCTTGTGGTCCCAGCCATGCATGCAAGCCGAGTTAGACTTCTAATTAAAGGCTTTCAAAGTAAGGCGAAGCGTCTACAATAGTCTCCGTGTCTTTATATGTGTTGTACATTCATAAGTATTAATAGAGTGTGTAGAGTTTATAAACTCTACACACTCGTTTACCTAGGGATATCGTGTTACCCAGTAGCTGGGTTTTGGAGATCAGCAATCGCTCCAAGTAAAATACTGGATTGCAGCTGCATCCGGTTCGACTGGCGCGGTAGTGGCCCAGTGGTAACGGCCACGGCTTACGAGTTGTAGGTCGTAGGTTCGAATCCGACAGGCGCTTTACTTTGTGTAAATTATTTCATCACCACTCTGCTCTCAAAACGGTGATGGAAGACATCCTGAGAAAACCGTTGTATTCTAGAACCAAAAATTCGATGACAAGTGACATCTACCAACCCGCACTGGGCCCGCGCCCATTCCTTCTCACCGAGAGGCCTATTTCCCAGCAGTGGGAATATTATAGGCAGATTATGCGGATAGACTGCAAGGCGACCCCAACATAGAACAGTTGGGAAAAGTCTATGCAGATGATGAATGTTTTTAAACTGATTGAAACACATCATAACATTTATTCATTCGTACAATTGCCAACGTGCTTGTAATTTTAATGGCACCCAATCATACCAAACAGGAAAACAGTAAAATAGGTGTAATAGAAGTCATATTTCATCAGAAAATGCAAAACCCTCTACTGTATACTTATGTCATAAAGAGCACCATTAGTTCTTGAGTACTGGTGACCTGTACGAAACCTCAATCCATACTAATCACACTAATATTATAAAGGAAGTTTGTGAGTGGGATAAAAAGTAGCCTATATGTTAATCCAGGGTGTCAGCGAGGTAGCTGACACCCTGGATTAACATATAGGCTACTTTTTATCCCGATATTCCCACGGGATCAACATTTACGCGGGTAAAACCGCGGGGCGCAGCTAGTTTAAATTATAATTGCGAAAGTAACTCAGTCTGTTTGTTACCTTCACGCCTACCACTGAACCGATCGTTATGTTTTACAGATAAGCTACTTTCATCCAGGATATTCTATACATATAATAAAACAGTAACGAAAGAAAAACTGTACATTGAGAATTTTCGAGACAAAATAAGTGGCTTTTGTTAGAAAAACGTAACTGATGACAAAAAGTGACTTTTTAGAATTTTTGTCTGTTTGTCTGTTTGTCTGTGTGTATGGTAAGGCTTCACGCCAAAACTACTGGATAGATTGAATTGAAATTCAGCAAAAATGTTCTTTGTAAACCAAGGAAGGCTTTAGGCTACATATTATCACGCCGTATGTTATGGGAGGTAAGCAATATTGATTTAAAAATGTTTTGGTTCGTAATTGAATGCACAAAATAATTGAATGCCCAAAATGACATGTTATTTATTTAGTTAATAAAAATTTAACCCTGCAAACATAACAATCATGCTATTTTTATACGGGAGCGGGGCAGTAATATTATAAATTGCAAGGGAACAGCTATTTCAACAATATGTCAACAGGGAATATAGCGGTATGGTCAGGCGACCGTTTACCGCACTAAATGGTGCGAGTTCAAATCCCTTATTATTATTTTTTTTTTAATCGTAAAATTCTTTTTTTTTTAGTTTTTGCATTTTTTATGTGCATTAGGAACGATACTGTTAGGAAATCTGAGAACTATACATGTCCTATCTAACTGTACGGGGAGTTTCACACCAATGTTACTAAACAGATTGGTTGGTGGTACAACAAGCTACACTATCATAAAGTCAAGACAAACTTTTGGTTCTAAGTTATATCTTACCAAGCACATTTGTTGTGGAGTTGACACTCCAAACGCAACAGCAACAGCGACAAAGGGCGCGTGCTTAAAGATTGCTCTTTAATTGTGTTGGATGAATGCACTTTGGCGAACAGAAAAGCAGTAGAGGCGGTAAACAGGACTTTGCAGGACATCCGCAGGAACCAGCAAATGATGGGTGGCGTTACAGTTCTGTTAAGCGGCGATTTCCGACTAACACTGCCTGTGGTGACGCGAGGAACTAGGGCTGATGAGGTGAAGGCTTTGTTGAAATGCTCTTTCTTATGGCCACATATTCATAGGTTGCGCTTAACGATGAATATGAGAGCACAGCTTGGCGGGAATGTACACGCCCAAGAATTTTCTGATGTTCTCTTAAAATTGGGTGAGGGAATGCTACCAGTAGACGGTGGCCAGGTGGTTTTACCTGAGATACTTGGGAGAGTGGTGTCCACCTTAGAAGATTTGATACGCCTGGTGTACGGGGACATCAATAGGATACCGCACCAAGATAATTCTTGGGTGTGTGAACGAGCCATTTTAACACCCAGAAACGACCAACCTTCAGCGATCAATGAATGCATTCTCGCGGAAATTGAGGGAAATGAAGTGATCTACACTTCAATAAACACTGTTGTCGACCAAGATGACGCTACACATTACCCCGTAGAATTTCTCAATTTCCTCAGTGCAAGTGAACTACCAGCGCACACCATTAAGCTAAATGTCGGTGTCCCAATTATGCTTCTTCGGAATCTCACTCCGCCGAAACTGTGCAATGGGCCCCGGCTCAAAGTCGTCTCGCTGCAGAGAAATATCATTGAGGCGGAAATTGTAACGGGTTGTGGTGTCGGCGAGACAGTGTTTATACCACGTATACCACCGATTCCCCACAATTACCCCTTTTTTTTTTTCGGATGGGAAGTCATCAAATGACCCCTCCCGCTCTGGGTGGAGCGGAAGGGAGTGTCAGACTCTTACTGACTAAAACCCACCCGTGTTTCTTCCTTAGCCCTTTATGTTCCGGGCCAGCGGCAACCCTTTCGGACAATCCCGCTGAAGGCTTCGGCCCTATGGGGCCCCTCCTCGATGCTGACATCTCTTTGAGGCGCGCGTGGAACACGTACGCGCCGTCCGGCACGGGCCTGGTCCTGATCGGACGGTGAGCTACCCATTACTCTCCGCCCGCAGGCCCGCGCCTACGGTGGCCGGGAGTCGTCCCGTGGCTCCCGACGCCCGGAGCGTTTCCCGCGGCGGCTGGGACGGGAGGCTCTCTCCCTCATCCGTCCCTCCACCTCCTTTGCTAGCATGACTGCTTCGCAGAAGGAGGTGACTGCCTCCCACTCCCTCTCGCCCCGGACCATGGCTTGCACCAGGGCCGGACGCCAGAGGTCGCCGCCGCTGCCGATCACCTCTACGAGGACACGGCAGTGCTCCGCCCAAGCGGGGCAGACCTCCACCGTGTGCTCCATCGTGTCTTCTGGGCGATCCTGGCAATGGTGACACCCGGCCACAATTACCCCTTTCAATTCAAGCGCGTGAGTTTCCTGTGAGCGTGTGCTTCGCAATGACAATAAATAAGTCACAGGGGCAGACACTGAAAGCTACGGGTGTCGACCTCAGGACGAGCTGCATCTCACACGGACAACTGTACGTCGCGCGTCGCTTGCTCCCGCGTCACCAGTCCTGACTCGCTGTATTTACATATTGAATGAGACCGAGGGAAAAACAACGAACGTTGTTTACACAGAAGTGTTACAGTAAATTATAACACTTCTGTTATTCGACGTCTCCTAAATTTCCTTATTAACCTGACGTCTCTTACCAGTAAATTAACTACATAACTTTCAAATTTTGAGTTTACTAAGCCAAATAGTTTTTGAGGGATCTAAGCTATAGTACAGTATAAGACGCATCTTTTGAGTGTTTCTGTAAATCAACAAACTATCACTAATTTATTTTGGAAAATGGGACACCTGATGCAGAACCGCAACAGATCAGCTAAAGTATAAGAGATATAAAAATGGTGCCATAGCAAAAAATATTCCACGTGAAGAGCATTTTCTGCTGTGAGAATAAATTTGAAGATCTAGAACACCTGTTGTGGAACTCCAAAGCCCAGCGACACTATAACATATAGGAATGACGTCTTAGCAAAAGTTGTTTAGTCTGATGGGCATTTCCTGTTGACTTACAAAAATGAAAGATCTGAAACGTCTCGAATCGTCTCGCGCATCACGCTGTTTTCCCGTCCCCGGGCTCTTAGAATTCGACATCAGACGTTTCAGATCTTCGATTTTGACGACCCCGTTGTCGCTGGCATAAGCAACAGGATCCGCGTACGAAGTCGCGGGCAGAAGCTAGTTTGTAATAAAGTACAAAATATACGCAGACCAAGAAGCTAGCAGACTATAAAATTAAAACCTACATATAATCTAGTCAATCTACCTAGTTTTTTGGGCTCCGTACCCAAAGGGTAAAAACGGGACCCTATTACTAAGACTTCGCTGTCTGTCCGTCCGTCCGTTTGTGTGTCACCAGGCTGTATCTCAAGAACTGCGATAGCTAGACAGTTGAAATTTTCACAAATTATGTATTTCTGTTGCCGCTATAACAACAAATACTAAAAAAAAAATATTTAAGGGTCCTTCCATACAACAAACGTGTTTTTTTTCGGTGTTTTTGCCTTGTGGTACGGAACCCTTCATGTGCGAGTCCGACTTGCTCTTACCTATTTTTCCCAATTATGTTGGTGCTATTCCAGTACCAGTATTTTACATGGAGCGACTGCCTATCTGACCTCCACAACGCAGTTACGGGGTAACACGATACACTCCTTTGGTAAGACTAGTTGTCAGACTTTCGGGCTTTGACGACCCGTAGCGACTCTCAAAGATCCACGAATGACAGCCGGGACCTGCTTAACGTGCTTTCTGAGGCACAGGGTCTCGGTATGTAAAGATGGTCACCCAGACACCCATCCACGGACCAACCGCGGCTCGATCGACCCGTCCGGCTGTTATTACTAAGCCAGGGGCCCCTAAAAGAAAAACCTACATACATTACCAACGCAAAAATTACGCCATAACTCGTCAGCATAAAACACGAAACAGTTCCTAATAAAAACTTAGGAGTTTCGCAGTAAAACGGGACAAGTCTAAATTGCTAAAAGAAAATGTCCGCTAAAAAGTTGGGAGCCCTAAAACAAGTCCTTGTATTAACAAAAAGTTTGATAACCTTTGTGTAGCGTTCCTGTGTTATCCTGTAAATATCGTTCTTAAAACCAAAATGACCCTTGTTAATTAAATTAGCTAGAGAAACTTTGCAGACTGGATGCGTACAAATAAATAAATAATTATTAATTAACTAGCTTCTGCCCGCGACTTCGTCGGCGTGAAATTTCTTGTACCCCCACCCCGTCGCAACACTTCGTATTCGCTTAGCGTTCATTCTGACTTTTTTTCTTTTTGCTCGGCTCCTTCGCTGCGGCTGCGGCGGCTTCGCTGTCTGTCCGTCCGTCTGTCTGTCACCACGCTGTATCTCATGAACCGTGATAGCTAGACAGTTGAAATTTTCACAGATGATGTATTTTTGTTGCCGCTATAACAACACATACTAAATCTATACATATAATAAAACAGTAACGAAAGAAAAACTGTACATTGAGAATTTTCGAGAAAAAATAAGTGGCTTTTGTTAGAAAAACGTAACTGATGACAAAAAGTGACTTTTTAGAATTTTTGTCTGTTTGTCTGTTTGTCTGTGTGTATGGTACGGCTTCACGCCAAAACTACTGGATAGATTGAATTGAAATTCAGCAAAAATGTTCTTTGTAAACCAAGGAAGGGTTTAGGCTACATATTATCACGCCGTATGTTATGGGAGGTAAGCAATATTGATTTTAAAATGTTTTGGTTCGTAATTGAATGCACAAAATAATTGAATGCCCAAAATGACATGTTATTTATTTAGTTAATAAAAATTTAACCCTGGAAACATAACAATCACGCTATTTTTATAAAGGAGCGGGGCAGTAATATTATGAATTGCAAGGGAACAGCTATTTCAACAATATGTCAACAGGGAATTTAGCGGTATGGTCAGGCGACCGTTTACCGCACTAAATGGTGCGAGTTCAAATCCCGTATTTTTTTTTTTTTTAATCGTAAAATTCTTTTTTTTTTAGTTTTTGCATTTTTTTATGTGCATTAGGGCCAGGCCACAACACTGCGTTGCGGTGTCGCATCGTAAAAATCTACGACGCATTGTATTTACTACGCATTGTACTGTGCAACGGTTTTTGCGATACGACGCCGCAACGCAGTGTTGTGGCCTCGCCCTTAGGAACGATACTGTTAGGAAATCTGAGAACTATACATGTCCTATCTAATTGTATGGGGAGTTTCACACCAATGTTACTAAACAGATTGGTTGGTGGTACAACAAGCTACACTATCATAAAGTCAAGACAAACTTTTGGTTCTAAGTTATATCTTACCAAGCACATTTGTTGTTTGTGGAGTTGACACTCCAAACGCAACAGCAACAGCGACAAAGGGCGCGTGCTTAAAGATTGCTCTTTAATTGTGTTGGATGAATGCACTATGGCGAACAGAAAAGCAGTAGAGGCGGTAAACAGGACTTTGCAGGACATCCGCAGGAACCAGCAAATGATGGGTGGCGTTACAGTTCTGTTAAGCGGCGATTTCCGACTAACACTGCCTGTGGTGACGCGAGGAACTAGGGCTGATGAGGTGAATGCTTTGTTGAAATGCTCTTTCTTATGGCCACATATTCATAGGTTGCGCTTAACGATGAATATGAGAGCACAGCTTGGCGGGAATGTACACGCCCAAGAATTTTCTGATGTTCTCTTAAAATTGGGTGAGGGAATGCTACCAGTAGACGGTGGCCAGGTGGTTCTACCTGAGATACTTGGGAGAGTGGTGTCCACCTTAGAAGATTTGATACGCCTGGTGTACGGGGACATCAATAGGATACCGCACCAAGATAATTCTTGGGTGTGTGAACGAGCCATTTTAACACCCAGAAACGACCAACCTTCAGCGATCAATGAATGCATTCTCGCGGAAATTGAGGGAAATGAAGTGATCTACACTTCAATAAACACTGTTGTCGACCAAGATGACGCTACACATTACCCCGTAGAATTTCTCAATTTCCTCAGTGCAAGTGAACTACCAGCGCACACCATTAAGCTAAATGTCGGTGTCCCAATTATGCTTCTTCGGAATCTCACTCCGCCGAAACTGTGCAATGGGACCCGGCTCAAAGTCGTCTCGCTGCAGAGAAATATCATTGAGGCGGAAATTGTAACGGGTTGTGGTGTCGGCGAGACAGTGTTTATACCACGTATACCACCGATTCCCCACAATTACCCCTTTTTTTTTCGGATGGGAAGTCATCAAATGACCCCTCCCGCTCTGGGTGGAGCGGAAGGGAGTGTCAGACTCTTACTGACTAAAACCCACCCGTGTTTCTTCCTTAGCCCTTTATGTTCCGGGCCAGCGGCAACCCTTTCGGACAATCCCGCTGAAGGCTTCGGCCCTATGGGGCCCCTCCTCGATGCTGACATCTCTTTGAGGCGCGCGTGGAACACGTACGCGCCGTCCGGCACGGGCCTGGTCCTGATCGGACGGTGAGCTACCCATTACTCTCCGCCCGCAGGCCCGCGCCTACGGTGGCCGGGAGTCGTCCCGTGGCTCCCGACGCCCGGAGCGTCTCCCGCGGCGGCTGGGACGGGAGGCTCTCTCCCTCATCCGTCCCGCCACCTCCTTTGCTAGCATGACTGCTTCGCAGAAGGAGGTGACTGCCTCCCACTCCCTCTCGCCCCGGACCATGGCTTGCACCAGGGCCGGACGCCAGAGGTCGCCGCCGCTGCCGATCGCCTCTACGAGGACACGGCAGTGCTCCGCCCAAGCGGGGCAGACCTCCATCGTGTCTTCTGGGCGATCCTGGCAATGGTGACACCCGGCCACAATTACCCCTTTCAATTCAAGCGCGTGAGTTTCCTGTGAGCGTGTGCTTCGCAATGACAATAAATAAGTCACAGGGGCAGACACTGAAAGCTACGGGTGTCGACCTCAGGACGAGCTGCATCTCACACGGACAACTGTACGTCGCTTGCTCCCGCGTCACCAGTCCTGACTCGCTGTATTTACATATTGAATGAGACCGAGGGAAAAACAACGAACGTTGTTTACACAGAAGTGTTACAGTAAATTATAACACTTCTGTTATTCGACGTCTCCTAAATTTCCTTATTAACCTGACGTCTCTTACCAGTAAATTAACTACATAACTTTCAAATTTTGAGTTTACTAAGCCAAATAGTTTTTGAGGGATCTAAGCTATAGTACAGTATGAGACGCATCTTTTGAGTGTTTCTGTAAATCAACAAACTATCACTAATTTATTTTGGAAAATGGGACACCTGATGCAGAACCGCAACAGATCAGCTAAAGTATAAGACATATAAAAATGGTGCCATAGCAAAAAATATTCCACGTGAAGAGCATTTTCTGCTGTGAGAATAAATTTGAAGATCTAGAACACCTGTTGTGGAACTCCAAAGCCCAGCGACACTATAACATATAGGAATGACGTCTTAGCAAAAGTTGTTTAGTCTGATGGGCATTTCCAGTTGACTTACAAAAATGAAAGATCTGAAACGTCTCGAATCGTCTCGCGCATCACGCTGTTTTCCCGTCCCCGGGCTCTTAGAATTCGACATCAGACGTTTCAGATCTTCGATTTTGACGACCCCGTTGTCGCTGGCATAAGCAACAGGATCCGCGTACGAAGTCGCGGGCAGAAGCTAGTACAAAATAAAATAAATATTTAAGGGGGGCTCCCATACAACAAACGTGTTTTTTTTCGGCGTTTTTGCCTTGTGGTACGGAACCCTTTGTGTGAGAGTCCGACTCGCACTTAGCCAGTTTTTTTCTTGTTTCTAAGGATCATAGCGTGATGTTAGCCTAGAACCTTCCTCAAGATTTGGCTATCAAAATGCAAAAAGATTTTTTCAAATCTGACCGGTAGTTCCAGAGATTATCGCGTTCAAACAAACAAACTCTTCAGCTTCTCTTTATTATTAGTATAGATTTGTTTTATCAACACAAAATCAACCAAAGCCATTAGGGCTGCGGAGTTTTACTAGCTAATTTAATTTGGTAGGTACCCCGTAGTTAGTATGCAGGATCGTCGAATATAGTTGAAGTTTAATAAGAAACCATTGGGATGTTGTCGGCTGAAATTTAATTGTATAGGTAAATGAGCTGTTTGTTTTCTATTAATAAAATTACTAAACTTCAACTATATCCGACGACCCTGCATACTTATCTCTTTGGTTGACTGTACATATTTTAATTTCTGTTTAAAATGCATTTGCTCAATTTAACAATTTGCTAACTAGTTTGCTTATGTGTCCTTGGTATGTATGTACTTACCAACATGGTGTTTTGTCCAACTATACGTCTGAGAGACGGACACACAATGGGTATACAAACTATGTGAGATTTATCTCTGATAACAGAATGATGTATCACATAGAGCACACAGGCTTGACGTATGATAACAACAATACTACGTATGATATGTGAGGGTGTAGTTGTGTATGTATGGGGTGTACTGACATTGAGAGTGAAAGTTTGTTTGCTTTGACATTGTATGAGCTGAACCCTAATATCGTAATACACTATCATCTTGAAGCAAATTGCTAATCCATTGCTCCATAAGTTCGAAAAATTTGTCTGCTCCACACGTAAATAACGCAATGAATGTTGTTGAACTGTCAAAATGAAACCGATTACGATTGATAATGTGTTACGCAATTGCCCCGCTGGGTTTTTTTTTTTTGCGGATGGGAAATCATCAAATGACCCCTCCCGCTCTGGGTGGAGCGGAAGGGAGTGTCAGACTCTTACTGACTAAAACCCACCCGTGTTCCTTCCTTAGCCCTTTATGTTCCGGGCCAGCGGTAACCCTTTCGGACAATCCCGCTGACCCGGCAGGCTTCGGCCCTATGGGGCCCCTCCTCGATGCTGACATCTCTTTGAGGCGCGCGTGGAACACGTACGCGCCGTCCGGCACGGGCCTGGTCCTGATCGGACGGTGAGCTACCCATTACTCTCCGCCCGCAGGCCCGCGCCTACGGTGGCCGGGAGGCGTATTGCCATTGTGTATATCAGTACAGACACCCATAGTCTGTACTCGATCACTTTATGCTCTTAAAAATAACAAATACTCTAAAGCAAACTACGTATGACTACAGACCAGTCTGTATAAGTATACGGTTTGTTCGCATATGTCTAAAGCAAAATGAGACCGTGTTATTGTTTGTATTGTAGGGTATGTGAGGTCATAAGACTTTAATTATATGTTGCAGTGTACTACGTAACAATATTGAACATAACTATGTTGTACGTGTTTATATTCTCTGAGGGAAGCTTCGTGCGACCCCCTCCATAGAAAAGGATACAACATTTTTCTTCTTCTAAAGATTTTCCGATCTCTATGCTATTTAAGTATGTTTATCAACATAATTAAAAACTAGGTTTAAACGTTTTATTCTCTATATAAAAAGTATAAGCCTAGGTATTTATTATGAAAATAACATTCTTAAACTTCTTCTTCTGTACATACCACGGCAGCCAAATTGTCTGTACTCGTATGTGTTTTGCTCTCACGGATTAGAGCAAAGTGTATTTTATTTCAGTCTGTCTCTGTACTGATATGCAGTATGCTCTCTAGCTACAAGAGCATATTGCGTGCGATTACAGAGCAACCCCTGTCTGTGCTAGTATACATTATGGCAATACGCGGCCGGGAGTCGTCGCGCGGCTCCCGACGCCCGGAGCGTCTCCCGCGGCGGCTGGGACGGGAGGCTCTCTCCCTGAGCCGTCCCGCCATCTCCTTCGCTAGCATGACTGCTTCGCAGAAGGAGGTGACTGCCTCCCACTCCCTCTCGCCCCGGACCATGGCTTGCACCAGGGCCGGGCGCGCGAGGTGCCCCGCTGGGTTGGAATATGATTCTTATACGTATGTATTGCAGTATTAACAAATCCTGCATGATATTTGTTTGTCATCAATCCTTCTTGAAGTTGATATTCAACCTCATTTTTAGGGTTCCGTACCCAAAGGGTAAAAACGGGACACTATTACTGAGACTTCGCTGTCTGTCCGTCCGTCTGTCTGTCACCAGGCTGTATCTCATGAACCGTGATAGCTAGACAGTTTAGCTAGAAATTTTCACAGATGATGTATTTTTGTTGCCGCTATAACAACACATACTAAATACAAAATAAAATAAATATTTAAGGGGGGCTCCCATACAACAAACGTGTTTTTTTTCGGCGTTTTTGCCTTGTGGTACGGAACCCTTTGTGTGAGAGTCCGACTCGCACTTAGCCAGTTTTTTTCTTGTTGCCCGGCTCCTAAGGATCATAGCGTGATGTTAGCCTAGAACCTTCCTTAAGATTTGGCTATCAAAATGCAAAAAGAAGACTGGCGTTTCCAGAGATTACCCCCTTAAACACAAACTTACAAACAAACACATTTTTTACCTTTCTATAATATTAGTAATATAGATTAAATTAAAGTCGCTTTTCCTGTCTGCGCTGCGTGAACGCGTTGTTCTTCAAACTTCGCAAACGAATTTTGATGCGGTTTTCACCATAATTTAAAGAATTCATTTTGGAGGTATCGGGTTTTATAGGGTATCTTCATTTAATTATAACTTAAATATCGTCGCTTCTCAGGAATAGTGTCGTAACAAAAAAAATCTTTAAAATTAGTTTTATACATAAAACCGGCACGTAATTTCGGTTTTATGTATAAAACTAATTTTAAAGATTTTTTTTGTTACGTTACTATTCCTGAGAAGCGACGATATAATACAGCCCAGTTGTCATTCGTGGATATTTGGCAGTCGTTACGGGTCGCCAGAAGTCGTAAAGTCTGACAACCAGTCTTACTGGGTTGTGGAGGTCACATTGGCAGTCACTTCATGTAAGATACCGGTATTCAGCTGCTTTCGGTGAGTCTGGCAGCGATCCCAACATAGTTGGGAAAAGGCTAGGCATAGATGATGAAATTTAGATATAAGTGTGCATACACACGAGCGACACGCGTCGACGATAGAGGCAACTACACCCGTCGACGCATGTCGGCGGCCGTCGATAACGTGTCGGTCGTGTATTTCGTCATCATCATCAGCCTATAGCAGTCCACTGCTGGACGCCATTCAACTCGATTTTCGGCAACTCTCATCCAGCTGCTACCAGCCATCAACGAAGATCGTCGCTCCACTTATCCTAAGGGCGTCCTACCTTACGTTTACTGATTCGCGGTCTCCACTCAAGAACGTGTATTTAAGTACGGTGCCCAAATACGTCGTACGGTAAGAGTCGCTCGTGTGTCGTGAGTCGTGTGTCGAATAAAAAAACTCGAGGTTCTGTCAAGTCTTAAAACCGTACGCTAGTAGTACACTAAAACATTTCCACAGATTAATTATTGGCCAACGAAGCCTAAGAAACTTGTGAACCCGAAGGTCACTCCTAGACGAACGGGTAAGGAGTAAGTTTAAGACGAACTACGTTTAGTAGGCCCGGCTAATTACCGTGCCGCCGCGGGTGCCCTCTGTTGTGTCATAAAAGGAAACTTACAAACTCAGCTTACTATTATGTTCTGTGAGGACCTTTGTGTAACTAGTTTGAAGACGTGGTTCTGCTTGCCTAATTAGGATTTTCGTTTCTTAAACTTTTCGGATTTGTGTTCGATGTTTCGTTTCAGCATAAATATTTTTTTTTAAATCTTGTGTTACTGATGCTATTATTTTTTATTCAAAGTGGAAATTTTTGTAAACAATATCAAAACTATTGCGAAAACGACCAGTCCGCCCATCAAAGTTACAAGACAATGATATAACTATCAATACTATCTGTCACTGGAAAGGAGAAAATTCTTAAGCGCCATTTGGGCCAAAATGAGTTATATAATTTAGCGTTGGATTAGATTTTTTTTAAACACTTTTCAAAAAAAAATTTTAGACAATCTGAGCCAGTTAAAATTTGCTCAGATTGTCTTGAAACCTAAACTGATCACTGTAGAAAAAAGAATCAAATCTAACGATATATAATTATAATTATACCTCATTTTGGCCCAAATAGCGTTTTAGCATTTTCTCCTTTCCAGTGACGTTAAGTACATTAAAATCAATTGACATGCGTTAATCTCACAAAAACTCACAAATGGATCGACCAATTGTGTTGAAACTTTGGTAAGTGGTTGTGCATTAGCTAGTAAGTAATAAAAAGAGGTGGATAGCTTTCCTACCTAACATTTGATATTCAAAACTGGCACAATGACACACTATACTTATTAGATGACACGTGGAAGTAGGACGGCACGTCACAATTATCGGGAGTAAAAAAGAGACAACACATTAGGTATGTAACTAGGCTAATTAGCCAAGTTTTGAAGTGCCACTTGCAAAGCGTGTATAATTTATGTATATACCCCTTTTTAGGGTTCCATACCCAAAGAGTGCCAACGGAAGCCTATTACTAAGCCTCCGCTGTCCGTCCGTCTGTTTGTCAGCGACCTGTAACCTCATGAACCGTAAAAGATAGTTGACATTTTTACAGAGCGTGTATTTCTATTGCCTGCGTTTTAATTAAACTTATGACACCCCTCTGGGTGTTAATTAAAGGAGGAATTAAAAAAAATGTAGTGTTAAATATTGGACGGTGGTAATACAATATAATTGTTACGAAGACATTGTTATATTTTCCAATTGCAATGTAATTTTTCAATATCAAATGTAGAACGATGAACATGTATGTTCTCATTGTGGCATTGACTAATGAATTTATTTTTAATCTCCTTGATGTACATACTCTTAGCTCTACCGTTATTAATTCCGGCTTTGCCCGGGGCTCAGCGGATTTATCTCAACTACATATAACTTCTACATGTCGGATCATGGGGCCCGAGTACGCGTCTCCTTTTAAGGTAATTTCTCGCCGGCTGGTCGTCACTTCTCGTGATCAGAGCGGCTTTTTTTTTTTTGGGTCTTTCTTTGGCCAAATAATTAGCTTAGTCAAATGCTGGCAGTCTTCTGGCCACGTTTCCGGATGACAGCGATGCGGCCGAGTACTTCGACGCCTAAATATCCTTTTGTTTTTGTATTTATTAATTAATTTAATACCTAGTGTAAATAGTTAAGAGATTATGAAAACAAACTTCTAGATCATGTATCAGAAATTCGCGGTTACTCGTAACATTCAAATATTCATTCATTAATTATTACGTGTTTATGATTCTCTTAGAACCTTCATAAAATATTCAAATAAAGAAAAAAATAATTTGCTTTCCCGTGTTTTTTGTTTGGCAAGGAGTACAGTCACGAGCATAAGTAGGTATGTATACACTTGGCTTTATTCAAAGACGATTTTCTCCTTTACTTTTGAATGAAATTTTATGTTATTACGAACATGTTAAAATGAAATTGTATAACATATAGATCTAAATTTATGACACTGTATAGGGTACCTACTAATTGTAATTTAAATGATTTTTTTTATGGTATTAATTGGAATTTATGACATAGTATAATTTTAAAGATAATTTTGCATGCCTGAATTGGTGCAACACAGTGGACTGCGCATTCGCTTGACATCTAGAAATGTATTTATTATATACTGTGTGGAGCAATAAACATTTGAATTAGAATTTGAACAAAATATTTTGGAACCCATAGGTTTGTGTAAAGTGTGGTATTTCAACGTTGCTTTAGTTATTTTACGAAAAAATCGCAATTGAAAGTTGCCAAATGTTGACATATTAGTGCTCGTGACTGTACAGACGCCAGCAGATCAACCTACCCGAAACTGTCAAATTTTCCCAATCAACTTTGAACCTTATGATTTTGCAATAAAGTTGAAAATCTATTAAAGAAATTTGACAGATTGTAGTAGCTTGATGTGCAGGCGTCTGTACATAAGATTTTGACAATACACTTCTAAAACACGCTATATATTGTCAACACAAACAATAGAAAGCAAACTCCTGACTCCTAAGCATCCATTCTTATGAAAACATTAATTCGAGTAGAATACAACAAGACATTAAACATTTAACCCTTCTGCTGCCATTGTGGATTTGTGTGAGTTAATATTGACACAATCCGGTTAGAACAATGGTTATTTCGCAAACTATTCGACTGCTCGCCTTTGTTACTGACTCCTGAAATTACAATGATAAATACCGAATTCTTGATTTATCTTTATTAAATATTAATTTAATAACGTAAGAGCAGTGGTGGCCAAGTAGAGCAGTGGTGGCCAAGTGGTAACGGCCGCGACTTACGAGTTGTAGGTCGTAGGTTCGAACCCAGACAGGCGCTTTACTTTGTGTAAATTATTTCATCACCACTGCTCTCAAAACGGTGAAGGAAAACATCGTGAGGAAACCGGCATGTCTTAGAACCAAAAATTCGAAGACATGTGACATCTGCCAATCCGCACTGGGCCCGCGTGGTGGATTACGGCCCACTCCCTCTCACCGAGAGGAGGCCTGTGTCCCAGCAGTGGGAATATTATAGGCTGATTATGGTAATAACGGTTGACGATGGAAATTAGGTTTAAAGATTCTTTATTCTAAAAGAACATACATTGTTCCGTAGACAGTGTAAACTATAGACTGCTGCATATCTTCTTTTTCATTCGCACAAGAAAAAGAGAAATATATTAACGTCACTAGCAAAGAAAAGAGACAGAGTAAGAATATTTCTGTCCCTTACTGCGTGTCGGCTAAGCACATCAATGTGCACAACAAGCTTGACGTTTATGGATGAAATAATAAAAACTACACCGCGATTAAACGGAAAATAAGATCTTTTTCGTGCATAATTCAATAATAGTACATTTACGCAACTGTGAAAATGGTATGGTGCAGTGTAATACGCTGTAAAAATGATAGTATTATGAAGATTGCCGGAATTTTTTGTCCCTTTCGGTGACACGGATACCATGAGTCTATAGATTACTCTGTCTACGCATTGTTCACTTAGCGAATAAATACAAAACTAAGGTAAGGTATTCCAGTAGCTAATAGTTTTGTTTTTTTTTTATGTAGGTAGGTGTGATGTCGCATTTTGTGTGTACGACTAACATAATAGTTTTGTGTTGTTAGTGATGTACTGCTTGAGTTTAAATTTGAATATGTTAAAAGAAGATGTGCCCCTAATATCTGCCGGTAGATTATTATAAATTTGTACACCTTCGTATTTTATGTTTTTCCTGCCATATTGCGTCCGCGGGGGGTGCGTCTGTATTTGATCGAGGACTTGTTTGTTTTGAGTTTTATGCATTTTATATGAGTTTGAATGCCGTTTGGCGTGGATGTGACACATATTTTCCCGCAACTTGTTTTTTTTTTTTTGTATTTGTGTTTTTTCTGCGTCATGTTTACCACAAATAAACGTATTTTCTTTCTTTTTTATGTAATCCTGTTTAACTGGAGGATTGTTAATCTAGTTACCTACAAAAAATAACCAAATTAAACTTTACTGTAACTGCAACTTTAAAGTAACAGCCTCGTCGGTCTAGTGGTCAAAAGCGCTACTGCTGAGTATTAGGTCCTGGGTTCAATTTCCAGGCCGGGTAAAGTGTTATTGGGTTTCACATCTGGAATTTCTTAATATAAAGCTCACCCCCTTTTACATGGGACTAAAACATAATTGGCGAAATGTGGGTATACATTTCTGTCTAACCCTTTGGGTAAACAAGGCGAGATGTTTTGTTATGTAAATTTTAGTTCAGATCCAAACGTAGTACTGCGTAGGTTGCTACGTGCCTACGCAATCGCTACGCTCGTAGAGCGTGTGCTACGACATAGCTACGGCGTAGCTCGCATTGTATTACAAGTTGAGATCGCTTTGAACGCCTTCGGACCGCAACCCTTCAATCTGTTTTCAGATTAACCGCTTTTGAGGCATGTCCGTTCAGATAAGCAGTACCTTGAACCAATCAAGGTAGAACACAAACCACATCTATGCTGTTCAGGTGCCGTATTATGACGTTGTAATTCCATCATGATTCCAGTACGAGAGAGAGACGGAGAATGACTGATAGCACCATCCCTTTTTCAGACTGAAATCCTTTCCTTCATAACATTACTATTTGAACTGAAACATGCAAAGAGCATTATTTACGCAGAATAAACCAATTTTCTTTCTTATTTCTTTCCTTCATTACGCCCGTGAAGAAAAAGTAACACAACAACATGTCCGGGATTTTTTTTTACTGCTTTAGATTTTTATTTATATGGAGCAATCTGAAATAAATCATTATTATTATAGCGTGAACCTATTTGGAACCGCTCGCTCCCGCCACAATCCACTTCAAGGGCGCAGCTTATAGAATGTTCCAGAAGCCGTGTCAGAAACAGACGACGCGCACTTTTCTTTTGACACTAGCCGTGTGACGTCAGTGCGCCCAGAAAAGGGATTCTCTGTTACATAATTTAAGAAAATTTAACTTTGCCCCGAACACTATTGTTTTGTTATAAAGGAACATATTAAATTAGCTTGCGAAACTGTGCAGACGTGATGGGTATATTATACAGAGTTATTGGTAAAACATTAACAACCTCTTAAGAGGTCATTGTACTCATCATTATGAACTACTTTTACTATGGGACGAAACCTGAAATCGCAAAACAAAAATCAGTTGTTCCCTACATTTTGACGAGTTATACGAACATAAATGTAGGGAACAGCTGATTTTTTTTACAGTACACTAGCAGCGCCCCGCGGTTTCACCCGCATAAGTGTCGATCCCGTAGGAATATCAGGATAAAAACTATCCAATGTCCTTCCCCGGGATGCAATCTATCTCCCTGCCAAATTTTATCGAAATCCGTTCAGTGGTTTAAGCGTGGAAAGGTAACAAACAGACAGACAGACAGAGTTACTTTCGAATTTATAATATTAGTATGGATAAATGTGTGTATATACTCGTACTAAAACCTATATTAAAAATGACAGAAACCGATTTAGTAAACGATTCTGAACAAACCTCTTACATAATGTGCATTAATTTTGTTACACATTGTAAACATCTCAATCGTAATCTTAAATATATAAAACTCAAAGGTGACTGACTGACTGACTGACTGACATAGTGATCTATCAACGCACAGCCCAAACCACTGGAGGGATCGGGCTGAAATTTGGCATCAGGTAGATGTTATGACGTGGGCATCCGCTAAGAAAGGATTTTTCGAAATTCCACCCCTAAGAGGGTGAATGGGGGGAGGGTGAAATTTCACGCGGACGAAGTCGCGGGCGGAAGCTAGTTTTAATATAAATTTGAAATGCAAAAATGCGTGCACTGATTGGACAGGTCCGCTCAATCTGTGTGGTTCTTTCCTCAAAAGACCATTTCAGACACCAATCTACATGGTCTTCACACGATCTGACCAAGATTTTGTCTGGACTTTAAAAGAGACTGTGACTTCTGAGTTTGTTTCGGCCTTTCTTCTCAGAATAGTCAGATAGGAAACGCCGACCTCATCTAGGTAAAAAAAAAATTTGATTGACGTGTAAAAGGGTTTGTACAAACCTACTTACAGAAATAAATCATTTATGAAAGGCACGTGTAACCAAAACATACAGCCTCAGTCTACTCTAGATTCAATATCAAGTAGTAAAGCAAATACGGCCAAAATGAACGTTCTCTTTAAATTCAGGCCCGATTATTTCCTAGCCTGGAGGTAGGATAGCTAAAATTGAATGTTGAAGCCTCTAGCTGGCTGTATCGAAGCCTTGCTTTTAATTCGATAGTGCGATGATTATACTCTTGGATATTCTCATGTATGATGGCTCCGATGGGAGATGAACTTACTAGGGATAGGTATGTTCATTTGTAGCAGTAACTACTGGAAATAATTTCAAAATGGTCTGTTAGTTTTTGCTTGTCCACAAGAAATATGAATTACTAGCTTCTGTCCGCGACTTTGACCGCGTAAAATTTCGGCCCCCGAGCCCCGACCCACCCACATCACATCGCCTGCCACTCTTCAGCTTTAGTATTATTATAGAAGATAGTTAGATTAATCCCATCTTTGAGGCGATTTATAAATGTACCATTTAAATACATATCTATAAACGTTCTTTGGAACCAGTATCGGAACGCGAACGGTATGTTTAAAGTTAGACATACACAATAAGTGTTAGTCATTAACTTATCATTAAGGTAGTAAAATAAACTATGCCAAAAGAGATCGAGTTTAGAAGGTATTTTTTTATATTTTTTCTTGATGTAGGTAATCTGCAATAATATTGAGACTATGAGTCCATATTACGTATCGAAACACAGTTTCTATCGTACTTGCTATTGAAAGCATAATTACCTTCTATTGTTTTTTTCTATTGTCATAAATCGCGCAACAATCCAAGCTGCAAGCATCATCATCATTCACATTCACTCTTGAGCATAAGGTTCTACTTTCTTGTGCCAATCACCACGGTCCTGTGCTAGCCTCTTCCAGGTTCCACCCGTGAAGGTAACATGACGGCACGGTTGGCGTAGTGGTTAAGCGATTGACTGCTGCGCTGCGTGTCGCGGGTTCGATTCCCGCACGGAACAAATATTTGTATGACCTACAAGTAGTTGTTCCGGGTCTGGCTGTTTGTGTATGTGAGTTTAAATGTTTGTAAACGCACCCACAATACAGGAGAAATTCCTAGTGTGGGGCAACGTTTTTTTTTTATATAAAAAAAAATGTCGTCTGCCTATCTTGCCGCCGGACGGCCGACACTTCGTCTACTTGGACGCCACTCGGTCACTGCATTTCTCCACCTGTCATCATTGAGCCTTGTCCTTCCCAACAAAAAATAAAATAAACTGCATTTGAGTTCCATAAAGGCTCCTTCAAACAGGCGCGACACGCGATAAAATCGTGCGCGACACAAAGGCACCGCAAGTCGCGCAACGAGCGGTGCCTTTGTGTCGCGCACGATTGTATCGCGTGTCGCGCCTGTTTGTGGGAGCCTTAACTCGTTTTCCGAAACCCTTCGATATCCAAAAACCTTCGTACCTACGTCTGCGGATGTCGACGTTTGAGACTCGTTCTATTAGTCTTATACCAAGCATGGAACGCTCCATGGTTCTGAACTACTCTCACCTTATACACAGCCTCCTGGGTGAGCGTCCACGTCTCAGCACCGTACGTCAAGATGAGCAGAACAAGCTGCAATACTGCTGACAATTTGCCCCATTTTTATCATTATAGCCCCGCTGATAAAAAAGGTGCTATTACTAGAAAAATAAGGTTTAATTGTAGCACTTAGTCGAGGAAAGTGTGTAGATCGCACATCGTTAAGTGCACGGGAAGACGGTCCGGATATCTCTCGTTAAGGAAGTGTTCAGTACAGGAAAACTGCGCGCCGCTATCACACCGGACCGTGGGAATGGGCCTTTAACTTAGTTGAAAACATGTTATGAGAATCTAGTGCACTTGAAATTGAAAGTTCTTACTTCACAAGCTTGGATGCAATTCCGGGGATACCAAAATTACATAATTATGTATGGATACCTAACTAACAAAAATCTAACATTCACTCACTGACAGACAATAAAATTGTAGACAGTAAAATGGATTCTTGTCCATGTCATCGTTACACAATTTTTTACAACATTTTTTTTTTTGGCCGCGTTATCTCGCGATATTGTAAACTGTCGATAAATTGTGAACTGCAACATAAAAAATTTAACGCATTATTTTTCGCACCACGCATTTTTTTTTGGTTTGACATATACTTACATATACAAGGTGTTGATTTGCATCCTAGTCAAATTCAAGGACGTAATTATGCTAATGATTCTCGACCCAAATCAACAATAAAATGGGTAGGTTTTTTTTTCTTATTTACGGAAATCCGTAAGTCTGAACCAGCCGTATTTAAACGCGGCCCGTCTGTTACTATGTCCTATAACCGCGCTTTCACACACAAACAAACGCCTTTTACTTTACTAAGTACTAAAATACTAAAGTACTAAAATGTCTTTTATGACAACCTCCTGAAATTTGACGAGGATGCAAATCAACACCTTGTATATGTCATACCTAAGTACAGTCAACAGCAAAAGTAGATGATCATAATCAGAAATTCAATACTAATGAACGGAGTTCGCGTCAGAACTGTGTGGCGTCGAAGTGATTCAAAAGTATATGATTGTAAATTATACCAAATATTTACTACTAGTACAGCTGCCATATATTCGTGATCAGTTTTGACTCCCATTGAATTTCCGATTTTGATCATCTACTTTTGCTGTTGACTGTACCTATCCTAAGCCGTATGATCATGACCAACGTACGCCGTATGATTATGACGAAGATCTCAACAGATTTGAGATCTATCATCCATCAGTCAGAGCCCAAATTTTATTTCTTGGATGTTCTTTGGTATAACCATCTATATATTATATACCAGTTACACATTGGTCTAAATATAGCCGAACGCTCATCGCACATGAAACGAGAATCGAGTGGTTACCCGAACTCAACAGTTTCGTGCTATGTATTTTGGGATAAATCAATTAACAGTGTCTCTCATTCACCGTTCACGAGGCACTTGAGTTAATCATAAACTATGTATCAGAGTTGGGCAAAATGTAATCAGATTAATGATTAAGGATTACGATTACATTTTGTAATCATCAATCAAGATTACAGATTACGGAAATTAATCAAGAAAGTAATCATATCGGTGATTAATGATTATTAGTTTGTAATCGTTATTTTGATTACTTTTTTTGATTACTTTTTTGATTGATGCATACTAACTACATTTAGGAATTCGAAAAATAAAATCATTAACATTGTAAATCATCTTTATTTTTTGATCAGTCTCATGAATTAAATTTTTTAATAATTATTATACTTAAAAAAACAATCAAGAATTGTTTTTATGTGTGGCTTAAATTAGATTTTAAAAGCACCCTCTTTTCAAACATCTCATCTGAAAGTCTGTGTGATTTAGGTAAATTGGTCATGGTCGCATATGAGAAAAGTCTTTCGACAGGGCCCGATGACGGAAGAGGTGTGTTATATTTTTAAAAAACACGTTTAATTTCAGGGTATCGTTTTAGCATTAATTATGAAACTAATAGTTTCTCGGTTAAGTAAAGTAGATGGCGACTCTTTCTTTACTGTAGTGGTGCTTGTTCTAACTGTCTCCCCCCTGACTGACTGCTTGCGCTATGGCAAGAAGCGGGGCGCAGGCGGCGGACGATTGGCTTACCGGCCGTACCCCGTACCCCACCCCACTCCCGCACCCCGCGTGCCGTATCTTCGAAATGCAATTGAGCACGCAGAAATTCTTTTTCGAATTTACTTAAGGATTTAAATAACGAAAGAGTACAAAACGTCCATGACATCCAAATTGGATCAGAAGTTTTTAGAAAAACGCAGACATACAAGATACATACTGATTGAATATAGAACCGCATTTATTAAAAATATGCTTAAAAAATTAATCAAATCTACCCATGTAATTAAGATTACTGACTATTGTAATCAAAACTAATGATTACAAATGTAGTCATGATTGAAAGTAATCAAGATTAAAAGTAATCATGATTGATGTATTCATGATTACTTTCAATCAGATTATTAATCCGATTACAAAAGTAGTTGATTACGCCCAACACTGCTATGTATATATATATAATATCTGTATACTATACCTGCTCGGAAAGTACCTTATTACTTTTTTTTTAATGGGGCAGAAAGTACGTCATTACTGTTGTACTTTGCGGGTCAAAAAACTGTATGAAAATTCATTGTTAACGTGTGTGTTAACAGTGTTTTTTTTTGGGCTATTCAGTAGCTAACCTAAATAAATATAATGGCAAAAGACAAAAAGTTTTTATCCCAAGCGCAAAATGATACTGATCTGCGTAGCAAAAGTAAGTATTAAAAAGTAAATGTGTCTGCTTAGCAGCGTAAAAAAAACGCAATGAATGTGGTTGAACTGTCAAAATGATAATGATAATGTGTTACTCAATTACAAAAAAAGTAAGATAATTTAAATTTCGCGGGATACCTTCGCGCATCCCTCTTAAGGCACACCTTACCGGACCTTGTGATGAACATATTTTGGCTGTGACTGTAGCCAGACATCGCTTGGTTTCCTTTATTTCTGCATCTACTATGAAATAAACGTCACAATTAATTTAAGCAAGTAAGGGACAATTAACAGTTTCGTTAATAAAAGCTAGACCAGTAAAAGGTTTATAGTTATTACTGTGTGTATACGAGGCAGAGTTCAAGTGGCAGTAAACTTGTCGTGAATTGACATGTTAGACCTGATACACACTTGTACGGGTCGGCATGATTCGGCACAGCCGCACTGAAAAAAATAATTTCTACTACACCACATTAAAGCGATTTCATTAAGACTTACTGACTTTATTGATTCGCACGAGTCAAAGATGTATAATAATTGCTGCGGGTCGGTTGTGCGGGTTTATTGTCGGCTTTGTTGAGTGTGCAAACTCGAACAAGTGTGTAGCTCCCCTTACGTGACAAGTGACATAAGACATTTCAGCGATTCCTCAGAAGGGCAATTCTCGTATTTTAAAACGTTCAAAATCTAGTCGTAGTCTTATCTCAGCGACGAATATATGTCAAAAACTTGTCAAAAATGTAGGGAAATTAGAGGTATTTTTGACAGATTGAAACTGAGATCACACAACACAGAACACACAGTACTGAACTGAGACACAGTACAGGACTGACTGAGTTTGAACTGGGATCTGAGGTTGTTAAAATTACGAGAATTGACCCTTTGATGTTGTGTTGCCCATAAGAAGCGGTGACCAAGCGGTGATCCAGCTGCGGTCCAATGGTGGTTACCTTTGGACCGCAGCTGGATGACCGCTTGGTTGCTGCCCAATGCAATAAAAAAAGACCTAATTCTGTTGTTTTTGTTTGTGAATACCATCAATGCTTATTTACGTTTGTCTAGCTTCAAGGTCAATCCTTAGGATTTATGCGAAAGTGTTTCTTGTGTTTCTTTTATAAGATTAGCATAAATAATACGACCGTTAGATTGTTCTGCGGTTGTAACACAATTGTGTTGTGTTTTTTTTTTTGCGTGTGGGAGACATCGACGCAAACTGAAAGCATGAATCCAGCACATGATTTTAGACCCCCCAGCGAAGAAATTTTTCGTCAGTTATAAAAAAAAACTGTTGTTTCATAGAAAAGTGCAATACCTACGCGGCCAAAATGTCATTTTTTTTATATATGGTATGGTAACAGGTTGTGTATCGATTTCCCTGCCATCCTTTATATGTGCTGCCATCATTATGTAGAAAAAAAACTGGCCAAGTGTGTGTCGGACTCGCACACAAAGGGTTCCGTACCACAAGGCAAAAACGCCGAAAAAAACACGTCTGTTGTATGGGAGCCCCCCTTAAATATTTATTTTATTCTATTTTTAGTATTTGTTGTTACAGCGGCAACAGAAATACATCATCTGTGAAAATTTCAACTGTCTAGCTATCATGGCTCATGAGATACAGCCCGAAGACAGACGGACAGACGAGCAGTGGAGCCTCAGTAATAGGGTCCCGTTTTTACCCTTTGGATACGGAACCCTAAAAATGCCATTTTAATCACTGCAATATACTGTCTCTATACTCTCTGTGGAGGCTCTTAAATAAAACAAACGCACCAACCTTGGGTAGGTTGGTGCGTTTGTTTTATTTTTCACAATTAGTCACTTTGAAGCCACAGCTTTAGAAATTCTTCCTGAGAATTCCTAACGAGAACACTCTGTATATTCTCCACACGGAATCTCAAAGGACTAAAAGCTGAACACCCTGTTTTTGTAGTCACTTTTGTAGCTTTGACAACTGACATGAGGAAATGCTGATTTTCGGTGAACATTATACCAATTTTAATCTGTGAAGGAATTCAGTCGTGAGCCACACGAAATATTTCTGCATCAAGTGGAGAGCTAGCTGATACAGTCCATATATTTTCTAATGCATAGCATAATCAACCTCCCACTGCTGGGACACAGGCTTCCTAAGTATCTGTGAGAGGGAATGGGCCGTAATCCACCACGCGGGATCAGTTCGGCTTGATAGATGTCACATGTATTAGAATTTTTGGTTCTAGGACATGCCGGTTTCCTCAAGATGGTTTTCTTCACTGTTTTTGAGAGTCGTGGTGATGAAATTATTTACACAAAGTAAAGCGCCCGCCTGGGTTCGAACCTACGAGCTACAACTGGGCCACCACTGGTCTCAGTGCATAAGCACTTGTTATAAGCATATAGAAAGAAACGAATAACAATTGTTTTAGAGTATTTGTAGTTTGTGTAAGGATCGCAGCAGGTGGCGTTAAGTAGTTACTAAAAAAAAAACCAGCTTTTGGGAAAAAGACGTGAGTTTATATTATGTGTGTATGTATTGATAGAAACCACGTTTGACCTACTAAGGGATTTTTTTAATAATAATGTCATTTATTGCGGGTCACATAAAAATACACACAATCCATATACAGGGTGAAATTGAAAACATGCGACAAATCGAAATGGGAGATTGTACTCATCATTATGAACAACTTTTACTGGGACCAAACCTGAAATGGCGAAAACAAAATCAGGTGTTCCCTACATTTATATTCGCATAACTCGTTAAAATGTAGGGAACAGCTGATTTTTTTTTCAAAGAATTTGATTTCGAAAGGAATTGCTAATCCATTGCTTTTTAGGCGTGAAAAACTCTCCTGCTCGACATCGTAAATCACGTTGTTTATTTGTCAAAATGAAAGCCATTCCTACTGATAGCGTGTTACGCAATTATCCTACAGGTCCTACCGACCGAACTGACGTATGTTTCCACCGCAAGAATTATTCTCGTAAACCTCTTGCCGTACACGAGAAATGTAACAGGCCATTCGTCGTTTCTCTACAGCAACAAAACATCACTACAGACAAGCGACAAATGCCCTCAGACACACAATAAGTTTAAGTCCAGTGTCCTAGCCTCCTAGGTTCGGTATAAATCCGTGCGAATTTGCCACAAACCGTATTGGTTACTCCGGTTGTCGGTACAAGAGAATGGCGAGCAAATCGCTTCCTACGAGTCTTTGGCTCACATTTTGTGAGATGACTAATGGGTTGTGGCAACTAATTTATTTTATTTTATAAAGTAGGTTATAGATATTAGTAGCTTTAGCTTATCTAGGTTTTTGTTTGTCTACTAGAACTGGAGCGTTTACGACGTAGGTACGTCATTTCATACAAGCTTTCAAGCCCTTGTTTTTCGAAATGAATGAACCGATTTTAATGAAACTTCATACGCATAAGCAGGATACAAAGGTCTAAAAAGATACTTAAGAACATTTTCGAAATATCATATTTAAAAAAAGATAACTGGAAATCTCTGTTTCTATGGAAAATTTTAAATCGACCTAATTTGGCTGTAACACTATTTTTCGAAGATCATTATCATCTGCCTAGCCTTTTCCCAACTATGTTGGGGTCGGCTTTCAGTCTAACCGGATGCAGCTGAATACCGGTATTTTACATGGAGCAACTGCCTATCTGACCTCCAGAACCCAGTTACTGGGTAATACGATACCGACCCCTTGGTAAGACTGGTCGTCAGACTTTCGGGCTTCCGACTACCCGTAACGACTGTCAAAGATCCACGAATGAGAGCTATTATTATTAGTAGGTACTATTTTTCGAAGATGTTCGTAAGTAACTTATAACAATTTCCAAATCCGTCCAGCCGTTTTAGCGTGAAATAGTAACAAATTAACTTTCGCATTTAAAATATTAAGGGCGAATTCCACCAAACTTGTACCTATACCTAGATGCTGCTACTGTCTTATCCGGAGAATTTGAAAGTTTTTCCATACTAGAACTGTAAAACGTCAATTTTATTCCAAGGATAAAAGATCTGACTTGACTTTGGTAAAATCAGTCCTAAGTAGGATTAACTAAATTAAAAAAAAAAACACACAAATAGCGCCGGTCGGGAACATGGACAAAGCTACCAGTGGTTAGGTGGAAGCCTGTTTATCCTGTTATCTGACGTTAGGTTTGAAGACCACATCAACCAAATACCTATAAATCCCTTCGTAGCCGTATATGACGCCCCTAGGAAGACATACATACATCTAAGAAGTCCCTACGTTTAATAACCCATGAAAAACTCCCTCTTAAATTGTATAGAACGATGATCATAATGATATCTAACTTTTTAGGATATAATAAAGAGTCCATTATTATTTTCATTTCTGTCGCTAACAGCATTTTTGTTTCCTGTTGCGCACTTTTACTATAAATGTGCCTTTCATCCAAATCTGTTCAGACGTTTTAGCGTAAAAGCATAACAAACTCACTTTCGCATTATAATACTAGTTAGGATTACTTTCTATAGTTACTTGGATTCAGTAGAATTTTCTCTAAAAATCATGTTAAAGGTTAAAAATATTTGTATTCTATCTCAAAAAGATTTTTTTTTGTATAATAATACTTACTTATTATGCGGGCAGCTAATAATTATATTGCTGAAAGTACAAGACGACCATACTTTTTTATATCACAGTAAAATATTTTTTGTAACATACACCTATAAATAAAAATGTAAACCTATGTTTTATCCTTTTTATATGAGATCAAGTATTATTTTCTTTATTGTAGAAACTGTAAAAGGTATAATCGTAAGTTTCTATTTTGATTTCATAAATGTATTTGCTTGAGTATTATTTTTATGGTTTTCGTAAATCATAATTATATTGTTAATGAATTAAACATGAACTTTTAAGTCTTTTAGAAGAATAAAGAAATATCACATTAAGGGCATTACAGGACCTAAACGCTAAAAACGCCAGTTTTAGAAGCAATTAAGTATATGATCGACTACAGTAAACAAAATCAGAAAAATATAATAATGATATTCTTCAGGATTTATGCTAGGTAGATAGTGTGGTGAAAACTTATTACAACAAATTTGATACGATAGAAAAAAATCATGAAGATACCTCTAAAAACTTTCTTTTTACAATAAAAACCATATATTCTGATTTTTTGTCAGATTATTCTACAAGCAACATACTAAAGCACTAGTGTTTTATTTTTTTTGCCCAAACAATACATTTTTGTAAATAGATAATTGCTTCATATTTTACAATAAACTAGTTTTACAATAAATTACCAGCGTTGTGTTATCGCGCTTCTCTTTATTTTCTATGCAGTCCGACAGTGACCGCGCTTTAGGTCATGTAAGCCCCTTAAATGAGCTTGCATGCAAATTGCATTAAAATAGATTAGGAATGTTTTTCTAGACTAGAATAAGGTAGTGTTCTGTCTAGTCAACACGACCACTTCTACCTAGGTGGCTTCTACGAATGGTTAAAAACTGGGGCCGTATTCTCGATGACACAATGAACTAAAACGCGCAAAATGAACGCGAGGTTGGCGTGGTTAGCTAACGAATTGATGTGGTTTCGAAGAAGAATAAAAATAATATTTATACGCTTAAAACCATGGTAGAAAAGATGGTAAATCACACTAATATTATTAAGGCGAAAGTTTGTGAGTGTGTGTGGGGGTGTGTTTATATGTTTGTTACATCTTCACGCTCAACTCAAACGGCTGGACCAATTTTAATAAAACTTTTTGCAGATCATATACAGGGTTATTGGTAAACCATAAACAACCTCTTAAGAGGTCATTGTACTCGCGAAAAAAAGTCAGCTGTTCCCTACATTTATGTTCGTATAACTCGACGTTTTTTTTCGCGATTTCACGTTTGTTCTTATAGTAAAACTTGCTCATAATGATGAGTACAATGACCTCTTAAGAGGTTGTTACCAATAACCCTGTATATTATGTTTTTGCAAAAGCCAGCCGCCAAAAGAACCACCACACCACCACCACAGATACAAAATAATCTAAAATACAATCAACAAAGAAGTTTAAACTGTATTCTTCTCACCAGAAAGAAATTAAACCGTTACCACCTGTGTAAGATATCAGGAACACATAAAAGGTTCATAGTTTCCTACTTTTATTTGGAGGAGTGAGGAGGAACAGGTCGGGAGATCGGGGGAAAGTGGGGGAGTCGCGGGGAATTGCACATAGCTGTTCAATTAACAAAGAAATAGATGGTCGGGATGTTTGTTCCGTATTTTATTTTAACTGTCCAAGTTTACGCGTAATTTGAGACGATTGGATCTTTTATTTCGTGTTCTTTAGATGTTTTAGTGTTTTCTGATTCTGTTATGGTCGTTAGTGATTATATGCTAATCTAACCTAACACATTCGATCAGCCTAGCCTTTTCCCAACTATGTTGGGGTCGGCTTCCAGTCTAACCGGATGCAGCTGAATACCAAAATTGTACCTACATGGAGAGACTGCCTATATCGGACCTCCACAACCCAGTTACTAGATAACAAGAATCACGATAGGTACCCCTTGGTAAGACTGGTTGTCAGACTTTCAGGCTTCTGACGACCCGTAACGACTGTCAAAGATCCACGAATGACAGCCGGGACCAACGGCTTAACGTGCTTTCCGAGGCTCGGAGGGGTCTTGGTATGTAAGGATGATCAGCCATCCACAGACCAACTGCGGCAAGCGTAGCTTGACCAGATCGATCGACCTGTGCGGCTGTTATTATTTAGCCACGGGCCCCTCATAGGCTGATTATGGTGACCAATACCTACCTAACGCATCACTCTCTTGATTCATCATCCATAGCCCGACTTCAATACCTACCCTAACGCATTGTGTCTCTTAACTTAATTCATCATCCATAGCCCGACTTCAATACCTACCTAACGCATTGTGTCTCTTAACTTAATTCATCATCCATAGCCCGACTTCAATACCTACCTAACGCATTGTGTCTCTTGATTCATCATCTATAGCCCGACTTCAATACCTACCTAACGCATTGTGTCTCTTAACTTAATTCATCATCCATAGCCCGACTTCAATACCTACCTAACGCATTGTGTCTCTTGATTCATCATCCATAGCCCGACTTCAATACCTACCTAACGCATTGTGTCTCTTGATTCGTCATCCATAGCCCGACTTCACCTGAGCTAGACTCAGGTGAAGTCGGGCCTCTGTTTTCTTGCACATCAAGCTACCCGAAACTGTCAAATTTTCCCAATCAACTTTGAACCTAATGCCTAATGCTTTAGCGATAAAGTTGAAAATCTATTAAAGAAATTTGACAGGTTGGTAGCTTGATATGCTGGCGTCTGTACCAATGCACGCTACTGTGCCAGCCTCATCGCGCGGGGTAATTGCGTACCATACTAACAGTAGCAATGGCTTTGATCTTTTTATTTTAATTTTCTTTCAGTTTAACAATATTCTTTGGTATATTCATGTTGTTGAGTAGTATTTTTCGAACATAATATGAAGCAATGGATTAGCAATATCCTTCAAAATGATCCTGATTGTGATTGATCGTGGATTCTTTTTCCGGCCTCCACGCTGCCGAAGCCTCGGAAAAGCTAACAAAAAATAAAAAACTATATCTCTCTATTTATTGTCCTATCGCAGGTATGCTAGAAAATATGAAAAATTTCTTTTTTAATCAATCTAACATCATGTTAGTTTTTTTTAAGGGGTAGGTAAAAGCACTTTATCCTTTTACATCATTGACGGCAAGACATAGCGTTCTAAGCATTACCTTTGTACCTATTTTTCTGTTCTGTTTTTTTTTCTTATCTGTTTATATTGTGTGTACATAAATGGTAAAATAAATAAAAATAAATTCAAAGTCCTGACTGACTGATATATCAACGTACAGCCTAAACCACTGGTCCTAGAGACATGAAATTTAGAGGGTGTGTTCTTTGCGAAGAGTAGGTATCCATTAAGAAAGGGTTTTTCGAAATTCCACCCCTAAGACGGTGAATGGGGGGAGGGTGAAATTTCACGCGGACGAAGTCGCGGGCAGAAGCTAGTCACACTAATATTATAAAGGCGAAAGTTTGTGAGTGTGTGTGTGTGTGTGTGTGTGAGAGGGTGTGTGTCGGTGTGTTTATATGTTTGTTACTTCTTCACGGTCAAACGGCTGGACCAATTTTGATGAAATTTTGTATGGAGGTAGCTGACACCCTGGATTAACATATAGGCTACTTTTTATCCCGATATTCCCACGGGATCGACACTTACGCGGGCGAAACCGCGGAGCGCAGCTAGTAGTATTATATACCGCTGTCATAAGGCCCATTGCAGCTAAGGTACGCTTGCCTTCCAAAGTACACAGCACAAATATACATATTTATTATTCCACGCGACACAGTCATTAAAATATGTCCCGTCCACTACAGTGTAAGTGTAGAGAGCGACTTTCCACTTGAAAAGCGTTGCACTCCGTTTTCAATGGCCGCCAGTGCTTTCTTCGGCGAAGCTACACGAAGGCTCTTCGGCGCATTTAGATTTCATGAGGATGATTATTTTGCGTGTGAATACGCGGCTTTACTGTTTGGAAGCGGATTCGGATTTTCATTACATTCAAGAAAATAAGAACACAACAATGGTTATAATAAAATTAGTGTGCATGAGTACGGAATTCAAATACACGAGTGGCATGTTGTTGTGTGTGAGCACTTACTCATATTGTCTTGAGAGCACTGATGTTCATTGTGAATACGTATTGAGTTACATACTTTTATTACAATTAAAACCTTCTTTCTTCTTTCCATAGATTACCTACTAAGCTGCGTGCAGCCGAGTAGACAATATATCAGCAAAATATCAACAGTTAATCATATAAGAAAACGCACAGTTTAAACAAAACACTAGCTTTATTAAAACCTACTAAAAAAATTCTATCATTATGTACCTACACTTATCTAACTATTTGTAGGTATAGGTAGGTAGTCTACGTGATTAAAACATCTCATACCTGTTTACTATACCCATAAAACGCTTCAAGGATCGGAATAGTTTCCCGCGGTACTTAAATTTATTATAGCACGATAAACCACTGATTAAAATTTTAACGCCTGCTAGAAAACTTACAGCAATGAATTGCAAAAGAACAACTTAAGTATATAGCGATTACTCGCGGTTATAAATCTTCTTTTAAATGAGATTTAAAGAGATAAAATAAATTGAGAAAAAAATTCCATTACAGAGATTACCTAGATTTTAAAATGAAGCCGCAAATGGTCCTAATTTATTTAATACTAGCTGTGCCCCGTGGTTTCATAAATGTCCATCCCGTGAGAATATCAGGATAAAAAGTAGCCTATAAGTTAATCCAGCTACCTCCATACAAAATTTTATCAAAATTGGCCAACGGTTTGAGCGTGAAGAATTAACAAACGTATAAACACACAGACACACCCCCAGTCACACACACACACACTCACAAACTTTCACCTTTATAATATTAGTGTGAAGTGTGACTAGCTTCTGCCTACGGCTTCGCTCGCGTTGTTGTCGGAAAATAACTAACCTAATTTAAAAATGCTGGGTTTCCCATACTCATCCCCTTTAACACAGGGGGTGTTAAAGGGGATGAGGATGGGAAACCGGATAGTTTTATACAAAAAGTAGCCTATCCACAGGATGCCATCTATCACCTTGCCAAATTTTATCAAAATTCGTTCACTGGTGTAGGCGTAAAAAGGTAACATACAGACAGACAGACAGAGATGCTTTCGGATTTACAATATTAGTACGGATGAAGTTAAGTAATAAAATTATATCTACTACCTAACCTACTTATCTGTACTATAAACTTTAAACAGTGTTGCCATTTCAATAATTCCCGTGGTCTGTTTTTCGCTTCCTTTCAACAATATCCAGAACTTAAATCATATGACAGCGCTCTACAGTAAACTGGAATAAATTTCTAGCAAAACAGACCGTAATAAAGTGTACACAGTGACCGAAACCCAGTTACAACAAAGTTAGCCAAACATCCGCAGACCACTCCGAACGCATCCGAAAGAAATATGCCGTATTTCTTCCTTGGCACGGTTCCAACCACACGGTTCTTCGGTTTATTTTGAGTATACCGCTTTCAGTTGACGGCGTAAACCTAATCGATTGAATTTGCACGAATTTGTTCTAACTCTAACAAATACCTATGTTTATAAGACCTGCAGTTTCAACAAAAGTGGTTCGAGGTAGTGAAACTCCAAGTTGTGAAGCTGTAATGAACGCTTATGTCCCAACTTCTGGATACCAGGAATTTGTTTAATCACAATGTACGTATACTCGTGTGTTTTACTCCAACATGACCCAAATTATTGATAGAATTTGATAATGAAGAAACTTATATTAATTTAGTAAGCGAATATGACTTTGAAGAGGCTTCCAAGTTATTAGGAGTTAATAAGACTTTGTGAACAATCTCTGAAGATTGTTTTCAATTAGATAGTTCGCGAGTTTTATTTTACGTCCGTGATTTAGGGAAATTAGGAGATTATTCTTTACCAATCACAGTAATATTATAAAGGCGAAAGTTTGTGAGTGTGTGTGTGTGGGGGGGTGTGTGTGTGTTTATATGTTTGTTACTTCTTCAAGCTCAAACGGCTACTTTTTACATATAAGCTACTTTTTATCCCGATATTCCCACGGGATCGAATCTTATGCGGGTAAAACCGCGAGGCGCAGCTAGTACTTACATAAATAATCAAACAATGGCGCCGATTCTGTTGTTCACAAACTAAACCAAATTTAAGTTCAGGCATCTTTTTCTTTCTATTTCATTAAGAAAAGGACAGAAGATAAATATTAGTTTAGTCCTGTCAAATTAGTCAGCGCCTGACGTAAATTGACGTAATTTTAGTAGCCAATTTTTTAATCTCGTCTAAAGTTGTCTATGGAGTATCTTAATTTGACAGGACTAAACTAATATTTATCTTCTGTCCTTTTCTTAATGAAATAGAAAGAAAAAGATGCATGAATTTAAATTTAGTTTAGTTTGTGAACAAACAGAATCGGCGCCATTGTTAATTGTTAAGAACAAGACTTAATAAGGCAAAGAAGGGTTATGATTTTAACTGGCTATGTAGGTACAAATCATTTTACGAGTACATAAAGTCTATTGAAATCTTTGTTACTAATTTGTGTTTCTTCCATTTAACACGAATATAAATATTGATTGGGTTAATTATGGGTAGTTCTTCAAAAAGTATTCTCCGCGTAACTTTCATGGCGAATTTTTTTTTGTTTATAATCTACAAATAGATGTACACAGATTTAAGACGGTGTAAAAATAATACGTAATTTTTTATTTTATGTATATCGGTGCATAAACTACAGAGATATTCTATTTTGAAATTTCTGTGCCCATGAAAGTTACGAAAGATGGCACGAAAGTTACAGACGTATTTTCTGCAAGCAAAATGTAGTTTCAAATACTTATTTTTTCTCAAATTTCCAGTTTATAAAATAAAAGACTTTATTTTAAATGAATCAACTTGTATTTGAGATCAACAATTATAACCCAGTGAAAGAACCCAATGAAACTACTTCAGAAGAACATGAAGCTTCAATGTGTTGTTTATACTGTCTAGTTACCCGTCTTGAAATGAAGTCGCTTTTTTGAGATCCAGGCGATGATGCTGGCACTAGTTGAGGAGTAGGTGATTTAGGAGAGCACAGTGGGTCTTCAACTATATTTGGAGATTCGGGGCACTCGATCATATTTTCCTGAAGAGCAACGTTCTCTCGCTCTTTAATTCTTTGACGAAAAAGTCGGCTTTTTATGCGGTTTTGCTCTCTCACGGCTCTTTTCCTTCTACTACTCATTTCACTAACTGGGATGTCATTCCCTTCTGCTTTTCTTTTGTAGAAGGTACCTTTCTCTTGCCTTCATTTTTACTGCATTGTGTAACTCTGTTTATTCTTCTATTTTTATTCTTCCTCTTCTTATCTCTGCTAGACGCTTTTTCTCCCGTCGCTCCTTTGCACTTTGCGGTGCCATAGTTTCGGTTTGAACGTAATCTGAAAATAATTTTAACCCGAAAAACTTAACACGACTGCTGTGAGTAATGAATGTAAGTAAAGTACATACAAGACAATCAGAAAGTATGACGCTAACGTTGGGACTTTTTATGCAAGAGGTATATATACAATTGGTAAAACAGCCAAGTTTTGGAGTGGGAAAAATTGTTAAATTGGCTACGAGAAAACCTACAAACAGAAACACATACCTACTACGAGTCGTTAAAAGAAAAAAATTGAAACACATAATGCATAAACACTTAAGTATACAAATACATGACAGCTTTTTTGAGCTTCGCGATAATCGAGTAAATGCATCTGCAGCGTCACAAGTAATCTAAAGTTATCATTCAATGGAGATATGTAACTTTCCTGGTGCGCTAGCTAACTTTCGTGGACAAATAACCACGAAAGTTGTGCCACGAAAGTTACGAAAAATTCACATTTTTGAAAATAAGTTTAATCATAAACTTATAGGTAAATAACCAAACAAAGTACTTGGGAATAATCTCGAAGATCCATCTTATTCTTTAATATAAAATGAGTTGGAAAATTATAAGCATTATCCTTCAAAATATGCGCATGAAAGTTTCTAGACCAAGGCTACTTGAAAATATTCAAAGAATAACTTACCTCGTATTTTTTTTGTTTAGAAGCGATGAACGTATGTGTCTCCCTCACTGCAGCCGGGATACTATTGAGCGTCCGCGCAGCTAAAACGTGTAGCGACAAATTGGCGCTCTTGGAAGATAGGTGCGCGTTCTCGAAACTAACAAAATCGTGTGACAGAGACATAATGCCTATTAACTATTGTAACTTAAGAGATAAAATTAATGTTCTTTGATAATTATGATGCATAGTTAAATACAATTAATTTGATGTATTACATTATATGCTTATGAATTGAATACAAAAGTTATCAAAGTTTGCCGTGAGCGCGAACAGAGTGTGACGCGTGAAGAACACCGATTTTCTCCCGTTTTCGACATTAGATATTTTTTTTTATAAACATTATAAATAATTTTAGATGTTTAATGTTTAAATTATGTACACATATAAATAAAGATTAATCTGTATTTGGTCCTAAGACTGAATGTTTAATAGGTTACGAATTAAGATCGTGTGACCGCGTTTTGAGGGACCTCGAAGAACTACCCTTATAATAATTTTATTTATTTATTTATTTCTTACCACAAATGACAGATAGTAAATAATAGTCATAGTAATAGAGCAGTGGTGGCCAAGTGGTAACGGCCGCGACTGACGAGTTGTAGGTCGTAGGTTCGAACCCAGACAGGCGCTTTACTTTGTGTAAATTATTTCATCACCACTGCTCTCAAAACGGTGAAGGAAAACATCGTGAGGAAACGTGTCCTAGAACCAAAAATTCGAAGACATGTGACATCTGCCAATCCGCACTGGGCCCGCGTGGTGGATTACGGCCCACTCCCTCTCACCGAGAGGAGGCCTGTGTCCCAGCAGTGGGAACATTATAGGCTGATTATGGATTATGGAAATAATAGTCTACAGACACAAATTCATAATTAATTTGTGGAAGACTGGTGCCTAAACTAAGTTTTTTACAAAACCTGTATGTCAGGTTCAATTCAATTTCAGGATGACAGTACCTACTATAGAACAGTTATTAAAATGTTCGAAGAAGAAAGTGAACGAAGGAAGTGGTAGTGGAAACTGAACTATGATTGGTTTTTTCAAAAACACGTTACATATTTGTTTACATGTTCGGAAACTAAATCGCAAACGAAATATACATACCTATGTATGCACGGAAGAGATAAATAAGTTATCTATTCCGTGTATGTATGTATGTACTCGTAGGTTCATCTGTTTCCACTTATCTTGTATTTTGACAGACGAGATTTCGATGTAAGCGTCTTATTGTTCCACGGGTTACACGCAAGGGCTTTAATTACATGGCTTGGTAATGACGTGTGACTCTGGCTATAATACAACGAAAACAAATCAACACCGATGTATTGTGTAACCATTTTAGTTATTAACTTTCTTCGTTTTCAGGTTTATTTATTTTATACTGCTGTTAGCATCAGCTTGGTTTGTAGAAGGGCAGCCAGGCAGATGCGACCAAATGCCCCCGCAAGCTACCGTGAAGGAGCCTTCTAAAAATAACGGCATTTATCGATTAGATATACAAAATCCCTCTGAAAATTCAAACTTCTACACACCAGACCAAACATATGTTTGTAAGTATTTTTTATATCCTTTTTAGGTGTTTCAATGGGTTCAAATCTCACTAATATTCTTAATAGTAAACATTTTAACAGATTTAAACCATAAACTGATAGAAAATTAAGACCATACAGCCGAAATGGAGCAGAAAGCACAGGCAAACAAAAATAACACCTTTAATTTTTTTATGAGCAGTTTTCGTCTATTATCAATGTTGCCGTAACTAATTGGTCAGGCGCTAAGTACGGCAACGAAACTACAACGTGGAGACAACAATACGACAATAAATGAAAGCAGTGGCAATACTAATGCGAGTATTTTGGAATTATCAAACAAACTAAATTGTAGTGACGGCGGGCTATGAGTTTTGGCAACCATTAACTAGAATATAGTGACTTATCTATTGGATATATTTGATTGATTTTTCGTATGCAGACTGGGAACGGCATTAGATATATAATACACCGTGTTCTTCACGTTATCCATAAACTTTGTCAAACGTTTCTATAGCTTTTACAAATTAAATCTAACAAAAGAAGTAGTTCTTTAAAAGGCTTGGTTACAAAGACATTAATTTGTAATTTCATTTAGGTCTGATTTTTCAATCATCTGATAACTTTATTCGAGGAATAATTTAGAAATTTTGACAATTCTTCCATACAAAAACTGTCAGACGTCAGTTTTATTCCACGAATAAAAATTATCTGTCGATTGAAAAATCAGCCCCTAATGAAATTTAATTGAGCTATGCAGTAAGAAAGGGTCTTAACATTTTGACAAGTTTCAGCCCACCAAATCTTATGAATGAACATACGTCGCGCGTCGTTGCCAATTCGGATAAAGAGGCATGCATATCGGGTGATTACCGTCAAGGTATTTAGTTTGTATGAAAATTAACAAAAAATAAGAATTCACTAATGTGTACATAATGAAAAATGCTTATTTCCATGGTCTAAACTGAACATCTGGTCGAAGTTTATGTATGTCGTCCGGAACACGGTGTATACGCAGTTAAATTTATTGTCGTACTGTATCGTCTCCACCTTGTATATGCTATTGCTTATTTTAATTTTTTTTCATAGTAACTATACACACGACGGTTCCTGATAAGCCGTTCCGTTGGTTCATGATAACTGCTGAAGATCCAGATGTGGACAATAATGTTTTCGAGTTCAGTCATAAAAACATTGACGTTGGTACTTTGAAGACATTGGACCAAGACAAGTCGCGGTACAGTGAGAGATGTTCCAGCTCTGTGGAAAATGCTGATAACTCTGATAAGACTAGTGTAGAGGTACGTACTCTCTATTAAAGTACCCGACCATTGTAGTACTTTACGAAGCGTCACGCACTTTAGGTACTTATGGTAACCATAAATCGCGCGTCGCTTCCTGAGATAAATACGCTCTCTTGTGACCTCTGTTGTGAGTCCTCAGTATGCCGTCAGCTAAGCACTAAACGCTTGGTCACGACCGATGATCAGCGCAGGCTCGGATCCGGGGGGGGGGGGGGGGGGGGGCAACCGTGGCCCGTGCTCCGGGCGCCAACTTCAGGGGCCAGCAAATGCAAGCGCTGCAGACAAGTGCACCACCCAGCGCAACGCAACTAGGCGATGAATGAGACGCACAGCACCTGAGTATTATCTTTCTCTGCGGGTAGCGCACTGAGGATTACCTCAGTGTACCCTACGTGATTAGCGTAGGCATAGGTAGTCAAACGTGACTAACTACATGTTTATGTAGGTATATAAAAAAAGGATTTATGGAAAAGGTAGAGCACCTAAATTTGACCTGATTGGCGTGGCGGAGGGCGGCAGAAGGAATTTTTGCCCCGCCTCGAAAAAAATCTGTATCCGGGGCTGAATCAGCGCCTACCGTACGCGCTCACCATCTGCCGACACTAAATCCAACCTAGGTGTTCTAAGTTTGTATAAAAGTTAGTCATTCTTGCCAATGGGAAATCCCATGGGACACCCCGCTTGTTGTTTAATAAATAAATTAATTCAAAACTACCTTTCCAACTCCACCAGATCCATTGGGTGTCTCCAAAGCAGAGTACTAAGAACCAGACAGTTCGGATCCGCGCCATGGTGGCGGAGAACGTAGAGGCATGGTATACAGGAGAAAACCTGACTGTGGTGCTTCAAAAGAACACAGAAAAAGCACTGGATAGTCCACCTTTCCCGGCATCATCGTACTGCAATCTCTGCAGCGAAGCGAGGTATGAGGTGAGGAAGACCATAGTCTTAAACGAGGCTGCTCAACCCCAGGTCCAAAAGCCGCCATGAGGCCCGGCAACGCCTTTGAATTGGCCCGCCAAGCTAGCAAGCAAAAGCTGCTATCGCTGCAGCTGGCGATAGTAATTTTCGAACAGATTTCAGGACTTCAAACCAGGTCAAAAAAGTATTTTGCTTCTTATTAATCCATTCTCAATTAGCCAACAGAAAAGCATATTTTCCTCCGATTTGTCGCCAAATATTGATAAGTTGTTAGCATAAAATCCTGTTCAAAGGTATCCGTGAAGTTTTTCTTTAGATAAATGTGAGACCACTAACGATTTTCTCTGCTTACTCTAATGAGCACAAAAAAGGAAGTCATCAGCACCCTGATTGCGTAACACACTATCAATCGGAATCTGAATAATTTTGAAGCAAATTGCTAATCCATTGCTTCGTAAGTTCGAAAAATGTGTCTGCTCAACACGTAAATAACGCAATGAATGTTGTTGTACTGTCAAAATGAAACCGATTCCGATTGATAATGTGTTACGTACGCAATTCGGGGTACTGCGATGCCATTCTGTAAAAATCTCACAGTGAAAACTTAGGTGAAGTGAGCGTGGAGTGAGCTGTCAATAGTGTCAATTCCTAGCAAACACAAACTCACTTCACCTAAGATTTCACGGTGAGATTTTTACAGAATCGACCGGCTGGTCTCTAAATTGGCGCCTGCCAAAATATGGTGAGCATTAAATGTCATTTATACGTCATGCATGGCTAATAGATGTGGACTTACAGGCCGGTCGTTGAGAGAATGCGTCCCTGACAGTCCTGACACCTGTCAGTGCGACCATTCTAGTAGATATGTACAGTCACGAGCATAAGTCGCCTCTTTGCTTCAATAACGTTATAAGTCCGACAATGTCAACTTTCAAAATAAAACATTATTGAAGCAAAGAGGCGAAGTATGTATACACTTGGCTTTATTCAAAGACGATTTTCTCCTTTGTTTTTGAATAAAATTTTATGTTATTACGAACATAGTACTTTCGAACCTATAGGTTTATGTAAAGTGTCGTATTTCAACTTTGCATTCGTTATTTCGTGAAAAAATCGCAATTGAAAGTTGCCAAGTGTTGACATATTAGTGCTCGTGACTGTACAGTTAACAAAAAAAAAAGTGATTATTGCATCATCTTAAATAACATATTCTAGTTAAAATGGGGAGAATTAATTTAAGCAATTAGTTTGCTTTTGTTAGGATGCTCCGCCCTTCCCCAGGTTATAAATAATAATAAGTATGCAGGATCGTCGGATGTAGTTGAAGTTTAGTGAGAAACCGATGGATGCTGTCCACTGAAATTTAATTTGATAAATGAGTTGTTTGTTTTCTATTAATAAACTAAAATTTTATTCGAGTACATACATCGGTTTCTTACTAAACTTCAACTATATCCGACGACCCTGCATACTTATCTCTTTTGTTGACTGTACATAATCAGCCTTTAATGTTGCCACTGCTGGGACACAAATACCTCTCTTCGAGAGGGAGTGAGCTGTAATCCACCACGCGGGCCCAGTGCGGGTTGGTAGATGTCACATGTCTTCGAATTTTTGGTTCTAAATCATGCCGGTTTCCTCACGATGTTTTCCTTCACCGTTTTGAGAGCAGTGGTGATGAAATAATACACTGGGCCACCACTGCTCACTAGGCCAAGATCAAATTCGCAAAACACGTACCTATTCGTTCGTATGGAACTGATGGGTGTCAAGAACGTATGATTCTCAACGGCCGGACTGTAGGTATCCTAAAATCCTGTAAAACTCTTTCAAGCTCCTTTATCCACTTACTTTTCAACACACGCCTTTAATCGTTACAGGGGCCCGTGGCTAAATAATAACAGCCGCACAGGTCGATCGATCAGGTTAAGCTACGCTTGCCAGGGTTGGTCTGTGGATGGGTGACCATCTTTACATACCGTGACCCCTCCGTGCCTCGGAAAGTACGTTAAGCCGTTGGTCAGGCTGTCATTCGTGGATCTTTGACAGTCGTTACGGGTAGTTAAGCCCGAAAGTCTGACAACCAGTCTTACCAAGGGTTATCGTATTACCCATAACTGGGTTGTGGAGGTCAGATAGGCAATCGCTCCATGTAAAATACTGGTATTCAGCTGCATCCGGTTAGACTGGAAGTCGACCCCAACATAGTTGGGAAAAGGCTAGGCAGATGATGATGACCAATCGTTACAGGTGATATTCTACGGCAAATGGTCTCGCGTGGCCCACCCGCGCCTCTACCCCACCAAGCCTGATGACAATGGGTACAGCCACATGGTAGGCTGCTCTCACTCGCGCAACTACTCGCTATGGCAGCAAGGTATCAATGCCAGTGATGGTTTGAAGGCGCTGGCTGAAACCGCAGACAGCACTGTGATGGAAAGGGAGATTATTTCTCAGGTATGTGTATGGTAATAGGCTTGTGAATGCACAATAATTAAAAAATAAGTTTAATTAGTTTCAGTGGGCGATTTTAGTTTTCAAATTTATTTCAATTTAATTATTTTGGGGTTTATTTCAGTAATATTTTTGAAATATGCTAATTACGCCTTTTCATTTGATACTGTTGCGCGCCACAATTAACGCCTGGAACATGGTGACATTAGTTACCACTAGCGCCATCTAGTATCGAGTAGCAGAACTAGTCGAGTCACGATCGTTCTAGAAAATTCGATACTAGAACTTTGTAGAACTTTCTCGAACTATCGACACCTAGTCGGTCGGGGCCGGTATGTACTCGAACATTCTAAATGTTTCTACAATGGAAGGTTCTAGAACTATCTGCGGCACTATATAAGGCCGGGATGCGCGACGACCGACACAGTTTGGATAAAGCGACAAGAGCGAAAACATCTAAGCGACCTTCAAGTGCGAATTAAGAGTGATCAATAGTGTAATTGTGTTTTAATAATTAGTCTGTTTGAGCTGTAATTAGTGTTGTAAAATAAATTGTTATTTTTGGTTATTAAATCGGCAGTTTTTATTGTCACGAACCCGAAGCTCGTAACAATTGGTGTCAGAAGCAAGGATTATGCCGGTTTTACCCAAAGACGACACGGAGGGTATCCGTACCCGGAGTCAACGCCAGCAGGAGACGGACCAGAGGCGATTTGGTGGAGCTACGCCACAGAGGTCTGAAGGCCAGCTACCGACCACGGAGGCCGGCCCGTCCACAGCTGCTCCAGCATCATCAGCACCAGATTTGGCTGCTCTGATGATGATGCTGCAGGAGCAAGCTCGCCGACAGGAGGAACAGGCTCGTCGGTTGGAGGAACAGCTCCAGCGGGACAAGGAGGAACAGGCTCGTCGGTTGGAGGAACAGCTGCTGCGTGACAGGGAGGAACAGGCCCGCCGTCAGGAGGAACAGGCCCGCCGTCAGGAGGAACAGGCTCGTCGGTTGGAAGAATAGCTCCAGCGCGATAAGGAGGAACAGTCCCGCCGTCAAGAGGAACAGGCCCATCGATTGGAAGAACAGCTCAAACGGGATAAGGAGGAGCAGGTGCGCCGCCAGGAAGAGCAAATGTTCCTCATGAAGGACCTTCACGCAACCTTCGGGAAAGACATGAAGGAGGTGAAGGAGAAGGTTGCCCGGCATGACAACCGCCTGTCAGAAGCTGAAACTCAGATCAGCAAGCTTAATGACGTCATTGCTGATATGAAGCGGGAGTTGGGTAACCTTAAACTTGGGGATGGAATCGCAGCTCCCGTAGCTACAACACCTTCGCTACGTGGATTCAAAGTACCACCGTTCGATGGAACTTCTTCCTGGACGGCCTACAAAATCCAGTTTGAGGCTGTCATGAAGGCGAACGGGTGGAATAAAAGTCAGGCCATGACTGCCCTCACCCTAGGCCTGCGCGACCAGGCCTTAACTGTTCTGGAAGCTCTCGGTAAGGAAGTGACTTACGAGCAGCTCCTTGAGGCATTGGAGGCTCGGTATGGCGACGCTCATCTGGAACACGTGTTTCGTGCGCAGCTCAAGGATCGCGTGCAACGCAGTAACGAAAACCTGCAGCAGTGGGCCCTTGAAGTGGAGAAGCTGGTTCGTAAAGCTTACCAGTCCGTACCTGCGCTTATTGATGGGAACCTGGTGCAGACATTCATCGACGGCATACGCGACCTTGAAGTGAGAGCTGCTGTGAGGCTCGGGCACCACGGGACGCTTAAGGACGCATTGGCCCATGCACTGGAGGTGGAAGCTGTGCGGCAGGATCATCGTTCCCATCGCGTCAGGGAGGTTGTAGCGGCTACAGTTCGCGATCGTAATAGAAGGTACAGCCCTAGGTGCTACGGCTGTGGGGAAAAGGGCCACCTTCGATCCAGTTGCCCTAAGCGAACTGCAGAAAGGGATGATGTCTGGTCTCCAGAGAGAAGTGCGGCTAACAGCACCGCCCAGCAGCAGCAGGAATACGACTTTGTGGTCAAACATCGCAGCGGGAAACCTCATGGCAACTCAGATGCATTTTCAAGAAGACCTTGTCCTGAAGACCGCAAGCATTGTACTAGGCATGAAAGTAAGGAAGTGGTACCTGTGAGGATGCTCAGGACAGACCATAGCGACGAGTGGAAGGAAAGCCTACAACGTGCGCAGCAGGAAGATTCAGACATCAAGCCGATTCTGGAGTGGATGAAGACCAGAGCTCCTAAGCCCAGGTGGAGTGACGTCTCAGCGATGAGTTCGATCACAAAAAGCTATTGGGCCCAATGGGACAGCTTGGTGATTCAGGATGGAGTCCTGTGCCGTAAATGGGAAAATGCTCGGGGAGACAGCTGTCATTTGCAAATGGTTGTCCCTAAAGCTCAAGTACCGGATGTTCTACAGCTGTACCATAATGGTTGTTCAGGAGGTCATCTGGGAGTAAAACGGACACTACTGAAGATACGAGAACGGTTTTACTGGGTCCACTGTCGGGACGATGTCGAGGACTGGTGTCGCAAATGTACAAGTTGTGCAGCTGTAAAGGGACCTCAGACTCGCAGTAGAGGTGCATTGAAATTGTACAATGTTGGTGCACCATGGGAGAGGATAGCGCTTGACGTTGCGGGGCCGTTTCCGGTAAGTGAAAGTGGCAACAAGTATTTCATGGTTGTGATGGATTACTTCACCAAGTGGCCGGAAGTCTTCGCCATTCCAAATCAAGAAGCTTCGACAGTTGCAGATAAATTAGTTCAGGAAGTCTTCTGTCGTTTTGGGGTACCTTTAGAGATTCACAGTGATCAAGGAAGGAATTTTGAGTCACAAATATTCCAGGAAACTTGTCGAGTTATGGGTACTCATAAAACCAGAACAACTTCTTACCACCCACAGTCGGATGGAATGGTGGAACGATTTAATCAGACATTGGAGATGTACCTAGCCAAAGTTGTGGAAAATCGGCAACGAGATTGGGACAAGCACATACAACCGTTTTTGTTGTCATATCGAAGCGCTGTTCACGAAAGTACATCGGTGACACCAGCTTTCGCAAACTTTGGAAGAGAATTACGGCTGCCTGCAGACCTGATCACCGGAATACCACCTGATGCCCCACGCAGTATAACCGATTATGCGAATGACTTGCGGAACAAAATGAATGACATTTATGAGCACGTCAGACAATCGGGCCAGCAAATGTCTGAAAAGATGAAAACCCGTTATGACCGCAAAATGAACAATAAAGGGTTCGACGAAGGTTCACTAGTGTGGTTGCACAATCCAGTCCGCAGCAAAGGGAAATCTCCTAAGCTTCAAGCTAAATGGGACGGACCGTACCGGATTGTGACAAAGATCAATGACGTTACCTACCGGATACAGAAAGGTGCAAGAGGTACTCCTAAGATCGTCCATGTGGACCGACTGGCGCGTTATTATGGGGCTGATAATGCTCGGGACGAGCATGTCTTAGGAGGGGGCAGTGTTGTGCGCCACAATTAACGCCTGGAACATGGTGACATTAGTTACCACTAGCGCCATCTAGTATCGAGTAGCAGAACTAGTCGAGTCACGATCGTTCTAGAAAATTCGATACTAGAACTTTGTAGAACTTTCTCGAACTATCGACACCTAGTCGGTCGGGGCCGGTATGTACTCGAACATTCTAAATGTTTCTACAATGGAAGGTTCTAGAACTATCTGCGGCACTATATAAGGCCGGGATGCGCGACGACCGACACAGTTTGGATAAAGCGACAAGAGCGAAAACATCTAAGCGACCTTCAAGTGCGAATTAAGAGTGATCAATAGTGTAATTGTGTTTTAATAATTAGTCTGTTTGAGCTGTAATTAGTGTTGTAAAATAAATTGTTATTTTTGGTTATTAAATCGGCAGTTTTTATTGTCACGAACCCGAAGCTCGTAACAATACCCAACAAGGCACCACTTTATGTCCTCTAGAGGGCGCTATATTGAATTTAGTGTGACATCACATAGCTTATAACCAACGGACGGTCAAGAAGCTTCTAAAGATACCTCATTTGTTAAATTATTATAAGTACTTTTGAAGTTATGAGGTAACAGATAAACATACATAAACCTTAATTTTAAGGCATAGTAATAGTAGTTTCAAATTAATTAAGTACCTTACCTTTTAGGTTGAGCCTCTTTATCATCAAGTAATCCTATTAATTTATAGTCTGAAAGGTTTTAAGGCTCATGCAGACAGGCGCGACTAGTAGAACAATTTCTATGAAAGCTTCGTGGAAATTGTTCTCACACCAAGGCCCTAATTTACTAATATGATCACTTAGTGATTTCTTACTTCGAAACCACGTCATTTCCATAGATAATCACAATAATCACGACATTCGTACAAATGTCAATCGTACGGACAACGTGTATTTTGACAGTTCAAACCACGCCATTGTGTTGTGTCATAGAGAATGCTTTGTTAGCACATGTCGTGATTAGGTAAGGAATCGTTAAGGGGATTACAGGACCTAATCGCAAAAAACGCAAGTTTTAGAAACAATAAAAGTATATGATCGACTACAGTAAACAAAATCAGGAAAATATATGATATTCTTCAGGATATATGCTAGGTAGATAGTGTGTTGTAAACATAGGTAATACAACTAATTTGATACGATAGAAAAAAATCATGAAGATACCTCTAAAAACTTTCTTTTTACAATAAACTTTTAAAAATAATTATGTGTACTATTTCGTTACCATTTACGTTTAAATGTCTGTAAGCTTTCTTAAAATTGTAAAAATAAAATAAAAACCCTACTACTAATAAACATACAATAATTCAGATTTTTTTGTCAGATTATTCTACAAGCAACATACTAAAACACTAGTGTTTTAATTTTTTTGTCCAAATAATAGATTTTTTGTAATTAAATAAATTGCTTCATATTTTGCCATAAGTTACCAGGGTTGTGGTGACATCGCGCTTCTCTTTCTTTTCTATGCAGTCCGACAGTGACCGCGCTTTAGGTCATGTAAGCCCCTTAACAAGTGGTCGTGAATTAGGGCCCAGAATCGCCTCGCAACGTCGTCGTCGTGTCGCACGTGTCTGCGGGAGCTTTAGGAAGATTTAAAATATTTTACGGATCATCAATTCGTTCATTATGTAATTTAATTTCAACGCATTTTGATTGATGTATAAAGCAGCGAAGATCTTTGAATATTAAATGAGATTGACTTTGACATTAGTCACTCACTAAACAAAAATGAAGAAAGTAAGTTATACGGTGAGCTATGCAATTCATGAATTTTATGGAATACCAAAACAAAAAAAAAAACGAAAAAGACTTCAGTTTTTTTTTACCCTAAATTGTGTCTCACTGCTGGGCAAAGACTTCCCCGTTTCCGTCTAAACCTATATCTTGTGCGATCCCCCTTGTATGCCCATGCGCCATCGCGTGCCGTTTGAAGGTCAGTTGTGCTAAAGTACAGATTCTTCTATAATGTGAAAGAGACAAAAATATTCTATTTTTCTTGAAAATTTGAATCTTGTGCGATATACCATTTAGGTACTGTGACCGAAAAAAGTTGATCTATCATTAACTTATCCTTTTAGGGTTCCGTACCCAAAGGGTACCACCGGGACCTAAGCCTCCGCTATCCGTCCATCTGTCTGTCAGCGGCCTGTATTTCATGAACCGTAATAGGTAAACAGTTGAAATTTCACAGTGTGAATTTCTATTGCCGCTATAACAACAAATAAAAAATTAAAGGTGATCTCCATACAAGAAGCGAGTTTTTTTTGGCATTTTTTGCCTTGTAGTACGAAACTCTTCGTGTGCGCGTCCGACTCGCGCTTGGCCGGTTTTTTTATATGCACGTATTTCTGTGACAATAATTTTTTTCTAACTTTCTTAACGAACTCCTGTTCCATTAAAGATGGCCGAAAGAACGGGCACCAGAACCCTGATCAGAGGCAAGAGACGTCACCACCCATACATGGCAGAACCATCCCATGCTCTCTTCAGGGTCGATAGGTTCCACCACCTGTTCTCCATAGCAGTGGGGATGAGACCCTCGCCTGACTGGTTCCTTGGGACGTCGTTGTTTGAACTGTGTACTGATGGTGGCTGGCTTGAAGATGAAGAGATTCCTCTGTATCCCTGGGATGCTGGCACGATGGATGGGATCTCTTATGAGGTAACTGTGAACTTTATCCTTTTTTTTAACTAGCTGATTAATTGTTATCATACAAACTTGACAACCACGTAGGTCTATTCTAGGGTATAGTCTGCTCAGTGGTTAAGTTTTGAAAAACCACAAGCAGTATCTCAGTAAGTTGTCAGAGCTGCATGGTGCACGGCACGCCTGAGGTCGTGGATATAGGGTCCAACAGGGTAATAGCGTAACACACTAATGGTAGTATAGAGGTATGAGGAACAGGGTGTAAAGTTCACTCATACTCTATAGAAAAGGGAGGATCCTCCGACAGGACGGGTGCTGTGTCTGGCGGGGGGCCGTTGTATCTATGCTAGTTGCGCGGTAAACTCTGCTTGCGCGATGCAGGATTTGCGTGACGTCAGTAGGACGCGTTGTTCCCATGTGGTGTTGTAGATACCACTACAGTATCAATGGCTTTTATTTTGACAGTTCAACAAAATTCACTGCGTTATTTAAGTTGTTCAGCAGAATTTTTTGAAACACATGAAGCAATGGATTAGCAATATCCTTCAAAATCATTCAGATTGACATTGATAGTGTGTTACGCAATTGGGGTGCCGCTCGTGTCGAAAAAATATTTAGTTCATGAAAGTATATTACGACTGGCGGCTGGCCTAACTGTTCAATAATTATTATACTATACACTCTTCCAAACGTCAGTCTTGCAATTTAAAATTAAAAAAAAAAAGTCTCTAAGAAGCTAATGAAACCGAGTGCAGTAGCTAGTATCATCATCTGCCCGACCTTTTCCCAACTATATTGGGGTCGGCTTCCAGTCTAACCGGATGCAGCTGAATACCAGTACTTCACATAGAGCGACTGCCTAACAGACTTCCATAACCTAGTTAGTGCAAAACTGCAACACGATACCCGTATTGGTAAGACAGGTGAATTTCAGACCCGTAACGACTGTCAAAGATCTACGAATGACAGCCAGGGCAAAAAGCTAGTAAAACCCAGAATATAATCAATTCCCTTCTTCCAGTCTCAGCCAACAGTCTCGACACCCAGGGACAACGTAGAGAGAGTAGAAGTAGGCTCCTTCAACGAAGCCTCACCGTTCTACCAGATGAACCTGAACGATCTGCAGCCCTTCGCCAAGCTGAGGGTCAGGAGACTGGACGTGTTCCCGCTGATAGGGGCGGAGTGCAGTGAGGATGCTGCTGGTGAGTCCCTTACAAAGGCCTCGCTAGACATAGGCCAACTCGATCCTCGATTAGAAAGAAAGAGAAAGAAAATACGCTTATTTGCAGAAAACATGACAAAGACAAAGAACAAAAACACAAAAAAGAACAAGTTGGAGGGAAATATGCGTCACATCCGCGCAAAACGGTCATCGCTCAGCAGCAGTCTCGGTTACTCTCTAAGTACTGTTAACCTAACCTGAGAAATTGCTCATAGAACAGAAGAATAGCTTCTACAACTTAGATAACAGGGCTCGCTAGTGGCTGCTTAGGTTACGCTGCAAGCTGGAGGAATTGTTAAGCACAAGCTTCTGCACTGCACTTCTTCCGCGTGGAATGTCTTGTTCCCCCGAACCACCCCGTCGCATTGCATCGCCTGCCCGCGCTAAATTCACTTAGCCTTCATTCTTACTTTTTGCACGGCTCCTAAGAGTCTTAGCGTGATGTTGAATAGCCTATAGCCAGCCTTCCTCAAGGATTGGGCTATCAAATCCAAAAAAAAAACAAATCCAACCAGAGATTGGCATGTTCAAACTCTTGACTTGAGCTTTATTATTAGTATAGATCATAGGTATAGATATATAGTATAGGTAATATAGTTATAGTATAAATGTAGTATAGTTATAGTATAGATGTAGTATAGGTATAGTATAGATGTAGTATAGGTATAGATGTAGTCATGAAGTAGTGTATTACAACGGACAAAATTTTAAAATGGATTTTAGCGTTGAAATAATACAGTTTGTTGCCGAAAAGGACACTTAATCGTTAATTATGATACAATAAACACATTAGACTCCTTTTTGGCAACAAACTATATTATTTCAATGTTAAAAGTTAACATCGCTTTTGAAGTTTCGTCCCGATTCACCCCTGCATCCCTATTCACCCCGTTTGACGGTACATACCTAAACATACCTTACCTATATTCTATGGGTTAAAAAATTTCTTCAATGGGGATATAAAGGAATTTTGTAAGCTATTTACCGATTTGTATTGAACCCACAAGTAGATAAAAAGTGTAGTTAACATTTCAAAACTAAACTAAGTTTTATGTTTTAGCCAAAGAAGAAGCTGAACAACTGGCCGAAAAAGAAGAATCGGAAGAGTAAGTGAATTAGGCTTTTATTATTGAGATCTTATCACACAGCCGCACAGATCGACCGAAAATTTGACAACCAGTCTTACCAAGGGTTATCGTATTACCCAGTAACTGGGTTGTGGAGGTCAGATAGGTAGTCGCTCCATGTAAAATACTGGTATTCAGCTGCATCCGGTTGGACTGGAAGCCGACCCCAACATAGTTGGGAAAAGGCTGCAGATGATGATCTTATCACATCTGCATAGCTAGCTATGCACAACCAATCGCATTGAAAATGAAACATTTCGATACCCCGAGTTGCCTTGTCCCCGACCCCAAACAGCTGTCGGAAGAATAGCGGTCGTCTATTTTCAATCATCTGATAACGTTATTCGAAGAACAATTTTGAAATTTTGACAGTTCTTTCATACAAAAACTGTCAAACGTCAATTTTATTCCTCGAATAAAAGCTATCTGGCGATGGAAAAATCAGCCCATCAACTGACAACATTTTCGGGTTTTGGACTTGTTAACAACGTTTAGAGAACTCCTACGATAACATTGATTGATGTTCGATACGGTACGGAAGCGTATCGAGTGGTTGTGAATAGCTATGCTGCTCCAGCTCAGCTCCTATCCGGTCCGGACATGTCCTTATTTTTCGAAATAATGATTTTATTAGTACTATAGAGGTATGAGGAACAGGGTGTAAAGTTCACTCATACTCTATAGAAAAGGGAGGATCCTCCGACCAGACGGGTGTTGTGTGTTGCGTCCGGCGGGCAATCGCCCGATGATTCATGTCGGGCCGTTGTATCTATGCTAGTGCGCGGTACTCTGCTTGCGCGATGCAGGATTTACGTGACGTCGTCAGACGCGTTGCTCGCATGTGGCGTTGTAGATACCGCTACAGTACTTACCTCAATAAAAAATGTTAAATGATTGCTGAAAAAGAAAGATTATAAAGTAAAATGTCCTGACTTTTTTGTAAATGGGCTTTATGCCAGGACGATCTCTAGTTCCTGCATAGCCCCTTGGGAAGAAGGCGTGAGTATGTTATGTATATGTATGGAATATGGATGTATGTTTTTAAAATGTTGAATTAAAAAAATACGATCAATGTAAAACCGTTGGGGCCCGTGGCTAAATAATAACAGCCGCACAGGTCCATCGATTAGGTTAAGCTACGCTTGCTGCGGTTGGTCTGTGGATGTGTGACCATCTTTACATACCGAAAATCCTACTTTCCTCGGAAAGCACGTTAAAGCCGTTGGTCCCGGCTGTCATTCGTGGATCTTTGACAGTCGTTACGGGCTAGTCAGGAGCCCGAAAGTCTGACAACCAGTCTTACCAAGCGGTATCGTATTACTCAGTAATTGGGTTGTGGAGGGCAGATAGGCAGTCACTCCTTGTAAAATACTGATATTCAGCTGCATCCGGTTAGACTGGAAGCCGACAATATAGCTGGGTAAAGGCAAATGATCCGCGTACCGGTAGACGTAACGTTGGAAGGCCTCGCACAAGGTGGACCGATGACCTTGTGAAGGCTGCAGGAATCCGCTGGATGTGGGAAGCTGTCGAAGTGGAGGTGGTTGGGGGAGGCTTATGTCCAGCAGTGGACGTTTATCGGCTGAAGTGATGATGAACGGCAAATGACGATGGGCATCATTATTTAGGAAGAAATCCCCCACCATACTTACATACAGGCCAAACAAAAATCAAATCGAATCAAAAACAATGTTTGAACCCTTACGTCAATCGTCATGCATCTATTTTACCTTCCAGCGAGCCTGAAGAACCAGTACTAGGAGAAGTAAAGCAGGCCCTAGGAGGTAATGGAAGGTGTTCCATCGGCGAATGGGGTGCCTGGTCTACCTGCACCTTGGTTGAAGGCAACTGCGGGTCTGGTTTCAGAATTAGGACTAGACATCCCGTGGAAAGGAATATTTATGGCGAGAAATATGATGTAAGTACCTGCCGGTCGATTCTGTAAAAATCTCACCGTGAAAACTTACGTGAAGTGAGTTTTTGCTAGGAATTGACACTATTGACAGCTCACTCCAAGCTCACTTCTCCCTAAGTTTTCACGGTGAGATTTTTACAAAATCGACCGGCTGTATAGTCGAACTCTTATTGGTTTTATCGTTTTTGACAACAATTCTCGGTAAATTGCAATTACGAGGTCTAATAACGGACTGAGAACGACAAATACCTATGTTGCTTTGGACGCACAAATACGAGGACATTGCTTGGTTGGTGTGCACTCTGCCTTTATCTTCGCTGAGTACTAAGATTAGATTCACATCGCGTGATTAATGCATGGACGGCTTGAGCTTCCACTGAGTAGACTTCGCATGGCAACGCACGCAACCGAGACTTAGCAGGTGTAAAAACGCTAATGTGTCACCACTTCACCAGTCTTAAGGCGACTACATGACCTAAAGCGCGGTCGTTGTCGAACTGCATAGAAAAGTAAGAGAAGCGCGATGCGATGACACACACAACGCTAGTAATTTATTACAAAATTTGAAGCAATTATCTATTTACAATAAATCTATTGTTTGAACTAAAAAATTAAAACACTAGTTCTTTAGTAAGTTGATTGTAGAATAATCTGACAAAAATCATAACGATTGATGATTGTATATTAGTATGGTTTTTATTGTGTTTTTAGGGGTATCTTCATGATTTTTTTCTATCATATCAAATTTGTTGTATTATGTTTTCAACACACTATCTAACTAGCATATATCCTGAAGAATATCATATATTTTTCTGATTTTGTTTACTGTAGTCGATCATATAAGTACCTACTTTTATTGTTTCTAAAACTTGCGTTTTTTGCGTTTATGTCCTGTAAGCCCCTTAAGGGCGAATTTCACCAAGGAAACTGAATGCGATCAGAACATATAAACCGCGTTCAAGATACGTCAGTGTCATCCATAGAAATGTAAAAAAAAACAGGTGTCATAATATCATTACTATAATATTTATTTATTTCAGGCGACGCGCAGGCCCATAGATCCTTAACCTAAACATACATGTATTATAATATAGACGCCATAGATATATTTTACATTTCTATGATTGACTTGACACTGACAGCCATCTGACAGCTGTTAAACGCGGTTTAGATGTGCTGATCGCATTCAGTCTTATTGGTAAAATTCGCCCTAAGTTTGTTTTAACTATGAAAAACAAGTTATTTCTGCGGTTGTAATCGAAATCTTTTTCATCCTCGCGGCTACATTTATGGGGACTGCCACCCCTAATTAATTGTTTTTAGCCGTACAAAGAATACACCTTTTTCCAATGTACTAGTTCAAACAGTCTCCTAGTAAAATGGCTGTGTTTATTTTGGTTTGTAGCCCTAGTCGCAATGTTACTAATATAATTAAAATTCAAATAGCCTTTATTAGCAATCTTACAAACTAGTTTAACAATATATTTAAATTAAAAGTTTAGACATCCGAAATCTCGAGATTGCTTTGCTCTTTAGCATAGGCCTCCCCTCCCCCAGGCTTTTCCATAGCTCACGATCGTGAGTTTTTCTCCTCCTCCTCTTCCCTCCCGCAGTAGTTTTCAAGTCTTCTTCCCATCTTTGAAATGGTCTTCCTCTCTTCCTCTTTCCTTCTCTCGGATACCATTCTGTCACATCTCTGGCCCAACTTTCGTTTTTACCCCTGATGACATGACCTGCCCACTTCCACTTTAGTGTTTTAGTTGTGTAAGTCACGTCTGCTACTTTTGTTTTCCTTCTTAAAACATTTAAAAACAATTAGATTTACTTTGTCTTTTTTCTTTGTATTTAGCATGCTCTTTTCCATGTTGTGTTGCCATGTTTCTAATCTTTTTATGTTTTCTTTTGTTAGGGGCCACTAATATAATATCGTCGATCGTAGGTAGGTAAGGGACAAAATACCCAAAATAAGTTGAGTATAGAGTTTTGTTCAGAATTTTGCGCTCTTTCGAATGGTGTATATGAAAAAATTCTAGCTTAAAAAAAATGTCCCTTACCCTACTGATTTTTTGATTAGAATTTCGAATCAGCCCCATAACAACAATTATTACTGATTGTAACCGAAGACTACAATATAATGTAACTAAAACGCGCTGGTAGGTTACCACAGTTTATTTTCACATACAATCGCAAAATCCAAAAGTAAAATCAATCAGATGTCAAACCTGACAGGCCTACTAGAATTTAGAATACAATTAATGTTCCGAAAGAAGGTGATATGCTGCACTGTAACGAGTTCGATTCGCAACATACTCCACATTTTTTTTAAAAGTCTAGTCTAGAGCTCCTGGGGCAATAACTTCTTAAGTGGTCTTCTGAGAGGGCCAGCACCTGTTCGTACATCCGCCACTCTTGCTACTCCGTCTGGGCCTGTGTATATCTTAATCACTCTACCTCTCGGCCAAGATCCCCTGGGTAACTGTCCATCTGCTACAATAACCAAGTCGCCCTCTTTTATAATTGGAGATGATCCACCGCCGCGTCGAGGCACTAAAGTCGGAAGATATTCTCGCATCCATCGAGACCAGAAATGATCCGTGAGTCTTACGGCTCTGCGCCAACCGTCTCGTCCGATGATATCCCGATCCGTCAACGTAGCTGGGATAGGTCTCCCTGAGGACGATCCCAGTATAAAATGCATTGGTGTCAAAGCTTCCTCACAGTCTGGATCAACTGGAACGTGTGTCAGTGGACGCGTATTCACTAAATTCTCTGACTCTAGTAGAAAGGTCTGTAGAACTTCATCTGAGGGGGAGCGTTCTCTTAGGGTGGTCTTGAGTGCTGTTTTGATTGATCTTACCATTCGCTCCCACGCTCCACCCATGAATGGGGCCGAAGGAGGAATGAATCGCCATGAGACCTTCTCATCTGCTGCAAAACGGTTAATTTCCGCTCCGTAAAGCTCCTTTAGCGTCCTATTGGCACCCACAAAAGCTGTTCCGTTATCGGACCATATTTCACTCGGCGTTCCACGGCGCGCAATGAAACGGCGCAAACTCATGATGGCCGCGTCGGTTGACAAACTATGTACAACTTCTAGATGAACTGCTCGTATAACAAGGCAGGTATACAATGCTACATAGCGTTTCTCTTTCCTTCGCCCAATTGTGATCTGAACTGGACCGAAGTAGTCCAAGCCAACGAAAGTGAACGGTCTGCGATGATGGGCTAGACGGGCTGGTGGGAGGTCTCCAGTAGACGGTGTGAATGGTTGAGCGCGCTTCAGCCGACACAGTTGACAGTTGTGGGCGACTTTTCGGACTGCGCTTCGCAAATTGATGATCCAATAGGTTTGTCGCATTTCGTTAACTACTGTCTCGGAATTAGCGTGGGCCGACTTCACGTGATAATGGGCAATCAAAAGCTGGACAGCAGGGTGTTTGGAATCTAAAATTATAGGACTCTTCATCCCGTCGCCAATATCTTGCATTCGGTTGATTCTTCCGCCCAATCTCAGTAAATTCTCATTATCTATGTAGGGGGTCAGATTGAATAATCGGCTTTTTCGGTGTAATGACCTTTTCTCAGAGAGTTTGACCATTTCTTCAGAATATGTGATTCAGCCACACGTAGATCTTCTGCGGTTATTTCTTTTGAACTGTCTTTGTTTTTCAATATGTGCAAAAATTTATGGGCTCTCGCCGTAGCTCTCAATAGTCTTCCCCATGAGCTCAGTCTTTCTGGGTCAACAGTCAATGGTGTCGGGAAATGATGTGAGGAAATGAGATGACAATGATTCTGAGCGGATGGTTTTATTTCCAAAGTAATGGCTGTATTTATATATGGTGATGATGGCCATTGTTGTTCTGATTCGAGTAGAAATTTTGGACCTGTAATCCAGCGAGATTCTTGATTGAATACAGCGCGTTTATGGCGTGTTGCGTCGTCTGCCACATTTTCCGCGGTCGGAATCCATCTCCATTCCTTTACATTTGTTGTTTCGAGAATCTCGCCGATTCGATGTGCTACGAATGGTTTGAATGATCGCGCATCACTACGCAACCAACTCAAGACGTTAAGCGAATCGCACCAAAATATACGCTTACTTGGTTTATGCTGATGTGAGTCGTGAATGAATGATGCGAACCGAGCGGCCACTAAAGCCGCCTGCAACTCGAGGCGTGGAATGGATGCGGGTTTCAATGGTGTGACTCTACTTTTGCTACCAATGAGAGCGAGCTTCACTGTTCCGTCTGCATAGACATATCTCCAGTATGCCACTGCAGCGTATGCCAATTCACTGGCATCACAAAACAGGTGAAGCTCGCGGTGAACGACACTGGGTGATCCCAGACCATAACATCGCGGCAGGCACAACCGCGAAGCAAGTTGCACATCCCGGAGCCACTCACTCCAAAGGCCTTGGTCTCCTTGATCGAGTTCATCGTCCCATGATAAACCTTTTCGCCAAATTGATTGGAACATGACGCGTCCTCTAGAAACGAGTGGGCCTAAAATACCCAAAGGATCATAAATTCGCATTAAGTGGGACAACGCGTCACGTTTACTTAGCTGAGCTGGCGATTTAGACTCCAAGTTGAGACTGAAACCTATGACGTCATTCCTAGGTTGCCAGTTCAGACCGAGCACCCTAGAAACGTTGTCATCGTTACCCAACATTACATCGTTAAATTTCTGGGATATCGATTCAGGTACTAATAAAGAAAGAGCTCTTGGGTCGTTCGAGACCCAGTCGCGCATGTCAAAACCCGCCTGGTGGTTGAGATGTACGATGTCTCGGGCCAGTCGCGCAGCTTGGTCTACACTCTCTAGTGAGCCAATATAGTCATCCATGTACACATCGTGTATGGTTGCATGCGCGGCATCGGGGTATTTAAGTTTGTATTCCATCGCGTTATGGTTCTTTACATAAAGGGCGGTACACGGGCTCGAACAGGCGCCAAACATCATGGATGACATACGATACAGCTTTAATGTGTCCGCGGGGTCATCGCGCCAGAGAAATCGCTGCGCATCGCGATCTGCTGGTCGGATTCGAACCTGTGGGAACATTTCGCGTATGTCCGCCGTAAGTGCTATAGCGTTTTCCCTAAATCTCATCAAGATCGCCAGTAATGGCTGTAATAAGTCAGGACCTGGCAAGAGGAGAGAATTAAGACTGATTCCTTTAAACTTCGCGGCTGCGTCGTGTACGACTCTCAACTTACCAGGTTTATGGGCATGAGTAACGCCAAAATGTGGGAGATACCATGTGATACCAATCGGAGGGGCTGTGCATTCTTCAGCGTATTTCTTATCTAACATTGCTTTAATATTCTGTCTATACATATTGGCATACTGTACATCTGACTGCATTTTCTTTTCGAGAGATAAGAATCTAGAAAGGGCTAATTTAAAATTGTTCGGTACATCTTTAATATCGGACCGCCAGAGGAGACCGGCTTCAAAATGACCATCGGATAGTCTATGTACAGTGTCTTTCAAAATTTTTAATGCAAGTGTATCGGAATTGCCGCGGTGATCTTTCTTTATTATGCCAATAGAGTCTAATTTGTAGTAGTCTTTGATTGCTGTTTCAATTGAAAAATGGTCATCTGGCGTTTCGGATGTGTTGGCATGATGAAGAAAGTCAACTTTCGATGTTCTACTTGACACGAAACCATATAAAACCCAACCAAGAGCAGTGTGAATTGCAACTGGTTGGTGATCTTTGCCAGCACGAATAGAATCTGCTACGGTCAACTTCCAATTATCTACACCAATAATTAGCATAGGTTGTACTTCTTCACAACACAAAATGTCTCCTAAATCAGATAAATACGAATATTTACAAATATCTTCCCTATTTACAGAAGCTCGGTAATTTATACCTAAATTTTTGACCGAGCGTGCACTATGTATATGGTAAGAGTCGGTACAGTCACGCCCTTTAATTATAAAATCAACGTACTGAATATCGCAATCACGTGACAAGCCTCCTACACAATCTATACGTACTCGTTTACTCGGTCCTTCGATACCTATACGCTTTGTAATTTCGGAGTCTATGAATGTGGTTGTACAGCCATCATCTAAAAGTGCGTGAGTCTCCACAGTACCCTGGGGACCAGTTACTTGAACTGAGACAACTTTGAGGAGTGGTCGAGATTTAGGTCTACTTACACTCGACGAAGGGCGAATAGCAGTAGCATGAGCCGATACTTCGACATCGCAGTTGTCTGGTTCAGGTTTCTCGTCTTCGACATCAGTAGATGGCTTCGGCGCTGCCTCAAGCTCAGAGTCCGAGGTGTCCTCTAGATCGGCGTGAGCTAGCATGTTTTGATCATTATCTAAGTTATGTAGTAGGCTATGATGTTTGTAGGTACAGCCCCCAACGCTGCACGGAGATTTTACTTTGCAAAAATTAAACCTATGTGACCTATTTTCCAAACATCTATGACAAACTTTATTTTTTTTTATAAATTGCCATCTTTCATTCACTGTCAATGCCAAAAATTTGTCACATTTGTTTACATTATGCAATTTCGAGCAAAAAATACATTTATTTACAGTTTTATTTACAACAGAATTGGAAGATTTCTCGTCGGGTGGGCTTAGATCCGAATGCGTGCCCCTCTCGATGGGTAACTGAATTGAAGCCGTCGAGGAATAGAAATCTTGAATTCCAAACTTTGTTTGGAGCTCAACCTCACGAGATAGGAAGTCAGAAAGCATTTCCAACTTGCTCATGCGTTTGCCAGTATGACTAGCTGCAAACTCATACCACTTTGCGCGAATGATTGGGGATAATTTGGTCATTAATGAATTAAAAATTTCGGGAGAATGCAGATAGTCGAACTGGTCCAGTAGTCTCATTATGCCAATGCAGTTTTTCACACGGCAAGTAAAATTAACCAAATCTTTACCTTCTGCACCAACTTTAGGTAAAGCTCGTACAGCGTTAATCTCCTGCATCACAATTTTTTCGGGACGACCAAAACGCATCTCGAGGGCGTCTATAACCTCCATAGGGTCGTTCGCTGACACCAGTAGGATGTAAACAGCTTCACGAGCGGCGCCACGTAAGGATGAACTAATGCGGGCTAAATTTTCCACTGTAGTGAATGATGCCTGTGTATCGATAAAAATGCGCTTGAAACCAAGCCAATCCGTGGCAGATTTTCCGTCAAATACTGGCAGTTTGATGTCAGACTTCTTGGGCTTATTAGCCATTGCTTCAAAAATACCGAGAAGATTGTTGTGTCCGCCGCTGTCGGTAGCTCCATCAGGTGGCTGGAAATTATTAGATATTTTAGTTGGGGAAACGTCAGTTGGATTTTGATTAGGCGCGTAGGTCTCACGGTGCGTGGCATTCAATATAGTGGGGTGTACGTATCGACCTGGGCCTGAACCAAAAGGAACGTTGAGCATTTCGTTGTATGCCATTGTGTAAGCTTGATGGCGTGCTGTATTTGACGCGGCGGGAGGTACTTTACCTCCCGTCGTGGTTTTTGGGACGATGTTTCGTTGTACATCGTTAAGCCAACGACTGATGTTGTCTGTTCGCGCACTAGCGTGGTCATTATTATGATCGTTGCTTCTTACACTGCCTCTACTTACGCTACCTCTTACGCTTTCTGCGTCGATAGCGGCAAGTTCAGCCTGAAAGTGTAGGTTAGCCGCTTTACGTTCAAGTTCGGCTTGTTGGGCTGCCATATCGGCTTGTTGGTTGTGTTGTCGGGCTGTGATGTCGCAAAGCTGACGTGCATGTAGTGCTTCAGCGGCGAGTTTTCTCGCTTTTATGGTATTCGAGGATCGTGTAGACCCTAGCGATCGTGTGGTGACCGACTTAGGTGTGTCGTGTGGGTGTTGTGGAGGGGAGTCACGGCTACCTGAGGGTACACTGCTGTCATGGACATGCGGTGCTTGGTGGGCCTCTAATAGGTGGGGGAAATATACAGACTTTGAGTTAGGTTCATCAGCTGTCGGGGGCACGCTGCTATTAATATTGACGGGCGGCGCTTGGTGGGCCTCCGACGGGTGGGCTGTGCTTCCATTGTCATTTCCGCTAGGGCCGGCGACTCCATGCGAAGCTCCTGGTGGTGGTTCACTATTTCGATTTTTAGAACGTGTGTAAAGACCATGGTACGTGGGAGAAGGACCAAAATATTACTGATTGTAACCGAAGACTACAATATAATGTAACTAAAACGCGCTGGTAGGTTACCACAGTTTATTTTCACATACAATCGCAAAATCCAAAAGTAAAATCAATCAGATGTCAAACCTGACAGGCCTACTAGAATTTAGAATACAATTAATGTTCCGAAAGAAGGTGATATGCTGCACTGTAACGAGTTCGATTCGCAACAACAATGTATCTGAAAAACTATGCAATATAGCAACTTGAAATGGTGTAATTACCGCCGCCAATCCACTTCAAATAAGGTAAGGGTCTTCCCAATCAACGAATTATTCTTCACACATTTTTTCAACAATACCTTTACACTATTTTTTCATTATAGATTGGATCCAACGTAGAGATCAATTTAATGTAAGGGACATTACTAACAAAATACGTTGGTGTAAGGGAAGTCTATTTTCTTAAATAGCTAACTTATTTAAATAAATGTTACACAGGTAGATAGAGCACTAAAATACAAGATTATGTGTGAAATCAGATCCGAAAAAGGTTAATAACAAAAAAAGTTATAGGCGATTTAGTCCGAAAAAAAACTTTGTCGGCCTCTCCTGAAAAATCGTATTATGTCCCTTACCTCAATTGAACCTACGGTCGACGATATATACAAATACAAAATGACAATAGCCCAACGGTTAAAACGTGCATGGGCTGGCTACCGAGAGAGAGGTCGCGAGTTCAACCCCGTTGGACGTTGCCCTCGCGACCTTACTCATCGCATAGGCATTCTTACCGCCTGGGAGTAAGCAGAAATACTAGTACGAAGGAATACCATTAGGTATACTCAACCCACAATGCTAGGTATCTTAAAAAGACGTAAGTACTGCCGGTCGATTCTGTAAAAATCTCACCGTGAAAACTTAGGTGAAGTGAGTTTGTTTTTGCTAGGAATTGACACTATTGACAGCTCACTCCACGCTCACTTCACCTAAGCTTTCACGGCGAGATTTTTACGGAATAGCACCGCTGCCGCTGGACTGGGTATCTGCTCAGCTATTCGCAACCGATCGATACGGTTCCGTGGCGAAACGAACATCAATCAATGTTCCCTATCAAAAGAGTCCTCTAAAGGCTGTTCACAAATCTCGAAAACCCGAAAATTTTGTAAGTTTCAATCAAATAGACGAGACCGCAGTTTTCCCGACAGCGATTTGCTGTCGAGACAATGCAAATTAGTAGTTGAAAAATGGACGTATTCCACATTGGGCACCCGCTTCAATGGCACCTGAGTGAATGCACCTGATGCACTGCGGCACATTCACTCAGGTGCCATTTAAGCGGGTGCCCAATGTGGAATACGTCGAAAAATGTGTCTATTTTCGATTCGACAACCTGTCGGTTGTGAATAGTTAAGCTGATAAGAAAAGACAAGTAGTCGTAGATAAAGAATAGGCAATGCTATGCTATAACAACGGAAATTCGCATATTAAATTTTAAATTCCTTTTTTTTATCCCAGGCAAGCGGCAAGGGTTACCCTAAGATAGATGAAGATTTAATTACCTAGAATTTTCGTAACACCTACTTATCTACTTCATTCAATTCAACTCTTAATAATTGGAGCATTCATCCATTGTTCCAGTATCAAGATAATGTGCAAGCGCAGCCGACGAGCAGCAACTGTGAAGATCAAGATACTAAGTTAGTTGAATATCAGAATTGTTTCGTTGACTGCTATTAAAACGGATGTAAAATAAACAGCCTAACTACATGAATAGACGGGTATTTTATTTCTGTACCTGGATAGTGGATCGACTAGGTGTGGACTTGAAACAGGTTTGGGCCGAAGAGAGATTCTGTCTTCTTGTTTTTGCGCGAAAATAAACCAGTTGGTGAGTTTTGCCGGCCGGCCGGCAGCGCGGCGTCCACGGAGCGAAGCGGGGTGACGCGGGGTGACGCGGGGGGCACTGTCAACTTTGTTTGAGCTGTCGGGTATGAACATAGGCGCGGATAGCGCATGCTCCGAGCGCAACGGCCTGCCTCGCGCGCGATCGCAACTTGTTGAATGTTCACTCACTTCACGCCAGTTGAGTCGCGAACGATGCGCCGGGTGGTCGTGTCCCGCGTACGCATCGTTATCGCTCCGAACTTCGAAATTGTTTTACGAAAATATGTGAAGTTTCCAAATTCAAAATTGTGCAGAACCACCGTGTCGAACGTGTTTATTTGTGATCAGTCCATGTAAAACGTTACAAATAAGTAGTTTTAAGTCATTGAAACTTAATAGGCTTACTCGTTTTACCTGCATGCCTCGTCCCACGTCAGAACGGTTACCTACCTTATCGGATAAACGAACATTTTTCAAATGGATGTGCGTTTGAAATCTGTGATAGTGTGCGTGTTAAGTGTTAAAAAACTTCGTGAGAGCGTTGTAGGAGATTGTGACAAGTTTTTACTATAGTGACGTGCTCGGAGTTGTGATACGAAAAAGTTGAATTACCTCAAGTCAAGAATCATGTTTCTGCGCGGGAGTGAGGGGGGCGTCCTCGCGGCGGCGTTGTTACTCTATTCGCTAGCGGTGGCGTCGGCGCAATACACAAAAGGTAAAAACTGCTTTCTTACCTGTGCACACGCAGCCCTACTTTTGTCGTGGTGCTTTGTTCTATTGCCTTTTGTTCGTTCCTTGGAACGTCTTTTGAATTTTTTAAATGAGAATGTCTAAATGTCGTCAAGAACAAGTTCATTTCTTCACACATTCAAGGAAGTTGTTGTTGCTCGTTCACTATGGTATTTTTACCTAACCTTACTTTTGCATTTTTTCCGGATAGTCGCCATACATAATTACATTATCTGCATTGCATATAAATGAATGAAGTGTTTGTTTCCTGTTTCTTAGTAAAATTGAATGACTAAGTCAAATGACTGGTTCTGACGACCGTTTTGATAACGGAATTTTACGATAAGACCGGGCGGCGCGCCACACCTATATCAATAAATTCTTACCTGTAGTACTTCGATGGATACTCTAATAATAATAGATGGAGAATTATTACTAAGAAGGTGCAGATAGGTAACCTACCTTCCTAGTTATCTTTAAGTACTTGATAAATAAATAACACTATGTAAATAGTGATGACGACCCGACCATGGTGTAGCTAGGCCGCACACACAGTAGTACCTACCTACAAACAAGGTGAATCGGGATGAAAGTTTATAATGGATTTTATCGTTGAAATAATATAGTTTGTTCCCAACAAGGGTACTCAATCGTTAATAAATAATACAGTAAACACAGAGTCATTTTTGGCAACAAACATTTTATTTCAATGTTAAAATCCAGTTTAAAGTTTCGTCCCGATTCACACTGCATCCTTATTCACCACGTTTGTGAAGATATTTCCTACCTACTAACCTTTATGGTAAGGTATTTGATTATTCTGAGCCTGAGGTTTTCTTGAACACGTGTTTTTAGCTTCGTGCGCGTGCCTACCTCAACCTCAATCGACAGTTGATATTTTTTGTAATACTTAATAACTAAAATGTGTTGCTTACAAATTATTTTTGTTTGTGTAGTAATAGTCGTGAATGTGTGGCAATCATTTAGAAAAAAGCCTACGTTACTCTCTTTTGATAATAGAAGTATAGTAAATAGAAGAGCTGATCTCTGATTTTTAATTTGCTAGACCAAAATAACAGCTAATCTCTGAATCTACTAAACTAGCTGACCCAGTGAACTTCGTAGCCTCTGAATAAATAAAAATGTAGGTAAGTATGAGAAAATGAATTATGTAACTTCATAAATTGTTTTCGTTAACTTTTCCCATATTTTAATAGTTCTGCTATCCGGGGCGGAGACAAATCCAACAAATCAAAGATCATAAAAATCGATCCAGGCGTTCTTGAGTTATAAGGCCTATAAATGCCTTATAACTCATGATGACTCGAAAATCATCTTTCTATGTATCGCAGACGCGTCGTCTGCGCGTTTAAAATACGCCTTGTGTGGTGTAAGTGTGTAACTAACCTGGCTTTGTTTTATTTTTATAGACATTGTCATGATGACAAAAAAAGGTCGATCGCAGCTGTCATTTTAGTCCAGCTTTAAAATCGGACCCCTAAGTTAGTTGTCACCATTTCACCAATACGATTAGCAGAAAAAAAAACATATTCTTATATTTTTTGACTGGCCTGTTGGTCTAGTGGTCAGTGACTATGACTGCTATGCCGGAGGTCGTGGGTTCGATTCCCACCCAGGACAAATGTTTGTGTGATGAGCATGATCATTTGTTCTGTGTCTGGGTGTAATTTATCTATATATGTATGTATTTAGAAATATATAAGTATGTTTATCAGTTGTCTAGTACTCATAACACAAGCTCTGCTTAGCTTGAGACTAGACGGCGTTGTGTGATAGTTGTGGAATATTATATTATATTATTATTATGTATAATATTATAAATACTAGCTGGGAATATCGAGATAAAAACTATACTATGTCCCGGGATGCAATCTATCTCTCAGCCAAATTTTATCGAAATCCGTTCAGTGGTTTAGGCGTGAAAAGGTAACAGACAGAGTTACTTTCGAATTTATAATATTAGTATGGATAAACTTGATGACGTGTAGCCGTGCGTACCGAGCGACGTTAGGACTACGAGACATTTTATTACTCCTAAATAGTTATTACCTCTAGTCCTCCAGTTCCACAGTAGGTAGGTGGGTAATGTTGATAAAAAACTAGGTAGGTGGTACAATGAACGCAGGTAACATTTAAGCTAATTTCAGTCTCTGGATAGGCACATCTTGGGAGGGAGTCGCATTACGTCCGCTACACTACGCGTAACGTCCGTTTATGGCCCTATTGTATTCTTGAAAGTGTTTTTTTCTCGGAGCCGTTCTACCTAGAAGTACAACGCTAGGGTGCCGTAAACGATCAATAAAAAGAAATGTAACAGCAAAATAATTTGTATGAAATAATCTGCTAGATATGTTAACCAGAACCGGTCATACGGAGAGGTACCTAGTGAAACAGTCTAAATCAAAATGCTCTCATAAAGTATAAGCTTTATGTACCTATGTATGTAGTTATTGTACTTATATGAAAATGTTACAACACAGACTATCTGCAATGTTGCTTCTCCTTCTTTCTCCCTTTAAATTCACCCAAAAGTTGTCTTTAAAAGATCGCTTTTATCGTAAAAAACCGACAATTGTGTCATCCTCTCTAAAATTTCTACATTTATATCTGTAACTCGTATTGTGTACACCATAGGTTGTCAACTTGCCCACCGATTTTAGAATATTTTTTTTTTTGTAGAGCCCCCAACCCTAATTGGGTTTGACTTCTGTCCGGAATCTAAAACAGCTATTGCCAAGATTATGTGTAAACCTGTAATATTATACAGTCGTAAGATAAGATATAATTTTCTCTCGGTCTTCTACCCCCCCCCCCCCCCCCCTCTCTGAAAGTCTCAAACGCCCGCAAGGGGGCGCTATCGCCCACGTTCTTGGTAGTTTTGGTACCAACCCAGGTATTATTTACCTTCTAAAAATCACAAATGAATCATAGCTTATTATAGGAAGTGGTGCAATAGTAGATTGTCATAAAAAAAAACTCCGTGACGTCATCTTTTGTAGGTATTTTGATGACGAAGTTTTTAACTTTCCAGAACCTGCCAGGTATAGTTTCTTCATCCAAGACCGGTTTACAATTAAACTACGTTTGTCTTTCACGGTTAAAATTCAAGGTTTTTAGCTCAAAATGATCGATTTCTCTAAATAATAAAATAGTTAGAAGTTATGCTCCCTCAGAAAATAATTGTCGTATTAATTAAGTACAAGCTTGTTGTCGAGTAATTAATTGATAAGGTAATAACTGATAACATTACAGTAATTGATAGCGTATTCCTCAAATAAAACAATGTCCAAGTAACAGTTAATTTAATACATTTTGTCGTTGATGATTATGGTAGGCAGAACCTCAGAACGTCACCTGCTACGATCCCTACATACTCCTTTTGCTTCGTTTACGTTCATGCATCTGCAGGGTAATTAGAAGTAATCGCTTTCATTTTGACAGTTCAACAACATTCATTGCGTTATTTGGCCCCACACAACTCTGGCCCCCAAGATACAGGCGCTTGGGGACCGCCGCCGTAAAGATCCAAATGACGATCGCTAACAGTTACAGACCGCCGTTAAGTTAAGTTAATTATAAGACAATACATGTAACATTGGTTTGTAATATTCAATAAATTATATATATATATAAATATATATTTACTTTGACCAGCACCCTAATTGCGTAACACACTATCAGTCGGAATCTGAATCATTTTGAAGCAAATTGCTAAACCGTTGCTTCATAAGTTGGAAAACTGTGTCTGCTCAGCACGTAAATAACGCAATGTATATTGTTGAACTGTCAAAATGAAACCGATTCCGATTTATAATGTGTTACGCAATTGCCCCACAGACCAATTTTTCGAACCTATGAAGCAATGGTTTAGCAATATCCTTCAAAATTATTCAGACTGTTGATAGTGTGTTACGCAATTCCCTAATTGCGTAAGGTCAGCAGTCAGCACCCATGCTGACTGCTGACCTTTGTGAAGAACATCACCAATAAGCCACTAGTTTAGAAAATAACTTCAACGTTGAAGGGCCGATTGTAATCCAATTCTCCTGTTTACCCAGTAATTTCTAACAAACGGACGTTTATTATTTATTAAAATAATAGTAGAAGAGGTCAGCCATTACTTAAAATTGTTCAGATGGCCGATAAAGTAATTTGTCCCAGTGAAAGGCGATCGTGACCAGCACATAGATATACATAGGTAGTCTATTGTTACTTGTATTGCCTCGGACTATGAAAGTCCCCTTCTTATGACCCAGATGGCCATGTATAATGGCTGGAAAGGTTTCAGCTGCCGTTTATTGTTTAGTGCTTATGAAATCATTGAACAGATGATCTTGGGGTTTATTCTACGTTTTATTTTTTTTATTACTAATATGGGCCCGCTTTTGACCCCGATCACGCCTGATGGAAAGCGATAGATGAGGTCTATGATGGAACGAGCGTGCCCAGAAGATGCCTGTTCACTCTTGCTTTGACGTAATGTTGATGACCTAGTACTTAGTATTTTTTCTTGTTAGTTGAGAAGGTTTCTTAAGCAAAACTATGATTTATAGACGTTGCTTAAAATAAAGAGACGTTTTAACGTCAAAAATGTATGGTAAAGCAGACGCCCTAACTTTAAAAGCAACGTTTTTAAATAAGGGGGTAAATGATAAACCTATGATAAACTAGCTTTTGCCCTAGAGGTAGGCAATTATCCTACGGAAACGTACCTGACACAACCTACTACCGGGATAAAGAGTATCCTATGTCCTAACACAAGTCATGGTCTGTCCGTGTGCCTAATTCCATCCAAATCTGTTCAGCCGTGAAAAGGTAACAAACAGGCAAGTAACAAAACTTTCGCATTGTAATGTTAGTTTGGATTCTAAGTTCTTCACACAGATTGTAATTCTTTAAAATTCATAAAGACAGAGTTCCATTGTTTTGAAAGCCACTAAACAAGAGAGGATACTTAACTTCATTGAAGTATTTTAATAGGGCCCAATTGTTAATCCCATCCAAATTGTTCTCCGATTTAACCCTTTAACAATGAAGGAAGTAGTGTATTGAATCATAAAACGTGAATTATAAGGAGTTGGGGAATTATATTGATTGATAATAAAATGAATAATGCAGACCGGATAGAAATACTGTATGCCTCCTTTAATGTTTTCTTGTACAGTGTTTGAATGACGTTGTTGACATTGACAGTACTGACTAATGACAGATAAAATATAAAACTAAATGTTGTGTTGCCAACAATAAGGTTACAAGCTAAGAAGGCATAATTCATTCATTAGAATCCTTTCTAGAACTTCAATATAAGAAAGAGCTAATTTTCTACATCAGATGTAGCAGCGTGTAGTTTCAGAAGACACAAAAAGAAAAGAGTACTTAATATGAGTAGTGGTGTAAATGGTGTAATGCAGGTTTTAATTTCATAAAATAATTAGCGACCATCGCAGATTTAATTTTACCGCTCAACAGTCTTCATAAAGTAGATCGGCGTAGCTCGAAGCACAACAAACAAGGTTATGACCAAGTAGGTCCCAGTTCCAGCTACTTATTATGTACCAGGCTTAGCATAGAGTTACTAAAGCCATACTGAGAACAATGGCAGCTCCGATAGACTGCAAGCCCACGACCCAAGTACAAGTATCTGAAGTATGAACTATACTTCAATAAACCGGTGTACCTATAACGAACTAAGACTTGGCAAGAATCGGTTCGATATTTAAACATTGAAATGCGGTTCCATAATATTTAAACATTGAAATGCGGTTCCATATTTAAACATTGAAATGTTTGCGTTGCGTTCGTTAATGAATTTTTATGCCAATATGGGCTTCAAAGCTTGACCAGACAGTGTACTTACAGGAAGATATTTTTATTGGGACCCGTAGGATGACTAAGACAGAATTAAGAGTTTTACATTTTTGTGTGGACCGAAGAAATGCGATGAGCATTAAACATGTTCTGAAATGTGCGATGTCATCGCCCGCCAGTCCCGCCAAGCATACGGAGAAAACCATGTGCCTGAAAATTGTTAAAATAATTAGTCTGTATTCGCTCACGTACTTATACTTACCTGTCTCTTCTGTAAATTCTCACCGTAAAGACTTCGGTGAAGTGAGCTGTCATTCCACGATGCTAGGGAGGGATAGATAATATTATTGACAGCTCACTTCATCTAAGTTTTCACAGATTTTAATAGAATTGATCGGATGGTATTTGGTAATCTAACGTCAAGAACTCAGGACTTGGCTTTTCGAGCGGTTCTACACTACATCCGTTCCGAATCCGAGAAATGCCGGGCCGAAGTTACCGTAGTCCTAATTGTATGTGGGGTTGCGCACTAGATCCGAACTCTATCCGTCCGAATTTAGAACATTCCCAATTCGGATTGAAGTCGGATCTTTAATTCGGTTTCGGAAAAATCAGAACCCTGGTCATATTATTTGGAGTGTGGTTCCCGATAATGGCAGACTTGAGAGTTAAAATACCGTAATCGGAAAACCGGTCTTTGACCTGTAATTATCATTGATTTATTACTTAATTAAGTGCAGGTGTCATGGCCTTTTTACACGAAGTAATTCTTGCTTTATAAAAATAAATAAAATAAATATAGTAACTTATGCTTTGTGAGCACTCAGTCAAGTATGACCCTCACAGTAACACGAGCGTCCCTCCAATAATAATTTCCTGTCCCTCACACAATAAGCCATTCATTAGCCTTAATTTATGCTCCTTGCTCTCACCTCAACCACTGACAATTTCTACAACATAAACTGTTTTTTTACACAACACACACTATCCATTGCTCACTCCCTTCGAGAAATTACAAAGAGGTTTCGAACTAAACCGGCAATGGAGAGCAAAGTTTACGATGGCTGTCGCGTTTGTGCGTTCATTGGTTTGTGTATGGCTTCTGTGACACGGCTGCCTATCGAGTGACGTCATCATGCAACCGGACCACTCAATGGCAATGGTATGCAGTTATGTGCGCCTGACCTTTTTTATGAAAGGTAACAATTCTGACTGAATGTTGGGTTTTTATTATTGTAGAGTTGTCCGAAATGTGCATGTTTTTTTAATAATTTAATGTGATGTGATATTCTTGCATTCCTATCTTATTGATGATTTTCAAATATTTGTATAAGTATTATTAATTACATGTGCAATTCGAAACGATGTTTTCCTTCACCGTTTTGAGAGCAGTGGTGATTAAATAATTTACACAGTAAAGCTGTCTGGGTTCGAACCTCCGACCAACTCGTTAGTCGCGGCAGTTACCACTGAGTCACCACCACTGCTCTCAGTCAGATAGTACCTATCTATATCCCCTTTCATTCCTTTTCAGTAAAGCAGGAATATAATATATGATACCTTATTATATGTTAATCTGCATACATTTTATCACCTAGTGACAGATTGCCTGCGAGTATCGGATTGACCTATTTCTGTCAGTCGACATCGACACAACGCCGATACAATGAAAATTGCATCCGAATGCATTGCAGACACAACTACTTGCTAAAGAATTGGATGTTTTGGTTTAATAATATTGTTATTATACTTAAACAACACATAAAGTAGTGTTGTTTAAGTTTTAAATTTTTACCGACTTCAAAAAAAAGGAGGTTATCAATTCGACACGTATGTATATAATATTATTGGAATTGCATTATATTCACATATGACAATCTATTATGGCTTCCAAACAAATATACAAAATTTTATATTAGACGTATTTATGTATGTTTGTCCACGTATTTCTCCGCAACAGTTAATCGGATCGTGACCGCCGTTTTTTTGTATTGGCTTACATATACTTCAACTTAGGGAACAGTGCAAGTTTCATCAAAATCGATTCAGTACTTTTCAAGATATGGACTAATACGTGTAAGTGTGACGGCCTGGCTTATTGGAACGGGCTACGGGTGTAGTGTCAAAGGGAAAACATCTCAAAACCTTGGTCAAATTCTAGTGCAATACTTATTTACAACAAAAATATTTCCTACTTATTAATAAAAAATATTCCAGTTTTTACTTAAAACTAAAAATTACGAAATAAAAAAGTAATTTAAAAAAATTAAAGCGTCTTCAAAAAGAAATGAACTCAAAATTATTAAATAACTAATTTCGGAAGTCGGTGGCAAAAACTAAAATACAGATCTCAAGAGACGCTTTGGAATGGGCAACTAGCTTCATATTTTCTGACTGACCGACTTCTTGACAATTAAAAAATGCCTGTAAATGGTTTAATTGAAATAAATGCTTTGAGTTTGAGTTCCATCACTGTATTAAAATAAGACTTGAAAATATCATTTTTTTTTTGGTAAAAATTATTTACGGTTTAATAGATATACTGCTTTAAAAAACCAACTTTTTGACCGTTTTCAGAATCTCCGCCTTAATCAGCCACACTCTAGTAATACGCAGTTAACTACAATTATTGTTGAAACTACAAAAATACCACCTAAACACGAACTTAGCAGTACTAAAACTAACTTAACAGTAGTAAAATAAAATAAAATACTAAATTGCCAACATCATTAGCAAATCGAATTTTCGACAGCCACGGTGCATAGATCAAATATTTCAATCAGAGTACAGTCGGTGGCCAACATTATCTAACCCACTTCTAGTGGGTCAGGCAATGTTAGGTGGGTCAGAAAATGTTGGTCACCGACTGTACCCGGGTCGATATCAAACGCACTACGAGGCGTGTTATCAGCGATATGATAACAGGACTTGTTCGACCCGTCTTTCGTATAACACCACTCAGGAACGTGATTATCGTCACGCAACCTGACTTTGCTTGTTTGACGTGATGCCGTCCAAAAATATTCCGTGAGTAATTTTAGTGTAATTATGTGTTATGTGTGCTGTTATCCATGTAGTCTTTATTGTAAACGAAGGTATTATTACTCACCACCGTTTATAGGTTATTATTATAAACTAGCTTTTAACCGCGACTAGAGGAGGCAAACAATAACAACCGCACAGGTCGATCGATCAGGTTAAGCTACCCTTGCCGCGGTTGGTCTGTGGATGGGCGACCATCTTTACAATCAAGAGCAGTGGCGGCCCAGTGGTAACGGCCGCGACTTACGAGTTGTAGGTCGTAGGTTCGAACCCAGTTAAGTTTGATTAATTATCACCTGCTCTCGAAACTGTGAAGGAAATAATCGTGAGGAAATCGGCATGTCCTAGAACCAAAAATTCGAAGACATGTGACATCTACCAACCCACACTGGGCCCGAGGGTACGAGCCACTCCCTCCCACAGAGAGGAGGCCTGTGTCCCAGCAGTGGGAACATTATAGGCTGATAGAATAGAATACTCTTTATTATGTACACCATATAAATCTCTTATCTGATTATGCTATTTAAACATCAACGAGAACGAAACATTAAAGAAAAAATTCTAGAATAGAATATTCTGAAACGAAAAAGGATTGCCATATAAAAAACTAGTAGCTCCCCGCAATTTCACCCGCATAAGTTTCGATCCCGTGGGAATATTGGGATAAAAAGCTCTATGAGTTAATTCAGGGTTTCAGCTACCTCCATACCAAATGTTATCAAAATTGGTCCAGCCGTTTGTACGTGAAGAAGTAACAAACATAAAAACACTCACAGACTTTCGCCTAATGTTAGTGTGATTCTTACGTCGAGGCATAAAGGTAACTATAGTGTGATTCTTACGTCGAGGCATAAAGGTAACTATACACCTCGGCAGAAGGTAATTCGATATACCTATCTTCCCTGTCGACTTAAGTAAGTGCCTTATGGAAATCCTGTGTTTCTACTCGTTAAGTGGATCGAACTCTGATGCTTTTCTCTTTGATGTGACGTATGCGTCAATAATAATAACTGTATTCCTAGCTTTCTGGTTTTTGATGCCTATATTTTTGTTGTTTCATTTACTCAAGTACTTAAAAATATACCTTCTGTGGAAATTGGTGGTCATTGTATGCATATGTTGCGGAGGGACTGAGGCAAATGGCATGTGTTATGTCCTCTAGAGGGCGCCATATTGAATTTAGTGTGACGTCACATAGCCTAATAAAAAAAAAGTCACATAGCCTAGTAAAATTATTAAAGTAATTTTGATGTTATGAGCGAACAGATGAACATACATACTTACATACCATTCAAAATCATAACCCTCCTTTTTGCTTCGCCGTAGCCGGGTAAAAGGGAGTGACTACCGAGATGACGACTAATAGAGAAGTATGGAAGAAAGGAACATGTTGCGCTAACCCCAAATAAATTAGCATAAGGGCAGGAGAATGATAAAGATGGCTGTTCAATCCGAATTGGAAATGTTCTAAATTCTGACGGATAGAGTTCGGATCTAGTACGCAACCCTTCATACAAAATAGTACTATGGACACTTCGGACCGGCATTTCACGGATTCGGATCGGACGTAGTGCGAAACCGCCCTAAGAGCTCAAGGTCCTCCAAAAAAGGTCACGCCGAATTCTTCTATAAGACTGCTAACAACATACTGCGGTAACTATTACCAATAGTATACATTTGCCAAATGAGGTGTTTATTTATTCACAGTGACAGAAATATATTGTTTTATTTTATTTTTTTTAAACGTTGCCCCACACTATTTCTTCTGAATTGTGGGTGCGTTTACAAACATTTGATTAAACTCATATACACAAACAGCCAGGTCATACAAATATTTGTTCCGTGCAGGAATCGAACCCGCGACACGCAGCGCAGCATTCAATCGCTTAACCACTGCGCCAACCGTGCCATCAATATTACCAACCCTTGCACCAGCCTGCTATAAAGTTAAAATTTCCCGCAAAGAACATTTAATTTTCTAAACTATACTATGAAAATAAAATGACTTAAAGTAACAAAGTCAAAAACCGCTCAGGACTCGCCGCTTAATTAAAGTTAAACTCTAACGTAATTGGAATTCTAGCTCTAAACACAAATCCTAGTAACGAGCAGAACAAATTTAAATGTCCAAAGGCCATTTGTATTTTCTGCGCCAAACACTAACTGTTAATCTTCCTGTCTCGGAAAACTGAGATAGTTCAAAGAATTACTGGAACTGAAAACGACAAATACCTATGTTGCTTTGGACGCACAACACAAATAGAGGATATTGCTTGGTTTGTGTGCACTCTGCCTTTATCTTTGCTGAGTACTAAGATTAGTTTCACATCGCGTGATTTATATGCATGGACGACTTGATTCCACTGAATAGATCGCGCGCTTAAAGTCGCAGCTTCGCTAGCCAACGCACACAAGTTCACACAACCGCGACTTAGCGGTGTAAAAACGCTACATGTGCACCAGTCTTAAGGCCGAATTTTTCATCAATGAAAGGACGCGTTCAGTACCTACATTTTAACCGCGTTCAAGAGCTGTCAGTGTCAAAATTGGTGTCACATATTGACACTGACAGCTTTGAATGCGGCTTAGAACTGCTGATCGCGTTCATTTTCATTAAGCACCATTCACTAATATTGCAACAAAAAACCGCATTATTTCTCTCGCCTATCATCGCCAATGAAAACCAATTTCCTTTACTTGTATTCATAAATCGTCGCTTATCGCCATCGAGAATATCCATTCCGACACTGTCTAGAAACTAGCAAGATATAATCTTCAATATTAAGTTTCTTTGCGCAGCTGCATAGATAGCTATCGCTTTTAAAAATGCTTGAAATTATATCATAATGAGTTTCCATTAGTTGAAGTGGGCTGTTTAGTTTTACTACAGAGAAAAATGCGGAGAGAAAAGTGGTATTATGTTTATCCGTTAGCGTAGTGAGTGCTACCTGTAGATTTTCTCCTCATGTTCACAGATTATCTAGGAAATGGCTGTGTGTGTGGTACGGTATTGGGTGTTAAGATTCGTTTAAGTATTTATTGAAATAGGAACTTTTCGAAGCATAATCGAGTAGCTTCTATCTTCTTATAGTTTTATCTTGTGTAGACGTCGATGAAAGTCTGTTAGGAGACATTAACTTATTTGAAGCCTGATCGCGGTGATAGTTTTTTAATTTATTTATTTACCTCCTTACTATGATGACTAAGAGCTGTCAGTGTCATCACTGGAATATTGACACTGACAGCAGTGACAGCTCTTAAACGCAGTTAAGATTTATTTATCGCGTTCAGTTTTATTGGTGAAATTCGCCATAAGGCGGCTCTGACCCGAAAAAATTAAAGGCTCCTTCAAACAGGCGCGACACGCGATAAAATCGCGCGCGATAAAATCGCGCGCGATACAAAGGCACCGCAAGTCGCGCAACGAGCGGTACCCTATACCTTTGTGTCGCGCGCGATTATATCGCGTGTAGCGCCTGTTTGTAGGAGCCTTAGGGAAGATTTTTTGCGCTATTTTCGCAGCGTAAAAAGACAATTTTGTCCAGTAATTAGCCATGGAAAAACATCCTATTGACCTACAGAACATCCTCAATATCAGTTGAACATTCGTAATTAAGCCAGCGGATATCACAATGGATCCCTATTAGTGTACAGCTATTCGTTCCTCAAGGGTATCGTAGAAGGCAATATCAGCTACAATCGTGGGCCGAAACCTTCCGATTATTGCCGAAGCATCCAAACACTACATTGGCTAAGAAAACTGCGTCTGTATGTTGAACGGTTCATGGATATATAATGAAACTAGCTGCGCCCCGTGGTTTCACCCGCATAAGTTTCGATCATGTGGTAATATCGGGATAAAAAGTAGCCTATATGTTAATCCAGGGTGTCAATTACCTCCATACAAAATTGGTCCAGCCTTTTGAGCGTGAAGCACAAACTTTCGCCTTTAAAAAAATTGTGTGATTGACTGTTGATATAAAATGTTAAGACAGATTTTGATGATGTTTAAAGAGCTATTTTTGACCTAACCTAGAATCACTGGGCTTACCTGTGCATCAATCACAATCTGAATGATTTTGAAGGATATTGCTAATCCATTGCTTCATGTGTTCGAAAAATTGGTCTGCTCAACAACGTAAATAACGCAATGAATGTTGTTTAACTGTCAAAATGAAAGCCATTGCTTTTGCTACTGTTATTGTTTTACGAAATTACCCTGCAGCTTTAGTTTTGTGCTCATGGAATCTAAATTGAGAGCAAAAATCCTGAATTTTGAATGCAAAATCGAAAATTAGCACCAAATGGACGGAATACGAGGAACTTTTCGAATAATGTAGTCCCCGCTACACTTGGACTCGAATGAGGCCAACACATAATTTCATCACTCCAATTTTAGTTGCAACCGATTTTAGTGCATTCTGCAAGAGCAGTCAAGCAGTAAATAAGACAGAAGAACTAGCAGGGGATCGAGGAGGGTGGAGGGGGTTTCAGGGGATCAGACCGGAATAACTCAAATGAATTACAATCTCCTTCCTAAGAGCTTACAATTCATAATCAGCCTCGTTCCCACTGCTGGGACACAGGCCTCCTCTCTTGGAGAGGGAGTGGGCTGTAATCCACCACGCGGGCCCATTGCGGGTTGGTAGATGTCCCATGTCTTCGAATTTTTGGTTCTAGAACATGCCAGTTTCCTCACGATGTTTTCCTTCACCGTTTTGAGAGTAGTGGTGATGAAGTAATTTACACAAAGTAAAGCGCCTGATGTATGACCTACAACTCGTAAGCCGCGGCCGTTACCACTGTGCCACCACTGCTCTTGATTATAAAGATGGTCACCCATCCACAGACCAACCGCGGCATGGGTAGTTTAACCTGATCGATCGAACTGAGCGGCTGTTATTGTTTAGAGGCCCCTAGTCGCGGGCAAAAGCTAGTTTAAATCTCAGCAAGAGCTTACAATAAACACTCGTAAGTAATGAGTAATCAGTACAGAATACAGATAGAACAATAGATCCCTATTAAACGAACATCGGTGGAATGCTTCCCGAGGGTACCGTTCACGAAGCCATAGCACTCGATTTAAAAATAGACCCATTACGAACAGTGCCTTCCCTTAGCGACAGGGTTTTAATTGATTTTCGAGGTGACCCGATTGTCTTACTTCGGTGATTATTTTACCTGAAATTGGGTCTAAAATCAACAGGTTCGAGTGTATGTGTCTTGGACATTGTTTTCATGGGATGTAGACTAGCAAGCTAGAACCTCGGTATAGTGTATCCTAGCTTGCTGTCCAGCAGTGCGATTCTATAACCATCTCACCGTGAAAACTTAGGTGAAGTGAGCGTGGAGTGAGCTGTCAATAGTGTCAATTCCTAGCAAAAACAAACTCACATCACCTAAGTTTTCACGGTGAGATTTTTACAGAATCGACCGGCTGGTTTGGCACATGCTAGGGCTATATTTACACAATGCTGGTAAATGACATTGCGGTAACTTAGTCTGTCATCATCAACATAGTCTGTAGAGTAAAATAATCCGTTGGGTACCTACTTACTGTCTTCGCCAGCCACACGAGTCTGGTACACAAGCCAGGCCTAGGGGCGCTACTAGCTTAAAAATCCATCCTATTAAACTATCACACTAGCTTACTAGCCTAAAAATGAGGATAGTTCTAGACGCGAGGCTAAAGTGACTAGATTGCTAGCTTACCTACTAGCACTATCTTGCTAGCCTTGTGTAACCCGGGCTTAAGTACTAAGGTACTGGCTGGAAAAATACCAATTTATCTAGTGTGGCGAGTCTATCTCGCGCTGGTCTCCGTTGAAACTAGTTTCAATGGCTTGCGATTGCTTTTCGCTCACACAATGGAGGCTTAATATCGAACCGACTGCGAATAACGTACTCGTTATCGCTTCCTTAATTGTAAACGACCGAGCGAGCTGTCATTCGAGATGTTAGTGATGGGAACATATCTATCTTCTATGATCTACTATACTAATAAATAAAGCTGAAGAGTTTGTTTGTTTGAAAGCGCTAATCTCTGGAACTACCATTGATTAAATATACAAGATTTGAAAAAATATTTTTGCATTTGATAGCCCAATTCTTGAGGAAGGTTTTAAGCTATTTAACGTCACGGTAGGAGTCTTAGGAGTTGAGCAAAATTAAACAAAAAAGACAGAAATAACGCCAAGCGAAGACGACGTAATAAATAGGGCCGGCGATGCGATTCGACGGGGTGGGTCTGGGGAACAAGAAAAGAACAGGCGGACGAAGTCGCGGGCAGGAGCTACTGAAATATACATATAGGTGGCAGGGATATGTCTATTGATTAGGTATGACCTTGGATGTCAGAAGTGGATGCGATCAGCGATGTCAAGGGCCATCAAAAACAAGCTTTGTAAAATGAAGTGAGTTTCGCGCCAAGCGACTATGAGCTCTAGACCTCCGTGAATCCGTGATTGCTTATTGTGGCCAACTGAACTCACAATGACCAATCAATGTTCATTCGCGCACAGAACATTTTAACGGCAAAAACCATCACGTTTTACGTCAAATCTTTTAAACTCCAAGAATTTAATTTCTCGAGATCGTCGCTTATAAAAATATTATAGGATATTTTAACAGGAATAAAAGGGATATTTGGGCAGGTCTGTTAATGTTAATAGCTAAGAATTATGGAGTATTCCGAGCACGCTGCAATCATCGGAATTCATGGTCCGTCTTCCTTTATACGGGTATTTTACCCCATCCCCATAAATGGAACCATTAAAAAGCTAAGACGAGGAAGGAAACAGAGCTACTTAAATATACTTTGCACGAATGCGCAAATTGATATAAAATACTTCATCTTTTGATATCTGCCTCAAGCATGGTCGCCGAGCTACTGAGACGTTTTATTAACACCGTATTTTATTATGGTTCAGAAAATAATGTTAAGGAAATTGGTAAGATTTTGAAATTCTTGTAAGAAACAAGACTACGGTTGTATGTAGATTACCATAATTAGCCTAGCCAGCCTAATCTCATTTATATGAGGACCAATTTATTATGAGGATAGCTCAGAGGTAAAATATTAACCTTAAGGCTCTTTCAAAACAGGCGCGACACGCGATAAAATCGCACGCGGCACAAAAGCATCGCAAGTCGCGCAACGAGCGGTGCCTTTGCGTCGCGCCTGATTGTAGGAGCCTTCAGTCTTCAATGGTGGAGCAGAATGCCCAAGTTGCAGTCGGAGGAGTCATACCTACATAATAATACATAATCAGCCTATAATGTTCCCACTGCTGGGACACAGGCCTCCTCTCTGCGAGAGGCAGTGGGCTGTAGTCAACCACGCGGGCCCAGTGTGGGTTGGTAGATGTCACATGTATTCGCATTTTTGGTTCTAGGACATGCCGACGATGTTTTCCTTCACCGTTTTGAGTTCAAAACAAAAACACTTTATATGTACGCCTTTTACACTCAAGGAAATTATAAATTAATTACATAAATGTATAGAAACAGTTAAGGGTATTCTTGACCTTTCAAAGTTCAGGGAAATTTGTAAGAATTTCCTTGAAATGTCTTCACGTCAAAATACTCAAGGATTTGGTCTGTTACGAACTTACGATTTAGACATACATAAGTTCTGAGTCTGACATTTCATAAGTGCCCGTGTAGATTTATGTGAAATGTTTTGATCTCACTTAGGGCTGATTTTACCGCAATATTTATTCCTCAGATAAATCTGAATATTGAAATATCAGCCCTTAGCTAGTACAATACAGGGTTAAGTTTCAATTGTACGAAGAAATTAGTTATTGATTTCCATTACAAATATAACTTTTATACTTGATTTGTTTTTAATTTCCAACACAAACTCTTCCTTAAAACTGTGCCTACTTAAAAAAAACAAACTGTATATTGTACCTAATATTTCCTAACTTTATAAAGTTCCTTGTATGTCTGTCTGATCGTTAGTGCGTTTAGACCTCTTACCGTTTGACATGATTTTGTTCTTAGCTATAATGCTACAATGTCTGACAACCAGTCTTACCAAGGGTATTACCCAGCAACTGGGTTGTGGAGGTCAGACAGGCAGTCGCTTCATCTGACCGAGGTGTGCAATTCTAGCATGCCTCGGTCAGGCCGACCGCTGCCCAATCGGGCGGTGTACTGGTGGTCGGTGGAGCTGGAGGGGCTTCGAGCGGCGTGCGTGGGGGCCAGGAGGGCCTACGCGCGGAGCCGGCGGCGGCGTCGACGAGACCACGCCCACGAGGACCACCTCTATGAGGTGTACATAGAGGCAAAACTGGTCCTCGAGCGGGCCATCGCCGACGCCAGGGACTCGGCGAGAGCGGAGATGCTGGAGGGTCTCGACAACGATCCCTACGGGAGGCCATACAGGGTGGCGCGCAACAAGCTGCGCCCCTTTGGTCCCCCGGTGGCCGAGACCCTGGAGCCCTCTTTCCTGGATGGGGTGGTTCAGTCCCTGTTCCCATGCAGGGACAACTTCACCCCACCAGTGATGGACCCTCCGCGGGGGATGGCTCCGCCAGCTGAGGAGGAAGAGGAGGCCCCTCCTGTCACGGAGTCGGAACTCAGCGCGGCGATTGTGCACATCCGCGCCAAGAAGACGGCTCCGGGCCCCGACGGTGTCCCGGCGAGGGTGGTGGCAATTGCCGCCACCCAAATGGAGGAGCGGTTTCGGGACCTCTTTAGCGCATGTCTTGCGTCTGGGAGGTTCCCGAAGCCGTGGAAGGAGGGGCAGTTGTGCCTTCTTCGCAAGGAGGGCCGCCCTGCAGACTCGCCCTCGGCATACCGACCCATCGTCCTGCTCGATGAGGTCGGCAAAATGTTCGAGGGGATAATCGCTGCCCGCCTAAAGAGCCACCTGCGGAATGTGGGGCCGGATTTGTCGGACGCTCAGTTTGGTTTTCGGGCTGAGCGTTCCACAGTGGACGCGCTGGCCCGCCTTAAGGGCCAGGTGAAGGAGGCGATGGAGGTGGGGGACGGATTGTTGGCGGTGTCATTCGACATAGCCAACGCCTTCAACTCTGTTCCCCACAGCACCATCCTAGAGGCGCTCCGATTCCACGGGGTGCCTCTATACATGCGGCGTCTACTGGCCAGCTACCTGGAGGATCGGGCGATCGTCCTCGTGAACAGGGCTGGCCAAGTCCGGCGGTACGCAGTCGAGGCCGGCGTTCCACAGGGGTCAGTCGTGGGACCTCTCCTCTGGAACGTCGGCTACGACTGGCTCTTGCGGGGAACTCTCCTCCGAGGCACGAGTGTCGTCTGCTACGCGGATGACACTCTCCTCACTGCCCGGGGGGAGAGTTTCAGGGAGGCGGCCAACTTGGCCTCGGCGGGCGGATCTTTGGTCGCAGGGAGGATCCGCCGCCTAGGATTGACGGTGGCGCTGCACAAGACCGAGGCCGTGTTCTTCCACGGGCCTCGGCAGCGCCAACCACCAGACGCCCACATCTTCGTGGAGGGCGTCCGAATCGAGGTGAAGGCCCAGATGAAATATCTGGGCCTTGTACTCGACAGCAGGTGGCGTTTCGGCCCGCATTTTAGCGGGCTATCGACGCGCCTGCTGAAGACTGCGGGCGCCCTCTCGTGGCTGCTCCCCAACTTGGGGGGGCCCAGCGTGAGATGCCGGCAACTCTACGCCGGCATCTTGAGGAGTATGGCCCTTTACGGGGCCCCTATTTGGGAGGACTCCCTCCACAGGAGGGAGAACGCCGCCGCATTGCGGGCCCCCCAAAGGGTCATAGCCCAGCGGGCGGCGAGGGCCTACCGCACGGTCGGCTTCTCCGCGGCATGTGCTCTGGCCGGCACCCCGCCTTGGGAACTCGAGGCGTGGGTGCTCGCCAGAGTATATGAATGGACGGCGGGGCGAAGGGCGAGAGGAGAACGCCCAGCCCCGGAAGAGCGGGAGGCCGTCCGGCGGGAGGCAAAGGACGCCATAGTCGTCCACTGGACGCGGGACCTCGCCGCCGCAGCCTTCGGCCGCCGAGCCCTCGACGCGATTGGGCCGGTCCTGCGAGACTGGCTCGAGCGGTCGCACGGGTTCCTCTCCTTCCGTCTGGTGCAGGTGCTGTCCGGACACGGTTGCTTCGGATCGTACCTGCACCGTATCGGGCGGGAGGAGACGCCGTCGTGTCACGACTGTGGCGCGGCGGAGGACACGGCGCAGCGCACTCTCGAGGTGTGCCCGTCGTGGTCCGAGCCGCGCCGCAGTCTCACCGCGGCGATCGGAACGGACCTCTCCCTCCCCGGCTTGGTCAACGCCATGCTAGGGGATGAGGGGTCCTGGGCGGCAGTCGCCTCCTTCTGCGAACACGTCATGTCCCAGAAGGAGGCGGCGGAGCGCGTGCGGGAGGAAGACCCTCTCGCGGCGCCGCTCCGAAAGCGGAGGAGGGGTCGAAGAAGACGTCAGTATGACAGTCATCTTCGACTCCTCCCAGGGGGAAGCCAGCAGGCGACGGGTGCGGGGGCACCCTCGCCTGTATTGCACAGGCTTCCACCAGTGCCGGACGGGAATGGCCAGGTGTTCCCGGCCATTCCCGTAGCCCCCCAGACGGGGGGACATGCGGGGCCCGCCAGCTAGGCGGGCATGCGCCGGGGGGGTTGTGGATGCAAAGGCTGAGCCGGATTCCCATGACCTCCCCATCAAGGCGATGAGGGAACACCGCTGAGTTTTAGTGGGTATACTGCCACCCTGGCAGGGAGTCCCACATACTCCGTCTCTTCCCCCGACGAGCGGAGATGCGTAAAGTCATTTCTCAGCGAAAAAAAAAAAAAAAAAAAGGCAGTCGCTTCATGTAAAATATAGGTATTCAGCTGCATCCGGTTAGACTGGAAGCCGCACCATCTTTAGGTACATATCAAGACCCTCCGTGCCTAGAAAATCACGTAAAGTGTTGGTCCCGGCTGTCATTCGTGGATCTTCGACAGTTGTTACGGGTTGTCAGAAGCCCTAAAGTCTGACAACCAGTCTTACCAAGGGTATTACCCAGTAAGTGGGTTGTGGAGGTCAGATAGGCAGTCGCTCCATGTAAAATACTGGTACTCGGCTGCATCTTGTTAGACTGGAAGCCGACCCCAACATAGTTGGGAAAAGGTTAGGCAAATGATCCTGAATGTTCTCTCCTCTGACTAGGTTTTATTAGATGTACGAGCACGCGGAGCCAAGGGCAAAAGCTACTTACAAAAACAGTCCAAGTATATCGTAAGCATCGTAACTCTCAGTGGATTGTCTCCTTCGAGTGGCGGTCATTCTGTGGCCGACTGGGGTCGTGACTAGAAGGTTAATCAGCTTCAAGATATAAGCGACGCTTCTCATACAGAGTTATTGGTAAAACATTAACAACCTCTTAAGAGGTCAATGTACTCATCATTATGAACAACTTTTACTACGGGACCAAACCTGAAGTCGCGAAAAAAAATCAGCTGTTCGCATTCATGCTATCAAATAAATTATGTAAACTAAACAGCGAAAAAAAAAACCATTTGTCTTTTGTTTTAACTTCAGAGTCAATGCCCTTTTCAAAGTGTGTGATCTAATCTTACTGAGCATAGATCGTTTTACATAAAATTGACTTTCAAATAAACCTTCCCAAAAAAGATATATCCTTGAAAGTCGACGATAACTAAAGCCGTGACACCTTTTACAATCCCTAAAGGCCAGGGAAGCTTTGGAACCCTTGACAGCATCTAATTTTAGGCTGTTTTCTCTGCTGGAAACAGGATTCCTGGGCCTCAAGTCTGCTATTACAATAGTGTCAGAATGGTCTATCATTGATTTCATAATTGTTCATTTTGACAAGTTTGGTAATCTACTAATATAATGGCGTCAATATGACTTTCCAATGGTCAACCACTGACACTCCATTGAAAGAAATGGCATAGAATGGTAATGTCGTACATAATGACAAATGAATTACTGACTTAGGCGGTAATCTGCTACAATTTTGACAGTTCCTTTGATCAGTGACCTACCATTAGAACGTCATTGTGCAGTCATTGCTTTTAAATCGTTACGAGTATCGTATATGTTCTGTGCCATTGACCGACCAATGATCGACCGATAATGAATTTAGCAGATCACGAACTTTTAGCAAAATGACAATGGGATCGTGTTGGAATGACGATTTTATAAAAATAGCAGACTTGGGCCCCTGTTCTGTGGGTGTCCTAAGCTCAGAGGCAACTTAGAAATTCATATTAGGTTGGAAGACGGATGGAAAGAAATCGAGCACTTAGGTGTGGATTTAGAACTCAAACAGTTCGGTAAACAGTAGGTACAGACACCAGCACATCAAGCTACCGGAAACTGTCAAATTTTCCCAATCAACTTTGAACCTTATGCTTTAGCGATAAGGTTGAAAATCTATTAAAAAAATTGACAGATTGTAGTAGTTTAATGTGCTCTGTACAAAATAGCGCCTCATGCCAGTAAAAACATTGCCAAGATGTTTGGGACTTGTATGTACGCAAACGAAGCAAAAGGAGTATGAAAGGTTCGTAGCAGGTGGCTTTCTGTAGTTTCTGCCTACCCCCATGCGAAGAAGGCTTGAGTTTACATACTAAATTCTATTCAAACTTGTTTAAAATTAAAATTATTTCAAGTTAAACAAATATCAACTTTATATAAATGCCAATTAAGTTGATTTCAGAGTGACTAGCACTATTGAAACAGTTATAAAAATGTTTGAAGTTGTAGCGTAAACTGAACTTTGTATTGTAGGATTTAAAGTTATTTTTCCATGAACTCGTCTTTGTTTACATTGTTGGCAAATAAATCGCGAATGATGATTGATTTTATGTATGTTTGGGACTTCTGCATATTGCTCGTCATCAGCTCCATGTCCACCAATCAATGTGCAATTTGGAGACTTCTACAATTACAGATTAAGTATATTAAGACTGGCCTGTTGGTCTAGTGGTCAGTGACTATGACTGCTATGCCGGAGGTCGTGGGTTCGATTCCCACCCAGGACAAATGTTTGTGTGATGAGCATGATCATTTGTTCTGTGTCTGGGTGTAATTTATCTATATATGTATGTATTTAGAAATATATAAGTATGTTTATCAGTTGTCTAGTACTCATAACACAAGCTCTGCTTAGCTTGAGACTAGACGGCGTTGTGTGATAGTTGTGGAATATTATTATTATTATTATATTGGGACCCATTTTGAGGGTAGAGGCAACCTACTGGAAATATTACACTAATGGTAAAAATACCGCCTTATCCATTAAAAAAATCTTAACTTCCTAAACACATAATTTTATAATATTTTTGATTCAGCTACAAGATATTACGTTGCGTTTCGTTACACGCCTGAGTTACTTTCGTTCCGTGAACGATGTTACGTCAAGTGTTTTTTTTTATCTGCCATGCCATCTAAATAAAAACTTTACAGTCCACGTGGCTTCAAGTGGTGCTGATTTTGGACTTCTTGGAACCAAAAATAATCAAAACCTATAAAGATATTTGTCCCCATTTCGAAGAAGGCACGTGCTTAAAAAAAACTTTGTTGCCAAAAAGATTGCGGCGCGCGGCGCGTTCGGAAATATTTTCATAAGCTGCTTCAAAGACGGTTGTCAAGTTACAACCGTCAAGCAGGCATGGAACGACAGGCCCGAAGTGCGCATATCGTCAAGAATTTTATTTGTTTTATAATGTTACCACAATTAATTTAACTACTAACATAACAGCCATTGGTGACGTCGCATGGTCGCATCGCATCGTTCTCCCGCGATATGACTTCGTTATTGTGTTCTTTTGACTTTTTAGGGTTCCGTACCCAAAGGGTAAAAAAACGGGACCCTATTACAAAGACTTCGTTGTCTGTCCGTCCGTCTGTCTGTCCGTCTGTCTGTCACCAGGCTGTATCTCAAGAACCGCGATAGCTAGACAGTTGAAATTTTCACAAATTATGTATTTCTGTTGCCGCTATAACAACAAATACTAAAAACAAAATAAAATAAATATTTAAGGGGGGCTCCCATACAACACACGTGTTTCTTTCGGCGTTTTTGCCTTGTGGTACGGAACCCTTCGTGTTCAGTCCGACTCGCACTTGGCCAGTTTTTCTTTTTGCTCGGCTTCTTAGGGAATTAGCGTGATGTTAATAAACCTTTAAGAATTGTACTATCAAATGCAAAAATATTTTTTCAAATCCGACTGGTAGTTTTTGAGATTAGCGCGATCAAACAAACTCTTCAGCTCAGTATTACCTAGATTAAGACATAAAGATTAAAAAAATAATGTCAAGAAACAGGTTTTCGTGCACAAGGCCCATGAAAGATTCAACACACTTCAGAAAACGGAGGAAATATTAAAATAAAGGTATTTAACAAACGAAGTTAAGGGGATTACAGGGCCTAAACGCAAAAAAATGCAAGTTTAGAAAGCAATAAAAGTATATGATCGACTACAATAAACAAAATCAGAAAAATATATGATATTCTTCAGGATATATGCTAGGTAGATATTGTGTTATAAACATAATACAACTAATTTGATACGATAGAAAAAAACATGAAGATACCTCTAAAAACTTTCTTTTTACAATAAAAACCGTACTAATACAATCATTCTTGATTTTTTGTCAGATTATTTTACAAGCAACATACTAAAGCACTAGTGTTTAAATTTTTTAGTCCAAACAATGGATTTTTGTAAATAGATAATTGCTTCATATTTTGCAAGAAATTACCAGCGTTGTGTCATCGCGTTTCTCTTTATTTTCTATGCAGTCCGACAGTGACCGCGCTTTAGGTCATGTAAGCCCCTTAAGGAAATAAATGTCGAATGTTTTTTTTTAAATACAGGGTGTCTTATGTGTCTGACGCTTTCAACGTAATTTCAAGCAATTTGTCTTCGCGTTACTCCATTAACGATGTCATCTCACCAACTTGTGCTCTGTCGTTAAAATATCAATAATTAAATGTTTGCGTCTACATTTATAATAATTACTACGTCAGAGCCTGCTCAAGAATGAATTCTACCATGACTAGGGTTACCATTTAGAAATTTGAAAAGTCCTGATAAAAAGCCTGACATTTCAATAAAAGTCCGGACATTTTAGTCACAAAATCCAAACATTACCCACTTAGTTCCAGTTATAAAAATATAATGAATTTTTATGTTTAATGGTTTGAACTAGTTGATTGTTTGAAAATTTGCATATTAAGCCAACAAATCCGGACAAATTAAAGAGCCGGGCAAAGTCCGGACAAAAGTCTAGAAGTCTGGACATGTCCGGACAAATCCGGACGGATGGTAACACTAACCGTGACTTACTTACCAATTAATCCACCTACTTATACCTAACCTTGTCCCGACTCTGTTGGGGTCGGCTTCCAGTCTAACCGGATGCAGCTGAATACCATTATTATACTTGGACCGACTGCTTATCTGACACGATACCCCCGGTAAGATTGGTTGTCACTGTCAGTCTTTTTGGGCTTCTGACTACCTGTAACGACTGTCAAAGATCTACGAATGAAACCGGGACCATTTCCGAGTTACGTAGAGGTCTCGACATGTAATGGATGGTCACCCATCCACGAACCGACCGCCACAAACGTAGCTTTACCTTCGATCGCCCTCTCGGCTGTTATTATTTAGCCATGAGCTCCGTGACACAAAATACTACCTTTCCGTTTTGTGTCCGTGACCTACCGCGTAGTATAATTACTGGCTTTAGTTTTCATTTTGAAGTCGTGTGGATGAGCAAACACATGCAAACATTCGTCCACTCGTGTCAGAGGGATGTTTTTCAACACGTTTGCGCGGCTTTGACACGTGTTGCCATGAACCTGTGACATGTTATGTAAGTGGAATATCTCGGGTCCGCAGGGCTACCCCACATCGTTTCCCGGCGTGTATGTCGCGAGCTTTCCTGCTTGTGACACCCCTGTTCATAACAATCTCGTTTTGTTATTCGGTACATATGTATACATAATCGTACGGACAGTTTGGAATTTTAATACGCTCTGTATTGAACTAGGAATAGAGATTTGTTATTAATTAATTCTCTTTAATCCCGAAATTGCTTTTTGCTAATAATTTCTTTAAAACTGAGCTATTTTATAACATTATGTTTATTTTTCATACCGTTTTTACATACTGAAACCTCCCCGCTGTCATTCCTGGATCTTTGACAGTCGCCACGGGTCCTCAGAAGCCCAAAAGTCTGACAACCAAGGGGTATCGTATTACCTAGTAACTGTTCAGATAGGCAGTCGCTCCATGTAAAATACTGATATTCAGCTGCATCCGGTTAGACTGGAAGCTGACCCCAACATAGTTGGGATAAGGCTAGGCACATAATGATGTAGATTTTTCGTTTTAGTGTGTAAACAGAGCGTTTTTTGTGAGTTTATTTTAGAGTAAGTAGTGAGAATTTAACGTTCCGCCATGATCGCGGAAACTAATAAAACTGCGGGTGTCTTGTGGTCTCATAATTTACGCGGACCACCGCGACAGGACAACCCCTGTCGTTCTCATACTATTGTTATTAAATTTTATCACACCAAGTTTAAAGCGCTATTCGTTGTAGTGTAGGTAAGGTTTGGTATTATTAAAATGTTATTTGTGACGCGACTAACGCCATTTTATTTTTAACTTCTTTGTTAGTTTTGCATTTTGTACGTATAAACAGGGACTCAAACTATAACCGTAATAAATGTTTTTAACATTGTTTTTTAAAATTAAAACTGTTTTAAAATATTAACACTTCAAAATGTAACAGATACAATAATGTTACAGAATTAAAGTTTAACTGTATGTGTTAATATGTGTAACAGAAATAAGCATTTGTAGGTATAATTGCACGGTACCGCAAAAACGCGCGGCGGATAGACAGACGCGGCGATGGCAAAATAGCCTCAATCCAGTCGGGATTGCGGCTATTTTGGCAAAGCCGCGTTTACCGGTTACACCTTATTAACACAGTTACACTTTTAAAAGTGTTTTGTGTTAACACATTGAAAAACACATTTATACAAGGGTTACATATTTTATTCTGTTATCAATTCAATATATAACACTTATAATTCTATAACCTTTATGAAGGTGTTTTCAGTCCCTGCGTATAACCACAGTATAAAGATATACAGTATTTCGACTTCATACAAACGGACGAAACGCGAGCTATACCTACGCGCCTCGACCTCGGCATGCGCTTGGCATGCAGACAGTCGCGACTGTGCCGCAGTGACGAACGGACGGTGTGTTGTTTTTTCTAACAATAACCGCGCAAAATAAATTGAAGTACATATTTAATAAGACGAGTAGGATATATTGTGCTGTTTTTGGTTGCATGAATTCGTCAATAACGCATCCAGAGATAACTTTTTTTAGATTACCTGGAAACTCTGAAAGGTAAGACTATAAAATAATTTTACTTACTAGTAGGTAGGTACATAATGTGTGTCTTTTTAATGGATAAGTATTTCCTTTTATCTCCCGAAAAAAAAAGATGTCTGCATTAATAAATAAAGTGAATAGAGTAAAGGAAAGTGATAGACACGAGTGAAATAGGTAGTTATAGGCGGTTCATGTATCATTATACGGTAGGTACGCTTGTGTTAAAACCTCGGGGCATGTGTGTTTTGTTTTGTTAGTTTGTAAAATTCAAAGTAAAGACGTGGTTTTTATTATTAATATGTATGTACACACAGTAAAATACAATAACAAAACTAAATGGAAACACAAAGTAGGCAAATGTAATTAAAATGCTGGAGGCGGGCAGCCCTATCGCATGTTTACGTACCGCGCGGCTGTAGGCATTTATTTCAAGGTTACGGCCGAGTTACAATACTGTATGATCTTTATACTGTGGTATAACCCTGTATAACGACTCAGGTACTTAATTTCATCGATAAAATAATCAGTACCTATCATTTGATTGTTCAGTCATTAACCCCCGACGCAAAAACGACGGGGTGTTATAAGTTTGACGTGTCTGGGGGTGTGTGGGGGTGTGTGTGTGTGTGTGTGTGTGTGTGTGTGTCTGTCTGTGGCATCGTAGCTCCCGAACGGATGAACCGATTTTGATTTAGTTTTTTTTGTTTGAAAGGTGTATTAGTCGGGAGTGTTCTTAGCTATGTTTGATGAAAATCGGTCCAAGATGGCCGCCGCTACAAAATGGCGAATTACATTTTTTTTTTCTCAACTCCCTCAATATGGGTATCAAATGAAAGGGCTTGACTAGTAGAATACTATACACTATTAAAAAGTTCAAATCCAAGATGGCCGCCACCACAAAATGGCGAATTACATTTTTTTTTCACAACTCCTTCAATATAGGTATCAAATGCAAGGGCTTGACAAGTAGAATAATGTACGCTATATTGAAAGGGAATGAGGAATATTAACTACCTAACGAAATGAAAACTAAAAACTTGAAAAATATAATAAAACAAAAAAAATCTGTTTAGTCTTAAAAAATATTTTTCAACTATAAATTAAGTAATCAATATTTTTTGACGGATAAAAAACCTGATTAAACACCAAATTACCAGAATCTTAAAACCGAAGAAAATAAAAGAAATGAAATACAAAAATTAAGGAGTCCCTAGGTACAAAAAGCATGAAATAAAAAAATTAAAAAACCCCCGACAAAAATATAATTAAGGAATCCCTACAAAAAGCAGGAAAAAAAAAAATTAAAAAAATCTTATGGAAGTCGGGGGACCTCAGAATAGGTGTTCCACAGAACGGTCCCCCGACTTCCATTAGATTTTTTTAAATTTATTTTTTTATTTCATGCTTTTTGTAGGGATTCCTTAATTATATTTTTGTCGGGGGTTTTTTAAATTTTAATTTTTTTTTTTTTAATTACTTACCTTGATATAACAAAATACTTGTTAAACCAACGTTACATTCAAGTATGAAGTAGGTAGTACATAACTACATAATAATAAAATGATAATTGTTTTATCAACTACTGTTATTATACTAGGTACTTAACCTAAAATTATATTTTCGGTGTTAATGTACTCTATTGGCAGTACAAATAGCAACTGTTTCACTGATAACGACATTATTCTCAGAGTTAGCAGTAAACACAAAACACGTTTAGGTTTCATGAATGAGGCATTCCTTAGCCTCAAGTGTTATTTAATTTTGCTGATCAATCATTTAAAAACAAACTTTACTCCACAGACTTAGCAAGGAATTCTATTAAACTCGCGACAAAGTTTACCGTCTTAACAACTTTGAAGGACTACCTACTTTGTAAAGAGGCATTTTATAAGCTTACTCTTTGCCCCCGACCTCCCCCGCGCCCTAATACGGCTTTAACTGAAAACCGTTATTCCGTTTGCAATTATAATTGTATACTTTGAAAACTCAAAAACAAAGACCTGAATAACGAAATTGGGGAAATAAAACAAAACCTAAATATGAAAGCGTTCCCCTTTGAAGTCGCGAGCTCGGCCAAAACCGAATTCCAAAACAAATTGAACTAGTTCAGCGGGTCCTACTCACATTGCTGACCTGAGTTTTTACCTTCCATTCAAAGCAGAGTGCGTCCAAAAAGAAGCTTAATACGATCACAGGAAATAAACTAACAATGGTGTGCGATTCGTCGGAAATCTACACAAAAGTTATGGTGTATAAGGTGGGCCGGAGTTTCGCAAGTTTGTATTCGATTTCGCGGTGACTCACGGACCGAATCGCATGTATAGTGCGACCGCGGTACAACTTTCTGCTTTTATTGCCTTCCAGCCACGTTGGAAACCTTAAAAGTAACTTACATTAACTCTAATGTACGTATAACATTCACCCTTGTACGGACTACGGACTTGCCGGGCTACAAATGCTCCCCGTATTTTCAATATGGTGTATGAAGGAAATTGTAATGTAAAATTTGTTATGCGACGGACTTTATCGAGCAAATCTGGGAAATATGCCGTGAGTCACGTCGCTGGCATAATGGAGGTGTACCATTCCCAAAACAATGTGATAGTTGTAGTTTATAGTGTGTAATAAAACCATTACAACACGAGGTGCAATGTTAATATTGCGCTGTGAGAGAATTACCTTCAAAAAGGGAATAAAGTTGCGCATTATAAACTACACGACTTTAAGGCTAAGGTCTCAATTACGGCCAACTACCAACTTTAGTCTAGACATGAATTATTATTTTTTTACTTTTTTACAGCCATAAACACTTATGTGCCAAGTTTGAAAAGTTAGGGCAAGCCGTGCATGTCTGGTGTAACATAAAACGTACTTCGGGAAAGCAATCGAAGCGTGTATATCATTATTAGTTGCACCGTCAAAGTTAGGGGTTGTCTGGGTCCTTGAACGCAGCCAATCGGAACGCGCAGGCCGCCACCTGCCGTCTTGTCGACAAAAAATACTCGACCTCTTTCGTCTTTAGTCATTTTGCTAAATAATTTGTCCCTTGAATATGTTGAGGTAAGTAAATAAATTACCTATCTATCTAAGTTTTTGTAGAATAGGAAGCAATAATTATTTGAATGTAAGGTACTGGATATTTTCTCTATTTCGAGTTACATAATTATTTCACTGAAGGAATCAATAAGAGTGCATGCTTTGTGCAACTTTACCCGCATGCCAGCGTTTTAATGACATAATTTTGAGTCAGTTAAAAACTGGAAATAGGTAAAGTGTTCATTGAATGTATCCACAGTTTAAAAGGCAAGACATCCAGCGGATGGCGACGATTTGTACCTACATTGGTAATAACTACAGACTCACGCAAACGACGCATTGAAGATCACGCAATGCACTGCGAACGACCGACATTTTGAATTTGGACTTTTAAATAGTGATGGGACATTGACACCACATTTACGGTTTTAGTCGAGTTACTAAATTTAATACTGTAAGTATTCGAATTGAAAACCACAGACAAAAACTTAAAAGAGTTTAATAGTAGGTACAAGGTTTATAAATTACACTAATGAAATGAAATGAAATGATGATGATTTAATTATTTGTAAGTAGGTTTGTACAAACACTTTTACACGTCAATCATGTTTTTTTTTTTTAAACTAGATGAAGTCGGCGTTTCCTATCTGACTACTCTGAGAAGAAAGGCCGAAACAAACTCAGAGGTCACAGTCTCTTTTAAAGTCCAGACATAATCTTGGTCAGGTTATATGAAGACCATGTAGATCGATGTCTGAGGTGGTCTTTTGAGGAAAGAACCACACAGATTGAGAGGACCTGTCCAGTCAGTGCACGCATTTGTCAAAAATCATGCAGCTCAACTCAAGACTTAAGGAGCTCAACGATTCAACGAACAATACCAAAGAAAGGACATTTGGGTAGGCCACATAAATTACTCAAACTGCCAGACCATGAAAAAAAAAACAGAACAGAGAGAATAATAAAAAAAAATATATAAGTATGTAAAATGACCCACATCGTCTTCACATTCACAATGAAAAAATAATATAATACTTTACAAAGTAAGCAAATGTCATTGTTTAAAAAAACTAAAGAAACTACCTAGCCTATTGTATTCCTGCCTGTTCTTGCCTATTGTATTGACATTTGTGGGGAAAAACCTAATTATACCTACTCTTTAGAAAGAGAAATTGTGATTGGTATCTCACAAGTAATTTAACCATAACTACTTTTTACTAGAAAAACCTTTTCAATACTACATAATTTCAGTCACACAATACTATAAAAGTTATACCGTGTTCCATTTATTTTTTCGGTTCGTTGGTTTCGGCTCTAGTAAGTACTTAGATGTCATTTTCAAAATGGTGTTGTGTAATGTGTAAGTGTAATACTTGGTCATTAGAGTAGTGTGAGAATTAGTTTGACGTTGCTTTTTGTCTTTGTTTTAATCATTTATTGCTACTGTACACAAAAATTAAATGTTTGAGTTTTATTTAGCTTTGTTGGTTTTTGTACTGATTGTCAGTGATACCGTCGCGTCTTGGGATCAGTAAATCTGTTGATATCTCATGTTACTTTTATGCTTTATTGGTTTTTATAATGCCAATGAAATCCTTTGACGCGAGATTTGTCACCATGAACTCCTGCAAAATTGGCGGGAAAAGTGACATTTAAATTTTTAGTTCTAAATTCAAAAGAGTTTGGAGAATTAATAGTGTTATCTTTTTTTATCGATAGAAAGAAGCCTTAGTAACTAAAGTAGTTAATAAATCTTACTTCATAATTTGGCCTCGTAACACTTGTACATAAAGGTGCACATTTATAATTTACACCCAAAGATAATAATGATAGCGTTTAACAGATAACAATGATATTACACAATAATTTGATACTAACTTTGCCGCTGGGTACAACTCGTTAGTTATCTAAACAATGGACTCTTCAAATAAACTATAAAGTTGGTGAATAAATTGTAGGTAGCCTCTTTTATAGCCTAAACTTTAGACTTCTCAGTTTTATGTTCTTTATCTTTGCTCAATCGGTGAAAACCCGCCCTAAAATAAAGGAGCACATGCACAAAATATAAGGTTTACTATTCACTAAAAAGTTTTGTTTAGGTTCTGCCTGGTAATAAATTAACTTGAAACAAGACATGTTTATCAAGTGCTGCTTCAGAATTTATCTCAATATTTGACACAAATTATGGACATAAGTCTGTTCAAATCCCTCTTCCCAATTTATGTTATGTCCCGTTAAACAAATATCAACGTTATGCTAGTGTAAATTAAGTTGAATTAAGAATAACTTCTACTATTTAATTATTATAATAGTATTAATAATTTGTTTACATGTCTATATACAAAATCGCGAACCTGATTATATTTGTCTTTGCTTATCATTTGTGCTCAATGAGTTTAAGTGTTTAAGTTCTAAGAAAAATGCGAGGTCAAGTGAGTCATTTTGTCTACAAAAGTTATTTCTAAGTTATCACCCGATTTACATACACGGAACAATCCTTATTGTGTTCAATATTTATGATGGATGACTCACACTACAATATCGTAACAGTTACGCAAACCTTGAAATCTATAGGTAGGTACTCGATTTCCAATTTTATAATTAAGTTGATAAAGTATAAAATTACAAATACATAGTCGTGGTTAGTTTATTATGTGAAAAAAAAACCCACAGAAGCGAAACCCACCTGTATTATAAATTATGTTCAACAATAGTGTGATCGTATAAATTCTCATACTATCACAATAATGTAAAATCATAAGAAAAAGTAAATAAGATTCTCATTAGAGAACCAGCGGGGTAATTGAGTAACACACTATCAGTAGCAATGGGTTTCATTTTGACAGTTTAACAACGTTCATTGCGTTATTTACGTTGTTGAGCAGACACATTTTTCGAACATAAGGAGCAATGGATTAGCAATATGCTTCAAAATTATTCAAATTGAGGGTAACAGTGTATTACGCAATTAGGGTGCTATCTTAACTAATATAATCAAGAGTTTGTTTGTTTGTTGAACACGTTAATCTCTGGAACTACCAGTAGGATTTGAAAAATTATATTTGCATTTTGCATTAGATAGCCCAATATATTCAAACTCAAATTCAAAGCATTTATTACAAGTAAACCATTTACAGGCACTTTTAAATTGTCAAGAAGTCGGTCAGTCAGAAAATAAGCTAGTTGCCCATTCCAAAGTGTAGGTACCTATGGAGAAGAACGGGCAAGAAACTCTATGGAATCTCTTTTAAATTATATTTTTACAAAAATATTAGATACTTCATTAATGTTGAATTTAAATATAATATGTGATTTATTTAACATCACGCTAGTAGCTTTAAGAGCCGAGCAAAAAGAAATAAAGTTGGAAAGAGCGCTACGCCAACACGAAGTAACAGAGCACAGGTTTAGGATATATTTTACGTTAAAATCAAGAAATTAAATAACGCAATAAACGTGGCTGAACTGTCAAAATGAAAGATAATGCGATCAATTGTCATTTTCTGTGTAATACGCGATTACCCCAGAGAACTAATGCTGCTAAAGGACCACCACGTGAAATATTACAGGGTTGGTAACTTGGTAGTTCCGATTCAGCGCGACAGAAATCTACTCCATTTTAAAAATACTGAGACGGCCGACAGCGGCGGCCTCTGGTGGCAATTAATGAAACGAATGACTTGAGTCATCTCATTCATTGCTTGTCTGCTTCTTAGTTACTGGTTACGGCCGCTTGTTGACATATTTAGATAAATAATAACCATGTGGTAACTGGTACTTATTTAATTATTTACTATGGCATTCTAAAGAGCAAATTAATAGCATTGAATTGAATAATTTTCTCAGGACTATTTGTAGGTCAACTTCGTGTCTGGTGACAGATAATGAGATACATTTTGAGCCAGAGACAATTATTAAAGGGTTTGTCAAGACTTTGAAAGGAGGAATGTAGATAAATCACTCATAATTTAGTTAGATCATTGTAAGTTCCTAACCTAAGCGTTTGTTCTTTTGCACCAACTTTGCTTTTAGCTGTATACCCCTTTATTTATAAACGTTGCTTAAAGTTAAGTAATGATGAAGCGACTGTTTAACCATACATTTCTGAAGTTTAAACGTATTAAATTTAATTATCGTTTATAAATCAACCCCTGTGTTTACGTAGGTGAACGTCGTCATTATTTGTCTATGATTTATAAAATATGACACCATATTTTTCACTAGTCTGACAATCAGTCTTACCAAGGGTAATGGTATTACCCAGTAACTGGGCTGTGGAGGTCAGATAGGTAGTAGCTCCATGTAAAATACTGGTATTCAGCTGCATCCGGTTAGACTGGAATTCGACCCCATCTTTGTTGGGAAAAGGCTGGCAGATGATGATGTCATGATGTTTTACTTCAAAATACCGTGTATCTCGCTCTGTCCATTATTCTGAACATAACTAACTTACCAACTTAATTAACTCTGTTACTTAATTCTCCAATATCCTCATAAAAATGTTTCATGTTTTTTCCAATATCAATTTACTTACAGCCATAAATAAAGCCCGAAATTATCTGTGCTGTGCCTCATTGTTTTACACAGAAAAAAAATTAAAACCTTCCGGCGACATCGGAAAGACGATGTCATTGAGTTTCCGCCGCTTGTTCCATAATTAATTTAAAACGTCGTTTAAAATCTGGCGGGAAAATAATTTGTTTCGGAGCCAAAATAAGCGGAGGTAGTTTTTATTCAGTGACTGTCGGGAATTAAATACATTATGGTGAATGCGAAGTGGTAGACCGTTTCAAATTTTGTTACGTTTTTTGCAATTTGCAGGCCACTGTCAGGTTGTATCTGGATCAAAATATGATTCGCGAAGATAATTATGTATTTACAGAATTATGGTAATTAAAATATCTCTTTATGTTAGATTTGTACCTACTGTACTGTATGCACTTTTCCTGAGATTTGTTCTTATGGTACAAATCTAACTTAGAAAGATGTATTAATGATTATAATTCTGTAAATTTATAGTCGCGAATCATATTTTCATCAAGATACAACCTGACACTGACCTGCAAATTGTAAAAAACGTAAGAAAATATGAATGGCTGCCGGAGGACGGTACTATTATTGTTGTAGAGGTACGTGAATGTCCCAGCTTCGTATTTATTTATTCATCAACTTGTGCGGTTTAAACGACTATGCCAATCACAATGGCCAATCACCATACTCGAAAGTCGTGTAAATGTGTCTAAAAGCACGGAAAATCCTAAAACCCACTTTGTTAGCAAGTTGGCAACCCTGCTGCATTTTTATAGCAAATAGCAATGGCCGTCGTCAATATAGAGAATGCGTCATGCTCGCCACATTCGAAAATCGAACCATCTTGTAAAGTATCAGGATATTCAAAATAGTCGTTGTAAAAAAGCACGTTTACGTGTAATCTGAACGGTAAAGTAGCAGCCGTGTTGGTCCCGACCTCCCGACGACGCCTAAAACCGGTTATAGCCGGAAAGTGGAGCGTTGCTCTCATTCTCTTGAAGTGTGGTTAGGTTACCATTTGATTTCTTGTTGAGTAGTTCAATGTCTGATTGAAATACTGTTATAATCGATCTACGTAAACCTATTCATCATTATTAAACGGCTATTACATGGTAAAAATTATTTTTAATTCAAACATGATTCTTTTCAAGTTGGCATAAAAACTTCGTTATATTGTTAAACTCCTATTAAGTGCTTACCTATTACTTTTTATAACGTAAACAGCTCATTGTTGACTGAAACCCTGAGGTTAACTAGTGAAACGCTTTTCAAAGTACTTTTAACAACTACCGAGTTTTTTTTAACCATTTTATTGTTAACAGAAGCGATGTCTGATTATAAACGCTTTCTTTATTTCGTAATGTAATAATTATTAACTGTTATTTTATTTTCATTCTCATTGGTTATGACTTGCGTAACTTTTTTAGTTATTAGGTACTTACACGCGAAATATAAAATGTAATAATACCCTGAAATTTTGTGCTTTTAGAAATAACACGGTTATTATAATATAACTATAAGTAGTTGACGGCACCGCTTGACTGCTGCGCTGCGTGTCGCGGGTTCGATTCCCGCACGGAACAAAAATTTGTATGCCATACAGGTAGTTATTCCGGGTGTTTCCGGGTGTGGCTGTTTGTAAGTTTAAATGTTTGTAAACGCGCCCACAATCCACAATACAGGAGAAATTCCTAGTGTGGGGCAACGTTTTTATTAAAAAAAAAAAAGTACAATTTAGAATTATTGCCATCACAAAAAAAATATTGTCGGAAAAATTTCACCATGTTAAACTTGTTTGTTATCGCTCAACTAAAAGTTCAGAATAATCAGCAAAGAGGATTTTGAATATGTTAAAACTGCTTGTTTAACGAAAAAGCGGAGATTATGAAATGCAATTGTAAAATTCGCTGAATATTCCATTTTGTTTTAAATGTTTGTGTTATTTCCATTTATGAGTTTCTGGATGAACCATATTGGTGGAGTGGGAGAGGTAATCCACTACGCGAACCCCAATGATTTCAAAAGTAAGGATACGCCCGTCTGAACATTTTACATAGAAGTTCTTCGTTCGAAGTTCGAAGTTCGCGCGCACCACTGTCAACTGAGTCGCGTTGGCCCTAAAACCGTCATTTTAGGGCCAGCGCGTTGGTGCCATTTAGTCGCGCCTTTAGCCCGGTCCTTACGTTAGTAATTTAGATGTCAATGGCGAGCCCAGTGCAGGTTGGTAGATCAGATGTCACATGTCTTTGAATGTTTTCTTCAACTTATTTCTACGCAATTTAAGCGGCTAAATGCCTCCTTCTGGCATGTTCATCTGTCAATAAATTAATCGATACTTAATTCTTTATTGCATTCCATATTTATTACATAGATGGTATAACAAAGTAAAATAAATAAATTCAAATCAATCAATCAATCAACTCTACTATCTAGAGTATCACTGTCCACTGCTGGACATATGTAGATAGGCCTCTTCCAAGCTGAGCCACAACACCCGGTCCTCCACCGGTCGGTCAGATATCAATCTTTCCCTGACTTTATCCACATTACTGTGCTATATCCTTGTTTTGCTTATGGGTTTGTCTATCTTTAGTTGTCGCCTTAATCTATTGCTATACCCGAATCGCTATAACGTGGCAATAGCGGTCATTGTCCTTTCCCTAATATCTTCGTAGAAACCCAAAACAATAAAGTCATTATGGATTTTCGTTACTGAAACATGTTGAAGTTCACTATAGTCATAAAGTTTCAGTTTTCAAATAAAGAATGCTAGAAAATGTAAGGCGGGTCAATGACCGCTGTTACCACGCTAATGCGATTTGGGTGTAGTTCTACTACAGTAATTCTATCGAAACAAAGCTTGCTACGACATTCGCAGCCAACTGGTTAATATAAATTAGCCGTTTAGTTAACCGCCTGGCCTTTGGAAGTAGTGCTCGCCTCGCTTTGCTCTCTTTGCTCGCACGGGGTTGATCACAGTTCTAACCTTAGAGTGACCATTTCGGCTCGCGCGTGACTGGTCAGATATCATTCGGGCCGTTAGTTGAACGGCTGCCGTTTAGTTAAAAGGCTAGGCGGTTAACTAAACGGCTAACTAAACCAGTTGGCTGGCACATCAGATAGTAAGGCACAAAGAGCGGTCCCAAGGTAGGATGCCATTACTACAGGCAACCTTATCTTGTCTCCGTATAGAAGTATTGATGACACACATCCGCATTGCGCGGTCATCTTCGCGCTTCCCTATCGCCAGGCTAAACCATTGTTATTTATTCTGAGCCTTAAAGGATTATCTCTACAAGAGTGTCTCGCCACAATAGCTCGGAGTAAAGAATAGTTTAAGTCGGCCTGTCCTAGTTGTGACAAAGGCTTTCCCCAAACAGACGCGTGATATGTCGCGTCCCGATTCTGCGACGATGATGACGAGTTTCGCTACTGTGTAAGGATAGTTCGTGACTGTATGATAATACAATTTACTGCACTAAAGGCCTTCCCGAACGAAAATTTCGCCCAAATTAATGTAATGACAATTTCTAAAGACCCCATCAAGCTACTACAATCTGTCAAATTTCTTTAATAGATTTTCAACTTTATGTCATAAGCATAAGGTTCAAAGTTGATTGGAAAAATTTGACAGTTTCGGGTAGCTTGATGTGCTGGCGTCTGTACCTAGACGCAATAAAACCGCGTCACAGTCGCAGTCGCGTCGGGCCTGTTTGAAAAGGGCCTATTATGCGAGTGCGACATCATCACACATGGTAATTTCTTTCGGTTTCCATAGGTTAGTAATAATCGTCGTTGAATTGAATATAGTTATATTCATATACCTTAAAAGAATAACAATATACTGCCTCTGAAAGTACACGGGAGCCATATTGGACCATCAAAATATATAGCATACTTAATCTTAATAAATACATTCCCTTAAATAGCTCATAAATCTCCACTAAGGATAGAATTATCTACCACGGCCACAGAGCAAGTATTTTCTTATGATAACAATTAATTAAATCTGTTTATCGCCTTATTTGTTTGTCCTTTATTCCGGTTAAGCAAACAAAGGACGTTTAGGAATAAATATCGTGTGCCCTTTTGTTGTTTGTCCAATAAATATGTTTTTAACCGCTCCTTCTGCTAAGTTTTGTTATTCCGGATTTCAATTATTCATGGGATGTAATTCGCTGATCGTCTGTTACGGATTCAAAAGGTTGGACGCATGATTCTTTCATTCAATTGTTTACTTTCCTTATACACACCTGCACCCGAATTACGTAACACAGTTTCATTCTGAGTTTTGAAGAATATGTCTAATCCATTGCTTCATATGATACGTTTAATACATTCGTCTGCTCAACAACGTATCTAAATCACGCAATGAATGAGCTGTCAAAATGAAAGAAAATATTATCAATTCTCATTTTATACAGTGTGTTACTCAATTATCCTGCCGGTCTCCTAAATCGTGACCTCCTAGATATAATCCTACATATTTTTGTAATGTCTATTACCTTTTTTAATTGATCGTGACTTCGAAATAATCATGACACCAATTAAAATTATGGCCAGTAGGTTGACATCAAAACTGCATTACTTATATTATATTTTTTAACTCATTACTATTTTGAGACAAAGACAAGAAACTTGGGCAAAATCGTACCTAACCTGCACATGTAGAACTCACACATTTATTTATTTCCAACCATTGACAAAGTAAGAAGCTTCCCAGTTCAGCTATTTACATAACACCTTCCAACATTCATCCTCAATCCAACAATGGCGCAGTTTCGCAGAAATACCTAATATAAATATTCTTGAACCGGCTGCTCCAATAAAAAGGAGATAAAATTTGAGGATTTACGAAGAGAGTGTTATTTAGGAATACCCTTATCACTGCGGCCAGGCTTATGACGCTAAATAAGTATTTTTGTAATAAACTCTAGCAGAAGTTAAGTTACACCGTTATCTATAGGCTTCAGAAAAAAAAAATGACTTTTTAATCTCGGAGGCTGGGCTGTTTTGATTAAATTATGAAGAAGCTAATATTTCTGCGAGGAATGTTCTTCAAGATAATGTATCTTCGTTATTTTTTTGTCGTTTTATGTTGGAGCAGATTCTGAAACATTAATAACTTAATTTTGTGATATTAATTCACTTACTAAATTAAGATGTTTCAGGGATGATTTTTCCAACGCCAGATAATTTTATCCGAGGAATAATTTTGAATTTTTGACAGCTGACCTGTCAAACGTCAATTTTATTCCACGAATAAAAATTATCTGTCGCGATAATGGCCGCGATTTACGAATTGTAGGTCGTAGGTTCGAACCCAGACAGGCGCTTTACTTTGTGAAAAATATTTCATCACCACTGCTCTTAAAACAGTGAATGAAAACATCGTGAGGTAACCGGCATGTCCTAGAACTAAAAATTCGAAGACATGTGACATCTACCAACCCGCGCTGGGCCCGCGTGGTGGATTACGGCCCACTCCCTCTCTCAGAGGGGAGGCCTGTGTCCCAACAGTGGGAAAATTATAGGCTGATTATACTACTTATACTATACTGAAATAAAATAATTCAATGGTTATTCTCTCTGGTATACATATTTTTAACTTAAAAGATGATGTAGTATTTAATAGCTCCATTTTCCCTTCCTCCCAAGCTATAATATTTCTATATCGTTCATACGCTATAACTCTGCCCACCCTATATCCTGTTCGGTCATATTTATTACGGCGCGGTATATTAAACTAAACGCCATCTTTAAAAGTTGAATGCGTTTCAAAGGATATTGCCCAATTTCGCCCTTCCATATTTGGCTAAGAGCTTGATTACATGTAGCGTATCGCGCGCGGTAAAACTCGCGCGGTTCCACGGAAGATAAACAATACCTGTGGACAAACAATGTGGAAATTGAAAACTCCCTTGTCTGTATATAATACAAAAGTTAAAAGAGGAAACCCGTTTATGTTGTAATGAAAGAAACCTTTCATTCAGTTTGATTGATCTTCATATTTTATTGAGAGAGACATGAGAATGATGTTACGAAGACGCGCGGGTTTGTGTCGCGTAAACGCGGCATCTGGATAGGGTCTTAGCTTAGTAAGTAGGAGTAAAAAGTGGGGCCAGCACATAAGTCACTATTATTGATTACATTTACTGCTAGTAAACAACTTTACTGTGGCCAGCTTATGACTGAAGCGCGTTTTCATTGTCTCTAAACAATAAGTTACACCTACAAGTCTAATATAATTATATGAGGGGCTCGTAGCTAAGTAATAGCAGCCGCAAGGGTCGATCGAAGGTTAAACTACGCTAGCCGTGGATGGGACCATCCATTACATATTGAGACCCTGCGTGTCTCGAAAAGCCCGTTAAGTAAAAATGTGGTTAAAACCTTTCAATAGTAACAGACTGCCTTCTAAGATAAGACACAAAAAAGGACGAAAAGCCGTCCTACGAAGGGTACTATTCCTGCTGCATAGTGCCATCTCTCTCTCACAGGACAGTTAACCTAACCAACAGTAATTTCAGGGGTGACCAATCTGCTTTACATCTGCCGACAACTTCCACTATTCCTCTTTACACGTCATTTTCTCCATTCCATCAAGTAACCAAATGTCGTTTGCCGTATCGTGTCGTGTTTTCGTGCGCCGTAAGACAATGGAACTGTACTGCCACGGTGATAAAAGTGAGTCGGCCTTATCTTCGTTTTTATGGTGCATTGCGTCGTGGGCCCCGTCAGTAAGTATGGGTGTGCTATACGACCATAGTTCACTTTGTTACTTAAGTAGGTAGGTACGTTGTAAGTACGTAGGAATAAATCATGTTTCGGTCTGCTTTGGGCAGTGTTGCCTTGGGGCAAATTAATCACGTACTTTTAAGACCTTTGCTTGTTTTTCGATGGATTGTGGCTTTCCTCCTGAAATGGACATTATACTGAAGTAGGTTGAAGATAGTCACATTGGCTGAGTCCATAGTAATACATATTATAAATTCGAAAGTAACTCTGTCTGTCTGTCTGTATGTTACCTTTTCAAGTCTAAACCACTGAACGGATTTCAATAAAATTTGGCAGAGAGATAGATTACATCCCGGGGAAGGACATAGGGTAGTTTTTATCGACATACCTCGCGAGCTAAGCCTCGGGCGGAAGCTAGTATTACATAAGCTGTAAAAACTTTATGTATAACCACAAAAAGTTTTCCTTTATCTACTGATATCTTCAGTGTACAGTCACGAGCAATATGTCAACACTTGGCAACTTTCAATTGCGATTTTTTCACGAAATTACGAATGCAAAGTTGAAATACGACACTTTACATAAACCTATAGGTTCGAAAATACTATGTTCGTAATAACATACAATTTCATTCAAAAATAAAGGAGAAAATCGCCTTTCAATAAAGCCAAGTGTAGACATATGCTCGTGACTGTACATAATTGAAAACTATATAACCGCATGTTTATGTAATTTTCAATAAATAGGCATAGTAAGCAAGGATAAAATAGAAAGAAAAATAGTAATTTGACGTCAATTTGTGGTCAGTACCTAAGAAGTGAAGTAACAGATAACATTATTCATTAACACTTTCGCGAATGGTTTCTGGTTAACCATAAACCATTATAGAGACATTAATGTCGAACATTGTTAAATGCAGTACCTATTAGTTTTTGTAATACTGACACCATTTTCCTCATTGCAAAATAGTTTCCCCTGTATTCTATTAAACAAATTTACTTTGTTTGTTTGTTTGAACGCGCTAATCTCTGGAACTACCAGTCAGATTTTTTTTTTTTGCATTTAATAGCCCAATTCTTGAGAAAGGCTAAAGGCTACGGCTATAATGCTAGAATCCTAAGGAGTCGACTAAAAATAAAACAAAAATTGAAACAACACTAAACGAAAACTAAGTTAGCGCGGACGGGCGATGCAATGCGACGGTGGAACAAGAAACTTCACGCGGACGAAGTCGCGGGCAAAAGCTAGTCTCCCACCATAAATGTTCAAACAGCAAAACATATGTCAAACAATAAATCGCTTAGCTCCAACATAATATACGATTTCTAGACAGGATACGAGTACAAAAAATTGACATGTTTTGCATATAAATGTTCTTCCTCAGACGTACCTTGTACCTGAGAAGGTAGATAGGTACAGTCAACAAAGGAGATAAGTACACAGGAGCTTCGGATATAGTTGAAGTTTATTAAGAAACCGATGGATGTTCTGGACTGAAATTTAATTTAATAAATGAGCTGTTTGTTTTCTATTAATAAAATTAAATTTTATTCGAGAACATCCATCGGTTTCTTAGTAAACTTCAACTATATCCGACGCTCCTGTATACTTATCTCCTTTGTTGACTGTACATACTTTCACGTAGGCTCGGCGAAACCTATAATTTCCTGTCAGGTTGATATAAAAATTGTATGCTATCAGAGTGGAATTTGACTTCATGGCAACCATCAGAGCCACCACGTTATATTATTGTATACTTATACAAATATTGTTTGGTTTTGTAAAAGTATTTCGAAATGATATTTCTAGAAATTGTAAAACGTAGTGTGGTGAGAAATAAACAATTTTTTTTTTTTTTTTTTTAAATTCTGTTCGAGATAAGTGGTCTTTTGGAATGGTATGTCTTTTTTGTGGATTATGGATTCGATCAGTATAATTATAATAGATTGGAGCAGTGGTGGCCCAGTGGTAACGGCCGCGACTTACGAGTTGTAGGTCATAGGTTCGAACCCAGACAGGGGGCTACCCTTTGTGTAAATCACCTCTGCTCTCAAAACGGTGAAGGAAAACATTGTGAGGAAACCGGCATGTCTTAGAACCAAACATTCGTAGAAATGTGACATCTATCAACCCGCACTGGGCATGGTGGATTACGGCCCACTTCCCCTCACCGAGAGGAGGCCTGTGTCACAGCAGGCAGTGGAAACATTATAGGCTTATTATGTATTCTGTGTTGTACAAAAATATTAATTTCCCATAATGCCTGGTTTCTGATGTCCTCGATAAACTCTCTTTATTGATCCCAGACATAGAAAAGTTCAATAAAATATAATAAACCTCATTACTAAAAGAAAAGAAAAAACTCGTTAATTTTCCATTAAGTCTTGGCAAAAGCCCAGGGATTAATCAAATTGACGTGTTAACTTGTATAAAACTATGTCGTTCGCAGCTGCACACAGATTAAGTTGTCGCAACGGCTAACGGCATAGATTGATTATGCACTAGTTTAGTTAAATAAAAATACTATAAATTAAGTAACGGCTTCTTTGTTTGAGCGAAATAATGTAAATTAAGTTGTTTACGTAGGTAATTGCTGGCAATACTTAATTAAGGTGAATTGGTAGTGGTAGACCGCGAAATTCAAATTTTCTTACGTTTTTTGCAATTTGCAAGTCAGTGTCAGGTTTTATCTTGATCAAAATATGATTCGCGACAATAACAGGTACATATTTAGAGAATAATATTCATTAGAATCATTAATACATCTTTGTAAATTAGATTTCTACCATAAGCACTTTTCCATATGAGATTGGTTCTTATTGTAGCGGTATCTACAACGCCACATGCGAACAACGCGTCCTACTGACGTCACGCAAATCCTGCATCGCGCAGACAGAGTTTACCGCGCAACTAGCATAGATCCAACGGCAACGCGGTCCGATATGAATCATCGGGCAGTTGCCCGCCAGATACAACACCCGTCTGGTCGGAAGATCCTCTCTTTTCTATAGAGTTTGAGTGAACTTTACACCCGGTTCCTCATACCTCTATACATATTATAATAAAATTTAATTATTCTTAAAATCATTCCTATTGGCATTGCATAACTATGAATTTTGCAACAGGGTCTTCCATATATTTTTTCGGCTTTTATTCCGTCATCATTTAAGTATTGGAACAAGAAACCCTCCCTGTAAGTTATACAACCCGTTGAACCCGTTATAAGTGTCGCTGCCCCAATTAAAACAAAACCTTTCACCGCAACGGTTAGCATCCCCTGCCATTTCGCGGCTGCACTCCATAACCCCTCATGTACCTGAAAAAAGGGGTTACGACAGCCCTTCATTACTCCTGAGTACCTTCGTTAAACCCTGAACATAAATCACAATTCTTTAACAAACACAAAAATCTCATCACATTCATTACGGTACTACGAAACTGGTGGAAACAAGGTCGTGTTTCCCCTGTCAATTAGCCAAATTAAATATACGGGGCCCGGTTGGTTGGTAGAAATTAATATCACTTTCGCGATGTCAATTTTGTGTCGAATAAGGCAAGCCTTACGCGACGTGCAGGCCGCAAGTATGAGGTGTTGTTCCAAGCTTTTATTTATGGCCTACTATTAAAGGATGTGTGAAGAAAAATCTGGTTCAATTTTGTGCGGGGATTTTTGGTGATAATTTTTTTGTTTGGTGTCAAACATAATATTTTTGGTACCTTTTTTTTTTTTTTCAATATTCTTTTGTTAGGTATTTTATTATTATTGATGTTGGACAGTGAAATTCAATATTTTTAAATCGTGTGGTAACACTAATAGCTGAAGTGTTACTACATTCTATACAGGGTGGTAGTACATCGATGCACAACCTGTTATCATGGATAGTACATGATTCTGAAACCACTGCGTTGAAATTTTCCGACATGCGACAAACCGAAATGGGAGATTGTACTCATCATTATTAACAACTTTTACTAAGGGACCAAAGCTGTAATCGCGAAAAAAATATCGGCTGTTCCCTACATTTTGACGAGTTATAATGTAGGGAACAGCTGATTTTGTTTTCGCGATTTCAGGTTTGGCTTGGTTTGGGGTTTTGTTTGTAAATCAGGCTTTAGAAAGACCAAGCTTAAAGCTCCTTCAACTTAAAAACTCAGAAACCATCCTGTTTTAATTAATGCGGGTAGTTTCAAAAAAGGAACGACGGACTTAGAAACTGATGACTGAAGTTAATGCGAAAAACTTAAGCGTGTCTTAAATTGATTGTCCGGAAAATTGGTGCTTACAGCAGAAACTATTCGCAGTAACGAAGTGAAACCAATATTTTGTGAAACGAGCGTAGTTTTGAGGACGTGGAGTCTGACAAAAGATCATCTATCTTTTTAACTGGTTTCAATTTCATGTGATATCTTTCGGGGAGAGACGGAGGGATAGACAGAGGAGCTGGTAATGGCTTTTTTTTGCTAACTTTGTCAAAATCTAATCTGTTTTTCGAGGAAAGCGTGCTCTGGGGTACTATGATTGACCTTCCAATGATTTGTAAAGTCCATACCAATAGTTATTCGCTAATACACTGTTGAATAGGGGATCATGGGACTGCTTACTACCTTTAACTTACTTACCGACGAAAAATTTCTACGCTATGTAGTTTAGAATCGTGTACAGCGGTGCTATTCTGTTCAAATCTCACCCTGAAAGCTTAGGTGAAGTGAGCTGTCAATAGTGTCAATTCCTAGCAAAAACAAACTCACTTCACCTAAGTTTTCACGGTGAGATTTTTACAGAATCGACCGGCTGAATGTATGGTAACAGTTCGCGTTAATGTCCCTGACATCCTCCAAAGCGCGGTCGCTGTGAAAAGAAAGAGAAGCGCGATGACACAACGCTGGTAATTTATTGCAAAATATGAAGCAATTATCTATTTACAAAAAAAACTATTGTTTGGACTAAAAAATTAAAACACTAGTGCTTTACTATATTGCTTGTAGAATAATCTGACAAAAAATCAGAATGATTGTATGTATATTAGTAAGGTTTTTATTGTAAAAAGAAAGTTTTTAGATGTATCTTCATGATTTTTTTCTATCGTATCGAATTAGTTGTAGGTATTATGTTTTCAATACACTGTCTAACTAGCATATATCATGAAGAATATAATATATTTTTCTGATTTTGTTTCCTGTAGTGGATCATATACTTTTAGGCATTTATAAAACTTGCGTTTTTTGCGTTTAGGTCCTGTAGTAGTACCCTTAAGTATTTATCCCAGACATATGTACGGCCACCTTTCGACAAATAGAGGTTATTTTTAAGCCACACTCCGCCCACACGACATGCCGCCAACCTTCAGGCAGTTTCCTAGATATTTTTATTTTTTCAGACAACCGAAAAAGGTCACCGAACTAAGTACAGAACACCTTGAATTCTTTAAACAAACGTAGCATGCCAAGTGTGAGAACGAGGTCAGAATAAAAATGTTCCCGCGCAAACTATTATATTCCAGTTTTTTTAAGCATTATTTGCTTCTGTGAAAAAAAAAATAACCCTGTATTTTTAACGCGCTGAATACATTCAATGAACACGTAACACAAAACTCGGCCGGTATTCTGCTACCGGATGAAATGCTTTTTAATTTGTTCTCGCCTAGATAACTCGGAAATTGTTAAACGTTTGATTGTTGAGTAACAGTGTAATAGTTACTGCATCTGAATTTTACATCAGCCGGTCTATTCCGTAAATATCTCTCAAATTAGGTGTCAATAGTGTTGATGCTAGGGGCAGACAGAATAATAATGAATAATAATTCCAGTGGAATGACAGCTCAGTTCAACTAGAATATCTTCTCATTGACGTTGATTAAACCTTACCACGCGACGTCTTGACAACCGTACTTGAACTCATCAATTAATACGGCGGCATGAAGGACAACTTAAGAGCAGTAAATGCGATATTTATATTGTCTCAACAAGGCTCGCACTCGCAGCTCTAGATAGCTCCCTAGATACCTACTCCAGCTAATTCGCCACTGTATAAGACCATCACGTACGAGGTCGTATCATGATGAATCGCTCTCAGGGATATTACAATTTTCGTCCTTTTAATAAAAACGGTTCTATTTGCTCCTCGGACCTTATCAGTATTCCTTCCTTATTTCTTGATGATTAAAAAGAAACGTATCTACTTTTTGCAAGAATCTTCTTCTGTCAGAATTTATTTGTTGTCCTCGTCCTTGGAAGTATTCGTTCTTCTCTCACAGACTAGGGGGCCTAAAAAGGCCACTTTTGCAGAATCATAAAAGGAATTCATCAAATCATTATAAATCATAATAGACAGTTAACTGTTAAGTTAATCGTATCAAATCCCATTGGTGAAGGATTTTTCAGTTATTTTTTTTTTGTCTGTGCTTAAATACCAATCCAAATCCAATCCCAATCTCTTGCAACGAAAAAAAGCAAAATACGTTTATGATTCTGCCAAAGTGGCCTTTTTAGGCCCCCAGACCATAATTACAATAATATATGCAGTTGTACAATGTAGAATTTATGTTTTCGAGAGAACTTGTCAACTCTGATGTAGGTCCCCGAACAAATGACTAACAATCCTTCATAAAAGTCAGAACAAATTTTACAACAAAATCTCTGAATCGAATACATAAAAGAGAGCGAAATTTTCTTTTGTACATATTTTAAGGGAGGACGCAACAATCCCGAATCGTAACAAAGTTTTTAGAAAACTTCCCCACTTGTTAAGCAACATCATCTTGTTTCATCAAGTTTGTTGCTCAGATGTACAATAGTTCTTCACGTAGAAACTGCTTGAATTATTAAAGTGTGCCTAACATTGTTATTATCTCGCCTTCCCGGGCACTATTCGAAACAGCATCGGGACTACAATTAAGTAGGTACGTTACTATCAAATAAGGAATCTTTAGTTTCCAATCCAATTTGCTGTATTCCCTTGCGTGTCTTAGGGGGAAGCGATTTATTTTGATTATAGCTGTTCCAACGGTAGAAAACAAGCTATAAATTAACAGCGACGACTTAATTAGTCCGCGTGTTCCCAATACCATTAGCGGTACACGATGACAGCTCCCTGATTCGAAAAAGAAATTGATGTAATATCTGCTAGGGCGTTGCCGAAATTAATGTTGCTTCTCTGACAAATTGGCTATGGGAGAAATTGAGGGGATTTTAAATAATCTGACGCGGCAAGGTGATGCCATCCTTGCCTACAGGGGGAAAATTTCCATAATATCAGATTTTGCACACTCCATCCTTTTAGCACAAAACTGCTCTCATGTCAGCGACAGAGCTCGTTGAAGGATAAAGCTCAAAATGGCATACGCCATTTTTGCTTAAGCTACCAATGAGAAACTGGTGGGACTTCGCAGGAGGCTTAAGACTACTTAACATCACTTAGCACGTTTACTTTCGGAATTTCAAGCATACATTGAGCTGCCAAAAATTACTTATAATTTAGCAGGCTTTAATAGTATTAAAATTTACTGTGCGACAACTTTATTAACTTGAATTGAAAAGTAGGCTTGTATCATTTGCCTACTTTGTCACTCATTAAAATATTTATACAGGCGACGATGAGTTTCAGAATTTCAGGAAACATTTGCATCATAATTAAGAATAATAACTAGAAACAAGAGATAACGGTATCATAAACAGTGATAAAGCCAAGGCTACAAGAGTTTATCGACTTGATCTAAACACAATAAACGTCAGTCATCCTCACAGACATTGGACCATTGTCCTCAATTTGGCACCTCCCCTAAGATCGTTAATTGTAAGAAGTTATGGGAGATTCAAGCTGTGAACATTTACAAGATGTTAGCTTGTTATGTATGTTTGGGAATGTGATACAGGGAATCACACTAAGCCTCGACCATAACCCACCCAGAAGGGCCCACATAAACAATTTTTAGCGGTAGATATCTGCCAGATTCGGAAATTCAGGAGCAAAATTGCGTTGAAGATGAAATGCACATACACCTCCAATCCAATGTTCTTCGCACTTTGCTTTGGTATTACGAATGGGAGCAGTTGCCTCGTGAATTTCGGGTTTTCGAAATCCCGGATAGCTTCGTCTGCACAATGTTTATTCGGAGCGGATACATACGTTCATGTAAGATATTCAATACAGGAAAAGTCGGGATCGCAAGAATTACGATCGTCCCTTCCTGGTGCGACTGCATGTAACATTCTTATTGAATTCCTCAATATTTGACTGGGTATTTTATTTTTGTACATAGTGTAAGCTTTCAACTGGAAACTTAGAAGTTTTAGTCTTCATACTTCTTTTTTGGCGCCTCTTAGCGACAGTAGGCTGTCAATGTTAATAATAAATTCATTTTTATGTCTCGCCTAGTGAAACAACTCTTCCATCTGGGCAATAAAATCTACTTCTTATAAATGCGCAGTTAACACTTTGAAAGTGAAAGACACAGTGAAAAGACAAACCTTGTCTCGGAGATTTGTCTTTTCTTCAACTTTGTGTTTTTCTCCACTCAAGTTCCTGATTTAATTATTCAAGTATAGTGTCTTTTTCTCGATTTTGGAACACCAGTTTTTGTCATCTTTGTTCATTTAATCCGAGCTGAGTTTTCTTTTCGCCAAGGGACAGCAATATAGCAATTTCTTAAGGATTATTATGGTTGTCTCCAAAAGAGTCGTTGTAAACATTTTTTGAGTCTCCAAGACTTGTTGCTCCTTCTCTGTTCTCCAAGAGTTACTAAGTTATGCGAAAGTAAATGCCTTTGCTTGAAACGGTTCCTAAGCACGCGAGATTTCACTGGCTGTTACCTTAATTAGACCTCTACGTAGTTAAGGACTGTGAAAAACCGTGATAATTGCTACCAGGGGACGCACTGTTGGTATTAAAGACAATTTTCCTAATAATGTTAGTGTTAAAGTTTTGTGAATAAGTGTTGTGGCCATAGATACGTTGTAACCTAGATTATTTAGACGCTTGTAGCTAAGCGAAGCTGTAATTCTCTGGACTGGAATGGTTTTAGGTTTCCTCTGGACTGTTGTCATACGTTATACTAAGCTACAAAGAGCCAGGTACGCGTGTCTATAAGTTTATTTTTAACCTTCCCCAAAACACGCCATGTTACATTGAACTGTTTGCCATAATTACAAGTGAAACTGTACAAAGGTTGTATATAATTCCATTCTTTTGGTGGCTATTGAATGAAATTTAGATTTGTATTGTGTTAACCTATTGTTACGAACGATAGAGTCATGCACGCAATATTTAGCATATTGTGACGGTAAATTGCTTTTAATATGGTGCTTAAAAAGTAGCTAATTTTCCACCACCCAACGTTTATGGTGTAATAGCGTGGGTGTGACAAACTTCTCTTTTTTTTTAAAGACATTCCTGAAGTACTTAGTATACTCACATGGAAATACTTTATGAAATCACGCCATTTACTTTAATTATTCTAGCTTTATTTTTTTTTAGCTTTATGTCCATTATGATGTGGCTGTGTGCATTATTAAAAAGAAACTTGGAAACGGGATAGTTGTAACCTGAATGCATATTTTTATCCATGACTAGGCCCGTAACTTCGTCTGCTTGAAATTTGCTGTTCCCCGACCCACTTCGTTTTCACTTAGCGTTCTTTTTTCCCGCATAATATCGGGATAGAAACTATCCTATGTCCTTTCGCGGGACCCAAAGTATCTCTATGCTAAATTTCATCTAAATCGGACCAGCGGTTTAAGCGTAAAGAGTAACAGACAGGCAGACATGTCACTTTCGTATTTGTAATATTAGTATGGATTCAATAACTTCGATTTTGACCTTACAGCCCCTGAGACTAAGAAACATAAAACGTAAATTCAAAGGTCAGCTGTAAATGGACAAGTAAGAGGAAAGATCTAAACAGCACGAAAAAGTTTTAATGTGTTCGGATATAAATCTGGCTATTTGTCTTTATAAGCTTCTCTTGGTGTGGTAGTGAGGACTGAGGAACACGGACGTACACAAAGGGTGACAAACTTGGAGATGTTTATACGAGTTTCTATGTTTCTTCTAACATATTATGTGATGAGTGTATGTATGGCTTTTGGAGAGCTTTTTGGGGCTTATTGTGGAGTATAAAGGATGGCTGGCATATTGACATATGTGGTAAAATGTTGTGCTTTATACCATGGAATCTTTTTGCGGATCCCCTTGTGTATTTATGATTGAAGGAATAATATTATATCCTTTTCTATAGAGCTTTATTATAACTTCGAAAGAAAAACTCTGTAGAATACACTCAGCAATTTTAATGCTGTAAAGACAGACGAGCCCCCTTTATACCATTCACCTTTAATTTAATTTACCAATCATAATAAAAGCCGAAATAAATCTCCGACTCATAAAGCGCGAAAAAAAACTCCATTTACAAAGAATATTACGTTCATAAACATGATGACGACATAACAATAAAAGAAACATATTCATCAGCAGATCGCAAAACGTGTGGGATTTCTGATGAATAAGCTTCACTGACCTAAACCTACTTCATTGTAGCTGTTTCAACATGAATATTTGATTAGGTCACCTTTGTTAACACCTGTGGCAAGTCTAGGAGTAAGTATTTTCTTGGTATCGTTTATATATAGTTTCATTGTCATATCAGACGTTATTTGTAATCCTTTGTCATTTAACGGTAGCGTATGTGTCTTTGGGGGTCTTCTTTGTTATTTTGATTGTCTGATTTAAAATCTTTATTTTTTCTGATCAATTTTCCTTTGTCTTAAAAGGAATCCAATTAGGAATATTTAGCATTTTATAGAAAAAAAATCGCATTGTCTGTAACCACGTTTTTCTCTGTCTTGACTCCTGTATCAGCGAGTGGAGTGACGACTTCCCGTTAAAGTGTTTCAACAAACTCCTCGAAGCCCAAACTTGAGGGTTATTTTATTTCCAGTGACTTAAACGTACCCCAGTTATTATCTTTACGAGGGGTTGAAAGCTCTCACTTTTTATTATTGCCGTTTATATTGTGCTGTGGCGTACTTAACCGTGGTCGAGGTCAAACCGAAAGGCCGGTACCCAAGAAAGCACTTACATATTTCATTACGATTGTTATATTCTAAAGTTTTGTTTATTATGAGCTTAACTCTTTAGAATTCGTGATCCGTTACAAATTGGGTTTTTTGCTGAAGGTTTGTTTGTTTTAGTTGGAACCAATTATTTTTAATGTATGCGACGTATGGGACGCGTTAACCTTTATAAACTTCTGTTGTGTATAGAGTCCGAGTTGAGGGTTACACTATATATTCCAATGCTGGTTCCTCGAGGGAGCTGTTTTGCCCTGTATTAGTTTCCACTATGTTATCTTGGGCACAAACAATGATAGCAAGTCGTTAAAGTACACAAGTATTATCATTTTCCTCCTTAATTCTTTACATGAATAGTGTTAAATGCTCTAATTTTATTGAACTTGAAGATGTTGGAATAATAATAAGTGAGGTAATAAGTCTACAACTCTTTAGTACCGTCTTTGATGAGTAATTATACAATTAATTCAAGAAGGTACATAATCTTAAGGCCGAGAAGTTTCTTTTTGTAAGAAATAAGAAACAATGAGAGTTGTTTGTTGAGAATTTTCTAGAAGTTTTAAAGCAGCTGTTGTTTCTTGTTAATGTTACATTGTGACGCTGTAATATATTGATGATGATGCCGTTCTTTTTCTTTTGTATAATGAATGAGACATTTTTTGGCTGTGGCCAATTTTACTAGTTGAGATTAAAATTGCTATCAATTTTGTAACATGGAGGGTATTTATATGCCTTAGAAATCTAAGGGCCGTAACCTGGGGTTAGGGCAATATTGCTAACGGTATAGATTGATAGGCTAAAACAAAGTTTAACTATACACAATTGAAAGTAAAAGTATTATTGTAGATTTTATTTTTTTTATTAATAATCAGTCTAGCTATTGGATGACAGGGTTTCTCAACACTAAAGTATGGAAACTAACTTTGAAAAACTAAATGAGTGTTGCACTTGTTTCCAGAAGTGCTACAGCATATATTGTAACTCACAAGAACCAGTCAAGCCTCTTACCCAAGATAGCAATTACACATTTTGTCCAGATATAATCTTAACTAAAAACAGATAACTACGAAAACAAACGAACTGTTATTCGTGACTACTCGGTTACGCGATGCTTATTGCATATAACAGAATATAGCTATCTCACTCTTGCGTAACACATTCCGTTCCATGCAGCCGGCATGCATAATTGCATTTATACTCAGAACCAAGGTCAAAACTATCGTAGTTGAATGCAGCCGGCATATATACTAGTTTATGACCTTATTATTAAACGAGTTTGATTCAATTTTTCTGGACTTCAATACCTTCATTTTGAAAGGTAGAAAAAGAAGACAATTTTGTGCAGTTCATTCATGGTCCTATTTCTGGACTTTGAAAATGACCTACCAAATAGACAAACGACCTGGCAATGGACCTGGGCTTGGTAGTCAATGGGTGCACGCTTCACATACAGAAAATATTCTTGCAGAAATATACGTATGAAGTAAGTCTTTTTCCTAATAGTAAATAATGTTCGCTTTGCTTTGAATAGAGTGAACCCATACCATTCCCAACCCAATTCCCATTCTCCCATTTAGTGCATGTCAACCTTAAGACGCACACCGTACTTTGTATATATTCGTTACATAATTTCTCCAAGTATGTTTTCATTTGTATACAACAAATTTCTCCAAGTATGTTTTCATTTGTTGTATGTTGGCACCTTGTTTTTATATATATTATATTATCATTTATTTGTGCTTTTGTATGATGTGCTGTCTTTTGTGTGCACTAAATAAATTGTTTATATATCTATCTTTATATACACACGAAACTTATACCTGAACAACCTGCATGCTGTGCTTTGGTGGGTTAGACTCTGATAGGCGGGGTTTATCGTCGTCTGCTAGCAAATTAAACCAGTGCACTCGATTCACACATTTATAATCCTGAAAAGGCACGAGCAATGCAGGTGAATAGTTTGAAGTATGACATCATTGCAGCTCTAGATCAACAAGTTAAAATCTAGTCGCCTTTTGCGACGGATGCGGTCAATTGAAGACCACAGCTGTTATACCAACCTTAAATATGAATGGCAAAATAAACAATTTATGAAATAACAATGTTTTAGTACAATACCGCTCAAGTTTCTGTTTATGCGGAAACGGGCTGGACATTCAACAAAACCGGAATATATTATATTGTTTGCAAAATATACATATATTTTGGAACCTGAAAACATAAATTCAACATTTTCTAACAATGTGGAGTTTGTGAAAGTTGAATCTACAATATATCTTTATACGTACTAATAATAAAGCTGAAGAGTTTGTTTTTAACCGACTTTTTATTTTTTTGTTTGTGTGAACGCGCTTATCTCTAGTACGGATTTGAAAAAATATGTTTGCTTTTGATAGCCCAATTACCGTAAGGACTGGCAAAAGACAGAATTGTGTGGAAAAGGGAGAGGGAGGCCTTTGCCCTGCACTGGGACAGTACAGGCTAGTTAGATTAGATTAGACCAATTCTAGAGGAGCAAAAAAAGAAAAATAGTCAGAAAGAACGCTAAGCGAAAAGGAAATATTAGCGCGGGCGGGCGTTGGGATGCGACGCTGTGGGTCGGGGGCCCAAACTTCAGGTGGATGAAGTCGCGGGCAGAAGATAGTACCTACATAATATTTGTCGTTTCGAGCTGAAGATTTTAAGATAAATAAGATTTTGATTTATAAGATAAGGCCTTGACTGTCACATTTACGTACTTTTCGTTTTGCAACGAAGTACAAACAATCTTTTGATAGAAGGATTGAAACGTTGTATTTAAAGTGGGCCATTAGCGAGAACATATAATTTGAGTGGAAATTCTGTTTTAGATTGAACCTGACTCAGATTTTGCGACACCTTTTCCATAGTGACAGTATAAAAAACGACTTGTTGAGTTGTGTAATTTCTGACCACTGAACTGATTTTAATAGAAATTTAAAGAGATATTGCTATGCAGCAGGAAATGGATCCCGAAGATTACAAAATACACAGCTAGGGTTCAATCAAAATAAAGCCAAAATCAACGTTGCAGTAAAAAGAACATCGAAGCGATCGCAAATTCACCGTGTCATCTTTGATATATATTTATAGTGTGTTTAATTTTGCTCTCCACTGCAATAAACAAACTCGTCATGATTCTCTTTGTGTCATTACTACTGTACGTTTTAATTGTGGTTTTGTAACATTCTATTAATTCACAATAACAATCGAGTAAGCCTGTCATGGCCGTTCTACATAAGATGTAACTTAATAGCTCCACCTTTCTCTTTGTTACTGTATACAATTAGTTGCTCTCTTGCCTGCCTATATCTACTTGTACCTCAGTGACACTTAATGTTAATTTTTAAGCGAGTTTTATGCTAAATTTCTTTGTTCCTGAAATAATGTTTACCACATTTTCCAAGAACAAACGCCAATTTTTTCTGCTCTCGACAATCGTTTAAGGCTTTAAGCCTTTTGATACGGGGCGTGTTTCCAGCTCGCTTTGTATTTCTATTCTTATTTTAAGGACTACGGAAATGCCTCGTAAATGCGGCTTTTTGCCGTGAAAAGGAGGAAACGGTATTTTATCTTCCATAAACTCTATGAAGTGTCCACTCACCGTTATTAGGCGGTTTCGGTACTAACCGAGCCGTGGAGCCGGAATACAACATTGTTCTCCGTTGTCGGTCATCTGACGGTCCGATAATCTGGTTAAGGTCCTTTCGTAATACAAGAGTAATGTCATTATGGCGTTTACGACCATTTTCGCTGTCCTTCTGACATATTGCTGCGATGTTTATCGCGTACCCGCTTCCATATGCTATATTTTTTCCTTTATGATATGTTATACCCGACCGCGGTGGGTAATATTTTCTTCAGTTTCTTTCTACAGCATGTTTTTACGGCTGTTGCTTGAAATGAGGGAATTCTTGGAACGGGGTTGGCCTCGTGATTGATGCATACATATAAGTTACTAGAAGTGGGTTGTAATACATGTTAAAATTTGCTCGTTTTTACGGGCTTTTGTGGGTCATATTTGTAGTGATGTTTACTTTGTTGTTGGTAGTTTGCCGTTTAATGTTTTATTCATCAAATATTGTATGATCTAGCCTAATCTAACTAGCCTGTGCTATCCTACTGCAGGGCAAAGGCCTCCCTCTCCCTTTTCCACACAATTCTATCTTTTGCTAGTCCGACTAATCCTTTCGGCAGGAGTCAAACTCGTCTCGCCACCTTCGTGTCCGATGTGTTCGTGTTCGATGTCGTCGTGCGTTAATTGGGACCCAAACGGTGGTTCTCTTAGCCAATTTTGTCATCTGACATGCGTTAGCGGCTTTCTGAGTAACGTCCGTGATCTAGGTTTTGGCGTAATGTTCTATATTCTAGGTAATGTTTCTTTTATTTGTCCTCTAGGTAACGGTAGAAATCGGATGTCTGAATTAGAAATTCGAAACCTGCTGTCGTGTCTTCTGTTACATTTACAGTAACAAGTGACTCTCGTCCATTGTTACGCCGAAATGTTAAATAGAACAAAACAAATTGTTCAGTTGTTAACCATTCGACCACACCGGTTTGCCGGATTGCACAAGTTCAACGATTTTTGGTTCATAAGTAGGTTTCGGTTCATGAATCACGGAGCAAACATTCCAATACACAGTTCCGATCGTTTCTGAGTATCGCCCATTAAAATGTTGACTACCAGTTAAAATTAGACTCGAAGCAATTTGATCTAAGTCGACCTACTTACTGACACTGTACAGACCGACTTTCGATGTACTTAGACTACTTCAATTACCTAACCATTTTTGTCTCATTCTTGCATTTGTATTCGTTTTTTGATTAGAAAGGGACGGGGATATTTTTTGTTGAGTCACAAATCACGTTGCCCGGTCAGTATTGAGTCACGAAGTCCTGCGGTCACTGAGTCACATGAAAGATTGCGTTTAGCTCCGCTTTGAGTCTGAGTTATTCATCGGCGCCTGCGCTGATCAAACGATTATACATACTCGTAGGTACAGTCACTGAGAAAAAGTTTTGTTTTTTTAATTTACCGTGAAAATTGGTGAGAGAAATCGCATGAATTACCTTCTTTTCAATAATATTCTCTTAATATGACGTCATTAGATGCTCTGTCTCTCTCATTTTATTTTGAAACGGTACTTATTTATTACTAGCTGTGCCCGCGACTTCGTTCGCTTGCATTTCAAAGTAGCCGATGTTACTCCTTATCATCTCAACGGTTAAAAATCAAAATTAGATTTATAACAATATAAATTCAATTGTCTCATTAGCCTCATTTGAGCTATTATTATAACCAGTGAAAGTCCATCCTTTTCGGAGGTTAGCCAGAACAGACACACAAAAATTTTAAAAATTGTTTTTTTTTTATGTATAGACTTTCATAAGCATTTAGTAACAAAAGCTGTATTTTGAAATTAGAAATATAGACATTTTTATTTATTATTTGTATAGATTTTGCTTTCTTTGAATCGCAATCCAATGTCATTACATTCTCAGTATCCTGTGTCGTAAATAAGTCTAAGAGGAATACCCGCGTTAATATAAACATACAATAAACGTTATTTATTGAGTAATATTGTTCATTACCGCGTTTATGTCCCACACTCCAACATAAATGAGGTGACATTACTCTCGAGACACATTCGCTACTTCTTTGTTCTTAAAAGCTGAATTAAGTCAATTTTAAAAGTCCGCCTTCTTCCAATGGGGGTAAGCAGAAACTACAGAACGCCACCTGCTACGATCCAAACCCTTCCTCCTGCTTCCCTTCCATCTTCCTTCATCCTTTTGCTTCGTTTACCTTCATACATCTGCAACCTAATTGCATTTAAACACACTTTCAATCACAATCTGAATGAGTTTGAAGTATATTGCTAATCCATTGCTTCATATGTTCGAAAAATTATTTGTCTCAACAACGTAAATAACGCAATGAATGTTGTTGAATTGTCAAAATGAAAGCTATTGCTACTGTTAGTATTGTACGCAACTATCCCGCTGGCGCACCTGATCTTTCTGAAGAACATCACCAATAAGGTCTTTATGTCGCTCTAGGGATTTATTCCGGTCTGATCCCCTGAACCCCCCCCCCCCCTCCTCGATTCCCTGCAAGTTCGTCTTCTGTTTTAATCTCTGTCTGGGCGTCCTCTCCCGGCGTTTTCACTCACATCTGCCTTGTCTTCCTCTCAACATAACCAAACCTTCTAAGCCATAGATTCTCAACCTTATTTTGTCCAATTTGAGATTTTTTTTCTAATCTGACACAGCTATTGCCACGATTATTAACCTCTTAAGAGATCATTATGAACAACTTTTACTATGGCACCAAACCTGAAATCGAAAAATCTGCTGTTCCCTACATTTGACTTGATAAGCGAACATACATGTAGGGAACAGCTGTTGAGGTTGTTAATGTTTTACCAATAACCCTGTATGTAGTCGAAAGATAGAATATATAATTTTCTCTAGGTCCACGAGAAGGCGTTGTCCCCCCGATGAGAACCTATGACCTAAGCATACTCTTTCCAATTTTAGTCACTGCATCTTTTAAACCGCACCGTCCGTCCGTTACCTACCTAAAGCATAACCAAAGTATATTTACAGAAATAACACCACATAGCAACATACGCGGTACATATTATATGTTCTGAACCGTAAAAAGATTAAATTAATCCGAACGAGCCTTTGATCTCACCAAATGTATACATATATACGTACTATTATAATTTCAGTCTACAAAGAGAATGTAATGAAACCATTCTGGAATTTGTGTTACATCCTATTACTGCTGTTCTAAACAGAAATGGAGTAACGTTTGATCAGGCGGGTATTTTGAACTTTGATATAGCCATAAGCTAGGTTTTGGGTGGATTTACAAAGTTCCCTGTGGCTAAATTCAATGACATGGAACTGAAGGAATTTGTAATTAATACGTGTCAATGGTACGGAACTGTCAGTTCTACAGGATACCTGCCCTGGTTAGAACCTGAGGGGCAATTCTCGCAATTTTAAGAACGTTCACAGTCTGATCTCAGTCTCAATCTGTCAAAAATACCTCCAATTTCCCTTTATTTTTGACAAGTTTTTGACATTGATTGTCGCTGAGATGAGATTGCGACTAGATTTTGAACGTTTTTAATTACGGGAATTGACCTTATATTACTATGGATTCAGTACATGACTCCCCTGAATTGCAATTCCTTGCCTTTTATTTAAAAAAAATTGAAAAAAAAACCTTATAATCAAAAACAGTTTTAAGAATCCTCTTTAGAAAAATCAGCCTATAATGTTCCCACTGCTTTGACACAGGCCTCTTCTCTTCGAGAGGGAGTGAGCTGTAATTAATATTCTCTCCATTATCTATACAATCCACCACGCGGGCCCAGTGTGGGTTGACAGATGTAACATGTCTTCGAATTTTTGGTTCTAGTCTCCTCACGATGTTTTCCTTCACCGTTCTGTGAGCAGTGTTGGTGAAATAATTTACACAAAGTTAAATGCGGTGCTATTCTGTAAAAATCTCACCGTGAAAACTTAGCGTGTGAAATGAGCGTGGAGTGAGCTGTCAATAGAGTCAATTCCTAGCAAAAACAAACTCACTTCACCTAAGTTTTCACGGTGAGATTTTTACAGAATCGACCGTCTGGTTGGGTTCCAGCTCGACCTACAACTCGGATGTCGAAGCCGTTAGCCGAATCCTCCTTATGTTACCTCAAAAAAAAAAGAAACCGGACAAATACAACTTTTTTTTATAAATTCCTTTCTTGAGCAAAGGATACGAACAAACCGCTTGGAATTCTTAAAAAGTTATCCGTAACCGAACGAAATCCCGTTAACGTTATTGGGGGCAACACTAAGTTCTAATTCAATTACCGTGTCCGCTGTATAAAACATTTCTGTTTGTTAGCTAAGCTTTGTAATTTCTTGGATTATACACGGTTTATTTGTTTCACCTGTATTCTGTATTGATTGTTTAGTTTTATTAGCAATCGGTTTTGGAGAATTGTTTACCAACACTTGCGTGCAAAAAAATCGACCCACCCAATACTCTTTGATTTGAAACAGTATAATTCAACAAGTTTTTCTAACAATAACCTAATATATTGTATGTAAAAACCTTCCTGAAAGTATGTAGATTACATTAGTGAAAGAATTGGCTGTTGGTCTAGTGGTCAGTGACTATGACTGCTATGCCGGAGGTCGTGGGTTCGATTCCCACCCAGGACAAATGTTTGTGTGATGAGCATGATCATTTGTTCTATGTCTGGGTGTAATTTATCTATATATGTATGTATTTAGAAATATACAGGGTGATTGGAAGATGGGTGCAAAGCTTTAAGGCCAAGATAGTACAGACAATTTAGAACCATTTAAGCCATGGTTGTCTTAGACGAAGTCTTACCACTTTTTTTTTACCAATTTCTTAAGATTTTTTTCAAAAATTCCTAAAGTTTTAACTAAACTATTTATTTATGGCCAAATTGAATGATAAACGAATTCATTTTTATTTTATTTAATTACATTAATGTGTAAGCAATCTAGCAAAATATGTTTTAGGCCTCTGTGTCGTTAGACATTTTTTTTACAGATATTTAAAGTTCATAACAAATTTTAAAATTTATAAATACTTTTTGTAAACCTTATTTCAAAAATCACGGAGCGTGCTTTTTTTGTTCAAACCTTTTTGAAAACATGCTTGATAATCGCTCTTTCTTTTGAGGTAACATTTACGCAGATATCTTACAAATTATTGAAATTAGGACCTAAAAACCAATTTAAGGGAGAAATTTTAAATTTTAGGCAGTCTCAATAAAACAACATTTGAATTAAATTTATTTATGTTTCATGGTCAAAATGTTGTCCGTGATTCCTAATACAAGCACGGCTCCGTCTTCTCACTTCTATTGTTGTTATTTTCAACATCATAATCTCCAGCTTCATTGTTTCAAACTCTGAATTCATTCTCTCTGTCAGTTCTTCTCTCGTGTTTATTTCAACATTCGTATACACCAGCTCCTTGGCCCGGCCCCACACGAAAAAGTCCAGCAGGGTCAGATCTGGTGAGCGAGCGGGCCAAGGGATGGGTCCATCTCTGCCAATCCAGCTGTCAGGAAAGCAATTATTTAAGTGTTCCCCATGTGTTGTGTGGGTTATGAAAGTTTGTAATGCCCTCCCTAGAAAATTTGCTTTCATCCGTCCACAAGATTGATTTCAAATTAAAGTTTTCTAGGGAGGGCATTAAAAACTTTCATAACCTTCATGAATGGGCCGCCAAAGACAACCATCCACATTTTAAGAAGCAGGTGTCGTTTCAGAGGAAATTCTGGAGGCTGGAGTAATTTGCAGGACGTTGATTGGGCCCCACTTCTTACCGGAGACTTTCAATGGTGAAAATGATTTGCACTTTCTACAAGTGGATTTACCAGAGCTGATAGAGGAAACCGGTGTCCCGATATTCGCAAGAGACAGTACAGTCATCTTTCAGCAAGACGGCTGTCCAACGCATTGGATGTTAAATGTAAGGGAACACTTAAGTAATTGTTTTCCTGACAGCTGGATTGGCAGAGATGGACCCATCACTTGGCCCGCTCGCTCACCAGATCTGACCCTGCTGGACTTTTTCGTGTGGGGCCGGGCCAAGGAGCTAGTGTATACGAATGTTGAAATAAACACGAGAGAAGAACTGATAGAGAGAATGAATTCAGAGTTTGAAACAATGAAGCTGGAGATGATGTTGAAAATAACAACAACAGAAGTGAGAAGACGGAGCCGTGCTTGTATTGGGAATCACGGACAACATTTTGACCATGAAACATAAATAAATTTAATTCAAATGTTGTTTTATTTAGACTGCCTAAAATTTCTCCCTTAAATTGGTTTTCAGGTCCTAATTTCAATAATATGTAAGATATCTGCGTTAATGTTATCTCAAAAGAAAGAGCGATTATCAAGTATGTTTTCAAAAAGGTTTGAACAAAAAAAGCACGCTCCGTGATTTTTAAAATAAGGTTTACAAAAAGTATTTATAAATTTTAAAATTTGTTATGAACTTTAAATATCTGTAAAAAATATATCTAACGACACAGAGGCCTAAAATATGTTTTGCTAGATTGCTTACACATTACTTTAATTAAATACAATAAAAATGAATTCGTTTATCATTCAATTTGGCCATAAATAAATAGTTTAGTTAAAACTTTGGGAATTTTCGAAAAAAATCTTAAGAAATTGGTAAAAAAAAAGTAGTAAGACTTCGTCTAAGACAACCATGGCTTAAATGGTTCTGAATTGCCTGTACTATCATCGCCTTAAAGCTTTGCACCCATCTTCCAATCACCCTGTATAAGTATGTTTATCAGTTGTCTTGTACTCATAACACAAGCTCTGCTTAGCTTGAGACTAGACGGCGTTGTGTGATAGTTGTGGAATATTATTATAATTATCAAAACTGGTGCATTAGTTTTTGAGAAAATCACGAACTTACAAATAGGGTGTTTATATCGAGTTTATATCATGAACATTTTCTGACGTATGTCTATGGTAAAGCGCTATTTTTGGGTATTTAGCATTTGGCACACGAGGAAATAGCTTTTCTTCAGAAATAGGATCTATAAAATATAGGACAAGGAACTACACGAAAATGGGAATTGTCTGCTTGACATTTCGTTTGATAGACGACTACCGAGAAATTTCTTCCCGAATAAATCAGATACTAAATAGAATGTCTACGACTTGGGAATTTGACCTACCTTCATAGTATATATTATGTGACCTAAAATGTAGGCAATAATGGATACCTACTTACTGATTTACTGTCAAACTTGTTTGCCAGTTATTTATATATATAAATGAATATACATTTAAAAGAATATGTCCTTTTGGTGCCACCGTAACCTAGTGCTTCGTCAGCGGCTTTGCCCATTTTTTTTTATAGCCTATGGCACTCGGGATAATGTAGCTTCCCATTAATGAAATAATTTTCGGAATCGGTACCACTGGTCACTAACAAATTTTACCATTATAATATTAGTATAGAAATATAGATTATTTTATTGACTGCGTCTAATGGTTCTTTGTTCTCTTTTGTTCCAGGTACTTCTACTCAGATATTTAACACCTCTATTTAAGGGGGAAGCTCTAAGGTGGCCCGCGAAATTCAAATTTTCATAGGTTTTTTGTAATTTGCTGGTCAGTATTAACTTGTACGTTGATTCAAATATGATTCGCGGTCGTAACAAATATGTATTTACAGAATTATAATCATTAAAGTCATCAACACAACTCTCTAAGACCATGTAATCCCCAAATGTCAAGATTTCATGAAATAGTCATTCTTGGGGATTACATGGTCTTAGAGAGTTGTGTGATGACTTTAATGATTATAATTCTGTAAATACATATTTGTTACGGCCGCGAATCATATTTTAATCAACGTAAAACTTAATACTGACCAGCAAATTGCAAAAACCTAAAAAAAAATGAATTTCGCGGGCTACCCTGGCGCTTTCGCCATAACACGCTTCAACAGAAACTCCAACAGCTAATGAAGAAAGTGCAATCAAAATGAGAAATGGAGAAAGTAACTAAGGTTCGTGTATTAATCATTTATCGACAAAAACTGCGCAAGAAAATTCGACATAGAAAAAATTCTGATACTTTTTGTAGCCTACTTTGCAGTTCAGTTTCCCTAGGGGCAGAAAGTCGGAAGTTTTGGTCCAACTATAAGAAAGAAAAAGTTGGGGTTGAAAAAGCTGAGAGTCTCCGGGAGTATAACGCTAGTAATGATTCCTCGGTTTGGCTTGCTCGTTATATCCATCAAAATAGCTTCGTAAAGGACTAGAGTAGCTCTTGGAGACACTTCAGTCGATGATCTTATCATAGATATAGATCAGATCTACTGTATAGTAGGTAGATGAATACATTAAAGTCCTTAGCGCTAATTAGGTGGAAATGCTCCTCGTGCTAATGAGAAAGAAAAGAGAAATCGTCTACAAAATTTTACCAAAATTGGTTTATTGAGTAACAAACATCCAAACATCTTCACAAACTTTCACAGTTATAATTTTAAGTAGGAAAAATTTAAGTAGGAGAAATGAATGAGTATGTAATGTAGAAATTAAAGAGATATGGTCTTCTATGAGCTTTTAATGTGAATATTATAATATTTATTAAGCCTAGACGGTGCGATTTAATTGCATATCATAAGTTGAAATGACGATAAAAGTTGTATTAAGATAAATGCAAGTCATTTGTTACTTCTAATTCATAGTTTGCCACAGGCAAGAAACTAGCGTCCTGGAGGTTTTACTTAAAGAATCCCGACACATTTTAAGGAGGATTTTGTAATTTATCATCAAAAAAATGGCCGCGGTCATTTCAGCCCGTCAAATTCCAATAACTTCAGAGTTCCAATAGCAATTCAGCAAGAAACTACATATTATATTATAGTTCTGAGATTTAGAACTTCTCTCTAGAAACTTGAATGGTCTGACTGCTGGAATTTCGTCAAACGTTTGTCTGTGAGAGGTCCAAGCCGAAAACGCTTGACCTGATGCGCTTGACTGTCACCAGATTCTGGCGTCATTCACCAATTCCTAGAAATTGTTCGCACGCAAGCGTGGTAATTGAAATTCACTTGTAGTCAATCGGGAATTAGGAGTATATCGTCAAAGAAAATTTTATAATAGACAAAATATAACTTCACGCCTGTTTTGCCCGAAGGGACAAGCAGGGGTGTATCTGTACATTTCGCCAGTTCTGACTAAGTTCAGTAGTTAATTAGTACGTGGAAATCTGTTTATTGTTGTAAGGCTAACCGCACACACACATTTGTATTGTCAATAAAATACATAATTATTGTCAGTAATATAGTGTGTGCGCGTTCCTTATTTCGGTGTTTAATATGGCGTAGTGTGCGGGACCATTTTATGTTGATATATTTTTTTTATTGATACTTTTACATTTACAATATTATTGTGCCTTATGACACTAAAACACTGGTATCACGCAATTTAACAAACGTATGCAATTGGAAATATTAAAAATCAAATAATTTACTTGAATTTTGGCCACAACGCCGTGATGTTATGTTATAAATTATTTGAAAAAGTTTCGAGTTTTTTCCAACTGAATAACGCATCTAGTGGTATTATTTCGCCCATGAAAATTTTGCCGATGCGAGCTGAACACAAGCTAACCCAGCCATGCTCATAACATAACTCCCAGAAGAGAAAAATTAAGATGAAAAAATTAGGTATCAGGTTATATCACTCTCAGAGTTTTTTTTTTTTTTTTTTAAAACGTTGCCTCACACTAGGAATTTCTTCTGTATTGTGGGTGCGTTTACAAACATTTAAATTCACGTACACAAACAGCCAGACCCGGAACAACTACTTGTAGGTCATACAAATATTTGTTCCGTGCGGGAATCGAACCCGCGACACGCAGCGCAGCAGTCAATCGCTTAACCACTGCGCCAACCGTGCCGCCAATTACATGATTTGTTGTTCATCTCGTTTTATGTCAATAAATAATTTCATTATTACTATATTAATCAGTTACAAATTCTCACAGAAATCACATCAGACCTTCATTCACAGTCACACGATCGATAAATTCACAGTAACAGTAATGGAACTTACGCATTCGGAGATGTACTGATCATGTGTAAAGGTCCTAACTGGTACAGCGATGCCTCTTGGGTTCCTATACGTTCCTAGTACATTATATGAGAGAATTGGCTATTTCAAGCCGATTTAAGTCCGTTTGAATATTATGACATAACGCCTGTAATCCCTGAAGGGTTAACCAGAGGTGTACAGACGCCAGCACATCAAGCTACCCGAAACTGTAAATTTTTCCCAATCAACATTGAACCTTATGCTTTAGGGATAAAGTTGAAAATCTATTAAAGAAATTTGACAGATTGTAGTAGCTTGGTGTGCTGGCGGCGTCTGTACCTATAGTACACCCACATTCCACCAGTTATTTTTAAGTCCCATGTATTAAGGGGCGAGTCTACTGCCATCAACCAGGCACATATCCAGAACACGGGCTGCTACTGAGAAATCCCTAATGGAAAAAACCCAGTAAAACTTGACCCGACTCGGGGATCAAACCCAGGACGCTTAGCAATAGCGTTTGCGACCACTATACCAAGGGGGCAACCAACGTTTGAATATTAGATTAATTAAATTATGGTGGGTTCACAATGTTCACATACGGTTAATGGACACACAGTAAAATATTTACCAGAAGGCCGACTTTCGTAATTTCAAACGTTCAAAATCAAGTCGCAGTCTCATCTCGGCGATAAACAAAAATGTCAAAAATGTACGGAAATTAGAGGTATTTTTGACAGATTGAGACTTATAAACTGACATCTGACTGTAAACGTTCTTAAAATTACGAGAATTGCCCCTCAGATACCTACTTATGACATATACGAGTAGTATTTTACTTGTTTTGGCAAGTTTATTTTGTACTATAATAAATGCATCAAATGACTCGTGTTACCCGCATATAATACGACAGTCGAAAGGGCGATTTCGAAAAATCAATATTCCTGTATCATCTGCCTAGCCTTTACCCAACTATGTTGGGGTCGGCTTCGTCTAACCGGACGCAGCTGAATACCAGTATTTTACATGGAATGACTGCCTATCTGACCTCCACAACCCAGTTACTGGGTAGACTGGTTGTCAGAATTTCGGGCTTCTGACTACCCGTAACGACTGTCAAAGATCCACGAATGACAGCCGGGACCAACGGCGAGGCACGGAGGGGTCACAGTATGTAAAGATCCCATCCACAGACCAACCGCGGCAAGCGTAGCTTAACCTGATCGATCGACCTGTGCGGCTGTTATTATTTAGCCATGATAAAGTCTCATTTCATGAAAACATGACCCCACTGCTGATAATTAACCGCAAAACCGAATATACAATATTCGGTTTACAATATTCGGTTATTCGTCTATTTGAATAGGAGATAATAATGCTGCAAAGAGCCAGTCTATGCATCCATCATCACGGGCGGGTTGAACTATATAGAGGCTAATTAAAGGTTAAATGTTGAATAACCGAACTTGCATTCATTAATATAGCACGCGCCGCTTTAATTAAATTAGGGGACTACTACATGACCTAAAGCGCGGTCACTGTCGAACTGCATAGAAAAAAAGAAAGAGAAACGCGATGACACAACGCTAGTATTTTTTTGCAAAATATGAAGCAATTATTATCGATTTACTAAAAATCTATTGTTTTGACCAAAAATAAAATAAAATTATTAGTGCTTTAGTATGTTGCTTGTAGAATAATGTGAAAAAAAATCAGAATGATTGTATATTAGTATGGTTTTTATTGTATATAAAAGCTTTTGGAGGTATCTTCATGTTTTTTTTCTATCGTATCAAATTAGTTGTATTAGTTTTTTTTTCTGATCTTGTTTACTGTAGTCGATCATATACTTTTATTGCTTCTAAAACTTGCGTTTTTTTTGCGTTTAGGTCCTGTAATCCCGTTAACCTTCTTTGCTCTGTGTCAAAAGTCAAAAAGTCAAAAGTCATTTATTTGCATAAAATAAATAAGGTGCAGAAGGTTGGTAGAATATACAGAATTGTTCTCTTATTCTGTCTTTAATTTCAGTCATAAACTTCTTGCCCTTGTTTCCTATGTTGCTTGGTGTCGGCGCAACACGTTATCTTCTTCCATTCTCCTGTCAACCGTCACGCTATCATTCACTCCCTTCTCTTTCCATATCATTCCTTACACAATCCATTCATCGACATTTATGTTCATCTCTCTTTTAGTCCGGTGGAAACCGGCATGTCCTAGAATCAAACATTCGAAGACATGTGACATCTACTACCCGGACTAAGCCCGCGTGGTGGATTACGGCCTACTCCCTCTCACTGGGAGGAGGCCTGTGTCCCAGCAGTGGGAACATTATAGGCTGATTATGTACTCTTTTAATCACATGCGTTTCGGATCCTCATCACATATACAATCCAAACGATATTCTTGCAGCTTTTCTGTCACTGGCACCATTTTCATACTTGAACTTTACTCCATTGTAAATCATCATTCATTTAGTAAATTTCCAATTGCTCAAGAAAGTTCATCGATTAAGATAAGTGCGGTCGGTTAGCTAAGTATATAATCGGCTGATTAATTTAAACTTTGATTAGATTAGTGGAAAGTGAAGCTAAGCAACCGTGTAATCCGTTTATGTTCATATTGGCCTAAATATAGAGCATGTAAAGGCCTTAGCAACGCCAAGCTTCAACTTTTTTTTGAAGTGAAAACTTCTTAAAGCGCGTCGGGCATTTTTTGAGATGGGAAAAAACCATTGAACTCGCGCCACTGTTACCATAAGTGACAACGCGCGTGTTTTGTTTATAATAAGACGATTAAAAAAATACCCGCTTCGGATGTGTTCGGCTGTCCTCGGGATGTACTCGGTGTTAATGTATATCCGATATGTCAGTGAGTGATGGCAAAGTATTCTGTTTGTGTTTTGTTTTCACTTCTGTCGGCACTCCCGGAGTGCCATTGTTTTTTTTTTGTTAGCCTTTACTGTCCCAGCTGGGCAGGGCCTCCCCAAAAACCTTCCAGGAACTCTTTTCCCGAGCCACCTCGAACTAGTGATGAGCGTTGAATGAACGAACTAGTTAATTCGACCGTCGACGTACTGTGAACGAATCGACGGTTCACCAACAATCCATGGACTAGTCGAATCCGTAGACGTCTCAACAGCAGTCAACGACTAAACTGAATGCGAATGCGACTATCGACTCAAAAACTTAGGCAAGTAACACAAATTCATTCGTCCTTAGAAATAACATTATCGCTCAAACATATAAAATCATCGCCATCACCGTAGTAGACTTCGTTGCAAATCGTCTGCATAACCAAGTCGACGCATAAACTAGTCGACGAATTCAACTAGTTGATGGACTAGTCGATGAACAAAAATGGACGGTCTAGTTTCGTTAACGCAAAATGCGTCGACGACCCATCTCTACCTCGAACCAGCCCTCGCGGTACGCGTCCAGGCTTCATACTCTCAAACGATGAAAGAAAACATCGGGGCGCAGCTAGTACTTAATAAACTACAGCCTTATTGTATAGTACTATTCTAGCATATGTATCATGCATGAAGTATGTAGTGTAGTGAACATTGAACTTATGGGATCCCTTTGTTCAACCCTCCCAATGATATTTAAAGCTCAATCACTGACATTTGCTTTGAAATCATTACGACACACGTTCTCACCTCTTCATATAACTTCAGTGCTGTGCTGTGAAGCTTATACTTACCGTCAGGGAAAACAATTGTTAAAAAGTTGACACCCTAGGCACAGATTACTACCCTAGGGAAGCCAATCCTTCCCTAGGGTAGTAGCATTACGCTGAGCGATGGCCGTTTTACGTGGATGTGACACAAGTTTTCCCCAACTTTTTTTTGTGTTCCTTTTATGCGTCGTGTTTACCTCAAGTAACCGTATTTTCTTTCTACCTCAATATGCAATGTTATCTATAGCCATTACACACAACTGTCAAAGAATGACAGTTGTGACGTATATTACGGAAAATTAGAGTTGGTTGTACCAATTAATTTTCTTGACTTAATAAACAATTTCATTTCTAGAATTGTGTATTCTGTAAATAGGGTATCGGAATCACTTTTACACGTCATATTAAAAAAGATTGGCTAGATGGATTCGACAATTCCTGGCTGACAACCCCTGCAAAGAAAAATGGAGAAACAAACTCAGGTCTCTTTCAAAGTCCAGATAAAATCATGGATTATGTCTGAAATGGACTTTTAAGGAACGAAACACACATATTTGAGTGCCCAGTACATTAAAACATACCTGACCTTGACATAAAGCTTTGGTTTTCTTTATTTAGTATCTAACATTAATGGTATTATTAGACCTGAAATACTTCAGTAAAGCCGTAAACATTTAAATACCTCACGAACGTTGTGTGTGACATAAAAATAAAGAGTAATTTATTTATTTAGAAGACTACTCTGGTACCGGTATCAACCAAGGCCAACGGTACCCGTTCCCAAAAATACCGGTATTTCAAGGCTGGTTATTACCGACGTAAAGGCTCCCGCAGACAGGCGTGACGGACGGTGCGACGCGATTCTGGTAGAACTATTTCCATGAAGTTTTCATAGAAATTGTTCCATTAGAGAATTCTGTGAGTCAGTCTGTGAGAGCCTTAAGGGCTATCTTACCTACGTACTATTTCTGACACCCCTACCAAATAACGAAGCGAGTGACCTTTTGTTAACTACAATGAAATTAAATATTAACAGAACATAAAATATATAAAATCGATCCAACTACGACTATTTCCATATTAATGTTATAAAGAGGTAAATTTTTTAGCGGGTAATCTTAGGAACTACTGGAAGCCTACTCTATAAGTCCGTCAACGAAGATACGGACCCATCTGAAAGTCGTTCGAAACTTCGAAGTGAATTCTGACTGGTAAAAACATAATCGGGAGTAAGGACAACTGCCAACCCGTGATGCCATTTGTTCTTAGGTTAGGCCCCAAAGGCGTAAATAACAAAAAAAAAGGATAAAAAAAACAAAAAAAAAAAGGCAAAGGCGTAGATGATACGGAGTATGAATCACCCGTAACTGACCGAAACCGATTCCGAAAATTCTTTCACTAATGAGAAGCTACATTATCCCTTTAAGTGTCATCAGAGGTTATCATAAAAAATAAACTTATTTAAAAAATATATAAGTAAATGAGAAAGTCGGCCTTAAGCCGCAGGCGAAACGCTAGTAAGTTATAAACTAAGTACAAAGATAAATAAAAGTGGCTTACTTTATTTAACTTGGCTGTATGTAATTTGGTTCAAAGTTAAACAATGTGACTAATTCTGGTGCCCCAAAGCATATTTATTGTAGGTACTTAATCAAGTTTTTGGCTTTACTGTGAGTTTATTAAGTTAATTAAATATTAATTTTGGTGAAATGTTTATGAGAATTTTAGTACAGCTACGTAAAAAAATATTTAGGGCGCAGACACACATGCAATTTTATAGTCCTGACTCCTGCTTATAATGTAGCAACTAGACATTTCGCTTTTGTGTTGAACCCTCTCAAAATTACATGCAATTTTATAATCCTGCTAGTAACCTGAGAATTTGTGATCATCTACATTGTCATGCGCATGGCCATTGGTATTTGATATTGAAAATATTGAAATACTTGATGCTAAGTATCATCATCATCAGCATCATAATTATAAAGCGTGGCAGGGACATCGATGCGCAACCTGTTGTTACCATAGATTTATAGAGGTATGAGGAACAGGGTGAAAAGTGGTGTTGGTGGGTGTTGTGTCTGGCGGACAACTGCCCGACCATTCATGTCGGGCCGTTGTATCTATGCTAGTTGCGCGGTAAACTCTGCTTGCGCGATGCAGGATTTGCGTGACGTAGTATGACGCGTTGTTCGCATGTGGCGCTGTAGATACCGCTACAGATTCAGTACATGATTCCTCTCTGCGTTGAAATTTTTCGTCAGTTATGCAGGGTTATTGGTAAAACATTAACAACCTCCTAAGAGGTCGTTGTACTCATCATTATGAACAACAAAACAAATCAGCTGTTCTACATTTTGACGAGTTATACGAACATAAATGTAGGGAACAGCTGATTTTTTTTTTGCGATTTCAGGTTTGGTCCCGTAGTAAAAGTTGTTTTTAATGATGAGTACAATGACCTTTTAAGAGGTTGTTAATGTTTTATCAATAACCCTGTATATAAGAAATAGTAAGCTGTTCCATACATTTTAACCGCGTGGGTGTTGCACTTTTCTATGAAACAGCATATTTTTTTGTCTACGCTAAAGCGTCTAGAATCATGTGCTGAATTAATGGTTTCAGTTTGCGCGTCGATGTGGGATGCCACCCTTTATAGCAGTCCACTGCTAACACAGACCTCTCTATTTCTCCAATCACACGCCATCTAAATCCATCCTCAGCCTTAACTATAAATCATTTGTGCTACAAATAGTAATAGTAACTTGCAAAGCCATGTTAGCATTATACTACAACAGTTACCTACTCTAATACCAGCTTCAATGTTTACAATATGTAAATGTATTAGAGAGTCGTTTGGAGACCTTGACATATTACTATAGCCACTACTTCCACCACACTCAGTTACTACGTATATGTACAGTTGTGCAGTCAATAGTCACTCAATCCATTGTCGCGCGTACGTATTCAATGACAAACAAAATGACATAAGTGGATTTTGTACGTTATCGTATTTGTGTTGGGGAATTGAAATATAGTTTCTCTCTCTATTTTCTATTCTGGTCGCTTTGAATGGTAGTCGGTGTGATGACATATTTGTAGTGGCATTTCTGTTTCTATACGCTTCACTTTATCCTTTTGGATTTCATCATATTTGATATCATCTTCTATTATAAAAGTCAGATAAGGATAACCTGTACCCGTTTTGTATATGATAGACTCATAAACTGGTACTTCATTGTCATTTTTATCAGTCCTTATATCAGTGTTCACTCGGGATCCCTTCTTTTCGCATAATGTTCTTTTTCCTAATATACTTTGGCATAACTCTTTTGGTATAATTTGTTTTACCATAATAATACTTTGGCATATTTTTTTTTGGCATACAGCTTAGGTTGGCATAATTATCTATAAGGCTAATTTGTTTTGGCATATATTTAATTCGCATAACGTTACTAGGCCTAATGACTATTAGCATAATCATATTTAGGCATACAATTAATAGAAATTACGGAAACAAATTTGAGTTATTTTTACGTATTTATTTTTGATTTTCATGCAAATGATTTATTATACATAACATTAATTCCATTTTTAACCCTAAATTAAAATTAAAGTATTGTCTTAAAAAATCATTATGTTGTGCTACAAAAGTTAGTGACAGAACCGAATCGCTGCAAAACCGACTCCACGTAGTCTTGTCTGCCCTACCCCTAGAGTGTAATTTAAAATCGCGTAGGCGCGTAGGGGCGAGGCGGCCCGCGGGCTGAGGAGCAGGCGGCTGGGAGCGAGCCGCCGCGGCTGAGGCGCCGGCCAGCAAGCCGAAGCTGCGGTGGTGAGCGAAAGCCGTCTGCGACGATTAGCACGCGTGGGGCCGCCGGAGGCCCGCAGCGCCGGAGCCGTGACAGAAACCATGCCTGCTGCATGTTGCATGCTTGCTTGCATTCTGCATGCTTGCTTGCATGCTGCATGCTTGCTTGCATGCTGAATGCTTGCTTGCATGCCTGCTGCATGCGTGCTTGCATGCTGAATGCTTGCTTGCATGCCTGCTGCATGCTTGCTTGCATGCTGAATGCTTGCTTGCATGCCTGCTGCATGCTTGCTTGCATGCTGAATGCTTGCTTGCATGCCTGATGTATGCTTGTTTACATGTTGCATGCTTGCTGCATGCATGGTATATGCTTGTTTGCATGTTTCTTACAACGAAAAAAAACCTACAAAATTGTTCAAAACAAATATGTTATGTACCTGCTTCAGGAGATATGGTTTTTTTCCAATCGTCGAAATAAATTGGTATATCCTCTTCGGGCAAAAAGGCTAAGGCCTATATACATTTTATTTCCATGGCAAATGATATATTATTTCAGGTGTATTCAGGTGTTTTCAGGCATATTTTAGGCATATTTTACTTCATTGTTATGCCTATAAAATATGCTTTAATATCATTATGCGTAAATAAATTTATGCTTAAGAATGTTATGCTTAATAAAGTTATGCTTTAGAATGTTCTGCTTAATCATTATTATGATTATAGAAATTATGCGTAAAAAATTATGCGTAAGCTGTTATGCGTAAATACTATTATGCGAAAATATAATTAGGACAAACAAAAGTATGCCAAGTTATATTAGGTCTTAAAATTTTATGCAAATGGATAGGGAACCTGTTCACTCCTTTCTCAGACACTCCAGAAATTTTCCATCTTGACTTAGGTCTACCCAGCTCATCAAATGCCCCTTTGTACTGACATAGTTTGTGACAATTGAAGTATTCCATGCCTAGGTCAGCTCCTCCTCTGCCACAGCTTTCAAATAGGTCTTCAACATGCCTATCATTTAGGAAGGGAACACATAAGTACTCCGTGTTAACGCAATGTTAACTTTGTTTGCCTGTCCTGTATATGACAAAGACTTACAGACACTAATGTTGTGGTGATTATGCCAATAACTCAGCACCATTAACTAGAGTGGACCCTCGCCTATTACAACCCCCTAAAGGGGACTCAGGGGGTCTATTCACACGTCACGCTAACCATAATCAATTAATGAAAAATTATAAGTCATAATGTTGGTAGGTGCAATCATTTTATTAAATAGTCGGCTACTATATTACTTACTGCTCGGTAATGAGCCATTTCATTGTGATAATACTCGCTTTTTATTATATAGTTTATGTGCCCTCATGAATTCAAATTATAAATAGTGTAAACTTCATTTTCGTGGTCTCTTTTATTCTTTATACTCGATATTAATAAAGACAATGATGGCTTTAGAAATGCATTGTCTTTCTTATAAAGTAAAAATAGAGATAAAACTTTACATTAGCGGTTGGATTGCAGAAATCTTTTATTCACTAAATATTTATTTCTAAGGGCTGATTTTTCTTTAGTCAGATAACTTTTTTCTGAAGAATAAATATGACAGTTTGACATATTTTCTACAAAAAAGCTGTCCAAAAACGGCAATATTTAGTCTTCGTTTATGAGATATCTGACTATTGAAAAGTCAGCCCTTAATGGAAGGACTTGGATGATGCCTTTGCCCAACAGTGGGACAGAGTGTAGGCTAAGTATAAAAATTAAAAAAATTAGGGGTCTTGAGATACAAGACAACAATTTTTTTACATTATACAAGCGGATGCTTCAACGATGAATATTGCAGAGCTTCTGTAGGGTTGGCAGCACGTGGACAAACGCCATGGCGCGGGCGTTCAGCTATGGGCGACGATAACTTTACCTAGCAGATATAGTTACAGCAGTAGGTATTACCTACAATCCATTAACTGAATTGTCAAGAGGAGAACCGCAATCATAGTCATGACATCACATGTAAATAGCGTTACATCCATCACGCGAAACCCATGATGCGTCATCATACCAACCACCACAAACTTTTCCTACTCATTGGCATAACAATATCCATAAATCTCGCTTGAACATAACACCATAATACTCATTTCCCCCTCACCGCAAAATCCGAAACCTTAATAGAATTTATTCAAACAATGTTAAGAGTGGGCACAGACTCGGCAAGTAATTTCACTAGACAATAGTACGTCGTGCAAAGCAGACCACGACGAAAACCGGTTGTCGAGGCTAGTCGGCGTTCTCTGTAGGTAGTGTAGATATCTGCCTAGCTAGGGATGTGGTTTGTCATAGATTAAGGAATCTATGTAAAAGCGAAACTTATGTAGGTATCTACAGTCAGTGATTGTTAAAAAAAATTACACCCTACGTCAATTTGAGTGCATCTTATTTACTCAAATTGACGTAGGGTGTAATTTTTTTCTCTGGAAGTCTGAAAGTGGTAATAGAAAGGTTGCCATGCTATAACAACAAATATTAAAAACAGAATAAAAATTTATAAACCCTTAAATATTTATATAACAAACGTGTTATTTTCGGCGTTTTTGCCTTGTGGCACCTCGCACTTTTTTTTTTTTTTTTTTTGCGGATGGGAATTCATCAAATGACCCCCCCTCCCGCTCTGGGTGGAGCGGAAGGGAGTGTCAGACTCTTACTGACTAAAACCCACCCGTGTTCCTTCCTTAGCCCTTTATGTTCCGGGCCAGCGGTAACCCTTTCGGACTATCCCGTTGACCCGGCAGACCCAGACAGGCGCTTTACTTTGTGTAAATTATTTCATTCGTGATATCTCAGGCAATTGTAAATCGATTTCAAAAATTCTTTTTTTAATGGAGTGGTCTCATATAAATTGTATGAATTTCTCTTGGGTAGTTTTTGAATTAGCTTCAATAATACGAATTTTTGCCACTTAGTTTAATTGATGATATTATAATGACTTCCTGTCACTGATATTTACATAGCATGTAGTGTTATAAGAATTTGTGTGGGGTAAGTACAACTTAAAAGTGAAAAATAAAAAAAATATTTACCAAAAAACAAAACAACCGACATCCAAAAAAGATACTACAAAGTGAAAAACAACTTTAATTTCGGAAGTCGGTGTCGTTGGGTTCGCATAAAATTTACGTTGTGTGCCACCGACTTCCGAAATTAAAGTTATTTTTCACTTCGTTTTTCGAGTTCACATATTGTTTGAAAATCCCTTAGCTAAGGCTTCTGTTCGGCATTAGATTGCGAAGCTTTTTCTAAACTTCTGGGAAATCTGTCAGAAAGAATTGGTTCGCCCAGATGAGGGACGTCCCGTTGTCGTCTGTTGCGCCGCCTCCGATGATTCGCAGAAAAACTCTTATCAAGAGGCATTCCGCTACCGGTTTGTGTTATACTTGCTCAGCTTTATGTGCTCAGCCTTTTAACAGCTTTGTATAAAAAAAAAACCGGTCAAGTGCGAGTCGGACTCGCGCACCAAGGGTTCCGTATGTAAATAGTTTATTACGGGTTTCGTAATGGGTAATGTAACTGCGTTACGGTTTTCGGATTTTTTCCTTTACTTGCGCTACATGACCTTGCTTCTTACCAAATTTTATTATTCAAGGTCAACGGGAAGTACCCTATAAATTTTGATTCCCTTGAGAGTGTTGAAATATACGTTTTTTGCGGCATAAACGGCCGTATCTTCTTTTTAGGTTAACTTAGAATTTTGATTTTTTCACAGCTTCAAGAGACTGAGTATATGGTTTTAATTTCAATTCGATACCGATACCGATAAAGGGTCTTGACGTTCCGTTTTTTCCTTTGAGGTACGGAACCCTAAAAATAAATTGAAAATATATAAAGAGGTTAAGGAAAACAACCAAGAAAATCGGGCAAAGTGTTATTGGATTTTTCCATTAGAAATTTCTCAGTAACAGCCCGGAGTTCGGAAGTAGGCGGTGTTGCCCCCATGCTTCAGAAAGCACGTAAAGCCGTTAGTCCCGCGCTTGATCTCTCCGGTCGTGTCGGATTGCCATCCCATCAGACTGCTAGAGTGAGGGAAGAGGGAGTGCGAACTCCAAAATAGTTACGAAATCCGTGCTCAGATTATTACAATTCATCAAAGCTCACTTTCTCATACAAAGATCTCAAAGAACGCCCTACAAAAGCTACTTCGAACAATTACATCTTGCAAGCTAAAATGACCTTAATGTCTATAACGGTAACAGAGGTTGTTCGCAATCCTAGGTAATTCTCAATGTTCCAAATGACATTATAAATGTTGTACCTTCAAGCTATTTAAGGCTATGATTACACGTCTTGTCTGCCCTTTGAAATTATGTTTTACGTTAGCTACACGTTTTTTTGAATAACTAATGGACTGTCTCGTTGGTCTCAAATGGTCGCAAGCGCAACTGCTGCGCATCCTGGGTTTGATACCCTGGTCGTGCAGTTTTATTGGGTTTTTCTATCTGAATTTTTTCTCCGGCGCGGCCCGCGCCGGAATTTATGCCCGATTGGTGGCAATAGACCCCTGTTGCATGGGACTAAAACATAAGTGGCGAAATGTGGGGGAGTTCTATACGTACAGATACAACTCTGCCCAACCCTTCGGCGGAAACAAGGCGTCATGATGTTAAATAAACATTGTATCTTTGTACTGTTAAAAAATAAGTTAGAAAATAAGATTTTCACTGCATTTCTAAGGCCACGGACACGGAAGTCAGCGATTGCGGGGCGGCGGCGGCGGCGGCGCGGGGAGCGGCGAGCGGCGACCCGGTCTCAAAGCCAGCGGGCAGATCGCGCGGCGCTAGAACGGCGTAGTGTTGTATTATGAGAATTTAAGAGTCTTTTTTCGCGAACGAAATGTCTAAACAGCGACGACAACATCTTTTGGATAAATGCGTTCGTACTCCCCGCGCCGCTACCTTCGAGGCCAGTTCCAATAAATCTATGCATTGAACCGCACCGCTCCCCGCGCCGCCGCCACCGTCGCCGTCGTCTCGCCGCGCTCGCTGACTTCGTGTCCGCAGCCTAAGCGGTTGTGAATCTTCTTAAAAGTCGTTTTGCTTTTTTTACACAAGCATTTGTCGTGCACAAAATAGACCAAGTCAAGTCTTACTAATTGTCACGTTTTAGCAATTAGAACGAATGTAGAATGTTACATTCTACATTCGTTCTAATAAATGCTGGCACATATTTTTTCTCATGAATTACTAAAATATACTTAAAGGGGAAGCGCGAAATTCAATTTTTCATAAGTTTTTTTGCAATTTGCAGGTCAGTGTCCGGTTGTATGTTGATTAAAATATGATTCGCGACCGTAAACGTAAGAAAATTTGAAATTCGCTTGCCCTACTCCCATAACAATAAAATCCAAATTACAGCTAATGGGTTAAATAGCCAAGAGCCTCGACCAACACCTGAGGATGCTCTCGTTGGTCAGCTGGATCAAGTACTTGATTCAGAAAGCGGTACTTGTGGTGAAATATCAAAATAAACCATTTATTTAACAACAAACGTATAAATAGAAATTACGAGTATTTTGCACAGACCCACATGTTCCACTTTATGACTGGGAGTTCGGCGTATAAAATAATACGCCAATTATCACGCAACCTTACAGGCACTGTACTTGACTAACTTCTGCCCGCGAATTCGTTCGCGTGGAAGTCGTAAGATACACAATATACTAAAATACCAGTCAGATTGTTATAAAACCACCACAGCGTCGCTTTCTCCTTATCTTTTTTAAAACCTTTCTAATCTCCCTAAGTTCAGAAAGCACATGAATCCTTGTTGAAAGGTCTACAGTGTTCAAGCATCGAAAGGTCTCCAAAACATTCCACGCGAAAAAAAACTTAAAGACTCGAAAAAAAAACCTTAAAAACTCTACTGCAAATAAAAGGTTGAACATCCTTATTATTTCCACATTTGGCCGATTATGAACATCACGACTCGAGGGAGCATCAAATCCGATTTGCGAAACCCTTACAAAGTTGACGTGTAAGGATCGAGTTAAGAATGTTAAACCGTCGAGGTACATACGTAGGTAATACAGGATCATTTTGACGTTATATTTAATTCAGAAAAGCTGGGATTTAAAATATATACTGATGTATTAGTTGAAAGGCTCTGTGTTTCTGAAAGGACGTAATACGTAAAGAAAGGACAAGGACAGAAGATAATAAAAGGCTATTCTAATGCATCCAAAACTAACACTTTCAGAGATGTATTCCACATTGGGCACCCGCTTAAATGGCACCTGAAACACAGCGGCACATTCACTCAGGTGCCATTTAAGCGCCTAATGTGGAAAACGTCTTTGAAAGTGTTAGTTTTGGGTGCATTAGAATAGCCTTTCATCATCTTCTGCCCTTGTCCTTTCTTTCTCTTCATTGTGTCATCTTCCATCATACATCTTTCACCCTCGCTCCACCTTACTGGTTCCATAGTTTTACCACTAACGCCAACTTGCATAGTCTTTCATTCTGACTTGAGGTCACCACTGATATTTTTATCTACCTTCTTTGGCATTTCTTTTCTTTGGTTTTTTTTTAACCATTCAACTTTCAATTATTTTCTTTGTTAGTTGTTGCCAAATCTGAAAGAGTTTTGATTCCATTCCGACTTTCTTTAATATCTAGATTAGCTTCTTTTAGGCCCACGTTAAGAGCTATTTCTCTACTTCGTACCAATTTAAGAGACGTAACTTAATCTTGTTTCCAAGTGTCACTGCAAATCTCAAGTAATTTGATTTCTTAGAACTTGTGCATAGTCTTACGCTTGTCCTTTGATTAGTGGCAAAACTTGTTGGAACGACTTCAGCCGAATTTTGTGGTGTAAACCTAATTTGAAGTCTGGACATTATCCTTGATGTCTTTTTATTGAAATTATGTAACAATAATTTTGCTCCAAGTAACCTAAATGAGTGAGATTTAACGTATTTTTGGTGTTGTTTTTTTATTAAAATTATGTAACAATTTGGCTACGAAGTAACCTAAATGAGTGAGATTAAACGGACTCGGAGACTGGAGGTCAGACAACTGATTATAAAGTTAAAGAAATTACTTTTTCTATGTGAAATGTAAGATAAGATCTTTGCATATTATTAGCAAAGTAGAGTGAAGTCTTCTTTGAAGTAGTCAGATGAGGGTTTTTGGCAGTTTTATGCTGCAAGGAATATATTCCTTCATCGAAAAATTTAAATATAGAATAAAATATTATAAAGAACTAACATTTCTCAGGAAGTACCTATCTACTGGCGGTCTGTTCTCTAAGACCGTCAACGAAGATACAGCCCATCAGAAATGATTTGATCTGTCAAAACAAGTGTCAAATGTAAGTTTTCGGATGGGCAAAAACAGCGGGCATTGTTATGCATGGGCCAATGTCAAATCGTGTTGCATTTATTCTTAGTTCGGAAACCGAACTAATTTTAAGTCCGTAAGCGATACGCATGTCAGACGATCAGTGGGCCAAACTTACGACCCAGTGGGTCCCGCTTAATGGCAAAGGACACCGTGGCAGGCTCAGACGGTGATGGCGGGAGGAGCGGGAACTCCTTTGATAAAGATTGGTCCTTGTCAGCTCTGGACAGACAGAGGTGGAAAGAGAGTAGGGAGGCCTTTGCCCAGCAGTAGGACATTTAACGGCTGAAAAAAAAGTGATTCGCAGTAGGAAACGCCCGTAACTTTGGTCGACACTGCGTATTTCGTGCTTAGGTCCCCTTAATCCGATTTAAAAACTTTTTTCACTGATAAAAAGCTTCGCTATTGCGGAGTGCCAAATAATGTGCTATGGTAAGTTGACTTCCAAGCTGAAGAAGGCACGGGTAAAAGCTAATCACACGAAAGTTTGTGAATGTGTGTATGTTTATATGTTTGTTACTTCTTCACGCTCAAACGGCTGGACCAATTTTGATAAAATTTTGTATGGAGGTAGCTGACACCCTTTTTTTTTTTTTTTTTTGCGGATGGGAAATCATCAAATGACCCCTCCCGCTCTGGGTGGAGCGGAAGGGAGTGTCAGACTCTTACTGACTAAAACCCACCCGTGTTCCTTCCTTAGCCCTTTATGTTCCGGGCCAGCGGTAACCCTTTCGGACAATCCCGCTGACCCGGCAGGCTTCGGCCCTATGGGGCCCCTCCTCGATGCTGACATCTCTTTGAGGCGCGCGTGGAACACGTACGCGCCGTCCGGCACGGGCCTGGTCCTGATCGGACGGTGAGCTACCCATTACTCTCCGCCCGCAGGACCCTGGATTAACATATAAGTAGGCTACTTTTTATCCCGATATTCCCACGGCATCGACATTTACGCGGGTGAAACCGCGGGGCGCTGCTAGTGATTATTATAAACGCAAACGTTTGTGAGGATGGATGGATGGATGTTTGTTACTCTTTCGCGCAAAAACTACTAAATGGATTTTGATGAAACTTTACAGTAACATATTTTATACATCAGAGTAACACATAGGGTACTTTTTATCCCGATATTCCCGCGGGACTGACACTTATGGCCGGTGAAACCGCGGGGCGCTGCTAGTACTGAATAAGATTAAAGTGGCTTTACCTGGACCGCAACAGTTCAACGTATGGGATTTGAACTCACGACCTCTTTAGCTTCAGGCAGACTTCACAAGAAAGCTATTGTCAGCTTCGTCAATTGAATTCTGTTTCAAATATTATACCTGTGTTATGACATCCTGGATTCTCTGAAAGCTAACTAGCTGTCAAATTGTATGTTAGCTGGTGTAATAAATAGTTGTTGACAAAAATGACAACAATGATTTAAGCAGCTAAAAAAAAAATCCGAAAGTGTATCCTCCTCTTTTTTTATAATCTACAGGGGTAGGTTATGCATGCTGTACTATTTCTTACATACATAACTAGCCTATCTTGTTCCCACTGCTGCGACACAGGCCTCCTCTCGGTGAGAGGCAGTGGGCCGTAATCCACCACGCGGGCCCAGTGCGAGTTGGCAGATGTCGCATGTCTTCGAATTTTTGGTTCTAGGGCATGCCGGTTTTCTCACGATGTTTTCCTACACCGTTTTGAGAGCAGTGGTGATGAAATAATTTACAGAAAGTAAAGCGCCTGTCTGGGTTCGAACCTACGACATACAACTCGTAAGTCGCGGCCGTTACCACTTGGCCACCACTGCTCTGACTATTTCATAAGTTTTTACAAACATTTGCGCCGTCGAAAATTGTCCTCACAGCTTTATCTTTTTAGCAAACTCTAAAGTTCTAAGCACCATTTTGTACACTACAAGCATAATTATACCATCAACCACGTGTTCTGTTACTTATTGTATTTGTAAGAATGGTTAATGTTCACGCGAATGCTGCGCCGGCGTCGGTCAGCCGAGGTCAACGACCGGGGGCCGCTCGACAACCTTTGTGGCCGCAACGGGTTGCTTGGGGCTAGTGACCATTGACAGACACGTCACGAGTCGATTGTTAAAGGCTTAGTTTATTTATTGATAGGTTAATAAAAATGGTTGTTTTTCGTCATCGTGTTCTTTTTTTGGTCGATGGATGAGTAGGTTTGAGTTCAAGGGAAGTTGTTTCGTCAGTTTCGTTCGAAGCGAATTCCAAAGTTTTTCTTAGCAGTATTTATTTTACTTTTATTTTAGTTGGGCCAAAAAAAAACTAAAACGTAAAAGACACTTAATTTTATTCTCGTTCAGATTTCTCGAAATATTTCCCGCCCTGGCTAAGACCGTGCTGCAAGAGCGCCATTTTGTTAACAAATTGGTGTCAAAATAATCACACACGCACAGGCAAATCGTGTGAATAATAAATTATGAGAGCGCAGCAAAATGTAGTCGCGTGATGCATTCATTTTCATTTTATTTCGTAACATTTTTTTCTGTAACACACAGCACACGTCACTTTGTCCCACTATAAGCTATTGTAAACTCAAACGGGATACAGAAAAAGATATTCTATTGTCATTTAAATGTGGTCTAAATTCGTGTACAATGTGGTGGTATAATGGAAACCCGCACGGTGTCACGGTCATACACGATAACGCGGACATATTTTTTTAAACTTTTATAGTTTTAAAGATTTTATAGTTTTCTTGAATCTCACGTGTTATTTTTCGAGTGTAAGCAATTTGCTTGAAATAAAAATGAATGTTTAATTTCTCTGTGTGTTTTAATAACCATTTTTTGTGTGAGTTTTAAGTGATAACTGCGCGCAGTTTGTTTTTGCGATTATTCACGAGCTGTGTCGGTTTACGTAAAATAAACTTCACGTGGTTATCGAGACATGTGATGGGACGCAACGTCATTAGTGTTATATCGTGGTACGTTTGCCTACTATTCGGAACACTGTAGTTTGTACCACATTATCATATGGAGTGCGTGCAGGCACTATTCAAAGTTGTGAAATTAACCGTAAAACACGATGTTGGCAGTAAGTTGGATGAAACACTGTAGATACTTAAAAAAAAAAACAAAATATTTTATTTCTCATAAACCTACATGGATGGGCACTTATGAAACGTCAGCTAGGTGCACGGTTCCAATTGGTCGTTTCCTATGGAGAAGAGCCGGCAAAAACTCTACCTTTGGGCCCTCTGTACACCCGCGTTTTTCTTGCCGTGAAAAACTACAGTTTATTTGCCGTGTGTAGGCATGGTCGTCAGTGTTGTATGGATCACTATGGAAGCTTGTTGATGGACACGTTTTTTCTAAGGCGCGGTTTATACGCCGTACCATAAAAAACCGTGTCATCGAAAAGCCTTACTCTTTTAAAAAATAACTATATTTATGTCGTTAAGGTGAATGGATAGTGGTAGACCGCGAAAATTTAAATTTCGCGGTCTCAACTACCCATTCACCTTAATGCTGATCCTATCAAAAACTTTTTGAACATCAGAAGAAACTTCACCCCACAAAATACATATTGCAGCTTATATACATGCCCGGCACTAAACACGATGCATCAAGCGCAACTATTTTAGCCGTACCGACAGAGATCATCGAAGCCACTTGAAACCGCTTTAAATACTTCCGTGTTTAAATAGGGCGGACACTCGATCTTTTAATAGTGCAGTCGTATTGAACAAACAAACAATAACAAAGCGAACTCGAACGATATCGAATCGGAAGTTGTATTGGCTATTCAATACCGGTACACATTGGCCCGAGGCATGGCAAAGGCACGGATCTATACAGTATTGTGACTCGGCCCTGTTCTAGAAATAATTACATACAGCCGCGCGGTACTACTACTAAATAGGCTATTAATAAGTTTGTAATAGCCAACCCGTCTTGGGCAAGCGGGGTGATAAAAATGCTCCTGCCTTTTCTGTATGAGGAGAGGTCTTTGTCCTACAATGGGACAATAGTAGGCTGTTATTGGAGATATCGCAAAATTACTTGTTTCATTTGTTTAAAAACAGTGGCACTCCGGGAGTGCCGACAGAAGTGAAAACAAAACACAAACAGAATACTTTGCCATCACTCACTGAAATATCGAGGTATTCCACTCAGAGCACTGATTTGAACCGCACTTGGACGAACCGCACCTGAGCACTTCCACTAACCGCACTGAAACAAAATTTTGTAACGTGCGGTTCGAAAACGGAGTACTTACATCCCGAGGACACCCGCGAGCACATCCGAAGCGGGTATTTTTTTAATCGTCTTATAAACAAAACACGCGGTGTCGCTTACGTTAACAGTGGCGCGAGTTCCCATCTCAAAAAATGCCCGTCTTCTCCACAATAATATCGCATTGAAAATAGTTTAATATTATTGGCAAATTAAAGGCATGGTCATTCTTCGAAGCGCGTAACGCAATTAAGGGTACTACTCAATAAACAGTTCCTTCATCATCGCCGTACCATCATATAAGTCAACTCGGAAATTGTAGTCGATCAGTAATTTCTTTGGCATAAAGAAGTAAATCGAGTGCTCATACGCATGCATGTAAGTAACTAAATCAAATTCCCTTCACTGAGCTTATTTCGTATTAGTTGGTAGGGGAAGAACCGTCTGTCATGTAACAACTAGTAACAAGTCATCGCGTGATGAAGCGTGTTTCTATGGGTATTGGGTAGTATTTGTGCGTTTCATCGCGTCACTTGAGGCTTTCTAGCATATTATATTATCGCTCCATTTGCTCAATACTCTATGTTTACGATTCTAAGTACTTACATGCATAATCTGCATTCGCGATTTATTTGCCAAAAATATAAACAAATATGAGTTTATGGAAAAATAAATTTAAATCCTACACAATAAAGTTCAGTTTACGCTACAACTTCAAACATTTTTATAACATGTCAATAGTGCTACTCTGAAATCAACTTAATAACATACCATTAAAATAAAGTTGATATCTGTTTAACTTGAAATAATATTAATTTGAAACATAAGTTTCAATATTATTTCGTCTTCTTCCCATGTGGCAGAAACTACAGAACGCCACTTGCTACGATCTTTACATATCTTTGGCCTGTTGGTCTAGTGGTCAGTGACTATGACTGCTATGCCGGAGGTCGTGGGTTCGATTCCCACCCAGGACAAATGTTTGTGTGATGAGCATGATCATTTGTTCTGTGTCTGGGTGTAATTTATCTATATATGTATGTATTTAGAAATATATAAGTATGTTTATCAGTTGTCTAGTACTCATAACACAAGCTCTGCTTAGCTTGAGACTAGACGGCGTTGTGTGATAGTTGTGGAATATTATTATTATTATACTCCTTGTGCGACTTTTTTATTATTATTTTTTGTTTGGGAAATCATCAAATGACCCCTCCCGAAAAAACGAAAAAACTCACACTAAGGCCACGCGCGCCTCAAAGAGATGTCAGCATCGAGGAGGGGCCCCATAGGGCCGAAGCCTGCCGGGTCAGCGAGATTGTCCGTAAGGGTTACCGCTGGCCCGGAACATAAAGGGCTAAGGAAGGAACACGGGTGGGTTTTAGTCAGTAAGAGTCTGACACTCCCTTCCGCTCCACCCAGAGTCATTTGATGATTTCCCATCAGCAAAAAAAAAAAGGCCCCTGACCTTTTTGAAAAACATCACCAATAAGGTCATTATATGTCCTTCTAGGGCGCCTATCCCTCCCGGCGTTTCCACCCACATCTGCCTTGTAAATTATCGTTTGTTAGTCACCTTTCACTCGTCCTCTAAACACAATCAAACCTATACGAACCTATTTCGTATCAAAATTATAGATACTAGGCAGCTTCCCTCGCGAGATGTCGGAAGGTTGTATACAGTACCGTGACATCATAAAGTGACAAGGGACCGTGTAGTCTTGTAAACCTGTAGGTATCATTATTATGTTGATGACTGTGTAGGTAGGTACTCAATTTTCCGACTGTGTTCAATGATTCAAGTCAAGTTAGCATTGTATTTATTTACGTCGTTGGAAACGAGAATAAGTGCCGTGAAAAGTAGGTACAGCATTGTTATCTCACGAAGAGACGTGCGGTTTACTTGTAGCATAGTATAAAGAGGGAAGTAAGTTATCTTCATACAAACGCACCGCGCGTGGCTTGTATGTGTGCGCCAAAGTATCTATGCGTCGCCGCACGCACACATAAACAAAATCTCGACCCGTTTCTCAGTGCGCCAGTCGGGGCCAACACCGCACGAGGTTCGCGCGTCACGGCTTTTCGGCACCGCTAAATGAATGAAAAATGTGTAATAATCGCTGGAGAACGTATTGTTGTGTGTTTGGGTGTCTTAATAATTCATCGATTCCAGAACTGTCTCTGTTCAGATTACCTATTGAACAGAAAACGTAAGCAAGTCACTTATTCTAGCATATAATTTTTACTTGATGATGAGATACCTACTTACATATTTTTTGTTGTATTAGTTTTCTATCAGACAGAGGAAGTAGGTTACTTAGGTCCTTTCCGACTAGAATGTATTAGGTACTTTTAATCTGTCAATTGATTTGCCGCTATTGCTTTGTTTACGTTTAGTCATGCCGATTTCTCAGTATTGTAGGTATAGTAACTAAGTACCTACTTACAGTTATAAAATCGTAATTAAAAATAAGAACTGAATTAAAATTTTGCTAAAAGTGACAACCCTGTAACAGTAGGCAATTATAATTGGGCCGGAGATAGCCTACTTCCCCTCTTTATTCTATGCCGATAGCTCCTCCACGTTCACAGCGTGTTCTGAATCTGAACACTTTGTAACTACAAGTAAAGCGCGCGTCGCTACGTCACAGATACAAATAATTTGAATTCAAAATTTCGTGTTCCTGATTTAGCCAATGTAGTTTAGAATTTCTCGTAATTAATATCATGATTACCATCTGAAAGGGAATTTGAATTTGTACGACTGATTCAAATTAGTACCGAAAATATCCTGAAGCTCTGCCAACTGTAATTCCCAAAAAGGAAACGAAATACCAAATTAATTTAAGATAACATTTACATAATATATAAGCTAACAGTCTTAAAATAATATGTACTTGTATTATTTAAAACAGGACGGGAAAGAATCATAGGACATCAAACGAAAAGTGCCCATGAGCACTGAGCAGTGGTATCCATGAGTTCGAAACCAGGCAGGCACTTTACTTTGTACTGTGTTTTTAATTTTCATGAAATTAAATACAAAAAGTAAAGTGCTCTCAAAACGGTGAAGGAAAACATCGTAAGGAAACCTGAATGTCTTAGAACCAAAACTAATTCGATGACATGGTTGTGAGTGACATCCAACAACTCACGCTGGATGATGGCCCACTCCCTCTCATAGAAAGGTGGCTTGTATCCCAGCAGTGGGAACATTATGGGCTGACTCATCATCTGCCTAGCCTTTTCCCAACTTTGTTGGGGTCGGCTTCCAGTCTAACCGGATGCAGCTGAATACCAGTATTTTACATGGAGCGATTGCCTATCTGACCTCCACAACCCAGTTACTGGGTAATACGACTTGGTAAGACTGGTTGTCACTGTCAGACTTTCGGGCTTCTGACTACCCGTAACTACTGTCAAAGATCCACAAATGACATCCGGGACCAACGGCATCACGTGCCTTTCCGAGGCACGGTGGGGTCACTGTATGTAAAGATGGTCACCCACCCACAGACTAACCGCGGCAAGCGTAGCTTAACCTGCTCGATCGACCTGTGCGGCTGTTATTATTTAGCCACGGGCCCCTCCATTATAGGCTGACTATCCTATGGCAATGCTGATTCTTTAGCCAAAAATAAAATGCAGTTTAATGTAAAATACTATTAAAAGTCAATAACACCATATCTTAAGATGTCTTTCGCCATTTCGGATGCTTGAAGTTATGACTTGGTTCTGCATATTTCCGCCATAACTTAGGTTTTACTAGCTAACGGTCACATTAACCGTAATATGTGGTTTACGAGAAATATGTACTGAAGATGGGAACCGTTTAAGCGGTGCCCGAAAGATGTATCATAAAAATTACAGTATGGGTCGTTACATGCATTTATTATAGCATTCATGGATGATGGGTTGGGACTTGGGAGAGCGATGTCTGGTAAATGTATTACACCATAGATTCTATGAACGTCTGTTATGTTTGTCTGCGTGATATAACGGAGAACGATGTACGTCTTCTATCCACTAAAATAGAGGTATGAAGAACAGGGTGTAAAGTTCACTCATACTCTATAGAAAAGGAAGGATCCTCCGACCAAGACGGGTGTTGTGTCTGGCGGGCAACTGCCCAATTATTCATGTCGGGCCATTGTATCTATGCTAGTTGCACGGTAAACTCTGCTTGCGAGATGCAGGATTTTGCGTGACGTCAGTATGACTATATGAGTTGTTCGCATGTGGCGTTGTAGATACCGCTACACTATTAATAAAGCCAAAGAGTTTGTGTGAACGCGCTAATCTCTGGAACTACTGGCAACTACTAGAAGAAACCTTTTTGTTTTTAATGGCCCAATTTTTGAGGAACTTCACGCTAGGACCCTTAGGGGCCGAGCAAAAAGAAAAAATCAGAAGGAACGCTGAAAACCAAGTAAAAGCGCAGACAGGGGACGTGATGCGACAGGGTTGGGTCGGGGGAACAAGAAATTTCACGCGGACGAAGTCGCGGGCAGAAGCTAGTTATGAATATTCAGATTCTTGTTATAGAAAATTATTCACAGTAATTTTTCCTCGATGATAATATATTAAAGCTGTTATTGAGAACCAGGAATAAAAACATAGCGAAGGCAGTATAAAATAAAAATACAGAATATTCGGACAAAGTTAAAATTGGGATAAGGGCAGGAGAATGATGAATGATGATTCGGACAAAGTTAAGAAATAAAACTGCTGCGTCTTTTATACAAAATTGTCGTCCAATTGATATCCCAATTCCACCGAAATACGGTCTTCATAAACCCCTGCAAGTGGTTTATAAAATATTTTCTTACGCACCAACCGACTGCGGGGTCTAAAATATGATTAATAAAAATTACCGCATTTATAACCACGGAGGGTGAGTTCGTACATCTCTATTAAATTCTCAGTTTGAAGGTTCACTGTAACCGTAAACTTAATAAACGCATTTCCTAAGATTACCTCTTTGTAACGTTCATTAACTTTTAGAAATTATGGTCCTTCAAGATATTAATTTTCTCAGACATTTTCGATTAATCGTTGAAATTGGCGAATTTTAGAAGGAGTGGAAATTAATATCTTATTCTGTAAAAGTTGATTAGTTACTCTTAATATTGTTTTATGCGACGAAGAAGACAAGACAGATCAAATTAAAGTATTTTTGAAAATGTACAGTGGCCCCCAAAACCTTTGGGGGCCAAAAGTTAGTTGACATTTTTCCTCCTTTGACACACCACATTATGATTTAAATAAAATACTAGTACCTACCAAATGTTTGAACGGTACTCTATAAAGTTTTTATCACACTAATATTATAAAGGCGAAAGTTTGTGAGTGTGTATGTTTATATGTTTGTTATTTCTTCACGCTCTAACTAGGCTACTTTTTATCCCGATATTCCCACGGGGTCGACATTTACGCGGGTGAAACCGCGGGGCGCAGCTAGTTGACTAATAAAAACATTAGGCATCTTCTGGGCACGCTCATTCTATCATAGACCCCATCGCCTTCCATGAGGCTTGATCGAGGTCAAGAGCGGGCGCCCATTCAGCAATATTTTCTTTTTTAAATCAACCTATATTGGTACTCGTATCATCACCTGATTGTTTTTGTTTTTATATTTTAATTCATAATTGGCATCACAGCTGAAGTGGAAAAATGTCAGCTAACTTTAGGAGAGCACTGTATATAAATGGGTAGTAAAGTTAACATAATTGTCCAAAAATTATAATTCTAATATTATAGCAAGACTAATTCCCTAACCATTTAATTAATTTAATTCAACACCAAACCGAAAACGCCAATATTGGAAGCTTATTATTTATGCCCCACTACAGCTTAAATTCAAGCAAATTTTATAAAGTTCAGTGCCTGTCAATGCCAGCATACTCAGCCGTCTGCCAAAGGAGCAACTGAAAAGCAATTATTTCTCCGACTACCCGCCGATTTGCCGAGAACATTTTAAACCGTAATTAATTCACAAATTAGCAAAGGACAGCTTATCGAGTTGGTATTTTTAGATGAGTGTCGTAAACCGATGGATGAGCAAAGTTGTTTAATTTGTTTCATAATTTTATTAGGGCGAGTCTTTAGAGGGTTGGGCGCCAGTTAGACCGCCAAATCCGTCAAATGAAAATCTGTATTGGTAATGAAATTTTAATTGATAAAGTTCTGTCGTTTATTTTGTTATCTTGTTTTGCGAGTTTTGGATTTAATATGCCTACGGATTTTTGGAATTTTACCGTATTGTGTGACCGCGAAACAGTTTTGCATTTGTATGTAAAACGTATTTGTGCGCGTTGAGACATGTGTTCAGAATGTTAAGGTTAAGAACGCACATTCATGTTAGTTATACAAGTTATTCTTTCAATGAAAAAAAAAAAACAATTTCTTCAGTTATTTTACATATGCAATAAAGGGGCTTGTGGCTAAGTTATAACAGCCGCATGGGTCGATCCATAAGCTACACTTGCCGCGGTTGGTCCGGGGATGGGTGACCATCTAAACATACCAACACCCCTCCATGTCTCGGAAAACACGTGAAGCCGTTGGTCCCGACTTATATTTGTGGTTCTTTGACAGTGGGTACGGGTAGACAGAAGCCCGAAAGTCTGACAACCAGTCTTACCAAGGGGTATCGTATTACCCAGTAACTGGGTTGTGGAGGTCAGATAGGTAGTCGCTCCATGTAATTAATATGCTGGTATTCAGCTGCATCCGGTTAAACTAGAAGCCGACCCCAACATAGTTGGGAAAAGGCTAGGCAGATGATCATGTCTACAATAAATACCTTCATCGCCTAATCTTTATTAAAGTCTTCTCAAAATAATAAATCAAGGCGAGTCAAAACAAACATTGTTTGATTTACAAAAGCTAGAAAATCTGAGTCTACAAATGATTTCTAGCCACTATACCACTTGGTGAGCAGCTGAGAAATGTACAGCCGTAAGTGAAATATATTGCAGGTGAACACGCAACACCCTATTGTTTAGTATTTTCAATACTAAATTGTTTATGTCAGTCTATACTAAATTGTCTATGGAAATCTCTGAAAAATTATCTATGTAATCTGAGTCTTCCTCTTCCGTTTCGGTCTCCGTACCAGCGTCACGTCTCGCACATTATTCCTTAAATAATAACTAATACCTTTCATACTTATCTACAACAGTGTTTAAGTGTCAGTGCTCAATAAACTCTGTGTCAACAACAGTCGACGTTTCATTCAAACTCCAACATTAATGGTCCTTCGAGCCGGATTTGAACCAGCGACCTATGGATAATGATTAATGGTCCTTCGATTGCCTACGCCCAAGAAATCGCCATATTAGAAAACGCCATTGTTCCACATAGTACTTCGGGACAGTTCGTGTGAACATCGTGCAAGTTCGTGTGGCGGGGTGGAAGAAATCCAGCGCAGCCAACATAAGCGCAAGTGCCTGTTTTATCGACGCGACGGAAGACGCCTTACGCCATCTACTGGAAGACAAAGGCAGTTCACGGCGAACACGCCAATCACAGCTCGATATTGGTACGACATTACCGTCCGACTTCAAGGGCATACATGCCAACCAATACCAGCACAGCCACAATAGTGCCATCTTAAAAAAAAAAGAAAAAGTATATCGAACTCCGCCATTACTACACTACAGATTTTCGGATTCGATCGTGATCAAACAATTAGTAACAACTACTTCTACGTACATACGCAAATACTATTCAGCCAAAAGTAATAACTACGGCTACAATTAGTGATACCACTGGAAACTACAATCAACTTTCTAGTTCCAAACACGGACACGTGTATCTACTCAACAGCTACAGCTTACCAACTACATGAATACCAAAATGGAGATCGACGCTCTAAAAGTTCAAAGAAGTTCCATCAAAGGGAAACTGACTAGAATCGGTAACTATATCTCTAGCCTCGATGTGGAGGAAACCAGTTACAACGTGCAAGAACTGATAGTAAGAAAAGCCGAAATTGGTCAAATTTTGGAACGCTATGAAGAGGTGCAACTAAAAATTGAAATTTTGGACAACGCCCCAGAGCGCCAATCGATGCACGAGCAAGAGCGGGAAACTTTCGAAGGAAAATACTTCACCTGTAAAGCAAAATTGGAAGAGCTACTCGGTGACTCGGCGGATAAAGCATCTGCTAATGTGTCGGTTGAGAACCACGCCACGTTGTTGAACTCAACCGCCATAAAAAAACCACATGTCAGACTTCCAAAATTGGAACTACCACGATTCGATGGCGACATCAAACAATGGCCCGCGTTCAAAAACATATTTTATTCATCGGTGGACTACGCAGATATCCCGCTGGTCAACAAGCTGCAGTATTTGAAGTCTGCGCTCACGGGGGAAGCCGCCGGTCTAATTGCATCACTGCTCATAACAGACGATAATTATCAAAAGGCTTTAGACATCCTGTCCAAAAGGTATGAAAACAAAACCATAGTAGTAAATTATCATTTAAAAGCTGCATTAATAAAATTTAATGTAATATCAAAATCTAATCTTAAAGATTTTCTTATAACTCTGCAACAAAGTCTAGATTCTTTAAAGGCTATCAATCTACCTGTTGATACCTGGGATGTACTGTTAGTATTTTTAATTTGTGAAAAATTGGATAATTCTTTGCGTGCTGCATGGGAAATAAATAGGAAAGATAATACTATTGCTACATTGTCTGAACTGCTTGACTTTTTGAATTTACGCAGAACTGCTTTTGAATTGTTGAATGATAAATCATCTAGTGATAAACAAAGTGTGAAAGCAACGCATGTAGGTTCAAATCAGCCTAATGCCTCATGCACATTGTGTCAAAACAAACATGCATTGCACAACTGTCCCAGTTATCTCGAATTGTCTACTTCTGATCGCATACAGCTTATTAAAACTAAATCCCTATGTTTTAATTGTTTACAGCCATACCAAGCTAATCATAAGTGCTCCAAATATAAATGTTTAAGATGTCATAGAAAACATCACACAAGTATACACATAGACAAACAACCTAACAACAACGAACAGGTTAGCTCTACCTTATCTATATTGTGTAACAACACTCAACCACTACAACCTACTATTACAAACTTACCTTTATCGCATCCTGCTGAGTCAACTCAACTTGACTGTTTACAGAGTTCTAATACCAACTCTACAAATAATAATATTCCTTCAACTGTGTTAGTGTCTAACAATAATACAAATCAAATATTGCTTTCCACAGCTATTATAAGAATCCAAAATGCATCAGGAAGGTGGATGCATGCGCGTGCTCTTCTGGATGCTGGGAGTGAAGTCAACATTGTTACCCACAGACTCGCTTCTATGCTTCAGCTTAAGTTGAATGAAAATGCTATTATATTACAAGGTGTTGGTAACAACCAACAACAAACAAAAGTGAGTACTAAAGCCAATATTTCATCACGCTACAGCAACTATACAGCTACTCTTTCATTCATTATCATGGATAACATTACTGTGCCGCTACCGCATACTTACATACCTACACAAACATGGCCTATACCAGCTAAACAAGCACAAACACTTGCTGATCCTACTTTCTACATCCCTAGTTCTATCGATTTGCTCATTGGTGCAGAACTATTCTATTCTATAATTCAAATGGGTCGCATGAAGCTAGGTCCTAATTTGCCTTACCTCATAGACACAACATTCGGTTGGGTTATTTCGGGTCCAGTGAATATGGATAAGTCTTCTTTGCTTTGCACACAGCCTCTATGCATGCTAGTTGCATCTAATTCAACAGATCAGTTATTACAATCCTTCTGGGAACAGGAAGAAACTTCCTCTAAATGCAAACTCCGCTCACCTGAGGATGACTTTTGTGAACAACTCTTCGAATCTACCACTACTAGGAATGAGTCTGGCACCTACATTGTCAATTTACCAATTCAATCAGAACGAGTAAAGGAATTAGGTAATTCATTCAATATAGCTTATAAATATTTACTTCAACTTGAATCTAAAATGAAAAATAATTCGGAATTTTATAATCAGTACCGGGCATTCATACAGGAATTTATTGACCTTGGTCATGCTCATTATATAGAACAGTTTTCAGCTACAGATGACAATTCATATTACATGCCACATTTTGCTATTTTACGACCTGATAGTGTTTCCACTAAGCTTCGCACAGTTTTTAATGCAAGTTCTAAAACTTCTTCTGGTATGTCATTGAATGACATATTATATGAAGGTCCCAATATATACAATGAGCTATTTGAAATAATTCTTAGATTCAGACTCTATAAATATGCATTTTCATGTGATATAGTTAAAATGTTCCGAGGAATCTATATAAATCCTCAACAATCGTCATTGCAAAGAATCTTATGGAGAAATTCTAAATCTGAACCACTAAAATGTATAGAATTAGACACAGTTACTTATGGTACTAAATGTGCACCTTATTTAGCATGTCGTGTAATGCTGGATTTGGCAGAAAAATACAAAGATACATACAAATTAGCTGCTTCTTGTATTAAAAATAACTCATATATGGATGATTACTTGTGTGGTGAACAATCCAAAGACAAATGTCTACAGCTGTATTCAGAACTTATTGATTTATTAAATAAAGCAGGATTTAAGTTACACAAATGGGCATCTAATCTTCCAGATCTTTGTGAAACTGAGTCTAATAAAATGCAAGATACATCACTTAGTGATAGAAATGACAAGTCATACATTTTCACACCATCTACTTCAGTGAAAACTCTTGGTTTGAAATGGACACCCAGTGTGGACACACTACAAGTGTCTATCCCTAGTCCTAACAAATTACCTTATACAAAGAGGAATATTCTATCTCAAATTGCTCAAATCTTTGACCCTATAGGTATATTAGCCCCTACTACAATTTTACCTAAACTTCTAATGCAAGAAATATGGAAACTAAATACTGATTGGGATTCTTTAGTCTCAGATGAATTACAAGATACATGGCACAAGTTTATTATAGAATTAAAAAACTTAGATAACATTCAGATACCTAGATATTGTTTCTCTGACATATCTGATAAGATACAATTGATAGGTTTTTGTGATGCTTCCAGTAAAGCCTACGGTGCTTGTTTATACATTAGAGCTACTTACCCTAACAAAATGCCTAGTTGTTATTTAGTAGCTGCCAAATCTAAAGTTGCTCCAATAAAAAAACAACAGTCAATTCCTAGACTAGAATTAAATGGTGCACTTGTTTTAGCAAAACTTAGTAATCGATTCATTTCCTCTACTAAAGACATTATTACTATTGACCAAATCTATCTCTTTACAGATTCGACTATTGTACTTAGTTGGATCAAAACTCCTTATAAAAATAAACTCCATACTTATATATCACATCGCCTTATGCAAATTATTGATACATCCAAAGGTGATGATTGGTATTACATAAATACCAAACAAAATCCAGCTGACACCATCACACGTGGAGTCATGCCCGCGAGCTTACAATCTTGCACATTATGGTGGCAAGGTCCCTCTTGGTTGTGTGAAGACACTACTTTGTGGCCCACAACTTCCTTGGCTCAGCTTCAGGAGCTAACTCCAAGCCCTTCAGTAGTCCCTACTGATAATAAAACCAGTCTGATCACTCATTGCCAAGACAGTCCTATAAATTATGATTTTTTCTATGAGTATTTTTGTAAACATTCAAATTTTACGCGCTTAATTAGGTCTGTTGCCTATTTATTTAGATTCATACATAATCTAAAAAACGTAGACATGCGAACTTCCTTCTTAACAGTCTCTGAATTGAAGTATGCACATGATTTTATAATCAAAGCATGTCAGCATCATCATTACTACAAAGAAAATTGTGAATTACAATCCAGTCAGTCAATCCACTCAGACACTCTGTCAGATACTCCTGAGTACTCAAAAGGCAAACAGAAATCATATGTCTTAAAATCTAGTTCACTTAAAAAATTAAATCCCTTCTTAGATGAGTCAAATCTTCTGAGAGTTGGAGGTCGCATTCGTCATGCTGACATTCCATTCAATCAGGCACATCCCCTCATATTACCTTCTAAATGTCACATTACTAATATTATAATACAACACTATCACTTGACATTATTACATGCAGGTATACAAAACACATTATACAACATCAGACTGAAATACTGGCCTATTAATGGAAGAGGTGAAGTAAAAAAATGTATTCACTCTTGTGTTAGATGTACTAGGTACCAGGGTCGAGTCTGTGGTCAGCAAATGGCTGATCTTCCAGCAGCTAGAGTGACATTAACACGTGCATTCAATCATGTAGGAATTGATTATAGTGGTGCTATAGCCGTTAGAAATTCTATGGGTAGAAATTGTAGATATACAAAGGGTTACATCTGTCTATTTGTATGTTTGTCTACTCGCGCTATACATCTTGAATTGGTTACAGATATGTCCTCTCAGTCATTCATTTGTGCCTTGAAACGTTTCATTTCTAGAAGAGGCATACCTATTTGTTTGTATACAGATAATGCTAGTAATTTTAAAGGTTCTAAATCTGATTTGCACGACTTGTATAAAATGTTTAAAAACGAAACTTGCTACAGTAATATACTAAAATATGTATCTTCAAACTATATTGAATATAAGTTTACTGTACCATTAGCTAGCCACATGGGTGGTATATATGAAGCAGGTATAAAATCTGTAAAATCCTTACTCAAGAGACATTTGTTTAGTACTAAGTTAACATACGAATTTTTGTACACTGTATTATCACAAATTGAAGGTATACTTAATTCTAGACCACTCTATCCATTGACAGACCTACCTTATGATTTAACATGTTTAACTCCAGGTCATTTTCTCATAGGTACAGCTTTAACTGACTTACCTGAGCCTAGTGTATTAAACCTGAATGAGTCTAGAATTAACGTCTATCAGAAAATAATGCAAATAAAACAAAAATTTTGGAAACAATTTTATTGTAACTATTTGTCAGAATTGCAATGTAGAAATAAGTGGTTGCAAATACAGAAGAATGTAAACATTGGAGATCTTGTAATAATTAAAGATGAAAATACTCCTCCCACTTGTTGGCCTCTAGGCAGAATAACTTCCACTAATGTTAATAAGAATGATAACTTAGTTAGATCAGCCGTGGTACGCACATCTAAGGGAGAATATACCAGGCCTATTCATAAGCTAATTTTGCTACCTATATCTTCTTAATTTAAAACTTAAAATATTTTAACATGTATGTAACACTAAAGAATTATCTCCTTAATCTGAAAACATTGTAAAGTTGAGTTTGAACACAATAATTAATGTATAATTTTATAAATTTAGGTTCTACTTATTTACTAAATTTAAGCACTACATACAACTATAACTAACTATTGACTTACCTCTGTAATTTATTTAAGCAACATCCTTAATAATTCAACTATGATTATGAATCTGTATTTCAATAAGCTACTAGTTAACTAGGTACTTAACTTACTAACATAGCTTTACTTTTAAATAAGGTGCGAGAATGTTTAGTATTTTCAATACTAAATTGTTTATGTCAGTCTATACTAAATTGTCTATGGAAATCTCTGAAAAATTATCTATGTAATCTGAGTCTTCCTCTTCCGTTTCGGTCTCCGTACCAGCGTCACGTCTCGCACATTATTCCTTAAATAATAACTAATACCTTTCATACTTATCTACAACAGTGTTTAAGTGTCAGTGCTCAATAAACTCTGTGTCAACAACAGTCGACGTTTCATTCAAACTCCAACACCTATATCAACGTCATTAAGGTTTTAATTCACTTCGAAAATTAATTAGTTGCTTTGAGTGATATAATTATAAAAACTAATAGTGGGAGGGAGTGATTTTATCGTGAGTTTTTTCTTCTAATAAGGGTTTAGATTTTTAAATAATATGTTTTAAAGAATTTTGGGGTGATGGATGACTGTTCAATTTTTAAATGTATAATTTTATTGCAATTTGAAAGGCTTTTAATGTCTCTGTGAACCAACTCAGTTGATTGATGTGTAGCACTTTTTGTGAACAAAAAATTATAGGCTGACTCATCATCTGCCTAGCCTTTTCCCAACTATGTTGGGGTCGGCTTCCAGCCTAACCGGAAGCAGTTGAATACAAGTATTTTACATGGAGCGACTGCCTATCTGACCTCCACAACCCAGATACTGGGTAATACGATACCCCATGATAAAACTGGTTGTCAGACTTTCGGGCTTCTGACTATCCGTAACGACTGTCAAAAAGGACCAACGGCGGCACGGAGGGGTCACGGTATGTAAAGATGGTCACCCATCCACAGACCAAGCGTAGCATAACCTGATCGATCGACCTGTGCGGCTGTTATTATTTAGCCACGGGCCCCTCTGCTGCAGAACTGTATAAAGTAAAGCAATGCTTACTTACCTACTGAGTTATCGCAGTAAACACAGACGTTCCAACTATATAGGTACTTAAAGTTAAAGCTATTTACGTCGATACTATCAGTTAAAAGGTTTTAAAAGCGTAACCAAACGCTTCGTGAACTTTCTAAGTTATTGTTCAGTTACCCACGATCGCCTGACGGTTTTTATTTCTGCTGTCATAATATTGGAACTTATTATTTTAAGTAGCTAGTTTAAGGGGCTTACATGACCTAAAGCGCGGTCACTGTCGGACTGCATAGAAAAGAAAGAGAAGCGCGATGACACAACCCTGGTAATTTATTGTAAAATATGAAGCAATTATTTAATTACAATAAATCTATAGTTTGGACAAAGAAATTAAAACACTAGTGTTTTAGTATGTTGTTTGTAGAATAATCTGGCAAAAAATCAGAATGATTGTATGTATATTAGTATGGTTTTTATTGTAAAAAATAAAGTTTTTAAAGGTATCTTCATGATTTTTGTCTATCGTATCAAATTAGTTGTATATGTTTTCAACACACTGGCGCCGATTCCCTTGTTCACAAACTAAACTAATTTTAAGTTCAGTACATCTTTTTCTTTCTATTTCATTATGAAAAGGACAGAAGATAAATATTAGTTTAGTCCTGTCAAATTAGACAGCGCCTAACGTAAATTGACGTATTTTTAGTAGCCATGTTTTTAATCACGTCTAAACTTGCTATGGAGTATCTTAATTTGACAGGACTAAACTAATATTTATCTTCTGTCCTTGTCTTAATGAAATAGAAAGAAAAAGATGCCTGAACTTAAATTTAGTTTAGTTTGTGAACAAGGGAATCGGCGCCACTATCTAACTAGAATATATCCTGAAGAATATCATATATTTTTCTGATTTTGTTTACTGTAGTCGATCTTAAACTTTTATTGTTTCTAAAACTTGCGTTTTTTGCGTTTAGGTCCTGTAATCCCCTTAACATAGAATATTTATTCAGGCTAATGGCTAATGAATGATGAGTAGGTAAGGACTAATTAACAGTAGAAGTAGTAGTCCGTATATTCAAATCACAATACTGTCATTCTTTACTTATTTTTGTTGCTGACGATCCTTCAAGATCAAAAACAAAAGAAAAAGCGGATCAAATCGGAATGAGAAAGTTTATAGTTGATAAAACATAGATTAAAACAGAAGACGAACAAGCAGGGGATCAAGGAGGGGGGAGGGGGGGTTCAGGGGATCAGAACGGAATAACTCTTTATAACTATGTATGAAATGTCTATGACGTGGGGTATCAATTTGCTTAACAATTGATTTCCCTAACTGTAACTTAAAATGACAAAGACATTAATCCGATAGTACCTACCTACCTCAAAAAATTATTGCACGTTTCCTTCATTTGCATTAAAAAACGGTTCTCACATTATATCCAGTTTTTTGTTAAAGCGTAGCTTAGTCAGGTAGATTTTGTAATATAAATAATTATGATGTGTCCAAATCATTTTGATCAAATTATTAATACCTAGCAGCGCCCCGCGGTTTCACGCGCTAGTCTCGATCCCGTCGGAGTATCGGGATAAAAAGTATTCTATGTGCTTCTCCAAGTCATGGTCTACCCATGTGCCAAATTTCATCCAAATCCGTTCAGCCGTTTTAGCGTGAATGCGTAACACACACATTACAAAAATCAAATAGATTTGTAAGACTATTCTTTAAAGTTGATTGAGTTTTGATTGTTAACATTCCGCTTCAAAACTACAAGTATCCCAGAATAAACGTTAGCCATGAGAACTAGAAAGTCTCATAGTTATACTTAAATAGTTATACATAAGTAATCTCACGGAAACATGACATGGGGCCACGTACGGATGACTAATGTTTCTGCTGCAGTGACTTGCAGTTAGCTTGCCTTTTGTCTTTTAACAGAGGAGGTACAGTAGTACAAGTTTTACAGGTTATTTTAAATTGCCTAGCTAAACCCCGCAGACACGATGTGTATAGATATCTCACATCATCATCATTATTTCAGCCGAAAGACGTCCACTGCTGGACGTAGGCCTCCTCCAAGCACCTCCACTTCGACCGGTTCTGCGCTTCTCGCATCCAACGGGCCTGCGGCCTTCACAAGGCCGTCGGATCATCTTGTGGGAGGCCTTCCAACGCTACGTCTTCCGGTACGCGGTCGCCTCTCCAGAACCTTTCTACCCTATCGGCCATCTGTTCTGCGAGCAATGATATATATCTAAACACGATAAAATCTACACTAATAACAAAACTGAAGAGTTTGTTTGTTTTAACGCGCTGATCTCTGGAACTGCCAGTCGGATTTGAAAAAATATTTTTGCATTCGATAGCCCAATTCTTGAAGATGATTATAGGCTATTTAACATTACGCTATGACCCTTAGGAGCCAAGAAAGAACGATAAGCGAAAACGAAGCGATAACGCGGGTAGGTTATGCGATGCGACGGGGTAGGTCGGGGGTTCAAGAAATTTCACGAGGACGAAGTCGCGGGCAGAAGCCAATAAAAAATAAAAAGATTTGATGTTTTTTAAGAGGTCTACGACCGCCATTGCCAATCCGAGCGAGTCACCTATAACCATAACCATAATCAGCCTATAATGTTCCCACTGCTGGGACACTGGCCTCCTCTCGGTGAGAGGGAGTGGGCCGTAATCCACCACGTGGGCCCAGTGCGGATTGGCAGATGTCACATGTCTTCGAATTTTTGATTCTAAGACATGCCGGTTTCCTCACGATGTTTTTCTTCACCGTTTTGAGAGCAGTGGTGATGAAATAATTTACACAAAGTAAAACGCTTGTCTGGGTTCGAACCTACGACCTACAACTCGTAAGTCGCGGCCGTTACCACTTGGCCAGCACTGCTCTGTCACATATAGAAAAAAAAAAGTGTAGATTCGCACTTTTTGGGCGAGTGAATTCGTGGGAATCGATCGACTAATACTAGTATAATAAGCCGTATTAAACTAATAAGGAAACTCGTTAAACCCAGACCTTGTTAATAACTGATTGATTTATGAACTTACTGGTCTGTTCCTGTACAGTGGTAGGTTGAAACCTTTGTGCCGTTTCATCCTTACATCGGTCCTGGTCCGATGGTTAGAGGTAATTTATGATCTTCTCTGTAATACTCATAACAATCCTCGTGTTATTGTAAACTAACATACAATATGTAAACTTACCTCAATATGTCTGTTTTATATTTACGCTCCGTGATGCCTGCGGATATACTTTTTTTGTTATTTAATAATTTTACTAAATGCTTAAGAAACTCTAAACGGTACTTTAATTAAAAAAACCAAAAAAAAAACCGTCTGCATGTCTGTGTTTTGTTTTGTTCCGACTAATCTCCGAAACGGCTAGACCGATTTTGACGGGACTGTCACTGGCAAATAGCTGAGGTTATAACGAGTAACTAAGGCTTTTATTAAGCGCAGGAGCTGCTCTCTGTACCGTCCGAGACAATGGCGAAGTTGGAAATGTGCATGTGTGTATGCGTGTGTATGTTTTGTGGCTGACGCTACGTGTCTACGAGTATGAATGTGTGCGACATGCACCGGTTGTTTGTACACTTGGTATATACAAGTAAAGCGCGCACACATGTGCACTGTACAGTGTACACAGCTCAGTTGTTTGTATAATTTTTGGTACTTATACTACTTTCACTATCGATCAAAAGCTTTCTCCAAATCCGTAACAGTCAAAGTTCAAATCACCGTTCCTTACAAAGTTTTCAGAAAGTTCGTGTAAGTATTCCTGAAATATATTCGTAATATTAAAGATTAGATTATGATTTATCTTCATTACGTGATTTGAGTGAGTATGAAGTTATTGGAACGTGTAGCTGTTAAACCTGAAAAAGCGGCCAAGTGCGAGTCGGACTCGCACACGAAGGGTTCCGTACCACCGTACAATATTTAACACTATACAATTTTTTTTCCTTTAATTTTTAACTTTATATTATTTTACTGTCACTTGAAACATATTCAGTCTTATTACAAAACGAGATCTAATTTTAGACCTAGCCTAAACCTTCGAGACAGTTAATCTATTTTGTACTTTATTCCGACAAACGTGAAGTTCTTAATGCAAAATTGACAACTTAGACTCGGGTTTGACGTCAGTTTTTGTAAAAAGAACTTTAGCTTCGTCGGATTATAGTTCGAAATTTAAAAATGGCTGGATGGTTTAAACCTGGTTCTAAAGATAAATCTTGTTTTGTAATAAGGCCGATTAAGTTTATTCACAGACGTAAGGAATCGACATTTAAACATAAGAAAACAGTGTTTCTCAACTCATACTGTTTCAAGTAAAAACAGTCGGCGATCAGTGACCAATTTTATTATTTTTTTTATTTTTATAGCTGCCATAGTACCTAGTACACACTACACACTCTGTGAAAATTTAATGTGTCCTATTACGGTCAAAAATAACAGTCCAGTGACAGAACTGACAGATGAAGGGACGGAAGGACAGCGGAGCTTTAGTAATAGGGTCCCGTTGGCACTTTGGGTACGGAACCCTTAAAATATATAGGGAAAAAAAGTTTTTATTTATGTATAACTTATCACATCTTCACGCATGTTAGACATAAAGAAAATGGCCGCCAAACTCGAACGCCTTCGCTCGAATTTAAAGGAAATAAAAAATCTTTGTAAAACAAAACTCGCAAAGAAATTCTCGCTTTCAAACATAAAGGCATAATGAAATTCATCCCCCAGAGTGTTGTGGGCTATTATTCAACCACGTACAATATGTAGTGTGTGGGTAACAAACGCTACCGGGCACAGAGCTAATGTAGCATAGTGCTGGAAGCGGTTGCAAGCGCACTTCATTTGTTTTTGGCACGCTGGTTCAGAGAGATCCGTGGCTAAATAATAACAGCCGCACAGGTCGATCGATCAGGTTAAGCTGCCGCCGTTGGTCTGTGGATGGGTGACCGGCTTTGCTTTTACCAAGTCCGTGCCTCGGAAAGCACGCTAAGCCGTTGGTCCCGGCTGTCATTCGTGGATCTTTGACAGTCGTTACGGGTAGTCAGAAGCCCGAAAGCCTGACAACCAGTCTTACCAAGGGGTATCGCAGATAGGTAATCGCTCCATGTAAAATATTGGTATTCAGCTGTATCCGGTTGGACTGGAAGCCGACCCCAACATAGTTGGGAAAAGGCTAGGCAGATGATGATGACGCTGGTTCAGTTTTAATGACTGGACAAAGATTATAGGATGTTTATTGGCTATATGTAGATTTAAAGAAATAAACTTCTCGTTCTCCCGTGTCCCATGAGGGGTTGTGGCTGAAAATGCTGACTTATTTAAATTTCATTAGGACGAGCTGGTGACACATTTGTACCACAAGCGGTCAAATTCGTACCAGCTCGTCCCTGAGAGGGTAAGGGAAACTTATTTTGATAGATACATAATCAAAAACACAAACCCATCAACCAATTTTGAAACCAAATAAAACTTTGTCAACGTCCATTATCAGTTTATCAGCAACAGTTTCCCACACACAAAACACTTGATCCTGAACAAATAAAGCCCAAACGACACCCCGATTCAGACACATCTAAATCCACATCCTAACTCAGTGTCGCCAGCCAGAAATAACATGGAAAACGCAATTAAAACATTACTCAGGGACACAACTACGTAAGCAATTACATTTTATAGCTTTACAGCCGCTTCCAGCCGCACCATAGTCCTTGTACTCTGTTGCGATTTGTAAAGGAATAATCCTCGGGTGTATGCCGGGTATACTTCTTGCCAGGTATAATTTGCTTCACCGTTTTACGAACAATTACATCTACCTCGAACCATAAATACGCGGGAACACGTGAAATTTTGCACCGTGATAACGACGCTTTTGTTTTCGTGACGTCACACTCGTTCCGCGAATGTGTTCTGATTTATCTGACAAATAAGGACTTTAATACCCCTTTATGTGAAACTAGCTTCTGGCTGCGACTTCGGCCTCGTGAAATTTCTTGTTCCCGCGACCCACCCGTCGCATCGCACCTTGCCTCGTTTTGCTCGGCTCCTTAGGGTCCTAGCGTGATGTTATATAGCCTATAGCCTTCCTAATGAATTGGGCTATTAAATGCAAAAAGGATTTTTCAAATCCGACTGGTAGTTCCAGAGACATGCGAGTTCAAACAAACTCTTCAGCTTTATTAGTATAGATTGAGACGCCATAACCAACACCTATAAACTTGAAATTACATTATTAAAACTTGTTCTAAGGTAGCCATTACTAAAGATTCTTTTAACACCATTTACGACCACAGCTAAGAGCGAAGATGCCATTCTAGTGACAACACTGCAGTGCCATTAAATAAAAGCCAAATAAGAAAGAAATCCATTTGCACTGAAGTAGTAATTCCTGGTTACTTTACGTCCGCCATTTCTGCGAAGACCAAGGAACAATGGGGGTATTTTCTTAAAACAAAGAGTAAGTTAACGCGACACAACACAACGCGGCACTGTTATTGTGTAGGACAAGCCTTTAAACAAGTTCTGGCATTGTACACGAATATTTATTTCTAACTAGCTTCTGCCCGCGACTTCGTCCGCGTGAAATTTCTTGTACCCCCACCCCGTCGCGTCGCAACACTTCGTATTCGCTTACCGTTCACTCTGAGTTTTTTTCTTTTTGCTCGGCTCCTAAGGGTCATAGCGTGATGTTAAATAACCTATAGCCTTCCTCAAGAATATCAAATGCAAAAAGAATTCAAATCTGACCGGTAGTTAAAGAGATTATCGCGTTCAAACAAACAAACTCTTCAGCCTTATAGATAAAAAACTCTATGGCCCATAACTCCTTAATAGGTACCAACTCTTAACATCTTACACACGTGATAACTTTTAAACGAAATATCCGATTGAGATGAAACAAAAAGTATTTTACTTCTTCATAAATACTCTTTATAACATAATGCTTAATTTCGATAAAGATTAATATTACGATACATATTTAACGTAGTTTTTTTTTCTTCAGACGATTTAATAATTATTTTGAACACAAAATCGGTTATTGTGATTAAACCATGATAGCTAGACATATGTTCTCGCGGACTTTTTTGTAGGTCTTAATGGGCTCTACAAACCCGTAGTACATTATTTTGTTCTATTGTCAATAGTTTTTGCAGCGCACGCAAAAATAGGTTTTCGATTTTACACCTTGTGTTACAAAATAGCAATTTTATTACGGATCCCTAATTTTGAAGAAAAAAAATATAGCCTATAGCCTTCCTCGATAAATGGACTACCCAACACTAAAATAATCATTCAAATCGGACCAGTAGTTCCAGAGATTAGCGCGTTCAAACAAACAAACAAACAAACAAACAAACAAACTCTGCAGCTTTATAATATTAGTATAGATATACAGATTACTTGCAAAGGGGCTTGTAGCTAAGTAATAACAGCTGCACGGGTCGATCGATCAGTTTAAGCAACGGTTGCCGCTGTTGGTCCGTGGATGGGTGACCATCTTTACAAACCACAAATCACAGAACATAAATACCGTAGTGATCGACCGTTATAGATGTATATGAGCTAGGTGTCTATGGGTCAATTTATCTTTTTTTAATAATTGTTTTTTTTTTCTTTCACCTTTTCTGATATTTTTTAATACCTGTATTATGTGATGTTTTTTTTAATACCTGTATTTTCTTTTGTTGCACTGAATAAACGTTGTATCTATCTATCTATCTACCAAGACCCCGCGTGCCTCTGAAAGCAAGTTAAGCCGTAGCGGCTGTCATTTTTCTAACATCTTTGACAGTCGTTACGGGTCGTCAGAAGCCCGAAAGTCTGACAAGCAGTTTTACCAAGGGCTATCGTTTACTGAGTTGTGGAGGTCAGATAGGCAGTCGCTCCATGTAAAAATACTGGTATTCAGCTGCATCCGGTTAGACTGGAAGCCGACTCCAGAATAGTTGGGAAAAGGCTAGGCAGATTGATTTTGAATGATACACATTACTTAGAAATTCTTCGGGTTCTTAGGGTTTAGGTTCACTTTTAAGAGATTATTTTCCTGATATTTGTTCGTGAATATATTGCAAACTTTAACCCCAAAGTCGGATTTGAGTTTGGCATAAGATATGCTTCCTTCACCATCATCAGCCTATAGCAGTCCACTGCTGGACATAGGCCTCTCCGTTTGCACGCAATTCAACTCGATTTTCGGCAACTCTCATCCAGCTGCTACCAGCCATCTTGCAAATTGCGTCGCTTTAATTTGTGTAAATTATCACATCACCACTGCTCTCAAAACGGTGAAGGAAAACATCGTGAGGAAACCGAACCGGCATGTCCTAAAACCGATAATTCGAAGACAAGTGACACTGTGACATCCACCAATTCGCACTGGGCCCACGTGATGGACTAAGGGTATGGCCCACTCCCTCTCACCAAGAAGACGCCTGTTGCCCAGCAGTGGGAACATTGATTATACTACTTTATCCATATTATCTTAACATTAATGTACCTACATTGTAGGAACATAAAGTAAATAACATTTAACTTAATAAACAGTAGAAGTTTAGTGTCGACATGTGACTACATTGTTCCCGTTTCTTTGATCAAGAACAAATTACTGTGATTTATCGTAAGCAACCATCTTGAAAATTTCCTGTGATCGATGACTGTAATTACTAACAGTCATTAGTAGTTATCGCAGTTTACTCTGTAATAACCTATGTGTAGTAATATGACCGTGAAATGTTCTATAATTAGATAGAACATTATACATACTACGTTTTAATTTTGTTCTAATCAGAGAATAACTAATTTATATTAATAAACGCAGTTATACAGGGTTATCATAAGTGACAAGTTATTAAAAGGCTTATTATTATTATCTTATTATCGTTTGTGACATTCATTGTAACAAAAAGAAAGCAGCGTGAGAAACGAAAATAAAATCCAATATACGAAATAATTACTTGAACTTGAACTCGGCTCCTAACATAAATCTTTCAAAAAATGTCAATAATCCTACAAAATTTATTGCCTATGTCGAATGTTAAGAACATTGTACGGTTACAGTAACATGTAGAAAAAAAAAAGTCAAGTAAAACCACAAAAAAAGACGATAAATAACGTTACTCGAAGACCGCATAGCGACATTTGGCCAGATAAGGGAAACACAGTAGCAAAAAAATACAGACACTGGAGTAAAAAGTCGAATGTAGAGACTAAAAAGACCGCTCAGACATAACATAAATTAGAATGAAGTGTTTCACTCAAAGGGCGATAAGCCACCCTTCGATAAAGTAAGTTCACGCAAAACTTTCAAGTACCTAGTCTACCGACGTACAGGACATATCAAACTTATCTGATATAGGTCACCAGCAAACGGTTAACAAGGGCCAAAATCACTTGCAGTCTTGTCAAGTTACGACTTAGTTTATGATAAGGGAAAGCAACTCTTGTCAAGGAAATACCTTTCTTGTGTTTAGACATTTCAGAAGCTTTGGAATACTTTGAGATTTTAACTTAAACTTCGGGGAATTTCAACACCAGGATACTACTTGTTTTGCCTCGAGCTGTCACATTATTTTGATGAATTTCTAGCTAATAAACGAAGGTAAATCCTTTACAGTTTACATAATCAGCCTATAATGTTCCCACTGCTGGGACACAGGCACCTCTTGGTGAGAGGAAGTGCGGGTTGGTAGATGTCTTCGAATTTTTGGTTCTAGGACATGCCGGTTTCCTCACGATGTTTTCCTTCACCGTTTCGAGTACCTACTAATTACTAAAGTGTTAGCAATTACATGTAGTCATCGATCACAAGAAATTTTCAAGATGGCTGCTTACAGTAAATCACAGTAATTTATACACGAGAATATTATAATTATGTCGACACTAAATTTCTACTGTTTATTAAGTTAAATGTTACATTATGTTTCTACAATGTACATGTAAACATTATGCGGATATACTAGCGACTGGATTATTGTGGGTACTAACTTCATGTTGAAATTTTTTACGACCATAAAATCTTTTTTATTTCCATAGATATTCTTAATGCTGAAATTCTAGCGCCCGTTATCACGTAATAAATGAACAACACTTTTATTACCCCTAAATGATATACTGAATATTATTTTTTGTGAAAACTGTTGCAAGTAGAATTTGTTACAAAAATGAAGTTCTATTGTAGTTATACGTAGTACTTACTTAGTCCTCGATACTATGTTCCCTCCCAAGCTCTAAACAAGACCATACCTAGTTTGTTTTGGGTCCTTTTTGGGTTGTTAATATTATTTCTCTCATTCCAGATTACTCTAAATATAACATACGGTAGATGTTGTTACCAGTGTAAAAGTTTAACAGGATTTTAGTTTGGTGCATAATTTTTTGTACATACGTTAATAACAAATATGGCCAATTAAAAATTTTACACTATGACTACTAAGAGTAAGTATTATGAAGTAGTACACAATATTTAACACAGTGTTAAATAAAGTGTTATTTTCTGAATATTCGAGTATACCATAATGTACCGAGGACTAAGCACTTCTTATACTTACAACAGAATTTATTTTTTGTAACAAATGTTACTTGTGACTGTTACAAAGTAGAATTTGTTACAAAAATGCCCTCTATTCTCTTTCATTGTAGGAGGGCTTTTACGAAAACGAAAGCATAGGAATCTTTGATTACATTCACCAAGTCAGAATACATAGTGCCATTGAATTAGGAGACAACCTTCAATAGGTTTCGCCTGAGTGGAGACCACCCGGCGAATGAGACCGTTAATTAGCATTGCTAATAGCATTGAGGCTCCGATAGTGGGAACTATGCTTAATACATGGGAAACCCTTTGATATGGGGCGGGTGAGCCAACCTTTCCTGATCATTTAAATTTTTTAACACTTGGTAGGACACGCTCTGATGGTTTTTGGTTAATAGATAATTCCCATAGGTTAATAAAAAATACTCTTTATAATATTACAGATAGTGTAGAAATTTTACAAGCGGTCAACACACAATGGACGGTTTTATCGCTAAAAGTGATATTTTATTGACAACCTTTGGATGGATTAAGGGAGAAAGGAGAGACCATACTGCAGGTAGTCCGTGGTGTACCATTTTTGCATTGTATATAGGTACAATGCAAAATTTTTAGTTAGTATAGTTAGTTACTATTAATTCATACATTAATCGCGTTGAAAACAACAACAAAAGGGAGTGTTTGTACATCTACATTTATTTCCTAATGTGTTAAACGCAGACAATTACACTCATAGCACTAATTGCATTTAATTGTGACCACATCAAAATGAATACAGTAATTAAAAGTTGGCAAATACCGCTGCAGTGATATATTATCACTAAAGCTATTTGATATACAGCGTTTATTTATTTAATAAATATAATAAATTATTATTATTATTAAATGTAATAAATTATTATTATTATTTATTTATCGAACCCAGAACCTCATGTTCAGCAGTAGCACTTACGACCACTAGACCAGCGCGGCTAGCATTATTTTTCATCACAGTTTATATATAAAAATAACCCTGTATATTTTTTATACCACCGATAAAAAAAGAGAAAATATTGAAAGACTGTCCCTTCCCATCAAACCAATAGCCAAATAAATCGTGTTATAGAAATAAATTCCTAAGTCCGGCAAAATAGAGTCTGATAGACTTTCTCCGATAAAGTGCCGGTCAAAGGTCCGGACCAATGTTATCTGGACTCCGGACCGCGATATCTCACGAGAGGAAAATGGGACGGTCTGGGAATAAAGGTGTATAACTACTTAGGACTTTTTGCGGGCTAAAAATCTTGCGCGTTCAAAAGAATGTAAGTGCCAAAGTCAGGGGCAAAGCGCTGGTTGACGACTTCTGAAGTTGTTAAGGTCTCCCCTGTAGGTAATATTTGAGTTTTTTAGAGGATGAAGGTGTAATTTCAGAAGCTTGCTTTGTTTTTTTTAAAGAAAATATTTGAAGCATTCTGTATAATCTATACTAATAATAAAACTGAAGAGTTTGTTTTTTTTTTTTTTTAATTTATTTATTTATATGTTTGAACGCGCTAATCCCTGGAACAACCATCGGATTTAAAAAAAATCTTTTTGCATTTGCTAGCCCAATTCTTGAGGACGGATATAGGCTATTTAGCGTCAAGACCCTTAGTAGCCGAGCTAAAAAAAAGTCTGAAAGAACGCTAGCGAAAATAAAGTAATCGGACGGCAATAAGGAAAAAATGTGAAAGGAGGTAGTTTGGTGATAATTTCAACCTAAAAAAAGTAGTCAAAAGCTCACGCCGCCGATCGTTTTCAAATTCCGATAAAAAATCGAATTTGCCACTTTCGCAATTTTCTCCGCGGCACTTCGCTAGTAGATAAAGACATTTTGGTTATAAAAGGCGAAGCAATTTAAAAGTACGATTTGTAACCGTCTCCGAACAAAAAGTCACGTAGTAAAACAATATATTCAGTGAAATAATTACGCAAACGAGGAAACCCTTTTAGTTAATCCGATAAAAGTTTGTGCCCTTGCGGCCCGAATGAGTCAAGTACACTGCTAACGACTTACGACACTTTCTTCAGTGAGAATATATTTTACGTAACATTATGTGTGATCTACTTTAGTTGAGGTGAAAACATACATCATGTACTTACTTATTTACATTTGAGACACCAACACATTTTACCTGAGATAATGTTTTACAACCGGCATGTCCTACATGCACTGGGCCCGCGTGGTATATTACAGCCCACTCCCTCTCGATGAGGGAAGGCCTGTGTCCCAGCAGTGGGAACATTAAAGGCTGATTAATTTAGATCTTAAAAATCTATTCTCTTTTCCCTTATGAGCCTTCAATGACATTTACCTACTTATGCAAAAGTATAATTTGTGCGGATGAAGAATGCACACGGAATCAACTCGGCCTATTGCAGTCTACAGGTGAACTTGGCCTCTCGCAAACTGCGCCACAATACATTGTCAAAGTATTTATTAGTGCGATTTTTGGTGATATAACAGGTCTTACAGATATTTTATAGAAACTCAAAAATCTACCCTTTAATACAATATATTAATATACACTATTAATTTAACAATATTAGAAATTAATTAAAACATTATATAAGTATGATACAATTCTAATAAAATTAAAAGTCTGATAGGAATATTAGGTAAATCATAAATACAGGATCATGCACAAGAAATTTTGTCAGCAAGAAATTCGTCAATGGTATAGTAGCATTTGTCTATTAAAAATGTATTTACGCTGCGTTTAAATTAAGTCAAGTTTAAATCTTTTATGTCATTTGGTAACTTATTAAAACATTTCGGAGCCATGCAAAGTATGCTCTTGTACATATGGGCGGTTTTTGATCTTCTTAGGCATAATTCATGTCGGTATGTTGGTCTTATAGATCGAAAACTTTGCTCTGAAGCTTCTTTAAAAAAATCACCTCAATCAATGTCCCCGCCTTCCGCATCCAGTCTGTCCCAGCCACAATTTTGAGGTCGTCTGTCCATCATCAAAGCAATAATTTTCGATCAAATTAATTTGAATTAGAATCGTGAATGTATACTGAACGTAAATTTAGAATGCACCTGTTCCACGTTACATTAATCACGACCAATAATAAATGTTAGTCACTCCATCTATTTTCAGTCCGCACCAGTGTACAAGCACTCACGGATGGGGACACGAAATCGCCCGAGGCGTTTTCCGAACATCAATCTTGACCGACTTTTCCAAGATTGCCAAGTTCACTAACTCCTCAGTTCGTCATTCCACGCCAACTCGACTCACGAAACAATTTGATTTCCCTAATACCCACTCGGAATACGAAATCTAAAGAAATATTTCGTCGAAATTATACGTCAAACTTTTAAGATTATTGCCGACTGTAGATAACAATTTTCTTACGCCTTTGATATTGCTCGTGGGCGAGATTTTGACATTACTAGTGTTATTAGGGAACAAGGTTGGCAATCACATCTGGATATTAGCGAACAAGACGACTTGAATGTCTTACAGAGGTTTGAGGAGGACGTTAAATCGTACAGATCGTCTCAACGAATGGAATAGGCTCGTTCACTTTAAAGACATACTTTAATCTTTAGATGGCTCGTGATTTCTTATGTTTTCACAACTTAGTAATGTAATTGACAGCTCATCTGATGGTTATGGTGGTTTTGCACAAATGTGTTTTATAAACCGTCTTTTATTAGCCAACGAATTCAGTTTTCATCATATACATTCTAGATTTTCTCGACGCTATTATCATTTGCATTTTCAACAGAAATAGCACTAACCATTCCGAGCTAGCATAAAGTGCAGAATTCAAACAATGTTTTCGCACAAACACAGAACCGCACACTTAAATTCATATCGCCACGGTGCACTTCACAGAAAATATCATTTACGGTCGTTCCAGACGTCTACAGAAATATATTTGATTTCAAACTTCTTCCAGCTGAAAAGCTGTCGCGAACACATTCCTGAACAATCCAATAAACCAATGGCCGTCTAGCCTCGTTTTGTTCATGACCGCAGATGTCATATCTTAGTCTGGAAACTAGCCTGTGGGTAACACCAAAACATCTTCAAGTTTTCTTAGAACGACACTTCGGAAGCTTTAAGATTTAACTTTGGTTTTGGTGATTTAGTTGAAGTTGTCAAATTTGACGAAGGAACTCAAAGGCTGATTACAAACAATAGTACCAGTCGCGTATTAATCCATGGTCTTAAATAATGTGATGACAGAACCACAGACTAAAATTTTCGATGTTATTGCTAAACAATAATGAGAGATGAGATGCCAATGTAGACGCTTTTATAATAAACTACAAAGCCACGTTCAAGATCTACTAAGCCTTAATAAATTTAAATCATTCATTAAACGTAAGTTGTGCCAGAAAGCCTTTTATACCGATAAAGATTATGTTGAGGACAAAAAGGCTTGGGATTGAGCTGCTTCCAAATTTTGCATTTTGAATGTTTTTTTCTTTTGTTTTTTTTATGCACATTGACATTAATGAATTTTATAAAACCATGACATTTGCTTACTTTGTAAAGTATTATATTATTTTTACTAGCTTCTGCCCGCGACTTCGTCCGCGTGAAATTTCTTGTACCCCCACTCTTCGCAACACTTCGTATTCGCTTAGCGTTCATTCTGACTTTTTTTCTTTTTGCTCGGCTCCTTAGGGTCATAGCGTGATATTAAATAAAAATAAAAAGCCTATAGCCTTCCTCAAGAATTGAAAGAAAAAGAAAGAAAAAAGAAAGAAAAACTGTTTATTCTGCACAAACAAAACGCACATTGCATATAAAAAGACAAAATAAAATAATAAACAAAAAAATAAAAGATAAATATACACACACGACGTAATCAAATGCCTCGTACTCAAGCTTAAAAAACAAAAAAATGTTGACAATTTTGCTTGATGTCAGGGCCAGGGACCAAAGACAACACACATTATTTTATTACTTGAAATTGACAATTTGAGATTGACATTTGACAATACAAATCACAAATCAATCCGATAGGAGTATATGTGTTCTGTGGTGATGCGCTCGCGTCACTGGCCTAATTATGACAACAAAACAAAGTGAAAACAACAACAATCAAAACAAAAACAAAATGCCAATTGCAGAGAGGAAAAAATTAACTAAGTACTTTTGTAACAATCAACAATATTAAGGACAATTAAGCCGTGCGTCGCATCTGTGCAAGAACAGGTCGTTGCTCAGCAAAATGCTGTGACTTCGGACGAACCAACGTACACAGCGCTGATTTTCAGCAACTACCTCTCAAATTGGGCTATCAAATGCAAAAAGATTTATTCAAATCTGACCGGTGGTTCCAGAGATTATTGCGTTCAAACAAACAAACTCTTCAGCTTTATTATTAGTATAGATTATTGTCGCTGTTCTGTTAGTTTTTGTCATAGTCTGGCAGTTTGAGTAATTTATGTAGCCTACCCAAATGTCCTTTCTTTGGTATTGTTCGTCGAATCGTTGAGCTCCTTAAGTTTTGAGTTGAGTTGCACGATTTATGACAAATGCGTGCACTGATTGGACAGGTCCTCTCAATCTGTGTGGTTCTTTCCTCAGAAGACCATCTCAGACATCGATCTACATGGTCTTCATATAACCTGACCAAGATTATGTCTGGACTTTAAAATAGACTGTGAACTCTGAGTTTGTTTCGGCCTTTCTTCTCAGAGTCTGATAGCAAACGCCGACCTAATCTAGTTTAAAAAAATATATGATTGACGTGTAAAAAAAAGTGTTTTTCGGAACCTACTTACAAAAAAATTAAATCATTTAACATAAATTGAAGGAAGATGTAATTTGTAGAGCATTCACACTCTTTTAATATTCCGGCATAGCCTGCGTCCTAGATCCAAGACTGTAAAAGTTTAATCATATAACTGTTATGGCAGCAGAAAAATCTATAGAGTACGAAACTGGAATAGAAATATATGGAGCTGTAATACTCAAAGAAAAACGTGCTGCAGCAAAGTTTGATAGGAATATTTTGCTGAACTGCGTTAAAATAGGTCATCCTTGCTTTTCCTCAGGGGTTGGCTTGCAACAAGCAAGTAATGTTGGAGTTGGAGAGGTATACTATCCTTTATATTACTGATGAAAGGTTCGAAAGAGCCCGACTACCGAGATGACGACTAATAGAGAAGTATGGAAGAAAAAGACATGTAGCGCCGACTCCACATAAATTGGAACAAGGGCAGGAGAATAAATAATGAAGATGATGATTCTGATGTTGTTACTGCAACAATGTTCGCTGTCGAATGTATGGTGCCCTTAATGATGTTCTCTCCATTTGTGTCTTAAGACGCCCGAGATACCATGAAACATTCTACAGAGAGTAACAAAATGCAATAATTTTAACGTACCTATAAGTAGTATAGTAGTACTCATTTAAAATTAATTTGCATGCCCATAACAGGCAAAATATGACGTGTAGGTACATTAAACCACCAACTTTTACAACTGGTAACATCTATATTTTCTACAAATAAATGATTCTTATTCTTAATAACAAAGCTGAATACTTGAAAAAACATTGGTTTCTCTGAGAAATAGTGATTCCCTTTCCAATTATTAAAATAATGTGCCACAGAGATAATCACTCCAGTTTCCACCATTGTTTTCATCGATTTCATCGAAATTCGCGTGTTTTATAAATTTGCTTTGCGTGAACCTTTAAATCTTCAAAACTTAATTAGTGAGCTGACACGCGATTGGTTTCTGTGCCAAATTCTGTTTTGCTTTCGTATACATTTGGGTTTCTGACATTGCTGTGAGATTCACGTCAAATAGTACCTAGTTTTGACTTTCTCGCAGCAATCGTTACTTTTTGGGAGGTTCTTCGTGCGAATATAGTAACTGTAGAAGTGTAGAGCTTGCGAATAATAATAGTAGGTACATTATGATACGTGTGACTTAAGTAGCCCATTATTACACGGTGTGCAGAAATTAGCGCCCGAGCGTAGGGAGAGTGGTAACACCGTGCATTTGTATACTACTTTAGTCGAACTTATCGTATACAATTTTATAGCTCGCGTGGTGCGGGGTTAGGTCACACAGTGCTATAAATACATTTTTTAATATTTTTTTTTTAATCATGCCTACCTAGTCCTACTCCGTTGGGACATTTGTGCCCATTACTATCATCTACTGTACAAATTATCAAAATAAAATCTAGAAATCTATTTCCATACAAAAACGATCCCGTTACAAAATCACATTGCCAAGCCAACCAAACAACGCCGAAAAAAAATAATTCAATCCACACACGTCCACCTATCCGAAAATTTAGCCCACACGATACGGTTTAGGTATTTGTCGCATCGAATCGATCTGATTGCTCGATTGCGTCCATTCGATATCTCGATTGGTCCTCACTCGGTTCGATTCGATGCATTCCACAGCAACTCAATACGACGCGTGTTTGCATTCGGATGTGATCGCTACAAGTTTAATGGTAATCTTTTCTCGATTCCGTATGGGTTTGTGATTGAATTAAAAGTGGTTGATTCTTGTTTTACGGGGTAATTGAATGTTGTTTCGGACGGATCTCTATAAGCTTATTGGTTTGGTTAACCAAGACCCATTTAATCGAGAGTCTCCCTCTGTGATCTCGACCCTATATTATCTGTATTGGATCTGATCTCTCTCCTCTCGGCAAAGCCGTTGTTACATTATTTACAATTACATTATTTATCAATTAAAAACCTATAAAATGAACGGGATTATCAAATCTATAGACCAATTACGTAATCCCGTTTCAGTTTATGTAGTTTCTTTTAATTGCATCTGGATAGATAGATTTGTCCTGGATTCATCAGTAACATACGGTGCCAGTAATGCATCCGTGAATCTGACCCTATTTGCTTAATAGGTATTTAATAAAACAACACAATCTGCATTGTATGAACTGAACTACAATTTGTTTTCTATTGCTACTATAATACTAATGTTTACCGTTTTCTTTTCAGGTATGTACACATCATCTTTCATTATGATAACATCTCTTGAAGCATCACTATAATGTTCCAAGGCAACTATTTGGGTATCTTTCTGGTAAGCTGTTTAATTACTTCTACATATTAAGTCCGTTTTAAAACTAAGAAATAAACCGATGTGTTTTCCCCCTGATAGAGCAGTTTCCAGGTAGTCATTATATAGATTGTAACATTTACGGCATCGTCTCACGAGCTAGTGTCTCTTAGAGTCGTGCCCACCCCATAAACGTCTAAAGCGTGATCTAAGTTCGCTGGCAACAAACTTACAAAGGAAGCCATCGACTATATAGGTACCCACACATATATTTACACCCAGTATATATCTGTCAAGCGAGGCGTGTAAGGTAATTCAACACGTGAGGAGCTTCGGCGCCGAGTAATTCGCCCCCGGAATATTAAACGTATAACCGCCGCCGTTGCATTCGATGTATTGACTGTTAAGACGCTCACACATTTCCCACCTATAACACCTTCCATGAAACTTGGGCAGGATTACTGCCACACCGTTCTTTGATAGATACTTAGCGTATCGAATGCTTATGCAAGATCCATAACACGATTTTGCACCAAGGAGCTTAAGTTCCTCTATGTGATTTGGAAAACAATGACTCAATACTTTAGCTTGTCTATTGTTGTATTATGCATCACCACAATCAAATATGGCACCCAAACCACCTCATTATTTTCGTCAATAACTGTCCTTGGTTGCCTTTTCCAGACTATCCAATTATGGAATCCATAACAACTGTATTATTTGTCAATTTAGATGCGCTTTGAAGGACTTAAATGGCTCCTTGTTGAGTGCACTGCCATCTGGTACTCCTCATCAAAGGTACTCTGTATGTAAGTAACCAGGTTACCGCCATAGGCACTTCAACGTGAATACTAAGTCGGGAAGTATTACCAACTTACCTGTGACTGTTTAATATATTCATTGGAACCTTGCAACTTGCTATCTACCGTAAGACGTGAGATGCAAAAGTTTTGCCCACATAAATATTACTGCAACTTCCTTTACGTCAAACATTTTATAAAGGAAATTGATGTTTAGACTTCTTGAGAATATTCTTGGGATTTTTCATATTTTCTAGACACAAAAGAATTCTGGTTGTTTGTACATAGTTGGTTGAGTGCCGGGCATTTCTGGGCCTTTCTCCGGAATTTACTGAGCGTACATTCCTTTTGCATTGGACATGCAAAATGATTGATACTGGGAAGATCACTGAAAAATGATCAAAGTCGGGTTTTGAATCAAAAGTCGCCAAAATATTCGTGGGTGTTTCCAAGCCGCCACGCCATTCCAAAACAACCCAAAATAAATTGCAATATCAAAATTTCAATTCAGCTGTTTATATTTTTTTGTTGAAGGAACGCTACAGCGAATTTGATCCGCTTTTGCGGTAAAAGAAAAAAAATACACTTCAAAACCTTGTGTAGGCACGTCATGAGGTAGAACATTCAATAGGCTATTCTCCTCATTGTTTCCTCCATCAATATCAGTACCTACCTCATTCAATATTCATCGTCTAATCTCCCTGAACATGAAAACATAAATAAATTTGAATCTGTTATATCCTCCTTTGTATTTAACAAACCGTTTGAAGTCTATTGTTGGCTTAATATCAACATATATACTTGTACTAGGTCGTTGTGTGATAGTTGTGGAATATTATTATTATTATTATTATTATTTATTGGATGCTGGGTTAATAGCCAAATCAGGCAATTTAGTTTATTTGTTGTCTTTCTTTCAACTTTAAAGCTGGTTCAATTAACTTTTTAAACAGGATTCATTTATTTTTCTTCAGTGATTGTCAGAAGCCCAAAAAAATCTCTGACAACCAGTCTTACCCAGAGCATCGTGATACCATACCCAATAACTGGGTTGTGGAGGTCAGATAGGCAGTCGCTCCATGTAAAATACTGGTATTCAGCTGCATCCGGTTAGACTGGAAGCCGACAATATAGCTGGGTAAAGGCAAATGATCCGCGTACCGGTAGACGTAACGTTGGAAAGCCTCGCACAAGGTGGACCGATGACCTTGTGAAGGCTGCAGGAATCCGCTGGATGTGGGAAGCTGTCGAAGTGGAGGTGGTTGGGGGAGGCTTATGTCCAGCAGTGGACGTTTAACGGCTGAAGTGATGATGATGATGAACGGCAAATAATAATAATATAATAATAATAATATTCCACAACTATCACACAACGCCGTCTAGTCTCAAGCTAAGCAGAGCTTGTGTTATGAGTACTAGACAACTGATAAACATACTTATATATTTCTAAATACATACATATATAAATAAATTACACCCAGACACAGAACAAATGATCATGCTCATCACACAAACATTTGTCCTGGGTGGGAATCGAACCCACGACCTCCGGCATAGCAGTCATAGTCACTGACCACTAGACCAACAGGCCAGTCAAATCAAAAAAGATCAGTCAAAAAAGGTCAGTCAAAGTCAAATGACGATGGGCATCATTATTTAGGAAGAAATCCCCCACCATACTTACATACAGGCCAAACAAAAATCAAATCGAATCAAAAACAATGTTTGAACCCCTACGTCAATCGTCATGCATCTATTTTACCTTCCAGCGAGACAACCAACACAACTGACAACCAGTCTTACCCAGAGCATCGTGATACCATACCCAATAACTGGGTTGTGGAGGTCAGATAGGCAGTCGCTCCATGTAAAATACTGGTATTCAGCTGCATCCGGTTCGACTGGAAGCCGACCCCAACATAGTTGGGAAAAAGCTAGGCAGATGATGATCCATGTATTTTGTTACTGACCGACTGGCATTGTTTTAAGATTTCGAAACTGTTACAGATTTTATTATTTACTTCGTTTCTGTTATGAACGATCCGTGGTTATGAATGTTGACGTGTTAAGATCTTTCAAGTTTTATTGTTTATCTGAAAACCTTCAAAAATATAGTGAAAGCTAACTTCATTATGCTCAGATCAATACTATGAAAAAGGTATAATGAATACCCCAGTATTTGAAAACAATTTTCAATTCAATTCTCGATATTTTTTTTCGATTTCAGCAATATTTAAGTACAGCAATACAATACAAACTTTATTATTTGATTAGGGTAGTAATAAACTGGTAACATTGTTTGAAAGTTTCGTTTCTTAAAGTCTGAAACTAGATCAGTTTCCAACAATTCTTTTGCTAAGCTAAAATAATGCAAAGTAAGTAACTATTTCAAAGGAATATTTATAGCAATGTTTACAAGATTTACTCTATTCGAGAAAAAACAAAGATTTAATATAAAGACATGAAATAGGCGGATATTCAAATTGAATACTATTAGACTGTGTGGGCATTTTTTCAAACATGGACGCGGTGCGTGTCGTGTCGACAAGGCTTTGTTTTATTTATAGCCCTCTGTCCCATAGAAGAGTCCTAAGTGCTGACTTACGGATTTGCCTTTTGCAACTAAGGCAATATTAATAGTCTTATAGGTGTGGTTAGTGATGAAATAACTCAAAATCAAAAGAACAATAATTGCGATTTTGAATAATACAATAATAACAAAATCCTCCTTAGTGTTTAGTAAGACCTTCAACAATATCAACAGTACTACAAAATGGTATTTACATGTACCAAGATTATGTCAGGACTTTAAAAGGGATTCATCGAATGACCCCGCCCGCTCTGGGTGGAGCGGAAGGGAGTGTCAGACTCTTACTAACTAAAACCCACCCGTGTTCCTTCCTTAGCCCTTTATGTTCCGGGCCAGCGGTAACCCTTTCGGACAATCCCGCTGACCCGGCAGGCTTCGGCCCTAAGGGCTTCCTCGATGCTGAAATCTCTTTGAGGCGCGCGTGGAACACGTACGCGCCGTCCGGCACGGGCCTGGTCCTGATCGGACGGTGAGCTATCCATTACTCACCGCCCCCAGGCCCGCGCCTGCGGTGGCCGGGAGTCGTCACGCGGCTCCCGACGCCCGGAGCGTCTCCCGCGGCGGCTGGGACGGGACGCTCCCTCAGCCGTCCCGCCACCTCCTTCGCAAGAGACTGGCCTCTGGGTTTGTTTTGGCTTTCTTTTCAGAGTATTCCGATTGGAAACGCAAACCTCATCTAGTTTTTAAACATGATTGACGTGTTAGTGTTTGTACAATCCTACTTATACAGAAATAAAATCATTTATCAGATTTTGCAAAATCAACTCTCAACCACCCACCGAATCTTCTCCTATCTCCGTCTTAGAGTCTAGACGAAATCATATCTACAACAATTTCTAATAATAATAATATTACAAGCTTCAATGCTGATTTTAGGCATAGTTACACGAGCGAACACGAACTGACTCATACATGAATATTGGGCCGATTTCTATGCCTTACGCATATCAATATCATTTAGGAAATGTTTACATAATGCGATACATAACATAACGATTATAGTACCTAAAACGGACGCGTGGTGCTGGGAAATTAGTTTTAACTAATTCCGAACACTTCATGCTGAATTTGTACAGTGTGATTACTGAATAGGGGTTATCTATCAGTAATTTGGTATCCGTAACTATCCATCCGTCATTTGTAATTAGCTTTTTAATTGCTACTGAAAGCTATTGGTAATCCATACAGAGTTAAACATCTACCCCTTTATTCATAAAAGTTGCTTAAAGTGAAGTAGTGGTTAGAGGCTGTTTAACCATAAATTGACGTTTGAACGTCACTTTATTTTAATTATCGTTCAAAAATAAATCCCGTAATACTTAGTCTTTTCGAGACACATAATTACCGTTATCCTTTTCAAAAATATAATCTAAAAAGCCAACCGTCAACCCAAATTAACAAACCTAATAATCACTCTCCGCGCTGCGCGCTGATAGCTCAAAGCGTTTATCAAGCTCCTTCGTCAGAGACGATAATGAGCCATTTTATCAACATTGAGAGTCTGTTTTACCACTTCGTGCTCCGGATAACTTAACAGGCAGATCATTTCATGCAACTCTTCGTCCATCTTTGAATTGAAATCATGGATAGAGGAAGTCCTTTCTAACAAAAATCTTACGACTAAACGATTTGACCTCCACAACCCAGTTACTGTAAAATAAGATCCCCCTTGATAAGACTGGTTGTCAGACTTTCGGACTTCTGACTACCCGTAACGACTGTCACAGATCACAGCCGGGACCAACGGTTTAACGTGCTTTCCGAGGAACGAAGAGGTCTCGATATTAACGCATAGTCACCCATCCACGGTCTTGCCAAACTTAAGTGGCAGTGGGCAGGGCACATTGCTCGCAGAACAGGCGGCCGATGGGGCCGAAAGGTTCTGGAGTGGCGACCGCGTACCGGAAGTCGTAGCGTTGGAAGGCCTCCCACAAGGTGGACCGACGACCTTGTGAAGGCCGCAGGAACCCGTTGGATGCGAGAAGCACAGAACCGGTCGAAGTGGAAGTGCTTGGGGGAGGCCTATGTCCAGCAGTGGACGTCTTTCGGCTGAAATGATGATGATGACCCATCCACGGACGACCTTGGCAAGCGTAGCTTAACCTTTGATCGAACCGGGTGGCTGTTATTATTTAGCCATGAGCCCCTCACCGTACGTTAATTACTCATTTCTATCAATAAGTGAGTAACTCAGTTAATACTAACATAGTGTGAACCAACAGTAACATTGTGCTGTGACCATGTTTACTGATATTTACCAATCAGTGCGTTGTCCTAAGCCGCGGATGCTAAAAGCTCACTGGCACTGGCCGGAGTGATGTGATTACCCGACATGTTAGGGTGGCCATCATTTTACATGCTATCTCTAATATTTCCGTAGCACTTGTTTTTTGGTGGTATTATATTTTGTCCCTGGGATGAGAATCACTGAGAAGCTTCTTATTGTGAAATTCGCAGCCAAACAAGTGCTGAAGACTATAGATTGTGGAAGCAGATCTATTTAAAAAAAAGTTGATACACGGTCAAAAGAGGAGGTCGGTTGAAAATGTGTGCATTTCTAAGACACTAAGAAATGCTATCTAGAAAGTGTAGCCGAAATAGAAAGTTTTCACTAATAGATCCTCCTCTACTACTCGTCCTGTCTTAATTAAATTTTTCCTTTTGTTAGTCTTCTTTATGACCATCATCATAATTTCAGCTGAAAAACGACCACTGATGCCAAGCCTCCCCCAACAAACATTTTATTTATTCATTTATTTCAGGCGGCGCAGGCCCATAGATAAATACTAAGCTTAACCTAAACATACATATTTTCATTATAAAATAGTACTTCACTAGCTTGTTGTTATGCTGTTCTGTAATTGTCCGCGGAAGCGATGGAACACCACGTCCTGCGCCTAGAAGACCCCAAACCAAACCAATTAAACCCCAAACACCCTAACTAATGAACCCTAAACAAATTAAAAGGTGAATATGAGCGTTGATACATAAAATATCGGCGCTACCGGGAAAAGTCTCAACCACTTCGTATTTTATTTCCTCACTACCTAACTATACAGGCTGTTAATAGATGATGGCAGACAAAGACCCTTTGTAAGCTCTAATTAAGCGCCAATCTATTAACACCGCTTATTACTATGTGTTCAAAATTATTATATGAACGATCATTTATTAACATGGTAACAAGTTATAATAGGATACTGTTAAAATCACTATTCGATCTCTTCTATATCTCACCGTGAATACTTAGGTGAAGTGAGCTGTCAATAGTGTCTAGCGATAAGTGAAGTGAGCTGTCAATAGTGTCTAGCGTTAGGTGAAGTGAGCTGTCAATAGTGTCTAGCGTTAGGTGAAATGAACTGTCAATAGTGTCTAGCGTTAGGTGAAGTGAGCTGTCAATAGTGTCTAGCGTTAGGTGAATTCAGCTGTCAATTGTGTCTAGCGTTAGGTAAAGTGAGCTGTCAATAGTGTCTAGCGTTAGGTGAAGTGAGCTGTCAGTAGTGTCTAGCGTTAGGTAAAGTGAGCTGTTAGTGTCACTTCACCTTAGTTGTCACTGTAAGATTTTTACAGAATAGACCCTGACGATCGTCAAATATTTTTTCTATATCAAAATCGGGACAGTCTTCCGTTATTAGCAAGCACATTGTCCTCACCACGTTAAGGCTCAGAAAGACGCGACGCAACTCCGGTAGGACAATTTCCATGAAGTTTTCATAGAAGTTGTTCCACCATAGTCGCGTCGCGCATGTCTGCGTTAACGCGCGTTTGTTAAGGTAACCATAGTCTTTCGATTATATACTCTTTTCTTTCTACACATAAGTGGGTCCCGGCTGTCATTCGTAGAACTTTGACAGTCGTTACGTGAAGTCGGAAGCCCTGTCTGACAACCAGTCTTACCATTGGGGTGTCGTGTAACTCAGTAACTGGGTTGTGGAGGCCAGATAGGCAGTCGCTCCATGTATGGGTATTCAGCCGCATCCTATTAGACTGGAACTGGAAGCCTACCCCAATTGGGAAAAGGCTAGGCAGATTCTCAGACTCTTTTCTTTCTATGTACAGTCAACAAAAGAGATAGTAGTATCGTCGGATATAGTTGAAGTTTAGTAAGAAACCAATGGATTATGTCGACTGAAATTTAATTTGATAAATCAGCTGTTTGTTTTCTATTAATAAAATTTAATTTTATTCGAGAACATCCATCGGTATCTTACTAAACTTCAACTATATCCGACGATCCTGCATACTTATCTGTTTGGTTGACTGTACATCGGAATCGGGACCAATCTTGTTCCGTTCCCACTTTGTCCTCACCATGGTACTCCGTAATAGGCCGGTTCACAGATGATCGCGACGCGTTAACGCGACACTCTAAACAAACAACGCGCGTTTGTCCACGCTAATTAGGCGCAGTGTAACGTAAACCGAGGATTAGGGCTGCCCCCGAGCGTGTGTTGTACCGACTACCGAGAGAATTTGGTGTTAGTGAGTTTTGAGATGATTATGAATTGAAAATTGATAGTATGGTATAAATATGTAGATAAATATTTTGTCATGATTTCATAAATTGTCCTACTCACTTTTCATCAGTTTTACTATAAAAAAAAAAGATATTATTTATTTCGACTTTCAACTGATTTCAGAGTAGGGACAAAAAATATACAATGAAAACGACTTCTGAATATTACAAATTTTGATTGCTCAGTTCGTGACAATCGATGTTTATGGTTTGTTTATTACAATTTTGGCTATTTGCAAAGAAATAATAATGAAAGCATTTTTTCTTTTTGAGATTCCTATCCTACTGCTACAATAATGATGTTGTAGTCTATGTATTTGAAGCATTACAGCAAAAGTAAGTAATAATTTTCGCCAATTAACTCATAAAAGCAACCAATTATGTACTCGTTTATACTAACACGGTCATTAGCAAATGTATTATTACTTAGGAGAACATCAGACATTCAAAAAAAACAATACTTTCACTTTCCCTTAATTACCATTTTTGCTAATGGTTTTTCTCATGCTATTTAAATAAAATGAGTCATCGCTCATCAACAGTCTCCCATCCCTTATCCCCCTTGTCCTTGTCCTATTTGGGGTCGGCGCAACATGTCTTTTTCTTCCATACTTCTCTATTCGTTGTCACCCCCTTTCTAAACATATCATCATTCACACAGTCCACCCATCGTTTCTTTGGTCTTCCCCTACTCTTATAGCCGTCCACATTCTTACTCAAAACATTCCTTACGACATTTTCTACATTCTTCCTTATCACATGCCCCTACCATGACAATGACAACTGATTTCCACACAACTTTTCAGTTACCGGTGCCACTTTCAGACTTGATATTAAGTTAATGAGTATTTTAATTAAATTCTTACATAAAAGTAAATGGAGAATATATCGTACCTATCAATTAATACGAAATTTTGCATTTTAAACTACACTAATTAAAAATCATTCCTGCCAATTAATTTGGACAACCCTGACAAGGTTTAAGCGATGTGCACACTGGCTGCAAGCGTGCGATAGAGCCTTAACCGACAATGTGCACCATGCTTTCCTATTATGCTATTTTGTTCAACAGATTTCTGTAATCACAATTACATATGTTTAATTTGCCTAATTAATTAGTTATAATATTGTGATTGATAATAATTGTATTTAATTCACGTGCGCCTTTGATTCCTGATTATCATAACTAATAATTATTTGTTAGGAAAGTCATTTTGGTTTCGTCCGACTATAGTTAAATCACTGATAAAATATGTTTTGTTTGCATTAAATAATAAAATTAATAGTTTTACCATAGATTGCATGACTGTGATTCAGGCAAATCCTTTAGAGTTCAATAAGAAGCTGAAAAGTTTTGCACAAGAGTATAAAGCAGATAGAGATATATGGTTGGTACTGCGCCGACTCCACATAAACTGGTATAAAGACAGGAGAATGGTGACGAAATCTACCTATGTTATCTTGGTAAATATTTTACAGTATGGAAACCACAAATAATTATATGCAATAAATTATACCATATTCTTGTTAACGCCTTTTCTGACGATATACAAAAAAACTGGCCAAGTGCGAGTCGGACTCGCACACGAAGGGTTCCGTACCACAAGGCAAAAACGCCGAAAAAAAACACGGTTGTTGTATGGGAGCCCCCCTTAATAATTTATTTTATTTTGTTTTTAGTATTTGTTGTTATAGCGGCAACAGAAATACATAATTTGTGAAAATTTCAACTGTCTAGCTACCGCGGTTCTTGAGATACAGCCTGGTGACAGACGGACGGACGGACAGACAGCGAAGTCTTAGTCATAGGGTTCCGTTTTTACCCTTTGGGTACGGAACCCTAAAAATGATCGAAATCGGTCGCGAAAAAAATCTGCTGTTCCCTTTTTTTGACGAGTTACGCGAACATAAATGTAGGGAACAATTATTGTATGTGTGTGTGTTTATTTACTTACAATAAGACATTTTTTCTGTAACTTCCAAGAAGTTTATATATTTTTTCAATTTCCGCGAAATCAACTTCACAAAAAATAAAAGAAAACAAGCAGATGTTACAGTTTCAGTTCCGACTACAAAAACGTACCGAAAATGTTTCGTTCTAAAACTTTTCTAATATCCCCAGGCAGTACACGAACTAACACTGTCTGAATTCGGCCTTCTACTGAATTTAATATGTTTACCCTAACTTTCCTCCTTTTTCTTTTTTTTTCCATTTACCTGGGATCAAAAGTATATTTTATCTAGAAGACAACAGGCGTATAAATCTTCCTATACCTGCGTTAACGTATTTCTTCTTGGTGTCAATTAGAATCGATTTGAATTTGTTCATTTGTCTCAAACAGGTCATTGACACTATTCCATACAGGTTTCGACAAAATTAAAAAAAAAAAATTGCCTACTAAAACTACGTCAATTTACGTCAGGCGCTGATTAATTTGACCGGACTAAACTAAAATTTATCTTCTGTCCTTTTCTTAATGAAATAGAAAGAAAAAGATGCATTGAACTTAAAGTTTAGTTTGTGAACAACAGAATCGGCACCACTATCTAATTGTCATTTCCGACCTAAAGGGTTTATTCATAAACGTTGATTAAAGTTAAGAGACGTCTAAACGTCAAAAATGTATAGTTAAACAGTCGCTAATCATGACTTCAATTTAAGCAACATTTATAAGTAAAGGTGCTTGTATTTCTAGATAAAGCCAATATCTATGGCAATCGAGGTAATAGTCAACCCTATCTATCCTACAGGCTGCAAGGAATCCAAAACTAATTACCAACAATAACAACAAAAAGGCTCCTACAAACAGGCGCGACACGCGACGCGAATCGCGCGCGACACAAAGGCACCGCTCGTTGCGCGACTTGCGGTGCCTTTGTATCGCGCGCGATTCGCGTCGCGTGTCGCGAACCTTATAATGTTACAAAAAGAAAACCTCATTAGATTTCCTTCCTTTTTAAATCCAGAAACAACACCACTTCTCGCCCTCAACAATATAATTGCCACGTCCTTTCAACAAACAGCTCATAATCTCAGCAGAGTCTAGTAATCAGGGGTGACAAAGAAAGGGTTATTTATGCAAGCCTTCAGCCGTGGCACATAAAGAGGGTAATGAGGTTGACACACGCATCCTTAATAAGCTTAGGAATGATTAAATTTCTTAAACAAACAGGACTTAAATTTTGTTATGTTAATCAGTTTGTGCCGGGTGTTGGGGGATTGTTTTTAGAGTACAGTACCTTAGTGCGGTTTACGTATCCATTTGCCAAGGTGACTAAAGCAACTATTTGCCCTGGATGGTCTAAGACGCCTATGTTTTCTGGCCGCCCTGCCTCACAAATGCTAAAGGAGCGAGCAACATAATTAGCCTATAATGTTCCTACTGCTGGGACACAGGCGTCCTCTCTTTTTGAGAGGGACTGGGCGGTAATCCACCACGCGAGCCCAGGGTAGGATAGATGATGAGATATGGGATAGGTAGATGTTAGGACTTAGGTTCTAGGACATAATCACGATGTTTTCCTTCACCGTTTTGAGAGCAGTGGTGATGAAATAAATTACACAAATGAACGCGCGTGATTGGGTTTGGCTTTGGACCCACGACGTACTTATGACTCGAAAGTCGGGGACGTTACTACTGGGTCACAATTTGTAACGATACCCCCATCATCTGCCTAGCCTTTTCCCAACTATGTTGGGGTCGGCTTCCAGTCTAACCGGATGCAGTTGAATACCAGTATCTTACATGGAGCGACTGCATCTGACCTCCACAACCACTGTACTGTACTGGGTAAGTCATAACTGGTTGTCAGACTTTCAGGCTTCTGACGACCCGTAACGACTGTCAAAGATCCACGAATGACAGCCGGGACCGACAGCTTGACGTGCTTTCCGGGGCACGGAGAGGTCTTGGTATGTAAAGATGGGCACCATAAAGATGCTCATCCTTCCACGGACCAACCGCGACAAGCGTAGCTTAACGTCATCGTTCGATCGGTGCGGCTTTTATTTCTTAGCCACGAGCCCCTCCTGGTATGGCTATGTATGCCATATAAAACTCCATAAATGAAAATCATCAATCGGCTCTTTAATTGTCTTAAAAAGCATCCCATATGACAGCGGAAGTCTTTAAGATGAATCAGTCACATGTGCCTATGGGTCGTGACATCGCCAGCTGTTGATATAAAGCAATAACAATAATATAGTACAATTAGTACATCTGTCTGTGAGTCATGTCAGTTGTTCGTGTGTTATTATATTATGGTGGTAAAGAAAGATTGAGCACGTCGTGTTGCCGCGTTGTCTGCAACTGGCTTATACTTTATACTATTAACTATTATACTATATACTATATATACTATATACTATTATACTTTATACTATTATATATTATACTTTATACTATTAACTATTAGTCCCGAATTTTAACAATTTTTCAAGATTATTTTTGTCAAGAATTGAATTAAAAACCCACCAATGTTTCAACTAATATGAAAATAAACAGAAAATGTTTGGTTGTTTGTTTCGCTTTCACGCTAAAACTGCTGAACGGATTTGGATGAAAAAACTATGACCTGGATTAGGGAAAAAAATACTTTTTATCCCGATATTGCCGGGATTGAGACTTATGCGGGTGAAACCGCGGGGCACAGCTTGTTATGAATATTTCCATGATATCCCTTTTTGTTGCATCTTTCCTTTGAAAATATTACATCACCTTGCATACTGTATAAACATACGACCATTTTCAAAGAATTGACGGCGTTCAAACAACGAAATAAACATTCAATTCCCGACTCAGCCCCTCAACAAACACTTATCATTAACAAACTCCAATCAAATAACTGTCCAAAATAATGTCTTCGCAAAGTTCCGCTTCAATGGCTGTAGTTAACATTTTGTTCGTCCTACCCTCCTTACCTACCATACCTAGTCTATTACACGAAACTTCACGCTCGACTCGCACAGAATTAGCTCAAACTTGGTAACTAGTTAGATCATGTAAAGAAGGGTTAAAGTGTAAAGCAAAAAACTTGGCACTTGCCTTTGTGTCATATAATGCAGTATGCATACACCAGTCGTAACGACCCCGACTTAAGGCTCCTTCAAACAGGCGCGATACGACACGCGACACAAAGGCACCGCAAGTCGCGCAACGAGCGGTGCCTTTGTGTCACGCGCGATTATATCGCGTGCCGCGCCTATTTGTAGGAGCCTTTAGGTGTTTGTAGGTCCTGGGTTAAAACCCAGGCAGGAGCTTTATTTTCCCCACTGCTCTCAAAACGGTGAAGGAAAACATCGTGAGGAAATCGGCATGTCCTAAAACTGAAAATTCGAAGACATACTACAGTGACATCTACTAGCCCGCACTGGGCCCGCGTGGTAGATTACAGCCCACTCCTTCTCGATGAGAGGAGGCTTGTGTGTCCCAGTAGTGGGATTATTATAGGCTGATTATGCTATATGCTATGTGGTATGCATACATGACTTATGATTTTATTGACTACAGTCAGCTTCTTCAGGAGCTTGTGGCTAAGGGCCTATGCACACCACGTTTTTTAAACGCGCCGTTGACGAGCGTTTGTAGCGATACAGATGCGACCTGTAGACCTTCTATAGGATAAAAGCGCGCCGTCGACGCACGTTACTAAAAAGCGCGTCAACGGCGCGTTTAAAAAACGCAGTGTGCACAGGCCCTTAGTCATAACAGCTGCACGGGTCGATCGGTCAAGTTAAGCTAGGCTTGCCGCGGTTGGTCCGTGGATGGGTGATTATTGTTACATACCAAGTCCCTTCGTGCCCTCGGAAAGCACGTTAAGCGGTTGGTGCCGCCGACTGCCGACTGTCATTCGTAGATCTTTGACAGTCGTTACGGGTAGTCAGAAACCCAAAACTGTCAACCTGTCTTACAATGGGAGTAACTGGCTTGTGGAGGTTAGATAGGCATTCGCTTCATTTATAATACTGGTATTCAGCTGCATGCGGTTAGACTGAAATCTAACCCCAACAAAGCTGAGAAAAGGCTAGGCAGATTCATGTGATATTTATTATAATTTCTGCCTGATAAAATAAATCATGCTTCAAAACTGAAAATTGCAAACGAGTATTTATCTATTTTATCTCAATGAAAGCGTTATTAAAAAAGGATACACGTCACCATTTTCCAAAATATTTCAGTGTATTTGTTTTTAAATTTTTTTTAGGTACAGTCAGCGTCAGAGAAATGGAACCCCCCCAAGACTTAAAGACTATCGCCCGAGCAAGCTCGGGCCCGCCCCGTCGTCGCTCGTCGCTCGAGCGACGCGGCGGGCGGCGGCGCGGCGGCGCTGGCGCGCCACGTGAGCCTTGAGCAGCTCCCTCCCCCGCCGCCGCACCCATCTCTGCCCGAGCGCATCCAACGGTCCGCCTCAGATATTATTTGCAAGTTTCATTCAAGTTTTTAATAATTCTTTAAGGTATTTTTTCGGCTTCCTTCTGGCCGAACCGTATACCAAGAATAACTTACAAAAAGACACTTTGCGTGCGATTAAGATACGAACCCGCATCACCAGGCGCCAGCCGATCATCGAGACCGTGTCTTATACTACTAGGCTATTGGCTCAGTTGTCAACCTCAACGAAAATTGGAATAGTATTACTCCATAAAACGAACAAGGTTATTAACGGTCTAATCTTCTAGATAATAAGGTTTAAATTTCAACTTTCGTTTTATATTTAATACCTTAGTTTTACAAAATGCAATACGCATTAACTCCTCAATTAACTAAAAGATAAGGTTGAAATTAGCTTGTTTGGTTGAATATAATGTGTTGATTCCGATTGTTGCACTACCGTCATTTTACTTCAGAAACTTAACTGCTGTATGAACTGCGAGTTAAGGTTGAATTTAGAATACTTCTTCGCTTTATTTAGTAAACTGTGATTGAGGGTATAATTATTTTTTAAATGGTTTCGTTTTCGTGCCGATTCGCTTGTGTGTAATTATCTTCGTCGTAATATTATCAAATTTATTAAGTTTTTGACCAGTTGATTCTATTAACCGATGGTATGGTTTGATTAACAACTTTTTTGAAGGCTAAAATTGTTGTTATCTGGGAACAGGAACAAAGCATAAAGAAAGTAGCACGAGTTATGGGCATAACGGTAAGATTTATGTTATACTTCCACATATTACCTATTTATTGTTGCAATAATTGCATTATTACTTACTAGTTGGATGTTTTTATGTATTTCTAATATTATTATTTTCATTGCAGAGAAAAACAGTTCGTAGATGGATACAAAGGTATCAAGCGACGGGTGATGTGAAATGTGATCGCCAAGGCCAGAGAAAATACAAATGGAGCGACAACGTAATATTGTGAAAGTTCATTTAGTGGCACCCTTCAAAACTTCAAGAAGTGATAGACTGTGACATCCTCTCCGTTATTATAAGGCAATTTACTCGGCAGATTGATTGTGTAACGTATCTGATAAAATTGCGTTGGAACATATATGAGCAAGTGTTATTAATTCCCAATATTTGTGGGATCCATAACTCGTAGTTAATCAAAAACAAACAACTTTTATAATTATTATCAATCCAGATAATCTGGTTTACAAGTAGTCTTGTAATGTATTAACGATGCACCATCTGACCTCACATATTTTTCTAATGTTGTGTTAAATAAGGGTTATTAGAAAATGTGATAAAAGAGAAAGATGTATATTGCTATACTATTATAGTTTAGCATGTTGATTCTTCCTCTGTAATTCACAGACACAAAAGACAAAATTTCTTTTTTTTTTAAGGTTTTTTTCCGATAAGTAAGTATAAAAAAAAACTGTTTTCACAACTTTAAATAAATAAATATTATTGTAGTTATGTTTCTATAAATATATATATAAACGAACCTTTATCTAATGTTAAACGTTCTAAACCTCATCCAGGGTATCTCTTTTGTGTTTAGTTAATATTCTTGTAAATAACCCCAATTTAACACAGATAGAAAACTGTATACTCAACCAGGATGTGGATTCCATGAAGTCCTAGAAATGTAATTAGAAAAATAAAAGAATATTGTTTATCAAAATGCCTAGCTTTTATTACAAACCTCCATTTGATTTCTTAAATAATAATTAACGAAAATGACCTAATAAAGAAACTAAAAAAAAGGGTAAAGAAAGAAATAAATAAAATAAAGGAAAAAGAAATATTCTCATCCGCGGATTTGAACTCGTGACCACCGCATCGCCAAGCCGCAGTGTTAACCATTAGACCAACACGCCACTTACGTTACATTACGAAAAACTTAAATAGGTTTGATGTCAATACCAAGGGGGGTACCTTATTTGTGAAGCGAACTGTACATATCTAGTAAATTATTCCGTTTTGCGAAGTGAAATCTCTGGAGTGTTGTGATATAAATTATAATTTAAGGAAACGGCCAAGCCTTATAAATATTTAATTAGTTACTTAAATATTTATACTCTAGATTGGACCTAGTGGAAACCAGCCCGGAATAATGTAATTGATATTAACCTTTGTACCTACTCCCGAGTGGCCTGAAATTCTAGTGAAAGTTTCAGGACCTTGGGTTTTTCTCAAATTCTCAATAGCAATTAATGTCTACCTACTGTTAATTGCTAGCAGTGGTGGTCCAGTGGTAATAGCCGCGATTTGCGAGTTGTAGGGCGTAGGTTCGAACCCGACAGAAACTTTACTTTGTGTAAATTATTTTATCACCACTACTCCCAAAACGGTGAAGGAAAACATCGTGAGGAAACCGGCATGTCCTAGAACCAAAACTTCGAAGACATGTGACATCCGCCAACCCGCACTGGCCCGCGTAGTGGATTATGGCCCACTCCCTCTCACATAGAGGAGGCCTGTCTCCCAGCTGTGGGAACATTATAGGCTAATTGATTATTCATTGCTCAGCAGCACAGCTCAGCTTATTCAGCTGCATCGGGATAGACTGGAATCAACCCCGACATAGTTGGGAAACGCTAGGCAGATGGTCACCATCATCTGCCTAGCCTTTTCGTAACCCCAAAGTATTTGCGTTGGTATATAGGTAGTTTTTCTTTCTATCCGTCCATCCTCCTGATTTACTACCCACACATATGTACGAATACGGAAAAATGTATGACCTTAATCTAAGACACGGACATCGCGGTTTTTATTCCTTTGTTATAAAACCGTTCGATCTATTATTATTATAATATGTATATCTAAAGGAATGTTGAGTCAGAACTGATTTATAACTGATTCATTTGTTGACCTTGGACTTAACACAGTGTTGTGTGTGATTATTTATTGTCTCGACTTTGATACTATATGGATTTGCTTTCCGTTTTTGTATTAGATTAGGGGCAAAAAGAAAAGATAATATTTTTGTGTTCACCAAAAATCTAAAGGTACATCTATGTATGCATTTCTAAAATATTATTCTTCCCCGAAACATACTGATCGTGCACCAAATATTACAAAATATTTGTAACTTACTATTTTAATTTTTTTGAAATGGACATTATCGAGAACCGAATTAGTTACGAGGATAATTATTTAAAAAAAAATGCTTAGGTTAGGTTAGGTTAAAACTGAGACCTCCTACGCACGAGCCGAGCGAGCGAAGCGAGCGGTGCCGCGGCAGCGGCCGGCGAGTGCCAGAAACGACTAAATTTTAAAGAAAAAAAATATGGAAAAAGAGATTATTTAAAAAAAAAAATATTATTATTTAAAAAAATAAATGCTTGTTTTTAAAATTAGGTGTATTACTATTTTTACAAATTTGCAACAGTTGTTAAATAGATGCTCGTTATGACATATTTTAATGAACATATTTTGGTGCACATTCAGTATATTTGGTGGAACACAGGCAAAATTAGGTAAATGAAATGGGAATAAATTGAAGTACTTTTAAATACCATCCAAAAAGAAATATGATTAAGTATACTTTGGAAAGGCCACAAATCGCAATCATTAACGAACTTCCGCTTCGGCTTACTGACTAAAGTCTCCTGAGACCGTGATTTAAAAAGAAAACTCAATTTTATATTTCGAACAACATGATATTAGGATGACGTTTACATTTTGACAGATACATTTACATTGACAGATACATGCTATATTATTGCATAATCATTCAATACATTTCCGGATTCCTAAATAGAGCCAAAGTGTCTCGGTGGGCATAAAAGGCTGCCTTTCCAATGCTAATTTAGTTTAAGCTATAAAAATGAAGCGATGTTATTGGTTGATTTCACACACATCCCTCGCTACGCACCCTCGCTCTTCTCTGGTGGAAAGGCAGCCTAAGGCTCTAAAACATCATAATTATTAGTCTAAAAGAACTTCTACGCAGTTTTGAAGCCGACATTCTGGCCATAATTTTGGGGTCATCATTGTCCCGAATTCACGACTAAGTATCTAAAAAGTTAACGACTTTTATCCAAAAAATGCAGGTTGTCCGGAAGTGTAGTTTATTAAACCACACCGAGAATAAGCTTCGCTTTCATAAATGCAGAAAATCGAGGCTTGTATTATAAATTATTCTAGCCAGCTTAAACCCTGCACCCGTCCTCTCAACAAATTAACCTCCCATGGTAATCTGTACCTTAGGCGACCAAAGCGAGGGAATTACGTTCATCCCCCCGTCACTAACCACTGTGATGACCCGCCTTTATGTTGGCGGAGCCATGCGTGAGATTCTCCAGACGTGTGAACAGGGCTTTAGATTATTATTCCGATATTGTTACTATCTGGACTTAGGAAGGCATCTTTTAAGTGTCACAAAGGGAAATACAAAATATAACAGTACAATAGGTAGTCGTATGCTAAAAGGAAATTGGAGCTCATAAAATATTGGTCGGACACAGCAGGTACAGTTGTCATCAAAAATTTGTGTAAATCTTCTGTTCTCGAATATTTTGTTTGAAAAGGACGAAATAAAGATAGCAAATACATTTATTTAGTACAAACTCAAACTCAAAGCATTTATTTCAATTAAACCTTGTACAGGCACTTTTGAATTGTCAAAATTAAATAGTCTGTCAGTTAGTCAGACTAAAAGGCGCACAGTATAAATAGGAGTAGGTACATCAGATAAAAACAAATAAGAATCAAATAAAAAGACTGAAAAGTCCGATGTATGAAATTAGCAGGAAAGTGAGCCTCACGGCTGTGCCAGAAAGGCCCAGTTCAGCAAAAATGCCAAACAACCATTTGAAGTCTTTCTTGAATCATGAATTCATAATTTCGTTTAGATTTTTGTACTCTTCCTGAAGATATTAGTTACTAACTGCGCCTCGCGGTTTCACCCGCGGAAATGTCGAATATCGGGATAAAAAGAAGCCTATATGTTAATCCAGGGTGTCGGCTACCTCCATATAAAATTTTATCAAAATTGGTCCAGCCGTTTGAGCGTGAAGAAGTAACAAACATATAAACACACCCCCACATACACACACTCACAAACTTTTGCCTTTATAATATTAGTGTGATTTCAAAGGATCGGCTCCTGTCCTGTCGGCTTGTGTCCTTTTGATAAAATATACAGCACATCTGTTATAAACGCTGCCAAACGCTTAAAAATACAAACACAACAAAATAATCTCTAATCCAACAAGCTACAAACTTTATCCTCTCAAAAATAACAAAAGCACCCCACTTTTTTAACAAAAAATTAACCCATTAAAAGAGCTTATTCCTAATTAGTTTTATAATAAAAATTCATTGCGACGTTACTTCTCCCATCTTGTTTTATCGTTTCAAAACCGGTTAGTACCCTTTTCTATACACCTGTTCCCAATTTACGCACTATTCAAAATCATTCTTCCGTTAGCCCGGAGCCATTTGCATTTTTATTCATCATTCAGCTTAGGGTGCCCAGTTATACGAAAGTTTCGGATAATTGTTGGGGTAGTTTTTAATAAATAAATAAATACATATTTATTGGAAAAAGCAATGGAAATCGTGGTCAATTTATGTGTTGTTAAGTTCAAGGTTCGCACTGGCGATTTTTAGGGTTCCGTACCCAAAGGGTAAAAACGGGACCCTAAGACTCCACTGTCCGTCTGTCTGTCACCAGGCTGTATCTCATGAACCGTGATAGCTGGACAGTTGAAATTTTCACAGATGATATATTTCTGTTGCCGCTTTAACAACAAACACTAAAAACAGAATAAATATTTAAGGGTCCATACAACAAACGAGTTTTTTTCGGCGTTTTTGCCTTGTGGTACGGAACCCTTCGTGTGCGAGTCCGACTCGCACTTGGCCAGTTTTTTAACGCGACGTGTTTTTGTAGCGCACTGGATTTTCAACTCTCGATTCTCAACGCTTTACGCATTGAGAAACCAACAGTGACTTACAGTGTGAAAAAAATACAATGTTGAATTTTCAACTCTCGGCTGTATCCAGTGCGCAATAAAAAATCGCCCGTGGTTATGAGGGCTCACCTTTGAGTTACGGAAAGAAAAACAAAATTTCCGAACAAAATAACGATCCGGAATTATTTATGACAACAAAAACACTATGTGTATTATATAGCGAAGGATTTTACTGGTCAGAACCGCTACTTTTACTGTAAGCCCTTGCTACTCAAACATATGTTCTAAACAAACAGAATTTTAATTGTATTTCATAATTGAATCACGAGACCTCAAGCGTCGCTGAATTGACAACCCTTAAACGAATTGTGCAACATTAGGGTGGTACCTAAATAGCTAGTTTGCTTTTCGGTGGGGTCCCGACTAAACTATGTCGGGTTTTGTCCGCGGTTTAACGAACCATGATTGTGTAACACCCCACTAAATCAAATTTTTGACGGTGTCATTGTCCCGTAGTTAATTTATCACAAGTGGTGCCATGTTTTTTTATTTCGGTACGACAAACTATGTCAAATTGTATAAATTGATGTCTGTGTGTGTGTGTGTCTAACTAATACTTTGGCGCTTAGTTGTTTAATTTCTTTTGGCAAAAGCAGATGCGAGGATAATTTCCGTAGTTTGTCCAAATTAAAGGCTCCTACAAACAGGCGCGACACGCGATATAATCGCGTCCGACATTCTCGTTGCGGGACTTGCGGTGCCTTTGTGTCGCGCGCGATTTTATCGCGTGTCGCGCGTGTTTGAAGGAGCCTTTTTATTCTTTCTTTCTTTTCCATTGAACCAACCTTTTCATGCTTGAATAAAAACCTAATACGCTCTAGTTGTTTCTCGGAAAGACTTTCAAAATGCCAATAAAAAAGTCTATTCTATAATTCATTAAAAATTGACCGGTGCCCACAAAAAGCGCACGGTATAAAGGTCCAATAATATCTTTAGAGCGAAAACAAACAGCCTAGAGATTAATTCAACTGTAATGAAAAAGCGGCCATGCAAAAAAATAATTGGTTCTTCACAAAGGCCTCTATTTCCGATGAGCAAAAATTTAAATTTTGACTAGCGTTTTACAGTAGCGGCTACCGTTCGGAGTTCTGTGATAAAATATCAATTTAAATCGCGACTGCTTTAGTGGTTTTGCGGCAAATGTATTAATTAGTTTTCTGTGGTAATGGCATAGCTTTTTGGCGTACCCCAGATTTGGTTGTGGCGTTATAATTTTTGAAATATATACTGCATAGGGCTTGGTTGTCCCATCTCATCATCAACAGCATTACCGTCGATAGACGTCCACTGCAGGACATGGCCGTCTTAGATGGCCTCTAGTGGAGTCGTAGCGTTATCGCTACGACTGCAATCGGTCGCCACTACAGAACCTTTTGGCTATTTGGCTTTCAGCCATCTGGGGGCCTAAAAAGGCCACTTTGGCAGAATCATAAAAGTATAACATAATGGACAGTTAACTGTCAAGTTAATCGTATCAAATCCCATTTTGTTTGTCTGTGCTAAAATACCAATCAATCCAATCCAAATCCAATCCTAATCTCGTTGATTATACCTACGTAGTGCAGCGAAAAAAAGAAAAACACGGACTGTCTTCGCCATATTATGATTCATAATGTTCTCTTTTTATGGTTCTCCAAAGTGGCCTTTTTGGGCCCCCTGTTCTCTGAGCAATGTGCCCTGCCTACTGCCACAAAGTTTGGCAATTCTTTGGGCTATGTTGGTTACCTTGGTTCTCCTACGGATCTCTTCATTTCAGTCTCGTAGGGAAAATCAAAGGATAGTTATCTCCATTGCTCTTGTCTATCTATGAAATAGTAAACCTTTCTTTTGTTAATAATCAGAGGTAATCAAGAACAATTTGAAATGGTAACATTTTCTCGACGTCAATGTTACAACATAGCGAAATGAATAACAATTCCACAGTACAAATAATTTTATAACATTTTCAATAACGACTTTGCAACGTTCATTGTGAGTTGGCAGTTCGCTATAAAAAGAATCACATTATTATCATATCGTATCAATATTCAAAATGTTTCGGTGCGGCTGTTTCGAAACATTGTTGTAACAATTTTCATGAGATTCTCTGAAATATGTCAATTGACTCTGTATTTTTCAGTTTTTTTATGAATATGTATGAAACTTTATATTCGAACCTTCATTATGAAGCGCCTGTGTTTTCTGCAAGTGCGTTGCAATATTTTTTGTTTATCTTTATTTATTTGGGTTTGCGACCGTTTGGAGGTTATGTCAACACATGTTGCAAGTTTTTACGAAGTACAGACGCCAGCATATCAAGCTAATACAATCTGTCAAATTTCTTTATTAGATTTGCAACTTTATGGGCTATATAGCATAAGGTTAAAAGTTGATTGAGAAAATTTTACAGTTTCGGGTAGCTTGATGTGCTGACGTCTGTACAATCTCGAAATTCCAACTTAATACTATAATCTTAACTATAATAATAATAAAATTTATTCAAGTATAAAGTAAAGTATAAATAGGATTTACATTAATTACAATCTAGGAAAAATTAAATTCTAACTGAAATGTAGACCTGCCTGATCTAGGTTTATGGAAAACTCAAAAAACTATGAATGTACAGACCTACTTGACTCTCGGAAATCACCTGCAGCACCCTTATTGGTAGGTAACACCCATCACAATTTGGTTTTAAAGGAAATTCCTAATCTGCTTTGAAAAATTCGTCTGCTCAACAACGTAAAGGACGTGGCTGGTGTCAATATGAAAGGCATTGCCATCGATTGCCATTGTATGCGGGTTTCGCAATTAACCTCTTGCGGCTGTTCATAAACAAAAGAGCAGTTTCAAAGCTTTCAATAATACAATTCTTTTGTTTGTAAATAGGTTCACTTAATTTTCGTGCTGACTGTACTTTAACTGGAGTTGTTGAAATTTTTACTCATATTATAAATTCGAAAGTAACTCTGTCTGTCTGTATGTTACCTTTTCACGCCTAAACGCCACGGATTTCGATAAAATTTGTCAGAGAGATAGATTGCATCCCTGGGAAGGACATAGGATAGTTTTTATCGACATACCTCGCGGGCGAAGCCGCGGGCGGAAGCTAGTACTTTATATAGAGATGAAGAGTTTGTTTGTTTGGACGCGCTAATCTCTGGAACTACCAGTCGGATTTGAAAAAATATTTTTGCATTTGACAGCCAAATTCTCGAGGAAGTAGTATGGGCTATTTTACATCACGCTAAGACATATATTAGGAGCCGAGAAAAAAGGAAAAAAGTCAGGACGAATGCTGAGCGAAAACGAAGTAGGTAACAGCGGGCGCAGTTCAGCGGGATTGTCCGAAAGGGTTACCGCTGGCCCGGATCATAAAGGGCTAAGGAAGGCACACGGGTGGGTTTTAGTCAGTAAGAGTCTTACACTCCTTTCCGCTCCACCCAGAGTGGGAGGGGTCATTTGATGATTTCGCACCCAAATAAAAAAAAAGCGGGCGCGGGCGATGCGATGGTCTGGGGAACAAGAAATTTTACGCGGACGAAGTCACGGGCAGAAGCTAGTTACTAATAAGTCCAATTAATAAACAATCTAGGCCAGTTTTATTTAACCGAAGTAACGCGTCGTCGTCGCTGAGAATTGTATCCGCTATGGGAATACTCATTGTTTTCATATTGTATTGTTATTTCTTATAATTATCATAATTGCACATCCGTGCCGCGGCCGCGTTATAAAAATTATCATTTCTATACGCTAATACCATTGTTTTTGTAGTGCCATTGTTAACTTTGCATTTAAATAATTAAATTGATTTCAATTTTGCCGTTATTTTAAATGACACGTTACTACAAAATGTAACAGCATGAACATCACGCCTATAATGCCCGTAATGTTAGGCACAGGTGGCGAATGCGCCACTCGCGAGCCGTTTGCGAACTGCGCGCGTGCATTTCATGTTCGTACACTTCGTACGCAGCCCCTGCGCCGTCCGCGCACCGCTCGCGCCCAATCTACGCGCCGTACTCGAGCGGCGCAAGGAAATTCACTACTCAGGCTCATAGTTCATCAAACGCGAAAGAAGCTAAGCTGCTCGCGCGCTGCACGCGCGCCCCACTTGAGCCTTGCCGGAGTTGCACTAGAGCGGCGCACCAAACGTGGACTGAAACCGCACGCGAGCAACACGCGCGTAGTTCGCATGCGGCTCGCGAGCGGCGCATTCGCCAGGTTTGGATCTACCTTAAAGTACACCCCCATTTCGCCAGTTATTTGGGCGAGCTTATTGCCATCAACCGGGCACAAATCCAGACTCCGGGCTGCTACTAAGAAATTCCAGATGGAAAAATTCAATAACTTTTTGCTTGACCTGGGAATCGAACCCAGGACCTGAGCTCAGCAGTAGTGCTCACAATCACTGGACTAACAAGGCAGTTTATTTAAATTTTATTTGCTTTAACAATATTTCATGCTGTAACTAAAATGTATTGATATGATTAAAAAGATATCGGTTATCTTTCATTGTGACATTTAGAGGTGGAAAGTCACCTTTCACGGTAATTGAAACTCCATTTTTATCAAATAAAAATTGAGCTCAACTACCTACTGATTTATTCTTCATAGGAAATGATGAATCTTGTATGTACTTAGTACGCACACATTGTATACGTGCGTATTGCTTGTTCATCCCAATACTTGTACGGGGTTGTGCTAAAAAAGCTTTCGAAAAAAAGTGGATCAAAAAAAAATTTTGAACACGGATCGAAAAAAAAGTCGTCGCGATAAAATTACGTCCGTGCTACCTGGGCTTGCCAGCAAAACCGACGGCAATAGTAGCCAGCACATCAAGGTACTACAATCTGTCAGATTTCTTTAATAGACTTTCAACTATATCGCTAAAACATAAGGTTCAAAGTTGATTGGGAAAATTTGACACTTTCGGGAACTCGATTTGCTGGCGTTGTACAGAAACCAACTGGTTTCTGAGAAATCTGTTCAGTTATAGGCCATTTTAAATGCAATAAATGTTTACGGCTCTTTGTTGCGGGAGGGAAGTGCAAAAATATTTGGCATACTTTTACATTGTTCATTGTTCGAATGGCATTTTACACTTATTATTAAGTTGCATTCCATATTGTAGGTCATTAATAATGGTCGATCGTACATATCTTTTGTATTGTGCAGTTTACTTCCACTTGAGGCCAAATAAAAGGCAATAAATACGTGAATATGGGCTCTTAATGGATATAGGACACTGAAATGGTCGTAGGTGTGCCTACAAATTGTATCTCGTATATCAAGCTGACCCACTATTAAGGAGTGTCGCCTATACGGCCGGCACTTGATCGGCTCCGCTTTTACCCGAGCAGTTACTAGTTACCTCGTTGAGCGTATGCTGTGAGAGCCTCCTATCAGCATAGTAACTACTCGCTATTAATTCCACTCTCTAGCCTAATTCAGTCTAGTACAGCACAAAGTCTTTTGTGGAATAGGTCAATCTGCACTCCATGCCTAGGCTTGTTTAGATACTTACTAAAAGTACTGATGCATATTTTTGTCTTGTGTCAAAATTACTAATAGAGACATCAGAAATGTTCATGAACAGACGCCAGCACACCAAGCTACCCGAATCAGTCAAATTTTCCCAATCAACTTTGAACCTTATACTATAGCGATAAAGTTGAAAATCTATTAAATAAATTTGACAGATTGTAGTAGCTTGATGTGCTCCAGTCTGTATCTACATATAATAAGAAGAAATAAAGAATAAGTTTTTTTTGCTGTAAACATGACGCAGAGAAAGAACACAAACACGAAAAAAAAACCGGTCAAGTGCGGGTACTTTGTAGGTATGTAACTACAAATTCAAGGTTTTCAGATGTTTTCCTTTACTTAAGCTACATGACTTGCTGCTTGCCAAATTTCATGATTGTAGGTCAACGGGAAGTACCCTATAAATGGTGATTCCCTTGAGTGTTGAAATACCTATGCGTTTATGGTTTTAAATTCAACTCGATACCTCCACGCGTTCCCGAGATAAAGGGTCTTCACAGACAGACAGACGGACAACAAAGTGATCCTATAAGAGTTCCGTTTTTTCCTTTTGAGGTACCTACGGAACCCTAAAAATAACTAGTTGGAGGATTTCACGCAGACGAAGTCGCGGGCAGAAGCTCCTGTAAAATAACTAGCCAAAACCATAGCCTTTTACATAAAACCATAGGCCAAAACCTCAAATAATGTGCGGCATCCCTCCTCACAGAATATTAAAACCGTCCACATAGTTAACGTAATCCAATTTGTGAAATGTTTTACATTAATTACAGAGGCGGCGATTTTCCGGACATTTGCCATTAAGTTGCAAATATTCAAATGGCAACCTAAGTAAATGAACACCCGAATGAGTGAGGGTCTGTTTACAAATCTATATGGGGGTGATGGCGTATGCATAGGAATACGATAGTTATTGAAAGTTTGCGAAGGGACACGAATTGTTTGACGTCTGAGGCCCTTTTCACACAGGTTTCATACTAGGGCTGCCAACCCTATGTCTATCAAAAAATAAACCGAACATTAAAAAATATACAATGGCCGGCCTCATCGCTTTCTGCGATCTCTTCCAGCGGGGCGATTGCGTAACACACTATCAGTAGCAATGGGTTTCATTTTGTCAGTTCAACAACATTAATTGCGTTGTTTACGTTGTTGACCAGACACACTTTTCATACATACGAAGCAAAGGATTAGCAATATGCTCCAAAATGATTCAAATTGAGAGTAATAGTGTGTTACGCAATCGGCAATTAGGGTCCAGATAACCTTGGAAAGGAAGGAAACAGTGATCAATATCAATGTATATTATTAGCCGTTGTCCCACTGCTGGGCAAAGGTCTCCCTGTTCTCTTTCCACCTCTCTCTGTCCAGAGCTGTCAAGGACCAATCTTTATGAAAGGAGTCCGTATAAATAAACACCAGCACCCCGCGGTTTCACCCGCCTAAGTGTTGATCCCGTGGGAATATTGGGATAAAAACTGTCCTATGTCCTTTCCCGGGATGCAATATATCTCTCTGCCAAATTTTATCGAAATCCGTTCAGTGGTTTAGGCGTGAAAAGGTAACATACGGACAGACAGACAGACAGAGTTACTTTCGAATTTATAAGATTAATGTAATGTAATACAAGTAATAAGTATCGATTAGTATGGATGGATAATAAATGATTTTATTTCTGTAAGTAGGTTTGTACAAACACTTTCATATTTTTAAAACTAGATGAGGTCGGCGTCTCCCACGCGTCTCCTATCTGACTACTCTGAGAAAACAGGTCGAAACAAACTCCGTTGAACTCCGTTCTATATTGGAGACCTAATATATTTCTAAGAAAAAATATGGTAGGCGAAACTATCTTTAGGTTAATTTCAATACAAAATGGCGAGATGACCGCAATAGGGCCAGCCAGCAGTAATCTCAATGGTATTTTATAACTTTAATTTAGAGTAATCATTAATAGTTTTGAGACATTAAAAAAACCTGTTATTAAGGGCCAAAGAAGCAAATAAATAATATATTTTTGAAACTTCCTTAATATATTTATTTTGCCGCCATCTTCTATTTTTACAGGCAATGACTTCAAAAATAAAAAAAATATTCGATATTCAAAAAGTAAGCAACCCTAAAAGGTCGTATTATCATATAGGTGACGTTAAACGGTTGAGGGTTTTCGGTTAAAGTATTCGTGTAGTGTGTGCTGGCCTTAGGGCAAAATGCATTACGCACTTTAAGTTAAACACGTTTGGGGTTTGTTTACCTTCTTACGATTTGCAGAAGGGGTTATAGGGGAAGTATAGAATAAAAATACTGTATTTTCTGGTTATACGCTTCTGTCCGCGATTTAGTCGTCGTAAAATTTCTTGTTTCCTCGACCAACCTCGTCGCATCGTATCGCCTGCTATTACTTCGTCTACGCTTACCGTTCTTTCTGACTTTTTTCAGTTTTGCTCGGCTCCCAAGGGTCCTAGCGTGATGTTAAATAGCCTGTATCCTTCTTCAAGAATTCGGCTATCAAATGAAAAAAGATTTAGCCAAACATTAGTGCGTTCAAAGAAACAAACAAACTCTGAATTCGGCTTTATTAATAGTATAGATGTAGATTTAATTTTTCAAATGCGAATAATAACATATTCTACTGTTAGAGACTACTGTTTCATTCCCCAAACAAACACCAAGATTATAAAAAAAGCAATGCATATTATTAGACCATCACACAGAAACAATCACATCACACTAATTCTTAAAGGCGAAAGTTTGTGAGTGTGTGGGGGTGTGTTTATATGTTTGTTACTTCTTCACGCTCAAACGGCTAGACCAATTTTGATGAAATTTTGTATGGAGGTAGCTGACATCCTGGATTAACATATAGGCTACTTTTTATCCCGATATTCCCACGGGATCGAAACTTATGCGGGTGAAACCGCGGGGCGCAGCTAGTCCGTAAATAAATATATCTATATGTATTTTAGGTCTATTTTCGATAATGGTATACACGAGACCAAAGATAGAAATAGTGAAATAGGCCAGTTTAATAGACAATTGGATGTGATTAGCACTGCAGTGATTCTCTAACTTTTAATTAGTTGGCGTGCGGTGCTAACTGCAGCGTATTTTTTGGTCTACAATACACTTTTAGAACGGTACGGTAGATATTTTTTAAATACGGTAACGGTAGATATTTTTTAAATGCTAATAGAACCTTCAGTATTATTTAACGAGAATGTCAAATCTGCCGAACAATCTCGTGATTCGATTTTTAAGTTAGTATGAAGTTTTTATCTCAAAGAGATGAGAGATGAGAAGAGATGAATTAGAAAGTTTTTGTTTTTTAGATGTCTTAGTAATAGAGTCCCGTTTTTACCCTTTGGGTAAAAACCCTAAAAAGAACAAGTTGGAGGAAAATATCATCACGTACACGCTAAACGGCCATCGTGCATCGTTCAGGCTAATGCGACCCCATGCGAGACAGCCCCTGCGCTGGTTTTCAACGAAAACCGCGGTTGGCGATAAACCGCCGGTTGCCGATAAACCGCCGGTTGCCGATAAACCGCCGGTTGGTTGGCGGTTGCCGACGTTGGCGTTGTATGAAAGAGAAGGGTGACGGTGTTACCGGTGTATCAAATATCCTATATATAGATATTTGATAAACCTGTAAAAAAACCGAAAAAAAAAAACGTACCGTAACCGTATTAAAAAACTCTGAACCTCAAAAATTCTGTAGGTGTAACAAAATTCCTTACATGACGCGAAAATTTATCCGTATCACATTCATAGCGTCGAAAACAATTTATATGCAAAACAGGCAAACAGACGATCACACATACCACTTGAAGTTTTCTACGAAAATTTAACGTCTATTGAACAAACCGTTCCAGTTATTACTATTAGGTATACCATACAGTATTTATATTTCGTTTACTCTTTACGATGTAATAAAGGTGTTACACCGGCTTTCGCACAAAGAATATTTTCGCGAGAATTTCCCCGAGCTACCCTTTTCAACGCATTACGAAATGGAATTTCGCATATTTGCATCAGCTATCGGAGCGCGTATGCCTTATTCGGGCCTATTGTGTATTTTTATGATTGCCTGATGCAATAAATCTATCAATTGGTTTTATTGCTATCCTGTATTCTAGCCAAAAAGGAAAGGATGGCAGACACAGATATATCCCAGACACAGACAGGTATATCCTGGAAGTGTTGACAGCAGACACCATTGAGGAGCCGTAACGTTGATGACCAAATGTTAGCACTTACTAATGGTATCATTGAATTGATTTTTCATATACTTACATTAAGTTCCACAGCATAATCAGCATTAATGCTTCCACTGCTGGAACACAAGCGACCTCTTTGTGAGATAGAGTGGGCCGTTATGCACCACGTGAATGCCACATGTCTTTGATTTTTTGGTTCTAGGAGTTTTGAGAGCAATCTTTCACATAGTTCGATCATATTGTAGATTTGAGAATTTGCAGCAGGATTCGGATCGCTGTTAATTTTTATGGAATTGGCTTTGACTTCTGCTTCATCGCCTGTCGGCCAAGATATTTGTTTGCTGAATTCCGCTGCTCTAATTTCAGCGAAAATGTTCTACAAGTTGTTGGAAAAGACTAAATGCATCAGAGCAGAGTGCACTTAGCAAGATAACCGAGATATAGCTATAATAATATAATAAAGCTGAAGAGTTTGTTTAACTGGAACTACCAGTCGGATTTGGAAAACTTGAGTAACGATATAGGCCAATGTCGGAAACAATGCCAAGCGAAAACGAAGTAAAAAAAAAAACAGCACGGGCGGGCGATGCGACGGGGTAGGTAGGGGAACAAGAAATTTCACGCGGACGAAGTTGTGGGCAGAAGCTAGTTCATAGATATGACAGCTCTACTGTTTATCAGTGAAAATATTCCTTTTATATCAGTATCTGCAATAACGATTGTAGTATACCTGATGTTCAGCGTCTCGAAAATTCTGAACGATGGAGGTTTGTGTTGACACTTTGATAAGGTCTGTCCAACGCGTAGGTGACCGACCGCGTGACCGCTTGCCCTCCACTTGGAATAAGTGGAGGAGCATCGCGAGGGGCTGCTTTGACCAAAAATGAAAATGCAGAGTCATCAACCACGACCACTCTGTCAAGAGTGAACGACTAAGGAGGAGGATACTTGATATTACTCATAACATCAGTTTCTATTGGATGCAACATGATTCACACACATATTGCCAATGGTATTGGATATCTTGTTTCCTATTTATCAATGCAAGTCTGTGTACAGTCAACAGCAAATGTAGATGATCAAAATCAGAAATTCAATACTAATGAACGGAGTTCGTGTCAGAACTGTGTGGCGTCAAAGTGATTCAAAAGTATGTGATTGTAAATTATACCAAACATTTACTACTAAAGACACGAGATAAAGGGTCTTGACAGACAGACCGACGGGCAACAAAGTGATTTTATAAAGGTTCCGTTTTTTCCTTTTGAGGTACGGAACCCTAAAAAGTACCAAAATTATGTTATTCAGGCTGTGCCTCAAGTCCAAATAGAGCACATTTTTAAAGTCATTCGCCTGCAAAAGAGTTACTTGTTTTAAGTTAATTACAGCAACATACAGGTAATTAGTTGCCTACCTGATAATCCTGATTTATTCTAGATTTAAAGTCTGCTAATTTAGTACCGCCACAGTATCTAGACCGGTGCTCTTCCTAGATTAGCAAAAGCTCATTAGGCTCTCCCGTTCCGGACATACTTATATATATAGATAAATAAATCTCATAATTTACGTTCCTTTTTAGGGTTCCGTACCCAAAGGGTAAAAACGGGACCCTATTACTAAGACTTCGCTGTCTGTCCGTCTGTCCGACCGTCTGTCTGTCACCAGGCTGTATCTCAAGAACCGCGATAGCTAGACAGTTGAAATTTTCACAAATTATGTATATCTGTTGCCGCTATAACAACAAATACTAAAAACAAAATAAAATGAATATTTAAGGGGGGCTCCCATACAACAAACGCGATTACGACAACGCGACAACAGGTAGGCACTTGAAATATTCACAAAATACTCAGTTGTATTTTTACTTTAACAATAAATAATAAAAATAAAAAAAATATTTAAGGGGGGCTCCCATACAACAAACGTTGTGTTTTTCGGCGTTTTTGCCTTGTGGTACGGAACCCTTCGTGTGCGAGTCCGACTCGCACTTGGCCAGTTTTTTTTAATTTCATATTCAAACCGCCAACACCCTTATGGCCCACCCGCCCGTAAGATATAGGAAAATAAAACATCTGTTTCTTTCGTAAGTCTCTGTAAGTACAAAATGGATACTAAATTCTTCTCCATGTTGTGTTTGATCTTATTTAATGTACAAATTATAAAAAATATGCGAGTGGTTTCATGTAATATTTAAGACTCTTTTATATCGTACGTTTTAAGATGTATTTCCTCCTTATGGGCAAATGTTTTTTCTGTTATAAGTAGGCAATGATTATTGATCACGTCTTGGTCGTATCAATGATTCCATTTCCATGATTATTTTATACTAGCTTTGCCCCGCGGTTTCACCCGCGTAAGTGTCGATCCCGGGGGAATATCGGGATAAAAAGTAGCCTTTATGTTAATCCAGGGAGTCAGCTACCTCCATACAAAATGTTATCAAAATTGGTCCAGCCGTTTGAGTGTGAAGAAGTAACAAACATATAAACACACACACACTCACAAACTTTCGCCTTTATAATATTAGTGTGATAAGCTTCTACCAGAATTCGGCCATGTCACACCGTTAGCATTGACTTCGGAAATGTATTTCATAGTGTAGGTGTGGAGGTGCACAGAGAACACTGCAGGAGGTGGGGTATCGGTTGAGATGCAGCTCCACAGTCGGATTGTGGCTCATCTGGGTAACCCCCACCTGACTAAGTTGTACCTCGATCACCAGGAAGGCAGAAATACGAGATTACCGTTACCTTTATCAAGTTTTACATATTTAACTTGTATTACAAACTCAGTAATATTTCGAAACACTCCCAAATCTCAGTTCTGCATCAAAATTTTCTAAAGAAAACTAACCCAAAAACGTATCTAGAATTTATTTCTCAAAACTAGGTCTCGTCTTGGCCAGCTATCCAAAATTATTCATTCCAGGTCATACTCGACTGTTCTCGTAGTCGTAATAACATGGCGGCCAACGGAAGAAGGTAAATTGCACCGTCAAAAACGGCGGTTGGGTATACCTACCGACATTCCAGATTTAAATTCCGGGCAGGTTTCGCTAAAGTAAATCATTGTAATTTAATTTTGTTCGGAGCACCTTCTTCGTGCGTTGGCCCTTCAACTTTGAGGATACGAAGTCGTTATGGTTTGAGACGGGAAAAGTGGGTCTGAAACGTGAAGTATGCGTAGATTTTTTTGGAGGTCACAAAGTAGAATATTTTGTTGGGGAAAAATACTCGAGTATTTATGAGCTTTTTATAAAAACTTCTGTGTGGAATACTTCCTATCTATACTTAATATATTATAAAGCTGAAGAGTTTGTTTCTTTGAACGCGCTAATCTCAGGAACTACTGGTTCGAATTGAAAAAATATTTTTGTGTTGGATAGTCCATTTATCGGGGAAGGATATAACATCACGCTACGACCCTTAGGAGCCGTGCAGTGTGTGACACCGCGGGGAACAGCTAGTGTCCAATACTAGGAGAAATTTTTCAGCTGGACCAAGCATTGATTAAATCAATACAGCAATTTTGGCTGGATCATGTATCAAAACATGGTAGAGTGTAAATTCGAAGACATGTGACATCTACCAACACGCCCTGGGCCCGCGTGGTGGATTACGGCCCACCCCACAAAAAGGACGCCTGTGTGCCTATAATGTTCCCACATTATAGGCTGATTATGTATGTATCAAAACATACAAACTCATTCGATTTTATATTTTACACTAGCAACACGTGTACTCATTTTGCTTATGTTTCCGACCCTCGCGAAGGAAGCCCCATAAGGGTCAAGAGTACACACTACAGATATAATATTACCATGAAATATTTACTTTGTATTCGCAAAGCTTCGTTTTTAACCCCTCATGTAAACATGTTATACAAAATGTATCGAAAAAACATAAAAAATGTTAGACTTCAGAACGTTTAAACAGCAGTTTTGTGGTCCATAACATTATACAGCGTGTTTCAGAAATGTGTGTTCATATTTAAGGTGTGGTACAGACAATCAAACTGAACAACTTTCTCCATGGTACAGACGTCAGCACATCAAAGCTACCCGAAACTGTCAAATTTTCGCAATCTACTTTGTACCTTATGCTTTAGCGATAAAGTTAAAAATCAGTTAAAGAAATTTGACAGATTGTAGTAGGTTGATGTGCTGGCGTGTGTACCAACAACGAAATCGCGAAAAAATAATTAGCGGTCCCGTACATTTGGGTCGAATAGGTATTGAATTTATGTATCCGGGACAACTGATAATTTTTTCGCGATTAATGTCCTCCAGACCGAATTTCGGCCATCGCAGACAATCTCAACATAAACTAGCCATCTACACGGTGCACAAGTGTGTGCGCATACACATCCAAACTCCGAGCTATTACTGAGAAATTCCTAATAGTAAAACCCAATTACACAACGCACGCGCGACTGCTTAGCGTCCGTCCTGGGTTTTATTCCCAGATCGGTTAAAGTGTTTCGCGATGTTGATCCCCTGGAGAAAGTAGTTTAGTGTGATCATCTGTACCACAGTCAGTACCATACATTTGACGACACATCTATACTTAATAATAATATTATAAACAGGTAAAATTTGTTTGTTTGTATGTATGGGGTAATCTCTGGAACTACCAATCGAATTTAAAAAAATATTTTTGGTATTGATAGCCTAATTCATGAGGAATTATCGGCTACTTAACATCACGCTATGACCCGCAGGAGCCGAGCAAAAAGAAAAAAGTCAGAACGAACGCTAAGCTAAAGCAAAGTGAAAACGCGGGCAGGAGATGCTATGCGACGGGGTGGGTCGGGGGAACGAGAAATTTCACGCGGACGAAGTCGCGAGCAGAAGCTAGTTTCTGATACAGGCTGTATGTATAAGTTATAGGTACGAAACTTCAGCCTGTTATGACTATGTATTGATCATAAGGGGTGTTGCCAAGACTACGTAACGTTTATTAGTCATTTTTTGTAAAGAACGAGCCTGCTGTTAGGGCTGCCTAAAGTTTTGGAGATAAAACTTCGAATAATGTTAGTACGGTCTCATGTTTGAAGTGGATAGATATTTAGTAATGCCACGTGTGTATTTTAGAGAAAAGTTTCAAATATTTTGCATACGTTTACATAACATTTCTTCTTAGCTTGGTTTCTAGCTTCAAATACAATAAGAAAACACACACATATATATATAGGGTGACTGGTAATTAGTGACCGATACTTAAACACGTGATTTTACTCATCATTATGAACAACTTTTACTATGGGACCAAACCTGAAATCGCGAAAAAAAAAATCAGCTGTTCCCTACATTTATGTTCGTCTAACTCGTCAAAATGTAGAGAACAGCTGTTTTATTTTCACGATTTCAGGTTTGGTCCCATAGTAAAAGTTGTTCATAATGATGAGTAAAATCACGTGTTTAAGTATCGGTCACTAATTACCAGTCACCCTATACTAATAATAAAAAATGTTTTTGCATTTGATAGCTCAATTCTTAACGTAGGATATGAAAGAAAGAACATACGTTTATTTGCGATAAACATAACGCATAAAAAAAAAACAAAATAACAATATGGGAGATGCGTCACATCTACGCAAAACGGCCATCGCTCAGCATAATGCTAAGACCCTACACGAGACAGAGCCCCAACGCTGGTTTTCAGCGACAATTGGCTTTGACGTGATGTAGATGATAGTATAGGCTACCTAACATCATGCGAGGATCCTTAGGAGCCGAGCAAAAACCAAAAAAAAGTCAAAAAGAACACGGTGAAAACGAAGTAGTAGCACGGGTCGGCGATGCGATGCGACGGGATGGGACTGGGGAACTCACCCGGACGAAGTCGCTGTAGTCCGACTTTTAATTAGCTGCAGTAAAATGACACCTCATAATAACTCATTTCGGACTGAGTTTAGAGATATCCATGTCAAATAAGCTTCGTTTGTTACACTGTTCTGTACTAGAAAAACAAGATTTGGTTGATGGCTGCAAAAAAACAAAAGGACGCCAATTTCAGTCATCTAAGAAACACATAAGCTGTCATTTTACTGCAGCTAATTAAAAGTCCGACTATATTCAAAAATATTTTCTAAACACCGTTAAAGCACATATTTTAATACAATATCTTTGGTAAACACAACTACATTCTTCCAGAACTGAGGTAGCCTGACAGCCCTATTATCTACATCGTGTTCCCCGTATACAACTTGTTTAAATTCCTTGCAACCGGCGCCAAGAACGAGCCAAGTCATATGGAGATTCTTTATGGCATTACTTGTAAGAATATACTACGTAACACGCTAACATTATAATAACAAAATGTAGTACAACTAGAATTTGGAGATTTAGTATCTACGGAAGATTTGTTGTGTTCTAGTTTTAGGGTAGCATGTTTCGTTTGCAAAATCTGGATCAGTTATTGTGTTTTGGAGTTGTGGAAATCATTTCGCTTCCACACGTATCTAAAGAAATTGTAATACTTTCTCTGTAAAATAGTTTCTAATAGGAAAGTAGCGTAATAGTGCATAATACTCGTATTACCCGTACCCGTTCCGGTCGAAGTGGAGGTGCTTGGGGGAGGCCTATGTCCAGCAGTGGACGTCTTTCGGCTGAAATGATGATGATGATGACTCGTATTACCGCTTACGCTTTGATCGAAACTTTAAGCATCTTCATATTCATATTAAAGTAGGTATTTAAATAATTTAAAAAATAAAATAACAAGACTAGATGAGTCAAAGATGAATAAGATTATAAATTATTAGATGTCAAATGACGACGATTGAAGTCTTTCTAAAAGTGAGGGATTCTCTCAATTTTGGAAGACCTTTACCTTTTGTGTCTTTGAAAATAATCAGATAACCAAACTAGCTTTTGCCTGTGGTTTCGCCCGCGTAATAGTCACAACAGAACTCTCTCAATTTGTAGGTTCTGTAAGAATCAGCGTAATCCGGTCTCAATAAGTAAGATTGACGTTTAATTTCATCGTTCACCCTCCTGTCTCCATCCAATGAATCGGCATCGTTCAATTAAAATTGAATTTGTGCTCCCCCTGTAGATGGCCCTTCAAACGTAACAGTCAAGACATACTTAAATGGTTCTTAATATATTTTTATTGATGCCTCTTTTATTTTAAATTCCTTGTGTAGAATTTGTAGGCTGATTTATATAATAAAAATTAAATGTTGTTCGTTGGTAAGCGCATCACTTCAGAACGATTTGGCTGATTTTGTCAAAATATAGTTTAACATTTTTGTCTGTCTGTCCATTTGTTCCGGCTAATCTCCGAAACGGCTGGATCGATTTTGATGAAATTTGGTGTGAGGATACTTTGAACCCTGAGGAAGTTCACAGGCTACTTTCTATCGACATACCACGAGGGCGAAGCCGTTGTTTCCAGTCTACTGATATTTTTGGTTGACTAAAATATCACTGGAAAATAAGTGAAAAATATTACCCGTTTATAAGTTGCCATAATAACTGCCATACCATTAACAATATTTATTTTGTGTTTATTTATTTGTGGTTTCCATTTACTGTTAACAGTTCCTACCACATTGCGTTCGGCTTTAATTATTACAATACCATTAACGTTGTCCATTAACGAATTGTTTTGTTGTTTACAGGTAAGCATTTTGGAGTTCAGAAATAATGGAGTATCGGATGGTAATAAGTGTTAATTTTACTCTTAAGTCCATGAACCGTGAGGGTTCGATGCCCGGGTCGGATAAAGGTTTTTCCATCTGGAATTTCTCAGTAGCAGCCCAAAGCCGTGCTTTGTGCCCTGGGCTCGCTACTTATTTACATGGGACTTATGTTACATAACTGGCAAAATGAGAGTGTACTTAATAGGTACCTACACCTCTATCTAACCTTTCGGTAATTACAGACGTGTATTGTGTATATTCAGAAGTTTATTTGAATGGTATTCATTGAATAGCGTTTGTTTCGTGTTATACAATAACAATAATTTCTTATACAACGTGTTTTTTTTTATATCCCATAACTCTAGGGTTATATTCTATAAGAAAAAATAATACAAAAAGTCCTAGAATATGTGGTCCGAAAATGCGTAGTTTCGAAGATATCATGCATCTAAGTTTCATTGATAAATAAATGCGAGTAATTCATTTTTATTCAAACCAATCATTCATAATTTAAAGCTAAGAAAATGCGACGTTGTCATATTTCACGTAAATGTCTTACATTAATAATCGTGAGTCTGTCGAATTATGTTGTATGAAAAATGGAAACAAAAAAAAAAGATAATTGAAAAATAAATAATTCATAATTATGCCAGTTGATTCTTTGATATGGTCTCATTCATACCCTAGAGTTTTGGGATATACCTAAGAAAAAACACTTTGTATAGTTTGAACCTCATCATCAGTTCATGACGACTGCCACAACACGAGAGTGTTCTGATGATAATACCAAAAGTGTGTTACTAGCAGTACGGTATCAGGTGCACCGGTTTCGACTGGAATTACCAGCAGTATGAAGTTAGGTTTAGCCCATCACAACTTAATACAGGGTGGCACCGACGCGCAGCCATAGATTCATTACATGATTCTGAACCCCAGGAGCCCCAGGTTCGTTGAAATGTTTTGTAGGTTGTTAAAAAAATTGCTGCTCCATACATTTTGAACGCATAGGTATCGCACTTTCGTATGAAACAGCAGATTTTATTTTGGTAACCGATGAAAAATTTCCTCGTTTGATGGTTTAGAATCATGTGCTGAATTCATGGTTACAGTTTGCGCGTCGATGTCCACCATGCAGGTAATTTATCATCTACAGCAGGGTTTCTTAAAGTGGGGTCCACGGACCCCTTAGGGGTCCGTAACATGAGTGCCAGGGGTCCGCAGCAGCTCAGTAAAGTTTTGGTGTTCTTTGAGTCAAGGTTACCCAATTCTGATCAAACGAGCTATGTCCGTTCTGATACCATTTGCTACTACATATCTTTGTGAGGCAGGATTTTTCGAAAAAATCGCAATCGATTGAACGTTGAAGATTACATGCGACTTGCCTTGTCGAAGACAAGTCCACAATTTAACGTGCTTATTGAGGCCAAACAAGAGCATCTTTCTCACTAATTTAGTTTTGTTTTACGTAATTAAATATTAGTGGCTAAGTGTAAGTAAACTACCAATAAAAGTCTTTTTTGCAATAAAACTACTTAATAAAAGGCATAAAACGTTTGTTTTTTTTTTCCTAAAATATTCTTTGACAGGGGTCCGTAGAGGTTTTTGCATTCGGTTAGTGGTTCGTGACTGCAAAAAGTTTAAGAAACCCTGCTCTACAGCTTATTTAGATTTCGCAATTTCTACCACAGTAACTGTTTTTTTAACCCCGCCACCACATCGCTGAGCTCATTATTTTAGCTCGTGCCTACACGAGCAAAAAAGTTACCAACATAAAGTATCCTGTACCCACGGTTACACATCCATACTAATATTATAAATTCGAAAGTAATTCTGTCTGTCTGTATGTTACCTTTTCACGCCTAAACCACTGAACGGATTTCGATAACATTTGGCAGAGAAATAGATTGCATCCCGAGAAAGGACATAGGATAGTTTTTATCCCGATATTCCCACGGGATCGACACATATGCGGGTGAAACCGCGGGGCGCTGCTGGTCAAGCTTTACTTAACCAGTACCTATTAAGCTGACTTCGGCACCCTAATTGCGTAACACACTAGTACTCTCGATTTGAATCATTTTGAAGCATATTGCTAATCCATTGCTCCATATGTTCGAAAAATGTGTCTGCTCAACAACGTAAATCACGCAATGAATGTTGTTGAACTGTCAAAATGAAACCCATTGCTACTGATAGTGTGTTACGCCATTACCCTGCTGATTGTACGAAAAACCTATACAATACGAGGTCAGCTAAAACCGGAAATGTATAGCTTGATGTGTAGCCGTGTGTACCAAGTTACCCCAACATATCTCATCCCATTAAAAAGCGATCTATATCATAACGAAAATCAAATATAACAAATTGAAATCCACCGTACAAACACAAACACTGGCCACACAGAGCCGAGCGTTTTATTGAGCGAAATTCAAAAGCAAAATATTTATTGTCTGTGCTTCTCGGCTTTAAAATAAATACGCCATGTGTTTTCTGTGGTCTATGGGCCAATAAAGATGGTCGTCGATTGAATGGCGGTTAAAATTTAAAATTTTATAATTTTTTGGTTACATAGATCTTTGGATTGTTTAGTTTTGAAGAGATTTTTGGATTTCGTTCGGGTTACATGAGAATCAGAAATGTAGCGGACTGTGATGATGAGAAATGGATTGATTGTGTGACGAAAAAGGTACTTTGAGAAAACTCAGCTGATGGCTGGTCGCCATGTTTGTTAGAAAAAAAAAAACAAAAAATACGCTCCAATTTATAACAAATTATATGAGCCAAAAGTCGAGGGGCTTACTAATAGCCACTGAAGAGTTTCACTATCCAATTCCTGGCTCCATCATTAGATCAGCTCCAAGATACCAAATTATAGTTTTGTCACCCGAACTACATGTACAGACCCAGCACATCAAGCTACTACAATCTGTCAAATTTCTTTAATAGATTTTCAACTTTATCGCAAAAGCTTAAGGTTCAAAGTTGATTGGGAAAATTTGACAGTTTCGGGTAGCTTGATGTGCTGGCGTCTGTACATACAAAGTTTCATTTCGATGCGACAATTAGAAGTAGGTCAAAATTGTCTTTTAAGATTTTATTACATTGTTTATTAGCTAGTTACGTGTGAAGCTAATAAAAGCGTGTTAAAAATACGTACTTATTAATTAGTCACATGCTATTTCTGGTTATAACAGAGGAATTAAGGAAAGTAGACCTTATAAGCAAAAGCACCAAAATAAAGCCATTCGATTAAATTCCGAGTAGGATCAATAAGATCCAACTCCCTAATCTTGATTGACTGACAGACCTCAGTAATCTAGTGAAGATTTAGATCGGTCAAGGTTACAATACTCGATTAAGGAAACCTTTTTACTGTTCGAAAACCACCTTAATAAATTAGTCCCGGCTCTCTTCAATTTATTGTCGGTAAGCAACGTCGATTGTGGTGGCAAGGAGATTTTTGGGGGCAATGAAGACAATTGTAGTGTATCTATTTTTTTTTACACTGTTTCATTCACACAAGTAGTGAGGTCGCTGCTGTCACTAATGTCATCTGTCAGTCACCACGAATGGCGGGAAAAGGTTGAAACTGTAAAGTGGCCGTACTCGAGAGGGCTTGGTGTGTGTTCATAATCTCACATAATTTCCATCAGTTATCTACTTTACTGAAATATTGTGTTCTCAGTTCATTTTTGAGTGACCATTTGTAACAAAAAGGTCCTTTGTTCCATAACTGATTAACAAATTCTTAATTAAAGTCAGCCAGTGAAGTGATATATAACAAATTGAAATTCAGAATCAACAGGATTCTAAAACAATGAATAACAAATCTAATATAGTTGAAACTGTATCAGAGTGTTATACTTAGGTAGATAGGTACTCAACATGTCATTCACAAAGTGCTTTGAGCAGCATTGGTTCATCCACTTTTCTATTCGAAAGTTGGCACAGACTGAGAGATTCACTTACAAAATTAACACTCTGTATATTACTTTATCATTCTTGTGTACAATATCTTCTTATATGTATACAAGGTGTAACAGAATAAACGCAAGTCCTGAAAGTAGTTTGTTCATAATTGATTACTGAATCAATTTCGGTAACATTTAAGATCGGTATTTTTTTTTAAATTATGTATTTTGCCATACTGATCGCCGATTGAGCCAAAGAAAATTAAATCTTATGTCAAGGCAATAAGACTCAATTTTGAATGCATAAAGTAATGATAGGGTCCACACAATTTACTTAATAAAAATAGATAGCTTTAAAAAAAAATTGTTTTGATCATTGTATTATGCTTTCAACTCAATACTCTAATTGGGGTGTATGAGGTCTTGCGTTCATTATGTTACGCATTGTATAGTTTGCTTATGCACTACTTCATAATCAGCCTTTAATGTTCCCACTGCTGGGACACAGGCCTCCTCTCGGCTCTCGGTGAGAGGGAGTGGGCCGTCATCCACCACGCGGCGCCAGTGCGGACTGGTAGATGTCACGTCTTCGAATTTTTGGTTCTCGGACATGCCGGTTTCTTCTCGCTGTTTTCCTTCACGGTTTTGAGAGCAGTGGTGATGAAATAATTTATTTTATACAAAGTAAAGCGTCTGGGTTCGAACCTACGACCCACAACTCGTAAGTCGCGGCCGTTACCACAGGGCCACCACTGCTCCATGCATGCACTACTTATTTTGACAAAAACAAAAGATAATCAAATAACTAAAATAAGTAAGCTGCTTGGAATAGTAAAATCACGAAGCATATTCCCGTGATCGAGATACGAGGCGTCCGCAATTAATCTAAGTGACGTTAAATCATTACTTATCTTCGTTTGTTTTGTCTATGGATTCATATTTTACAAATGGCGTCCACTTATGACGCGGCCTTATTTTGAATTTCGAATTGTGGACGCAAATAGCGTCCATTATATGTAATCTTTGTTTGTTTTGGTTTTGTGTAAGTCATTAGTTTCTATTTTGGTAGGAAACTAATTAACAAATATGATTGTAAATTAATTGACAACAAATCCTACTACTACTATTATTTTGTTACGTATACCATAACCATAATCAGCCTATAATGTTCCCACTGCTGGGACACAGGCCTCCTCTCAATGAGAGGAAGTGGGCCGTAATCCACCACGCGGGCCCAGTGCGGGTTGGTGGATGTCACATGTCTTCGAATTTTTGGTTCTAGGACATGCCGGTTTCCTCACGATGTTTTCCTTCACCGTTTTGAGAGCAGTGGTGATGAAATAATTTACACAAAGTAAAGCGCCTGTCTGGGTTCGAACCTACAACTCGTAAGTCGTGTCCGTGACCACTGGGCCACCACTGCTCTGTTACGTATAGTACGAATCATTTAACCTGACTTGGTTTCCGTAACTCCTTTTCTGGTAACCGCTGGAAATCAGCGATGTGTTATGTGCCCCCCCCCCCCCCTTTTAGCACAGCATCATGCTCAATGGAAGCCTTCTTGTCACAGTCATGACGTGCAGTGCAACCGTCGACTATTTTGTGCTCGCGATTAATTCAAATTAATTTATTTTCTTTTAATTTTTCTCTATTATTCGAGTTAATTATTCTTTTGTCAGCAAGTATTGCCATTAAAAACGTATCTCCATTTATTCCATAGCAACAACCAAACCCAAAACTCACAAATAACCGGATTTAAATAAATTACGTCACGTAACAAACTTTAATAGATGTCAAAATGTGTTTTATGGGTATAACTCGTAACAGTCCACTATAGTTTTAAACAAACCAACTTGTGCGCAGAATCTAAACTTTTACATCCTTAACTTTATACGTGTAACCCGGGATTGTGCGGGACCAGGAATTCTTCCCCCGGGAACATATTCCTCTATGCTCTGTTGTGCTCTAAGTGTTAAGATACAGATACGATTAGGGTATTTTTTATTTAATAATATCTATAAGTATATACTAATATTATAAAGAGGTAAAGTTTGTAAGTTTGTATGTAGGGGGTAATCTTTGGAACTACCAGACGAATTTGAAAAAAATCTATTTGTATTTCATAGGCCAATTCTTGAGGAATATAGCCATAAGCTATTTAACATCACGCTATGACCCTTAGGAGCCGAGCAAAAACAAAAAAAGTCAGAAAGAACGCTAAGCAAAAACGAAGTAGGTAATAGCGCGCGCAGGCGATGCGATGCGACGGGGAGGGTCGCCCGAACAAGAAATTTCACGCGGACGAGGTCGCGGGCCGAAGCTAGTGTTTGATATAAAGAAAGCTGCATCTGGTAAGACTGGAAGCCGACCCCAACATAGTTGGGAAAAGGCTAGGCAGATGATGGCTTAAATTTATTTACAGTGTTATCGTAAGTTTATCTCAGTCTGCTGTCCCTGGCACACTCTGTGCGCTCAACGGACGCTAAGGCTGACTGTGACGCGTTTGCGGATGAATGGAAGATCTCGACAGTACCTATGTCTGGAGTGTTGTGAGATGAGCTTATGACTGTCGATTAGTTGTATACTTTGCGTTATTGTAGGTACTTATGTGTTTGTGTCTTTGACTAATCAAATTGGCTTTGGCCGGTTTACGTTAAAATAAATGCTTAGGTTGTTCAAAAGAGATGAAAATCACACAACTACACAAAAACACAAATGTGGTTTTGCTGGGTGTACAGTGACTGTAAGGGAAAATATCGTTATAAAGAGCCCATATTTATGCTGCAATCTCTTGTAATCGTAACAATTTTTGAGTGGTTATTTAATTGATAAAAATATTAGTTTGTCAGCAAGGTTGTTACTTCTTACCTAATGAGGCTTCTTCTCCGTGTCGCTGGCACGACTGTGTTCAGATCTTGTTGGATCGAAACTTCGCCACTTCCACGGCATCGTTGTGGCAGCGGAGTGGTCATTTTGACTAATGTAACCTAATGAGGCTAATCATCCAGGACGTTAGACGACTTAGTGATTGTGTATGATCGCCAAAAATGTAAACAAGCCTGTTTATTATATAGTCAGTAGGTATCACATTTAAACTAACACCATGTGTCGCCATTTCCATACATAAGGAACTGAGATTTACCCAGAAATATTTCAAAAATTTCTGACGTTATACAGTGTTTCAAAAGCCTCCTAAATCTTGAAGCCTCTTGCACAAGACGCAAGCCCACCGCTCGTTATTTAAATTGGGACACGCCATTTTATGGCTAAATAAATTTTTTCCTTTTTACTTCTTCGAGTAAGCAAAAAACAGTACCTATATTATTATCAGGTATTTTTTTAAGATGTGACTGAAAGTAACAATCAAAGCGTTTAAGACGCTCGCTGTCAACCGCTATTGGGTTCCGATGTTTCGGTATTTTTAGCCACGTCCACTATTTCTCCGATATCCTAGCGCCATTCTTAAAGGGTTTTGACGCGGTTAATAATAATTAACAATGAACCAATAGATGGCGCTCTTGTATATTTATTGTTCTATGTCCCGGCTGTCATTTGTGGATCTTTGACAGTCGTTACGGGTCATCAGAAGCCCAAAAGTCTGGCAACCAGTTTTACCAAGGGGTATCTATTAGCTAGTAATTGGGTTGTGGAGGTCAGATAGGCAGTCGCTCCATGTAAAATGCTGGTATTTAGCTGCATCCGGTTAGACTGGAAGCCGACCCCAACATGGTTGGGAAAAGGCTAGGCAGATGATCATGTAATAAAATAGAGCTTGCCAAGATTTCAACTTCAAATTCATAAGTCAGAAACCGGGGGTTAGGCATAACTGGTTTTCCAATACAATTTATATAAATTTTTTTTTATATATTTATTTTGCGCCTTGTTTAAAGATCGTGCGCTTTCTAATAAGCATTCAGTTTCTGGTTTAAGACTGGACGCCCGCGTTGACTGATCTCTACATCTATCTGGGAAACGAGGTTATACGTGTCCAGAATCGCAATGTTGTTGCTTATACACTTAAGTGGGTAAGATAGCGAATATACCGAATTTGTTCGTAAAACTAATGCATCGTTTTTCATTGTAAAATTCCTCAATACAATAATTATAAAAAACTGGCCAGGTACGAGTCGGACTCGCACACGAAGGGTTCCGTACCACAAGGCAAAAACGCCGAAAAAAACACGTTTGTTGTATGGGAGCCCTCCCTAAATTTTAATCTTATTCTGTTTTTAGTATTTGTTGTTATAGCGGCAACAGAAATACATCATCTGTGAAAATTTCAACTGTCTAGCTATCACGGTTCATGAGATACAGCCTGGTGACAGACGGACAGTCGGACAGTGGAGTCTTAGTAATAGGGTCCCGTTTTTACCCTTCGGGTACGGAACCCTAAAAAACCTTGGTTTTCATCAAACCTCTGCTACATTTTTGCCCTTTATAAAATTCTGCAGTCGTCTAAAAAGCATGAAATAAAATAGGTCTGTCTGACCGCTTTGTTTCTCTAAAGAGCACAATTTCTCGATAATTACCATCCCCGGTAAGTATGTTAATTTTACCCAATTATAGGAAAGACAAAAGAAAATATCTATATTACTTACATTCACATAAAAAGAAATACAAAGTCTGAGGATGTAATGAATGACCAAGAAAGAACTCCAGTTCACGGAATGATTACTCTTAGCCAAGTAACTTTATATCTCCCATACTAAGTCCAGCATAAAAATAACAATACAAAAACTAATTGTATTACTCCAACAATCTTATAACCATGTAGTATGAAAACTTGTCGCTAACAGTTCCAGTCGCCGCCAGGTCTGTCGCTAATCTTGTCGCTAGCTAGACTAAGGGCGCGTACACATAGCGATCCGTTGTACAGGGGCCCAAGTCTGCTATTTTCACAACACGATCCCATTGTCATTTTGATAAAAGTTCGTAATCTGCTAAATTCATAATGGTCAATCATTGGTCGGTCAATGGCACAGAACTTATTACGATACTCATAACGAATTAAAAGCAATGACTGCACAATGACGTTCTAATGGTAGGTCACTGATCAAAGGAACTGTCAAAATTTTAGCAAATTACCGCCTGAGTCAGTAATTCATTTGTCACTAAGTACGAGATTACCATTCTATGCCATTTCTTTCAATGGAGTGTCAGTGGCTGACCATTAGAAAATCATAATGACGCCATTATATTAGTAGATTACCAAACTTGTCAAATTCAATTATGAAATCAATGATAAACCATTTTGACACTATTGTAATAGCAGACTTGAGGCCCTGGTCCGTTATTTGATAGCGTAGTTGTATGAGCGAGTTCACACACAATACAGCATTCCGGATCCAGTAAAAAAGAAAAACAAATCAGATAAGATCCGTTAAAAAGGGTCCTGTAAAAACGGACGTTCTATGTGAACGCGCCCTAAGGCTGTGCACAGACTATCACTCTATGAAAACAAATATGGCGAGCGCATTTGCTTGAGAACGGGCGAGATCGTTCTTTAGATAGTTCGTATTGTAGGATAAAGAATTATAAATAACTAGCCGTTGTCCGCGATTATGACTGCGATCCAGGAAGAAAATTAACCTTTGTCCTTCTCCAGGTCTACCCATGTACCAAATTTCATCCAAATCCGTTCAGCCGTATGAGCATATAAGCGTAATAAACAGAAACACAAAAAATCGATCGGTCTTTTCTCTTTATATAATACTAGCTGCGCTCCGCGGTTTCACCCGCGTAAATGTCGATCCCGTGGGAATATCGGGATAAAAAGTAGCCTATATGTTAATCCAGGGTGTCAGCTACCTCCATACCATATTTTAGCAAAATTGGTCCAGCCGTTTGAGCGTGAAGAAGTAACAAACATATAAACACACACCCCACACACACCCACTCACAAACTTTCGCCTTTATAATATTATAGTGTGATGTGATTACTTTATATAGTTATCGCCCCTTTATAGTTTGTGTGTAAGATTTCTTTAACACCTTTAAGCAAATATTGGTGGCGGCCATCTTGGATTTTAATTTACTCTTTTTTCGGCATCAGCACTCCCGAAAACTATGGAAGTGACGTCATAAAAATGTCGACGATAAAAAAGAACCATGCTTTTACAGCAGTTTTGACACCAGTAAAAACAGCTCCATCTATGCTAAACAAAACTATTTTATTACTAGTGTGTGCACTGACTAACAACTGCCATAGAATGAGCAATCTCATTAGGCCGGATTCACACTGTTAATCAGAAAAACTCAGCGTTTGCGATCCGGATGAAATACGAGTTTTATACGTGGGTACACTATACACTTTCTAGTTTATACTCCCAAGGGTAAGAAGGAAAGGTGATATGGTTTGTTTTTTAGTACTATACTTGCTTAATGAACTGTTTTGTTTATAGCTGTGCTTCGTTATGCTGTAGCAAAAGTTTAGCTTTCGATAATCCGTTTTGACGCTAATTGATATGTGTCAGTATATCAGCCAGTTTTAATTTTATTTTTAACTAACTGTGCCCCGCGGTTTCACCCGCATAAGTGTCGATCCCGTGGGAATATTGGGATAAAAAGTAACCTATATTTTATTCCAGGGTGTCAGCTACCTCCATACTAAATTTTATCAAAATTGGTCGAGCCGTTTGAGCGTGAAGAAGTAACAAACATATAAACACACACACACACCCCCCCACAAACTTTCGCCTTTATAATATTAGTGTGATCAACAGCCACTCACCTGTAAAAAGTTTATTTTCTTCACATTTATGGCACACTATAGCTTTAGTATAAGTAATTGCATTAGAATTCTTATCTTAATAAAGTATAAATTAGAATTATTGCCGTAAGTTTGCTAAAGCACTCGGCAAACATTCTAATTTATATCTTAACTTACCGAGATAAGAGTTACATTACAATGACTCTTATCTCGGAAATCGACGTCCACTCCAACCATCTACAGCTGATACCAGTATTTTACATGAAGCGACTGCCTATCTGACCTCCACAACACAGTTACTGGGTATGCCTCTTGGTAAGACTGGTCGTCAGACTCTTTCGTCCCTTAAACCGTCATCGCCCGAACTGTGCTCGTAGCCTCGTACGTCGTTGGCCGAACTCGGCCGATTGAACCAAACACATGTGAAAAAAAGTAAGTGCGTACAACTACTTATCGGACGATTTCGGTTAAAATAGTATACGCATTCGCTTTCTTTAACATAATTATGTTTGGTTCGAAATATAATATGTTATATTCAAATTCGGCCGACGACTTACGAGCGTAGTTCGGCCGATGACGGATTAGATGGCTCCGAAGCTTAATACCAGAATCGCTAAATACCAGATTCGCAAATTACCAGACTCGCAAAACACCTTATTCGCTATATACCATAATGCTATTCTGTAAAAATCTCACCGTGAAAACTTAGGTGAAGTGAGTTTGTTTTTGCTAGGAATTGACACTATTGACAGCTCACTCCACGCTCACTTCACCTAAGTTTTCACGGTGAGATTTTTACAGAATCGACCGGCTGATATGCAAAATACCAAAAGCAGTCCCAAACAATTGAGTTCTGTTCACGCTATCCTGTATTAGTAACTACTCGTATTTCTTCGATGGATAAAATGAGATCATTATACAAAAAAAGGTCGTGACCTAATTGTAATGTAATGTTGGCGTAACATCTGAGAGTCATAGAGAGACTTGTCGGATCCTAAAAGCCAGATTAGCAAATCCCGCTTCTTCCCGCAATCCCCAGTTGTTCACATAACATTTTGCCCCAGAACCTAGAAATGCTAACATTTCTAACACACGGGTTACAGAACAACCGTACTTTGGAATTAGTTTCCAGTTTCGTACTCTACTCCGTGATTTTAGGAGACAAATATCAGAGTTAGGCAAATAGCCAGGAGTTGACGGAAGTTTTGCCTCGGATAACTAGCAGGCTGGTTTGAACTTGAACGTGTCATGTCTTTGTGAGATTTCGAAGATGTAACTTTGATTCGGATTTTCACTGAACTGACAAAATAGTTTTTGGCCAAATTGGGATTCCCCGGACAAATGCTTAGTTTAGTTTTTGTGTTCTGGTAGACTATGAGTCTGACAGCCAACCAGCTAATTTCCCAGTCCGCTTTCAAGTAATTAAATCTATATATTTCTTAAACTTAAGTCTCTAGGATCCTACTCTAAGTCCATCAAAGAAGATACGGGTCGCAACAAAGTCCGAAGATGAAATAACGATAAATATGTTTAAGCGAAGCTTTTCGAAATACTAAAGCTGATATATTACACAAATTCATCAACGGCACTCGTGTTATTTCTCAATATACACTGACATATTAAGGCCAGAATGAAAAATATATTAATCAAGTCAAAGAAGGAAACAAATCTTTAAAAGTTGTCTAAATTTGTTTCATATTGATGGTATTTCAAGTTAAACAAATATCAACTTTATTGTAAGGGTTATTAAGTTGATTTCAGAGTGACTAGCACTATTGAAAAAGTGATAAAAATGTTTGAAGTTGTAGCGTAAACTCCACTTTATTGTGTAGGAATTAAAGTTACTTTTCCATAAACTCATATTTGTTAACATTTTTGGCAAGTAAGTCGCGAACGCAGATTATTAACTCTGGATGTAGGTATCTCCTCTTTTCTACCTCATCATCAACATCATCATTGGGAGTATTTTTCCGCCCACTGATGTGTCTATGTCTCGCACAGACCAGAGGGGAACCATTTCATGCCATGGTTCCCTGTTCTGTGCGAGTCTCATCCAAGTCTTCCCCACGATTCTGTAGGTCATCCATCACCCACCCGACTGTTGACATTCGGATATCTATGATTGACATCCTACCGTTTCTCGGTAACCATTCTACCATACCATATTGGACATGTATTTCTAAATGTATTGATTGATATTTCATCCTTAACTATGTATTATATAGAAACGTATTCACGAATTAAATTATATACGGAACGTTCGAACAAACTATTAATCCTAATATTTTTTTGGATGGACAGATAAAATGCCAGCCAAGCCAACTATAACCTAATTTCTGAATAATGTAGATATCTTTTCAATTATTTCTCTGGATCAGCCTAAAGACATGTCTAGATATTCGGGACTGATTTTGTCCTCGTCAGTAAGGCAAGCGTATTAAGTTCGGTAACAATAGGCAAATTAATGGTCTCTCATTAGTGACAGTTCAGGGGGCCTAAAAAAGCCACTGTGGCAGAATCATAAAAGGACAACATTATGAATCATATTATTGTAAAATGTAATTTTAAAAGAGTGTCCATGGAGTTTCTTGCCCGTTCTTCCCCATAGGTAGGCTTCGGAATGGGCAACTAGCTTCATATTTTCTGACTGATCGACTTCTTGACAATTCAAAAGTGCCTGTTAATGGTTTAATTGAAATAAATGCTTTGAGTTTCAGTTTGAATAGGAAGTTTTTTTTTTACCTAAAAATAAAGACAATCACACATAATCAGCAGTCACGAACCGCGTCCAAAACGGACGTCAGTAACACGATGCTTTCGTCGCACGAACATCATAAATCACGATTATCTTTGTCTCATCTTGTGAATACTTAAATTCAAAAAGGTTTTGACCTTAAAATAAAATTATTATCATACTTTTTTTCCAAAATCTTCAAAAGTAATCCTTCAACAACTGAATATCGTTAATAGGTTCGAACCCTAACAGGCGCTTTACTTTGTGTAAATTATTTCATCACCACTCCTCTCAAAACGGTAAAGGAAAACATCGTGAGGAAACCGGCCTGTCCTAGAACCAAAAATTCGAAGACTTGTGATAATTACCAACCCGAACTAGGCCCATTCAGCTGAATACGGCTAGACTGAAAGCCGACCCGTCTAAGGCTGGTTTTATCGTCACGCGTTTCGGCAGCGCCGTTGGAGAGCGCGCGCGTTCGAAGATGTATGGGGTAGTAGTTGCGTTTCAAAGTCACGCGCTTGAGCAGCGCCGTTGACAGTATGCGTTTTAGTGTACACATACATCTTCGAACGCGCGCGCTCAAACGGCGCTGCAGAAACGCGTGACGATAAAACCAGCCATAGTTAGGACAGGCTACGCAGATGTCATCATCATCTGCCTAGCCTTTTCCAACTATATTGGGGTCGATGTCCAGTCTACTCAGATGCAGCTGGATACCAGTATTTTACATAGAGCGACAGCCGACCTCCACAACCCAGTTACTGGGTACCACAATGCGTCCGTGAAGATATATTTAACTTTATAACACACTCGTAAGGTAACCTTAATTTCTACATTTCAACAGCACGGTGCCGATAAAAGCTTCAAAATGAACTGCCAACATATAAAACTAATTACACTTTAAGTATTACTGTCGTTAACCGCGTTCAACTGGCGTTATATTTGAACGTTGGGTTAGTAGATTTACGGCTTCGATTCAAACTAATGAGCTAATGAATCTTTCATTTCCGTTATAAGTTAGTACTTAAATTCATTTAAAGTAAAGGAGGGGAGTGTGGCTAAGTAATAACAGCCGCACGGGTCGATCGATCAGGTTAAGCTACGCCTGCCGTGGTTGGTCCGTGGATGGGTGAACATCTTTAAATACCAACACTCCTCAGTGCCTCGGAAAGCACTTTAAGCCGTTGGTCCCGGCTGTCATTCGAAGATCTTTGACAGTCGTTACGGGTCGTCAGAAGCCCGAAAGTGTGACAACCAATCTTACCAAAGGGTATCGTATTACCCAGTGATTTTGTTGTGGAAGTCAGAGCAGTCGCTCCATATAAATTACTGGTATTCAGCTGAATCCGGTTAGACTGGAAGCCGACCCCAACATAGTTGGGAAAAGGTTAGGCAGATGATGGCTTAAATTTATTTACAGTGTTATCGTAAGTTTATCTCAGTCTGCTGTCCCTGGCACACACTGTGCGCTCAACGGACGCTAAGGCTGACTGTGACGCGTTTGCGGATGAAGGGAAGATCTCGACAGTACCTATGTCTGGAGTATTGTGAGATGAGCTTATGACTGTCGATTAGTTGTATACTTTGCGTTATTGTAGGTACTTATGTGTTTGTGTCTTTGACTAATCAAATTGGCTTTGGCCGGTTTACGTTAAAATAAATGCTTAGGTTGTTCAAAAGTGATGACAATCACACAAACAAAAAAACTTCAAATGCGAGAAACAATTCCGTCTCAAGGTGATTCGATCAGCATTTAATTAGGACCAGTCTTAAAACAGTAACTTATTTGTGATTACCGTCACCACCATAAAAATTAAAAAGCCAAAGTCACTGACTCGTCACAAACGGAACGGACATGACGTAAGCACTTCCAAGTCAACACAAAGTGGCTGCGGAAGCCCCTGCTAATGATAAAAACGTCAAACGCTTCAGTGAAAAGAAAGTGTCCATTGTGATGCGCAGACATTTTTGAGACGGACTTTTAACAAGGTAAGAAAAAATAGAAATGACTCGTCATTGGTGTGGGGGACAAAAGAGCGGTTGTTAACCTTGAGCGGTTTTTAGGGTTCCGTACCCAAAGGGTAAAAACGGGACCCTATTACTAAGACTCCACTGTCTGTCACCAGGCTGTATCTCATGAACCGTGATAGCTAGACAGTTGAAATTTTCACAAATGATGTATTTCTGTTGCCGCTATAACAACAAATAATAAAAAAAAATTAAATGAAGTTAAAATTTAAAGCGGTATAAAAGTACGGAACCCTTCGTATGCGAGTCCGACTCGCACTTGGCCGGTTTTAGCAGTTATTTGATTTTTCTGCCGTTTTCATCATTGGATCAAACTTCGTCTTGACTAGAATTAAGAATTAATCTCGCTGTCTTAATTATTGTCAAGTGATTTTGTGTCAGGTTTGACTGGATCCTTGGTTTAGTGGTTGAAAGCGCTACTGCTGAGCATGAGGTCCTGTGTTCAATTCCCAGGTCGGGCAAAGTGTTATTGGGTTTTTCCATTAGGAATTTCTTAGTAGCAGCCCGGAGGACGGATTTGTGCCCTGTTGACGGTAATAGTCTCGCCACGTCTCGCCCCCAATAGGGCGCCAGAACATCAGTCGCCATACAAAACTTCAATACTACTTGACCAAATTTATGGGACGACTTTTTTTTTTTTTTTTCAAGATTACGATGTTGGTCCCCGGGAAAAAGGTGTTCAGTTTGATGGCCTGTACCACACCCCCAAATTTGGTCACATCCCTCTGGAACACATTGTATAAATGCTTTACACTCCATTTGCACACCATTGCCGCGGTTCGTGGTAACATAGCATTAGTATTTAGTAGCTACAGCGAAATGTGTGAAATGTTTCGCAATTTGTAGCTGTGTTATTGTTGTGGTAAGCACCTAAGCAAGCAGTAGAGTTCCTATTTTGCACACAGTAATGCAGAGGGGCCCGTGGCTAAATAATAACAGCCGCACAGGTCGATCGAACAGGTTAAGCTACGCTTGCCGTGGTTGGTCTGTGGATGGGTGACCATCTTTACATACCGAGACCCCTCCGTGCCTCGGAAAGCATGTTAAGCCGTTGGTCCCAGCCGTCATTCGTGGATCTTTGACAGTCGTTACGGGTAGTCAGAAGCCCGAAAGTCTGACAACCAGTCTTACCAAGGGGTATCGTATTACCCAGTGACTGGGTTGTGGAAATCTGGAGGTCAGATAGGCAGTCGCTCCATGTAAAATACTGGTATTCAGCTGCATCCGGTTAGACTGGAGGCCGACCTCAACATAGTTGGGAAAAGGCTAGGCCAATGATATAATGCACTTTTTCGCTCAAGAAATATTTGTAATCTGCATTCGCGATTTATTTGCCAAAAATGTAAACAAACATGAGTTTATAGAAAAATAACTTTAAATCCTACATAATAAAGTTCAGTTTACGCTACAACTTCAAATATTTTTATAACTTTTCAATATTTTCTGAAATCAACTTAATTACCAATAAAATAATGTTGATATTTGTTTAACTTGAAATAATATTAATTTGAAACAAGTTTGACAAGACTTGAGGTCTCGTATCAGTAAAAGAGATGCATATACATAATTATGAATAGTTGATCGCTGACTATTCACATTGCCGGCGAGAACTCTCTCTACTAGTTTGTCGCAGTGACAAGAGCTATCAAAGAAAATACTCGCTCAGCGACGCTCGTTTGGGTGCAGAACACTCCGTGAAAGACTCGCTTAAAACAAACGCATACCAGCAAGTCATTCTACTCGTCGCACTCACTCATAGCCTAGCGACAAATCTATCCGAACTACACACTCGTTGCTCGTTGCTCGCCAACTCGTTACTAGTTGCTAGCTATACAGACTCGCTTCCTGCCAATCGCAAACGTGATGAAAACAATGTAGTCGATGTGCAGTGTCTTTGCATTGGGCTCTTCGTAATTTTAGCAAGACCTCGTCGGAGCAGCGTGTTACATACCAAGGAACATAATTGCCAACATATAAATTAAAAACTGGCCAAGTGCGAGTCGGACTCGCACACAAAGGGTTCCGTACCACAAGGCAAAAACTCCGAAAAAACACGTTTGTTGTATGGGAGCCCCCTTAAATATTTATTTTATTCTGTTTTTAGTATTTGCTGTTATAGCGGCAACAGAAATTCATCAGCTGTGAAAATTTCAACTGTGTAGCTCATGTCAGTTCATGAGATACAGCCTGGTGACAGACGGACAGTGGAGCCTTAGTAATAGGGTCCCGTTTTTACCCTTTAGGAACGGAACCCTAAAAATTACGAAGTTCTGAGGTAACAAACATAAAAGTATATACAGTCGGTTAAAAAAGATGAGTCTATTAAAACTGCGATATAAATCAAACGCTTGAAGCCTAGCCTAGGTCTAACAAGGCCGGGTTCAAACCTATGACCTTCCCGCGGTTCGCACGTTGATCGCTGGACTATTGCGTACATAAATCTTGTTCCAAGAAAGCTAGGTAGGCTTTCTTTTTCATTATCTTTTTGACCTTGTCGGGAAAGGTCGTGGACGTATGAATTATGTGTTTTTTCAGAGGTAACGAGGTATGCAATGTAGTTATTGACATTTCAATTAAGCTAACATATACCTTTATTTAAATACACCGACCCCTCCGTGCCTCGGAAAGCACGTGAAGCCGTTGGTCCCGGCTGTCATTCGTGGATCTTTGACCACGGAATAGAAAAAATTCCGTGTCTGACAGTCGTTACGGGTAGTCAGAAGCCCGAAAGTCTGACAACCAGTCTTACCAAGGAGTATTGTATTACCCAGTAACTGGGTTGTGGAGGTCAGATAGGCAGTCGCTCCATGTAAAATGGAAGCCGACCCCAACATAGTTGGGAAAAGGCTAGGCAGATGATGATGATACCTTTATTTAAATCCATTTATGATGTCATTTATTTGTGAACTTATGAATAAAAAATATTCTTAAATATTCTCCAGCCACATTATATTTAAAAAAACTGGCCAACAAAGACGCCGTAAAAAACACGTTTGTTGTATGGGAGCCCCCCTTAAATATTTATTTATTCTGTTTTTAGTATTTGATGTTATAGCGGCAACAGAAATACGTCATCTGTGAAAATTTCAACTGTCTAGCTTTCACGATTCATGAGATACAGCCTGGTGACAGAGGGACAAACGGACAGTGGAGCCTTAGTAATAGGGTCCAGTTTTTACCCTTTGGGTACGGAACCCTAAAAAATGCTCAAATCGAATGCATGCAAGTGATGCAGCACATTCTCAAGTATTTAATGTTATTTGACATTAATTTTTATGTTGGTTCTAGCTGACCATACAGACGTTGTCCTGTGGTCTTGTCCTACAAAAATCCCATTGAAAAGAGCACTTTTAGTTTTTCTCGAATTTTCCCATTTTCCAGGCAACTTTTCCAGTTTTGCCTTCCCTATAAACCTTATTCAGATTATTACTAACATTTAAAAATAACCTAACCCAATCGGTCCAGCCGTTCTTAAGGTGAATGGGTAGTTGAGACCGCGAAATTCAAATTTTCTTACGTTTTTTGCAATTTGCAGGTCACAGTGTCAGGTTGTATCTTAATCAAAATATAATTCGCGACAGTAACAGGTACATATTTAGAGAATTATAATCATTAGAATCATTAATATATCTTTCCAAGTTAGATTTCTACCATTAACACTTTTCCATAAGAGATTGGTGGTTGGTGGTAGAAACTTGGAAAGATATATTAACGATTCTAATGATTATAATTCTCTAAATATGTACCTGTTATTGTCGCGAATCACACTTTGATCAAGATACAATCTGACACTGACCTGCAAATTACAAAGAAACGCAAGAAAATTTGAATTTCGCGGTCTACCACTATCCCTTCACCTGAAGTGATGCGCTTGCCAAGGAACAGCATTTATTTTTATTTATACTTATTCATATAATATACGAAACTATTTCACGTGTTCAGTAAACTTCAGTAGGTAAACATGTTGACTCCAACCAAGGAAATGCCACATTAATTCCCAGTCTTGCCTAAATATTTTAGACATTTGTTAAGAAATTCTTACCTTGTCTATACCGACTCGTTCGGTACTCGAAAAAACTCGTGACATTCGTGACTGTTGCTTATCCTCAGATCCATACTAATATTATAAATTCGAAAGTAACTCTGTCTGTCTGTCTGTATGTTACCTTTTCACGCCAAAACTACTGAACGGATTTCGATAAAATTTGGCATAGAGATAGATTGCATCCCGGGGAAGTACATAGGATAGTTTTTATCCCGATATTCCCACGGGATCGACACTTATGCGGGTGAAACCGCGGGGCGCTGCTAGTAATTCATAAAACAGTGACACTCGGGCCTAATGGGCGACTCTTTAACAGCTCATTCATCATTAGTAATGAGGTCAATGACACGAACGACCTGACATAATTCTTATATTACTCCACCAAATAGATAGATACAGAAGGTTGGCTTCATACAACAAGCGAAAACACACGCACACATATTTATTTATTCATTTATTTGCCAATTATAGTAGTTCTCGACAGTCATACGCTCATCTCATCATATCATCTTCTTCCATCGTCAGGCTTAGCGTCCAAGAGTGCGTTGAGCGCAGAGAGTGTCATGCATCATAGACACGCTTCATAATATACACTATACAGCGAGTACAATCGCACTCGCGAGCGCGACTGCGCGACTGGCATTCGTTTGAGTATTTACATTCGTCTCCGTACGTATGTATGGTCTTTTCCAAATGTAAACAAATGGATCAGAAAACGTACCTGGCCAATTCATAGTGTCACGTACTAGTTGAATGCTTTGATTTTATTATTTGAATACTTCAGCCCGAAATTATAATTTATTAAAAGCTTAATAATGTTTTTCATTTGACAGTTGAGTTTATTTTTATTACCTCATTTTTCGATGATTTATCAATTACAAATTATACAGAGTTGGACACTTCTAATTTACAGATGAATGTTTTATTCAGTGAATTCGTAAAAATTTTGCTTGAACAGAGTTTGTTTACAATTTCATCAGATACTTTTGGAACAGAGTATACGCGTCTATGCGTGTGCGACTGTTTTCGATCGTTGTATGGAACTAACCTTCTGTATTTTATAAATGATTCCTGACATAACTGTGACATTACTTTGTTCATTTGAGTACGAAACATTTTTAATTAGATCCCCCTGTGGTATGTGAAACTTTAGGGGCACCTATGTGAATTTAATTACGGTGCAGAGTTTAAGGAGTTTCAGGTGCGTTTTTGGGGTTTCTGATATGGCTGGATGGATTTTTTGGTTATCCGGGCTGACGAAGTGAAATTAAGAACTCTCAGGGAATGTATCAAAACTCCTTAGGATTTATTCATTTTGAAGTAGCTAAACTCTTCATTCCAGCAGATGCAGTCTGGATTAAAGGAATACTTGCTGTATTAGGAACTAATTTCGTTCACAAATATAATATTATTGTAACTAGCTTTACTCCGCGGCTTCGTTACAGTCCAGGTCTAGACTCACAAAATGTATAAATTATCATCCATAATGAAATATGTGATACAAGTTTTTCCTAGTACCTACAGGCATCATACTCTGTAATACCTATATTATTTCTAAGATGTAAACTGTATTTATACCATTTTCTTATTTTTTCATATCACCACCATTGCTCTCAAAAACATCGTGAGGCATCCGGCATGTCTTAGGACCAAAAATTCGAAGACATGTGATATCTAGCAACTCGCACTGGGCCCGCGTGGTGGATTACGGCCCATTTCCCCTCACAGAGAGAGCCTGTGTCCCAGCAGTGGGAACGTTATAGGCTGATTAATGCTATTATTAATTATTTATCTATGGAATGAACAATGTTTAAGTACCCTTCTGAACTCTAAAAATATTTTTTAATGAACTCTTTGTACAAACTAATTTGTATCATTAACTAACGATCACTTAACGTATACAAGTTAATTTAGAAACATCAGTAACCCTCTAAAGTTCTTAAAATACCTCACTTTAGTAGGGGGAGTTCGTTAACCAATGGGCTATTATCGACACCAGGCTCTGGACAGCTGTTTAAAGTCGCCCACAATGGTTTAGTGGTGGCGAACACAGCCGCTGACGGTGGTGATTTAAATCCGGTGTAGAGTAAAAATAATAATAATAATTCTAAGGAGGTTCCTGTCTCTGGAGCCCTAACCACCGGTAGCTTGGACCCTGCTCCCGACACCGGTGGATAACTATTTTTTTATATATTTTTTTTACTTATTTTTTGTATTTTAAGAAATACTTAAAAATGTAAGAAAGTAAGTTCACTAAATAAATAAACGAATCAATACTAATAAATAATAATAATATAAGTCTAATATAGTCTGGACCAGGGGTGGCCAACCGGTCGATCACGACTATTAGTCCAGTCGAAAGAGCCAAGGCAAAAAATATTTCCAACTACAAACCTGATTTTGCTTATCTAGCGAAAGATGCTCAAACGCAATGCTCACATTAATATAAATAAGTAGGTTACTAAGAATAATTTTCAGTGTTATATTATCCCACTTAATAAAATAAAAAATACTACATAATTGTGTACTGAACTATGCCGTTTCATTTAAGATTTCAAGAAGTATGTAATTGGTAGATCGCACAGGCAGACAGTGAACAGTAGATCTTGAGTCTAGCCAAGTTGGCCACTATAGTAGAGACTATAGTAGTGTAGATGTAGACTATAGTAGTCTAGTCTAGTATAGTCGTTCGACCGTATTTCCGTGATCACGGGTGTGACAGATCTGCTGGCTTGTTTACAAATTGCGATAAACTTAAATGCAAATTTTTTAACTGCTTTAACCGACACTTTTCATGAAGTAGGGAAAGCTTTCGCTTGTTGTGAAAAAGTAGATAAAAAATAAAGGCTCCAAATCCGGGGAACACCCAATGTGAACGGTTAAAGAAACAAAAATTCACACACAGGAAATATAAATAGTGAAAAAGTTAAATTAAAAACAACCAAAAAAAAAATGGTTGCCTGTAAAGTCGGTTTTACGGGCGAAGATTTTACGTGACAACGACCGATCATCCGATCATAGTTGAGTGGGAGAGAGACGCAAGGCATTCGGCGGGCCTCTCTCTCGTTCGGTGACTCATCGTAACGTTACCGAGCGTTACACTTTTTCATAAGTGACTCCCAGTCGCAACCTAATTTAAGACGTTGTCACGTCAAAAAAGAACAATGGCACTCCGGGAGTGCCGACAGAAGTGAAAACAAAACACAAACAATACTTTGCCATCACTCACTGACATATCGGATATACATTAAAACCGAGCATCCCGGGGACAGCCGAACACATCCGAAGCGGGTATTTTTTTTAATCGTCTCATGAACAAAACACGCGCGGTGTCGCTTACGGTAACAGTGGCGCGAGTTCAATGGATTTTTCCCATCTCAAAAAATGCCCATAGCGCCTAAAGAAGTTTTCACTTCAAAAAAGACCTGTGCGAGGCCAAAAAGGCTCCCTAACTCAGCATAATGCTGCGAAATTTAAAAAATAAACACCTCAGCTCTGGTATTCTGATAGGACCCGAAAACGTCTTAGTTTATCGTACTAAAGGTCAGTTCACTTATTTCTCTTATCATTTGGGGTAATTCCGTACTGTAAAACAAATACCGAGTACAGACGTAACCTCGTTTATCACTAACTCATATTTAAACACCCATACTTAGTAGATTACCTAACGTTATGGAACTAAGTATCTATCCACTTATCAGAATCAGAACGGAGCCATTCCGAAGAGCAGTTAACTCAAGCAGTCATCATAGTGGATAAGATCACGTCACTAAGTAAATTGAGCAAAGAAACAACAGTTATAACGGCTTAAGCACCGATACAGCGCTGCATTCCAGTACTAACCTTATAAGAATTAATAAAAAATAAGCAAGGGTTGCGCCCGCGCACTTCGATCCCAAGATAAGGGCCTTACACGCCCGAGTTGCTCCGAACATGGCCGAAGAAACCCGAGCGCGGGAACGAGGTCATTCAACGCTCCCTTTAATTGCCGTCCCTTATCAACCCGTATAGCCGACCCTATAGTCGTCCTGCTCACTCCTATTTGAATATTTAACTATATAAGGAACAGAAAATGCAGTCCGGACAATGATTTAGGAAAGTATGGCCAGTATATCATTTATACTATAGAGCAGGAGCTTGGTAGCATAAATTGAATTAATATGGACGTCAATTTGTTTAGGGAACGGTCGATGCTCTTATTTGAGGCATCGTTGTGATAAATTTCTTTTTGATCCAGTCAATTTGTTACACTTCGGATCACTACGTTATGTAATGGGTGGGTTTGAGTAACAAATTCGACGTTAGTCTTGGATGTAATACACGTGTTTTTTTTTGCCTTTGTTCTTTATCGTACTTGCTATATTTATGGAAATTGGTTATGAAATTGAAAATTGTTTTTTTTTTACAATCAAACCAAATAGGTTATCCGAAAATAACAAGCAGTATGGGTTATTCCCAATTTTAGTAGCAGTAACTATGTATTTTTTATCTAAACACGCTTTTCAACGGTACCCTGAGTACTTTTAATATTGTAAACTATTTCATTATAAGAATAAATATAATAGATATTTGCACACCTGTTCAGGTAGGATATGGTTTAAATATGTTTTGTTATATGTATCACTTCATATAGTAGTACCTACCCATATTCAAGTAAATACATGATTTGAATTTTCTTAGTTTTTAATCTTAAGCGATTAGTCAAATACAGGAACCAAGCTTGAAACTACTTCTTTAACTAAAACCATCTAAAACATCGTCTTGCAGTTAGTCAAATACTTAAACCCAGGTCCAAAGATTCCATTTTAAAACGTTCTTTGAGCTTTCAAAGAAATCCCCAACTATGAAATTACTGGCTGTGTCAATGGTTTCTAGGTTTATATTTCAACCACTTAGGTCGAACTAAGTTATATTCCCGGCACTAAGTTGCTCTGTGCAAGCTGCGTCAAGTTGAGTTTGAAGCGTTGCAATTTAATAGCTCATCGGGCAGCCACAGAATTATTAAGTTATCACTTAGGAGCTGCGAATTTGTTACTATTAAAACAAGTGTTTATAAGTTTAGGCTAAATCTTTTTGAATTTGACTAGGTTTTGAAAATGGAAACTCTGGCAGAATGTTTCTAACAAATTTTATTTCATTTGAGCATTTATCTGGTGGAGTTAATCGTATCGGAGACAGTGAAATAGGCCTTCAAAGTGAAGTAGGAAAGATAAAAGAGTACCGAGACAAAAAAAGAATGAAAGAAAAGTTTGAGTATTCTAGTTAAGAGCTTGCAGAGCTTAGCCAAGCTTAGATTCAAGCTCTAGACAGGTGTCTTTTTTCTAAGTAGCAATAAGATTTATAGTCCTCTGTCTGGTTCAGTTTTATTCATTGAAGAAATGTATAGAAAAAATCGAAAATCTCCAATGCACTCTCACGCGATCTTCCAAGCATTTTCTTTAAGGGGGAAGCGCTAAGGTGGCCCGCGAAATTCAAATTTTCGTATTTACAGAATTGTAATCATTACAATCAGTAATACAACTTGTTAAGTTAATATGATCCCCAAATGTCAAGATTTCATGAAATAGTCATTCTTGGGGATTACATGGTCTTAGAGAGTTTTGTTGATGATTTTAATGATTATAATTCTGTAAATACATATTTGTTACGGCTGCGAATCATATTTTAATCAACGTACAACTTAATACTGGCCAACAAATTGCAAAAAACGTAAAAAAAAAATGGTTGCCTGTAAAGTCGGTTTTACGGGCGAAGATTTTACGTGACAACGACCGATCATCCGATCATAGTTGAGTGGGAGAGAGACGCAAGGCATTCGGCGGGCCTCTCTCTCGTTCGGTGACTCATCGTAACGTTACCGAGCGTTACACTTTTTCATAAGTGACTCCCAGTCGCAACCTAATTTAAGACGTTGTCACGTCAAAAATTGAATTTCGCGGGCTACCTTGGCGCTTTCGCCTTAACCAATATAGTTTTGGAAAGTTTGAAGGACACTGAAAGAGACGCAACAGAAGTTTTATTGTTATTACGTCTGGGGGAGTTTAGTGTCCTGCAAAGTATTAACTTGCGTTCTTGAATGACCTAAGTTGCTATGGCAAAGGCGATGAGGTATGCTCAATAAACTTAGGTATTTGAGCAACTAGCTCTCCATACATTTATACAACAACTGCCTTTCAGACATATAAAAATTGCTTGTTTCCTCTTTATTCTGATAAAGAGGAAACAACAGTCTACAGTTTCGTTACAATCTAGTAGAAATATGTCCTTCGTTGAATTCAACGAAATTCCTGCGAATCATAAAAATTTACGAGAATTTATAATATCTCTATTACTTACGTGAAGATTTTTGAAGCATGGCTACAAGTTTTTTTTTCTAGTTAAGGTAAGTTATTGTTTTTTAAGTTATTGCTCTCAAAACGGTGAAGGAAAACATCGTGAGGAAACCTGCACGTCGTAGACGCAAAAATCCGCCAACCCGCACTCGGCCCGCGTGGTAGATTATGGCCCACTGCCTCTCGCAGAGAGGAGGCCTGTGACCCAGCAGTGGGAACATTATAGGCTGATTATGTATTATTTTTGTGCCAACGATCTCTTTACCAATTAAGTTTTAAATCAAGAATAAACTGCATCGCGTAATCTTGGTTAGACAAGATGAAAATTGTCATAGTCTTTTGAATACAGTTATTTAGTGAAAAAAAAATAAAAATATGATTAGTAGATTGCATTATCTTGCGCAAGGAAAAGTTATAGTAATTTGAGCTTTCGTTCAAAGGGTTTAAGGTTTAAAATGGGATGAGGTAGCTCATTGAAACAAGTTCTCCTAGAGAAACTAAATGACCGCGTGCGACTAAAAAGGCTTGGACCTTCTTTTTAGTTTCAGTTTTAGAGCATCTTAACGAAGCACTGGATAAAAAAAATATTATTAAAAAATTCCGAGCTGCAGAGCGTCCGGTATTTTCAAATAGGTTTACAAATAGATGATGGTATAGTTCCATTTTATGCTACAGTTTCATTTAAATTGTCTCGCAGTTTAGTAAAAAGTATTCGCAACTTTTTGTTGCTTAAAAGGTGTTCTGTTTTTACAGTTTGCATTTTTGGGAAACGACAAAAAAGCACGATATTTCGGAATGGTATCAGTTTTTGTCATAGCTCATCACATTGTTATCTGAAATAAGACTTTATGCCTCCTAATAATGTAATTAAGACGCAATAGGATATCTAAATCCTAACATTTTTCAGAACTTAGCTTAAAATAACATGTTCAATAAATTGTTCGTAACTTGTCTGAAATTTCCGACAATTTGTCGACCATTTTGCTCTTTCGTTGAAAATCGCTCATCACCTTCTCCAGAATTATATAATCCCTTAGGACAAGATATATTAGGCCCCTATTCTTAGATGAAACGACATACAAAGCAAATAGTAAAATAAATTCTCTAGATCAAGCACACTGCATATTCAGTTCAGTGACCGTCATATCTACGATCAGCGTGCGCGCAGATATCGTCGATCAATTACCAACTGTCACAGTCGTATATTACCGACACAGAGTAAGTATTCTATGGACAACTCAGGCATATCTTTAGGCGAAGAAGTTCTACTTGAATGTTTCAGGAGCACAGACTGATTTCGTGTTGTATGGTGACTCTGAACGGACTTAGAAAAAAAGTAATTTCAAAAAGTGCCTCAATGTGATCTGAAGGCCAATTCTCGTAATTAAAAATGTTCAAAATCTAGGCGCAATCTCATCTAAGCGTAAATCAATGTCATAAACTTATAAAAAATGTAGGTAAATTAGAAGTATTTTTGACAGATGTGAGACTGAGATCAGACTGAATGTTCTTAAAATTACCAGAATTGCCCCTCTGCTTTCCGAACCTAGTCTATCTCATTTTAAGCTTCTTGAGTCCACTATACTTTGGGTCATCTGCTAGCTAGGGAGCATCTACATCAGATATCTCAGGTTCCAAGCACACAGACCTCGCCGCAGTCTCCTGACTTAGCCACTCTACACATTCATGTAGCATTGTTTTTTGCAGATGTGCTTCTCACCATCTGCCTCCTCATGTCTCCATGTCCTCGTTACTCTGTGCCCACCGCTGTCATTTCAGATAACGGTGATATCATTTATTGTTCCAGCTACGTCTTATTGTGCTGGATGGAGGCATAAATATTTTTGTTGGGATAGTAAATATGGCACGTAATGTGGATACACAACTGATTCATTGTGAGAAATTATTTATGATCGCATCTGTGTCTGCGTGATTTGTCTTCATTCTATGCTCATGATCTTAAATTAAGGCTTTTGAGAAACCTGAAGTAATCACCAAGTTATTTATAATCCATACTAATCTATATATATAAAAGAAAGTCTGTTAGTTACACCACTTATAACTCAAGAACGGCTGAACCGATTTGGCTGAAAATTTGTAGGGCAGCTTAGAGCCAGGAGACGGACATAGGATACTTTTTTTTTTTTATAGTATGAGTAGGGTAGGAGTAGGGTAGGAGTAGGGTAGAAGTAGGGTAGGAGTAGTGTAGGAGTAGTGTAGGAGTAGGGTAGGAGTAGTGTAGGAGTAGGGTAGGAGTAGTGTAGGAGTAGGGTAGGGTAGGGGTAGGGTAGAAGTAGGGTAGGAGTAGTGTAGGAGTAGTGTAGGAGTAGGGTAGGAGTAGTGTAGGAGTAGGGTAGGAGTAGTGTAGGAGTAGGGTAGGAGTAGGGTAGGAGTAGGGTAGAATTAGGGTAGGAGTAGTGTAGGAGTAGGGTAGGAGTAGTGTGGGAGTAGGGTAGGAGTTGGGTAGGAGTAGTGTAGGAGCAAAACAACGTTTGCCGGGTCAGCTAGTAATAATATAAATTCGAAAGTAACTCTGTCTGTCCGTCTATATGTTACCTTTTCACGCCTAAACCACTGAACGGATTTCGATATAATTTGGCAGAGAGATAGATTGCATCCCGGGGAAGGACATAGGATAGTTTTTATATCTATAAAAACTAGTATAATATAAAGTCCCGCCTAAATCCCGAAGGGTTAGGCAGAGTTGTACCGTGTGTATAGTACAACCGCATTTCGCTAGTTAGGTTTAAGTCCCATGTTATAGGGGCGAACTTACTGCCGTCATCCGGGCACAAATCTAGGCTTCTACTAAAAATCCAGATGAAAACACCCAATAACACTTTGCCCGATTCGGGAATTGCACCCAGGACCTTTTGCCTAGAGTTAAGTTTACTTATCTTTTAGAAAAATAGTATTGTTATTGTACACGTTCCAACGATTTACACCTAATCTCTCTACTTACGGCTTACCTAGAATTTATAAAAAAAAAAGATTATACACGTGTTTTCGACTCTCAAAGCTCATCACAAACTTTTAGTAAACAGCTTTGGAAAGTAAAGAACATAATAGATTTAATAAACTGCGAAAATAAGTACGAAATAAGCATAAGTTTAATATAACAGAGAACGAACATTCGAGTACCGAAAATATAGTCGCAAACGTCATGTGTCCTACGGCTGAATTCTGAATTGTTTCAGATAATATACTGGAATTGTTAAAGAAATGTATGGATAGACTCATTCAAGCAGCGAGGATGTATTCGCTCGATATATTCGGTTTCATCTCGATAGCGACACAGATATTCCTTTTGGTCACGTCGACTTTTTTATTTAAGGCTCGGTCCAGGCAAGGAAAACTGACGTCTCACAACGTTTGCCTTTTCGGCGCTAATAACGAAACGAAACCTGTGGGGTTGCCAATGTTTTGTTTAGTATTTTTTGGTTGGAATAATGTAGTTTATTGTTTTTATTTTATAATAGCTGTATCCGCTTCTCAACCTGCACGCGTAGCATGGCGACGTTTTGTCGACGGAAGAATAGACAAAATGACACATTGCCATGCTTAGACGCGTAGAATGCGTACAAATATTTCTACCAACTGTTATTTTGTCTATTCTTCCGTCGACAAAACCCGTTTCTACGGTGGTCATGCTACGCGTGCTGGGTGTATATGTCTGTTCATGGTCATCATCCACAGCCATTGCTGAGCACAGGCCTCTCTTTTCATGTTCCAATGCCCACGCTCCTGTGCCAGCTTCCTCCAGCACCTTAATTGCCTAACACAATATTACTCTCAATTTGAATCATTTTGAAGCATATTGCTAATTCATTGCTCCATATGTTCGAAAAATGTGTCTGCTCAACAACGTAAATCACGCAATGAATGTTGTTGAACTGTCAAAATGTAACCCATTGCTACTGATAGTGTGTTACGCAATTACCCTGCTGGTTCTACCCGCGATGGTAACAATGTCATCTACCAATCTCGCTGCCGAACGACCGACGCTTCTTCTTCCACTCCTTGGACGCCACTCGGTCACTGCCTTATTCCACCTGTCACACTGCATCATTTAAGTTCCATAACTCGTTTTCCGATATCGAAAACTTTCGTACGTCTTCGAATTTAGACTTATTTTGAATGATTTTTCATGGTACGATTGAAATATATTTAGCTCAAAGACCAGCAGACCTTAGGAATGTCACTTCAACATTATATTATCACCAAATAAACAATGTCGACTCGATCCAACAACCAAAACTAGGTTGCTGATAAAATAGTTCAAATAATATTACGATATGACGTCACTTACTGTAGACCGTCTTTTGTTTTCTCAGACATATTTCGGTTAACGGTATTACGGTAGGAACCAATCAATTTTCGTAGTCCCTTATAAATCATCTTGGTCGTCTCCCGTCATGGGCGATCGTTGAAAAAGGAGGATGTTTGGGAGCCCACAGGACTATAGGTTTGTGGACTAATGTTGTTAGTCTGTTATAGTTTCCGGGAAATGTAATAGGATTATAAAATGGCCAGGAAATTGGGGTCAGGCGAAAAATTTGTCATGCTTTTCGTCTTAGTTTTCGAGATTTTCTAAAGCTCAGTTTTGGGGCTTCAGTCTTTGAACTCATTAATGAATAGGTCTTAAAAATTAATTCAATTTAAATGTATTTAAAACGCAGCACATAATTCATATTCTCCGACTGAATTGATCCTTTGAATTTCCAATGCCCATAAATTGAATTCGTTTAAAATACAATTAATTCCGCTAAGATCAAATAAGCATAAAATTTACTGTTACCGTTTCCCTACCTCGAGTTGTTATTGTTATTCCGGAGACGAGGGAATCTACAATCAATATCTGCTTTCTGAATTCATCTATACTAATATTATAAAGCTGCAGAGTTTGTTTGTTTGTTTGAACGCGCTAATCTCTGGAACTACTGGTCCGATTTGAATGATTCTTTTAGTGTTGGGTAGTCCATTTATCGAGGAAGGCTATAGGCTATATAACATCACGCTACGACCCTTAGGAGCCGGGCAGCGTGTGACACCGCGGGGAACAGCTATACCTAATAAAGCTGAAGAGTTTGTTTGAACGCGATAATCTCTGGAACTACCGGTCAGATTTGAAAAAAATCTTTTTAGCTATAGGCTATTTAACATCACGCTATGACCCTTAGGAGCCGAGCAAAAAGAAAAAAACTCAGAGTGAACGGTAAGCGAATACGAAGTGTTGCGACGCGACGGGGTGGGGGTACAAGAAATTTCACGCGGACGAAGTCGCGGGCAGAAGCTAGTAAATATATATGAGACGAATATACCTGCTGCTTATACCTCAGTTGCGTGCTTTAAAATACAAATGTTTTGCACTTTCGCAAATTATGCAAGTATTAACATAAGTATTGCAAGAATATTCAAATTAAATGTACGCCGCCGACCTAATGACTGACTTGTCGAGATATATATACAAAGAAATTACTCTTGTAATTGTTAACTATAAACATTTTTTATTCATATCTACATCCGGAGAGAAAACTTTTTAACATTCTTCTGCAGCTCCAACTTTTACAACGAAAATTTTACTACGAAATCGGTATTCAGGACCGAATGCAAATAAATGGTCAATCAAAATACACGAGTTGCGGAAACTGTTACATATTTCAGTGGCAAAAAGTGTATAAAAGCAATATTTCATTGGAGTGAAACTGTCGGTCCTGTCACCAGGATTGACGGGCGTCCTCGGGGTTCGCACAGCTCCGTGTCACCCGCCCAAATATTAATTTCTTAAGTAACGCCACCAGTGTCCCATACTTACATTTACTTGATGAGCAACGCTGTTATTGATGAGCCTTTTATGTTACAAGTACGTCTATTCATCAGGCTAAATTTGCTCGTCCGTCCAAAAAAAGCGGAGTGAATTTCTGTTATTATTATTTCCTTTATCGCTCCGATGCGGACGATTGGCCCTGACGAATATCGTCGACAGACGAGCGAGCTCCTTTTGTTCTGAAAATACGTCGTGCCCACGGGCGGACGACATTTCTTTTTCATTTTCAAATTAAAATATCAGATCAATGAATGCTGTCATGTGACAAGAGTATCCTATAAAAAATGACGTTTATGCTGTCTCCTACATTCTTACAGAAATACATTGTTTCATTTGTTTTGGCGAAGATGTTCGTGTTTTGACAAAGCCGCCGCCGCCGGGGGAGAGCGTGGATTTGTAAGGTTCAGAAAGGGATTTCGCTGTCGTACCGGGGCGGTAGATAAATTGTTGAGAAAAACTCGTCGCTAAGAGATTTTTACTGGAAGGTCTTGATAATGACAGCTCTCGAGACTCGACCCTTTAGGATTCAAGTGAGGTTCAATAGCTTCCACAGTTGCGACGTTTTCCAAAACATACAATCTGTTTTTTTATGGAACAGTTGTTGTACTTCGCTTACTTAAAACCTTTTTGAAGTTTGTCGTAATGGGTCTTGTTGTTATTTTTGTTTGTTATTACGAGTAATGATATTACCATTCAGTTTTATTTTGTTAGGTTTTGTGAAGCTAATTTTTATCAACTTGGCTTCATTTTATTTTCTTTTCATATTCTTCATAGCCTTTAAACTTTCTTTTATTTCGTGAGTCACCTGCATTGGATAGTCTTATATCTTCTATAATTGTGTCTCTTTAAAAAAAAGCTTATCAACCTCAAGCAGGCTATTAAACTCTCATTGGTAATGCGTGCTAACCCTCCGTTTCTTCCGAACACACGTACTTATGTCATTAGCTGTCCTTATCGTTAGCTTTTTACCTGTCGTCACAAAATTTCTATATTTTTTCTAATGTTCTCACGTTTATTCGTTCTGCTTATTAATCTTAGATTTTATACTTATGTTTGATTGATGATTTGGAATCTTGAATTAAAGCTTTTAAATTATTTGTAGGAATAGTTACTGCTGGAACTTCGTCTGTGTCAAGTATGTTTAATTTGACATGATGAGGGTCGTATTTATCATTTCCCTTTTTAGATTTATCTTAATTTTAGTTATTAATTCTTCCCTCCATGTTAAGTTCTGCTTCGAATTTGTTGGGTTGTTAATCAATAGGTATAGATAGACGGAATAAAACTTCTACATTCACAAGTAGGAATTCCACTGCCGGGTATGAAATGTTCATTAGTAGTTGTGTAGAGAGTTATGTTAATTACTTCATTCCGGCCTTATCTGCGTCCTAACGTTTTATGACGTCACAGGCACTAAAAATGTACTTAAGTACATGCATACAACTCTGTTTTACAAGTGGTCTCTTAAATTAGCTCGAATTATACGGACACGGGTGCGAAGTTAATTCTCCTATAAAATGCATGTTGAATATGAATTAATTTCAGTTCTTGTTGTAGGTATATGCATGTCTATGTATGTAATTGTACATGGAAATACGGAAATTAAATATTATTTTTATGTAGTTTTCGCTCCGAAAATTAGGAAAGCAAGTTTTGACACGCTTAATGAATAACATAAAAATAATGCAAGGCTACCTGCTTTTTTGACATTATCAAATTTGTCCGGGAAGTGTCAAAATGGGTAAGTGTCAGAAGTGTCAGACAGTCGTCAAACCAACAATAGTAACACAAAGTATAACATTTTACTACCCTCGTTTACGATAGAACTGTAAGTGAAGTGTCAGATAAAACTATCGAGAGTGTCCCGACAGGACGCCAACACCCGACACTCAGACACTGCCAAACTTTCAACAATTCTGACTAAACTTTGCCTGAAGCAAAAGTTGTTTAAAAGTGTATAGTTTCTGTTAAAGCCGGCAAATTGGTGTCTTAGAGCAGTAATGAAACAAAATAGACTGGACTGAGGAAATTGCCGTGAATACAGTCACTTGCCATCCCCTTATCTGCCTCAAAGAAAATTCTCTGCTCATTAAAACTGCTTTCATAATCTTATGCCAAGAAAAATGCTTAGCCAATAAGCAACGTTGTTTGCTCTCGAATTATTTCTCTATAAAGGAAAACGAACATAACGTATGCATCCTTTATACTATTTAAACTAGGTTCTGCCCGCGACTTCGTCCGCGTGTAATTTCTTGTTCCCTGACCCGGGCGCCCGCGCTATAACTTCGTTTTAGCTTAGCGTTCTTCCTAACTTTTTGTTCTTTTTGCCTAGCATGATGCTAGGTATCTTCATCAATAATTGGGCTATCAAATGCAAAAAGATTTTTTCAAATCCGATTGCTAGTTCCAGAGATTAGCGTGTTCAAACAAACTCTTCAGCTTTATTATTAGTACTAGCTGCACCCCGCGGTTTCACCCGCGTAAGTGTCGATCCCGTGGGAATATCAGGATAAAAAGTAGCCTATATGTTAATACAGGGTGTCAACTACCTCCATACAAAATTTTCAAAATTGGTCGAGCCGTTTGAGCGTGAAGAAGTAACAAACATATAAACACACCCCCACACTCACAAACTTTCGCCTTTGTAATATTAGTGTGATTAATATAGATTCGAAACTGCATTCTAACATCCAATTTTCTCATCATCTCTGAAGGCTCGGCTAGATCTTCTTTTGTGAAAGTCTGATCGTGAATCAAATCCAAGTTTGCCTCGGTTATGATAGGATAAAGTATGACTTACATTTTAAAACTTCTCCGTACTGATAAGATCGAAAGATTTGATGGGAATCCTATACGACATATTTATCGGTGTGTCGTGACATGACTTGAGTGTCCTTATTCTGTGACCTCATATGTTCAAGGTTTTAAATGACGACGTGGAGGAATCGAAGGGTCTTCGTAGACTGGTTTATGGTTTCTTCGCTGTGGGATCCGTGACTATGGGTGGTAAAAATAATATGGTGAAAGACCTCGACATGTGAAGTGAAAATTGCCGTCTTTTATACAGCTGTAGGTAATGGCTCAGTGAATTTGTATTTGATTGTCGTTACATGATTTTGATGTTAGTAACGTCACACATATTTATTTAGAATGTAATATGTACTTCTTCTTAGCGTGTTGATGGCAATCTAAATGGACTAGGCCCAGAACTCGTTCCTGTAATGTGCAGACGACAGGACATGATATTAAGTGTCTCATCGTTTGTGGAACAGCACCACATTTATATATTGCTATAATGTTAGCATTCTACTGCTTAGTCATACGAGAATTTTAGGTTTCCTGATTAAACACATTAGGTCCTCTAATAAAGGTGAATGTACTGACACCACAGCAGTTATCTTGTATTTCGAGCCTCATGTGTCTTCAATTAAGTTGTTTTTGTTTACATTATTAGGAAGGTAAGTTAGGTAAATATATGTTCTATGTTATGGGTTTGGTTTCCGCACTTAGTCCTTCAAATGGACCATTGTGCGTGTATATCAGTATATTAAAATATAATATACGTATATCAGTATATTATACGTAGTCTAATAACATCGACCAACGAAACCAGTACACTATTTAATAATGAACTAAAACATATTACAATCTCTTATAGTTCAGCAATATATGATTTTCTGGAATTGTTTTTTTTTTTTCATTTATCATCTTGCATAATCTGTATCAGTCTATAATGTTGGAACTAAATGCTAAATGTCCCAGCAGTCTCGGTGAGATGGAGTGGGCCACCACACGGGCCCAGTGCGGGTTGGCGGATGTCACATGTCTTTGAATTTTTGGTTCTAGGACATGCCGGTTTCCTTTCGATGTTTTCCTTCACCGTTTTGAGAGTAGTGGTGATGAAAAAATTTACACAAAGTAAAGCGCCAGGCTGGGTTCGGACCTTATGACCTACAACTCGTAAGTCGCGACCGTTATCACTGGACCGCCACGGCTCGTTTATCAACTTGAGAGACTACAAATTAATACTGTTAAATATACTGCTGAATAAGCTGAGCTTTTAGATACGGACCCAAATTGCTGATCTTAAAATGAAATTGAAAATCCCCAAAACTCCGGCTAAAATATCCTATTACGAAAACGTGTCGAACCTTCTCTAATTCCGTTAGACCGTTATCTCCTAAAGGCTAGTGTACACTAACCCTCAGCAATCGGGTTAACAGTGTCATAACCTGGAGTCTAACAATCAGTAGGGAGTGCTCGGGTAGACCCCGGCAGTCCCCTGAGACATCAAGCAGTTCCATTTTCAAAATTGCAACGCAATAAAGGTTGGGAACCTTGTCTTTTGAGACTACTAGATTCCAAACTCTATATTTAAAAAGGTATTCTCAGGTAGTTTTTACTGTTTTTTTTTTCAATGAATTCTGAGTTGGGGTTGCGTAAGCATGATTGTGTTACTGTTTCGGTTTGTGAATAGGAATGGTGGCGATAAGTGTGTGGTGTTTTTTTTTGCTTGTCTGGGAAAATGGAAAAGTGCTTTTAAGCTCGCGGTTTTGCTGCCAACTGTGCCAACTAGTGTGAGCTTCTTAAGTCATTTCTGTCTGGCAGGCCTGCCATAAATTATGTTGCTGGAGGCCACGAAATTGTCTCCCAATATCAGGCAATTCTCTTGGCTGCACAACGAAAATTTATTGAATTCTAGGCCGTATACCGTAAATATATGTAGTCCTCCAGAAGTCCAGACCGTATTTCGGCCAATCCTAAAGAGACTAGCCTTCGGCGCGGGAGATATTATAGTGCACAAATGTGTGCGCAGATACAGGTGCTCTCTCTCTACCCTCACTGTCATAGTCCATAGGTTCGGCAATCCGACACGACCGGACAGAAATCAGGTGCAGAACCAACGGCAAATGCTTTCCGAAATTCCGAGACACGGGGTATAACACCGCCAACTTCCAAACTCCGGGCTGTTACTAAGAAATTCCTAACGCAAAAATACAATAACACTGACGGACCCGGGAATCGAACCCAGGACCTCACGCTCAGCAGTCGCGGTTGCTACCACAAGACCAACGGGGCAGTTATACCATAAATATACTGAAACTTGAAAGCCTATTAAGTAGGCCTTTATTCTACTCCACAAGAATATGTAAATCATATAGGGCTCTACAACAGCTCCCATCGATCATATATTATATAACCGACTCAATTTCGAGATCTAAACAATAACCCTTTGAGAGGTATAAAATTGTGGTACAGGAGATGTTTTATTGTCTCAATATTACCGTTACACAACGGATTGTGGGCAATCAGTGCAGAACAGAAACAAAATGTTGCCATCGGAACCACAGAGTATCTACTAATAGTGGTTCATCGCCGATACATTTCACAGGAGATGAGAAATGACATTTTTTTTATATTTCTCCATACCTTAGTGGAGTGTTACAACGATCTTTTGACTCCCTGAATGAGATTAACATTGACGTTGCTGGTAAACGTTTGTGAAATTGTATTGACAAAACAAGATGGCTGCGTTAGTTCCGCTTTTGGTGACGTGCTAAAAGATTTTTGTACCGTTGTACAGACGCCAGCACATCAAGCTACAACAATCTGTCAATTTCTTTAATAGATTTTCAATTTTATCTCTAAATTATAAGGTTCAAAATTGACTGGGAAAATTTGACAGTTTCGGGTAGCTTGATGTGCTGGCGTCTGTACATCACATCGCCCTTTCACTTGTTCACTTGAGGATGTGATGACTGCGTCTGTCAGGGTTCATGCAGCTGAAATTAGCAACATAAAGGAACTTTTGTTACTTTTTGCCATAGATACGCTAAGAAGAAGAATAAGTATACGTACAGTCACGAGCACCAATATGTCAACACTTGGCAACTTTAAATTGCGATTTTTTCACGAAATAACGAATGCAGCGTTGAAATACGACACTTTACATATACCTATGGGTTCGAAAATACTATGTTCCTACTAATATAAAATTTCATTCAAAAATAAAGGAGAAAATCGACTGAATTTGAATAAAGCCAAGTACATACTTGTATACATACTTTTGCTCGTGACTGTACAGTCAACAAAAGAGATAAGTATGCAGGATCGTCGGATATAGTTGAAGTTCAGTAAGAAACCGATGGATGTTGTCGACTGAAATTTGATTTGATAAATAAGCTGTATGTTTTTTATAAAATAAAATAAATAAAATTACAACGCTCCCGTTGAACTACTGTAAGCAGTTACACTGTGTCCGAACATACCGCGAGCTTTTCGATAGTGGAAACTTTTCGAAAGCTGTGTTTGTTAATGACCCTTAAGTTGTGAACATTGCATTGCTTGAGCAAATCGAAAATCTTCGTAGAAATTGTCTAGGGGACAAAAACGCTTCGATTGGAGATGACTGAGAAAAGCAGCATTGCATTTAAGAATTTGAAACGAAAAACTTGCAGCTTTTTCCGGTTCAGTGTGGTTTTAACAGGTTTGAACAAATACTCTGACTTGGATCGAATGCTTGAAGACTATAAGAGTTTTATTAAAATACTAGCATTTGGATCGAGTGCTTGAAGATATTAAAATACTAGCATCTGCCCGCGACTTCGCCTGTGTGAAATTTCTTGTTCTCTCGACTATGACTTCCTTTTTACTTACCGTTCTTTCCTCCTTTTTTTGGGTTCCGTACCCAAAGGGTAAAAACGGAACCCTATTACTAAGACTTCGCTGTCTGTCCGTCTGTTTGTCACCAGGCTGTATCTCAAGAACCGCGATAGCTAGACAGTTGAAATTTTCACAAATTTTTTGTTTTTGCTTGGCTCCTTAGTCCTAGCGTGATGTGAAATAGCCTGTATGTAGCCTTCTTCAAGAATTGGGCTATCAAATGTAAAAAAGAATATTTCAAATCCGATGGTAGTTCCAGAGATTAGCGTGTTCAAATAAACAAACAAACTTCACTGTTATCTTCTATATACATATAATAAATTTGTAGAAAAGTGGTGTCTGTACAATGGAAATATATAAAAAAAAAGTAGCAGGGGTTGTTATTATATCGATGCCGAACCCGAAATTGTAATTAATTTTTTTTTTGTCTGTTTGTCTGTTTGTCGGTTTGTCTGTTTGTCTGTTTGTCTGTTTGTTTGTGCACGCTAATATCAGAAACGGCTTATTCGATTTAGATGCGGTTTTCACTAATATATTGTAGTAGGCTTCACTTAACATTTAGTGTTTATTTCATGTCAATCGGTTCATAAATAAAAAAGTTATGTCAATTTAAAGAATCACGGCGAACATTTGTTAAGGTATTCTATCAGAGTACGGACACGCCTCGGGCCTGCGCGTCCGATCTTCGGAACTACTGGACGGATTTGAATGATTTTTTTTTTGTTGTATAGTTATTATGGCTGGACAACATTCAGGCTATAATGTTTCTTGGAAACTTGAACACCTGATGCAGAACCGAAACAGACCAGCTTAACTATAAGAGATACAAAAATGGTACCATAGCAAAAATTGTTCCACGTGATGAGGATTTTCTGCTGAGAGAATAAATTTGAAGATCTAGAACACCTGATGGGGAACTCCAAGAGCCCAGCTACACCATAACACATATAGGAATGACGTCTTAGTAAAAGTTACTCGGTCTGATGGGCATTTCCTGTTGACTTATAAAAATCGAAGATCAGAAACATCTGATGTGGAAATCTAAGCTATCACTAATTTCACCTCCACGCGGTGAAGGCGGTAACAGTTTAGGACTGATTTTCGATGACGATGGTATATCATTGAAAATTTGACTCTACTGGCCAAAACTCCCATTTTTTTTTTAACGTCAAGAAATGCTCATGCATTCTGCACTACCACGGGGAGATAGTGCAGTTATGTGGGACTCTAACCCACTAAAACTCCACGGTGTCCTCCTCTGCCGCTTACGGCGGGAACATGGGCACGCGTTAGCACTCATCCGTGAACCCGCCGCGGCTGTCCGTCACCGGACCCTCCGCTGGGGAGTACTCCCCATCACCGGCGCACCAGAACACATAGCACGCCGTGACCACCCCAGGGACCAAACCAGCTCATGGGCCAGACGATCCCGTGTCTGGGCACCCTTGGTAGGGGAGCAGTCACTTAGATTTTAATTGATCAGGTATCTTCATAATAAAACTATAACCATGCCTAGAAAGAGGTCAAATCTTTCCCAATGTTCCAAAGGAGCTAAAAGATTGAGGATCATAAGATCCCAAGAATCTACCGAAGAGCGTCAGGAGAGACTTGATGCTGTTTGAGAACATCAGGCTGCAACTCGCTCCGTGGAAACCTCTTTGGATCGCGAAGCACGCCTGCGTTCTCAGCGTATTTACGCATCTACATCCAGATCTCTAGAGACCAGTGAAGAATATGATGCGCGACTGACCGCTGATACGGTGAGATTATCATACATTGTTCCGAACAAGCACACAGCAAAATATTCATAATCAGAAAGTGAGAAAGAAAGAATTGCTGGAGTACGGCATGAAGAGACAGATTAAGAAGAGCGCAACGAACGTTTGAATTCTGATCGACTTCGACATTCTCTGAACAGAATTTCGATATCATCTGAAGAATCGGATGTGTCTCAAGATATAGCCGTAGGGCATGGCGACCTTCCTTGGGTTGATAAGGAACGGAGTGCATTTACGTATACTCCTATGATTGACTACGCCATATATTCCGCCATCGGAGGTATGGTTAAAAATTTTACTTTTTGTGAAGCTGTTAAATAGCAAAAAGAAACAAACGGTATGTGTTGCTCAGGTGGGAAAGTACATATTGAAATATTACAAAATCCTCCAGAAATATTAAGATCACTGCTAATCGGTGACCATCACAGTCAAAACATTTCTTGAACAACATTCGTTCGTACAATAATGCCTTTCAAATGACATCTTTTGTTGCGAAACAGATTTCAGAAGGCCCATTTATGCCAACATTCAAAGTGCAAGGCCAAGTTTACCACCCTATTGGTTCATTATTGCCTGAAAATGACGTCTCGAATCGTCTCGCGCATCCCGTTGTTATCCAGTCCCCGGGTTCTTAGAATTCGACATCAGACGTTTCAGATCTTCGATTTTGACTACCCCGTTGTCGCTGGCATAACCAACAGGATCCGCGTACGAAGTCGCGGGCAGAAGCTAGTTACTAGTATAGATAGATTCCCTCTATTTATTTTTTATTTTTTTTGTACTTCTTTTTTTTTAATGGAAACTCGCAGGTCAACCGGACTTGCCTGAGGGTGGCTAAATAAATTAAGGCCGGCAGCCAGGGCTTAAAAAACTTAAATTCTAAGTGACTACACGCTAAAGGCAATGTACGACGAACCTCGGCTTAAGGCGTCGCCGCCAGAACAGCAAGGGACAGGCTGGATCGGAATCACTACTATTATAAAGGCGAAAATTTGTGTGTGTGTGTTTGTGTTTATATGTTTGTTACTTCTTCACACTCAAACGGCTGGACCAATTTTGATAAGATTTTGTATGGAGGTAGCTGGCACCCTGGATTAAAATAGTTATAGGCTTATGCTTATACTTTTTGTAACGATATTTCCACGGGAACGACATTTACACGGGTGAAACCGCGGGGCGCAGCTAGTTAGTTAATATAACCAACCATATCAACAGAACTATTGTTCAGCCTCAAATATAACTGTAACACGTAAGTAACTGCTTTCGTAATTAGATCCTCGTCATTAGCGCCGGTGCTGACGTGATAATTAATAGAATCACGTTAAAATGAACCTGTAGTAGGTACTTTGATCGAAGAAAGCAAATTGGCAGGTTCCTATATCTCACTGTCAGTTAATTGTAATTCAATTTACGGTGACGTGGTTACTAATAATTGAGTAGTCTATATCTGTATATAATAAATAGTAACGAAGTCAAAACTGTACATTGATTTTTTTTTTTAAAGAAATAATGTTTTGTCCGAATTTTGAATTGGCCCAGATACGACCGAACGGATTTGGATAAAATTTGGCACACAGATAGATAACCTGGATTTATACTGGATTTTAATCCCCGTAGTACGTTCCTGACATATTCCACATCCACGCGGGCGAAGCAAAAGCTTTGGTCAACTGGACCCACTCGAACTCGACAGTTGACGTAATAACATTTTGAATACCTCGACTGGACCCACAGCCCATAATGTAGCATCTGTTAGTTTAACAGTACCTACGTAAAACAGTTTTCTTTATTGGGACAGTAGCATTACCCACACTCGTAAATACAGCCAAAGGTAAAGAAAACGATTTACTATTTGATTTCGTACCAGTAACATATGCCTTTAAATAAACTCAAAGGCGAGCGTTCGACTTGCCAATCGACATACGTAAATATTTCTTTACCGTCTTTTCGTCGCTTCAATCGATTCAGCGCTTTACATTAGCAAACGTTCATCTTAAGGCGCTAATTGGTTCCCCTAGAGATAACTGACCGATTTGTTCAGCTAAAATGAGTCAATGTACTGTTTGGTTGATTGGTTCTCGCAAATGAATAAACAATGGCTTTTTATCTCCGTTATAGAGATGGTGTCAATAGCATTACTAGTCTCTTTGCTAAATATGATGTTTTTGTTGAAGAAGAAAACCAATCGGTCTGTTCCGTAAAAGTCTCACCGCGAAAGATTAGTTGAAGTGAGTTGTCATTTCACCGAATGTATTATGTACTACATGACTCGACAAATGGATGTGCGCTTGTGCGACAAAACTGTACTGCGACTCACCATAGTTCGAAAGCACGCTTGTGCGACACACTGAAGCTCGACATTACTCTATTGCGACATGAAGAATTAACATTTGTATTCATATTCATATGTAGGTTAGGTATATTTGATGACCTCGATAGCTCAGTTAATTACAAAGTCTTGGTAATGTTCCCGGATTCGATTCCGGGTTACAAAACTTGTTAGTACTTTTAACGATATCATTCTTAAATTTTCGTGTGAACATATATTTCATGATTTTCTTGCCACTATTGACACTCACGGCTCACTTCATTTAAGTAAGTCATCACGGTTAGATTTTTACAGAATAGATCCGCTGGTTATGTACGTTAATTCCAAAAGAAGCACGACAAAAATAAGGCTTGATCGTTTTTTCATTTCGATCTAGGTTAATGGATATACAATATCTTTCGAAAATAAGTAATCCACGAACTTCCCGAAAGTAAGCACTTAGTGTTTCCGAAAATTAATGTGTAAGAACAAAAGTTGGTGAATTAGTGAGGCAATAAGAAGCTAGGCCAAGATATACGAGTATATACTTTTTTGGCACTAGGGTTGCAGGTTAAAAAATAAGTATTGTTTCTTTTATGCTCTAGAAGTCGTTGGCGTGACTCCAAGCTTTTTTTAATAACTTGAAATTGACTGTGAACTTAACACTATTTGGATTTAGGTCGATGGCTTTTGTCTTGACCCAAATTAGCCCTTTGCCATGGTCCATGGCTTTTGACAGATTCAATTGTTTTCAAGGCATGCCAACAAGTCTTCGGTCTACTTCTTGTCCCTCATCATAACTGTTCTGTATTTATCTCAGTTCACACTTATAATCTCATTCTTCGTCAACCAATTTGTATTCATGAATCATGACAACTGTTAGTATTAAATCAATTTGCATATCTTTTATCTTGAAAGTTGAGATCCAATATTGAGTAATGACCGAGTTATTTCAATATCTTTTTCCGAAGCGTGTTGTATCGGATAACTTTGTAAAAACTTGGGAACTCTTCGCTCCGACGCCTGCGAAGCGATATCAACAGACTTCGCGAAAAGAAAATTTATAAGCAAATACATTTTCATACATAATTTCCTCAAATATTTGGAAATATTATATATTTATTAGAAAATGTTGGTCGCGAATGTTTTATATCCAATGTTGAAACCATCAAACCTTGTTGGCATTTGGCATCCTACTGTTGCCTCATGGACCTCTAGACATACATTATATTCCTTTGTTTTTTATTAATACCCATTGGAATTGCCTAAAACAACAATGTAACGTAAACGCAATATAAATGTATATATTATGAATTATTTCTGTACCATCTCTTGCGGTTGGAGTCCCGAACGATGTTGGTATTATAAATTGTTAAGTTATCAAAAACACAAAGTTGTTCGGTTACCCGGTTCTTAAAATCAGTTATCGACTTAACTTCAAGGGCGGCTTAAAATTACTTAGCGATCTGTTATTTTAAATTTTCCGTGATTCTTAGATTTCAAGCGTCTTCAGATGAAAATGCTTCAGTATTAATTTTTAGTTGTTTCTTTCTAATGCCTTCCAGAGATTACATTCAGATTACAGCTGCAATATTATCGGTTTAATAACCGGTCTTCGACAATTAGTTGCTGACTGAAAGTCACCTAATATCTCCAGAACTTCTCCATCTTGGCAGCGAGCGAACGCGAATTGGTGTTACAATATTAAAGCCAATTACACACTGGTTATGTATCCAAACTCCGTAGAGTTCTGCCTGGCTTTTTAGTCATACATATTCCCTCTGTAGTGTATGCGGCCCAAATCTGATTTTCTATTTGTATCTGTATCTATAGGATATTCACCTTCAGAATACATTGCTTTAGGCTTATGTATGGCCATCGCAATTATATTGACATTTTAGTTTAATAAGATTTAACAATATTTGTTATTTTGTTAATTTAGTTTATTAACGAAATGTTGAACTCTTATATGGTTACAGTTTTGTGATTAATGCAAAAGTCAATACCTAGGTTTATTGTCAAAATTGGAGTTCAATTCGGTTCTGCCAAATTTGGTTACATTAAACTCTGATGAAAAATATCGTGGACTAATATTGACCAAATTCTGGAGTATATACCTACCTACAAGTCCACTAAGCAAATTTTTTCACCATTATTTCACAGCAGTCTTAAACGCTCCATGGCTCTGATATAATTAACGTGGAAAGGCAGAACATATGAAAGTCATAAATATGTATGAAAGGAAAGATGTACAAAATAATAAATGGTACTCATTTTTTCTGTACCTATTATCCGTTCATAGCCCTTAAAATAAAAAGGATGAATAAATTCTGAAGGCAAGGCACTAAATCTACATATTTAAACTCAATTTGAACTCATTGACTTTGATCATTGGTCCAGATCTGCTTTTCGTTTGCCATCGAGTTCGTTGTCCTTCAGGGCAGCGGATACACTAGAAACATTTATACACTTGTGTAAATATATAATATTGATACAATTATTCTGTTTATTTCAGGTATGTGGGTGTGAAGGTCCCGATGGGATTGGAGTTTTTGAAGAATTTATAGCACGTGGTAATGTATCTACACTAATTTTCTTTTTCGGCGTTACATGTATCTTAAGATTTACGTAAATTAAGAATTAAACAACATGAAGCGTTGTAGTAAAATTTGTATTTGTACATATGCCAGTTCAAATGTTTATGTTTCGGACTTAATTTTATTGATATAATATTATATTAGTTTATAAAAAAAAAATAAGTTGAACACTTCTTCCACAAACCTGTGGTGGACTTCCAAATACATTATATCCATTATTATCATCATCATCCATTATTATAGGTATACTTAGGTAATAATAAATAAACTCCTCCAAAAGTAAAACCTAACTGCGCACACGACTAACAATCAAGATTACAATCTCCTCAATAGACCCAGCATGCACACAAAAGTCCATACGTTTGATGTTTGACAGCCTATAATTCCAAAATTCATTGTATTCTACCCTCCAAAAACTAAAATATTGGGTAATTTCGCAGCTTGAGTTCCCTGCTGAGTCAAGCAGGGCAGGGAAATAGCCCGGGCCTTAGCCCGCGGGCACAATATTTGTAATAAAATGCAATTACGTATGAATGTTGCCAATTTGATATCGGCTCATTGTAACACTCCCGAGGGGGTGTTCTCGCCCCAAATTAGGGTAGATAGGGTACATTCCCCATATATTGCCCATGTTTCTTCGTTTGAGAATGTATTCGATTTGGCCATTACTATGTTAATAGCAATTTGGGAGTTTTTTGTGATTTTTTATATGGATTAGTATGGTGTGACTGATTTTGAATTAGATCGATGATTATGTTTCGATTCAAATGGATGCATTTGTGACATAATTGGATTTTTCCTTTTGAATTGTTCTTTTGTGTACATATTTGTTAACTAATATAAAATAAACTGCATGCTCATTCCCCTCGTTTATTATTATTTTCTCAGTCTGTTTCTTTACCACTCCGTGTACAAACGATCCGCCTGCCTTCCGCAATCAGTGTTGCGGTTACCAATCCCACAATGCGACAAACATTGGTGTTGCCGACCAACGTTTGTTCATGGTCATGTCTTGTTTGTACAGAGGGATTCCAATTTCAGTAGGTATTAAGATTCTTATTGTTCCCTTTATCTACGGATTACTGTTATAAGTTTAATTGTTTTTTCTTTAAGACCCTTCTTTGTGTCTTGCAAGGAGTATATTTGAATGCCTTTTTTCCCGGAGTGAGTTGGAAAAGACGACTTTGAGATTAAGCAAGCAATAGGATGAGTATCAATAGGTATCCTCCTGTCAAATTAGATTACTAATGATCTGTGATCACCAGTCCCACTGCCAGGCGTGGTGATTACATCATTACCATCCTTAGTACCATCCGTTGTGTTCGAGACTATTTCATTCTCAGCTACTTTTAAAGCAGTCTTCGTCTTTTTCTCCCAGCTTGCTCGAATCAATTCGCGAACCGAACCAACTCCCCCTACGAAGTAAGTTATTACATTTTTTCCATAAACTAGGTCCCATATTGCGACTGGGAGTCGCACATATGCTTAATGACGACTTGTTCTTCACGCTATTAGAGAATGTTACGGTTAATGATCCGTTTGTGTGAATTATTTGATAGAGAAATGTAGTGTTTTTGAGAGTAGTGGTTTCTGTATTCAGTGGTAGGCTAGGTGTAATTGTTTTCTAACAATTTGTAGTAGTTAATTAAAGTGGTTTCTTTGAGAAATAATTTTGAGAGATACATTGGATATGGTTTGAAGCAAGTCCTATCTTTAGGGTTTCAAGGTTTTGAAACTAAGTCATGCCTACCGGGATTTTTTTCAGAACTCAGTCAATAAACATTCTAGTCTTGATCACCTGCCATTTTTTTCTGAAGTATCATCCGTTTAATACGATAGTTGCTAATTCATGATCTGTAAAATTGGCTATTCGTAGTCCATTGTTTTTCTAAGACGCCTTCCGGCCTTCTTTCTGCACATATTTTATGACTATTTAGTATCTCTATAACTGTTATCCAAGGCTTTTATAAAAATATTCTTACTCCCCTATATTTAAATCTTAATTCCCGATACACAATAGTCATAGCCCCATAAATAATACTCCGCAATATTGTCCATTCCCTTCTAAATTATCGTCCGATCAAATGATATGTTCTCCCTCGTACATATGGTGTTTAATGTCGTCATGCTCTTGATTCGCGCCGTTAGCCGAATGTTCTGGCCCATGAAATATCTGAGGGCCATGTTTTGCCAAACGTCCCTATTAATTGCTGTGTCCGATCGAGAGAGGGTGCTTAGAATATATGTAGGATGACCACAGAGTGATAGAGTGGGGAGCAGAAGCTTCACTTCTCATGAAGGCTGATGAGGGGCTGGGAAATGGTTGCTATGCCAAGAATTGTGTTCGAGACTTAAACAATCGATACTCCAATTAGTTAATGTAATCGACCTTCAATGGCTAGGAGAACAATTTCTTGTTTTAACATAAAATATATATACAGTGCTAGTCAACAAGTTTTTGGAATCGCATCAGTAGTTTCGAAGATTACCCCCTCCTGTTTTTTTTTTGGGTGGGAAGACATTAAATGACCCATGTTACCGTTGGATGTCATGTCAATCAAGTGACTATCAATGTTCAATGACGTTTGTTGTTGTACTTGTTGTTTTTGACAATCAAAGCATGCTATTGAAACCAGAGTCGTATTGCTATTCTGTAAAAATCTCACCGTGAAAAGTTAGATGAAGTTAGTTTGAAATGAGCTGTCAAACATTCCCGAGAATATAATGTTTGACATTATATAATTTTTTTTTTTTACGGAAAAGTTGGAGGCATCCGGATGCCAGCCGATCTTTTCCGTAAAATAAAAATATAAACATCCAAATTGAGAACCTCCTCCTTTTTTGAAGTCGGATAAAAATCTCACCGTGGAAACTTGGGTGAAGTGAGCTATCATTCCACCTGATGCTAGGGATTGACGTTATTGACAGCTCACTTACCAAAATGTTCACTGTGAAGTTTTTACAGAAGAGATCGGCTGTATTTGTAAGTAAACCTTCTGTGCTTGTATACTCTGTGACATATTCTGTGGGTTAACATATAGATAGAGCACGCTATAAGCTTTGAAAGCCTTAACCAGAATTGACGCTTTCAGGTGTTTGTAGACACAGGAGTATAGAGGCTTGATTTGATATTCAAGGGACAAACTGAGGGTATATTAAGCTGGCTTACCCCGCGTTTGCATCCATATACCAATTGTGTTAAGGCGGATACAGACGTTGCGAGGCATGCGCAGCGCACGGCGCTCATCGCATGATTCGCAATGTGCGGACGTTCATATTCGTGGTGAGGCATGTGGAAGCACGTGCATGTTTCTTGTAAATATCGGACAAGTGTTGTAAAAGACTTGTCAAAATAAGTCAACTTTTTTGTTCACCTTTTTGACATTTTTTTGCCAAGTTTTTTAGGTGTAAACGATAAATGAAAACAGTAGACGCAACGTGTAGAATACACGTTTTATATCCTGGTGTAAACACGGCGTTAGCTAAGTTTCGAGCAATTTTATTTAATTTCGCGGCACATTTATCGTATACTATACTCTGTGAAAATTTCAACTGTCTACCTATTACGGTTCATGAGATACAGACCGTAGACAGACGGACGGACAGCAAAGGCTTAGTAATAAGGTTCCGTTGGCACCTTTGGGTACATAACCCTAAAAACTGAATGACTAAGAAAGACATTGGCATTTCCAATAAGATCCTTCGATTTACACGAAAACACCACGCTGTCACGCTTACAGCATCGTGTAAACAGGGCTTAAGATAAGTAATTCGTTAACTAACGTGTTTTCCTTAAGGCACTATAAGGGAGGGCTCTGAACGGGTGTAAAGATCCCAATAATCGTTAACTCAATCGAGTATAAACCTTAAGGCACCCTTGTTACATTGAATCTTACTGCTTGCCTGAAAAGATAAGCGCTATGTTCATAATTATCTTTTTTTCGTTTATACTTTTTTGCAGCATCCATACTAGGTAAAGATTTATGGCAGTCGGTTCGTGTAAAAATACATACATACGTAAACTCACGCCTTGTTCGGTAAGTATAGTAAGCAATGGGATAGAGCGGGAGGGGTCATTTGATAATTACCCATCTGAAAAAAAAAAAAAAGGGGTAATCAGAAGGGCCGAAGCCTGCCGGGTCAGCGGGATTGTCCGAAAGGGTTACCGCTGCCCCGGAACATAAAGGGCTAAGGATGGAACACGGGTGGGTTTTATTCAGTAAGAGTCTGACACTCCCTTCCGCTCCGCCCAGAGCGGGAGAGGTCATTTGATGAATTCCCACCCAAATAAAAAGGGAGTTAGCGGAAACTACAGTTCCTTACATATTATACTCCTTTAACCTTTTGATTCGTTTACGTTCATACCTAACATCAGTTGCTTAGTTGGTACGTGAATTGGTGTTGTATCGTTTTAATTAACTATTTAAATAAATCAGAGGGGCAATTCTCCAGATCCCAGTCTCAATCTGTCAAAAGTACCTCTAATTTCCCAACATTTTTGACAAGTTTTTGACATTGATTTTCGCTGAAATGAGATCGCGACTACATTTTGAACGTTTTTAATTATGGGAATTGGCCGTTTAGTCAAAATCAATATAATTCATCATCATTATCATCCGCCATTTGATTTTACCCACTGCTGCAGCACAGGCCTGTCTTTTTATGTGACAATCCTCACGCTCCTGTGCCAGAAAAAAAGTGCAGTGAAAACAAAACACAAACAGAATACTTTGCCATCATTCACTAACATATCGGATATACATTAAAACCGAGTACATCACGAGGACAGCCGAACACATCCGAAGCGGGTATTTTTTTAATCGTTTTATAAACAAAACACGCGCGGTGTCGCTTACGGTAACAGTGGCGCGAGTTCAATGGTTTTTTCCCGTCTCAAAAAAATGCCAACGCGCCAAAAGAAGTTTTCAATTAAAAAATTACCTAGATAATATAAAATATGACCTAGATTAAACCTAAAAATCCGTATACGAAGGTGGAGAATTAACTCACCATACGTAAACCTATGCTCATTAAATCCATTTATAATTTCTCTATAAACAACCCTACGCATTTTAATAACCCGCCCCATCTCATAAAATCCTCCTTCAACACGTAAATGAGCTTTTAATCTAATAAAGAATGACGTTATGAAAAATAACGTGCCTAATGAAATTCTTAATAAAATATTACGTGTTGATCGAAAAATAAATTCCATTTAGGGAAATGCATTTAATCAGGAACGCAGGGGTTCGCAACCCTCATCCTTCTGGCTAATCAAATAGTTGCCATCTCGTAGTTATTTATGTAAAAGGAAGGGTAGTTAGGGGGAGGGGTGTTTTTCACAACCCTGCGTCAACAAGGGTCTCTCAATTGAAGTCTGCTAATAAGAATTTTATAAGATGCTTTTCCGATGACTTGTGGGGGTGAGTTGGAAGGTAATCTTTCTATTATAAAAGGTTCTTGTTCCTTAGATCCAGATTAGATTCGATACTTTGGTGTAAAATTATTATTTATTTATTATTAGCCGCACAGGTCGATCGATCAGGTTAAGCTACGCTTGCCGCGGTTGGTCTGTGTATGGGTGACCATCTTTACATACCGTGACCCCTCCGTGCCTCGGAAAGCACGTTAAGCCGTTGCACCGGCTGTCATTCGTGGATCTTTGACAGTCGTTACGGGTGACTACCCGTAACGACTGTCGAAGTTTCAAAGACTTTCGGGCTTCAGACAACCAGTCTTACCAAGGAGTATCGTATTACCCAGTAAATGGGTTGTGGAGATAAGATAGACAGTCGCTCCATGTAAAATACTACATTCAGCTGCATCTGGTTATACTGGAATCCGACCCCAACACAGTTGGGAAAAGGCTAGGCAGATGATGATGATGCTTTGGTGTAACATTATTATAATAATAACTGCACCGTTGTTCTCGACGTCGAAGCGCTGACTGCCGAGTGTGGAGTCTTGGGTTCGATTCCCAGGTCGGACAAATTGTCATTGGGTTTTGCCATTAGGAATTTCTTAGTAACAGTCCCGGAGTTTGGAAGTTAGCGTTAGTTCCCCTGTCTCGGAAGGCACGATAAGTCGTTGGTACTGCGCTTGAGCTCTCTCCGGTCGTGTCGGATTGCTTACCCATCGGACTATGAGAGAAGGAAGAGAGACCTGTGTCTGCGGTGTCTGCGCACACACTTGTGCACTATACTATCTCCTGCGCTGAAGGTTGATCTCCGCTAAGATTGGTCGCTTTGAGTACTATTATCGTAATAATAAATAGAGTAGAGAAACCATCTTCATAGAACCAGTTTTTCGTCTGTCCCAAAAATACAAATAAGCTAGAAAATATTACTTTTGACCCCGTTGGCACTGAGCCTGAATTATTAGACTGGGAACCGAGAGGCCACGAGTTCGTACGTATTAAGTCACTAGTTTTTATAGGCAATGCATAACTTTTTTTTATTTATTATTATTTATTTTATTTTATTTTTCTATTTTCTATTATTTTTTTTTGTTTTTTTTTTTTTGGTTTTGAGTGTAATTATTGCTTTTGACATTATATGCCTAATAATTGTATGAGTCTATGTTACTTGATTGATGAATAAATAGTAATAATAACATGTTTCTACTGCAACTGGAAAGATTTAGAAAAACAAATGAATAATAAAATGTCTGCAGGTAGGTTTTCACATAGTAACTATCGAATCTCGAATCTTAATATCGTGTTGTCGTCTAATCTGCATTCGCAATTTATTTGCCAAAAATGTAAACAAATATGAGTTTATGGAAAAATTTTCAAAAACACTAGCTTAAAACAAGAGCTGGTAGACCTACATCAACAATACCTGGATGTTGTTGATGAACGGGACAAACTGCGGGTGGTCACGGATGGTTTCAACAACTGCAGTAATATATATGAGGAGGCTTTATGTAGGGTTAGGGACCTAGAAGAAGAATTAATTCATGCAAATGTTCGAATCAATAAATTACAGAAACAAAAAGAATGTACTCAGGCTAAGGAATCCAATAACTTGTATAATGAATTATTAAACACTACTTGCAACCCCTTAATAACAATAGATCTTACTGAAGATTCCATTATGAAACATAACAATAGCTGCTATAAAGTAAGTCAAAATAAAATTAAAAAATATGCAAAACTAAATAGAATCATAAATAAATGCAATAAATTTAGAAAACAACAAAAACACAGTTCTAATAATATTATACTAAGAAAAGAACGTGTTTTTCTTATAAATAAATTAAATAATTATCAAATTAAATTAGAAGACAGTAAGAACATTTATGAGATTGACACACAACGCTTACAGTCTGAAATTCAGGTACTTGAAGAGTCGATACATTCACTTTATACTAAGTATGTGCGGTCTGAAAAACAAATTCAGGAGCATATCCTTGCGGCAAATGAGTTAGTGGACATGTGCAACTCCAATGCAGACAGAGTGGACCCGCTGACTCTCAGCAGCCCTCATTGCTCATTGGAAAGCACATCCAATCTTGGCACTCTCCAAACTGAGGGAACGGAGGACCCGTCCCAGTCAGGAAGTGCTCAGGTCTTTATTCCACATCAAGATACGCCAGATATTGAACAAGGTCCATTGCAAGTACTTCAGACAGATGCTAGTTCTCTCCCTTGTAGTAGTAAAGTTTGTTACTGTTCTATTATGTTTTCTGATAGTTTTGGAAAAGGATTAGGTAAATTACTTAGCAACAACCTGTGTCATTCTTCACAAAACTTTTGCATGCCTCAGACTTCCTACAAACAAATAATGTCTTCAATAACCAGGAATGAATATGATCCTAATGACATTATTACTGTACTTATAGGTAATAGTTTAAATGTTATCAAAGATGATATCTCTGATAGTGTCACCGACCTATTGAAGTTAAATTGTAAGAAAATAATTTTGTGTGCTTTTCCATATTTTGAGCACTTGTCAAACAGACAAAACAAATACATTCACATGTTAAATAATTACATGCATTTCTTAGTTAGTCACCATAGTGACAAGTTTATATTTTTTGATACCAACATTTTTGTTGATAAGTTAAGGTCGACTAGAGATACTGTGTATCTGCCCATTAGTTTTAGACGTAAAATAGCTAGGCTAATAGCACTTAATATTAACCCAGACATAATTAGTATGTCGAAGTCATCCATAATTAGCACCACAATTAGTAATAGTACTAATGCTAAGGTGGTTAGCTCAGATATTTTAAACTAGTTTGTAAGACAACAGAAGGTACCAATAACAGTATAGTTACACTTAATAACAAAAAGGTATTTTCTAGCAATAAAATAGTGAACTGTAGAAAAGGGGCTAAGCAGAAATCCTTGAAATTATTTCATCAAAATATTCAAGGTTTTTCTTCCAAACAATTGGAAATTGAGTTGTTTTTAGAAAAAACAAAGTTTGACATTATTTGTATAACTGAGCATTGGTTAAAAGATTCTGAAATGTTAATTAACTATGACAATTATAGTGTGGCCAGTTGTTTTAATCGAAAGTCAATGCTGCGTGGTGGTTCACTAATCCTAATTAAAAGTTGTATTAAATTCAAACCTCGTAAAGACATAGTTGAACTATCAGTTGAACATAGCATTGAACTGTCTTGTGTTGAGCTAGATAAGCATGTTATAGTGTGCGTTTACAGACCCCCAAATTATCAAAACTATTCTATATTTGAGTCAGTAATGGAAGATGTTTTGGCAAAACTTGCAACTGGTAATAGGTCAGTAATTATCTGTGGTGACTTTAATATTAATATTTTAGAAAATAATTTAAATACCAGTAGATTATTAAATTTGTTTAAATCGTTCAATCTGTCAAATGTGTTTGTAGAACCAACCCGAACAACTACAACTACTGCTACATGTATTGATAATGTGTTTTGTTGCTGCGACTATTTAGATAAAGCCGTTGTTAATTATCTCCCGTCCGATCACAGTGGTCAAACTGTAAGTTTTGAGTCCAACATGCCAATACAAAAAGTGCAGATCCAATCCAGACCAATATCATCAGGTAATTTAAATAAATTTAATAGCACTTTATCTTGTAAATTAAGTAATCAGAACCTTACAGTGAACAATGTTAATATTTTGTATAATGAATTCTTTTCGGTAGTCCAAACCGAGTTCAATAATTCTTTTAAGAAGATCACTAAAAGTATCAGCCCTAAGTTTTTATTTTGTGACTGGGCAACTAAAGGACTTAGGAAAAGTAGGGAAAGACTTTTCGAGCTGTATGGCCTTAAGCCTTATATTAACACGGAAACTTTTAATAAGTATGTTGCTACTTACTCTAGAACTTTTAAGAACGCTTGTAAAGCAGCTAAAGCCTTATTCATTAGCAACAAGGTTAAATCAGCAGACAATAAAATAAAGACGGTTTGGAAAATTATAAATAATGAAACGAACAGGAATAAAAAGCATAATTCTGATTACACACTACAGACGTCAAGCGGTCTCATTTCCGATAACAAAGAAGTGGCTCAAGAATTTGTAAATTTCTTTACTAGTATCCCACTCAAAACAACTGAAACTTTAAATTCCTCGCCCTCCCTCGCTTTTGATTTAGTAAGGGCGAACGTTTCAGCCTGCTCGGTTGAATTTAACTTTAGGCGTATTAACCCCTTAACAGTAATTAAAGCTTTTAAGCAAATTAAGATCAAATTGACAGAAGATCTTTGGGGAATGTCCATTAAGGTCTGTACCTCCATAATTGAGACTATTGCGCCTTACTTAGCCTTAGTATTTAATTCGTGCGTGGATCAAGGAGTCTTCCCCGATTTAATGAAATACAGTAAGGTAATACCACTTTACAAATCCGGGGATAGTAAAGACACCAATAATTATAGACCCGTATCCGTTTTGCCGGTTTTCAGCAAGGTGTTTGAAAAGATAATGCTTAATCAAATGCTCAATCATTTTAACACGAATAAAATCTTACACGATCAACAGTATGGTTTCACCAAAGGGCGTTGTACGACCGACGCCGGTGTAACTTTATTAAAACACATTTTTAACGCGTGGGAAGAGGCCCAAGACGCAATAGGAATCTTTTGTGACCTCTCCAAGGCATTTGATTGCGTCGATCACGAAACCTTGCTTTTGAAACTTGAGCATTACGGACTTGGAAAACTTGCGCTCAGTTTAGTTAGTTCTTATTTAAATGATAGGCAACAACAAGTTCAAATAAATGGTGTCAATTCACTTGGTTTAATAGTAAAAATTGGTGTGCCACAAGGCTCAATATTGGGTCCTTTCCTCTTTTTAGTGTATATTAATGATCTTCTCCATTTATTAAAAAATCAACCCCAAATGGTGTTATTTGCTGATGACACTTCCTTAATTTTTAAGGTAAATAGACGTGCTACAAATTTTGACGACGTAAATAATGCCCTACTGCAGGTTCAAAATTGGTTCACTGCTAATAATTTAGTATTAAATGGAAATAAAACTAAGTGCATAAGATTTTCTTTACCAAATGTCAAGAGTAGTGATTGTGAGATAATATTGAATCAAGAGAAACTGGAATTCGTCGATAAAACTGTTTTCCTGGGGATCACGCTCGACTCAAGGCTACAATGGGGTCCTCATTTAACATCTCTTGCAGGACGGCTAAGTTCAGCAGCTTATGCTGTCAGAAAAATCCGTCAATTTACTGATGTAGATACCGCGAGACTAGTCTATTTTAGTTACTTTCATAGTATCATGTCTTACGGTATTTTACTTTGGGGACGGGCTGCAGACATCGATTCTATTTTTATTCTGCAGAAAAGAGCCATCAGAGCTATATATAATCTCCGCAGGCGCGATTCTCTAAGGGAACTGTTTAAGGAAATTAACATCATGACGGTGCCTTGTCAATATATCTACGAAAACATCATGTATGTAAGGAAAAACTTACATCTTTTTAGTAAAAGAGGTGAAAGACATAATTATAGTACTAGAAATAGGGACCTATTAGTTCAACCAGGTTTCAGACTGGCTAAAGTAGATTCATCTTTTATGGGGTACTGTTTAAAATGTTATAATAAAATACCTCCCCACATTCTTCAACTGAATGAGACAAAATTCAAGTCTTGTATAAAACGCACACTATGCAGTCAGGCATATTATAAGTTAGGGGATTACATCGCTGATAAAAATGCCTGGCTCAATGCTGGTCCTGCTCCACAACCACAACTAATTGATTGACACTTGAAAGTATTGTTGGAGCTGCTGAAGATTGTAAGACTATCTTTGTAGTTAATTTCAATATTTGGAAGAGGTGCTTCCCTTTTTCTTTTTTTGTGTTTCTGACATTACGAACATAACTTTTTTAATTTTAGTTTTGTATAATTTAGAATCTTTTTTTTTTTTTAATTTTGTAAATGTAAGAACCATGTTTCCGTTTATTATGATTTTTGATGTTGACTTGAAATAGCATGGCAGTTGAGAACGTGTCATGCTCACTTAAATGTCTCACCGATGGTGGCGCGTGTGTTGGATCATTCGGTTCCCTACAAAATGGTTGAGCTGGATGGTGCTGATCCACGCGTCATGTTCGTGAACGGGCGCCGTCGGTTGAGACTGGTCATCTCTTAACTGCCAAGGCTTATTTTTAATCTTATGTCTTGAATTGTTTCTTCATTTCTGTCTTTTTTACATTGTTCTCACATATAGAAGCAACAAGAATAATGTACCCAGGATTTTGTAATATCTTGATTTAAAAGAGTGTCCATGGAGTTTCTTGCCCGTTCTTCTCCATAGAGATCTACGCTTTGGAATGGGTAACTAGCTTCAACTTTCTGACTAACTGACAGACTATTTAATTTTGACAATTCAAAAGTGCCTGTACAAGGTTTAATTGAAATAAATGATTTGAGTTTGAGTTTTTGAGTTTTGAATAACTTTAAATCCTACACAATAAAGTTCAGTTTACGCTACGACTTCAAACATTTTTATAACTTTTTCAATAGTGCTAGTCACTCTGAAATCAACTTAATTAACAGTAACATAAAGTTGAAATAATAATTATTAATTTGAAACATAAGTTTGAATAGACTTTATGAGGAAACATTTTCACCAGTTAACTAAGAAATAGTACAATGTTCACCGAGGGGAGAAAGTGACCGATTACGAACGAGGGTGAAGTTTGTGTAAATACACACGACATGGGAATCGCACTTTCTTACGAGTGATACATAGTGCTTTATACTATACCTACGAGGAAAACAAAACATTTTTTTTTAGTAGAGTTTATATTAAAATTGTTACAGTGATTATGGCCCTCAATGACGTACCTACTCAAGTGCGTTATCGTTGTCAATGTAATTCTTTTGTCAGGGATATTAATATTGGTTCGAATGTTCAGGATTAGTATGTGACCAGTATCATTTTGCGCTTAGATAAAAACTTTTATATGTTATTAGAATAGCTACTGAAGGGGACTCGCACACGAAGGGTTTCGTACCACAAGGCAAAAAGGCAACAGAAATACATCATCTGTGAAAATTTCCAACTGTCAAGCTATCACGGTTCATGAGATACAGCCTGGTGACAGACGGACATACGGACAGTGGAGTCTTAGTAATAGGGTCCCGTTTTTACCCTTTGGGTACGGAACCCTAAAAACCCTTTCATACACTTTTTCTGCCCGCTCAGCACGTTAACAATGAATTTTTTGACTCTCAAATTGCAGCAGTAATGACGTACTTTCTACCTCATCATTAAAAAACTAAAGGGTACTTTCCGAGTAGGTATAGTATAAACTATATTTTCTATTAGAAACATAACATCCTCATTGCTTCCCGTGAGACATTACAATGCAATTACAATTATTTTTTAATTCGAGTTCACTTTTCTTATTTGTTTCTCTGGCAAATCAACTTATTTTTCTTTATTTCTGTATTGAATCTGAATTTTGGATTAACTGAATTGAACTGAAAGCTTATTATTCAGCAGGGGATGATTATGAACGACATCACGACAATTTTTGCACGTCACAAAAAGCGGTACCTACTCATAAAATCCTGTCGCCTAATGCGATAACGGTGTCGTCAACGCTCACAGCCTCACACCAAAACCTCGGAATGCGTGTATAATGTATATTCTAAATCAATTTCGTCATAAAATATTACTAAACTTATATACGATTTCTAACACGTTCACATATAATGCTCCTCTTAAAGGTGAGTATAGACTAGAGCATTTACTTGTAACAGAACATCGAGCATTCGTTTTTAAAGATTTTGAAGATCGTGGCATACTTACCTGCTGTCGCGCCATTTCGAAAATGGTACGATAGGTGACATCAGTGCAAACAGAAAACATTACAAGACCAAACCCCGGAAAGTGTCACGTTTCCAAGATAATAACGTTCAAAGTTCATGGTTGAGTCACGTGATCAACTTTGAACGTTCAATTATTATCGAACCGCACTTCGAACACCACGCTCGATATTTTGTTACAATCTGACTTTAAAAACCAACGAGCGTATTGGTGTAACATTTTATCGACATTTAAACTATGAACGCTATGTAAAAATAAATGTTACAGAGGTAAATGCTCACTCGCAGTGAGCATTACGTCGAACGCAGCGTCGAGCATTCGCAGGTACGTTACATTACATGGAAATGCTTTTGGAAACTGAGCTTTTGCCTGTATTGTAGCATTCGTAAGAACGTTACATGGAAACGCTCGAGAAAATTCGGTGTATACTATCTTAAGGGAGCTTGAGTCGCGCAACCACGTACGTAGTCGTCCGAGATTGCTCTATCCGAATGCGTTCTCAAATTCGTATTTCGAACGCCACTTCTAGCCACTAGAAGCAGTCGACTCAGCTTGGAAATTAAAAAGAAAATCGGCTCGCGCCATTTTGGACCGTGTAAGCGACGATTCGTAAAATTTTGTAGGATATTTGTTGGTATTTTTTTATTTTCTACAGGAACGAATTTTAGGAGCCATTTTGTGTATGCTAATTCAAAAATTGTGTATCTCAATTCGTAGTGTAAAGTTTGTAATGCGAGTAATTCGCTTGTTGTCTACTTCAGATGACGTTATTTATTATATTATTTTGTATCCTTAACTTTTACTCCGGAAGTAACTATTAAAACAACGTGTAATCGCCTATTTTCGGATTCGTAAAATGTTGTGGGAATTTTCTTAGTGTGTGGAGACTGGAGAGGTATTTTTTTTTTAATAAATTCACAATACGAAATTAAATGTTCGTAATGCGAGTAAGTTTCCTTGTTGTCTACTTCAGAATTCAGATGACGTTATTACATCTCAATTTTCTTTCTTTACTTTTACTCCGTGTAAGTATTAAAATAGTCTTTATTAACATCCAAAACAATATAACCAACAACGACTTGAAATAAAACTTCTAAATTCAATTTCAAAACTAGAACACCTAAGTCGTTCACTGCCGTCAAATATTACCCAATAGCATGACTGAGTTCAACTACTAAAAATTGAAATTAGAAATTCGTGCCGTGAGTCCGTGACTGCTATCGACCAATCAGACGCTTGCATTCTGCAGTCTATTGCCAACTGTCAATACTTTCTTCTATAGAAAATTGGCGTGAATAGTAAATACTGAGGTTTGATATAGGTACGCAATAATTTCAAAAGTAAGGATATGCCCGTCTGAACATTTTACATAGAAGTTCTTCGTTCGAATTTCGAAATTCGCGCGCACCATTGTCAACTGAGTCGCGTTGGCCCTAAAACCGTCATTTTAGGGCCAGCGCGTTGGTGCCATTTAGTCGCGCCGTTAGCCCGGTCCTTACGCTAGTAATATATAAGTCAATGTAGGTACGTTTATATACTAATAATAAAGAAGAAGAACTGAAGAGTTTGTTTGAACGCGTTAATCTCTGGAACTACCGGTCAGATTTGAAAAATTATTTTTCCATTTGATAGCCCAATTCTTGAGGAAGGCTATTTTTAAAATCAGGCTAGATCCCTTAGGAGCCGAGCAAAAAGAAGAAAATTCAGAACGAACGATAAGCGAAAACGAAGTAATATCGCGGGCAGGCGATGCGATGCGACGGGGTAGCTCAGGGGTACAAGAAATTTCACGCGAACGAAGTCGCAGGCAGAAGCTACTAGTTTATTTTTATGATCTCAAAAAAAAAAAACGAAACTCAAAACCGTAAAATTACCAAAAAACAAATAAAATATTAAACAATAAAAACAAAGCGGTATTTTGGGGTCCCGTGGTTTATAATGTGACATCATTAATCTGGCCCCAGCTGGGGGCTTGCCCACGCAACGCGTCAAACATGACAGATGACGTCATTACAACACTATGTTCGTACGAGTCAAACACGCACTTACCTACCTTATGTTGGGGTAGGCAGGGTCAAATTAAATTAGTTAGCGAAACTCTGCAAATGTGATAAAGTAAAAAATTATATAATTGGATGGTTTTTTTTCTAGGGTCATCCACCGCCGTTAGTGTAGAAAGTCATTTCACTTAGTGTAGTTTATTTTTGTGTAAACTTCACAGACGAAATTGGTATCGATATAATCTAATCACGATAAAACAAAAGAAAACTGATTTTCTCAACTCAAGTAACAACACTACCAGCGGTCGTTGACCCCTAATAAAAAAAACATCAAATCTATTTGATTTATATTTAATCGTGTTTAGATATACAGGGTTATTGGTAAAACATTTCATTGTACTCATCATTATGAATAACTTTTACTATGGGACCAAACTTGAAATCGCGAAAAAAAAAAACAGCTGTTCCCTATTTTTGTGTTCGTATAACTCGTCAAAATGTAGGAAACAGCAGATTTTTGACAAAATTCTAACGCGCTCGCAATCGAACGTGAGTCGAAAAAACTCACACTAAGGCCACTGACCGTCCTTCACCTTGGTTATATTTTTACTAGCTTCTGCCCGCGACTTCGTCCGCGTGTTTCTTGTGCCCCCGACCCACCCTGTCACATGGCATCACCTGCCCGCGCTATCATTTCCTTTTCGCTTAGCGTTCTTTCAGACTATCTTTCGTATTGGTCGACTCCTAAGGGTCATTATTTATTCTGTGGTCATAGTGTGATGTTAAATAGCCTACAGCCTTCGTCAAGAATTGGGCTATCAAATGCATTACCTATAACGTCTGCAGAGTTTCGCTAGCTAATTTAATTTGACTCTGTATTCACAGCCGTTTGTATGAACATGCGTGTCCTAGGCAAGGAAACGGACAATGGAATAAATCTTTAATAATTCTTGCCCCTGCAATGTAGTAATTAATATTTAATTAAAACTGTCAAGTTAAACGTGGGGTGTCTTGCGTTGAGTGAAACTGTCTTGTGACACGCGATGGCGGGAAAATATTTTTCTACACTCCAGACCGTCCTTCACCTTGGTCACAGTAAAGATATGAACAGTACGGAAACTACGTACTAACGTTCGAAACGGCACGCTCACACAGACGCGCGCATCTACGGTACCCCTAGCGATAGTCGCGGTCACGGAATCTATGGTCGCGGTGCTCTCAGCCACGGGTGCCGCTTAGGGGTACCGTAGATGTGCGCGTCTGTGTGAGTGTGCTGTTTCGAACGTTAGTGTGTAGTTTCCGTACTGTTCATATATTTACTGTGCCTTGGTTATATTTTTACTAGCTTCTGCCCGTGACTTCGTCCGCGTGAAATTTCTTGTGCCCCCGACCCACCCTGTCACACACATCACCTGCCTGCGCTATCACTTCGTTTTCGCTTTGAAAGAAAGAAAGCAAATACGTTTATTTGCGTAGCGTTCTTTCAGACTATTTTTCGTTTTGCTCGACCCCTAAGGGTCATTATTTATTCTGTGGTAATAGCGTGATGTTAAATAGCTTACAGCCTTCCTCAAGAATTGGGCTATCAAATGCAAATAGATTTTTCAAATCCGACTGGAAGTTCCAGAGATTACTATTCCACTACATACAAACAAAAAAAAATACCTCTTTATAATATTTAGTATCTTAGATGTATTTTTTTCCTCAAAAGAACATTTTCTTTTCGAAAGCAAATGTCACATTGTATTAACATCAAATGAAGCCCCAACAAAAAACAAAACATTTCACATCAACCCAAAAGTAACTCCACAAACTTTTAGACGTAGCAAACAGGATTTTTAGTTCCACACAGTTTAAGTGGCGTAATATTAGCCGTTATTACCTGGCATTAAGGTCGATGTTCGCTTGATATCCCCGTAATGGACACGGGTAGGGCCGCAATTAAAATGCTCATTAAACTGTCGCTGTTAGGGTGAGACATTTTAAATTGCGAATGTCATCAGTTCAAAATTACGTGCGGCGGTTGTGTGGCCGCCATTTTATGACGTCACACCGACGGAGGTAACAATGGCGGGCTGTAAAAAGCTGGTGCTTGGCTGTTTCTGCAGGGATGTTAAGTTTAATAACTGTGCCTACAATTTAAATTTTAGGCTCGCTTGCATGACCAGTCACTTAACACAATGTACAGACGCCAGCACATCAAGCTACTACAATCTGTCAAATTTCTTTAATAGATTTTCAACTTTATCACTAAAGCTTACGGTTCAAAGTTGATTGGAAAAATTTTACAGTTTCGGGTAGCTTGGTGTGCTGGCGTGTCTGTACACAAGTAAATTAAAACAAATACGCTGAACGCTAAACGTATATATTTCATACATCATTGCTTTTCAAGTTTAACGAACGCCAAGTTAATTGTTTTCAGTGACTTGGCGTAATCACCCTATAATGTTCTCACTGCTGGGTCACGCGCAGGCCTTCTCTCTTCGAGAGGACTGGGCTACCACGCGGGCGCAGTACGGGTTGGTAGATGTCACATGTCTTCGAATTTTGGTTCTAGGACATGTCGGTTTCCTCACGATGTTTTCCTTCACCGTTTTGAGAGCAGGGGTGGTGAAATTATTTACACAAAGTAAAGCGCCTGGGTTCGAACCCGACCTACAACTCGTAAGTCGGGGCCGTGTCCTGGGTCACCGCTGAGCTCTTTCAGTGACTATTGGGCCTCAAAAATGAAATATCCATACCTAATATTATAAATGCGAAAGTGTGTCTGTCTGTTACCTCTTCACGCTTAAACCGCTGAACCGATTTAGATGACATTTGGTATAGAGATAGTTTGGAGTCCCGGGAAAGGACATAGCATAGTTTTTATCCCGATATTCCTACGGGATCGACTCTGTTACGTTGTTTTTTTTGTACCTACACAGCTGCGTTACTAATAAGTAAAGTAGCATTTACCTGAAAACATCAGTAGTACATTTTGAGGTTTCCGAGTATTATATTTCATTGTAGTTTGTACAATTGACTTTGGCTTGCACTTGATAGAGGGACTCATTCCTTCAACTGTATCTTGTCACTAAACCCTTTAGGTATCACTTTCTCACAATTAATTACTTTCCTAAAACCTATTAAATAAGTTTGCACAATAAATTAGATTAAATATTGAAAGGTTAAGTTACAATGTTTACATACAAAATTTCATATGTCATTCAGTCGAACGTCAGTTTGACAGTTTAGAGGCGACCTCTGGCGTTCGCCGACTCACAGTTTTAGTTTAATCGATATTCTAACATATTGTTTGCTAACCATCGAAATAATATCGTATGGAGCAATCCTTCATAATTTTCAGCTTTCAGTAAAAAATCATAATAAACTAAATAATCGAAAGCGGAAATAAAAGTAATTTTTTCATTAAGCATAGACTTATTTCTAGAAATTTTTAATCTGTGGATTGTCTTTGACACAGGGTGACCAGAGGTGTCAAGCGATTCTGCGCGAATTAAAACAATGGGGTAATGAGTTAATTAGACAGGTTTTTAGGATTAGGAATTGAAAATAATTTGTTTGTTGGTCTGGATCATGAAGATTCTTATTGTTTCAGCGTTTAAACGTCGCGTTGTGTGGTTGTTAGTGATTTTCGAGAATTAAGTATCTTGGTGTAATGTTTAATGTGTGTATCATTTTACCTGCAATATGGGAAATTTTAGAAATGCTCCGTCTATTTCCGGCTGATCTCCATGACAGGATGACGATGATAAGTTGGCGTCCTTTTTACATTGAGACGTGCTCGATACAGGAGCAAATTCTGTTCCCTGTTTTATAAGGTAAGGATTTGTTGTAATAGTGTTTAGAAGTGGTCTGTGAGCCCTCCGCTGGCTGTTAAAAGGATATTGTCGTGATCCATGAATATTACTTACAGGATTATAATTGCGCACACGCAGACAACTGTCCAGCCAGTCGACGATCACAGTCAAGTGCTTTCTTCACCAATCAACCGTGAGTATTTCACCCGCTGACTATTTATCGTGGATTCCTTAGTGTTAACCACGGGATTAAAATATTGTTCAAGGGAATGAGCCCAGCCACGTGGGTAACCCTCGTAGCTCCTATAGTAACTGGCTAATGTTCTAGCCTTCTAGATTTCCAAGCCCGGTCACCTCCAGGAATGTTAATTAGTTTCAAACTATATTATTAGGTCTCCGTATTGTCGTTTCCAGGAGAGGCACCTCGAGAGGTTCGTCTCGCCGCCAGGATCGAGAGTAGCGTCTGGGGCCTGGACGCGAGACGCGTCCCTCGAGTCAGCTGGAAGCCTCTTGCTGGGACGACTGTGCGGCAGGCGGAGTCCGTCTAGCGATAAGCGCAGGCGGGACGGTTTTTTTTTTATAATAGAACATTTAAATACATTTAATACGGTTTGTATAAGAACCGGTTATGTACTATAGTCCGGTTTTCAATAGTGGAAACCGGTCTTCTACATAAGGATCTTGGGTTCGACATTCGGTGTGCATCAGGAATTATATGGTTGGACACCGTCATCGGCTCCGGGATCCGGGACCTTTATTGTCCCTGGCGCCCATTTATTATATAGTAACGTTTTATTAATAACTGGAAGGTTAGGTATCTAGAACTTTCAATTTATAATATTCAATTTTAATAACGGAACAGTACCTACTGGGTTTATCTCCACTCCCCACGCCCATACCTCTTTCAACTGAAGTTTAAGCTGGCTGGCAATCATCTAAATAATTTAAATTAACCTACCTAATGTAGATTTGTTAAAGCCAATTAGTATTATTTAAGATTACTTTCGAATTTAAACCTTTTTAAATATACAGTGTATGACTTAGTGTGTTGTTTACTTTTATTTTAATACCTAACCACCTACCTAGATTGTCGTAAGAGGTCACAAAAATTAATTTGTAACAGTGGCGCCCAACGTGGGGCACGAGTTGGAGATAGAGGTTACGTCTATTGCTGTACCTTATAACCCAGAGTGCTGTTTATAGAACCTTCCAGTTATTCTAATTTTAAGAAAAAAAACCGTCGCGCGGAATCCTTTGTTGTCGTGTTCTTGTTTTTATGTTTGTACCGTTATATACACTTTTATATACTTTTACACTTCTTGCTGCTATTTACATTTTACAATTTTATTTTACTTGTGTCTCATACATAACATAACTCCAAGACAATTGTCCTTGGAAATAAAAGCCTATTATTAAAATACAAACTTACATAATCTATAAGACTGCTAATTTTATGCGTGTAAAACCGCGGGGCGCTGCTAGTGTAGATATAAAAGCATTCCCCTACTTCTCCACAGCGATTAAATAAGTTATAAATTCAATTTTAAAATGGCCCATCAATTCCGGCCCCAATATGAATGGGCACTTGAAGAAATGAAAATGCATTAGGTGGCTATACAGGGTGGCAGGAAAATCGACGCGCAAACTGTAACCATAAAGTCAGCAGATGATTCTGAACCCTGCGTTGATATATTTCGACGGTTATATAAAAAAAATCGCTTTTACATACATTTTGACCGCGTAGGTCTTACACTTTTCTATGAAACAGCAGATTTGTTTTGATAACCGACGTCTACGCTACGGGATCTAGAATCATGTGCTAAATTCATGGGTGCCACCCTGTATAGAAGAAAAAATACAGCTGCAATAATGCTGTATCTTGAAACAAATATTGCTTTAGAACTTGTGGGGAGCCAAAAAATAATATTTGTGAATATGACCGATTCCCTTAGTGCAAATTGCCCTTTGAATAAATATGCCATAAAGTAAACAGTGCTCAATACTCATTCTAATCTCATTCCCAATGCATCTTGCACCTTCAAACAAATGTGGTTATTATGTGGGGTAGTCGTGAAATATTACTAATAGCCCTCTATTGGTAATATTTCACGACTCCCCCACACAAAGAATTGTTAATAGAGGAAATAGGGTGAACGTTTGAAGAAAGAAAACATTAGAAAATAACAACGTAAAATTGTTATATAGGGTGATTGGAAGCTGGATGCAAAGCTATAAGGGTGTGATAGTTGACACCATTTAGAGCATTTTGAGACATACATGTCTTAGACGAAGTGTGTGTTTTTTTTTTTTTCCCAGTTGTGTATTTAAAAATATATATATACTTCGTCTAAGACATGTATGGTTCAAAATACTGTAAATGGTGTCAACTATTAAAGCTTTGCACTCATCTTCCAAACACCCTGTATTTTAGAAATCAATTAAATCTATAGTTGGATATTATACCCTTGTCTTGTAGGCAAGCTTATTAAGTTCGGTAACAATAGAAAAAGTAATTGGGTCTCATTAGTAACAGTTGAGCTCTTATAGACGCATGATTCAGTGTGCCAGGAACACCGACGCGCAAACTGAAATCATGAATTCAACACATGGTTCTATAGAGGTATTAGGAACAGGGTGTGACGTTCACTTATACTCTATAGCAAAGGGAGGATCTTCCGACCAGACGGGTGTTGTGTCTGGCGAGCAACTGCCCAATGATTCATGTCGGGCCGTTATATCTATGCTAGTTGCACGGTAAACTCTGCTTGCGCGATGCAGGATTTGCGGACGTCAGTATGACGCGTTGTTCGCATGTGGCGTTTGATACCGCTACAATTCTAGTACCGAATTCTAACAGATGAAAAATTTCAACACAGGGGTGTTCAGAATCATGTCATTGTATTGAATCCATGGTAACAGCACGTCGATGTCCTTGTCAGCCTGCAAGACCTGCGGTGCTATTCCGTAAAAATCTCACCGTGAAAACTTAGGTGAAGTGAGCGTGGAGTGAGCTGTCAATAGTGTCAATTCCTAGCAAAAACAAACTCACTTCACCTAAGTTTTCACGGTGAGATTTTTACAGAATCGAGCGGCTGTATATGCCAAACTAAAACATGTCGAGGAACATTTTGCTGAAAAAAATTTAAACTTAAAACTCATTCGTTCGCTTTTAGACGCTTCTTAGAGCGTACAAGAAGCTTTCTGGTATACTAAGAATGAATAAAAGATTAATAACAGATAGGTTTTAGCCTGTAGTGTACCTAGGGGCAAAAATAGCGCAAGGCGACAGATTAAAAAAAAACAGCCGAGGGATTAGTTAATTTTCTTCTGTGTTAATGGTACTAACACCATTATTATAATGTTGGTCAGAAAAGACATGTTCTAGAGTGAAGAAGCTAATGATATATCGATTGATTAACAATTACAATTTCTAACATTTTCAGTTGTATGAATGAATGAATTATTTATTTAATTCCTTTACAGTTTCTTAACAATAATACACTGCCCCACAAAACTGCTTACGCAGTTTAACTGTGAGATCGATGAGTCTCTATTACAGCTAGCTTAATCAATACATCTATAACCTACATAATACCTACGCTTACATTGTCTCTAATAAATATTGTTTAAGTTTACGTACGAAATTTACTTTGTATCTTCATGTCTGATGTCAGCAGGCAGTGTTCAATAAATAAGGAACGCGTTTTCTTAAGGTTCTGTCGCCATAGTAATTAGTAACCCTGGGTACATCTGCTGTCATCGACCTGGTAGTATACCTGTTAGAAACTAGTGAGTCGTTACCCCAACTGCCATGGTTGTTAGTTGTTGTTGTTTTACGTAATTGTCATAAGCGTCCTATGAATATTAGACATAATATGGGTTAGCTTTAGCCTTTAGGTCAACATTCCAACGAGCTGAAACTACCAAAACTTTAACTATAATTATAGATCCATCAAAACAGAAACACACAAATGATTAACCAATTTTACTCTTCATCAAAACCAACCACAGCAACTGATCCAAATGGATTGTTAACTCATTACCATATAGGGTTATCAAATCAAAATTCACATTCGGAACGTGACGGTTGGCGATGCCGGTAAATAGGTTTAATGTAGGTCTCTATCTGGGCATCGCGTGAATTCCGGGCTGGCAAAAACCGGCACTCGCACACAAGGATTAATAGGGATCACGGGATCCGGAATCCGGGATCCGGCAGTGTTTAACACTCCCGCGGTGCGTTGTGTGGTGTTGCTTTAGTAGTTTTACTCGGATTTGTCTTTTGGATGCTTCCTGATTCGACATTGGGGATTTAGGCCTTGATTAGTTGGTGTTGTGTTCTTGAATGTCTTCAGGAAAATTAACTGCTCTAGTTGGAAGATTAGGGATTACTGTCGCTTGAACGGTTTGTTGCGTAATGAAGCCTATCGTGTCTCTTCTATGTGTGACTTCATCGTCTATTTTTTTTTCCTCAAATTCCAGAGCACGGCCAATTCTGAAATTTTAATCCCTTAACATTTTTACCCAGGCAGGCGCTTTACTTTGTAAATCTCCAATTTCTCTCAAAACAGTGAAGGAAAACATCGTGAGGAAATCGGCATGGCCTAGAACTAAAAATTCGAAGACATGTGACATGACCAACCCGCACTGGGCCCGCGTGGTAGATTACATCCCACTCCCTTCTCGAAGAGAGGTGGCCTGTGTCCTAGCAGTGGGAACATTGTAGGCCGACTATGGTAATGATGATGAACTTTTTTACATGAAAATAATGTAATAAAACCTTTTTCAGGTTTCACCTACTCTTGCAACTCTTGCAATAACTTCCAGTGGTCAAACTCAATTCCTGCCATTTGCGCGTTTCGGGGTCCCAGATAATTATACCAATTAGATCCCTAATTTACTATCACCATGATTGCGTATGAGTGGACATTAGACACGAGACCGTTTTTGTGCGTCATGAATTATTTACTGAAACCGTTCAATTTTGTCAGGGTACCTAGTTAGTATCCCTTGTTTGAAGTGGCTTTATTTCAATTCTTTGAGTGGTATAGGATTAATCTGTTTTTGTTTGAGGTTGAATGGATCGCTTTGTTTTAAACCTTTTTGTGTTCCAATTTTCATTGGACGGTGTTTGGTCGAAACGCTCGAATTTTCTATGTCACATGTAGAAACTCTCTGGTGAGTTCTATGCAAATAATTCCGATATTGTTATTACTATCAACAGGCGCAAAAATGTTAACTGTATCTACATGGCTTTTGGGCCGCATCCTCAAATATCGGAAGACTGTTAAAAACCAATTACCATCATAACTTGACGCTGTATCATAAACGTTTAAACTTAAGAGACGTTTAAACGTCAAAAATCTATGGTTAAACTGTTGCTAATCATTACTTAACGTTAAACAACGTTTGTAAATAAACCATAATATAGCCTGCAGATTATTAGTTGGAGAGGCGTACGGGGCATGTTCATGGCTCATGTTCAACAATCAACGTTCACAGGATGTTACTGTTTATAGGGACCTATTTCTAGGAAAATTCAACACGCAACGACTCTTTATCATTCCACGGAAGTTGTAATGGCCGACTGCAGTTTACAATGGTGCATGAAGCCAGCCTTAGCTCTAAAATTTACGATCTTTAAATCCTTTAAGTCATTACTTTTAAATGGTAGGAAGTGAAGTTTTCATGATTGGATGTTGCGCTTGCGACCTTTGGAGGTGATTAAGGCGCTGAATAGACCCAAATAGGCTTGTCTCCAACAATTTTTTAGCCAAATCTATACAGTTTGAGACAGCGGAAAAAATATATGTTAATCTTGAACATATTTCCTAAAACTTCGTTGTTTTCAAAACACGTTTTTGAAAAGTTTTCTCGATACAAAAAAATGGTAAACTAACCTCCTAAACTGATCTTCCAACAAAAAAATCTGAATTATTTACCAACGTACGTTGGTAAAATTTATAACAATAACGTATCATATCAAAATACAAAACTTGGTTGTCTAATATTTTTGACAACTCAACTTATTTTTAAGTAATTAATTATTTGGTGGTTTGTAAAAATGTACGAGCGTCGCGAAATCGCGCTTCTCTTTCTTATGTACGCAATCCGACAGTGATCGCTTAGGCGCGCTGCTAGACGGACGTATGTCGCTTTGCCTCGCAATCCGTTCATTTCATATTATCATCAAACAAAAATGTCGAAGGCCAGCAAAAAATCACTTCTATACTAACAAACCAATATGTCCCATGGAAGTAGTAATATAAGTAATTTTTATATTGACAAAACAGGTACACGAACAGAAAAAATGAAACTCTAAACAAATAGTTACTAGGCTATTTTGTACAACGCATTGCGTAAATTCATCGCTTATAACCAGGCTCGCTTGGTCGAGTGGTTTTTGCATAGATTCTGAATAGCGAGTTATCGGGTTCGAAACCAAGTTGAGTCTTATCAGGGAATTCGTTTTGGTTTTTTAGTTTTATGATATTATCATTGTTTTTTTTTAGTCTTAGGATATTTTTATTGTTTTTTTTTTTTTTTTTTTGTATATTTTTAGAATAATTATTAAAGTTCTTTACAGTAAAAAGAGACGTTTGGCGAACAGTTCAGAAGCGAAGCAGACGCGCGAATCCGCTTGCGCGACGAGACAGTTGCGCGACAAAGTTGAGGAAAATGAGATTTCTCCATAACATCACGCATGTATTCTTTCAAAGGGTTGGGCAGGAGTGTATAGTACACCCACTAAAAAAAACTATAAACAAATAGTTACTAGGCTATTTTGTACAACGCATAGCGTAAATTCATCGTTTGTAGGAAGGCACGGTTGGTCTAGTGGCATTTGTATAGATTCTGAATAGCGAGTCTCGAGTTCAAACCCAAGTTGAGTCATAATAGGGGATTTGTAATTTGTTTTTTTTTTATTTTAGAAAATTTTCATTGTTTTTTTTATTTATTTTATATTATTTTTAGTATAATTATTAATTTTCTTTTTGGCAAACAGTTCAGAAGCAGATGAAGCTTCGAAAATTGTTTTTCACCAGTTAGTTTGTAATAAGTATCATAATTAAATACCTACAAAACTTGGTTGTTTTTTATTTTTGACTACTCAACTTATTTTTAAGTAATTTATTATTATATGGTTTGTAAAAAGTTACGAGCGTCGCGTTATCGCGCTTCTCTTTCATGCAATCCGACAGTGATCGCCACAGAGTACATTATACTGGTGATCGCTTATACGCACTGCTAAACGGACGTATGTCGCTTTGCTTGCCCCGCTAACCGTTCATTTCTTGCTTGATAACTTCAAACATACTTCTATGTACAGACGCCAGCAGGTCAACCTACCCGAAACTGTCAGATTTTCCCAATCAACCTTGAACCTTATGCTTTAGCAATAAAGTCGAAAATCTATTAAAGAAATCTGACAGATTGTAGTAGGTTGATGTGCTGGCGTCTGTACATATTTTATTTTGTCCCTAAAACTACAATAAGTTGTAAAAAATATTAGCACGTAAAGACATTGGTATAGGATATAAGTTGTATAATATAAATATAGTTCTAAGTTGTGAAAATATTTGCTGTGCAAAATGGGAAACAAACAGAAATGCCAGAGGCCAGCGAAAAAGCGCTTCTATAATAACCAACAGAAACATCTCATGGAAGTAGTAAAGTAAGTAATTTTTCATTTTGTAATATTGACAAAACTGGTACACGAACAGAATTGAAATTATAACCAAACAGGTACTTATATGCTATTTTGTACAACGCATAGCGTAAATTCATTTGTACGAGAAACTCTCGGTTGGTCTAGTGGAACTTGGATAGAATCTCAATAGCGAGTTTTCGAGTTCGAAACCAAGTCTATTCTTTTTTTATTTATTTTTAGTTTTAGGAAATGTTCATTGTTTTTTTTGTTAATTTATTTTGTATATTTTTTGAATAATTATTAATTTTCTTTACAGTAAAAAAAAACGTTTGGCGAACAATTCAGAAGCAGGCGAAGCTTCGGAAATTGTATTTCACCAGTAAGTTTGTAATAAGTACTTCCTAATATAGATAACAATTTTATTACATAAATCATAGAAAGAAAGTCACCAATAAGTCCAATGATAAATCGAATTTACATAGACCTATGACAATCTTAGAACTGGACTTATAGGAAAATACTCGTAGCTTCTTTTTATTGTCCTGCGCTGGGTTGCGCGACAGTCGCTCTTTCCATGTCGCCATGAGATCACGCCGGCCGGAGGTCCGTCCGCTCCGCCGCCATTTGCCGCGGAAGCGGAGTTTCCCTCCGGCGCACAGTGGTTCGAAATCGACGCCTACATTGAAAATCAAAATGGCTTTAGGCGAGAAATAAAAATTGGTACAGCTTTATTTCAGTAATATTTAGTAATATGAAAGCCACAGACAGCACAATCTCCGAAAAAAAAAAAAAATTTTTTTTTTGTATGAAGAAAAACACAAAAGTCGTTTTTTCTCACAGCTTAATAAAACTTAAAGCCTGCGGCTTACATGGGGTGTAGTGCTACATGAGGCGATCCCGAAATGCTATAACACGCACACCCATGCGCGCCGCTTCACTCACAGCAGAGTTTTGAATTTCGAGAAATTCAGTAAGTGATTTTTACGTTGATTTAGGTGTGATCTTGAAAATATACAAAGTAATTGACTTTAGTATGTTGTAATTTTATTAATTATAATGAGAAAAATATATACTTTAAAAAAAAAAAAACTCTCAAATAGATACTCATTTATAATATAAATAGATTTTGCTATATTTCTTATGATAATTTAATTCGTTGTTAGTAGATACAAAGTTTGATTTCATAATTTACATAAAAAAAAATTGTACAAGAACTTATAACTAATAGATACAGAAAAATACTAAGAATAGGCAATTGTATAATTGAGAAAAGATATAAAATTTGCACAAAAACATCAAAAATTAAAATCTAGTCTACTGAGTTTCGTCATCGCTATCAAAGAATTCAAAATCAGAATCCATCACACTTGGCACTAAGGCTTTCATCCCGGGAATCTCGGTCTCGAAAATTTCGAGAGTCTCGACGATTTTTTGGTATTTTCGAGACTCGAGACTAACATTTTCGGTCTCGGGATTAACGAGACTTTTGAGACTTGAGTCACATAATAACAGTATTAAATAATCTACTAAACCAACAGTCATTTTTCATTATAATAATAATAAATTTATTTCAGATTAAAAATCCATAATAACAATAATAATAATAATAAGCTGTTAGTAAAAAATCTTAACCTAATGTTAGTAAAACACAAAATTGAAATGACTGACACTTACGTGTGCAGCCGAATCCAGTGAGCCAGCATGGGGCTGTCCCACCTATCACACAACACACTCAGAATGCTGTGGGAGCTAGCTCGCATTCTACCGAGTGTAGAAGCGCACCGTTTCCGTATAATGGCATGAAAACCATCAACCCTGGCCTCGGTGAACATCCCGGAAGCGCTACAAAATCGTGGTAGCCCCAACAGCATCCTGAACACATTGTTATACTGGACACGCAGGGCGTTGTATGCCCTCAGCGTATACCTGACCCACAGACTGCACGTGTAAAAAGACTGGCAGTATGCTCTGAAAAGGGTTATTTTGACTTGCGTCGTACAACGTGCAAATCTGCGGATCAGCATATTACCTCGGACAGCCATCGCCCTGCGCTCCCTCTCTATGTCCAGGTCATCATTCAGGTCATGAGTGACCCAGTGACCCAGGTACTTAAATTTTGTTACTCTAGTTAACGGAGTATTATTTATGGTCACAACTGGCACGTTAGAGTAACATTTGGTGCCAGCCTTGAATACCAATAATTCACATTTTTTTGCATTGTACCTGAGTCCCTGACTGACCGCATAGTCTTCACAGATCTTAACAAGACGCCTGAGTGCACTTATTGATGGACTCAGCAGCACCATGTCGTCAGCGTAACTTATATTGTTAACGCAAACTCCGTCTATGTGACAGCCTATACGGGTGCTGCTGAGTTCAACAATAAGCTGATTAATATAAAGGTTAAAAAGACGAGGCGAGGTAATACCCCCCTGCCTCACCCCGCACTTCAACCCATACACATCAGACAGAGTTCCACCCCACCTGACATAGTTCGTCTGATTCTCGTACCAAAACTTAAATAAAGAAATAACAGCACAGTCAACGCTGCTTTCCTTTCGTAGCTTATCCCACAAGATATCGTATGGCACCAGGTCAAATGCCCTCGATAAGTCCAGAAAACACGCATTGACCGGTGTTTTCCTGTCAGCATAATACTGAACAGTCTGCTTAAGACACATAATAGCAGTCTCCGTCGATAGCCCGGGTCTGAAACCGAATTGGGCATCGTGAATATTTATACGACTTGCCATATGTGTATCAAGCAAACCGTCCAGTATCTTAGCTGTAACAGTCGCCAAGGAGATAGGCCTATAGTTAGCGGGGTCAGAAATATCGCCCGTTCTGTTCTTTACTATAGGCACGACTATGGTCTTCATTAGCTTATCTGGCAAATACGAGTGACTTATACAAAGCGAATAAAATGTTGCTAACACCCCGGGTAAATGAACTCCCGCGTATCGCAAGTGCTCGACGCTGAGGTGGTCATGACCCGGAGACTTGCCTCCGACCATCTTACTAATGACATCAGCTATTTCCTTGGCTAAAAACCTTAAACACGGAGAACTTACCTCAGCGTCAATCACCGACGAAGACACGGGCGTAACCGGTCCCGACAAGGGATCAACTTGGAACTGATTCACAAACAAATTTGAAATGGCTTGAGGATCAGAAATTCCTGCCACGCTCACCGGCAGACTCGGCTTGGGGTTCAGTTTACTAGTACTTTTCCAAAACTTCCCGAAATCTTTGGATTTGCGCTGCTCAGCCATTATGTCTAGTTTTATTTGTGCTTGATTATTGCGACACCACTTTAATTTGGCTTTAAAAATGCTACGCGTATTTCGCATATTTTCATAAATAGATCCTGAAGTTGGATTTCCAAATAAACGCCACATCTGAAAAGCAAGCCGAGCCTGAGAGTGAACACTTCTAACATGCCTATTCCAACCCGTTAACGGTTTATAACATTTTTGTCTAATACCTGTAGCGGTCCGCTCAGCAGATGTTGAAAGTATATCAATGATTTTCGTGTACATATTGTCTAAAACCACTCTGTGCGTTACATCGCTGCATATTTTATCCGCGCAATTAATACACTCTGGGGGGAAATCTATTTCACGTAAACCTGAATTACACAATTTTTCATACATCCTTATCTGTTCTAAGTCTCGTTCGCCCCATACAACCTTACTACATAATTCTTTACGTAGTGGGATATTAGATTCCACTATATATAAGTTACATTCTAATTGAATGGGAAAGTGATCGGACCAATAAGTGCCGTACAATACTTCTACACTACATATAGTTTGACGCGCGGCCTCAGTAACAACGCAATGGTCAAGCCACCGCTTGCACCCGTGCGCATCACTCACATATGTATACGAGTCGCGAGGTAGTAGCTCGCTATCCGCGCAGGTCCAACACTGTTCCTCACCAAACTTTAACAATTCATAATGAAATAGTTCACCGGTATGCGCATTATAGTCACCTAACATGAACACATATTGAATGTCACTATTTTCTATTATTGCGTTCATCTCGCTTAGACACTCGGTAAACTCAGATAAATTATCAGCACAGCAAGTAGGCATATATACTGAAAAAACAAGTAACCTATTGTTTGATTGTTCTATCTGTATTGCTGTTAGTCGAGCACTATTACACTTTACAACCGTCACAGATGAGAATAAACTTTTCCTCCAGAGGAGTGCTACTCCTCCGTAGGGCCTACCTCGCAGTATTCCAGCCGAAGTATCCACCGCAGAGGTCCCAGTGTAAGCAAATTCATCATGCACAGTGCCTAGAAACGTCAAGTCGTGGGGTAGTAACCATGTTTCTTGTAATGCTATAACGTCAGCTGATACACACAGCCGCCTAATACAGTCAATCGACGATTTTACACATTTGCAATTGAAACTGATCATTTTTACTACTTTATCCATTATTATTGGTTTTAGTATTAATTTTCTGTGTCTCCACTGAGCCTCTGATGGATCCTCTAAAATGTATGAATCTGCGGTATGATACCCCATCCGGCCAGAATTCGTCATTCATAAAAATTTCTTCCTTATGTTTCGGAATGAAAACTTTGTAACTGTCATACTCCTTTTCTATTTTCATACTCATCTTTTCCACCTTCACTTGTAAATTACATTTCTCCTTAATATACATTACTATGTCTTCTTTAGAAAGTCCTTTTAATACCTTGGAAATAAATAAAGGTACCATTATCTCAGCCGCCTTAAACTTTGCATCAGGTTGTATTACAGCTTTCCCCATTTTCCCTGCAAACCTCTTATTTCGGTTACTTCTTTGAACTAATGTCCAACCATCCTTATCTTGCGAGGGAGCATGCCCATCCTTTCTCACGATACTTGCAAAAGTCATTTGCTTCCCAACAAGCTCGCCATTCTTCACAGCCGTGTGTCCGAACTTAACTACTCGGTCAGGTGTTACGCGATGCGTCATCGCGTTCTCGCCGCTCCTCGCAATGTTTACAACCGGTACGCCGCCACTGCCACCGATCACACCGAGACTTCTACCGTCAACATCTTTTTCTTGTCTACCCTCCACCCGCGAAGAATGTAATAACGGGCTGCCGGGCGCAGATATAATTGTAGTATAATTATCTGACCTCTCAATGCTAGACAATGCAGATGCATTGTCTAGCACACAACCGCCTCCTTTTGTGTTCACTTGACGAACATCCATCGTTGAAATTTTTAGACTTTCAATGTCCTTTTTAACAAAATCCAATTGTTCTAATGTAACATACTGCTCCTTGACTTGTTTAATCTCATTCTGCATTCGAAGCAAGTCTTTTAAAAGCCTAGTACAATCCAAATGATCAAACAGGACCGCCGGAAGTTTTTGAAGTTCCCGTGCAACAAATATGGGAATCAGTTCAGGATCCGTTTCCTTTAGCAAGCATATTATATCATCTATATCACGCTTCATTTTTCCATCCCTTTTCCTTTGGATCTTACGTTTTGTTGTAGGAACTGAATCAAATAACAGACTCTTAGCCTTGCTTATATCTTCATCAGTAAACGCAGTTACACAGATGCGACTTATACTCTCTTCGTCCATGACATCGATCTTATTACACACAAAGGAAAGTACTTCGTTTATAACAATATTGCAATTTGAACACTTTAGCACTCGCGACTGCGCCATCGTACTTTGTCTCTAAACTCGCAATTAGCACGTCCATCCGTCATGCGTGCGCGCGCGAACTGGTTACAGAGTTCACAGAATCAGAGTATACTAGGCTACATTGGAAGCAATCTGAAATTCACTAGGTATTATGAAAGTGACTTTAGAAGCCCTGTGTAGACGAGACGTTACTCTTTTAACAGCGGATACTGCACTAAATTTCTGCTTAAAGAAATTCGACTTACAAAAAAGTTTTTTGACCGTATGTCTCGCCAATCCGCTGCGCATCCTTATTAAGGAAAATAGACTGATTGAGGCAAGTTACAAGTATCTTAGTTTAAGTGTTTTTTTTACATATTATTCTCATATAGAGAAGTAACAAGAATAATGTACCCAGGATTTTGGTTTCTTGCCCGTTCTTCTCCATAGAGATCTACGTTTTGGAATGGGCAACTAGCGTCAACTTTCTGACTAACTGACAGACTATTTAATTTTTACAATTCAAAAGTGCCTGTACATGGTTTAATTTAAATAAATGCTTTGAGTTTGAGCTTACAATACTTGCACAGACCTTCTCAGTTTTTTTAAAAAAAGCTTGATGCAACAGCTTTTCAAACATTAAGCAACGACGAAATTACAGTGTCTTTAAAAGAATCGTGTGTAATTGTTGTAAATACATCCACAACTGACAAATCTGACAAATGATGCGACGATTGCGGAGCTCACAAGTTTAACTACAGAAGAATAGCTGGAATCTGAGCTTAATAATTTGTTAAACCCCCAGGAAGACAAAGGGCAGAATTTAACTTCCATGTCTATCCATGACTTGCAAACTACCTTGCACGTAGAAAAAGCTCTCTTTGAAAATGAGGACGACATAGAGAAATACCTAAATTATTGCTAGAATGATTTAATGTCTAATCCCCTACTAGCAGAAGCAGAGAACTTTTTCTAACGCGGGTTATTTTTGTAATAAAATTAGGTACTCTCTGTCTGAAACCACATTAAACGCCTTTTGTTTCTTACGTGCCCACTACAAAAATTTAAAAAAATCAAAAAAGTTTTTATTTTTTTATTTGTGTTTGTTTAATATAGTACTTGATTAAAATATCTTGTTTTGACTGCCTAATTGCGTAACCTATAAGTAAGAAACCTAGTTTTGAAATAGTCTCAAAAGTCTCGTTTTTCCCGGGAATTTCGAGACCACATCGAGTCTCGTTTTTTTTTCCCGGGACTCGGTAATGTATCGAGACTGAAAGCCCTATTGGCACCTCAACAAATTCAATGTTTTCCTTATCCATGGTATCCGGGTCAATTAAAAGAAGAGACATCATTTCTTCAGTTAAATCATTTCTACTTTCATTTGTCAGTTTAGGTCGAATGCTTGACAAATATGGGTCTGAGGACACGAGGAAACCATTAAAGATGTCTAGGTTTGTCGCTCTGCGACAAAATTTCCGCGTATGATGTTCCCTGAGTTTTCTAAAATCTTTGTTTCGGGCTTCAGATGCCTCTTCTGATAGCTTTCCTATAGGCAAAATGTTGAAATGTTTTATTATTTCGGCTCCATGCAGCAGAAGTTTGTGGATACTGGAAGGCATGAAATACCAGCCATACAGTTCCACATACAGCTGCGCAGTTTCGTCGAGATAATTGGCAAACAAATCAATATTAATAGACTGTCCTGATGACACAACACGGAGAATAGTTGCGAATTTTTGGAGCAGCTCCTGACTCAATCCAGTGATATTTGCAGTCTTCTCAGGACACTGGAAAAATCTTCTAGCCGTGTTGCCATCATTCGTGGTTCCAGTACCTTTATATAAAAAAAATATTGATATGAGAACATTATTAGATAAGTTTTATAATATTACACAAATTTATAAACCCTTTGATATTATACAAAATAAATAAATCAACTAACCTTGTTTTACGATATCCACTAGGAGTCCCATTTCCTCTCGAAATTTACGCTGTATCGTCTGTTTGCGACTTTTCAAAGCTGCTTTACTAGCTTCATCTCTGGCTTGCCAATTTTTTAAAATCTAATCGGTAAGCGATATGCAGCAGGCATTCCATGGATCTGATCCATGCATGCAAAGTCGACAAACCGTACTTGTAAATATCAGGTGATACAGATTTCCTAAAATATGAATAAAAAGGTTAAAAGTGTTTTTAAATTAAATAAAAAAAATATATAATTTTAACATAGATTTCCAACATTCAACTTACTTGTGAATCTTCTCCAAATTATTCATTTCACTTGGTACAGCTTTACAGATGTCACATGTTTGCATAGAGGTTTGTGACAGGTGAGACGTTATTTTGCCATCTATCATGGTCATTAATATTGAATGTTTAACTTGTATATTATTTTCAATGATAGATGGCTTCAATGCTATAATTTCAGCATCGATCAAACCCATTTCCTCCTTCATGTCCAACTTATTTTCGCTGACAAACTTGAAATAAATTGGTCTACAAAGCATTGTAGAAGAAGGTTTTGGGTTTTCCCAGACCAAATCGTCACCACACATCAATTGCAAGGGCACAAAAGAGCACATAAAAACACTAGAGTCGTCTTCATCTGCATTCATGCATTGGTTGTAGTTGCTTTGATTTGACGCACCATCGAAGCCCCATTTGCAGATTAAGAAGAGTTCTTTATCTTGCAAATGGTCCAAGTTTAATGTTTTGGCAAGTCGAGTGACAGTGATGTCCAAAATAGCTTGAAATTTTACTTTAACTCCTCGTTCGGTCACTTCAATATCGCTCTCAAGAGGATAGCATGCCTTCTTGGCTTTTAAAACTGAATAATATGTTGGGTACAAATCTACTCCACGTTCTTTCGCAGTTTCCCTTAAAGTTATATACTGCCACTTCGACAATTTCAAAGAAATCCATATACCCAACGCTTCTTCTGCTGTATACTTGTTAGTAGTTGCATTGCCATTCAAAAAATTCTTGATCTCTGCTGCTTTTTCAGGATGCTCACTTGCTCAGTAATATAAGTATTTTATTAAATCTTCCACGTCCTCATTCTCCTCACTACAACTCGCTGCAGCAGCATATGCAAGTTCCTGAGGGTCGTGCGTTAAAAGTTCTTCTATTCTTCTGTTTTTGGCATAATTCTGAGAAAGGTTTTCTTGGGCTCCTTTTCAGTGTTGTAGTGCTAACAGTACATGTAGTTGCTTTGAACGTGAATGCACCTTCATTTATACCACTAGCACTTGAGGTTTAAGGTTCAACAGTATCAGTAACAGAGTCGATTGATACTACGAATAGTGAGATTACGAATAGCTTACAAGAAACAATCATTACTATGTAATTATCTTTTCCAGTTGGTATGTGTACCTTTCCCAAAGATAGAGGTATCTCTATGAGTTTTTTTTTGTGTTTTTTATAGTATATTCCATTATTTCTCATTATAATTTATAAAATTATCATACTAAAGTCAATTACTATGTATATTTTCAAGATCACACCTAAATCAACGTAAATCTAATTAATCTGTATTTAAGTTTTAGTTTTTTGCCACCGACTTCCGAAATTAAAGTTATTTCATAATTTTGAGTTCATTTCATTTTGAAGTCGGTTTAATTTTTTTAAATTACTTTTTATTTGGTAATTTTTAGTTGTTGCACTAGAATTTGACCAAGGTTTTGAGATGTTTTTGCTTTGACACTACACCCGTAGCTCGTATCAATAAGCCAGGCCGTCACACTTTCACGTTTTAGTCCATATCTTGAAAATGACTGAATAGATTTTGATGAAACTTGTACTGTTCCCTAAGCTGAAGTAAATGTAAGCCAACAAAAAAAGAATGGTCACGATCCGGTTCATTGTTATACATCAAATTTCAACTATCTAGCTATCACGGTTCATGAGATACAGCCTGGTGAAAGACAGACAGACGGACAGTGGAGTCTTAGTAATAGGGTCCCGTTTTTACCTTCTGGGTACGGAACCCTAAAAATACTAAATCTCACACGATGATCTATAGAGAGTGGGCAAGAAACAATGGACAAAGCTACGAGTATTTTCCTGTAAGTCCAGTTCTAATATAGTCATAGGTCTATGTAAATTTGATAATTTATCACACTTATTTGTGACTTTCTTTCTATGATCTAAGTAATAAAATTGTTATCTATATTTACTAATATAGATACTTACTAGTATGTATGTACTTATTAGGTACAAACTTACTGGTGAAGATTAATTTCCAAAGTTTCACCTGCTTCTGAACTGTTCGCCAAACGACTCTTTTTACTGTAAAGAAAATTAATAATGATTCTAAATTTAGACGAAATAAATTAAAAAATAACAATTATAATTTCTTAAAACTAAAAAGAAATAAAAAAAAGAAACCAATTCTTTCCTAATAAGAATCAATTTGGTTTTGAACTCGAAACTCGCTATTCAAAATCTATGCGAAAAACAATTTCCGAAGCTTCACGTGCTTCTGAACTGTTCGCCAAAAAGAAAATTAATAATTATTCTAAAAATAAACAAAATAAATTAAAAAAAGACAATGAAAATTTCCTAAAACCAAAAATAAAAAAACCAAAACAACAACTCAACTTGGTATCGAACTCGATATTCAGAATCTATGTAAATACCACTAGACCAACCAAGCCTTATTATAAGCGATGAATTTACGCTATGCGTTGTACAAAATAGCCTTTATGTAATTATTTGTTTAGTTTCATTTTTTCTGTTCGTGTACCTGTTTTGTCAATATTACAATATAAAAATTACTTACTTTACTACTTCCATGAGATGAATAATAATATACAAGAGCGCCATCTATTGGTTCATTGTTAATTATTATTAACCGCGTCACCGTTCCTGACTCGGTAGTTCACTGTATCACCGCCCTTTAAGAATGGCGCTAGGATATCGGAGAAATAGTGGGCGTGGCTTAAAATACCGAAACATCGGAACTCTATATCGGTTTTCAGCCTCTTAAATCCTTCAGAAAATATTCTGTGACCCTACAACAATTATTCGTTGTAAATAGAGTGGCGACCACGTACCGGAAGACGTAGCGTTGGAAGGCCTCCCACAAGGTGGTCCGACGACCTTGTGAAGGCCGCAGGAACCCGTTGGATGCGAGAAGCACAGAACCGGTCGAAGTGGAAGTGCTTGGGGGAGGCCTATGTCCAGCAGTGGACGTCTTTCGGCTGAAATGATGATGATGAAACAGGGTGGCAAGGACATGGACGCGCAAACTGTAACCATAAATTCAAACTGCACATGAATGTAGAATCCCATAGCGTAGAAACTTTTCGTCAATTATCAAAAAAAAAAAAGAAACAATGGCACTCCGAGAGTGCCGACAGAAGTGAAAACTAGAACAATTACGTATGAATTTTTTTTATCGTCTTAAAAACAAAACACAAACTGAATTTTTTGCCATCACTCACTGACAATATCTCGGATATACCTACCTACATTAAAACTTGAGTACATCCCGAGGACAGCCGAACACTCCCGAATGTAGCGCGGTGTCGGTTACGGTAACAATAGTTTTTTTCCCATCGCAAAAAATGCCCAAAGCGGCTAAGAAGTTTTCACTTAAAAAATTGCTGTTTCATACAAAAGTATATACTCGGTCAAAATGTATGGCATAGCTAAATTTTTTTAATAACTGACGAAAGATTTCATCCCTGGGGGTTTCGAATCATGTACTGAATACATGGTAATAGCACAGTCTATACATCATAATAGGTTGTGCATCGAAGACCAGCATCCTAATCCCACACTATCAATCGGAATCTGAATCATTTTAAAGCAAATTGCTAATCCATTACTTCATAAGTTAGAAAAATTTGTCTGCTCAACACGTAAATAACGCAATGAATGCTGTGGAACTGTCAAAATGAAACCGATTCCGATTGATAGTATGTTACGCAATTGCCCCGCAGATCCAGTGTTTCAGATACAAAGGAACCCAGATATTTTCAAAAGTATTTTTGACTGCGATATTTAATACCAATATACCTTACAGCAAAAGCATAAAAATAAATTGCTCTATACCCTTTCCTTAACTGTCAAGAGCCGATGCCATAAAACGTATAGGAAAGTCCTTGGGCATAAAACTCGTGAACGGCGCGAGTTGAACCAAGTTTTTTCTTAAATCAACCATTTTGTTAGTAGGTACATAGTTTGTACTTGTGTGGAGCGATTGTTCTGTTTTGAATGGGTGATGCAAGGGAACTTTTTTGAAGTATAGTTCTATGCTAGTGTATTGTGAGCGGTCTAACTATTTCATTCATTCGAATTTTGTTTACACTAACTTCTACCCGCGTCTTCGTTCTCCTTTTAACATAAAACACATCCTATGGCAATCAGGAATAGTGTAGCTTTCTATCAGTGAAAGTATTTTCGGAATCTGATCAGCAGTTCACCCCCTATATTATCATCATCATTATCATTTCAGCCGAAAGACGTCCACTGCTGGACATAGGCCTCCCCCAAAAACCTCCACTTCGACCGGTTCTGTGCTTCCCGCACCCAGCGGATTCTTGATACCCCCCTACATGCAAACTCTCAAATTGCACCTCTTTTCTAATCACACTAATATTATAAAGGCGAAAGTTTGTGAGTGTGTGTGTGTGTTTATAATATGTTTGTTACTTCTTCACGCTCAAACGGACTGACCAATTTTTATAAAATTTTGTATGGAGGTAGCTGACACCCTGGATTAACATATAGGCTACTTTTTATCCCGATATTCCCACGGGATCGACATTTACGCGGGTGTGCGCAACACTCGGCACTTACAGAAATTGAGATATCGTATAGTAAGATCTAATGGTTAAATTAGAAGATTCAGCATTACCCAAAAAAAAGAGCGAGGAAGGAGATTCTTCTTTAATTACCAGATGCTAAGATCCATGTCTTACAAAGCATTCTTTACTTTTAGGACCTTCGGCACTTTTTGTCGAAACAAGCCTTCTAACCCCTGCATAAAACATTGGTTTCCTCGTATTTCGGACTCCATTGTGCCTCGAAATCTCAATTATCGTATGGTCTTGAATTGCACATAATTGAGTTCTCTTTGTATATGGATTATGGTGGCTGTTTGATCATTACCCATGGGCTCTATGGTCAATGAATCAGGCGCACGTGCTGTTTCGAATAACGCTTTCCCCCTCTAACTACAATAATATGGGAAGTGACATACTGCTTTGACGTGTGTAGGGCGTGTTAGTTGTTATGTTTGCCTGTACATCAGATGAGATTGCTTAGATTAGTTTTAAAGGGGAGTGTTCTTAAGTAATGCTTCTTGATTTTCGACGTATTATTTGTACCGGATACGATGGCTGATTTCCTTTCAACAGCATCCAGCTTTACCCTGGCCAGGCCGAGACTTTAGTGACACAGCGGGGTAAAAGCGTAACATAGGTACTAACAGTAGGAATGGTTTTCATTTTGGCAGTTTAACAACTATCATTGCGTTATTTATGTCCTTTAGTAGACAAATCTTTCGAACATGTGAAGCAATGAATTGGCAAAATTCTTTAAAATTATTCAAATTGTGGTAGATAGTGTGTTACGCCATTTGTGTGCTGATTACAGTAATCAGTATTGAAAAGAATTCGGAAATCGGAAAGCACGTTAAGCCGTTGGTCCCGTCTGTCATTCGTGGATCTTTGACAGTCGTTACGGGTAGTCTGAAACCCGAAAGTCTGACAACCAGTCTTACTAAAAGGGGTATCGTATTACCCATTAACTGGGTTGTGGAGGTCAGATAGGCAGTCGCCCCATGTAAAATACTGGTATTCAGCTGCATTCGGTTAGACTGGACATAGTTGGGAAAAGGCTAGGCAGATGATGAGTATTGAAAAGAATTCAGGAATTAATATTGTCTGTTTTTCTGCACTCCATAGCTGACAACTGGTCAACGACCATAGTATTGATCTGGTTTCCATCCGCTATAATCAAGCCTATATTCTAGTAAAAACTTTGCAAAAAGTTGACAACATCAACGACATGGTTTAATGGTTTCATTTTTTTAATTCTTTTACCTATTGTGGTATAGTAATTTTCTTTTAGGTGCATCGTCTTCACATATTTATTATTATGTAGTTAATTTATGCAAAATATTGTAAAACATTTTAAAAGAGTAACGGTGGAGTTTCTTGCCCATTCTTCTCCATGCAAAAACTACCTTTTGGAATGGGCGACTAGAATCAATTCTATTTTATATTGTAATTTTTGACGTTCAAAACTCCCTTTTATGTGCCTACTAGCTTTTGCCCGCGGCTTCGCACGCGTGGAGGTCGGAAATTATTCACAGAAAATTCAACCCCCCATTTCACCCTCTTAGGTGTGGAACTTCGAAAAACCCTTTCTTAGTGGATACCTACTCTTCACAAAGAACACACCCTCCAAATTTCATGTCTCTAGGACCAGCGGCTTAGGCTGTGCGTTGTTAAATTAGTCAGTCAGGACTTTGAATTTTATACAGGTCTAAGTATAAATACCAAGTTTCGAGATAATCGGACCGCGTGTTAAAACTCTTTCATACTAATTTTGACACCCCCCAATCCCCCTTTCGGGGGTAGTTGAGAAAAACGAAAAATGCCAAGCTTCATAATTTACCTAGATCAGTATTCTTGCAAAGTTTCAAGTTTATTAACCAAATGAATAAGATTTTTCATATACACTGTATTCCCGCTTTTCACTCCCACAGGGGTGGAATTTCGAAAAATCGTTAAGGATGTGTTTATTACTTAACTCGAAGATTTATTGATACCAATTTTCGACATAATCAAGCCACGCAGTAAAATCCTCCCCTGTAAAATTAACTACACCTTTTCACCTCGTTAGGGGTAGATTTTCGAAAAACCCTGATACAATACATGTTATTCTTTATTTTTGGTCTTAAGTATAAATACCGAGTTTCGAGTTAATCGGACCGCGCGTTCAAATTCTTCCATACAAATTTTGACACCCCCCCCTCCCCTTTTAGGGGGTAGTTTAGAAAAACAAAAAATGACAAACTTCATAATTTACTTAGATAAGTATTCGTGCCAAGTTTCAAGTTTATTAACCAATTGAATAAGATTTTTCATATAAACTGTAATACTGTATCCCCGCTTTTCACCCCCACAGGGGTGGAATTTCGAAAAATCTTTTGGGGTGTGCTCATTACATGACTCAAAGATTATTTATACCAATTTTCGAGTTAATCAAGCCACGCAGTAAAATCCTCCCCTGTAAAATTAACTACCCCTTTTCACCCCGTTAGGGGTACATTGTCGAAAAACCCTGATACACGCTTTTCTTTATTTTTGGTCTTAAGTATAAATACTGAGTTTCGAGATATTCGGACAGCCCGTTAAAATTCTTCCATACAAACTTTGACACCCCCCAATCCCCCTTTAGGGGGTAGTTAAGAAAAACAAAAAATGCCAACCTTAATAATTTACTTAGATAAGTATTCGTGTCAAGTTTCAAGTTTATTAACTCAAGGAATAAGATTTTTCATACAAACGAAATCCCCCCTTTTCACCCCCTTAAAGGTTGAATTTCCAAAAACCCCTTCTTAGTGCTCCCCTACATTATAAAAGGAAGCCGTGTGCAAAATTTCACATTCCTAGACCCAGTAGTTTCGGCTGTACGTTGATATGTCAGTCAGTCAGTCAGTCAGTCATTCATTCAGTCAGTCAGTTTCTTCTTTTATATATATAGATAGATAGATGACAATAATATTATAAAGGCGAAAGTTTGTGAGTGTGTGTGTATGTTTATATGTTTGTTACTTCTTCACGCTTTAACGGCTGGACCAATTTTGATAAAATTTTGTATGGTGGTAGCTGCCACCCTGGATTAACATATAGGCTATTTATTATATATACTTTTTATTCCGATATTCCCACAGGATCGACATTTACGCGGGTGAAACCGCGGGGCGCAGCTAGTTTGAAATAAATGTGACTTTGACACTGTAATCCTAATGTCCCAGATTTATCCACGCTGCAAAAACTACCCACAAATCTCTCATTGACCTTCCAACCCGTATGTCGCAAATAAAGCAATCAATTGGACGCGAGTGCTTTCACTAAGTGCTTGCTAAAACATCTCGCTACTTATATTAATGGGCCGGGCAGCGGTCTAACGACACACGGCCCATTGCACGCCCAAGTTATGGCGACCCATGGAGTTATTGTTCAGCTCCATTGGGAACACGTTATTGTTATATATACATAGTTACGTTTTAATTTGGTTATGGTGTTTGTTAAGTGTCAATTGTTTTTTGATAGTTATGGGAGGGTTATTGCGTGCGGTTAAAACAAGTTTGCCCTTGGGTAGTTGGTGGGTGATAGTTTTGTTAAATCATGTACATAATTATTTGTAAATAATTGTATAATGATTGATATTAAACTTGCCTGGATAACCCACCCTACAGCTCTGTCTATCTCTTTAGGGAATACTGGCGTGGTTTTATAATATCTATAATTAGTTTTTGCTTTTGCCCGCGTGGTAGTCGGAAAAATTCTCCGGGAATGTACTAGGTACATACCCGTAAACTGTCTGTGTGCCAATTTTCATCCAAATCCGTTCAGCCGTTTTTGTGCCAATCCGGAACATACATCCAGACAAACAAAAAATCTTGAAATTTTTCTCTTAAGACAGTACATAGTAGATAGCCTAAAATAACGAGAGATACTTTGAAAAAAAGTCTATCTCCGAAATATAAAAACCCACTCGGCATCATAATTTACCCAATCACGTTCAAACGCATACTTTGACATCTCCGACGTCCCAAAAGGGTTCATTACTAAATATCCATGGAGCTAATATTCTTATTTCCAAATCCCATAAGGGCATGGGTGGTATTACCATAATATTTGTTATGCCAAACGTTCGCATCCCGAGGTATCCGGTACGGCATTACGCGTTCCCGTTATGCAGATTAACTACTTTTTGTACGACATCCAAATAAAATGGCTCAATTTTTATAAGAGCCTCGTTTTATTTGTGTTGGGTTCCTTATAATGTACGTGAAATGATACACAAATAATGTTTTAATGTACTACGTATTGGCGAGACAGGATACAGTATTATAGATAGAAAGAAAATACTTACGTTTATTTGCGGCAAACATGACGCATAAAAAGAACACAAAAAAAATAACAAGTTGGGGAAAAACATACGTCACATCCGTGCAAAACGGTAATCGCTCAGCATAATGCTAAGACCCTATAAGAGCCCCAGCGCTGGTAGATCCTGCTGGCCGGCTGATGGAGTGGTGCGTAGATCTGTGACAATCGTTGCGGGTAGTCAGAAACCGGTAAGTCTGCCAACCACGACTGGTTGTCAGACTTACGGGAACAATTAGGTATCGTGTTAGATAGATTATAGAATACTCTTTATTGTGTACACTATAATAATTACCCATTAATTGGGTTCAATAAAATACTGGTATTCAGCTGGGAAAAGGTTAGGCAGATGATGTATTGGCGAGACAGTCGCGATGGTTTCCCAACATTTCGGTTAGTAAAGGCAATGGAAGTTAAAGTAATATGGTATTCGACCAGTAATGGCCAGTAAAAAAGATGCATACGGGCAATGTTTAAGCGTAAAACTACCGATAGTTGCATGCAATACTTTAAACAGCATAAAATACTTACTTTTTTTTTTTCATTACCTTGTTTGTACATATTAGAAGTTGCTGTGTTTGTTAAGTTGTACCCAAATCGTTTTAAACGTCTTGCCAGTGTCGTTTCACGTAATAGACGCGGCAATATCTTAATGTGTCTTCAGTTCGCTAAGACAGCACTAATGCGCAATAGTGTTTACTGCATGGCTCCGGTCTTATATGATAAAATACCAAAAAATTTGAAAGATTTGCCGCTATCGCTATTTAAAAAAAGGCTTCGGCTTCGAAGCCTTTTGTCTGCCAAAGCATACTATAGCAAAAATTCTTGACGGAACAAAAAAATTTAAACAGACTGTTAAACAATAATGTTTAAAATAAGAATCATGTTTGGTTTTGTGTTGTTTCTTATTCCGTTTGTTAAAGTTGTTTAGTATTTAGTTATAGTTTAGTGGATTAGTTTATATTTTTTAACATTTGCATGCCGAGTGGTAACTAAATTAATTTTGTGGAAACGTTTTCTGGCATCAGTATTTTATTGGGTATCCTCATTTCAACATTATACGAGTACGTACCTATGCCATTTTCAAATTAAAACTTTTTCGGCTTTCAGTGTAAGTTACTTTGTAACTACATTACCAGTCCGAACTGAAACATTATGCTGTCGGCTCATTGGCTATTTTCGTTGTTTGTGATAGATATTAGCTAGTTTCGTTCCCCTTTTATTCCTGAGGCTATTTTCAACGTAGCAAAGATTTTCAACACTGCAGTTCCAACATTACGAAAATCGTCTATCACAGCACTAAAATAGAAACTGTCATAACATAAACATCTCGCCTTGTTTCCCCGAAGAGTCGTGCAGAAGTGTACCTATAGTACACCCCCATTTCGCCAGTTATATTTAAGTCCAGTCTAGTCCATAAGCCAATCCGCACTCGGCCCGCGTGGTGGATTACGGCCCACTCCCTCTCACCGAGAGGAGGCCTGTGTCCCAGCAGTGGGAACATTATAGGATGATTATGATTTAAGTCCAGAAACAGTCCAGCTATGTGTAAGAAACAGTCATCAAGCTTTACAAATTCTATTGATAGAAAGTAGAAACATATCGACGCTTCAAATACATTAACTTGATGAAGCACTATCGAACCAGGACCGAGTAAACAATTGGCGATACGATCTCTAACCAAACAAAAAACAGTGGCACTCCGGGAGTGCCGACAGAAATGAAAACAAAACACAAACAGAATACTTTGCCATCACTCACTGACATATCGGATTTAAAACCGAGTACATCTCGAGGACAGACAAACACAACTGAATGTAGCGCGGTGTCGGTAACAGTGTCGCGAGTTCAATGGTTTTTACCCATCTCAAATGCCGAACGCGCCTAAAGAAGTTTTCGGTACACGGTCCTCACACGATCCGAACAAGATAATAATAAGAGCTCTGACATTGTTTTGGTTTTTCTTTTCAGAGTAGTTGGATAGGAAACTCAGAAAACTACTTGACGATTTAATGTTAATAACACACATAATGATATTTTTAATGATGACTTAATAGGATGACTTTATGGTTTTATTCATTTTTGAGACATTTATTTTTATCACTTTTATATTGTGACTTTAGTTTTATTTGACTTTTATTATTTTTCATTGAATTTAGTCTGTGACAATATTATTATTATTTTATTTTTATGAATTGAATTTTAAATGACTCTTACCTATCATTACTATGTTATGTATGTATTCCAATTATTAATTAAAGCATGCTACCTTTCTTATTGTACTAAATTGTTGTGTCCGACAGGGGTCCATGTGGAACTTGTAACATTTATTTAGATCTTTTATACACATGAGAATGCAATAAAGATTTGAATTGAATTAAAACACCGAACTCATCTAGTTTTAAAACATAATTTCTTTTACGTGTATTAATGTTCGTACAGTCCTTTCACAGTTTTTTTTACCTTTGACAACAGCAATCTTATTGTAACTAGAATAAAGATCACAATAATTTTGACAGAGTTTCAGTGGCAGTAACCCTTATAAGAATGAGAATAAAGATCACTGTGATTTGGACAGTGGTGAAATAAAACTGTGAACGGATTGAACAAACCTACTTACAGAAATAACATAATTTATCATTTACACAAGGTAAACTATCGTATCTTCATAAACATGGTAAACTGTTGTGTCTTCGAAAGGTTGTTTTCACGAACGGATTTTCTATTTGCAAGTTGTTATACTGAACCCTAAGTACGAAACGCGCGAAGATAGTTGGACGATAAAGAAAGATTTACCGCTCGATGTTCGTATCTGTAACGTTTGCTTAAATACTGTTTTATTTTCGCCTCGCGCGCAGGAAACGATTATTTGTTTGTTTAAAGTACACGTAGTATAGTAAAAATTGCAGTAAAGATGTTACCATAACTTGCTGTTTTATGCTCTTTCCGGTTTGATAAAGTACTTAGATGTTATTCGGAAATTTTCAAGTCGAGTTTGTCTTACGTCAAAAAGTCTCGAGTATTTATTGAGAATTCAGATCAGACCAACGACAAATCTTCTGATAAATTAATTAATCTTAATCCACTAAGTTCGTCAAGAACTGTCAACAACAAATATTTTCATTAGATTTGAAGGATTAAAATTGGTCTCTTTACGAAGCCCTTCACCGGCTTAATTTTACTTCCCTTACGCTAAAAGGGCTCGGATAGAACATGGATTATGTCGAGACCGGTCCCAAATCTCGTTTGTAATAAGGGTTTTTGATAAATTCAATGATAGGGGTCCAGATTTTAGGTGCTAGGATTTGTTGATAATTATAATCTTTTTAATATTCACTAATTTATGTTTGTGTAAATTTTTGCTCTGTAAAATATATAGCGTTGCTACCCTTATAAAGCTATTAATTAGAGCTGGGATAAAAACATGTTCGGGCTCATGACTAACGGGCTGGGAATCCGGAAATTGCGTCATCCGATGTTAAGGACCCGAAATATTTGTAACTTTAATAAAAGAGGCCATAATAACCTGTGACTTTTTTTTCGTTATTTCTTCTCAAGGATCAGTCAGCTAGAAAATGCTGGCGCCATCTTGTTTTAACATGTTGACCAAATTGACTTTGTAAGAGTGACTCAGAAAATCTACTTACAGAAATATACAATTCATTTCACCATTCCGGTCATCGACGTTCGCTCGTTAGTAATAGATCAATATTTCGCTTAATGCCGTTATTATTTTTGATGTTGTTTCATTTTAATTAAGAATTTAAGTTTGTTTTAATTCCCTAACTAATGTGGTCGATTATTTTGGTGCACGGTAAAACTCTAATTAATGTATGTTTGCACACACTTATATATATGTATAACAATGTAAGGGTACCTATAAATAAAAAATAAAAAATCTACTTGGTGAAAAACATGGTATGTCAAGTTACAACACTTTTCGTAAAAAAACGTATGTTTTCCTTCATCGGTCGTGGATATTACAGTATACTTCGAATAGGTAGAAGCTTTTAGCTCGTATTATAAAATGATATGGTCGCCATATCGAAACATAGTGATCCATAATATGGGTCATTGTCGACCACTTTGGTGGGACGTAATGGATTTAGGTACCTGCTGAGGCCACAGTCATTTGGCTTAGTTGCTTAAGTGTTATCGTTAACTATTGGAAATAGACTCTGTTCATGATAATAGAGTAAATAGAATTTAGCTGGGTTTTAAGCGAAGTATTATGAACAATTCAAAGAGTTACTTGGTATTAAGTAAGACTAGAACTACGCCCGTGGGTTTGCCCGCATGTAAAGCAGAATTTCTCATTATTTATTAGCCTGTGATGTCCAACTGCAGGAAGGCCTCCCTACTCTCCTCTTATCTCTGTTCAAAGCTGCTAAGGACCAGTTCTTGTTGAAGGAGTCCAGCTCAACGCGCCATCTCTAGGGACCTATTGGGTCGAAAGTTTGGCCCATTGTTCGTCTCACATGCGGCAGATGTGTCCAGCCCAGTTCCATTTTACCGTGGCAGCTTTCCAAGTGACATCAGTTATCTACGGATGGTCGTATTCCTAACTCGATATGTTAATTTGATACCAAGAATACTTCCGTCCCTTTCTCTCTCTCCGACTTTCTCGTACTTTTCTTTTTAATGTAGCATGACACATTAAAAAGAAAAGTACTATGACACTCGGGAATAAAGTAGCTTACCATTAGTGAAAAAAAAAAGAACGCTGATCAGTAGTCAGACTAATGTACCCACAGCAGGGACACAGGCCTCCTCTCTTCGAGACGGACTGGGCTTATAATCTACCACGCGGGTCCAGTGCGGGTTGGTTGAAGATTACCCCCTATAAACAAATTCATAAATACCTCCTTAGTAAAGTAGTATAGATTAAACGTATATTCAGAACGAGAATGTTAATAATCTAGAGCACAGAGATAAGTTTAACTGAGCAAGAACACTGGACTGCGGTACCATTATAAGAACAGTGACCCTAAAAAATGTAAAATACAAACGCAAACGGCGCGAATTATTAAAATAAACATGGTATTATCATAGAATGCAGAAATAGCGCACTGCCTGCCCACCCACGCGGAGAACACAGGTTTACACTTACGTCATACCTACTGTACAAAAAATATTTTGGGAAAAAGCCTCGAGTTGTCAAAAGAATGGCCAAATACGAGTCGGGCTCACACACGAAGGGTTCCGTACCACCGTACAATATTAGCACTACTTATGTATTAAAATATTTAAAAGAAAAACACGTTTTTTCAGGACCCCCTTTAATTTTAAACTTTATTTGATTTTTGTTATTTGTTGATATAGCAGCCGTAAGTAGTACACACTGTGAAAATTCCAAGTGTCTACCTAATACGGTTCAAAAGATACAGTCCTATGACAGACGGACGGATAGCAGCGGTGCCTTATTAATAGGGATGGCACCTTTCGAGTACGCGGTACGGAACCCCACAAAAAATTGGAAAAAACCTTGGGTTCTTAAAAAAAACCTCGCATTGTCACAGCCGAGTGTGGAGCGTATAAAAGTGTCCCGGAGTGATTGATGAACATATGCCGTGTCGTGTGTCTGCAGCTATAAGCCACACTCGCTAAATGGATGACATACTACGATATGAACGCATGACCTTTTTTCAACCTTTTTTTTCCTAAGTAGAAAGTCTCGTTATAAAAGTTTCTCGTTTAATGGCAAAGTAGTGTTTAATCCGTGTTCGGACTGCGAAATAATACTAATCCTTTGTGGAGGACGTTGTAAAAGGCGTCCCGTAGATTCGAAGAGCTTTATTTTACTTTTATAAGATTGAGCTAGCGAAACCTTTACATTTGATGTACTTTATAGGTTTTTAACTCTAGCCTTGGCCTTGGATTCTTGTATTAAAAAGCAGTACATACCGGGTGGCAGGGACATTGACGATGACGGGCAAACTGTTACCATGAACTCAGAACACGATTCTAGCCCTAGTGTCGAAATTTGTTTTTTTTTATCTTAATCAAAGGAGTCCAGTTCATCCCGCCATCTCTGTCTGGGCCTGCCGCGATGTCGTTTGCCCACTTGGTCGTAAGTGTGGCCCACTGATCGTCTGACATGCGGCAGATGTGTCCAGCCCAGCTTTCCGAGTGACATCAGTTACCAATTTTAATGATGGAACGGTGGTGAAACAGTGGTAGAAATTTGTAGTCGATTACAAAAAAAAATCTGCCGTTTCTTTGAAAAGTGCAATACTAAGGTGTCAAATTAAAATATGTGGAACCGTTTTTTTTTTCAATAACCGATGAAAAATTTAAACGCAAGAGGTTCAGAATCATGTACTGAACCCATGGTAATAGGTTGCGCATCCATGTTCCTGCTTGCTGTATATGATTAAACATTGTAAAAAGGTTTGATCCTAGATCGCGTGGTCTGTAATAACACAGTTTACGCGCATAGGTATTGTACTTAGTTACCTGTTCCACCCAATTTACATAAGCTAACACGTCATCATTACAAAAATCGAGGGGACGGGTCACCCCAGTCATTTTCAAAATGAATATTTATACCTAACGAGCTCGCTCAGTCACGGAATAAACCAAAATGCATTTGGTAAATTGTTCAAATAATGATGAATGATTTTTTTTATTTGGGGAGCAATCAGTTTAAAGGTGCTTTGTGTAATTAAATAATGTTAGTGCTAGTTTTGTCATTGTCTCTTTTCTGACATCGCTTTTGATGTGATTGTACCTATTTGTGTCATCTATACAAGGTTATTGGTAAAACATTAACAACCTCTTAGGAGGTCATTGTACTCATCATTATGAACAACTTTTACTATGGGACCAAACTTGAAATCGCGACTGTTCCCTACGTTTATGTTCGTATAACTCGTCAAAATTTAGGAAACAGCTGATTTTTTTTCGCGATACAATGGCCCGACATGAATCATCGGGCAGTTGCCCGCCAGACACAACACCCATCTGGTCGGAGGATCCTCCCTTTCCTATACAGGATGAGTGAACTTTACACCCTGTTCTGATACCTCTATACCATCAACCGAGCACAAATCCAGACTCCGGGTTGCTACTGAGAAATTTCTGAAGGCAACCGACCCGAGAATCGAACCCAGTGCCTCTTGCTCAGCAGTAGTAGGGCTTGCCACCACGAGACCAACGGGGCAGTCGTCTAAATATATTCCTCTGAAATCATTACTGAATGGTTATGCGGATTTGCACTACTTGATTTTGCAGAATTAACATTACAAGTGTATGATCTGTGAAGCAGTGCACTTGTTTGCCTTTTTTTTTTGTTTCTCACTATCCTGACGGTTTTCGGTGACGCATCAAGATGAAGTGGGCTTTGTTTCCTGAGATATAATCCTCATCATTTCAGCCGAAAGACGTCCACTGCTGGACATAGGCCTCCCCTAAGCACCTCCACTTCGACCGGTTCTGTGCTTCTCGCATCCAACGGGTTCCTGCGGCATTCACAAAAACTATCCTGAGATATAGTACTCCATAATCAGCCTGTAATGTTCCCACTGCTGGGACACAGGCCTCCTCTCTTCGAGAGGGAGTGGGCTGTAATAACCAGGCGGGTCCAGTACGTGTTGGTAGATGTAACAAGTCTTCGAATGTTTGGTTCTAGGATATGCCGGATAAGATTCTCACGGAGATAAGTAACTCACTTAGAAATATTCTAGAAAATAAAGGTCTGTAAAGACAAACCTTAAGCACCTTGTTGTTAATTACCCTTTTCCATAAAATCACTTTACGTAATTACGAGTTTGTAAAAGTAAATTATTTAGATACTAAATTGTAGTACCTACTTTAATGTGTATCAAAAGTCAGTATGTGAAAAGACAGTAAATTTTACTAATTACGAAAAGAAGTACACTCAAAACGAAAAATGTTGAATTTAACTCACTAAACTAAAGTTACTGCAGTCATATTTTCGTATCACCAAAAAAGTCTTAACTCGAAATAAAACTCAATTAAACACTAACATAAATTCTGCAAAATTACATTGGAGCCCATAAAAAAGACGCATTACTTGAAAAAAAGGACAGTCTACACAAAAGTCATACGTTACATTACGTGCTAACTATGTTTTAACAATATTTTTTTCGCATTAGCGAGCAATCCATTTGCCACGGAATCAATTAACCGTATGTTATGGATAAAACAACAAATTTGACTAGTAGCAATACTGTTAAGTGCATCATTTGCCAACACTGCAACTTGGTGTCGCACTTAACCACCATTCCATTGCAATTTCTACCTTAAAGCTTCCACATAGACGATAAATTCATTTGTGTAGTCCCTGGCCTAAATGTAAACGTCATCAATCTTCGTGCGCGTTGGTGAACAAATAAAGTATGTGCCATAAGTGAAGCGCATAAACAAATTCAGTTTCGGATATGTTTTGACACTTACGTTTAGACAGCGTTGAATGAATTGATCGAGTTGACTGGTTGGTGACAGACGGGGTAATGGCTTGGAGTTTGAAGCTGTATAATTATTTTGGACTTGATACTGGGTATCTATGTTTTTAAGAATAGTAGTTACGAATAGTAATTAAGACATAGTTACATTATATACGACCTTATTCCTTACCTTGTAGACTCATAGATGTTTACCATTTTCTATTTTGCTAAGTACCTGTGGGGTAATTGTGTAACACATTGACAGTAGCAATAGCTTGAATTTTGACGGTTCAACAACATACATTGCGTTATTCACGTTGTTGAGCAAACATACGAAGCTGTAGCGGTATCTACAAACCACATGCGAACTACGCGTCATACTGACGTCACGCAAAATCCTGCATCTCGCAAGCAGAGTTTACCGCGCAACTAGCATAATTATATACAACGGCCCGACATGAATTATCGGGCAGGACATTCGTCTGGTCGGAGGATCCTCCCTTTTCTATAGAGGTTGAGTGAACTTTACACCCTGTTCCTCATACCTCTATAATGCAAAGGATTAACAATATCCTTCAAAATGATTCAACTTCAATCCACAAAATCTTAGATGGCACAAAAGGGAGGAAGCCATACTTTTCAGTGAGTGGAACGATGATGATGATAAAGAACATTTTGATGATGAATCAAATGCTCCTGAAAGTCGTAGTTTATTAAAACCAGAAACTCAAGGGTAATAAAAACGCTACACTTGGCTCCAGATAGGATGTAAAAACGAAATAATTTCGTTTTATATGTATACCAGAAATGGTTTGAAATTGCCTCGTTTTAGTACGAAACACGAGTGATATAGTTTCAAGCGCTGGTTTTTGTGGTAACGGTTGCATTTCCTCGTAATAAAGATCGTTATGTTTTATGTTTTTGCAGTTTTAGTAAGTATATTACTTTTGGCTTTGACGACACCATCCTGGCGTGTTCTAGGATTCAAATAATGTTTAAATATTTTTTTTTTTTAATGGTCAGTCACAACTGAGAATTGGCCTAATATGCCATTTTAGAAATTATTTAAATTATTAAATACAAGCTGTTGTTGCCCGCTACTTCTGCGATCCAGGATGAAAAGAAGCCTATGTTCTTTTCCAGGTCATGGTTTACCCATGTGCCAAATTTCATCCAAATCCGTTCTGCCGTTTTTGCGTGAAAGCGTAACAAACAAACAAACTTACTTTCGCATTTTTAATATCAGTTAGGATTAGGATAGGTAAGATAAAAAAAACTAAAACCATAAAAGTAACTTGGAATACTTAACACTTTTGCGTTCGCCTGTCCCAATTATTTCCTAATCTACGTTCTACGTGATTATACATATCAGCGCACGCAGACTAACACCGTTGTCTTATTGTCACTTCCAAGAAATTCATAATAACCGCAGCCTGTATACACAAACCACACTACCGCTTCAAACACGTTCCATTACCGTTTAAACACTGAACTTCTTCCATGAAGTCGGCACACAGCGATCAATGGAAACCGTATAGAACAAACTGCGGTTGCTATTACATGGTGTAGTTTATCTCACGGTGTTCTGTTTCTCGTTAGTACTGTTAGAGTGTGTTAGACTGACATAAGAAACCACAACTGTCATCATGGTACATTTTTTATTATTATATTGTAAGAATCGTGTTCTAAGAATGATGGGGTGTCACGTAATTCGGTGAGCGGTCGGTGAGAGGTGTCAATTATATAAGGTGTTTGGATACTGGATGCAAAGCCTTAAGCCCTTATAGTTGACACCATTAAGAGCATTCTGACTCATACATGTCTTAGACAAAGTATGTTTTTTATTTTTTTTCCTAGTTAAAATTGGTACTTATATTATTTTTGACTAAAAGTTTGCAGTTGAAAAAAAAAAAAAAAACATACTTCGTCTAAGACACGTATGGCTCAAAATGCTGTAAATGGTGTCAAATATCACTCCCTTAAAACTTTGCTCCAGCTTCCAAACACCCTGCATTTGTTGGGATGAAAAAGAATCTTTGACTGCCTCGTTCATCTAGTGGTCGCATGCGCTACTGCTGAGTGAGGTCCTGGGTTCGATTCCCGGGTCGGGCAAAAGGGTTTTTAGATTTTTCCATCTGGAATTTCTTATTAACAGCCCGGAGGCTGGGTTCGTGCCCGGTGAATGGCAATAGGCTCGCCCCCTATTACATGGAATTTAAACATAACTGGCGCAATGTACCTAGGAGTATAAGGTATATACCTAACCTTTCGTGCAATGGCCGTCAACAGGGCCGTCTTAAACTAGGCTGGGGCCCTAAGGCACACAAGAATTTGGGGCCCTTTTGGAAAGTAAAAAAAGCGAATTGAAAGGCCTTGTTCAGACGGTGCAGCTTGACTTTGGAATCGGAGGGATTGCGTGAGTGATCGCTAGATGGTGTACTTGGTAAATTAGGTAGGATGCGTTCGGAATATTGTTGATTAGTACAGTAGGAATAGGCGCAGTGATCGATATAATAGCGTAGTATATGCCTTGTAAATACCTTCTGATAAGATTACTGATTTGTGAAAAAAGTGTAATGTGCCCGACAAAAATGTTTTGAGAATAAATGTGTGAGAGAAATTGTCGGTCCTTCGGGGCCCCCTGAGAATGGGGGCCCTGGGCACGGGCCCCGTGTGCCCTTATGGTGAAGACGGTATTGGCCGTCAAGACTATCAGTTCTAGGCTACAATGGCCCAAAGTTCATTGCGTGTGCGCCAGACATGTCCTAACTAAAGCTGAAACAATCCTGTAAACTAGAAATTTCGTCTCCATCAAAAATCTATTTCTGTAATAAAATCTGCATAACATTACAAAAAATAAGATTTCATTTGACCTGTAAGAATATTGAAATAAGCTAAAGTAGCTAAGTGGAATTATATTAGCGTCTCTCCAGACGTTTCTTAGTAAAAACTCAAGTTTTTTTTTTCTAGGAAAATATCTCTTCGGAATTAGTTAGACTGTTGGCGATTGAAGGATTTTCTTGATTGAAAAAGTAGTCTGAAAAAAAAAAAAAGGATTTTGTACCTAATAAGGTACGAAAGTTTTCGTGATCTTCTATTATCATTAGTCTTTATCATACCAAATATAGATAGAATAGAGCAGTGGTGGCCAAGTGGTACCGGCCGCTACTTACGAGTTGTGTGATCGCGTGCTGCCGTGCATAGCGAGGCTCAGGGGAGGCCCCTTTACAGTCTCCTCAGGGATGTGCCTTTCAGGCGTTGCACGGGGGGGTTCCGGAATTGGTCTTTTAAGAGGAACCGGGACCACCCCTATGTGCTGATGGTGATCACCGGGGTGGTTTTAGTGAGGTAAAAATCCCACACTCCCGACCTCCCTCCCCGGAGGTCTGGGTGCCTTTTGAAGGTTTCCCCCCGACAAAAAAAAAAAAAAAAAGGTCCTTGGTTCGAACCCAGACAGGCGCTTTACTTTGTGTAAATTATTTCATCACCACTGCTCTCAAAACGGTGAAGGAAAACATCGTGAGGAAACCGGCATGTCCTAGAACCAAAAATTCGAAGACTTGTGAATGTAAGATTCTAAACTGCTTTCATTATCGTAATTTTAGTAAGATTAGGACATGTGACATCTGCCAACCCGCACTGGGCCCGCGTGGTGGATTACGGCCCACTCCCTCTCACGCCTTCCTCTCATGAGAGTAGGCAGGACCTCTAGAACGCTACCTGATTATATCCTTACATACTCCTTTCGCTTCGTTTACGTTCCTACATCCGCGAGACAGTAGCAAAGGGTTTCATTTTGACAGTTCAACAGCATTCATTGCGTTATTTACGTTGTTAAACAGACATATTTTTCGAACATATGAAGCATTGGATTGGCAATATCCTTCAAAATGATGCAGATTTTAATTGATAGAGTGCTTCGCTATTTGGATGCTGGTGAAGGCCGTAGGAACAGAACCGAACAAAGTGGCGGTGCTTGGTCCCAGACTTATGTCCAGCAGTGGACGTCTTTCGGCTGAAATGATGGTGATAATGATGTATGAAAATTAATCTATTTAATCTACTTATTATTGTGACTCATAATCATAAATCTGTCTATGGCTGACCCTCTTTCTAAGTTAAATTAATCTAAATAAAAATGTTCACTAATTAAATTAACGTTCATTGGCACGTATAATTAATTCAATGTAGCTTTTGAATTTATATGCAAATGTATGAATAGTGGGGTTTCTAAAATGTCGTAAAAATATTGCGATGTTTTGACTCATAAATGAACAGAAATAGACTTATCGTTTGTCTTTAAACCTATATCGGAACTAATAATTAGTGGGTGGGCGTTATAAAATTTAGTCATCGGCCCAGCGTTTTCCCAACCGGATGCAGCTGAATACCAGTATTTTGCATGGAGCGACTGCCTATCTGACCACCACAACCCAGTTACTGGGTAATACGAAACATGTAGGTCCAGTTATTACTCACGGATCAATTACTGTACAATGTTTTTTTATTCTTATTTCTATCCATAGAATTCGAAATACAAACCAACGCCATTTAGCTAAGTATGAAGTTCCAAAAGTAGAGTTTTTATTTCAAGCTCTTTTAGTCAACATTTTTAGACCTAAATAAAAAAGATACTATAATGTCCCGTTTATAACTTCACAAAATTAATTGTGTAGTTTTAATAAAGCCAGCTTCATGATATATTACTCTACAAGCTACGAGTTAATATACTTTGTGGTCTTCCCGCGTAGGATGTTATGAGGAATATAATATGACGTTCAATAAACTAGATAGATTCTCGTGATTTAATGTCTGGGTAGGTTGAGGTTGAGTTTTAAATAGTACCCTGAAGGACGGGAATCATACGAAAGACTAACGCCGTACGGCATTTCTTACAAACTTTCAAGCCCTTGATTTTCGCAATGAATGAACCGATTTTAATGAAACTTCATACGCATAAGCAGGATTCAAAGGTATAAAAAATTATTTAAGAACATTTTCGAAAAATAGTTTTACAGCCAAATTAGACCGATTTTAAATTGTCCATAGAAACAGAGATTTCCAATTATCTTTTTTTAAATAGGCCATTTCGAAAATGTTCTTAAGTAACTTTTTAGACATTTTTATTTTAGACCTTTTTATCTCCTGCTTATGCGTAGGAAGGTTCATTAAAATCGGTTCAATCATTTCGAAAACAAGGGCTTGAAAGTTTGTATGAAATGCTGTACGGCGTAAACGCTGTTAGGTAAATCGTCGAACTAATGTTTTTATGAGATTAGAAATCTTTGTGAATCGTTGAAATTAATTTCTTATCAATAGAAAATAAGTGTTGTGGGATAAATTCTATTCTATTACTGAAATAGGTCTTGTATTCATTTTCATAACTTAATTTTTAAATTATTCTATACAGAATCTATAAATTAGCAAAATAGTTACATAAATATTGTTGTGCAACTTTCAAACTAATACAGAGGCTGAAAACTTCGACATTACGCCCGAATTAAAAAATAAACTCAAATGGAATAAAGTACACAATTTAAAAAACTAGATGAAAAAAGTAAGTAACACAATGCAGATCTTGAAAAAAAATCGTAACATCGGTAAGTAGAAAGTGGTTCTTAATTTTCAATTTCGCCGAGATCTCCTCAAGACGATATTACCCTGCCTTTATTAAATTCCCCTGCCATACGGGCCCTAGTTATTTTTCACGACAAAATTGAAAACACCTCCGGTGCAAAGGTAACGTTCTCACAATATAAAGATTGGGTTTATTGGGTATCAAGATTGAGTCCGCCATGGACAGGTAGGTAAGGCCTAGAATCGAGAGGCAAACATAAATTCCTTTACGACAAATAAAAATACGTTCCTTTATAAGCCAACGTCAAGAATAAATCATTCAATCTTGTGGAATTTCATCCGGTTTTTTCGGGTTCCATATCGCGAATGTGAAAACGAAACCCTTTAATATTCCCCTGTTGGGAATCGCGTACTTTTCTCGGAGTTGTACACGAGTTCGTAGTTTTAACGCGAACTGGCGTAGTATATCTGCTTGAAGGATATTTTAATAAAATATATTCAGTATTCACGCTCGTTTTCTGACGGGTTCTACACTTTTTTTTACTCCTTTCGGAGTGAAATACATGTCAGGTTTCAAGTGAACTAGATTTCTTTTTAGGTAGACACTTAATTTTTCTCGTAAAAAACAACTGTTCATCTTTGTCCACGATCAAAGAGAAAAATGCCAAAACAAAGAAGACGCCCTCTCGGTAGTTTACTTATTAACAATTTTTTGCCTCTATTGCCATAAAACCAGGTTATAGACAAATGAGAGACCCTGGCTCCTGTGCTAGGTAATAGTTATAGCCAGTGACTTCTTCCATTTAGGTTACAATTAACAAACTTCTAAGAATTTGTTATTCTGAAACAATTAAAAAGTTTCCATCCTTGATTATTTCCAAATCCGTAGCTTTACGGACTCCTTCAAAACAAACAACTCAATATATCTTTTAACACCATTTTTAAATTACATTTCTGATCTTATAAACCTTCTTTCTTAAATGTGGTCCGTTTTTAACCCGTTATCGCGGCCGGGTTCAGTTTAATCTCTTAAACCTCTCCAATTTGCCTCGTCTTGACTATACTTAGCTCTCACCGAGTCAGTTTTTCCGTTCCGTTTTTGCTGAAGTTTCTTGAAACTTGAAGTTTGTGATAGATTGAATGCATTTGTTTCTTTAGCCTCTTGCAATCTTTTAATTAGTTGTTTGGTTTTCAAGCTGTTTTTCTTGTAAAAAAACCGGTCAAGCGCGAGTCGGACTCGCGCCGTTTTCGGATGTTTTCCTTTACTTGTGCTACATGACATTGCTTCCTGCCAAATTTCATGATTCTAGGTCAACGGGAAGTAGGTACCCCTATAGGTTATGATTTCGGAATATAAACGCCCGTATCTTTTGATTGCGTTGACTTAGAAGTTTGATTTTTTCTTCAAGGGATTGCAGCTTTGAGTATTTAAATATAAATTTCAACTTGATAACTCCACGCGTTCCTGAGAAAAAGGGTTTTGGCAGACGGACAGACAGACTGACAACGAAGTGATCTTATGGTTACGCTTTTCCTTTTGAGGTACGGAACCCTAAAAATGGACTTATGTTTTAGTTACACCCAGGGCTGTCAGGTATACCTCTGCCTGACTCTTTGGGGTTGTATTGTTTTAGTCTTGGCCGTTGCGGAATTCTGTAGGGAATCGAAAAGTTTCAGTTACTTGGATAAGTTGATACATACAATAATATTTTACGACTGCTAAGAGATAAAAAGAGAGAGAAGGCCAACATTACTGTCTGTCATAAACATAAGTGCCATTGATAAAATAATCTAGCCGTAGGTAAGTACACACATTTCAACGCCCTGGCGGAAATCACACGTCTATTTCTTTTCGCATCACGTTAAGTAGTGAACCAATTTCTATAAGTGAGCCATTAGTCGGTTTGCCAAGTTGGAAAAAGAAAGAAAAAAAGAACGAAATAATGGATAAAGTATGAAATGAGTACCTACTTATATTATATGGGAAAGTTTACGCCAGTTACAGAAAATTTGAGAAAATCGTTTGGCTTGGTTTGGGCATGTGATGAGTAAGAATGAAACGCATGCGACTAACAGAGATATGAATATAAATGTTAATGGATGGAGAGAGAGAGGAATGATATGAAAGAGAAGAGAGTGAATGATAGCGTGACGGTTGACAGGGGAGAATGGAAGGAGAAAACGTGTTGACCACAAGTAATATCCCAATGGGAAGATTTGATGATAATGATATTGATGACTTAAACAGCCCCGCATGACGGGAACCGCGTGAAAGCCGTGAAACCGAGATTTTAACTTGGTTCACGAGGTTGTCTACATGTGGGATGTGGACTCAGCGATCGTTGTCGTAACAGCCAATTGCTTAATAGCCAAGACCCTCGACCAAAATCTGAGGAGGCTCTCGTTGGGCAGCTGGATCATGGGCTTGATTCAGAAAGAGGTACTGCTGGACACGGCTCGTATTGTTAGGAGGTTCCTCTCTCTGGAGCCCTGACTGCCGGTAGCTTGGACCCTGTTCCTGATACCGGTGGGCTACTATACATATATTTTAAAATGTTTTATGTTCTAATATTTCATAATATAACTTGTATGTATATATGTATATACAATGAAATAAAGGAGATAATGATGACCCGTGGCTAAATAATAACAGGTGCACAGGTAGATCGATCAGGTTAAGCTACGCTTGCCGCGGTTGGTCTGTGGATGGGTGACCATCTTTACATACCGAGACCCCTCCGTGCCTCGGAAACGGTCCCACCTGTCGTTTGTGGATCTTTGACAGTCGTTACGGGTAGTCAGAAGCCCGAAAGTGTGACAACCAGTCTTACCAAGGGATACCTGTCGTAATTATCGTATTACCTAGGAACTGGATTGTGGAGGTCAGATAGGCAGTCGCTCCATGTAAATTACTGGTATTCAGCTGCATCCGGTTAGACTGGAATTTGACCCCAACATAGTTGGGAAAAGGCTAGGCAGATGATAATGATGAATAATGACTTCATCATTTCATTCAATTTTGAGTTTTTTGTTGCGAATTCTCTTCGTTATTTTGGTGTAGTTGGCCTGTTGATATATCACTTACCTTTTTAATAATTCTGTCCAGTGCTTATTGCACGTTTTCTGGCGGTGTCTTAATTATAAACCCGAGATTAAAGATAAGGCGTTATTTTCACATCCAGTGGGATTTAATACCCGTTTATGCGACTTTTACTTTTGGCTTTAATTAAAAAGGCAAATGTTAAGAGGTAACATATCAATTTCAACAGGTTAAAGGTAGCTGTGAAAGTTTCATATATATTATACGAATTAAAGAAATGCAAAGGTTACTCAGTTGTTCACGTAATATTCTCAAAATTATAGTTATTTAAATTAACATGAACCACCTGGCTAATTCCTGAAATGAAATGAAGTTATTTGTTCTGTAAATATGATATCGGAATCACTTTATTAATTTACATGTCATAATATAAAAATAGAAGCTATAATAGAGCCAGGAATTTGGAACAGGAAAAACAAACTGGATGTCATACTTAACAAAGATCAAATTCCATTGTAACCAAAACCTTATTAGGACCTTTTTGTTACAAATGGCCTTTCAAAAATTAACTTAGAAGACATTTTACTAAAGTAGATAACTGATTACGTGGCGCTGGAATGTAAATTATCTGAAGAAGAAATGGTGAAACAAACTCAATGGTCATGATGATACATTCGAGTTTAAATTACATCGAATTTGGTTCGAAAATCAATTCAATATTATGTAGTATCGATAAAAACAAAAGATAAATTACATCACCAATAATGTCAATCAAATTCGATTCGATTACAAATTCAGATTCGGGAGTAAATAACCATTCCAACTTAGGTACAGTCGGGGAAAATTGTTAAGCAAATTGACAGGCTACGTCAATTTATCGTGTTATAATAGTACAGCCATTTCCATTTCATACAATGGTCAAATAACGACAGAATTACCTAATTTGAATATTCGAACAATTTAAGCTGGTAGTTGTTTGCTTAACTATTAATTGTTAGTTTAAGGGCACCGTCTAGAACTCTAGAAGAATAGAATTCTTTTACAAATTGTGATTAATAAATAATTTGAATTTGAAATAATTTGTCGTGTTATAGTTTAGGCGTTTGTCAAAGAATGACAGTTGTGATTTGGTTAGGTATACGGGTAATTTAAGTTGGTAGTTAACTATGAATTTATATTCTTTTCTACACAATTCGTACGAGAAAGATAAAAGAAACTGTCCAACTCCATCGTATTTCAAAACCCAAACAGCAAAACAAAAATAATGTCAAAGTACCCACCAAAAACATTCTCCGAAATCCAAAAACATTTTTACGACGCCTCGTAATCCAAGTCCGGCCAAGTTAGGTAATGGCGTCCCCCAGACCCGTTTAATATTTCATGAAAACGGCATATTTTAGCCCCTAATAGTTAACTTTGGATTATAAGGCGGCGATGCCTCCGCATTAAATATTCAATTCGTGAAACGCAAAGAGCATAAATCTACTTGGCCATTCGTAAATCTTAAGTTTTTGTGGATATCTATAATTCAAGAGATTTAGCGACATTCGTGTAAGATGTCGACATCAAAAATTCTTGAGATTTGAGATGGATTTAAGTGTAATAAAGTAGTCTGTCTGTCTTGATAATGCTGACATTTATAGGTACGTACCTATGTCAATATAATACTTATTAAATACAAGGTGGAGACGACCAATACGACAATAACTTTGTATTACTAACTTCGTTCCCAGTATTCATAAAAAATCAACCAAATATCCAATAGTTTAGTCAAAGATCGGCAAAATCCATGGTCGGCCCACCACTACTGTTTTCTATTTCGATGTTAGGATTTATTTGATACATAATAAAAGAGTAACTACTTGAAGCTTCCCGTAACCCAAGGGCTGGCATTTACCTTGGTCCAGAGGTTATGTATTGCCATAGAACGTGGCAATGCACAATAAAGAGTATTCTATTCTATTTCTATTCTATTCAATGCCGCCCAGTCTTTCGGGTGCTTTCCAGTCGACAGCAATGCGGCTGAATATCTCGACGCCATATTTTAGTTTGTTAATAGTTTTAGTTAGGTTAGTTTCTAAATACTCCTTTGCCAATGGCAGGGTATTCAGTGTGTTTTGCCAGTGTTTTCATTTATTGACGTACTAGCGACGCCCTGCGGTTTTACCTGCATCAGTGTCGATCCCGTGGGAATATCGGGATAAAAACTATTCTATGTCCTTTCCCAGGACTCAAACTATCTCTATACCAAATTTCATCTAAATCGGTTCAGCGGTTTAAGCGTGAAGAGGTGACAGACAGACAGACTCACTTTCGCATTTATAATATTATAGTATGGATTTTCGTCTCCACATTTTATATTAAAGTCGCTTTTCGCATGTCTGTGACTGCGTTGTTCTTCTAAACTATTTAATTTAAGAATTTATTCCGGAAGGTTTGAGTGTCATCACCTGTCTAGCCTTTTCCCAACTATGTTGGGGTCGGCTTCCAGTCTAACCGGATGCAACTGAATACGGTTAAGGTTTGAGTGTATAATACATTAATATTAAACTTACGTAATAATATATCATCATCAACACAAAAAAAAAGTTACGATTATTAATGTAAAACACCGTTAAGTGAAATATGACAACGTCGCATTTTCTTAGCTTTAAATATAAATGATTGGTTTGAATGAAAATGAATTACACTCGTATTTATCAATGAAACTTAGATACATTATATCTATGCATTTTTGGACCACATAGGACTTTTGTATTATTTTATTTTTTACTAGAATATAATCGTAGTCTACGATTATATTCTAGTAAAAAATAAGTAGAGTAACATCATCTGCCTAGGCTTTTCCCAACAATGTTGGGGTCAGCTTCCAGTCTAACCGGATGTAGCTGAGTACCAGTATTTTACATGGGGCGACTGCCTACCATAATAATATCCTGCTATCCTAGTATACAACCCCTACTAATATTATAAACGCGAAAGTTTGTGTGGATCGATGGATGTTTGTTACTTCTTTGACGCAAAAACTACTGAACAGATTTGGATGAAATTTTGATGTTTTGTCAAGTCGTAAAAGATCGTTAAGCAGGAACGCGTCACTAGTTAGTAGAAAATTCAATCGCATTTTGGATCCGTTTGATATCCAAATGAAATAATCAAACCGCTGCGAAATATAAGCCTCATTTACTGCTTTAATTGATCAAAGGAAATATGGCCATCGACAACCTGTACCAGCATCAGGTATTTATAAGCCTATTAAGGCTTACACAGAGACGAGGCCTGTGTCCCAGCAGTGGGAACTTTATAGGCTGATTATGACTGGCCTTTCATTATATATTGACGTTTTGTGCTCCTCATTTCCAATTTCCAAGGAAGTATTCTAATATCCCTCTATTACAGGGGGCTTTGAAATAATTGGCAAAATATTGTTGTTGTTATAAAGGTAAGTACACCTCTTGCCTCTCATTTGTTCGTCTTGTAATTTTATTGTCCTTTAATTTATTAATCTTAAGTTTAAGAAGTATTTTGCCATAATCTCATTAATCTCTGATTTCTGGAGCCTTTAGTTTTATTAAGTATTATGTACTAGCTGCGCCCCGCGGTTTCAACCGTATAAATCTCGATCCCGTGATTTCTAATATAATTCAATCATGATTCGAAAGACACGTGGCGCCATCTATTATCATAATAACGTTATTGTTGTTTTCCTCGGGAACAGCACTTTTTTTCGAGATGAAACGTACCCTATGTCCGTTTCTGTACACCTGACAACGTATATGCAAAATTTCCAGATGATCGGTTCAGTGGTTTAGGCGTGAAAAGGTAACAAACAAACTTGTTTTCGCATTTATAATATTAAGTTAGGATAATCACCTATTTCTGAGATTACTGGCGACTGTGTAAGTCCGAGACTATTGTTACCTAGTACTTAAGATATATTATATTATTTACAGAAGCTATTGGTCTACCTTCATAAATAAATAAATAAACAAACCTCTGCCTGGCCCCTCGGGGATTATACACGTGATGTTATGTATGTACCGAAGTCTTTCGTCCCGTGCTAAGTATAGAGGATCTCAACTTATAGCATGCGGTCTTGCGCAGTCTCGATTTAACTGTGGGTAATTTGCTGTCAGCAATCTCTGTCTTGATATTAATACTATTTAAACTATACTTAATCAGAGGATGATTAAGTTTCCCAGGGGCTCGTGGCTAAGTAATAACAGCCGCACGGGTCGATCGATCAGGTTAAGCTACGCTTGCCGTGACCCCTCCGTGCCTCGAAAAGCACGTTAAGCTGTTGGTCCCGGTTGCCATTCGTGGATCTTTGATAGTAGTTACGAGTCGTCAGAAGCCCGAAAGTCGGACCACCACTCTTACCAAGGGGTATAGTGTTACCCAGTAACTGGGTTGTGGAGGTCAGATAGGCAGTCGCTCCACGTATAATACCGGCACTATTCAGCTGCATCCGGTTAGATTGGAAGCCGACCCCAATATAGTTTGCAATAGGCTAGGTAGATAATGAAGATAGACAGTCACATAACAAAAATACGTTGAAAACTATAACAAGTTGATTCACATAACAATAGTTACGAGAAATAAACTACAGATGTATTTCCACGGTTCAGTATTAATGTGGAGTATAGACTGTTAATCTGATCAGTCATGGGAGTGAATGCCGGGTCCGATCGGAATCGACTGGATACTACAGCTCAGTTCGCTTGTTAACCTTTAACATGCGGGCCATATCATTGTTATCTTTCGAGATAACATTTGCATCGTTATACAGGGTTATTGGTAAAACATTAACAACCTCTTAAGTGGTCATTGTACTCATCATTATGAACAACTTTTACTATGGGACCAAACCTGAAATCGCGAAAAAAAAAACAGCTGTTCCCTACATTTTGACGAGTTGTACGAACATAAATGTAGGGAACAGCTGATTTTTTTTTCGCGATTTCATGTATATTAATTCTGCTATTTAGCAAATTTTTTTATTGCTGAAAGGGCGCGCTCTTGACCTCGATCACGCCTGATGGAAAGCGATGGATGAGGTCTATGATGGAACGAGCGTGCCCAGAAGATGCGGCTGCTTGACTTCGGTGGGTGGGAGGTTCCGTTCGCAAACCAGGCGGGCGTTAGCCCTACCACCGCAAGGAAAGAATTGGTCAGTCAAATAAGATGTTGGGTGTGACTGTCCAGGATGCGCCGAGCGCTCGGTTCGAACAAACTGCGCTACACGAGGAGGCTTCTTCATGCATCCCAAAAAAATCAAATAAATCTTCATACATCTTATTTTTGTTTTGTGCTCGTTAACTTAGATTTACCTAATTAACTACTTATCTTTTTTAAGCAAGTGCTTCTTTGAAAAATAAACCTATTTTTCTTTCTTTTTTATGAGAGAAATTTCAAAGAATGATAATTAATTAAATAATTACGTTGTCATATCGTTAAAAGTAATACCTAATAGAATTTAAACTTCCAAGTCTTCGTTCCAATTACAATTGTTTCAAAATAATAGACCCATTCTTTCGGAAAATTGTTCAAAAGTACAACCAAATTACAAGAGTTATTTAATTTTATTAACTAAGTAAGTAGGTTGTTATAAGTATCGTTGTATTGAAACTCGCTCCAAGTGTACTTAAGTTTGATCATCCGTTTTAATAACACAAAATTGGGAGTTAATGTACACTGGCGAGCACTTTAACGTACAGTTTAAATGTTTTGATTTTAAAATTAGTTAAGTTTCGACCCGTGGGACGGACGAGACAAAAGACTGGGTTTACACTGCTTGCTCGACGAAACAGGTCATCCTGTAAATGTTTACTGAGAGGGTTGTGTAAATACAAATATAAAAACCTGTGAGATTTTTCCATACAGTGTGAGTTGTGACTCATGGGTTTATAGGGCTCCATGGAATAGGTACTTAAATGAATTTTTAATCGCTCAATTAAACTTTGTTATGTGGGGTGACAGAGATCCTATTAAAATCTACACCCTTCTGAGTAAAATATGAAAATGGAAAATGTTCTGTCACATAAAATTTTGATATGACATATTTTAAATTTTGGCAAATCTTTTTTGAAGAATGTTCTCATATGGGGGAAGTGCTAAGGTAGCCCGCAAAATTCATATTTTCTTACGTTTTTGGCAATTTGCTGGTCAGTATTAACTTGTACGTTGATTAAAATATGGTTCGTGATCGTAACAAATATGTATTTACAGAATTATAATCATTAGAATCAGTAATACAACTTGTTAAGTTAGTATAATCCCAAAATGTCAAGATTTCATGAAATAGTCATTATTGGGGATTACTTGGTCTTAGAGAGTTATGTTGATGACTTTAATGATTATACTTCTGTAAATACATATTTGTTACGGTCGCGAATCATATTTTAATCAACGTACAACTTAATACTGGGCAGCAAATTGCAAAAAACCTAAGAAAATTTGAATTTCGCGGGCTACCTTAACGCTTTCGAGCGTCGTTTTAAGAATATTATGACATACGAGTAAGTATGAGTCTTGTAAACTTACTAATAATTCTCACAAACAAGAAGCCACCCTACCCAATCAAGACCAATAACATAGCTAGATCATTTTAAGACGTGTGTTACATAGCAACGATATTTATCGCTATAACGAGTATATCCACTACGTGATCTGGTTTTAATATAATCTTAATGGGTTGTTGTTCATTTATGTCCATGTACAATAACGTCTTTGTACTCAATGATTGGTGTGCTGGTTTTAATGGCTTGATGTGTAATGTTTTGATTATTCGTTGTGTCTTCGGGAAGGAAAATATCCATTTGATTTGTAGCTGTGTGATCTTCTCGCTTATAATAAACTTGTTCTACTGATGTACAGACGCCAGCACATCAAGCTACTACAATCTGTCAATTTTTTTTAATAGATTTTCAACTTTATCGCTAGACCATAAGATTCAAAGTTGATTGGAAAAATTTGACAGTTTCGGGTAGCTTGATCTGCTGGCGTCTTTGCATCAGTAGAACAAGTTTATTCATAATTTGGCGTTCTAGGACAGGCTGCTTTCCTCACGAGTGGTGATGAAATAATTTACAAGAAGTATAGCGCCTGTCTGGGTTCGAACCTACGACCTACAACTCGTAAGGCGCAGCCGTTACCACCATGCCACCACTGCTGTAGGTATAAAGATGGCGTAATGAGGGTTATATTTTTGTATTTTACTTTGCCTTATCGAAAGTAGTTATCGCCACCTGTGGCCACCTGTGACGCTATTTTTTGAAGTTTTGCCAACCATCGAGGTAAAATTGGATTTCGTAGGCACATGTAATGTAGACTTGAAAACAGTTATGATAACCACGTTTTCTCAGATGACATCAGCTAATCATCTACCAACCCGCACTGGGCGTGGTAGAGGGTGCCTCTGTCCCAGCAGTGGGAATATTATACAAGATGTTGTTTTTATACCCCATAACTCTAGAGTATGAATGAGACCCTCAAAGAATCAACTGGCATATGAATTATATTTCTTTTTGTTTTCATTTTTCATACAAAATAATTCAACAAAGTTACGATTATTAATGTAAAACAGCCTTAAGTGAAATATGACAACGTCGCAATTTCTCAGCTTTTTTAAATATAAATGATTAGTTTGAATGAAAATAAATTACTTACACACTCGTATTTATCAATGAAACTTAGATACATTATATCTCAGAAACTATGCATTTTTGGACCACATAGGACTTTTGTATTATTTTTACATATAGAATATAACCGTAGAGAGTATCATCATCTGCCTAGCCTTTTCCCAACTATGTTGGGGTCGGCTTCCAATCTAACCGGATGCAGCTGAATAGTGCCGGTATTTTACGTGGAGCGACTGCCTATCTGACCTCCACAACCCAGTTACTGGGTAATACGATACGCCTTGGTAAGACTGGTTGTCAGACTTTCGGGCTTCTGACTGCCCGTAACAACTGTCAAAGATCCAAGAATAACAGCCGGTACCAACGGCTTAACGTGCTTTCCGAGGCACGGAAGGGTCTCGGTATGTAGAGATGGCCACCCATCCACGGACCAGCCGCAGCAAGCGTAGCTTAACCTAATCGATCGACCTGTTATTATAAACCACGGACCCCTCTTAACCCTAGAAAGGGATATCAAAAGAAACTGTGTATAGGCTGATTATGTAAGCCATCTTTGGCTTGAGCGACCAACAAAAAATGTAGGAAACGTTCGTTTGTCCCTTATCACGACAACTCCCTCATACAAAGTAGACAGTGTTATCACGACATACCCACCTACGTGCATCGGGTAAAGTTCCGATTGCCCTCATATTTGCATAACCGATATAGTAAGGTTATTGAATCCTTATCTAAGGTCCCTGACCCCTATATTTGCTCATAGGGTGCGCCGATAGCGATACTTGATCAATATTTGAGTCAAGCATGTGAAATGGTGCACGTTTGGTGGTATTTTGACTGTTTTTTTTTGCGAAAATGAGGCGCAGATAAGATTCGTTTTGTGCTTTTTTTGCTGCTGTTTGACTTTTGTAACTGAACTCAAACTCGTAACATTTATTCCAATTGAATCATTAACAGGCTCCTTAATGGTAAAGGAGTCGGAAAGATGAAGCTAGTTGTCCATCCTACAAACAGGCGCGACACGCGATAAATTCGCGCGCGACACAAGGGCACCGCAAGTCGCGCAACGAGCGGTGCCTTTGTGTCGCGCGCGATTATATCGCGTGTCGCGCCAAGTTGTAGGAGCCTTTAGTACGGGACGAAAGGGCGAGAAACTCCCAAAAAAGAGATTTCTCTTTTTTTTTTTCAAACACCTGAAATGAAATTAACCTGTCAATAAATACTATTTGGTACTTATTTGAAGTAAAAATCGACAAATAGGTAATATTCAACTTATTTATAAACACCCTACTCTCATCATCTGCCTAGCCTTTTCTCAACTATGTTGGGGTCGGCTTCCAGTCTAACCAGATGCCGCTGAATATACAACCCATTTACTGGGTAACACGATACCAATTGGTAAAACTGGTTGTCAGACTTTTGGGCTTCTGATTACCCGTAACGACTGTCAAAAATCTACTAAAGATAGCCGGGACCAACGGCTAACATGCTTTCCGAGGTACGGAGGGGTCTCGATATGTACCTAATGGATGGTCATTGGTCACCCATCCACGTACCGACCGCGGCAAGCGTAGCTTAACCTACGTTATTATGTAACCACGAGCCCCTCTACTACTACTATAGGTACATACCAATTGGAATTGTATCCGAAAAACGGCTCACGTTCAAAAATCGTAAATCACTTGAATCGCATAAATATTTATTTTATAATAAAAAATATTGATACTAGCATGTTCCGGGTTGTTGGAAAATCATATTTCACTATTTATTAATAAAATATTTTTGTTTAATTCATGAGCTTACAGCATTTTGTTTGGCTAACTGCCAAAGGTTAGTCAGTCATATTCAGTACTAGCTTCTGCCCGCGACTTCGTCCGTGTGAAATTTCACCCTCTCCCCCTTAGGGGTTGAATTTCGAAAAATCCTTCCTTATTCTTTGTCTACATTATAAGGGAACCTCTGTGCAAAATTTCAGCTCTCTAGGTCCAAGGGTTTGGGCTGGGCGTTGATGAGTCAGTCAATCAGTCAGTCAGGACTTTTCTTTTTATTTATATAGATGAATCATTACATTCATAATTTTTTTTACAGTGTAACTGATAGCTAATAGTTTACACCAAGCTAATAATAAAGTTACATATCGTATCCTGCTTTTATAACTAGCTGCGCCCCGCGGTTTCATCCGCATAAATCTTGATCCCATGGCAATATCGGGGTAAAAAGTATCCTATGTCCTGATTCAGGCTATGGTCTACCCATGTGCCAAATTTCATCAAAATCCGTTCAGCCGCTTTAGCGTGAAAGCGTAAAAAACTAACATACAAGCATACAAAACATTAAATCTTCTGACCTCACAGACGTCGTTGTTATGTTCAAATTTCAATGATTTAGACAAAAATCCCATAGAAAAAGGACGAAATTATCCAGACTATTCGAACCGTTCAGTCCAACATTGATACCGTACAATCTACCCCCCCTCCCCCTTACCACTTAACCTACTCTTACTATTCTATTCATATATTCTGATCTCTAAGATACAGGGTCACCCCTAGTTAAGAGATCAGGGTTTCAATGTATTGTGCTTAGCATAGCCACTCAGTTGTATAACATTGCTTTGGAATGTACAGTCACGGTCAGAAGTCCACTTACACCGCAATGACCATTATCGCCTGCGCTATACGGGCTGCGGTGCCTATACACACATACGCATATTTATCCGTGTGAGTGATGTTCCAACGCTAACAAACTAACATGTCGTGTAGCATCGCGCTACGAGTAGTCATAGATGTGGTCAATGCTAGACAAGGATGACAATATCAGTAACTTGTTTCTTTATCGCAGTCTGATTATTTTTTTCATAGTAATGCAAAATTTCAACAAGTGAATATAAGTTAACATTAGCTAGATCGGTAACGAGGCTGCACTCGCTAATGTGAACGGGGTAGGTGTAGGTTCGAATCCTAGTTGGGCCAGTTTTTTTTTTATGTTTTATATAATTATTATTATTTGTATGTTTTAGTAATTTATTTTAGTAAATTACTTTGAACAAATAGATATTACAATAAAGGTAATTTATTATTATAATAATAAATGAAACAAATTTTGATATGATAACATTGTAATATTTTTTATACAAAAGAAATCCTTTACACTTATTTATGTTATTATAGGGCCACAATATTTGCCTTGGCTTCAATACTAATATTAGCCTGCATAGTGAATTCAGAAGAATACTAAAATAGCAACAACAAGATAAACCAAACGCTCGTAACTATGTTCACTATAGGCACAATGCTAACTACTTTGGCCACCGTAACGCTCTCTTAACTTATTGAAATTTGTAATAACAATCATAAGCGCGCAACAAGTTGCCAATGTGTACTGTTGTCAAACGTTCTTATAGAAGAAGGTCATAAGTACAACTAATATTCTTATGCCATAGTTTTGTGAGATTGCTAGTCGACTTCTGACTGTTATAGTACCTACTTAGGCTTTTCTTCAATAAACATTTTTTTTTTTTTTTTTACTATCAACCCTCCTTTTCAAACAACAGCACGCTGACAGCGTCACTAAATAATTCCGGAGGATATTGCTAATTCATTGCTTCATATGTTCAAGAAAATTTGTCAGTTCAACAACGTAAATAACGCAATGAATGTTGTTGAACGGAACCCTTCGTGTGCGAGTCCGACTCGCACTTGGCCAGTTTTTGTAATTTTTTTATCGCTTGCCGCCCCGCGCTAAGCTGCCGCAGATAGCGGCAAGGTCGTGGCCAGGACGTTTGTGTGTTACGCAACTACCCCGCAGGTCTGTCTTCCATTCGCACTCGGCATTAAATTAATCAAGTTTTCAACTTACTACTGCAAAACTAGAATAAGCTTTCAAGCTAAACATTAAGCTTAAGTACCGTTCTAGGTCATGAACTACACTTTTTGTCTGGACTAAAACCAATAAAGTGGGTTACTCCGACCAATTTACAACCAGTGTTTGACCTAGATTCGACCGACTTGTTGGCTGAAAAGTTGGGGCAATACAATCTGTATACTTTGGATTGCACCGTGTTAGGTCTGTAGAAGTTTGTAGAAGCTAGATTTGTTGAAAACATGCTGGTGAAGAAGTTTATACTTTTTGCCTTTAGAGTGGTTCGAGGTTGGTCATTTAGAAGAAAATCTGAAGGCAGAGACAATAACGATAATACAATATAGTCACACTCTTTTTAGGGTTCCGTGCCCAAAGGGTAAAAACGGGACCCTAATACTAAGACTACACTGTTCGTCTGTCCGTCTGTCACCAGGCTGTATCTCATGAACCGTGATAGATAGACAGTTGAAATTATCACAGATAACTGATGATGTATTTCTGTTGCCGCTATAACAACAAATACTAAAAACAGAATACAATAAATATTTAAGGGGGGCTCCCATACAACAAACGTGATTATTTCGGCGTTTTTTGCCTCATGGAACCCCTTGTGTGTGCGAGTGAGACTCGCACTTGACCGGTGTTTTAGACATTCCTTTTCGTAATTTTATACATATAAATCCCACAAAAAAAAATTCCCACTGCTGGGACACAGGCCTCCTCTCTTCAAGAGGAGTGGGCAGCAAACTACCACGCGGGCCCAGTGCGGGTTGGTAGAGGTCACATGTCTCCAAATTTCTGGTTCTAGGACATGCCGGTTTCCTCACGATGTTTTCTTTCACCGTTTTGAGAGCAGTGGTGATTAAATTATTTACACAAAGTAAAGCGCCTACTTGGGTTCGAACCCACGACATACAACTCGTAAGTCAGGGCCGTTACCACTGGGCACCGCTGCGACTTTGATAAATTGCAGCATTGATAAATTGAAAGTTTCAACCGTCCTTTTTCCATTATTTCAACAAAGATTCAAGCTTAATCAGATCGACTTTCTAATCTAACCCTTTTGTCCTCAAAAAACCACCAAACCCCGAATAACAAATACCATTGTATGTCTCTCAATGTTTGCCGGGTTCACCTTTTGCCTCATATTTGTAAGGTTAGGAGTACAGTCACGAGCACTAATAGGTCAACACTTGGCAGCTTTCAATTGCGATTTTTTCGTGAAATAATGAATGCAACGTTGAAATACGACACTTTAAACAAACCTATGGGTTCGAAAATACGTTATTCGTAATAACATAAAGGAGATGTTTGATTTTGGGCTACCATGTACACTACATAGATAAATAGGAAAAAAATAGCGGATTTTCATAAAAATACAAACAAATTAATTTGAAGAAAAGTACAGGTGTACACAAATGATTATTTGGGAACTTTTTTGATAAGATAACCCTATTTTTATGGTAGCCATGACAGTTGTGTTTGACATGACGTTTGACAACTTTGACAGTTTTAAGTTTCGTGAGTGACGTCTTTCTTTGAAAATTTGACTTTGTCTTTGGATTGTTGTGTTCCCGCGTGTTGAATTGGATGTGTTTCGGACTTTTTAGTGATTGTTTTTGTTTTGGTATGTTTTCAATTTTGAATGTTAGTCAAAACTCATGTATTTTCGGAATTCGTGTTTTGTTTTCTTTCACAGATATTACGACACATCAATTTAATGTCATTGTCATAGTGACATTTCACATATTGCTGATCCACCATATTTATTTTGTGTTGCTCTCCTTGACAGAGTTAATTTTAATGTACATTAAAACGATGTCAAATTAGAGAAAATTAACATTAAGAAACGGTTTCTATATTGTATAGCGATATTTACATTTAGTGTACATATTGTTAGCCCAGGCTCCATACATTTTTCGAACATCTCCTTTCATTCAAAACTAAAGGAGAAAATCGTCTTTGAATAAAGCTAAGTGTAGACATACTTACGCTCGTGACTGTACACTGGACGGTATTATCCAGAAGGGACAATAGCCAAGGGTGTGGACTGTGACATTAACCCGACCCGCGTTATTGTGGACCCGTCTACATAAGCATGGACCCGTCTACATAAGCACATTAGTTTGGCGGCTTAAGGGTAGTTATTAATAGAACTTCGAGGTTTGGGGTTTCTTTAAAAGTAAATTTTGGGTAAGTAATCCTACTTTAGATGTGTGTCCAGAATAAGTTATAGGTTAACCTCGTTTGAGAGGTTTACCTAGGTTAGGCTATCGTATATTGTATTATACCTAGTCTCATCATTCTTGGGTGTTAAAAGCCTTTTGTCTAACGGCTATCTCTGACCATAATCTGTGTGTTTCTTTCCCCAAAAGACAATTTCAGACACGAATCGACATGGTCCTTACATGATCTGACCATGATTATGTCTGCACTTACGGACTTACCCCTTAGTTTATTTCGCCATTTCTTCTTAGGGGTCAGATGTCGACTCCATAGGTATATCTTATTTTTTACCGACTTCAAAAAAAAGGAGGTTATCAATTCGATACGTATGTATGTAATATTATTGGAATTGCATTATATTCACATATGACAATCTACTAAGGCTTCCAAACAAATATACAAAATTTCATAGACGTATGTATGTATGTATGTATGTATGTATGTATGTTTGTCCACGCATATCTCCGTAACTATTAATCGGATCTTGACCATTCTTTTTTTATTAGCTTACATTTACTTCAACTTAGGGAACAGTGCAAGTTTCATCAAAATCGGTTCAGTAATTTTCAAGATATGGACTAATACGTGTAAGTGTGACGGCCTGGCATGGCGTATTGATACGAGCTACGGGTGTAGTGTCAAAGGGAAAACATCTCATCACCTTGGTCAAATTCTAGTGCAAAAACTAAAAATTACGAAATAAAAAGTAATTTAAAAAAATTAAACCGACTTCAAAAAGAAATCAACTCAAAATTATGAAATAACTTTAATTTCGGAAGTCGGTGGCAAAAAACTAAAATACAGATCACAAGACACCGACTTCCGAAATTAAAGTTATTTCATAATTTTGAGTTGATTTCTTTTTGAAGTCGGTTTAATTTTTTTAAATTACTTTTTGAATACGTAAAATTGATTCCGATATCCTATTTACAGAATTACCAATTTCGTTTCATCAATTAACGTTTTTTGGGTTATTGTTTTTTTCCTCATGTTGCAATATTTTTAATCGCATTCGTTCTATACCTACTAAAGGTTCCTTGCTTCAAATGTAGTTCTCCCAAACAAGATCCAGGGCTATTTTTCAATGTTCAGAAGCTTTTAACTGAAGAATAAATATGACAGTTTGATATATTTTCTATACAAAAGCTGTCAAACCGCAATATATAGCCGTCAGATAAAAATTATCTGACTATTGAAAAATCAGGCCTAAAAATACTACTGTATTTCGAAAACAACAAGTTGATATTACAATCTGCTTCTTTCACGTCGTCACAAGTTTGAACGAAAATAGCTTATGCTGAAAATACTGACATAGGTACTGGGGTGAGCCACTAAAATATTATCGTCGTCACTCACGGAGACTCTTATATCACACCCTTATAGAAATAGAACAACATTCTTGATACTTGACTACACAAGTACACATATCGCTCAAAAAACGACCCATCAAAAAACATGAAAGTTCGCCACACCATCCTTCGCTCTCCAAAAATACCACTTCCCATAACGGTACAGTAACCAAACGAAGTAACCCACTTCGCTGATACGCGTATTTACATTTCACATTTACACCATCGTGCATTGGTACTTAATTGATACTGTCCGTTTGTAAGGGTGATGCAGACGCTCTATTTAATGTTGAAACGAAATGGGAATTGGATTACCGGTATTTGGGTGAGCCGGTTCTGTTCTGTGTGCTGTTTGTAAGTTAAATGCGAACTGTGGAGGAATTGTTGGAATATTATTTTAGGTGGTTTAATTTTTTTTTGGGACTGGGATGCTATAGAAATATTTGCTGTTTCTAAATACTGTTTAATTTGTAAACTTAAATTATCGCATACGCTATAATTAAGATGTAGAGATAACGTAATGGCGAAATCAAAGAGTAATTAGTCCCCAACGTGCGCCATGTTTTCCTCGAATCAAATCTTTTCAGATAATCCATACTATAATATTATAAATTCGAAAGTAACTCTGTCTGTCAGTCTGTCTGTATGTTACCTTTTCACGCCTAAACCACTGAACGGATTTCGATAAAATTTGGCAGAGGGATAGATTGCATCCCGGGGAAGGACATAGGATAGTTTTTATCGACATACCTCGCGGGCGAAGCCGCGGGCGAAAGCTAGTTTACTTATATTCAGTCCTAAAATAATAATATGTACAAGTGTATAAAGTTAACTTATTATACAAAGTTTTGTGTAGGTGTTGTGTGTGTGTCGTCAGTTGGTCACGAACTCCACAAAGGTCAAAATGTTACAACAAGATCACAACATTCATTAATGTTTTGGATAGGCCAATAAAACGAATAGTCCAAGTCTATCGTGACAGTTGCGTAAACAAATAAATTACGACCCATTCAGTGCACGTGGAACTAAAATTAGTTTCAAATTGAAGTTATAATTTAAATCACGATAACAAAAATCACCCTTAAAACCGACCTTTGAGTTCACAAAATAATTTCACACTTTAACACCGGAGACGCGTTTGATTTTACTAAGCGTGACCTTTTTGCGCTCCAATCCTAATGCATAACCGTAAAAACCAGGCCAGATGTTTATTATGCTGACTCACTATCCATAAACCTACAAAATGAACTCTATCCCCGCGGCATAAGGTCCGTTACAGTAATACGTGACGATATGCTTGAAGATGCAATCCAGTTCGATTTGAAATTCAATAAAATTATCTGCCAAGTCACATAGAGCAGTTTTTAAGATCGCGTTCCGCTTTCGTATAAGTAGATCGTTGTCGTTCAATAATGTTGGAAAGACGGGAAATGTTCCTTAAAAAGTTCTTGAAAAAGTGTGAATTTGAGATGTAATTTTATTTGTCTTGTAAAATGTACATTTTAAGGCTGCCGTAGACAGGGGCGACACGACGGTCCGATGTTTTCATAGAAATAATTATTCTACTAGAGTCGCGTCGCGCCTGACTGCGGAAGCCTTTAGCTTTATAAATATATACCTAAAATTAATTCAGTTGGCGTCGGAGGTTGTCGAAATAGATTTCCCAGTTTTGTCTAGACACAAAACCGTGATTTTCCTTTTTCGGATCAATCCACACGAAAGCGAAAAAGGTAGGAGCTACCACAAAATAGAATTCGCACACAACTTTACATTCGACCGTAAATACAGCTTCCCAAAAATAAAGCAAAAACGCGCAAAAAATATAAAGCGGTTTGCATCCGACCATCTGCTCGATAGGCTTCGAATCCAAAACATTGGATGAGTGCATGTGTCGGTCGAAAACACCTGTCGTTTTCGGTCAGGTTTGAACAATAATGGAATCACCACCTGGCATTCTCCTATTTTTTTTTTACAGCATATGGATTGGGTTCGATATAGCCAACCAGCCAACCGGTTTGATTTTGATCGTTTTCTGCTCTGTATCCGCGCCTCCTTTCTCCGGATTTAGGCTGTAGTTCGCATGAATATTTTAAAGGCTGAGCGCGTTATAATTATCCCTCGCTGTAGGACCGACGACGATCATTGTATTGTCATCAGCCTAAAGATTTTAATCGCTAGATTTGCCCTAACCGGGAAAAAGTGTCCATACTCAGATGAGTGAGCTCATATATTATTAAATAACGTTTCCATAACAATCAAGTCAATTATATAGATAAAACACACAAAAGACATAGCAACACATAAGCAAAATAATTGCAACATGATAAAAATTTCACCAAACTTTTGTAAATAACTAGAATAAGTCATAACCTGAGAATAAATTTTTAATTCCTGACAGTTTTTCCATACTAGAACTGTCAGACGTCAATATACTATTCCATGGATAAATAAAATATATCTGACTTTAGTAAAATAAACGCTTATACATATAAAAACAAATCACTGCGTCATTGTGTGTCCGAGGTGTCAAAAGCAAAATAGAAACGCGATTATCTTTCGACGCGGTAGGGCGGATCTAACGATTTAAATCTTTGCAGCAGCCTACATCCGCGTCTTAAGAATCCCTGTACATAATTGCTACATGAATAAGTTAACAACTGTCGCGTCGTTATAAAAACGCTGACAAAGGAAGAGAAATTTGAAATTAAAAGCCTAATTTCAAATTTCCCTTGCTTTGTTATTAACACAGATGATGGCTCCTAATTCCATCAAAGAAAATTTTCGCCCAATTGAATTTTTATAAGTACTTTTTTTACGAAATATTTTTTTGTTATTTTCGATAAGATCGACTGAAAAAAAAAATATTTGCGTGTTTCATTCACAAAGGGGTCTTATTCAAAATGAATTTCAAATTGAAATTGGTCTTCGCTTTTGCACAGAGCTGAGGATTTATAAGAACAAGAACAATATTGATTCCGTGAAGCATCAAGGCTGCCTTCAAAGTTTCTTTGATAATCGCTATTATTAATTGGAATTATGCAAACGTGAGCAAAGTTCCGTTTTTGACTGACAACTGCGACGTCTTTTGTCAAAGTTGATTTTGTTATTCCGCTCCTCTTTTGTTTATGGTATTGTGGGCGTTTTGTTATTCCGCTCCTCTTTTTTAAGGTTCCGTACCCAAAGGGTAAAAACGGGACACTATTACTAAGACTTCGCTGTCTGTCCGTCCGTCCGTCTGTCTGTCACCAGGCTGTATCTCATGATCCGTAATAGCTAGACAGTTGAAATTTTCACAGATGATGTATTTCTGTTGCCGCTATAACTACAGATACTAAAAACAAAATAAAATTAATATTTAAGGGGGGCTCCTGTACAATAAACGTGTTTTTTTTCGGCGTTTTTGCCTTGTGGTACGGAACCTTTCGTGTACGAGTCCGACCGCACTTGGCCAGTTTTTTTATGGTATTGTGGGCGTTTTGTTATCACGTTCCTCTTTTGTTTATGGTATTGTAGGCGTTTTGTTATTCCGCTCCTCTTTTGTTTATGGTATTGTGGGCGTTTTGTTTTTCCACTCTTTTTTTATGGTATTGTGGGCGTTTTGTTATTCCGCTCCTCTTTTGTTTATGGTATTGTGGGCGTTTTGTTTTTCCACACTTTTTTTATGGTATTGTGGGCGTTTTGTTATTCCGCTCCTCTTTTGTTTATGGTATTGTGGGCGTTTTGTTATTCCGCTCCTCTTTTGTTTATGGTATTGTGGGCGTTTTGTTATTCCGCTCCTCATTTGTTTATGGTATTCTGGGCGTTTTGTTATTCCACTCTTTTTTTATGGTATTGTGGGCGTTTTGTTATTCCACTCCTCTTTTTTTATGGTATTGTGGGTGTTTTGTGATTCCGCCCCTCTTTTGTTTATGGTATTGTGGGCGTTTTGGTATCCCATCGTGATGTTTTTTGCCCTTATCCCCATTTATTTGGGGTTGGCGCAACATGTCTTTTTTTTATTTGAAATGGGTTTGCTGTTGACTCTAGTATAGGTCAGAGGTGACAGAGACAAAGTCGACGATGGAGTGAGCTTACCCAGAAAAAGCCTGTTCACTCTTACTTTGAAGAAATTCGGGTTGTATGCTCGGAAACACAAACGCAGGTAGAGAGTTCCACTCTTTTGCTGTGCGCATTTTATAGGACATTTGAAAACGCTAAGTGCGAATTGGTATCATTTTCTTCCACACTCTTCCTTCCTCGTTTGTCTAGTTGACGCAAACGCTACTGCTGTGCATTAAGTTCTGGGTTCGATTCCCGGGTCGGTTAAAGTGTTATTGGGTTTTTCCAGGGAAACGTGCTTTCTAGAAATATACATGCTCAAAGAGCAACATTTATTTTAAAAAAAAGTATTAGGTAGACAAGTACCTACTTGGCAGGAAACTGAAATAATATTAAACTGCAAGCCAACTGGCCAGTAATAACAGAAAAAACAACATCCGTTCCAATCTTGGGTTATTCTTAGAATAAAGACTCCACTTCTTGTTATTTTTTGCGTTTACAAACTTAAGCTCAACACTTTAAAAATAGACAAAATTGTGAACTTGTTTCAATGACTGAATTGTTTTAATTAATCCTAGTTCTCGAAAATATCTGAAAATTATATTTTTTTAATCTGAGAGGCTTATATTATTATGATTCTAAAACAGTTTCTGAAATTCTTTTTTGCTTTTAATTCCTAAGCCCGTGTCAGATTAGACCGTAGACGAGAGTAATCTACAGACTCGTGGTATCCGTGTCACTGAAAGGGACAAAAAATTCCGGCAATCTTCATCATACCTACTATCTTTTTTACAGTTGCGCAAATGTACTATTATTGAATTATGCACGAAAAAATCTTATTTTCCGTTTAATCGCGGTGTAGTTTTTATTATTTCATTCATAAACGTCAAACTTGTTGTGCACATTGATGTGCTTAGCCGACACGCAGTAAGGGACAGAAATATCCTTACTCTGTCTCTTTTCTTTGCTAGTGACGTTATTATATTTCTCTTTTACTTGTGCGAATGAAAAAGAAGATATGCAGCAGTCTATACATAGTCTACTCTGTCTACGGATTAGACAGACTTATCTATTATATCGTCAGAGGTTTTTCAAGATGGATGTTTGACAAGATTTTTATTTATTGTATTTTGTCTCCATACTTCTATTGGCACTGATACCAGGTCAGGATGCTGCATTTTATGTTGTATGTGTTGATGCATTTTAGCACTCTTAAATGTAGACTTACCTAGCACTTAAGGGAGTGTTAGTTAAGTGTTTCGTTTGTCCTGACTTGAGCCCTGCACTTAGAAAGTGCTGGACCTCACAGTGTTAACTTCGGGCGTTAGGTAGTTTTTTCCTTATAGGATTAGTAATAGGTAGGAACGCTTAAATTTTCGAATCGTTAGAATTAAAGTCTTGAATTTTGATGCGGGCTAGGCCAATACTTTAATTCAAAGTGGGGCGTAGCTCGTGTGGTGTCCTTGTGTTCTTAGCCTTTAGCCAAAAGGCACTGGCTAGAAACATTTAGTAAAAGGCACTGGCTAGAAGCATTTAGTAAAAGGCACTGGCTAGAAGTATTATTCGATTCAAAAGTTTAAACGTATGTCAAATATTATTTATTTTGTTATTTTATTCTGGAAGCATTCGTTGATATTTTTACCGCATAGCTGTACCTACGCGTGTCTCTGAAATTATAATTATTCTTGCAAAGTTATTTCCATTACGCCTCTATAGTACCAACTTACGAGTATCCTGCTTAGGAATAATAGGCTAATACATTTTCGTCGTTTTCGTTGAGCTCCATACTTTCTGAGTTGAGCTAAACGATTACTGAAAAATGCCATGACTGGACAGTTTGCACCTTTGGTACCAACATTTCGACAGTTATGTACAAGAGGTAGTTATACATAGTATAGAACTTGATATAAATAAGGCACTTCGTGCGCGTACGGGAGATTTAGGTCCGTTTGCCTGTTTTTCTGGATGTATGTTCCGGAATGGCACAAAAACGACTGAACGGATTTGGATGGAATTTGGCACATAGGTAGTTTATAAGCTAGATCAACACGTAAGATTTTAATCCCGTTAATACGCGGGCGGAGCCGCGGGCAAAAGCTAGTTTTAACATAAAAATATCCTATGACACCCGGCAACACTGTAGCTTTCCAGAATCAGTAGTTTCAAAGATTACCCCCTACATCCAAACTAACAAATGTTACCTTTAAAAAATATTAGTATATATATGTATTTACATTTACACAAGGGTTTTGTACTACACATAACACAATCTAACATGGCCGCTGGCCACATGGCCTGACTGTCCTTAAGGTCGATTTATCTCAGTTAATAATAAACGTATTCTTTGTTACAGGTATGCGTGAGTCAAGGATGATGCATCTCGATGGAATGCTGTTGGTAATAAAGCTAATGGACCAGCCTCCAGGTCAACACTAATGGCTTGTATATAAATGTTTATATATTTAGAAGAAATGGGAATTCTTTGGTGACGTCATGGGTTCGCGCATGCTGAACTTTTTTTTTTAGGCTGATATTTTTGAACGCCATAAAAATAAACGAATTCGAAAATTCGAACGTGTTTAAAATTGAAAATACATCATTCTTTCTAAGTAGGTATAGTGTTTTACGTAAATGTAGGGTGCGGGCCGAAAGTCCGTCGGAAAATTTCCACGAAAAGCATAAGGGCGCCGAATTTTCGGCGTGTTCGCAAGGACGTCGGTGTTGACTCGAGAATTGAGAATCCAACAGACCGCATTACAGCACCTCAAAAAAAACACACTGTTGGTTTTTGAACTCTCGACGATAAGCAGTACAAAAAAAAAATCGCCGCGGAAAAAACGTGCCCATACGTACAGTCAAGAAAAGAGATAAGTATGCAGGATCGTCGGATATACATAGTTAAAGTTTAGTAAGAAACCGATGGATGTTGTCGACTGAAATTTAATTTGAATAAAAGATCTGTTTGTTTTCTATTATCAAAATTAAATTTTATTCGAGAACATCCATCGGTTTCTTAATAAACTTCAACTATATCCGACGATCCTGCATACTTATCTCTTTTTTTGACTGTACCTGGTCTTAGGCAATTTACACGAGTCGTGACTCAATCAGCACAGCCTAAATAAAAACCTTATTTGAACAATAGTCCAAATTTTTTTACTGACTTCTAATTGAGCTAATTAGCTATTACTAGAATCATTAATTATTTATCCAGCCAATTTCCAACTAACTAGTCCAATTGTTCAAAACAACTCCTGAAAGCTTTTCTGCTTAAAACAGAATTTGGAGACAACAATCGAAATAATTTTCTATAGGAACTTATTCAGTTGTAACGAATAATTTACTTAGGATGAGGAAGCCGGTAATTTGATAGGATATCGGAACCTTTTTTTAAGAAGCCTACTTTTCAGTCAGGTATCACCTGACTGAAAAGTAGGCTTTTTATTTCAGCAGTGAATACAGGGTGGCAGTAACATCGACGCGCAAACTGTAACCACATGATTCTGAACCCTGCAAAAAAAACCCTGAAAATTTTTTCGTAGGTTACTAATAAAAAAAATCGTAAAAAAAAAAATATGATTGCACTTTTCTGTGAAAAAGCAGTTTTTTTTAATCGTAAAAATCGTAAATGCAATGTCTAGTTCCTAGAATGTCTGCCTGCTTCCGATTCCCAAGATTCTCGTCAGATACTTAAACATTTTCAATATGTATGTGAAAGTTTGTGAATATTAGGAGAATAACACGGGAATCGGGAATCACACACACATCACACGACATCACTAATATTATAAAGGCGAAAGTTTGTGAGTGTGTGTGTGTGTGTGGGGGGTGTGTTTATATGTTTGTTACTTCTTCACGCTCAAACGGCTCGACCAATTTTGATAAAATTTTGTATGGAGGTAGCTGACACCCTGGATTAACATATTATAGGCTATACTTTTATCCCGATATTCCCACGGGATCGACATTTACACGGGTGAAACCGCGGGGCGCAGCTAGTTAAACATAACTGACGAAAAGTGGGCATGCTATGGGTACAACTCTGCCCAACCCTTTGGGGAAACAAGCCGTGATGTTATGTAATGAATATGTTATTACTAGAAGCTACACCGAGGACACCGAGAACTGCAAACATCCCTCTTACATTTTAGAGTATCGGATATCAATATAAAAAGTTGTTCAGTTAAACTTTTAAGTCGTGCTTAAAAGTCACTGTGCTAGTTAAAAAGTTTACGGAATAAAATATCTTGCCTGTATTCGCCAAGTAGGTAGGCAGATACACTTGGATATTTCGCCATTCATGTTTAGTCCCATAGGTTAGTTATCAGGCACAATTCCAGACTCTGAAACCCGGAAACGTACTGAGAATTTCCTTGTTTCCAGTTGTACATTATGTGCCAAAAGTATTACCTACATAAATAAAAATTCGACAGCAATAACTGCACCATAATTGTCTATCAATCTCAATCAGAATCATTTTGAAGGATATTGCCAATCCATTGCATCATATGTTCGAAAAATGTGTCTGCTGAACAACGTATATAACGCAATGAAAGTTGTGGAACTGTCAAAATGAAACCCATTGCTACTGATAGTGTGTTACCCAGCGAAATTACCCAGCCCAGCTGTATGGGGAATCGAACCCAAAATCTCACGGTCAGCAGTTGCGTTTAAGACAATTCATAGTGTTATCCTTTTATGATTCTGCCAAAGTGTCCGTTTTAGGCCCCCAGACCTCAAGCAATAAATAAATTCCTATTCCCAAACTAAATCCAGCAGAAGAACCATTGAAAGATTCTTCTAACAAGAAATCGCAATTGATACGAAAAATAGTTCCATAACTACACCTTTCAGGATTCCAATTAATCCAATAAGCGTCTAGGAAAGTTCGCGATTCCATTAATTTATCTCTTTTCCCACCATTCAGCTTGCGAGAACAATTAAGACGATTTTCAACCCTCTGACACTGGATATCCGATATCTAGTAGATAGGAGGATCAATTAAACGTATGGGAAGTGTTAATTAGGGATTGAGTAACAGATATATCATTATTTGGTCTAATTAAATTCGGAGAAGCCGGCTAAATATAACTACCAAAGCAACTCTGGCTTGCCGTGGATTACTTGGATTCCATCTTACAGAGAAGAGCGGGGTAATTGCCTAACCAGATTTTTTAGCAATGGCTTTCATTTTGACAGTTCAACAACATTCATTGCGTTATTTACCTTGTTGAGTAGACAAATTGTTAATATTTGTTTTCTGTTTTTATAGTTTTAAGGTGTATTTATTTTGCCTAAATGCCCATTTTTTTCTTTCTATCTTTCTTCAAAATGATACAGATTGTGGTTGTGTGTTACGCAAATAGGGTGCAGGACTTTGTCCTAGCACTGGGAAAATTACCGGCCGATTATACAGGGTTATTGGTAAAACATTAACAACCTCTTAAGAGGTTGTTAATGTTTTAACGCAATTACAGGTTTTGTCCCATAGTAAAAGTAGTTCATAACGATAAGTACAATGACCTCATTGTACTCATCGTTATGAATAACTTTATTTTGTTTAGATTTTGTCTAGATCACTACCATTCGATCTAAAGCTTATATCACTCCAATGCATTCCTTTGCCTACCCGAAGCTAGCCGCCTCGAGGCGCCACAAGGCGATTCCCCACCTGAATTCTACCGATAAGATATCAACCACTAGACAGACTAGGTCCTCAGAATACACCCATTGTTCTAAGACAAGAGTATCAACATCTAATCTAGCCGAACCATTTGAGCGACCTGAAACAATAAGTGCACGTCCAAGGGGCGTCTACACATTGTCTCCCAAAAGCGTAGCTTGCATTACTTGCCATGAATACGTCCGAGGGACGTCCGGATTACGTCTTTGAAGCTCTTGGTGTTTATGAGGTTTCTGCTTAGGAAAGTTTGGGTAAGGTTTTAGCTAAGTTTATTAGGGTCCTTGGGATAGGAATTAGGGCAGTTAAGCATGTTAATTACAGTAACTAAAAGTCATCATCATCGTCTATGGTAACTTCAAAGAATCATCATCATTTCAGCCGAAAGACGTCCACTGATGGACATAGGCCTCCCCCAAGCAGGTTAAATTTGAAGTTATTTACAACAAGATAGACTATCATTCATCTTTTTGGAAACTGCTAATTGCGTAGCAGAGAATAAATATAATACTAACAGAAGAATATCAAAAGAGCAATATACAAAAGCGCAATAAAATACATACTCCTGTTCTATAAAGAAGTGGTCTCGATGTAACCAAAACAAAAAAAAACTGGCGCAGATTTTGCAATGCGCGCGACATGTCGCCGCACAAGACAGGTTGTTCAAAGTATAGAGCTAACAAAGATTTAGAAGTTACAAATATAGTAAATAAATAATTTATTTTCGGTAAGTACCTAAATGTTTACATAAGTAGTTGCTTACGCAATGATAGAAGGAGAACATTTGAATCCGCCAATTATGTAAGAAAAAGCTAAGATACTTAACACTTTGTGGGATACTAAGTCGATTCGCATGAATTTAGGTTTAAAGAATTTATTCTCATAAGAACAATATGTAGGTTCACTGACAATGAGATACAAAGTAATTGCTTAAATCTGAATGAAATACATTTTGCCTCAGGTGCGTGCTGGCGAACTCGCCCGAAACGTGCGAATCGTCATTTTAAAATAATATAATTTTTTTCCAAAGGCGACTCGCGCGTAGTTAATTTATTTGTTTGCGAGTCGTAAATTGTTTGGTCTGTCCATCAAGACAGATATTTTTTTATGTAGCTTGATATATCTTTCTAGGTTTAGTCACAAAATAAAGGAGAAGGGGACTTCTGGGCCCAGCAGTTAACTAGTTGAAATGTCTATTAAAAAAACCGTTATATTTTTCTAAAAGAAATCACAAAGTATGGTACCATGTTTCTACCTAGAAAGCGAGAATACTTAATTTAAGTTAATGAAACAAAATAATCGATTAAATAATTCCTGAATTACTACTAATCGATTATGAATAAATCGGTAAAATATGGGAATATGTATGAAAATCGAGTGACAAGTGCATATCAAGCTTTCGTGGAATCGATTGAATAGATTCATAGTGATTTTTTTTCTTCTGGCGACACTTGTGCCTGACATCCGTCAGTCACTGACTGACAGATGCACTCGTTTGTTTTTCTTTCGTTCTGAGTGCGCACGTATTTTCCTTATATGTTTTATTGTTTAACCCCACGACCTCGGCTTTGCACATTATAACGGACTTTTTGACGGATCTTGCTACTCTAAATTACCTTTACACATTCAAAGTATTTCGTAAATAACAAAAACTACAATGTTATAATATAACCTCACTTTTACTATAACTCATCTAACTTGGTTCCTAGATAGCCAAATTTCACCAAATTTTCAGTGAAGCCTTGTTATTATATCCTCTTACAAATAGGGCTAGTTTGATTCAGTTAACACCTGGGCCCAGGAATCTATGGAGTCATTCCCTTCTCCTTTCTGAACTCACTGTAAATATTTGACAACAAACAAATATGTCATTTCTGAAAGCTTTAAATTGAATTGTGTTGTATTTATTAATCTCGATATTATGAAAATTTTAATGTATTTTTGGTTTTCTGCAAATTCTTAGGTATTAAACTTGGTCACATGATTTCATTCTGAGCCGGTACGAAGTAGTCCGCTAGTATTATATAAATATTATATTTATTTAATAATATAAAAAAATTACAACAACATTTAAAATCTGTGCCCCTCTAAACATTCCACCCACCACTTCACAAGATTCCAGGACCAGATGCCAGTTCTCAACTGCACTTGGCTTTACTAAAACATCTGGCATGACATCCAATCTTATTTCATGATTTTATTTACGACTTTCTTATAAGCCTCACCTGTTCAGTTCTTTCGCTTTTTGATAGGCCTTTTTAGGGTTCCGTACCCAAAGGGTAAAAACGGGACCCTATTACTAAGACTCCACTGTCCGTCTGTCACCAGGCTGTACTCGTATCTCATGAACCGTGATAGCTAGACAGTTGAAATTTTCACAGATGATGTATTTCTGTTGCCGCTATAACAACAAATACTAAAAACAGAATAAAATAAATATTTAAGGCCTTAAATCCCATTCAACGAACGTGTTTTTTTTTCGGCGTTTTTGCCTTGTGGTACGGAACCCTTCGCACTTGGCCAGTTTTTTGTGGTTTTTATGAAGTAGGTAGTACAAGAATATTGATTGCAATTAACGTAAAAGCTGGCTGTCTATCTTTTTTTAAGGAGTAAAGAGTTGATCGCGATCCCGATCTGTTCTGGATTTGTGCCCGGTTCATCTACCTAGCCATTTCCCAACTAGGTTGGAGTCAGCTTCCATTCTAACCGGATGCAGCTGAATACCAGTATTTTACATGGAGCGACTGCCTATCTGACCTCCACAACCCAGTTACTGGGTAATACGATACCCCAGGTAAAACTGGTTGTCAGATTTTTCGGGCTTCTGACTACTTGTAACGACTGTCAATGATCCACGAATGACAGCCGGGACCAACGACTTAACGTGCTTTCCGAATTCCAAGGCACGGAGGAGTCTTGGTATTTAAAGACGGTCACCTATCCACGGAAAACCGCGGCAAGTGTAGCTTAACCTGATCGATCGACCTACCATAATCAGCCTATAATGTTCCCACTGCTGGGACACAGGCCTCCTCTCGGTGAGAGGGAGTGGGCCGTAATCCACCACACGGGCCCAGTGCGGGTTGGTAGATGTCACATGTCTTCGAATTTTTTGGTTCTAGGACATGCCGGCTTCCTCACGATGTTTTCCTTCACCGTTTTGAGAGCAGTGGTGATGAAATAATTTACACAAAGTAAAGCGCCTGTCTGGGTTCGAACCTACGACCTACAACTCGTAAGTCGCGGCCGTTACCACTTGGCCATAACTGCTCTCCGATCGACCTGTGTGGCTGTTATTAGTTAGCCACAAGCCCCTCACCTCGCTTCTGCCTATCCCTTTGGGGAAAATGTGGCGTGAAGTTATAATTTAAAGTGTAGCAAACATAACCAGGATGAAAAGTACAGCCGCACAGGTCGATCTTCAAGGTTAAGCTACGATTACCGAGGTCGGTTCGTGGATGGATGTTATTGGGATTTCCATCAGGAATTTCTCAGTAGCAACCCGAGTCTGTCTCGTGTTTATTTCAGGCGACGCTGGCTCATAGATAACCTAAACATAGGTACATATTTTTATTATAAAACACTTCACTAGCTTGTTCTTGTGCTGTTCTGTGGTACTTGTCCGCGGAAGCGACGGAACACCACGTCCTGCGGCCAGAAGTCTTCTTCCATGACGATGGGCAGATAACAGTTCGGCACGCGCACCACGAACGCCTTGAAGTTGACGTTGTGGCACGACTCCAGTAACTGCACCCTCGGCGTGTACCTCGTCTTCTGGCGCACGTACACCACGAGGTCCTCCGCCTTAGTGGTGTAGTGTAGTCGGGAGATGTACACCGATGTGCCCGGTTGATGGCAATAGGCTCGCCCCCTATTACATGGGACTCAAACATAAAAACTGGCGAAATGTGGATGTACTGTGGTCTCTGCCTGACCCTTCAAGAATTACAGGCGTGGTGTTATGTTATGTTATTTCATCTTTCAACAGAATAACATTTTAATTTAATAATTAAATGCTCCATATTTCGCTGGAGACTTGTCAAAATACAATTTCTGACGGCTACATATTTCCTCTCTCGTTTGTGAAATCCCAGAGATTGGGCCTGTCTGTACAAATAGCTATTATGATAATATTTAGTAATGTATTCAAGTCTCCGATAGGCTTGTTGAAGTTATGTCATAGATTTGTATCTATGACAAGATGGAACTTTGCTTTTATTGTTATAGGAGAATAAGATTATTTCTTGGTTTGGTTAATTCTTCGTTTTGTTGTTTAGTGAGTTTATTTTGTGACTCGTTCAGGAAAAGTTAGCCCGTTAACCTTATGTTACTAGAGCATTGGTGGCCCAGTGGCAACGGCTGCGACTTACGAGTGAAGGTGGTAGGTTCGAACCCAGACAGGCGCGTTTTTTTTTTTTTTTTTTTTTTTTTTTTTTTTTTTTTTTTGCGGATGGGAAATCATCAAATGACCCCTCCCGCTCTGGGTGGAGCGGAAGGGAGTGTCAGACTCTTACTGACTAAAACCCACCCGTGTTCCTTCCTTAGCCCTTTATGTTCCGGGCCAGCGGTAACCCTTTCGGACAATCCCGCTGACCCGGCAGATCCCGCTGACCCGGCAGACCCAGACAGGCGCTTTACTTTGTGTAAATTATTTCATCATCACTGCTCTCAAAATGGTGAAGGAAAACATCGTGAGGAAACCGGCATGTCCTAAGAGCCAAAAAATCGAAGACATTTGACATCTACAACTCGCACTTTGCCCGCGGGGTGGATTACGGCACTTTACGGCCCACACCCTCTCATTTAGAGGAGGCCTGTGTCCCAGCAGTGGGAATATCATAGGCATCAGTCTATGGTTAATAAAGAACTGGCAAAGTACATAACCTTATGTTACTTGCTTTAGTGAAAATGAAAAAGAATAGTCTACTCATCATCTGCCTAGCCTTTTCCCAATTATGTCGGGGTCGGCTTCTAGTCTAACCGGATGCAGCTGAATACCAGTATCACATGGAATATATTTTATGTTAAAACAAGAATTTGAACGCGGACGAAGTCGCGAGCAAAAATTAGTCTTCAATCAAATGAGACTTTCCTCATAACTCGTACCCCATCACTAATCCCGACACCCGCCATCTGTCAAAAAGATCGCAGTTAAACTCAACCGCGTGTCTTTTAACACTACCTAGTACCTACTTCAGAACATTAACAGTAAAGTCGTTCCATTTACCTCTCAGCACCGTTTCGTCATCATCCTACCCTCTAAGAAAACAACTCGGAGTTTTCTGTATTTATTTTTTTCAAGAACATTTGTTTTCTTAGCTTGTCGGGACTTTTTTAACTTGATCGCGGTCGTGTGCCCCTGGCTTATAAATGTCCGTCGCATTTGAAGGGTTGAGTGTACAGTTATTTTGGTAGTTGAAAATGTGTATTTTCTTTCTATATGTGGGTTAAATCAAGTAGGACTAATAACGTTTCGTTAAGTAACGTTTAAAAAAAAATAGATAGGTATAATTTGGATAAGAGCTTGCGGGCTTGTGGCCAGGTAATAACAGCCGCACAGATCGATCGATCAGGTTAAGCTACGTTTGCCGCGGTTGGTCTGTGGATGGGGGACCATTTATACATACCGAGAACCCTCCGTGCCTCGCGGTTGGTCCCGGTTGTCATTCTTGGATCTGTGACAGTCGCCGGAATTCGCAATAAGCTCGAAAGTCTGACAACCAGTCTCACCAAGGGGTATCGTATTACCCAGTAACTGGGTTGTGGAGGTCTGATAGGCAGTCGCTCAATGTAAAATACTGGACTCGACTGGAAGCCGACCCCAACATAGTTGGGGAAAGAGGCTAGGCAGATGATGATAAGATTCAGAATCAGATGCGAGTAATTAGTACGTACCTTAATTCAATATTCGTAAACTACATACGTAAATGTAGATGTAGATACAAGTAAAAACTTACAAAGAACAGAGAAGTGTAATAGAAATCCGATCTCTGGCACTGGGCCAGTTCGTAAATGAATTCCATTTGATGGAAGAAAAAGTTTCCTTCTCCGAGAAATATCTAAGTTGGCAGGAGTTCATTATTGTCCACATTTATGAGGACATTTGTGTTGCACTTACCAAGGTTTACGGGTAAACCGGTAAGTGGGTAATAAACAGTGATAAACCTGGGTAATATAGGTACTTCAACTATCAATAGAAAGGTTTTTATTTGAGGCGAAAACGTCAGAAGAGGACGGGACGCATTCAACCGCCGGTCGCCGCCTAAATGAACGCGCCCACACCGGTACCCCGTAAAGGACCATGGACCACACGACCCCCGCGTAGAGCCTCCGGCAGGAGGCGTTTGGACCCCCTAGATTGGGCAGGAACCGCTTCAAGGCAGCCCCGGCCCGCTCCAGTCTGGCAGCCAAACGTCTGAAATGCTCCACGAAATTCAACGCCGATGTGGGGTTCACATCGTATCTTACCGTAATTTGGGAACCCGACGGTGGCGCGTTCTGAGGGCCATGAAAACACATGGCCTCGGACTTGTGCAGGGCCACCTCGAGTCCTAGTTGCCGGATCCTTTCAACGACTGTCGCAACCCCGCGCTAGGACCAGCGTGTCGTCAGCGTAGCAAACTACGCTGACGCCGCTAGGGAGGTCGGCGCGCAGCACCCAGGGTAGCTGACACACTAGATTGACATATAGGCTACTTTTTATCCCGATATTCCTACGGGATCGACATATACGCGGGTAAAACCGCGGGGCGCAGCTAGCTAGTCTTATAATAAACCATTTTAAAGGTCCCCCATATCTTATTTATTCAGTACAACAATAACCTCCCCCGTGCGGTTAAAACGAACGATATGACACTCGATAAATAGGCCCATATCGTTAAAGAGGGGTTCTTATAAAAACTTGGCACACATAGATTGTTTCGGGCCGCTGTGTCGGAGATACGCGTACCTAATAAAACAATGATTGACTCTGTACAGGGACAAGTTCGTGACTAGAATTTTACGTCCAATTTTATATCCGTACATAAAAAGAGCAACGTGAAAGATTCATAATACGGCTGCGTTGTGCTTGTACAGAATAGACGAGTTGTGTGACACATACTGCTTGGACATTAGAGGATTCCCGCGCGCATTCCCTGAGTGGTTGTAGTGTGTAAGGGCATATTCTGTCAAAGGCAACGAGCTCATGTATGAGCATAGCTGATGTTCATTTTATATGGTTCATTATTTAGGTCGTTCGCTGACTCCGTTATTTATACGCGGAGTTCACACTGCCGTCTCCGCAGAAATAGGCGTACTAAATTAAGCTCTTGAGTTCTCAACCTAGATTTTTTAATTTAAGAAATGCTGAAATTTGCATAAATTGGAGACAGGAATAGAAGGTAGAGGAATTGATCAGTAGCAGCCCGGAGTCTGGATTTGTTTCCAGTTATTGGCAATTGTTACCATCGCGGGTAGAACCTGGTTAATACGGGAGTGTAGGGATTGGCACAAGAAAAGAGAGGCCTATGCTCAAAAATGGTTGAAGTCGGGCTGAGGATGATGATGATAATGGCAATAGGCTATTACCTAAGTACAGACGCCAGCACATCAAACTACCCGAAACTGTAAAATTTTCCCAATCAACTTTGAACCTTGCTTTAGCGATAAAGTTGAAAATCTATTAAAGAAATTTGATGACGATGAGCAATAAGCGCGGGGACGACGAGTCGTAACGCACCGCACCGCGGTTCGTGAGCTTGTCCCGAGGCGAGGCGATTACGTTACGATTCCGATTAGTGTGCCTTGCAGTAGGGAGTTTCATACAAAGAATACTGAACGACTCGAGTTGATACGGTGCCGATCCCTTTCCGGTTTGATACGTGTGCGGACCTAGTCTTTGATATTATTATGGTAAAAGCTTTTCAATTCGCGATGAAATTAGCTTATTTGAGGAGATTAGTTTGTGATCGCATGTTCAAACTGATGGGTTCGTTAGAAAGGATTAATTCACAGTTTATAGGAGGATTCGCTGATTTAATAGGCTTTTTGGTGTATCCATTATCCATAGTAACGAGCAGAGATTAGCTTGTGTTTGACGGAGCAATCGTGGCCCAGTGGTAACAGCCGCGACTTACAACTTGTAGGTCTTAGGTTCGAACATGACGGGTGCTTTATTTTGTGTAAATTATTTCATCACCAGTGCTCTTAAAAACGGTGAAGGGAAACTTTGTCGTTCAAAAGTGCCTTTTATGTGTCTATTTGAAATAAATTATTTGAATCTGTCGCTGAAAACCAGCGCTGGGGGGCTGTCTCGTGTTCGGCTCGGCCGATTTGCGTAGATGTGACGCATACTTTCTCCAAAATTGTTATTTTGTTATTTTTTTTGTTTGTATTTTTATTTTTATGCGTCATGTTTGCAGCAAATAAACGTACTTATTTTCTTTATTTCTTCTTTCGTTCATGTCTCTACAAAAAATAACTACATACTACTCAGTTAATTCACTGTACACATTTCTTCGGCCTGAACTGTACCAAAATGTACTAAGGCTTCAGGCATTTAATTAAAACTGTGCGAATTGAAATTCCCGCGTTTCAGAGGCTCGTTCGCTTTGTTTCCATTATCATTAACTGGAGTGCTATTAATCTTCGTTACATTGCCAATTATTGTGGACTGCAAGGAAGTCTGCAGCGTTTGGGAACTGTGGAGGTATTTTTATTGATGATAAGCGTTCGACCCGAGCGAGCGGAGAGAAGTCTCGTAGAAAGACCGATACGCAGAGTAAGAGCGGTTTCGCACTACATCCGTTCCGAATCCGAATTAACCTTTTGACCGCCACAGACGTGTATAGACGTCAAACCAAAATGTGCCCAGCACGCCACGGTTCGACTACATGACAGATTTTGACGCCGAGGGCACGTTTTTGATTTTTTGACGTGTGGCGGTCAATAGGTTAAAGATCCGTCTTCAATCCTTGATTGAGACTGTTCTAAATTCGAACGGATAGAGTTCGGATCTAGTGTGCAACCCCTCATAAATAGGACTATGGTCACTTCGGACCGGTATTTCTCGGATTCCGATCGGATGTAGTGCAGAACCGCTCTAAGCCTTCTTCTTTCGTCTCCGGTCCAGTTATTTGGGGTCGGGTCTCCTCACTTTTCTGCACCAAGTTATTCTGTCTTGGGTTGTCGGTTGGGCTTTTTTGAGGTCTCTTTTTATATTTGACCGTCAGGTCAATGGCGGGCGGCTTCTGCCTCTCTTTTGCTCTGGAAGATCTAGTGCAATTTGTACCACATGGTCTTCATTGCGTCTTTTAATGTGTCCGTACCATCTGAGGCGGTTTTCGACAATTTTGTCAGTGATAGGTGCGACTTTAAAGCTTCTCATTACTGACTTTGTCCAAGATCATCAAATGATGCGTCGCAGTATGGAAAGTGGGCCATTGTCTGAGAGGCAAAACAAGCAAAACTGACTCAAACCTATTCGTAGTTCGATAGGTATACCTCCCCCTCTTCTTTGGTGGATATTGGACTTAAAAGCCAGTCATGTACTGTTTGTATACAAGGAAGAGGTTTCGGTGGATGAGAAAGATAAACATTAACTTTAACGTTGGGCTGGCTGCCTGCGGCCCCCGCCCACGTGTTTAGTTTGGATTTTTCAAGGCAAAATACCTATAAAGATGACCTTTTCCGCTCTATGTTGCTCTAGTAGTTTGGCATTTAATGAGCAAACCATCATTATCAGTCTTTAATGTCCCTATTGCTGGGGCCTCCTCTCTGTGAATGGGAGCGAGCCATGATCCACCTAGCGGGCCCAGTGCCGGTTGGTGGATGTCAATTTTCGTTCTTATAGGGGAGATATTATAGTGCACAAGTGTGTGCGCAGACACAGGTGTACTCACTCTTCCCTCACTCTCATAGTATGAGCGGACGGCTATCCGACACGACCAGAGAGAGATCAGGCGCTGAGGCAAGAGGGTATCAAACTGCCAAGTTCCAAACTCCAGGCCATTATTGAAAAATTCCAAATGAAATACCCAATAACGCTTTACCCGAGCTGTGAATGGAACCCACGATCCTTAGCAGTACGCCTAACGTGGCAACTAACATCATTACTCAGAAAGCAACATTATAGTTAAGCTTACATCCAATTATTTCTGACAGATACAAGTTTGAACACAGACTTAGTCGCGATACGTTAATTGCGTTAGGAACTCCGTCTGAACGCGCCTTTACTTGAATTATGTCTAACTTGTTACGACGTTCTGTTTATTTCGCGTGTAGTTAAGATAACTTGGGATTTGGAGGTAGATATTGAACTTCTGGCGGCATCTACATCGCTACATGCAAACTACGCATCATACTGACGTCACGCAAAATCCTGCATCGCGCAAGCAGAGTTTACCGCTAGGTAAGAGGTGTAGCTCTAGTAAACCCACCTTTCGCCAGTTATGTTTAAGTCCCTTGTAATTGAGGGCAAGCCTATTGCCATCGAACGGGTTACTAATCCAGACTCCGGACTGCTACTGAGAAATTCCTGTTGGAAAAATACAATATAGCTTTGCCCGACCTGGGAACCGAACCCAGGACCAACATTACGCATTGCCTAGACTTGAGATTTTCATGAAAACGCTATTTTATATACGCGTGACTAACTCGTACCACCCCGCAGTGGGCCCGTGTGGTGAGGGAGAGGAGAGCACATCACAGAGAGGAGGCCTGTGCCCCTGCAGTGGGAACAGTATAGGCTGATTATGAAGTACGGTGAGAGCAAATCTAGCGATTTAAATCTTCGTACTTACCCATTTCATCGTCTTAGTCACACACCTTCCCAATAAATCTCTCTCACCTAACCTAAAAAGAACAGCTAAATCTTCGTCAAATCAAATGGGCCTTGGGTTATTTACGACCAAGCTTAATATTAACTGAAGGGCGATCAATTATCCGGTCATTAAGACCTTATTAGTTAAGCTTTCAAATGTTTGTATGGCAGTTAGACGGTTATTTGTTCTTGTCCCTTGTTTCCTTGTTAAACTAATCTGTTTGGAGATAGTGGGTCTGTTTTTAGATTTATTTGGGCCGATTTAAGTTAGTTTTTGGTTTAGATTTTTTGCCTTGGGGAAAATGTTGTAAAATTTATTTGAATTACAAAGAAAGAACGAAAATACGTTGATTTACAGTAAACATGACGAAGGCAAATAACACAAACACAAAAAAGGAATAACTTGGGGGTCACATCCACGCAAAACGGCCAGCGCACTGCATAATGCTAAGGCTGGATTTATCGTCACGCGTTTCGGCAGCGCCGTTGCAGCGCGCGCGTTCTAAGATGTATGGGGTAGTAGTTGCGTTTCAAAGTCACGCGCTTGAGCAGCGCCGTTGAGCAGTATGCGTTTTAGTGTACACAATACATCTTCGAACGCGCGCGCTCCAACGGCGCTGCCGAAACGCGTGACGATAAAACCAGCCTAAGACCCTTAGCGACACAAAGCCCGAGCGCTGGTTTTCAGCGACAGCCGATCGTTACATACCTACAACACATTAGTTTAACATTATTTTTAAAGCTTCTTCGTGGATGTGTTGGGGTCCAATTTCAGCCTATCCTAAATGCTACCTACACTGAAATCCAATTACCAAGGTTTTCTGTCGTAAATTTTTAACAAAATATGAAACAGGTGAACTAGAATAAAAAAAAAAAAAAATACAACCGAATTGAGAACCTCCTCCTTTTTTTTAGATGTCGGTTAAAAAATACAAAACAAAACCCATCTAACAACGTACTTACGTTTTAATTAAAACACGAATTACATTTTAATTCTACAACAAAACTCTCATTTTGTTCAACAAATATTACTTAACCCTTCAAATGAAGCTTGAATAGGAAACTAGAGCGAAATATGAAACTTTTTGGTTGAAAATAATTAACTAACTTTCGCTGGGACGAAAGTGGTGCAAGTTTAAATGCCCGTGACCCTTCATAGGCAGCCGAGCGTGGGGTACGTGGGAACCCCAACCTCATACATGACTAGGGTTGCCAACTCATCAAATATAGTATTTTCGGCGAAAAAATAATATAGTAGGTATGTTTAAAAAACTTTGAACCTTTATTAACAGGTTTTTTATTTTTTTAGGGCTGATTTTTCAATCAACAGATAATTTTTATTCGTGGAATAAAACTGACGTCTGACAGATTTTGTATGGAAGAACTGTCAAAAATACAAAATTATTCCTCCGATAAAAATATCTGGTGTTGGAAAAATCAGCCCTTAATGTATTATTGATTAATTTATTATCTCATAACTATTCGTACAAACATTTTAAATTAAGGTTACAAAATACCATTAATTCAGCTTTTACGAGATTAATACTGACCCTATTGCGATCATATCGCCATTTTGTATTGAAATGAAAATAAAATAGTTTCGCCTACTGTTTTTGTTTTAAATATTTTATTTAGGGCTATAATATAGCAGGATACTAATAAATATATGGGTTGGCAACCCTGGTCATGGCGTATATACCCACTTGCATACAAGACATTCTTCGTCGATGTGAACTTCTACGTTTATGTAATGTACTCGTACTTTGATAAATCGTGGGTAATTATTAAAGAAATATCTGTACGATTGATCTAATTATATGTAGATAGGTAACCCTTCAATTTTCTCTTGTAAAACGAATGTTAATTATTTTTCGTATCAAGAGTATTTTTTATTTAGATTTGACACGTTTGTATTTGAATAAAAATGTGTGCCATCATCATAATCTGCCTTTTCCCAGCCATGTTGGGTTGGCTTCCAGTCTAACCGGATGCAGATGAATACCAGTATTTTACCTCTACAACCCAGTTATTGGGTAATACGATACCTCTTGATAAGACTGGTTGTCAGACTTTCGGGCGTCTGACGATATGTAACGACTGACAAAGAATGAGCCGTGCTTTCCGAGGTACGGAGAGGTCTCGGTATGTAAAGATGGTCACACATCCACAGATCAACCGCAGCAAGCAGAGCTGAGCGATCGATCCGCGCGGCTGTTATTACTTAGTCACGAGGCATTCAGATCAGATCTTCATCAGATCAGATTGTCCTTATTCAGATCCTGAGTCTTATAAAATACTAGCTGCGCCCCGCGGTTTCACCCGCATAAGTTTCGATCCCGTGGGAATATCGGGATAAAAAGTGCCTATATGTTAATCCAGGGTGTCAGCTACCTCCATACCAAATTTTATCAAAATTGGTCCAGCCGTTTGAGTGTGAAGAAGTAATAAACATATAATTTTTATTTGCAATGTGCAGAATAAACAGTTTTTCTTTCTTTTTCTTCTAAACACACCCCTCACACACACTCACAAACTTTCGCCTTTATAATATTAGTGTGATTACCTTGAATTCTAAAGCAAAAAGCTAAGTTATTTGCAAAAATAAATTGGTTCAATCCATAATATTACTCAACATTAATAATGCTGTAATAAAAATTATAAAGATGGCCGATAAAAACGCGGAAACGTGTCTTTATCACGCTATTTTTGTGCAAATATCAATTAATATTGTAATAAAAACTTCACGTTATTGTTTCTTTGTTCAGGTGGCTTACCGTGTAATAGCTTATATTTTCGTGAGGTGTTTTTTTTTTCGCGATTTCAGGTTTAGTCCCATAGTAAAAGTTGTTCATAATGATGAGTACAATGACCTCTTAAGAGGTTGTTAATGTTTTACCAATAACCCTGTATATAGAGGCTGTACCAAAGCATTACTAATCATCAACACGCAATATTCCTTCCATCCTAGGGTTATAATGAGCCCCCCAGGTTTCAATATTGCGATTGCACATTCGAGCAGCACCCTTTGTGGAACGCTCGTTCCCGGTGAGATGTACGAAAAGGTGATTCAATTCAATGTTGTAGCTTTGTCATACATCTGGGCTTTTGATAGTGGATTCGACGATTGACGTCAGAACGTCTGAACGTCTAACGTCGTCGTCGTTGTTCAATTAAAAGTAGCAAAACTATAGCAGTGTTCATAGAATCAGATAATTTATACTTATTTCAGTGTTCTACTTTAGTGAAATGTTACTCACAAAGAAAATAACTTGAAAATTATCTCAAATTCTAAAAGATCTACCATTGACGGCCGGGACCAAAGGCTTAACGTGTTAATATGTAAAGGGTACCCATCCACCGACAAGTGAAGCTTTAACTTCGATCGACCTGTGTGACTGTATTTAACCACGAGCCCCTCCTTTTCTAGCCCTCTACTGGAATCTTAATGTCATTGGAATCGGAATGCAGAAAATACACAAAGAATTTCTCCACCTTCTTTTGCTCGTTGAAACCACCTTATTATGATTTATTAGTAAAAACGTATTTCTTTTCTGATACTAGAATAATATTTTTCTGATATAGAATAATAAATCATAATATTTGTTAAGGTATCCCACATCAAAGAAAATAACTATAAGAAAATAACTATAATAAACAACTGCGAAACGGAATAAACAGAATTAAAGCTACAGTTTATAGTGCTTGATCAAAGTCAAAGAGTTTAAAACTGTTTTTCATTAACATAGGATTCCTATGTTCCTCACTTTTCTTTGAAGTTATCCTGAAAACCTCGATATGCAGTCGGTTTTAAATGCAGAGAAAATAGTAAAAAGTAATGAGTAGGGAGACTGAGCGAAAACTTTTAAGTTCGTGTACTTTTATAAAGAGTGTTACGGAAGTTTTAAAGAACTATGAGCGGAGATCCCGAAGGAAACCTGAAGAAATTTGTAGGATGTTAAGACAAGAAACTTTTTTACCGACTTAAAAAAAAAGGATGTTATCATGAACCTGTGTTAAATCTGCATAGCTATTCACAACCACTCGATACACTTCCGTACCGTATAACACTATAACACTAATAACATAACACTAATAATAAAAAAGTGAAAGTTTGTGAGTGTGTGTGTGAGGGGGTGTGTTTATATGTTTGTTACTTCATCACGCTCAAACGGCTGGACCAATTTTGATAAAAAAAATATGGAGGCACCTGACACCCTGGATTAACATATAGGTTACTTTTTATTCCGATATTCCCACGGGATCGGCACTTACGCGGGTGAAACCACGGGGCGCAGCTAGTCTAACATAAATCAATGTTATCGTAGGCACAAGTCCAAAATCCGAAAATTTTGTCACTTTTAAATCAAATGTGACGACCGCTATTCTTCCGACAGCTGTCTGCTGTCGAGGGCAAGGCAAGACAGGTTATCGAAATGTGTCATTTTCGATACGATAGCCGGTCGGATGGTTGTGAATAGCTATGCTGGACTCAAAACGGTAAAGGAAAACATCGTGAGGAAACCTATGTCCTAGAAGCCAAAATCTACCAACCCGCACTGGGCCCTTGTGGTGGATTACGGCCCACTCCCTCGCACAGAGAGGAGGCCAGTGTCCCAGCAGTGGGAACATTATAGGCTGATTATATATCTGGACTTAAAATATGTACCAAAATAAATTTATCTTAGCTGTGTTACTTAGGACGATGCTGCCTATACCCATGACTAGACATCTTATGCATAATAAAAACTCAAAATCAATCTGCGGTGTAGTTGCGGAACACACTATCAGTAGCAATGGGTTTCATTTTGACAGTTCAACAACATTCATTGCGTTATTTATGTTGTTGAGCAGGCAGGCTAGCTCCCCAACCATGTTGGGGTCGGCTTCCAGTCTAACCGGTTGCAGCTGAATACCAGTATTTTACATGGAGCGACTTCCTATCTGAACTCGACAACCCAGTTACTGGGTAACACGACGCCCCTTGGTAAGACTGGTTGTCAGATTTTTTGGGCTTCCGACTTCCCAACTGTCAAAGATCTACGAATGACAGCCGAGACCAACGACTTAACGTGCTTTCCGAGGCACGAAGGGGTCTCAATGTGTAATGGATGGTAACCCATCCATGAACCGACCGCGGCAAGCGTAGCTTAACCTGTGATCGAGCCGCGTGGCTCTTATTATTTAGCCACGAGCCCCTTTAATTATGCGTGATACAAACTGACGCATAATAAACTACACATCACGGACCTCCTAGGACCACCCCTTTGTAAAATCCAGTATTCTTAAACAGACCGTAATTAGCGTAATTACATAGCCATTAATTAGTGTTCACACAACAAGCCCTCCCTGGCCCATTTAATGAACAAAAAGTGACCATTGTGTAAACGTCAAAACAGCGGTCGAGTCTCCGGGAAAGTAACAGAGACAATTTAATAGGTTTAATTAGAGGTGGGATCGTTTAACTGTAGTCGATTATGTTAATCGAGTGTGGAAATCGACTAAATGGTGTCGTGATTTGTTTTTGTGTTAGTGAGAAGGTAATGGTTTAGTAATTGGTATTTTGTTAATAGGAAAGCTACACTTTTTGCCTTTGATCAGTATTTATGTATATGAGTTTAGACTTTTGTAAGTTTATGGGTTTTGACTTGTGTATAAACCCTGGGTTCTATAGTTACTAAATATTTTCATTATCAAAATTTGAGTACAATTTGGCTGGTAGCAGCTGGATGAGAGTTACCGAGAATCGACCTGCGGGGCAATTGCGTAACACATTATCAATCGGAATCGGTTTCATTTTGACAGTTCAACAACATTCATTGCGCTATTTACGTGTTGAGCAGACAAATTTTTCGAACTTATGAAGCAATGTATTAGCAATTTGCTTCAAAATGATTCAGATTCCGATTGATAGTGTGTTACGCAATTAGGGTGCAGAATGGCGTGTAATTGGAGAGGTCTATGTCCAGTAGGGTGATCACGAGTACAATTTTGGCTTCTTGAAAGAATTAGATGAAAATGGTATCTAGTGTTGTAGATGCTATAAATATGTCATACGCGCCTGATCTACATGCTGTGCTGGCTCGCTTCTTTGTGCCAGACAACTACTGCCGCGGCAGAAAGCACAGGCTGTTTGCTGTGCCTCCATGTCGCACAGTTGCGCGTGCTAAGTCCCCAGTGCCACGTACTCTGGCCGCACTTAATGATCTCTTGGACTCTAATCCAACAAACGATCTGTTTGCGGACGATTGGACGAAGATTTTGTCGGCATGTCAGGAGTACTGTGAGAGGGATGTATGAAAGTGTTGTTAACTTTTTACTTGTTTTTATATTTAATGTTATATGTGTATGTGTAAATTGTCTTTAATTCTTGTAATTGGTTGTAAACCGTTTTAATTAAAGAATAAATAAAAAAATAAATAAGGTTACTTCCAAGTATAGTTTCAAGACTAAAATCGACTAACAAAGTAACGGCTCATGATAAATGCTTCTTGTTGTTTCTCACTTACTAAATTATTGCCTTCGTTTACGCATCATGTGGTATTATGAGTCTGCTCAAGTAATAAAATTGACAAATCGCCGTCTAGTGGAATATGAGGAAATTGTTTGTTTTTTTTTTATATTTATTTGTATTATCAATTAAGAAATTATATACCTCAAGAGACTGCCTCGTTGGTCTAGTGGGCGCAAGCGCTACTGCTGAGCATGAGGTCCTGGGTTCGATTCCCTGGTCGGGCAAAGTGTTATTGGGTTTTTCTATCTGAAATTTTTCAGTTACCGCAGCCAGGAGTCTTCGATTTATGCCCGGTTGATGTCAATAGGCTCGCCCCATATTACATGGGACTTTAACATAACTCGCGAAATGTGAGTGTATTATAGGTACAGACGACGCCAGCACATCAAGCTACTACAATCTGTCAAATTTCTTTAACAGATTTTCAACTTTATCGCTACGGCGTAAGGTTCAAAGTTGATTGGGAATATTTGACAGTGTCGGGTAGCTTGATGTGCTGGCGTCTGTACCTCTGCCTCAATCTCACGACTGTATTCCTCACCCTGTGTGAAGTCATGTTTGTTGTAATTTGATCAGTACCTATCTTAATATTACTACATAATTAGCCTACAATGTTCTCACTGCTGGTACACATACCTCCTCTCGGTGAAAGGGGTGGGCCGTAATCCACCACGTGGGCCCGTAGTGCGGGTTGGTAGATGTCACATGTTGTCTTAATCTTACTAAAACTACGATAATGAGAGCAGTTGTTCTCACAGTATAACAGAGAATCATTACTTGTCTATGTTGCTCAGAATGTTCTTGTAATTCCTGACTATTAAATTTTGGTTAACACCTTCATTCGCGCCGTCTTCTAACACTAACACTTATCTGGGCTTAATTTACCTTAGGTAACATTTAGACAATCTTTGTGATTATTTTATTTAGTAGAAATAAATAAGAATTAATTTAATCATCCTCACTTAGTTTTTACCTAATCATTAAACAATTATAAGATAGATAAGTAGAATATTCTTTATTATGTGCACCATAAAAATGACAGAATTAAATGTAGACATTTTACAAGGGGTGACACAATGGGGGGTTATCACTGAAAGCGAACTTATAAATACAACCTTTGGGTGGATTAAGGCAGAAGGAAAGACCATACTGAAGGTAGTCGGTGGTGTACTTCGATCAATAATAGCACGTGGTGAACCTATACAATAAATGCATTCATGATAAGTACCAACTTATCTATAAAAATATACAATAATAAATACAAAATTAGTCGATTAAATAAAAACTCGACTAAATAATTAGTCTCGGATACTAATTTCCCATCACTATTGTTTCATTCAGAACAAAAAGTAGTGATGGAAACGTCGGATCAATTTAAAGCCGGTTCGAAGCTTGATTGATGAAGGCTTTGACGAAGTAAATGAAGAGACCTTTCAAGTTTTTTTTTCTTTCCTTTTTAAAACGGGACGTAGAGCGTAAATTAGGCACCACCTAGATTTATTTAAGGAAGCCGTAGACTAGCTGAGAAAGCTAATTTATTTGTACGCGGAAAGATAAAAGGGTATTTAAAAGGGGTTTTTTTTAGATAAGGAATCCTACGGAAGATTTCATTGTAGTTTTAAGTGCTGAACGAAAAGCAGAGAAGTTGTATTCAGGATTTCGTTTGCGGTTACGGGGTCTACTAGTAAGAGTCTGACACTCCCTTCCGCTCCACCCAGAGCGGGAGGGGGACATTTGAAGATTTCCCATGCGAAAAAAAAAAAATGGGTCTACTCTCTAAAGTCCGTCAACGAAGATACAGACAGGTCTGTCCGAATGTTGATCTGTCAAAATAAGTGACAAATTCAATTTTTCAGACAGGTAAAAACACACCGACACCGTAATTGTGTAACACTATCAATCGGAATCTGAATCATTTTGAAAGCAAATTGCTAATCTATTGCTTAATAAGTTCGAAAAATGTGTCTGCTCAACACGTAAATAACGCAATGAATGTTGTTGAACTGTCAAAATGAAACCGATTCCGATGGATAATGTGTTACTCAATTGCCCCGCTGGGTCAACTGACAAATCTTGATGTCATTCATTCTTAGTTCGGGCCTCGAACTATTCTGCGGTGCTAATCTGTAAAAATCTCACCGTGAAAACTTAGGTGAAGTGAGCGTGGAGTGAGCTGTCAATAGTGTCAATTCCTAGCAAAAACAAACTCGCTTCACCTGAGTTTTCACAGCGAGATTTTTACAGAATCGACCGGCTGATGGCCGTGAGCGGTAGGAAGTAGGAAACACCCGTAAATTCGAAGGAGGTCCCAGTTACGGTTTCGATTCTCGCACGGATTAAAAACAAAATAACAATGTTTACATGGCTTACAAAACAGTCCTTTCCTGGGACTATTCGTGCAAGTGTGATTTGTGTCTGAACTCGTTGCACGAATATTAAGAGAAAACCTAGAGAGAATTAATGTTTTGTTTCGAGAAAAAAAAAACTAATTTTCTTTAGGTAAACCATTATTAACCAACCTACATCCCACTAGTAACGTCCCCGACTTACGAGTTGTAGGTGTGGGTTCGCACCCCGTCAGGCGCTTTACATTTGTGTCATCAAATCATTTCATCATCACTGCTCTCAAAACGGCAAAGGAAAACATCGTGAGGAAACCGGAATGTCCTAGAACCAAAAATTCGATGACATTTGTGACATCTACGAAACCGCACTGGGCCCGCTTGGTAGATTACAGCCCACTCTCACAAAAGGGAGGCCTGTGTCCCAGCAGTGGGAACATTATAGGCTGATTATGCATCTCATCGGCTATCTTACACCAAAACACATTTACGTTAAAATATTCATACTATCCGACTAACCGTTATCAAACGATCAGGCCAGACAAAGATATCAACTAAAGCGACACATATAAAGTAGAAAACGGAAATAAACAACTTTTATTTTGTTAACATTTCACGGTAACCCAGTTTATAGTTAAAGGGGATCTATAGGGTACCTTGAGATAAGCCGGGGAGGTATTATCGTATAAATGGGAGCGAACACGCGAGGACTGACTCAAAGGATAATGCTTTTGATGTGTTGGTGGTATGTATCTTTGATATCATTAGATTGAACGCCGAATAATTGGGAATTATTATCATGTAGGAGTTGAAATATGGAAATTTAAAAGCATACACGTTAGTGCCTATAACTGCTGCAAGGTTTCGGCTGGGCCTGTCACCGTGCAGCAGTGATGTCACAATCTCTTTTTTGTTTCTGGTTTTGCTTTTGTCTTTGTAAGTGAATTACTGGGTATTTAGTCTGAACGGCCCGCGGGCCATTCGACCGTAAACAAAAATTGTCTACATTCCAAAGGAACATAGTTTGTAAGTATATTGTTACTAACACTATGAGTCTTGTTGCTCGCAATAAAATTATTATTGTTATAAAGATGGCAAAATATTAGCAGTTGTTTAGGTAATAGTTGGTTTAACTGCCTAGTTGGTCTCGTGGTTGCAAGCGCGACTGCTGAGTGTGGGGTCCTGGGTTCGATTCCCCGGTCGGGCAAACTGTTATTGAGTTTTTCCATTACAAATTTCTTAGTAACAGTCCGAAGTTTGGAAGTTGGCGGTTTAATACCTCCGTGCCTCGGCAAGCACGTAAAGCCGTTGGTCCTGCGCCTGATCTCTCCACGGTCGTGTCGGATTGCCGTCCCATCGGACTATGAGAGTAAAGGAACAGAGAGTGCACTTCTGTTTACGCACACACTTGTGCACTATAATGTCTCCTGCGTGGCTGCGTACCTGGCTAATTTCCGTTGAGATTGGCTACCGTTACCGAAATCGGTCGGGAGGCTATTATTTTAATAGTTGGTATGTATTCTTCTCTCTTCTTCTAGACGTAGGATAGGATGTTTTAAACCGACAAAAAAAAAAGGCCAAGTGCGAGTCGGACTCGCACACGAAGGGTTCCGTACCTACCACAAGGCAAAAACGCCGAAAAAAACACGTTTGTTGTATGGGAGCCCACCTTAAATATTTATTTTATTCTGTTCTTAGCGGCAACAGAAATACATCATCTGTGAAAATTTCTACTGTCTAGCTATCACTGTTCATGAGATACAGCCTGGTGACAGACGGACAGACGAACAGTGGAGTCTTAGCAATAGGGTCCCGTTTTTACCCTTTGGGTACTGAACCCTAAAAATGAGAAGGTTCTCAAGTCGACGCGTATATTTTTTAATCACATCATATCATATTTTTTTATCATATCAGGTTTACTAGTCTTGCCAAACACCTTAGAAGTTTAAAACTAGATGGGTACCTACCTAGGTTATCCAGACGCAAAAATACAATTTGAACGTGGACTTAACTAAAGAAAGTCTTGGTATTGGTAAGCAAGTATAAAAGTGTTATTCAGTTTTCGGTTACCACCAAAAAGCTCGGTTATAGGTACCTCCAGTTTGAGTACCCCGATAAACAACGACAACCTCACCCCAGTTGGGACCTAATTCCGTAATCAGCAATCCGGTCCCTCTTGAGGGAATATACACCAACACTCATACATAATCTGCACCGAAAACAAGGACCTCGTTACTACAATATTATCACCTACATATGGAGGATATGTAGGTGAAACTCGTACACAATCACTTGCTTACTGACATTAAATATTCATCCCGAAACTCGAAATTGTAAACAGTTAACCGTGGAAATGCGACGTGGGTCCAAAGCGACCGTACAGGGCCATATAGGACCATATAGGACAAGCGACCTCCCATAGGAACAATTCGTGAGGCCATTGTAGAACAGGCGGTGATAATTAATGTATTTGTAACACGAACCTTATTAGGCTGGTTCCCGGGACAGTTAAAGGCTCCTACAAACAGGCGCGACACGCGACGCGAATCGCGCGCGACGCAAATGCACCGCTCGTTGCGCGACTTGCGGTGCCTTTTTTTTTGTTTTTGTTTGTAGGAGCCTTAAGTGTGCATTTTCGGTATGTGAATGATGTGTTCTGGGTTTTAATGGTTAGGATTAATAACTTCGTGGGAGTTATTTAGCTATGAGAGATCGCAGGAAAAACAAGAAAAATGAGAAAACCGGCTCTGATTACGACGGAGAAATGTTTCACGTTTCATTCCCTAGTTAATCAAGTTTATCTTCAAACTGAAGCCGATATAGCCAACATAACAACTCAAACGTTCTCTCAACAATTAATCTGAACCGTGCAACAACAGAAAACGATACAAAAGCTTCCGCTCCTATATTTTACAGCACAATATACGTTCTCACTCAAACATAAAACGGAGAAAGAATACAATAAACAAATTTATTATACTCTACGGAAAAATAAAACTAGGTAAAACCTCAGGTACATAGAAGACAGTAGTGGTGCGCATTCAAAGGGAGGAACGTGTATCGCGTGCGCCTGACACCGGAACTTAGCGTTTTTTCTCTGAGATCCTTTGTTGGACTTCCTTTGGCTAGAGGGAGGTCATCTAAGGGGGAGGCGAGGTCTATTGTACGAGGTCAATTTGAATATTCAAGTATGGAACACGCTTAGTAAACGATGTCAATGGCTGGCATGTGGAGTAGTCTTTTTTTAGGACCGTTGCGGCAATTAGTTTTATAATATGTGCTCGTTTTGTACGGTCGCGTATAAGGGTTAACTTTTTTGTTTTTCTCTTAGATTATTACTTGATTGGGAGTTTCGTTTTTTACTTTGCTTCTATTATGTTTTAATAATGTAGATTTAAGACAGATTTAAATATTTTTTGTTACATATAATTATATATACGCGATACTATTACTTACGTTAATTAACTTTCAGACAACCTTACTTAAACAACGTAATCTAACCATTTGTAAAACTTAACGCGAATCTATTAATAACACTTACAAGTTAATTAAAACAGTGAATGATGAAAGAATAATTATGCAGTCTATTCCCGGCGATATATTTTGACTGTAATGCTTTTTAATTTAAGCACATTTTACATGGTCCGGGCATTTATTTTTGGTCGACAAACTGACACTTCGGTTCGGATCCGATCGGTTTAACAATAAATAGCCGAAAATGGCCGCCAATTGTCCGCCATGATGGTTTTTATTTATGCTAGACACGCCAGCGGTAATTATAAGCTTTTCCGTTTAAGTAAATACTTTTGGCGTTTAAATAAACTAGATTGGTGGATAAATAAACAGGCTCTTTTGGTTTTTGTATGTATAAAACATACAAAAACCAAAAGAGTCGATTAGTTAAGTTAAATTGGTGATAGTTTTTTGACAACTGTTATTAGTAGGTTAGTCAAACATTTAGTCCTTTAACTACGTACTTACTGAATCATAATATATTTCAGTGAATAGGTACATGATAAAAATATAAAACCTTACTTAAAATGTAAAATAAAAAGAAATTATACCACTTCTCCCCGTTGTAAATTTTATATATGTATTACGTAATTTTAACCTTAATAGCAGGGATGCTCAACGTTTTGAACAGAAACAAAATACATTCAGTATAACGTTCTCGTTTACTTGTTAATCTAAGGTTACATTTACAGAAGTGTATGTGTAAACGTTATGTAAACTCGGCTGCGTATCTAAGTGATATTATACCTGAGATTAGCTAACTTAATGTATGCTACTCGTATGTGGGAAGCGTCTCTTGGATTTTAACATAATAATTGGTTGCATTATGTATGTGCTTGGTTGCCTGCTACTTCATCTTGAGTGATGGCGTCTGCTTCTGTAATATATTTTTTTTTAAAGAAAAAGCCTTTTGAAGAAAACAAACACCTCTTGGACGATATGGTTGTTATTTTTTTTTTATTTTGGCAAAAATGTCTGACAATACATGGAAATTATCCGTAAACACATTTTACTTGCAAGTGAAGCAGTTAATTAGTTTATTTATTCACCGAAACAAACAGGATAACGTTGTCATTGCAGGGATCTACATATTTGGCAATGTAAGGTTATCAACTTGCCAAGTATAAAAAACTGGCCACGTGCTAGTGGGACTCGCACACGAAGGGTTCCTTACCACAAGGCAAAAACACCGAAAAAAAAACACGTTTGTTGTATGGGAGCCCCCCTTAAATATTTATTTTATTTTGTTTTTACTATTTGTTGTTATAGAGGCCACAGAAATACATCATCTGTGAATATTTCAGCTGTCTAGCTATCACCGTTCATGAGATACAGCCTGGTGACAGACAGACGGACGCACATTCTCGTTTTCCCGTTTTTACCCTTTGGGTACGGAACCCTAAAAATGACCTCAGATGCTTCGAAAACGTCCTCAAAACCAATTAAAACACAATAAGAATCTCCATTCACATCACATAATTCAGTTGACAATACGTCTTTATGCGTCAAATCATACTTCTGCATACGAAAGGGCTTCTCTCTCGGACGAGCAATTATATTGACGACCACATCGTGGTCTGGTAGCTCACGCCTAATTCAGAACCAGACGTACAGACTACAGACCAGACATGTGGACTCATTGGCCCGAATAAGATTAGACCATGTTGTGCACCTGGTACGGACTCGTCTTTAATTAAATGTGTGAACACGTATAATAATTCTCGGTACGATTCGAGCATTGAATTAGGAGGATATAGAAATTTGGATATAATATCATAATTATTAAGATTGTCGTCTCAGAAATTAAGGTGCGAAATGGATGTATTATACTTCTTTAGATATATTTATGTCTGTAATCCGTAATTTGAAAGAACGAATCATTCTTACAATCAGTAAAAAAGGAGCATTTAAAACTAACAAAGTTATATAAAAAAAAGAAAGACCTGTGCGAGGCCAAAAAGGCTCCTGTCTCAGCATAATGCTTGCGTAATTTCACATCTTAAATTATGCTACGGTTTCCTTCAATATATGTAATGTATGAAAAGTCTTACACAAAATCAAAATTTCTGAAAAACAAGCCTTAGTGTTGACACACTCTGCGTATACATTTGCACAGACCATTAGCAAAAAAGCTCGAAATTCTTTCAAAAAAAAATCAAAATCTAATGCTCATTTTTATTCCACAGCACGGGAACACACGTCACACCATGTAACAAGATTAAGGCACTCGAGACACCTAGAAACGTACTTGCCAATACACACATCTTCCGTGAGTATAAAGCTTTATAAAAAAAAAACATCATATAAAGGACTCATTTATCACAATCACAACCCTGCCCCCAAAAGCTTAATCCCCATAGATTTTCGTGTTATTTTTACGCTTCTTTATTTAAATATTGATTATTATAATAATCGTAGATGTTTTGCATGACTATTAATAATTTAATGTAAGTAAATATTATTATTATGTACGAATGCAAAATACTAAAAGCTTTTAGCACTCATGGAATAACGTAAGTTAATTTCACTTGAATAAAACCACATCTCATAATAATTTTCACAAATATTTTGATCCCAAATAAGCGTTTCCCGGAAAATATACAGGTATTTAATTATGATATTATGGTGTATTTATTTTAAATATTTTTAGTATTTTATTTATTGTATTTTATCGGTGACTTTTTATTTTTATTTACAGTGCGGGACAAAATTACAGGAAAAAAAATGTTGATCATACCAAAATTAATTTATATTTGTCTTGCACTGTTTATTATTTTATTTTAGAAAAAAAAAATAGATTATTTAACATATTAATGAATAAAATACTGTTTTATGTCATTGCATGTTGACTTACAAAGTCGTTAATTTAGTAATTTGTACATACATAATTAGATTTTGAGAGAGCGTTGATAAATGAGTTTTATAAACTTAATTGTATGTTTGCGTGATTAGTTATTTTATTTAATGGACAGCATGCAATGCAAGATAGTTAATGTCCATAACTTTTTTTTTTGTTTTATCCTCGTCCATTTCTTACAGAACGATGTTACATAATTTCTAAAAGTTATGGCACTGTAATTATGTTTTGTTTTTTTTTTTAACTACGTCGTAAGCCAAACAATGACTCAAGTTTATGTCCTTATCCAAACTTACTAACGAAGTTTCACGAACTAATTACTTACAGAAGTTAGATTTAATCACCAAGTAGAGAAAAAGAAAGAAAATAAATACTGGTGACGTCGATGAACAATTAACGTACAAGTTTGATGAAGATCACATCACTGGCTGAAAAAGTTAAAAAGACAACTGTCATTTGTGTGTGACGTCATTCGCAAATATTTGACAGGTTGGAACTGCAAAAAGACGAACACGGACAGCAACCTAACAGCAACCTTATTAGAATGAGAATAAAGATCACTGTAATTTGGAATTTTGGACAGTGATGCAAAATCAGACGTAAAATAAATGTGAAAGGACTGTAGCCTCCCATACCATCGTTTCCTTATTACTTTGATCGGTAGATGCATTTCTGGCTACTGTAATATATCACTTTATGATGATGATGAATGATTTCATCACCACTGCTCTCGAAACGGTGAAAGAAAACATTGTAAGGAAACCGGCATATCCTAGAACAAAAAATTCGAAGATATGATACATCTGCCAACCCACACTGGGCCCGCTTGGAGGCCTGTGATAAATAATAGGTTATTTAAATTAACTTCTTCCTTCTGTAAGGACTGGGCGAGTCCATTATGTCGTAGAATGTGTATGTAGCTCTTAATTGACGTAGAGGCATGGCCTAACGTGGTTTCAGTTCGTACCAGCGACGGTGACGAAATTCGTGGTAAAAGATAACCATAAACCGCTGTTCACCGACTGCCTCAACTACAGGCCGACCGTGAAAGAAGAACAGCCTATTGGGACACATGTGTTCACTGTAAGTATCCCTTTTATCTGTATGTTTTTTTAACGTTCACATGGAGACACTTCAAGCTATACATTTCCAGTTTTAGCTGACCTCGCATTTACAGGATGAAATTAAAAACTTGCGACAAATCGATATATGAGTTAAAAAAAGTCATTTCCAAAATCGAAACTCTCGAAAAAAATCGTGTAATTATGGTCTAAGATAGTGCGAACTAAGTTATTGCCTTCAAGTAGACACGAATTAGCGTCGTTGTAGATTTTTTTTTTCGTAATTTTCAAAACAATTAGGAAAATTAAACTGTCAATTTTAGCGCGCGCCCAATAACCAATCTAATCATTGCAGAATTCACAATTTGGACCAAGTTTGCAACAAGTTGACCTAGCGGTATTTACCAAATTTTGACCGTTCTTACGAAATAATATTACATACTTACATAAGTGTCGACTAGACTGGAAGCCGACCCCAACATAGTTGGGAAAAGGCTATACAGATGATGAGGTACATAAGTGTCGAATTGACAACCTCCTTTTTTTTAAGTCGGTAAAAAAGGGCGTGCGACGACGTTGCTTGCCTACGTGCACATATGGGCACACCTGTCCATAATGACATGCTTTAAATTTTCTTTATAACACGTTGCATTAGATGTTTTAATTTGGCGCACCTTTTAAATTTCATCCTGTATAGGCTTTTCGTACAATCAGAAGTCAGCTTATACTGGTTATGTATAGCTTGGTGTGTAGCCGTGTGTTCAAGAACTTGAAGCGTAGAGAGAATTAGTTTAAGATGTTCCACTCAGAGTAATTTAGACATGTTTGGCGTTCTAAGCTTAGGAAAACATCGTTACTGCCTAATACAAATTAAATCGAAGTGCCTGTTTGTAATGGACCAAATAACATCTTTTTACTAGCTTTTTAAGAAAGGATATATGGTTACTTATAACAATAAAAACTTTTTTTTTAAGTAGAACAGTGTATTTAGAGAATAGTATTTTAATGTATTTTTTGAAAACCCCAAAGTGTGCAAAACCAAAGGTGCCTCGAAATGAATTGCCAAAGTTTCTTTGCTATTTAAAAATGAATTAAAGTTACAAACTTATAATAAGTATACTAAAAACCATTAAAATCCGCTGTCACTTGAAGCTTCGTACATAAGTGTTAAAGGCCTAAAACACATGGCTAACGCTCCACGGCGATGCTTACACTCTGACCTTTCAGACAAGCTATTCAAGCAGCAAAATCTATTCTTCTCTTCTAATTCGGTCTCTCTTTGCTGAGAATCATGACTCCGTTTTAAATTGTCAACGGTCTGTCTTCATCTAAGAATTCAGGAAAAAATACTGTTTATCCGTTTGTGAAAACGTCTTCCGATTTCGTTTGATCAATCACTTAATATTTTATGCGTCAAACGTGAAGTTTGTGCACGAAAATATTGGCTTCTTATACTCCTACATATATCTTTGTGAACATACATTTTGTTTAACAGTATTATGCCTAGTCTACGTGAGAAATAAACAGCGATTGTCGTCATATCCTCCTGCAATATTCTGAGTTCAAATCCTGGTTTGGCCAAATAATAAAGAAATGTCCCATTACTTTTCTGGGTCTTAATATTATTGTGATAAACCAGCTGATTTGACCTAATATGATTCCTTGGATAACTCTACAGAAACGTTCGTCGCAAACTCTTTGAAGACTTATCAATATAGATACAATATTAATATTATCTATAATTCTAGGTAAAAGCAGAAGACAAGGATCCTCCCGAAATGGGTGGGACGGTAACATATAAGTTTGTCTCCACTCCTGGTGAGAAGGAGAGGTTCCACGTTGACCCCGTGACAGGGACTATTACTACAGCCGATGTAAGTATAAGTACTTTCTCATAAAATACACCTTATATATTAATAAAGCACCAGAGCTAGACAGCTGGGCTGAAACGAATGTGGAGGGTTGTGAACTAAGTGTATGGCAGAATGTGGATTAGGAGCAGACCGATATTGATGCTCTTGATTAAAAAATGTCAGCATAGAGGCTCATCGGTGTTGTAGAGAAGGAAGAAAAATTAAAGGAAAATAAAAGTGCGACATCGGTGCATAATTCATGTCTAAAGTTAATCAACAATGTCTTCCCTTGTAATAAATATTATTTTATTAATAGTCATATTTTGAAAGCCAATCTTAATGGAGAAGAGGTAGGTGCACAAACAACCGATGAACTTCATACTATCTCTTATACTTATAACAATAAAATAACACAGATGTTCGACCACGATGAACCGTCCAGAGAAAAAGAAGCTTACATAACAGTCCGAGCCAGTGACAACGGTCAACCACAGCTCGACGATGCATGTACCATCAAAATTATTATAGAAGACATCAATGACAACCCACCTGTATTCGACAAAGTTGTGAGTATAGATATACATGAATAATCTAATTGTAATAAGACAATAATCAAATCTTTCTTACTCTAAAAATTAGGAATTTGAGGTTAGACAGAAAAAATGTCTACTGCTTGATGTAAATTAGGATCTTGTGGATTGGAAGTTTGAGAAATGATCGCAGTGTATTCAAAACTTTTACAGCATTAGGTACTTTGTTTTCTTAAATGTTATTTGTTTATATTTACTGTGTATATTGTGACTTATGTATATGACATTGCTCCATGCTTTCTTAATGGATTCCTAATGAAGTCTTTCCCAATACTTTGGCGTGTACCGTTAGCTTCAACTTGCAGCTGATAATTTTCTCCTAATTGTAACTAATTAAATGTTCGTTCATTAGCCTCAAAACGTGGCGCAGACTATATTAACGCTTGCCTGTTTTTCCAAGGTCTTCCGTGGAGATGTTTGGAAGGTTTGTCCTAATGAGAGAATTTCACAAAACAGAGAGAGTTTACCGCACACAAATGAAATAAAATTGCAATTATAACTTGTTTATTATGTATATTTGTTCGATTGTTACCATTGCTGTTGATAGTCAAGTTAATTTTGTAGTATTTTGAGCTGTGGTACCAATCGAAATCAAGAACTTTTTTTTGAAAGTTATCTATTTCTCTACTTGCATGTTGCTGCATGTGTGATTTAGGACCATAAGCCGCCGCTCAAGGCGTTATTGGTAATAAAATTGTATGTGTTTTGTGTGTTTCAATACACTTTCTTTGCACATTTGTAGTTGGTGTGTTTTCTTTAGCTAGGCTGCTCTTTCCCCCTAGGCGCATTTTATCACACTGCACGATTATAATTATTTTGGAAAAAACTTTCTCTAAGCTTTGGGCATGCTTCGCGTAGAACATGTCTAAATAGTTATCTATTACGATGCTATCTATACTGTGTGTGAAATATTACTTATCTTCTTAATCTGTTAAGGTTTCTTTGAAGGATGGAACGCGTATGTTACCCCAAGTTAATACAGGAACAATTTCTATTGTACCAGACAAGAAGTTCTCCAAAGTCCCAAGATTATTGTTGTAAAAATGTCACCAATTTAACTTGATTTTATGTATACAGTCGTATTCGGAGTCGGTCCCTCAAGACTTGGCGAGCGGGAGGGAAGTGATGAGGATATCTGCGACGGATATAGACGATGGCAACAATTCCATTGTCCATTACAGTCTGGATTCCAATTCGCCGGACCAAGCATATTTTTATATAGACCCAGACAACGGGGTCATATTTTTGAACAAGACTATTGATGTAAGCATTCCTTTTGTGTTATTTTACCTTGAGTTACGTTCTTGACCTTTAGTTAATTATATTGACATTTTATTACAAAGAGACAATAATGAAATTATTACCGTGAATAAGGACGAGAAAACTTCCCAGAAGTCTTCTTTTAGGTGTTATAGTATAATTTGTAAGAAAGCCTACTCTAAAAATGTTATTCGTGTTAGAGGACATTTTATTACAAAGAGACAAGAATAAAACTGTTACTGTGAATAATAACAAGAAAAGCTTCCCAGAAGTCTTCTTTTAGTTAAATAGTACAATTTCTAAGAAAGGCAATAAAAATGTCATTCATGTTAGAGTAAACTCCTTTATTTCAAACTACATAATGTTTATTAAGCAACTTCTAAAACATAAATCTTATCGCTAACACGAGCCATTACATAAATACGATTACTTTTCTCATTATAAACTTGTGCGACACGTGGCACTAATTAATTTGTTTTCTTTGAGACAGAAAGCGCCAGGATATAAGTTTAAGCTGAGTGCGATAGTGAAAGATATGGGTATCCCGGAGCAGCAGAGTTCCATAACTTTAGACATCCAAGTTGTGGAGTCAAACAAGAAGAGTCCATCGTTTATAGAAGTACCAAATGCGCCGATTAGATTAAAAGAGAATTACTCGGATTTCAATACACCTATTGCGACTGTGAAAGCTATGTAAGTACCTTTTTTTTGTTTAGTATCATCAAGGTGAGAAGCTTGTGGCTAAGTAATAACGGCCGCACGGGTCGATCTGGTTATGCTACACTTGCCGCGGTTGGTCCATGGATGGGTGACCATCTTCACCAAGACCCCTTTGTGCCTCGGAAAGCACGTCAAGCCGTTGGTCCCTTCTGTCATTCGTGGATCTTTGACAGTCGTTACGGGTCGTCAGAAGCCCGAAAGTCTGACAACCAGTCTTACCAAGGGGTATCGTATTACCCATAGTTGGGAAAAGGCTAGACAGATGATAATAGTATCATTAAGGCTTGCTGTAAGTACCTATACAGGGTGGTAGGGAGTCATCGACGCGCATCCTGTTACCATGGATTCAGAACATGACGGTGTTCAAGCGTTGAAATTTTTTGTCGGTTATTAAAAAAAACTATACTGTTGCTATGATTTGACCGCGTAAGTATTACACTTTTCTGTGAAACAGCTTTGTTTTTTCGGTCTACAGAATGATGAATATTATGAATTCATGGTAACAGTTTGCGTGTCCATCTGTCCATGTCCCTGCAACCCTGTAAGTTATTTATCCTACAACAGACGTCTGAGATGATGGCTTCCGGCTAAGATAATTTGGTTAAGATGATGTTGTGAGGTTTTAGAAGGGTATCGTAATAGGAAATAACATGATTTAGCCAATAGGATTTTAGCACGATGATTTGTGTTTTTATGAGGGTACTTTACTAATATATTGGACTTCATTTCAATTTTCAATACAATATGAAGTCGAAGGCCTTGCTTTATTTTTACCTATGACCATTTTGTGAGGTTTTACAGAGTCTTACTTAAGAAATCCTGAAGATAACAGATCTTCAAACAATCTAGACAAAGTAATTCAGAACTTATTCAATAATTTTTGCTAATGTCAGTTAGATTGTTGTTTAAACTTTGGTAAAGTTTTTAATGTTCTCGTTTTCAAAGTTGCAGTTCGAAAGTCGTTACGAGTGACGACCGGTGTTACAATACCTTGGTTTTTAAATCTTAATATTGTTGTAAGATTAAGTTACTACGATTCGCACGAATTTCATTGCCCGAAAAGTGCGAATCATCACTTTAAAATAATTTTATTTTTACTTTTTTGTTATCGCATCGTGATCTTTTTCCTAAGTTTTGGGAGCATCCATTTTTGACTTGTTTTCTCAAAATTAGGTACCAGAAATATACACAGGTTCTAATTATCTTTTATTTCACAGTTCTAACATCCCTGAAGAAAAGAAACTCCAGTTCGAGCTGGTGCAGGGTCAGACCGAACAGACGAACAAGTGGCACACCTTCGTGCTGGAGCCCGAAGCTGATTCTGCGTACATCAAGCTTGGAAACCATCTGGATTTCGAGAAGATCACCGATTATACACTCACTGTTAGGATACAGGTAAGAATAAAATGAAAAATATTTAATCCTGCTTGAACATTAGTAAAACAAGCATGTATCCAATTTCGACTGGAAATGTCTTTTCTTTTCTTTTATTCGCCGTGTGTAGGCACGGTCGTCAGTGTTGTATGAATCACTATGGAAGAATCGTCCATCGGGTGACCATCGGGTGAATTGACACTTTTAAATAATATTATTCTTCTATCTGGTGACTCGCACGGAGTCAACTTATTTGTAGGTGAGTCTACAACTCCAGATGTACGCCAGTATGTATTAGGCAATTGGCACATTTTGAATTTTATGCAATGATCTGTGAGCCGCCTATAGAAAAAATAATATTATTTAAAAGTGTCGATTCGCCCGTTTCGATTTGTGCGAATTGACTAAACAAGCCACAAAAACCACTGAACACCAAAATTCTCTTTCCACAGAACAACTACAAACTAGCAGCTGAAACGATAATACAGATTGAAGTAGAAGATGTAAACGACAATATACCTATATTCAGTGAGATCCGTTCAGGCAGTGTACTTGAAAACGAGAACCCTGGTACTCCTGTCATGCAAGTCAGAGCTTTCGACGCCGATGGAACTTCAGCTAACAACCAAATTTCCTATGAACTTGGTGACGCATCGGATCCTTTTGCCATTGACAGTTTAACTGGCAACATAACTACTTTAAAAATGTTTGACAGAGAAGAAAGGAGTTTTTATAACATTAAGATCATTGCCACAGACAATTCAGAGTCTGCTCTGATTCCTGGTAAACATAATGCGGGACAGCAAGTGTTTTTGATAGAGATTGCTGACAAGAACGATAACCCTCCTCATTTTACTCAAGATACGTATGTCGCTGAGTCTATTGCTGAGAATGCTAATATTAATGAGTTGGTAACTGTTGTCAGTGCCGTGGATATTGATACAGGTATGATTTTGGATAGTTTTTTTTTTATATTATCACGAATTTTAGGTTATTTTTTGTTAACCTTTATATGGCGTAAGGGAAATCGACGGTTTACTAAAAAACAATATGTAAGCTGTCACGCTCTTTATGCCTGGAGGCCTTCGATCAATAATAGTACTAGATGCCCGATAAGCGCTTCAAAAACGGCAAGCACGAATACTTTTGTGCTCTTATTTCAAATTAGTATGGTCCAATCATAGCCAATGTTATGACGTCAAAATGCCTCAGTGCGCGTTCAAAAGTTGTGTAAATAACCACCGTAACACCAAGATTTTGGAAGGAATATCTTTTTTTCGGTAAGTTTTTATCATTAAATGTTTTTCTTAATAGTATCACAATTAAATAGTAAATATAAATCAATTAGCAAAAATATTATGATTGTTTGGCCAATGTTTGCGACAACGCGCCAACTACTCTAACAAACATTGAAGCATTGAAGTGTAATTCCGAGAACTACGTCTAGTTCCAAATTCGAGTAAGTACGAAATTGTCAACAAAATGTTTTTAACCTTATTGCTTAGACGTTAAGTTTCATTTTAGAATAAATATTTTTGTACTTATTATAAAAATGACTTTTTATTTTTAAGTGACATTTTAAATGTATTACTTCGATGATAGAAGGACTTAAATATTAATCATTTGCAATCGTAATTAAACTTTATGTTAGAGTGTTAAGGTTTATAATAATCTGAAGTTGTTAATATTATTAAACTTTTTTCTATAGTTCGTAGTAAGAAATATAAATGTTTATCTGTGTGCAAACGTGGCCACTTTAGCGACTTATTTTTGTTCCTAATCATTCATCTAGTACTATTATTGATCGAAGCTGGAGGCTTTTATTTAGGTGTTAGATTTTGTTTTCATTCATATTTTTTTAGTTTTTATTTTTGCTTGAGTATAGTTTACATTCCTATAGAGAGCGAAGCGAGGCGAGCATTACTTCCAAAGGCCAGGCGGTTAACTAAACGGCTAATTCAACCAGTTGGCTGCAACATATATGCAAAGTGTTTTTAATTTTTGTGATTAGTTTTAAACCGTTTTAATGAAGAAATAAATAAATAGTAATAGATTAATAGTTTTCGCATCAATTTTCAATTCAATACTCTCTGTATTTTTCTGTGATTGTCACAGCGACTAAATAATATTATAATATTGATAAAAATAATATTAATAACAGAGAAAAAATGTTGCAACTGTATGTGATTGAAATCGCTAAGGGCAAAATAAAGGCTGAAGAATGTATTTTTATTATTATTTGAATTCATGTTAAAAATTCTTGGAAAACGGGGTTGAACTTAAAAGATATTTTTTTCGTTATAGTTTTATTTGTTCATTCTACCCGCGACTTCGTCCGCGTGAAATTTCGCACCCCGACCCACCCCGTCGCAACGTATCGCATCGCTTGCCCGTGTTAATACTTTGTTTTCTCTTACCGTTCTTTCTGACTTTTTTTTTATTGCTCGGCTCCTAAGGGTCCTAGCGTGACGTTAAGTAGCCTATATCCTTCCTCAATAATTGGGCTATCAAATTAATGTAAAAATATTTTTTAAATCCTACTGGTAGTTCCAGAGATTGGCGCGATCAAACAAACAAACACTTCAGCTTTATTATTTGTGTAGATATACATTATTTACTTTATCATTGAAGTTTTATTTTTTATTGGTACATCGGTATTTAATATGAATATTTTCAAAGGCTGTATATTCTAATTACAGGCCTGATATTAAGAGAACTTTTGTTTTTTAAAGTCATATTTTTTTTGTTTTATTGTTATTAATATTTTTGCTAACGTAACATGTAACGTTGTAACGTAACGTTGTGGAGGTCAGATAGGCAGTCGGTCGATGTAAAATACTGGTATTCAGTTGCATCCGGTTAGACTGACAGGCGACCCCGGCAAAGTTAAAAGGCTAGGGATAAGATAAAAAAAAACTGGCCAAATGCGAGTCAGACTCGCACGCGAAGGGTGTACGTACCACAAGGCAAAAACGCCGAAAAAAACACGTTTGTTGTATGGGAGCCCCCCTTAAATATTTATTTTATTTTGTTTTTAGTATTTGTTGTTATAGAGGCAACAGAAATACATAATTTGTGAAAATTTCAACTGTCTAGCTATCGCGGTTCTTGAGATACAGCCTGGTGACAGACAGACGGACGGACAGACAGCGAAGTCTTAGTACCCTAAAAATGATGAAATACACGCAAATGAAGTCTCATAATATACTCGTATTACAAATTTTCTCTACTTTCTCCAACAGCATCCGTGGTGACCTACAGCATAGTCGCTGGCAACACGTACGATGCTTTCGTCATCAGGAACTTCACTGGAGAGATTCGCGTCAACAGTGAGCTGGACTATGAGAACATCACCAGTTACAGCCTGGATGTCAGGGCTTTCGATGGCATCTACGAGGATTATGCTAAAGTTATCATCAACATTGAGAATTTGAACGATAACCCGCCTGTGTTTTTGGCTAATTATACCAAGACTATTGAGGAAGAGAAGCTGTATGAAGGGTGTATTGTTAAGGTATGTACATTTCACTTTTTAGGAAACTTTTTCATTTGTTATCACACTAATATTATAAAGGCGATAGTTTGTGAGTGTGTGTGTGTGTGTTTATATGTTTGTTACTTCTTCACGCTCAAAGGGCTAGACCAATTTTGTTAAAATTTGGTATGGAGATAGCTGACACCCTGGATTAACATATAGGCTACTTTTTATCCCGATATTCCCACGAAATCGACATTTACGCGGGAGAAACCGCGGGGCGCAGCTGGTTCAAACTAAATTTGAGAAGATGGCGGGCCAAGCTTGATGCCACCAGACAGGATTGGTCCACATTAGCTTAAGGTAGAGAGGAGTGGAAAGGAGAAAGGGAGGCGTTTTCCCTGCAGTGGGACAACATAGGCTAAAAATCACACTAATATTATAAAGGCGAAAGTTTGTGAGTGTGTGTGTGTGTTTATATGTTTGTTACTTCTTCACGCTCAAACGGCTGGACCAATTATGATATTATTTGTATGGAGGTAGCTGACACCCTGGATTAACTTAAAAGCTTTTTATCCCGATATTCCCACGGGATCGACGCTTATGCGGGTGAAACCGCGGGGCGCAGCTAGTAAATAAATGGGACCGCTTGTTATATCTGTCTCACCGAAACCAGACCATCTTCAGTCATCAAGCCAGCATACTAATACTTGTGCCATTCCAACAGGTGGAAGCCTACGACCCTGACATCAAAGACAGGAATGCTCCTCAAAACATTGTCTACTCCTTAGTCAAGCATGAACAGAAGGAGTACCTCCAAATTGACAACGATGGCTGTCTCCGACTCACCAAACCCTTGGACCGGGACCAGCCTCTAGGGTTCACCAGGTGGCAGATACTGATAATGGCTGCTGATCATGGAGGAAGACTGGGATCTGACAGCTTGAGGTCAACGACCGAAGTTATCTTGGAGCTGACTGATATCAACGATAATGCGCCGTTTTTGACTAATGTAAGTACTCTTATTGTTTGTATTTGACTTTTTTGTCGAAATATTTTCTTGTTTTTTATATTTAAACGAGATAAATTAATATTAAAATTTCCGCTTGGATCTCATAGCTCATACAGAAAAAATATAGAAAATGTTTTTCAACATAGCTCACGGTTTAATGGATGATCCGGAAAAGTACTACCACCATTCTCATATATATATATGATAGACATATTTCTGCCTCTAGATATACAGGATGTTTGGAAGCTGAGTGCAAAGTTTTAAGGGAGTGATAGTTGACACCATTTTTCCAAACAGCCCTATATATAGAAACCAGTAGTGTAGCGGCAGCATGTCGCATGCTGCTGTCGTCTGCAGTCGACTACAGACCTTTATCAGCTTTCCTGTTTCCCACGAAAGTATTCCTAGATACCTTTAGGTTACGAATTAAATATTTCAACCATTTATCTGGCCCTGAGTTGCATACCGATATCTACATGCGGCTCGGCAAAATGAATTCCTGAAAATCCAAACATATCTATAAATATAAAAATGAATCGCTGAATGTGGTACTAAGCGCAAATCTCGAGAACAGCTGAACCGATTTCGCTAATTCTTTTTTTAGAATATTCCTTGAAGTACGAGGATGGTTCTAACGCAGAGAAAAATTTAATATATCTATAGGAGTAGGGTAGGCGTAGGGTAGGAATAGTGTAGGGGTAGGGTAGGAGTAGGGTAGGAGTAGTGTAGGAGTAGGTAATAGGAGTAGTGTAGGAGTATGGTAGGAGTAGGGTAGGAGTAGTGTAGAAGTAGTGTAGGGATAGGGTAGGGTAAGGGTTAGGACACCACGCAAACGAAGTAGCGCCGGGCAGCTAGAAATAATTTATATGATATGGCAAAACAACGTTTGCCGAGTCAGCTAGTTTCTCATAAAAACAATTCAAGAAAAGAAATAAGGAATAAAACGGTCCAAACTACCCTGTAAATAAACCATAATGGTCTACCAATATATTTCATTACGCCTACCCTCAACTACGATGGCATGATTGATGAGTCGGTTGAGTGTGCATAGACAAGTAGAGGGACCGACTATCTATTACTCTAGACGTTGAAACAATACATAATAATGCTTCACGACTTGGCTTGTTTTCCCTTCGATATTTATCGATATTTAGATGTTCAGAAGTAGGTGACAAAAGGGAAGAAGATTTTGTTTACCTATTTTTTTGTCTCGGGAAGAAGAGTCGTGTAATTATGAAAACCAGGAAGTTTTTTTTATCATTTGTAACTTGGACAATTTGTGATTCAAATTAAGTATTTTGCTTGAGGCTTTCGATACCGAACGTGTGAATCGAATTAGCTCAGAATAAGTTATTATTTAGTTTAATAGATGGCGCTGCGTACTCATTCTTTGAAACAGTAAGCATAATGTTTAGTGCCACTAAACTTTAAAACGCGCGAACAAAGTGAGAATATTCAAGAGAAACAATTGAAGCTGTTTAAGTTGTAAATTGAATTATACATTTTGTGGTTTACTGCGACGTACTTACTGATACAAAGAGACTATTTTATGGGTCATAATAATTTAATAGGCATTAAATATATTGAAAGCATTAACATAGAGAATTCCCTACAGAGGCGCAGAGTAATAATGTGGGAGAGAAATTTAAATTATACAGGGTGACTTTGAATTTATTGAATCTTTTAGACGGTGAAAATACGAATGAATATGAGCACTTGAGCAGTTTTTAATAAGGATATCGCTCTGAAATTAAAAAAAAAATAACTTAAAATATTACTGACAGCACCCTAGAAGATAACATCAATGAATTGAAAGTCATCCTATTATAATATAATGGGGAATTATAAAACGAGCGATTAAAAAAAAGCTTTGCGACTGATGATGACATGTACTGTATTAATAACTTGAGCGGTATGAATTTGAGTAAGCGAAAAATTAACTAAACTAACGACGAATATTGATTAATAATAAAATCCAGAACAAGCTTACAAAAAGTGGATTGTGATAAATCCATTTCATATATTAAAATTTTATCCGAGCGACTACATTACTAAGTGAGCGACTGGAAATACAGAGAGGGCAACTTCAATATTAAGATAGTGACGATTTTTCCAACACACACGACATAGGATGCAAGAGCGAGCGAAGGGCACCCCGAGGTTCGGTTGTGTTAGGTTACTTTAAACCCTTTACACAGAAATAATGCCAAATATTGAAATAAATGCAGGACGTAACGTTGACACTCAAACAAATATTAAGTCGCTCAAATATTATGAAGCTGCTCATTTTGTATTTTAAGTAACTCAAATTAATGTTTGTAAGATACTATTCTGTTGATTTTTCGTCACTTATAGTCAGTCGCTCACTTAGTAATTATATAACCCAAATTAATTAATTTTGACACTTATAATTGTAATTTACAGTCACTCGTTTAAATACTACCCTTATATAATTACCAACTATGCGGTTTAATGAAACTACAAGCCAATGAAAGTTTCTACTATCCCCAAAGGGCGGGGGCGAAAAACAACGTTACTCCGGACAATCATCTTGAACAGAAGAAAACACCTGGTTTTCTTAGGCGTTAATACACATTTCCTACCTTAAGAAACATCGGCCATTTTTAGGGTTCCTCCTTCGCGCAAGGAATCCTGCATCGCGCAAGCAAAGTTTACCGCTACGTGGTGTACCTTTATTAGACCCACATTTCGCCAGTTATGTTTAAGTACCTTGTAATTGAGGGCAAGCCTATTGCCATCAACCGGGGCCCAAATTCATACTCCGGACTGCTACTGAGAAATTCCTGTTGGAAAAATACAATATACTTACTTTTGCCCAACCTGAGAATCGAACCCAGGACCAACATTACGCATTGACTTGAGATTGTCATGGAGACGCTATGTTATAATGTGTGAGGTCACTCATCTCAGTATGGACACTTTTTCGCGTGACTAAGTACGGTACCAACCTGAACTGGGCCCGTGTGGTGAGAGAGAGGAGATCACATCACAGAGAGGAGGCCTGTGCCCCTGCAGTGGGAACAGTATAGGCTGATTAGGAAGTACGGTGAGAGCAAATCTAGGGATTTAAGAGCAAACAAGTCGCGAGCTCGAACTCACTGGTAGTTAACTGATCATGGTCAAAAAGTACGCTGTCTCGCCTGGCTTCGTGTCTGACAGAGCTAGTATCAGTGATGAGCAGTTAGACGCTAGTCTACACGCACAACGTCTAGTTCTCACGCACAGAAACACCGTTCCGAACTAATGGCGCGTAAAAAAATCGAATCGTACGGAACCCTTCGTGTGCGAGTCCGACTCGCACTTGGCCAGTTTTTATTATAAATTTTCGCGCACTGGATTTACAACGCACTGCTAAGCGCGGAGAGTTGAAAATCCAACAGTGTGTTTTTTGACGCCCTGGGATGCGCTCTGTTGGATTCTCAACGCTCGGTTCAACACCGAGAGTTGAAAATCCAGTGCGCAATAAAATCCCGCCGCGATATTTTTACTTCCGTACGAACGTGGGTATACCAAACTTTACGCCCACAGCTTAATACTCTCCCAATAATTAAAACTGTAGAATCTATAAGATTGTAAGCTCTTTTAAACTCAAAAAGACATGCAATTTACCTTTATAGCGCTCACTACATTTTATAGTCCATTTTAAAATATATTGCTATTGATTTTGTAGTGAGCTATCAAAGCTGGGTATTAGGTAACACTAGTATAACACGATCGTAATAAAATTAATACAGTATTACAGACATCAAGCTACCCGAAACTGTAAATTTTACCCAATCAACTTTGAACCTTATGCTTTAGCGATAAAGTTGAAAATCTATTTAAGAAATTTGACAGATTGCAGTAGCTTGATGTGCTGGCGTCTGTACATGATAAAAGTTTTGGATTTCTAAAGTATTTTAGTAGATAGGTTAAGCGGATAAATGTGTTTTGGTTAATTTTGCTACGGGTAAAGGAAGTATCTAGGGGAGGATTTCACCAAAGAAACTGAACACGATCAGCACATCTAAACTGCGTTCAAGAGCTGTCAGTGTCAAAATTCGACTACAACAACAATAAAATTATGACATTGACAGCTCTTAAACAACAGAGAGTGTGAAAAGTGGTGCAACTGTAGTTTATTTTTTTAATATTTTTATAGTACTTATTAGACATTTTCTTGCTATGCGTATATCACTATTATGATTATTGATTCATGATACCACTTTATTTATTAAAAAAACTATTACAAAGTAAAAGCGTGTCTTACTTTTGATCGGTTTAAGAGATGCTAAATTTTTCAAAAAATTCTGCAGACTTTTATTGAAAACAGCTGAATGATGACGACCATTACAGTAGAATAAATTGTCGAATCTTCCTACAATTTTCTTACCATTCAACAATTACTACTCTAAGATATATATCTTCACATAAATCGTCGGCGTTCGAGCTAGACTCCTTAGGAAATGTGTTTGTGTAGGACGGAGTAACGTTTGTTCAGGCTTCTGGCTTAGTATATGATTAATATCGCGTTGCTCGGGGCTGAGGGAAACAATCATTCGTATATCAAGTTTGCTAGCAACGTGCTACAGTACTTTTATGTCACGAAGCAACGCGCGCTTTGCTTGTGGTTACCAAGTGTACAAACACGCTGTGAATGTGTGTGTCAGCGCAGGAGCCCTCAGTACCGTCCGAGACAATGGCGAAGTTTAAGTGTGTGTGAGGGTGTGTGTGCATGTTGCATGCTGACGCTACTCGTCTTTTCTTTTTTTTTTACGAAATTTTGAATAAATAAAAAAAAATTGTCGTTTCCCAAAAATTCGAACAAAAAAATTATTTTGCAAATCGGTCTTTATAATGATGGACTTTATGCCCGAACATACAATAAAAAAAAAATAACCTTCTCCTTTTTAGAAGTCGTTTAAAAAATCCCTTTCCTTAATATCATGCTCTAAATTTACTTTATAACACTTTTAATTAGATATTTTAATTTGGCGCACCTATTCAATTTCATCCTTATGTGCTGTTAAACAGATTGGATCATCGCCATTAATGTCATCAATAATAATCCCAAAGCATTTGAATCGGCAATCTCAATCCCTTTTCCCCCAAATAACATCAAAGGTTTCACGACCATACAATTAAGCGACTTGAACGCCGCAGTTAGAAACCCACCATTTCATAGTCCTGAAACGCCTAAAATATCCATATTCCGAAACCGGAGCTTATTTGAAATTCGACCATCCGGCCCAGCTGATCGGACTCGAATGCCGGAATCTGCCGGATTAAGTGGGAGTGGAATCTGGCAACGCAGAAATCGTTTGCTCAAAGAATCGTGGCATGTCAGCGTTTATTCATTTTGCGATAATGTCACCTTACCAAGCATAATCTATGGCTTAGAGAGAATGTCGGGTGATTTTTGTCTCTCTTTTGTGCGTTTGAACAATGGAGCATTTGTAGAGATTAATCTGCTTAATTTGGGGGAAATTTTAGTTGAATGGTTTGACGTTTTGACCTACATTTTTGGTAAAGATCTGAGGGGCAATTCTCGTAATTTTAAGAATGTTCACTTCAGTCTTATCAGTCTCAATCTGTCAAAAATACCTCTAATATCCCTACATTTTTGACAAGTTTATGACATTGATTATCGCTGAAATGAGATTGCGGCTAGATTTTGAACGTTTTTAATAACGTGAATTCGAATTGCCTTCAGATCATTTTTGGCACAGCATGTAATACTACATTAAAAATAATATATTATTCTGTTGATTAATGGCCGATTCCTATAATTTACGGACCGTTGTTGGTCAACGCTTTTAATGCGTACGTCTTTTTTTTTACATCGTTCTCACATATAATTCAACATTAATGATGTAACTAATATTTTTGTAAAAATATAATTTAAAAGAGTGTCCATGTAGTTTCTTGCCCGTTCTTTTCCATAGGTACCTACGCTTTGGAATGGGCAACTAGCTTCATATTTTCTGACTGACCGACTTCTTGACAATTCAAAAAAGCCTATAAATGGTTTAATTGTTTAAAAATATGGCAACTTGATTATAAAAAGCGCGTCAAAAGTACAAGTTGTGCTTGTTCATTATATTGTAACCTAAATAAAGAACAATTTATGACATATTTTTGTAATGATAAATAATTATTTAATCATTTCAAGTGATATTATAATATAAATATTTATAGAAACGGAACGTTGCTTCAAATAAAGCCTGTACGAACGAATGAAAGAATGCCATTTTTGTTTCTTATCTGTGGATATTATTTGAACCATGGATCTTCTTTGGTACTAAAAGATCCTCGGATAGTCTTCGTTTTGTAATCGGAACACACTTTGATACTGGTACTAACTTTAATACCGTCACAAACCTAGACCTTTTAGTCTTGGTTTAAACCAGTACCGGAGCGTTTTTTTGTAATAAGACCGTTTGAGTTTGAGTTTAAAATTAATTCTCTTGTATCTCATAGCTTTGCATAGTATACCCATATGGAAGTAGCTATCACAGGTAAACTTGGCTTACGAATCTATGTATATGCTCAGTTTGGCAATAAACATTGCTACCACTAGTAAGCAAAATGATTCAATTTTGTTTATAGGAACCGAACATAAGTCATGAAATAGATACGCGTCATGTTCGTGAACGGGCGCCGTCGGTTGAGACTGGTCATCTCTTAACTGCCAAGGCTTATTTTTAATCTTATATTTTGAATTGTTTCTTCATTTGTGTCTTTTTTTTACATATAGAAGCAACAAGAATAATGTACCCAGGATTTTGTAATATCTTCCATGGAGTTTCTTGCCCGTTCTTCTCCATAGAGATCTACGTTATGGATTGGGCAACTAGCTTCAACTTTCTAACTGACAGACTCTATTTAATTTTGACAATTCAAAAGTGCCTGTACAAGATTTAATTGAAATAAATGCTTTGTGTTTGAGATTTTTTGTAGAAATTGAAGAGGCATATAACAAAGGAACTTACTTTATTTTGAAATAATAAAGTCCCTATTTCTAAATTGCCGGGCCAACCCTAATAACGGGCCACTCTGTCAATACGCCAACTAAAAGATGATAATAAAGACCAAAACAAAAGCACATCCGTACCCAAGCACCCTCAAATTTTCAATTATCTCTTAGAGCGGCTAAGAATTCACGAAATTCACGTTTTTATTTTCATTTCATACAATAACCATATTGCCAATAAATCAGGTACAGTGAAGGAACCTTCGCAAACGGCCCGTTACATTATATTATGTAAATTTCTCACATTTTCTGCCCTGTGTGTTTGTATGTCTGTCACCGAAAATCCTCTTGACGTGGGTAGGAATATGGAGTTTATGTTGCTGTGGACATAGGGCTGTTTTTGTTTAGAGAAGGTTCTTTAGTCTATGGACCGATTTTTTGAGTTTATGGTCTTAGGTGATAGAGATTTTCATTTTGCTATTAAGTAGGGGGCGCTAGGTAGGCTGCGAAATTACCTTGGCGCATCCCCCTTAATGGTACCTACTTACCCTTAATGGTATGGTTTCAAGGAAATAAAATAAAATTGTTTATTTTGTAAATAGGATATCGGAATCACTTTTACATGTCATATTATAAAAAAATCGGTCAAGTGCGAGGTCGGACTCGCGCACCGAAGGTTCCATAAATTGTAGTTGTGTAACTACTTTACGGTTTTCGGAATTATTCCTTTACTTGTGCTACACGACATTGCTTCTTGCCAAATTTCATGATTCTAGGTCAACGGGAAGTACCCTATAGGTTTTGATTCCCTTGCGAGTGTCAAAATATGCGGCATAAACGGAACATAAACGCCCGTATCTTTTGATTGCGTTGACTTAGAAGTATGATTTTTTCACTGCTTCAAGGGATTGCAGCCTTGAGTATTTGATAATAATTTCAACTTGATAACTCCACGCGTTACTGAGAAAAAGGGTCTTGACAGACGGACAACGAAGTGATCTTATAAGGGTTCCGCTTTTCCTTTTGAGGTGCGGAACCTTAATAAGCTAGATGGAGTCGATATTTCCTATCTGACTACCACCGAGAAAAAATGACAAAACAACCTCAAAGGCCAAAGTCTCTTTTAGAGCTCCGACATAATCTTGGTCAGATCATGTGAGGGCATTATAATGTAGATTAGTGCCTGAAATGGTCTTATGAGGAAAGTCAGATTTGAGAGGACGAGTCCAGTTAGTGCAAGCATATTTTGTCAGTAATTGTGTAGCTCAACGCAGAACTTCAGGAGGTCAAAGTAAAGTAGAATCAATTTGGTATGCAACAACCTCACGATACTGACTGTACGACACACTTGCTGTGTGCAGCGATAAAAGTGCTGAAATTGTATCTGTATCAATAAGATTTAGCCACTTTATCAAGATAATTAATTTAAGCTTACAGATTTAAACTTTCGAACTTAAATGAGTTTTCATTGAATAAAATTCACTCAATACAATTTAACAATTCAATTCAATTAAGACAGAACTTGTATATAACTTTTTTATATCACACTTGCAAAATTACTTTTAAATTGAATTTTAAAAAGCTTAAGTTTAACCAAATTGAATTTGATTGATCATGTTGGAAGGTATTTTTTCATGTAATTTATCTCAAATTAATTGAATTATAAAATATATACTTAAAGTGAATAGTTTTAGTTGAGTTAGGATATCATTTTGTTATTAATTAATTAGGTATTAGTTGTTATTTACGTACATATTGTTTTAATTTCGAATAAAATAAATGAAATCAAAGTGTTTACGATGTAAGTAGGTTTATTAAGACGACAATCCGAGATCGACACTTATGCGATGAAACCGCGGGGCGCTGCTAGTCTAAATATAAATCTTGCAATGAGGAATACGGATAGCATCTTAGCAGTAGAAAAATTAAAATATAAATAACGAACACTTAGTAAAAACGAATACTTACATCTATAGAAGAGATGGAGGACAATTCACCAGTATCTAAATTGTGTCGTACAGTAAAAACATTTTGACATCTCTCAGAAATACTTACCCTTTTTTTAAAGCATCCTGTCTACACTTCCCTAGCATTTACCATATTTAATAACAGTAGACTCAGTTCCAAACTTCCCAAACTACTAAACACAGTGGTCCTTCCACCCTTTACATAAATTAAACTACTAGATCATGCTCCTCTACGGCACATCCCAAATCAATTCCAAATCCTAAAACCGAAATAAAAAGCAAAACGTACCTCTTTTTGGCCCTTTTCCCTCATTTTACTTAAAGGTACGTTTCACTCCACACATCGGCTCAGTTGTCAATTTTTTATGCAAATCTACTATGGACGTTCAATTTCTTATTTCGGGGAGCGATCCTTTGGTTCTGTGTTCCGCGAAGGGTAGGTTTAATTTCCATTCCGTAGAGCTGTATGGTCCTCTTGAGAGCTTTGGGCGACTACCGAGATGGTCATGTGACGGGGACGTGCTGATATTTTCGTAAAAAGAGGGTTTATTTAGATTTAGATCGCGTGTTTAGGAATAAGTGTTGGGTTTGTGGCTCAGAGGGCTTTTAAAGGCTACAAAGCCGTGTGCACCCGATTTTTTCAGCTAGGTTTTCACATTGGTAAAAACTTTCTAACAAATTTTCGGACCCTATTGCACTCCTTTAAGGGGTGGATTTTCAAAAATCCTTCCTTAGTGCCCAATTAAAAAAAAAGAAGTAATGAAAAGTTTCATTCTTCTAGATCTAGACCTAGCGGTAGGTATAGGATGCGTTGTCTGCCAGTAAATTAATTTAAGATTTTTTTTCTATATTATTTTTTTAATACTTAGCTTTTAAAATTATGTTTCTTTAAATATAAAAGATATTAGATTTTTATTAAGTAGATAGGTTTATATGGTTGATTAACATTACTTATGTCTAATTTTTAAGTCATTAATTTGTATTTAGGTAGTTCTTCGAACCTAAATACAATTAGAGGTTTAGGTACTTAATTGAAACGTTATGGTGCCTTTGTAGTATGTTCTCCGAAATGCAATGATGTTCTAAATATGTTTACTGCTCATTGTATTAAGTGCCTTTTCTAGTTGTGCAGGCCCAAAAAGTTCGATACTGAAATCTACATTGGAATCACCGCTTTACTAACCGATTTAGCTCGAAAAGTGTAGTTTGCTCATAATGCAAGCATTTTTCGACCAAAAACCCGAAATGGTGGACCGATATTCATAATCCTACTATTATATTTCCCCAGTAAAGCTTAGTACTAAGTTGCCTTGTATTTTAAAGCGCCGTTTTAGGGTTCCGTACACAAAATAAACAATAAACAAAGGGTACCAGCGGGACCCTATAGTACTAAGGCTCCGCTGTCGGTCCGTCCACCCGTCCGTCTGTCACAGAGTTGTATCTTTTAAGTCGCAATAGGTAGATACATGAAATTTTTACAGTGTGTACTATTGTGGCTGCTTTAACACCAAATAGTGAAAATAAAAAAAGGAAAAAAAAAGGTTCCTTATTCAAGTTTTTGTATACCTCGTGTCACATATTGTCGGCCTAGTTTGTTAACCTGCTAAGTCAGTTTTTATTATAAAAAATAATATACCTACCTATATACAGTTTAATATTCTGAACCTCTTGTCTGGTATAAAAAGTAATTTTTTCTTAAAAATGGACTTTGCAGGTTAACAAATTAGGCCGACGATTTGTGTTTTTTTGCTCCGGCTCGAATATGTAGTAAATATTGTACGGTAGTACGGAACCCTTCGTGTGCGAGTCCTCAACTCACGTTTGGCCACTTTTTCGGTATTCTGGTGTTACAGCCCGTTTCCTTATTATACAATATCTTATGCCGTAAGGAATAATGTAAGAAAATGTATTCCGCTGTTTAATATTCGCTGGGTTCATTGGGATATCGGAAATATTTTTTGCCATATTATGCAAAAATACATATCAAATAGACGTGTGATAACGCCGAAGTAATATGAAAGGCATTGCTTATTTTATTTGATTTTTTATTATATTTTTTGGGACTTTTTTAATTAAACGAATGCGCCTGAAATAATGTTTCTTCTGACTATGATCGTAACTGAAATCTGAAGGCAAATTCCCGTAATTAAAAACGTTCAAAATCAAGTTGCAATCTCATCTCAGCGACAGACTATGTCAAAAACGTATAAAAAATTTAGGAAAATTAGAGGTATTTTTGACAGATTGAGACTGGGATCAGACTGTGAACGTTCTTAAAATAACGAGAATTGCCCTCTGAACTTAAAATAGATTTATATCAAAAATCATTTACGTACTTCTCCTTAAAATTATTGATTTCCTCAACCTTTAACTTTGATATTTCGTTATAAAAATTTTGCTAGGAAAAAGCTGAATAAGATCCAAGCGGTAATTACATCAAACACTCATAACTTACTTTTCGATAATTGTATTGTTTCTATCCTGTTCGTGAAAAAACTTTTGCATGAAAATGCTTCATAATAATATAACCTAATTGTATTTTTTTTTTCTACAGACTCAGCCAGTAATTTGGTACGAAAACGAACCTCCTGGTCAAGTAGTCATCCTGACTGCTAAAGACTACGACTCGGCAGAAAATGGACCTCCGTTCACCTTCGCTTTGAACGAATCAGCCTCTTTTGATATTCGCTCCAAATTCCATATACACGGTAAGAACTGTCTTTTATTATATGACACACTAACTTCTGCCCGCCACTTCTACCCGCGCTATTACTTCGTTTTCACTTAGCGTTCTTTCTGACTTTTTTTGGTCCTAGCTAGCCTAATAGCCGTCCCCAAAAATTGGGCTATCAAATGCAAAAATATTTTTCAAATCCGACTTCAGCTTCAGCTTCTTCTATTAGTGGATTACATTAGGTAAAGGTATAAAAGAGGTCTTATGTAATCTTATGGCCTATGTTTAACGGCTAAATATTTCGTTATATCCAAAGGCGACAGTATCATAGTTTTGTGAGTTTATTAAGAACAAAACTATGGTACTGTACATCAAATTTGATCATTTGTTTTTATGATGTCTTCAATATCAAACGTTATTAGTACCTGCTGAAGTTCAATGGGAACCTTATCGTGATACAAAGTCCTTTATTCATAAACGTTACATAAAGTTAAATAGTGATTAGCGACTGTTTAACCATACATGTTGACGTTTACAAGTCACGTTTATAAATAAACCCCAACATCTACAAAGCAAAAATCGAACATTTTTCAGCTCCAACTACACGAGTAAAATCATTCCCTAAATTCTGAATATATGTTTCGAGGAAGTCCTCACAATGGACCAATTGACACAAATTCCACTAAACTAAAGCTAGGTTCCAACTGGAAACTTCCCCGATTGGTCTTTGGAGCAATTCCATTTCAATTCAGTGGGCCCCTTTCGCGCGCCAGAAATTTTCCGAGTGTCGCCCAAAATCGAGTTTCGATCAATTAGTGTAGTTAACATGCAATAAATGGCGTGCCAAGCCTAAGTCTAACTTTGTTTGCGAAGTGCCAATTCAATTTTGGTCCTCTCCATTAAGGCTGGCGTGTTTATAATTTTGTATATGTACGCCTCTCTATTCAGCAAAAAATTCGGTTTTTAAATAGTCGATGTTTTGGCATTTAGTTCGCGGTTTCTGCCAAACTAGTGCTGGCAGGCAGTGGCTGAAAAATTGTAAATTGTTTGAACATTTGGCTTATGTAGTCCATTGATGCTAATCGAAGGAATAAAGACTTTTCAAACACGATTTACCGAAGCACATTTTTTATGAGTGACATTAATGTCACTTTTTGGCATATACACACATCAAAAGTGTCTAGGGATCAACATATATTTTTGCAATAACTTTTCTCCTGATTGATATTAATTAAAATTTTCTTTAAGGATTCATCAAATAAAGTGTTTTCGTTTGTCACAGTAACGATAAACCAAGTCACCTTTGCATTAATAAAGAAATTTGCCATTTTCCTAATAAAGGGATTTTTGACATTTGAACCACTAACACAAAAGTTCGAAAAAAAGACTGAAATAACAGTTTTCTTTAAAATTTTATTGGGTAACTTAAACAATTAATAATCCGTGTTTCTACCGCGAACACTAACAACACAAGAACATCGGTTTGGCATACTCAAAATGAGTTCATCCAAATCACGCTGTGGAATGGCCGCCCATGTTCGTTGCAACAACAAAAAAAGGTCTTCTTGCGACTGGATACCCTCCATATTCGGCAGAGCTCTTCTCTGTAGCATATCCCATGCATGCTCAATCGGGTTCAAGTCTGGCGACTGAGCAGGCCAGGGCAGGACATTGATGTTAGCTGCGGCGAGAGTCTGTCTTACAACTCTTGCGGTGTGTGGTCGTGCATTATCATGCATTAACTGAAATAAGGGACCGATTTGCACTTGTAGAGGAACGATGACGTCTGATACAATCGTCTCAGTATAAATTTGAGCGTTGAGGTTGCCTCTGATCCAAATCAACTCAGTTCTTCCGCCGATCCAAATACCCGCCCATACCATGATGGTTCCACCACTATAAGGATGGACTTCCTGGCAGGATTTTAATCGCTGTTGGCGTCCAGGGGTTCTCCAGTGTCGTATACGTCTTGTATCCGGTCTCATACCAAAACGAGACTCATCAGAAAAGCACACGAAACGCCATTGTTCTTCTGCCCAATTTCTGTGTTCAAGAGCCCATTGATATCGAATCCTACGATTGTGCATTGCTATAGGTGGTACCCGTAGCGGTCTTCGGGAATGAAGGTTCACTTCATGCAAGCGGTTTCTGACTGTTTGGTCGCTAATTAAGTTCCCTGAAGAGTGATGAAGCCTCACGGCTAACATCATGGCGGTTATTGTTGGAGCTCTTCGAGTTAAGATTTGAATGTATCGGTCTTGTCTCCGTGTGGTGCAGCGATACCGTCCTCCATGGCGCTCAGCCACGGTACCAGTGCTTCGGTAACGTGTCCAAAGTCGACTGATAACACTCTGACTTGTATTCAGAGCTAAAGCCACAGTACGTTGCCGGGAACCAGCTTCTATCATTCTGCGGCTCTGAGCATTTCTTCCCTGCTTAAATGACGTCGCCGCTCCATAATAACGTTGGTTTTAATCAGTAGTAGGGAAACAGTAGCACTAATAATGTCTTCAATGCGTTGTATGTTTTTATAGGGAAAATATTGACAGCTGATTTTCATCTTTTACTCGAATTTGATTCACAGTTCCTGATTCAAATTATGAAATGCACCAAAAAGGATCCATATAAATTTATAAAATCATAAATTTATTACAAAGCCACATCTCAATCTCAAGAAATCCGCATAAAAATGCTTGATCCCTAGACACTTTTGATGTGTGTATATACTAATAATAAAGCTGAAGAGTTTGTTTGAACTCGCTAATGTCTGGAACTACCGGTCGGATTTGAAAAAAATCTTTTAGTATTTGTTAGCCCAATTCTTGAGGAAGACTATAGGCTATTTAACATGACGCTAAGTATGGCCCATAAGATCCGAGCAAAATGAAAAAAAGTCAGAAATAATGATGGGCGAAAACGAAGCAATAACGCGGGCAGGCGATGCGATGCGACGGGGTGGGTAGGGGGAACAAGAAATTTCACGTGGACGAAGTCGCAGGCATATGCTAGTTTATTATAAGCGACATTTCCTTATATGCCACCAAAACATATTATAACACCATTAGTTTTTTCTCAATGTAAAAAAAAAAACTATATCGGAAACTTTTCTAAAAGAAATACTCGTGCTATTCGTTCCATATAAGTTCTCAATGTCACCTGTCGGGAAAACTTGACATTAAAATGAAACAACTTTTATAGTTTCCTCAAGTCAATTAAAAGTTCCAAGAATATTAAAACTTTAATTGGTTTTCAAGATATTATTTTAGTGACATATGTGGATCTTTGACAGTCGTTACGGGTAGTCAGACAACCAGTCTTACCAAGGGGTATCGTATTACCCAATAACTGGGTTGTGGAGGTCAGATAGGCAGTCGCTCCATGTAAAATAATGGTATTCAGCTGCATCCGGTTAGACTGGACGCCGACCCTAACATAGTTGGGAAAAGGTTAGGCAGATGATGATGATGTGGGTCAATACAGGGACAAATTATATTAGCTAGTGAGACTTGCAGATGTGATGGGTCATCATCAAGTCAGCCTATCGCAGTCCACTGCTGGACATAGGTCTCTCCCAGACTGCGCCACAGTACCCTGTCCTCCGCCTTCCGCATCCAGTCTACCCCAGCCACCTTCTTTAGGTCGTCCGTCCATCTAGCTGGGGCCGTCCCACACTACGCTTGCCGATACGCGGTCTCCACTCCAGGACTCGTCTGCTCCACCGGCCATCGGTCCTTCGACAGACATGGCCAGCCCACCGCCACTTCAGTTTGCTTACTCTGCAAGCTATGTCATGGGTATCGATGTCTAATCATGATAAAACAAAAAATAAATTAAATTGATGAATAAATTTTTTGGGATCAACAACAGCTGGTGTAGTGTAGTTAGTTGAAATATCAGTTTAAACAGTAGTTTTTTTTTTGTTTAAATTTTGCAGAAATGAAGGGTAATACGACACAACGAAAATAAACTTATTCAAGTAGTTCTACACTACCAGTTAACCCCAAACAAAAAATCGTCAAATCTTTTTTATTTGTATTTTATTGTGTTTAAATACCGATACCCATAACGTTTGCGAAGTTTCGCTAGTTGATTTAACTTGACCCTGTACTGTCTAATTGATCAATCGTTCGAGTAAATTATCAAGCAACTGTCACTTTTATGGCCTACAAATCATTTTCAATTGATGTAGGTAATAAGTTATGTTGCTGTCAAAAAGAGTAATGGTCGTCGAGTCAATATTATGGGAAGGGCGATTTATTTAGACGTCCGTGCAAGGAAATTGTCGTAAACATGAATATTTTAAGTGTATTGTAATTGTCTCAACCCGTGCTGGGCCCTTGTGGTGGATTACAGTTTATGGCCTGCTCCGTCCCACTCACACAGAAGAGGCCCGAGTCCCAAATATGGGGAACAGTAGGTATGGCTGATTATGTAGGGCAACATCCTTGTGTCATACAAGTATTAGACGAACCTATTCTAAGTCCACATTTTTGCCACTCTCACGATGTTTTTCTTCTGATAATAATTTTAAATATTCAAATCATTGACATATATATTACTAGCGTAAGGACCGGGCTAACGGCGCGACTAAATGGCACCAACGCGCTGGCCCTAAAATGACGGTTTTAGGGCCACCGCGACTCAGTTGTCAGTGGGGCGCGCGAACTTCGAACGAAGAACTTCTATGTAAAATGTTCAGACGGGCGTATCCTTACTTTTGAAATCATTGATTCAAATTGACATTATCCGAGCATTAACCCACTCCTTTTTACAGAGAGGAAGCCCGAATACCAGCAATGGAAATACTGTAGGCTGTTCAAGTAGGGCAAGAAATTTGTAATTAAAGTGTTGGTCAGCACACTAGTCTTGTGTAGTTCGTGAACGATGAACGAATAGGAGCCGTATCTTCGCACTGTACTAAAAGAAACGTTTCCGAACGCTGACTTGTAACCGGTCTAATAGGTCAAATAGCTCTTTTCGAACTCGTACATCGCCCGAACGAGAAAATGAAATAGAAACGTTATGCGTTTTCATTCGATGTCTGTGAAGAATGAGAACGAGAGAGAATAGCCGACGAATGACGATGCTATCCGAACCCGACCGACCGAATTCGCAAGAATGAGATGAGATGCGCGTTATTTCAATGCCTTAGTGTCTATTTTAGCTTACCGCCCAAACTGCTCTATGGAAATGCTTACCGAGAGCGAAGACCGAATAGAGCTATTAGAACTAATAGAATGAACTAGTTCACTGTCCGAAATGAACTAGTACGGAGCGATCTTTAAAATGACCGAGCAGGCACAAGACTACAGCACACCCAGCACGCTAAGCGGTTTCAGACAGTCCAGTTCCTTGAAAAAAGCTTAAAAAATACGTTTTTTTTTTAATGTTATAGTTTTTTTCCCACAGGCAACATTTTATCGACGCTCGTGTCATTCGACCGAGAAGAACGCAAAGAGTACAAGATTCCAGTAGCCATCACCGACTCCGGCACTCCTCGACTGACAGGCGTCTCCATCCTTCATGTGGTCATCGGAGACAAGAATGACAACGCCATGGCACCAGGACATAGCGACATTTTTGTTTACAATTACAAGGTATCGTTTTCCCTCCATTTTTATTCACTTACTTTTTTAAATGTTTTTTTTTTGTTTTGAAATTCGACTGTGCTAGTGTTTTGCTTCGTATTTGAATATTTCGTCTTGTTTTAGGAACAATTGATTTACTTTATTTCTCATCAGTGGAAATTCGTTTTTGTTATTAGACATTTTTGTTGTACGAGTATGTCCCTGCCTTATTTATTAAACTCCCAAAGTATTTATTTGCCAAATTATTCCTTCCTGTTCCAGTGGCCAAATACCGTCAAATTTCTATTAGAAATACCAAATAACACAGGAAAATGGGAAAGCTTTTGATATTTACCTACATATTTAAAGGCCAATTACATTCCGAATAAAGTGGCACGACAAAGGCCAAAAAGATTTCTGATCCCTTCGGGGACCATCACATATTTCCTTTGAGCCTCCAAGTATAGACCTTTAATATCGTTCACCTTTTAGTTTCCTGATTTGTTTAATTTAGCGTAAGTTTATTTTTTTTATTTTAGTTATAGGTACTATTTTTATAGCATATTTACCATCCAGTACAGTTAGAGCCGACAGTCTCGATATTTTAAACGATAATTGAGCGTTTTTTTTGTATCGAGAATGTCACCCCTGCTATTTACTCGGTAGTGCTTGATTTTTGAAAATAGACCACACCTTTTACTTTTTTATTGAAATGGTTTTTTTCTTCTAATTTTATTCGTTTTTCTTTTTCCAACGCCAGATAATTATATCTGAGGAATAATTTTGAATTTTTAATATTTCTTTCATAGAATATCTGTCTGTATTTGTATGGAAGAACTGTCAAAAGTTCAAAATTATTCCTCCGACAAAATTACCTGACGTTGGAAAAATCAGCCTTTAATTGAATTGTCTATTTGAAAGAGAGTTAGTGGTTTGACCGCTTTTATTAACACTTATTCCTAATCAGATTTTAATTTTGCAAAGTATTTTGTTGGTATTCTGTAGGTACTTTTATTAGTTTCAGTTTTGTTACCGACACGCTTTAAGGTTCAAATTAATCTTTTGTATTTCTTTCTTACACAAGTAGGTATGTAACTGTATGACTTATTGTATTAACAAAATTGTTTTCCCTAATGCAATCAGCCGGAAACGTACTTCAATGAAATTTTATACAGTTGGCGGTATTATGTGAGTATAAATTGGCAATATAGTTGTTATTTATTTGTTTCCTTTGCTTCACGTTTTGTTTCTTCTATCTATACTATCGAATTGTATTGGATGGTATTTGGGTTTTTCTAAGTTCGTGTTCGTCGATGTTTTTTTTTTGTTTCTTCTTTGTTTTTGTATAATTTCCGATGACTTTTTTCGTAATGAGAATCTATTCGTCGATTGAAATTGTGAAGGTGTTGATCGCATCACTATAAAGGGTGGCAGGGGGACATTGTCGCGCAACCTGTTAAGGGCTGCTACCTCAAAAATCTAAAATCCTCGAAAACCTACTAAGCGAGCGAAAGTGATGCAATAGGCTATTTGACTGGTTTCTGATAAACATCTCAGATTATTTAATGGTGTCTAACGAGCCCACAAAATCCTATTACTTCAAATTGCATAATGTATTTCTTTTAAAAAATCGTAAATAAAAATGTATTGTTTAAATAAGCCGCCAAAATGCTATCTTTAACAATATGGCGTCGTGACGTCACGATTCACGTAAACAAACGTTGAAACGGTCGAGATACTAGACAAAAGTCATCTGTTCTGTCAACGATAGAAATTTACTAAATCATGACGTCATCTTAAGTTCAGCCAATCCAGACCGTTTTCGATTACGTGGCGCCAGATTTAAAAAGATGAAGTTTTTTCGGGTTTTTTTTTATAAATAATACATTATTTTGTAGTAAAATTAATGCAAATCGATTTTAAAAGCGGTAATCTATACGAGTGTCAATAATTATGACCTTATTTTTAACATTGTCAAATAGCCTATTACTTTTGAATCGCAAAAGAAGAGTGATTGATGGCTATACGAGTAGTGTGCGTGCGCTCGGAATAAAACGACGCATGTGCCAAAACAAATTTACTCCATTACTAACAAAAAAAAAAACTACTTTGAGTACTTTTATATGATAATTCTCTATGTTTTAAAGTAAATTCCATTGAATAACTCTTAAGCGTTACGCCGTGATGTCGAAAAAAGTAAAAAAAATAGATATAACTTTGCAATGTTTTTGTATCGAGAAAAAATCATTGAATCGTGTATTCCTTTTACACGATACTAGACCAAAGAGTCAAAAAACATATACCAAAATGTTAAACCCCTATTCCACATACTTAACAAGTTACACGAAATAGAAAAACCTATTTTTTTTCAACTTTTAAGTACCATGGATGAATCCATGGTACTTAAAAGGCATGGCACATGATTCTGAACACCCTTTGAAGTTAATAGGCCGTTATTTAAAAAAAAAGCTGTTTGCGTGTCGATGTCCCTGACACCCTGTATTTCTAATCTAAAAAGATTCAATCTCATCAAGGAAGAACCTTCGACAAATGTCAAAAGCTCGTGCCTATTATAAAATGCTGGCAACAAAGAAAACGCCTTTATTAGAAAACAATTATACAATAGATAACAATATCTAAACGATCAACAGTAAAATTCCAAATCAATCGAATAACCCTTAATTTTATACAATTATTCGATCCGCCACGCGACATACAAATTAAACCGAATAACGCTCATATTTTGTCAATTATGATTTATAATTAATTATGTGCCAAACCGACTGTTCCACGGTGATTATTGCCAAATCCAATTAACGATCCAACAGTTAAGTGACTCATAATAACAATATGGTTTCAATTGGCTGTCGAATAATTCGAATAATTCTGGGAATTGATACGAAGCGTCGATTTTGATTTGGATGTACTGTACCTCTACCTATACTTCTATAGACTGATGTTGCGTGTGAAATATAGATGTTGAAGTGAGGTGATTGACCTTTATTTCTATAGTACATTTCCGTAAGACAAACACGAACAAATTATATTAGGATTACTACTTGGATACATACAAAGTCTGACAACCAGTCATACCAAGAAGTATCGTATTACCCAGTAAGTGGGTTGTGGAGGTCAGATAGGCAGTCGCTCCATATAAAATACTGGTATTCAACTGCATCCGGTTAGACTGGAAGCCGACCCTAACATAGTTGGGAAAAGGCTAGACATGGTACTTAATAAAGAGCATTCTATTCTATTATGATGACTTGGCTACATACTTGAGGATTATTAAAGTGCATCCCAGAATTGAGAACTTTAACAGTGTGAAAAAACACTTAAACAAGGAGAAAAAACTTACAGGCATTTAAATACCTAATAATAATTCAGGTACCACAACCTAGCCCTAAAATAAGAGCCTCATTAATTCTATTCTACAAAGAATTCTCATTCTATTTATCAGCAACACGAAGTTAATCTTCAGCGTCACTCTTAATTAAAACCGACTCCATTTTATAACTTCTACGACATTACGGCCATTTTGTGAACCAACAAAATAATCATGAAGAGCATTTTTCTTTCGCGCCAAATTCATTTTTTTTATTTGTACAACAACTCTTAAAGAATTCGTTTAAATTTCACAATTTGTATTCAACGTGCGTTTATAAATAATATTAGGCTGTAAATTGTTCCTCAAACGTGGTAAAGGTCCTACCTGCACTGGGCCTACTTGGTGGATTACTGCCCACTCCCTGTCACCGGAAGGAGGCCAGTAGTGGGAACATTATAGGCTGATTATGTTGTGTGGAGTAAAGGCCAGATGCGGAAAACGGAGATAAATGATTAAAGACTTCTCGAAGCAGAGTGGAAGAGGATTTCGGATTAGCAGTAAACTGTTTTACTGGTTTCATTGTATCCCATCTTATAGTCGATTACTCTGGTTATGTTAAAAGTTATAACCGTGGTGATAAAGTTGGCGCTCTAGATTTAGATTTTAAGGACTGTATCTTTCTCTTTGTCTCATTATTTCTCAAGAGTTAGTAGGTTCTTTTACTAGTTAAGACTATATGGTACTGAAATAAACGAAGTTCTTAATCCAATGTTTCCGAGTTCTCCAAGCCCAAAACTTTGTATTTTGTTAACTGTATTTTTATTGGCGCTCTAGAATGTATCTCTCTCCGTCTCATTATTTCCCAAGAGTTAGTAGGTTCTTTTACTAGTTAGATTATATGGTATACTAAAATATCGAAGTTCTTAATCCAATGTTTCCGAGTTCTCTAAGCCCAAAATAGATTTTTCACTTCAGTAGCTCAAACATGTAGGTTTTGCTGCCTGAAATCAGTGAGCAAAATGCGATTTTGCTCACTGAGTGAGACAAAGTAACTAATTAATTATTTTTTTCTGAAAGCCGCGAATATCTTATTCAGCCTTTCGGGTTAATCATACAATTCGAAACATTCACACTCTATCTCTTTCCCGCCATTAGAAAGAGAGAGAGACAAAGACCAGCCCTTTCGAAGTTCCAATTTTGAATTCGACCTCAAAGAAAAACACGTTCGGAATTTCGTACTAACTAAAGAATTTTTTGCAAAAAGATAATTATGTCTTTTAATGTAATTTATTGAATTTTTAACTTATTGTTGTATTTAAGCGAAAATAGGTATTTACTGCAAATAAAACTGATATTTAACCTGTAAATATTTATTTCTAGTTTCAATATAATGTTACGTAATATATTTTGAATAATAAAATACGTATAATGTATGTATAATATCATGGGTGCTATTTCCGAACACGCCTTAAAAAGTGTTCTCGCTGCTGAAGTGAAAAGTTATGTGTGTTACACGAGAGCAAAGTTTTTTGCATCTCTTGCCTTTGTATCCCTCGCCACACTCAGGATTCAACTTTAGAATCACTCGCTACGCTCGTGATTCAATCTTTGAATCCTTCGCTTGCTCAGGATTCAAAATCAGCACTCACAGCAAAAAACGACTTTGCTCTCTTGTTGCACAAATAACTATTGTCATCTGTATTTTATCCGTATATATAGAATTTCTTTTATAATACACAACATAACATCACGCCTCTATTCCCCGAAGAGTTAGGTAGAGGTATACTTATAGTAGGTACACCCACACTTCGTCAGTTATGTTTACGTCTCATGTAATAGGGGGCGAGCCTGTGGCGCCATCTATATCGTCACCTGCGAACTACGCATCGCACTGACGTCACGCAAAATCCTGTATCGCGCAAGCAGAGTTTACCGCGCGAGTAGCATATTATACAACGTCCCGACCCGTCTGGTCGGAGCATCCTCCTTGTTCTATGGAGGATGAGTGAATTTTATATCCTGTTCCTCATTCCTCTATAAGCCTATTGCCAAGAATTCCTTTCCTTCTTTATTTACGGACCTTTCACGTCCTAAATATATTCCATTTTAATAGACCTATCTCAAAATAAAGCATCGCACCGTTTAAGGGTAGCACAGACAATATTAATTTACCCGTACCTTTTTTACCTTTAATCTAGCGGATTTGTCTGCCAATGAATAATCAAGTCAACAGATTCGATATACCCTATAAACATTAACGATTATGTAGCTGTTTTATAATAATATATGGCCATTAAAATGTTAATTTTGCGCTTTAATGAAACTCAGTTTAGTACGGGTACCATAAACAGGGATTATGTGGGAAGGCACTTTTTACTGCCGTGCCCTGATTTCTTAGTTATAAGGTCGGGTATGTGTGGATGCGGCATCAGGCTGACGTGGCTAACATCTTTATTTTAAATAGGGGTTGGAAACTGTGTCAAGAGATTTAAATGAGGGTATAATATGAGTGATCGAGGGGCCACTGTAGGCAGTTAGGTTAAGGAGGGGTACCGTTTGATCTTGGAATGGGTACTTTTTTCTTCATAAAAGATGTTGAGTTGTTAATAATTGGTAATTAAATATCAAAAGGAGGAGAAGCGCCTCTCTGTCGCATCCTCAAACAAGTCTAACATCTAAGTATGTACTTGCATGCAAGCATCCTCCTACTCCTGAAGTGTTGGAATGAATAGGCATCTCTTAGACAACAATGTTGGAGATGAGGCTGATTGCTTAGAGTGGATGGGTAAGCTTATTAAATTGACCCCGTTTACAATACAATTTGACTTACATAAAACCAACCCGCACTGGGCCCGCGTGGTGGATTACGGCCCACTCCCTCTCACCGAGAGGAGGCCTGCGTCCCAGCAGTGGGAACATTATAGGCAATTTGACTAAAAGAATTAAATTACTTATTATTCAATAATCTATAACAGTTTACAAGTCGTCATTGTTATTTTAAAATCAACTTAATTTAAATTAAAGTACTTACTAATTCCATAAATAAATAAGACTCAGATATTTTTTTTATTCTGTAAATAGGATATTGGAGTCACTTTAGCACGTCATAAAAAAAATAAGCTAGATAGTCGACATTTTCTATCTGAAACGGCGGAACAAACTCAGGGTCAAAGTCTCTTTTAAAGTCTAGACAGTTGGTCAGATATAGACTTATAAATAAAATCATGCAAACGAATGTCGTAAGTTAATTCGCTTCGCACAAAAAAAGTCCTTCAAACAGCAAGTTTCTCTATTAACTTTTTAATACTATCTCAGCTAAAAAATAAAGGAGAATGTCCGTCCATGCATGTACTACGCGCAATCTGTGTAAAGCAAGCGGGATTCGTTTAAACTCAGCGCTTAATGAAGGCGACTTGCCACAAATACGCTGGGGGAGCGTTTAGTATGTATACCACTGGAGGCGAGTTACTGAAATATCGATTAAAGTGAGAAGTTTTAGCTTACGCTTAGCTAAAACTTTTCCATCCGCAATTTAGAGACTTACCATTGTTACTGAGCTTGAAATACGCAAGTAGATAATATAGATATTCAAAATTGATTTTCGCCTTTGCCTTAGTTTCCAAGGCTTGACACTATAAGCTCAGATTAAGTACACTGCAAGTGACAATTTAAGGGGGACTTGTATTGCAGTGAAAATTTTCGCATAGTGACTTAAGATTAGCATTAATCCAATCTTCCACTTGTTCATAATCAGCCTTTAATGTTCCCACAGCTACCCGTAGACATAGTAAACTATAGACTGCTGCATATCTTCTTTTTCATTCGCACAAGAAAAAGAGAAATATATTAACGTTACTAGCAAAGAAAAGAGACAGAGTAAGAATATTTCTGTCCCTTACTGCGTGTCGGCTAAGCACATCAATGTGCACAACAAGTTTGACGTTTATGAATGAAATAATAAAAATTATGAATGAATTAATAAAAACTACACCGCGATTAAACGGAAAATAAGATCTTTTTCGTGCATAATTCAATAATAGTACATTTGCGCAACTGTGAAAATGGTAAGGTGCAGTGTAATAAGCTGTAAAAATGATAGTATGATGAAGATTGCCGGAATTTGTTGTCCCTTTCGGTGACACGGATACCATGAGTCTATAGATTACTCTGTCTACGGGGCTACCACTGCTCTAACTGACACTTGTTACTTCTATTTTATTCTGCAGAGGAATCACAACTCTCCCAGTTACTGTCCTCCCATTAGTCAAGTAACTATCCAAAATTAAACAAACACGTCTTTTGTCCCATGTTTGTTTTAACGACTAGCTTTACCTCGTCCCTCCTAAACCAGGGATTGACCATAACTCCTACACGCAACTCTGGCAAAGGCTATCGCCGCCATAATTGATTTGTCGCCAACAGTTTCAATCAGCAACTTCGGAAATTAAGTTGTTCATCGGTAATTACAAGTTGCTTTGTTTAAAAACTAAGCGCCGACAGTGAACATGGTCGGATGGAGTTGTTTAAACTAGTATTTTCATTTTGTTATTTATAACGTGCATAGTTGAATAGGTTTTGGTTTAAAGAGGTTGTTCGGTGTTTTTTTTTTTTTCGGAAATAAGTTATGGTACAATCATTTATATTGTATTGAAAACAAAGTGTTTAAATGAAAGGAGAAGTAGAGTAGAGTAATAATTATAAAAAAACGTTGTAACAAAAAAAAAACAGACCTAAAAAAAAACTCTACAAAGTGAAAAATAACTTTAATTTCGGAAGTCGGTGTTTTTGGATCTGTATTTTAGTTTTTGCCACCGATTTTCGAAATTAAAGTTATTTTTCACTTAGCTTTGTAGTGTTTTTTTGAAGTGGGTTTTTTTTGTTAAAAGTTTTTATTTCTCGCTTTTTAGTACCCACTAAAAAGCGAGAAATAAAAACTTTTTAACAAAAAAAATATAATATCTAAGTTACAACAGCCTAATGTCAACTTGCCCATCGCTTTTTACAAAATTTTGCTTTTCCCGATGCAGGGACGTTAATTGTTGAGGAGTTCTCCTAGTATTCCACCATCAGCTCCATTTCACCATTAGCATTGTGACGAGCATAAATTGCTTAGCAACCTTATTAAAGTAATCGAATCGCAACCCGTGAAATACTTATTATTGAGTAGTTCCGGTGGCCATCTGTGGTCTTCTTCATCAGTTCCACTTCACCATGCTGCTATAAAAAATACCCAAATCGCTATAGGTGTGCCTATAATATTTGAGGAGTTCCCTCATGGATCCCGTCATCAGAACTGGATTTTGATGAGAATGGGACCAATCTGGAAGTTATCCTTTTAAATAAAAAAAGAATTTTCCAAATCGGTTTTATAAATGATATACCTACTGAGGTAACAAACATTAAAAAAAAATACAACCGAATCACCGATCTATTTCTCTAATGGCTGATTTTTCAATCATCTGATAACTTTATTCGAGGAATAATTTTGAAATTTTGACAGTTGATTTCATACAAAAACTGTAGGTAATTTAAAACATAAATTTTATTCCTCGAATAAAATTTACCTATCTGGCGATGGAAAAATCAGCCCTTAAAAAAAAAAAGTCGTTTCTTTTATCTTACATCTGACGCTTCATAAGTTCCCATGTAGGTTCCCATCTGAAATAAAAACATTTTGATTTGATTTAATTTCAAGGTCAAAGTATTACGACTGATGTGACATGCTGCCTACTGTATCTTTTTATCAGTAAAAGGCTTCGCATTACTGAATCGCGGATAATTATTTAATGAATTGGAAAATTACCTTTCCGTAGTCGAGCCGAAGTAAATTGGTTTAATTAGGTATCGCCGAACATTGTTATTTAAAGTAAAGCGCTTTGGAGGGTTTAACGGCCATTGAATATATGCTTTGTAATCGACCAGAATGTATTGGAGTTAACCATAGATATCCGTGGAGTTAACAATAATAAAATAATTAGTTTTCGGAGTGAATGTACTTGATTCTAATTTTGTGGGGTAATTTAGGGCGAAATGGGAAAGAGTTTAGTCCGATTAGGTGCAGTGGGCTCCAAATGTATATTTATTACCGACTTCAAAAAAAGGAGGTTATCAATTCGATACGTATGTATGTAATATTATTGGAATTGCATTATATTCACATATGACAATCTATTAGGGCTTCCAAACAAATATACAAAATTTTATAGACGTATGTATGTATGTATGTTTGTCCACGCATATCTCCGTAACTATTAATCGGATCGTGACCATTCTTTTTTTATTGGCTTACATTTACTTCAACTTAGGGAACAGTGCAAGTTTCATCAAAATCGATTCAGTAATTTTCAAGATATGGACTAAGACGTGAAAGTGTGACGGCCTGGCTTATTGATACGAGCTACGGGTGTAGTGTCAAAGCGAAAACATCTCAAAACCTTGGTCAAATTCTAGTGCAACAACTAAAAAATACCAAATAAAAAGTAATTTAAAAAAATTAAACCGACTTCAAAAAGAAATGAACTCAAAATTATCAAATAACTTTAATTTCGGAAGTCGGTGGCAAAAAACTAAAATACAGATCCCAAGACACCGACTTCCGAAATTAAAGTTATTTCATAATTTTGAGTTAATTTCTTTTTGAAGTCGGTTTAATTTTTTTAAATTACTTTTTTTTTGTATCTTATTTTGATTTTTTTGTTTTTAGGCTTCCGTACCCAAAGGGTAAAAACGGGACCCTATTACTAAGACTTCGCTGTCTGTCCGTCCGTCTGTCTGTCACCAGGCTGTATCTCAAGAACCGCGATAGCTAGACAGTTGAAATTTTCACAAATTATGTATTTCTGTTGCCGCTCTATCAACAAATACTAAAAACAAAATAAAATAAATATTTAAGGGGGCTAGGTACAATAAAAAAATTTTTTTTTCGGTGTTTTTGCCTTGTGGTACGGAACCCTTCGTGTGCGAGTCCGACTCCCACTTGGCCAGTTTTAATTTATATCTAATCGTATGCTGCACTGGTTGACGTCATCACGTCGTCGACGCCGGCTACAGCTGAAAACCAGCGCTGGGGCTCTGTCTCGTGTAGGGTCTTAGCATTATGCTGAGCGATGGCCGTTTTGCGTGGATGTGACGCATGTTTTCTACCAATTTTTGTCCAATAAAACGTTTCAAATAATAACGGATTAAAAGACTCCGAATCCGTAAAAAAAACACTAACCTTACAGCAGCAGCTGGCGACAAGCCAGTGGCCAGTGGTTGTGGCCGGTGACTTGCATTCTACATACTCGCGACGTCCCTTAAAGCACGGTAATGTAATCTAAACATTACCGTGCTAAAAGTCTACAAATCTATTTCCACTCCAGCCTCCGTAACTGGTCAGCAAGCCTTGGAACTTTATGAAAGGGCCGGGTTGAAGTACTTGACAAGTGGTCGACTGGGTGCGTTGAGACCGTTCATAATTGTTCTGTTCTCTCAGTAGCCTGGAAGGACCATTAGCATTGTACTGGCGAATTAATTGTACACCCTAATTGCGTAACACACTACCAGTCTCAATCTGAATATTTTTGAAGGATGTTGTTAATCCATTGCTTCATATGTTCGAAAAATTTGTGTGCTCAACAACGTAAATAATGCAATGGATGTTGTTGAACTGTCAGAATGAAAGCCATTGTTTTTAAAGCCAGCGGGGTTCCTAATACGGATGGATAGAATGAACTTATTTTTATTTTTGGAAGTTTGATTGGCATTCTTTGCCTAGTTTGGTTTCTATTGTTATCGTGTTTATTCTGTTTTAGTAGGTCTATTTTACTCTTTACTAGCAGCACCCCACGGTTTCATCCGCATAAATGTCGATCCCGTGGGAATATCGGGATAAAAACTATCCTATAACCTTCCCCGGGAGGCAATCTATCTCTCTGTCACATTTTATCGGAATCTGTTCAGTGGTTTAGGCGTGAAAAGGTAACAGACAGACAGACAGAGTTACTTTCGAATTTATAATATTAGTATGGATTTTCTGGCCTGGTTTTCCTTTTTGTTCGTTTTGTGGTTTCTTTTCTGTTATACAACGTTTATCCATTTGTTGTCGGATTTCTTGATTTTCGTTGTTATTTTGTTGTTATTAAATGCAATAGTTTGAGTTTCTACGATTTTGTTTATTTTTAAATCTCCTCCGTCTTTGTCAATGTCAAATTAATCAAGATTTAATGTTTCTCAGTTTCGATTTTTGACAAAACAACTAAGTATCTTGTCTTAATCTCATTTTTCTCTCCAACAGGGTGAAGCCCCCGACACAGAAATCGGTCGCGTCTATGTGGACGATCCTGATGATTGGGACTTAGCAGACAAGAGGTTTATGTGGCTACCATCCTATGAGCAGAGAAGTCCGTACTTCGACATACACAGCAACACCGGCATGATCACCATGAAGGAAGGAACACCTAATGGAACTTATTTGTTGAGGTTCAACGTGAGTATTTTAAATCGACCATCCACTACTATGTAAAAAAAAAAAAAGTTCTCCAGACCGAATTTCGGCCATGTCGACCAATCTCAGTCGGCTATCGGCGCGGGAGATATTATAGTGAACAAGTGTGTGCGCAGACACAGTTGCAGTGTCTTGTCATTATCCGACACGACCGGAGACAGATCAGGCGCATGGCCAAAAGCTTAACGTACTTTCCGAGGCACACCGCCAACTGCCAAACTCCGAAATGTTACTAAGAAATTCCCAATAACACTTTGCCCGATCCGGGAATCGAACCCAGGACCCCACGCTCAGCAGTCGCAATTACGAAAGCGCGACTGAGACCATCTGGGTAGTGGACTGCTACGTAGGATGTGCACGATTGTTCCCCTATGAGCACCACGTTTGATTGGTGCTCAAATGGGAATACCTTTAATGCTCAATGCATAGGTGCTCAAACGGGAATACCTACTTCGCAAAGGATACCCACGTTAGCTGCGCGGCTCATTAAACTATGAAGGTCTGAAGGTCTTGTCAAAAGCCACTTTAGTTTATGTTCGCCTAAATTTGATACCGAAATATTAATTTAAGAGAATTTTATTGTGCGTCTAATTTGGTAACAAAATAACTACAATGATCGATTTGTTTCATAATTCAAATTGAAACAAAGCATTGTAGAATCACTTTTGTTTCACTTAGGACTGATTTTTCAATCGACAGTCTGACAGTTTTTGTATGGAAGAACTGTCAAAAATTCAAAATTATTCTTCCGATAAAATTATCTGGCGTTGGAATAAGCAGCCTTTAAACAGCTTTGAATGAGGGTTATTATTATTCCTTTTTTTTAAGTTTTATTTTTTATTTATTTATCTACTTACATAAACCATTTACAGGATATAACCCAATGCGGTAAATGCGCTTATCCTAACTTAAACATCTTAAAATCTATAACTTATTATAAATAATGCATTCCTTGCATTTGTGAAGTCACTCAGAGAACAACAGAATAAGTCCGTCCCACTCGCTATGAGGCTGAGCGTGCGGAGTGCATGCATCAGGGGCGCCTCCCTTAAAAAGTTGGTCCGAGCCTCCGAGCGCGCGGTTCCACTGGCAGTGGCGGCTGCCTACAGTGTCCCACTGCTGAGCAAAAGCCCCCCAAATCCGTCCAAGCATCCTTTTCTAGAGATACCTAGATCCAACCCTTGCGGTACACGTCTAGATCGTCTCGCCACCTCTTCCTGGGCCTGCCTCGGCGGCACTGCCCATACTCGGGCACGCACCGTATGGAGACTGTTACCCATTATAATGGCTAACATAATAATAATATTCTTTAATTTGTAGGTGACAGAAGAAAACGAGCCACTGGTGCCGTTCCACTGGGTAGAAGCGACAGTCAATGTGACGATCAAGGAGATTCCCGAAGAAGCCGTCGACAAGTCAGGATCCATTCGTTTTGTGAACATCACCGCTGAGGAATTCATTATTCCTGAATCTGATGTAAGTAACATCATATTACATTATTGTTGTCATGACGAGTAAAGCATAATATTTCTATTTATTTATTAAAACTTTGTGTACAAGTAAAAGCAAAACTGTACAAAGGCGGACTTAATGCTTGAGGCATTTTCTACCAGTCAACCTTAGGGTGATGCAGAGACAAAACGTGGCAGGTGCAACATACGGGATAAATAGCTAGGAAATGACTATAAAATACAAGAATAAATACTAATACATACATACATAATATCACACCCTGAAGAGTAAGGCAGAGGTGTACACCCACATTTTTCCAGTTGTGATAAAGGGCGAACAATCCAGACTCCAGACTTCTCACTGAGAATATTCTAATAAAAAACCTAATAATACTTTGAACGCCCTGGGCATCGAAAACGGTAGGTACTTCATTCTCATTAGTAGAAAATAAAAATTTAACAAGTAAAACGCAGAATAGTTCTTTTATTTTTTTTATTGCTGAATGGGCTCGCCCTTGACCTCGATCACGCCTGATGGATAGCGGTGGATGAGGTTTATGATGGAACGAGCGTGCCCAGAAGATGCCTAAGGCACTGGAACTCCCACGCATCGACGAAACACAGCAGGCTGCTTGACGCCGGACTCCGGTGGGCGGGTGGTCGCAAACCATGCGAGCGTTAGCTCTACCACCGCAAGGGAAGAATTGGCCAGTCAAATAAGGTGTTGGGTATGACTGTCCCACTGCTGAGCAAAGGAATCCCTCCAGGCATCCTTTTCTAGAGCCACCTCGATCCAACTCTGACGGTACGCGTCTAGGTCGTTTCGCCACGAACAGATATACTTAGTAGAATTTAAAAAAAAACCTAAATGTTCAATGCAATTCTGTGTGGTTATCAATAGGTATCACAAAATTTTATTGACCTATTTGTCAATAAGTTTCGCCCATAGAATATTTATAAAAACTAAATTGGAATATCATGCAAATAGGAATATTGGAATAACATTCATGCAATTCAAATGTGAAAAATATTTACACAACGATTTCAAGTGCTGCCTTTGATTACAAAGTTTTATTATTTTGCTCTGAAAAGCTTCAAAACAATCATACATAAACTTAGGGTTGCCAGGTCTTAAAACCGAAAAGCTGGACAGACCAGCCAATTTAGCCGGACATTTCGGTATAAAATCCGGACGGGCTCAGCCAGTTTAGCCGGACATTTGGGTAAAAAAGCCGGACCGGATTTTTTATCATTTAGGTACTATAAAAATGAAACAACAATAAAATTGGAAATCAGTCTTCTTTATTATTAAGTAGGTAGGTAATCATTCAATACTCATTACATTACAATATTAATTTCAATAGTTGCAATAGTAGTTTAGCAGTAACTACTATTGCAAATTGGTCTAAAAAGCCTAACAAAAGCCGGACGGGCCGGACACGGTCTGATTTGATCGGACACGCAACCAAAAAACCTGACTGTGTCCGGCTTTATCCGGACGCCTGGCAACCCTACATAAACTCGTGCCTTCTTTCCATGGGGGTAGGCAGAAACTATGGAACGCCACCTGCTACGATTCTTACAATAACCTCCTTTTGGTCATACTAGCACGCTGGTTGCGATTACTGACATTTCTGAAAGACATCAAATTAAAAAAAATACTTTTGTGAATTTGCTCAAAATTAAATCCCTACTTACCAAAATTGTCGACAGCAAAGTTTTGTTACAAAACGCTTATTTCACTAGAAAACTTAAAACCACTTAAAACTAAATGAAGACTTAGGAAAATTCTTAGTTTGCAAATCAAAATGAGCCTAAAATTTCGGCTCATTAGTCGATTCGCACGAATTTACTCGCCCGAAACGGACGAATCGTCACTTTTAAATAGGTACTATTATTTTTTCTATAGGCAACTCGCACGAATTGGCACATTTTGAATTGATTATAAATATATAAGTTAAAACTTGGTCCCACAAAAACAACATAATTATCTCCTAAAACAGGGCTTCCTCTCTCGTTCCACCCTTTTGTTGTGCCCTACAGGATCCAAAATGATCTAAATTGTACAGTTACCACCTAAGTACAGCTACACATTATGGTAAAGCAATAAAGATATTGAGTATTGAATTTTATGCAGTAAAGTATAGAAATAATATAATGCGTGTTAAATATTATAAAACGTGTATGTACTTTTTTTTGTGTAAATTTGCCAATTCGTGCGAGTTACCCAAAATAAAAAATAATATTATTTAAAAGCGACGCTTCGCCCGTTTTGGGCGAGTAAATTCGTGCGAATCGACTAATAAGCTAGTTTCGCTTAGTCGTTATCTTGAACGCTCATACTTTTGGAATCCTCGAAATGCGGTGAGTCCGGACTTTGCTTAATTTTCAACGAAATTAAGATGTTCATTGAAACTTGTGTAGGTACTAAGTGGGCAGACGTTGTTTTAGTGTTCTCGACACCCGAAGATGCTTTTCGTCTGGAACGTAGATCGTAGAAACTAGATAGATATGTAGGCAATTACAGTGAACGAATTCCGAAATAAGACTACAAGCGAAACGTCAGGTTTTGAGTGGTATACTAAGAAATAAATTGGAGATCATAACGACTAATGGTTTGTGAAAACACTAGATTTGCTGCTGAATAAATCATTACTTACAAATAAATTATTTTGTTCGTTTTTTACATGTATGACAGACAGACAGCGCGGAGTACCTAGACTAGACTGGACCTAGACTCCATCAGCTGACAGCCCAATCACTCTCTCATTCTAGTTTTTCAAAAAAAACTTCAATTTGCTTATGATTAAAAGGAGGATGACCATTTCTCTAAAGGAATTGGTCCCACTCTCCAATAGCCAGATTTTCACATTGTCCTTTTGTTATTATAAAAACCTATATGACAGATGGACACAAAAGTGATTTTATTAAGGTTCCTTCTTTCTAATAAGGTCGAAACATTAAAAATAAACGTATGCGCTGACTTATCCATTCATTCTACGATCGTAGTCTCTGACCTTGGTCCAAATTATGCTTACGTAAAGTTTCATCCGGGGATTCATTGAGCCCAGTTAACAGCTTCGCGGTTTACGAGCAATTGACTGCGGTCGCCATTTTAGAACTGTGCTGTCATTGTGCAGTAGTTTGTTCAATAATTACTTACTTACTTGTTGGAAATGGGTTTTCTTGACAAGATAATTAGTTTTTTAGAACCAGAGAACGAAAACATCGTGGTTAAATCGGCACGTCCTAGAACCAAAAATTCGAAGACATGTGACTACCCGTACTGGACCCGCGTTGTGGATTAAAGCCCACTCCCTCTCGAAGAGACGAGTCCTGTGTCTCAGCATTGGGAACATTATAGGCTGATAATGCTAAATGTATTCAGTGTGTTTATTTTGTTTTTGCTAAGTGGACCACAGAGCCAAAAGGAATCAGAAACCAATAGAATAACAGCCACATGTAAATTATCTCTGATCTCCTATCGCGCAAAGAGATTCAGTCACCGATGTATGTCGCGTGTCGGCGCTCGTTCGATGGATAACACAATCTGACGTGCGAAATATACACGCAGACTGAAATATCGGTTGCAATCCGTCGATGCATGCGAAGCAATTTATATAGAAAAAATATAATAAACAAAACACAATCCAAAAAAAATTATGCAAAACAAAAAGTGTCACTTTCGAAAACAAAATACAGATAATGTCATAAGGTCAATATCAGTTGATATTGATCGCCTACCGGTGACGGTGACACTTGGTGGTCTGCGTGGCTTTTATCACAATTTTCGAAAAAGTTACTAGGTACTTTAGTTGTTATACACACATCAAAAGTGTCTAGGGATCAACATATATTTTTGCAATAACTTTTCTCCTGATTGATATTAATTAAAATTTTCTTTAAGGATTCATCAAATAAAGTGTTTTCGTTTGTCACAGTAACGATAAACCAAGTCACCTTTGCATTAATAAAGAAATTTGCCATGTTCCTAATAAAGGGATTTTTGACATTTGAACCACTAACACAAAAGTTCGAAAAAAAGACTGAAATAACAGTTTTCTTTAAAATTTTATTGGGTAACTTAAACAATTAATAATCCGTGTTTCTACCGCGAACACTAACAACACAAGAACATCGGTTTGGCATACTCAAAATGAGTTCATCCAAATCACGCTGTGGAATGGCCGCCCATGTTCGTTGCAACAACAAAAAAGGTCTTCTTGCGACTGGATACCCTCCATATTCGGCAGAGCTCTTCTCTGTAGCATATCCCATGCATGCTCAATCGGGTTCAAGTCTGGCGACTGAGCAGGCCAGGGCAGGACATTGATGTTAGCTGCGGCGAGAGTCTGTCTTACAACTCTTGCGGTGTGCGGTCGTGCATTATCATGCATTAACTGAAATAAGGGACCGATTTGCACTTGTAGAGGAACGATGACGTCTGATACAATCGTCTCAGCATAAATTTGAGCGTTGAGGTTGCCTCTGATCCAAATCAACTCAGTTCTTCCGCCGATCCAAATACCCGCCCATACCATGATGGTTCCACCACTATAAGGATGGACTTCCTGGCAGGATTTTAATCGCTGTTGGCGTCCAGGGGTTCTCCAGTGTCGTATACGTCTTGTATCCGGTCTCATACCAAAACGAGACTCATCAGAAAAGCACACGAAACGCCATTGTTCTTCTGCCCAATTTCTGTGTTCAAGAGCCCATTGATATCGAATCCTACGATTGTGCATTGCTATAGGTGGTACCCGTAGCGGTCTTCGGGAATGAAGGTTCACTTCATGCAAGCGGTTTCTGACTGTTTGGTCGCTAATTAAGTTCCCTGAAGAGTGATGAAGCCTCACGGCTAACATCATGGCGGTTATTGTTGGAGCTCTTCGAGTTAAGATTTGAATGTATCGGTCTTGTCTCCGTGTGGTGCAGCGATACCGTCCTCCATGGCGCTCAGCCACGGTACCAGTGCTTCGGTAACGTGTCCAAAGTCGACTGATAACACTCTGACTTGTATTCAGAGCTAAAGCCACAGTACGTTGCCGGGAACCAGCTTCTATCATTCCCACGGCTCTGAGCATTTCTTCCCTGCTTAAATGACGTCGCCGCTCCATAATAACGTTGGTTTTAATCAGTAGTAGGGAAACAGTAGCACTAATAATGTCTTCAATGCGTTGTATGTTTTTATAGGGAAAATATTGACAGCTGATTTTCATCTTTTACTCGAATTTGATTCACAGTTCCTGATTCAAATTATGAAATGCACCAAAAAGGATCCATATAAATTTATAAAATCATAAATTTATTACAAAGCCACATCTCAATCTCAAGAAATCCGCATAAAAATGCTTGATCCCTAGACACTTTTGATGTGTGTATTTTACAAGCGCTTACCGTGCGCTTGTAAAATATAACAACTAAAGTCTTAATAAAAATACCTTTTCACCACACCATTTGAAATTATATGTCATGCAAACGGAACCTAAAGTAAGTCATTATGAGGTATTCCACTCAGAGCGCTGATTTCAACCGCACTTGGACGAACGGCATAGCCCTAGGTGATTTTAATGTGGAACGAAATCGTATGAAAACTTTTACAAACATTATCTTAGGCAAGTAAAAGTTCGAAATTCGAATTGCTTTTACGCTCGGGATTCAATATGGCGTAATGTAAGACACTGTTTTATCCCCTTGGTGAATAATTTAATATTATATCAATGGGATAAACGCCACTTAACGCGCGCTCGTGAATTGCGAGGACTATACAAGAAATTTTCTTCTTCGTTAAATACTTAAAGTTACCTACACTTTTTTCTCTTTCCAAGTAAATTGACCGAACAAAACACCCGAAGATACAGCCAAGAAGTAGATTAAGAATAATTCAAGCGAATTTTACTAATGTCTGCCGCACCGTCCTTCATCACAATTCCTTCTATTGACGTCTCTAATTGTCTTCTGTCTCTTTCCTACAGGGTACGAGTAAGAAGGATAAACTACACCGTCATTTGGCTCAACTGTATAACACGTCTCTTCACAATGTGGATGTTTTCACTGTGTTTACAAAGAATACTGTCAAGGATGTATTCCTGGATGTCCGGTTTTCCGCACACGGGTCGCCGTATTACCCTCCCGAGAAGCTGGATAGTATGGTCATTGGGATACAGGAAAAGGTATGTTGGCTCTTCGTTAAACTCTTTATACAACATTATTTTTAGTAGTTTATGCGAAACCCGAAACACGTGTCTAGTATTTTTATGTAAAGAATCTATGTATGTACAAAATTTCAAAACTGTATCATCAAAAATCCCAAAGTTATAAGCTTGTTAAGTTACCTGTTTGTCCGTACAAAAACATGCTCACCCGCGCCGTCTTGCGCTCATTGATAATAGTACCTAGGTACCTAACCGTTCGGCGCGGAGATTAGATAACCTACTTAGTGTCGCTCGGTGTCCAACTTTTAACCTTTTTTAAATGTTTTTGGGACAAAGTATAAGTAACATGGGTTAAAAATTATTGGAATCGATTCAGTTACATAATCTGAACATACTATATTCAGGTTTCGCATATACTAAAAAAACGTAGGTACCTACGCTTTGGAATGGGCAACTAGCTTCATCTTTCTGACTGACCGACCCCTTGACAATTCAAAAGTGCCTGTAATTGGTTTAATTGAAATAAATACTTTGAGTTTGAACGTTGTATAATTCCCTGTGATTTGAACACTGATATCTATGGATTTGAAAAATAGGTTTTTACGGCTGAAATCTCAAACGCAACTCAAACTCAAAGCATTTATTTCAATTAAACCATTTACAGGCACTTTTAAACTGTCAAGGAGTCGTTCAGTCAGAAATATGAAGCTAGTTGCCCATTCTAAAGCGTGCACCTATGGAGAAGGGGCAAGAAACTCCATGGACACTTTTTAAATTCTATTGTTACAAAAATATAGTTAAATCATTAATTTTGAATTTATAATTATATGTGAGAACGATGTAAAAAGAAGACGTACACTCAATTTTATGACGCTCTTATGTCTCAAGTTGTAATTGTCTCTTAAATGTTTTTTGTAGCAACAGACGGTGAAGAACGTTTTAAAGTTAGTGTTGTTTGAGAGTCGGGGATAAACTCTGCTTGGGACGGCTGTGTTCCCAGATTTATGCATGATTTAAGGATAGTTGCCTGATAATTCGTTTGAAGCGGTATCTACAACGCCACATGCGAACTACGCGTCATACTGACGTCACGCATAATCCTGCATCGCGCAAGCAGAGTTTACCGCGCAACTAGCATATCTATGTACAACGTCCCGACATCAATCGTAGGGCAGTTGCACACCAGACACGATACCCGTCTGGTCGGAGGATCCTCCCTTTTCTATAGAGTATGAGTAACTTTACACTCTATTCCTCATACCTATATACGTGTATACTTAATATTATCATGAACATCCCATCGTAGTTTTGAGTATGAATTGTATGGCTCTAAGAGTAGGGAAAGACCAAAGAAAAGATGGATGAACTGTGTGAAAGATGATACGGCTAGAAAGGGGAGGGACTACCGAGATGACGACTAATAGAGAAGTATGGAAGAAAAAGACATGTTGCGGCGACCCCAAATAAATTCGAATAAGACTGGAGAATTATGATGAACCCATGCTAGTCTAATTCTGGTCATAAATGTTTCCCTAAAGCCGTCATCGATATCATTATTATTGTTGATGCACTACAAATTCCCGCCATTGTTCACTTAATCAATTGGATCAGCCGTTTTTTCGTGACCATCTTACAAATGGATCTAAAACTTTCCTTTCACAACTTTAATGCGAGGATACTTAAGTCTTTGGAAGTTGTAACGACTCTTTAGTTGACCTTGACCTCACAAATTCGACACAGAAGTTTTCGCCCGTAAACCACGGGTAGGACAGAAGGTTGGCTCTATTATATAATAAAGTCCCCCCGCCGTGTCTGTCTCTCTGTGTCTGAACGCGATAAACTCAAATACTACTGAACGGATTTTCACCAATGAAACGAATTGATTCATGAGGAAGGTTTAAGTGTATAATTCATTAAGGTTTTGTGTAAATTGACTGAAATATGACGACGATTGTTTAAGATCGTTTTTTTCGACATCTTCAACAATCTTCGTCTTATATTTTCAGTCAACTAGAAGTGGACGATTTTTCCTATCTGATGATTTTGAAAAGGAGCACTGAATCAAACTCTGAGGTCACAGTCTCTTTTAAAGTCCAGATATAATCTTGGTCAGGTCATATGAGACCATGCAGATTATATAGGATTCGCTCATTACATAAACATGCACTAGCATGTTCAAAAATGATTAATAATGAGCGAAAATGCCCGCACACATAGTCGCTTACGTATTATTGACGATCAGCGACCTGTCAGTCTATTTCATACGAACGCATCGTTCGTGAGTGCGCTTGTACTCGCTGTACGTGACGCATGTGTGTGTGCGTGCGTGCGTTTCCGCTCGTTGTGCCGAGCAGACCTTCTGTAGGTACTATTCTGTGACCGAAGTTTGAACCCCTAAACGTCCGAACATGGCTCTTCGGATAGAATGCTATAATGAATGAGGTTACAGGGACATTTCGTGGAATTGGTATCCGCATGATGTTATTAGGACCTTATTTGATGGGGTTACCCGGGTTATTTGGAATTATTATAGACCTAGTGTAGTTCTGTATTATATTCTTACTATGAATTTGGCAGTTCAATTTTTATATGCGACTTTTTTCCAACTGCTCCAGGAGTGATTTTATGGCGGAATCATTTGTTTACATAAGTACTAAATACCCAATTAGTTCAGTATCGGTAAACGGTCGGTTATTACTAATACGTAGGATTTTGTTTTTCTGTCTTCATCGCTCATTTCGTATAGCCAAAATTCGAATGTGAACCTCATGCCGGCGCCACACATTGGATTCAAATTGGGTCCAAACTTGGCTAAGAATTTATGGCTAATTATTGTATCCAAGTTAATGCGGCCACACATTAACTCCAATACCTTTTGGCAAACTTACTAGCCAAGAGCATTGGATGGTTGGACCGCAGCTCAACTCGTCATTCTCTCTTGCGAGTATGTACCAGCAGCCGTCATGTCGGACGAGAACCTACTTGCTCTGATACAAACAATGTGGGGACCGGGGAGCGACGTTGGATCCAAGTTGCCCGCCCGCCTACCCCCTTCACTCCCCTCGCCTTTGTTGGTGTATGAAAAACCGACACATCACGGGTCGACATTGGCTATTGGACGCAATGTTACGTTTATGGCCAGTATCGGGCCAAGACCGATCCACACATTGGTGTATTGGATCCAAGACTATAACTTGGAGCCAATATATCCAATGTGTGGCGCCGGCATCACAGTCCTCACACACATCTTGTTCCGTTCACACATAGCTGATTTTTCTGCGTATCGGGTGGTTTTCCTACCATCATCATTGTCCACTTATATTGTTGTCACCATCATCCCTATTTAAAGGATACGAGTACCTATTCTAAAGTCAGACTTCTTATTAGCTTCATCCGCGACTTCGTCCCCGTGAAATTTCTTGTTGCCCCGACCCATCCCATTGCATCGCATCACTTGCACGCGCTATCACTTCGTTTTTATCGCTTAGCGTTATTTCTGACTTTTTTTCATTTTGCTCGGCTCCTAAGGGTCATAGCGTGATGTTAAGTAGCCTATAGTCTTCCTCAAGAATTGGGCTATCAAATGCGAAAATATTTTTTTAAATCCTAGTGTTATTTCCACAGATAAAAAAAAACTAGCTTATGATTAGTATTATATGACGGCGATTAAAATTTTTTATTTTTCACAGCTCGAAGAAGAACTCCAATCCAAGATCTACATGGTGAAAATAGACGAGTGTCTAATAGAGAAGGAGCAATGCGAAGACTCCTGTCGTAACGTGCTGATGAAGAACAACGTTCCTCTCTCCGTGTACACCAATACCACCAGCTTCGTGGGAGTTTCAGCGAGGGTTGAGTCTGAGTGTACTTGTGATGTGGTTGAGCCACTTATCTGTTTGAATGGAGGTGAGTTTCTTTCACTTTATTACTTTTTAATCTAATCCACCAACCCGTACTGGGCCCGCGTGGTAGATTATGGTCCACTCCCTCTCACAGAGAGGAGGCCTGTGTCCCAGCAGTGGGAACATTATAGGCTGATTATACAGGGTTATTTGTAAAACACCAGCAACCTCTTAAGAGGTCATTGTACTCATCATTATGAACAACTTTTACTATGGGACCAAACCTGAAATCGCGAAAAAAAAATCAGCTGTTCCCTACATTTATGTTCGTATAACTCGTCAAAATGTAGGGAACAGCTGATTTTTTTTTCGCGATTTCAGGATTGGTCCCATAGTAAAAGTTGTTCATAATGATGAGTACAATGACCTCTTAAGAGGTTGCTGGTGTTTTACAAATAACCCTGTATAATCTAATTTTAGTAAGGTATAGAAAGAATGAAAGAAAGAAAATACGTTTATTAGCGGTAAACATGACGCAACAAAGAACATAAACAAAAAAATAAGAAAGTTTTGGGGGAAACATGCGTCACATCCATAAGGTCTTTAATATAGAAGTAGTTGAAAATGGATTGAAGAAAGACAATCTAATGTGGTGTGGGAATTAATAGAAACTTGTTCTGGTATTGACTTCGAATCACTGTTAATTACGGTTCATTGTAAAGTTTCAGGGGGAGTAAATTGCCTTATTTACTCCCCCTGAAAGTCTGGCCCCCTTAACGTCCATTTCGTTCCTACTTTAAATTCGCTAGATTTGTTCCCAACGTGCACCGTTATTTCCAAACGATTAAATTAAATTTTGCAGTAATTTTAACGTTTAAATTCATTTTATATTATAGCCCAATAATTTTAATGCAATAACCAATCATTTTAACCTCAGGTACGCCGTTCGCGGACAAATGCGAGTGTCCAGAGGGATTATCGGGTCCCCATTGTGAGCAGACCTCCATCGGTTTCCATGGCGACGGCTGGGCCATGTACTCTGCACCACCAGCCTGTCAAGAGGGCCATGTGACCTTGACTGTGACGTCACACTCCAGTAACAGCCTTGTGTTTTATTTGGGACCTTTGAAACATAATCCGCTGCTTGAAGTTCAAGGTATGTTGATTTTTATTGGTTAAAGTTTTAGGGTACTTTTTTAAAAGCATTAATACTATTACTATAGTTAGTTGGTACTGGTAGGTATGTAATTGTACAGGAGCGAAATAAAAAGGTGTTAGGTACATCTGGGGCCTCTTTAATATAATTGAACTAACTATAAATTATGCGTATATGTCTGGAGTTCTGTGAGAGAAAGTATGCAAGGGAGTCCACTGGTTCAAGTTAGTTTTAAATTATATTATTGTGAACGTAATTATTGTCTCTATGTTAATTAATGTAATTGGTGTTTTACCGTTTTAATTAACTATAAATAAATAAACTGACAATGCGATCCACATTTTCGCGACAAGTGATGTACTAACGCCAGCACATAAAGCTACTACAATCTGTCAAATTTCTTTAATAGAGTTTCAACTTTATGCCTAAAGCATTAGGTTCAAAGTTGATTGGGAAAATTTGACAGTTTCGGGTAGCTTGATATCCTGGCGTCTACACAACAAAGCAAAAAACTTGCTAATTTATCGGATTATCGCCTGTCATCTGTCGGTATTGTTAAACCGACAGATGATACCCCTAACTGTTTTGTTAGGGTTGACCCCTCCGTGCCTCGGAAAGCACGTTAAGCCGTTGGTCCCGGCTGTCATTCATGGATCTTTGACAGTCGTTACGGGTAGTTACAAGCCCGAAAGTCTGACAACCAGTCTTACCAAGGGGTATCGTATTACCTAGTAACTGGGTTATGGAGGTCAGATAGGCAGTCGCTCCATGTAATAAACTGGTATTCAGCTGCATCCGGTTAGACTGGAAGCCGACCCCAACATAGTTGGGAAAAGGCTTGGCAGATGATCTGTCGGTTTTGTTAAATAGGCCCCTGGTGGTAATTGTAACCTAAACTTTAAAAAATAACATAAAGACTTCTAAGACTTAAAGGTGCGTCCACACTGTGTAACATAACATGTTATTAAAAAACATGTTTCTATAGAGAAGTTAGCAATGTTAAATAATTTGGACGTGTTATATATATAACATAAGTTTATGTGTTATATAACATGTCATAATCTAGACGCACCCTAGCACGCCATATGATTGCACACATGCACAAACATCGTGAGTAGGCATTCAGTGTCACGCACAATATTCGCCATTGTTATAGTGTCGGTATTTCAGGCACAAATATTTGCACGCCATCGCCATCCAAGTATTTGTCCTCAAATCGAAACCACGCCAGTCTGTCATGTGAATACCATTCAGTGTTTTATTTTTTGTTTATCTTCTCTCGTATCGTCTCTTGTGACTAACAGCCGCACGGGTCGATCGATCAGGTTCAGCTACTCTTGCCGCGGTTGGCCCGTGGATGGGTGACCATCTTCATATACCAAGACCCCTCCGTGTCTCGGAAAGCACGTTAATCCGTTGGTCCCGGCTGTCATTCGTGGACCTTTGACAGTCGTTTCAGGTCGTCAGAAGCCCGAAAGCCAACCAGGAGTTTCGTATTACCCAGTAACTGGGTTGTGGAGGTCAGATAGGCAGTCGCTCCATGTGAAATACTGGTACTCAGCTGTATCCGGTTAGACTCGAAGCCGACCCCAATATAGTTGGGAAAAAGCTAGGCAGATGAGGCAGATAATGATCTTCTCTACGCACTGAGAGTTGAAAATCCAACAGTGCTTTTCTGCTTAAGAGGGAAGGGGGATACGCTCGGTAGCCCGCGAAATTCAAATTTTCTTACGTTTTCTGCGATTTGCAGGCCAGTGTCAAATTTTAATTTCGCGGGCTACCTCGCGCATGCATGGGGCATGCGCGAGGTCGCCCGCGAAATTTAAATTTAAGAAGAGGCCTGTCTGACCTTAGTCAACTACAGATTCCATTTAACCAGCATTTTAAACCAATTCAATTAATTCGTCAAACTTATCGCCTATATGTCTTGTTCATTTTATTCATGTCGTAAAAAAGCAAGCGATCTTTTTCGCATCTCCCCAAGTTAAAAAGTCAATGCTATAAAAGTAATTATTAGGAGAAGAGAGAGAGAGAGTTATTATAGTTTTTTTTTTAAGAGTATTCTTTTCTATTCTATTTTGTTTAAACTCGGTAATGTATTGGCTATTAAGGCTACCGTATCCTATATTCCACTTTGCTCGGAGTAAGTAAACCTGTATTAGGAAAAAAGACGAGCGAACCAACTCCTATTACAGAAACAGCACTTAAGAAAACTATTTCCACCTATAACATTCTCAATAATGACGCTCTTACACGGCCGATTAAAATTGGAGTATTGTCAAATTGGAATATTGATGGGGGTTGCCAGAGGATTCACTCGAGTGTACGTTCATTTTTGTTTCATACCACGTTCACTTGACACCGACAAAAAAATATAGGTATAAACGTTCATCGAATCTGCTCCTTTCATTTAATTTTTCGATCAATTATTATTTCAATTCTAAAAGTCCGTCCTTGGAGTCTGCCAACGTGCTATGGAACGAAGTATACTAGGTGTCAAACTCACAGACCGCATTAGGAACTCTATACTTCGTACCAATACACAAATAGCGCATGCTGGACTAATGTGGAACTGGGCTGGCCACATCTGTCGCATGTAAGACCAGAAATACTCAAAAACCAGCCCAGTCTGTCCCGGCTACCTTTTTAAGGTCGTCGGTCTAACTAGAAAGGGGGCGTCCCCGGTTCCACACTATTCGCATCGTGGTCTTCACTCCAGGACTCGTTTGTTCGCCTATAAAATGAAACCAAACTATCATCTAAACGTGAAATGAAAAAAAATTAACATTCACTCGAGTGAAGCGTCTGATGTCAGCTTTACAACCGGCAATATTGATAACATAGGCACGTGAATGTTGGGAAATCGCTGAGCAATGATTCACTTAAATGCACATATGCACAAATGATTCACTTGTATGCTTATATGCTCAAGTATTTGTTGGTAAACGCAGCAAAATGTCCAACGGAACTGTTTTGACATGAAATATGCTTTGCGCTAGTCAATTTAATTTGACCCTTGGTATCCTACTTTTTATCTCATTTTTGAAGATCCCTGAAAGCCGAATCTATCTAGGTATCTAGGTACAGTATCAAAGACAAAGTAGCCATCTATGAACAAAATACCACGCTCCAAAGCTGTGGTAAAAAACCGGGTCACCAGGAACATAATAAAAATGAAATATGCTCCTAAAATCAGAATCCAATTACGTTCCCCGGCACAACATCACATCAGGCTCTTCAATTAGAATGGCCGAAAAATGTCGACGATGGATGGAGCTGATACAATTATGTAATTGATTTGAATATTTCTCTCTCCCTCGTTATTTCGCTGTTTTCCATAATTTCGAAACGTGTCGGTGAGAGTTACGAATTTATGACATTTGTTTTGTAATGTGAGACAGGGCGAGAGTTGTGGCTAAGTAATAACAGCCGCATGGGTCGATCGATCAGGTTAAGCTACGCTTGCCGCGGTTGGTCCATGGACGGTTGGTCTTTACATACCAAGACTCCTCCGTGCCTCGGAAAGTACGTTAAGCCGTTGGACCCGGCTGTCATTTGTGGATCTTTGAAAGTCGTTACCCGAAAGTCTGACTACCAGTCTTACCAAGGGGTCTCGTATTACCAAGTAACTTGGTTGTGGAGGTCAGATAGGCAGTCGCTCCGGTTAGACTGGACTCCAACATTATAGACTTTGGGAAAAGGCTAGGCAGGCAGATGATGATGATGACATTGTTTCTTTGAAAACTTGATAACGCTATAAAATAAATAATAATAAAAATAGTCGAAACCGAATAAAACTCTATCGACAGCTGAAATGTAGGTACATTTAAAACGCGATTTTCAATGTATTTTCACGGTGAAAGCAAATATTTCCGAACGAGTGCCAAATTGCCAATCTAGCAAAGTGTTGTGTCCACATCGGGCCGAGCTAAAGGATCCACCTAATTTGTGTCAACTTACTTGCCAAAGAACCTCTCACTAAGAAAAAAAACATAAAAAATACTAAAACTTCGCGTTTTACCTAAATTACTTGAAAAGGGGAATGAAGATTTTCATATGGACCCTTTTTTTTTTGGGTGGGAAATCATCTGCTCTGGGCGGGGCAGAAGGGAGTGTCAGACTCGTACTGACTAAAACCCACCCGTATTCCTTCCTTAGCCCTTTATGTTCTGGGACAGCGGTAACCCTTTCGGACAATCCCGCTGACCCGGCCCTCTTCGGCCCTAAGGGGCCCCTCAATTTATGCTGACATCTCATTGAGGCGCGCGTGGAACACGTACGCGCCGTCCGGCACGGGACTGGTCCTGATCGGATGGTGAGCTACCCATTACTCTCGGCCCGCAGGCCCGCGCCTACGGTGGCCAGGAGTCGTCACGCGGCTCCCAACGCCCTTCATTATGGACCCTGGCAAACCTACTGTGACCCGTTTGTGTAATGTCATCTATCGTTTTATATAGGTTTTATGCGAGGCCGCCATCTAGAAAAAAAAATCAAAATGACGGACAGGTAGGTATTCCACGAATCTTCAAAGCTCTTTACTTATTTTAGTTTTTTTGGCCGTTTTATCGAGAATAGTTATTAAAGTTTATGAAACGTTAAGAAGAAAATAATTGGGTTTATGTCTTCGTTTCTTTTAAGTCGAGACTTTTTCTGTAAGCATTTAAAATGAAGTCATAAGCTGTTCAGAGAAATATATTCTTAGATTTACACTATAAAAAAAGAAATAATAAAATGTAGCCTCTAATGTATGTTTACAGTAAAAAAAAAATGTAAGTACTTAGTTTAGAAAAAAAACACGGTAGGTACAATATAACAAACAAAAACTAGTAGCAGATTATAAGGAGCAATCAATCAATCAATCTTTATTGATGAATACGGGTATTACTTCAATAAAGGTCTTATTTGCTAGGTTTTTACAAATGTCCTGGACCCCACACTAGGATTCCCTGTGTTGTGGGGTGAGTTAAATGGGCTTACAGGACCTAAACACAAAAAAATGCAAGTTTTAGAAACAGTAAAAGTATATGATCGACTACATTACACAACATCAGAAAAATATATGATATTCTTCAGGATATATGCTAGGTAGATAGTGTGTTGAAAACATAATACAACTAATTTGATACGATAGAAAAAGTCATAAAGATACCTCTAAAAACTTTCTTTTTACAATAAAAACCATACTAATATACATACAATCATTCTGATTTTTTGTCACATTATTCTACAAACAGACGTAAAACGTAAAATCTCGGTAAGTTCCTTACCTTACCGATATTTTACGTTTTACGTCTGTCGTGAATGTCTCACCTTACTCTTCAATTACTAGACAAGTTTTACTCTCGTATAAAGTTCAATAAAATCCATGACGACATTATTTAACCCGTACCGTGTCTTTGTATAGCAGACAGAACCATAACTATACCTATATTAACATGAATAGAACCAAAAAGCTCTTCTAACTGTCAACTAAAGACCCGTTACTGCATGAGAATGGCTGTGGAACACATTACCGATGCATTATGGTAATCTAAACCCGATGACCATAATGTTCTATTACTCACTAAACAGAACACTGTGAGAAAATATTAAAAGGTCGGTAAGTCTTGGGAAAATATTGAGAGGAGTAGATATATTATGAAGATTTTTACTCCAAAGACTAGGTAGAAAAGATAAGGCTATGCTATAAACAAGCATTAAAGAAAATAAATTTTTTATTGTTCTAGTTTTTATTGAGGCTTGCATTGTAAACGCATTCATTTTGTTTCTATTTTTTCTATTTGAGACCTTCCATAGACACCTGAGTTGAGCTCCTTAAGTTCTGAGTTGAGCTGCAGGATTACTGAGAAATACACGACGTGCACTGACTGGACAGGTCCACTCAATCTGTGTGGTTCTTTCCTCGAAAGACCATTTCAGTCACCAATCTAATCTACATGGTCTTCGCATGATCTGACAAGATTATGTCTGGACATTTTTAAAGAGACTGTGACGGGTGACCTCTGAGTTTGTTTTGGCCTTTCGTCTTAGAGTAGTCATATAGGAAACGCTGACCTCATATAGTTTAAAAAATATGATTGACGTGTAAAAGTGTTTGTACAAACCCAAGTGTCAATTGAGATTTCTACGCTTAAACAGTGGGTTCTTGAACATTCTAACACAACGTTAGTTTTAAATCACCGCAGCTATATCCTTTGAAAACGATTCTTGATGCCTATGTGCCATATTTCCTAGAATAACATTCATCAAAATTTCGCTCATAACCTCCCAAACAATGCAGGCTAAGGAATACAAAAGTTCATAAACCTATCGTTAACTAGAACTCCGAAGCATAATAACCTCCAACAATGAACATGTCACAGTAGATTGGCGTAACTACTTGAATAATGATTTCCTCGCCACAATGGACCCTCATTCAGAACGAAAAAGAACCTTTATTTTTGTAGCCAATCAGCGCTCACGATGTTGTGATGGCGGCAAAAACAGCCAATCAGAATTGAGGATTTGCATTCTTGGAAACCATGGTTGTGTGCGTCTTTATGCTTTAGATGGTTTTACGTTTATTGTAAGGGTGACTAAGATTGTGAACTTAATCAGGACATTTTTTGAGATTTGGTTTTTAGTTGATTGTTTTCATGAAAAAATCGGTTAGCTTGACCTGATTGATATATTTTCAGCATTTACTTCTTACCGTCATTTCTCTTCTGCCCTTCTTCAAATTTATTTAGGGTCGGTGCAACATGTCCCTTTCTTCCATACTTCTCTATTAGTAATTTCGGTATGTTAAGTTATATTTCTCCCCCTTTCTTGCCATATTATCTTTCACACAGTCCAGCAATCGTTTCTTTGATCATTCATCGTCGATAATGATAATAAATTAGAATAATAAATCCCGGTTAATGTCCCGGTTTCCTGAATTGGTTAATAATAACAACCCATGACAAAATATTTTTATACCTACCAAAACCGCGTAAGTACCGGAAGACGTAGCGTTGGAAGGCCTACCACAAAGTGGACCGACGATCTTGTGAAGGCCGCAGGAATCCGTTGGATGCGAGAAGCATAAAAACGGTTGAAGTGAAGGTGCTTGGGGGAGGCCTATGTCCAGCAGTGGACGTCTTTCAGCTGAAATGATGATGATGATGGTTACAATACCTATCAATGTCATATTATTTAGAGATACTGTACGTAGTGTAGGTACGTGTTCATATTATTATCAATAACTTATCCGTCGAAATACATAACAAACTGCCATCCCACACTTGAATGCTAGCTGTAAGTAATGATTTTTTAATGAACCCATAATGACTGACAGCCGTGTACGTACCTACGGAACATTATGATTTATGAAAGTAACCATCGCGTGATAGGTGGAACCTTTAATACCTTTCCAGCTCTTACGTAATTATTTTTGTTATTGTGGTACACCTAGTTTGTATATAATTAATATGGTACGAGGATTTGTCTATAGAAAACAGTTTTGCGTTGTTACCCCATGTTTTGGTTTTGATATTTCGTAATTAATTGGTTTGATAGTCTTTTGATGTGTGCTTGGTGTGTTTGAAATATTAATTAGAATGGTTTCAGCATTCGGAATTGTTTTTGATCTGCATATGTTTGTAGAGCCACTAAATTGAATTCAAACTCATCATCGAAAAAGTAATAAACTGTATTGAGGAATGTAAACTGGTTTCACTGAAAACTGAGTTTATTATACCACCGAAAAAAACCGGGTTTTAATTTTGGTCGGTTTTGCATTCTCTAAACAGTATCAAACGAATGGAACAGTATTTAAATTAAAAAAAAGACACATTTATCATAGTTTCTATACAATAAGTAGGTAACTTTGCTTATTTACCTGAAATAGGTTGAATCTGTGCTTCAGGCTACAAAATACTGATGTTTTAAAAAAATATAGAATAGAATAGAAATACTCTTTATTATGTACACCAAATAAATTACAGACATAAAAATAGAAACTGTACATAGGGTGACACAATGGGCGGTCTTATCGCTAAAAGCGATCTTTTAAAGACAACCTTTGGATGGATTAAAAAGGGGAAGGACAGACAAAATATACTGTAGGTAGTCTGTGGTGTACCTATTACATAATACAATAAAACATACATAACGTATATTATACTAATCTAAATAAATATATACATATAATAATAAACATGAAACAGGAGCAAAGAAATTATGATGATGACGTTTAAGGAGAACGACAGTGTAACTTATATTTGCTAACCCTACAATTTTGTTCACAGATTTCATGTCTTTGGAACTAGTGGAGGGCTTCCCAGTTCTCCTAGTGAACTATGGATCCGGTACCACAAGGTTGAACAACAGCGTGGTCCACGTGGCTGATGGCAAGCCTCATCTAATAGAAATAGTCCTGATGAGGAGTTCCATTGAAATGTTCGTGGACAGATGCAAATTGTCTACGTGTATGAGCCTCGCTGCTCCTACTGGGCCTAGAGAGATTTTAAATGGTGAGTAGTCTTTTGTTTTTCGTGTTGGTAATCAGCAACTTTGGCACAGCACACTGCACTTTCGGCCGGTCAACAAGAAGAGCTCTTAAAAACCCTCTCCTGGTCGACGCCAGTAGTCAGCCTCAACCCGGCGCTGTACCACATCCGACGCACTAAAGCATAACGCAGCGCCACCCCGACTCACTGGGGCTGATAGTTCCGACTCACCGAGAACTATGCGGCAACCTCCGGTCTCCGGGGGGGAGTGATGTAGTGGTATCTATAACGCCACATGCGAACAACGCGTCGTACTGTCGTCGTCATTGTCCTATGTGTGTAACCGCGGGTAGGAGGTAAAAATGGATAGCAAAGTAGGGCTGACTCAAGTATCACCAGTCGTTGAGGCTCTCTCATTATGTAGTGCAATGACATTTAATGCACGTAACTGACACAATATCCTCATCAAAATAGTGATGGTGTGTGAGTTCTAACTTTTAACGTTTTAGACTAGTTTAGAAATAAATCGTTGCGATAAATAATCTCCGATCTGTAGACAATACTAATATACTAGAGTCCGCGCACTGCGGAAAAAAATCGCATGAGAATTCGCTTGAAAAATTTCTGTGTTTGCGATTTTATAACTAAATCGCAACGATTAAAATCGTAGTGCGCGCTTAGCCTTAGACTTCGCGTTGAATACCAGCGTCAACATAAAAAGTAATTTAAAAAAATTAAACCGACTTCAAAAAGAAATTAACTCAAAATTATGAAATAACTTTAATTTCGGAAGTCGGTGTCTTGGGATCTGTATTTTAGTTTTATGCCACCGACTTCCGAAATTAAAGTTATTTCATAATTTTGAGTTAATTTCTTTTTGAAGTCGGTTTAATTTTTTTAAATTACTTTTTATTTCGTCATTTTTAGTTTTTGCACTAGTATTTGACCAAGGTTTTGAGATGTTTTCCCTTTGACATTACACCCGTAGCTCTTATCAATAAGCCAGGCCGTCACACTTACACGTATTAGTCCATATCTTGAAAATTACTGAATCGATCTTGATGAAACTTGCACTGTTCCCTAAGTTGAAGAAAATGTAAGCCAATAAAAAAAAATGGTCACGATCCGATTAATAGTTCCGGAGATATGCGTGGACAAACATACATACATACATACATACGTCTATGAAATTTTGTATATTTGTTTGGAAGCCTTAATAGATCATCATATGTGAATATAATGCAATTCCAATAATATTACATACATACGTATCGAATTGATAACCTCCTTTTTTTTGAAGTCGGTAAAAAAAAGACCCCAAAAACAAATGAATAACTATTTGTATTCGATTGTTTTTGTTTCATCAGTCGGTGTCTCTCGTGCCAATATTGATTAAAAATTAATGTTTAAATCTATCTGCCAGTTTTGTAATAAAGATTCATTGCTAAGCAATATTCATCCTTAGACTTTTGTTATTAATTTGTGTAAGGCAGCGTTATTATTAATTATCAAATACCAAGATGAGATGAGAACAGTTTATTGTATTCCCACGAACTTGATAGCACGAGTAACAATTTAATTAATTTAATATCATTACAGTACCTATTCAATGTTTTCTAAATTACATTAAATACGTTAGTTTTTAGACCTGTCACGCTTCAGTGACATTTTCTTTGAATTAATTTAGTCGTTTCTTCAGCATTTCATAGCACTTAGTGCAACTTTAAAAATGTATTGTTGTCATTAATTAAATTCAGCAAGCCTAAGTTTATGAGTTAGTTAAAACTTGATAATAGTCTTAAATACTATAACAACCTACTTTTAACCTTCTTTTTAAAAATATATTCTTGTACGTTTTACAAAAGGGGAGAGCCTGGTGACTAAAATGTGTTGCTATCAGCGCAGCGGGGTGAGTACGTAACACACTAACGGTAGGAATAGATTTCATTCTGACAGTTCAACAACATTCATTGCGTTAATTACGTTGATGGGCAAACAAATTTTTCGAACATATGAAGCAATGGATTAGCAATATCCTGCAAAATTATTCAGATTGTGTGCTTGCGTCAAAACCTGCTTTATTTCTAATTTTTGGCCATTTTTAATAAAATTTCTTGTCTACAGTGAACGGACCACTTCAGCTGGGAGGTTCCAGCATAGACCTGCAACACATAGCAAGAACTTTCGGCTGGAGGCACGTTCCCACCAATCAGAACTTCGTAGGATGTATTAGTAACTTCACATATAACGACTTTGTAAGTATTTTTAATATTATGTCTAATTGTTTTGAAACTCATTATTTTACAATTATGAATTCAACAATATTGTTTTTTTTTTTTTAAGAATATCCTAAATGTTACTAAATGATGGACACCTTACATTTAGTTAATTGAGTTGTTTAAAATTTGAAGTATCAGCTTGAACTTGTAGTTTATAAGCCCTGGCTGAAGGCCTTAATTTATGGGCATCCACAGGATGCCGCCACTAACAGTTCTGTCAAAATCACTGTGATCTTTATTGACGTTACAATAAGGTTCTTGTTAAGTTGCTGCTGTCAAAGGTAAAGGCCTGAGAACTGTAACAAGCGTAAGCGTGCTTACATAAAGAAACGGGTTTTCGGTCCCGATACAGCAATTGGCATTTTGTTTTAGTTTTGATTGTTGTTGTTTTCACTTTGTTTTGTTGTCATAATTATGCCAGTGACGCGGGCGCATCATGGATTGATTTGTATTGTCAAATGTCAATCTCAAATTGATAATGTCAAATAATAAAATAATAATGTGTGTTGTCTTTGGATGGACAAAACTGTCAACATTTTTTAAGCTTGACTACGAGGCTTTTGACTACATTGTGTGTATATTATGTTTTTTTATTTTTAATTTGCAATGTGCGTTTTGTTTGTGCAGAATAAACAGTTTTTCTTTCTTTCTTTACTTCTGTAACTGCTGGTACTAACATTTTCCCTCTCTCAACAGATGTACAACCTGGGCGAACCCTCGTTGCATCACAACGCGGACCCCAGCTGTCAACGAAGCATGTTCACCGCCGTCACCTTCGGGATTGACACCAACTTCCTAGTCGCCATACTTGTCTGCATCGTCATATTAGCAAGTAAGTATTTTTTTTACTTTTTATGATTGATAGGCTCGCTTTTGACCACTAAACACAATATAAGCGATGTCGACAATATAAGCGATAATGTGGTCGACTATATAAGCGATGATGTGGTCGACAATATAAGCGATGATGTTGTCGACAATATAAGCGATGATATGGTCGACAATATAGGCGATGATGTGGTCGACAATATAAGCGATGGTATGGTCGACAATATAGGCGATGATGTGGTCGACAATATAAGCGATGATATGGTCGACAATATAGGCGATGATGTGGTCGACAATATAAGCGTTGATATGGTCGACAATATAGGCGATGATGTGGTCGACAATATAAGCGATGGTATGGTCGACAATATAGGCGATGATGTGGTCGACAATATAAGCGATGATATGGTCGACAATATAGGCGATGATGTGGTCGACAATATAAGCGTTGATATGGTCGACAATATAAGCGATGATGTGGTCGACAATATAAGATAGAAATTAAATTAGATGAAATTTGGTATAAAGATAGTTTGATTCCCGGGAAAGGAAATAGGATAGTTTTTATCCCGATGCCGATGTTCCCACGGGATCGACACTTATGCGGGTGAAACCGCGGGGAGCTGCTAGTATTCGAATAAAACATTAATATTCAGCGGTGCTATTCTGTAAAAATCTCACCGTGAAAACTTAGGTGAAGTGAGCTGTCAATAGTGTCAATTCCTAGCAAAAACAAACTCACTTCACCTAAGTTTTCACGGTGAGATTTTTACAGAATCGACCGGCAGTTGACAGTATAATATTGGGCAGCCTAACGATTCATCTTACTTAATAGTGAATGTCTTAGCTTAGGAGTTACACTGGACCTAGAAATAGGATTAAGTTTCACAATGCAATATCTGTCTAAAAAATTCAAGTTTGACCACTTGAATTTCGAATGATAACTAGATTCGTAATCTATCGGTTTTCGACATTCATGCATTATATATTTATGTATATTTGAAGAATACCTAGGATTCTAGCTTATAATTGCGATTTTACTTTAGGATTTTTGAAATGAATCTCGCATTCATATTAACCCTTCGTAATGAAACATGGATCCACGCGAGGCACGATGGCTTTTTTATTGTTACTGTTATTAAGGCATTTAATTTTGGCAGCTTTCAGCTAATTTATTTGTTCATAAAAGTTTTTATTTCGAACACAAAATGAATACCCAAAACGTTTTGTAATAAGTTGTAAAAGTTTGTGTCACATGCCTTTCATGATAAACATCATAACTTTTGCGACAGAGGATTTCGGGTCAAATTAGAATGATATTTTGACAGACTAGCTAAATACGTAAATTAATTAATCGAGTAAACTTTTGTTGCACGTTGTTTTGCATGAAAAATCGCAGACAGGCTTTATTTTAATATTCTATGGCTAATCTATCTGAACCGATGACTAAAAAACCAGTGCTTTCTTTCCCTGGGAACAATATAGTGAAATTAAACAAAAAACTAAAAACAAAAGAATAAAGATACCTTTAAAAAAAATCTATGGACTCAGTATTTAAAGCGCTTGCAAAATAACTTAGAATAGAATGAATTTTTTGTTTCTATTCTGTCAAAAATGTGGTTTTCTATTTCTGAAATCCCCAGATCACTCTCAAAATCAACATACCTTCTTCATACGAGTATCTCTTCAACAAAAATCTAACCGCCATCTTCTTTCTAGTTCTCCTCCTAGCGGTGGTAGTCCACCGCAGAAGAGCAGACGCCTGGGCTGAGAAGGAGCTAGACGACATCAGAGAAAACATCATTGCGTACGAAGACGAGGGCGGCGGCGAAGGGGATGCTGGCTACGACCTGCACGTGCTCAGGCAGATGTATGACGGGCCCCTGCCTGATACTGACACCTTCATGCAGAGTAGAGGTAAGAACACATAACACTTTTTTTTTTTCCGATGGGAAATCATCAAATGGTGGCTCTGGGTGGAGCAGAAGGGAGTGTCAGACTCTTACTGACTAAAACCCACCCATGTCCCTTCCTTAGCCCTTTATGTTCCGGGCCAGCGGTAACCCTTTCGGACAATCCCGCTGAGCCGGCAAAATCCCGCTGACCCGCCAACACATAACCCTATCTTAATAATTATAAGCTATACGGTGTCCAACTGCTGGGATATTTTATTTTTTAAATTATTTCAGCCGGAAGATCATCATTTTTTCCGGCTGAGGTAAGACTTATTTTCATAATAGAAAAAAAGAACTATTGTCTAATTTTGACCAGGCGTCAAAATTAGACAATAGTTCTTTTTTTCTATTATGAAAATGGAGGTGGTTGCAGGGCTGATTGCGCAAGCAAATGATTGGGAGTTCACCCGCCTGTTGCACCATAAACTCTCATTTTGACAAACATATTTTGGCTAGTTTGGCGGGACGAACTTGACGCCTTCAGACAGAATTGGTCCACTCTAGTTCGAGACAGAGAGAGAAAAAGAGAAAGGGGGAGATTTCTAGCGTATGTTGTCCAACTGCAGGGAAATGTCCCTGCAGTTGGACAACATACGCTAAAAATAAATAATAGTTTGGTCAATATCTATGACCCCGTTTTGTCAAAACGTATCTCAGAAATACTGGTTATACACAAGTATTTAAAGATATGACGTAAAATTGATCGTAGAATGCTTTCAGAAAAAGTTAAAGACAGCATTTATTTATACCAGCATTGGAATCGGATTTACCGAAATCCGCAAATCTTTCTCGCCCCCGATATCAATTTCTGTCAGAAGCAGTACAGGGCAAAAAGTGAATGTAATGAGAGCTAGGGCTGATTTTTAACCTGCCTTTGCCAGGTCAACGGTGATCGGTATTGAAAATGGCGAGAAAGATAAAATACCGGTATCTGATAACGTTCGGAGGGGAGCGTTCTTATCTCAGTTAGAAGCTCTATTGATTATGAAAATTGTTTAAATGGACGATGTTTGAGCGATAATCTTTGTCCTGCAATTTTTATCAGGATTTATGTAAAATGCTGGGCTATTATTTAGAGCATTTTTTTGTATGTTTAAAGTTTTTATTTTGACGTGACAACGTCTTAAATTAGGTTGCGGCTGGGAGTCACTTATGAAAAAGTGTAACGCTCGGTAACGTTACGTTCTTATTTTAAATTAGGTTGCGGCTGGGAGTCACTTATGAAAAAGTGTAACGCTCGGTAACGTTACGTTCTTATTTTCATTTAATTCCTTGTTCCTATTGTGCAATTTAATTATATTCATATCAATAAATATTCTACCGAGAAAAAGACGTTGTCACGTAAAATCTTCGCCCGTAAAACCGACTTTACAGGCAACCATTTTTTTTTAAAGCTTATGTTGATCTGCAGCGTTATTAATTACTTTGTGTAGACGACCTCGTAATTCATTTATCACCCTAAAATAAATGACACTTTAACGACAATGTCTATTTGTCTATGTGGAAATCAGATTTCAACCTTATTGAAGTTTCAATCTAGTGGGAATTGTTGTCAAAAATGATTAAGCACTTATGAGATCGACTATACAAACTACTCTTTTTTTTCTACTCTTCTGGACCGATTTTCAGAAAGCGGCAAACATGTTCTTGAAACTGAAATTGAAGTTATAATTCGTTTAACAATTTATCACTAAATAATATAACAAGAATGTTACTTGTGGAGCTTTTTCCCACAGGAAAACCATAATATTATCATATTCCTGGAAAAACGTTTATTCGATATTTTTTTCTTTATTACGTCATCCCCTTTTTTTATAATTAAATTTTTGAATTTCCTCCTAGGTATGGTGGGCGCAGCACCAGACATCTCAGGGTTCCTTGATGACAAGAAATCGGTCCTGGACCGTGACCCTGACATCACACCGTACGACGACGTGCGACACTACGCGTATGAGGGAGACGGGAATACTAGTGGTTCTCTCTCTTCTTTAGCGAGCTGTAAGTATAAAACTACAGTGCTACAAGGATAATTTGGCGCCGTTCTTGGGTAAACGTTTGTGAAATTGTCACAGAAATTGTATTTATTGGCAAAACAAGATGGCTGCGTTAGTTCCAATTTTGGCCACCACCACCACCAGGCTAAAATAACCTTGTAGCGTTGTATGCTATTCTGTATTCAAATATTTGTTTCCAATTGAAGTCATTTTCACTTTTAACAATGTAAATTATGTAGATTTCAGAAAGACTGGAAGTCACTTGTTATTAAATATATTTTTTGTTAGAAAACTACATTGCGAACGCAGGTTACAGCTAATATTTTGTAACCAACCGGAAATAGCTTGTTTGAGTCCATATACAAACAAGATAGCAGTTCCACAAGTTTTTATTTAGTTAATGAACAAAAAAATAATACTTAATATTTATGATTACGTAATTATATCGATTCCACTTCGTCTGTGAAGTTTTGCCAACTACTTCAAAGTAAAGTCGTGTAAATAATGATTAGCTCTTCTAACTCAACAACAACATTGTACAATTATAAAATTCTTTGCCTACCCACAGATTTTAATGAAATAAATAATAATAGACAATTTAAATTCTGCTGTATTGAGCCAATATGAAACCGAGCGTTATTTATGCTAGAAATGAAAACATATTGAAATATTTTTACCAAAATGTTACGTCAATATTGGTGGTTTTCTGCAAGTCTAGACCTTTATGCTAATAAAATTCGTTTTTGCCAACATAATTTTTCTAAAATATTTTTTAGCACCGAACGTTTATTAAAAGTTTTGTGGGAAGGACAATCCCTAAACATTAATTTGGAGATTTAAAAAAAAAAAAATTAGTTTGATGTTAGATGAATTTATTTAAATTTCTTAAAGCCCTACTTATAAAAAAAAACTTTAAATGTTTTTAATCACACATCATCATCAATCTCCTTATCCCATCTATTTATCCCCATATATTTGGGGTCGGCGCACCATGTATTTTTCTTCCATACTTCTTTTTTAAATCACTACCTACCTGTTTTTTTAATATTAATAATACCAAATTCCTAAGGTACGGACGACGGCGACCTCAAATTCAACTACCTACAAACATTCGGTCCTCGGTTCCGCAAGCTAGCGGACATGTACGGCGACGAGGAGGAGGACCGGGAACGACCACACGAGGAGTCCTGGTGCTAGCGCCACGCTTGGCTCGTGTAGCCACATCTGACTGTCCAGGCGTAAAGCCAAGTGCTTGGTGATGTGACTCCCAAGCTCCCAGATGCCTTACCGCTTCACAGCGTATGATTTAACACGGTACTTGTGTTGCCAGTGACAATTACACCCCACCGGATAAGCCCTTTGATTGAAATTGACGTTTGAATTGGAACCCTGTGATAATGTGACTTTTTTTTAAAAGTTCGCTTCGGGATTGTATGAAATTGTTTCTTTTTTTGGTTTGTGGCAGGTTTGTACAATGTTTTTGACAGATAGTGATAAATACACTTGTTTTTGCATCTTTTATCTTTTACTGTAACTTCATGAAATTACTGCTTTATGGACGTCTTAATTTCTGACGCAAATTGTGAGGCTGATCCTAAAAAATCTGGCCTAATATTTTTTGGTAAAACGAGCAACGCCCTAGAAATTAAAGAGTTGCTCAAAAACGCTTTTCAAATTGGGTGAGAAATTGGGACGTCTGTAAACCCTCCTCGAACAGCATTCTATGAAGTTGTTTCCTTAAAACGTAAGTATCTTGAATCCGCCAATATACATACTATTACTATAAATGCGTATCTTTTGGCAGTCATGCATTCCATTTTACTTAATTTTTTTATTTAAATTTTTAACTTAATTTCTTTCCGATCCCTAAGCTACATTTAATTTAATTTTTAACAATTAGCAACTTAGAATCAAGTGTCAAATAATTTTGCAAAATTAATAACAGTATTACTTAAAAAACACGAATAATTGCATTTCGAAAGTGGGTTCAATTCAACTGATTAAATATAAAGCAAGGTGATAACCTAAAATGGTGGAAAGTTCGTAGTAAATTGCGTTTTTGTAAGAATATCTATTCAATTATAATTATTCAAATAAATCACATTTAAAAATGTTTTTAAGAAAATGACTGATGTAACAATAGGCATCGTTATAGATACGCCTACATTATTTCGAGTATGTAATTTTTATATGTAAAATGTTTAGGACAGAAATTGAGTGATGTGTATGACTTGTATTTAAGACTTTTATACGTATTATTCATTTAGTTTTGTAATAAAATAGGTCGGCCTTAGCTATTAGTTAGTGTTATTGGTATGGGATGTTCACAACTCCTGATAGTCGCCTCGCCTCTTTGCATTTTATTTAGCGCCTCTTTTATTCAATAAATTGTTGAATACTTCTATTATTCAATAAATAATTGAATAGTTAACTTGTTCAATAAATAATTGAATAGTTAACTTGTTCAATAAATAATTGAATAGTTTCTTATTCAATAAATTATTGAATAGTTGACTTATTCAATAAATAATTGAATAGTTTCTTATTCAATAAATTATTGAATAGTTGACTTATTCAATAAAGTATTGAATATTATTTCTATTATTCAATAAATTACTGAATAAATATGATTATAAGGCTTTTCTGATGTTTTATTAAGACGTAGATTTCAGCTGATTTAGACATGCGTCCTCTGAACATATGTAGCTTCAGTAGATTATGTGAGTCATTTCAATTAAAAGATGGTTGAGGCTAGGCTGGACGGATGGTTCCTACCTTATCATATTGAAGATGGAACGAAAGTGCCATTTTGTCTTATTTTATTATATTAAGCCATACAGATTTATGTTAAAAAAGCATTTTGTGAAGATTTATTAAAAAGGGCCTACATAACAATTAATATTTTTCACAGATTCTATAATACAAAAAGCAGCTAATGTGTGATTTTTTAAATATTTTTGTGAAATGCCCCCGAACGGGGCAAATACTAAAAAAACGTTTTGTATCTTTCATTATTTTAATAGACGTCTAATGTTAAATAATAGTTTCAACTAAATATAAGATCGTCTTAATTGGAATATAGTAGATCATAAATGTAAATATGTACAGCGATGGATATACATTGTGTGAACTTAATATTCAGTAAATTAACTTTTGTATGGTTAATATTAGGCGAATATACAAGGTGTCTTATCATTATGCATATCAACGAATTGTAATATTAAAAAGTTATCCTCTTATCGGATCCGTTGTATGGACATGTTTTCAATATGACATAATATGCCTAACTATCTATGTGTATGTTATTCATATCTACTACGTAATATCCTTAGCATATAAAAATAGTGACTACATCTATGAATAAAACCCTTTATTTATTTCGGACCAATGTAAATCTGTAATCTTAAAGAAGCCACGAAACAATTTTTTTAAAACTAGTCCAAAAGATTGTAGAGTTAGCACAAAAAATCGAAACTGAATATTTTTTTAGTTATGCATATGAATACTTAGTTTTCTTTTTTCGAATATGATTGAAGCGGAATATTGTTTTTTCTTTTTTTGCATACTGTACACCGAACAAAGTTATTGCAAAAATATTTGCGGTTTTCTATTTAGACGAATTCTTATTATTTTTATAATGTGTCCATAGCTTTTAAGTAGTCGTTCGCTTCATTTCTCTTTTGTTATTGATATTTTGTTTTGTAATTAGTTTCTAAGTAGGCACAGAATAAGTACTGTTTTGTACTTCAAGAATTAGATTTAATTTTTTTTTTATAATTTTTGATACCGATCCTATGAGCTGTTTATTACCTACGTATTTAATGTCGTACGTATATTATTTTAATGCTACGTATTTAGAAAAATAAATGTTAATTTTCGCCCTTATTTTGAGTTTAGACTTTTAAATGATATGTGACGAAACCTTAAATACAGAAATATTGATAAATAAATTTGTGTTTTTCATGATATTGGAGTAAAATCTAATGTTACCCCATAATATTTAAAAAAAGATGTTATTTTAATAGAAACGTTTGTAAAAGTAGAACTATTTACATAGTTTTTTTCAGCCCCCTTTAAAAAAAAAAGTTTTTTTTTGTTATTTTTATTGTCCATGCCATGTAAAAAGCTGAAATTGACACTTTATTAGGTAATTTTTCGATGTTTTTTCTAGTTAATTGAGGAATATTGTGTTAGGATACATATTATCCCAAGACACTATTCCTGAAAGCCCCATAAAATAGTTAAGTAACAGTGTAAAAAATAACTTTGATTACATTCCAATATACATACGTTAATAATGTAATGTTATTGATCAATTACTCGTACTTAGGCATTGTTGGTGGACATTTTTCAATGATAACCGTCTCCAAAAATTGCCACCTACAAAATAAAAACACTGCCATAAAAAAAAAATAAGAATAAGAATGCTTTTTTTTTTAATTTATTGACTTGAATGCGAGTTTAATTTAAATGTCAACTTTAAGCGGTTAAGTGCCTTCTGTTCTGTACGAACATTATATTTTAATAAATAATTTTGCGTTTGATTGTACCTTACTGGTTCTGCTCTACGGTAAACTTTAATTTTCTTTTTTGAGTCACTTGCAATAATGAATTGAGGTCTTGATTGTACTTTTATTTTTGTTTAAAATGATTTTTATTTGCTTATAATAGATCTAACAAAACTATTGTGAATTAATAATTTTCATAATTGAAGAATTTCTTTTGTTAATTCATTTATTTGCGAGTGACTAGGAAAGATGGGTTCCTTTTCAACATAGACAAAAAATCTTGAATTTGGACCCATCTGACATTTCTGCCGCGTTTTAGGCTAGTACAGACTAATAATTGCGATAAACATCGTTTTTATAAGTAAGTGTATGATAAATCGACCATATAAGTTTATGTAAGTAAAGAGTATGTGTACCTAATTATTATCAAAGTAAAGATGGATGTTATAAGGTTTAGACGAGAGCGACTGATGATTGTCATATTATATTATAGGATAGCTTGGACTTTGTTACATAGACATTAAGTATTCAAGGTCGATATTGGAATAAACGAAATGAAATAGATTTTTTTGGATTTTTATTTTCCTCATAAAAATATCTCCACGATGATACCCACCTATAATATTTGATGCTAGCAACCCGCCCAAGGTACGTGCAGTTTTTACGACTTGGAAAAACATCGAGGTTTCTATTATATTTTAGTTTATTAGGAATGTAAGTGCTAGGTAGTCGAAGAGTTTTTTCGTGAACTCTTCGATCTAGCTCTTGGACTGAAGCACTACACCATGATCTGAAAATACCGACAGTCAAAGAGGAAATAAAACGCTATATCATGCTGTCGCCTATTTCCTCCTCCAATATTGGACCAATTTAAAATATATTTCATAAACTAAATAAGAAGGATATGTACTGTGTCCCTATGTTTTTCATTTTCATTAATCGTTGTCAAATTTGTACACCAGGCCTCTGTTGACAGCGGTTTAAATCGGCATTTTTTGAGTGTTCTAGTACTTATAAAAGTACCTAATGTATCGTCAAAACATAGGCACATACAAGTAGTTAATATTTTTTATTCTGTAAAAAATCATTGCTTTATGGTCATTAACCAGAAAGAAAACAGGCGAGAGCGTTTCTATGGATTTGATGGCTTGGTCTAAAATAGTCTAAGGGTCTCGCACGAGCGCGATTTTTTTCGCGCGCACGTCACGTACGCATCGCTCCCTTAAAAAAAGAGAAGCATTTACAATACAGGCAAAAGCTCAGTTTCCAAAAGCATTTCCATGTAATGCAACGTTCCTGCGAATGCTCGACGCTGCGTTCGTCGTAATGCTCACGGCGAGTGAGCATTTACCTGTAACATTAATTTCTACCATGCGTAAATTTTTGATGATTGTGCGTTCTTGCGCTCGTGCCTTTGCTCGATAAAATGTTACACCATGTTGGTTTTTAAAATCATGCTGTAACAGAACATCAAGCATCGTGTTCGAAGTGCGGTTCCATAATTTTTAAAAACGGCGAATGCTCGATGTTCTTTTACAAGTAAATGCAACTTTCACTATGGGACCAACTCTGAAATCACGAAAAGAAAATCAGCTGTTTCATACATTTTGATCAAGTATGTATTGAACTTTTGTATGAAACAGCTGATTTTGAAAGTTGTTCATATTCATGGGTAAAAATTTGGATGGTGATACAACAACAAATACTAAAAACAATAAAATAAAGGGGGCTCACATACAACAAACGTGTTTTTTCGGCGTTTTTGCCTTGTGGTACGGAACCTTCGTGTGCAGTTCCGAATCGCACTTGACCAGTTCTTTACAAATACCCTACATTACCTACACTTTCTCCAGAAAGTAAATTACTAGGGGTTGTCTACCTACATTGTTGAATAGCTGCATAAATCACCTTATTTACTATTCACCTTTCATAATTAACTGAACCGATTCACAAAAAACAAGTTGACGTGTGAAAATACGTTACACTTAAACTCGCAACCTCGCGTTTGTGTCTGACAAGAGATTTATTAATACCAATGCACTTTTGTTTAACGTTTTAATTAACGTCTTGTGATACATACGATATACAAACTTCAGGCAAAAGTCAAAAGTCCACAATTGATCGGTAGGCGTTTCGAGTTGAAGCTACATTTTTATGTGACTCGAACACGCCAGTCGATTTTGTCTTGTTAGGCGGAGTTTACATTGATAGGATGAAACGTCGACATTTGGATAACGGGTGTGAACCGGGCGATAATCTATTGTTCTTTTTTTTGGAACGAAGTTTTTAACGCGGCTTGCGTAGTTGACTGATAGAATTCGTCACGTAAGTAAAAAGCGTTATGCCACCTCCATGCGACTTTCTCTCGCTCTGTCTCTTTCTGTTATCTGAGTACCTATTGCGTATGCGGGCTGTTCATGTAGTACGTAAGAAGATTTGAAGAGGGACCGGTCCGAACAAGTTTTATTTTTTCTTACGTGGGATCTAGATTGTTCTTACATCACAAAAGTAAGCAAAAATGACAAGTTTTTATTTTGATACTTTTTCTTTGCCAATTCTGGTAGATACTCATCTTATTACGTAAGATCGATAGCTTACATCGGGACTTAAAAATACCAAAGGTGAAAGAACAAATCACGCAATCAGTCGCCTGATTACTACTCATCCTAATAAACTGGCATCAAACTTGATGAAAACCCAGATATTCAAGAGACTTAAAAGACAAACCCCACAAGACCTGATACTATAACAACTAACACCGTAAAACGGATTGATGTGGATGCACCACTGGGTGCATACCAAGCATGGCTAAACAAAAGCATATCACAAAAGATGCTGAATGTCAGTAAATGGACAGATCGCATCATAAACAAGAAAAAAAAAAACATGTCCACGTTTATGTAGATTGTAGTCTTTTCTGTGTAACGTGCCCCTTATGCATTACTGTCCCATACACACTAAATAAAGAAGCTAAAACCATTTTGTATTATGCTTGAAACACGGCTTAGTTTATCAACAAAGGTTTGGTAGTTAGAGTTATCAGACTGCACTAAGTTTCTGTCACCTTACTTAAGAAAGCTGGGATTAAGGAGTTTCCGGGTGGGTATTTGCATTTTAAAATACATTTAGCTTGTAAAGTGATATCTTTGTAATTTAAAGAAAGGGCGGAAAATAAACGACACGTTAAAATAAGTCTTTAATTTCTTGGCTCGTTTTTTGGTTCACGTACACAAACAGCATTAAAATAGGCTTTAGGGCGCGGCTTCGCAGCAGCCCCCGGCTAAGCTACGTACCTACTTAGCTTCACTTTGTATGAAAATGTAGGTGGGATCCACTGCGACCCACGACCAAGCTACGCACGGACGCGTGGCTAGAAAACAAATGAACCACGCATATACATAACTCGCCAAACCTCTCCGTGCACATCATCCGTGGTGCACATCGGTAGTACACTGACGATTTTAGTCAAATATTTACTTAGAGTCTTCAATAACAATGTTTTTGTCCTTCATCATCATCAGCCTGTAGCCATCTAGATACTGCTGGACCAGGCCCTCCCATATCTGAGGCCTCAGCAAGAACGGGCACATAAACGAAACGTAAATTGGAACGATTTGCTAATCGAAAATACAACTATCCTGTTTTGGTTTAAATTTTTGCGACAAGCAATATGTATCACCCTTAGATATAAATATAGGCTTAAAAATTATGTGTCTATCAACTCTGCCTATCGCAGTTCACTGTCAGACATAGGCCTCTCCCAGGCTGCGCCACAACAGGGTTGTCGTCCGCCTTCCGCATCCGGCCTGTCTAAGCCTCCGTTTTGAGGTCGTCGGTTCATCTAGCTGGCGGGCGTCCCACACTATGCTTGCCGATACGTGGTCTCCACTCCAGGAGTCGTCTGCTCCACCGGCCATCGGTCCTTCGACAAACATGGCCAGCCCACTGCCACTTCAGCTTGCTTACTCTGCAAGTTCTGTCGGTAACTCCGGTACTTTTCCGGATAACTACGTTTCTGATTTTTTTCAATTTCGAATTTCTGTTACGTTTTCTCCGCTCGTTCGTGCTAGGCCTACTGAAGAGTTGTGATGCCACTGATATTATCCCAAGCTTAGCAAACGAATAGTTTATAAATTTCGGCATTTGAAAATACATATTTTGATTCAATATACATTGATAGTTTCAATCACATCTGATTCGTATAAGCCCTGCGTCAATTGGCAATCAAATTTTTTCTAGGAATATGGAGTTTGATTTCCACAAAATATAGCCTGATAAATAAGGGTTGGTACGTGTAGAAACATTATAGTTAAAGACCTTGCTGATTGGATTGCTTGGTTTGGATTGCTTATTAGTCGATTCGCATGAATTTACTCGCCCGAAAAGTGAGAATCGTCACTTTTAAATAAATTAACTTCGTGCGAGTCGCCTACAGAAAAGATAAGATTATTTAAAAGTGACGATTGGCACGTTTCGGGCGAATAAATTCGTGCGAATTTACTAATAAGCCGATAGGATGTATGCTACCAAGACCTACGAGCGGTGGTTGGACATAGCCGCGTAAATGTTTGTTTTTTTATTTAATGTGCGAGAGAGGAAAGGCGTGGGTTTATGTTTGTGTGTATGTATGCCTTTTTTATTGTATTTCTTTTTAGTATTATCAAATTTTTCTTATTGGGTTTTTTTATGGACCATGTGGTCTGCAATAAAGATTTTATTTATTATTTAAATTGCTTTGCAATGACTGAAACCGACTACTACGGAGGTAGCTTTTTTCTTTTCGTATCGAAATGAATTACTTGTACAGTCAGCAAAAAAAGTAGATTAACAATTCAGTAGTTTAAATCTTAGTTATTGAGCAAAATATTTGTTCAAAATTGCAGCAGAAGTACAATTTTTATTAGAATATAAACTCGCTAAAAAGAAACGCTATAAAGCAGTTTTTTGAAAAATATTGTAGGTAGTCAATTTAATAACATGTAAAAATGACAGTGTTGATAAAGTTTGTTGCCGCCCGTACAAATATTATGATCAGTCGGCAAAATGATAGCCAGGCTGACAGATCCTTTCATAGATATTTTACCCCTGACTGCATCTCACTCGAAAGTCACGGACTGTGACTTTGAGTGTGATAGAGACAGAAGAACAATGTGATCTTTATTTTCGTTGTTCTATGGTTGTTGAAGAATTGCCAAACTTAAGTGGTAGTAGGCAGGGCACATTGCCCGTAGAACAGATGGCCGATGGGTCCGAAAGGTTCTGGAGTTGCGACCGCTTACCGGAAGACGTAGCGTTGGAAGGCCTCCCACAAGGTGGAACGACGATTCCCCATCCGCAAAAAAAAAAAAAGGTGGAACGACGACCTTGTGAAGGCCGCAGGAACCCGTTGGATGCGAGAAGCTCAGAACCGGTCGAAGTGACGGTGCCTGGGGGAGGCCTACGTCCAGCAGTGGACGTCTGTCGGCTGAAATGATGATGATGATGAAGGTTGGTGGTGGCTTACTGAGATAACTGTAAGTAGGGTCGGTATTTTCATTCCGAGACAGGCCAACTTTAATATACTTACCTAGTTGGTATTTTCCACAAGTACTTTTTATTTTTCCATTTTAGCTAATGCATCGACTTAACTCAAAGGCCCATGTTCTTTGTCGTACAAATGCGACCTGATTACGGATTTTGCATATAACCTTAATGTAGGATTAAAATAATTCATCACGCAATGACCGGCGTGTTCGTAATAACACTGCTCTAATGTTAATCACGTGGCCGTAGCAAAGTAATTAAGAAATCGCTTGCATTTTGTTGTAAAATTCTACAATTTTGTTGTGTAATTGTTAGTTGTAGGTATGCAAGTAGGTACTTACATAGTTTATACCTACAATCTGCAAAGATTTGGTTTGACACCACTTACCGTGACCCAAGGGCTGGCTTTTAACTTGGTCAGAGGCTAATCATCGCCATACAACGTGGTAATGCCGCCAGTCTTTTGGGTTCATTACCAGTTGACAGCGATGCTGATGAATTTTTCGATGGCATATTATTTTAGTTTATGAATAGTTTTAGTTAACTTAGGATATAATTTTGTTATTTTAATTAATTAATTAGATAGCTGTACTTAAAATTTGTTATTTACGGACATATTATTTTAATTATATTCGATAATGACGTCCTCATCTGCAAAGAAAACTAAATTGATTAGGGAAAACTTGTAAATACAAGGCATAACAAGATCAGCTTCCTTTTCAGTATAAGCCTTTGCATCTTTGTGTTGTCCATAGATTTACTTTACAGATATTCAGAATGGCGATTTCAGGTCATAAGCACACGCATCAAACCGGAAAGAAATCGACACCGTATCAATTCGAGCCGTTCAGTATTTTTTGTATGAAACTCCCTAGTGCAACGCAAACTAATCGGAATCGTAACGTAATCGCCTCGCCTCGGGACAAGCTCACGAACCGTCTCGTCGTCCCCGCGCTTACGTCTCTCCGTACTCGAGCTTTCGTCTCTTCGTCCACCCTTGCCCCTCTCACCCCTCCGGCCTGCCTGCTGCACCATCAACCAGCGGTCGGCGAGCCGTAAGTGCGGCGTGTCGCCTAGCCGTAGCCGAGTCGACGTATCGGAGCTTCTGATCTGCTTTGGTTACGTGCTTACGTTAGGTTGACGCCTGTTTGAAGGCGAGACGAAAGGTGATACGGTGCCGATCCCCTTCCGATTTGATACGTGTGCTATGACTTTGGTCATCTGCATCCGTCAAGGTGCACAGATATACAGAGTGGCGATTGGTTATTCTACTAAATAGTACTACAAACGGCTGGACCAATTTTGATAAATTTTGGTATGGAGGTAGCTGACAACCTGGATTAACATATAGGCTACTTTTATTCTGATATTCCCACAGGAGCGAAACTTATGCGGGTAAAACCGCGGGGCACAGCTAGTGGGCTAAAACTATAAAATAACCACTACACAATCCAGCTAATATTTACAGCTTAATATTTTAACCTTAATAACCCCCCAACCGGCACTAACCAACTATTTAGCAGTGTTTTAAACTTGAACACTTAATGCCTCTAAGTTACGTCCGTGTCCTTATTCGAGGACACGGGACCATATTATGACCTCGGACGAGGACAGTTTTAACTATAATAATGTTAGACAAGATGGCGGCTATGGGCCACCATAGCCACCATCTTGTCCAACATTGACACAAAAACAGTAAGTCAATAGCCATATTGACTCGCCTGTTTTTGTGTCATGGTCTGTTTTTCTTCTTAATTTATTTGATAGTTCAATAAAGGTGTGTTTTTGTCACTTCGTGTTGTAAACGGTAGATTTACTACGTGGTTGTAGAGTAGAATTTTAAAGATACTTACTGATTGTAGTGATTTCATTTTAGTAGGTTGGTACTACATTTCCCCTCCCTATCAAACAGAGAGATGGGCAGATGATATTGTTGCCACCACGGGTAGACCTGGGATGAGGCTGGCACAGGCGCGTGGGGATTGGTGCATGAACAGAAGTCGGACTGAAGCTGACGATGATGATAAAATAGCCATTGAACCTAACAATTATTTAAGTGTTTTTTTTTTAGATAAAATATACAGTCAACAAAAGAGATAAGTATACAGGATCGTCGGATATAGTTGAAGTTTAGTAAGAAACCGATGGATGTTCTCGAATAAAATTTAATTTTATTAATAGATAACAAACAGCTCATTTATCAAATTAAATTTAGTCAACAACATCCATCGGTTTCTTACTAAACTTCAACTATATCCGACGATCTTGCACACTTTTTTTTTTTTTTAACGTTGCCCCACTAGGAATTTCTCCTGTATTGTGGGTGCGTTTACAAACATTTAAACTCACATACACAAACAGCCAGACCCGGAACAACTACTTGTAGGTCAAACAAATATTTGTCTCTTATCTTTATCTCTTTTGTTGACTGTACCTTTCAACAGGGTCAAATTAAATGACATACCGAAACCATGCAGACGTAATGGGTACCTACCGATACCTATACACGATAAAATAAAAACAAAAAAGATTTGATGTTTCTTTTTTGGGGGTCAACGACCGCTTGTCAATATTGCTTGTTACTGAAGTATGAGTTGAGCTAATAATCATGTTTTATCATGCATCACGTCTGTGAAGTTTTGCCAGTTAATTTAATTTGACCTTATAAAGTAGCTTTAAAACTTACACTCAAATCTATATTTTTATTGAAATACGTCTGAAAACATTACTTAAATCTGATAAAGTCTCCATTATATTTCATCCTTCAATTTCCTCTCTTCCTCATCAGAATACGTCTGTTGGCAGTTCGCCAAATTTAGTTTAAAGTCTTCGGCAGACTCAAGAGTGGTTGCTTTCACAGGCCATTGAACAAAACGGCCGGGGGCCACATCAATGAAAAATTGTTTCAATACGAGTATACTTACTTTGTGTAAGGGAACTCTGTTAGAAATTTTTAATAGGCCGAAACAATAGGCGTTTTTGCTTACGTGATTTTTTGATTAAGAATGATTTTATGATCACTTTTAATTTCATATTTTTATTGTGGGTTTATTATAAAGATATCGTTCGTGGCTCTCATAGCGGCATTTGGGCAAAATGACATTTTGGTGTACAATTGAACATTACAGCTTTAACGTATTCTATCATAGCGGAATTTGGGTAAAATGACATTTTGGCACTAGGCAATTTTGTACATTTTGACACTAGGACTATGTCGCCCATTGATTTTTTCTCTGTAACATTAAGAATCCGGCGTCATAATGACAGCTAAGTAGGTACACGAGTCGATCGATAGATAGATCGGTAAAGTTACATGACCATCAATTTCGTATCGAGACCTCTCGGAGTCACGGAGAGCCGTTTACCGTTTAGTTACGGGTAGTCACAATCCAGAAAATCTGACAAACCGTCTTACCAAGGGGTATCGTGTTACCCAGTAACTGAGAAGTTGGAGGTCAGATAGGTAGACCTCAACATGGTAGGCTTAAAGACAGAGATTAGATTTTCCGAGTGTAGTAGTAGATTGGAAGCTGGTGAAACCTTAAATTGTTTAGAATCTATAAAGGTGACCCTAGATTAGCGTTTCCCATTTGGTGGATCGCGACCCGGTACCGGGCAATAATAATAAAATATCGGGTCGAACCGCCTTGTTTTAAAATAATACTATCGATCAACGCATCGTAAGCGCCGCCGCTGCTGGCTGACAGAATAGGTACACAAAATGAGCTAAAGTCAAGCCTAACTTCCTTAATGCCTTTTGTCACAACCTGTATAAATGTGAAGCTGGGGTTTCAACACTAGTTTACCTTAAAAGTAAATATAGAAACCGACTTGAAGTGGAACCAGACCTCAGGATACAACTTTCATAATTTGCGACGAACTTGGTGTCTTTGGTAAAAAATATAAGCGGCTACACAATACATAGTCGATACATAAATATAGTTGGAAAAAAAAAAAATAATAAAGCGCGTCGATAACACTAGTTACAATTGGAATAATGCCAAAAAAGTACCTTGGTTCTGACTAAGTACCTAGGTAAGTAATACCAGCCTATTATAGTCCCACTGCTGGGCAAAGCCCTCACTTCTCATACAGTGAAGGCACGAGCATTAATCACGACGCTTGCTCAAGGCGGATTTGCAATTTCAGACTAGTATTAACTTTTCCTTCACCTATGTCATTTATGTCCAAGATAAGAATACCACAAGATTACAAAATTTTCCACAAAATTAGAAAATTTTCCACAAAATTACAAATTTTTCCACAAAATTACAAAATTTTCCACAAAATTATAAAATAGAAGACACTGCTTCGTTACCAATACAGGATAAAGAATTAACCAGTACATAAACTATAGGTAGTCTATAACCATGAAAAAGTAAATTTTCCACTCTAGGGGGTAGAATCACAATTATGCTGAATTCAGGGTTACAGTTTGCGTACTGGTTAAAAAAAATCCTGTATAAAATTTTCCATCATACTTAAACTTAATCTACCCAAAACACCAGCTTGTAATACCTAGATAGATAACATTATAGTAGTCTAGCTACCTCTTTGCTGACTGCACTGTCTAGACATCCCTGGCGTCCAAAGTTAGCGAATTTAAAGTTATTATTATTTCTGCGACACTCGGAACAGAGGGCAGATGTAATCCTGCCGAGGTGGCGATCTCGGATTTAAAATGAAGATTACACAGACAGTTTAGTTTGAAAATTTGCTTTTTTAGCCGACTACTTGCAGAATAGGCTCGTGGAGAACTCTGGCTATGTAACGTAGGTATGTAAGTTTGTTCCCTCTTACAGCCTAAACTACTGAACCGATTTTATAATTCAAAGAACCTCAGAAAATATTTTTTTACTCAACACGATATTATAGTATTTTTATCTCATGAACCGACGGACGTGTGCTTTATTTGTGTATACCAAGTGTAAAAACACGCTGTGAATGTGTGAGTAAGGGCAGGAGCTCTCGGTAACGGTCCGAGACAATGGCGAAGTCGGGAGTGTATGTGTGTGCGTGTATACACTTGGTAACCACAAGTAAAGCGCGTCTCGATAAAAATACTGAAGCTTGCTATCCTTGTACATAGTTTAAAAGACAGAGCCTGGTGCATTAGTAGTAAATTTATTATCATCACTATTAAAACAGAATAAGTACCTGTCATAGGTACTTAATTCTAAATATTTTGCATTTTTTATGTGGTCATATTATTAGCGGTTCAGCAGCTTCAATATCAACAGGATTGTTTCAGAATATAGCAGCAGTTCGTCGTGGACGTGGTACGACAGCGGTTACCCTGACATCATCTCCTGTCATCAGAAGACAACCGCCACGCGACAAACGATGCGACGCTCTGCCAGAGTGACTGTTACCAGTCAGTGTCTACGAGAAAGCACGACGTGACTCTAGTAGAACAATTTCTATAAAACTTCATGGAAATTGTTCTACCAGAATCGCGTCGCACCGTCACATCGCGCCTATGATTGGGAGCCCTTATACCATAGATATAGATGTATATCTGTGCCTTATACAGTGATGCCGGTAACTTTGTAGTAAAATGAGGCGGCGCGGCGGCGGCGCGGCGTTGCCAGTTACGCGACCGTAACAAATATCTATTTACAGAATTATAATCATTAAAGTCATCATCACAACTCTCTAAGACCAAGTAATCCCACTGAATGAATATTTCATGAAATCTTGACATTTTGGGATTATACTAACTTAACAAGTTGTATTACTGTTATTGATTATAATTCTGTAAATACATATTTGTTACGGTCGCGAATCATATTTTAATCAACGTACAACTTAATACTGACCAGCAAATTGCAAAAAACCTAAGAAAATTTGAATTTCGCGGGCTACCTTAGCACTTTCACCTTAATCAAAATTCCATATTAAAATATATGCCATATTTAAAATCTTGAGTGAGAAACGCTCTTACCCAGTATCTTCTTTCTTATCCAGCGCATGGTTTACTTTGGTATACCTATTGACTAAGTAAGTTACGAGCGAATGTGAAAGAGCCATAAAGGCAGTAACACAGTGTTTATGCAAATCTCTTTATAATTTGATATCAGCTTGGTTTGCGTGACAATACCCTATGGTTGGTAACGAATAACCTGCCACCTCAGCTGATTGCTACTGAGAATGTACACTTACACAGGGGTTCCTAGAAAATGTAAGCCTATTAGTGAAAACTTGTGGTAAAATCTTAATTCTGATATTGCTTTGCTTTGATTTAAAATAAGCATACACACTATTTTCAAAGTACAGGATACAATTTATTAGCTAGCGAAACTCCAGAGACGTAAAATAAAAAATAAATAAAAAATTGATGAAATTTTTTGGGTGTCAACGACTGCTGGTGGTGTTGTCATTTGAAGTATGAGTAGATAAAATCGATTTTCTTTTGTTTTAGCGTGTTTAGATATCAATATAGTTGTATATTATAGTTGTATATACCAATATAATAGCAGTAGCGAAGGGCCAATTTTTGTAAGAGGTAAGCCAGAGTATATTCTATAGACAAATAATATATGATTATATTATTTGTCTTTAAAATACTGACCGTGCCATTTTTCAAAGGGAAGCCGGTAGGAATCGATTTGTATGGAACCTTTGCCACTGATTCGCCACGATAGTATAGTATAGTTATGTATAGTTCGATACCCATAAAGTCTGCGCAGAAGAGGACTACAAGAGCTAAGTGTCCTTGAGAAACGCAAGCACACATATACACAATCGACGCGAACGCCATCTAACGACAACGCCCATCACAATTATGACTTAAAGCATACATGAAATTTAGAAGTAATGGTTTTGCGAGATTACGCCCGTGTATTCCAATAGATGGCGCGGAAACAAGTAGTTATGACAACAAAATTATTACCTAACCGACTTCTAAAAAGGAGGAGGTTCTCAATTCGGATGTTTGTTTTTTTTTTATGTGTGTTCCGGTCCTCTATAGACGACCTCCGTATAGACGGATTTCAAAATTCTTTTTTTATTCGAAAGAGGCTTATTCCGAAATGGTTGCATTTATATTTCGTAAAGATCTGCTGATTAGTTTCGGAGACAGACAACGGAACTCTTCAATAAATGCCAGAAAATCAACCACGCGCTGCTATCGCATTTGTATGTTTACACAATCACACAACATAACATCACGCTTGTACCCTTTAAAGGGGTAGGCAGATGTGTTTAATAGCTTCCTGTCACTGATATTCACATAGCAAGTAGTGTTAGATGAATTTGTGTGGGGTAGGTAGGGACTAAAACGTGAAAAACAAAAAACTTTTTTCAAAAAAAAAACCGACTTCCAAAAAAAAAAACACTACAAAGTGAAAAATAACTTTAATTTCGGAAGTTGGTGTCGTTGGTTCTGGCTTTGTACTGTTTTTTTTTGGAAGTCGGTTGTTTTTTTTTTTTGTAAAAAAGGTTTTTTTTATTTGTTTTGAGTGTGACTTGAAAAAATTAAGGATGTGGATGATTTTGAAATTAAACTGATTCAATAAAATTTAAAAAAAAATATTCAAAAAATTTCGAAGTGGTAGTTACTTACGAGTTTTTTTTTTAATTTACACTATACCACATTTAGTTTTAAGCTATTTTTCAGGTTTACATTATACCTACCACATTTAGTTTAAGCTTTATTTTACCGACTTCAAAAAAAAGAAGGTTATCAATTCGACACTTATGTAGGTATGTAGTATTATTGGAATTGCATTTCAATCACATATGACAATCTATTAGGGCTTCCAAACAAATATACAAAATTTTATAGACGTATGTATGTATGTTTGTCCACGCATTTCTCCGCAACTATTAATCGGATCGTGACCATTTTTATTATAGGGTTACATTTACTTCAACTTATGGAACAGTGCAAGTTTCATCAGAATCGATTAAGTAATTTTCAAGATAAAGACTAATACGTGTAAGTGTGACGGCCTGGCTTACGATACGAGCTACGGGTGTAACGTCAAAGGGAAAACATCTCAAAACCTTGGTCAAATTTTAGTGCAATATTTATAACAAAACTATTACCTACTTATTACAAACAAATATTCCAATGTTTAGTTAAAACTAAAAATTACGAAATAAAAAAGTACCTAATTTAAAAATATTAAACCTACTTCAAAAAGAAATGAACTCAAAATATTATGAAATAACTTTAATCTATATATACATATAATAAAACAGTAGAAAAACTGTGTCTGTACATTGAAAAAATTAAAAAAAAAAAATTGGGGGGGGTTTAGAAACAGTAATAGGGTACGAATCCGAAAAAAAAATTCTGTCTGTTTGTCTGTTTGTTTGTACACGCTAATCTTTGGAACTACTGGAAGGATTTGAATGATTTTTGTTTTGTTGTATAGGTATTATGTCTGGGCAACATATAGGCTATAATTTATCTTGGAAACTTGAACACCTGATGCAGAACCGCAACAGACCAGCTAAACTATAAGAGATACAAAAATGGTACCATAGCAAAAATTGTTCCACGTGATGAGCATTTTCTGCCGAGAGAATAAATTTGAAGATCTCGAACACCTGATGTGGAACTCCAAGAGCCCAGCTACACCATAACATATATAGGAATGACGTCTTAGCAAAAGTTGTTCGGTCTGATGGGCATTTCCTGTTGGCTTATAAAAAACCTGGCCAACACGAAGGGTTCCGTACCACAAAGCAAAAACGCCGAAAAAAACACGTTTTTTTGTACGGGAGCCCCCCTTAAATATTTATATTATTTTGTTTTTAGTATTTGTTGTTATAGCGGCAACAGAAATACACCATCTGTGAAAATTTCAACTGTCTAGCTACCGCGGTTCTTGAGATACAGCCTGGCGACAGACAGACGGCAAAAACGCCGAAAAAAACACGTTTTTTTGTATGGGAGCCCCCTTAAATATTTGTTTTATTTTGTTTTTAGTATTTGTTGTTATAGCGGCAACAGAAATACATCATCTGTGAAAATTTCAACTGTGTAGCTACCGCGGTTCTTGAGATACAGCTTGGCGACAGAAAGACGGCAAAAACGCCGAAAAAAACACGTTTTTTTGTACGGGAGCCCCCCTTAAATATTTATTTTATTTGGTTTTTAGTAATAGCGGCAACAGAAATACACCATCTGTGAAAATTTCAACTGTCTAGCTACCGCGGTTCTTGAGATACAGCCTGGCGACAGAAAGACGGCAAAAACGCCGAAAAAAACACGTTTTTTTGTACGGGAGCCCCCCTTAAATATTTATTTTATTTTGTTTTTAGTAATTGTTGTTATAGCGGCAACAGAAATACACCATCTGTGAAAATTTCAACTGTCTAGCTACCGCGGTTCTTGAGATACAGCCTGGTGACAGACAGACGGCAAAAACGCCGAAAAAAACACGTTTGTTGTATGTAAGCCCCCCTTAAATATTTATTTTATTTTGTTTTTAGTATTTGTATTTATAGCGGCAACAGAAATACATCATCTGTGAAAATTTCAACTGTCTAGCTACTGCGGTTCTTGAGATACAGCCTGGCGACAGACAGCCGGCAAAAACGCCGAAAAAAACACGTTTTTTTGTACGGGAGCCCCCCTTAAATATTTATTTTATTTTGTTTTTAGTAATTGTTGTTATAGCGGCAACAGAAATACACCATCTGTGAAAATTTCAACTGTCTAGCTACCGCGGTTCTTGAGATACAGCCTGGCGACAGACAGACGGCAAAAACGCCGAAAAAAACACGTTTTTTTGTATGGGAGCCCCCTTAAATATTTATTTTATTTTGTTTTTAGTATTTGTTGTTATAGCGGCAACAGAAATACATCATCTGTGAAAATTTCAACTGTCTAGCTACCGCGGTTCTTGAGATACAGCCTGGTGACAGACAGACGGACGGACGGACGGACGGACAGCGAAGTCTTAGTAATAGGGTTCCGTTTTCAAGGACTCGGAGGACGATCGCTTTTCAAGGACTTAGAGATCCGTTTATTGAGTTGCCGGTAATTTATCGCATCATCTAAAGACTGCAGGATCATCACGCGCCTCTCCTGCATGAGTCGTGAAGTAGAATCAAAGAGCTTTTTTTTTAATTCGTACGACAGGTCTTGAAGATCTTAGACCCGACCGTATGGACAGTTTCCACGAACCTATCGTTATAATCGTCCACGGAGCTCCCTAGGCATTCGAAACGATTCTGAAGTTCCGAGTTGAAAGCTCTCGGGGTTTTGGACCTGGATCGGTGCTGGGCGGAGCGTAGACTTCATCAGTCGAGATCTTTCCAGCTTGAAATGTAAGTTCAATGTGCCTCTTACCATGCGGTGATCACTTCCGGTTTTCACCGCGATTATCACAGAGACATCATTGAATACATACTTCTTCGTCGACTTATTGAAGTCAATCTCATTTTTAGTTGTACCATCCGGGCTCTGCCATTCCACTTTCTGTGCTCACGTTTTTTGAAGAAGGAATTCATCATAAAGAGGCCTTCCTTCTCCATAAAACTGACCAGTAGGTGGCTCCGGTGGTTCCGGCGTCCAACTCCAAATTGCCCCACTCGCAGCTCATCATCGTCGTTTCGCTTACCCAGTTTCGCGTTAAAGTCCCACATGACAAAGGTAAAGTGAGTTTTAGAGCCATGCATGGCTCTGGAAATATCCTCATACATGGTCTCGACCTCATCCTCAGGGCGTGACGAGGTCGGGGCGTAAACCTGTAAGACCTTCAGCGAATACCTTTCGGATATTCTGAGTATAAGGTACGCCACCCTGGTCGATACACTCTCGATCTCCAGCATCACCACATTCTTCACAAGGGACTTATGGACGATAAACCCGACACAACATGGGACTGCCCTCCCGGAAATAGAGCAAGTTACCGGATTTTAAGGATTATCGAGTCCTCCCCCTCTCTTCGGACTTCAGATAACCCATAGATAGATTTGTGACAAATATTCATTGAAATAAGTACAAGTGGCAAAAAGAGACTTTAATATTATTGTGCTGTTTTTGGTTGTTTGAATTCGTCAATAATAAGTTATTTTTATTAAATATACTGATCAAAAAACACCATGTATTTTATTGAACTCTTCATATTTCATTCACGTGTTTCATTTTTATTATAAAAAAAAAACTTTTTTCCAAAAAAACAATACAAAGTGAAAAATAACTTCAATTTCGGAAGTCGGTGTCAAAAAACGAAAATGCAGAACCAACAACCGACTTCCGAAGTTTTTTTTTTGTAAAAAAGTTTTTATTTTTCACTTTTTAGTTGAACCTACCCCACACAAATTCATATAACACTATACTTGCTATGTTAATATCAGTGACAGGAAGCTATTGAACACATCTGCCTACCCCTTTAAAGGGTACAGGCGTGATGTTATTTTGTGTGATTGCGTAAATAATCATGTGCGATAGCAGCAATCGCGGTTGATTTGCTGGCATTTATTGAAGAGTTGTTCTCTGTCTCTGAAACTCATCATCGCGCTCGATCGTTACGAAATTTAAATGGGACCATTTCGGAATAAACCTCTGTCGAAAAAAAAAAATTTTGGAAATCCGTCTACATTATGACGGAGTTATGCCCGAACATACTTACATAAAAAAAATAGAAACATTCCAATTAAGAAACTCCTCCTTTTCAGAAGTCGGTTAAAAAAAATACCTATAGGTACAATCACAAAACTATAAAGAAAGGTAGGTTGATGAACTTAAAATACTGTAGGCGGGAAGGGCTATCGCGTGTTTACGTACCGCGCGGCTGTAGGTAATTATTTCTAGAACAGAGCCGAGTCACAATACTGTATAGAAAATATACTGTGCCGCGGCCGCGGTGCCGGTGGCTGCGCTGTATTGGTTTGGTTGCCCTTGGATTTGTAGGTATGAACCCTTGCACACGGCGCGCGGCGCGGCGCCGCGCCGCAGCCGGCGCGGCGCGCTTCTTCGGCGGCGAGTATTGATAGATCTTATCAAAACTCGCCGCCACCGCCACATTACGCACACATCACTTACGCGTTAGAAAAAAACTTCCGTGTTGATATTTACAACTTTCTTTCTCCTGTGAAAGATAATTACATTGTTGACGTTTTTTTTTTTGGTAATTTTATAAAAAAAATTAATAAATATATAAAAATTCAAAATACATTTAAATAAAATTTAAAAAAGAAAATCCAACTTTGTATCCCTGGGAATCGAACCCGCGCACTGTTGAATACAAATCTACACATCGACCAAACATACTAACTTAACGGTTATACGAATAGTCGAAAAAATTGACCCTATGCATAAATACGACTCACTTAGACGTTTCCAAATTCATAGTTTTATTGTTAAAAAAATAAATATTCAGTAAATAATAAAATGCTCACTTTTTAATTTCGTTCGGAATTTTTTGAACGGAATTTTTCACTTTATTTCCCATATTTCCAAATGATAATTGATAACAAATTATTACGCTATTTTGACTTAAAAGTATTTTATATTTACACGAAAAAAATATTTACGAAAAGAAGATAATGCAAATAATAATAAACAATGAATTTACAAATAAAACTTTACAAAAACATAACAACCTTGGTGGAAATAATGCGGCGAAAAGAGCGACACGTCCGTTTAGCATCAGGCCTCGGCCGGCAGTGTCGCTACACGGGCGTTTACGCACACATACGCACGTATTATGTTCGGAAATTTGAATATGCGATTTACAAAGAATCTATTGTTTGGATTAAAAAATTAAAACACTATCATTTTAGTATGTTGCTTGTAGAATATTCTGACAAAAAATCAGAATGATTGTATGTATATTACTATGGATTTTATTGTAAAAAGAAAATTTTTAGAGGTATCTTCATGATTTTTTTCTATCGTATCAAATTAGTTGAATCATGTTTTCAGCACACTATCTATCTAGCATATATCCTGAAGAATATCATATATTTTTCTGATTATGTTTACTGTAGTCGATCATATACTTTTATTGTTTCTAAAACTTGCATTTAGCTCTTGTAAGCCCCTTTTAATCGACAGATAAAATTGACGTCTGACAGATATTGTATGGAAGGACTGTCAAAAATTCAAAATTATTCCTCGGATAAAATTATCTGGCGTTGCAACAATCAGCCCTTACTTATTTAATTTGTTCATGTATACTTATCTGACAGTTCTAGCTTCGCCCCGCGGTTTCACCCGCGTATCCCGTGCGGGTATCGGGATAAAAAGTACCGGAAGTCCTTATCCAGGTTATTGTCTACCCATGTGCCAAATTTCATGGCAATCCGTTCAGCCGTTTTAGTGTAAAAGCGTAACAAACAAACCTACAAAAAACAATATTCTCTTTCTCTGCGTACTACTTACTCACTGAAAAGAAATAACCCAAAACGAAAACCTTTGGAAACCTATCAACATAAGTTAAAAGGGACACGCCGTACCGATGGGGTGTCCCACTGGCAAGTGTTTAATATGGGATCCCTTCTGTTCGCATAATGTTCATTATTATGATTAGATAAATTATGCTTAAAAAATTATTCGTAAGCTGTCGTAAATAATGTTATGCGAAAATATAATTGGGAGAAACAAAAGTATGCCAAGTTATATTAGGTCTTAAAATTTTATGGAAATGGATAGGGAACCATTTAATATCCATGAAAACTTTCATGCAATAACAAGCCCCTATAATGGTAAATTTTCAAAAATCCTTCCTTTGTGTTCATCTTCGTTATAAAAGGAACTCGAAATTTCATGCTTCTAGACCACCGCTTTAAGCTCTGTGTTGTCTGTCAGTAAGATTTTTATTTATTTCGACTTTATATGTTTTTGAGGAAATTACTCGCCCACTGATCGACACTTCACGTGATCAGAGGGCTGGCTCGTTCTTTGGCCAAATAATTAGCATTGCCATGCAACGTGACAATGCTGCCAGTCTTCTGTATCACGTGACCGGATGACAGCGATGCGGACGAGTACTAAAAACAAAAGGATGTATAGTTAGTTAGTCATTTAATTTAGTACCTAACTTGCGTTATATATTGTACTAGCTTCTACCCGCGACTTCGTCCGCGTGAAATTCTTGTACCCCCACCCCGTCGCAACACTTCGTATTCGCTTAGCGTTCATTCTGACTTTTTTTTCTTTTTGCTCGGCTCCTAAGGGTCATAGCGTGATATTAAATAGCCTATAGCCTTCCTCAAGAATTGGGCTATCAAATGCAAAAATATTTTTTAAAATCTGACCGGTAGTTCCAGAGATTATCGCGTTCAAACAAACAAACTCTTCAGCTTTATTATTAGTATATATATAGATATAATCAATTTAATATTTATGAAATAATAAATATCTCTGACTTTATGTAATAATCTCAAATGCTTGTAGAAATGTAGACAGCATAAAATGTTATCTACATTGTTCACAAAACTGAACAAAACAAACTCAAGAAGTCATATTGTTAATAAAACCACTAGAGAGCCAAAGGTCAGTAAGTCAGCATCAAACAAAAACTCAGAAAGTCAAGTACCCGTGTTCTAATTGTTACGTACGGCACACACTAGGCAACTACCGACCGACAACTCGGCGACTGAAGTAGTACCTACGTGACTGACTGACAGAGCCTATAATTAATCACACTAATCACACTGATATTATAAAGGCGAAACTTTGTGAGTGTGTGTGTGTGTTTATATGTTTGTTACTTCTTCACGCTCAAACGGCTAAACCAATTTTGATAAAAAAAATTATGGAGGTAGCTGACACCCTGGATTAACATATAGGCTACTTTTTTTTCCCTATATTCCCACGGGATCGACGCCGAAACCGCGGGGCGCAGCTAGTTAGTCATAATATATGGAAGACTTGCGCCACGAAAGGTATTTTCTAAACAGATTGAGTTTAGAAATATTGACCTCAGTTCATTTGCAAAGTCGCGCAGGAGTATTGTCTCTCCACCTCCCCCAAAAGTAGAGGATCCATCTAGAGGCTGCAAGATATCGCTTTCAGTTATAAAACCGCCCATTGTGTCACCCTGTGTAAAATTTCTACATATAAATCTGTAATTTTTATGGTGTACATAATAAAGAGTATTCTATCTCTCTATCTAATAGTTACTCAGGTCATTTAAAGAAAAAAGTAAAGAAAAAAAATGTTTTTTTTCGTTTTCATATTTATATTTGACTAGCTTCTGCCCGCGACTTCGTCCGCGTGAAATTTCTTGTACCCCCACCCCGTCGCGTCGCAACACTTCGTATTCGCTTACCGTTCACTCTGAGTTTTTTTCTTTTTGCTCGGCTCCTAAGGGTCATAGCGTGATGTTAAATAGCCTATAGCCTTCCTCAAGAATTGGGCTATCAAATGCAAAAAGAATTCAAATCTGACCGGTAGTTAAAGAGATTATCGCGTTCAAACAAATAAACTCTTCAGCTTTATTATTAGTATAGATATAGATAAAAAACTCTATGGCCCATAACTCCTTAATAGGTACCAACTCTTAACATCTTACACACGTGATAACTTTTAAACGAAATATCCGATTGAGATGAAACAAAAAGTATTTTACTTCTTCATAAATACTCTTAATAACGTAATGCTTAATTTCGATAAAGATTAATATTACGATACATATTTAACGTAGTTTTTTTTTCTTCAGACGATTTAATAATTATTTTGAACACAAAATCGGTTATTGTGATTAAACCATGATAGCTAGATATATGTTCTCGCGGACTTTTTTGTAGGTCTTAATGGGCTCTACAAACCCGTAGTACATTATTTTGTTCTATTGTCAATAGTTTTTGCAGCGCACGCAAAAATAGGTTTTCGATTTTACACCTTGTGTTTCAAAATAGCAATTTTATTACGGATCCCTAATTTTGAAGAAAAAAAATATAGCCTATAGCCTTCCTCGATAAATGGACTACCCAACACTAAAATAATCATTCAAATCGGACCAGTAGTTCCAGAGATTAGCGCGTTCAAACAAACAAACAAACAAACAAACAAACAAACTCTGCAGCTTTATAATATTAGTATAGATATAGATAACTATTTGGCGTTTGAGTTGCAGTATTCGAGGCACTAAGGCGTAGTCGTATGTAAGAGGCGTAAGTCGTCTGCTTCACATGTACACCTAACTTAAGTAACCTATGCGACAATAGCTGGTCATATATTGTAGCAAGAAAACTTGACGATTACTACGGTGACAGACTTTAAGCCACTCGCTCCTTTAACCCACTCGCTCCTTAAAGCCACTTGCTCCTTAAAGCCACTCGCTCCTTTAAGCCACTCGCTCCGTAAAACCACTCGCTCCTATAAGCCACTCGCTCTTTTAAGTCACTCGCTCCTTTAAGCCACTTGCTCCTTAAAGCTACTCGCTCCTATAAGCCACTCGCTCCCATAAGCCACTCGCTCCTATAAGGCACTCGCTCCTATAAAGTACACTAGTCGCGAGCTCGAACTCACTGGTGGTCATGGCCAAAAAGCACGCTGTCTCACCTGACTTCATGTCTGACAGAGCTAGTATCAGTGATGAGCAGTTAGACGCTAGTTTACAGGCATAACGTCTAGTTCTCACGCACAGAAACACCGTGCCGAAATGATAGGCGCGTAAAAAAAATCGAAATGTACTTTGGAAAATCGAGTTTTATGAAAAACCCACTGCACGAGTCAATTATAAATAAAGTTTATTGAACTTTTCGATAACTGATCTTTGTCGGTACGGACTTGGATTTTAAGATTTTACAGTACTTTTATTACTTATTAGGGGAGAAGGGGGGAATTGGAGCCTACTAAGGAAAAAGTTCAATAAAAGGCAAGTTTATGAATACTTAAGGAACTTTTTATTAGAAACTAAAACCTTATTCATTTGACTGTCATTTAATCACATCGTTTACGTTAGATTATTAGGCATTTGGCCACAGATAAACTTTAAAGAAAAAAACAGAATCGCTCTCATTACCCGACTTTGCGGGAAATGAGAGCCTATAAATTCCCATATGTGTAATGAGAGCTACTTTATTATTAAATCAGCCTCAAAAATTTCTATGTCAGTCTGAAATCTCACTTAATCATATAAATTTTAATATAAACGTAATCGTATAACAATTAACTTTAAGGATCCAAGGAAAAAACGCAAATATAATCAGCCGACTTCATCTAGTAGTTTAAAAAAAAACATGATTGACGTGTAAAAGTGTTTGTACAAACCTACTTACAAAAAATAAAATCATTTCATTTCAATCATCATTTCAAAATCATTTCATTTCATTTCATCAACCGGGCTGTCAGAACCAGAACATTCTTTATGTGCCCATTTACCGCAACGTCTGCAACGGTACCACATTTCGTTATTTTTTCCCGTGTCACAGCAAATAGCACACAATATCTCTTCTTCTGAATATTCTGACTCATCGTCGCAAAGATTCTCAACGTCTTCTTCTTCAGACGTGTCAGTTTCATCCTCAAAAAGTTTCTTTTTTACTCTTTTAACTTTTTCTTTTTTGTTGGTTGCCTTCTTTCGTTTTTTTCCTTTTCCTGCGGTTTTAGTTTTACATTTTTTCTATAAACGTTTCTTCTCCTTCTCTTCAAATACTGCTTTCATTGGCGTGCTAGATATAATTACTGAATGTTGTTTTTGTCGCGAAGTCTTATTTTTGTTAGATATGTTAGGTAGTGGACTCACAACTGCTAGAACTTTCTCTAAATTATTTGATATGGTTGGGTCTTTACAGAGTGACTGTTCTTGGACGAAGTCGTGGAAGGATTGGCAGGAGCTGGCTCCGGGACTGTTTTATCATTCAACATAAAAGGGATTGTGTTTGGCGACAAGTTTGGTGTACTATTTTTGCTGTAGATGCCTCCTCTTGTAGCTAATATAGATGGAAAAAACATTTACAAATAACAGAGAATAGAGACATGGACTAGGGTTTATGTCAATTACAGACAGACGTGCACGGCATTCACAACAAAAGAGATGAAAAACACAGCATTCACGTTAAATTAAAAAGCATATTGGGAAATTGGAGCTACAAAGGGTAATCAGAGCCTAATAAGCTCTGATTACCCGACTACCACCATTTTGAAATTAAATAAAATGATATACTGAATCTAGCTAGTAACGAAATTATACGCACAGATACTCAAATTTGATAACATTAGCTATAAAATAAAACAGGTTTGATTGTAATAAACGTATAACTTCACACATACCTGGCCGATGAAATTTCGTAGTTATTATAAGCGCGGACCAAAAAATCGACAAGCGTCTGTGGTCACACAACACGTGGCACTGGCGAGTCTATCGCCGCAGGGAAACACGATCGCAGCGTGCCGAAGGCGCCCGAGTGGCAACCGAGTGAATACGAGCTGTAGTTTTGTCTCTAATCGCACCGCTCTAATTACCCTCTGGCTCCCATTACCCTCTGTTCCCCTACACCCAAAGTTACGTTAAAAATAGCATCTTTGTGGGCTCATAACTTTTTAATGGTTTTTTATTTTACTATTCTGTTTCCGCACAGACACAATTTATAATAAGTTAAAACGATAACATGCTTAACTTTGGGTGCTCAATGTCAAACAGTGGAGTAATACTCTCCCGAAATTTGTATGGAAAAAATAACGACTAGTGGCACCTTAAACCACTCGCTCCTATAAGCCACTCGCTCCCTTAAGCCACTCGCTCCTATAAGCCACTCGCTCCCTTAAGCCACTCGCTCCTATAAGCCACTCGCTCCCTTAAACCACTCGCTCATATAAGCCACTCGCTCCTTTTATACAGTTGCTATCTCAGGCTTCTAGTAACCACAATCGATGGCTTAGTCTGCGACGGATCTAATACCTACTATGGAAAATAATTCCGTTGTGTTGGTTCCTCGTTAAAATGTTTTGCTCTAGTTCACCTAGGTGGTGGGTTAGGCCGTGTGGGTTAGATCTAGGCAAAGTATATGGGCTCTGGGAGGGGAAGACTACTTCAAAGGAGGTACATTTATGTAATTAGGATTGTTGAGGACTGAAAGGATTTTTTTTATATAACTAGCGAACTCGATAGACGTTGTAAAATTTCAATAATTCGTACAAAATTCACATAGAAAATGCACTTTCAGTTTTCCCGGATTTTTCAATGTTCCCGGCAACTTTTAAAATTTTTATGTTTGTAAGAACCAGATGCGGACTGTTACGAAAATTTAAGAACAAAAAAATTGCCAAATAGGTCCCGCAGTTCTCAAGTAATGCGCTTACCAACGAACATTATACAGCTGGCAAGACCCATCCCTTGTCGTAGATAATGCATCCCAAATGCTATAAAAACAAGACTATAAAATAGCATTTTTGTGGAAACTAAATAGCAAAACAATGGTTTTATCAAAATATCGTAATGTTTGTCATAAGCTATTCAACGTGAAAACCCGGGAGGCGTCAGCTAAACAAACATTTTGATGTTGCATTTTTAAAATTGTCTCATAATTTGTTCAGTTTTTACCGTATTTTACTAATGAAATGGAGGAAGTATTCCAACCTGAAAATATAACCAAGAAGGATTTATTTGGAGCAATTCTTACTACCAAGAAAAATACCTCATACACTAAGGAAGTCCAACCAAATTCGTACCATACGGAAACTCCGCATACCAAAGGAAAATAACTTCAACACAAAAAAAAAATGTTCAGCAAATATTTTACAGCTACTTAAATATAGTCCAGACGAACTGCCGACATTTTATTTGACGTAGTCATGAAACTGAATAAATGCATGTGAAATGTCTTGCATTACCATGCAAAAGTTGGCTGAATACTTTCTGCTGGACTCGAGTTTCAGTCCTTCGAGTTCCTCATATCTGAATGTAGCTGATGGCATATTTTTTTGGCTCTTTTTCTGCTGATGTCACACGCCTGCTACGAAGTTTTTGTTTTGTTACGAGGTTACTGAAATCACCGAATAGGTTGGATATGAGTGACACTGGCTGGTGACAGTCGTCGCTCTAGCAGAGCGTCACATCGATGGTTGCGTGGCGGCTGTCTTCTGATGACTGAAACAGTACTATTAAAGTGCTCTGTGGATGTCAGCATTGACTTATATATTACTCTTTTGAAATCATTGGATGTCAGGGTAGCCGCTGTCCCGGGTCGACGGCGCGTTGTGCTCCACGCGCGCCTCAATGAGATGTCAGCACTAACTGATGGGGTCCGCTAGGATCGATGCCTGCCAGGGTCGTGGGTTGTTCGAAATAGTTACCGTGGCCCCTGGCACGGGTGGCCAGTAAAAGTCTGACATGCCCTCTCGCTCCGCCCAGAGCGGGTATAGTTATTTAATGATTACCCACCCAAAAAAAAAAGGGTAGCCGCTGTCGTACCACGTCCACGACGAATTGCTACATTCCGACACAAACCTGAAATAGCGTAGGGAATCGCTTTGTCTGATTTGAATTGTTAAGAAGGACAATATCGGTTAAATATGATCTGGTTTGATATGTTCGGAACTAGCTTCTGTTCGCGATTTTGTCTGGGTAGAAGTCAGTTACCTATACCATATTAAGATATGTTATATGGTATAGGTAACTAACTTCACTAGAGCACTCGGAAATAGTGGAGCTATAAGTAAAATAATTTTTGTAATCGGCTCATACTACTGAGGTGCACCTCTGCCCGATCCTTTGGGATAAATAGTATATCTGATATAAAGAGTATTCTATAAAGAGAATTCTGTCTGGTATTAAATTCACATGCTCCTTCGCTATCTACATCTAATATTAATTAAAACTGAATACAAATTAAAATTTTTCTCTCCGAAGGGCTGTAAATAACTCGAACAGTCAAATTAGATATTATTTTTATTTTATAACTCGTTTTGAACCAAAACTAATCATTATTTTTATGCAAAACTAATTACTCACTGGTCACTGGATTTGCCAAATATGATTAGAATAAAAATATTCATAACAGAAATATTAATTAGATTTAGATAATGCTGGCTGAAACTTCTGCCTCAATATTGCCACACATCTGTTTCAAAAGGTCAGAATTCGTAATATAGACAGGACACTCTGAGGAGGCCTGAGGGTGATTATGCTAGACGAAACCGATAAACCACATTTGCATTGTGGAAAAGAAGTATGGAAAACCCTTGATGATTCATGTATCTCATTTTCCTATAAATATTAATAAACACTTTATTTCATAAATCTGCCTCCTTTTGTAAACCTCAAATAATTCCTATTTTGAGGTCCTAAAAATATTAAATAACTACGTACTGCGCCCAACTTGGATGTAGCACTCGCCGGCCGCTGCCGAGGCACCGCTCGTTTCGCTCGCTCAGCTCGCGCGCGGTTTGTCACTATTCAGTGCCGGATTAAGACTACTTGATGCCCTAAGCAATCCACGCCTGAAGCCCCCCACTAGTCGCCTCGTATTTTTCCAAAACATCGACGAGCGATTTGTAAAGATTGGCGCACATCTCTACAGTGACTTTTGGGTCTTGTAATATCTTGCTGATAAACAGCCTTGCCATTCATGTGCTAGAAAATACTGTTTCGGTGCTGTTTCTGCCTTATGGTGCCCCCCAAGATGTGATGCCCTAAGCAATTGCTTAATTTGCTTATGGGCTAATCCGGCACTGTCACTATTCTAACCTAACCTAAACCTATTCGGTCAGGGTGCCCTAGCTTAGTTACAGTGACTAACTGCGAGAAAATTCCAGTGAGTAAAAAAGAGGCTCATTTAAAAAAATGTGCATCATTAGAAGCTTATAAAGTTTTTAGCGGTGTTTAATTTGAAAAAGCGTCCATCAGAAGGTCCGTAAGTTTTTAGAGGATAAGTTAAATAATTCCCTTTGTTAATTCTGTCTGTCTGTGTGTCCGGATTTTAATGCGGCTTTTACCATCATTTAGAGAATTTGTCAAATCGTAAAAGCCGTCCGAAGCAGGGGCGGGTCGCTAGTTTACTATACGCGAAATATTCCCAATGTTTAATCCAATTACAGGATTTGTTAAATTAGTGGTTTTAAGAGCTAGGTAATGCTCTTAAAACCACTAATTTAACAAATCCTTTTAATTATTTACTTTTAACAAAATAATACTAACTGTTAAACAGTATTGAACCACCATTATTTAAAACTAACCTATAATAAAATCAACAGGAACAGTGCCCAAAAGGCTGGCAGCATTGCCACGTTGTATGGCGATGCAAATTCTTTGGCCAAGAAATAGGCCAGCCCTCTGGTCACGTGACGAGTCGACTAACTGCTTGGCGATATCTGGAAAAAACAAATGGGAACTCGGACCCCATGGCCCTAGCCACTGTAATCATATCGCACCTCCGCTCAAATAGTGTTGTAACGTTTTTTTTTTCACTTAATATTATAATGACACTAGTGCCATCTAGGGATAAATTTTTAAACCTTACGCACGACATTATTCCAGATAAGATTTTGAAGTTTTCTGAAACGAATGGTGCGATAAAAGAGTTTTTAATTTTGTTTGAGTTGCGACATTATTTGAGCGGAGGTGCGATATTTCTACCTCATCATCTGCTTAGCCTTTTGCACGACTATAATTGCGATCGCAAAATTTGTTTTGCCTCCTTTCTGCAACTGTTTCTATTGTTATACTCCTGCTAGTACACTGAACCTACTTAATTTATGATGATGATGTTTTAAAAACCCAAAAACCACCATAAATATAACCCAGTTACTGGGTAACACGACACTCCTTGGCAGGAGACAAGCTTTTCGGGCTTTGAGGTACCTGTCCCTTCGCCGGGAATTAACGAGAAGCCAGCAGAACTAGGAAAAACTCTGCCTTTTGCTCTGCAGAGTGCGGTGCTCCAACTCCATCCTGAAGACCATAGCGGGGAGGTGCGAGTCTTCGCTATTAGGTGATATTGTTCGAAGATGTATTTCGAACAACAGCCTTGTTTCCAAATAGATAACAAGTTTACTAACATAAGTAAGTTATCCTTTTGTTTACTAACCCATATGGATGCTGCTCATCCGAAATAAAGATTATTTTATTTATTTATTTTAACAACGAGTTGGCGAGTAACATAGGCGAGTGTTCTGCTCGCCAACCGAGCGTCGCTGAGCGAGTACCTACTCTCTGTGATGCCTCTTGTCGCTGCAACAACCGAGCGTCGCTGAGCGAGTACCTACTCTCTGTGATGCCTCTTGTCGCTGCAACAACCGAGCGTCGCTGAGCGAGTACCTACTCTCTGTGATGCCTCTTGTCGCTGCAACAACCGAGCGTCGCTGAGCGAGTACCTACTCTCTGTGATGCCTCTTGTCGCTGCAACAACCGAGCGTCGATGAGCGAGTACCTACTCTCTGTGATGCCTCTTGTCGCTGCAACAACCGAGCGTCGCTGAGCGAGTACCTACTCTCTGTGATGCCTCTTGTCGCTGCAACAACCGAGCGTCGCTGAGCGAGTACTACTCTCTGTGATGCCTCTTGTCGCTGCAACAACCGAGCGTCGCTGAGCGAGTACCTACTCTCTGTGATGCCTCTTGTCGCTGCAACAACCGAGCGTCGCTGAGCGAGTACCTACTCTCTGTGATGCCTCTTGTCGCTGCAACAAACGAGTGAACAGTCATCTATCAACTATTAATATGTATATTTATATATTTTACCTATATGGCATCTACAATCTTTTGTACATTTCTTGAGCGAGAAAATCGTTGGTAGCTAATCGCTTCCTCGTGGGCCAGGTGCCAACACTACCCGTAACGACTTTCAAAGATCTACAGTGAATGATGTTTCTACTTACGACTCCCAAATCTTTCCAAAGAGTTTGGTGATCGCATAAAATTGTTATTTATTACAAGTTCTTTTTTCTACACTGTCCTACTGTTTATCAAAGACCTCCCCCAAATTCTTCCAGGCATCCTTCTCTAGCCACTTAGTAAAACTTATTCAAATAAAAAACCTCAAGCGGCGAAAGTATCCGGTATCCGGTTATCTTATCGGTAATTATATTTTCGAGCTGTTTGGGGTTAGAACCCTTGGGCCGCGGTGTCCGAGTGCTCATGGTTTGTTCAACGAAATCTTTAATCTCCTCGGCTGGTTGACTGACACTTCCCATGACCCAAGTTCTGGCTTTCTGATTCTAGGTCAACGGGAAGTACCTTAAAGGTTTTGATTCCCTTGGGAGTGTCAAAATATTCGGCATAAACGGAACATAAACGCCCGTATCTTTTGATTGCGTTGACTTAGAAGTTTGATTTTTTCACTGCTTCAATGGATTGCTGCCCTGAGTATTTGATAATAATTTCAACTTGATAACTCCACGCGTTCCTGAGAAAAAGAGTCTTGACAGACGGACAACGAAGTGATGTAATAAGGGTTCCGTTTTTCCTTGTAGGGTACGGAACCCTAAAAACCTAGTGTTCCAAATGATTGAACTAATATAACATTTTTATTGACTAATTCAACCTTTGACTTATCATAAAAAAAAATATCAAGTACCAGTTAGGTAACTTAGGTACCAGTTTTTTTATTTTTAAATTATAATTTGGCATCACAGCTGAACTGGAAAAATGTCAATTACTTAACTTTTAGAGGCCACTATACAACGTTATTTTCAGTATATGCGAAACCAGAATATAGTTGGTTCAGAATAAGTACCTAACTGAATCGATTCCAATAATGTTTACCCCATGCTATATTTTGTCCCAAAAATATTTAAAAAAGGTTTAAAAGTTGGACACCGAGCGACACTAAGTAGGTTATCCAATCTCTGCGCCGAACGGTTAGGTACCTAGGTGTTTACTATTACCTATCATTGATAGGCTATCAATGAGCGCAAGACGGCGCGGCGCGGGTCAGCATGTTTTTGTACATACATAGATTCTTTACATAAAAAATACTAGGCACGTGTTTCGGGTTTCGCATATACTAAAAATAATGTTGTATATCTAACTAAGTAAACGAATCAAATAATATAGTTGATGGTGGTTCAAAGGTCGCCGGTCGTAACACTGGCATTAAAGGGAGACTCAACTTTTTATTAAAATGAACATGCTAACTTTGACAAGTTAGTTTATTGTTACCGCGGATTGTAACCGTACGACTTCTATTGGGACGCATCGGTTATTTATCATTATTGTCATTTAGCCGGAACGTGGATCCACGCGAGACACAGTGGCTTCTTATTTGTTTCTGTAATTACGGCATACAACCAGTTAAGAGGAAATTCAGTCGGAGAGATTTTTTGAAAAAGCCTAAGTAAAAAGTCATGATTCGAGGTTTGTCTCTCGCCTATTTTCTGCTCCAATATTGGACCAATTTAAAAGATATTTCTTATCCGCTTGGGTGAGAGCGTCCCCGATTCTGCCTCGTGTGCACATCCGCTTTTTGACCCAGTCCTGATCTAGACCCGGAAAAAATTGTGACAGCAAGCACGTTCCACGCCTCAGTATTTTATTTTTCGTAATTTTGTCTATGGGAGTATTGCTTGCGTTATAAACGGAACCCTTATGGTGAGACTAAGTCTGTCTGTCTGTCACAGCTGGATATCTCAAGAACTACTAATGCTATCAACTTGAAATTTGCAATAGTTTTAGATGACGTTTGCCCAACTATTTTGCAAATAAGAAAGAAATAAAAATATGTGTATATTTTTTGCAACAGGGACTGAAAGGGGGTCTGAAAAATTCGAAGTGGGGCTACTAGGGCATGTGGGGTAAACATTTTCAGAAATTATCAACAAAAGTTACATTTACACTATCATTTCTACTATCGGTCAAAAGATGGCGCTGACATAAATCTGCAATATTCTACACCGCAGTGCAGTGTTAAAATTCTCTGATGAATATAGGCCTCGCCGATGATTAAAAACATATGATGGTACGGAACCCTCGGTGCGCGAGTCCGACTCGTTTTTGCCCGGTTTTTTTCTTTTAAATATTTTTAAAAACAACCTAGGGTCCTAATAAAAATTGTCATGTTACAGCGGCTGGACCGTACAGTTCTTAGAGATTAAACTTTTAATTAGAGGATTTCATGTGACGTAATCATTGTCGTGGGCAAAAGAATCGATTGGGATGAAAAACCATCCGCGGAATATGTCAATGAGAACCCTGATCACAGACTGGAATCTAACAAAGAAATAATCAGAAAAAAACTAGTGTATCTTAAAAATCTCGTTCGTTCGTGACTCTTTCGTTGGTCTAGTGGTTGCAAGCGCTACTGCTGAACACGAAGTCCTGGGTTCGATTCCCAGGTCAAACAAAGTGTTATTGGGTTTTTCAATCTGGAATTTCTCAGTAGCAACCCCGCAGTCTGGATTCGTGCCCGATTGATGGCAATAGGCTCGCCCACTGTTACTTGGAACTTAAACATAACTGTGTGTGTGTGTGTGTGAGAGTACACTTGAAAAAAACATTTAAAATGGAAAAAAAAGAGGGGTGAATATCTGCGTAAGATTTGTTACTAAAACAGATCGAATAAATCGGAACAAGAAATAGAGGTTTCCAATCGAATTGGTCAGTCTCTCAAATTATATAATTAATTCAGGAAGGTTCCTGTGTATACAACATTATTCCGGAAGGTTCTGGCAAAATGTGGGTGTACGGTAGGGTTAGGGTGACTGTACTATAGAGTAGGTATTTGGGGTTTTATAGTCTCTAACAAATCTGTCTAGACATTCCCGTTTAAACTGTAATTTGCAATTTCGTATTTGCATATATTAAAATAGTAGTAAGAGGTACCTACTAGATGTATGAACGTAAATTAAGCAAAAGGAGTATGGATGACTAAGGGTCTTAGCAGGTGGCGTGCTGTAGTTTCTGACTACCCCCATGGGACGTAGCGTGAGTTTATGTATGTATATCTAATCTGCATTCGCGACTTATTTGCCAAAAATGTAAACAAATATGAACTTTATGGAAAAATAACTTTAATTCCAAATTAAAGTGCAGTTTACGCTACAACTTCCAACATTTTTATAACTTTGTTAATTGTGCTAGTCACTCTGAAATCAGACGTATTCCACATTGGGCACTCGCTTAAATGGCACCTGACGGAATGCACCTGATACACAACGGCACATTCACTCAGGTGCCATTTAACCGGGTGCCCAATGTGGAATACGTCTGAAATCAACTTAATTACCATTACTATAAAGATGAAATTTGTTTAACTTGAAATAACATCAATTTGAAACATACATTTGAATAGACTATATGTTCTTAGCGTGTCCATGGCAATCTATATACAGTCAGCCCAGAATTTGGCTACGAGCTTGGCACCTTCAGTAGCCTCCATCAGCTCCTGTAGCATACAGACAACAGAGGGGCAGTTCTCGCAATTTTAAGGGGCTTACATGACCTAAAGCGCGGTCACTGTCGGACTGCATAGAAAAGAAAGAGAGAAGCGCGATGACACAACGCTGGTAATTTATTGCAAAATATGAAGCAATTATTTATTTACAAGAAATCTATTGTTTGGACTAATAAATTAAAACTCTAGTGTTTTAGTATTTTGCTTGTAGAATAATCTGACAAAAAATCTGAATGATGGCATGTATATTAGTATGGTTTTTATTGTAAAAAGAAAGTTTTTAGAGGTATCTTCATATTTTTTTCTATCGTACCTATCAAATTAGTTGTATTATGTTTACAACACATTATATACCTAGCATATATCCTGAAGAATATCATATATTTTTCTGATTTTGTTTACTGTAGTCGATCATACTTTTATTGTTTCGAAAACTTGCGTTTTTTGTGTTAAGGTCCTGTAGGGAGGGGTCATTTGACGACTTCCCATCCGCAAAAAAAAAAAAGAAAAAAAAAGCCCCTTAAAAACTTCACAGTCTGATTTGTCTCAATCTGTCAAACTACCTCCCCTTCATTTTTGACAAGTTTTTTTATTGATGCTGAGATAATAATACCGAGGACACGCTGGACACGATATAATGTGCTCTATTGTTTAAAATACTTTAAGACAACTCTCACAATAACTGAACTACTAAAAGCGTGTTAAAATAGAAGTGGTTAATTCATTTTGCTATTAAACTCCTGTCAACTTTGCTATACAAAGTTGAACTGACTGCCGAAATAACCGCGTCGAACAATTTAACCCGAGTTCACAGTACTGCATTCATTTGAGATTCAAATGTCTAGTAATGTATCTAACCATAATGTACTCGTATGTTTTTGGTAAATATTTGACCAAAAACTTTCATAGTCTGTTTAAATTAACAAATAAAAATGTTTACAAAATCTTGCGGTGGTTTTCATTTGTTTGTCTGTAAAAAATATACATGCTAATAAGGACTTTAAAAAAAAAGTGTTTTTTTGTAATCAAATAACGCAAAATTGTAGGCACAGTCAGCAAAAGAGATAGGTATGCAGGATCGTCGGATATAGTTGAAGTTTAGTAAGAAACCAATGGATGTTGTCGACTGAAATTTAATTTTATTAATAGAAAACAAACAGCTCATTTATAAAATTACAATACACAAACCGGGTTGCAGAATATACCGGATTAATTTACACAGTTTCCTCGACTAAATCTGTACAAAAGCAAGTCTCAACCGACGCCCCAGGATGTCATTGCGTGTAAGGATCTGTTACGATATGCAAATAGACCGGCGACGCAGATGTTAGAACGCCGCAATGATACGGTCTGGATTCTATTCCGAATGGCCTAGTAAGCTAGTTAGTATTAAAATGTGTCTACATGTTGATATGGAAGTGCTTGCTTTGTCTTAGTAAGCCTGACACTTCTACAAGTTAACCAGAAAAGGTTTGCGCTTCGGTAAACTTCGTTTTTCCGAATTAGTACGAACGTCGCGCCACTGAGTAACCCCATAAAGGTAAAGATTCTAACATGTTTACTACCTCGCTTTGGAGTGCCCAGTGAACCTATCATTGCGCGTTTTTAAGAAGTTTTCTCTCTGTCGGGTTTCCAACTCCGGTCGCAGATCGTCATTTGTCACTCAAACGTTTTTGTCAATGTGAAAGTTTGTTTTGTTTGGATGTTTAGATGTTTGTTACTCAATTACGCTAAAAAGGCTAAACGGATTTGGATGAAATTTGGCACACATATAGTTTATAACCAGGATTAACAGATATGATACTTTTTATCTCGATAGTAAGTACGTTCCTGTGGGATAATTTCCGACATCTACGCAGGCGAAGCCGCTAGTAAATGCTAGTAATCTATAATTTTGTAATCATGGTATGACAAAAAGGCTAGTACTTGCATGGCTGTAAAATTATGATTGTAAATATTAGATCTCATTATCACGCGTTCATATTTCCGAGGACACACGATGATTCCCGAAGCGCATACTTTTCTTGGGAAATATGCAGGTGCTGTTGGATTTCTAGCAGGGATGTTATCAAAATGGCCAATGCCTTCTTGTTAGACTTTATCGCTGTGGTGAGGAATATTGCCACAATCAAAACGTCCAGCATTGAATTAGTGATTTCCTTTACTAACCTAGGATTTTTGGAAAATATGCCAAGCATTTTTGGGACCCATATTTACTGCCATCGACAACATGCCGCTCGTGTTTTTGAACACCGTACTTAAATACGCGAGCGGCACTTTGTCGACCGCTGCAGTTACCTATGACGTTGACGCGTGCCGCTCGTAGATATGCACACACATTTAGTTGGGAAATGGCTGGCATGAGGGGCCCGTGGCTAAATAATAACAGCCGCACAGGTCGATCGATCTTGCCGCGGTTGGTCTGTGGATGGGTGACCATCTTTGCATACCGTGACCCCTCCGTGCCTCGTAAAGCACGTTAAGCCGTTGGTCCCGGCTGTCATTTGTGGATCTTTGGCAGTCGTTACGGGTAGAAGCCCGAAAGTCTGACAACCAGTCTTACCAAGGGGTATCGTATTACCCAGTCACTGGGTTGTGGAGGTCAGATAGGCAGCTCCATGTAAAATATTGGTATTCAGCTGCATCCGGTTAGACTGGAAGCCGACCCCAACCTATGTTGGGAAAAGGCTAGGCAGATGATGATGTTTGGGAAATGGCTAGGCAGATGATGATTACCCACTTGGCTGGCAATGGCTGAGGCAAAGTTGTCGCGATCTTCACTTCTGGGTAGGTATTGAAGGAACTTTGTAGTATTGCAAAACTAGGTAGGGACTTTTTAAAGTCATAGCCATAAAAACGGTAAGTTGGTAACTTTTACTATTATTTGCCTTTTTTAGTTTTAATCCTAATAAGCTTTCCAACAAAGCAGTAACTTCACCTCAAGCCACTAAATAAAAACTTTTCACAGCTTCCCTTAAAAGACTAATACTATACGAAACTGAAAATGCTGTTATTACAAAATCTTTCTTGAAACAGTGTTTGGTTATAACAGCTTATTAAATAAGTGTTATATCTAAGCTGAACCCATTAAGGACCTGCCAGTTTCAGTCATTGGATGGTCGCCATTTTACCTTTACGATATTGTTGAGTAAAATATTACAATTTTTATAAGAAAAGTTGGAGATGACATGTTATTTTGTGAGAATATAAATTACTAGCGATCCGCTCCTGCATCGCACGGTTTTTACGCCTTGACAAAACATGGAGATTTCTTTATTATCTGTATACAAGTTTAATATGAATGTGATATACACGTAAAACGTTAAATGAAAAAGTAATGATAATATAAATGATGAGAACCTCGTGAAAGCCGAAAAGGTTGTCGACATGTGGAATGTGGACTCAGCAATCATTGTGCCGATAGTCGTGACAGCCATTGGATTAATAGCCTCGACTAACATCTGAAGAGGCACTCGTTGGGCAGCTGGATTAAGGGCTTGATTCAGAAAGCAGTACTTCTGGACACGGCTCGCATTGTCAGGAGGTTCCTCTCTCTGGAGCTTGGATCCTGATCCCGATACCGGTGGGCAACTATTTGAAACAAAGGATATAAATGAAAAAAAATACTAAATGAAATGACAAAAAAAAATGAAGGTGAAAACCGTATCATATCAACCGTTGCATATTTTAAAAGAAGAACACGGTCACACGGAACCTGTTTTAACTATAAAATTGTTATAAAAATAATTATGATTTTTGGCATTTTCAATATCAAATCAGCAGGGGGGTTGGGGGGTGTAGACCTTCGTCGTAGGTAATAGTAGAAAAATCTCAAAAGGTCATCCCAAAAAAGCAGCATTTTTTTTTTCTGGCCACTTTAATTTTTGGGTACGAAATGAATGATGTCCTCCCGTGTGAGTGTCGTTCCGTGTGTCTGTGTGTTGTGTTCTCTCTTGTGATGATTGAATGGTGTGTCTCTATTGTCTGTGTATGGTGTTCTGATGTATGTATATGTGTGTTTTGTCCTTTTTAGGGTTCCGTACCAAAGTGGTAAAACGGAACCTTTATGGTGAGACTCAGTCTGTCTGTCACAGCTAGATATCTCAGCTTGAAATTTGGGATAGTTTTATATGACGTTTGCCCAACTATTTGGCAAATAAGAAAGAAATAAAAATATATGTATATTTTATACGTCATAGTAGGTAGTCAAAAAATGGCACGCTTGGTTTTCATACAGGTCTATCTACATATATCTGTGATTCAGACCGTATCTTGTTTCCAAAAATAAAAGAATCTAAAATATTCACGTAAAAAAGTCTAACCATCTAACTCGATTGTGTTTCATGGAAACTTATCAGACAAATTGGACATGTCTTGTCTGAATTTTAAGGCTGAGAAGTTCTGAGTTTTTTCAGACAGGTGTCGTGGAAAATACTTTTGCTTTTGTTTCGTCCTTGGATCAAATGCTCCATTGTATACCGTGGAACGAGTTCTTTTGTTTTTTATGAGAATTTATCAGGCGATACCTTTTGAATCTGAATTCGTACTAATGTTTGGTACTAGCCGCCGCCCGCGACTTTGTCTGCACGTAAAATACTGGTAACATAATTTGGGAAAAAGGTAGGCGATGAGGTGATGATCAAGTATATCCATACTTTCATACTTAAAGAGGAAATGCGGTCGGAGAGACTTTTGAAAAAGCCTCATACCTAATTCGAGGTTTGGCTCTCGCCTATTTCCTCCTCCAGTATTGAACCAATTTCAGAGATATTTCATAAACTGATTAATTGTAACTTTTTTTAAAAAAAACGTTGCCCCACACTAGGAATTTCTCCTGTATTGTGGGTGCGTTTACAAACATTTAAACTCACATACACAAACAGCCAGACCCGGAACAACTACTACTACTACAATTATCACTGTATAAACGTATTTTATTGGTCAAACCGCATAGGCCAAATGCCCCAAAAAAAGTTTTTGTAGGTACCTACACGTTCAAGACGCAATGTGTGAGTGAGTGTGATGACGAAGCCAAGATGAAAGAACCCACAATGTCTTTACAAATAGTACGGAAAGAATAAATATTTCCCTATTATCTTCTGGAACGTTCGCTAAAGATAGTGAAATATAATCGAGTGCCGTTAATATTTCATATGAGTGTGCGACAGTGTGCGCGATATTGTGGTGCCAATGAAATTTATCGATACCATTTCATAAAGATGACGATTTATTTAAAAGACGGTTGCTACGCCATTTTATATTGGCTGTGAATTGTATTTCAAATTCTTGCGACCGGAAAATTTCTCAGCTAAGCAATATAAATGTTATGCGATTTGCGCAAACGGATTCGGTGATGTAGGTTTATTTGTTTTTGGGTGTTATACCTAGTAATGACGATCTTATCGCTAGGATAAGTAATTGATTCAGTTGCTAAAATATTTACAACTGGCTTCTGCCCGCGTTTTCGTGCTTTAAACATAAAATGTGGCAGGGAGACCGATGCGCAAACTGTAAAGGCTCCTTTAAACAGACTCGACACGCGATAAAATCGCGCGCGACACAAAGGCACCGTTGTGTCGCGCGCGATTTTATCGTGTGTCGCGCATGTTTGTAGGAGCCTTAACCATAAATTCAGCACATGATTCTAAACCAACTAGCGTGAAACTTTTTCGTCGGTTTAGGCCCAGAATCATGTACCTACTGGACAGTTTGTGAGTTGATGTCCCTGCCACCCTGTTTAAAACATCCTATGACACCCGGCAATGCTATAAGCTTCCACTACTTAGTGGGAGAATTTTCGGAATTGGATCAGTAGTTCCGAATATTACCTACCCGGATATACAACCAAAAAAACACAAACAACATGCAAAGTAAAATTTGTGTACGTGTTCGTGTGGTTTGTGTATTTTTGTCCTAATCAGTAGGTATAGATAATTATATCAACTTGTATGTAAATACTTGGTCCTTGTTGATCAATGTTCGTCCATTACGATTATCTTCAGAGTCCTGGGGGCCTAAAAAGGCAACTTTGGCAGAATCATAAAAGGATAACATTATGAATCATAATGGACAGTTAACTGTTAAGTTAATCGTATCAAATCCCATTAGTGAAGAATTTTTCAGTATTTTTTTAGTCTGTGCTAAAATACCATTCAATCCAATCCTAATCCAATCCTAATCCAATCCCAATCTCTTTGATTAGCCCTAGTCTCTTTGGAGCCAAATAGCACAAGACCCACACAAATGAGCATCTTTTGAGAACACCTTCACCCAAACTAGGGTTCTTGAAGGAGAAGAAATAGAAAAAAACTAACAAAATAAAAAATTAAATTAATCTAGGTTAACTTAAGCCGTTAGAGCATACGACTAGAAATTAGACTGTATAATACAAGAAATAAAAGGTTTTTTTTATTTTATTTATACGAGTACGATGTAATTTCTTTATTTTATTTATACAATGTAATTTAATAAACACTACTTTTTTATTTTAAACAATAAAAGCTAAGCTAAAACAACAAAGTTTCGCCAATGAAGAGTGGATAGAGACTGAAAATTTAACCAAACATCTTACTTAAGTCTGCGCAGGTCGTCGGCAAAATTTATGGAGAGGCTTCTCAGTAATTAGTAATTCATCAACTGCGTGGGTTGTATGAAACACGTTAAGTTCATCTAAAAATAACTTTCTCGATTTTCGGACCATAAACTTTTTTTTGTTAGGTGTTTTCTGGTGTACAGTCAAGAGCACCAATATTTCAACATTTGGCAACCTTAAATTGTGATTTTTTCACGAAATAACGAATGCAACGATGAAATACGACAATTTACATATACCTGTGGGTTTGAAAATACTATGTTCCTACTAATATAAAATTTAATTCAAAAATAAAGGAGAAAATCGCCTTTAAATAAAGCCAAGTGTATACATACTTTGCTCGTGACTTTACAATAATAAAGTATATATATGTATAAACATAAACATTGTTCTAAAAATGGGCCTCAATGTTGGTGGAAATTTGTTGCTCAAAATTGAAATTGCAAATTTATCTATCTATATAAATAAAAAGAAAAGTCCTGACTGACTGATTGACTGACTCATCAACGCCCAGCCCAAACCCTTGGACCTAGAAAGCTTAAATTTTGCACAGAGGTCCCCTTTATAATGTAGACAAGGAATAAGAAAGGATTTTTCGAAATTCAACCCCTAAGGGAGTGAATGGGGAGAAAGTGAATGGGGTGAAATTTCACGCGGACGAAGTCGCGAGCAGAAGCTAGTTTATTAATAATAATAGCTAGTTTCCACCTGCGGTTTCGCCCGCGTGGTATGTCGATAAAAAATAGAAAGCCTATGACCTTTTCCAGGGTTCAAACTATCTAAATACCAAATTTAATCAAAATCGGTCCAGATGTTTCGGAGGTTAACCGGAACAAACAGATAGACTAAAAAATTAAAAATAGTTTTTTTGTTATAAGTAAGACCATAAATCCTAACTAATCCTAACTTATTTATCCATACTAATATTATAAATGCGAAAATGTGTCTGTCTGTTTGTCTGTCTGTTACCTCTTCACGCTTAAACCGCTGAACTGATCACCCGGAAATTTTGCCTTACGGAAACAAACAAGCTGCGCGTCATATTGCGCGCCAGGTGGCAAAGTCGCGCGCTTTTGTGCAACACATGAGCGTTACGTGTTGCGCGTCAATTGTTGCCTAGTGGATACGAGGCTTTAACCAATGGGCTATCATGACACACATACCTACATAAAGTAGCACAATATTAATTAATTTATTTATTTAATTATCCTCCTACTGGTACGCCTTACAGCAATTACACCAGGCGGAGCGAAAAATTACTTCATGTGCTGCTTTAATATGTATATAAGTCAATGGCTGCTTTCCATCCATCCTGTGCGCGGTGGACATCGAACGGGCGGCGATGGAACACGCATGCTCACACAGCGTTAACTCCACAGTTCCATTCCTCCATCCCAATTGGGCACATTAAAATAAAAATACAAAAAAAAACACCCAATTTCTGAAGTTTAATCAACCACCAGATTATAACTTTTTTTTGATAGCCTATACTGCCGTCATAAAGAAAAAGGGCACAACTAAATTTTTTTTCAAAATTGAGTTATATACATATTCGGAATCAGAAAAAAAGGCGTATTAGCCAGTTTTTTTACTAAATTTTGGAAAAAAATGTTAGTTGTGCCCTTTTTCTTTATGACGGCAGTATACTGTTCCACTGCTGGACAAAGGCCACCCCCAAATCCTTTAAATAAATATTATAACTTTAAATCTAATAAGTTAATAACCAAGCAATTACACAATCCGACCAAAATAAAGCTAGGTACACAAAGGATGTTCCAATGCTCAAAGCGTTGAAACTAATCAAGTCCATCGCCGCCATCTTTGTTTGACCTGACGGATCTCGGATCTCCGGAGCTGAATTACTAGCCGCTATTAGGTTTGGACTGAAGAACGGTTACAATAATATCAGCCATGCTTTGATCAGGTTTCCGAAGTGTGCGACTTGGATCTTGGCTAAGATTTCGTGGTGGAACAATATTGGATCTTACAAAATACAGTACAACAGTAATACAGTTGGTCGCTGCTGAGATGTTTCGGTCCTTGGGAATGTTATATATACCTATTTGGTAGGCCTATTCTCGTGAAAGTAACAATAAGCGCTGCTTTTCCTAAAAACGGTATACCATACCATACCATTACCATACCGACTATACCGTACCGTTACCATACCGTACCACACCGGACCATACCGTTGTGAATTTTTCAGTGTAGGTACAGTATTCACAATGGAAAAATGATCGCAATTAACAATTACAATAATTGTCAATAAATAAATAAATGCAATTGAAACAATTGACAATAAACACTGTTGTGTTTGCAATTGCATTTTGTAGACGATCATTTTATTTCAAAGCAGTGGTGGACCAGTGATAATGGCTACGACTTACGAGTCGTGTGTCGTGGGTTCAAACCCACCAAAACCGGGCCGTAATCCACGCGGCGGGCCCAGTGCGGGTTGGTAGATGTCACATGTCTTCGATTTTTTTGGTTCTAGGACATGCCGGTTTCCTCACGGTGTTTTCTCTTTACATTATAATAGATCATACGTTTAATTAAAACTTCATTTTAGGCACTGAAATCAATGTTTTGTTTTTGAAGTGAAAACTTCTTTAGGCACTTTGGATATTTTTTGAGATTGGAAAAAATCATTGAACTCGCTCCACTGTTACCGTAAGCGACACCGTGCGTGTTTTGTTTATATGACGATTCAAAAAATTCCCCCTTCGGATGTGTTCGGCTGTGTTCGGGATGTACTCGGTTTTAATGTATATCCGATATTGTCAGTTAGTGATGGCAAAGTACTCTGTTTGTGTTTTTTTCGAAAAAGCAAAACTAGACTAGAACTAAAATACACCTCCAGTGTACACTAATCTTAGCTTCACAGAATATTGTGCGACCTCAAGACGAGCCCCAGTGCACACTATCGGAACAGACAGCCTTAATTTGTGCCCGACAGTGTAAACGCGGCCTTTATGCTCCTTGAGACTGTGCAAGATACTGGGAACAGTGAGAACTAGCCTGTATTTAGTTTTAGAGATGTTGTCCTATCTTTGGTGAGCTGGAAACAAATGAAGTTATTCATCACGCGCGGGCTGGCAACGTCGCATTTCTAATAGTTTTTTGGGTGGAAATCAATTTAATTACCACTAAAATAAAGTTGATATTTGTTTAACTTGAAATAACATCAATAATAATTGGAAACATTCATTTGAATAGACCATATTTAATATGTATGCAAGATAGCCGCTTACAATGGGCCTTTTGAGAAGGCTAAAAGTCACCCAAAGGGCAATGGAGAGGGCTATGCTTGGAGTTTCCCTGCGTGATCGAATCAGGAATGAAGAGATCCGCAGGAGAACCAAGGTAACCGACATAGCCCGAAGAATTGCCAAACTTAAGTGGCAGTGGGCAGGGCACATTGCTCGCAGAACAGATGGCCGATGGGGCCGAAAGGTTCTGGAGTGGCGACCGCGTACCGGAAGACGTAGCGTTAGAAGGCCTCCCACAAGGTGGACCAACGACCTATGTATAAGTGGCCGCAGGAACTCGTTGGATGCGAGAAGCATAAAACCGGTCGAAGTGGAGGTGCTTGGGGGAGGCCTTTGTACAGCAGTGGACGTCTTTCGGCTAAAATGATGTTGATGAAGTTAGTTACCTACATCTTCTCGTTCTCACGTTTCAGCAGGAACAATATAAAATTGCTCTAGCAATGCCACGTATTTGTTGTGTGTTCCTATTAGCAAAATATCTCTAAATCTTTATCTCAGTGGTGCCTTATCGTAAACCATCGGTGCTGGTCTGGGAAAGTTTCAAATCAAATCAAAATCGTTTATTTGCTTAAAATGTGGTAGGTATGTACAAAAGATGGATGATATATAACATTTTAGTGCAAAGACAAATTCCGCCATGTAATGATGGCTTGCAAATATTTAATACATGAAGTAGGTATCTAGTGTCACCATACAGTAATATACTAATAACGAAATATACTAACATATACTAACAACAAAAAAAACCGTACCACAAGGCATAAAACGCCGACAAAAAACGTTTCTTTTATAAATACTTCTTTAAATTTTAACTTTATTTCATTTTTATTATTAATTGTTGTTATAGCGGCAACAGAAACATCATCTGTGAAAATTTCAACTGTCTAGCTATCGCGGTTCATGAGATGCCTGGTGACAGACAGACAGACAGACGGTCAGTGGAGTCTTAGTAATAGGGTCCCGTTTTTACCCTTTGGGTGCGGAACCCTAAACTACTAAATAAACTAATAGCAGATTTAGTAATAGTACTTACTGATAGACCACTTTCACACTTTCGGCACAAATCCAGACTACTTCTGAGAAATTACAGACGGAAAACCCCAATAACTCTTTGCCCGACCCTGGAATCGAACCCAGGCCATCACGTTCAGCAGTAGCGTTCTCGACCACTAGACTATTTATCTAAAGTTAAAACAGTCCCACCTTATGTTCAATTCCAGTCCCCAATTCGATTCTATAGAGCCTAAACAACATTTTGGGACTTCCCATGAATATATTACCGACCACGTCTGCTTCCCAAGATATTCCTATACCCGTTTTATTTTTATTTGTGTCATATTTGTCACGTCATGAAAATACAGTGGCTGTATTCACGAGAAATTTTACGGTTTTCTTTCGTTCTCTGAATTCCAATACAGTTGAGGATGCTCCACACCTATACGCCGTTTATAGGAATGATATTTGCTTTTGTTTTTTTTGATACTCCAATTCGGGGGAAATAAGGAAAAAATGAAAGTTGGAATGGTGCAGTTGTATTTTTTGAAGTACCTAGTACCTACTCAATGTTTCGTATCTCTGGATTCGTTTTAGATAAATACCGCCTATTCAAGCTTATGTTTCAAATTAATATTATTTCAAGTTAAACAAATATCAACTTTATTTTAATGGCATAATTAAGTTGATTTCTTTTTTGACTAGGACTATTGAATTGAAAAAGTTATAAAAATGTTTGGAGTTGTAGCGTAAACTGAACTTTACTGTGTGGGAATTAAAGTAATTTTTCCATTAATTCATATTTGTTTACATTTTTGGCAAATAAATCGCGAATGCACGGTACGTCTATTGGTAAAATAAAAACCGTAAGATAATCCGTTCGGTACTTTTTGAGTCAATTGCGTTCAGACAGACAGACAGACGCGGCGAGGGGGACTTTGTTTTATAATATGTAGTGATAGGAGGTGTTATAGTACCTAGTTATGGTAGTTAAATACAGTTAACTAGAATGTTAAGGGGACTACATGAACTAAAGCGCGGTCACTGTCGGACTGCATAGAAAAGAAAGATAAGCGCGATGACACAACGCTGGTAATTTATTGCAAAATATGAAGCAATTATCTATTTACAAAAAATCTGTTGTTTGGACTAAAAAAATAAAACCCTAGTGCTTTAGTACCTATGTTGCTTGTAGAATAATCTGACAAAATCAGAATGATTGTATGTAAGTATATTAGTATGGTTTTTATTGTGAAAAGAAAGTTTTTAGAGGTATCTTCATGATTTTTTTCTATCGTATAAAATTTGTTTTATTATGTTTTCAACACACTATCTAAATAGCATATAGGTAATATCCTGAAGAATATCATATATTTTTTTTCTAATTTTGTTTACTGTAGGCATTATAAAACTTGCGTTTTTTTGCGTTTAGGTCCTGTAGTCCCTTTAATTTAAATTAACGAGTTACTGTGGGAATTTATTTTGTGAAGATTCGTTTAATTTAAATTTGAGTTAAGAGACTTATTTTTCCTGTTAAGAGATAAACACCTCGTTAAGGAAAACGTTAATATTTTAATATTATTTTAATTTATTATTAGATTATTATTTCTACCTAAATTACTTGACATTTGAAAACTGGTATTAAATCTAGAAAATTTTGTTCAAATGGCGTTTTTTGGTAGTTAATTGGCTACACTAACAACAAATGCATTTTTCTAAACGAATAAAATTTTTGTATAATAAACGAAAAAGTTTCTGAAGATGTTTCTTAATCAATCACGCATACGTAGGTGTCATCGGAATTGTATGTACAGACGCCAGCACATCAAGCTACTACAATCTGTCAAATTTCTTCAATAGATTTTCAACTTTATCACTAAACCATAAGGTCCAAAGTTGATTGGGAAAATTTGACAGTTTCGGGTAGCTTGATGTGCGTACCTAAGTAGGCTCACAGATAGAAAATGTCCTGAAACAATACAAGCTAACACTAAAATGTATAGGTATGTATATTACGTACAAGTATCAAAGAATCAGCATTGCCATCCAACGTGGCACCGCTACTAGCTTTTTGGGCACTTTTCCTATGCGATGCGGACGAAGTTTTTGATGTCCAATGAGCTCTTCCGTTTTCTACATTATAGATTACTTTTTGTCCATGCATAGTTACCGTAGGATACCGAGTGAAAATGCAAGCAACAGCAAGTCTGCAAAATATCGCATTAAGTCTGAAAATCCGTACTAAACTATTTCACCCATAGACATCCGATGATTTCACCAAAACACGAATGAAAGAGATTGTGTTATTAACTAAAATTTAATTACTGCACAGCTTAATATAGTGCTAACTTAAGTCTATTTGGGCAGTAATAAAGGTCTTGAGCGTGTTCAAAGATACGTACCAGGTGACTGTGGGGCCACGAGAAACTAATCAATTGTGGGAAAGGACATGTCCAAAAATGTATGGACCAAAAACCCAGAATCGACAGGAATGAAATCTATACCAGTGGATTGACATTGAAATATAATATAATGTTACCAAGGGGGCAACCCTGAAATCGTTATAGTATAGGAGCTAGGAGCAAAATAAAATAAGAAAAAAAAATCGTTTAAAACAATAATAAAATAAGTTTTTGGGGTACAGAAATTAGGTACGATGAGGTTTATTAATTTTATTATTGACTTCGTCCGCGTGAAGTTTCTTGTTGCCCCGACCCATCACGTCGCGTCGCATCGCATCATCTGCCCGTGCTATAAATAAAAGATTATGAATTCTTTTTCGCTTAGCTTTCTTTCTAACTTTTTATCTGTTTGCTCGGCTTTTAAAGGTCCTAGAGTGATATTAAATAGCCTATAGCCTTCCTCAAGAGTTGGGCTATCGGATGCAAAAAGATTTTTTCAAATCCGATCGGTAGTTCCAGAGACTAGCGCGTTCAAACAAACAAACAAACTTTTCAGCTTTATTATTAGTATATATAGGTAGATACTATAGATGTACGACGTACACAGAGTAAATAAAACGGTGCTATTCTGTAAAAATCTCACCGCGAAAACTTAGGTGAAGTGAGCGTGGAGTCAATTCCTAGCAAAAACAAACTCACTTTACTTATGTTTTCACGGTAAGATTTTTACAGAATCGACCGGCTGGATACGAAATATTAGTATTGAGTATAAAGGTACTGCTTATTTAAAAGGAGAAATGAAAAAGAAATGTAGACAATAGTGTGTGAGAACAAATAAAAGAAGAATTTTGTTTTGTGACGTCTTATTTCGTAAACAAAAATCTTAAATACACCTAAATGTAATATTAAATATACCATGTTTGCCGACTAGTAGGTATAGAAACCGAACGAAGATTTTAGTCGAAACTCGAGCTGACTCGGGTTTTAAAAAACAAGAACATTTCCCACGTAAGTTGTAGTTGTAGATATAACACACACATTAGGTTTTTGAAATATACTGAAATAATAATCTGGATTGAAAACTGACATAATAATTATATTATTATATTATGTACTTACTCCTTGCTCGAATAATTCCAAATACTTTCTTACTTTTTACTTTCTTAACCGACTTCAAAAAGGAGGAGGTTCTCAATTCGTCGGAACCTTTTTTTTTTTTTTATAATTTTTTTTTTTTTTTATGTATGTTCCCCGATTACTCGGAGACGGCTAGACCGATTTCAAAAATTATTTTTTTGTTTGAAAGAGTATACTTTCCAGGTGGTCCCATTGTCATCAGGTCAGGATCTGATGATGGGATCTTGGAGAAATCGAAGGAACTCTTCAAGTATTATAGGCACACCTATAGCGATTTGGGTATTTTTTATAGTAACTCGTGCATTTGCTCTCGGAAAGCATCATTTGGTGAAGTGGAACCGATGATGAAGACCACAGATGGCCACCGGAACTACTCAATAATAAATATTTCCCGGTTTGCGATTCGATTACTTACTTTAATATGGTTGCTAAGCAAGTTATGCTCGTCACAATGCGAATGGTGAAATGGAGCTGATGGTGGAATACCAGGAGAACTCTTCAACAATTAACGTCCCTGCATCGGGAAAAGCAATATTTTGTAAAAGGCGATGAGCAAGTTGGCATTAGGCTATTGTAACTTAGATACATTATAAACAGACACACTAAAAAGCGAGAAATAAAAACTTTTTAACAAAAAAATAAACCGACTTCCAAAAAAACACTACAAAGTGAAAAATAACTTTTATTTCGGAAGTCGGTGGCAAAAAACTAAAATACAGATCCAAAGACACCGACTTCCGAAATAAAAGTTATTTTCCACTTTGTAGTGTTTTTTTGGAAGTCGGTTTATTTTTTTGTTAAAAAGTTTTTTTATAACACTTATTTCAGTTTTATTATTGCAATTTATAATCAATATTTTAGTGCACTGCGAAGCGATATTTCATGATTTAATTGAGTAATATAGAAAAATAATTAAAACAGCGAAATGTTTGTCATCTTTATACGACGTCGCCAACTTTCAGAATGCTCATCATCATCTGCCGGTCTTTTCCCAATTATGTTGGGGTCGGCTTCCAGTCTAACCGGATGCAGCTGAATACCATTATTTTACATGAATGGACTGTCTAGCTTCACAATCCACTAACTGAGTAACACGATACCCCTTGGCATCTCTGGTTGTCATATTTTCGGAATTTTAAGGGGACCTAAACGCAAAAAACGCAAGTTTTAGAAGCAAAAAAGTAGTTATAATATGATCGACTACAATAAATAAAATCCGAAAAAAATATAATATTCTTCAGGAATTATGCTAGGTAGATAGTGTATTGAAAACCTATTAAAACTAATTTGATACGATAGAAAAAAATCATGAAGATACCTCTAAAAACTTTCTTTTTACTATAAAAACCATACTAATATACAATACATGTTGATTTTTATTTCAGATTATTCTACATGCAACATAAAAGCACTAGTGTTTTAATTTTTTAGTCCAAAAAATAGATTATATTATTTGTAAATAGATAATTGCTTCATATTTTGCAATAAATTACCAGGGTTGTGTCATCGCGCTTCTCTTTTCTTTTCTATGCAGTCCGACAGTGACCGTGCTTTACGCCATGTAGTCCCCTTAAGCTACGAACAAAAAAACGTCCCTCTATTCGCTCGCTAACGCTCTAGTTGTTTCTATGGCCCAACAGTGAAAGAGGCCAGACTGCATCCATTAGTACAGGTGGCGTTGGTAATTTGCATTCTGGATCGGCACAATTCAAGCCCCCCGGCGGTCTCATACAGAGCTGATGCTCTTTCTGCTGAGCCCTACGGCTATGTGGTTGTTCGTGACGGATTTAAACTAATTAGTTGTGGATTTTGTTAGGGATTCCATGTGGTTGTTGGTTTTGAAGTGATGGGTTGTGAGGTCTTATTATATCCATAATAGTCCATACTTCCATTCTAACATTATATGCGGAAGGAACTTTGTCCATTCGTTTCTTGCAGTGCGGCGGACGAGAGAACGCGTTTTTGCGACCTTCACAAGGTCGTCGGTCCACCTTGTGGGAGGCCTTCTAACGCTACGTCTTCCGGTACGCGGTCGCCACTCCAGAACCACAGAACAACAGGCCATCTGTTCTGCGAGCAATGTGCCCTGCCCACTGCCGCTTAAGTTTGGCAATTCTTGGGGCTATGTCGGTTACCTTGGTTTTCCTGCGGATCTCTTCATTTCTGATTCGATCACGCAGGGAAACTCCAAGCCGGGGGTGACTTTCAGCCTTCTAATAAGGCCCATTGTGAGCAAACACGTTTCAGTGCCATAGGTCATCACTGGCAACACGCACTGGTCAAAGACTTTCGTCTTGAGACACTGCGGTATGTGGGACGAGAAGATATTGCGTAGCTTCCCGAACGCTGCCCAGTAGTACCCGAGTCGGATTCGACGTTTGACCTCTTTCTCGAAGTTGGACCTACCTAACTGGACAGTTTATCCTAGGTAAAAATACTCGTCCACGACTTCGAGAATAACGTCTCCGATCTTCATGAGAGTGGGAGTTACATGGGCATTTGACATGACCTTCGTTTTGTCCATTGTTCATTTTCAGAGCCACTCTTTCGAAGGCTCTACTGAGGTCATCGAGCATTGCACTGAGGCCTCGAAAGTCTCAGCCATGACTACAAACTATATCAGACATCATCGACTATATCTTCGGCAAACCGAAGGTGAGTTATGTACTCGCCATTGATGTTAATGCCAGCCCCTTTCCAGTCCAGAACCTTGAAGACATCCTCCAGTGCAGCGGTGAACAGTTTCGGAGAGAGATAACGTCTCCCTGTCTCACACCTCGCTGCAGAAGGATAGGTTCCGAGATCTGGTCCTGGAGTCGGACTGACGTAGTGGTATTTTCGTACAGACACTTCAGCACCTCAATGTACCGATAGTCGATCTGGCACCATTGAAGAGACTCCAGTACAGCCCATGTCTCGATCGAATCAAAAGCTTTCTCGTAGTACACAAACGCTAAGCAGAGAGGCAGGTTATACTCTTCGGTCTTCTGTATAACCTGTCGCAGCGTATGCATGTGGTCTATGGTGCTAAAGCCTTTACGGAATCCGACAACTGCAACCGTCTACGCATGTCGCCGACAGCCGTCTACGCGTGTCCCTGAGACCCTCGAGTACGGTGCTGAAATACACGAGTGGCGGTATGAACAGTTCCTTGTTATGATTTTCTGTAACGGATTTGGTTGCTACCTTCGTTTCAGGAATTTTATAAAACCTAAAGGTCCACAGCTCATTAGAGCCACTCAGCACCCACCCCGCACCGCCTAGTCGCACGGCGTCCACTCGTTGTCGACAGGTGGTCCACGGGTGGACGCCACATTATCACCAATAAATTTCGCGCGGTCAAACAGTGGACCTGGCGTCGCGAATAACATTATCGCGTTGGCAATGCGAGCAGCGAGTTGTCACCGAGTGGTCCACCCGCCGTCCGGGCGTGGAGGGCTTATGACCGAGGCGATCCGGTGACGCTACGGAGTTGATGTAGTGAGCGCATACCCATACAAGTCCATAATAAAGAATACAGCCGCAGGAGGCGAGGCGGTTCGGAGTGGGTGCCGGGTGACTGTAATGAGCTGTGACCTTAAAAGAGAAACAAGCCAACTTAAAATGATTAATTAAAATATCAGGTTAAAATTCTATGAAAATTACCTCGGTAGGTACTCTCTCAGTTGATTGGCTTGAAAGAGGAGACGAATAAATAATTAAACTAACTTTAATCCTTGAAGCTCTCTCCTATAGTTTATCTAATGTTACAAAGAGAAAAGATATGATTTTTTTGTATCTAGTTATCCTGCAAACATTCAGGGGGCCTAAAAAGGCCACTTTGGCAGAATCATAAAAGGATAACATTATGAATGTTAATATGGCAAAGACAGTCCGTATTTAATCCCAATCTCTTTGATTATACCTATATATACTTAATCAAAGAGATTGGGATTGGATTGGATTGATTGGTATTTTAGCACAGACAAAAAAAATAACTGAAAAATCCTTCACCAATGGGATTTGATACGATTAAAACTTAACAGTTAACTGTCCACTAAGTATGATTCATTCCTTTTATGATTCTGCCGTAGTGACTTTTTCACGCGGTGTTTAGTTGTCGAAATTGGTCTTAAAAGTGCCAACATTGCAAAATTTACAGTTTAATCGTTTATTTTTTTCAAAACTATTTCAAATATCATGTTCCAGAATTTTCGTTCGGTATCCTAATATCGTCAGCGTATAGACACGTAGCGTCGAGTGTATGCACTGACTACTGATGTGTTAACGTGATATTGAAACTGTGGCCTGCATTTCTTAATAATATAATATTATAGTTTTGGTATCTCAGCAGTTCGGAATCAGCACCCTAATTGCGTAACACACTATCAATCGGAATCTGAATCATTTTGAAGCAAATTTCCAATCCATTGCTTGCATTCTTAGGTTCGAAAAATTTGTCTGCTCAACACGTAAATCATAGCAGTACATGTGTTCTGTGACGTAAATAACGCAATGAATGTTGTTGAACTGTCAAAATGAAACCGATTCCGATTGATTATATGTTACCCAATTGCCTGCTGGTCTACGAAGATACGGGATCTTCGGAAAGTAGTTGATACGTCAAAACAAGTCATAATCAGCCTATAATGTTCCCACTGCTGGGACACAAGCCTCCTCTCGGTGAGAGGGAGTGGGCCGTAATCCACCACGCGGGTCCAGTGCGGATTGGCAGATGTCACATGTCTTCGAATTTATGGTTCTAGGACATGCCGGTTTCCTCACGATGTTTTCCTTCACAGTTTTGAGAGCAGTGGTGATGGAATAATTTACACAAAGTAAAGCTCGAGTTGTAGGTCGTAGGTTCGAACCCAGACAGGCGTCTGGGTTCGAACCTACGACCTACAACTCGTAAGTCGTGGCCGTTACCACTTGGCCTCCACTGCTCTGTCAAAACAAGTGCCAAATTCAATTTCTCGAACAGGCAAGAACACATCGGGAATAGGGACAACGGCAAAACGTGTTATCACGTCGCGTTGTATAGGAATGCTGATTCTTTGGCCAAAAAATAGGCCAGCCCTTTGGTTACGTGAAGAGTCGATATCTAGAAAAAATAAATGGGCACACTGGCACAAGGACTCCACTGATTGCTTCACTAAGATTCAGTTGTAAGACAGGTCTAAAAATTAACAAAAATCGTTCGTAATAATAACAAACCTACCTCTATTTTCATAAAGTGTATATTCTCGTCTGGAGACATCAAACCACAGTCTGTTTAGCTTTCCATCTAGAAACAGTATTGCATAATGTCTTAGTCACAACAGACGTAACATTTGCTCCAACTAGCACAGTACTGTCACAACCTACATCGTCTATATTCGCCATATTGACTCTAACAAAATGTTCCGCGTCATAAGTATTCCACCTAACCACCCTGTTTTCGTTTCATTTACAGATTTGAATTAATGGAACTGATTTAAGTAATGAAATTTTAACTTGAAGTAAAAATCTAACTATTCGTTTAATAGAAAATGGATTTCAGGATCAGCTGGAGACTGAACGATGAAGATATTTTCTCAGACCGTGGCCGCAGCTTTTAATTTTCCGGTATTAAAAGTGTACTAGAAACCAAGCAAGCTGCCAGAAATCAAGTTTCCTATCAATATAATTATTTCTTTTATTTCATATAAATACATACAATTTATAATATTTTTATAAAAAAAACATTAATTAAATAAAAAATAGTAACCCACCGGTATATCGGGAATAGGGTCCAAGCTTCCGGTGGTGATCCTGAAGAAGGAACCTCCTAACTATACGCACCGTGTCCAGAAGAGCCCTTGATCCAGCTGCCTAACAAGAGCGTCCTCAGGTGTAGGTCGAGGCTCTTAGCTATTATGCCATTAGCCGTCACGACTATGGGCACAATCACTGCTGTATCCACATCACACATGTCGACAGCCTCGCGAACCAGGTCAAGATATATAATCTTATAAAATATATCAATAAAATTGGCCCCGTAATTGAGCTATGCAAACGGATAAACCAGACTTGCGATTGCGGTTTATTACCGAATAAAAACATCTATGTATCTTTAAACGAATATTAGATAATCCGACGATCAATCTTTAGTAACAAGCGATACAAACAAAGATAATAAAAAAAGATAACAAACAGCTTAGCGGAAGCATGTAAAACAGAAAAAAAAATTCGAAAAAGAATTTTATAATTGAACGTCCTTCACAATCTACAAGTCTGCAGCCGGCAGTGCTTTATCTCAACACATAAAAAAAAGTAAATAAAACATGGCCGACTACCAACGAAGCTCTTTATGAAGCGCTAAAGTGAACTGAAGTAAACACTGTGTATTCTGTGTATTCCTTTCAGAAAAATGTTTCTCGCAAGTAAAATGAATAAAACCGCGACCACGAAGTCACGTTTTAGAAGTATTTAATTAATGGAGACTGTGCGAAATGAAATTTTCTTTTCTTTTAAAAGTCAGCGGGAAAACTAAGATAATAGTTTGTTGAAGTCCGGTGTCGGTGCACGGTGGGGGCCATCTTTGTTGTCCTTCTCTCCCTTTGATAATTGAAGTGCTCAGGTTGTCACTCCTTAATCATTGTTCGAATTCTGGTTTTAAAAGCGTTTTGGTTGCTGTTTTACTTATTATTTTTCGTTCTTTCATTGAGTTTTAAAAAGAAAAATATCTGGATTTAATTTAACCAGTAACATAATTAGCTTATAGTGTTCCCACTGCTGGGACACAGGCCTCCTCTAATCCGTATCCGCGGGCCGTAATCCACCACGCGGGCCCAGTGCGGATTGGCAGAGGTCACATGTCTTCGAATTTTTGGTTCTAGTACATGCCGGTTTCCTCACGATGTTTTCCTTCGCCGTTTTGAGAGCAGTGGTGATAAAATAATTTACACAAAGTAAAGCGCCTGTCTGGGTTCGAACCTACGACCTACAACTCGTAAGTTCCTGAAACACAAAATACAAATTACTTACAAAAAAAATAAAAATAAAATAATGTTATAAACTACAATAGTTTGTGCCTCACGACTGCGCCAAAAAGGTTCATTTCAGCAATAATGCCAAACAGATGCTATTTGATCACTGACCTGTATTATACAGCGAACTTGTATGATAGAGGTCAGTGTACATTTGATGCTGATTTTCTAATGAACCTTTAGGGACAAGTGACTGGGAGTACAAACAGCTTTAACTTACTTAAATAACCTAATACTTACATCATTTTGTATTCTTATAAATAAATAAATTAATACTTAATCAGATATAATTGCAAAAAAAAACAAAAACGAAAAGAACAAGAACTGTCTCAGCAAAACCTGCACTAGTTTTAAACGATATACGAGTATGCTGTGCTGATGAACCTAAGGACTATGGAGCTAAGTCTCTTGAAAGATTTAGTATGTTCTTTATAGCCAAGTTATCTAATTCGAAAGTAACTCTGTCTGTCTGTCTGTATGTTACCTTTTCACGCCTAAACCATTGATCGGATTTCGAAAAAATTTAGCAGAGAGATAGATTGCATCCCGGGGAAGGACATAGGATAGTTTTTATCGACATACCTCGCGGGCGAAGCTGCGGGAGTAGCTAGTTCTCAATAAAGCGAAAACCAGCTAAACAAAACAAATCTCAAGCGCTGTCCAGCAGAAAAATACAACAAAGTAGAACAAAAAAGCAAAATTTCAATATAGCCAGCTCTAGTGGTGCAGTTTCCTTTCAGGGGTGTCGAGTGTCTAGTGTCCATTAATAACACATGGTGTCTTACGACGCTGATATTAAACTTCAGGGAGTTGAGAGTGAAAAATGAAGCGAAGATAGCTGTGTGAGACAGCCCTGTTTATTTTATACGTCAGTGCATTATATTTGGTGGTAACCCATTTAGCGCATTTATGTTTCAGGCGTTCGATTCTGTAAAAATCTCACCGTGAACACTCAGGTGAAGTGAGTTTGTTTTTGCTAGGAATTGACACTATTGACAGCTCACTCCACGCTCACTTCACCTAAGTTTTCGCGGTGAGATTTTTACAGCATAGCACCGCTGGCTATGGAGATTTTATTTTAGGTAGTGTATTGGAAGACAGCTTTTTTTAAAGTAATTTGATTTTTGAATTTTTAAATTCTTTAGGTGCGTCGGGCATTTTTTGAGATGGGGAAAAACCATTGAAGTTGCGCCACTGTTACCTAAGCGACACCGCGCGTGTATTCTTTATAAGACGATTAAAAAAATACCCGCTTCGGATGTGTTCGGCTGTCCTCGGGATGTACTCGGTTTTAATGTATACATATCAGATATGTCAGTGAGTGATGGCAAAGTATTCTGTTTGTGTTTTGTTTTCCCTTCTGTCGGCACTCCCCGAGTGCCACTGTTTTTTTTTATATCTCATCGTGTACTGCACCGGTTGACGTCATCACGTCGTCATGTCAACGCCGGCTGTCGCAGAAAACTACTAAAACTGGGACTGTGTCTCGCTTATGGCCGTAGCATTATCCTTAGCGATGGCCGTTTTCCGTGGATGTGACGCATATTTTCTTCCAACTTGTTCTTTTTTGCGTTTGTGTTCTTTCTCTGCGTCATGCTTACCGCAAATAAACACACAACATACATTAAGAAAGTTTCAAAACCACTTGAAAAGTCAAGGAAGTGGTTTTGAAACTTTCTTAAAGATTAGTATAAGCACAGAATCTGTGAGCAAATGATTAAATGGCATGGAATTAGTACCTATGTACTTTAAAATAAATAGGGCTAACTGCAATTTGGTAAGAACAACTTTGACAGGGAGGCTAACAGAAGAATTCAGCTGGGCTTGGCGCGTATTCCGCAGATCCTAAAGACTAAGGTCTTCAAGCAGTGCGTTCTGCCAGTTATGTCTTACGGAGCCGAAACGTGGACACTCACGGTACGGCTGATCCATAAATTCAAGGTCACTCAGCAAGCTACGGAACGGGCTATGCTTGGAGTATCTCTGAGGAATCGATCGAATCCACAACGAGGTGATCCGGCAGAGAACCAAAGTTGTCGGCATAGCTCACAGAATAAACAAGCCGAAGTGGCAATGGACCGGTCATATTAGCCGTAGAACCGATGACCTTTGGGGTGGACGTGTTCTTGAGTGGAGACCGCGAATCGGTAAACGTAAGGTTGGACGTCCTCAGGCTAGGTGGAGCGACGATCTTCGCAGGATGGCTGGTAGCAGCTGGATGAGAGATGCCGAAAATCGAGTTGAATGGCGTGCAATAGGAGAGGACTATGTCCAGGAGTGGACTGCTATAGGCTGATGATGATATAGTTAAATTAGCAATATTGTACTTATGACATATCCTAAAAAAAAACCTGCACTAAAAATGATTGCTTGTCAGCAATAAAAAAAAAAGTTTTTATTCCCAGAATGATGGGCAATTTCCGTATTTTTATTTTTTAATAATGTGTGCATTCGGCAATATTAGTGTAGATTTTTATCAGTGAAAGGGGATGAGTAGTTTCGGAGAATGCCTCCTAAATACTCGTACAAACTTTACGTCTTTATAATATTAGTTTTATGTATAAATTCAGAACCTCTTTACACAACCCATATTAAGATTTAAACGTATACCTACAGCATGTGGTGTGTGTACCAGCACCTTAATTGCGTAACACACTATCAATCTCAATCTGAATCATTTTGAAGGATATTGCTAATCCATTGCTTCTTTCGTTCGAAAAATTCGTCTGCTCAACAACGTAAATCCCGCAATGAATGCTATTGAACTGTCAAAATGAAACTCATTGCTACTGTTAGTGTGTTACGCAATTACCCCGCAGGTTTTCATTTAAACGGCTGCGGTCACACGACCCAACTCTCTGGCGTTAATAAGGCAAGTTTTGAGTACACTCCTTCAACTAGACAGTGTGTGGCCAAAATATGCGAAGTACTTGGTGGTGGTTGAAGGGTGACAAGAAATTACAATGAAGGCTTGAATTTGAACGATTTGAACAGTCGCGGATCCAGGAGAGACAATGGATTCCATCTATTTTCTTTCGTTCATACCCCCCCTTTACTAATAAACGTATTATAGACCATATTATAGTGTAAAAATATTACGTCGGTTATTTAAAGAAAACGGTTTATTCTTAGAAAAGTGCAATACATGGTCAAAACGTATGTCACAGCTATTTTTTTTTTAAAGAACCGACGAAAAATTTCAGCGCAGGGGGATTTTCTTTCCCTGTTAGTATAACGTAAGAAGATAATCGTTATCCAAAGGTTTATCAACATGTTTTGGTTTAAATTAACAGAATCAGCCAATGATAATATACCAACTTAAAGGCGGATCACACATTACAACGCGCCACACGACGGGGCGCGGGATACGATTTCAAATTCCCCGCGCGTGCGGCGTTTTTATTGAATTTTTATGTAGAAATCACGCACGGGGGGACGTGTCTCACGCACCCGAGCGTGGCGCGTGGTAGTGTTAGATCTTCCAAAGTCCAGGTTTCTTCACGATATTTTCCTTCACTGATGTCACCGATGTCCAAGATAAACTCAGATAATACGACTTACTAATTATAATAATTATATTTAGGTACTTCTACGAGTACCTGGCTAGGCTATTATTTTACTTAATTAAACCGATTTCCGCATCAAAGAAGGAATCTATAGATAATGTATGTACATAATCTCATGTAAATCGATGTAAATTAGACTAATTTGATGCTCTATTATACCATAGAGCGGCGTTTGAATGCACTAGTACGGTGCTTAATTACTTGCACATGTAGGTAGTATTTAGGTCAAGCGGCACGCAATATCTTGACAGGATTGTTTGGTTCACAATAAGAGCAGTTAAGCATAATATTAATAAGGTATAATCTGCCTTTAACCTTTTGACCGCCACAGTCATGTAGGTATAGATGACAAACCAAAATGTGCCCAGCACGCCACGGTTCGACTACATGACAGACTGACGGCGAGGGCACGTTTTTGATTTTTTGACGTGTGGCGGTCAAAAGGTTAATTTTCCCACTGCTGGGACACAGGGCTCTTTGAGAAGGAATGGGCCGCAAAGTCAAAGTCAAAAATAATTTTCTATTTAATTTATTAATCCAATTTAATTTAATCTAGAGTCTAATAAATATGCATGAGTTGCGTACACCTTTAAGGCCGATTTTACCAAAGTTAGATAACTTTTACCCGTGAAATAAAATTGACATCTGACAGTTCTAGTACTTATGAAAGAACTGTCAAAAATTGTTCTCGGTATAAGATTTATTCTATGAAAAGTTTGCTGGAATACGAACTTAGTATAATATATGTATTTATACAGAACAAAGATCCTACTAAGTCACTCAACAAAGTCTAGGGAACAGGGAGACAAGCGTAATTTAATACAGATTTTAATTGTTTGATTTAATAAAAGGGTTGCCTAGTTCCAAAAAAAATGGTACCGAAAACGAAAAAGACACGATTTGATAGATACAAAAAACTGACGTCAGATAACAATTCAATACAAAAAGAAAACATTCTTAACAATTATATATAACCTCCCAAGGCATTCGTAATGGCTCTACATCGGCGTGGCTTGCTGGGTATCAGCGGGACAATTGCGTAACACATTATCAATCGGAATCGGTTTCATATTGACAGTTCAACAACATTCATTGCGTTATTTACGTGTTGTGCAGATACATTTTTCGAACTTATGAAGCAATGGATTAGCAATTTGCTTCAAAATTATTCAGATTCCGACTGATAGTGTGTTACGCAATTAGGGTGTAGGTTGCCTATTGTCACCTGTAGAATATTGCTCCATACTCTTGAAAGATGCTGTGCAAAAAGGTCTTTCTTCTTCCGCGTTCAAATTTCGGGGAAGTTTGTTTCTATGCCACACGAGGAGGCTTCTTCATGCATCCCAATACAATTATACTTATAATTTTATAATACAATTTTAAAGGCACTTGTTCAACTTCTCCGTCCATTTAAACCCCTTCTTCCCCATATCAAGCCAAGAATTTGCCCCTTATCATGGTTGCAAAATTCAATAAATACTACCTGATAAAGCGGTAACAGTCGTGCAGGTAGAGGGCGCCAGCATAGAACGTTGCAAGTCTATCCCGGCTCCCTGCGCCATCACACGACGCTACATAATTTGCATTTTGACAAAGATTAGAAGGTTGTTTAGAAAGGCAAGCGTTTTGAACGTTTAGATTGTTCAAGCAATCTTATTATATTTTGATGATTAAGCGTGATATGAGCATTATCCTAACTTATATAATACTAGTTGCGCCCCGGGTTTCACCCGCATTCCCTGGAAATATCGATATAAAAAGTATTCTATGTCCTAATTCAGGTCATGGTCTACCCATGTGCCAAATTTCATACAAATCCGTTCAGCCGTTTTAGCGTGAAAGTGTATGAAACAAATATACAAAAAACCAAATCTTTTCTCTTTATAATATTAGTTTCAAGTACTCGTATTATATTATACATGCAAAAGCTTGTTTGTTTGGTGGTTACGCTCATTACGTTTTGAGAGGATATCTTGCTTTAGGAAGTCGTAAAAATAGCTAATGCCTTTATAAGGAACAGGGTGTAAAGCTCGCTCATACTCTGTCTGGCGGGCAACTGCCCGATGTTTCATGTCGGGCCGTTGTTGTATGATCTATGTTAGTTGCGCGGTAAACTCTGCCTGCGAGATGCAGGATTTTGCGTGACGTCAGTATGATGCGTTGTTCTCATGTAGCGTTGTAGAGACCGCTATACATTATAGCATTTATTTTTGCGGATGAGAAATCATCAAATGACCCCTCCCGCTCTGGGTGCTAAAACCCACCCGTGTTCCTTCCTTAGCCCTTTATGTTCCAGGCCAGCGGTAACCCTTTCAGACAATCCCGCTGACCACCTTATAGCATTGGCGTTAAGTTTGATTTCATCTCGTCTGTTAAAAGCGCCGTGCTGTGTTCCTATACCTAGTATTTCTTGAAAACACTCTCTACACACTAGAACATTTTGTCGAGCATCATGTAATGTAACGGTCTTACGAATGTTATTGAACGTTACGCAGTTTCCAAAAGCATTTCCATGTAATTTTATGTTTCTGCGAATGTTCGACGCTACGTTCGATGTCTGTAACATTTCTATCTACCTTGCGTTCATTGTTGAAATGTCAGACCTACAGGTACCGCTCATGGCTTTGCTCGATAAAATGTTATTCAAATACGTTCATTGGTTTTAAAAATCAGTTTTTAATAAAACATCGAGTGTCGTGTTCCAATTGCGGTTTGAAAAAATTAAAAAATGGCGAATGCTCGATGTTCTGTTACAAGTAAATGCTCTAATCTATACTCACCTGAAATAGTGAAATGAAATCTCCTTTCTGCAACTAGTCTTTGACCCACGTCGGCATACTTAATTAATAAAAGCTAGCGAATAAGTGCACACTTAATTATATTATATCATGTGATTCTCTACAATTCCCTGGAGTCTAGAGATGTAGGTAAATCACTTGGAGAATTCTCTCTTTGGAAATGAGTGGACATTTTATATTATATACGGGACCGTTACGTGACAAGACTTGGAATAAGGCGTTGTATAGTCTTTGAAATATTTTTATCGCCCCTCCAGGACCTATCTTAAGTGTTTAGGTATGACCTAAATCTAAATGGTGTTAAATTGCTAGGATATTTAAGTAGGAGGTCTTTATTCTCGAAGAATATTTAAATGAAATAATGTGTATTAAATTTAAATTTTCGAGTTTGGAGACCTTTTTTAAGCATTGAATCTATTCTTCTAACAATAAAGCTGAAGAGTGTCCATGGAGTTTCTTGCCCGTTCTTCTCCATAGGTACCTACGCTTTGGAAAGGGCAACTAGCTTCAGATTTTCTGACTGACCGACTTCTTGACAATTCAAAAGTGGCTGTAAATGGTTTAATTGAAATAAATGCTTTGAGTTTGAGTTTGTTAGTTTGTGTGAACGCGCTAACCTCTGGAACTACCAGTTGGATTTGAAAAGTTATTTCTGCATTTGATAGCTTAATTAATGAGAAAGGTTATATAGACTATATAACATCACGCTACGTCTCTTTGGAGCCGAGCTAGAAGTCTAAAAGAACGTTATGTAAACACGATACGAATAGCGCGGAAGGACGATGCACGATGCTATGTGACGCGGTGGGTCGGGAGCTACAACTTCAGCGGACGAAGTCGCAGGCAGAAGCTAGTGTTTTATATGATGAAGGAATGCTCGTCTAGCTCTTTCTGAGCGTCGAGCAAATAAAAAAATGCTTTCAAAAACGCTTGTTTGTCAAAGCTTTCTAATGTATTTTTTTTTCAGAAAAAACAACTTTCGATCTATTTATGCAGAGTTCTGTAATTTATTTTTAGTTTGGATTGTCTGCGATTGTGTTGTTCGCAAAATAAACTAAATTTAAGTTCAGTGCATCTTTCTCATTCTATTTCATTAAGAAAAGGACAGAAGATAAATTTTAGTTTAGTCCTCTCAAATTAATCAACGCCTGACGTAAATTGATGTAATTTTAGTAGGCAATTTTTTAATCACGTCTAAACTTGTATGTTTGTTTATAATAATTATTATTATTATTATAAACTTGTATGTAACTTTTCAGGCGCTGATTTGACAGGGCTAAATTAAAATTTATCTTCTGTCCTTTTCATAATGAAATAGAAAGAAAAAGATGCACTGAACTTAAGTTTAGTTTTTTTTTTAGTTTAGTTTGTGAACAAGGGAATCGGCACCAATGTATTGTTAATTTTGTCGGTGTTGAAATTGACGATGTACAGATGGCCAGCACACCAAGCCAATACAATCTGTCAAATTTCTTCAATATATTGTTGCGCGCCACAATTAATGCCTGGTACATGGTGACATTAGTTACCACTAGCGCCATCTAGTATCTAGTAGCAGAACTAGTCGAGTCACGATCGTTCTAGAAAATTCGATACTAGAACTTTCTCGAACTATCGACACCTAGTCGGTCGGGGCCGGTATGTACTCGAACATTCTAGATGTTTCTACAATGGAAGGTTCTAGAACTATCTGCGGCACTAATAAGGCCGGGATGCGCGACGACCGACACAGTTTGAATACAGCGAGACTAGCGAAAACATCTAAGCGATCTTCAAGTGCGAATTAAGAGTGATCAGTAGTGTGATTGTGTTTTTTTAATTAGTGTGTTTGAGCTGTAATTAGTGTTCTTGATTAAAGAGTTATTTTTGGTTATTAAATCGGCAGTTTTTATTGTCACGAACCCGAAGCTCGTAACAATATTTTTAACTTTATCTCTAAAGCATAAGGCTCAATGTTGATTGGGAAAATTTGACAGTTTCGGGTAGCTTGATGTGCTGGCGTCTGTACAAGGAGTTGTACAATTATGATAAATCTAAACTAATGATAAAAAGAAAATAAATAGATTTGATTTTTTGTATGTTTGTTTGTTACGCTTTCACGCTAAAACGGCTGAACCGATTTGGATAGTAGACCATGACCTGGATTAGAATATAAAATACTTTTTATCCCGATATTTCCATTGAATCGAGACTCAAGCGGGTGAAACCGCGGAGCGCAGCTAGTATTTAATATTTTAATACGACGTTAAATCTTTATCAATTAGGTTTCTGAATGGTGAGACAGGCCAGTTCATTTCATGGGGACCCTGCGAGATCAAATACCCTCAAACTAAACAAACTCATTTTAATTTAACTGTCAGCGGCGGGATTGTGCAAAAGGGTTACCGCTGGCCCGGAACATAAAGGGCTAAGGAAGGAACACGGGTGGGTTTTAGTCAGTAAGAGTCTGACACTCCCTTCCGCTCCACCCAGAGTGGGAGGGGTCATTTGATGATTTACCATCCGCAAAAAAAAAAAAGCCTACACCGCTGGGTAGCGCTGATATGAAATCCCATCGGGTCCACAGCATGTATTTGCTAAAACCGCAAGTTTCTGAGGATTCATCTCCCTTATACCTTCAAATTCTAAACAAATACACGTCTGTTCTGCAGTTCTAAATACCGGTAGAACTAGATTTAGTACGGACAGCCTGGAAATGACTCGGTTAACTCGAAACTGACGCTGCTACCTATACAGCGTGTGTCAGAAAGTTGTGGTCATATTTCAGGGTGTGGTACAGACTATCAAATCCGTGCCTCGGAAGGCAGGTTAAGCCGTTGGTCCCGGCTGTTATTCGTGGATCTTTGACAGTCGTTACGGGTAGTCACAAGCCCGAAAGTCTGACAACCAGTCTTACCAAGGGGTATCGTATTACCCAGTAACTGGGTTGTGGAGGTCAGATAGGCAGTCGCTCCATGTAAAATAATGGTAGGTATTCAGCTGCATCCGGTTAGACTGGATGCCGACCCCAACATAGTTTGGAAAAGGCTAGGCAGACCATCAAACTGAACAACTTTCTCCATGAGACCAACATCGTAATCGCGTAAAAAAATATCGGCTGTCCCAGACATTTGGGTCGAGTAGGTATTGAAGTCTTGTATGGGACAGCTGTTTATTTCAGCTGTATATTAAGGCACCAATTTCGTGATTACGATGTTGGTGCCTTAAGGAAAGTTGTTTAGTTTCGTGGTCTGTACCATACCCGTAAATATGGCCACACGTTTTTGAGTCACGCTGTATAGCACGGTTTACTTCAAACTTGGGTAGCTGAGGGTCGACTTTGAGAATGGCGACCCGAAATGAAAGGGTGTTGTGATTTTAGGTTTAGAATATTTTGGACATTGGATCCCTCCAATGTCCAATATAAACCGGTATGTTGGGAATTTTGACAAAAGATTTGTTAGGGTCTCGAATCAAGGCTCAAATGTTTACCCATGATTGAATGTATGGTCATTTGAAACTGAGATTACCAGCCCGCTTGGTGACAGCGGACAATAATTTGGCAATGTATCATGTACAGACGCTAACACATCAAGCCACCCGAAACTGTCAAAATTTCGCAATCAACTTTTAAAACCTTATGCTTTAGCGATAAAGTTGAAAATCTATTAAAGAAATTTGACAGATTGTAGAAGCTTGATGAGTTGACGTCAAAATCAAAAATCTAAATCATTTATTTGCATAAAATGTGGTAGGTACAAAAGATGATAATATAAAATTGTATAGTGCAAAGACACATTCCGCCATGTAATAATGGCATGCAAATATCTATTACATGAAGTAGGTATGTGTTAACAACATGCAGTAACATACTATCGTACAGTTAATTATATTAACAAAGGAAGATAAATCATTTAAAAAAATATTACAATGCATTTCTGAAGTGGTAGGGACTGACAAGATTTTTTATTCAGACATTCGCCGACAGAATAAAAACTGTGCGATATCAACCATTTTTTCAAAACCACACAGAATTTTTTGTAAGGTAGTTCTGTTATTCAGATAGGTAATGAGTTATGTAGTACGTCTGCACATATAAAGCTGAAGAGTTTGTTTGAATGCGCTAATCTCTGTAACAAATTGAAAAATCTTTTTATTTTTTTTATATATTTTTTTTTTTTTTTTTATAAAACGTTGCCCCACACTAGGAATTTCTCCTGTATTGTGGGTGCGTTTACAAACATTTAAACTCACATACACAAACACCCAGACCCGGAACAACTACTTGTAGGTCATACAAATATTTGTTCCGTGCGGGAATCGAACCCGCGACACGCAGCGCAGCAGCCAATCGCTTAACCACTGCGCCAACCGTGCCGTCATTGCATTTGATAGCCCAATTATTGAGGAAGGCTATAGGCTATTTAACATCACGCTATGACCCTTAGGAACCGAACCAAAATAAGAAAAAGTTAGAAAGAACGCTAGACAAAAACGAAGTAATAGCGCGGACAGGTGATGCAATGCGACTACAGGGAGGTTCCCCCGACAACAAATTTCAAGCGGACGAAGTTGCGGTCAGAAGTTAGTCACACTAATATTATAAAGGCGAAAGTTTGTGAGTGTGTGTGTGGGGGTGTGTTTATATGTTTGTTACTTCTTCACGCTCAAACGGCTGGACCAATTTTGATGAAATTTTGTATGGAGGTAGCTGACACCCTGGATTAACATATAGGCTACTTTTTATCCCGATATTCCCACGGGATCGACATTTACGCGGGTAAAACCGCGGGGCGCAGCTAGTATTTAATATACAAGTAACAATGGACTCAAATTAAGAAGTTAGTAAATAATAAGTTTATTGTACAGAGAGAAACGCATACTTAAAGTTATTTATAAGTACACTAAACATTTACTGGATGACAGTAACTTTCCTGAAACACTAAAAATAGCAAAAGTAACACCAATCTATAAATCAGGCCATACCACAGATCCAGGAAATTATCGACCAATCTCAGTGTTGCCTATACTGTCAAAAATATTAGAAAAAATTATTCACAACCGATTAGAAAAGTATCTTAATTCTATTAACTTCATCACCGATCGACAATATGGATTTAGACCCAGAAGTAATACTACTACAGCCACTATTGATCTCATCACTAAAATTAAACAAAACATAGACAGAAAAAACATAGCCCTAGGCATTTTTATTGATTTAAAAAAGGCCTTTGATACGGTTAGCCACAAACTACTTCTAAAAAAACTGGAATCAATAAAAATCACGGGAAAAGCTCTAAAAATGCTCGAGTCTTATTTAAAAAATCGTTCGCAAGTGGTCAAACTTGGTAATCACCAAAGTGATGCATTACCTATTACATGTGGCGTCCCACAGGGATCTATCCTGGGTCCCTTACTCTTTTTAATATATATTAATAATATAAACGAAATTAAACTACATGGTCACCTTACCTTATACGCCGACGACACTTGTTTATTTTACTTCGGATCTTCCATCCATCACATTATCTTACAAGCACAAGAAGATTTAAATACCCTATTCGCATGGTTTCAGTTCAATCTTCTAACAATAAATATCTCTAAAACATGTTATATAATATTTAAGGCTAAAAATAAATCAATTCCCTCATATGACCCTCTAACAATAAATGATATCCCGCTACAGCAAAAACCATGCGAAAAATACCTCGGTCTAAGAATGGACAGCTCACTAACGTGGAACGCTCATATTGATCATATAAAAAGTAAACTTTCGGCACTCTCCGGGTCACTGCGTAACATTGTTCTTTGTATTCCACCAAAATTGCGGCATACTATTTACAACTCCCTAGTAAAGCCACATCTACTTAATTTAATCGAAATCTGGGGCAGTGCTGCTAAAACAAAATTATCAGAACTTCAAACTACCCAAAATAAAATCATAAAAATAATATTCAACTACCCATATCTAACATCTACCAGCAAAATTTATCAAGACACAAAAATAATGAACATAAAACAACTTTATATTTACAACACATGCATTTTCATCAGAAATATTCTCAACAAAAGCGTTCACTCAAACATAACACTCACTCAATATAAACAAGTTAGTCAACGCAGTACACGGCGAGCAAGCTTGCTAGTTTTACCAAAAACAAGAACAAACTACGGAAAAAAAATGCTAACTTTTGAAGGAGCACAGCTTTACAACAAATTACCGTCCTGTATAAGAAATGTAAACTCTTACAATGCATTCAAAACTCAACTTAGCCAGCACATAATTGCGGATCGATCACTTCTGGAGAAATGAATGCATTGGATGGGTAACTATTAAATTGTAATACTGATGACGAACATATATTGTAATCTGTATTTTTAGTATTGTTCTCAAGTAAGTGACTTATGTCTTTATTGGGAATAAAGTTTCTTTAAACCGAAACCGAACATGATTTTACAAGTGGTGGTCAAAATCAATTTGAACTTTGAACAGGTAACTCCTGAACTAAGTAAAAAAGATACTTGAATCTCAGGAGCCCTCAATTCAATTATCTCTTTAAGAGCCTTTACTTACGCCGTACGGCATTTCTTAAAAACTTTCAAGCCCTTGTTTTTCGAAATGAATGAACCGATTTTAATGAAACTTCATACGCATGCAGGATACAAAGGTCTAAAAAGATACTTTTCGAAATTTAAAAAAAGATAACTGGAAATCTCTGTTTCTATGGAAAATTTAAAATCGGTCTCATTTGGCTGTATTTTTCAGATTTTTTTTCAAAAAACCCTTTTAAAATCTTCGCTGATTCCATGCGCAAAGAAACCTCACTGTGGAATTAACTCATTTAATACACAAACAAAGACCAGCTATTAAGTTCTCGAAGCCCGATGACCACACCTACTCGCTGATTAATGGACACAACTCTGACAAAGTGACCACTTATCGTGTGTTGACAAGTGCTGATGCTAACAAGTGCAGGTTTTGTGTTGCCCGGTAAGGGTGAAGGCTAACCATTTTCTGTGTAGGTTTAGGAGTTTGTTTTCAAACATGGGTGAACCCTACTAACAAAAAACACCGTCTAAGGTTGAGTATACACTAGAGCATTTTCTCGAGCATTTTCATGTAAAGAAAGAAAAAGTATTTAATGTGACTCGTACAGGAAGATCACAAACTTAAGTAAACACAATCGTATATGAAAAAAAAACTTAATTATATTTAATAAAAAAATAGAAAGTCCTATACGAGGCCAAAAGGCTCCTATCTCAGCATGATGCTGCGTCATTTAAAAATAAACGTCGCAACGCTGGTATTCTGATAGGGCCCGCTGTGATGTCACGGGCAATTACAGAAATAAACAAATAAATATAATATAAGATATTAGCAAATAAAATAAAATATTGTTGTAAGCGATTAGGTACGAAATTATGTCTAATAAGGTGGGTACTGACCGGTGTTACGGGCAGTATTGTACCATTCGCAGCGAGCATGACGTTACGCCGTGTTCTAAAATCCGTGTAACATGCTCGTTTCGAACTCTTTGCTCGCCCGTGCTCCAGATTCGTCGTCACTCGTAGTCAAGATGTCGGACGACGAAGTTGTGTTGGGCTCTTTGATTTGACTTAAATTATTGTATAATCCAAATAAAATTAAGAAACGAAAAAATAAAGATTCGCCAAAAAACCGACAGTGGGGTGGAGCACTCGCAGCGAGCAACGAGCCGCTCGTTGCTCGTTGCAAGCGCCTTGTTTCCCCGTACTGACTGCACGGACGCTCGCTGTGTAACACGTTACATTACGCCCCGTAACGCCGGTCAGTACCCGCCTTTACATACAGAAATAAACTCACAACTTTTTCCAATGGCAATAGGCAGGAACTACAGAACGCCACTTGCTTCAATCCTTACAGACTCCTTTTGCTGGTCATACACGCACGCCGGTTGCGAGTACTACGCACCTCACCTTTCTGCAGAACATCACCAATAAGGGCCTTCATATGTCCTCCTAGGGCGTAAACTCGAACTCAAACTCAAAGCATTTATTTCAATTAAACCATGAACAGGCACTTTTGAATTGTCAAGAAGTCCGTCAGTCAGAAAATATGAAGCTAGTTGCCCATTCCAAAGCGTAGGTACCTATGGAAAAGAACGGGCAAGAAACTCCATGAACACTCTTTTTAAATTACATTTTACAAAAATATTAGTTACCTACATCATTACTTTAGAATTTATAATTATATAATGTGAGAACGATGTAAAAAATAAAAAAGAAGTACGCGCTAAAAGCGTCCAGAGTAGGTACAACAAATAGTAACAATCCAGAAATAAAATAATTAAAAATAAGCCGAGGCAGCTAAGTGATGACCAGCCCCAACTGACGGCGCCCGTTCACGAACATGACGCATAGATCAGCGGAATAAGTAAGCGTATTACTTACGCCCTAACAGGAAGTTAAGTAGGTAATGTAATAAAAACTCAGTAACTTATCTGCTACTTTTTTGTCCATAAATTTCTTCACACTATAAAAAAGCACATTTATAAATAACTACGGAACACACTTAAATAAAACACGCACGGGCAAATTTTTCAAAGTCCTGTTAATAAAATAAGGAGCGACAAAAATAAAATACAATAAGATAGGAATTTTAAAAAACATAATCCAGTATCTGGCTTATAACATTGTGCTCATAACGGTACCGAGTCCCGGGAGATAATAAATGATTCCGTGCAACTCCAGAAGAATTCCGGGCAAAATACTTGACGACTCATCTCGGTTTTAGAGATTTTGTACCGGATTTAGGCCTTTAACATTTAAATGAGTATGAAATTTTCTTGTCGTTGTATCTGCTTATGTGTTTTTTATTGATGGGGAAACTTTTGTTTTAATGTGGGTAGATTTACAGCCGATCTGAATAGAAAATTTTAAGTTGATCTCTTGACAAACTCACTTATCTTTATTTGTTGTGGTTTCTGATTTATGTTTTCTTATATCTTTTCGTATTATATTACTTATTATTTCATACAAACTTTCAAGCCCTTATTTTTCGAAATGAATAAACCGATTTTAATGAAACTTCATACGCATAAGCAGGATACAAAGGTCTAAAAAGTTAGTAGAAAACATTTTCCACCAGCATTCAAATGTAATATTAAATAGTGTGATTGACAGTCTTTAATAACAACATATTAAATCATTAAGCCATCATTTGGCTTTAGAAACCTGTAGTAAAGTTAATTACAAATATAGAATTATGATTACCTTAATGTAACTTGGCTAATTCTTACTGTAAACATCAATGCACGACCACCTCTTTGATACTAATTGAACAAGCCACTCTGCCCTGAAAACTCCCTCGAAATATCGTCGACCGTAGGTTCAATTGAGGTAAGGGACAAAATACCCAAAATGAGTTGAGTATACAGTTTTGTTCACAATTTTGCGCTCTTTCGAATGGTGTATATGAAAAAATTCTAGCTTAAAATTTTTTTCCCTTACCCTACTGATTTTTGGATTCAAATTTCGAATCAGCCCCATAATAACAATGTATCTGAAAAACTATGCAATAAAGCAACTTGAAATGGTGTAATTACCACCGCCAATCCACTTCACATAAGGTAAGGGTCTTCCCAATCAACAAATTATTCTTCATACATTTTTTCAACAAGACCTTTACACTATTTTTTCATTATAGATTGGGTCCAACGTAGAGATCAATTTAATGTAAGGGACAGGACTACAAGACACTTGGTCAGTAAGGGACATTACTAACAAAATACGTTGGTGTAAGGGACGTCTATTTTCTTACATAGCTAACTTATTTAAATAAATGTTACACAGGTAGATAGAGCACTAAAATACAAGATTATGTGTGAAATCAGATCCAAAAAAGGTTAATAACAAAAAAAGTTATAGGTGATTTAGTCCGAAAAAAAACTACTTTATCGGCCTCTCCTGAAAAATAGTATTTTGTCCCTTACCTCAATTGAACCTACGGTCGACGATATACAAGAAGCAAGCGAACCTCTTTATAATATCAGTATAAAGCATTACACAGAGATTTCTCTCAGGGTAACCTTTCAGAAACAGTGTAACAGAAAATTAATATGCGCATATTACAGAATGTCGGGAGGTTGCCACGAAATCCACGGGAATTCGCTTTTGGATAGATTCCAGGTAAATATTAAGGTCTGAAATAATTTTAAGCTTACTGGTTGGAAGTGTTCTCGGTTTCACAATCCTGTTGTTGCTTTTCGGGGATAATTGTTTTTGGTTTAATGCAAAGTGCAAATGTAAGAGCTTCTGGGAAGGAAGGATTCTTTGATGTTACTGTAAAACATAGTTAAATATCATGAGGATTGGCAGCTATGTCCTCTTGTGTAACTGTAACAACAGGGGCCTTAGTCTACAAAGGAGATAGCTTTTTTGTTCGGTGATTAGGCCCACCAAAAATTGTGGCGTCTATTAATGAAATGCATGTTGATTTGTTCCTTGTGATCTGAAGATTACAGTCACAGTGGTAGTAATAATTGTACTTCGTCTAACGGTAAAACTAAAAATTTACTTGAACCGAATTATTTTTCAGTGACGTACCTAACTTCTGATAGATCGGGGAAAGGTCGGGACTGGTGGCTAAATAATAACAGCCACACGGGTCGATCGTTAAGGTAAAGCTACACTTGCCGCGGTCGGTTCATGGATGGGTGACCATCTTTACATACTGGTCTCAGCTGTCATTCCTGGATCTATCGCAGTCGTTACGGATCTTCAGAAACCCGAAACTGACAACCAGTCTTACGAAGGAGTACCTATCGTGTTACCCAGTAACTGGGTTGTGGAGCCCAATATTCGCTCACCCATAGTTTGAGAAATATTGTTTTAGATGGTAGGATAATGATAGTTACGCTTGATAAACCCACCTTGACGTTTTACGGTTTTTTTTAACTTCCATCCATGTTAGCCAGTATCGATTTAAACTCAGTTGTTTGCGACACATTTTTTGCACGACTGCCAAAAAAAGGAATGTACCTACAGACGCCAGCACATCAAGCTACTACAATCTGTCAAATTTCTTTAATAGATTTTCAACTTTATTGCTAAAGCTTAAGGTTCAAAGTTGATAGGGAAAATTTGACAGTTTCGGGTAGCTTAATGTGCTGACGTCTGTACATTTTTTAACAAGTCTTCTAACGGGCCGGACGTATGATTGAGTGACGTTGCACAAAAAAGGCCAATGACCAGTCAGCCATGTTTAATAATACATTACTCGTTTCGTTGAGCAATTTGTTTCCGACTAAAGGGTCGTGGTGACGATGAATACTTACTTGAAAATAATTTATTACTTTAGGTTCGTTGGCGTTGCCGTGTTGTAATATTTTTACATTCTAAGTTATTTATTTTTTTATATGAGAATCCCATTTAGAAGCTTGCTGTAATGATTACTATTCTCAAGGAGAGAGCCTCCCGTCCCAGCCGCCCCGGGAGACCCTCCGGGCGTCGGGAGCCGCGTGACGACTCCCGGCCACCGTAGGCGCGGACCTGCGGGCGGAGAGTAATGGGTAGCTCACCGTCCGATCAGGACCAGGCCCATGCCGGACGGCGCGTACGTGTTCCACGCGCGCCTCAAAGAGATGTCAGCATCGAGGAGGGGCCCCATAGGGCCGAAGCCTGCCGGGTCAGCGGGATTTTCCGAAAGGGTTACCGCTGGCCCGGAACATAAAGGGCTAAGGAAGGAACACGGGTGGGTTTTAGTCAGTAAGAGTCTGACACTCCCTTCCGCTCCACCCAGAGCGGGAGGGGTCATTTGATGATTTCCCATCCGCAAAAAAAAAAAAAGGGTCGTGGTGGCGATGAATACTTGAAAATAATTTATTACTTTAGGTTCGTTGGCGTTGTAATATTTTTACATTCTAAATTATTTTTTTATTTTATTTTTTTAAATAATATCTCATTTAGTAGCTTGCTGTAAGGATTACTATTCACATAATTATAATATACATATTTAACACGTGCTGTTATAAGTCAACCATTTATGACGTATTCTGTAACCTATCTAGGAGAGCAGTAGCCGCACCCACTAACTAGATTAAGAAACTTTATGCTTGTGCTTTTTATTATTTACCCTAGCATTTCATCTAGTCCTAGTTGAACAATAAATCTTTATTATTATTATTAATAATAAAAGATGGTGCAACGATTGATGTAGTGTCTTAGTCATTGACTTCGTTATTTCTGGTCATAGGTTACCATTTAACAAGTACAATTTTTATTGCGCCACTAATTCTGATTCGGGTGTAGATACCTATGTAATTATATTATCTGAGGTATAAACGAGAAATCACATATTATTTATTAGTAGGTACCTACCTACAATGAAGTTAGGAAACGATCCTGAATTTACCTACCGACATTACACCTTATCATTTCCCCAGTCTCTTAATTTTAATCCTCCTAAGCTACCTTTCATCCAAAAACATAACACTAACTCACAGCAATATTAAAACGCAGCATCCAGCTCCATAAGCGCATCTCATTTAATTCAGAGATTCAGCTGAGACGGCAAGCACAAGAAATGTACAGAAGACCGACTCCATTTGAACAAAAAGAAGCGCATTTACACATGAGACGCCTAAGCACGGTGATCCCAAATTAATACGTACCCTTCTAAACCCGCATAAACGGTGGGAACCGCGCGGATCATGAGCCGCGCGCTTACCGCGCGGAATCCGCTGTGTCTAAGTAGCCAGTCGCGCGAGAGTGCTTCTACTCGCTAAGGCTTTCATCCCGGGAATCTCGGTCTCGAAAATTTCGAGTCTCGACGATTTTTTGGTATTTTCGAGACTAACACTTGAGACGCGGGTTACTTTTGTAATAAAATTAGGTCCTCTCAGTCTGAAACCACATTTCTTACGTGCCCACTACAAAAATGAAAAAAACTTCAACAAATAATTTATAAATTTTTAATTTGAGTTTGTTTAATAAAGTAGGTACTTGATTAAAATATCTTGTTTTGACTGCCTGATTGCATAGCCTATAAGTAAGAAACCTAGTTTTGAAATAGTCTAAATAGTCTGAAGTTTCGTTTTCCCCGGGAATTCCAAGACCACATCTAGTCTCGATTTTTTTCCCGGGACTCGGTAATGCATCGAGACTGAAAGCCATTCTCGCTGTACGTAGACTCGTGTCTTTGTGTGCGTGCGTCTTCGCTGGTTGTATCGAGAAGAACTTCTGCACTTACCTATTTTGCGCAGCACGAGACTTGGAATGCTCCCAGCAGGTAATCTTGCTCCGTAGTGGGATGTGTAAATAGAATTAGCGCAGATTTCCAGTTTGGCAAAATGCTGGGCCATGTTTCAGGGTTAATGTGAATTATTGCTGGTAGTATTTTAGGGGAAGTGATAATAATGGTTTGGTTTCTATAATAAACAACCGATCGTATCTTTAGGTCTGCAAGTCTGTCTTCTTTTGATTTTTATTGCATTGTGTGAATACTTGCTGTTGGCCTGTTTGTTTAGGTTAGGCCAGAAAATATTACACCTATAAAAGTAATGTGTTTACTAAAGCGCAAAATAGTTTGTCAGCAGATAAAATATTTATTTTTAATATATATTTTTTTTTATCTCAGGATGTGACCTTCAGATTTTTGCATTATCGGCCTAAGTTCTAAACTAATGCGGGGTCTTCAATCATCTTACTTTTGACTTCCCTATTTATAATTTTTACCCGACTACGGAGGGTTATGATTTTAACCGGTATGTATATTCATCTGTTCTCTTATATAACTTCAAAAGTACTGATAATAATTTGACTAATGAGGTATCGTTAGAAGCGTTTTGACCGTCGTCCGCTGGTTATAGGCTATGTGACGTCACACTAAATTCAATATAGCGCCCTCTAGTAGACAAAGTAATGAATTTAAAAATAAATATTTTGGGATGGTGCCTTCATCATCATCATCATTTCAGCCGAAAGACGCATGCCGCTGTACTAACATACTTATAAGCTACTAGCTACTCCACGCGACTTCATCCGCGTAAAATTTCTTGTTTCCCGACCCCGTGGCATCGCATTGCCTGCCTGCTGTTAGTTCGTTATCGCGATCTTTCTTACTTTTTTTATTTTTGCTCGGCTCCCAAGAGCCCTAGCGTGATGGTAAATAGCCTATAACCTTCCTCAATAATTGGGCTTTCAAATGCAAAAAAGAATTTTCAATTCCGACTGGTAGTTCCAGAGATTAGCGCGTTCAAACAAACAAACTCTTCAGCTTTATTATTAGTACTAGCTTCTGCCCGCGACTTCGTCCGCGTGAAATTTCTTGTACCCCCACCCCGTCGCGTCGCAACACTTCGTATTCGCTTACCGTTCACTCTGAGTTTTTTTCTTTTTGCTCGGCTCCTAAGGGTCATAGCGTGATGTTAAATAGCCTATAGCCTTCCTCAAGAATTGGGCTATCAAATGCAAAAAGAATTCAAATCTGACCGGTAGTTAAAGAGATTATCGCGTTCAAACAAACAAACTCTTCAGCCTTATTATTAGTATAGATAAAAAACTCTATGGCCCATAACTCCTTAATAGGTACCAACTCTTAACATCTTACACACGTGATAACTTTTAAACAAAATATCCGATTGAGATGAAACAAAAAGTATTTTACTTCTTCATAAATACTCTTGATAACATAATGCTTAATTTCGATAAAGATTAATATTACGATACATATTTAACGTAGTTTTTTTTTCTTCAGACGATTTAATAATTATTTTGAACACAAAATCGGTTATTGTGATTAAACCATGATAGCTAGACATATGTTCTCGCGGACTTTTTGTAGGTCTTAATGGGCTCTACAAACCCGTAGTACATTATTTTGTTCTATTGTCAATAGTTTTTGCAGCGCACGCAAAAATAGGTTTTCGATTTTACACCTTGTGTTACAAAATAGCAATTTTATTACGGATCCCTAATTTTGAAGAAAAAAAAAATAGCCTATAGCCTTCCTCGATAAATGGACTACCCAACACTAAAATAATCATTCAAATCGGACCAGTAGTTCCAGAGATTAGCGCGTTCAAACAAACAAACAAACAAACAAACTCTGCAGCTTTATAATATTAGTATAGATTTATATTATTAGTATTAGTATAGATACAGATGGGAGTATGCGACCACAGGAAGGTACTTTCTTATTTCATCCTTTTCAGTAGTCGGGTTTTAGTTTTAAACTTATTTTTTATCATTTTGTATGTACTCTTTATTGATTTCAAGTGAAGTAATTGGCATAGCTTTATTCGGTACAATAATGTATGGTACACTATAACATAATAGACAGACGTACTGTACACTTCACTGTTATTAACATCGATGACGATCGTCGATTGTTCTTTAACCAAACAAATGAATCGATTGTGCTAACAACTTTTTTATCTATATACAATTCAACGGTGGCAAGAAGAGCATGGAATGAAAACAATGTTAAAAAGTGTGGTTTCGCCATTACGAGAGGATGAATGAAAGCCAATAACAAAGGGAAAGTCCAAACAAGGCAGTAGTTTTATTTAAATATTTATTAAATAAGGACTCATTTTATAATACCTACCTTTAATTCTCATTCGATATCCATTCATAAATTAATCAAGAAATACGGAATATCACGGAGATCTATACACACCAGATCAATATCATTCCTCAATATAATAATACTAACACGAGACTTAAAATACAGGAATACAAAGCTTAAAATAAAAAATACAATAGACGAGATTTCTAAAATCGGAACGTACCAGATTTGGTGAGTTGAAACTGGTTTATAGTGGCTATTTCTGCTTTAAACCAGTTTGTTCCAGATTCTTAATAGGACAGCGTCAATTCCAATGACAACCAAATTGCAATGATTTGACCAATTCTAGCTATGAGAAGTTTCTATCACGAAAGTACTAACACCATACAAAATAAAATATCACTACGATAAAAATAAGTCTTGATATTAGAGCAAGAGCAAACTTTCAAAAACTTTGCTAATTTCGATGGTAGATTTATATAAGTAATCTTCGTCATTTTGGCCAATTTATAATACAATATTATTAGAAAATGATAAATCTTAACTTAGAAACATCCAACACTATAATAACGGTAATTCGTCTGACAGAGCTATTAAAACTTTTAAGTAGTAAAAATATTTATCACATTGTTGTATAGAAAGATTCAATCTGAGGAGAATATACCACAATGCTTTCAAAATATAAATTTTTTGCTCAAATAAATCAAAGTAGGTATACATTTTTTTTTTAATATTTTCTACAGTTTCTATCTTCATCAACATTATAATATTTTTTTAAAATTCAAAATTAGCCAACAGCGGGTATCCTTCACAGTAGACGCTTTTTTTTTTTTAGATCAAGACTTTTCACCATTATCGATTGGCTGTTTCTTCTCCTCTTCTACAATGACAACTTCTACGTTTTTGACGTCATAGCCTGGCGGACGCATGGGTCCATTGATCAGACATTCGATGTAAGATGGTGGCTTCTCAATGTTCTGGGTAGCTGCCTTTTCCAATCTCAGGGCTTTGGTGTATTTCTGGACGATTACCAGGAAGATGATGCCGATAACTGAAAAAAATAATAAAAAAAAACAAAATTAGTTGCTGTATTTTGGTTTTCGAAAATAATCAAGTTTTTGTTTACTTTTTCTGAATTGAACCTCGATTTTTGAGAACCTAGTCAAATCTTTAATTTGTAACTAAATCTGTTGTGATTGATCGGTCTAACTCCGGACCATCCCCCATTTATTTTTAGTTAATTCTCGGATTGTGATGATAAGGCGAGCATAGTTTCAATCACGTTTAACGCAGTTGGTAGTGATTGTGTAATTTCCTTGCGTTTCCATCGATATCGAACTAGGCCAAAGTTATTCTTTTACCAAAAAATCAATCCTACTTCCTTTTCAGAATACCGTCCTATCTCTATCTTGCCTTTCCTCTCCAAAATCCTAGAACGCCGTGTCCACAATCAGCTTAGTACTTTTCTTTCTAAGAATAAGAATAGTGTGCTGAATTCTTTCCAATCCGGTTTTTGATTGAGTGACGTTGCACAAAAAAGGCCAATGACCAGTCAGCCATGTTTAATAATACATTACTCGTTTCGTTGAGCAATTTGTTTCCGACTAAAGGGTCGTGGTGACGATGAATACTTACTTGAAAATAATTTATTACTTTAGGTTCGTTGGCGTTGCCGTGTTGTAATATTTTTACATTCTAAGTTATTTATTTTTTTATATGAGAATCCCATTTAGAAGCTTGCTGTAATGATTACTATTCTCAAGGAGAGAGCCTCCCGTCCCAGCCGCCCCGGGAGACCCTCCGGGCGTCGGGAGCCGCGTGACGACTCCCGGCCACCGTAGGCGCGGACCTGCGGGCGGAGAGTAATGGGTAGCTCACCGTCCGATCAGGACCAGGCCCATGCCGGACGGCGCGTACGTGTTCCACGCGCGCCTCAAAGAGATGTCAGCATCGAGGAGGGGCCCCATAGGGCCGAAGCCTGCCGGGTCAGCGGGATTTTCCGAAAGGGTTACCGCTGGCCCGGAACATAAAGGGCTAAGGAAGGAACACGGGTGGGTTTTAGTCAGTAAGAGTCTGACACTCCCTTCCGCTCCACCCAGAGCGGGAGGGGTCATTTGATGATTTCCCATCCGCAAAAAAAAAAAAAGGGTCGTGGTGGCGATGAATACTTGAAAATAATTTATTACTTTAGGTTCGTTGGCGTTGTAATATTTTTACATTCTAAATTATTTTTTTATTTTATTTTTTTAAATAATATCTCATTTAGTAGCTTGCTGTAAGGATTACTATTCACATAATTATAATATACATATTTAACACGTGCTGTTATAAGTCAACCATTTATGACGTATTCTGTAACCTATCTAGGAGAGCAGTAGCCGCACCCACTAACTAGATTAAGAAACTTTATGCTTGTGCTTTTTATTATTTACCCTAGCATTTCATCTAGTCCTAGTTGAACAATAAATCTTTATTATTATTATTAATAATAAAAGATGGTGCAACGATTGATGTAGTGTCTTAGTCATTGACTTCGTTATTTCTGGTCATAGGTTACCATTTAACAAGTACAATTTTTATTGCGCCACTAATTCTGATTCGGGTGTAGATACCTATGTAATTATATTATCTGAGGTATAAACGAGAAATCACATATTATTTATTAGTAGGTACCTACCTACAATGAAGTTAGGAAACGATCCTGAATTTACCTACCGACATTACACCTTATCATTTCCCCAGTCTCTTAATTTTAATCCTCCTAAGCTACCTTTCATCCAAAAACATAACACTAACTCACAGCAATATTAAAACGCAGCATCCAGCTCCATAAGCGCATCTCATTTAATTCAGAGATTCAGCTGAGACGGCAAGCACAAGAAATGTACAGAAGACCGACTCCATTTGAACAAAAAGAAGCGCATTTACACATGAGACGCCTAAGCACGGTGATCCCAAATTAATACGTACCCTTCTAAACCCGCATAAACGGTGGGAACCGCGCGGATCATGAGCCGCGCGCTTACCGCGCGGAATCCGCTGTGTCTAAGTAGCCAGTCGCGCGAGAGTGCTTCTACTCGCTAAGGCTTTCATCCCGGGAATCTCGGTCTCGAAAATTTCGAGTCTCGACGATTTTTTGGTATTTTCGAGACTAACACTTGAGACGCGGGTTACTTTTGTAATAAAATTAGGTCCTCTCAGTCTGAAACCACATTTCTTACGTGCCCACTACAAAAATGAAAAAAACTTCAACAAATAATTTATAAATTTTTAATTTGAGTTTGTTTAATAAAGTAGGTACTTGATTAAAATATCTTGTTTTGACTGCCTGATTGCATAGCCTATAAGTAAGAAACCTAGTTTTGAAATAGTCTAAATAGTCTGAAGTTTCGTTTTCCCCGGGAATTCCAAGACCACATCTAGTCTCGATTTTTTTCCCGGGACTCGGTAATGCATCGAGACTGAAAGCCATTCTCGCTGTACGTAGACTCGTGTCTTTGTGTGCGTGCGTCTTCGCTGGTTGTATCGAGAAGAACTTCTGCACTTACCTATTTTGCGCAGCACGAGACTTGGAATGCTCCCAGCAGGTAATCTTGCTCCGTAGTGGGATGTGTAAATAGAATTAGCGCAGATTTCCAGTTTGGCAAAATGCTGGGCCATGTTTCAGGGTTAATGTGAATTATTGCTGGTAGTATTTTAGGGGAAGTGATAATAATGGTTTGGTTTCTATAATAAACAACCGATCGTATCTTTAGGTCTGCAAGTCTGTCTTCTTTTGATTTTTATTGCATTGTGTGAATACTTGCTGTTGGCCTGTTTGTTTAGGTTAGGCCAGAAAATATTACACCTATAAAAGTAATGTGTTTACTAAAGCGCAAAATAGTTTGTCAGCAGATAAAATATTTATTTTTAATATATATTTTTTTTTATCTCAGGATGTGACCTTCAGATTTTTGCATTATCGGCCTAAGTTCTAAACTAATGCGGGGTCTTCAATCATCTTACTTTTGACTTCCCTATTTATAATTTTTACCCGACTACGGAGGGTTATGATTTTAACCGGTATGTATATTCATCTGTTCTCTTATATAACTTCAAAAGTACTGATAATAATTTGACTAATGAGGTATCGTTAGAAGCGTTTTGACCGTCGTCCGCTGGTTATAGGCTATGTGACGTCACACTAAATTCAATATAGCGCCCTCTAGTAGACAAAGTAATGAATTTAAAAATAAATATTTTGGGATGGTGCCTTCATCATCATCATCATTTCAGCCGAAAGACGCATGCCGCTGTACTAACATACTTATAAGCTACTAGCTACTCCACGCGACTTCATCCGCGTAAAATTTCTTGTTTCCCGACCCCGTGGCATCGCATTGCCTGCCTGCTGTTAGTTCGTTATCGCGATCTTTCTTACTTTTTTTATTTTTGCTCGGCTCCCAAGAGCCCTAGCGTGATGGTAAATAGCCTATAACCTTCCTCAATAATTGGGCTTTCAAATGCAAAAAAGAATTTTCAATTCCGACTGGTAGTTCCAGAGATTAGCGCGTTCAAACAAACAAACTCTTCAGCTTTATTATTAGTACTAGCTTCTGCCCGCGACTTCGTCCGCGTGAAATTTCTTGTACCCCCACCCCGTCGCGTCGCAACACTTCGTATTCGCTTACCGTTCACTCTGAGTTTTTTTCTTTTTGCTCGGCTCCTAAGGGTCATAGCGTGATGTTAAATAGCCTATAGCCTTCCTCAAGAATTGGGCTATCAAATGCAAAAAGAATTCAAATCTGACCGGTAGTTAAAGAGATTATCGCGTTCAAACAAACAAACTCTTCAGCCTTATTATTAGTATAGATAAAAAACTCTATGGCCCATAACTCCTTAATAGGTACCAACTCTTAACATCTTACACACGTGATAACTTTTAAACAAAATATCCGATTGAGATGAAACAAAAAGTATTTTACTTCTTCATAAATACTCTTGATAACATAATGCTTAATTTCGATAAAGATTAATATTACGATACATATTTAACGTAGTTTTTTTTTCTTCAGACGATTTAATAATTATTTTGAACACAAAATCGGTTATTGTGATTAAACCATGATAGCTAGACATATGTTCTCGCGGACTTTTTGTAGGTCTTAATGGGCTCTACAAACCCGTAGTACATTATTTTGTTCTATTGTCAATAGTTTTTGCAGCGCACGCAAAAATAGGTTTTCGATTTTACACCTTGTGTTACAAAATAGCAATTTTATTACGGATCCCTAATTTTGAAGAAAAAAAAAATAGCCTATAGCCTTCCTCGATAAATGGACTACCCAACACTAAAATAATCATTCAAATCGGACCAGTAGTTCCAGAGATTAGCGCGTTCAAACAAACAAACAAACAAACAAACTCTGCAGCTTTATAATATTAGTATAGATTTATATTATTAGTATTAGTATAGATACAGATGGGAGTATGCGACCACAGGAAGGTACTTTCTTATTTCATCCTTTTCAGTAGTCGGGTTTTAGTTTTAAACTTATTTTTTATCATTTTGTATGTACTCTTTATTGATTTCAAGTGAAGTAATTGGCATAGCTTTATTCGGTACAATAATGTATGGTACACTATAACATAATAGACAGACGTACTGTACACTTCACTGTTATTAACATCGATGACGATCGTCGATTGTTCTTTAACCAAACAAATGAATCGATTGTGCTAACAACTTTTTTATCTATATACAATTCAACGGTGGCAAGAAGAGCATGGAATGAAAACAATGTTAAAAAGTGTGGTTTCGCCATTACGAGAGGATGAATGAAAGCCAATAACAAAGGGAAAGTCCAAACAAGGCAGTAGTTTTATTTAAATATTTATTAAATAAGGACTCATTTTATAATACCTACCTTTAATTCTCATTCGATATCCATTCATAAATTAATCAAGAAATACGGAATATCACGGAGATCTATACACACCAGATCAATATCATTCCTCAATATAATAATACTAACACGAGACTTAAAATACAGGAATACAAAGCTTAAAATAAAAAATACAATAGACGAGATTTCTAAAATCGGAACGTACCAGATTTGGTGAGTTGAAACTGGTTTATAGTGGCTATTTCTGCTTTAAACCAGTTTGTTCCAGATTCTTAATAGGACAGCGTCAATTCCAATGACAACCAAATTGCAATGATTTGACCAATTCTAGCTATGAGAAGTTTCTATCACGAAAGTACTAACACCATACAAAATAAAATATCACTACGATAAAAATAAGTCTTGATATTAGAGCAAGAGCAAACTTTCAAAAACTTTGCTAATTTCGATGGTAGATTTATATAAGTAATCTTCGTCATTTTGGCCAATTTATAATACAATATTATTAGAAAATGATAAATCTTAACTTAGAAACATCCAACACTATAATAACGGTAATTCGTCTGACAGAGCTATTAAAACTTTTAAGTAGTAAAAATATTTATCACATTGTTGTATAGAAAGATTCAATCTGAGGAGAATATACCACAATGCTTTCAAAATATAAATTTTTTGCTCAAATAAATCAAAGTAGGTATACATTTTTTTTTTAATATTTTCTACAGTTTCTATCTTCATCAACATTATAATATTTTTTTAAAATTCAAAATTAGCCAACAGCGGGTATCCTTCACAGTAGACGCTTTTTTTTTTTTAGATCAAGACTTTTCACCATTATCGATTGGCTGTTTCTTCTCCTCTTCTACAATGACAACTTCTACGTTTTTGACGTCATAGCCTGGCGGACGCATGGGTCCATTGATCAGACATTCGATGTAAGATGGTGGCTTCTCAATGTTCTGGGTAGCTGCCTTTTCCAATCTCAGGGCTTTGGTGTATTTCTGGACGATTACCAGGAAGATGATGCCGATAACTGAAAAAAATAATAAAAAAAAACAAAATTAGTTGCTGTATTTTGGTTTTCGAAAATAATCAAGTTTTTGTTTACTTTTTCTGAATTGAACCTCGATTTTTGAGAACCTAGTCAAATCTTTAATTTGTAACTAAATCTGTTGTGATTGATCGGTCTAACTCCGGACCATCCCCCATTTATTTTTAGTTAATTCTCGGATTGTGATGATAAGGCGAGCATAGTTTCAATCACGTTTAACGCAGTTGGTAGTGATTGTGTAATTTCCTTGCGTTTCCATCGATATCGAACTAGGCCAAAGTTATTCTTTTACCAAAAAATCAATCCTACTTCCTTTTCAGAATACCGTCCTATCTCTATCTTGCCTTTCCTCTCCAAAATCCTAGAACGCCGTGTCCACAATCAGCTTAGTACTTTTCTTTCTAAGAATAAGAATAGTGTGCTGAATTCTTTCCAATCCGGTTTTTGATTGAGTGACGTTGCACAAAAAAGGCCAATGACCAGTCAGCCATGTTTAATAATACATTACTCGTTTCGTTGAGCAATTTGTTTCCGACTAAAGGGTCGTGGTGACGATGAATACTTACTTGAAAATAATTTATTACTTTAGGTTCGTTGGCGTTGCCGTGTTGTAATATTTTTACATTCTAAGTTATTTATTTTTTTATATGAGAATCCCATTTAGAAGCTTGCTGTAATGATTACTATTCTCAAGGAGAGAGCCTCCCGTCCCAGCCGCCCCGGGAGACCCTCCGGGCGTCGGGAGCCGCGTGACGACTCCCGGCCACCGTAGGCGCGGACCTGCGGGCGGAGAGTAATGGGTAGCTCACCGTCCGATCAGGACCAGGCCCATGCCGGACGGCGCGTACGTGTTCCACGCGCGCCTCAAAGAGATGTCAGCATCGAGGAGGGGCCCCATAGGGCCGAAGCCTGCCGGGTCAGCGGGATTTTCCGAAAGGGTTACCGCTGGCCCGGAACATAAAGGGCTAAGGAAGGAACACGGGTGGGTTTTAGTCAGTAAGAGTCTGACACTCCCTTCCGCTCCACCCAGAGCGGGAGGGGTCATTTGATGATTTCCCATCCGCAAAAAAAAAAAAAGGGTCGTGGTGGCGATGAATACTTGAAAATAATTTATTACTTTAGGTTCGTTGGCGTTGTAATATTTTTACATTCTAAATTATTTTTTTATTTTATTTTTTTAAATAATATCTCATTTAGTAGCTTGCTGTAAGGATTACTATTCACATAATTATAATATACATATTTAACACGTGCTGTTATAAGTCAACCATTTATGACGTATTCTGTAACCTATCTAGGAGAGCAGTAGCCGCACCCACTAACTAGATTAAGAAACTTTATGCTTGTGCTTTTTATTATTTACCCTAGCATTTCATCTAGTCCTAGTTGAACAATAAATCTTTATTATTATTATTAATAATAAAAGATGGTGCAACGATTGATGTAGTGTCTTAGTCATTGACTTCGTTATTTCTGGTCATAGGTTACCATTTAACAAGTACAATTTTTATTGCGCCACTAATTCTGATTCGGGTGTAGATACCTATGTAATTATATTATCTGAGGTATAAACGAGAAATCACATATTATTTATTAGTAGGTACCTACCTACAATGAAGTTAGGAAACGATCCTGAATTTACCTACCGACATTACACCTTATCATTTCCCCAGTCTCTTAATTTTAATCCTCCTAAGCTACCTTTCATCCAAAAACATAACACTAACTCACAGCAATATTAAAACGCAGCATCCAGCTCCATAAGCGCATCTCATTTAATTCAGAGATTCAGCTGAGACGGCAAGCACAAGAAATGTACAGAAGACCGACTCCATTTGAACAAAAAGAAGCGCATTTACACATGAGACGCCTAAGCACGGTGATCCCAAATTAATACGTACCCTTCTAAACCCGCATAAACGGTGGGAACCGCGCGGATCATGAGCCGCGCGCTTACCGCGCGGAATCCGCTGTGTCTAAGTAGCCAGTCGCGCGAGAGTGCTTCTACTCGCTAAGGCTTTCATCCCGGGAATCTCGGTCTCGAAAATTTCGAGTCTCGACGATTTTTTGGTATTTTCGAGACTAACACTTGAGACGCGGGTTACTTTTGTAATAAAATTAGGTCCTCTCAGTCTGAAACCACATTTCTTACGTGCCCACTACAAAAATGAAAAAAACTTCAACAAATAATTTATAAATTTTTAATTTGAGTTTGTTTAATAAAGTAGGTACTTGATTAAAATATCTTGTTTTGACTGCCTGATTGCATAGCCTATAAGTAAGAAACCTAGTTTTGAAATAGTCTAAATAGTCTGAAGTTTCGTTTTCCCCGGGAATTCCAAGACCACATCTAGTCTCGATTTTTTTCCCGGGACTCGGTAATGCATCGAGACTGAAAGCCATTCTCGCTGTACGTAGACTCGTGTCTTTGTGTGCGTGCGTCTTCGCTGGTTGTATCGAGAAGAACTTCTGCACTTACCTATTTTGCGCAGCACGAGACTTGGAATGCTCCCAGCAGGTAATCTTGCTCCGTAGTGGGATGTGTAAATAGAATTAGCGCAGATTTCCAGTTTGGCAAAATGCTGGGCCATGTTTCAGGGTTAATGTGAATTATTGCTGGTAGTATTTTAGGGGAAGTGATAATAATGGTTTGGTTTCTATAATAAACAACCGATCGTATCTTTAGGTCTGCAAGTCTGTCTTCTTTTGATTTTTATTGCATTGTGTGAATACTTGCTGTTGGCCTGTTTGTTTAGGTTAGGCCAGAAAATATTACACCTATAAAAGTAATGTGTTTACTAAAGCGCAAAATAGTTTGTCAGCAGATAAAATATTTATTTTTAATATATATTTTTTTTTATCTCAGGATGTGACCTTCAGATTTTTGCATTATCGGCCTAAGTTCTAAACTAATGCGGGGTCTTCAATCATCTTACTTTTGACTTCCCTATTTATAATTTTTACCCGACTACGGAGGGTTATGATTTTAACCGGTATGTATATTCATCTGTTCTCTTATATAACTTCAAAAGTACTGATAATAATTTGACTAATGAGGTATCGTTAGAAGCGTTTTGACCGTCGTCCGCTGGTTATAGGCTATGTGACGTCACACTAAATTCAATATAGCGCCCTCTAGTAGACAAAGTAATGAATTTAAAAATAAATATTTTGGGATGGTGCCTTCATCATCATCATCATTTCAGCCGAAAGACGCATGCCGCTGTACTAACATACTTATAAGCTACTAGCTACTCCACGCGACTTCATCCGCGTAAAATTTCTTGTTTCCCGACCCCGTGGCATCGCATTGCCTGCCTGCTGTTAGTTCGTTATCGCGATCTTTCTTACTTTTTTTATTTTTGCTCGGCTCCCAAGAGCCCTAGCGTGATGGTAAATAGCCTATAACCTTCCTCAATAATTGGGCTTTCAAATGCAAAAAAGAATTTTCAATTCCGACTGGTAGTTCCAGAGATTAGCGCGTTCAAACAAACAAACTCTTCAGCTTTATTATTAGTACTAGCTTCTGCCCGCGACTTCGTCCGCGTGAAATTTCTTGTACCCCCACCCCGTCGCGTCGCAACACTTCGTATTCGCTTACCGTTCACTCTGAGTTTTTTTCTTTTTGCTCGGCTCCTAAGGGTCATAGCGTGATGTTAAATAGCCTATAGCCTTCCTCAAGAATTGGGCTATCAAATGCAAAAAGAATTCAAATCTGACCGGTAGTTAAAGAGATTATCGCGTTCAAACAAACAAACTCTTCAGCCTTATTATTAGTATAGATAAAAAACTCTATGGCCCATAACTCCTTAATAGGTACCAACTCTTAACATCTTACACACGTGATAACTTTTAAACAAAATATCCGATTGAGATGAAACAAAAAGTATTTTACTTCTTCATAAATACTCTTGATAACATAATGCTTAATTTCGATAAAGATTAATATTACGATACATATTTAACGTAGTTTTTTTTTCTTCAGACGATTTAATAATTATTTTGAACACAAAATCGGTTATTGTGATTAAACCATGATAGCTAGACATATGTTCTCGCGGACTTTTTGTAGGTCTTAATGGGCTCTACAAACCCGTAGTACATTATTTTGTTCTATTGTCAATAGTTTTTGCAGCGCACGCAAAAATAGGTTTTCGATTTTACACCTTGTGTTACAAAATAGCAATTTTATTACGGATCCCTAATTTTGAAGAAAAAAAAAATAGCCTATAGCCTTCCTCGATAAATGGACTACCCAACACTAAAATAATCATTCAAATCGGACCAGTAGTTCCAGAGATTAGCGCGTTCAAACAAACAAACAAACAAACAAACTCTGCAGCTTTATAATATTAGTATAGATTTATATTATTAGTATTAGTATAGATACAGATGGGAGTATGCGACCACAGGAAGGTACTTTCTTATTTCATCCTTTTCAGTAGTCGGGTTTTAGTTTTAAACTTATTTTTTATCATTTTGTATGTACTCTTTATTGATTTCAAGTGAAGTAATTGGCATAGCTTTATTCGGTACAATAATGTATGGTACACTATAACATAATAGACAGACGTACTGTACACTTCACTGTTATTAACATCGATGACGATCGTCGATTGTTCTTTAACCAAACAAATGAATCGATTGTGCTAACAACTTTTTTATCTATATACAATTCAACGGTGGCAAGAAGAGCATGGAATGAAAACAATGTTAAAAAGTGTGGTTTCGCCATTACGAGAGGATGAATGAAAGCCAATAACAAAGGGAAAGTCCAAACAAGGCAGTAGTTTTATTTAAATATTTATTAAATAAGGACTCATTTTATAATACCTACCTTTAATTCTCATTCGATATCCATTCATAAATTAATCAAGAAATACGGAATATCACGGAGATCTATACACACCAGATCAATATCATTCCTCAATATAATAATACTAACACGAGACTTAAAATACAGGAATACAAAGCTTAAAATAAAAAATACAATAGACGAGATTTCTAAAATCGGAACGTACCAGATTTGGTGAGTTGAAACTGGTTTATAGTGGCTATTTCTGCTTTAAACCAGTTTGTTCCAGATTCTTAATAGGACAGCGTCAATTCCAATGACAACCAAATTGCAATGATTTGACCAATTCTAGCTATGAGAAGTTTCTATCACGAAAGTACTAACACCATACAAAATAAAATATCACTACGATAAAAATAAGTCTTGATATTAGAGCAAGAGCAAACTTTCAAAAACTTTGCTAATTTCGATGGTAGATTTATATAAGTAATCTTCGTCATTTTGGCCAATTTATAATACAATATTATTAGAAAATGATAAATCTTAACTTAGAAACATCCAACACTATAATAACGGTAATTCGTCTGACAGAGCTATTAAAACTTTTAAGTAGTAAAAATATTTATCACATTGTTGTATAGAAAGATTCAATCTGAGGAGAATATACCACAATGCTTTCAAAATATAAATTTTTTGCTCAAATAAATCAAAGTAGGTATACATTTTTTTTTTAATATTTTCTACAGTTTCTATCTTCATCAACATTATAATATTTTTTTAAAATTCAAAATTAGCCAACAGCGGGTATCCTTCACAGTAGACGCTTTTTTTTTTTTAGATCAAGACTTTTCACCATTATCGATTGGCTGTTTCTTCTCCTCTTCTACAATGACAACTTCTACGTTTTTGACGTCATAGCCTGGCGGACGCATGGGTCCATTGATCAGACATTCGATGTAAGATGGTGGCTTCTCAATGTTCTGGGTAGCTGCCTTTTCCAATCTCAGGGCTTTGGTGTATTTCTGGACGATTACCAGGAAGATGATGCCGATAACTGAAAAAAATAATAAAAAAAAACAAAATTAGTTGCTGTATTTTGGTTTTCGAAAATAATCAAGTTTTTGTTTACTTTTTCTGAATTGAACCTCGATTTTTGAGAACCTAGTCAAATCTTTAATTTGTAACTAAATCTGTTGTGATTGATCGGTCTAACTCCGGACCATCCCCCATTTATTTTTAGTTAATTCTCGGATTGTGATGATAAGGCGAGCATAGTTTCAATCACGTTTAACGCAGTTGGTAGTGATTGTGTAATTTCCTTGCGTTTCCATCGATATCGAACTAGGCCAAAGTTATTCTTTTACCAAAAAATCAATCCTACTTCCTTTTCAGAATACCGTCCTATCTCTATCTTGCCTTTCCTCTCCAAAATCCTAGAACGCCGTGTCCACAATCAGCTTAGTACTTTTCTTTCTAAGAATAAGAATAGTGTGCTGAATTCTTTCCAATCCGGTTTTCGGCCTGGTCACAGCACCACTACAGCCTTAGTTAACGTCACTGATGACATACGGTTAGGAATGGAGGGAGGAAATCTGACAGTTCTTTGCTTACTACATTTTAGTAATGCATTCAATACTGTCGATTTCGATATCCTGCTTGGTATGCTTCGCTCGCTTAACATATCTCCAACGGCGATTGACTGGTTTCGTAGTTACCTGTGTGGCCGCCGGCAACGTATATGCATAGAAGAGTCTTGCTCTTCGTGGTGTTATACTTCTGCCGGTGTACCTCAGGGTGGCGTTTTATCTCCTTAACTTTTCGCAATATTTATAAACTGCATTACCAAAAAACTGCTTTCTTCCTACCACTTCTATTCAGACAATGTGCTTTATAAGCAAGCTGACCACTCGTAAAGTTTAAGCTTTTTTTTCCCCACTTTGTAAAGTTTCTATATTTATGTCTGTAATTTGTATGGTGTACATAACTATTCTATTCTATTCTAAAAAAAATAACCAATTTAACACAAATTAAAAAGTTACGCACGTTTCCAATCAATAACGTTAAAATAATTGATAACTGGAATATCATAATTCTGATTTGAATTTCAGTTACTATAATATATCAAAACAGTAAATAATCAGAAATACATTGAAATCATAATCCAAAACACAATGTCTATTATCAAAATAGTCCATGACAACCAAAAGTTTTAACAATATAATTGAAATGTATTCAGAGTGAAACAAAGAACGGCATATGAAAGCGCACAGTGCGCTGCATAGATAAGTTTTGTAACAATAAATTCCATTGAAAGTGCATATATCTATTATATTTATCCCGACACTCGATATTATTATTATAAATACTGTGTCACGCGCTAGCTGCATTGAAAGATTGAATTACAATAAGGTTGACAGAAATATCAAAGTAGATTTCAAACTTGCACATGAATCATAGGCAGTAATTTTACGGCAAACGTTGAAGTTCCAATACAGACACGTGTATTTTAGAATTAGTTACACCGGACATTCTTGAGATATTGCACCACAGTTTGATGTATTTTGTTAAATATATTGTATGATGCTATTCTGCACGCAGTTTGATTCTACTGTTGTAATTTAAGAGTCATTTATGAATTCGTTTGAAATCAAAGGAGTAATTGACTGATTCTTTCGCAAACCAAGTGAACTTTAATTTTAATTTTTGATCCATAATATGAGTAAAAAATAAACCACTTCAAATTTAAAATCAAGGTCTATGTCAGTTGTTTTATATCTGGAGCAATATGTAGCTACTTTATGGACTTTACGGACCATAAACTTAAGCGATTTTCGCTTATTTGCAATACTAAACCATAATTAATAAAGCGATACAAATATCAGCGAATAATGCTTCCCCTGCCGGGGGGCGGGCTCATTTCGGGTTGGCGGATGTTACAAGTAGTTAGGAACCTAAACTCTCCGCTAAAGTAGACCCAACGAAACCAAAGATGAAGATGATAAAAATTATATACTCACAGATATCAGTTAGCTTCAAGAACCAGACGGTCTCACTTTTGTAAATGTCGTAGAAGATTGGCTGGTATCCCAAGTACATGGCTTGCATCACCAACTTCACGACAGACAGGCTCAGGAACATGCGCATTGGCTCGGGGTTTTTCTGTTTTTGGAAAGAGTTTATTTTATATTTCCTGCTCAATAAATGGAATTCAATAGACTTTTAAAATGATTGGAGTATGTGACGAAACCAGCATAAAGTATGAAAAATGTGACAATTTGTATGGTACAGACGCCAGCACATCAAGCTACTACAATCTGTCAAATTTATTTAATAGATTTTCAACTTTATCGCTAAAGCATAAGGTTCAAAGTTGATTGGGAAAAATTGTCAGTTTCGGGTAGATTGATGTGCTGGCGTCTGTACATTGCAATTTGACTCATCATTTTATTACAATCGTTTAATTATTTTAATGTTTTTTGTACAAGCAAAATCCTAAACATAGGCTGAGTTAGGCCAAGTTAGCACGGGCGATTTTCCCCCGCAGAGATTTTTTTTGCGCATTGGATTACCAACGCACAGTTTAGCGCCGAGAGTTGAAAATCCAGTGCGCGATTAAATCCCGCGATATTTTTTATAATTCGTGCGAACGAATACGAAAAAAAGTAGAAAACGCCTAAAGCTTGCTGCTTTAGGCGTTTTCTACCATCATAGGATAACATTCAATAAGTAATGAATGTGGTAAGTAATGAATATACATACAACATTCTAGTAATTATTACCTTATGTACAGCCCCAACGTAGGAAACGACGATCCTCAGCCAGATCGTGTTGATGAGAAAATTGAGCAGATCAATGAGGTAGATGTGCAGCATCCCAGGGTAGCACCTGGGCTCTGTGGCCACGGGCATATGTTCCACGTAGATGTGACGATGGTTGCCCGTTAAGAACGGAGGGTAGGGGTAGAAGCCATGGGTGCCGAGGTTCAGCACGATCAGGATAGGTTCCAGCCATGGGATTGAGATAGCTTGGAGCTGTAAAAAAAAAAACTGTTACTTATGATGGTTGTGAAGGCCGCAGGAATCCGCCAGATGCGGGAAGCACAGAACCGGTCGATGTGGATGTGCTTGGGGGAGGCGTATGTCCAGCAGTGGACGTACTTCTGATGAAATGATGATGATGATTTTGGAGAGATTAAACTAAGTAGACATATTCATTTCTTCAATCGCTCATAGATTAGAGATTTCTATAAGATAACTGCATATTTACACAAGGCTATTATTTTATTATGCATAATTACTAAGTCATCATTATTTTATTCTCATAATTGCATAGTTTTATTTTCTTTATTAAAACCAACGTTATTTTAAACATCAACTTGATAGTTTTACAACGGCTAATAATTCTCTTTACTGTTTTAGATCATTATCTTCCATGATATACAATTATGTCCGTTGTGACAATAAATCGCGTGTGAGTTTATTTCTGGTGTAATTCTTACCGTTGTAAAACCAAAAGAATTGCATGTTTTCTTTGTATAATATAAGGAAATCTTTGCACAAAATCTCAGTTTCACTTGGTGGTCGGTGTATTGCGTAGGATACAATTGCGTAGCATGCATGCGTCTGCGTCCGTTGTGGTTGCACTTAGGCCCGTCGTCCACGACGCTACTCTAAAGTTACCAGTTATAAACAAACTCAAATCACCAGTGAATAACCAGAATGTCGCAGCAATAGTATCTCAAGGGGGATGCGCTTCTCAGGTAGCCCGCGATTTTTTGTTGTTTTTTTTACAATCACACTAATATTATAAAGGTGAAAGTTTGTGAGTGTGTGTGCGTTTATATGTTTGTTACTTCTTCACGCTCAAACGGCTGGAACAATTTTGATAAAATTTTGTATGGAGGTAGCTGACACCCTGGACCCTTTTTATCCCGATATTCCGACGGGATCGAAACTTATGCAACTAGTGGGATTATAAATTCGTCAAGTTCAAGGTCAATACAGTTGAATTAAAAACATAAATGATTTAGTACAAATCGGGATTACAGAAATGTCAATTTGAATTCTTAACGGTCAGAAATACTAGTGCTGTGACATTCTGGCTACTCAATGGTCATTGGAGTTTGTACTCGTAACACGTAACTTTTCAGTAGCGTCGTGGGTATCTGATACAATCGTTTCTTTGTATTTAGTTTTTAATACGTCAATAATGAGGAAAAGGGTGTCTCTGTCAGCTGTTTCTTGGTAATGAGTAGGGTTTATCCAATTTTTATGTTTTCTTTTAAATGTTTATGGATGAAGTAGCTTTTCTTAGCAAAAATATGTTGCAATTTTGTTCAGGGTACCTGCTATTATATCTAACACATTTTGATCAACAGTAAATTTCTGACATGTCGTTTTAAAGTTAAGAATATTTCTCAGAAAAAGTATTTGAACTATGCAACAAACTCGGTTTTTCTTGACCACTCGCTGTAAGTACGTGAAGCGTGCATGCGTTTTCGCTCGTTGTATGTATGAAGCTGACCCGGACTTCTTTGCAGGTATCCAGCTTTTGTCAGAACTTTTCAAATTTTGAAATAGTGTCCCTAAAATAGGTTCAGTAACCAAGTGTACAGGCACGCTGTAGTGTGCGTGAAGACGAGTAGAGTTGGCGTATAGCACACGATGCGCGCACACACACACACACACACTTTCGACTTCGCCATTTTCTCAAACGGTACCGAGAGCTTCTGCAGTGCTGACACACACATTCACAGTGTATTTGTACACTTGGTAACCACAAGTAAAGCGCGTGTCTCTTCCTAAGATTAAAAATATTGTACTATTTTGTGAATCGGTTCTAATACACAATTACTAAAGACTTCGTCATTAAAATCCCTAACATTAGCGTCCTCATTAGAAGCAATACTTTACTTTTTGTTGATAATAAGAACAATGCTGACTTGTGTCTGTTAACCTGTTTATTATTCGTTAACCTTGGTGTCTTCATGAATAGACTATTTTCTCTGATATATAACGTTTTTGTCTTTCTGCATTTGTTATACCCACGGAATAGATAAATCTATTCCGTGGTTATACCTATTCTTGTAAGTTCTTTTGTTTTGAAAGTCATATCTTCATGTTTATTAAACATTTGAGGGGCAATTCTCGTAGGTATTTTTAAGAATGTTCACACTCAGTGGCCTTAGCGTGAGTTTTTTCACTCACGTTCGATTGCGAGTGCGTTAGAATTTTATATGGGAAAAAATTATAGCGCCACCTGGTGGTCACTAGAAGAAACCTAATTTCCCATACAAAATTGTAACGAACGTGTGAATTAATCGAACGTGAGTGTAAAAACTCACACTAAGGCCACGTGTGAGTTTTTTACTCACGTTCGATTACGAGCGCGTTAGAATTTTAGACCAGACGGGTGTTGTGTCTGGCGGGCAACTGCCCGATGATTCATGTCGGGCCGTTGTATCTATGCTAGTTGCGCGGAAAACTCTGCTTGCGCGATGCAGGTTTTGCGTGACGTCAGTATGACGCGTTGTTCGCATGTGGCGTTGTAGATACCGCTACAATGGAAAAAAGTTATAGCGGCACCTGGTGGTCACTAAGAGAAACCTAATTTCCCATACAAAATTCTAACGCGCTCGCAATCGAACGTGAGTTTACGCGAGTCGAAAAAACTCACACTAAGGCCTCTGATCTCAGTCTCAATCTGTCAAAAATACCTCTAATTTCCTTACATTTTGACAAGTTTTTGACATTTGTTTGTCGCCGAGATGAGACTGCGACTAGATTTTGAACGTTTTAAACTACGAGAATTGGCCTTCTGGTTTGCGAATCATAAATATTTTATTACCATCCATGGTCAATAATTAAATTGACACTTTGTACGGTTCGTACCCATACCAAACGAATTTTTTATCGTTATACGTTTCGCCAATTACGTACTTACAGGACAAATTTTTAACCAGGGGGCCTAAAAAGTGGGTTTTTTAGGCCCCCAGGGCGCAAGCTGGAATCATGAATTCAGTATAATCATGAGTTTAAACCCCCTGTGTTGAGATTTTTTGTAGGTAATTAAAAATAAAATTATATACCTACATAGGTAACTAACAATCAAATATTACTACAACGGCAACGGTCAGTAAGTTCAATCCTTTTGATATTAGTCTCGTGAGAAACCCTCCACCAAAAAACTCTCAAAGCAGCATTTTTGTAAGAAACCCCCATTGTCCATAAAACAATACAAGCAACATTCACATAGCAACATCATCAGATTACTCACGCTATCATTGTTCACATCGCACTGGAACCCGTTCGTCACAATGGCAACTGTCAGCAAATGGCAGAGGAGATCCACGACGCTGGATACCTGAAATATAAACAGTTATTATTTACAAGTCAAAACAGAAGGGATAGAGTAACTGTATTGTGTAAAACGGAGATGTTATTGCAGAAAGCCTGAAGCCTTAGTTCACGATATTCTGCAATAACATACTAGGTACCTATACGGTATTGGAGCCAGGAATTTGAGTTCATTTTCAAGTTATGGAACAACAAACTGAATGTCCTAATTAACAAAGTTCAAATTCCATTGCTACAAAAAACTTATTAGGACCTTTTTGTTAACAATGGTCACTTAAAAATCAACTTAGAATACATTTCACTAAAGTAGATAACTGATTAAGTGGTGATGGGATGTACATTATCTGATATTATAAACACTGCTATAGGTTCTGAGTGACTAGACATATACATGTAGGTATATACGTGTTTATCCGGTCATCAATGCGGTTGGAATATTGAGCGAATGTCGTTTTGATTTAGTGATGGCCCAGTTCCTGAAGGACTAAGTCACAGTATAAAGATCCTAAGTCATCGTTTTCTTGACGTTGTTTTTGCCCAACAAATTGGTCGCATGATAAAATTCTTTAGGACTTCAGAATTTAACGATTTACTAAGCTATTGAAACTACGAGTCGATGTTAGCCCAGGCGCGCTTTTAACGCGGCGATTTTTTTCGCGCATTGGATTTTAAATGCATTTCTTAGCGCCGAGAGTTCAAAATCCAAGTGTGTTTTTTTGACGCGCTGGGACACGGTCTGATGGATTCTCAATGCTCGACTCAACACCGAGAGTTAAAAATCCAGCTCGCGACAAAATCGAGGCGCGATATTTTTACGTCCGTGCGTACCTGGGCTTAGGAAAGACAAAAGAAAATCATTTTAGGCTCGAGTTTCTCTCTCTAGTCTCGAGTCACATTAACATTTATCTATCATAATCAGCCTATAATGTTCCCACTGCACGCTTTCATAATTTCTAACGTGACGATAATATTATCGTGCGTGTCCACGTCACGGCATCACGGGCATCACCCAGGGAAGTAAATTATATGGAAACATATATGAAGACGCTTTTAAATTTTCGTCCACGTATTTTCATACTAAAATCGATAGCATGGACGTCCACGATATTATCGTCGTGTTAGAAATTATAAAAACGCACGTTCAATGTTTCACATTTTAGAAACCCGAGCAGTAAGGAAAAGTTTCCACTAACTAGCTAACACTACAGCCCAACATAGATGTTTAAAAAACAATATCGGTATGATCCCATCATGGCGGTAGTAATAGCTAATCTAAACATGCCAATTTCAGTTCAGTTTAAATTTAATTTATAGCTACTGCATACAAAATTTGAAAGCTTTCAACCTCATATCGAAAACTCATAAAAAAACTCGTCTAAACCAGCTAATCGCTAATATGCAAACAAAATAAAATATGAGAATTTATTGTGTGCTTAAGACAGTGACCAGCATAATATAAATAACTTGGCAATTTAAGTGATAAATGATTTTATTTCTGTAAGTAGGTTTGTACAGAAAGCGTCACTATGTCCTAACCCCTCAAATTTTAAAATGTTACGCTGCTACAACATTGAATTCCTTACGAATAATCTAAAGAATACTTCAAAAAGAGTCCATTGTGTTGACTCGGATTCGAACCATCGCATCACCGAACGTCGTCATACTCATACCGGCAGTTTGACGAACTAGCCAGCGAGCCCATATGAATTGCGATGAAATTGTTATCTACTATCGGCTGAGTCATTATATCTTTAGGTCCCTGTCTAATCGAAAGATGTTATAATTTGAGGGTATCCATTAATTTTACTTACTTACGTTGTCTTTATAAAATTAATCCATACCTTCAAGTTAGAACTTTGTATACGTTCACTTAAAACGGCGAAGAGTAAACGACTACTAATTTTATCAATTATTTTTTTAAATGATTTCTGATTTTATGAGAACTAAAATAGTTGTTCTGTTTGTTGTAAAATAAGATCATAGTTTTGTTAAATAATAGCAATAATAAATATTATTAAATGATTAATAAAATATTTTATTTTTCTTGATTTTTTAAGTCTTTATAAATAATTACTACTTAAAACAAAATAGAAATATATATCAAAATAATATAATGAACAAAAAGCACATTTCGTGCCTATATAGGATTTGAACTTCCAATCTTATGCACGGTAAGCGGTCTTGAAACCTCCAGTCTATTTAGACGATGAATAAGTTGTCGTAAATGTTAACCCTATTATTGTTGCTTGTCGTCGCAAAAGTATTGTTTTATTGAAAAAAACAATAATAAAAACAGAATTAAAAAAAAAATACTTACTTAAACTTCTTTATTCACTAAAACAATACATTATTTAAAATGAAATGTTTTTGCAAAATACAAAAACCAACTTGGGCCTATCACGGATTTGAACGCACATGTCTTTTGGTGGGGTAACTACTTAAAGGAGCACGTCAATCATATTTTAATAAAAACTAGATGAGGCCGATTTCATTAGGTACTCAGAAGAAAGACCCAAAAAATTTAGAGGTCACAGTCTCTTTTAATTTAAAATCCACACATAATCTTGGTCAGATCATGTGAAGACCATGACTGTAGGTTTTTTACCTGAAATAGTATTTTGAGGAAAGAACCACGCAGATTGACCTGTTCAGCCAGTGCAGATATTTGTCACTATTCAATCTCACAGAGTACATTGAAAAAAACTGGCCAAGTGCGAGTCGGACTCGCACACGAAGGGTTCCGTACCACAAGGCAAAAACGCAGAAAAAAACACGTTTGTTGTATGGGAGCCCCCCTTAAATATTTATTTTATTTTATTTTTAGTATTTGTTGTTATACCGGCAACAGAAATACATCATCTGTGAAAATTTCAACTGTCTAGCTATCACGGTTCATGAGATACAGCCTGGTGACAGACAGACGGACGGACGGACGGACAGCGAAGTCTTAGTAATAGGGTTCCGTTTTTACCCTTTGGGTACGGAACCCTAAAAATCAGGGTATTCCAGACACATACAGGGTGACATACTCATCATCATCATCATCATCAGCCTATAGCAGTCCACTGCTGGACATAGCCTTCCCTTATGAGCGCCATAGCGCCCTGTCTTCAGCTTGACGCATCCAGCATCTGCCTGCAGTCTTTCGCAGATCGTCATCCCACCTGGCCGGAGGGCGTCCCACACTACGTTTGCCGAGTCGTGGTCTCCACTCAAAAACTCGTTAGGGTGACATATTGACGTGCAACTTGTACATGATTCAGTACATGATTCTAAACCCCTCTGAAACCGCGTTGAAATAGTTCATCGGATAATTATAAAAAAAAATCTGTTCCATACATTTTGATCGCATAAGTATTGCACAGTTTTTTTTAAAATAACCGACTAAAATTTTTAACAGGGCGTTCAGAGGTAACAGGATGCGCCTTGATGCCCCCCTGCTACCCTATATTTAACTTCAATTCCCGAGATTTAATCATACAAAGTTCCCTCATCATTCAAAACACATTCACACAACATTGGAACAAGTGCATCGTCCGTGTTATCGACTAACAGGAAACGCATATTACTTAATTGGACGTACAATTTGATACAAAGTTCGCCTTTGCAAGCAAAGCATAAGTTTCAAGAGACACGTGGATGATGCGTCAGGTGTAACTCGAGAGCCACATTGTACGGTCAACAATGCAGTAGCGACCGCATCCGGTCCTTTATTTCATCATTTCAATTAATAGATGTTTCAAGTTCTAACAAGGAATTGCTGGTAAACACATCAACATCAAGCTATAGATATATTTCCAGTTTTAGCTGAGCTCGCATTGTATAGGTTTTTCGTATAATCAAAAGTTAGCTTACACTGGTTATATAATAGTTTGGTGTGTAGCTGTGTGTTTTGTACAGGAATTTGAAAGAGTAGGAAGTATTCATGCTATTATTATGGGAATTGTAGAAGTTCAGGAAGTGCACTGATAAACATTGGGGATTGGAATTTCCTGTTTGCGGATAAACGAGATTCAATTTAATGCGGTTCATTGGCATATCCATCGTGGCGAGGAAAAATATTGGTGATTGCATTTTGTATAAGAATGATCTTGGCATCCAACGAAGAGACATATTTTTTACATTCCAGACACCAAGGACTGTTTAAACATAGTTTCTCAGAACCACACATGATCATTATCTGCCAAGCCTTTTCCCAACTATGTTGGGGTCGAATTCCAGTGTTACTGGATGCAGACATCCACAACCCAGAACCACACATGCATAATCAGCCTATAATGTTCTCACTGCTCGGACACAGGCCTCCTCTTTATGAGAGGGAGTGGGCCATAATCCACCACGCGGATCCAGTGCTGGTTGGTGGAGGTCACATGTTTTCGAATTTTTGGTTTCACGATGTTTTCCTGCACCGTTTTGAGAGCAGTGGTGATGAAATAATTTACACAAAGCAAAGCGCCTGTCTGGGTTCGAACCTACGCCCTACAACTCATGAGTCGCGTCAGTTACCACATATAACATAACTAAATTGTTGCCACAATAATAAACGTCTCAACTAACTTTAGGATCGACAAGCCCCAAAATAGCTACAAACAAACAAATCGTGCCACTCAATTTGACAACTAAACTAAATTCCCACTAGTCTAATCAAAAAGCATATTAGTCTAACGTCCGTTAATCATATCAATGATTCGCACGAGCGATCACTTTAAAGCGTTGAATCGGAACAGTCAGGCCTCCATATATAATTATTGACAAATTTGGTAGCCCAATCGGATCGGGTAATAGGCAAATTACACACTTGATCGGATCGGTCAATTTGCTTCAATTGCAAACGTCCAAACTAAGCTGAAGACGACTTAATTGTCGATAGGTGGCTTTGTAAGTAGGTATAGGTCTCGGATTAATTAATTGTATTTAGTTACACGAAAGTAGCAAAAATTTTTTTGAGACCAAAAATGTTTGACGGCTAAACGACCAAAAGTAGTTTGGAGAAGGCTAAACAGAAGATGATGATGATGAAATTATTGATGATGATACAGCAAAAACATTGAAAGACTCGACGGAATTTGAAAAAGCAAAGGGAGGTCTATCAAAATTTTTATCCTAAAGATGATAATGTATTTTTGTGGCTAATTAATAAGATAGTCTGTAGTCGATCATATACAGTGTGAGTCTTCATAATGTGCACATATCGAAATGAGGATAACTAAGCTTAATTTTATCGACGGAAAAAAAATTAAAAAAAAAAAAAAAAAAAAAATTTTGTAAAATTTTTATTAAAATTCTTGTTCGCTGCTCTGACCCCTGTGTAAACAATCGCCCTCAATTGAGAATTATGGGTTTTTCTAAGAAAAATCTGATATTTTTCATAAATTTTTACAATAATTGTAAAATTACTCAATAAAAGCCCCGATTACTTCTCTTTTTTATTACTTTAAATTATTCTCCATCGTATCAGATTTCTAAACGTAAAATACCATGTTTATAACTCAATCACAACATTTCCTATCAACTGTTAAAGAAAGGCCTTGCAATCACCATACTTTCGCAGGTAAATATCCTTTTAAATATTTTTTTATTTTTTCAAACATTATTTCCGTCGATAAAATTAAGCTATGTTTCCCTCATTTCGTTATGTGCACATTATGAAGACTCACACTGTATACTTTTAAGCATTAGAAAACTTGCGTTTTTTGCGTTTAGGTCTTGTAGTCCCCATATGCTACGATTGCCGAGGCCGTTAAGGTACCTACGTTAAGCCGTTGTCCTGGCTGACATTCGTATATATTATTTGACAATAGTTACAAGCCCGAAAGTCTAACAACCAGTGTTTCCAAAGGGTATCGTGGTACTCCGCTGCATCCGGTTAGACTGGAAGCCGACCCCAACATAGTTGGAAAAGGCTAGGCAGATGATTAGATGATGTATTTGTACACACAGATGACATTAATTGAATCACACCTAGACAATGCGTTAGCTGCTAAGGTTCCACGTGGCTAGTTAGTACTATCTATGTATTCAGCGTGACCGATGCCTATGTTGTACCGTCGGTTATTGGTGAATTACGTATCGTAGTTTAGTTACGCTACACTACTAAAATAGACTCTTCTATACTAGGTGAACGGGACATCGACGCGCCATCATGGTTTCAGTAAATGATTCTAAACAAATCCGTGTTTTTGTGGGTTATTTAAAAAAAATTGCTGTTCCATACATTTTGATCGCTTAGGTTATTACTCGTACGCTTTTCTAAACAGCTGATTTTGTTTTTTAATATCCGACGTAAAATTTCAACGCGGATTTTTCATCAGTTCAAAATTATAATATATACTGACTCCAAGGTTGCGCATCGATGTTTCTTCCTCCCTCTATATCCATATTATGTATTCTTTTGATCCAGCTTTTGCATATATTAGGGACCATTGGTTGGCAGATAACTTATTGCAATTTTTAAACAACTGTGACTTCAAAAAGGACTTTTTGGGGTATGGAGAAACAGGGTGGAGTGATCCTCTATCCTTCTATGAAATCTGGAGAACTACTGCCCAATAGTTTTTGGACGGTAAACTTTTCTTGCGCGATGCAGGATTTGTGTGACGTTAGATGAGGAATAGAGGACATCCGAACAATCATTCAAACAACGAAGGAGCGTAGTTCGAAATCCGAATGTGACGGTATGGATGAGGGTAATGATTTGTTAATCTTCTGTACTTACCAAATGCAGGTATCCGATCAGGAAACATAGTGGACGGAGGCTGATACCGCAGCAGCGACTCTCTTTAGGTGTCATGGCAACACTAGAATGGAAAAATCCGTGGTTAATAAATTATCTGCTTGAATATAGTTTTTAATCATTTTGTTGGCGTGTGCAAGCTGACATATTATGGCAAATAATTTAATTGAATGTTTTGTCTTTCGTAATGCTTATTACTTTATAATTATATGGTATAGAATCACGTTCTTCTAATGAAGGGCAGGCGTTTTGGGGGACCGTCCTATGTAATTTTGATGTTCATAAAGTGCTGATCTTAGCCCAGTTTGAATAAATGACTTTTAATTTTGATTTTATCCTCTAGGCTACGTGCAGGTAGTCTGTTCTATGAATATGTCACCTGTCATAAGTATTGTGATAATATTCTTAATAATATTATACACATTCATAATAATGCAAATACCACATATAACATTATTGTTATTCTCATGGTCATTTGTCAGACTTTTCTAGTCAACCATAATTTTAGCATTTTATTGGCTATAATGCGATTTAAAGTAAAAATATACTAGCATATAATTATGTATTTGGCCTTGTGAGACTGCCTCGTTGTTCTAGTGGTCGCAAGCGCTATTGCTGAGCATGAGGTGGGTTCGGATTATAGCCATGCTGTAGGTACAAAGATTTTTTGTTGGAAATGATCTCCTTTATCTCCCTATTTCGTTTGATCCACGACTTTTTGACCACCCTGTATAGCTTGATATGTCGTCGTGCGTACACTGTTTCCCAGAAATAGTTGTGCAATTAGAGTGAACTTGTGTAATGTTATTGTAATAGGTATGAGTGTGAATGTCGACATATGAACCAGAGAGGTAGGGGAAGACCCAAGAAACGATGGATGGATTGAGTGAAGGAGATGACGATTTTTTTATTTTTTTGTTTGAAAGATTTATCATCTGCCTAGTCTTTTCCCAACTATGTTACATAACATTACCGTGACTATGTTGAGGTCGGCTTCCAGTCTAACGGGATTTAGCAGAGCTGAATACCAGTATTTTACATGCACTGACTGCCTATCGACCTCGTAATAGGATACCCCTTGGTAAGACTGGTTGTCAGACTTTCGGGCTTCTGACGACCCGTCTACTGACTGACATATATGGAAGAAAAATAGCGCTGCGCCGGCGCCAAACAAATTTGGCTAAGGGCAGCATGTATTTTCTTTCTTTCTTTAATTGCGTAAAATACTACCAATCACAATCTTTATCATTTTGAACATAGGTGATTTTGAAGGATATTGCTAATCCATTGCTTCATATAGGTTTATGTGAAATAAAATATTTTGATTTTGAGTCCCAATATTAATTTTTGAATATTTGAAACTGTTAGAATAAGATTGATATTCTAGTAAAAGTATGTTATAAACACACGAGCATCTTTTTCAAAATATTTTTCCTCAATCCGTTAGGCCGATGGCACACGGTCAGTTTCGATTTTGCTAGATGTAAAGTCGAAGGCCATCGTCGGTCGCCGCGTCGTCTCGGTTCAAAATGAACCATTCATTTTGACATTTAGTTTATATAAACCTTTTCCTTATATCTGTTGGTATTAGTGACGAGTTTTTGCGTCAAACCAGCCTCGGTTTCATTGATATGACGTAAAAGTGTGTCATAAGGAAAATCATAATTTATTATAGTTTATTATGAATAATACCTGTAAGTAATGTTGTGTATACCGCCTTATCAGATCGCCGTTTGATGTCATTTGCTATTTTTTTCCTTAGCAACGTTTTCCTTATCGATTCTAAATTCGTAATCTATGTAAGTAAACAAACTTTTTTTTGTGAAAACAGTAGTGAAATGAATTATCTTGCTACAGTAATGTTGACATGATAAAAATGTGTAAGTAATCAATAAAGCAGGCCATACAATAGCGGCCAAGTGCGAGTCGGATACGAACATGTATTCCCGTTGTCCCTGTAATCTGTGTCCCCGCTACGGGGACAACGGGACGTCTTAGGGATTCTGTAACCCCGAATAATAATTTTAACACTGCCTACATATTTCTTTCAACACGTTTCTTGTAAGTATGGGTGTTCCTTTAATTTTTAAGTTTATTTTATTTCATTATGTGTGTTGTTATAGCAGCCACAGTAGTACTCACTGTCAAAATTTCAAACGTCTGCCTCAAACGTCTGGTTCAAAAGATACAGCCCTGTGACAGACGGACGGATAGCGAAGCCTTAGCAATCAAATATGGCACCCTTTTGGGTACGGAACTCTAAAAATTGGCAATGAAAAGCTAGTTATTATTTCAATTGAATTGCTTTGGCATTGTTAGCAGATTAGACAAAAAAAGTTAAGCCATGGTTTACAGGCGTATTCTAAACATTTTTTTTTGGTAACAGGGCTCAGGGGTTTTTACCCCAAGCTAAATTATATTGTCATGTTTTAGTCACTACGGCTATTGTAAAACCATCTTTTGTTTATGTCCTCACGATCTCTTCAAAAAAATTGCAAGGAAGCGGAAAATAATTAAAAACTAAACTAAATTAATTAAACATTGGCTCTAAATGGCCGACGTCCGTTTTATTTTACGTAAATTGAGATGAACATGTAAAAAGAAATTTTGACAATAACTAGGTATCAGTTAGCAAAGAACCCGCGTGGTAGGTAGATTACATCCCACTCTCAAAGAGAGGAGGCCTGTGTCCCAGTAGTGGGAACATTATAGGCTGATTATGTTATATTATGTGAATTGTAACTGTGATTGCACTGTTTTAGTATAATGTTCGTTTTGTTGAGGGCAGACTCCTCTGCTGATTACGGAACTAAAAATAGCATACCTATCTCTTACAAACCCGTTTTTTTTTTGTATGCGTTATGGTTTTGTATAAACACTAAAGCTTTATGTACTGGGTAACCGCATCTTTTCTTATAGCCAATTACTATAGGTGTAGCAGCATTGACATATATATTACTAGCGTAAGGACCGGGCTAACGGCGTGACTAAATGGCACCAGCGCGCTGGCCCTAAAATGACGGTTTTAGGGCCAACGCGACTCAGTTGACAGTGGTGCGCGCGAACTTTGAATTTCGAACGAAGAACTTCTATGTAAAATGTTCAGACGGGCGTATCCTTACTTTTGAAATCATTGTGTAACAGTTAAATATTATAGAGGGTTTGCAATTTCAGGCAGAACCATAAGCCATATGTGGAAACATTATAGACTATTATAGTCTATAATGTTTCCACTTCTGGGACACAGGTCTCCACCCTGTGAGAGGGAGTGAGCCGAAATCCACCACGCGGGCCCAGTGCAGATTAGTGGATGTCACATAGCTTCGAAGAATTTTTTGGTTCTAAGACATGCCGGTTTCCTCACAACGTTTTCCTTCACCGTTTTGGGAGCTAAGTGGTGATGAAATAACTTACACAAAGTAAAGCCCGGGTTCGAACTCACGACCTCTCGAAGTCGCGGCCGTTACCACTGAGACACTTCACTACTGCTCTTCAATTCAATTTCACGGAATTTCAAGACCAGCTGGTCGATTCTGTAAAAATCTCACCGTGAAAACTTAGGTGAAGTGAGTTTGTTTTTGCTAGGAATTGACACTATTGACAGCTCACTCCACGCTCACTTCGCCTAAGTTTTCACGGTGAGATTTTTACAGAATAGCATCGCTGTTCCTACTTATTGTTACCAAGGTGCTGAAGAAGCAATGATTTCGTTTATATTGATGACTAGCTGCGCCCCGCGGTTTTACCCGCGTAAATGTCGATCCCGTAGGAATATCGGGATAAAAAGTAGCCTATATGTTAATCTAGGGTGTCAGCTACCTCCACACAAAATGTTATCAAAATTGGTCCAGCCGTTTGACCGTGAAGAAGTAACAAACATAAAAACACACACACAAACTCACAAACTTTCGGCTATATACTTAATATTAGTGTGATTAATAAGTATATGAGTCTTGCGTTATATAAGGCTAGAATACAACCTAAACATACCTATTTAAATGATCAAAACATCCTTATTAAAATAACTTAGTTAATTAATAATTTAAGTAAAGTGTAGGTACTTAATCAGTTTCGTGCGTAAGCCACCATGTATAACTTGCCTAAATAATTAACCATTTCCTTGTATTTACTTCAAACAGGAACAATAATAATATATTTTTTTTGCTTTGCTTAAACAACCACGGGTTTTTACAACTTACATTGATTTCAACTTCAAATTACATTAATCACTTTTTCATTATTTTATGAATTCTTTAATGAAATAGCTATACGTAAAATGTGTGTTTCATTGTGGTCCCAAATAAATACTTGGGCACTTTAGTCGTGAATTTTCTTACCAATGTAATGATATCGGTGGGTATCTGGACAGTATAACATGTAGCTAACTTTTGGAAGACAGTATAAAAATGATAGGTACTACAAAAAAAAAACCGACTTCCAAAAAAGACACTACAAAGTGAAAAAAACTTCTTTGGCATGATCTATTTTTTATTTTTTTGACAAGTTATTTATTAATTGTAACAAATAATTTTAAATTATTTATTAAGTGGAAAATAACTTTAACTTCGGAAGTCGGTGTCGTTGGGTTCGCATATTAATTCACAATATTTGGCATTATTTTTATATGCTAATTCTATACATACCCACCCTATGATTATAATGTCAAATATCTGTCAGTTACAATTTATCATTAAATTCATATTACCTATTACACTAATTAAATCATAATGAAACCGTAATTTAGATACTTAGGTACCCCTAACTACCTAATTAGTAATTACATACACAACTATTTAAAAACCTATTATAGACAGTAAGGCTACACATCCACAATCATGTTTTGACATAACGATATAATTTGACATTTCCTTAATTAAAATGCCGGGTACCATAACAAATCAAACCGTATCGAATGACCGTCTGAAATATCCTACATTGAAAGAACATCACTATTTTTAACAGAAGGACAAAAACACTCTCTGCGAGTGACATTAGAGACGAAACACACCACAGGAATTATCCATTTAAAACTGTAGCAGTCGAATGAAACACCATTAACACTAAACAACGTTGAAAAAAACGAACAAAATTACTAAAATACAAGTCAAAAACACTTACCTAGAGTTAAAAATGCAAGAAAATCCAATAGAACACTAATAAAAACAGTATAATATTCAATTAAAAACAAGCAATAAAACGTTTTCTAGTTCTTTACCGGAGGAACGCGCAGTGAGCCAGTGAGAACTGAGCACTGCGCAGTTGTGCGCGCGCGCTGGCAGTTGCAAGCTGCGCACGAGTGTGAGTGAGCGAATCAGCGAACGTTGGCCACGCATGTGTGCGCCTTCTTGGAAAGCCCCGAGTGTATAGGCTCCTCTCCACTCAAACAAGGAAATTAAGCGTTGATTTGTTTCCAAACCAACGCTTACAAAACCAGTATTTTCTATAATTTTCTTAAAACAAAATGTTCAATGGAAACATTTATAAACGACGGCGACGCTTTCAAAAACTACAGAGCGTCTGTGAATCCCAGAATGCAGTTAATTGGTAAACGTTTGATCAAATGTTGGTGTTGTGCCGTCTCTTTCTAACGCCAACATTGATTAGATGATTGCTTAAGCACGATATACATGGTTTGAAACGGTGGTTTCAAACCTAAGTTTAAAAAAGTGTAGACAGTGGTTTGAAACCAAATTCGTATGACCTTTAAACGTCCTTGGTAGAAAGGCTTGCGTTGCAAACCAGTGGCAGAAGATGCAGAAGAAAATGTATGTTTTAAACCGCGTAGCAGGCATCATGCAACAACAACTTCAAGGTCACCTTGGTTTGTAGACTGGTTTTAAACCGTGTATATCGTGTTTTAATGTTATTTTTTATCTTGATAGGCATGTTTTTTATTGCCAATATTGGCATGTTTTTTATTGCCAATATTGGTGTGTTTTTCAAATGCCTGATAAGACCGAATACAAACATACATAACTATTGTTTTATTTATTACAACGACCTTGAAGTATTAGTTTTTCTTTCGTCCATCGTAGTTTACTTTTTAACCGACCTCAAAAAAGGAGGAGGTTATAATGTTCGTCTGTATGTGTTCTTATTTTTATGTAAGTACCTATGTTCATTGATATTCAATTTTGCTTCAACTGTGGACCGATTTTGAAAATTCTAGGAAGCTTGTGGTAGTCCCAAATTGGGTAGTTTTTGAGTTAGCTTGGATGATACATTGATCGAAGGATGATACGTATTTAATCCACAAATAGTACCTACAAGTGAAAATAAACTACCTACTTTAATTTCGGAAGTCAGTGGCAAACAACTAAAATACAGATCCAAACACACAGACTTTCGAAATTAAAGTTGTTCTCACTTTGTAGTGTTTTTTTAGAAGTCGATGTTTTTTTTTTTTTATATTTTTCAGTTTTTTTTTGTGTTTTTCATATCCACTTTCAGTCTTACCGTTAATGAAATTCAGCTGAATCTGACAGTATTTATAATGGCCTTCTCAAACGCGATAAGGTTGAAAGCCATTTCAATTTATGTCATGGTTACTTGAATAACTGAGTGTGCTATCGAATACATATATCCTACTAGCTGCTCCCCGCGGTTTCACCCGCATAAGTCTCGATCCTGTAAGAATATCGGGATAAAAACTATCCTATATGTTAATCCTGGTTATAAACTATCTGTGTACCAAATTTCACTTAATTCCGTTTAGTAGTTTTTGCGTGAAAGAGTAACAAACATCCATCCATCCTCACAAACATTCGCGTTTATAATACTAGGTTCCTTCCGCGGCCTCGCCCGCGAGGTATGTCGATAAAAACTATGCTATGTCCTTCCCCGGGATGCAATCTATCTCTCTGCCAAATTTTATCGAAATCCGTTCAGTGGTTTAGGCGTGAAAAGGTAACATACAGACAGACAGACAGAGTTGCTTTCGAATTTATAATATTAGTACGGATTAGTAGGAAGTAGGATGGGAAAAACCACCTTTTTTATATTAGAAGCTTAGATGGTTTGGTCATGTTGAGAGGATAAACAAAAGGCGACTAACAAAAAGTATTTACAAGGCACTCTACTCTGTAAGCGCGAAATCCGTAGTTTTTGCCGAAGTTATGGGAGTTTCCTACTCCGTGTAATATTGCTACGGAGATAAGGTTAGTTCGGGCCCCGAACTTCTTTTCGTATTGATGGTACTCTTATTCTTTGTTTTTTAGGGTTATAATTTCAGCCGCTTAAATTTCGATCCCGTGAGAAAGTCTGGATAAAAATTATGAACTATCTGTGTGCCAAATTTCATCCAAATCCATTCAGTAGTTTTTGCGTGAAAAGTAACAAACATACTCACAAACTTTCGCCTTTATAATATTAGTGTAATAATGTGATTCTTCTAAATTGTCTTGTAAGTATTCTATGTTCTGCAATGAAAAATTTTTGATAACTCTTTACGAAAATGTAGCCAATTCCAAAAGTCATTTTTACAAAATAAGTATCAACGCAATCAAAATAAAAGTGATGGGACACGCGCTATCGATATTTATAGAGGTACTCGACGGATTTCATCGACAGACGTCCTCTGACCCAGTTCGTCCGTTCCGTGTCACTACAAATTGCATTCACCTAACGATGCCCTATCATTGTAGTAATTATTCGTATAGCTTTTGCTGCGGTTGCACTTGTTTCATTTTCTTTGTAAAAATATACGTTTTTGAGAGGATTTGACAGCTGGTTATTAGCCTGTGTTTTTTATCCCATAGAAAATCAAGTAACTTCTTATTTATGACTTTAAATATTAGTTAGGCTAACTGATCTTTAAAGACATATTTAGTGTTAGTTGTAACAAATAAAATTATAAATGGATCAATCAACTAAGCTTATGTCACTGCTAGAGAGAGGCCTATCCTGATCGGTAGAAAAGCCAGCACATCTTTCTTTAATAGATTTTCAACTTTATCGCTAAAATATAAGGTTCAAAGTTGATTAGGAAAATTTGACAGTTTCGGGTAGCGTGATGTGCTGGCGCCTGTAGAACATTGATTCTTTGCCTTTCATATCCAGTCTGCTCCAGCCGCCTTTACGGTCGTCAGTTCATTTACTCGTAGATAAGACAGTGCTTCTTACTACGCGTTAGTGTCTAGAAAAAAGAAAGAAAATACGTTTATTTGCGGTAAACATGACGCATAAAAAACACAAACACAAAAAAAAAAGTTGGGAGAAAACATGCGTCACATCCACGAAAAACGGCCATCGCTCAGCATAATGCTAAGACTCTATACGAAAAAGAGCCCCAGCACTGGTTTTCAGCGGCAGCCGACGTTGACGTGATGACGTCATGTCGTTAACCAACGCCAACGGCATTGGTTGACGTCATCTTCATCGTTCTATACTATACAGGGATAATGGTAAAACATTAACAACCTCTTAAGAGGTCATTGTACTCATATCATTATGTATATTAACAACTTTTACTATGGGACCTTTTTAATTTTTTTGATATTGGTCCCATAGTAAAAGTTGTTCTTAATGATAAGTACAATGACCTCTTAAGAGGTTATCCATAAATTAAGTCAAACGAATTTCATGATTTTTCTAGAGCCCCCCACTCGCCTTCCGCCGTCACAAGTAGATATTTGTGTGACATCTCCCCTGGTGCGATGTCACATATTTTGCAATTTGAAATTAAACCTAAGGCGGGTTTTAGGGTCGCGCTGACCGCACGCTGATGGTCAGCGCTGATGGGTCGATATGCTATGTAGTAAGGTAGCGTTTCTGAGTAATGCTGACGCTCAGCGCTGACGGCTCATACGTTTCGCTGTCCGCGCCGACGATCAGCGTGCGGTCAGCGCGACTCTAAAACCAGCCTTATTATAAATTAAATTAGGAACCAGTTTGATTTTGTCTAGACTCTAGATTGTCCTATGGAGCAGGACCAGCATGTTTCCAAGCATTCTTATCTTGGATATAATCCTCTAATTTGTAATATCCTTGTTTACAAAGTGCACTTTTAATATGAATTTTAAATTTTCTTTCATTTAATTGCAATATATGTCACAAGGTATTTTGTTGTAGCATTTAACACAGTACCCCATAAAAGATAATAATAATAATAAATATTCTAATATTTTTTATATTCTAATATTTAAAAATATAATTTATATGTTATCTAATGTAATAAAGGGAATAATAATAATATACGTTTATTTCTCTCAAAAAGGTACAATTTGGTACAAAATAGATGTATGTACTTTAGATAATCTGAAAAAAGGTTGATCTAATTTATCTTTATTTCTAGTATAAAAATTATGTCTTATGATTTTTTCTATGATTTTTTCATACATAGGTACCTAATATTTTCATAAATGAATTAGCAAGGTACCGTCATGATATTAACCTTTTTAATAGTTTCCTAAGAGAATCGCGGCGACCGCGACGTAGATTGTAAATGGCTCTGACAGCTCTCTTTTGTAAAATAAAAATGGATTCAATGTCAGCAGCCCGACCCCATAGTAAAATGCCATATGACATATTATAATACTGTGGAAGTAACTAAAATAGACCAAACGCGCGGTTTCTACATCTGATAACTGTCTTATCTTTCTAACAGCATAAGCGGCGGAGCTTAGCCGCCCCGCAATAGATGTTATATGAGGGGACCTCATATAACATCTATTTCTCGTCTAGCGTGATTCCTAGGAAAACTGTCTGATTAATAAATTCTAGTTTTTGGCCATTCAATATGATTTCACATTCGCTACTTCCAACACGTTGGTCCCGGCTGTCATTCGTGGATCTTTGACACTCGTTACGGGTAGGTAGTCAGAAAAGCCCGAAAGTCTGACAACCAGTCCTACCAAGGGGATATGCAGTAACAGTAACCGAGTTGTGGAGGTCAGATAGGCAGTCACTCCATGTAAAATACTGGTATTCAGCTGCATCCGGATAGACTGGAAGCCGACCCCAGCATAGTTGGGAAAAGGCTAGGCAGATGATGAAATGCGATTTTTAACATAATATAATGCGTCGAAACTATCGTGATAGACGCTTATCCAGTGGAACATGCATACTTGCATACTATGCCATGCTTGAGAGCGCATGTTAAGAATGCATGTAACGAATAAAAAGTACTCTTGATTTAATCTACAGTATGGTTTAACAATCATTTAGATGGATTTATTGTGAAGTAAGTACCTAATCTTACCAATCAAATCTTACTTTATGAATTACTAGCTGCGCCCCGCGGTTTCACCCGCGTAAATGTCGATCCCGTTAGAATATCGGGATAAAAAGTAGCCTATATGTTAATACAGGGCGTCAGCTACCTTCATAATTTTTTTTATCAAAATTGGTCCAGCCGTTTGAGCGTGAAGAAGTAACAGACATATAAACACACACACACTCACAAACTTTCGCCTTTATAATATTAGTGTGATAAAGATGGCCAAATCCTGTGTTATAAATTTAATTTGACGAAAAAATCGAAGCATTTCAAAAACCTATGAATACCACGTTTCCTATGACAGCCAGGCCGCCACATAACGGCCTTAGTGAAGGCTGTCATGAAAATTATGGCATCGGGGTTGATTTTACGGTGTCAAAGACGCTCTTTAGGAAAACATTGGTATGCTTCCATGAATCAACTCAGCCTATTGCAGTCCACTGCTGGACATAGGCCTCTCCCAGACTGCGCCACAACACGCTGTCCTCCGCCTTCCGCATCCAGTTCGTCCCAGCCACTTTCTTTAGGTCGTCCGTCTATCTATGGCGGGCGTCCCACACTACGCTTGCCGATACGCGGTCTCCACTCAAGGACTCGTCTGCTCCACCGGCTATCGGTCCTTCGACAAACATGGTCAGCCCACTGCCACTTCAGTTTGTTTACTCTGCAAGCTATGTCGGTAACTCCGGTTCTCTTCCGGACAATTTCTAGCAATAATGAATTTGAGTTTGAGTTCATTCCAGGGGCTCTACTCCTAAGCGGTAAAACCACTGTATCGGCCGAATGTTCGGTCATTTTCTACTACCATTCATTTCCTATATTGACTATTGGTCCCGACTAAACTGTGCCAATCCGAACCTTTTTAGAACCCTTACCCTTTTTTTACCTTTTTTTTTTTAAATTCGTAGTAGGACAACAATATTCGAATCAGAAAATGACCGAACATTCGGCCGATACAGTCGTTAACCGCTTCGGAGTAGACTCCCTGTTTTTATCCTTCTACGCGACTCCGAGCATAGCTCGCTCCATAGCGCGTTGAGCGGTCTTGAATTTGTGGGCCAGCCCGACCGTCAGTGTCCACGTTTCGGCACCATTCGTCAACTCATGATGTTTCTATTGAGAACGTTTTTTGAACTTACTTTAATAAATAACGTTTCAAACTTTCAGTGTCGTCATTTGACGGCAAATTGCGGACGCTAAGGGGCGGCCATCTTTTCTGTCATAGGAAATAAAACTGTATCGTGTCGACTGCCGTACAATAAATTATATCGACATAAATTAAAACTGGATTAGTTCCGCGCTATTACCTCGTATTAACCGAATCAACACACCGTTGTGTTACAATAATTTTATAATAGTTACCTGAATAAATGAACTAGGTAATCGTATTCTAATTATGCTTACGCACCGATCTACTGCTTATCGTTAATCAGTTAATGTCCGCTAATGATAGACGGTCAAAGAGGATAATAATTACTATATAGCGTGTTTCAGAAATGCATAGTCATAATTACAGGTTCTGTACAGATCATCAAACTGAACAACTTTCTCTATGACACCAACATTGTAATCGCGTGAAAATAATCAGTCGTCCCACACATTTGGGTCATTTTGGTCGAATAAGTATTACAGTTTTGTATGGGGCAGCTTATACTTTTCTCGCAATGTTAGTCCGATGAAAAAATGTGTTCAGTGTGATGATCTGTGATGACCACGCAATTCTGATACACACGGTTACAAGACATATCTTAACTTCTTGGCATCAACCTAAGGTAGACTGGTAGAAAATGCCCAAGGCATTAAGTCCACCTTTTTTTTTTTTTTAATTGGGTGGGAAATCATCAAATGACCCCTCCCGCTCTGGGCGGAGCGGTAGGGAGTGTCAGACTCTTACTGACTAAAACCCACCCGTGTTCCTTCAGTTGCCTGTGCCAGGGGCCACGGTATCTCTTTCGAACAACCCGCGACCCTGGCGGGCATCGGTCCGAGTTGGTGCTGACATCTCCTTGAGGCGCGCGTGGAACACAACGCGCCGTCGATCCGGGCCTGGTCCTTACCGGGTGGCGAGCTGCCCATTGCTCGTCGCCCGCAAGCCCGCGCCTACGGTGGCCGGGAATCGGCTATCGACTCCCGACGCCCGGGGCGTCTCCTGCGGCGGCTGGGGGCGTGAGGGCGCAAGGATTGCCTCTCCCTCACGCGCTCCGCCTCCTACTTCGCGAGCATCACTGCTTCGCAGAAGAAGGCGATAGCCTCCCATGCACTCTCGCTCCGTACCATGGCCCGGACTAGGGCCGGACGCGAGAGATCGCCGCCGCCGATCCCCACCGTATGCTCCACCGTGTGCTCCGGGCGATCCACACAATGGTGACACTCGGGCGTTTCCTCCCGCCTTATTCGGAACAGGAACCTCCCGAAGCAGCCGTGTCCGGTGAGGATCTGCGTTAGGCGGAAGGTGAGCACGCCGTGGCGCCTCTCTAGCCACTCCTCAAAGAGGAGACTTATCGCCGCAATTGTGGCGTGCCCAGCACTGGGTTGCGACAGTCGCACTCTCCATGTCGCCATGAGATCCCGCCGGAGCTCTGTCCGCTGCACCGCGATTTCTCGCGGCGGCGGAGTTACGCCCCGACGTTTCACCTCCTCTCGCCACTCCCATATGTTGGCGAGGACTTTGGCCTCCAGATCCCATGGCGGCAATCCGGCAAGAAGGCTCGCTGCCTCCCCGGAAACCGTGCGGTATCCCCGGACTAACCGGACGGCCATGACCCTCTGTCGTGGAGCCAAACGTCGGAAGTGTTCCACGAAATTCCACCGGCTGTCGAGGACAAGTCCCAGATACTTCATCGTCGACTCGACGCCGATGTGAACCCCTCCTACCGTTATTTGGGAACCCGACCGTGGCGCGTTCCGAGGGCCATGAAAACACATGGCGTCGGACTTGTGCAGGGCCACCTCGAGTCCCAGTTGCCGGATCCTTTCAACGACTGTCGCAACCCCGCGTGTCGCTAGTTCCGCATTAAGTCTGCCTTTGTACAGTTTTTACTCGTACATAAAGTTTTAATAAATAAATAAAATATATTATGCCATTCTAAATCTGGGAACTGAACGAAAAGTTCTGGTTATTCCATTTCTACACTGGATATCCATCCTCGTTTCACACACCAACCACAACAACGCGACAATTCTTAGAAATTATAAAAAAAAACTCCATTGTGTCTTCCAGAGAAACAAACAAATATGTATAGTTACTGATATCAATCGATAGTGGCCAGGTGGCATCGCTTTTGCATTAAGTATGTATCGACACAGATGCCGACTGCCTTCTGAATATTATATGCGAGTTCGAATGACCTGCCTTAGAACCTCGGACAAGCATTTATTTTAGTTGCATGTCGTCTATTTCAAATGGTTCGCGTTCATTATAATTTTATAGTGCGATGAAACACACCCGGCTTCGGTCCGGGAAATAAGGCTGAAATTATATGTTTCATTTTAACGCAGTTTAGGTCGCGTATATAATATGACGATATTCTGAGATCAGCAAAAATTCCACAATTTCTGAATTCCCGCCTCTGTAACCAGTGTGTTCTGCCCTCCATGACATACTGTGCTGAGATGCGTGCCGAGGCCGGTCCGTGGATAGATGACCATCTTTACATACCAAGACACCTTCGTGCCTCGCAAAGCACGCTAAGCCATTGGTCCCGGCTGTCATTCGTAGATCTTTGACAGTCGTTACGAGTCGTCAGAAGTCTGAACTAGTTTTACCAAGACATATCGTATTACCCAGTAACTGGGTTGTGGAGGTCAGATAGGCAGTCGCTCCAAGTAAAATACTGGTATTCAGCTGCATCCGGTTAGACTGGAAGCCGATCCCAACATAGTTTGGGTAAGGCAGGCAGATGATAATGATGGTTGAGTCAGTAATGACAGTTGTCATTATGTTTATCATAAAGTACCACATTTAGATTGTTATCAAATGGTTATGGTGGGTATTTAATTTATGATTCATGTCGAGGAATGTCTTGCTTGTGACATTTATACCTACAACGAGTATACCTACAATGAGTGCATACGATTGTGAAAATCCATAACAAATACATTTCAAAAATATTTTAATTTATTGAATTCACAATTGGTTGGTTTACTTAGGGTATTTATTTATCGGTATGTCATTCTATTGTTTCATTTACCACAGTAGGTGTTGTTTTAATACTGATTGGAATAGTTGTAAATACTTAGAGATCTTCTGGTTCAGGTTTCAGATTTTCTGTATCAATTGTTACGGATAGTTGTTACATTATCCAAAAAATATTTCTAATTTGCTGTTCTTTGCGTTTCCGTCGGCGTTTAAACATACAGGCATAGTAGTAATATTATAAATTCGAAAGTAACTCGTATCTGTCTGTCCTTTTCACGCCTAAACCACTGAACGGATTTCGATAAAATTTGGCAGAGAGATAGATTGCATCCCGGGGAAGGACATAGGATAGTTTTTATCGACATACCTCGCGGGCGAAGCAGCGGGCGGAAGCTAGTATACCTAATATAAATGACTTTTTGACTGATACCTTTTGATGATGATGATTTTTATTCCGATATTCCCACGGGATCGACACTTTGCGGGTGAAACCGTGGGGCGCTGCTAGTACCTAATTCATAATTTTTCGTACAAAATTTCGCACCCTAATTGCATTACCCACTGTCAATCTCAATGTGAATCAATTTGAAGGATATTGCTATATTAAATCCTTTTTTCTTTTTTTTTCTCCATTTTTCAGCTACATTCGGTTAGACTGGAAGCTGACCCCAACATAGTTGGGAAAAGGCTAGGCAGATGATGATGATGATTGCTATATCTTAAGTATTACGCTATTTTTATTTCATGAAGCGACACGCGCTTTACTTGTGGTAACACGCTGTGAATGTGTGCTGAATACGTGTGACGTCAGCACATAACACACACACGCACACACACACACAATTCCGACTTCGCCATTGTCTCGGACGGTACCAAGAGCTCCTGGGTCCTGAGTTTACACGCACAGTCACGGCGTGTTTGCTTGTGTTTCACTGGGTAACCCGTAGACAGAGTAATCTATAGACTCATGGTATCCGTGTCACCAAAAGTGACAAAATATTCCGGCAATCTTCATCATACTATCATTTTTACAGATTATTACACTGCACCTTACCATTTTCACAGTTGCGCAAATGTACTATTATTGAATTATGCACGAAAGAGATCTTATTTTCCGTTTAATCACGGTGTAGTTTTTATTATTTCATTCATAAACGTCAAACTTGTGCACATTGATGTGCTTAGCCGACACGCAGTAAGGGACAGAAATATTCTTACTCTGTCTCTTTTCTTTGCTAGTGACGTTAATATATTTCTCTTTTTCTTGTGCGAATGAAAAGGAAGATATGCAGCAGTCTATAGTTTACTCTGTCTACGGGGTAACCACAAGTAAAGCGCGCGTCGCGTCGTGCGTTAAAAATACTGTAATTTATTACAGACATTATAAACGTATTGTTGCGCGCCACAATTAATGCCTGGTACATGGCGACATTAGTTACCACTAGCGCCATCTAGTATCGAGTAGCAGAACTAGTCGAGTCACGATCGTTCTAGAAAATTCGATACTAGAACTTTGTAGAACTTTCTCGAACTATCGACACCTAGTCGGTCGGGGCCGGTATGTACTCGAACATTCTAGATGTTTCTACAATGGAAGGTTCTAGAACTATCTGCGGCACTATATAAGGCCGGGATGCGCGACGACCGACACAGTTTGGATAAGGCGACAAGAGCGAAAACATCAAGCGATCTTCAAGTGCAAATTAAGAGTGATCAGTAGTGAAATTGTGTTCTTTTAATTAGTGTGTTTGAGTTGTAATTAGTGCTTTTAATTAAAGAGTTATTTTTTTGGTTATTAAATCGGCAGTTTTTATTGTCACGAACCCGAAGCTCGTAACAATTGGTGTCAGAAGCAAGGATTATGCCGGTTTTACCCAAAGACGATACGGAGGGTACCCGTACCCGAAGTCAACGCCAGCAGGAGACGGACCAGAGGCGATTTGGTGGAGCTACGCCACAGAGGTCGGAAGGCCAGCTACCGACCACGGAGGCCGGCCCGTCCACAGCTGCTCCAGCATCATCAGCACCAGATTTGGCTGCTCTGATGATGATGCTGCAGGAGCAGGCCCGCCGACAGGAGGAACAAGCTCGCCGACAGGAGGAACAGGCTCGTCGGTTGGAGGAACAGCTCCAGCGGGATAAGGAGGAACAGGCCCGTCGGTTGGAAGAACAGCTGCTGCGTGACAGGGAGGAACAGGCTCGTCGACAGGAGGAACAGGCTCGTCGACAGGAGGAACAGGCTCGTCGATTGGAAGAACAGCTCCAACGTGATAAGGAGGAGCAGGCGCGCCGCCAGGAAGAGCAGATGCTCCTTATGAAGGACCTTCACGCTACTTTCGGGAAAGACATGAAGGAGGTGAAGGATAAGGTTGCTCAACATGACAACCGCCTGTCGGAAGCTGAAACCCGAATCGACCAAGTAAATAATCGGGTTGACAACGTGATGGCTGACGTGAAGCTAACCGTGATGGCTGACGTGAAGAAAACGCTGGATTACCTCAAACTTGGGGATGGAATCGCAGCTCCCGTAGCTACAACACCTTCGCTACGTGGATTCAAAGTGCCACCTTTCGACGGTACTTCTTCCTGGTCGGCCTACAAAATCCAGTTTGAGGCTGTCATGAAGGCGAACGGGTGGAATAAAAGTCAGGCCATGACTGCCCTCACCCTAGGCCTGCGCGACCAGGCCTTAACCGTTCTGGAAGCTCTCGGTAAGGAAGTGACTTACGAGCAGCTCCTTGAGGCATTGGAGTCTCGGTATGGTGACGCTCACCTGGAACACGTGTTTCGTGCGCAGCTCAAGGATCGCGTACAACGCAGTAACGAAAACCTGCAGCAGTGGGCCCTTGAAGTGGAGAAGCTGGTTCGCAAAGCTTACCAGTCTGTACCTGCGCTTATTGATGGAAACCTGGTGCAGGCATTCATCGACGGCATCCGCGACCTTGAAGTGAGAGTTGCTGTGAGGCTCGGTCACCACGGGACGCTTAAGGACGCCTTGGCCCATGCACTGGAGGTGGAAGCTGTGCGGCAGGATCATCGTTCCCACCGCGTCAGGGAGGTTGCAGCGGCTACAGTTCGCGACCGCAATAAAGGATACAGCCCTAGGTGCTACGGCTGTGGGGAAAAGGGCCACCTTCGATCCAGTTGCCCTAAGCGAACTGCAGAAAGAGAAGACGGCCGATCTCCAGAGGGCAGTGCGGCTAACAGCACCGCCCAGCATCAGCAGCAGGGAAACGAGTAATAGCCAGGACTGCGGGGCGGGTGCTGGCTGATGTTCAAAGAGCCCCAAGGGTTTCGATCACACAAACCCATGACGGGAACAGCCTAATCATCAAGGGCGAGGTCAACGGAACGCCGTGTAAGCTGACCATAGACACTGGAGCTTCTCGCACGGTTGTCAGTTCCCAACTTACAAGTCGGTCCCTTGGGGACTCCGCATACAACCGGGAACGCATTAATTTGGTAACAGCCACCGGTCAGCGCATACCCGTCCATGGAGAGAAGAAGATGGAATTGAAGCTAGGCAACAGAATCTACCTGCATAATGTCATCGTGGCTGATATAATGGACGATTGCATCCTGGGCCTTGACTTTATGAGGAAGAATTGTTGCGAGATTGACGTCAAGCAAGGCGTTTTGAAATGTGGACAAGAGGAACTTTTCGTGGAAGGGGCGTTACCAGGGAATGTGTACAGCCTTAAGAAGATTGTTCTTCCGCCGAGATCAGAAACGATCGTACCGGTTAGTCTTCCTCGGAATCCTGGGCAAACACATCGTTGTGTTCTCGTGGAAAGGGTAGACAATGACCTTCCATGGAAAGTGGCACGAACTTTGGTCAGAGCCACCGACATCTCAGGGGTACGTGTGCTGAACCTTTGTGATCAGGAACAGATTATAGAAAAAGGCACACTAGTCGGTACTTGCGAGGAAGTGGATTGGTTGCGTCGATGCCAATATCTATCGACTGGGACCCTCAGCAAGGATGCACAAACGAAAGTGACCACACTTTTAGAGGACTGCCGCAGCGCTCTGTCCCAAAATGAAATGGTCAAGGCGAAGAAGATGTTACTCAAGTACGCCGATGTTTTCTCGTCAAACGATGCTGACATCGGGAAGACTGGCTTAGTTCAACACAAAATAAACACAGGAGAAGAACTGCCTATCCGTCAGCGACCAAGGAGATTGCCGGTAGCACGTGAAAAGGAAGTGGAAACCATGATTAAAGGAATGGTGAAGGATGGTGTTATTGAACCTTCATCTAGTCCATGGTGTTCACCTGTAGTGCTGGTAAGAAAGAAGGACGGCAGCATGCGGTTTTGTGTTGACTATCGTCGTCTGAACGACGTTACAAAGAAGGACAGCTATCCTTTGCCAAGAATTGATGACACGCTGGACATGCTTACTGGAGTAAAGTGGTTTAGCACGCTGGACCTGAAAAGTGGCTACTGGCAAGTCGAAATTGACCCTAAGGACAAGGAGAAAACTGCATTCTCGACAGGAAAGGGTCTGTGGCAATTTAAAGTTATGCCGTTTGGATTGTGCAATGCTCCGGCAACTTTTGAAAGGTTGATGGAACTTGTACTTACTGGACTAATTGGCGATGCCTGTTTGGTCTACTTGGATGACATCATCATCGTAGGCCGCACGTTTGAAGAACATCTTCAAAACCTGGAACGCGTGCTCATGAAGATCCAGAGTGCCAACCTCAAGTTAAGTCCGAAGAAGTGTTCACTATTCAAACGACAAGTTAGCTTTTTGGGATATGTAGTGTCTGAAGAAGGTATCCGCACGGATCCAGAGAAAATCGCCGCTGTCAAGGATTGGCCAGTTCCAAAAGACAAGACGCAGGTCAGAGCATTTTTGGGTTTGTGCTCCTATTATCGGCGATTTGTCAAGAACTTTGCAGACATAGCCAAACCCCTGCATAAGCTAACCGAAGAGAAGCGACATTTCTGCTGGGATGAAAGTTGCGACATCGCATTCCAGGAGCTAAAGGACCGTCTGTGCAAAACACCTATTTTGGGTTACCCTGATGCGAGCAAAGAATTTATAATTGACACAGACGCAAGTGACATAGGACTTGGCGGTGTGTTGTCTCAACGGAATGGTGATCAAGAGGTTGTGATAGCGTACTTCAGCAAGTCGTTGTCAAAGCCGGAAAAGAACTATTGTGTCACCAGACGGGAATTGCTTGCTGTGGTTAAGTCATTGCAGCATTTTAGCAAATATCTTCTGGGGCGAAAATTCCATGTACGAACTGACCATGCTGCACTGAAATGGCTATTGCAGTTCAAAAATCCAGAAGGACAAGTTGCGAGATGGATTGAGCTACTGCAGGAATACGACTTCGTGGTCGAACATCGCAGCGGAAAATCTCATGGCAACGCAGATGCATTGTCAAGAAGACCTTGTCCTGAAGACTGCAAGCATTGTACTAGGCAAGAAAGTAAAGAAGTCGTACCTGTGAGGATGCTCAAGACAGACCTCAGCAACGAGTGGAGGGAAAGCCTACAACGTGCACAGCAGGAAGATTCGGACATCAAGCCGATTCTGGAGTGGATGAAGGCCAGAGCTCCTAAGCCCAGGTGGAGTGACGTCTCAGCGATGAGTTCGATCACAAAAAGCTATTGGGCCCAATGGGACAGCTTGGTGATTCAGGATGGAGTCCTGTGCCGTAAATGGGAAAATGCTCGGGGAGACAGCTGTCATTTGCAAATGGTTGTCCCTAAAGCTCAAGTACCGGATGTTCTACAGCTGTACCATAATGGTTGTTCAGGAGGTCATCTGGGAGTAAAACGGACTCTACTGAAGATACGAGAACGGTTTTACTGGGTCCACTGTCGGGACGATGTCGAGGACTGGTGTCGCAAATGTACAAGTTGTGCAGCTGTAAAGGGACCTCAGACTCGTAGTAGAGGTGCATTGAAATTGTACAATGTTGGTGCACCATGGGAGAGGATAGCCCTTGACGTTGCGGGGCCGTTTCCGGTAAGTGAAAGTGGCAACAAGTATTTCATCGTTGTGATGGATTACTTCACCAAGTGGCCGGAAGTCTTCGCCATTCCAAATCAAGAAGCTTCGACAGTTGCAGATAAGTTAGTTCATGAAGTCTTCTGTCGTTTTGGAGTACCTTTAGAGATTCACAGTGATCAAGGAAGGAATTTTGAGTCACAAATATTCCAGGAAACTTGTCGAGTTATGGGTACTCATAAAACCAGAACAACTTCTTACCACCCACAGTCGGATGGAATGGTGGAACGGTTTAATCAGACATTGGAGAGGTACCTAGCCAAAGTTGTGGAAAATCGGCAACGAGATTGGGACAAGCACATACAACCGTTTTTGTTGTCATATCGAAGCGCTGTTCACGAAAGTACATCGGTGACACCAGCTTTCGCAAACTTTGGAAGAGAATTACGGCTGCCTGCAGACCTGATCACCGGAATACCACCTGATGCCCCACGCAGTATAACCGATTATGCGAATGACTTGCGGAACAAAATGAATGACATTTATGAGCACGTCAGACAATCGGGCCAGCAAATGTCTGAAAAGATGAAAACCCGATATGACCGCAAAATGAACAATAAAGGGTTCGACGAAGGTTCACTAGTGTGGTTGCACAATCCAGTCCGCAGCAAAGGGAAATCTCCTAAGCTTCAAGCTAAATGGGACGGACCGTACCGGATTGTGACAAAGATCAATGACGTAACCTACCGGATACAGAAAGGTGCAAGAGGTAGTCCTAAGATCGTCCATGTGGACCGACTGGCGCGTTATTATGGGGCTGATAATGCTCGGGACGAGCATGTCTTAGGAGGGGGCAGTGTTGCGCGCCACAATTAATGCCTGGTACATGGCGACATTAGTTACCACTAGCGCCATCTAGTATCGAGTAGCAGAACTAGTCGAGTCACGATCGTTCTAGAAAATTCGATACTAGAACTTTGTAGAACTTTCTCGAACTATCGACACCTAGTCGGTCGGGGCCGGTATGTACTCGAACATTCTAGATGTTTCTACAATGGAAGGTTCTAGAACTATCTGCGGCACTATATAAGGCCGGGATGCGCGACGACCGACACAGTTTGGATAAGGCGACAAGAGCGAAAACATCAAGCGATCTTCAAGTGCGAATTAAGAGTGATCAGTAGTGAAATTGTGTTCTTTTAATTAGTGTGTTTGAGTTGTAATTAGTGCTTTTAATTAAAGAGTTATTTTTTTGGTTATTAAATCGGCAGTTTTTATTGTCACGAACCCGAAGCTCGTAACAGTATTTCCGCGTAAACATCTCCGTTAGACGTTGATTCCGATCGGATACAGATTGTGTCTACATGAATAAATGCTTCCGATTCGCAAGGTGTTGCGAGCAACGATAATCTTGTTAGGGTTGCCATGCTTAAAGTTAATATTTTAATCTAAAAAAGTACCCATGGAGTTTCTTGTCAGATCTTGGCAACTAGCTTCATATTTCTGACCGACGGACTCTTAGAACGTTTACGCCGTACGGCATTTCACACAAACTTACAAGCCTTTATTTTTCGAAATGAATGAACCGATTTTAATTAAACTTCATACGCATTAGCAGGATGGATACAAAGGTCTAAAAAGTTAGTAGAGAACAGTTTCGAAAAATAGTGTTATAACCAAATTGGACCGATTAAATCGGTCTCCAGGCATCATTTTTTAAATAAAAAATTTCAAAAATGTTCTCTACTAGCATTCTCTAACAGCAGAAATGGCTTTCATTTTGACAGTTAAACAACATTCATTGCGTTATTTACGTTGTTGAGCAAACATATTTTTCGAACATACGAAGAATTGGATTATAAATATCTTTCAAAATGATCCAGATTGACATTGATAGTTAGTTATTAGGGTGCAGAACTGGTATTATCTGATGCCATTATACGGACCAATTTGTCGTTTTATGAGAGTTTTTATAAACACAAAGTAGGATACAAAGTAGTTACCTACATTTTCTCGTTCTCTCGTTTCAGCAGTATTTGTTGCTGTGTTCTGGTTTGAAAAATATCTCTAAATCGTCATCTTAGTGGTGCCTTATGGCCTGCTGGGTCAGCGGGATTGTCCGAAAGGGTTACCGCTGGCCCGGAACATAAAGGAAGGAACACGGGTGGGTTTTAGTCAGTAAGAGTCTGACACTCCCTTCCGCTCCACCCAGAGCGGGAGGGGTCATATCCTATTAGCAAAAAAAAAAAAGTAGGAAACAAAACTGACACAATTAATTTCAACAGTTTTTATTACCTATAATCTTTTCGATTTCTGAAAGCCAAAATGTATGGAAACGCTTCGTATCACTTTCTTAATATTTTAGATACTGCTTACAAAGAAATTCTTCCTTATCTCATGAGCAGCCCTAACTAATAAGACGGGATGGGAGCTCACTAATTCCTGCTAAACCAACGTATTTGCACATTGTGTGAGAGTCTCAACAGAAAGACGAACGAGTGCAGACTTACCTCCGCATTCATTTAGGTACTATTTGTTTTCTTAGAAAACCTTATCAGCGGAGATAATTGATTCGGTACAATAAAACAACGCCATTTACGATTTCTGAAAACTCTCAATAAAATTTTAAAAGAATATTTTTGATTATACAGGGTTATTTGTAAAACACCAGCAACCTCTTAAGAGGTCATTGTACTCATCATTATAAACAACTTTTACTATGGGACCAAACATGAAAACGCGAAAAAAAAAACAGCTGTTCCCTACATTTTGACGAGTTATACGAACATAAATGTAGGGAACAGCTGATTTTTTTTTCGCGATTTCAGGTTTGGTCCCATAGTAAAAGTTGTTCATAATGATGAGTACAATGACCTCTTAAGAGGTTGCTGGTGTTTTACAAATAAGCCTGTATAACATCTATAGGATATATAAAATTCAAAGTCCTGACTGATTGATGTATCAACGCACAGCCAAAACCGCTGGTCCTAGAGACATGAAATTGGGTTGGTGTACGGGAATGGACCAACTCAAAGTCAAAGTCTCTTTTAAAGTCCAGACATAATGTTGATCACATTATGTGAGGACTATGTAGGACAGAGGTCATGTGTCTGAAATGGTCTTTGGAGGAGACATACAGATTTGAGAGGACTGTCCAATCAGAGCAAGCATTTATTCTAATTTATTCTGACAATAAAATGAAATGTGTAGCAAAAATTGTGGTGGTTAAAGTAAAAAACCGAAAGAAATAGGAATATAAATAATTAAGTAGGTAGCTCAAAGTGATTGAAATATATGTATTTCGAGTTCAATACAACAATGCATTCAGGATGCTGTTGGGACTTCCATGCTTCTGCAGTGCATCGGGAATGTTTGCTGATGCGCACACTGATGGCTTCGTGTCGATCAGACGTAAGCGTGCCGCATCGCTGCTGCAGAGGATCCGGGGCAGCTCGAACGGTCTCCTGAATGTCATTGCAGGGAAATTTGATTGCCAGCTCGTCCATTATTTGTCCAATCTGCATGTGTACTAACAGTTTTGTATGTTTTTTTATGTTTTTATGTCTTACTAACAAATTATGGATTACATTTCTGAAATAAAATGATTATTAAGTATTATATTATTAGTAAAAAGCTGTTATTTTGACATTACAAACAGACACTTCAATTTTATTTATTTATGCACCGTGTTCTTCAGGTTATCCATAAACTTTGTCAAACGCTTCTATAGCTTTTACAAAATAAATCTAACAAAGGAAGAGTAGTACTTAAAAAGGCTTCGTTACCAAGATATTTGTAATTTCATTTAATGAAATTTAATTGAGCTATGCAGTAAGAAAGAGTTTCAACTTATTTTTGACAAGTTTCAGCCCGCCAAATCTTATGAATGAAAATACGTCGTTGTCAGTTCGGATAAAGGCCTCTCGGGTGAAAAAAATTAACAAAATTAAAAATATAAGAATTTATTAATGTGTCCATAATGAAAAATGCTTATTTCCATGATCTGAACATCTGGTCGAAGTTTATGTACCTATATCGTCCGGAACACGGTGTATATGTTATATGTATAAATACGACATTTTTAAATGAATAGACTTGCGAGGCCTTTATCTTTTAGAATAGCTATCGGAATACCGTCGAGCTTAATTTGGCCCACTAGCTAGCATATTTCACGACATAGCCACCGCACCGCTCTGGGACCATATTTAATAAGATATCAGTATGGGTTACTATGATATAATTATAATACACGTTCAATTAATGGAATGTAATTTATGATTAGCTAAGGGTGGAGTGCAAGTGACGGCGGACATGTAGGCTTGAAAATATTCATATTTTTTATTAGTAATATAATAAGTTTTTAGTGGGTATCGTATTACCTAGTAACTGGGTTGTGGAGGTCAGATAGGCAGTCGCTCCTTGTAAAATACTGGTACCCAGCTGTATCCGTATAGACTGGAAGCTGACCCCAACATATTTGGGAAAAGGCTAGGCAGATGATGATGGACCTGCGGGTTTGGAAATTGGGGTTGTGGCGACGCCCGAACAGTCAGGTCCACGCAGTGTTCCATGCGCGCCTTTATGGGAGGACTTGCGGTCGTAGGATCGGCCGCACTTGGTGATGGGGCAGCTAGGCATGGCGGGCTGATACCAGTCGGAGGTGCGGCGAATGTAATGTCAAATTTCTTTAATAGATTTTAAACTTTATCGCTACAGTATAAGGTTCAAAGTTGATTGGGAAAATTTGACAGTTTCGGGTCGCTTGATGTGCTGGCGTCTGTACATGTTAATTTTTAAGCAACGTTTCTATATAAACCGCTTAATGTGTAAATTGGAATATGAAAATGGAAAGATTATGTAAATAATGTGTCTGTCTTAATTTTAAGGAATAGAGGGAAAGAATTTTCTTTTCTGTGGTGTCGGCGCGAGTTATGCAAAAAGTTTATGCCTAGGTGAAATTATAGGTTTAAGTCAGCAAGGATAAACTGAACGTAAAAATCAAAATTGCCTATCAACTTAAATTTAGCCTATTTAGATCGCAAACTGTAATTCTTTGACAGTTGTCAAATTGACGGAGGATGTCAATTTCCTTGACAATTAATTTCCCTGACTGTACCTATCTACTTAAGTTAGCCTCTAGTACTTAGTTTATGATTTGCAAATAAATTATTTAGAATTTTTCTATCTCTCTTTTTTTTAAAGAGTGTGTTTAATATGCAAACCAAATGCAAATGCTAGCTGTATCAGGAATTTTAGGTAGGTAAGCACCAATAAGAATGTCCCTAATTGTTGTTTACTTACCTAAGTTTTTCTTACGCCTAATTATAAAAAACTCGTTTTCCAAACACTCCTAACAAAAACTGTTTCCAAATAACTGAACATTGAGACAAATAACTTCACCTCGGGATCTAAATTAAATGCTAATTCATTCGATTCCGCGGTCACCCTGGACCGACCTGAATTCATTCATGGAGGATTGTAATTAATGTACCTATTTGAATAGCCCAGTGATGAGCGACCAACTAAAAGTTGCAGACAATTGATGCAGTATCACCGGTTAAATAATGCGCTTCTGTCGCATTTGTCAAACTATTTGGTTAGTGTTTTGAGTTATATGACCGGTAAGGAGTGGTTCATTATTTGATAAAGAGGGGTTGGTTTTTCAGTGGTTTGACATAAATTTTGTGGTTTAAGTAAGTTTAAGAGCGTTTACGCCATACGGCATTTCATACAAACTTTCAAGCCCTTGTTTTTCGAAATGAATGAAGCGATTTTAATGAAACTTCATACGCATAAGCAGATAACAAAGGTCTAAAAAGTTACTTAAGAACATTTTTAAAAACTCTTATTTATAAAAAGATATATTGAAATCTCTGTTTTTATGGAAAAGTTAAAATCGGTCTAATTTGGCTGCAACACTATTTTTCGAAAATGTTTTTAAGTATCTTTTTAGACCTTTGTATCCTGCAGTATGAAGTTTCATTAAAATCGGTTTATTCACATCGAAAAACAAGGGCTTGAAAGTTTGTATGAAATGCCGTACGGCGTAAACGTTCTTAAATGCGTACAATATGGAGTGAAAGAGACGAAATGTTGGCTAAATTACCGCCACTTTTCATTTATACTGGTTCTATTTAACTCTAACTCGTGAACTAAGGAAAATATTTTTTTTAAGCCACAGTTTTCTCCAATCTGCTTTATTTAACATTATTAATAATGGACAGTTATAGGGTTCTCTTAAATAGTACCCAAGCACTACCTACATAACGACGATGAAGTGACAAGAACTCCTAAGTGACATTTTTGCGATTTTAATTTTTTATCTTAAGTTTATTTTATTGTATAACTTTTAAGTTTATTGTATATACACTAGTCTCATATATCCTACTATACCCGCTCCTTGTATAATGTATAACCAATAATAATATTTTTCATACCTTGCGTTTAAAATAAATAAAACGTTTTTTTCGTTTCCTGTAAAATTATGTTCTGGTAGATAAAGGTTCTTGTCACTTCATCGTCGATAAGTCAAAAATGTGGATGAATGATGATGAATTTCTTTTTAACCGACTTCAAAAAAGGAGGAGGTTCAATTCGGATGAATTATTGATGGATTATATTTTTTAAATGTATTGTCTTTCTTTCTTCTTTATCCAACCTTAGGCTCTTACTCTCCTAGAAAATTGTCAAAACAACACACTAATATAATAAAGGCGAACGTTTGTGTGTGTGTGTGTTTATATGTTTGTTACTTCTTCACGCTCAAACGGCTGGACCAATTTTGATAAAATTTTGTATGGAGGTAGCTGCCACCCTGGATTAACATATGGACTACTTTTTATCCCGATATTCCCACGGGATCGACATTTAGCGGGTGAAACTGCGGGGCGCAACTAGTTGTTGTTAATAATAAAAACAAAAGAGGTCAGTACTTAAACAGTTTATCCTACTTTTGTAACTTACAACATAATCGTCTAAAATTGATTAATTTAAATAATTACAACTTCTATCAACTTGTTACATTCGTGAACCAGAATAATGATTGCCTAATTATTATAATGGCTCTAATTCCATTAGAAGCTATGTATTTTACATGTTTAGCATAACTTTAAAGTTGTCAGGCTTAGTCTCCATAAGATTGTGCTTATGTTTATTAAAAAGCGAAGTGCTTTATCTAATGCTTAAGGCTCCTGCAGACACGCGCGACGCGACACAAATTCTATAGAAACTTAATTGAAATTGTTCTACCTGAATCACAGAATAACCTCTGCGGGAGCCTTTATTCGTCACACAGTTGCATGGGAAGGTGTCAGCTTACGTAATTCCATCCATAAAGACAAACAAAAAAAAGATACCTAACCATATTTATTCTACTACTTGACTACCACCAATTTACTACAATTTGGCAGCAGTGCTGGCCCAGTGGTGTCTGCCCTGACTTACGAGTCGTAGGTCGTGAGTTCGAACCCAAGCAGGCACTTTACTTTGTGTATTTTATTTAATTACCAATGCTCTTTAAACGGTGAAGGAAAACATTAAAATATTCGAAGACGTGACATCTAGCAACCCGCACTGGGCCCGCGTGGTGGATAACGGCCCACTCCCTCTTACCGAGAGGAGGCCTGTGTCCCAGCAGTGGGAACGTTATAGGCTGATTATGCTACCACCATTTAGTCAATTACATAATGAACCTAGAAAAACACGTCCAAGCGAGGTTCCTCAACGAAAAATCTTAACTAAACCTAATTCCCTCACTATTTGAAGTCTAACCACAAAGAAAGTCCAAGTATCCTGGGTTAGTAATCTTTCAGGATGTCACTCTAATACCATTTGGTCGTAACTAATTATGTGGTGTGTGTGACTGTGAGACGCATCTCTAGAGAATTAGGGGCCCCTCTAGTGGCGGATAATTGCTCCTGCATTCGTGTTACGTAACTGACTGTTGCTATTGCTATCATGAAGGAGATTCGGATTGTCAAACATTTTAAAATTGCATTTGTCGCCCCACTAGAGACCGATAATTGTTCCTGCTATCTTGAAGGAGACTTGGATTGCCAAAAATTTTAACATTAATTACCCGATTCGTTTTGGGGTGTTAAATCTTAAAGTACACTTTGACAATGGTTCGAAGATAACTTTAAAATTATAGTAAGTTCTTGATTAATAACAGGTAAATGCGCCTTAAATCCCGTTACGTGCGCTAAATGAGGTATGAATTGAAAACAACTCAAGGAATAATCAGCTTGGAAAATACAGCAATAAATAATATTCATTGATGCAAAATACTATGCTCAAAAATATTAAATAATTTACGGGTATTTTAATATTATGGATTTTATTGACGTAGGTATATTGAAATAAACCTATTCGTTCCTGTAGCCGAAGTTTCCTCGTAAAGAATATATACAATTGGTTGAAATTAAATGATTCATAGTGTGAGGAATCATTCTATAGTACAGACGCCAGCACATCAAGTTACTACAATCTGTCAGATTTCTTTAATAGATTTTCGACTTTATTGCTAAAACATAAGGTTCAAGGTTGATTGGGAAAATCTGACAGTTTCGGGTAGGTTGACCTGCTGGCGTCCGTACCTATGAGGAAACTTCGACTATATAGGTGAAACTGTAATGAATGTATCCTGATTATACATTCAGTACAGGAAGAGGAAAACACCTCTGTAATCTGTATAGTATAACCAGTCTATAGTGTTCCCACTGCTGGGACACAGGCCTTCTCTCTGTGAGAGAGAGATAGTCGTCGTCCACCACGCAGGCCCAGTGCGGGTTGGTAGATGTCCTACTTAGGTGTCTTAGAATTTTTGTATTATTTCTTAAACTTACCTAATTATGAATGATGTTATTTTTAGCTTATTGTTTACCATTAAGTAATAGTTTTATCTGCGTTTTTATAAGTGGGTAGCTAAGTATTGTAATTTATACTTGGCGCAATGATCAGGCCTTTAGGCCCAAATACGCACGGCGCGTTTTTCCGTCTGCGATTTTTTTTCGGGCACTGGATTTTTAACGCTCCTGCTTAGCGCCGGCAGTTGAAAATCGAATAGCGTATTTTCGACGTGCTGGGATGCGCTCTATTGGATTCTCAACGATGGGAGAGAAAATCCAGTGCGCGAAAAATTATCGTGCAGGCGTGGGCTTATGTTGATTGAATAACTGAATGTATTTGATATGACAATTTAATATTAACGACACAAAACAATGCACCGTACCTGAATATGAAGCACATGATAAATAATTCAGTTACCAATAACCTACAAGTAGGTAGTTGTTCCGGGTCTGGCTGTTTCTGTATGTGAGTTTAAATGATTGTTAACGCACCCACAGGGAGAAATTCCTAGAGTGAGGCAACGTTAAAAAAAAAAAACTTTACTGCCAGAATTCGACAGAAAATTAAGGAAACCATTTCCATAATTCAATTGCAAGAAGATATACACAGAAAAAACTAAATATCAAGATACGGCTTAAAGGTTAAGAATTTCCATTCCAACACGTAAAAGGCGCCTTACTACTCTAGAAAGATTAGACCGTAAATGCATTAGTGTTAGCAATAATAAAATTGCCAACGGACACATTATAACACTGTGTATGTACATCAATATTAAAACTGTCGTAAGCTTTACGTTTTTTCCTAATTAAATACTGGCTAAGATCGTAGAGAATACTGGCTAAACGTACTACGTACCTACGTACGGTCCTATTATAATCCTAATCCAAACTAATATTATAAATGCGAAAGTAAGTTTGTTTGTTACCTATTCACGCCTAAACCACTGAACTAATCATCCTGAAATTTGCATATACGTTGTCAGGTGTACAGAAACGGAATTTTCCTGAAAAAATCCCGAAAAAAAGTGCTGTTCCCGAGGAAAACAACAATAACGTTATTATGATAATAGATGGCGCCACGTGTCTTTCGAACGGGATCGACACTTATGCGGGTGAGACCGCGGGGCGCTGCTAGTAATTAATAGCGACCCGCCCCTGCACCCTTATTGCGTAACACACTTTTAATCTCAATCTGAACCATTTTGAAGGAAAATGTGTCTGCCTAACAACGTACAGACGCCAGCACATCAAGCTACTACAATCTGTCAAATTTCTTTAATAGATTTTCAACTTAATCGCTAAAGCATAAGATTCAAAGTTGATTGAGAAAATTTGACAGTTTCGGGTAGCTTGATGGGCTGGCATACACATATACTGTTAAAATGAATACCATTCCTACTATAGTGTGATACGTAATTACCCCCCTGTTTCGCGCGGTGTCTACGACTTGCGAAACATCGAGATTTCTTTATTATAAAATATGTAAGTTGTTAATGTGAACGTATTGTGTAAACAAACCATGCGGAATAAATTCTCTAAATGATGGTGGAAACCGTATCGAAATCCGTTGTGTAGTTTAGAAGAACAACAAGTCTCAAGTCCTCAAGTCTGCTATTACAATAGTGTCAGAATGGTCTATCAATGATTTCATAATTGTTGATTTTGACAAGTTTGGTAATCTACTAATATAATGGCGTCATTATGACCAGGGCCGTCTTTACCTATTGTGCAGGGTGTGCGTTGCACACGGGCGCAGCGGTCCTAGGGGGCGCCGAGCGCCGCTCGCTACGGAGCCCTCGCGGATAACTCGCGTAAAAAGAGCTCCGCTTTGCATACATTTTGTATAGAATCTGGAGCTCTTCTTATATTTGTCGAGTTACACCAAAGCAAGTCGCGCCACGAGCGCGCGAGCGGCTTTTACAATATTAACTTTTTTTTCAACATGAAATGAACATTATTAACGATTATATTTGGTGTAGTAGCGAGTGTCGCATCGCTCGGCGGCACCTGTTTCAATGATTAGTTTGAAAACACGCCGACAATCATATTGCGAATAATGCGAATTCAACAGTTTTGGGATAGAAAATAAAGTACTAATTACCATGGACGAACGTCAAGCGCGCGGCATTTCTCAAAAGCGTGAGTAAGCGCCCCAGAAGGTGGTAGCCATAAGGCTCATCCGGGGCTATCGCACGATCTCGGGCGAGGCGGCAAGCCTCATTGCCGGACTGCCGCCATGGGATCTGGAGGCGATAGTCCTCGCGCGCGTATATGAAGTGGTGCGCGGAGGCACTACGCCGCCGGGGGGAAGTTCTACTTCCGTGGAAAATCGCTGTGGAGCGGACGGATCTCCGGCGCGATCTCATAGCGGCATGGAAGGAGCGACTGTCGCAACCCAGCGCAGGGCACGCCGCGAAAGCGGCGATAAGACCCCTCTTTGAGGAGTGACTAGAGAGGCGCCACGGCGCCCTCACCTACCGCCTGACGCAGGTCCTCTCCGGACACGGAAGTTTCGGGAGGTCCCTGCATATCATCAGGCGGGAGGAAACGCCCGGGTGTCACCATTGCCAGGATCGCCCAGAGGACACGGTGGAGGTCTGCCCCGCTTGGGCGGAGCACCGCCGTGTCCTCGTTGAGGCGATCGGCAGCGGCGGCGACCTCTCGCGTCCGGCCCTGGTGCAAGCCATGGTCCGGGGCGAGAGGGAGTGTGAGGCAGCCACCTCCTTCTGCGAAGCAGTCATGCTAGCGAAGGAGGTGGCGGGACGGATGAGGGAGAGACGCTCCGGGCGTCGGGAGCCACGGGATGACTCCCGGCCACCGCAGGTGCGGGCCTGCGGGCGGAGAGTAATGGGTAACTCACCGTCCGATCAGGACCAGGCCCGTGCCGGACGGCGCGTAGGTGTTCCACGCGCGCCTCAAAAAGACGTCAGCATCGAGGAGGGGCCCCATAGGGCCGAAGCCTGCCGGGTCAGCGAGATTGTCCGAAAGGGTTATCGCTGGCCCGGAACGATAATTTCCAATCAGAAAAAAAAAAAAAAGCGTGGCGCGTGCCGCACTTTGTGTTCTACCGCTCGCTACACGTAATTTTGCGAAATAAGCCTTGGCGCAATGGATTAAGTTTTATATTTGAGTAAACATGTAAATATGTTTACTTCATATTTGCGGCTTTTCTTTTGATTGAAATTGACCTAATAAGTAAGATTTAATTTTGATATTAGCTGAATTAGTTGCCAGTCTGCCACAAGCACAACTGTTGCGAATTTCGACCGCGTCGGAGCACTCGTCAAAAATTGCTACCAAATAAGTCTGAAAACAGAAAACATTAAAAAAAAAACATAAACGTGTGCTTTGTTTTTCTTGTCACTCTTTCCTTCCTAAAAATACTTTTTACCCGTGTACAGTGAGCCTCGCTCGCAGTGAACTTCCCAAATTTGTCAAATGATCCCAATTGATATTGAACTTTGTTTGATATGAGGTCGTAATTAGAATGAAGAAATTTCAAAATTTGGGTGTAACATAACATCTATAAATAGACATGTTAACATGGGTACGTTTTGGCTTGTTAGGGTAAACACCAGAACACCCTGTATAATTCTAAATACATTCAACAGCACCAACACTGACGAATTTCTTCTTCATCTCCAAACAATAGAGTTTATTATCCATTGGGGAAATTTGACAGTTTGTGGTAACTTGATGTGCTGTTACTTGTACTATATACCCATCCATTTTGACCGCGCGCTTACTAGGGGGCGCTTGGGTAATGTTTGCACACGGGCGCAACATGGGCTAGAGACGCCTCTGATTATGACTTTCCATTGGTCAACCACTGACACTCCATTGAAAGAAATGGCATAGAATGGTAATCTCGTACATAATGACAAATGAATTACTGACTTAGGCGGTAATCTGCTAAAATTTTGACAGTTCCTTTGATCAGTGACCTACCATTAGAACGTCATTGTGCAGTCATTGCTTTTAATTCGTTACGAGTATCGTATATGTTCTGTGCCATTGACCGACCAATGATCGACCATTATGAATTTAGCAGATTACGAACTTTTAGCAAAATTACAATGGGATCGTGTTGGAATGCCGAATTTATAAAAATAGCAGACTTAAGCCCCAGGGCACACGAAAAGCTACTTTCATTTTATAATTGGTACTTATATGCTAATTTATTGCTAAAACATTGCTTTATATCTTCGAATAATTTGTCTGCTCAACAACGTAAATAACGCAATGAATGTTGTTGATCCCTCAAAATGAAAGCCATTCCTACTGTTGGTGTGTTAAGCAATTACCCGACTGATGAACAGCATTTGGGAATACATGCCGCATTCATTTCCATTTTACCAAAAAACATTCCATTCATCGTCGAACCAAATAGTGCAAAACGTTCAAGCAAAAATTCCCAATATGAGGGACCATGCACATTCACAATTAGTCCAGAGCACGTTGTCGACTGACTTTATCAGATGTATTGCTATCAAAATGCTGTGAATAAATTAAAAGTCGCAGCGTTCACGATACTGAAATAAATTGGAGCGAGTTTTAAAATCACGAGGTTTGTTATTTATTGCGGTACAGTAGGTATAAGTATGCACTCTTTGTAATGCTTTGTTACATATTAAGGTAAATACTGTCCAGTTTTTTAGAAAAGTATTGTTGAATGGAAAACATTGTGAGAATCTGCATGTCCTAGAACCAAAAAATTTAAGACATGTGACATCTACACAGCGACCCGCACTGGGCCCGCGTAGTGTTTTACGGCTCACTCCTTCACAGAGTGGAGGCCTGTGTCCCAGCAGTAGGAACAATAAAGACTGTTTATGATGATGGTTGAAAGTTATAATTGTTAACTAATCCACATAGTACAGTTAAACCAGAAAAGGTATGCGCTTCACTAATCTTCGGGTTCCAGAATAAGGACGAACTTTGCGCTACAGAGTAACCACCGACAGAGGCATATCTGATAAGTTTTCGTACTACCGCGCTTTGTAGTAGTGCACTTATCATTGCATGTTTGTATAAAGTTTTCTCTCTCATCTCATCATCTGTGACTCAACAGTTTTGAAAACGTTTTTTGGAATTGCATAGAGTAGGTAGTTAATCTATAATTTGGTAACCATCACCATAATACATCATAGGTAAATGTTTCCATGGTTATAATATATTAGAACATCACGTGTTCGTATTAAAGCGCAGGCCACACCGCCAGCTAGCGGGCGGGCGGGCTAGGCGGACGAACATCGTTTCACCTCTTTACATACTTCGGTTCACACCGCGAGCTACCGACTAACCTAACGAGCTAAGCTAACGAAATATCCGACGATTCCAGCGAAGCTATTCGTTCACCTCGTTGGCGCGCCCGCGCTTCGCTAGCTTAGCCCGGCCGCCCGCCCGCTAGCTGGCGGTGGGGCCTGTTAGCCCGCTCCGCGCGCTCCGCCCGTCGCTCGTCTGTCCGTAGTTTTCGGTGTGAACCCCATAGTTTAGCTCGCCAATATTTCGCGTAGTTTATTTTCCTTCGTTCGCTTCGCCCGCCCGCTTAGCCCGCCCGCCCGCTAGCTGGCGGAATATGGCCTGCGCTTAAGTATCTGAAGACAGACGATCATTGTGGAAACGCATAATTTTTCAGGAAAATCTGAAAGTTAGAATTGTCAGCCTAAATTTCTGTCAACCTTTAGGTAATATAATTCTAGTCTAGAAAACAGATGAGCCTAGCATTGATTTACAAAGCTGAAAACATTCGGCTTTACCCCGTGACTGTACCTACTAATGATGAAATTGGGCAGTGGATTCAGTCGACCTATTCAAAATGTGATTGAGTTGAGTGACCCGTGGGTCCAGTTGACCAAAGGCTCACCTTTTACCTTGAATTTCACTTCCCACGCGTCACCTGAGAGCTTTGATTTATTTTTTTCTCGCAAAAGGATAAACGGCTTTAATACAATCCTTGTTATTGTTAAACATTTTAATTTGATAAGGTCGACTTTGATTTTTTGCAGAAGAAAAATATTAAAGAAAATAACTACCTATTATTTTTGCAATTTACAGGTCAGTGTAAGATTGTATCTTGATCAAAATATGATTCGCGACAATAACGGGTACATATTTAGAGAGTTGTAATCATTAGAATCTTTAATATAACTTTCTAAGTTAGATTTTTACCACCAACCACCAATCTCTTATGAAAAAATGTTGATGATAGAAATCTAACTTAAATTTTGACAGGACATCTTTCTAAGATGTCCTGTCAAATTAATCAGCGCTTGACACTACTCCATACAATTTTAGACGTGATTAAAAACTTGCCTAGGTACTAAGGCGATTGGCACACTGCACCGCATTACGCAGCGGGGTGCGTGAAACGGAGCCAAATTCCACGCGCGTGAGTGCGTTTTTATTGAATTTGTATGTAAAAAATCACGCGCGTGAGTGCGTTATCTGCGACCCGCTGCGTGATGCGGTGCAGTGTGCCAATCGCCTTAAAATACGTCAATTTACGTCAGGCGCTTGTTAATTCGACAGGACTAAACTAAAATTTATCTTCTGTCCTTTTCATAACGAAATAGAAAGAAAAAGATGCACTGAACTTAAATTTAGTTTAGTTTGTGAACAACAGAATCGACACCTTTAACTTTTAACAGACTCGCGAAGGCACCAAATAGGCTATACTTAATCTCTACAGTACCAATCCCGATCCCGGTCGCTTAATTCTTTTGCCGCGTTTACATTTGTAGAAGCAATGCTATCAACCTGCCGTCTGTCATCGGGTCCCACTCCCGACATCAGATGAATAATGATAGGCCAAGCGTCGACTCGTGTAATGTGACTAAAACGTACGGTTCACGTCCGAACAGAGCGGGTTACATTAGCAGGCTTTCAGCCTAGCCAGGGTAAGTACGGTCAGACATTACAATTGTAAATAGGACAACCTTTATGTATGTACAGGTTGTGTAGATAGCTTGTGCGTTGTCGAGTCAGACAAGACGAAAAGAGTTTACCACACACAGTATCAATGGCATTTTGACAGTTCAACAACATTCATTGCGTTATTTACGTTGTTGAGCAGACAAAGCCTATAATGTTCCCACTGCTGGGACACAGGCCTCCTCTCGGTGAGAGGGAACGGGCCGTAAACCACCACGCGGGCCCAGTGCGGGTTGGCAGATGTCACATGTCTTCGAATTTTTTGTTCTAGGACATGTCGGTTTCCTCACGATGTTTTCCTTCACCGTTTTGAGAGCAGTGGTGATGAAATAATTTACACAAAATAAAGCACCTGTCTGGGTTCGAACCTACGACCTACAACTTACTCGTAAGACGCGGACGTTTACCACTTGGCCAACACTGCTCGAACATATTATTATGTTATAACAATGGATTGGTATCCTTCAAAATTATTCGCATTGAAAGTGTGTTACACCATTACGGTCCTGTAGGGCACAAAGTGTGTAATGTACCTGCTCGCTGCTGAAAATGCCTTATCCGTGTCAAAAAGGCGTGCCGCGTTTGACAATTTTTAAAATAAATGGTAAAAAAACTCTATCTCTCAGCTTAAACATCATTTATTATGTTATTTGCACTTGTTTCATTATTGTATGCATTTATTTATATAGATAAGGATATGTTTGGTGTACATATGTATGTATTTATTGTATACAATGCGTAACATAATGAACACAAGACCTCATACACCCCAATTAGAGTATTGAGTTAAAAGCATAATACAATGATCAAAACAATTTTTTTTTAAAGCTAACTATTTTTATTAAGTAAATTGTGTTGACCCTATCATTACTTTATGCATTCGAAATTGAGTCTTATTGCCTTGAGATAAGATTTAATTTTCTTTGGCTCAATCGGCGATTAGTATGGCAAAATACGAGTACATAATTTAAAAAAAAAAACCTATCTTAAAATGTTACCGAAATTGATTCAGTAATCAATTATGAACAAACTACTTTCAGGACTTGCGTTTATTCTGTTACACCTTGTATATGTAAATGGTACACCACAGACTACCTGCAGTATTGTCTTTCCTGTCTCACTAAATCTATCCAAAGATTGACTTCATAAGATCGCTTTTAGCGATAAGACCGCCCATTTTGTCCTACACACATGTACCATCGAGGAAACTTACCTATACATCGTAAGCGCTATTCTTGATTGCAGCGCTCGGCCCCTATGGTAGCGCTTGCTAACAGACTGATGTGGTCATCGTGCGCACGGGATTTTGATTTCAAATTGGGCAGGTGTAAGTTTCCTTGATGGTACCTATACATGTATGCTAAGTTACATCGAAAGGTATCAAAATTAGGAGCTCCATAAATTACGTCACACATTAATGGAGAGGGAGCCCCCTCCCGCCCCTTATTTGTGTCAATAAAGTGTGATTACCTACATGCGAGTGTCAAGAAGGGGGGCGAGTCATAAGCTCGTGACGTCACAAAACTCTTAGCTTCAACTTTAGCCAAAAACTTTATCAACTCGTATCATTATTAAAAGGTTTAATTTAATGGTGCTAAAATGTGACGTGACACAAATATAACCCAAATATCATGAAATTCGTGTGACATCATTTTTAGATGACCCCTTATCATAAACTGGGTAGGATCAGCTTCAGACCCAGGAAGTATTTAATTTTTAATTTTCCTAATAAAAAAAAATAAGTCGCACCTGGGTTGGTCCATGTTTTGGCCACGCCCTGTAAACTTTCATTGAAATAAATGAATGGAAGGAAATGCACCTATCCTGGAAGCAACACGACGTTCTTACCCGAACGCAAGAAATAAAAGGCAATAAAAACAAGAAACTCTATGCTTTCTTAAAAAAAAAGAACCTGCTTTCACACTACCCGCCTAATTTAACAAAAAAAAAAAATCTCAAGGAAATACAGTCAAAAATATTCCAAAAGTTTTTTTTGTAAATTTTCCAGACATACTTTCATATACGGAGCACTTCCGTGCTAAAATATATGGTTAAGTATTATGCAAAACGCATATAACGCAAGAGTGCCAAGTAGTGTTCCACTGGAAGTACACTTGGAGAGAAAACTCTACAGTATTTCGTTTAAAATTGTGATTTAAAATTTTCATATCGCTGACAGCGTTTTATACATTCGTGTGATATGAAAATGTGCATTTGTTGAGGTATTCTGTGAAAGTGAAATGACAATGTACTTTTTCTAAATTATGTTATATGTAAGCGAAACTGAAATTATATTTCTGTACAACTATTATGTTCTTATATTATTCTTATATTACGATATTATTGTATTATTATTATCAACTTTTACTCTGATAAAGCTGTCATTCGTGGATCTTTGAGAGTTGTTACGGGTCGTCAGAAGCCCGCAAGTCTGACAACCAGTCTTACCACTTAAAATACTGGTTTTCAGCTGCATCTGGTTACACTGGAAGCCGATCCCAACATAGTTGGGTAAAGGCTAGCCAGGTGAAGACTCTGGTAAAACAGATAGAAAAAGGTTTTGCAAATTGGAGATTAATTGCCTTTTGGACGAAGCCCAAGTTTGGGAATGATATACTTTATTACAGACTGACTAGCATTTTCGGCGGCTTCGCTCGCGTGGATTTCGGAAAATCCAGGTTATAAACTATCACCGTTCAAAGTTCAAATGGATTACTGACTGTGATGCGATTATCTATCGTGATAGTATTACGATGACCCCTCCCGGTCTGGGTGGAGAGGAAGGGAGTGTCAGACTCTTACTGACTAAAACCCACCCGTGTTCCTTTCCTTAGCCCTTTATGTTCCGGTTCCAGCGGTAACCCTTTCGGACAATCCCGCTGACCCGGCAGACTTCGGCCCTAAGGGGCCCCTTCCTCGATGCTGACATCTCTTTGAGGCGCGCGTGGAACACGTACGCGCCGTCCGGCACGGGCCTGGTCCTGATCGGACGGTGGGCGATTCGCGGTCTCCACTCAAGAACAACGGACATCGGTTCTACGGCTAATATGGGCGAACTTTGCCACTTCAGCTTGCTTATTCTGTGAGCTATGTCAACAACTGGTTCTCTGTCGGATTACCTCGTTCCGGATTATATTCCTATATAGAGATTCCAAGCATAGCTCGTTCCATAGCTCGCTGCATAATCAGTCTATAATCTACCCACTGCTGGGACACAGACCTCCTCTCTGTGAGAGGGAGCGGTGGTTTCCTCACGATGTTTTCCTTCACCGCTGACTGTAATATCCTGAACAGATAATGTGCGAGAAACGAGGAAAACATGCTCATTGATGTACGTTTGTTCAACTCTAAATAAAGCACATGCTAGTTTCCTCATGATGTCTGAGAGCAGTGGTGATGTAATTAAATACACAAAGGAAAATGCCTGCCTGGGTTCGTACGCACAACCTAAAACTCGTAAGTCGAGGCCGATACCACTGGATCACCACTGCCCTCATAGCTCGCTAAATGATGTTTATTTATGGACCAGCCGTACCGGGAGCGTCCACGTTTCAGTTCCTAAACGGACTTACAGGACCTAAATGCAAACAACGCAAGTTTTAGAAACAATAAAAGTATATGATCGACTACAGTAAACAAAATCAGAAAAATATATTATATTCTTCAGGATATATGCTATAGATAGTGTGTTGAAAACATAATACAACTAATTTGATACGTACATAATACAACTAATATACAATACATAAAATCATTCAGATTATTCTACAAGTGACATACTAAAACACTAGTGTTTTAATTTTTTAGTCCAAACAATAGACTTTTGTAATTAAATAATTGCTTCATATTTTGCATTAAATTACCAGCGTCGTGTCATCGCGCTTCTCTTTCTTTTCTATGCAGTTCGACAGTGACCGAGCTTTAGGTCATGTAATCGTATTTTCCTAACACTTCTGCATGTGGCTGTACGTTTGCACTGCATATGGACTAAAGTTCCAAGTAAGTACAACATTGTCGCAAGTTTCCTTACGAGCTTGCTCTAACAGCTGAAAAATGTAATCTTGTTGCTAGTAACACACTTTTATTATGAAATAGCTGACACATTTCTGCTTTGCACTCGATTAGCGGTAGATTGGCTTTAATATTGTTGGTGATTTGAGTTTTATGAGAATAACTAGCAGCGCCCCGCGGTTTCACCCGCGTAAGTGTCGAACCTAATGCTACTAACTACATGGAGCGACTGCCTATCTGCCCTCCACAACCCAGTTACTGGGTAATACGATACCACTTGGTAAGACTGGTTGTCACACTTTCGGGGTTCTGACTACCCGTAACGACTGTCAAAGATCCACGAATGACAACCGGGACCAACGCCTTAACGTACTTTCCGAGGCACGGAGGGGTCACGGTATGTAAAGATCCATCCACAGACCAACCGCGGCAAGCGTAGCTTAATCTGATTGATCGACATGTGTGTGCGGCTGTTATTATTTAGCCACGGGCCCCTCTGAATAATTTTGAACTCCATTGTGTTGAAATTTTTCGTCGGTTATTTAAAAAAAAATCTCTTTCCATACATTTTGACCGCGTTGGTAATTGCACTTTTCTATGAAACAGCGTTTTTTTTTATAAATGACAAACAATTTCTACGCTGGGTCGAGAATGATTTGTGCTGAATTCATAGTTTCAGTTTACAACTTGCTGCCACCCTGTATACACATCCACGATTCATTTAAATCTTGTAAAAACGAACGACTTGCATCATTAAAAAAAAACTGGCCAAGTGCGAGCCGGACTCGCACACGAAGGGTTCCGTACCACAAAGCAAAAATGCCGAAAAAAACACGTTTGTTGTATAGTGATCCCTTCTTTTTTTTTTTGGAGATGGGAAATCGTCAAATGACCCCTCCCGCTCTGGGTGGAGCGGAAGGGAGTGTCAGACTCTTACTGACTAAAACCCACCCGTGTTCCTTCCTTAGCCCTTTACACGGACAGTGGAGTCTTAGTAATAGGGTCCCGTTTTTACCCTTTGGGTACGGAACCCTAAAAACCAGAACCAACTATAACCAGCACTAAATACCATAAGGTACCACCCATCGACCAGGTGGTTCTTACCATTGAATAAATTGACGCGCCGCGCCTGTCGAAGACAGTCGATCAATGTTCTGAATAAATTGCAAGCGTTGTTGATTCGGACTCGCTAAGTGGACAAGCGGGCTATATGACCTAGGTTCAGCTGGGTTCACTTCGTAGTCACCTGGCATTGTTTTTGTTGGTAGTTTTGACGATTTTAAAATGTATTATGGGAGTTTCATTTGTACTTTTTGGTGGCAATAATGAAATTACAGGTTATTTTAATTTGTTGACCTGTGGTCGGTTCTGTAAAAATCTCACCGTGAAATCTTAGGTGAAGTGAGTTTGTGTTTGCTAGCAATTGACACTATTGACAGTTCACTCCACGCTCACTTGACCTAAGTTTTCACGGTGAGATTTTTACAGAATAGCACCGCTGCACCCTAATTGCGGAACACACTATCAACCACAATCTGAATCATTCTGAAAGATATTGCTAATCCATTTCTGCATATGTTCGAAAAATTTGTCAGCTCAAGAATGTAAATAACGAAATGAATGTTGTTGAACTGTGAAAATAGAAACCATTGCTACTGGTAGTGTGTAACGCAATTACCTTGCAGATAGGAGAAGCTCATGAACACAGACTTCATCATCCCGTGAATGTCTAGGACTCTAGGCGATCCAACTCCTTGAAAGCATTGAATTAGTGCAAAGACTAAAAATAGTAAAACCTTTTGAGTTAGCTTTTTGTAGCGTAAGTAAACTTAAACTACTGCGCAAGTGATAATAAATAATAGTAATAGCTGGCTTTTATAAAGAACGCGTGATTCAAGTGGGGAACTAGCAGCGCCCCGCGGTTTCACCCGCGTAAGTTTCGATCCCGTGGGAATCATCATCTGCCTAGCCTTTTCCCAACTATGTTGGGGTCGGCTTCCAGTCTAACCGGATGCAGCTGAATACCAGTATTTTACATGGAGCGACTGCCTATCTGACCTCCACAACCCAGTTACTGGGTAATACGATACCCCTTGGTAAGACTGGTTGTCAGACTTTCGGGCTTCTGACGTCCCGTAACGACTGTCAAAGATCCACGAATGTCAGCCGGGACCAACGGCTTAACGTGCTTTCCGAGGCAAGGAGGGGTCTCGGCATGGAAAGATGGTCACCCATCCACAGATCAACCGCGGCAAGAGTAACTTAACCTGATCGATCGACCTGTGCGGCTGTTATTATTTAGCCACGGGCCCCTCCTCTATGCTATGTGTTAATCCAGGAAATGGTCTATCCATGCTCCAATTTTCATCCAAATCTGTTCAACGGTTTACGTGTGATTGAGTAACAAACATCCAAAGATCTTCACAAACTTTCACATTTATAATATTAGTAGGATAATAAAGTCGACGATAATATCTTAATTTTATGGTTACTTAGCAGTTTGAGTTAAAATTTAATTACCTATGAGCTAATAGGCTAATTGTAATGTTAATAAAGTATCAACAATTGTAATCCTAAAGGAAAAAATAATCTGATCATGGACAAAGTAGGTTTTCAACATTCTAGTTAAAATGTAGGAGGTTCGTAATTTAGGCACCTTGTCATAATCATAAAACAAATGATAACAGCTAGGTTTTTTTGTCACTTTCTTATCGATCTCAAAGATCTCTGAAAAACGTTCTTCAATTAAAATAAATTACTGAGCGTCACTTAGAGGGAGAAAATCAATTTATTTACATTAAATAAATGAGACAACAACTCCCGTAGATTTAAAGTTTTTTAATCTCGCTAAAATCTAGGAATTTCTGATTTTTAAGAGAATAAGTCTGAAGCGCACTGGTGCTCCGGGGACATTGATGACCGGGAAATGTGTGGTACAAGCATAAGCCGGTAGCGATTTAGTTTTTTTTTAAGTTTTCTTATTGCATTTCAATGCTCACATAGATTTAAGATATGAATTTGAGACAAAGTTGCGAGAGAGATTGAGTGACGTGTGCGATATGAACAGATATATAATGAGGTAACTGCATTATAATAATGAAGCTATTTTCATAGCTTACCTTGCCTAATAATAATGAGGGACCCGTGGCTAAATAATAACCGCCGCACAGGTCGATCGATCAGGTTAAGCTACGCTTGCCGCAGTTGGTCTGTGGATGGGTGACCATCTTTACATACCGAGACCCCTCCGTGTCTCGGAAAGCACGTTAAGCCGTTGGTCCCGGCTGTCATTCGTGGATCTTTGACAGTCGTTACGGGTAGTCAGAGCTTCAGAAGCCCGAAAGTCTGACAACCAGTCTTACCAAAAGGGGTATCTATTACCTAGTAACTGGTTTGTGGAGGTCAGATAAGCAGTCGCTCCATGTAAAATACTGGTATTTAGCTGCATCCAGTTAGACTGGAAGCCGACCCCAACATAGTTGGGAAAAGTCTAGGCAGATGATGACCTTGCCTATAATAATATAGTTAATATTATTATTTTACTAAGGAAAACAATGATAATTTAACGAACAGTGGTGGCCCAGTGGTAACACACTTTTTATTTATAATGCTTTTGACCTTGAGTCGTCCCTTATGACACTCAAAGATGACGTCCGTTGTCTAGTCTACCGTTTTTGTACCACAACCTTTATTCACAACAATATAACAAACGCTTCATCTTATACTTTAAGCCCAACTGAAAAAGCTGAACGTGGAACAGAATTTTCCCGTTGAAGTATTTGGCGTTCCTCATGACAGTTATCCATGTAGATTTAGATAGATTATAATGTATGGTAAACTGAAATGAACGATTTGCTTGAATAATGCTGAAATGAACCTTTTTGGCGCAGCCGTGAGGCACACACTATTGTTGTTGTAACATTTATTTTATTTTATTTTGTTAATTTTTAACCCCCGACGCAAAAACGACGGGGTGTTAGAAGTTTGTGTATTTTGTGTTTCACGAACTGTGTCCAAATAAACTTTTTTCTTTCTTTTCTTCTTTCTTATTTGGTTACCTATGGAGAAAGTGACAAAAATCTATCATCAAATCATCATTTGTTCATAATGATGAGTACAATGACCTCTTAAGAGGTTGCTGGTGTTTTACAAATAACCCTGTATACATACACCCTCACCCTTACACACACTCACACACAATAAAATCATTTAAAATTATTTTATTTTGCTGAATTTATGGAACAGTGGTGTCCCGGTGGCAACGGCCGCGACTTACGAATTGTAGATCGTAGGTTCGAAACCAGACAGGCGCATTGCTTTATGTAAATTATTTCATCACCAAGGAAAACATCGTGAGGAAACTGGCATGTCCTAGAACCAAAAATTCGACATCTGCCAACCTCTGGACCCGCGTGGTGGATTACGGCCCACTCCCTCTCACCGAGAGGTGGCCAGTGCCCAGCAGTGGGGGGAACATTATAGGCTGATTATGATCAATTTATTGTTATTTTATCTCAATTTTTTTTAGTTCACTACCCTTATCTAATTTAGTTTCTGTAATTTTTTTGTTTAGGCACTGCCTAGTTTGGGGACCACTGATCATAGTTACCGTAAGCCTAAAATATTATTATATTTGTTTGTAAAAATAGACCACCAAATTATTCTTATTTTCTTTTCTGATTAAACGTTTTCGTTTTTTAATGGTACACCACAGACTACCTACAGTATTCTGTTTCCTTTCGCCCTTAATCTATCCAAAGGTTATTTTTAAAAGATCGCTTTTATCGATAAGACCGCCCGTTGTGTCACCCCTCGTATTTCTACATTTTATATCTGTACTTAATTTCTATGGTGTATATATTAACCTTTTGACCGCCACAGTCATGTATAGATGACAAACCAAAATGTGCCCAGCTTGCCACGGTTCCACTACATGACAGACTTTGACGCTTTTTTCCCGGATGGGAAATCATCAAATGACCCCTCCCGCTCTGGGTGGAGCGCAAGGGAGTTTTCTTCTTTAGCCCTTTATGTTCCGGGCCAGCGGTAACCCTTTCGGACAATCCCGCTGACCAGACTTTGACGCTGAGGGCACGTTTTTCATTTTTTGACGTGTGGCGGTCAAAAGGTTAAAGTGTATTCTGTCTATCTATATTTTTCTCAGATCAGCTACTGCCTAATAAGCATAAAACATAATCAGCCTATAATGTTCCCACTGCTGGGACACAGTCTCCTCTCAGTGAGAGGAGTGACCCGTAATCCACCACGCGGGCCCAGTGCGGGTTGGTAGATGTCACATGTCTTCTATTTTTTGGTTCTAGGACATGTCGGTGTCTTCACGATGTTTTCCTTCACTGTTTTGAGGAATGAATAGTTTTTGAAGTGAAAACTTCTTTAGGCGCGTTGGGCGTTTTTTGAGATGGAAAAAAACCATTGAACTCGCGCCATTGTTACCGTTAGCGACACCGCGCGTGTTTGGTTTATAAGATGATTAAAGAAATACCCGTTGCGGATGTGTTCGGCTGTCATCGGGATATACTCGGTTTAATGTATAAGTATCCGGTATGTTACGTGAGTAATGGCAGAGGTTTGTGTTTTGTTTTCAATTCTGTCGGCACTCCCGGAGTGCCATTGTTTTTTTTTTTAATAAGAGGCGTTTTGTAATTCATTATCATACTAGATACATACTACAAAATGTTCTTTACTAACTTTTTAGACCTTTGTATCCTGCTTATGCGTATGAAGTTTCATTAAAATCGGTTCATTAATTTCGAAAAATATGGGCTTGAAAGTTTGTATGAAATGCCGTACAGCGTAAACGCTCTTAAACAACTTAAACCTACCTACCTCATCAAGATAACCTACATTAATGCAACTACAAACAATTAAAGCACCCCTTATCTAAGTCCCTACCGCACCCTATATACAATGTCGCGTGCAGCGTGCAAGCCTCCGCAACCGGAAATGACAAGCCACATCCGCCGGAAGTGGCGCGCTGCGTCCGACTGACACTGCAACTGAATATGTCAATAGCGGTGGGACATTCGAATGTTCCTGTGTATAATTGAAGTGCGTTCATAAATAATGTCGGGAATTTCTAGCAGGGTAGGATAGTACCTACTAGAGGGTTTAAGAGATATTAATATTTTGCTGTGGCTTAAATGCTTTTGTTTTTATTGTAATCTAGAGTATTGTAATCTTTTATTTTTTTCTGTTTTTTGACATTGTGTTCAATTGCTACTTATTTATTATTAATTAATTTGTCAAAATGTGTCACTCTTTATACTTAATTATTTTTTATTGGCCAGGCTTACTTGTATTTAATTATTTTTTTGTCGAGACTTAGCTGGCTTGATTAATCACAAACATTTGTACGCCCTCTGGCTTAACATAGCGCACTATTCTATATTTATATAACATCATTATTGTATTCAACAAATTAATAAATGACTTATGACTAGAAAACAATTGTTTTTTTTTTGCGGATGGTAAATCATCAAATGACCCCTCCCGCTCTGGGTGGAGCGGAAGGGAGTGTCAGACTCTTTCTGACTAAAAACCCACCCGTGTTCCTTCCTTAGCCCTTTATGTTCCGGGCCAGCGGTAACCCTTTCGGACAATCCCGCTGACCCGGAAAAAACAATTGAATAATACAGTGTTTTATTCAATTGTTTTTTCCGGGTGCGCCGGAAGCGATGCGCGCTTTACTTGTGGTTAACAAGTGTACAAACATGCTGTGAATGTGTACAACAAAGTAAGAAATAACTTTAATTTCGGAAGTCTAGTCGTTGCAAAAAATTAAAATAGAGATCCAAAGACACCGAGTTCTGAAATTAAAGTCATTTTTCATTTTGTAGTTTTTTTTGAAGTCTGTTTCTTTTTTGTTAAAAAGTTTTTATTTCGCGCTTTTTAGTGGGTCTGCTTATAATTTATCTAAGTTACAATAGCATAGTGTCAACTTGCTCATCGCCTTTAACAATATATTGCTTTCCCGGTTCAGGGATTTTAATTATATAATTATTGATGAGTTCTCTTGGTATTTCACCATCCAAAAATTAATTTTCAAAATCGGTCCACAATTGACGGAGTAATCGGTGTACATCCATAACCATAATCAGCCTATAATGTTCCCACTGCTGGGACACAGGCCTCCTCTCGGTGAGAGGGAGTGGGCCGTAATCCACCACGCGGGCCCAGTGCGGGTTAGTGGATGTCACATGTCTTCGAATTTTTGGTTCTAGGACATGCCGGTTTCCTCACGATGTTTTCCTTCACCGTTTTGAGAGCAGTGGTGATGAAATAATTTACACAAAGTAAAGCGCCTGTCTGGGTTCGAACCTACGACCTACAACTCGTAAGTCGTGTCCGTGACCACTGGGCCACCACTGCTCATACATACATACGGTACATACATACATAAAAACAAATATTCGCAACGAATTGATAACCACCTGCTTTTTTTTAAAGTCGGTCAAAAAAAGACAAGGTTGAGCAACTCTCTTTGGAGAATATGAAATAACTGACACTTTAAAAAAATGACAGCTCACTCCACGCTCACTCCACCTTCAGTTTTCACGGTGAGATTTTTACAGAATGGCACCGCTGTTCATTTAAACGTGAAAGAATATGCTATTAGGCATGTAGTACGAATATAATCGACTGTATCCTTTCATCGACACACCAGACGCCTGCAATAACAATAAAAACACTGTCGTTTGGCGATGACATTTTCCCTTAGTTTCTTTGCTAAATTTTCACGGTGAGATTTTTACAGAATGGCACCGCTGTTCATTTAAACGTGAAAGAATATGCTATTAGGCATGTACTACGATACGAATATAATCGACTGTATCCTTTCATCGACACACCAGACGCCTGCAATAACAATAAAAACACTGTCGTTTGGCGATGACATTTTCCCTTAGTTTCTTTGCTAAATTAGTTTAAGTGGGGGCTCAGTAACAGCGGATTTTTATCAGCTGATTTTATAGTGCATCCTAATGCATCTTTATTTGTGTAAGTTGTGTTATGTAAAGGGTAACCCTACGTAATGTGTAAAGCTTCGGCAATGAACGATGTTTTCAGAAATGGTGGACGATGATTCAGTGGAAAGGATACTCCATAAGAATGTGTCCAATAATTGACTATGGTTTATACTGATTTTTAGTACTTATGGAAAGTCTCACCAAAATATTATTGCCTTAAAAATAATCTGTAGTACTTACCTACTTTTTGAGGTTGTCGGTTCATCTATCTTGGGGCGTCCCACACTACGCTTGCCGATACGCGGTCTCCACTCCAGGACTAGTCTGCTCCACCGGCCATCTCGGTCCTTTGACAAACGTGTCCAGCCCACTGCCACTTCAGAGGTGGCTGGGACAGACTGGATGCGGAAGGCGGAGGACAGGGTGTTGTGGCGCAGCATAGGAGAGGCCTTTGTCCAGCAGTGGACTGCAATAGGCTGAGTAGATTTATTGACTTATAGCTACTTACTACTATAAATACAATTAATACTAAATATTTAAAGAAAGCTGACCGAAAAAAAAATGGATTTATGAATCATATTTTAACCCTCAACTTCCTATCATGGAATTCACTCAAATCCTTCTCTCGTGCACAAAAGGAACGTCTTCAATACAAAGCCAGTGTCTCAAGCACATGATTAGCTTTTTATCATAGTCACACACACACTCACACATACATTTCACTCCGCCCCCGCTGGTCTTGGGGCACAATAAAAACTGTCATATCCAGGCGCTTGTTGCTACTAGCCGGGAGGTAAGGCTGTGGTGTGAGTGATAAGATGTAGCGGAGCGATTCTTTATATACTAAAAATAGAGTTATTCAGTCAACCAGACAAAATAAAAATAAAAACTATTCATTGCCAGATTTTTATTGTCAAAGGTAATGAAAAAGCAGTCCAAGTTACAATGTATAATTACATAATATTTTTAGTGTATTATACACAAAAGTTGGTCATTGACAAGATTAAATTGATTGGTATGGTTTGTTTAAGCAATAAAAAAATAAATTCAAAGACATGGCAGCAATTACGATTAATCAGTTGAAGCACACTGAACAGGACACAATAGAAATAAAATTGTTATTACGTCTAGGGGCGTTTAGTGTCTCGCAAAGTGTAAGCGCAAGTAATTATATTGCATCCGTCTACGAAAACAGTATATAAATCAAGTTTAATTTATCAGCATATTTCGGCGAAAAAGTACCTAGTACTCATGCACAAACACTACCGAAAGTTTTCGTGCAAAACTCAAACAAATGCCAGCGTGCATCGAAAGAAACCGTGGAGCGGTTTTTAAATCGAAAACAGTATTGAATTTTCAACTTCGGACTTGTTCTAAAAACCATTTTTATTTTTTTTAATAAGTATGTCCTGTCCCTATTGACTAAGAAAAGTTTACCATAATAAAATAAAAAAAAAACGCTTAAAAAACCAAAAGGTAACTGCAATAAAACTGCTCGGCTAACCCGCTCGCGCCTATTTGTTGGACCATACAAGTACCTAAAGGAGTGTCCCGCAAAGGCAGTCGTACAAAAGAAAGCATATGGTTGCCGATCGCATGCAAAATACAGGTAAATCACACTATCACACTATTATAGGCGAAAATTTGTGAGTGTGTGTGTGTGTTTATATGTTTGTTACTTCTTCAAGCTCAAACGGCTGAACCAATTTTGATAAAATTTTGTATGGAGGTAGCCAACACCCTGGATTAACATATAGGCTACTTTTCATCCCGATATTCCCACAGGATCGACATTTACGAGGGTGAAACCACGGGGCGCAGCTAGTATTAAATATATATCATTGTACAGACCTAAAAGATATACAGCATGTTTCAGAAGATGTGGTCATATTTAAGGGTGTGGTACAGACCATCGAATGGAACAACTTTCTTCATGAGACCAACATCGTAATCGCAAAAAACTTATCAACTGTCCCATACAAAAGTTTTTCTGTACCCATGAAGAAAGTTGTTCAATTTGACGGTGTGTACAGTCATGAGCAAAAGTATGAATACACTTGGCTTTATTCAAAGGCGATTTTCTCCTTTATTTTTGAATAAAAATTTATATTAGTAGGAACATAGTATTTTCGAACCCATAGGTATATGTAAGGTGTCGTATTTCAACGTTGCACTCGTTATTTCGGGAAAAAATCGCAATTCAAAGTTGCCAAGTGTTGACATATTGGTGCTCGTGACTGTACCACCCTTAAATACGACCAGGTTTAGGTTATCATCATTAGGTTATCTATGTATTCTACACTAGCTGCGCCCTGCGGTTTCACCCACGTAAGTGTCGATCCCGTGGGAATATCGGGATAAAAAGTAGCCTATATGTTAATCCAGGGTGTCAGTTACCTCCATACAAAATTTTATCAAAATTGATCCAGCCGTTTGAGCGTGAAGAAGTAACAAACATAAAAACACACACACACAAACTTTCGCCTTTATAATATTAGTGTGATGTGATTACGTATTTTAAACATATAATTAAAATAATCAATAAAAATTAATATTCTAGCCGTGGGACCTTTTTTTTTCGTTTTAGTAGTTAACAAATATTTATATACCTAACTAATATTATAAAGAGGTAAAGTTTGTAAGTTTGTATGTAGGGGGTAATCTCTAGAACTACCACTCGGATTAGAAAAAATCTTTTTGTATTATATAGCCCAATTCTTGAGGAAGGCTATAGGCTATTTAACATCACGCTATGACCCTTAGGAGCCGAGCAAAAAGAAAAAAAGTCAGAAAGAGCGCTAAGCAACAACGAAGCAATAGCGCGGGCAGGCGATGAGATGCGACGAGGCGGGTCGGGGGAAGAAGAAATTTCACGCGGACGAAGTCGCGGGCAGAAGCTAGTACCTAATATATTTATGAATATTTAACAGCATTATACTTAATTTGTGGTTATATTTTGCTAACAATACCATACACACATATAGTTTCATTTGGCAATGTTACAGACAACCTTCTAAATTACTGTATCGGGACAACCTTTTGGAATCTGCTGTTGGCTGTCAACAAGGTGACCCCCTTGGGCCAGTGATTTTTAGTTTAGCCATTCACCCAATTATTCGACAGCTAAATTCCAAATTTAACGTTTGGTATCTCGATGATGGAACCTTGGGAGGCGATGCAGAAACTGTATTACATGACCTTCAATTTTTAAAAAATGAACTTCATTCCATTGGCCTTGATCTCAATCTTTCGAAATGTGAACTATATTTAGCGGACAGTACTGACAGACATCTGACACTTCCCAAATTTAACGCAATAGCTCCAGAAATCAAAATTATTGAAAAAAGCTCTCTTCGCCTCCTTGGGTCCCCAATCTTTGACAATTCCTTTCCCGTTTTTATTGACGAAAAAATCCAAAATTTCAATGACGTTTCGGAAAGATTGCTCCAAATTAATATGCATTCGGCCATAACTTTAATCCGCTACTGCTGTTTCGGCCCTAAATTAACATATTTTCTTCGCGCTTCCCATTTATGGAAGCACACTCACCTTTTAGACAAAATGGACCAAATTATCAGGCATACATTAACTTTGTGGCCATGGACGACCGAGCTTGGGCACAAGCTACTCTTCCCATTCGTATGGGGGGGCCTCGGCGTCCGCAAAATTTCTAGTATTAGTTTACCGGCTTTTATATCTTCGGTCCACGGCACTGGTTTATGTCTCCTTTTGCTTGACAACTAGTGGAAGCAAAATCGACGACGAAAACATTCGCCCAGACAATAAACACTACATAATTTACTACACAAAAATAGGCTCTTTTTATGTACCCTATTGATTAAATGATTCATACTTAATATAAAACCTGTCATGTGTTATAAACTTGTTATTGTCAATCAAGTTTCTTTTTGTTTTTTACAATAATAGCAGTATTCCTTGTAACTTCACTTCTATTTAACATTCCCATCTAATTTCTTAATAACTTGACCTAACTTTAAAATCTATTTGTTAACATTTAATTACTTATTTTTAACTTTATTTTATTTTATTTTTCCCTTCTACCTCCTACTAATCTAAATATTGGAACATCTTTTTTATCACACTGTTATTTAGCTGCATAACTTCACACATTCCAGGTGACTGATACTTCAAAGAAAATGATGACCCGCAGTGCTACAATCAAGGAGATGGAAGCTAAACTAAGAGCCACCTTGAAGGAGCTACAGAATTCTGAAGCGATGTGTAAACAACTGCTCCGCGAAAGGGAAGACAGCGAAGTAGAAGTGGAAAACATTATTTTAAAGAACACCTCCCTCAAGAATGAACTGTCTCAGCTACACATCCAACACATGGACTTAACTGACCAGCACAGTCAATTACAACACGCAGTGTCAACATTTCAAGAGTGCAGTGATACCCACGAATTGGCACTGAATCGTATCACAGAGCTTGAACAGAGATTGTCTGAAGCCCAAGAAGCACTATCCATCTCCGAGTGTATCAAGGTCAATAACCAGGTTGTTCGCACTAGTAATCTTTTTGATGAGTTGGTAGGTAGTAAACCAAAATCAGTGTGTGAGCCAGCTGAAACTATAGATTTGACTGGTGATGATACCATACCATTGTGTCCTATTGTTATGAGTCACAACAAATTAAAGAAATATATTAAAATCAAGAAATTAATTAAACGGTCACAGAGAGTAATAAAAAAACAAAAACTCTTAAAATTAAATCTTTCGCTTAGAAAGGAACGTGTTGTCTTATCGAAAAGTTTAAATACTTGTACTATTGAGTTAGATAAATGTAGGGAAAAGTATGACACTGATATCCAGCTCCTCTATAATGATATACTACACAAGGAGCATTTGCTGAAGGATATTTTTGAAAAATATGAAAGTTCACAACGACAACTAAGTGACCGCTTGTTTGAGGCTGGAGAACTCCTGGATTTGGTGAAGTACAATGCTGAGAGGTATGAGTCTCTGACAAATGATCTTTCATGCAGCGGTGCCAACCAACCACCACCTCTTCAACCTCAGTCTGACTTACCCCTTCCGGTGTTAGCTCTTCCAGCAGAGACCACACAGATAAACAAATCAATATTTTTTTGTGACGAGTTAGGTTCTGGCTTTGGAAAAATTCTACTCAATTACCTAAGCCATAGTTTTACCAATCATAGTTACCATAACATAAGTTTTAAACAAATGATAAAAAGAATTGCCAATGCAAACCTTGATAATTATTGTACTATGGTTTTGCTATTAGGTAATAGCACTGGTATTACCAGAAAGGACGTAGTGGATGGTGTAAACACCTTATTAAAGTTAAACATAGGTAAGCTAATATTGTGTGCTTTTCCTTACTCAGATACTTTATCATACAATGAAAATAATTATATTTATAAGTTGAATAATACTATTCACAATCTGACATGTTGTCATAGAGACAAATTATTGTTTTTTGACACTAACAAGTTTGTTAGTGGTATTAAGTTAACTCAGAGAACTATATCTCTGTCTGGGGAATGTAGACATATGATTGCTATGTTGATAGCATATAATATTAACGAGGTCATAGCTAATATAACGAGTTCTAGTATTAGTGACGAGTCCGTGTTGCCTAGTTATACTAACAACATGGTGATTAATTATGGATCGTCATGTTGTACGAAGGAGGATCCACCACCACCACCACCACCACCACCTATAATACCAACATCCTTGGAGACTACTACCAGTCAGATAGGATATTCTCCTCCCACTGGAACATACTCGGGCAATCTTGACTCTCCAGTTGTAGTTGTGGAGGTCACTCCGGATAACTATTTAAACTAGTCAGTGAGACAACAGAAGTTACCCCTTCAAATACCAAATTATTATTACAGAATAATAAAAAGGTATCTTCTGGCAATATAATTAATAATAATAAAAAACAAAAGGGAGTGCAACATATTTTAAAATTATTTAATCAGAATATCCAAGGTTGCGCTTCCAAATTATTGGAAATAGAATTGTTTTTGGAAAACACCAAGTTTGATGTCATTTGTTTAACAGAGCATTGGTTGAAAGATCATCAAGTAAAGTCAATTAATTATGAAAATTATTGTGTAGTTAGCCATTTCAGCCGAAAACGTATGATACATGGCGGATCATTAATATTAATTAAAAATTCTATTAAATCAAAAGAACGAAAAGACATAATCGGACTGTCTGTTGAACACACCATTGAATTGTCCTGTGTTGAGCTTGATAAGCATGTTATAGTATGTGTATACAGACCTCCAAGTAACCAGAATCTATCGGTGTTTGATTCTGTAATGGAAGATGTGTTAAAGAAACTTAGTACTAGTAGTAAGTCAATAATAGTATGTGGAGATTTTAATATTAATTTATTGGAAAATAACTCGAATACTGTCAGATTGTTAAGTCTTTTTAGGTCATTTGATTTGTCAAATGTTTTTATTGAACCAACCCGAGTGACAGCTTCTTCTGCCACTTGTATTGATAATGTTTTTTGTAATTGTGATTACTTACACAAAGAAATTGTAAATAAGTTGCCATCTGATCACAGTGGACAAAAAATAACATTTAGCTCCTACATGCCTTTACAAAAAATTCAAATAAGGTTTAGGACAATTACATGTAAAAAGTTAGAGAAATTAAATAATTCTTTGGCCAGTAAGTTATGTGATCAGAATTTTAATAATATAGGTGACCCAAATGAATTCTACGCCGAGTTCTTTTCAATATTAAACGCGCAGTTTAATGACACTTTTCCACTAAAAACTAAAAATATTCACACAAAGTTTTTATTTAGTGACTGGGCGACTCCAGGTATTCGTAAAAGCAGGGAAAAACTTTTTGAACTCTATGGCTTAAAGCAACATATGAATAATACAAACTTTCATCAGTATGTTGCAAAATATTCAAAAACTTTTAAAAGTGTGTGCCAAAAAGCTAAAGCTCTTTATATTAGCAATAAAATAAAATCAGCTGATGATAAAATAAAAACTACCTGGCAAATAATAAATAATGAAACAGGTAGGAAAAAACAGCCTAACACTGAATTTAATTTAGAGACTGCACATGGCCCCATCAACTCAGATGTAGAAATAGCTCAGGAATTTGAAAACTTTTTTTCTAATATTCCCCTTAAAACTACTGAAGCTTTAAATTCATCCCCCACGCTTTCTGCTGCCTTACTTAAAAAGAATGTAAAGGCATGCCCTTTGGAGTTTAGGTTTCAGCATACAAGCCCCCAGGCTGTTATAAAAGCTTTTAGAGATCTTAACATTAAATCAACAGAAGATCTCTGGGGAATGTCTGTAAAAGTATGTAGATCTTTTATCGAAACTATTGCGCCCTATTTAGCTTTCATATTTAACACCAGTGTTGACCAAGGAGTCTTTCCGGATCTTATGAAACATAGTAAAGTAGTACCATTGTTCAAATCCGGTGATAGTAAAGATCCTAACAATTATAGACCTGTGTCAATTCTACCAGTTCTCAGTAAGGTGTTTGAAAAGTTGATGCTCAATCAAATGTTACGTCACTTTAATAAAAATTCCATCTTTCATGAACACCAGTACGGTTTCACCAAAGGGCGTTGCACTACTGACGCCGGTGTTACCCTAATAAAGAACATTTTTAACGCCTGGGAAGAAGCACAAGATGCCATTGGAATCTTTTGCGACCTCTCTAAGGCGTTCGATTGCGTAAACCACGAGACACTTCTGATGAAACTGGAGCATTATGGAATTAGAAAAGCAGCACTTGACTTGCTAAGATCATACCTGAAAGATAGAAAGGTTAAAGTTCAAGTAAACGGCGTAAACTCATTAGGGTCTGAAATGACAATGGGTGTTCCTCAAGGTTCGATATTGGGTCCATTCCTCTTTTTAGTTTACATTAATGATTTACCCCAATTACTTCAAAATCAGCCGAAGATGGTGTTATTTGCAGATGACACATCGTTAATCTTTAAAATAGACCGACGGTCACAAAATCTTGACGACGTGAATAACTCTATTCTTCAGGTCCAAGATTGGTTTACGGTAAATAATTTAGTACTTAATGAAAAAAAAACCAAATGTATTAGATTTAAATTACCGAATGTTAGAAGTAGCGAATGTGAAATCATATTGAATGGCCAAAAACTAGAATTTATTGATCAGACAGTTTTCCTAGGAATCACGCTAGACGAGAAATTACAATGGGGACCTCATATAACATCTATTGCGGGGCGGCTAAGCTCCGCCGCTTATGCTGTTAGAAAGATAAGACAGTTAACAGATGTAGAAACCGCGCGTTTGGTCTATTTTAGTTACTTCCACAGTATTATGTCATATGGCATTTTACTATGGGGTCGGGCTGCTGACATTGAATCCATTTTTATTTTACAAAAGAGAGCTGTCAGAGCCATTTACAATCTACGTCGTCGCGAATCTCTTAGGGAACTATTTAAAAAGGTTAATATCATGACGGTACCTTGCCAATTCATTTATGAAAATATTATGTATGTAAGAAAAAATCAACATCTTTTTAATAAAATAAGTGATAGGCATAATTTTAATACTAGAAATAAAGATAAATTAGATCAACCTTTTTTTAGATTATCTAAAGTACATACATCTTTTATGGGGTACTGTGTTAAATGCTACAACAAAATACCTTGTGACATATTGCAATTAAATGAAAGAAAATTTAAAACTCATATTAAAAGTACACTTTGTAAACAAGGATATTACAAATTAGAGGATTATATCCAAGATAAGAATGTTTGGAAACATGCTGGTCCTGCTCCATAGGACAATCTAAAAGTCTAGACAAAATCAAACTTGTTCCTAATTTAATTTATATATATATTTTTGATTATGACATCTTATTCTAATTCATTTTTACAATCTGCGACTACAGTGGCTCACACACTTGTTAAAGTTCAACTACTTTTGCATTTTTTTTTTTTAAATAACTTGTAAATATGTGAGCACCATGTATCTATCACTTATTTGATTTACCTGTCATTGCTTAATTTTTAATTATTTTTACCTTTTGTGGTAGACTAATTTTATTATGGGTGCATCGTGTTCACATACCTATAATTTTTATTATGTATACAAGACCTTGTAAAACATTTTTAAAAGAGTAACGGTGGAGTTTCTTGCCCATTCTTCTCCATACGAAAACTACCTTTTCGAATGGGCGACTAGAATCATTTCTATTTAGTTTTTTTTTGACGTTCAAAAGTGCCTTTAATGTGCCTATTTGAAATAAATGATTTGACTTTGACTTTGACTTTGATAAATTAATCAGGAAAATCCTAGCTTCCACACTGATTAATTATGATGTGCCGTGTTTCACCGAGGCTATGGATGCCTGGAGTCTCGCTTGCCCGAATACAGATCCACCCGACAATCCATCTTCCCAGAGACGGTGGGATGAGCCGCTCTGCAGAGTAGTACAGAACAATTTACTTGACTCGTCTGCTACTACTGCGGAACGTGCGCGCCTGCTGGCTGTGGGTAGGTGGGAGTCGGGTCTTTGGCTTCATGCACTACCTTCGTCGAACATAGGCACTTTGTTCGACGACACTACTTTTCGCCTCGCTGCTTCCCTACGTCTAGGCACTCCTTGCTGTTCTCCCCATCGCTGTCACTGTGGCGAAGATGTCAACAGCCTCGGACACCACGGCCTGTCTTGCAGCCGAAGTGCGGGTCGCTTAGCGCGGCACGCGAACATTAATGACATCATCCGACGAGCTCTTGTCACCGTCGGCGTTCCAGCTGTATTAGAACCCAATGGCTTGGCACGCGACGATGGCAAGAGACCGGACGGTATGTCTTTATTTCCATGGAAGGTGGGTAGGCCTTTAGTGTGGGACGCTACGTGTGTCGATACTCTTGCGCCATCCCATCTTCCTGGCTCGGCATGCTGTGCTGGCGCTGCTGCTGCGGCTGCGGAAAACCTCAAGCGGCGAAAATATAATAACCTCATCGGAAACTATATTTTCGAGCCGTTTGGGGTTGAAACTCTCGGGCCGAGTGCTCATGGTCTTTTTAAAGAAATTTCAAAACGGCTGGTTGACACTTCCCGTGACCCAAGGGCTGGCTTTTATCTTGGCCAGAGGCTAAGCATCGCCATACAACGTGGTAATGCCGCCAGTCTCTTGGGTACATTACCAGTCGACAGCGATGCGGATGAATTTTTCGACGCTATTTTTTAGTTTCTGTATAGTTTTAGTTAAGTTAGAATTTAATTTTGTTATTCCTAATAAATACCATACACTATGTGTTAAATTGTTCAAAGTTGATTGGGAAAATTTTACAGTTTTGGGGAGCTTGATGTTTTGGCGGCTGTACATACATAAACCCTCTCTGAAGAACATCACCAATGGTCACTATATGTCCTTCTAGACTAGAGCGTCCCCTCCCGGGCAGCGCTTCCACTCTCATTTGCCTTGTAAATACTTTTTGTTAGTCGCCTTTCGTTCATCCTTTCAATTTCAACATAGCAGCACCTATATTTGAATTAAGAATTTGTGATAATTTTCTAGTTATGGAACGACAAACTGAATGTCATACATAACAAAGTTCAAATTCCATTGCAACCAAAAACTTATTAAGTAATTTGGTCACTTAAAAATCAACTTAGAATACATTTCACTAAAATAGATAACTGATTAAGTGGCGATGGAATGTAAAGGATCGTAATTTAAAACGTTCAAAATCAAGTCGCAGTCTCATCTCAGCGACAATCAAGGGGCCTAAAAAGGCCACTTTGGCAGAATCATAAAAGGATAACATTATTAATTATAATGGACAGTCACCTAACTGTTAAGTTAATCGTGTCAAATCCCATTGGCGAAGGATTTTTCAGTTATTTTTGTTTGTCTGTGCTAAAATACCAATCAATCCAATCCAAATCCAATCCCAATCTCTTTGATTATATCTACGTATTGTAGCGAAAAAAAGAAAAACACGGACTGTCTTCGTCATATTACAATTCATAATGGTACCTATCCTTTTATGATTCTGCTAAAGTGGCCTTTTTAGGCCCCCAGATGTCAAAAATGTACTTAGGTAAATTAGCGATGTGCAAGCCTTTTCTTCCTTTTGATATTTTACCTTTTTATTAATTTTGTCTATGCTTTTTCTACCTTTTGGTTTCCACTTCTGATTGACATTATACTTTTGTTTTACTACCAAGAACCAGCGCATTTTATTAAGTAGTTAATAAGCGGTATTCTTGAAAGATTAAGACTGAGATCAGACTTTGGACGTTTATAAAATTATGCGAATTGACCTTCTGATTTTATGAATACTGCTATACACAACATTCATCACACAATTCAAGACCTACTTCAAATGTCCAGTTCGGACATATCTATAAGTTCCGTTTGCCATCGAACATAAACTATTGGTACCTATCTCATACCGCAACAGTGCCTTGGAAATCCATCCTGCATATTGATCTATACTCTAGGGAGGATACAGTAGTAGTACACGTCTTCCTAGAAGCATACTAGTGGCTCCCTCTGCGACACAAACCACATTATGGAGGAAGTAGTGTCATACTTTGTTTGTGATTGTCAAGTTTGAATTTGGAGTGGAATTTGGAATGAAATATGGCGGCCCTATAGTTTTTTTTCTGCCATTTTATCTGTGAATATTTTATTATCTATACTAATCTATACTAATATTATAAAGCTGCAGAGTTTGTTTGTTTGTTTGTTTGTTTGTTTGTTTGAACGCGCTAATCTCTGGAACTACTGGTCCGATTTGAATAATTATTTTAGTGTTGGGTAGTCCATTTATCGAGGAAGGCTATAGGCTATATTTTTTTTCTTCATCTATACTAATATTATAAAGCTGCAGAGTTTGTTTGTTTGTTTGTTTGTTTGAACGCGATAATCTCTGGAACTACTGGTCCGATTTGAATAATTATTATTTTAGTGTTGGGTAGTCCATTTATCGAGGAAGGCTATAGGCTATATTTTTTTCTTCAAAATTAGGGATCCGTAATAAAATTGCTATTTTGTAACACAAGGTGTAAAATCGAAAACCTATTTTTGCGTGCGCTGCAAAAACTATTGACAATAGAACAAAATAATGTACTACGGGTTTGTAGAGCCCATTAAGACCTACAAAAAAGTCCGCGAGAACATATGTCTAGCTATCATGGTTTAATCACAATAACCGATTTTGTGTTCAAAATAATTATTAAATCGTCTGAAGAAAAAAAAACTACGTTAAATATGTATCGTAATATTAATCTTTATCGAAATTAAGCATTATGTTATCAAGAGTATTTATGAAGAAGTAAAATACTTTTTGTTTCATCTCAATCGGATATTTCGTTTAAAAGTTATCACGTGTGTGTAAGATGTTAAGAGTTGGTACCTATTAAGGAGTTATGGGCCATAGAGTTTTTTATCTATAATAATAATAAGGCTGAAGAGTTTGTTTGTTTGAACGCGATAATCTCTTTAACTACCGGTCAGATTTGAATTCTTTTTGCATTTGATAGCCCAATTCTTGAGGAAGGCTATAGGCTATTTAACATCACGCTATGACCCTTAGGAGCCGAGCAAAAAGAAAAAAACTCAGAGTGAACGGTAAGCGAATACGAAGTGTTGCGACGCGACGGAGTGGGGGTACAAGAAATTTCACGCGGACGAAGTCGCGGGCAGAAGCTAGTCATTCATATCGGTCAGAAAAGGGACATAGTCCTTCTATAAATAGTTCAAGCTCATAGCCTTATCTATTTTGTTTTCATGTTCTGCAATAGTCCTGCACCAACCGGGGGTTGTCCTTGGGTGCACACTGCACCTGCATAGTGCATACAGGGATAATCGTCTGTTGGTGCCTCATTTCATTGAAAACATCTAACGGGCCTCTGCGAGCTGGCTTCGTCCTTTTAGTTTTTTTTTATATCAAAAGGTTGGACATGCGGGTAAAGTATCTATAATCCTACTAATATTATAAATGTGAACGTTTGTAAGATTGATCAATCACGTAAAGGCATTTGGCTCACAGATAGTTAATAAAAAAAAAAATGTTTATTTCAATTATAATGGGCATTCAGATACATAGTTTTGGAGATCTCTTTTTAAGCAAGGAATTTAAACCTAATTTTTTAAGAGAACATGCGCGAAAGTTCGCAAAGGCACTCAGGTACTCAGGCCCGGCAAGTTACGTCGGCCGTATTGTACAGACGCCAGCATGTCAACCTACCCGAAACTGTCAGATTTTCCCAATCAACCTTGAACCATACGCTTTAGCAATAAAGTCGAAAATCTATTAAAGAAATCTGACAGATTGTAGTAACTTGATGTGCTTGGCGTCTGTACGTTATGTTATTTTCAAATAACAAGCATTCAGAACAAGCGGTAGGAAGTTAATAAACCAAATTTCTTATAAAATAAAAATATCAGAAGACTTCGCAGATTATAATGAAAGAATTTCAATTACGAATTTATTAAACGTATACTTTTCCTGTTCGTTTTCACAAAGTAGGTACCTACCTACCAAGGATCGCTTAATCGCAGAGTCAATTTTCCTGCCACAAACAAAAAATTAAATTACTTACTTCAAAAATCTCGTACTTATTACTGAACCCTATAATAATTATTATTCGCAAAATGGCTAAGAATTATTTAAATGAGAAACAGAATCCATACTAATATTATAAATGCGAAAGTGTGTCTGTTTGTCTGTCTGTTACCTCTTCACGCTTAAACTGCTGACCTGATTTAGATGAAATTTGGTATAGAGATAGTTTGAGTCCCGGGAAAGGACATAGGGTAGTTTTTATCCCGGCATTCCCACGGGATCGAAACTTACGCGGGTGAAACCGCGGGGCGCTGCTAGTTGTTTGTAAAACGCGATAAAACTAAGTACCGCTTTCCCGAATTTTAATTTGGACAATCTCACAATCTTATAAGAAGATTAAAGAAGCTTAAAAGACTCTTTCCTAATTAAAAAGTCAAATAAAAAAAAAGGAAAGGAATAAACAAACTTTGGCAGCTTCTAAGTAATTTTTGAGGAATTATCTGTTCTATACTAATATAATAAAGCTGAATATGAGTTTGTTTGTTCTTTTTATTGGACGTCCTAATCTCTAGAACTACCTACTAGTCGAATTTGAAAAAATTTGTTTGGATTTGATAGCCCATTTCTTATGAAAGTAAGAAAGGTTATAGGCTATTTACCATCACTCTAAGACCCTTATGCCTCGGCCACGAAAAAAACGCCACGCTTCAGGCGTCAATTCGCTACAAGCGTCATTTCTAAGCGTCAAAAGTAAGGCCACGAACTTCAAATATTCGCCTGTAGCGTGGTACGTCGGTGGGGGAATGCATCAGTTCAGTACAGAAAAAGGTAACATGCTCTGTGAGTGCAGAGTGAGCACGCGTCGATATTACACGTGAAAATGTCGCTGTCAAAAATATCTAAATATTGTTAATAAAACTTAAAAAATAATTTTAATTTCTTCCCACAAATTTTTTACAACATTCCTAAACTTATGTTGCGGATGTGAACAAAATCGACCTGCGTTATGGATGTAACGCAGGTCGATTTTGGATTGCAGTGATAAATTCTTCAGTAAGTATTCATATTGGATTAGTTACTATAAACGCGACAAAAACAAAACAATTTGTTTTAGACGCAGACGCGCGGAGCGACCGATTCTATCGGAAAGCGTGGAGCAACTGTTTCGTGCACACTGAGGAATGTTATCATACAATTGTTTTCGACGCTCATAAAAAACGCGCGTCGGATCATCCAACGCTCGTGCAAATTCGCTCGTAGCAAATTACGCTGCTGCTTGCAGCGCTACTTCGTGGCCTTGTAGATAATAGACATACATTTGTTTTTGACGCTCGACGCTGATGCTTGCAGCGCAAGGCGAATTCGCTTGGAGCGTCGTATTTCGTGGCCCTCGGGTTAGGAGCAATACGCGTAGCATGACCGCCGTAGAAACGGGTTTTGTCGACGGAAGAATAGACAAAATGACAGATTGTAGAAATATTTGTACACATTCTACGCCTCTAAGCATGGCAATGTGTCATTTTGTCTATTCTTCCGTCGACAAAACGTCGTCATGCTACGCGTGGGAAAAAAAAAAGGCACAAAGAACGCTAACGGGGTGTCCTGCGTGAGCGACGAATACGACGCGACGCGACGCGACACTACACGATGCAATGCGACACGATTCTACACGCGACAAATGTCCTACGTGATTTTGGTCATTACTTCTCGAATAATGGAGAAATACGGTACAATTTTGCTTGAAAGTTCATATTTAAAGTATAAAAAAGATTCCTAGTTATAATGTTGAATGTTTTTTGTCCCACAACAATCTTTGCTCACGCACTGCGGCGATCAACGCTTTTGAATCAACCCTTTCGTAGTTCGTGGTGTCGCGTCTGGTCGCCCTCAAAACAAGTACCTACGCGTTACGTCGCGTCTCGCCGCAGACTGCCACATAGGCTGCAAGCAGGGTATGCCGTTGAGTTGATCGCGTTCGTCGCGTTCGCAGCGTCGCGTCGCGTCGTATTCGTCGCTCACGCAGGACACCCCGCGAAAACGAATTACTGGCACAGGTCGGCGATACGATGCGACGTGGTAGGTCGAGAGAATTTTATAAAAATGTGGCCGTTAAAAAGGACCAGTGTAAAAACGTAGACTGATGACCTTGTGAAGGCCGCAGGAATCCACTGGATACGGGAAGCACAGAACCGGTCGAAGTGGCGGTGCTTGCGGAAGGCCTATGTCCAGTAGTGGACGTCTTTCGGCTAAAATAATAATGATGATAGTTTTTTTTATTGCTGAATGGTCCCGCTCTTGGCGTCGATCACGCCTGATGGAAAGCAATGGATGAGGTCTATGATGGAAGGAGCAAGCCCAGAAGATGCCTAAAGCACTGGAACTCCCACGCATCGACGAAACACAGCAGGCTGCTTGACGCTGGACTCCGGTGGGAGGGTGGTCGCAACCCAGGCGGGCGTTAGCCCTACCACCGCAAGGGAAGAGTTGGCCATTCAAATAAGGTGTTGGGTGTGACTGTCCAGGCTGCGCCGAACGCTCAGTTCAGTTATGTAACTGGCGGAATAAACTGCGCTACACGGGGAGGCTTCACACACATCAAGAGGAGACCGCCACATCAAGAATGTTGTTTGTTGTTGTTGTTTTGGGATGCATGAAGATGCATCCCAAAATTCTTGATGTTGCTGTTATTTTAGTATATTGTGTATCTTACGATTTCTGCGCGAACAAAGTCGCTGGCAGACGCTAGTCTTACTGATATTTTGTGAAGAATTTATCAGGAATGAAAAGGGGAAAATAAGGGACTTAAAAGAAAAATGAAGGCTTTTGTCTCCTGAATTTCGTTGAATTCACAATGAGTTATGAAACGGGGGACTGGTGTTAAAAATGTTTCTTTTTTAATTTGCTTTCACTGGTTTATGAGTGCTGGTAACGCAATTAGTGAAGCTACCGGATTTTTCCGCGGAATTTATAAAAAGTGAGGATAGATTTTGACATTATTAGATAAAAATTGTTACATTATGTGAGATAATAATTTTGGCTTATAAAATCTTGTAATGCAAGTTTTAGATATATTTTATCTTTTTTTTAACGAAGTACACGTTTTTGTGTCTCTGTCACAGATGGTTTTCTCGAGATCTTGAATAGATCTTACGTAGGAATTTGAATTTTGTCATGAAGTTAGCTCTCGATGACGCGCATATGAATCGGTAGTCAAAGACCAAAAAAAAAATATTTTCAATATTCAGCTCCATTAATAAAGATTGGTTCTTGGCAGCTCTGGACAGAGAGAGGTGACAAGAGAGTAGGGAGGCCTTTTCCCAGCAGTGGGCCATTAATGGCTAATAATAAAATAATATCTAATAATTCAGCTGCATCCGGTTAGACTGAAAGCCGACCCCAACATAGTTAAGAAAACGCAAGGCAGATGATGATGTTTTTTTTCATAATCCTTATTATATGGTTCTTCCCTACGTACAGACGTCAGCACATCAAGCACTACAATCTGTCAAATTTCTTTAAAAAATTTCAACTTTATCGCTAAAGCATAAGGTTAAAGGTTGATTGGAAAAATTTTACAGTTTCGGGTAGCTTGATGTGCTGGTGTCTGTATAAAGGTGCAATTGGAAAGTAAGAAAGAAAGAAAAAAAGTTTATTTGGACACAGATCGTGAAACACAAAAAACAAAATTAACAAAATAAAAAAAAACTATGTTACAACAACAATAGTGTGTGCCTCACGGCTGCGCCAAAAAGGTTCATTTCAGCATTAATGCCAGACAGATGCTGTCTGACGCTGGTTTTTGAATGAACCTTTAGGGAAAAATTCCAAGAAGAGCTGCAGGTTCAAGCGACACTATTGGTTTCTATGTAAGTATCTCTATGAAAACTGCGGTCAACCGCAGCCGCTAGCCGCTTTTTCGCCTGCGGTTGCAGTCTGCAGCCCATCTCGGAATTGCACCTTTATGATGACGACCACTAAAACCACACCACCACCACCACCACTTCTTAAACCACGACCACATAAATTCGTAATTCCATTAAGAAATTTATTCATTAGAAATTCTAAGAGCATCTAACGTAGGAATAGGTACATTTCAGACAAACCAACCAACTTTTATAGACCAATTTATAACTGAATTAGGTTTTAGAAAACTCATTTGAAAGGATTTTAGTCCAATATTTTCATGTAACGTAGTTTTAATGAATTATTTTATTCCAATTGCGAGATTGTCTAGACTGCATGAATCATGAACACCTACTTGCTGGTACCTAACACAAAAATACATTAAAAAAAATATATACCTACCTTCGCGTCGCCTTGAGAACTTCCTCCGTTTTTTCGTCGGATGATAAAATTTTGGCAAAATGTGTTTTTTGATAAATTGTTTATCTTTAGGGCCGGTTTTTTTATCCGCGGTTAACTCGATCAATTGTTAAAAATAGTAACTACTGGGTCAACTAATAGTTAATTATTTGACAATTCAAAGACATATTGGGCTTTATTTATAAACGCTGTTAAAAGTTGAGACGTTCAAACGTCAAAAATGTATGATTAAACCGTCGTTAATCATTGTTTATCTTTAAGCAAAGTTTATAAATAAAGGCGTTAATGATTAGCTTTAAAGGTTTTTCAAAATGGTAAGACGGAGTGCAAAATAAAAAAAATATTTCTACAAACTTTGCACCCAAACTCAAATATTGTCAAAGTCAGAGTCAAAGTATTTATTAGTGCGATTTTTGGTGATATAACGGGTCTTACCGATATTTGAAAGAAACTCCAAAATCTACCCTTTCTATTAATTTAACAATATTAGAAATTTAATAAAACATTATATAAGTACGATACTATAGGCTATTTGACTGGTTTCTGATAAACATCTCAGATTATTTAATGGTGTCTAACGAGCCCACAAAAACCTATTACTTCAAATTGCATACCTAATGTATTTCTTTTAAAAATAAAAATGTACTGTTTAAATAAGCCGCCAAAACGCTATCTTCAACAATATGGCGTCGTGACGTCACGATTCACGTAAACAAACGTTGAAACGGTCGAGATACTAGACAAAAGTCATCTGTTCTGTCAACGATAGACAGAAATTTACTAAATCATGACGTCATCTTAAGTTCAGCCAATCCAGACCGTTTTCGATTACGTGGCGCCAGGTTTAAAAAGATGAAGCTTTTTCGGGATTTTTTTTTATAAATAATACATTGTTTTGTAGTAAAATTAATGCAAATCGATTTTAAAAGCGATAATCTATACGAGTGTCAATAATCATGACCTTATTTTTTACATTGTCAAATAGCCTATTCTAATAAATGAAAAGTCTGATAGGAATATTAGGTACATCATAAATCATAAACAGGATCAGTCACAAGAAATTTTGTCAGCAAGAAATTCTTAGCAAATTTTTTAGGCTCCGTTTAAATTGAGTCAAGTTTAAATCTTTTAATTATGTCATTTGGTAGCTTATTAACCTTTTGACCGCCACAGTCATGTATAGATGACAAACCAAAATGTGCCCAGCACGCCACGGTTCGACTACATGACAGACTTTGACGCCGAGGGCACGTTTTTGATTTTTTGACGTGTGGCGGCCAAAAGGTTTTAATATTGTCGGAATGATATTTGCATATTCGAAGCTACGTTTGGCCCTGGGGTAGGTAATAATTTGAACAACACCACTAGTACCCCTTTACGCGGTCCCAATAGCAAGTTCAGACCTTAAATTCTAATTCCAGCTAAAACAGTAGCACTAAGTATTGATATTTAGCATTGCACAAACAACGCTGTTGCGGAGTGCACTCCCCGACTATTCTCCAAGGATCCCAGGACCGTGGAACTTAGCACTTAAATATAATTTACTGTTTGACATAGTTTAGTTAGTCTACTGTGACTTTTAGGTCAACTTTTTGTTATAACAAAGGATATTTCTAAGGATTTTCTTTAGTTTGCATAAGCATATGTATAATCAGCCCTCTAATGATCTGGGGGCCTAAAAAGGCCACTTTGGAGAATCGTAATAGGATAATATTATGAATCGTATGGCGAAGACAGTCCGTGATTTTCTTTTTTTCGCTGCACTACGTAGGTATAATCAAAGAGATTGGGATTGGATTTGGATCGGATTGTTTGGTATTTTAGCATAGACAAAAAAAAAATACTTAAAAAATTCTTCACCAATGGGATTTGATATGATTAACTTAACAGTTAACTGTCCATTATGATTCATAATGTTATCCTTTTATGATTCTGCCAAAGTGGCCTTTTTATGTCACAGCAGTGGGAACATGTGCTTATGATAATATACACCTTTACCAAAAAATCTTTTCTCAATCGTGTCATGGTCTTATGTCATCCATAGATGTAATTCCGTATCTTTTGGTTTTCCGCTAATCACAGGCTACCTTCTCTCAAAGTTGAGATGAGTGATTCAAAATGGAGCTTAATTTCCACGAGGCTAGGCACCAATTTCATGCCAAGATTATGTTGGAGTCCCACTTTTCCACAATCAAGCACCGCTAATTAGGAAACGTTGTTGTTGTTCAGGTTTATAAGATTAGGTGTTCTCAGAAAATACGCTGAACTGAATTGTCTACAATTATATATTAATTTGTCTCCTAAGCACACAATTGTGCCGAGGCGGATGTATCGCCTTAGGCATTTTACAATAACAATTACTTGTAAGAACGAGGGGCCCGTGGCTAAATAATAACAGCCGCACAGGTCGATCGATCAGGTTAAGCTACGCTTGGCGCGGTTGGTCTGTGGATGGGTGACCATCTTTACATACCGTGACCCCTCCGTGCCTCGGAAAGCACGTTAAGCCGTTGGTCCCGACTGTCATTCGTGGACCTTTGACAGTCGTTACGGGTAGCCGGAAGCCCGAAAGTCTGACAACCAGTCTTACCAAGGGGTATCGTATTACCCAGTAACTGGGTTGTGGAGGTCAGATAGGCAGTCGCTCCATGTAAAATACTGGTATTCAGCTGCATCCGGTTAGACTGGAAGCCGACCCCAACATAGTTGGGAAAAGGCAGGCAGATGATGAATTACTTGTAAGAACTTCCACGAACTAAGGTACAAAAATGTTAACAGCGCTCTTTGATAGTTTTCCTTGTACTCGAACCAATGTTTTGTTCATCTTAGCAAAATCTAGAAATACTTTCAACATTTTCTTGCTTTTGAAAATAAAGTCCTCCAGAACGTATTTCGGCCACGGCGGTCAATCTCAACGGAGACTAGAATATAATGATAAGATCACGTCCTTATGAAAGACTTATAAGAGGTCCCTTGTCAATTAGATACCCCGGCTTCGCCTAGTTTACCGACCAGTTTTCTCTATCAATTTTATTTACCTTCCACCAACAAGTATAATCAGAGCTATCCCCCTTATAGACTTCACTTGATTTCTTTAGAAATTCGATTTCATGTTATGCTGGTTATAAGGACTCGGTTCATAAGTCTTTGAGAATGGTGAGGGGTTGTCAACGTGGGCGAAATATTGCAAACGAGCTATAGGAACGTGTATTTTATTGTTTACCAGTACTGTACGACCTACTTTATCATAGTATAATTGCCTAGTTGCAGGCCGCATGTATTGGTATCGATTAAAAATTTCAATTTTTCTAAAAGCTTTCTGGTAAAGTATTTATTGCACACGAATGTTTCTAATTGACTACCTAATGTTTCGAGTGACGGCAAATAGCAGTTTTTAGTTTTCCAATAAGCATTTACCGATGGAGTGTAAATTATTTTTTGCAGACAGACTTTTAGGGCATGTTTTTATTAAACAACGTTATTTTTAGTATATGCGAAACCTGAATATAGTTTGTTCAGAATAAGTAACTGAATCGATTCCAATAACTTTTACTCCATGTTATATTTTGTCCCAAAAATATTTAAAAAAAGGTTTAAAGTTGGACACCGAGCGACACTAAGTAGGTTATCCAATCTCCGCGCTGAACGGTTAGGTACCTAGGTACTATTATCAATGAGCGCAAGATGGCGCGGCGCGAGCGGCGCGGTTCAGCATGTTTTTGTACGGATAAACAGATAACTTAACAAGCTTATAACTTTGTGATTTTTCATGACACAGTTTTGAAATTTTGAACATAGGTTCTTTACATAAAAATACTAGACACGTGTTTCAGGTTTCGCATATACTAAAAATAATGTTGTATATATTTTTGCAGACAGACTTTAATGGCTTGTAGGTATACAGGTGATTTTTTTACCGGTTCCAAATTTTTACAGAGTGAATATGAACTTTCACTATGGGACCAAACCTATGAAATCACGAAATAAAAATCCAAAGTTTTACCAATAACCCTGTACCTATACCGGATACAGGGTTATTGGTAAAACATTAACAACCTCTTAAGAGGTAATTTTACTCATCATTATGAACAACTTTTACTATGGGAACAAACCTGAAATCGCGAAAAAAAATCAGCAGTTCCCTACATTTTGACAAGTTGCACGAACATAAGTACTCGTAAATGTAGGGAACAGCATATTTTTTAGTACCGAGGCCTTTGTCCTACTGTTGACATCACAGGCTAATAATAATAAACCGATCCACTATAGCCATACAAACCCATAACCCAATATATTTTGTTTCCATGTTCTGCATGGGATTGTCCTTGGGTGCACTTTGGATTGTGCATACAGGGATACCTAATTGTCCGTAGGTGCATTCTCATCTTCTAAAATGTACCTGCGGGTTGGCTTCGGCCCCGTACGCCTTCCAAAGGTCCGGGACCCCAGGGATCCGCGATATGTCAAAGACAACAAAAAAAAAATTGACAGCGTACTTTTGTAAAAATAGGTGCCAACTGCCAATAAATAGTTACGAACTTATTTTCGATCCTTTTTCTCCTACCTAAGAAATCATTCACCCTTCGTCGGTGAGAGGGAAATAATGTTGCTATTAGATCAACATTACCCCATTAACCCCTTATTTTCACTTACTCCTACACCCTACCTAAACTAACGCTGTATACACACGTCAGTGCCAGCAGTATCAAGCCCAGCTAATGTAGTATCGTTGTATGCGGCTCAAGTCGGTGGCACATCACTCACGATTCGCGAGGGAAAATCTGATTGACATCACTACACTTACTTGGGCAGGTTCCAGGGTAAACCCGTACATATTATTGTGGTATCGATTCATCTGTTATACTACTGGGAAATTTCGTATGATATTATATGCTATTGCTCTTTTACTCTTTTGGTGCTAGTTTGTGATTTAATCATAAAGGACCTCATCCTTTACGGTTAAATCAAATCAAATCAAATCATTTTATTTCGGATAAGTAAGAGATCGCACAAGACAGGGAGGTTTGGACGGAAAATATGCTAACAAAAAAAAAAGTAAGAGATCCATAAATTCTTAGTAAGGTTTGCGCTTGAAATACAATTGTTGATAACCTTAACTGAGGTGAACTACCCACCCACCCACATTTCGCCAGTTATGTTTAAGTCCCATGTAACAGGCGAGGCTGATAATGATAAAAAGAGGCTGATGATGTTCACAGACGGCTCAGATCTCAATTACGTATGCGGGACCTATCCACAGGCAATGGCCCGGGATCCTGCCGTTTTGCCGAAAAGATTTTGACAAAATTTCACTACCCAAACAAATTTTAGCAACCTTTTTTTATACCAATGCAATGTTTGGAATGATTTTAGTACGCACATTTTCATTTGGTCAATCTTTTACTTGGCAGAATAAGGATAATATTATTTAGGCATTTGGTCTTTAATCAAATGATTTATTACAGCAAACACTCTTTAGACATTAACCATTTAGTCAAAATATTTGTTATGAAAAAAAAATAGACAAAAATATTTTTTTGTGGATTACCTACATGGTTTTACTTACATAAATTACTTTTTTAATTACATTGCATGGTTGCGGTCGTAGGATGCAAGAGCGAGCGAAGGGCACCCCGAGGTTCGGTTTTGTTAGGTTACTTTAAACCCTTTAGCGGGGCTCCGTCCACACAAATAAATATTATGAGAACAAACTTACATACGTTTTAGTTAAGTTAGAACATAATTTTGTTATTTCTATTAAATTATTAGGTTTCAGTTGTTATTTATTTACTTATTATTTTAATTACCAGAAATAAATACAGTTAACAAATCCATACTAATATTATAAACGCGAAAGTGTGTGTCTGTCTGTCTGTTTGTTATCTCAACACGCTTAAACAGTTGAACCGATTCCTATAGATGAAATTTGGTATAGAGATAGTTACAGTCCCGGGAAAGGACATAGCATAGTTTTTAACCCGATATTCCCACGGGAATATGTCTGGAGGATGTCTTCAAGGTTCTGGACTGGAAAGGGGCTGGCATAAACATCAACGGCGAGTATATAACTCACCTTCGGTTTGCCGACGATATCGTAGTCATGGCTGAGACTATAGAGGACCTCAGTTCAATGCTCGATGACCTCAGTAGAGCCTCCGAAAGAGTGGGTCTTAAAATGAACATGGACAAAACGAAGGTCATGTCAAATGCCCATGTAACATCCACTCCCATGAAGATCGGAGACGCTACACTCGAAGACGTGGACGAGTATGTTTACCTAGGACAAACTGTCCAGTTAGGTAGGTCTAACTTCGAGAAATAGGTCAATCGTCGAATCCGACTCGGCTGGGCAGCGTTCGGGAAGCTACGCAATATCTTCTCGTTCCACATACCGCAGTGTCTCAAGTCTTTGACCAGTGCGTGTTGCCAGTGATGACTTATGGCACTGAAACGTGGTCGCTCACAATGGGCCTTATAAGAAGGCTAAAAGTTACCCAAAGGGCAATGGAGAGGGCTATGCTTGGAGTTTCCCTGCGTGATCGAATCAGGAATGAGGAGATCCGCAGGAGAACCAAGGTAACCGACATAGCCCGAAGAATTGCCAAACTTAAGTGGCAGTGGGCAGGGCACATTGCTCGCAGAACAGATGGCCGATGGGGCCCAAAGGTTCTGGAGTGGCGACCACGTACCGGAAGACGTAGCGTTGAAAGGCCTCCCACAAGGTGGACCGACGACCTTGTGAAGGCCGCAGGAACCCGTTGGATGCGAGAAGCACAGAACCGGTCGAAGTTGAAGTGCTTGGGGGAGGCCTATGTCCAGCAGTGGACGTCTTTCGGCTGAAATGATGATGATGATTCCCACGGGATCGACACTTATGCGGTTGAAACCGCGGGGCGCTGCTAGTAAATAATATAAGTAGAAGTTTTTGTGTGCATAATTATGTTGTGACTGCACCATTGGTCTAGTGATCGCAATCGATACTGTTGAGCATGAGGTCCTGGGTTCGATTCCCAGGTCAGGCAAAGTGTTAATTGGGTTTTTTTGGATTTCTCAGTAGCAGCTCGGAGTTCGGATTTGTGCTCGGTTGATAGCAATAGGCTCGCCTCCTGTTACATGGGACTTAACCATAACTGGCGAAATGTGGTTCCTCTATAGGTACCATCGCGGACACTGGCGGTGGACCACTTTTCAACCTTAGTACCAAGGGCATAAGGGTGAAAAGTGGTTGGCCGCCATTGTCCGCGGCTGTACAATGTGCACCACCTGTGTCTAACCTTTTGGGGATTACAAGAGGGGTGTTATATTAAGTTGATTAAGTTACGAAAAATAAAAATAATAAGTTTTCCCTTGCAACAGACAAAAACTAACACAACCTTTTATGCAAATGAAAAAATACCTCATATTCTACTGACCCTCTTTGGTCGGAGAACCACATCTTTGTAAACTTCAAGATGTTTTCCGTGTACCTAAGTAATACCATGGTTTTACGTGAAATCCCTTTGTGAGAGCCCCTTAGAGGTATGTTGTGGGGCTAATGTGATTGACCCTTTATAGTTTTTTCTCGGTCAATTTGATTATTTTATTTTCACAAAGCTCTTTAGCTACATTACCTTCTAAGTATTTGTTTATTTATATAATAAAGGTATACTAACAGCTTCTGTATGTGTTCAAGTCTTTTCAGGAACTCTTTTCCCGTGCCACTTCGAAGACGATGATTGAAGTCGGCGCGACGCCTAGTCAGTCTGAAATCAACATAATTGACATTGAAATAAATTTGATATTTGTTGTCACTGCACACTTATACTATTTTTTTTTTTTTTTGTTAAAACTTTATGCACAAATAAAAGAAATACTGTACAAAGGCGGACTTAATGCCTGAGGCGTTTTCTTCCAGTAAACCTTAGGGTGATGCAGAGACACAACGTGTCAGGTGCAACATACGGGATAAATAGCTAGGAAATGACAATATATTTATGTGGCTTTTATTTTTATTTCATCCTCGCTTCTCTAAGCGGACACTTTTACAAGTAGGTTTATACTATAATAGCATAATCAGCCTATAACGTTCCCACTGCTGGGACGCAGGCCTCCTCTCTGTAAGAGGGTGTGGGCCGTAATCCACCACGCGGGCTCAGTGCGGGTTGGTAGATGTCACGATGACATGACTTCGAATTTATAGTTCTAGGATATGCCCGTTTCCTCACGATGTTTACTATATTTATACTATTACAACATGCAGTATTGTAGTTTGTGTTATTAATCTTCGAATAGGTTGTTGATATGTAGTATCTACTGTTGTTTATCAAGTTACTCAAGCAAATTACGTAATGTGTTTACGTTAGTTACCTACTTGTGTTTGTAGCCATGTTGTTCCATTAAATCTCTAGTGTAAGCATGTTTTATTGTCTCCATTTAGATACAATCTCATCTAATTTCTTGTATCAAGGCAATTCGGGTGAATAAAGTCTTTACTTAGATCGAACTAGGTAATTATGCTGATTGTTATTTTTGAGGCCGCTGCTGAATGTGGTGACGTGTAGGCTTGTGTACTTAATCTCTATTTGCTACTGCAATAATATTCCTCAAATATTTCTTAAAAAAAATAGTCGTTTCGGATCGTCAGAAGCCCGAAAGTCTGACAACCAGTCTTAGCAAGGGGTACCCTATTACCCAGTAACTGGGTTGTGGATGTCAGATAGGCAGTCGCTCCATCTAAAATACTGGTATTTTACTTGGATTTTACTTATGCGGGGGAAACCGCGGGGCACTGCTAGTTACCCGCATAAATAAAGCTTAATAATCAGGTACAGTAAAAAACTAATCACAATACAGAACCTACATGCTTAAACAATGAAACCATAGAAAATAACCGGCCAAGTACGTGTCAGTCCATGCACAATGAAGGGTTCCGTAGTTGGGATGAATTTATCCAAAAAACAAACTTAACATTGTACCTAGTTGAAAAACATGTTCTTCCATTGGTACATCGATATACTTACATCGTGATCAATTCTACAACTACAAATGTAAGTTTGTAATTGCATTATTTTTGTGATTAAACTACAAATTAACGATTTTCAGACTTGTTCCTTTAGTTGCGCTGTAAGACCTTGCTTATCTTGATTCATAAAAGTATTGATTTATTTGTGAGTATCAAAATATGTCGCCTAAATGGCCGTATTTTTTGTTGCGTAAGAAGCTTGATTTTGAAATACGTAGGCGTATTTGATATGAACTCACGCGTTCCTAAGAAAAATTGTCATAACAGACGAACAGACAGACTGACGGACAACGAAGTGATCCTATACGGGTTCCGTATTTTCCATTTGAAGTACGGAACCCCATAAATACACATAAACCATGGAACACACGAGTCAAATGCGTCATGCAACTCACCTCCGTATTTATTTAGCCTGGTAACACTATATTTGTGACACAACAAAGTAACCTAACAGTTTACGGTGCATTATTTTTAATTACTATTTGAATATTAAACTTTGTTTTACGATCGCGAGGTAGTGACTGCGAGTTACGGTTTACAATAGTACCTACGGGGAAGTTTGTAACCAGGATCGTCGAAATTGTAGAGATTCTAGAAATGGTATCTGTTTTTTCACGGTATGATTTAAAATGAAACGTGCCGGATAATCACTGGTTGCCTAAAACCGACCCCGGTACAAATGCTGTATCCACAAGCAGGAATAGCGCCACCAGTGGTTCGCAGAGCGGTGGAAAGCTCCAACGAAAGAGCCAAAATGGTCTCCGACACACGATACCCTTTGCACGACAACATCCTTGTGCCACAAAGGCTGAAAAGCCGAAACAGTTTTTTAAAGTGTGTCGTCCCACTCACTGGCGAACCATCACAAGAAAGACTGAAGCTGTGGCGCGACAGTGCTTGCTTACTCAAACCGCTGAAGACCCTGTGTATAATCAGCCTATAATGTTCCCACTGCTGTAACACAGGTCTTCTTTATGTCAACTTTGTACATATTGATTCATCTATTATCAAATTCCAATAAAATATCCCCATGTTTCTAGGATCCTAAGTCATGAGACTTTGTAACAACACTGAAATAGTTGACGCGAAGTTATGAAGAGATTTCATGCGGATTTGATACGGTTCGTGGCCTATACTTAGCTTTGTTTAATGGCAGAATATATGACGAGGATTTCAGGGGTTGAAACTGTGTTGCCATAATAACGCGCTAAACGTTATGGAAGTTAAGTTCATGTGAGTTAATTTTATCTGTGACAATGAAACGCCATACTTTGGAAACGCACTGTACTTTAACAAAGCGTTGGTATATACATTATACTAACTATTCCCCGCGACTTTGTCGGTTGTTTTCTTATTTCATAATTTTGAGGATTCAATACCCAAAGGGTGTCAACGGACTCCGATTACTAAACCTGCGCTGATGTCGGTCCGTCCGACTGACTGTTGTTGTTGTTACTGCGGGCTGTATCTCATGAAACATAAGGCTCCAGCTTCGCTCCGCTGACGGCGGACATGTTGTCCGCGGATGACCGCGAGAGACATCATCCGACAGACATCGGCGGCGCGGTCATTTTGCCCTCTACGTGCGTTGGTAGTATAGGATTCCCTTTGCACTATCGTTCGAGGTCAAATTGACCGGCCCGCCCCGCAGAGTGTTTCGCGCCTAATAGGTAGACAGTTGAAATTTTCACAGTGTGTATTTCTTTTGCCACTATAAAAAAAAAAAAAAAAAAAAAAAGTTAACCAAGTGCCCCAGGCTACCGATCTGTCAAGTATAACGATTAGTTCAGTGGTATAGGAGTGAAAAGGTAACGTGTTTAGAACACATATATTTAGCTTTATGAAGAGAGCTTAGATGGTTTGGTCATATTAAGAGGATGAATGAAAGGCGACTAACACAAGGCAGATGTGAGTGGAAACGCCGGGAGGGGAGGGGGGGGCAAAAGCATTCACCGCATCCCTGGAGGGGATGCCCTAGTGACTCATCATCATTTCAGCTGAAAAACGTCCACTGCTGGGCATAGACCTCCCCAAGCATCGCCACTTCGACCTAATTTCTGCTTCTCGCATCCAGCGCAGGCCTGCCTTCACCAGGTCATCGGTACACCTCGTGGGATGCCTTCCAACGAACGTCACTTGCACACAAGGTCTATTTGTTTACGTGACAGTTCGATAATACCGGTATTTTAAGCCCTGGAACTGGGAGAAAAAAACGGATCTATTTTATGGTGAACACTACCTTTTGGAAGGGGCGATTAGAATAAATTCTATTTTATTCATTGTAATTTTTGACGTTGAAAAGTGCCTTGAATGTGCCTATGTGAAATAAATGATTTGACATTAACTTTGACTTTGGTACAAAATGGATCTCATACGTCCAGAAAACAGAGGGCTAAGAAAATAACGTACAATTTACAATGTAAGAATTCGTACCTCCAGTAGTTACATTGTAAGTTTACGAGACAATATGATATCATGTGGTCCATTATGTGTTTTAATGTCATGTCACTTGCGGTGCTTTATAAAGTTTACCGACATTGTGACAGCCGTGGTGACAGCTCTTGAGTTTAGACTTTAATACTAAGCGACGGTTAGTTCCATCTAGATCTTCAACCTGCTATCCTTCTAATATTATAAATGCGAAAGTTTTTGAGGATGAATGGATGTGTTACTTTTTCACGCAAAAACTAATGAACGGATTTTGATGAACCTTTACAGTTATATAGCTTACTAGCTTCTGCCCGCGACTTCGTCCGCGTGAATTTTCACCCCCCCCATCCACCCTCTTAGGGATGGAATTTAGAAAAGCCCTTTCTTAGTAGATACCTACTCTTCACAAAGAACACACCCTCAAAATTTTATTTCTCTAGGACCAGCGGTTAAGGCTGTGCGTTGATATTGTATGAGTCAGGACTTGGAATTTTATATAGGTATATAGATAAATTAGAATAACACATAAGATTGTTTATATCCCGATATTCCCACAGGATCGATACTTATGCAGGTAAAACTGCGGGGCACTGCTAGTACACATATAAATTGAAGTCGCTTGTCGTGACTGTAGGATGTGTGATCGCGTTGTGTTTATAATCTATGCAACAAATTTTTTCAGTACTACTGAATTAATGGTTACAATTTGCGCGATGATGTCTCTTAGATACACCGTATGTCAAACTATTTCAATTAAACCATTAACAGGCACTTTTGAATCGTCAAGAAGTCGGAATCACTAAATGCCTTTGTTCCTGCGCCTGATCCGACTACGGTCGTGTCGGATTGCCGTCCCATCGAACATACCTACTAGTCTGAACACACAGTTAGGCACTATAATATCTCCCGCGCCGAAGGCTGGTCTCCGCTGAGATTGGTCACTATAGCCGATATTCGGTATGGAAGACTTTATATAACTGCCATATATTTTCAGTTTGCGTGGTCATCGCCAAAACTTTTCCCATATCGATTACTTCAATACCGTGCCCCGCAAATAGCCATTCATTCAAAAACCAATTAATCAGCAAATTCATAGATTTTTCGCGGCAATTATTGCTGTGAGCAATTTACGGGATCATTAGGCGAATATCAGTGGAATGTCAACCGTGACGTCATATTGCAAAGCAATTAACTGCTTGAGCTATTCATCAGTCATTATTAATTATAATGTGCGGGGGTTGGTGACTAATTATATTATGTGGGTATCTAAACATATTGTTACGAGCTTCGGGGTTCGTGACAATAAAAACTGCCGATTTAATAACCAAAAACTGACACTTTAATCAACAACACTAATAACAACTCAAACACACTAATTATAAAACACAATTGCACTTCCACAATATTGCATTTCATTGGACCGATGTGTTCATTATTTATACTTTAGTTAGATAAGTAATTTTAAAAAATAGATTAATATTTAATTTTTGTAAGTACAACTTCATTATGCATGCGGAGTTTGCCTTTAAGTGATTGTTGCACTATTGCATACATACATTCGCATGTTACCTTCAGCATAGAACAGTGTAAATAATTGTTGGTGAACCAAAATAAATAAAATAAAAATAAAAAATTGCACTACTGATCGATCTAAGGCTCAGCACACACCGAGACGCGACGCGACGCGCAGTTTTCAAAATAGAAATACAATTACAGACCTTATCTACTACACTAAAAGGTACACAATGCAGGGTTTACTACGTTGAGCTACGCCGCGCGACGCTGCGCGGCGTAGCTCGACGTAGTAAACCTGCGCGTCGCGTCGCGTCTCGGTGTGAGCTGACTCTAAGTCGCACTTGAAGATCGCTTTCGATGTATTCGCTTGTATCGCTTTATCCAATCTGCCTGGCTCTGGAGTTGGCAGTCACGGGGACGTGGCGAGCGGCGTCAGGGCTTCGCGCCCAGGCCACGGAAGCCATACGGGCGGCCCGCAAATACTCTCACTAAGTGAGCCTACATTGCAGTTCAGATCCATTGATTTAATTGTTTTTTTCATTTGTAATTACTGCTTATTTCTTTCAATGTAGGCACAAAACCACCATATTTAACTAACAAACAAATTGAATACCCGACATTCAAACCTTTCATAATGAAAATGAATACAGAAGCACATCAAACAAACAATTTTTATCGCCAGCTATCCAAAATGTTATCGTTAAACAATGAATGAATTCAAATATATTCACGCGAAACGCATCGCAGTATGAAACTGGATGAAACCGCTGAATATCTGAGAATATTCATCAAAATAAACATTAGCTAAGCGAGCTAATATAGCCCCGAGGTAGCTCTTATGTTATTACGTATAAACTTATCTTGTGTGGAATCTTTTAAAATTCTAGAACGTGAAGGTTTTATGCTAGAAAACGTATGCTCTAGATTCTCTTTAAGGAATCAAGATAAATCGGTTACTTGTTTAAGTCGAAAGATGAAAGACGCGCCAGGGTAGCCTGCGAAAATTATAAAGTATTTAGAATTATTTATACAACTCTTGCAACATGTAAAAATCTCAACGAAAAACACAAATAGTAGATTCTGAAACACAAAAAACCGAATCAACGAATACGAATCTGAAACAATGGCAATTTTTTTCCTCATTTTTAAATAATAAGAGCCACACGCGGCACAGGTCGTGCGGTCGGTACGTGGATGGGTGACCATCCATTACAATATATCGAAACTTCCGTGCCTCGGAAAGTCCCGACTGTTATTTGATGATCTTTGACAGTAGTTACGGATAGTCGGAAGCCCAAAAGTTTGACAACCAGTCTGACCATGGGGTATCGCATAACCCAGTAATTGCAGTGTACTGCAGAGGTCAGCTAGGCATTCGTTCCACGTAAAATACTGGCTGTCAGCTGCATCCGGTTAGACTGGAAGCCGACCCCAATATATTTGGGAAAAGGGTAGACAGATTGATTTGTGTGGCCAATTGTCAAGATGCCTCTGGAAATCAAGTAATTTGACCCAAAAACCTCTGGTACATAACTTCCACCTTTTTCAAAGTCAGTCAAATTGAAACGAAATTTTTGACCTTTTATTCATATAAGCAGCATATACTTGTCTAGTTTAAACTAACACTGTTGAATACAATTTTAGAAACATAAGCCTCAAGCTTATTTTAATTAATCTAGGTGTTAACTGGAAGTGCTTGGGGGAGGCCTATGTCCAGCAGTGGACGTCTTTTGGCTGAAATGATGATAATGATGAGGTGTTAACTGCAGCTTAATAGCATCTGCACCCTAATTGGGTAAAACACTATTACTCTCAATTTGAATAATTTTGAAGCATATTTCTAATCCATTGCTCCATAAGTTCGAAAAATGTGTCTGCTGAATAACGCAAATAACGCAATGAATATTGTTGAACTGTCAAAATGAGACCCATTGCTACTGATAGTGTGTTACGCAATTACATGGACGCGTTAGCATTCTGCACGGTTATTCTTGTAAACAAATAGCACTTGTGAGGGCGATTTATAATAAGGTAAGTATAATGTAGTCTGGGGGACATGATGTAGCGAGGGCAGGTTTGTAATAAGGACCAAGAGAAGAGAAGTAGCAGAAAATCTTTGGTTGAAAGGCACATGGGTGTAAATTCTTAAGGAAACTAGACGAACGTCAGGAAAATTCTTAATTTAAGGGGCTTATAGGACCTAAACACAAAAAACGCAAGTTTTAGAAACAATAAAAGTATATGATCGGCTACTGTAAACAAAATCAGAAAAATATATGATAATCTTCAGGATATAGACGGCACGGTTGGCGCAGCGGTTAGCGACTGTTTGTGTACGTGAATTTAAATGTTTGTAAACGCACCCACGATACAGGAGAAATTGCTAGTGTGGGGCAAAGTTTAAAAAAAAATATGCTGGGTAGATAGTGTGTTGAAAACATAATATAACTAATTTGATACGATAGAATAAAATCATGAAGATACCTCTAAAAACTTTATTTTTACAATAAAAACCATACTAATATACGTACAATCATTATGATTTTTTGTCAGATTATTCTACAAGCAACATACTAAAGTACTAGTGTTTTAATTTTTTAGTCCAAACAATAGATTTTTTGTAAATAGATAATTGCTTCACATATTTTGCAATAAATTACCAGCGTTGTGTCATCGCGCTTCTCTTTCTTTTCTATGCAGTCCGACAAAGACCGCGCTTTAGGTTATGTAGTCGCCTTATGGTACTTTGGACTTTTGTTTTAAGTTTAGATTTTAAAAAACCCAAGCCGAGTGCTTGTCAGACTACGCACAATTAAGAGTTTCGCAGTGGGTACACTACACTTTATTTTGTGGTACACTGGACTCTGTTGTACCAATAAGTTATGAAAGAATCTTGCTTTTCGTCCACAATTTCACGCCAGCATTTCGAAACAGCAGCAAACACAGCAGAACTTAGCAATGTGCAAGTTTTCCCTCTCGACTTCCGCAGTCATCCGCACTCTTGCATATTTAAATCCTGCAAGTTTCCAAATTGGGGTTAACAGGCATCCAAGCCAAGAGTTTGCGATTGAATTTTGTATGTTATAACATTGTGTACTGTGTTAGTTGACGCATTATTCATACTTTTAGTACCTTTTGAAGTTATAGATGAAGAAAAGAGTAAAAAGAGTTTTAAAAACAAATTGTCTTATTCTTGTTGCAGTACCTACTTCTAGTCTAGGTCAGAGGTGACAGAGACAAAGTCGACGATGGAGTGAGCTTACCCAGAAGAAGCCTATTCACTCTTACTTGCTTTGCTTAACCATGAAGATCGCCTGTTATTATTTAGCCAGGAGCCCCTCTCAAAATCCATGTAGCTATAGGTACTTGGAGATGAAACAAAGACTAACTTATGTAATTTATTAACAAAGTATGCTGAGTCTGCCATCATTCATGTATATTTGCGTATATCTTCAAGTCCCAAGTGCCTGTTGTCATCCCCATTCATTTTCACCCCCTATTAGATCAAATTATCATAATGAAAAATGTCTTCACCAAAAATAAAACTTGTGAACTCGTAAAAAAGCAAAAGTTTTCGAGCAATTTGTGAATTCCCTCGTAAATATGAGCTGGGAGGTAAAAACAAGTTAAAATTAGAATTGAATGCTTTCGTTCCAACAAGTGCAGTTACTTCGAAATTGTTCTTGAGTTTTTAACTAACCGAGTGGTGGCGTCCATCTTTCGAGGAAGAATTTTCATTTCGGACGGGAACCAGGCAGATGTTTCTACTGTTTAGGTAACTCGATAAGCGTGTTTTTGGGTTCTTTGTTTTATTGTTTTACTGGACTATTAAGTGTCAAAGTATATTTTATAAAGAAAAATACACTCCTATAATGCAAACACATTTAATTCGCACAACTGTACTCTTTCAAAATCAAACGATGACTCACTCCGCTCTTCATTTCACCATTTAAAATTATTTTTGTCCCACCCAGAAATAGCGATAATACAACAACAACCGATATTTCTAATTGTTGCCTAAGCAAAATAAAATTTTTGATGATACATTATTTATAAAAGCACTAGAACCCTCAAAAAATGACAATTTAAATAGCTGTCAACAGAGGCCTAGTGTACAAAACGGTGTCCCTATGTTTTTCTTTTTTTATTAATATATGAAAAACATAGGGACACAGTATATATCCTCCTTAGTCAGTTTATGAAATATATTTTAAATTGGTCCAATATTGGAGGAGGAAATAGGCGAGAGCCAAACCTTGAATTATGACTTTTTACTTAGGCTTTTTCAAAAGTCCCTCCGACCACATTTCCTCTTAACACTTTAAAAACCTTCCGTGTTGATAGGCTAGAACCGTTACCTATTGTGTGGCATTTTTAAAAAGTATGGACTGATGAAAGACTCGGAAAAAATATTTTTTTAGGTTACTTTTCCTAACTTAAACTTATAAAAAAATATATATATATTTTTAATTCAGATATCAAAGATCCATAGGTAGGTACATTATAAATAACAATATTACATAAATGACAATAACAATTAAAATGAGGATTAAAATTATTAAAATGAACATTAAAAAATGAAAAATAAGAGTCAAAATTAAAATCAAAATTAAAATCAATAACAAATCTAAATGCAAATTAAAATTGTATTGTATTATTTATGAAATAATAAATAAAATTGTATTTATTTATGTATGCCTTTAATCCCCGAAGGGTTAAGCAAAGATGTACCTACCGATAATACACCCAAATTTCGCTAGCTATGTTTAAGTCCCATGTAATAGAGAGCGAGCCTATTGCCATCAACAGGGCACAAATCCAGTCTCCGGGCTGCTACTAAGAAATTCCAGATGGAAAAACCCAATAACACATTGCCCGGCACGGGAATCGAACCAAGGGCCAGGCTAATCAGTAGCGCTTGCGACCAATAGACCAACGAGTCAGAACTTGTTTAAGATTGTATAAATCTATACTAATATTATAAAGAGGTAAAGATTGTAAGTTTATATAGGGGGTAATCTCGGGAACTATCACTCGGATTAGAAAAAATCTTTTTGTATTTGATAGCCCAATTCTTGAGGAAGGCTATAGGCTTTATGACCCTTATGAACCGAGCAAAAAGAAAAAAGTCAGAAAGAACGCTAAGCAAAAACAAAGTAATAGCGCGGGCAGGCGATGAGATGCGACGGGGTGGTTCGTGGGAACAAGAAATTTCACGCGTACGAAGTCGTGGGCAGAAACTAGTAAATAAATAAATAAACTTAAAGATATCTCACTACCACGTTAATACCACTTACCCACCACCCGCGACTTCCAAAACAATCCCGTAAATTCAACTTAAATTACCTATTCAGCCAGAAATGACCCGAAAAAGCACATTTCCATCATTCTTCATTCAACGGAACAACTTTTTTATGGGCAATTGCTCACAACAATAAGTGGACCCGTATATTATGGTCAGAGACAAGAGAATTGTCTGTCTAAAGGTGGCAACATTGCCAACACGATACCAACTTTGCCTTTTAAAATTCTACTAACAAATTAAGAAGAATGGTTCAAGTTAAATTAAAATCTTAGCCGACTCTGACCGGTGAATTTATGCTTGTTGTCTACTTTAACCGGGCAGAGTTGATACCGGGTATTCTTGATGAGTTATTACGGTTCTGCATAATGTTTTTTTGTTACGAAAAATATTGTTGTAATAGAGAATTAATTAGGGAAGGCTATGGTTGTAAGTCCTTGTTTTATATGACTTTAACGGTGATTTATTTTTGTTGGTACACATACACATGTTATAAAACTGGCCAAGTGCGAGTCGGGCTCGCACACGAAGGGTTCCGTACCGCAAGGCAAAAACGCCGAAAAAAAAACACGTTTGTATGGGAGCCCCCCTTAAATATTTATTTTATTCTGTTTTTAGTATTTGGTGATAAAGAGGCAACAGAAATACATCATCCATGAAAATTTCAATAGTCTAGCTATCATGGTTCATGAGATACAGCCTGGTGACAGACGGACAGTGGAGTCTTAGTAATAGGGTCCCGTTTTTACCCCTTGGGTACGGAACATGGGGGTAGGCAAATACTACAGAACGCTACCTACGATCCACACACTCCTTTTGCTTCGTTTACATCTGAGGGGCATATCTCGTAAATTTTAACAACGTTCACAGTTTGATCTCAGTCTCAATCTGTCAAAAATACCTCTAATTTACCAACATTTTTGACAAGTTTTTGACATGGATTGTCACTGAGATGAGATTGCGACTAGATTTTGAATGTTTTTAATTATGGGAATTGACCTTCTGGTCATACACGCACGCCGGTTGCGAGTACTACGCAGCAGACTTTTCTGAAGAACATCACCAATAAAGTCACTATTTGTTCTTTTCTAGGGTGTCCCCTTCCGGCTTTTTCACTCACATCTGCCTTGTGTACAGTCACGAGCATAGATATGTCACGAGCATAAGTATGTATACACTTGGGTTTATTCAAAGACGATTTTCTCCTTTAGTTTTAAATGAAATTTTATGTTATTACGAACAAAGTATTTTCGAACCCATAGGTTTGTGTAAAGTGTCGTATTTCAACGTTGCATTCGTTATTTGACGAAAAATTCGACATTGAAAGTTGTCAAATGTGACATATTAGTGCTCGTGACTGTACTATACAATTTACTGTACTAAATTTTCCAAGTGGGCGTGGATCGCCAAATCCGAAACTATGAGGAATAGCATCAAAGGAGTCGCGAGCTCGATTTTGTTGAAAACTAAAACTGCATCATTGGATTTTTGAAAACTCAATATTTCTAGCCAGGAATCGAACCCGTTGATTTAAAAAAAAACACACACTGTATTATTACCCCATTTGATAGTGTCGCTGATAAGGATCGAATTCTGGGAAGTAATACATACGGGAAACTAAAGAGAGAGAGTTTATAAAATAAGCAGTACAAAAGGTGTATAAGGATATACCTTTTGTACAGCTTCTTTTATCAACTAAGCTTCTGACTGCGACTTCTGTCCGCATGGAAATCAGCTATACCATAAAACGTGCCCATCCTATGGCACTCGGCAATAGTGTAGGTTTCTATCAGTGAAATATGTTTTGTAATCAGATCAGGGGGCCTAAAAAGGCCACTTTTGCAGAATCATAAAAGGATAACATAATGGACAGTTAACTGTTAAGTTAATCGTATCAAATCCCATTGGTGAACCATTTTTCAGTTATTTTTATTTGTCTGTGCTAAAATACCAATCAACCCATTCCAAATCCAATCCCAATCTCTTTGATTATACTTACATAATGCAGCGAAAAAAAGAAAAAAACGGACTGTCTTCGCCTTATTATAATTCATAATGTTATCCTTTTATGATTCTCCAAAGTAGCCTTTTTAGGCCCCCAGTACGTCCGGAGATTACCTCTTTTGAATTTTCTGCGGTGATCGCGAAATAAAGAGTAACTTATTGTAGAAAAACTCAATGTTTATATTTACAAACTGATAATAATTATATTTACAAGTATATAAAAAGAGGGGGCGAAAGAATCACTGGGAAAAAAGAATCACATTAAAAATTTCGCCCGCATCGCTGTCAACAGGAAAAGTGGCCAAAAGGCTGGCAGCATTGCCACGTTGAATGGGAAAGCTGATTCTTTGGCCCAAAAATAGGCCAGCCCTCTGGTCACCATGTCTGGTCTGGTGGGTGTTCCACGTGCGCCTCAAAGAGATGTCAGCATCAATTGAAGGGGCCCGTCAGGGCCGAGCCTGCCGGGTCAGCGGGATTGTCCGAAAGGGTTACCGCTGGTCCGGAACATAAAGGGCTAAGGAAGGAACACGGGTGTATTTTAATCAGTAAGAGTCTGACACTCCCTTCCGCTCCACCCAGAGCGGGAGGGGATGATGGGGCGGGAACATTTGATGATTTCCCATCCGCAAGAAAAAAGAAAAAAAAAGCCCTCTGGTCACGTGGGTAGTCGACCAACCGCTTCGCGATGTCTCGAAAACGAAAACTAAATGCAACAATGTTGTTTGAATTATGTAAAGGTAATATTCCAATGATTCCGTTACGGTTTTCGTTCTAGAGGGCCCGAGCTAAACAGGGGATGCTGCTATATCTATCTACTATGTAAATATGCATTCCCAGTATCTGTTTCCATAGTTACACGAGATTTCATGAAAGTAGTAGGTATTGAAGTAGTACTGGAGTGGAGACCGCGGATCGGCAAGCGGTGTGGGACACCTCCCAGCTAGCAGAAGCCTGTGTCCCAGCAGTGGAAACATTATAGGCCTATGATGAAAATAACTAATTCAGCTCTTCGAGAAAAAGCGATCAAGGTGAAGAAAACTTGTAACAAATTATTAATTGTTGCTGTTAAAGTTATCAGATAGCGAGGGTAACCACTTCTTGTCAGGTTACTCGTCCATAATATTATTATCACAGATATAGATTCACCTAGATAACGCAAAAACGCGTGCCAAAAATCGCACCCGCTTACGTACAAAAATCGTAAGCCGCCACTTTCGCACTCAGTCCTGAGTACTGCTGGCTGGGCGAGTGTGAGCGCTGGCGCTAGAGCGTCTTTGAATCGATTTTATTTCCCATCACTAAATAGTGCTTGTGCGACGTCACAGTAGGTAGTCTAAAAATGACACGCTTGGTTTTCATATAGATCGTGATACTTGCGTTATCTCGGTCTATCTATATCTGTGATTATTATAAATTCGAAAGTAACTCTGTGTGTGTTTGTTATCTTTTCAAGCCTAAACCACTGATCTCATCGTTATATCAATTTGGCGTAGGAAGTTCGCGACCTGGAAATCAAAAGTCTTTTTTTTTTCAAACTAGGATGTCAAACGTCAAAATAATATCAGACTGTCTTAAGTTATAACCAAAACACCCGCCCGTCACCACTATCAGGTGCTTTCGCTGGGAAGAAGAAATGTCAACAAACTCCCGTCCCCCCAGCAGCACAGAGGAGGGGGCTACTATCAGAGGGCTGGCCTATTTTTATTGGCCAAAGAATCAGTATTGCCTCCCTTTTCATGTAATTGTACAGTCAACAAAGGAGTTAAGTATACAGGAGCGTCGGATATAGTTGAAGTTTACTAAGAAACCGATGGATGTTCAGGACTGAAATTTAATTTAATAAATGAGCTGTTTGTTTTCTATTAATAAACTAAAATTTTATTCGAGAATATCCATCGGTTTCTTAGTAAACTTCAACAATATCCGACGCTCCTGTATACTTAACTCCTTTGTTGACTGTACTATATTATTATTATTTTAAGACTTTTAACTTATGCATTTAACTTATGTAAATATTTATCTTCCTTAATATTATTTGTTATTTTAAAGTGTAGATGTCGAAAAAAAAAATTGTACCTGACATAGTGAAATACAATATACACGCAGATGAAATCGTGGGCAACAACTTGTTAAAAAATAAAGCTACAGTTTAACACACACACAAATTTCACAAGTTCATTCTTTCACCTTGCTTGTAGGAGGCCTTTTAACGTACCTTTTACCTTTAGGTACACCGCCTTAGGTTTTCCGCAGCGATTGCGGAAAACCTCATGCGGCGTAAGTATAATAACCTTATTGGTAATTATATTTTCGAGCCGTTGAAACCTCCGGACCGTGGGGTGGGAGTGCTCATGGTCTTTTTATCTATAAAGAAATCTCGAAAGGGCTGATTGACACTTCCCGTGACCCAAGGGCTGGCTTTTACCTTGACCAGAGGAGTAAGTACCTATATTGCCACCACTCTCTTGAGTACATTACCAGTCGACAGCGATGCATAGGAATATTTCGACGATATTTTAGTTTTTTAATAGTTTTAGTTAGGTTTTAATATTTTTATTTTAATAATTTGTAATTTATTTAGTACTAGCAGCGCCCTGCGGTTTCACCCGCATAAGTGTCGATCCCGTCGGAATATCGGGATAAAAACTATCCTATGTCCTTCCCCTGGATGCAATCTATCTCTCTGCCAAATTTTATCGAAATCCGTTCAGTGGTTTAGGCGTAAAAAGGTAACATACAGACAGACAGGCAGACAGAGTTATTTTCGAATTTATAATATTAGTATGGATTAGAAGATTGTACATCTTATATAAAAAAATCTCGTGACACAGTTTTTGTTATCGATCTTCTTCGGTATATATTTTTGTGTATATTTGGTAGGTCTGAGAATAGGTCGTAGGCTATTTTTATACCCCTAGGTGATAAGGGTGGCCCTCTACAGATTTTTTTTGGAATCGAAACTTATACGCGGGTGAAACCGCGGGGCACAGCTAGTATTATATTTACAGCTTAACTACATTAATTAATTTCTCCAACATCAATGGACACACACTAGAACTTAGTTGCGGGCGCATCGGGTGCAAGTTCTCATAATAACAATTGTTTTACTGCTCACCTCCTTTCGGACAGTCCGTTATTCTAGTATACAGTACGAATGCAAATTTATCCCGCCTTGGGAGCGCAATGAGCATTCGCTCTGTTTCCCTACAAATTATTGTGTCTGGGTTCTGAAGCTAGCGCTTTTTTTGCAGAATTTTGTTCAGTTCTTTGAACAGGGAAATTGTGTTTAAGTATTTTAAGTGTGAGTGGTGCTTTATATTTATGTGCCAACTTAGTAGGGTGTCATTTGGATATTGATTTTGCTAAGAAATCACCTTTCAACTTAATTTTCTTGATTATATGGTCATAAATATCTCTAACTCCAACAAATAACTGTAGAGGCTTTGCTATTGCATCAAACAACACAGCCTATCGCCGTCTACTGCTGGGCATAGGCCTCCATGCTGCGCCACAACAACCTGTCCTTCGCCTTCTGCATCCAGTCTGACCCTGCCGCCTTTTTGAGGTCGTCTATCCATGTAGCTGGAGGGCGCCCCACACTACGCTTGCCGTTACGCGGTCTCCATGCCAGGGCTCGTCGTTCCACCGGCCATCGGTCCTTCGACAAACATGGCCAACCCACTGTCACTTCAACTTTCTTAATAAGCAAGCTATGTCAGTAACTCCGGTTCTTTTTCGGATAACTTCGTTTCTTCGTTGCTCTTGCATCTCCCTCCTCCAAATAACTTTTGAGAGATAGCTCTTGCATCTCAATCAGTTTGCTCAAAACTTGACCAAATTTCGTAAACTCAACACTGCAAAAACAGACTCAAAATCCAATATCACTAAAACACACCGAAACTAAAAACTTATTACTAGTTCGATATTTAATGAAATTCCTATGTAAAAGGAATGTTCATCTAATTTACTACTGATTATCCGTCCTTGTGTGTGTCTGTGTGTTCGCTACATTCATTCCGCCGCTCGGTCGCGGTTGAATCGAAAACTTTTCTAGTTTCAACCGAAAGGAATTGGATTAAACTGGTAACGAGCGGTGGAAACCGGATTATTTGACGCCACCCGATTGGTTGGATGCACTCCTCGCTATTTTTATTAAAATAAATTATTCTGTACTTGAAATTAAACTTTTGTTTACGATGTTTTTGTAAGTTTGTTATTTGTGTTTGTTTTGGTGTCGTAAGGTTTTAGTTTTGTGGGGTTGTTTGTTAGTATGAGTGTAAACTGAAAACTGTTCACGTAATCTTGTTTCCATATCTTCAAAGTATCTGTTAACTATCAATACCATACAAATTACTCTAAAATTAATCATCTATTTCCTCATAATTAAATTACGAAGACTATTTTATATACCATGTGAGGATGACAATACGTCAATAAATGAGAACACTGGCAATTTTGAAACCACCAAAAACCTAAATCCAAATATAACTAATTACTTACTAGCTTCCGCCCGCGGCTTCGCCCGCAAGGTATGTCGATAAAAACTATCCTATGTCCTTCCCCGGGATGCAATCTATCTCTCTGCCAAATTCTATCGAAATCCGTTCAGTGGTTTAGGCGTGAAAAGGTAACATAAAGACAGACAGACAGGGTTACTTTCGAATTTATAATAGTATCGAAATTAGAAAAAATAAATAAAAACTGGGTGACTAGCTAACTATAGGGACTAATTGAATTTTGTTTTGTAGACTTGGAAGATCATTGGTTTATTATACAAAGTTTAATTTACGGTCATATTGACGTCCCCACCCTGTTTAACACTATTTACGAAAATACTTTCAAGGACTTCAGACTTCATTATTTATTTAGTTAAAGTAAATATTAGTAGGCAAAACTGTTTCCAAAGGTCTGTAATAGAATTTATATATAAGGAGCAATCGAATTTACTGAAGGTAATAATGTAAATACATTTGGAATAGCGAACTTTCTCTATGGGTAGTGGTTTTGAGCCAGCAAAATGTTTGCGACCTCAGCATCCGGCGATCCAGTAATGAAATCAGACTCGAGAGATGAATCTAGATTTTGTTGACGATATTTTAGTGTATTTCTGTCTTGAATAAGGTTTTAATTTGCGTGTTAGATGTTATTTCGATCAGAAAGAGAGTGTGTATATGTCCAAGCAGTCAAAGCGACCGGTAGGAATAAGATGCGATGATACAATAGTGTGTTACGAATGAACTGTTTTGTATATTTATAAAACAAGAAAGTAAGTTTATTTATTTATAGTTAACTAGCAGCGCCTCGCGGTTTGACCCGCATAAGTTTCAAACCCGTAGACCGTATATCGGGATAAAAAACTATCCTATGTCCTTTCCCGCGACTCAAACAGAGATAGTTTGAGTCGCAGGAAAGGACATCAAATTTCATCTAAATCGGTTCAGCGGCTTAAGCGTGAAGACGTAACAGACAGACACACTTTTGCATTTATAATATTAGCATGAATTAAAACGGTATAACACCAATTACATTAATTAACATAGAGACAATTATTTATTACGTTGACAATAATTCTTTATTATCTATTTTGTTTTACAACTAGCGGCCCTTCCTTAGCGGTTTTTACGACTTGACAAAAGTTTGTGAGTGCGGGGGTGTGTGGGGGTGTGTGGGGGTGTGTTTATATGTTTGATACTTCTTCGCGCTAAAACGGTTGGACCAATTTTGATAAGATTTGGTATGGAGGTAGCTGACACCCTCGATTAACATATAGGCTACTTTTTATCCCGATATTCCCACGGGATCGAAACTTATGCGGGTAAAACAGCGGGGCGCAGCTAGTGTTTCATAAATGATAAATGCTTTTATTTTATTTCTGTAAGATTTCTGTAAGGTTTGTACTTAACACTTTTACACGTTAGGATACATATTTAAACCTATAATACATAAATGTACGCATATCAGTGGCAATAGGACTACCACCCTTATTGCGTAACACTCTATAAATCTCAATCTGAATCATTTTGAAGGATATTGCTAATACATTGCTTCATATGTTAGAAAAATGTGTCTGCTCAACAACGTAAATAACGCAATGAATGTTGTTGAACTGTCAAAATGAAACCCATTGCTACTGATAGTGTGTTATACAATTAACCGCTGTATAAGCTGGCCTCTGGTTCTATTGAAACTCCGTAGTACGCTAGGCCAGCTCAAAGTCAATGTGTTACCACCTATTTGTACAGGCCCACTACCAGTAGTAGGTGCTTGTACATTCTGTTGTCCTTGTAGAGGTATAAGGAACAGGATGTAAAGTTTACTCATCCTCCATAGAAAAGGGAGGCTGAGTAAACTTTACTCCGACCAGACGGGCGTTGTGTCTGGTGAGCTACGTACTGCCTACTGATGTCGGGACGTTGTATATATGCTAGTCGCGCGGTAAACTCTGCTTGCGCGATGCAGAATTTTGCGTGAGCCTAGTAACGGCCTGGAAGGAAAGCTTAGTCACGAAATACACTCGCATATCAAAACGTTCCATATCTTACTCACACATTAATCCCCCTCAAGATCCCCTCTAATCCAAAAATAATATCCCACCCAGATAAGATTAAAACTTAATTACATAACAATGCAACAGTACATAGCGAAGATCATACAAACTTTAAGAAAGCCGCCGTGTTTCAGTTTTACAACACTCAGAGCCCAGACATAGACTAAAAAGGTGTAGAAGTGACGTATTTCACATTGGGCACCCGCTTAAATGGCACCTGAATGGATGTGCCACTGTGTGTCAGGTGCATTCACTCAGGTGCCATTTAAGCGGGTGCCCAATGTGGAATACGTCGTAGAAGTGTCACGAATGCATTCTAAATGCCTACAGCCGCCGGCCGGATAAAATAGGGTTCGCACGAACGCACGGAGTAAACCTAACGTAAATTACGGGCAATTTCAATAAGTTTTTCTCTAACTTGGATCTATTTGCTTTATACGTTGGAAAATTTAGAAACGTATTGCTTGACACAATCAAAAATTTATGTGAATAATATTGAATCTTTAATGTTCCTTGGTAGCTGTAATTTATATGTAGCTTATTTTGTGTACTTATCTATTCTGTCCGATTTTAACTTTATCAATATTGTCTTTGTCCTTTTGTGTATCTGTGGAGAACGTTGTTGCACTGAATGAAATAAGCAGTAAATAATCAATGGATCTAAACTGCTTTAAACAGTTCCATATGAGCTTAACGTTCAAAACTATATTTTTTACTGATCAGAAAACAGTTAAAGCTTGAGGCAAGATGTTACCGTCATGACAGTAAACTTTAACGTTTTAAGTAGCTAAAAGGTCACAAAATTAACTGTTTTATTCATTTGGTGATATTGATATTTTTACAGACAGACGGACAACAAAGTGATCCTATAAGGGTTCCGTTTTTTATTTTGAGGTACGGAACCATAAAAACGGCGAATGCTCGATTTTTTATTACAAGTAAATGCTCTAGTCTACACTCACCTCAGAGTGACGCTTCTATGCGCTTTTCTTACTCTATGAGCAAAAGTACAAAGTTTAGGAGCATCTCGGGAGTTCAACAATTAAACCGGCGAACTTATTCTCTTTAATACCGTGTCTGTAAATTATACAGTTTAATCTTACTGCTTAGCAAAACTTTACACTATGGAGATTGTGGCGGCTTTCGTGAAATCATTTTGTTTGTATAATTTATTTGTGTGAATGCTTGGGTGGAAGTTACATGTTAAGGATAATTTAATGTTCAGAGATAGGATCTTTACAGTACGGGCACCCGGAGAGAGATTAGACAAAATCAAACTGGACGATAATGTAATTGATTAAAATAATTTTATGACATTGATTTTACATTCCATGATTACTTATACTTAGGGGAAGGTGGGGCATAACGGGGACGCTAAGGAAATCTATCAATAAAACTATGTTAAATTATACTTATAATAATTTATTATTTTTTATAGCACTTTTATTTTAATAAAATACTATTTGGTATGTTTTTGGCACAATAATCAAGTAATCAACTTAAAAAACGTATTGTTTTTATAACTGTCAAAAAACCCCATTATGCCCCGGGGTAGGGGCAATATGGGGTACCTAAAATGGGGCAATATGGGGTACGTCTATAATAACTACTTAGACTCGCAGTGTAGGCAGATGTGTATTTCTTCGGCATCGTCGTCATCGACACCGGCACAGGCATTATGTGACCAACGTCCACAAAGCTGGCAACCTACCCAACCCTCTGCAGATTTGAGGTATGTGTTGTTAGTGTCTTCACAATAGAGGTATAAAGCATCCTCGTCTTCATTTTCTTCATGGGGTTTGGTTTTTTGCTTTTTAGTTTTTTTTAGTCGAGTATCATTTGGATTAGAACACTTTCTAGATAGTTTAATTTGTTCCAGCTCATTTTTATACCCCATGCTGCCCCATATCTACGTCCCCGTCACGCCCCAAGGTCTGATTTAATACAAAGTTTTTTTTTTTTCGAAAACCATAATTGAAACACAAGTTTCAATCGGATTAGATCCAGTACCGGTAACTGGAGATTTGCACAAAAAAATATAAATAAAATACACTCAATATTAACCTTTTCAATTTGTTTAAAGTAACACCAGAAAATTACATCGAACTGCGCGTAAAAACTATTGTGGTCGTCAAAATGAACACGTGCACTCTAGCGCTCGGTCACTTCCGCACTGAGCATTGATACAAAATGGCCGTTTGTTATTAAATACAGGACATCGTTAGCATGTCTGCGTATGCGTAAGTGTGGGTGGCCCCGTCTTACCCCACGTCCCCGTTACGCCCCACCTTCCCCTACACATTTTTTTTCTTGCTACAATTTTATGAGAACTGTCTACTTTTAAATAAAAAAAAAAATAAAAAAAAATATTGTAAATATGGGAGCACCATTTATGTACTCGTATCTATCAAATCATTAATTTACCTGTCATTGCATTATTTGTTAATAGCTGCGCCCCGCGGTTTCACCCGCGTAAATGTCGATCCCGTGGGAACAGCGAGATAAAAATTAGCCTATATGTTAATCCAGAGTGTCGGCTACCTCCACACAAAATTTTATCAAAATTGGTGCAGCCGTTTGAGCGTCAAGTAGTAACAAACATATAAACACACACCCACACACACACACTTACAAACTTTCGCCTTTATAATATTAGTGTGATTCTTTTTACCTATTGGTATAGTATAGTAATTTTATTGTAGGTTGAGAAATAGTTGGACAAACGTCCGCGTCATCTAAAACTATTCCAAATTTCAATTTTGATAGCATTATTAGATCTTGAGATATCCAGCTGTGACAGACAGACAGACAGACAGACAAACTGACTGACTGAGCCTCACCATAAGGGTTCCGTTTTACCATTTTGGTACGGAACCCTAACCATTTTTGAGACATATTATGTACTTTAATACTCGTAAATATAAGTTCAAAAATCGCTAATTTGGAATTATATAACATTAAAAAACAAATGTAAATATGTTAAGTTTCTTCTTGGGATAAATTCATTCCAATCATTGTGCGTGGTCCGACACGCACTTGGCCGGTTTTTAGCGCCTACGGCACTTATATTCAGCGACATAAAAAATATTGCAAAAAATTCCAGCAATTCAAAGAAATAATCGTGTACCAAACAGTACCTACAAATAACAATTCGCACATTTAAACGATTACTTTAAAAAATAATTTCGTTTTCTCCCTCCATTGTTTGTGCACGTGTTCCTTTTTCTTTTTTTCCGCTGGCAATGATCAAAGGAGTCCGAAAATGAGTTTTCTACGGGAAACCGGTGATCGTTCCGTTTTATCTCCGCCACAGAATAGAAGATACAGAAGGCCAGCTCCTTACAGCATTTGTCCACCGCCACTGTTAGCGGGACGTCAACGGAACGTCAACGAGAAACGAGATTATTCGAAGCGAACGTGACGTCTCGGTGAACACGCGGCCATAGTAGATGTAGGCATCGGCCATCGCTACTTCGGCGCCGACATCTCGTTCTCGTTGACGTCCCATTGAGATGCCAGTGGACAAATGGCCTTAAAATGAGCGAAAACTAACGCACGTTCACACAGTAGTATCTGATGAAAATGATAATAGATAGAAAATCTTTATTATATAAGTACACCATAGAATTTACAGATATAAATAAACGTATACTTGTGAATGTCAATTATTTAGTAGTGCCACGGTAAGTGCCACTTACAAAGTCCTTTGAATTATTTGAAGTTGTTTAAGACGCGTGGTTTGAACTGACCAAAATACCACGATTGACAACCGTACGTGGTTTGCTAGGTTAGATTACACGGGGAATAATATTTACCATACTGCAGTGCTATTCTCTAAAAATCTCACCATGAAATCTTAGGTGAAGTGGGCATGGAGTGAGCTGTCAATAGTGTCAATTCCTAGCAAAAACAAACTCACTACACCTAAGTTTTCACGGTGAGATTTTTACAGAATCGACCGGCAGAATTGGGGCCCATAACAGGGTTTGTTTACACTTTTACCAGGAACTTTTGGAGCAGGCTATCTCAAACAAATGCCAGTCGCGTGTGCGCTTGCACTAGCTGTAGCGAAGCGAAGCGAAGTGTGAAGCGTGTCTATGTGTCTGTGAATTGTCATTCGTTGTATGGAACAAACCTTCTGGGTCTATTTATTTCGTGTCTCCGCTCTCGGAGAACGAATTATGTTCACAATTTAATCTTTAAATGCTCTGTACAGTCTAGGGATAGTTCGCGTCTAGTTTTGTCTGATTATTTTCAACGAGTTAAATTCGTCTTTGTTTTGAATAGGGGTTTAAAGTGAATAATGCTTATATCTGCCTTTTTTAAGTTGTTTGAGGATAGGAGGCAGAGATAGGAGTGCTCGTTTTGTGGAAAATTGCGGACAGACTATGGTCAAAGATGTTTCTTCACGTTAAAAATACGTGCATAAACTCAAGTCACGTGTTCTTTCCAAGAGAGTAGGCAGAAGCCCCAGAACGCCACCTGCTACAATCCTTACATACCTACTCCTTTGGTCTCATTTACGTTCATACATCTGAAGGCTAGTTCCCGTAATTACAAATGTTCAAAATCTAGTCGCAATTTCATCTCAGCGATAATCAATGCGAAGCGCAGAACCGGTTGAAGTGGCGGTGCTTGGGGGAGGCCTATGTCCAGCAGTGGACGTCTTTGGGCTGAAATAATGATGATGATAATCGATGTCAAAAACTTGTCAAAAATTCAGGGAAATTAGAGGTATTGTTGACAGGTTGAGACTGAGATCAGGGGGGCCTAAAAATGCCACTTTGGCAGAATCATAAAAGGATAACATTATGAATCATAATGGACAGTTAACTGTTAAGTTAATCGTATCAAATCCTATTCATAATCATAATCAGCCTATAATGTTCCCACTGCTGGGATACAGGCCTCCTCTCTGTGAGAGGGAGTGGGCCATAATCCACCACGCGGGCCCAGTGCGGGTTGGTAGATGTCACATGTCTTCGAATTTTTAGTTCTAGGACATGCCGGTTTCCTCACGATGTTTTACTTCACCGTTTTGAGAGCAGTGGTGATGAAATAATTTACACAAAGTAAAGCGCCTGTCTGGGTTCGAACCTACGACCTACAACTCGTAAGTCGCGGCCGATACCACTGGGCCACCACTGCTCATCAAATCCTATTGGTGAAGGATTTTTCAGTTTTTTTTTTGTCTTTGCTAAAATACCAATCAATCCAATCCAAATCCTCCCAATCTCTTTGATTATACCTACCTACGTAGTGCAGCGAAAAAAGAAAAACACGGACTGTCTTCGCCATATTATGATTCATAATGTTATCCTTTTAAGATTCTGCCAAAGTGGCCTTTTTTGGCCTGACTGTGAACGTTCTAAAAATTACAATTGGTCTGGACTGGTCATACACTTTTAAAATTATTAATTGACCAAAAATCTCAGGACACTTGTACCTACTTTATGGCATACCAAATTCATCAAGTTTTCTTTAATACACCGTTTCGAACCTAACAACATTCCTCTCAACAAGGCGAAAAAAAACATAGTGCGTTGTTATTTTTTTTTTATCCATTGATAAAAAAAAAATAATAACGCACTATATTTTTTTTGGTAAAAGAATATTTTTCAGACTTCCATTTTAAAATTTATGCTATACTGCACTGCGTGCATTTTTATATTTATATCGGGGAAAAAATCTAGTGTAGTTTGGTACCTACACTGAAAACTGTAAAAAGTGTAGGTCTCCATACAGTAGGAAAAGCTTTTAATGATCAGTTTGGTAAAGTTTTACACAGAAAATTATTCTTTATTTATTCCATAACATTTTTGAACCAAAGGGGAAAAGTACAGTCAACAGCAAAAGTAGATGATCAAAATCAGAAATTCAATACTAATGAACGGAGTTCGCGTCAGAACTGTGTGGCGTCGATGTGATTCAAAAGCATGTGATTGTAAATTATACCAAACATTTACTACTAGTACAGCTGCCATATATTCGTGATCAGTTTTAACTTCTATTAAATTTATGATTTTGATCATCTACTTTTGCTGTTGACTGTACCGTTTACATCGAGCATACAAATATGTACCTAGGTACAATATCCAAAATACATATTACAGACATGTCAATCCATGCACATCAAATATCTGCGGAATGATCAGTGAAATCTTGGAAACAACTTGTACACCAGAGTCCCAAAATGGACGATGTAAATGTGGTGGCCACCTCGCTTATAATAAAACTAGCAGCGCCCCACGGTTTCACCCGCATAAGTGTCGATCCCGTGGGAATATCGGAATAAAAACTATCATATGTCCTTCCCCGGGATGCAATCTATCACTATGCCAAATTTTATCGAAATCCGTTCAGTGGTTTAGGCGTGAAAAGGTAACATACAGACAAACAAACTAACTCTGTCTGAGTTACTTTCGAATTTATAATATTAGTATGGATAAATAAATAAGATATCTAGACTGTGGCTAGGGGCTTGTGACTAAGTGATAACAGCCGCATGGGTCGATCCTTGCCGCGGTTGGTTCGCGGATGGGTGACCATATTTACATATCAAGATCCCTCCATGTCTCGGGAAGCACATAAAGCCATTGGTCCCGGCTGTCAATCGTGGACTTGTGTGGAATCGTATTGTCGTTACGGATCGTCAGAAGCCCGAAATTCTAACAATCAGTCTTACCAAGGGGTATCGTATTACCCAGTAACTGGGTTGTAGAGGTCAGATAGGCAGTCCCTCCAAATAAAATACTGGTGTTCAGCTGCATCCGGTTAGACTGCAAGCCAACCCCAACATAGTTGGGAAACGGCTAGGTAGATGATGATGATCTATGTTGTAACATCCGTTATATTTACCACATTTTATGCAAATAAAGATACTTACAATTGTGCTGTGATGACAGTTATCTACTTGTTACATCAGCCAAGGTCATTAAAAACCGGACAAAAACATCATAGGACACGCAATTAGTCACACAATACACACCCACACTTAAAAAGAAGCCCTTTCTTTCATTCCTACCTCGTGAAACGTAGTAGAGACCCACCCCCCTCCCCCACCATTGTCATAAACAGTTGTCATGGCAACATTCCCGTTCATATTTTATTCATGTAGTGTGTTTGACCCTGGCGTTTTTATACAAAAGGCAATTCATTTAATATGACGTATTTATTTACTAGTTAGGAAAAAGTGTGTGCTGTGAGAGTTCTTCATTTCTTTGCTTGAGAGACTGATGAAAATATTAGTATCCATCCGAAAATCGTAACGTGTTTGCTTCACGGTGTCGATAAGACAATCATAGCATAGTGAAGCTTATAATGTTCCCACTGCTGGGACACAGGCCTCCTCTCTGTGAGAGCGAGTAGGCTGTAATCCACCACGCGGGCCCAGTGCGGGTTGGTAGATGTCACATGTCTTCGAAATTTTGGTTCTAGGACAGGCCGGTTTTCTCACGTTTTTCTTCACCGTTTTGAGAGCAGTGGTGATGAAATAATTTACACAAAGTAAAGTGCCTGTCTGGGTTCGAACCTACGACCTACTCGTAAGTCGTGTCCGTTACCACTGGGCCACCACTGCTCAAAGAATCCGTTCTGTATACAAAGGACTTATTTGTATATCGAAACGAGCAAGGCTAACGCCACCTTAACCCTTACCCGTACCTAATTTGAGCCCGTTAAACCTGAGGTGAGGAGCTATACGACGTTCCTTGACGCATTTCCATAAAATATTTATGGCGAAAAAGATATCGTGTAGCCGCGTAAACCGAAATAAGCGAAACATTTTAGTGGTTTACATTACGGTACGCAAATAACTCTTATTTTACGATTCATAGTGCACGCATCTCGAATTCTAATATGGCGGCCTTTCGAAAAAATGGCGACGTACGTATGACAGTACAGATGTGTCAAGGTTTGCGCACGAGTGGCTTCAAGTGGGTAGAGAAAGATTTTTTTCAGTTTGTGGACTCGCATGAGTGGGAATGAATCTGATCGAGGGTTTTCGGGATATATTCAAGCGTGTACGTTTGTGACGTGGCTTGAATATGTTGTTTGCTGATGTTATGTCGAAATTGGTCCACTAACAATTGTGGATTTTCGGCAAATCGGACGATGAAAAATGAAACCTAACAATGTTTTTATTTATTTATTGTGTTACGTATTTGTAAGGATTGCCTTGTTCGTCTAGTGATGTCAAGCGCAACTGTTGAACGTGAGATCCTGGGTTTGTTCCTAGTTCGGGCAAAGTGTTATTGGGTTTTTCATTACAGCAGTCCGGAGCCAGGACATGTGCTCGGGTGATGATGAACATGATACTTAAACTTAGATATTAAAGGCACGCCTCTGCCCTTCGAAGAAAAGAAACATATTATAGGTAGTGACAATCAAAGCTAACCACGAAAGAAAGAAAATGCCTTTATTGACATTACTCCAAAAAAAAACACCTTACCCACACCCACGAGCAACTTGGTCTCCGCAACTAATTTGTCTCTCACATCAAGTCTATAGGTTTGTATGAAATTGCCCGCATGTAGCGACGCGACAGCTGGGAGACATTTTTGTCCACGGGTTTGGACGCAACTCTCGCCCGTCTATTGGTTGCAATGCAAGTGCGCGCACGGCGACAAAAAAGTTGCTAGTCAGTTGCCAGTCAACCGAAATTTTTACAAAAAAGTAGCGTTGCTGTCGCTCCTGTGTTCGCATCGTCCAAAACAATAAAAAACAGAAAACTATACATAATGCCAAAAGGGCCTCAGCTCAGCAAGAAATGTGGAAAACATTTATCAATAAAGCGCAGAATCACCATTTAGCACTATCTAACATCGAACGTGGAAATGAACAATCAATACGTTACTCGTATGAATTTTTTTTTCTAATAAAACAGGAAACCGTAGGTAATCAAAAATACTAAAATCACCAATTCACTCAAACAAAACACGCAGTACTTGCCCCCCCAAATTGAAATAGAATGAAATGGCAGTGGCAACGGATCGGCCATTGTGTGACCGCTATCCAGACCATAGAGTAAGAATGTATAGAACAGACACTCATGCTCCGAACGCATTCTAAAGGCCGAATAGAGCTTAAAACGTAAGATTATTAGATTATAGATTATTAGTAGCATAGTCAGCCTATAATGTTCCCACGGCTGGGACACAGACCTCCACTCTATGAGATGGACCGACCATAATCCACACACCATTCGACTGCGTTGCGTAGTCGCTAAGCAAGCTCGACGGCCACCAGGCACACCCGTGGCATGCCGCGGGATGCCGTGGGATGCCGCGGGATCCAGTAGTCCGCCGGAGTTCGCTGGCGGCATTGCAAATCATCAGTCCATCCCCCGCCGTCCACCGGGCTCATCGTACGACTATAGATATTAATAATAGAAAATTTATTTTGACAAGCGTGGGTCACATCGGATTGGTCAGCCCTGTGGTTATTTTACTGACATCAAGGAAAGTAAATCATAATAGTAGTGGTAGTGTTTTTTATTTTGTTTTATTGCTGAATGGGCCTGCTCTTGACCTCGATCACTCCTGAGGGAAAGCGATGGATAAGGTCTATGATGGAACGAGCGTGCCCAGAAGATGCCTGTTCACTCTGCTTTGAAGCAATACGGGTTCCATGTGAAACACAGACAATGGCAGAGAGTTCCACTTTACTTTGGCTGTGCGCATAATATGGAGGAGAAGTACGACTGATCGAGATATCAATCAAGTGCGGATGGTACCCTGCTGTAGGTACGTCTGGTTGTCCGGTAGTAAAAGAGTGTAGTTTACCTTCTACACAGATTTCTTACTCTATCCCCAGGGTCAACAAGCCAGAGTGCCCGTCAAGGGGATGGCACGGGTATAGCGGTGGTGGGTAGTAATATACACTGCCATACTGGTGTCTCCCACTAAGTGGATAAGCTAGAGATTCTGTGTATTTTTGACACAGAAACTTAGTGGTTTCGGTATACGATATAGGTACCGGTTAGCTGGTATGCAGCTCTGACACGATTTAACACGTAAGGTTTAGCCAGCATTTGTAATGTTAGCGCACAAAAATATGATTGTTACGACATTACATTACAACTTTAGAATTTCTCGGCTTTTCTCTACTATAATATGCATGTATTATAAACCTTCCTCTTGAATCAGCAGTTTAAAAGATCTAAGCTTACAGACAGCGGGAGCGACTTTGTTTTATACTATGTAAAGATAAAGATTTATGCTAAAATGATATCCTATTTCACCCCTTATGCTTGAATTCTGCACCAAACGCACTCCAGCAAATGGAAATTCACATTAGAATTATTTGGGTTAGATTTTAAATACATGCCAATAACATTTGACTGACTGATTTTGTTGATCGTTAATAAAAAGATCCGTGCATGCGGTGTGCAAGCACGGATCTTTTCTTCTTTTCACAAGTCGAATAAAAAAAAGAGAATTACTGTGAGAGACATTATTAATGGTCATTTTTATTTTTGGTGATTTTTATTTTTGGTCATTTTATTTTTGGACAATTTTATTTTTTGGACAATTATTATGATTTGGACATTAATATAGTACCTAATCCACAAAACCGTCTAGAGCAACATGTAGAATCATCTTCAAGCCTGTATTATCCAACTGGTTACAGCCTCTTCCCAGTGAGGAGTGGACCCTAATCCACGCGGGCCCAGTGGGGGTTGGAATGTGAAACATGTCTTCGAATTTTTGGTTCTAGGTCATTCCGGTTTCGCGATGTGTTTCTTCACCGTTTTGAGAGCAGTGGTGATGAAATAATTACCACACAAGCGCATGTCTGGGTTCGAACCTACGACCTACAAGTCATAAGTCGGGTCCGTTACCACTTGGCCACGATTGCTGAAATCCCTCATATGGCGACTGCATACATAAAGCAGATTATGATACCCAAAATATTGCTCCACTCATACCAAACTCCGTTTCACTGCCTACAAATCAACAAAACGGCCGTCAAAGCTCACCCGTCGGATTTAAAGATTCTAATAGCTTTGTAACGATTCAAACCCGCCAATACTGGGCCGTTTCAAAAACTATTCCTGCCAATGGATAGTCATACAAACGATGCAGTAGAACTCCCACAAAATTGCTTTATTGTCCAAAAGTCAGGCACTGTGAAAATAACAGTTGGTGGTTAGCGGTGAAGTTATATTCCGGGGGAGATATGGGTAGTGAGGATGGCAAGCATGTACAGACGCCAGCACATCAAGCTACTACAATCTGTCAAATTTCTTTAATAGATTTTCAACTTTATCGTTATAAAACTAGCTGCGCCCCGCGGTTTTACCTGCGTAAATATCGATCCCGTGGGAATTTCGAGATAAAAAGTAGCCTACATGTTAATCCAGGGTGTTAGCTACCTCCATACAAAATTTTATCCAAATTGGTCAAGCCGTTTGAGCGTGAAGAAGTAACAAACATATAAACACACCCCCACACTCACAAACTTTCGCCTTTATAATATTAGTGTGATGTGATATAAGGTTCAAAGTGGATTGGAAATATTTGTCAGTTTCCGGTAGCTTGATGTGCTGGTGTCTGTACGTGTTTGTGTTGCAGCGTCATGCTGAGATAGGAGCTTTTTGGCTTCGTATAGGACTTTCTGTTTCCTTTTTACTTTTGTTACTTTTTTTTAATATTTGGTTTTTTATTTTGGTTTGTGATCGTGATTTTCATGTAAGAGTCGCAATAAATACTTTTTCTTTTTTTTCTTTCTTTACGGTGTACCGATGGACCCAGGTCGGTCGAAGTAAGGAGAATCTGCTCATCTAGAGATCATAAATGCCTTGGAGTGTAAATGTGATGCTATTCTACAAGCAATGGGGAAATTAATATTGTGTCTTGTGTTCTGAAGGCTAGTTCCCGTAATTAAAAACGTTCAAAATCTAGTCGCAATCTCATCTCAGCGACAATCAATGTCAAAAACTTGTCAAAAAATTTAAGAAATTAGAAGTATTTTTGACAGATTGAGACTGAGATCAGACTGTGAACGTTCTTAAAATTACGAGAATTACCCTCTGTTGTCTGAAAGTGACGCTACTGAAGGAATAACGGGTGTTCTAGATGATTATAAAACTAAACAAGGTGATAAGTAACAAGTTTTCTGTTGTAAATGTGCCTACAGCATTTATTTTAGAACTAGCTGCGCCCCGCGGTGTCACCCGGGTAACTGTCGATCCCGTGGGAATATAGGGATAAAAACTATCCTATGTCCTTCCCCGGGATGCAATCTATCTCTCTGTCAAATTTTATCGAAATCTGTTCAGTAGTTTAGGCGTGAAAAGGTAACATACAGACAGACAGACAGAGTTACTTTCGAATTTATAATATTAGTAAGTATGGATTGTATAAGGAAATCAGCTTTCAACAACAGTTTTATCGCACAATTCAGCCTGTCATCCAGATTGTGTTAACTTTACCAGATTGCCCTGTTTTTCGTGGTTCAACAGATTTGAGAGTTTGTTGTGCTGGTCATTCTTCGCAGGAGTGTGTAGCGTTCATAGACACACCGCAATGAATTCGGAGCGATCGTTGCAATCCGACTGATATTAACAGTCCGTTCCTACATCTGTTACATTTACTAGTTTTCTCTTCAATTTTCTCGCTGTTAGCGGTAGTCCGTTTGTGAGGATTGATTTCCTATTTACAAACGGATGAAAACAATTGCAAAATAAATATTTAATTCAAAGGATGACACGTACAAGATGTAGAGCTGAAAATCTTCATTATGAACAACTTTAGCTGTGGGACAAATTTTGAAATCTCGAAAAAAACATTGCCCTACAACTACATTATGTCGATGAAAATAAATGTATGGAGCTGCTGATTTTTATGCACGATTTCAGGGTTAGCAATTTTGAAATATCGTTTGTAGTTTTCAAACTTATAACGCAATGAGTTAAAGATGGAGTGTGAATTAGTTTAAGTTTAACAATTATATATATTTATATATTTAAATTTTTAATTCTATCTCTCCTTAAACGTAATGTTTATGTTCTTTGCACTTATTTTATGATTATTATTGTATATATTCATTTATATCGATAAGTATATATTTTATTGATGTGAGTATTTATTGCATACTAGCTGCGCCCCGCGGTTTCACCCGCATAAGTTTTGATCCCGTGGGAATATCGGGATAAAAAGCCTATATGTTAATCCAGGGTGTCAGCTACCTCCGTACTAAATTTCATCAAAATTGATCCCGCCGTTTGAGCGTGACGAAGTAACAAACATATAAACACACATACACACCCCCACACTCACAAACTTTCGCCTTTATAATATTAGTGTGATATTGGTGTGCCTGTTAAAGAGTATTCTATTTGCAAATTAAAATAACATACAGCCTAAAAATCATTCCTTTATTTTTGAAAGCTTAGTGACAGAATATAAACTAGTACTTATTTATACCGGATCATAACAAAAAAATCGGCTTAATGCTAAGGAACACAATGACGCTTCCATCAACAATAAATCCATAGACCTATTGACGATAGAAAATATTTTCCCAACAATCTTCTTTCTCGGACTATAAAAGGCAGTTGTTCTTAGAAAAGAAGGATTCCCAAGCAACACTTGAATGAAAGCCTTCTCGGCCATCTTATTGCAATTTTCTACTATAGTTAGCTAAAAGGTTCCAGCACAAAAGTCTCCCTACAATAGTCCCTCTATACTAGTCTCTCCACCAACATTATCCTCTTCAAATAAGTATTGTGATATTCAGCAGAGAAGGGACGGCTACTCAGCTGTAAAGCGGCTGAAAGCAGCTTTGTTTACAGTTTCATAGGAAGTTTTATTGACTTATTTTGTGTTTGTATTTTCAGATTGAATAACTCTTTGTTGTATGACGATAAGAGCTTTATAGGTTGTGTTTCAATGGGCTGGGTAAAGTGAATCTTTCAAAGGGCCTAAGTAAAGTGAGCTCAGGAAGCTTAAAATTCAAAATGGGTTTTAATTACGTGTATTCTTTAAAAATCGGGATAACTTAGTAGATTTAGTAAGTGAACTACAAGTTGATGAAAATTCGACACAAGCTTGAAAAAATGGCTCCCAAACCGTGATATGAAAGAGTTTTGAATTCAAAAATGTATTGACGTCGATTTCGTAGCTACATTAAGCGGGGTTTTGGAAACTGAGTTCCTGATCTAATGGCTTAAAAATCCTCAAGCAACTGGAAAGGAATGTTTGCTGTCTTTAAGAGCCTTTACGACGCGCGACGTAGGTACGGAATTTCATACAAAGTTTCAAGGCCTTGTTTTTCGAAATTAATGAACCGATTTTAATGAAACTTCATACGCATAAGCAGGATACAAAGGTCTAAAAAGTTATTTAAGAACATTTTCGAAATAACTTATTAAAATTTAAAAAAAGAAAACTGGAAATCTCTGTTTCTATGGCAAGTTTAAAATTAGACCGATTTTAAATTTTCCATAGAAACAGAGATTTCCAGTTATCTTTTGTTAAATAAGACATTTCGAAAATGTGTTGTGTTAAGTAACTTTTTAGACCTCTGTATCCTGCTTATGCGTATGAAGTTTCCGGTTCACTCATTTCGAAAAACAAGGGCTTGAAAGGCTCCTACAACGATTGCCATCTCCTTCATCAACAGATGGCTACTTATTATAATGCTAACAACAATATCCTACTTAGTGTAAATCATTTCATCACCACTGCTCTCAAAACGGTAAAGGAAAACATAGTGAGAAAACCGGCATCCTTTAACCAAACATTCGATGTGACATCTACCAAACCCGCACTCACCTTACCGCTATAACAGCCTTCTTTCATCATCATCTGCCTAGCCTTTTCCCAACTATGTTGGGGTCGGCTTCCAGTCTAACCGGATGCAGCTGAATACCAGTATTTTACATGGAGCGACTGCCTATCTGACCTCCACAACCCAGTCACTGGGTGATACGATACCCCTTGGTAAGACTGGTTGTCAGACTTTCAGGCTTGTGACTACCCGTAACGACTGTCAAAGATCCACGAATGACAGCCGGGACCAACGGCTTAATGTGCTTTCCGAGGCACGGAGGGGTCTCGGTATGTAAAGATGGTCTCCCATCCACAGACCAACCGCGGCAAGCGTAGCTTAACCTGATCGATCGATATGTGCGGCTGTTATTATTTAGCTACGGGCCCCTCAGTATTCTTTATAAACGTTAAACAAACAAATCTTCCAATCTTTCCCGCGTACGTTACACAATAATTCTGCGCTATAAAACAGCGCTTAAACCGAGTTATTTATATTCTCAGAGCGCAGACTCTGCATAATTCCAATGTATTCTGGTTTGTGCTAGACTAACTTCTAGGGTTAAGCGGATTTCAGTCGGCGACAGCCTCCTAAATATGTTTCATGTTTGAATTTCCGGACTAAGGTGATTGAAGGAACGGTTCACGTGGAATTGTGACTTGTGGGTAGGTTTTACTTCTTATTGATAGAATATAATAGAATAGATTATTTGTATTTATTATATATTTATATACTTATTTTATTTGTATTTATTATAATATTAATAATATATAGGTATGTGTAATTGTGCTCTCAAAACGGTGAAGGAAAACATCGTGAGGAAACCGGCATGTCCTAGAACCAAAAAATTCGAAGACATGTGACATCTACCAACCCGCACTGGGCCGGCGTGGTGGATTACGGCCCACTCCCTCTCACCGAGAGGAGGCCTGTGTCCCAGCAGTGGGAACATTATAGGCTGATTATGGTTATGGTATGTGTAATTATTTATATATATTATTTGTATTTATTATAATTTCCGGACTAAGGTGCTTGAAGGAACGATTCACATGGAATTGTGTGCAGGTTTTACTTGTTATTATTGGAATATAATAGAATATATTTATTTATATTTATTATAATTATATTTGTAAAGAAAATGTATATCTTGTTATTTAATCTCAGATTAATACATTTTGATCTGTAACACCAAAGAGTTTATTTATGACAGTTGTAGGGATGTGAACTGGATGTCATCTCTCTCCCCCGAGAGAGTAGTGAGTAGTGGGGTATGTTTTTTAGTTTATATTTTATATTTAGTAATACTTAGATTTTAGATAAATGTCTTTGATTTTTTTTTTTTAAACGTTGCCCCACTCTTGGAATTTCTCCTGTATTGTGGGTGCGTTTACAAACATTTAAAGTCACATACACAAACAGCCAGACCCGGAACAACTACTTGTAGGTCATACAAATATTTGTTCCGTGCGGGAATCGAACCCGCGACACGCAGCGCAGCAGTCAATCGCTTAACCACTGCGCCAACCGTGCCGTCAAAACATGATTACAGCAATACATTGGGTTTTTATTATTATTACACCTAATATGAGAACAAATATCTTCTAAGTACGTAGGTATATGAAGAATATATTTATATAGGTCTTACAAGATATTATTGAATAAGGATGATGACATTTTTTTATTATTTGAAACTCAAAATAGTGCAAACAAACAAGACTCCGTCACCGACTTCCGAAATTAAAGAATCGTGGTTCAGTAAGATTTTCGTCTTGCAGATTTTTAAAATCCTGTCACGTATTAAGGAAAACCAATGTACAGACGCCAGCACATCAAGCTACCCGAAACTGTTAAATTTTCCCATTCAACATTGAACCTTAAGCTTTAGCGATAAAGTTGTAATTCTATTACAGAAATTTGACAGATTGTAGTAGCTTGATGTGCAGCTGCCGTCTATACAAGGTATTAATTTAATCACATACCGACAGAAGAAAGTTCGAAAGAGACAATATTCTGAACAATAAACATCATTGGTATGTACCAAGTGAATACGACGTGACCTCGACGACCCAGAACCGAAACATCTGGCGAAGAATGACGAGGAAAGCCGACCACGAATGAAATGAGATAAGGCTAGGCAAAGAGAGAGAGAATCATCATTGGTAATGATACCTATGGTCATGTGATACGGAGGAATGAGGAAGGTTTTGAGTATGGATGTCGATGGCTATAAGAGTATGAACCAAAGAAATAATGGATAGACTGTGTGAATGGTGATATGGTTAGAAAGGGGGCTATTCCCGAGATGATTACCAATAGAAGTGTGGAAGAAAAAGACATGTTGCGTCGACCCCAAATAGATTGGGATCATCATCATCATCATCATCACAAGCCTATATAATGTTCCCACTGCTGGGACACAGGCCTCCTCTCTGTGAGAGGGAGTGGGCCGTAATCCACCACATGTAGATGTCACATGTCTTCGAATTTTTGGTTCTAGGAGATGCCGGTTTCATCATGATGTTTTCCTTCACCGTTTTGAGAGCAGTGGTGATGAAATAATTTACACAAAGTGAAGTGCCTGTCTCGGTTCGAACCTACGACGTACAACTCCTAAGTCGCGGCCGATACCACTGGGCCACCACTGCTGCTGCAATAGATTGGGATAAGGGTAGGAAAATTATGGTGATGATGAATGATGATAGTGACTTAAATGCCTACAACTCTCGTTGTAGGTCGTGGGTTCGAACCCAGGCAGGCGCTTTACTTTGTGTAAATAAATTTATCACCACAACTCTCAAAACAGTGAAGAAAACCATCGTGAGAAAACCGGCATATCCTAGAACCAAAAATTCGAAGACATGTGACATCTACCAACCCGCACTGGGCCCGCGTGGTATTTTATAGCCCACTTCCTCTCGCAGAGAGGAGGCCTTTGTCCCAGCAGTGGGAACATTACAGGCTGATAATGCTATGAATGATGAAACACATTTCCCAGAATCCGTTTATTCTATAGGTACTCTATGAAAAACAGTCACACGGTACATCACCGTTAATGAAAGCCATAATTTAGACCAGTATTAAACCGCCATGTCGGATGGAATGAATTAAAATTCCTGCCGGTTTGTGTGTCCCAGCACTAATACGTCACAGAAGATAGCTGTGATGTGTTTGGATGTCACTAATGAGCAGAAGTTCAGGTCTGTAGAAAATTTTATATTATATGTGTCCTCAGAAACATCTCAGAATGTTCGCGGAGGGGGCGCACATATGATTTCCATGCCATCATGAGAAAGAAAGCTGCCTTCATACTACAGCGTCTGCATGGCAGTGACAACAGCATTCTGAAAATGATCGCTGTCACAGCGAACTGTCCCTTCAGGGACACTGGGCGGTGACACTGGTGACAGTCATAGGACGGAATAAATAAAATGTCATTCGTGAAAACTAACCTTCTATCCCAGTTACCCAAGCACTAATGTTAATAACATCAAAATACTAACAAAATATGGATCATATTCTTAAATGAAGTTAATTTAATTTTAATTCGTGATCTTGGCAGCTCAGTGCTTTAAGAACTTGCAGATTAAAAACTTTTGATGTTAGTACGTGTACATTAAAAGTAGGTTACTCTCCAAGTATCTATCTACAACAGGTTCTATGTGTCCTATAATTTAATTTACAATCAGAAAAGCTTTTGACGTTATTGAAGTTATCATCATATCTTTTAGTTCACCAGCAAAAAAAGTTTCAGTGTTACTTCGGCCATCTTGTTTGCTTCGTGACACTCTCCACAGGTCGGCCGTCCCACGGAATACGGAAATGGTGCGGCGTGCATCGGAAGCGAGCCGTGCGTTTGTGGCGACGTCTATGCGCTTGCGCTGCTTCCGATTACCAGTTATTTGTTCACCAGATGTTACGCTTATTAATTGGGGGCGGATTTCAGGGTTGTCAATTTGTGGGTTTATTTGGTGATGGGAAGGGTCTAGTTATGTTAAGTTGTTGTAATTACTTTCTATGCTTTAGCGCTGGTTGTCAACGCTGGCCGACGCGGGAAGTTTTTATGCTTTTTGCCAAGTCAGCGCGAACCAGTGCGAACCGGCGCCGACTAGTTCTCATAGGAACTAGTCGGCGGTTGTCGGCGACGGTTACCTGCGTCCTAGCGTCCCACTCCAGGACTCGTTTGCTCCACCATCGGTCCTTTGACAAACATGACCAGCCCACTGCCACTTCAGCTTGATTAGACTGCAAGTTATGTCTGTTGCAGGAAAATCCAAAGTGCACGACTCATAATGCTCATTTGATCGTTAAAAAAACCATAGATATAGATATTATATTAGTTAGTTTTTTATCAATTATAATTAAACTGCTTTGAATAAAAAAAGGTATTTTCAATAAAGCTCCTCCTAAGGGTAAAACGAATCTATTTAAAAAAAAATGACTCAATCAATTGAATTTTTCGCAAGCTACAATGTTTTCAGGTTTCACACTTGATTGAAGGGATTTTTTTTTTAAATATTTTGATGTTCTTTCGTTACTACTGCATTCAATAAATTTTTGAAAAGTACAGAATTAATTTCCATTAAATTATCTATACAATGGTACTCGTATATATAAATTAAGTAGGTCCTGTGTACTTGCAGGAGTATTACAATAGAAACAGTTGCAGAAAGGAGGCAATTTTTTTTTTCTAATGCTTCACATTATGAAATCGTGCAATAGACATAATGCGCGACAGACACATACAAATATATGTGTGTGCATAAATCACACTAATAATAAAAAGGCGAAAGTTTGTGTGTGTGGGGGTGTGTTTATACGTTTGTTACGTCTTCACGCTCAAACGGCTGGACCAAATTTGATAAAATTTTGTGTGGAGGTAGCTGACACCCTGGATTAACATATAGGCTACTTTTTATCCCGATATTCTCACGGGCTCGACATTTACACGGGTGAAACCGCGGGGCGCAGCTAGTAATTAAATAAATAAGGGGAAATGTTCAGCTTCATACCATTCTCACATCTATAACACCATAGGATAGGTAATATAAACATCTTCGAAGATAAATTCCTTAGCGTATTGGTTTCAGTCTTCCTACTTTCGCACTCCGCCACTACGGCACTCTTCGCAAGCAAACATACTCGGGATGCCTCTTAGATGACGCTATTTTGTCGCGTGCTTCACGTCTAGCGCACCTTTTGTGGAACTAATTTTGAGTTATTTTTTAATGGTATAAGAATTTTATGGTTTCTACTAGTAAGTACTAATAAACATTGCATTAAGTTAAGCCTTGAAAACAGAATTCGGCTGTTCATAATCGAAACCAGGGGGCCCAAAAAGGCCACTTTGGCAGAATCATAAAAGGATAACATTATGAATCATAGAATTAAAACATAACTGGCAAAAATATGAGACACTAGCAGCGCCCCGCGGTTTCACCCGCGTAAGTTTCGATCCCGTGGGAATATCGGGATGAAAAGTATTCTATGTATTAATCCAGGAAATGGTCTATCTATGTGCCAATTTTCATCCAAATCTGTTTAACGGTTTACGCGTGATTGAGTAACAAACATCCAAACATCTTCACAAACTTTCACATTTAAAAAATACTAGCTGTGCCACGTGGTTTCACCCGCGTAAATGGTTAAATAATACACACACACACACACCCTCACAAACTTTCGCCTTTATAATAATAGTGTGATAGTAGGATTCTGTTGCTTTTGAAAAAAATGCTGCCATTTTTACGAAAACCACACCAACAGAATCCCAATTACGAAACCATCCCGATTTTCCTACAGCATCCACGGGACTCGCAAACGAAGTAATATCAGAATCGATTGATGCACTCGTCTCGATTCCAACTAGTGATGGACGCAATCGATTCCGCCCGGATGGTCACTCGCGGATGGTATGACAATAGAGAATTGCTCATATCTCTCTGAATAATGGATGTTGTACAAGAAAACTGCTTTTGTTCGACGTAGTCGGGATCAGTTGTAGCTAGTTATTTTACGAAGTCTGTCTTTGTTTGAGAGTTTTTGAAAGAGATTCTGTTTTAATGTTGTTGCGAGGAATCGATATAAGTTTGGGACATTTTGCGACCTAATTTTTATTTACTACTAGCTGCGTCCCACGGTTTCACCCGCGTAATTGCCGATCCCGTGGGAATATCGGGATAAAAACTAGCCTATATGTTAATCCAGGGTATCACAGCTACCTCCATACAAAATTTTATCAAAATTGGTCCAGCTGTTTGAGCGTGAAGAAGTAACAAACATATAAACACACACACTCACTCACTTTCGCCTTTATAATATTAGTGTGATAATTTCACGGGTATGAAAAGACGAGTTAATCGAATATATTTTGAGTGAAAAGGCTTAGGTCATCATCATCTGCCTATGCTGGGGTCAGCTTCCAGTCTAACCGGATGCAGCTGAATAACAGTACTTTACATAGAGCGACTGCCTATCTGACCTTCACAACCCAGATACTGAGCAATACGATACCCCTTGAAAAAAGATAAGCCCCCCCCCCCCCCCCTTGAAAAGGCTTAGATATGAATAAAAAAAGGGCGAATAGAATCCTCACTGAGATGATTATTGTAATGATGTATGGAATAAGCAGACATGGTCCAGCAGACCAGCAAAATCACCAGCAAGTTCACCATAAAATTTCAACATTTTATGGTAGGACCACATGTGAACGCACGTTCCGTTTTTAGCTTAATCGCTTCCGTTCTGGAAATGTTGATCTCAACAATGAGCCCCGTAGGCGACCGGAGACGAAAATCAATAACGATGAATTGAAAGCCATAGTGGAAGCAGATTTATCTCAAACCACGTTGGAACTTGCAGCAATCTTCAACGTACGTGATAATTCGATACTGATCCATTTACTTTAAATTGGAAAGATAAAAAAGCTCGGAAAGTGGGTACCGTATGAACTCGCTGAACAACAACAACAAAATCGCGTCGCTAATTTCCATTTTTATTCGGAATCTGGAAAACTGTTTACAGGGGAAATAGCCTCTAAAGAGTTCATCGATTTCCCGCCCCAGGATTTTTATAGTAGAGCCATCAACGAACTTCCACTAAAATGGCAAAACTGCATCTTCACTAATGGCTAATACTTCAATTAAAATAATATTTATTATTTTCATTTTAAAAAAAACTTTGTAAAACGGCATTTTTATAGGTAAGGACCTAATATACAGGGTTATTGGTAAAACAATGGCGCCGATTCCCTTGTTCACAAACTAAACTAAATTTAAGATCAGTGCATCTTTTTCTTTCTATTTCATTAAGAAAAGGACAGAAGATAAATATTAGTTTAGTCCTGTCAAATTAGGATACTTCATAGCTAATTTAGACGTGATTAAAAACATGGCTACTAAAAATACGTCAAATTTAGGTTAGGCGTTGTCTAATTTGACAGTTCTAAACATTGACATAGACTACCTATTCAATTCAATTCAATTCATCTTTATTGTGGATCGTAGGAAAGTGTACATAATACAGCTGGTGTTAATTTTTGAAATCATTGGTTCTAAACTAATAGGTATTTATCTTCTGTCCTTTTCGTAATGAAATAGAAAGAAAAAGATGTAGGTACTGAACTTAAATTAAGTTTAGTTTGTGAACAAGGGAATCGGCGCCATTAACAAACTGTCAGAACTATATTGCTAACATCATAAACAACCATTTTTGTTATTATGACTTTTATTAATACAATTTTATTTTATACAAAAATGAAAATATTTCAATTCAAAGAAATTAAATATTAGATTTTCCATTACCAACTCTACGCGATGCAAAAGAAACCGCTAGTTAGGTAGTTAAACTACCGTGACTAGTACAAAATTCAGCGGAGGGGCGCGGGGGTTAGAGATGACAACGAAATCTTAAAGGTTTGTTTGTGGTAAACGTATTATGTTTAAAAAAAAAGTCATAGAAAAAAAGTTGTTGTTTAAGATAGAATAGAATAGAATAGAATACTCGTTATTTTTTTTTCTTTTTCTCTTTTTTCTTTTATTTTTTTTTAACCGACTTCAAAAAGGAAGAGGTTGCTCAATTCGACCATATATATATTTTTTTTTTTATGATGTCAGTAATCCAGTCCTGCAGGGTTGTTAGTGTTTTACCAATAACCCTGTATATTAGTATAAATGTTTTATGTATTTATTGTATACGTAAATGGTACACCACAGACTACCTATTCAATTCAATTCATCTCTATTGTGGATCATAGGAAAGTGTACTTAATACAGCTGGTGTTAATTTAGTGTTTTGCGAACAGCTATGTCCTGCCCTTAGGGCGTACAATAAAATGTAGGTACATAAAGCGAGTTTACATGCATGTCAACAATAATATTATAACAAATAGCTGTTCCCCGCGGTGTCACACGCTGCGCGGCTCCTAAGGGTCGTAGCGTGATGTTATATAGCCTATAGCCTTCCTCGATAAATGGATTATCTAACACAAAAATATTTTTTCAATTCGAACCAGCAGTTCCTGAGGTAAGCGCATTCAAACAAAAAAACTCTTCAGCTTTATAATATTAAGTATAGATTACAAATTTTACAATAAAAATTTCAAATAATATTACAAATTTTAGACAATTAAATATTTGTTGGAATACAATGTAGTCTCTCCTTTCCCTTTCCACCTGCAATATTGTCTCTCCTTCCCATTTTCAATCCATCCAAAGGTTGTCTTCAGAAGATCGCTCTTAGCGATAAGTCCTCCCATTGTGTCACCCTTTGTAAAATGTTTGCTATTTATATCTGTAATTTATATGGTGTACATAATAAAGAGTATTTTATTCTATTCAAATTTGATGGCACCTTAAATATAAATTTGTTTTTTTGAAAATTGAGGTTAATTTTAGAACCACAATTTTCATTGATGATTTTTCAATTAGAATCGAATCATGTTTTTCAAACAATAATTATTGGAAGTGAAAAGTGGTGACACATTAAGTTGAAACCTTTTAAATATAGATGAATTTTCATATTCATTTACTGCGGTCCAATCACATCACACTAATATTATAAAGGCGACAGTTTGTGGGGGGGTGTGTGGGTGTGTTTATATGTTTGTTACTCCTTCACACTCAAACGGTTGGAACAATTTTGATATAATTTTGTATGGAGGTAGCTGACACCCTAGCTTAACATAAAGGCTTTTTATCCCGATATTCCCACGGGATCGACATTTACGCGGCTGAAACCGCGGCGCGTAGCTAATAATAATGTATAAAAGATGTTAGAAAAATGCTTAAGTACCTACTTATAGCTAGGTACAAATTATGAACCCTACCATTTTTTAACCCCCGACGCAAAAACGACGGGGTGTTATAAGTTTGACGTGTCTGTGTGTGTGGGGGTGTGTGTGTGTGTGTCTGTCTGTGGCATCGTAGCTCCCGAACGGATGAACCGATTTTGATTTAGTTTTTTTTGTTTGAAAGGTGTATTAGTCGGGAGTGTTCTTAGCTATGTTTGATGAAAATCGGTCCAAGATGGCCGCCGCTACAAAATGGCGGATAACATATTTTTTCACAATTCCCTCAATATGGGTATCAAATGAAAGGGCTTCAATAGTAGAACAAACTTTAACAAATTTTGAATCCGAGATGGCCGCCACAACAAAGTGGCGAATTACATTTTTTTTTCTCAACTCCCTCAATATGGGTATCAAATGAAAGGGCTTGACTAGTAGAATAATTTACACTATATTGAAAGGGAATGAGGAATATTAACTACCTAACGAAATGAAAACTAAAAACTTGAAAAATATAATAAAACAAAAAAATCTGTTTAGTCTTAAAAATTATTCTTCAACTATAAATTAATCAATATTTTTTGACGGATAAAAAATCTGATTAAACACCAAATTACCAGAATCTTAAAACGGAAGAAAATAAAAGAAATGAAATACAAAAATTAAGGAGTCCCTACAAAAAGCATGAAATAAAAAATTAAATTATAAATTTAAAAAACCCCCGACAAAAATAACATTAAGGAATCCCTACAAAAAGACCTCAGAAGCAGAATAGAAGGTGTTCCACAGAACGGTCCCCCGACTTCCATAAGATTTTTTCAAATTTATTTTTTTATTTCATGCTTTTTGTAGGGATTCCTTAGTGTTATTTTTGTCGGGGGTTTTTTAAATTTATAATTTATTTTTTTTAAACTGTTATCTACTAAATTAAATTAGGGTGAGGTATTCAATTAAAATTTAACAATTATGTGTGAATGTTACTTATTACGTAAGAATTTAACTTGTTAACACTTTCTTCGGACAATTTTGGAACAGATCATAATTACCATAAAACACAATATTATTTAGCATAATCCGCCTACCATGTTCGCAATTACAATGTTCTGTAAGAGGGAGTGGTCCGTGATCAACCACGCGGGCCCAGGGCGGGTTGGGACAATTGGGTATGATAAGAAAAAGAAATCCTACGCTGATTCCAAAACCATTTCGAGATTTTAGGTTTCTTAACCTTGTTTTTCTATTTTTAGCGCTTAAAATTATAAGATGGAGTTTATTTTAACATAAACACATAATACTACTTGATGTCACATGTCTTCGATTTTTTTGTTCTATAATCGATATCAACTAATAATTTACTGACCCGTATATCGATATCAAATTAGAGCGGTGCCATCTAGTCGTTACGTTTGTGACACGACTAACCTCTTATAGTAGAAATGTGTTTACGACTTGGTAAACTAGACCACTATAAAATTCGCAAGGCAACTGATTGTACAGTCACGAGCACTAATATGTCAACACTTGGTAACTTTCAATTGCGATTTCTTCGTGAAATAACGAATGCAACCTTGAAATACGACCCTTTACATAAACCTACGGGTTTGAAAATACTATGTTCGTAATAACATAAAATTTCATTCAAAATTATAGGAGGAAATCGCCTTTGAATAAAGCCATTTTGTATACATACTTATGCTCGTGACCGTAATTGTTTCTGCATCGTTATCATCATCATCATCATCAGCCTATAATATTTCCACTGCTGGGACACAGGCCTCCTCTCTGTGAGAGGGGGTGGGTCTGATCCAACTCGCGGGCCCATTACGGGTCTTGGAACTTTTGGTTCTAGGACATACTGATTTCCTCACGATGTCTTCCTTCACCGTTTTGAGAGCAGTGGTGATGAATTAATTTACACCACTTAAAGTGCCTGTCTGGGTTCGAACCTACGACCAAGCAAGTTACCACTGGACCAGCAGTGCTTTCTCTCCATACTAATATTTACAAGGTCGAAATCCTGACAAAGCAAAGACTTAATTGAGGGTTTGTAGCCAAGATAAATAAGTTAGAATTATGTATTACATTACAATTTGGGAACTTGTAAATAAATCATAAGCAAATCGGGTTAGGGAATAACTTTAAACAATTCTCCATATATATCTATCGATTAGGTTATTCTATTGTAACTTTGTAAAGCGTCTGTGACTACGAATTTAAAGTACAGGAATAGTACAAACGACCTTCCCGTCGTCCGAAAGGTTCACACTGTATTTTTTTTTTTTAAGGCAGGATACACTTATCTATAATATTTCTCTGTCAAATTACGTATTCCTTTATTTACTATTCAGCTTACTATGGCTCTTTAATTTACGTAATAGAATAACTACTAAGTCGGTAACGGTCACCACAGGGGATAAGTAACTAAGATCGTCGGATATAATTGAAGTTTAGTAAGAAACCGATGGATTTTTGGGAATTAAATATAATTTGATAAATGAACTATTTTTTTTCTATAATAACATGTATAAAAGTGTAAACGTTAAGTAGATACATAAAAGACATACCTGCATTACTTTTGTAAAAACCTTCCTACCATGTCATAAAAAAACAGTAATTTATAGATTTACTAGCTTCCGCCCGCGGCTTCACCCGCAAGGTATGTTGTTATAAACTATCCTATGTCCTTTCCCGGGATGTAATCTATCTTTTTGCCAATTTTTATCGAAATCCGTTCAGTTGTTTAGGTGTGAAAAGGTAACATACAGACAGACAGACAGAGAGTTACTTTCGAATTTATAATATTAGTATGGGATAAAAACTATCCTATATCCTTCCCCGGGATGCAATCTATCTCTCTGCCTTTTATCGAAATTCGTTTAGTGGTTTAGGCTTGAACAGGTAACATACCTACAGACAGACAGACAGTTACTTTCGAATTTTATAATATTAGTATGTGATAAAAACTATCCTATGTCCTTCCTCGGGATGCAATCTATCTCTCTGACAAATTTTATCGAAGTCCGTTCAGTGGTCTGACATGAAAAGGACAGGCAGACAGACAGACAGACAGAGTTACTTTTGAATTTATAATATTAGTATGGATGTCCTAGAAAATGCATTAGGTGTTTGTATCCATTTCCTATCCAGTACCAGCGCATCCAAGTTTCCATTCAGTAATTTGCTCACGTCTCGATTCCATTACAATAGTATCGGATCCAAGCTGAAACTCCTCACTGCCTTAGCTCCTCAAATTTTGATCCAGTTATCATTCAGTCTGATAAGTTGGATCGTCTGTGGATTCAGTTATATGTATAGGTTCTGGTAGACTGATTAACATGTGAATTTGTTTCTGTAAGAGTTTCTGTTGAAATATATGAATTTTCAGCATTTTTTTGTTGGATATTCCTCAGAGATAACTGTATGTTTTAACTCATTCGAGTTTTTTTTTCAAACCCTCTCAGGAAGGAATACCTACTTGAGTGCGAAAGCCGTATCATCGAATTTTGTTTCTTCGAAAACCTTTCAACGACACTCTATACTGCGACGCCTTGTTAAAACCTACATTTTTAACATTTCTTTAAAAGCAGAGAGCGCCATCTGTCATGAATATCAGTGTTTAAGTAACACGTCTGTAGTAAGTGTGGTATTGTTTTGGAAAAGAAAATCGATGTACTTGGTTATCACCGTAAGATCGTCTGAAGTAAGTTTTCCGAAACTGTAAAATTTTCCCAATCAACTTTGAACTTAATGCTTTAGCGATAAAGTTGAAACAGCTATTAAAGAAATTTGACAGATTGTAGTAACTTGATGTGCTGGCGTCTGTACATTATTGTAAAGTAACAGTGTACAGTCACGAGCACTAATATGTCAACTCTTGGCAACTTTTAATTGCGATTTTTTCACAAAATAACGAATGCAAAGTTGAAATACGACACTTTAAATAATCCTATGGGTTCGAAAATACTATGTTCGTAATATACCCACATACAATTTCATAAAAAAATAAAGGAGAAAATCGCCTTTGAATAAAGCCAAGTGTATACATACTTATGCTCGTGACTGTACTCGTTGTTCTAGAGCCTAAAAAATAAATAAAATAAGTGTGCCAACTAAACAAAAGAATCACTCAACTAATAACGATTTCGGTATTGTCTATGGTATCTACATAGACAACACCCGAAATACCCAAACAACTCGTCGATCCCAACCATAAAATATCCGAGTCCCAACTTAAAACACTTTCCTTTGACAATTCAGTTTCAAAAATTCAGGAGAAAGAACCGCTGTAATGATTACGAAGGGTCGAACGATCGACTTAGCACCTCAGTTGGTTTGTCTCTCAAAGGTTCAACTTTTAATTGGAGGCTAAATCTGAGATGGGTCTTTTGTTTTCGACTTCGTTAATTTCTGTTCACTTGATTCCTTCGAAAATGGAGGATGAAAACGAAGGAAAATGGTTTTGTTTGAATATTTTCGTGAGTCATTTGTTTCATTGTGATTTTCGAACTGTACAAGTGTACAACTACTGTACTGTGTGCTATTCTTCTATTTATTATCTCTTTTTCGAGGTAATATCGCATGTAGGTACCATGTGGTTGAGGGGAGGGAGAATAATAAGAGACGTGCGGGTTGATCTTCATGGTTAAGCAACGCTTGCCGAGGTCAGTCCGTCCGGTCAACTGGGTTATGGAGGTCAGATAGGCAGTCACTCCATGTAAGATACAGGTATTCAGCTGCTTCCGGCGAGACTGGAAGCTGACCCCAACTAAGTTGGGAAAAGGCTAGGCAGATGATGATGATCGTTACCTATGTACCATGTGGTAATATAGCCTGTGGCAGAATTTATAGGCAAGGACCTGTTTATATGAGCCTCACAGGGGATATTTTGAGTTTTATGAGCTACTTTATAACCTCTCCTTTTATTATAATATAAGAGTAGGACTATAGTATTATACCTCTCATCGTAAAATACTCCTGAAGCAACGAGGAAATTTCAAATTTCTGTTCATCTAATTCGTTCGAAATCGGAGGACAAAACCTAAGGAAAACGGTTTCGTTTAAATATTTACGGGGGTAATTTGTTTCATTGTGAGCGGTGATTGTGGAGGCGATATTACCAGATATTTTTGTCTAATGATGGACAAACTACACTTAAACTTATAGAGTTTATTTCAATTATACCATTTACTTCAGAATTGACAATCGTTTTTGTTAGTCAGCATCGCCATTTCGACCCGCTCTGTGCCTCCCGCACCCAGCGGATTCCTGCGGCCTTCACAAGGTCGTCGGTCCACCTTATAGGAGGTCTTCCAACGCTACGTCTTCCGCCTTGATGTTAAATATTCCTAAACAAAACAAAACAATGTCGTCAATAAACAAAAATCGGCACCGAAAACAACAAACATTGGTCCCAACATTTCCTTCTAAAAAATATACCCAATATAAATGTTTAGTCCATTATAAATATATTTACAGGCACGTTTGCATACAGTGTGCCTATACCACGCTCCGTTTATTCCGGTCGTGTTGTATGTTGTGGCAGAATTAGTCACTAGTCCCAGGCGGCGCGGCCGTGCGATATCCATAGCGATACAAAACTCGCGAACGGAACTTTTTGGATCAAGTTATAAGCGGTTGGCGGGAATCATTAACTTCAAAAAAAGAAAAAATAAACAACTATGTACTTCATGAGTATCTATTCATTTTTCAAATGAGATAGGCAGATAAGTGTTGTTAGTGTGCGTACACACGTAATTACTTACTCTATGTACACACGAGTGACAGGCGTCAGTCAACTGCAGCCGTCGACCACAGTCCGCTCGTGCAGCGGCAGCTGTCGATACTCGTCGACGGCTGCAGTTGCTTCTGCCGTTAACGCGTGTCGTATAAGCACTTAGGGACTTTGTTTCACCTCATATTCATAGCGTAAGCACTGCAAAGTTCTAAGGAATGGGCGTTTTGGAGCCTTCCTTTGTAACTTTAACGTCAAAATGTGCTGTGCGGTCTAATTTGAAATGAAGATTTTGAGCTTATCATTCATCAGTCATCTGGAAAAAACCCTATTAATTAGGCAATACCTATCTAATAATTAACTGTCGGGCTTCTAACTTATATAGAATGTTATCGAAAATAAATACTTATATACCTAGTATAAAAACTTTGAATGTTTTATCCAAAGCACGAAGGCTTAACTCCAGAGCACACTATTATGATCTCACCAAGACAGCCAATTATATACTTAAAAATGTGATATATGGTTCACATAAAACAGAGATTAGACGTGTTCTTGAGTGGAGACCACAAATTGGCAAACGTAAGCTAGGACGATGAGATAGGACGATCTCCGCAGGGTGGCTGGTAGCAGCTGGATGAGAATTGCCGAGAATCGGGCTGAGCGGCGTGCAATAGGCCTATGTCCAGCAGTAGACTGCTGTAGGCGAATAATTATGAAAACAGAAACTTATGACATTAGTCAATGGGCTAACGAATATAAATACAGTAGCGTCTAAAACCCAATATCATCTACCAAAACCGCTTCCGCCTGTAACTTACAAGCTTATCTAACAGTAATTTGAGTGTCATTCCAGATAACTCGCACACATCAGTTTGATTGCGGCTCGTCAAATACACTGAACTAAGTTAAATGTTTGATATTTCCGCCAGTTCCGCCATGTTGGCGAACTATGTATATCGAATTGAGCGACCACTGACAGTGTGTTACGCACTTTAGTGGTTGTTACTAGCAATAATAGGGCTTGAGCAGTCGCGTCTATAGTGTCAAAAGAGCTTATATTATTTTGATAAAATTGTACGGTCAGCAACAAAAGTCGATTAAAACTTCAGTTTTTAAAATCTCAGTTATTGAGCAAAATATTATTTCAACATTGCAGCAGAAGTACAGACGCCAGCACATCAAGCTACCCGAAACTGTCAAATTTTCCCAATCAACTTTGAACTTTATGCTGTAGCGATAAAGTTGAAAATCTATTAAAGAAATTTGACAGATTGTAGTAGCTTGATGTGCTGGCGTCTGTACAATGCAATTTTGAACAAATATTTTGCTCAATAACTGAGATAAAAAAAAACTGAAGTGTTAATATTTTGCTCAATAACTGAGATTTAAAAAACTGAAGTGTTAATCGACTTTTATTGCTGACTGTACCAGCTTTTCTTTATATTGCTGCAGGGCGAATGCCATACTCAATGCGTGTTGGCGATTTCAGACTTAATTATCTTTTCAAAGATCAAGTTTCACATGATAATAAATTTCAAGTTGTGTCAGCTTACTATGTTAGAAAATATTTAAAACGTGTGCGATCAGGGGACCCCGTCAGAATCGAAGTTCCAAGCAATACTCGCATGCACATGCACTCGTATATTAGAAAGAGTCAGAGTATATAGTTTTCATGGTTTTCGAGGGTGCTGAAGACAAAGTGATGTCAAACGAGACAGAGAGAGAGAAAGTCGCATGGTCGAATGCTTTTTTTGTTATGTGACGATTTAACTAGTTTACTCCTACCTTTAGGCTGCGTTAAAGAACTTCTTTCCAAATTTTTTTTTAAGTGTTTCTTGAAACTTCTAAAAGGACCCAATGAAATTGTTTTTTTTTACATGCAGAATCACTCTTTTTAAAGATCAAAATGAAAAATCAATCATAGGAGCAATTCTCGTCATTTTAAGCACGTTCACAGTCTGATCTCAGCCTTAAGGCTCCTTTAAACAGGCGCGACACGCGATAAAATCGCGCGCGACACAAAGGCACCGCAAGCCGCGCAACGAGCGGTGCTTTTGTGTCGCGCGCGATTATATCGCGTGTCGCGCCTGTTTGTAGGAGCCTTTAATCTGTCAAAAATACCTTTAATTTCCATTCATTTTAGTCAAGTTTTTTTTTTACATTGATTGTCGCTGAGATGAGATTGCACCTAGATTTTGAACGTTTTTAATTGTGGGAATTGGCTATTTTTTATTTTCTTCTTCTGATCAATGGCACGGTTAAATTGCATGACACCGTGTTATGGTAAATTGCACCTTGTTATCAACTTTTATGTAACAAATAATGAAGAAAACTTTATTATTTTTCCTCTCAACCCCAAAAGAACCAGTCATATAATCAGAAACGAACGTACAGCGAGTGACTTTACGATATAGTCGATAGTCGGCCGCCGAGTCAGCGTTCACCGCACTAAATCAGACAGAATGGCCCTACTTATGTAAACGATTTGTGATACATCACTAGTCCTGATTTTATGTACCACTAGTTACTATAGTGACCTCTGGGGAGGTTGGTTGGTAAAGTTGAATGAATAATCTATGATGAATCCCGTGTTATGTGTTCGATTGCAATGATTGTGTAAATTTTTCCAGCGACCAGCAAGCAATGCTTTTAGAATGAATCCTGGTGCCGTATTATGACGTTGTAATGCCATCATGGTTCCAGTGCGAGAGAGAGAGACGGAACTATACATGACCGATAGCACCATCCTTTGTTTCAGACTGGAATCATCCCAAAAAAATAAAGAAAGAAAATCTGGTCGTAAAACACGTGTTAAAGGACCCGTTTGACTGCTGAGCATGAGGTCCTTGGTTCGATTCCCGGGTCGGGTAAAGTGTGATTGGGTTTTTGCATATGGAATTTCTGAGTGGCCTGAGGACTTGTGCCCGTTTGATGGCAACAGGCTTGCTCCGTACCCAAAGGATGCCAACGGAACCCTATTACTTAGCCTCCGCTATCCATCTATCCGTCTGTCTGTCAGTGGGCTGTATTCTCATGAAATCACAGTTGAAATTTTCACAGAATCTGTCAGCGCATATATTGCCGCTATTACAACAAATAAAAGGGGGTTCCCCATACGAGAAATGTGTTTTTTTTTCTAAATATGTAGTGTTATGTAATGGACGGTGGTACGAAACCCTTCGTGTGCGAGTCTGACTCGCACTTGTTTTTATCTTGAACATGCTTAACTCCAGTCCTCGCTGGCAGATGGTGATTTTGTGCTGGGCTTTGGCCGTAAATTTCCACATCTGATATCCGTATGTCAAGCATGGTAAGAGGCTACAATTCATGTTCCGGTTTGTAAGTATAAAAACCGAGATCATGAACTGTTGCCTCTAACTGATGAACTGTTTATTTATTTTACACTCCAGTATTTATTCTATGTTTGTTGTACAGACTACTACCCGAAACTGTCAAATTTTCCCAATCAACTTTGCGATAAAGTTGAGAAATTTGACAGATTGTAGCAGCTTGATGTGCTGGCGTCTGTACTCTTCTTTCTATTTCTATAAAGTTGTTTTTCTGTCAAAACCGAGTGTTTTTCCCAAGTACCTTCATGTTATTTTATGGGTATTCCAGTGGATTTCCGTTAGCTCTTATTGATATTTCAGTGTCGTTTAGAAGAAAAATAATATCATTTATAAGTATCCAATACTTCTTATAAAATAAAAAAGTCCCCAGAGACCAAATCAAATTATATGAAGCCACGTTAAAACATAATAATAAAAGTACATCCTTCAACGAAATACTGCTTATCAATAGGTAGGCGATCCTTTAGGACTGTCACAATTACTCAAACTTTTTAGTTGCTTCTGAGGTATATAGTATATATTGGCTGATTTTCATATTAGCTTCAGAAATATCTCAAAAGATACATTCAATCTATTAAATAAGTATGTCAAATCTTAGTGCTATATTATCTAACTAGGTAAGTACTTTCTTCGTAATTTCAGCTCTTGTTACAAAAATTGAAACCTAAAGCACTTTCATAAAACTATTCTACCTACGTCGCCATCTTTAAAATCTCGTCACAAAAAAAAGAACTACCCTCTACATTATTTTCTTGTCGAACCTGGCTTCAACATATTTCCATACAACTTTTTCAATTTCCTTTTCTTACAAAGTAATTGTGTTATAACAACATTTTTAGTGTTCGTTATTTCTCAAAGAAATTTAATAAAACCGACGGTCATGTGGGACCACATAAAACGAGCTTCGGAATTAATAACGAACTTTTTCCGTTAAAAATTTTCCCTCTCATGTGCGCGGTGGACATTAACCCTTGCTACTATAATTGTCCACGTGTATTCAAGCCTGTGTAGTAATAATCGAGGGTTTTTAGTATCCTGTTATTTTGGCAGAATAGCCCATTTGATCTTTGTCGTCATATCACTTGTGCGTAGAATCACCCATCATCATCATCATCATTTCAGCCAAAAGACGTCCACTGCTGGACATAGGCCTCCCCCAAGCACTTCCACTTCGACCGGTTCTGTGCTTCTCGCATCCAACGGGTTCCTGCGGCCTTCACAAGGTCGTCGGTCCACATTGTGGGAGGCCTTCCAACGCTACGTCTTCCGGTACGTGGTCGCCACTCCAGAACCTTTCGGCCCCATCGGCCATCTGTTCTGCGAGCAATGTGCACCCACCACAATGCAATGTGCAATCACCCACGACGTAATAGTAAACTGTTAATAGCCTCCCGACCGATTTCGGTCACGGTGGCCAATCTCAATGGAGATTAGCCAGGTACGCAGCAGATATTATAGTGCACGAGTGTGTGCGTAAACACAGGTGCACTCTCTGTTCCTTTACTCTCATAGTCCGATGGGACTCCCCAAACCCAAGACTCCTAGTGCTCAAAAGAAAAAGTGGATCAAACCGGAATGAGAAAGTTTATAGTGGATAAGACAGAGTTTAAAACAGAAGAAGAACAGGAGCGGAATAACTCGTGCTAATGTGGATCACTAGTCGTTTGTTTTATTCTCGCGCCATCTTTTACGGGGTCTGTCCGCGACGCCTTGGGTGCATACAAGCATACACATGAGCGACTCGCGTCAACGGCAGACGCGTGCAGCAGTCGACAACGTGCCGTCGAGACGCGTTGACGTAAGCCGTCGACACTCGTCGACGGCTGCAACTGCCTCTGCCGTTGCCGCATGCCGCTTGTGTGTATGAGCACTTAGCTGTCTCGGGGCTCCACATAACATAACTGACGATGGTGGAAATCCGTCGTATAAAAGTATTATGTTACTTAGCTGTAGCCTGTTTATCAAAAACCAGGCACAAGTGCACAACCGGGTAAAAAACTAGCTCAGAACTCCAATACTTATCAATTATTCCGTTTCTCTATTTCCAGATTCAGTAAATACAATATTTTCGATCCGAAACTCTCAAAGTCCATTCCAATTTCACTTACCACCGTCAAAGAATAAAAAAACATAACAATTTTATAAAGTGGAATCCCGCAATTGTAGGTAGTATTCAAGCCCTGCCGCTGCACGTTGAGGCACGTACCCAGAAAATCGTATTTGTCCCAAGAACACGTAGGAAATAAACTGTTAACTTCGATACACCGGGACCTCTGTTTGCGGTTGCTAACTGAACTTATTTGGCATTTGACGGTTTTGTATTTTCTATTTTTATTGTTATCGATATTTTTTCTTTAATTTCAATAAGAAAATTGTGTTTTAGCGACCGACGGTTGAATATTGCTATGAATTTTTAATTTCAAGTCTTTTGTTCTGTGGTAAGAACAATCTTAGTAGGTACCAGATGTACATACATCAAGCTACCCGAAACTGTAAAATTTTCCCAATCAACCTTGAACCTTATGATGTAGCGATAAAGTTGAAAATCTATTAAAGAAATTTGACAGATTGTAGTAACTTGATATGCTGGCGTCTATACATTCTTTTAACAATATTGCAACTGAGACAGTCTTCAAAGAGAGAAAAAAGTGCTACGAGTAAGTCAATTAATGATTCAATTATAATTATTAAATTATAAGTCAATTATTGAACAACCCATATCTCCGTATTGCGTAACACACCATCAGTAGCAATTGGGTTTAGATTTTAGTTTTTTTTTTTTTTAGATTTTTAAAAAGAACGTTAACACTAGGAATTTCCCCTGTATTGTGGGTGCGTTTACAAACATTTAAATTCACGTACACAAACAGCCAGACCCGGAACAACTACTTGTAGGTCATACAAATATTTGTTCCGTGCGGGAATCGAACCCGCGACATGCAGCGCAGCAGTCAATCGCTTAACCACTGCGCCAACCGTGCCGTCAAATTGACCGGTTTCAATTTGACAATTCAACAACATTCATTGCGTTATTAACGTTGTTGAGCCGACACATTTTTCGAACATATAAAGCAATGGATTAGCAATATCCTTCAAATTGATTCAGATTGAGATTGATGGTGTGTTACGAAATTAGGGTGCTGCTTCGACCAAAATGGAACAAAACTACCTTACAAAACATATTTAGTATATAAACACTATCTTTCTGCCCGCGACTTCGTCCGTGTGAAATTTCTTGTTGCATCCTGTCGCATCGCATCGCCTGCCCGCGCCTGTATCTACTTCGTTTTCGCGTAACGTTCTTTCTGACTTTTTTAGTTTTTGCTCGGCTCCTATGGCTCTCAGCTTGATGTTAGGTAGCCTATCGCTTTCCTCAAAAATTTGGCTATCAAATGCAAAAAGATTTTTTCAAATCCGACTAGCAGTTCCAGAGATTAACGCGTTCAAACAAACAAACTCTTCAGCTTTATTAAGTAAGTCTAAAGAAGACATTTATGAAGATTAATGTTCGAGTTATGTTTTATCAAATACTAGCTGACCCGGCAAACGTTGTTTTGCTCCTACACTACTCCTACCCAACTCCTACCCTACTCCCACACTACTCCTACCCTACTCCTACACTACTCCTACCCTACTTCTACCCTACTCCTACCCTACTCCTACCCTACTCCTACACTACTCCTACCCTACTCCTACACTACTCCTACCCTACTCCTACACTACTCCTACACTACTCCTACCCTACTTCTACCCTACCCCTACCCTACCCTACTCCTACCCTTCTCCTACACTACTCCTATCCTACTCCTACACTACTCCTACCCTACTCCTACACTACTCCTACACTACTCCTACCCTACTTCTACCCTACTCCTACCCTACACCTACTATAAAAAAAAAAAAAAAAAAAAGTATCCTATGTCCGTCTCCTGGTTCTAAGCTACCTCCCCACCAATTTTCAGCCAAATCGGTTCAGCCGTTCTCGAGTTATAAGTGGTGTAACTAACAGACTTTCTTTTATTTAAATAGATTTAGGTCCTATTTTGTCAGAGAACCAGCTATTTCCTACAAAAACATTGTCACAACCAACCTTCCAAAAACCGCAGTAGGTCAGGAGATAGCAACATTAACCCATAGATATCTTCACTAAAACCAGTGCCCAATCTCAACTCAAATCGTTTCCTTATGACCACTTCCATTCCACTTTCTTATCCCTACACAAGACGGCATTACCATGCATCCCTCGTCCCTTGTTCTTACAATCTCGAAGGAGGCCGCAATTACTCTTAATTAGGGCTGTAACCCATGGTATTTGTTATGCAAACACGGAATCCTCCATATGTCTTCATTGAGGAATCGGAGGCACGTAGCTAATCCTCTAAAGAGTGTAACGTAATAAGTATATGAGACTCGGATGGAATAGTTTTCACACGTTTATTTGATAAGCTGTAGTTTATCTTGGAGTTGTGTGCTTCGATTTTGTTGGTAAGAGACCGAAGTTTAAGGGGTTTGTTTAGTTAAGTAAGACGTTCATTGATATCGCGGGTAATATTCATTAAAAGCTGATTGACTGGTAGAAAATGTCTCAGGCCACCTTTGTACAGTAGGTATTTTACGTGTGCATAAAGTTTTAATAAATAATTAAAAGCAATTTCTATAGTAATAAATGAAATACTTCTGTTTAGAAGCTCCATTAAAAATGTAAGGTCAAGATAGACAACAAACTTTATGTTAAAATCAGACTTAACGTTGTTACTGTTTTACTTACATGGCTCATACGCCACGCCATCTTTGATTCACCTCTAGAGATCGTAGTTTTTTGACATAAGCAATCACCAGGGCGTTTCGGCCATCTTCTGAACTACACCTTTCACGTCACCCTGTGTTTTGATGCCAAGAGTTCACAAGACCGTACAAATGCATTTTCAATAGTAAACGTATGCAAAGATACATAACATAATCAGCCTATAATGTTCCCACTGCTGGGACACAGGCCTCCTCTCAGTGAGATGGAGTGGGCCGTAATCCACCACACGGGCCAAGTACGGGTTGGCGTAGATACATACTCATCCAAAATTATGAAAGACAAGCCGCCCGATGCGATTTCCCATCGGCGAAAATGACGTACTTCCATACAAACTTTCAGGAAGGAAAAGTTATTCCCTAACCCCTTTAGGGGATGACTTTTAAAAAATCCTGCTCAATTTGGTTATACAGGGTGATTGGAAGATGGGTGCAAAGCTTTAAGGCGAAGATAGTACAGACAATTTAGAACCATTTAAGCCATGGTTGTCTTAGACGATGTCTTACTACTTTTTTTTTACCAATTTATTAAGATTTTTTTCAAAAATTCCTAAAGTTTTAACTAAACTATTTATTTATGGCCAAATTGAATGATAAACGAATTCATTTTTATTGTATTTAATTAAAGTAATGTGTAAGCAATCTAGCAAAACATGTTTTAGACCTCTGTGTCGTTAGACATTTTTTTTACAGATATTTAAAGTTCTTACCAAATTTTAAAATTCATAAATACTTTTTGTAAACCTTATTTTAAAAATAACGGAGCGTGCTTTTTTTGTTCAAACCTTTTTGAAAACATGCTTGATAATCACTCTTTCTTTTGAGGTAACATTTACGCAGATATCTTACAAATTATTGAAATTAGAACCTAAAAACCAATTTAAGGGAGAAATTTTAAATTTTAGGCAGTCTAAATAAAACAACATTTGAATTAAATTTATTTATGTTTCATGGTCAAAATGTTGTCCGTGATTCCTAATACAAGCACGGCTCCGTCTTCTCACTTCTGTAGTTGTTATTTTCAACATCATATCTCCAGCTTCATTGTTTCAAACTCTGAATTCATTCTCTCTGTCAGTTCTTCTCTCGTGTTTATTTCAACATTCGTATACACCAGCTCCTTGGCACGGCCCCATACGAAAAAGTCCAGCGGGGTCAGATCTGGTGAGCGAGCGGGCCAAGGGATGGGTCCATCTCTGCCAATCCAGCTGTCAGGAAAGCAATTATTTAAGTGTTCCCCATGTGTTGTGTGGGTTATGAAAGTTTGTAATGCCCTCCCTAGAAAATTTGCTTTCATCCGTCCACAAGATTGATTTCAAATTCAAATTTTCTAGGGAGGGCATTACAAACTTTCATAACCTTCATGAATGGGCCGCCAAAGACAACAATCCACATTTTAAGAAGCAGGTGTCGTTTCATAGGAAATTCTCTGTCAATGTTTGGGCTGGAGTAATTTGCAGGACGTTGATTGGGCCCCTCTTCTTACCGGAGACTTTCAATGGTGAAAATGATTTGCACTTTCTACAAGTGGATTTACCAGAGCTGATAGAGGAAACCGGTGTCCCGATATTCGCAAGAGACAGTACAGTCATCTTTCAGCACGACGGCTGTCCAACGCATTGGATGTTAAATGTAAGGGAACACTTAAATAATTGTTTTCCTGACAGCTGGATTGGCAGAGATGGACTCATCCCTTGGCCCGCTCGCTCACCAGATCTGACCCTGCTGGACTTTTTCGTGTGGGGTCGGGCCAAGGAGCTAGTGTATACGAATGTGGAAATAAACACGAGAGAAGAACTGATAGAGAGAATGAATTCAGAGTTTGAAACAATGAAGCTGAAGATGATGTTGAAAATAACAACAACAGAAGTGAGAAGACGGAGCCGTGCTTGTATTAGAAATCACGGACAACATTTTGAACATGAAACATAAATAAATTAAATTCAAATGTTGTTTTATTTAGTCTGCCAAAAATTTAAAATTTCTCCCTCAAATTGGTTTTTAGGTCCTAATTTCAATCATTTGTAAGATATCCGCGTAAATGTTACCTCAATAGAAAAAGCGATTATCAAGCATGTTTTCAAAAAGGTTTGAACAAAAAAAGCACGCTCCGTTTTTTTTTGAATAAGGATTACAAAAAATATTTATGAATTTTAAAATGTTTTATGAACTTTAAATGTCTGTAAAAAAAAATTCTAACGACACAGAGGCCTAAAACATGTTTTGCTAGATTGCTTACACATTACTTTAATTTAATACAATAAAAATGAATTCGTTTATCATTCAATTTGGCCATAAATAAGTAGTTTAGTTAAAACTTTGGGAATTTTCGAAAAAAATCTTAAGAAATTGGTAAAAAAAAAGTGGTAAGACTTCGTCTAAGACAACCATGGCTTAAATGGTTCTGAATTGCCTGTACTATCTTCGCCTTAAAGCTTTGCACCCATCTTCCAATCACCCTGTATAAGGAATTTTTGTGTAAAATTTCATGCATCTAGCAGCAGTCGTGGACGAGTATGTTTACCTAGAACAAACTGTCCAGTTAGGTAGGTCTAACTTCGAGAAAGAGGTCAATCGTCGAATCCGAATCGACTGGGCAGCATTCGGGAAGCTACGCAATATCTTCTCGTCCCACATACCTCAGTGTCTCAAGACGAAAGTCTTTGACCAGTGCGTGTTGCCAATGATGACTTATGGCACTGAAACGTGGTCGCTCACAATGGGCCTTATAAGAATAAGAAGGCTAAAAGTCACCCAAAGGGAAATGGAGATATGCTTGGAGTTTCCCTGCGTGATCGAATCAGGAATGAGGAGATCCGCAGGAGAACCAAGGTAACCGACATAGCCCGAAGAATTGCCGAACTTAAGTGGCAGTGGGCAGGGCACATTGCTCACAGAACAGATGGCCTATGAGGTCGAAAGGTTCTGGAGTGGCGACCGCGTACCGGAAGACGTAGTGTTGGAAGGCCTCCCACATGGTGGTCCGACGACCTTGTGAAGGCCGCAGGAACCCGTTGGATGCGAGAAGCACAGAACCGGTCGAAGTGGAGGTGCTTAGGGGAGGCCTATGTCCAGCAGTGGACGTCTTTCGGTTGAAATGATGATGATGATGAGACCGAGCAGACCTAAACCGCTGGGTCTAGATGCTCGAAATTTTAGCGTTGTCTGTTAGTGAATGAGTGAACTTAACATTTTTATTAAGCATACTTTTAACATAGCCCGTTTACTTAAAACCTATTTCAACAAAGTGCACCGTCACACAAAGACTATAAAACTCTACACCCTATAATCAGATCACATACTTCCATGGACCGTGTCCCACACTGGGGTGTTTATCTGGAGATATCGGCAATCGAGGCACGTGCCGCCGGGTCCGTTACCACGATTCATGGCCGATAGATTGCCGTTACCAATATACCAAGATGGGCTTGTCCTCAAATTTTAATAAGTTTTGTGCCTTTTCGGGGTATTTATTTGGATAGGCTTTCGATTGGTTGTCACCGGATTTAGATTTGTTTATATATTTTGTTTAATAAGCTGGTGGACATAATGATCATCATCATTTCAGCCTAAAGGCGTTCACTGGTCGACAAAGCCCGCCCCCTAAGCGTAGCCATATCGACCGATCCTGTGCTGCTCGCATCCAGCGGTACATAACCAGCCCATAATGTTCCCACTGCTTTGCTTGGTATATGCAACCAGATCCAGCGATTTAGGTCAATATACCAAGGTTTTTGGACTTGTCTTCAAATTTTAATATGTTTTGCGCTTTTTTGGGGTATTTGTTTTGATAGTCTTTAGATTTGTTTGTCACCCGATTTGGACCTGTTTATAGTTTTTTGACTATTAAACACCAGAAGATATATAAAAGTGGCAATCGCTTCTACAACGACTTTCAACGGGATTGACATATGCTTTTTGGTAGCTTATGTCCCGTACATTTTTGACTTTTCCATCATCGTTATCGATGATCGACTTTCACTTTGTCTAGCATAAACATTATCAGCCTATAATGTTCCCACTGCTGAGATAAAGGCATCCTCTCTGTGAGATAGTGGGCCGTAATCTACCACGCGGGCCCAATGCGAGTTGGTAAATGTAACATGTTTTCGAATTTTTGTCTAGGTCCTCTGACAATAGTCTACAATGAGTATTGCCACCAGTGGACACCACAGACGTAAGTTCTGCAACAACAAAAGAACTGCTAATAATACTACTGACCGCTAGAATATCAGGGCATGGTGACAATTTCAAGCCGAACATTGTAAATCTTCTACGTGTAGAGCTAAAACGATAAAGAGCAATTCTCTAAAGTAATTGGGTCTGTAACTTCCATCTTACTCAAAGGTATTATTATTATCGTACCGTAAAATGTTGGCACTAGATTGGTTGCAGTAAATGTAAGCAACTGAGCAGTGGTGGCCCAGTGGTGAAGACCCCGACATACGAGTTGTAGGTCGTGGGTTCGAACCCAGGTAGGCGTTTTACTTTGTGTAAATAATTTCATCAACATTGCTCTCAAAACGGTGAAGGAAAACATGGTGAGGAAACCGACATATCCTAGAACCATAAAATTTGATGTAATCTACCACGCGGGCCCAGTGTGGGTTGGCAATGGCCAACCCACACTGGGCCCGCGTGGTAGATTACAGCCCACTCCCTCTCGAAGAGAGCCTGTGTCCTGACAGTGGGAACATTATAGGGTGATTATGATAAATGCAAGCACCGGAACATCCTATTTGTACTATCATGTTGTAATTCCTATATCACTTTATCCATTAAACAAAACTGCACCAACGCAACCAATCCATCAATAAGCTCACTGTCATTCTGCAACCGTGAAACTTTCACAAACTGAATTTCAACTTACATTGCTCGCAAAGTTGGAAGACTCTGCAAAACAGCACACGAAGAGCTTTCAATGTAATTGGCTTTTTGTCACCCGATGCATTCTTGTAATTGCCATCCATTGCGTGCTCTGCATATACATTGCATTTCTAGTCTTTAAATCTTGTCTGATCTATATTTATACTGTTCTCTAGTAATTACTAGAGTGCTGTAATTAAGGCGCTGGTGGCAAGAGGTAGGTATTAGGGCGCCCCCTTATAATTGTAGTGGTCTAATCGTGGCTTGGTTGGAGATTGTGGGTTGTGAGCAAATGGGTACAGTAATTCAATTTGGATTGGAAGTTAGATCGTTACTTTTTTAGCTTTGTGGATTCTCAATATCATTAGTAGGTTTTTATTTTTATCTCCTAAGATTCGTATTGTTTGCGCTAATGGTAGGTTCATATCGATAGTGTTATGGGTACGGTTTGGAATCAATTTCGGTAGTCAGGACGATGGCTTAGTAATTCAGATATAGCATTGGTTATTTAGTTTTGGTTTAGAGTAGCTCCAAGCATAATACAGAATAAAAATTAGCTGTTCCGTAAATTTTGGCCGCGTACGTTTGCATTTTTCGACGAAACAGCAGATTTTTTTTATAACTGATGAAAAATTCCTACCAAGGTTTGGAATCATATGCTAAAGTGATGGTTTCAGTTTGCATCTCACCCCAATATTAGAACCACTTTCTTAAAAAAATTAAACCCTGATATATTTAATCTGGACTAGGTAGACTTGGAGACGTTTTCTAAAATAAAGAAGCTAAAGGAACAAAAAAGCTTAAATTTTGTCAGTCTTGTAGTTACAGATATACAAAAAGTATAGAAAATGTATTTTATTAGGTCACAATACATTTTATTCGTAACGCATTCACGAGTAAACATGATCAAGACAAGTATAACAGGAATAAATATTGTATTATCATAAATAAAAGGGGAGAAGTTCAACTCGAAATGTTTTTTAAGTTGAGCTCCTTAAGTTCTGAGTTTTACTGACAAATGCGTGCCAGACTGAACAATTCCACTCAATCTGTATGATTGTTTCCTCAAAAGACTATTTCAGACACCAAACTACATGGTCTTCACATGATCTGACCAAGATTATGTCTGGACTTTAAAAGAGACTGTGACCTTTGAGTTTGTTTCGGCCTTTCTTCTCAGAGTAGTCAGATAGGAAACGACGACCTCATATTTTTTTTAAGATATGATTGACGTGTAAATGTTTGTATAAACCTACTTACTAACAGAAATAAAATCATTCATATGCTTCCCTACTTCTTCGTTGGTTTAGTGATCGCAACCTCTACTGGGGAGCATGAGGTCCTGGGTTCGATACCCCGATCGGGCAAAGTGTTATTGGGTTTTTCCTTCAGGGATTTCTCATACCCCGGAGTCCTGATTGGTGCCCGGTTGTCAGCAATAAGATCGCCTCATAATACATGGGGCTGAATTTTGGGCCAATTTTTTTTGCCATTGATACGCTAAGAAGAAGACATGGGACCTAAACTTAAATAGTGAAATGTAGGTCTGTGTAGTAAAAATTTTAAAATTTTTGGCCCAAAATTCAGTCCCATAAAGGACTGAGTTTCGGTTCAAAAATGTTTACATTTTTTGCCATCTGCATCTGAGAAGAAGACATGGGACCTAAACATAAATAGCAAAATGTAGGTGTATTAAAGGTACTCCTTCGCCTAACCTTTGGAGATTACAGGCGTGATGTTATGATGTACTTATGACCTATCACATACTGAGAACCATTTAAATTGTAATGATGGTGGAATGTCATGAACTTGTGATCATTGGCACGATTTACGAGTTTTAACTTAACCAATGCCAATGGGACTTTCCCCATCTTAAGTCGTGTACATAAGTCAACGTGTAGGAAAACTTCGTAAGGAAACTCGGCCTTTAGCTTTATCTTATTTCGTCAACACTAGTGAGTCATCTGCCTAGCCTATTCCCAACTATGTTGGGATCGGCTTCCAGTCTATCCGGATACAACTGAACTCTTTTACATGGAGCGACTGCCTATCTGATCTCCACAACCAAGTTACTGGGTAATTACAATACCCTGTAGCGGTATATACAAACGCCACATGGTAACTACGCGTCATACTGACGTCACACGAAATCCTGCATCTGGCAAGCAGAGTTTACCGCGCAACTAGCATATATACAACGGCCCGACATGAATCATCTGGCAGTTGCCCGCCAGACACAACACCCGTCTGGTCGGAGGATGAGTGAACTTTACACCCTGTTCCTCATACCTCTATACTGGTGACCCCGAACATGAACGTCAGCGCAGCCTTCGCGCCAATACTTCAGCGTGCCGTCATCATCAGCACTCCCGCAAGATTTAGCGGCGAGTCACCCAGCCAGCCAGCACCCACGGCTTCAACGGGTATCCTGACCACCAGCATGCAGCGACCATCACCCTCAGCCTCATCAGCAACCTCGGCCCAGCATACTAGTTATTCAAGAAAGCTATAAGTAAACAGTTTTACTTCTCTTCCTCATCTGTACATTACCCGACATCGAACAGAATATATAGAGGGTAGTACAATAAATCTGAATCTTGCGGGATTGTCTAGACAAATAAATGCCAAACCATGTTATCGCATGATGTGTAACGTCGCTGCATATTTCATCGGGAATACAGGAGAGGTTCGATTCGGGAATGTTTTATAGGTATAATTTTTTTGGCTGTTTTGTTTTTTAGGTAAAACCGTCAAGGCTTTCAAAAATCTTCTCATAACATGACATCACGCCTGTATTCCCTGAAGATCTAGCAGAGGTGTAACTATCTATAAGTACACCAACATTTCATCAGTAGGGAGCGAGCCTATTGTCGTCAACCGGGCACAAATCTGGGCTCAGGGCTGCTACTGAGAAGCTCGATATGGGAAAATCCAATAACGCTGCCCGGCCCGGGAATTGAACCCAGGGTCTCATACTCAGCAGTACCGCTTGCGAACACTAGACCAAGAAGTCAAAAATCTTCTAATTTTCTTCAAATTATAGTCGGTTAGTAATCTTTGTGGTGGTTGGCTATTGTTAGTTAAATATTGTATTATATAAATGTATTTTAAAAATAATTTTTGCTGATCACATTACGCCCTGTTTTGTTGTCTTATGAAAGATAGAAGACACTACTCTGTATGAAAATCAAGGGTAAACCCTTGATTTTTCATCATTGTAGCTTAGACTTCATGATCCAAAGTTTAATTATAAGATACGATAAAAACCTCAATTACTTAAATAACATAATATAACGCCTTGTCTCTCTAAAGGGTTATGCAGAGGTGTATCTATAGCACAGACGCCAGCACATCAAGCTACCCCAAAACTGTCAATTAATTTTGAACCTTATATTTTAGCGATAATGTTGAAAATCTATTAAAGAAATTTGACAGATTGAAGTAGCTTGATGTGCTGGTGTCTGTACATCCACATTTCGTCAGTTATGTTCAAGTCCCATGTAATAGAGGGCGAGCATAATGCTATCAACCGGGCACTAATCCAGAAACCGGGCTGATACTGAGAAATCACCTCATTAAAAACCCAATAAAACTTTGCCCAACCCGGGAATCGAACCCAGAACCTCATCAGCACTAGAGCTTGCGACCACAAGATCAACGAGGACGTTTCGTAAATAATTTGTTAAAATTGTGATAGTCTATGGTAAACTTCGCGCCTTGTTTTGTTTTTTTGTCTTTGGTCTTTGTGAACGTCACTGAATAATTTTGTTACATAGTTTAATATACTATTTTAATAGATGCAATCTCCGTTTCATTGCATTAGTGTAATATAATTAATTGAAACAAAGTTCTAATTAGGTACTTATCTCAATAATGTTATGTAATTTGTTTAGAAGTTGTTGAAATGACTAAAGAAGTAATTCTAGAACTTTTTCAGATAAGACTAAGATATAATTTTATTTAAGTACGTAAGCCGAAACAATATAAAAGTTTTTCGTAGATAATTGGTACCTACAGACTTACAGAACAAATTAAACAAAAACTAAGTTGTAGGTAGGTACTTACATTTCAGTCTAGTTTTTTTTAGAATTAAAATTGTCAATTATTATGTTATGGTATACTTGAAGTATAAGTTGAGAAAAACTGTTTTCTAATGTTTTATCGTGTTTAGATAACGATACACATCACGTCTTAGAAGTTTATTACATAAAAAAAATTAAGCTTTTTTTGTAAGGCCCCGAAAATATACAACAAAATCCACAGTCATATAAAGCCATGACAACAAATCAATTTAAAAATAAGTTTCGAAATCTATTAACAGACAAGTGATAGTCCATACTAATATTATAAATTCGAAAGTAACTCTGTCTGTCTGTATGTTACCTTTTCACGCCTAAACCACGGATTTCGATAAAATTTGGCAGAGAGATAGATTGCGTCCCGGGGAAGGACATAGGATAGTTTTTATCTACATACCTCGCGGGCGAAGCCGCGGGCGGAAGCTAGTATAATATAAATGACTTTTTGACTGATAATTTTTGATGATAATGACCTTTTGACATGCTTGAACTTTTGTATTATTATTTCTATAGTATTATTATTCTCTTAAAATTTAATAAAGAATGTTAGTGAACCAATCTTTAGTCTTTGTTTTGTTGAAGTAGGTAATTATTTGTTTGATAAATAAAATAAAATAATTGTACGCCTCGTCAGGCAAAACATGTGCTTGTTACCTATACTTAAGATCTTGCATTCTTTATTTGTATGTAAACGCATGTTTGACAAATAAATTATCTTTAAAACAAAACAGACTTTTTGAACTGGTATTTCAAAGTGACTACAATTAGGTATATCAATTTAAAATAACCCTGTAATTAGATACTTATTTCCAACTTCAGACAATGACAGTTCCAATTAACCCCAGGCCCCAAAAAATACCTAAAACAGCAATAAACCAATGACAATAAAAACGTATATCAACGACAAGACAGAAACATTAATCCTGCACAGAACAGCTATGCGTATTATTAAATCGTCCAATGATTTATTTGAGCTCAGCTCTCCAAGCTCAAAGCAATCGCATAGCTCAACGAGCTCAACATCACCTTGCGGTTGTATTGTGACAAATGTATGTGGGTTATTGGAGTATTAATATCGGTGGTAGCTTGTATATTGTATACCTACAGAAATACATGACATAGCAATATTAGTATATTCTTAGCACTATGAATCTTATCTTCGTTTTAGAGCTTGTATTTTGCCCAAAGTGAGAAAAGTATTCAATATTATTTTTAAACAGCATTAGCTCTATGTTTAAGCCATCAGCAACTAGCAAACTACTGGTAAAAAAAACTGTATGAATGGTAGATTTTTCACCTTCATATTTTGTTCAGTTTAGTATGGAAGAATAATGTTACCCCAAATACATTTGGATAAGACTGAGGGACGATATGGAAAAACAACAATTTGCCTAGAAAGTAGGCATTACTTTCTAGGCAAATTGTTGTTTTTCCATTTAATATATTATGATGTCTTTAGGATATCTTTTCCTTATTAGAGAACCACGGTTTTCTTTAGACCCAGGGCCCCAATTCTGTATGTAATTATTATTCCCCGCGTAAACTTTTCACGTGTAAACCACGTACGGTTGTCAAGCGTGGTATTTGACAGTTCAAACCACGCAAACTTCGCGTTCATTTCGCGCGGTTTCGTTGATTGTATCCTATAGAATACGTTATTAGTAGATGTCGTGATTAGCTAAGTAATTGACGTGATTTCGAAGTAGGGAAACATTTAGTGGTCATAGTGAATTAGGGGCCACGTTTAGACCATCGAGCCATTTTTGAATTTCGAACTATCCGACAGTTTTAAAATTCTAATTACAAAAACTGGCGTTAAAACTGAGTCTATGTTGTCAATTTTGTATTAAGAACTTTTCCCCAGTCTGTATAAGATTCGAAATACAATAACTGGCTCGCAGGTTTGGGCTAGGTCTAAAGTTAGAACTCGTTTTGTAATAAGACGGATGGTATTACAAGACACAGTGCCCACATAAATTATTGAACAATCTTACGAGAGCAACAATAATATATTCCCGAATCTCTTTTGTAGGTACCTCACTTGTTTTATGATCGTATATAGGTATGGCCTGAAATTACCATAAAGTATCGGGTTCTAAAGTCAAGATTCCTTTGGCCTTTTCCAATGTAAAAAAAAATCGTAATCTATTTCACCTTCACGTTGAGATAAAGGTAAGCAAATAGTTTTTTTTAGGACATTCAAGAGGGTAACCTAGTTTTTTTTTCATTTGGGCTAGTGTTAAAGAAAAAGAAAAACCTTTTTTCGAGTTATAACTTTTTTCGAAGGCCAGGACCATTGGTTAGTTAGTGTTGACCAATCATCTACCTACTACCAATGATTTCAAAAGTAGAAGTTCTTCGTTCGAATTTCGAAGTTCGCGCGCACCACTGTCAACTGAGTCGCGTTGGCCCTAAAACCGTAATTTTAGGGCCAGCGCGTTGGTGCCATTTAGTCGCGCCGTTAGCCCGGTCCTTACGCTAGTAATATATATGTCAATGCCTACTACCTACCTAGAGGACCAATCACACAAGTGTTTTACGCAATTAGGGTGCTAGTTCAATTAGAACACAACTGTTTCAAGTAGATTTTTTCATTCATGTTGCATCCGATTGATTCGTTGCCTAAGTTTTTCCTAAAATATCTGTTAATTAAGGGCTGATTTTTCACTCGACAGATAATTCTTATTCGTGGAATAAAATTGACGTCTGACAGATTCTATTATGGAAGAACTGTCAAAAATTCAAATTTATTCCTCGGATAAAATTAACTGGCTTTGGAAATATCAGCCCTTAGTCACATTTTCCGATAACAAATTGAAGAACTACTAACCTATAACTCTTTCAAAAGTACCCACCTACCTTGGGGTAGACTTGTTCTTCAGTGGAGACCGCGCGAATCGGCAAAAGTAAGGTAGGACGCCCTCAGAGAGCCACGATTTTCGCAGGATGGCTGGTAGCAGCTGCATGAAAGTTGCTGAACATCGAGTTGAATGGCGTACAATAGGAGAGGCCTATGTCCAGCAGTGGACTGCTGTAGGATGATGATGATGATTAAGATAAAAATACTATGGTTCGCATGTGGCGACGTAGATTTTTATTTTATTTGGGAAAACAATCTTACAATGTATATCGTATCTAGAAATACCGTATGCTCTAAGTAAATGCACAATCCACTACCTTTCCACATGTTACTAGTTTCTATTGGATACAGTTTTGGTAAAATTAAATAAAATCATTGTAAAACAACAATAAATTTTTATTATCTTAAAATTCAATAGTTAATAACATACTTCAGTAATACATAATAATTAAACATTTTGAGCAAAGAGCTTAATAATTTGTTTTTTAAATTTATGTTTAGATAGGGCAAATACATCGATATCCTTGAGCTCTTTCTCCTGCATTTGTAAAGTCAATAATCTGTCTGTTGCCTTTTTACGCCTTAACTAAGATTCATTCAAATCAGTACAGCCGGAACTAATTTGAATGAAGCTTGCCACAAGGATATACCATGACCTGGTTTAAGACATAGGATATACTTTTATTCCGGTTCACAGGTACAGTCAACAGCAAAAGTAGATGATCAAAGTCAGAAATTCAATACTAATTAACGGAGTTCGCGTCAGAACTGTGTGGCGTCGAAGTGATTCAAAAGTATTCTACGTAGTAAGTATTCTAAGTAGTAGTACTTCGACGTCACACAGTTCTGACGCGAACTCCTATTTATTAGTATTGAATTTCTGATTTTGATCATCTACTTTTGCTGTTAACTGTACTCCGTGGGATATTTTCTGACCTCCACCCGGGCAAAACTAGTCGTTCATAGTCAGAAACAGTGATTAACATAAACGGCAAAATCTGGTAATATCATTGCCTAACATCAGTAGCCCTAACTCATAATCAGACCCGCCAGAATGGATAGTAGTTACTGAACAGGGTTGAGTGATACGTCATCATTAATCAGAGCAGGATGGTCCGAATATAGTCGAAACTTCCCGGTGAATTGTCCAACTGTCATTGGTATTAGATTGATCCATTTGAACTAAATTATTGAACTCATTGAACTATTGTACTAAATCTAGCTTTAGTATAATAGTTCAATGAGTCAGTTCAATCATTCTAAGATCTGAGGATACCTATGTAAGCGATGCTGTCATATTTTACTGTGATCAATAAGGATTGGTTATGGGAGATTTGATGGAGGGGCTCGACATGGCTAAGTAATAACAGCCGCAAAGGTCGATGAATCAGGTTAATCTGCGCTTGTCGCGGGTGGGTCGTGGATGGGTGACCATCTTTACATACCGAAACCACTCCGTGCCTCCTGTGACGTACTATTAAATGTAACACACAACTCAGTGGCAACACTGCTCGAGCAGTCACGGTTTACCCCCCGTGGCGACTGGACGTGCCCGTTGGGTTGTTGTGTACTTACCTACTGATAATCTGGTAGTTTTACTTTAAACCCTAAGTCCCTAATAAGAGATTATAGAGAACACCACACCTCGGAAAGTATGTTAAGCCGTTGGTCTCGGCTGTCACACTTTTATCTTTGACAGTCGTTGCGGGTCGTCAGAAGCCTTAAAGTTTGACAACCAGTCTTACCAAAAAATAAAATCCAACGAACTGAACGCCTCCTCCTTTTTTGAAGTCGGTAAAATATTAAATAAAAGAAGGAAATACCTAATATGTATAAAAAGACTAACGAATAAATAAGTACCGATGTGGTATATGGCTATTACTCACTTCACAAAGGAAACATCAAAACGCAGGATTTTTAATCATCTTTACATTCTAATTTATTATGGTTTCAGTTTGTAGATTTCATTAAAAATTCAAGCTGAGGAATCCGTATTAGCTGTGCGGCGAGGGCCAGGAAATGACCGAATGGTGAAATTAGAAGCGGAAGTTTCTATTTCGTATTTTTGCTTGTGTTAGCGCGGGGAGCAATTAAATAGTGGACTGTATTTTAGGCAATGGTTTAATGCCGCTAATGTCTACAATCTTAACTTTCCCGGACAAACCATAAGGTATTAGAGAGGAGTATCGTCCGTCGCGGTGGAGTCCGTGGAAGCGAGTGGTCGTCGGGCCGAGCCGTGTCGCCGCCGCGCCGCGTCTCAACTCGCCGATGACGCGCTGTTCACGCTGCCTACGCATGCAGACCGCGTGCAACGCGCTGTGTTGGGTTCGATTCCCAACATGCTGCCCGGGTTGAAGTGTGGACTTCAAAAATCTGGAAGGGGGCAGATATGAGTGCGTGCTTCTAAATGACGTCCCTCGTCGGTTTCACCTAAGTGACTACAGTCACTGTCAGGGTAAAAGCTCAGGACTCTTCCAAGTAAGCTGCAGGTGGTTTCCATTGCCATCAGAGACCTGTGGATAAGAATAGAATTAAGTGGCCGTCCAAAGGAAACAGAAGGAGTACAAGTGGAAGAGTTGAGGGTTCTGAGGGAAGAGGAATATGAGGGTAGGAGTTTGTTTGAGCCAGCTTTTATTTAAGTGAGGCAGGTAGCCATTTCTCATAACTAGCAAGCAATGATAAAGAATGAATAGGAGAACGAAGGAGAAGAAGCTAAGAATCGTATAGTGAATTCCGACAAATTACTGAATAACGGATGAATAGTCTTCACTAGATAAAACAACAACGAGTTCGAAATGACAGGCTTGTTTCGAGTTGCAGATAAGATAGCCAAAGATGATTAAGATTTAAACTCTGCTTCTCCTGTCTGCTAGCATCACTGACTCAGCGTAAACAACGCTGCAATACAAACATGGATAATTTGTACAACATATAAGGACACATTAAAATATGCATGATCCAATTTACCACATACGCATAGGCTATTGGATTATAAAATGGGAACAGGGAAATAAGAAATTTGTTATGAACATTAAAATAAGACCTATGGTTAACTACACTACATAAATAATCTACTTATGAATTATTGTTTTTATGAATTAGGTACAACAGAACAAGAAACCAGTACTGGTAGATCGTGTCTCTCGTTATGATGGGGCATTTTGGGCACTGTAGAACCAGCCCACGACAAGGATGAACACTGATGGAATCAGCCTTCAGCCCGCGGGAAACAAGATCCGCCGGTTTGTCTGACGACGGTAGGTAAGCTACACGCGTGATTGGTATAAATATTATTTAGTAACAAGTACTATTATTATGATGACAGCTAGGCGAAGACTCCCTATTTTTATACCTATATTTGAAGACAGGACCTATACGCAACTGCTCACGTGACATGAACCGACACTTTGGCTTTTGAAGCGAACCGCCTAAGACTGAAGGTTTTTCCTTCAGCGGCATGGTTACCACAAAGTTTCTGTCGTCCTTATGAGTAACCCGTTTCTCAAAGTTCTGCTTATAGGGACGTTTCTCAGGAGATAGGGAGTGCTTGGCTGCGATGGTATCTGATACCAAAAAAGAAGATGAGACTGGATCGGCGTCCACGTTTAAAAAATTACAAACGGGAGAAGAAGAGTTATGACGGGCAACATACCCTGACACTACCCAACCCAGTTTAGTTTCGTATAACTTGGGCTGATTTTTACCCAAGTCGATGATGTTGCTATTTAAGACGGACCAAAATACTTCGGCCCCGACTAAGATGTCTATAGCTGACGGCATATTAAAGGATGGGTCAGCTAGACATATTCCCAATGGAAGAGGAATGTAATCAATATTAATGTTTGTTGAGGGTAATGCTTTGGTAATTTGTGGTAAAATATGACAGTGTACAGTACGTCTATAGTCGTCATTGTGGATGGACATAATAGTAAGACTGCAAGACTGTGTACTACGAGAAGTATTACCATTTATACCAGTCACGGTGGCGCTCGCACTACGTCGCGACAAACCCAGCTTACCGCAAAATGACTCAGTAACTAAGTTACCCGTACTACCGTTGTCGAGCAGTACTCGGGCAGTGTGCACGTCGCCCTTGCTGTCAACCACCCTCACGAGCGCTGTGGAAAGCAAGACATTCGCAGGAGTAGTAAACTGCTGAACGCTAGTTGTACCGGCAAAGTTACTGACTGGGATAACTGGCTCAAGAGTAGGAGAAGTGTGCTCGTGTAAATGAAGCAGAGTACTGTGCTTTTTCTTGCAATGTTTGCAAGGAACAAGATTGCACCTAGATTCTACGTGCCCTGGTCGAAGACAATTAAGACAGACCTTTGCTTCTTTGGCCTTTTGAAGACGGTCTTCAATAGACAGGGCTTTAAATGCTTCACAATTAAATAAGTAGTGTTGCTGATTGCACAGAGGACATTTGAAAGTTTTATTATTGTATTTTTTATTTGTGTCGTTACTGTCATTTTTATTTTCATTAGATTTTGTCACTGTAAGTAGGTTAAAATCGTGTTTGCAAGTCTCTGATTCTGTTAAGTTTCTTTTGTGTTCTTGTACAGTTTCTAATAAGTCAGCTCTGTTGCTAAGAAATTTAATAAAAATGTCTAAAGAAGGTGGATCAATAAGCGTGTTTCTATGTTCTTCGCATACCCTACGTGTAACACTGTCAAGTTTTTCTGCCATCATATGAATTTCGAGGGTATCCCAATATTCAGTTGATTGACCTAAAGTTTTTAATGCACGAAGGTTTTTATTCGTGACGTCGATAAGATTGCGAATAGAAGAACAAGATTCACATTGGATACATTCAACGTTAAACAATGCATGAACATGATTATTTACGAGCAATCTTTTGTTGTCGTACCTACTACACAATAAATTCCAAGCGGACTCATAATTCTGAGCTCTAAAATCTAAATTATCAATTACTAGTAATGCACTATCTTTAAGAGAAGCACGAAGGCAGTGCAACTTATTAATGTTGTCAATGTCCGACCGTGAATGAATAAGTGAAATGTAAGTGTCTCTAAATTCTAGCCAGTGTTGATAGTGACCGTGGAAAACAGGTAAATTAATTTTTGGCAACCTTACACAATTATATTTAAAGCCACCTACCTGTACATCCTCGATACCCGTTATGGAACCATCTCGAAGACTGCAAGACTGGGGGGGACGAGCACCGAGCAGACTCCGCGCCGTCGCCACCAGCTTATAATACTGGTTCTCAAACTGCTCACGCTCCTCGCTCTCGTCATCGGGGTTATCCAGCAACACCTCGATGTCGCACTGTAATTTGTCGAAATCCACATATAAGCTATCAAATTTATTAAATCTGGTCTCTAAATCTAAAAGTTGTAAGCTGCTAAGTTCGATGCAACTTTTAAGCATGTGAAGGTAGTTGCTAAAAATTGTGAGCTTTGATTTCATACAGCTGCGTTTCTTAACGAGTTTTTCAACTTTCTCGTCAGCCATAGCGATAAATACACCAGTAGCAAACTTGCAAATGAACTAATGAGATGACAAACCAGTTTTTTTTAAAGTAATAAGAAATGTAACTATAGCTAATGAGTTATAAATGAGTCGACGGTGCGAACAAAAGAACAGCTGATGCTAGGGTAACAAGTACGTCGCCGAGCGATCAGCTGTTATAGATAAGAAGCGAAGGAATTGCGTAAACAGATGGTTAATATTATACCGTTATATTTTAGCTTTATAGGTAAGCAGAAGAGTGATTTTAGAGAAATGTAAGGCTATGAATAAGAATGATTGTCACTAAACGACTTAAATTGAAGATAAATGAAAGCACTCACTTGAATATAGCTGTTTAAACATATGAAATAAGATAAAGAAAGGATTAATTATGGGATAAATTGGAACGAACTCACAGAATGTCTAAACCATCCACAGGATAAACGATGATCTGCAATTTTTCGTTCTTCTTTGTCCGTTGGTGACTCGAACATTCGACGGGTCCGAAGTCCGCGCCGTTCGACCTCTGGATGACTTCTTCCTCTAGGCGTGTGCGGGTGCTACGCGATGTTTCCTGAACAGGACCTTGATGACTCCTGCAGGAACTGTAGCCGCTGAAGACCGCAACCGAAGAGCTTCGAGTTTGAAAATTATCTTCCGAGACCGTTATTTTTTGTAAATATGACGGCGAGATCCGGCTCGAAGGACCAATGTTAGCGCGGGGAGCAATGAAAAGAGTGGACTGTATTTTTAGGCAATGGTTTACTGCCGCTAATATTTACAATCTTAACTTTCCCGGACAAACAATAAGGTATTAGAGAGGAGTATCGTCCGTCGCGGTGGAGTCCGTGGAAGCGAGTGGTCGTCGGGCCGAGCCGTGTCGCCGCCGCGCCGCGTCTCAACTCGCCGATGACGCGCTGTTCACGCTGCCTACGCATGCAGACCGCGTGCAACGCGCTGTGTTGGGTTCGATTCCCAACAGCTTGTTTTGCTACTTCTTCAATAATAAAACTTACAAATATTATTAACAGGAATCTTAACTCAACTGTGTCAAGTTTTTTTTAGGATTTCTAAACAGTTATTGCCGGCATAATCAGCCTAAAATGTGCCCACTGCTGGGCTGGGACACAGGCCTCCTCTCTGTGAGAGGGAACTTGCCGTAATCCACCACGCGGGCCCAGTGCGGGTTGGTAGATGTCACATGTCTTCGAATTTTTGGTTCTAGGACAGGCCGGCTTCCTCACCTTGTTTTCCTTCACGTTTTGAGAGCAATGGTGATGAAATTATTTACACAAAGTAAAGCCGGCCTTGGTTCGAACCCACAACGTAAAGGTTCTTACAAACAGGCGCGACACGCGACATAATCGCGCGCGACACAAAGGCACCGCTCTCGTTGCGCGACTTGCGGTGCCTTTGTGTCGCGCGCGATTTTATCGCGTGTCGCGCCTGTTTGAAGGAGCCTTAACTCGTAAGTCGGGGCCGTTACCACAGGACCGCCACTGCTCTATTGTCGGACAGCGTTTTTATTTTCGCTCCAATCTCCTGCCTTAAACTATCATAACATAAAATCAGGGAAATTAATTGTTACGAAAAGTGATACGCTATAATCACAAATGGCCGTGTTATAGCTATTTCATACAACTGTCAAAGCATGACAGTTCTGATTTGAATAAACGGAAAGTTTTTGGTGAATATACGGACAATTTCGGTTGGTTGAATTTGCTTAAAAAATATTTGACTTTATGTTATACTTTTGAGTTATGACATATTCAAACGTCCTTCAGAATTTGTCTTTGTTACTTGATTGAGAAAAGTAATTACTTACAAGGAATAAAATGAATCAACGCATCTGCCGCATGTTAGACGAACATGGCTACCAATGCCATTAAGATGCCTTAGTGGCAAGCGATATCGCGGCAGGCCCAGACGGAGATGGCGGGACGAGCTGGACTCCTTCAACAAGAACTGGTCCTTAGCAGCTTTGAACAGAGAGAAGTGGAAAGAGAGTAGAGAGGCCTTTGCCCTTCAGTGGGACATCACAGACTTTTGATAATAATAAAATAAATCAGTCTGTATTGCCAGCACTGCAGGAAAACCAGAAGAAAAATTAAGATAAATAGAGAAAAGAATAGCACTGCGTAGAATTGTAGAACCTTAACAATACCAACAACATCGTTGTTTTCGTAGCTCAGCAGCGACCTCTAACGGGGCTCAGGATAATAAATTTATTTGTTAAATTAATATTCATCAGCACGAGTTACTGTCTCGTTGCTTGCTTCTAATTGAATGTTACAATTTGATACCACAATACTTGCTTGTGTATCCTACTTCTGCAGGCGTTGTTAGAATAACAGATACACAGGCACATAGATATTGCTGACTGGCTTATCAATTCACTATAGCATGCGCAATTATAAAAAAAATAAATTAAAAAAAACTACCGATTTCCAAAAAAAAACACTACAAAGTGAAAAATAACTTCAATTTCGGAAGTCGGTGTCAACAAACGAAAATGCGAACTTTTTAGACCTTTTCATCAAGCAAGCGTATGAAGCTTCATTAAAATCGGTTCATTCATTTCGAAAAATAAGGGCTTGAAAGTTTGTATGAAATGCCGTACGGCGGCGTATACGCTCTTCCATCCAACCATTACATCGCGTAAGGATAGCATGAGGTTTCAGAGACCAGATCAGACCGAGGTATACAGGGTGGAGGGAGACATCAAAGCCCAATCTGTTCCCATGGATTCAGTTCCCCCCCCTGCGTTGAAATTATTCATCAGTAATTTTTTATTATTAACTGTTTCATACATTTTGACCTCGTAGGTATTGCACTTTTCTATGAAACAGCAGACTTTTATTTTGAAACAATTTTGAACTTTTTTTGGAAAAATAGAAAATGTTTGAAGTGCTGTATCTCGGGTACTATTGGATCTACAGAGCTACGGCTGCGCTCAAATTATATCAAATTGTAGCTTTATCCGAAAGCATCTCTTAGAAGTTATACGCCAAAAACTGAAAGAAATCGAAAATTTCGAGGTCTTCGAGCATCACGCAGTTAGCCTAGTTCTTCCGAAGCTGCAAACTTGATTTTACACTATTGGTACCTACTACCTACTTATCATAACAACATCCCTAAAAATCAGTTTCTACAATGCATTTTTTTGCGACCTACGATGTTTTAATTCTACTTCATTTGCAATAAAAAGTAATTTAAAAAAATTAAACCGACTTCAAAAAGAAATTAACTCAAAATTATGAAATAACTTTAATTTCGGAAGTCGGTGTCTTGGGATCTGTATTTTAGTTTTATGCCACCGACTTCCGAAATTAAAGTTATTTCATAATTTTGAGTTAATTTCTTTTTGAAGTCGGTTTAATTTTTTTAAATTACTTTTTATTTCGTAATTTTTAGTTTTTGCACTAGTATTTGACCAAGGTTTTGAGATGTTTTCCCTTTGACACTACACCCGTAGCTCTTATCAATAAGCCAGGCCGTCACACTTACACGTATTAGTCCATATCTTGAAAATTACTGAATCGATCTTGATGAAACTTGCACTGTTCCCTAAGTTGAAGAAAATGTAAGCCAATAAAAAAAAATGGTCACGATCCGATTAATAGTTCCGGAGATATGCGTGGACAAACATACATACATACATACATACATACATACGTCTATGAAATTTTGTATATTTGTTTGGAAGCCCTAATAGATCATCATATGTGAATATAATGCAATTCCAATAATATTACATACATACGTATCGAATTGATAACCTCCTTTTTTTTTTGAAGTCGGTAAAAATGATGATAATATTAGCTCGTATTATTAGGAAAATCTTTCCCAATAAACAAGCCTTTCAATATTTATATCGGAAGCCGTATGCCCAAATGCGTAAGCAGAATTATAAACACCTTCGTCCTAAATAGAGACGGGCCCACAATATAAACCATCCCTATCAGCCACCCTAACTCTTATTTAATTAGATGCATCACGGACCCGACCTGTCAGGTTGATTACTGATTAGGTAACACTTTGACCTATTTACCCCATTCCGGGCAAACTACCTTACCGTATGTTTGGGTATGATTTCTTTACGTAGTTTGTCCTCACGTAGGCAGTTCTTTGGGGAAGTTTTAAAACCAGATTTTGCTGTTTGTATAACTGTCAAGGAGAACTATTTAATTATCTATGCTTTTTTCCGTGTCTCGGAAAGTACGTTAAGCCGTTGGTCCCCGGGTGTCATTCGTGAATCTTTGACAGTCGTTACGGGTAGTCAGAAGCCCGAAAGTCTGACAACCAGTCTTACCAAGGGGTGTCGTATTACCCAGTAACTGGGTTGTGGAGGTCAGATAGGCAGTCGCTCCATGTAAAATACTGGTATTCAGCTGCATCCGGTTAGCCTGGAAGCCGATCCCAACATAGTTGGGAAAAGGCTAGGCAGATGACGGTGATGACTTTTTGTTACTAATTATAAAGCTGAAGAGTTTGTTTGAACGCGCTAATCTCTGGAACTAACAGTCGGAATTTAAAAAAAAAAATGCATTTGATAGCCTAATTCCTGAGGAAGGATATTTTATATTTAACATAACGTACGACCCTTAGCAGCCGAGCAAAAAGAAAAAAAGCAATAGCGCGGGCAGGCGATGCGATGTGGCGGGGAGGGTGGAAGAAACAAGAAAGTTCACGGGGATGAAGTCGCAAGCACAGGTAGTTATTGATAAAATTTAAGATGATAAGGTATAACGCAGAGTAGTCTGAAAGAGTATGACTTTTGTCCTGGCGGTTAAAATTATAGGTTTTATCTGTCTATAGAGGTATGAGGAACAGGGTGTAAAGCTCACTCATTAATCTTAATTACATTATCTATACAAACCTACTTAATTTATATAAATTAAGTAGGTTTGTACTAGCAGGAGTATAACAATAGAAACAGTTGCAGAAAGGAGGCAAAAAAATTTACGATCGTAAAGCACTCTCCAATGCTTTTCATTACGAGTCGTGCAATTCAGGAAAAACTGAAAATTATTTTTCTTTGAACTATTGAGGACAGGAGAATGTCTGTCGGGTCAGCCAGTTTTATTAAAAAACCTAATGATTTTTTTTCAATAGTCGGATAACTTTTATCTAAAGAATAATTATGACAATTTGACATTTTACGCCACCACATCAAACTACCCGAAACTGTCAAATTTTCTCAATCAACTTTGAACCGTAAGGCACGCTACACAAAGGCACCGCTCGTTGCGCGACTTGCGGTGCCTTTGTGTCGCGCGCGATTCTCGTCGCGTGTCGCGCCTGCTTTTTAGAAGTCTTTATGCTTTACCGATAAAGTTGGAGCGTTTACGCAGTACGGCATTTCATACAAACTTTCAAGCCCTTATTTTTCGAAATGAATGAACCGATTTTAAACTTCATACGCATAAGCAGGATACAAAGGTCTAAAAAAAGTTAGTAGAGAACATTTTTGAAATGTCTTATTCAAAAAAAGATAACTGGAAATCTCCGTTTCTATGGAAAATTTAAAATCGGTCTAATTTGGCTGTAACACAATTTTTCGAAAATTTTCTCTACTAACTTTTTAGACCTTTGTATCCTGCTTATGCGTATGAAGTTTCATTAAAATCGGTTCCTTCGTTTGTATGAAATGCCGTACGACGTAAACGCTCCTAAAGAAATTTGACAGATTGTAGTAGCTTGATGTGCAGTCTGTACAATGACTGTCAAACCTAATATTTATTCCTCAGATAAAAGTTACCTGGCTATTGAAAAATCAGCCCTAAGTAACATAGGTAGGCAACACGAAACCCTTCACAATTCGCAATAATAAATCCTAACGTTGCCCTAAAGAAAAGCAGAAAAATCTTTCCCTTCAAGAAAAGGCCACAGCACACACATAATTTATATTATTATCTTTCCATTACCCAAATGGTCTATCTGGTCTGAAGAGTGACAAAAACTATCAATAACTGTCCGAGGGTATTATTAATTATTATGTAAGCAATCAGCGAAATATGAGGTAGAGAAAATGTTCCTTTCATGTTATGTAGGTATGTTTGTTACGTTATTAGCCTATTGAAGAACATTGCTACACATAGGTATTTCGTATCGAAAAGTAAACATTATTATTTTTATTGATTGCGCCCCTTTTCGTGAGCATCAAATAATTCCCATTTACGGGTTCCAATTTTTTTTTTGTTGTTTGTTAATTAAAGAACAAAACAAAATATAAACAGAAACATCACAAAAACCTTCTCTTCTTGTTCTCACACACTATTGTCTACCTACATTGCTTTTTTAATTCTCCTTTCGCAGGTCTGCTGGAAGATAAGCAATACCTTTGTACTCAAATTATAATAATAGCCTCCCCGACCGTTTTCAGTCACGGTGGCCAATGGAGATTAGCCAGGTACGCAGGAGATATTATGGTGCACAAGTGTGTCCGCAAACATAGGTGCACTCTCTGTTCCTTTACTCTCATAGTCCGATGGGACGGCAATCCGACTCGACCGGGGAGAGTTTAGGCGCAGGACCGACGGCTTTACGTGCTTTCCGAGGCACGGGGGTATTATACCGCCAACTTCCAAACTTCGGACTGTTACTAAGAAATTCCTAATGGAAAACCCAATAACACTTTGTCTGACCCGGGAATCGAACCCAGGACCCCACGCTCAGCAGTCGCGCTTGCAACCACGAGACCAACGGGGGATGCCATATCCCTATTTATTTTACTGTACATAATTTATAAAATAAATAAATAAAACCTCAATAGGTTTGCCCGGATGTTAACACTTTTAAGCAAAGTATTTGCGACCAACTTGGATGTACCATTCACTTCGCCTTTCGTCATTATTCTAACCGAATCTACCCCACCCAAAGGTTGACTGTTAAAATTCTAACCGAATCTACCCCACCCAAAGGTTGACTGTTAAAATTCTAACCGAATCTACCCCACCCAAAGGTTGACTGTTAAAATTCTAACCGAATCTACCCCACCCAAAGGTTGACTGTTAAAAAATGCCTATGACATTAAGTTCGCCTCTGTACATTCGTGGGCTTAAAATATTAAATAAATAAATAACCCATTTGCTGGCTTAGTTACCGTGACCAACTGTAAGACAAAGGCTCGTTTATTTTAAGAAGTGTGCGTCATTAGAAACCTAAAAAGCGTTTAGAGGGTCATTCATATAAAAAAGCTTACATCATTAGAAGATCAATTTAAGTTTTTTATATATTTCCCTTATCATCATTTAAGCTGGTAGGTACCTACCTAAATATCCATGATCCCTTCCTTCTTTGGTATTTATTGTGAAGAAGTTTGTTTTTCATCGGAGTAAAACTGTTGCAATCTATCGAAATCCTGGAGCCAAACGTTCTAAACTTTCAGGCTTCTCATTACTACCTGTTGTTTTTCAAAGATATTTTTATGACAGCTGGGACTGACAGTTTAATCTAGTCACTCGAAGTCTACTGCATATTTTATATAGTCACCTATCTTCGCACTAATCGCAGTGACCCCACAGAAGATATCCACAATTATCGATGACCTACATACCGAAACATTCCACAAACAAAACGTAAATAGGACACTAAGAAAAAAATCCTCTACGGTAAAAAGAGTCGCGCTTCGGGCAATTAGTCCGCATTGAGCCCAAGATTTCTGTGCTTTGCATAGTTGATGCCACTGTGTTCACTTTACCCTCCCTTTTTATGGTTCCGTACCAAAATGGTAAAACGGAAACCTTATTCAATTCAATTCAATTCCTTTATTTCGATCAACAGTTGGATCATACAATACAATAGCATCAGACTATGGTGAGACTCAGTCTGTCTGTCTGTCACAGTTGGATATCTCAATAACTATTAATGCTATCAGTGGAGCAGTGGTTGCCTAGTGGTAAGTGGAGCAGTGGTGGCACATTGGTAACGGACATGACTTGTAGGTCGTAGGTTCGAACCCAGACAGGCACTTTACTTTGTGTACCTAAATAAAATTCGAAGCTACTAGAGCACGTGGGGTATCATATGAAAGAGCGCAGTTTGCATATTCTCAAACATTTTTTCTTTTTTTTTCAGCCGCATAGTTTTCGACTTTTGATGAAAAATGAAAAAACAAAAAAAACTGTTCCCCCCCCACCCTTATCTCCGAAGTTTGAAAGAGAAAACTCTGAAATTATTCTATGTGATAGAAGTTTATGTAAAGATTACAGGAAAAATAAAACGAAGTCTCTAAATAGCACACTTTTTCAGAAATCATCAACAAAAGTTACATTAGTTCCACTAACGATCAAGAGATGGCGCTGACATAAAACTGCAATATTCTGCACTGCTATGCACAGTGTTAAAATTCTCTGACGAATATAGGCCTCGCCGATGAAAATTTAAAAACATATGATGGTACGGAACCCTCGGTGCGCGAGTCCGACATGCTCTTGCCCGGTTTTTTAATATCTTGCAACGGTTATAATTCTTCATTGTTCCTTTTCTGTATTTCTTTGAAGGTATTTTTAACCATTTGTGTAGCTTTGAGTTATTTAACAGTGACTGTGTCTGAATTTAAACCGTGACAATAGACGAAGCTAAGGGATTCAGATCAGATTGATCATCCAATCCGTATGGGTTTAAAATATCTCTTCATGACCTACTTCATCATCATCTGCCTAGCCTTTTCCCAACTATATTGGGGTCGGCTTCCAGTCTAACCGGATGCAGCTGAATACCAGTATTTTACATGGAGCAACTGCCTATCTGACCTCCACAACCCAGTTACTGGGTAATATGATACCCCTTGGTAAGACTGGTTGTCAGACTTTCGGGCTTCTGACGACTCTTCATGACCTAGGTACTTGAATTAGAAAAAAAATAGAAAAGAATATAGTCCAGGTAATAGGTATAGTAAGCAGGTTCACAGGTTAACAGCAAGTTGAGACGACATGAGTAGTTTAAAATAAATTATCTACAGCTTTGGGTTACAGCCGGTCGATTCTGTAAAGATCTCACCGTGAAAACTTAGGTGAAGTGAGTTTGTTTTTGCTAGGAATTGACACTATTGACAGCTCACTCCACGCTCACTTCACTTATGTTTTCACGGTGAGATTTTTACAGAATAGCACCGCTGGTCACTCCACGCTCACTTCACCTAAATTTTCACGGTGAGATGGTTACAGAATCGCACTGCAGCCGGTCGATTCTGTTAAAATCTCACCGTGAAAACTTAGGTGAAGTGAGTTTGTTTTTGCTAGGAATTGACACTATTGACAGCTCACTCCACGCTCACTTCACCTAAGTTTTCACGGTGAGATTTTTACAGAATAGCACTGAAGCGGTGCTATTCTGTATAAAAATCTCACCGTGAAAACTTAGGTGAAGTGAGCGTGGAGTGAGCTGTCAATAGTGTCAATTCCTAGCAAAAACAAACTCACTTCACCTAAGTTTTCACGGTGAGATTTTTACAGAATCGACCGGCAGTAGTGGTATTCTTTAAAAATCTCACCGTGATAACTTGGGTGAAGTGAGCTGTCATTAGTGTCAAATGTGTCAATCCCTTAGCATCAGATGGAATGATTTCTCACGCAATGAGCTCACTTCACCTAAGTTCTCACGGTGAGATTTTAACAGAATAGACAGGCAGGTTACAATATATTTTTGCCAGGATGCAACAAACAAGACAGTAAGTATTATTCCTAGAATTGATTATAACGTCAAAAAGAGTCACAATATTTTTTTTTTTAATCGTCGTAAACTTGACGATACTTTTATCGAACCAATTGTAAAGCAAAATAGGTCGTTCTCCTATAAAAACCCAACTTCTTTGCAAGAACACCATTATAGTCTAGATTTTAGATACAGACAGTTTGAAACTAACATACATTTAGTGGGTAGTTCAAAGTATCGGCTGCCATTACGGCGGCATCATGTAGACGTTTCGTCTATGCACGAGAGTTTAAAAACTCATTTAAAATAACCGGGACAACTATAAAGGGTGTAGGAAAGCCATGAGATTTTGGATACCAAATTATATCCTGAAAATTACACTTTCAGTACCTACTAGTTATGTATTACAGAAGAAGAACAAATCTATATATCACACTAATATTATAAAGGCGAAAGTTTGTGAGTATGTGTGAGTGTGTGTTTATATGTTTGTTACTTCTTCACTCTCAAACGGCTGGACTAAATTTGATAAAATTTTGTATGGAGGTAGCTGACACCCTGGATTAACATATAGGCTACTTTTTATCCCGATATTCCCACGGGATCGGCAAATACGCGGGTGAAACCGCGGGGCGCAGCTAGTTAATAATAAAGCTGAAGAGTTTGTTTGTTTCTTTGAACGTGCTGATATCTGATACTACCAGTCGAATTTGAAACATTATTTTAGCATTTGATAGCCTAATTCTGAAGCCAAACAACAATACAAAAACTCCCGTCGCTATTTCTTCTTTTTCGCTTAGCGTTCTACCCGACTTTTTTTTCTTTTAGTTCGGCTCTTAAGAGCCTATACTACCTCAAATGGCTAAGCATGATCCTCCGTTATGTCGAAAATACCGGAGCATTAATTTTGAAATAAATATATGCTAAAGTTGAGGATTAATGTTACCTAAGTAATATGTTAGACGAAAACACGATTCCATAAAATATTCTCGATAGAAAAAAATTCCGAAGTTACCTCCAAACCGAACAATAAACCGCTGGTATTAAAAAAATACTTCAAATTAGATCACGAAACTTTGCATACTATCTGAACTAACTATAAAGCAGGTCTTATGTTAGTTAGTTTTTTTGAATTACCTTTATTTTCACCGTGAAAAGCAAATACCTAAACTATTGGCGCTGCCTTCCACCCAGCACCGCACTCTGTCTCGCTCTCACACAGTTCGCGAGCAGTATCGTGCGAGCGAGATAAAGAGTGAATTTTAGCTGAGGTAGTATAAAGTTCCTAGCGTAATGTTAAATAGTCTATAGTCTTCCTCAAGAATATTCTTAAATATTTTCACATCTTACTTGTCAGAGATTAGCGAGTTACAAGAAACAAAAAACAAACTCTTCAGCTTTATTATTAGTATATAAATATATAGTATAAAGAGAGAATAACCAACACGCTTTTCAACAGAGGTTTTCAATCTACAAATACCTCCAAAACATGGTCTCCTTACAGAAAATGTTCAAGTTTTCGGTATTTTCGGCGAAGTGAGCCTGCCGCGAACTGCACAGGTGTGCTGGTCGTTAAGTACGGAGACACTTCTCCAACTTTTGCCACTTCCAGGTTATTATAAAAGTGGTAACAGATTTTGGGTCTGAATTTCGTTATTCCGTGAATCTGTGTCAGATTTAGGATGAATGATGGTTTGCGTCATACCTTTGTGTTTAGATATAGTACAACACGTATGATAAAGTGAACTGGGTTTTAAGTAGGTAAGTAGAGAAGATTTTAACACTGTGAGACCTTTAGACAGTCTGTTTCAAGGGTGAAATCTGATGTAAATGTAAACAAAGACTGCATTGCGATTCTGTAACCATCTCACCGTGAAAACTTAGGTGAAGTGAGCGTGGAGTGACCTGTCAATAGTGTCAACTCCTAGGAAAACAAACTCACATCACCTAAGTTTTCACGTTGAGATTTTTACAGAATCGTTGCAAAGTTGTACTCCCTCAAACAGTACGCGTTTTTATTTAAACAAAATATCTAGCTATAGCTGGCAACCAAGTGCGGTCCAAGGCACATAACATATTATTATATACTTACCGCAACATTACAGCTAAGTACTCCATAATGTAGGATTTGTATCAAAGTATCCCATTGTCGAAACAGCAAAATCTTGCCCGCTAATGGAACTGGCAAATAATGCACTATTGAGGCAGATAGGCACTTGCCCATACTGCCCATAGGGCTGTAGAAGGCTGATAGCACTTATCTTCATTCCCGTTTTCTTAGAAGGTAGGCAGGACTCTGAGTGTAATGGTCAGTTTGCACTCAAGCCGGTTTGAGGCTACGATAATCTTAAGAATAGATGTAGATGTAGTAAGTATGTATGGTGACTCAGTAAATAAAGATTTTATTTGCTAATTTTTTTGCCAAAATTATTATTAATAAACTATATTAATTTTAGGGGTTAATTAATTTGTAATTATTATTAATAGGGATTACACTGATTCAAAATAGGGATTAATGTTTAATTATTATTAGAAAAATAAAATATTTTTAATTAATAAATTATATTAATTATCCAATTATGTATTGTGATTTTCAGTTCACAGAAGAAATGGTTGCTTTAGAAAACAGAATCATGCGATGTCCTTACTCTATAAATCATTCCGAATGTTAGCTTGACGCAAATTGATGTAATTTCAGTAGGCAAGTTTTTAATTACGTCTAAACTTTTATGGAGTCAGGCGCTGATTAATTTGACAGGACTAAACTAAAATTTATTTTCTGTCCTTTTCTTAATGAAATAGAAAGAAAAAGATGCACTGAACTTATTAGTTGGTGAACAGGGGAATCGGCACCATAGACGATATAGATTATAAACCCCAGCATGAAAAAAACAGACAGACAGACCGACGGAGAAAAAAAAAGTATATTTGTGATATAAGATTCATCATTATCTGCTCAGCCTTTTCCCAACTATGTTGGGGTCAGCTTTCAGTCTAACCGGATGCAGCTGAATACCAGTGTTTTGCATGGAGCGACTGCCTATCTGACCTGTGGAGGTCAGGTAACTGGGTTGTGGAACCCAGTTACTGGACAATACGATACCCCTTGATAAGACTGGTTGTCAAACTTTCAGGCTTCTGACGACCAGTTACGACTGTCAAAGATCCACGAATGACAGCCGGGACCAACGGCTTAACGTGCTTTACGTTTAATTTGATTTATTTGTATGTATGTATATAAACCTACACATGTACTAAGCGTTTTCGAATGTCCTTTATAATGCGCACAGCTAAAGAGTGGAACTCTCTACCTGCGTCTGTGTTTCCGAGCGCATACAACCCGAATCTCTTCAAAGTAAGAGTGAACAGGCTTTTTCTGGGTAAGCTCACTCCATCGTCGACTTTGTCTCTGTCACCTCTGACCTAGACTAGAGTCAAGAGCAAACCCTTTAAAAAAAATGTACTTACAACATCAAACAGAAAACCTGTATAATAATTAAATGGTGAACACGTTTCTTCTTGGTACACAGGCTTCAGTCCCTGAAGAGGCTCTAATTAAGATATATTCCAAGGTTCGCCTCAAATAAGTAACTAAAGTAGAGGGATTTTGTTAGCTTTAACTGTTTATTACACGAATCTGTCTTGTATTTTGGGACTTGGTACGTAACGATGGTCATCCATGGATCAACTGCGGCAATCGACCCGTGGGAATAATAATAATAATAGTGTAGTCCGTGTATACAAGGTATAACAGAATAAACGCAAGTTCTGAAAGTAGTTTGTTCATAATTGATTACTGAATCAATTTCGGTAACATTTAAGATAGGTATTTTTTTTTTATTATGTATTTTGCCATACTTATCGCCGATTGAGCCAAAGAAAATTAAATCTTATGTCAAGGCAATAAGACTCAATTTTGAATGCATAAAGTAATGATAGGGTCAACACTTTTTTTTTTTTTAAACGTTGCCCCACACTAGGATTTTCTCCTGTATTGTGGGTGCGTTTACAAACATTTAAATTCACGTACAGCCAGACCCGGAACAACAACTTGTAGGTCATACAAATATTTGTTCCGTGCGGGAATCGAACCCGCGACACGCAGCGCAGCAGTCAATCGCTTAACCACTGCGCCAACCGTGCCGTCGATTTACTTAATAAAAATAGTTAGCTTTAAAAAAAAATTGTTTTGATCATTGTATTATGCTTTTAACTCAATACTCTAATTGGGGTGTATGAGGACTTGCGTTCATTATGTCACGCATTGTATACATATAAAACATTGATCGGGCAGGGGTCATAGTTTTTCCATAGTTCCTGGTAACCGGTCCACTTTAGCCACGCAAACCAATAGTACAACTTTTTATTTTTCCATATTATGCAATAGTCCTACACCAACCGGGGGTTATCCTTGGGTGCACTTGCATAGTGCATACAGGGATAATCGTCGGTTGGTGCCGCATTTCATTAAAATTTCGTAAATTTCGTGCTATAAAACCATTAATACTTCTCATTCCACCACATCATGCTAGGAGCAACAGGCTTTTCCCGTAGTCTTAACAGATTACAATCGCATAGCTTCACCGCAAGCAAATCTAAACGCCCCCTTACAAATACCAGAAATACAAACTTTGTGGTTATTCACGAACTTTATCAGGAACTAAATAGAGGTTAATATGTTTAATGGTGTTGTCGCAATGGCACAACATAGATGGGTACAGAAGGTCGACTCCATACAACGACAGAGAACAGTCGCTCGAATATATAGACGCGTACGTACTCGTAGGTACGAGTATAGTTCTTTCACAGTTATTTTACTTCTGACAGCTGCAACCCAACAGAAACCCTATTACAAAAACAATAAAGATCACTGTGATTTTGCCAGACTTGTCAGTTACAGCGACCCAAAAGCAACTTTATTAACATGAAATTAAAGATCACCTTGATATTAACGAATTACCGAATTCACACGAACGACATGCCACAGAGTAACCCCCAACAGAGGCAATGCTCCTAAGTTTTGTATTGTATTACCACGCTTTGTAGTAGTGCTCGTTTAAGCTTTCTCTCTGTCGAGTTACATACTCCGGTCTCAGATCGTCTTTTGTCACTCTAAAGTTTTATTTTATTGCATATTGTGTTTTTTTAAATATTTTTATTTATAGCATAGAGTGTGTTTTTATTTTATTTTATTGCATTGCATGGTAATACAAAACAGGCAAGTACTTCCACGGTTGTAACTTGTAGGTAGGTATTTGTAACTGCTCATATATAATTATTATATCTCATCATTGCTCGTTCGTATTTCCGACGATAGACGATGATTCCCGAAACGCATAATTGTTTTGGAAAGCTGTAGCTATGCCTACGGCGATCTAAAACGATGTCAAACAAATGACTGCGCGTGAGCCTGCACTCACTGTGTGTAAAGCGCGTCTATATGTGCGTGTGGTTTCGCTCGTTGGTGGAACCGACCTTCTGAAATTATCTATTCTGTGGTAGTTGCGGGCGTTGCGGCAGTTGCGGCAGTTGCGGGGTCATGATGCGGGGGGCGAACACTTAAGTAAATGACGAATCATCAGCGAATGCTCTTATAACTTTGTTAATGGGGTTCGAGTGTTGTTTGTAATGGTGCATTATTGTATGGGCTTTTTAGGGTTTGTTTGATGTTTGCGGGTAGTTCTGCCATCTGGGTCCATTAAATTACTTTATGTTACTTGCTTTGAGGTTACGGTATCGTTAATTATTTAAAAAACTTAGTGGATACCTACTCTTCACAAAGAACACACCCTCCAAATTTCATGTCTCTAGGACCAGCGGTTTAGGCTGTGCGTTGATGTATCAGTCAGTCAGTCAGGACTTTGAATTTTATATATTTAGATAAAAACAAATCTCGCCTACAAAGCCTACACGTGCTGTTATAAAAGACTGAAAATAATTTTGCTTCAAACAGGAAATAACCGTGAAGATTCAATAATACACACATCTACACAATCAAGGCATATTTTAGTTATTCATGTATTTAGAATTTAAAATACCCAGATTGTTTTTTTTTACTTTTATTGGTTGATTTTAAATGTGCCAGCAAGAAAATGACGTTTAATTTCTTTTTTCTTTCAACTACGTAGTAATGTTATCATTAATCACTACAAAACCGATCACAAAGGACGTATTTTTTGCTTAGAACCAAAACAGTGCAGAAATCTCATTGTTGCATAGTTTTTCACTAATGCACTGTTTTTTAATTTTTAATTACGATATAAATTTACCACAGAGGTTTAATGTCTCCCATTAAGTTTAAAATATAATTTATGCATTAGATCAAAAAGATACTGGCTGAAAATAAAAAACGGCTGAATAAAACCGACTTGATGAAAAAAAAAACAAATAGCGCGCATTTTGTACCATTGTAGAACTTTGATACTTTACATTTAGCAAGAAAAGTTAAAAAAAATGGAAATAGACAGCGATAGCGATATAAATTCAACTCCAGAAAGTATAAAAACAGCTGCAAATGAAATTGTTAACAATCTTTTGCCGCAAAAGTCGCGGGATAAGTATGAAAATTTTGTTTTCTTTCAAGTTTTGATTTTGACTAGGTATATTTTATCTCGGTAGGTGGATTGGTAGTTGAAAGAAAAGTAGATTACGCACCTTGATAAAGTGTTTGCGCTCGATGCAGTAATCTATGGCCAGTACTTTTAAAGTTTTAATACTAAACCTGAAATATCCCTAGACAGCATTGTGATGAGTTCATCAAACAATTCAATATCCTAATCAGCAACAGTGATAGATTAGCATAACAACTGAGAGGCATCCGTGGTCAGTGGTGACGTCACAGGATTTAACTGAGGCCGGTCCGTAAGCCAGCCGTTGATAACAGATAAAATCACGACACTTTTGTTAGCACTCCCGTTGAGATCAACGAGTTTGATGCGGTTCGGTATTTTGTACAATACAAATAAAGGCTAAAATTGCACGCGACACAAAGGCACCGGAAGTCGCGCAACGATTGGTGCCTTTGTGTCGCGTGCGATTATATCGCGTGTCGCGCCTGTTTGTAGGAACCTTAATCAATGATGAACCCTGGTTTTTCTCTCGTAGCGCGACGAGCTAAGGGCGAATTTCACCAACATTTTATACATTTAATAAGACTTATCCTGAAAATAAATTTTGAATTTTTTGCAGTATTCTCATCCATCACTTTCCACAGGCGTGATCCAGGTCAAGAGCAGGCCCATTCAGCAATAAAAAAACCGGTGAAGTGCGAGTCGGACTCCAACACCGAGGGTTCCGTACAAAGTAGGTACCTATATAAATAGTTTTTTTTTTTATGTAATGTAACTAATGGTTGTCGGAGTTTTCCCTTTACTTGTGCTACATGCCATTGCTTCTTGCCAAATTTCATGATTCTAGGTCAACAGGAAGTACCTTATAGGTTTTGATTCCGGAACATATACGCCCGTATCTTTTGATTGCATTAACTTAGAAGTTTGATTTTTCATTGCTTCATGGGATTACAGCCCTGAATATTTGATATTAATTTCAACTTGATAACAACGACCTTGTGAAGGCCGCAGGAACCCGTTGGATGCGAGAAGCATAGAACTGGTCGAAGTGGAGGTGCTTGGGGGAGGCCTATGTCCAACAGAGGACATCTTTCGGCTGAAATGATGATGATGATGATGAACTTCACGCGTTCCTGAGAAAAAGGGTCTTGACTAACGTACACAGATAGACAGACAACGAAGTGATCACTTCGTCGCTTTGACCTCAAAAGGAAAAAACGGAACCCTTGTTCCGTTTTTTCCTTTTGAGGTACGGAACCCTAAAAAAAAACAGTTTTTCCATACTAGACTGCAGACCTCAATTTTATTCCACAGATAAAAGATCTGACTTTCGTAAAATCAGCCCTAAGTAGGAATAACTTATGCCATGGTATAATATAAGCCAGTCAGCAAGATTCAAATTTTTAAATCTTTATATTCATTTTCCTTCGAACACTGGCTTTCGGCTGAAGTATTACCGTGCCTTGTTATGTGCAGAAAAAGCATTTCTTTTTTCTTTTTAAATAAATAAAGCATTTATTTCAGGTTAGGCCCATAAACATATATACCTTACAAACTAACATATTATCATCATCATGGTCGCCACTCCAAAACCTTTCGGCCCCAGCAGCCATCTGTTTTGCGAGCAATGTGCCCTATACCTACACTGCTACAAATTCTTCGGACTTTATCGGTTACTTTATATAGGTATATCACGTAGGGAAACTCCAAGCATAGCCCTCTCCATTGACCTTTGGTGACTTTTAGCGTCCTAATAAGGCCCATCGTGAGCGACCACGTTTCAGTCTGCTGCCTGTTTCGACTGCCTATCTGACCTCCACAACCCAGTTACCGGGTAATACGATACCCCTTAGTAAAACTGGTTGTCAGACTTTCGGGCTTCTGACTACCCGTAACGACTGTCAAATATGGTCACCCATCCACATACCAACCGCGGCAAGCGTAGCTTGACCTGATCGATCGACCTGTGCGGCTGTTATTATTTAGCCACGGGCCTATAAAATATATATATATCTGTATTTACTAAAAATATAGCTTAAAACTATGTTACTAGCACTTCACTAGCTTGTCCTTGTGCTGTCCTGTGCTAGGTACTTGTCCTCGGAAGACTTTTGACAGCAGGACGTGGTACTCCGTCCTGCGGTCAAAAGTCTTCTTCAAGTCTTCTTCTCAAGGAAGGGCAGAACATATGAGATGACATAAGATATTAGCGAGACTAGCTGTCCAGGGAGTGCCATCCCTGGCGGCTATTAGGAATAGCCTAAGTCCACCTTCGCCTAGACGTAAAAATATCGCTGTGGGATTTTATCGCGCATAGGATTAGGCGATTATGCGCATCCCAGCGCGTCAAAAACACAGTATTGGATTTTCAAAGCCGTTTGTTGAAACTCCTGTGCGTGAAAAAATAATCGGCGTCGGAAAAACGCGCCCGAGCCTACCTGGAGTGTAAGAGCTCGCAAGTGCAAGCAGAGAGATGGAAAATGGCTTCTGATTTAATAAAATAAATAATTTATGTTCACGCTAAAAGGCCAAAAGAAAAATTAAATTCAATGCTTACTCAACTTGAATAAATAACTTTATTTTAAATTTAATTTACCAGTTTCTGTAGTGGCACTGATTATTTTGATGTTGCTGTTAATATTTTCAATTATTTTCAACATTAATTGCTTTTTCAGTATCTTTTCATAATTTCGTGGGAAACTGGTCTGGGTAATTGGAATGTGACGGCCAGTTCGAAGTAAAACACTTTGCTTAATTATTTATTTATCTGTATTTGTTTCGCCAGTTCCATGTTACCGATAAACGGGTTATTTATTTATTTTTTATTTTTTTCTGATGGGAAATCATCAAATGACTCCTCCCGCTCTGAGTGGAGTGTCAGACTCTTACTGACTAAAACCCACCCGTGCTTCTTCCGGGCCAGCGGTAACCCTTTCGGACAATCCCGCTGACCCGGCAGGCTTCGGCCCTATGGGGCCCCTCCTCGATGCTGACATCTCTTTGAGGCGCGCGTGGAACACGTACGCGCCGTCAGGGACAATCAATGTCAAAAACTTATCAAAATGTAGGGAAATTAGAGGTATTTTTGACAGATTAATACTGAGACCATACTGTGGACGTTCTTTAAATTACCAGAATTGCCCCTCTTGTACCACGGATTCTGAACCTGTGCGTTGATTTTTTTTTTCCTTTTTTTGTGAACCTCCCTAAATATCAGAGGTGTCGCGCTTTAGGAAAACTCCTTTTATAATTATCTCAAACTAAACCGCCTAACTTCAAAACCTTCACGTGAATCTCAAGTGCTAGTCATGCGACACTTCGGCCAGGGATTATCCTGCGAGTGTTGGACGAAAATCCGGGCCCCGCCACTAACAGCACGTACAAACGGGCTGCTAACTACTGCCACAGTGTGTACGGAGAAAAGAAACGAATTGGCTGCATGTGAGGGGGGGAGTTTAGTAGCCATGCTATTTGGTTTTTCGATGTGACAAGCTATGTTGATGTGGATTATGCCAATGTGGATTCAGATTGTGCAAAACAGAACCTTGACAGGAATGACGTTATTGAAGAAATAAAGTATAATAAGAAGAAATAAAGGTCCGAAGTGACCATACCATAGTCCTATTTGTATGAGATGCGCACTAGATCCGAACTCTATCCGTCCGAATTTAGAACATTCTCAATTCGGATTGAAGTCGGATCTTTAATTCGGATCGGCTGTAGTGCAGAACCGCTCTTAGGATTATAAAAGTTTACCATACAGAACCCTCCTTCAAATGTATACAGCTCTTGCTGAATCGGTAATACGAGTATCCTATGGACTCACCAGTTAAGGACGCACATTTCAAACTTACCTAGATAAAATACATAATTTGCAAACACGTTTGTTGAAACTTGTAGTACCTACCAAACTATGTGAAAAATGAATACCAAGACAATTACACAGGGTTATTTAAACACTGCAAAGTATTGCCTGTTCTAGCGCGCGCTGAGTATATGTTCCTCATAGAACATTTTGATAACAGTGATATTCAAATTCCTGTAAAATATGACGTGAATACACGACAAGCCAAATCAAAATTATTTCAAGTGCCACGCAAAAATAACTTTTACGGTAGGCGCACCGCTTCCTTCACAATACCCAATTTACTAAACCAAATACCTGTAGACATTAGAGACTCAATGAATAGTAAAAACATAAAGCGTAAGCTTAAAGAACATTACATCAACTCGATTTTAACTTAAGGGCCCCTTTTCCCGAAACTTTAGGCATTTTACGCGCTGAGTCGGCTTGCGCCCGCGTTGCACAGGAGCCGTCGCGGTATGAACTCCGGTGACCTATGGCGGCGGACGAGCACGCCACAGTACAAATAAATCAGTAGTACAAATATTACACTAGTTTACAAATTTTTATTTTTTTTCGTTCACAGGACAAAACCGTTGGATTTGTTTTGTGACTACTACTCTAATCAGTAAAAATAAATGTCAAATGTTTTTATCAAGTCTGTTTTTTTTATAACACTCACAAGAAGTTTTGGCTTAATCTGGTTACGTAGTGATCAATTAATTGTCTTAAACTCAAAAAGGAAACATTTAATGAAATTCTATTTTTACCGACTTCACAAAAAGGAGGAGGTACTATGTTCGGGTGATTTTATGTTTTTTTTTTTTTGTATGTTTGTTCATCGAATACTCCGCCAATTGTCGACGGATTTTCAAAATTCTTTTTTTGTTCGAAAGTAGATAGTTCTGAGGTGGTCCCATTGTCACCAAGTTAGGATCTGATGATGGGATCTTATAGAAATCGAGGGCAACCCTCAAATTTTATAGGCTGACTTATTGTTTTTCGCATATTTTATGAAGTATCTTGTGTATTTGTGTATGGTTGTCACCATCTCAGGTAGCTGGGCTGATGATGGAAGCTACAACTCCTTAACAGTAAGAAGTTACTCGAACAGGCAAGGACTGTTTTAGTAAATTGTTTTGATGTTTGATAGGGCATTTGCCACATTTGGTCTCATGATCATCAAGTCATGACCTGATGCTGCAGTCAGGATAGTCTGCAGAGTACCTGACTTCTCGACAAGTAACAGCAGATATATCGTGTTTAAGCTCATTGAAAAGGGCTCGATGTGTGGATAAACGTACTGTTACTGAGAAACACCGAAGACCTGATGCTGAAGCCAGGAGCATCAGAAAAAGTACAAACCTTGAAATTACAGCACCGTACTCGTATTTGGGCTCATTTTAAACAGGACTAATTTTAAGTTCAATGCAATGTTGACATAAGTCTGGCCTGATGCTGCAGCCAGGATTATCAGCATCTAGTCTAAAAACTAATAAAAGGAGAACTCCTCAACAATTAACGTCCCTGCATCGAGAAAAGGAATATTTTATAAAAAGGCGATGGGCAAGTTGACATTATTCTATTGTAACTTAGATAAATTATAAATAGACCCACTAAAAAGCGAGAAATAAAAACTTTTTTAACAAAAAAAAAAACCGACTTCCAAAAAAAACACTACAAACTGAAAAATAACTTTAATTTCGGAAGTCGGTGGCAAAAACTAAAATACTGATCCCTAAGACACCGACTTCCGAAATTAAAGTTATTTTTCAGTTTGTAGTGTTTTTTGTTGAAAATGTTTTTCAGACAGTGCAAATTAGATCATAACATTTTTTGTTGTATTTACAAGAAAAATATGTAGTAAAAAAAACAGATCGGTTACAGAAGCTATACTTTCGGTAGCAAATTTTAATAAAAAGGGTTTTTCAAGTAGTAGATGAAAAGTACTAACAAATTCGGTAGCAAGAAATAAAAAATACGTGCAATTTAGATTGTCAATTTTGTGGCAAGACCTAACAAATCACGAAACTAGCTGTTATTTTTGCCTAACTAAATATGTAGCCTTTAAAAACCAGAACAAGTGGTGTTACATACAATATAATGATGACCCATGGGTCAAAGAGTGTGGTACTTAAGATAGAAACACGTTTGTATGATACAACTACATACAGAAAGCATGGCTAATAGAAATCTCTATTCCTAGACAGCTCGTTTCGCCGAAAACTTTGTTGATAGAAAACATTGTTCGTAGATATCTCGGTTCATAAGAAGCACTTTTGACAGAGATCTCTGTTCATAGATAGCATTTCTTGTCGGAAACTTTGTTCATAGAAACCACTGTTTCACCTTGGTTCACAGAAAGCACCTTTGGTTCACGGAAACCAATTAGATCATTATTTTTTAAGTAAGCTGTATTCCTATTCACTCGCTCTTGCATCCTATGTCGACGGAGCCCCGCTTGGCGGGGCTCCTATTTCTGTGTAAAGGGTTTAAAGTAACCAAACCGAACCTCGGGGTGCCCTTCGCTCGCTCTTGCATCCTATGTTGCGCTTTTTTAACCAAGGGAAACAGTGGTTTCTATGAACAAAGTTTACGGCAAGAAGTGCTATCTATGAACAGAGATCTCTGTCAACAGTCCTTCCTATGAACCGTGATATCTACGGACAATGTTGTCTATCAACAAAGTTTTCGGCGAAACGTGCTGTCTAGGAATAGAGATTTCTATTAGCTGTGCTATCTGTATGTAGTCGTATCGTACAAGCGTGTTTCTATCTTAGGTTCCACACCGTGGGTCAAATCCTATGCTACATTCGAAAAGAATGCCTTACCCGATGTTGCCTAGTAGTTTCAGTCAATAAAACGAAGCAAAACCCACAGAATTGGAGACAGAACCTAAGACCCCATTTCGAGCCAGATGTATGATTTTGATTTCGAAGGATCTGAATTGAAGGATGGCAAAGTCAAAGTCAAGATTTCTGGTATAAAAAAAAGTTAGCAGATTACTGTTGGTCTAATTTAAGAGATACTGATACAAATCTGAATTAAAACAGAGTAAAATTTGCAATATGTAATACTTTCACTAAATGGTAATCTTAAAATTAACAAAAAAAAAAAGTAAAAATTTGAAAACTAGACGATCTAAATTTTTTCCACTTCAGAATCTCACTAAGCATTTTATCCTCTATGCAAACACATGGTTTTCATCTCATGAACAAAAACGCTGTAAACTAGTGTTATTGGCGTTGGCGACAGACACATAAATTCATAAGATTTAACGTGGGAGATAAAAAATTAAATTTAAAATTTAAAAAACCCCCGACAAAAATAAAATTAAGGAATCCCTACAAAAAGCACGAAATAAAAAAATCACACACACACACACACGTCAAACTTAGAACACCCCGTCGTTTTTGCGTCGGGGGTTAAAAATTAGATGGGAAGCATTGTATAGTGTTTCTTAAGTTCGTGGTTCTCTTTGTGCTCTTTTTGAAAGTTTCACTTCTACCACGTGTGAATTGCACACATGTTTTTTTTCATACACTTTCAAATTTCCACGCGAACGAAGTCGCGGGCAACAGCTAGTAAATAAATAAATATCGTTGGCTTTTGTCGTGGACACCAGGTAGTTGATATAATAAATATATACTTTTTTTGTAAATACATAGGTACTTCTTATGTACAAACATCCATGACTCAGAAACAAAATAATGTCCATGCTCATCACACAAACATTTGCCCCTACCGAGATTCGAACCCGGACCCTAAGATCGTAAGGCAGCCTCACTACCGCTGCGCCATTCGGATCGTCAGTTTATGTAAAAATATGTAAAGGTGAATGTTTCCATTAAAAATATTAAAGATTTAAAACTCTAGTAATACTGACTTCGCTAGTCTGTGTAGAGAACCACAAGTTTTCTTCACTTCAGATGCCCTTTTTTTCTTAATTTTGTTTTTTTTTATTTGCCATTTTAATTACTTCTAATACAACACGTTTTTACGCAGGTAAGTAGGCACTATTACGCGCGCGAAGACGATAATGTGGTTGCGAGAAAAATTGCATAGGTCCTCCCTCGATGACGTCCGGCAGGACACTGGTGGACACTGGCGCGGTGCGCGCGAGTCGTTTTTCACGCATTTATTTTTTAGGGAAAAAAATAAGTGCCATATTATAAATCTATCCAATAATATCCCTGTTAAACCTGATTAGTAAATGAAATGTAAAATTTTCATAAAAATTGCGTTCCCCCAAGTCTCATACAACTCAAAATCCTTTCAAAATCGACTTTACTTCTGATTTTTTTTTTGTCGAGCAAAATGTTAAATATTGTGTTTTTAACCAAAAAAGTCACTAGATTAAACATGTATCTGTACTATATATTTTTTTGCGAATTTAAATATGGTGATTTCTCTGAAAACAACTCGATCTAGAAACGTAAATTTCGGAAAAGGGGCCCTTAACTATTAATAGCGCGTTGATCAAATATCAGGCCATGGCATGCTAAGAGGTCAAATTGTGTGCTTTGTTTAAGTTTACGAAACATGTAATCTATAAAATAAAATAAAAAAAGTAAATTGGAGTAAAAAAAAATGCAGGACTTAAATAAAAAATTTCCTTCTAAAAATCACGAGTTGTACCTATTAGTTAGGGCGAGTTTTAGTTAATTGGGTATAATTTTAAAAGATTATATTTTCATAACTAATTTGGAGGAAGTCTTTAAAAAATAGTACACATACCTAATACTTTTTTGCAAAAGGTACTAAGTTGATAATACAAAACTTCGCCAAATCCTACTTAAGCTTTGTTTTTGTAGATTACTATAGTTTGCATCTTCATGTCCCCACTCGAGTGGTTTACCAAAATGTCGCTCACAGTGGTTTAGCGACAAGCGTTATAAAAATAACAGACAAACAAATATACTCGTAAAAGTAAATAAAACTCCTTACCTTCGTCCGCCATTGTAACATTTAGGTGAATACAGGATGTTTTATTTTAGTCAAGTAAGTCCTTAGGTACTTATTATATACGTGGTTTTGTGAAGCGAAAAGTCGACGACTCACGAATTAATTTATTATTAGATTTAAAAAGGAAATTAGTTGCAATTATTGGTGGTTGGTGTTAGTATGTTTAATATAAAGCGATGGATTAGCAATATCCTTCAAAATTATTCAGATTGAGATTCAGGTGTGTTACGAAATTAGGATGTTGTATCTAACTGATGTACCAAGGTATGTATGGCCAGACAAGATTACTTTACTCACATCACTTGTTTTATTTATCACAACAGCGGAATTTATAAAGTTATTAATATTTCTGTAATGTCCAACGGTTGCGATGCAACAGAGTGGGTCATCATCAATTTTTCGCGTTTTTTTTACTTTATTTATTTTTGCTCTGCTCTTAAGAGTCCTAGAAAGAAAAAGAATGTAATGTAAGGAACAGCAATTTTTTTTTAAATTAACCGTTGAAAAATCACATAACTGTGAATACTAAAACAATTAACATACAAAAAATAACTTAGCGCAACTGTACGGCATAATAAAACAAAATAAAAAAAGCACCTATCCATAACATAGCACCCTGTATTAAATAAAGCCGGGTCCTCCGCATTGGGTAATGTCGTGGAAGTAATGCCCACACTCTGCGCAGATCACGTGTGCGTCGTGCTGTATATTTATATATTCTTCCAGGTAACATAATATACGGGCCCATATCTATTAAGTTAGGGATAGTTGGTGACAGGTATAAGTGTCCCTTTTGCTGTTGTTAACAAAAGTTTTTGATGATCCGTTTTTGCAGAATATCCTGCGATGTATACTCGTACATAAGATGGTGTGAATATTCAAAAAAAGGTGTTTTTTAGGGTTCCGTACCTCGTTTTATTTCGTGTAACTTGTTAAGTATTTGGGATAGGGTGTTTTTTGTCTCTTTGGTCTAGTATCATGTAATACACGATTCAATGAATTTTTCTCATAAAAAAAAAAAAATTGCAAAGTCATATCTATTTTTTTACTTTTTTCGATATCACGGCGTAACGCTTAAGAGTTATTCTATGGAATTTACTTTAAAACAAAGAGAAGTATCATATCAAAGATTACTCAAAGTAGTTTTAAAGTTTCATTTATTTTGTTAAAAAAGGAGTAAATTCGTTTTGGCACATACATCGTTTTATTCCGAGCGCACGCACATTATAGCGATCACTCTAATTTTGCGTTTCAAAAGTAATTGTATTACTTTCGCTCGCTTAGTAGGTTTTCAGGGATTTTAGATTTTTGAGGTAGCGCCATAAGTTGTTGGTATCCATCTTTGTCATTCACAGGTGTAGATAGAGAAAAATAAATAATATTAAACGGTATATATCATCACGCCTGTGTTCAACATGCCCAAAGGGACAGACAGATTTATTGAGTTCGTAAATCAGAATCTATACTTACTAATAAATTGAAGTGTCTATTTGTAATGTCAAAATAACAGCGTTTTACTAAATACCGAAGAGAATTTAAACGGTACTAACAACAAAAAAAAAACTTATAAACATCTGAATTCAGAACCTCCTCCTTTTTAGAATTCGGATAAAAACAGACGGGACAAAAAGGCACTGAGAATAACATTAAGTAGGGATAATGGGATACAGGCCAACGCCTTGTACCAATAAAATTGTGTATTGTTGAAAATAAAATGAACATTTTGTAGGCAGAAACTACAGAACGCTACAAGCTAAGATGCTGACATTTACATCTTCTACATTTATGCATCTTTTCTTACGTTCGCCTTCGTTGTCGTCGTCCTTATTTTTCTAGAGCACATTATAATTATGAAGTATCTACCATGTTTATAACCACAAAATTCTTCTTACATATTTATATCGGGTATGAATTCGAAGATATCTTAAAGAAAAAAAAAACACTCCTGATGAAAAGCAAATAGCACAATATCACATTTAGCCATCGAATCTTATAGTGAAATATTTACAGAATCATCATCTGCCTAGCCTTTTCCCAACTATGTTGGGGTCGGCTTCCAGTCTAACCGGATGCAGCTGAATACCAATATTTTACATGGAGCGACTGCCTATCTGCCTATCCTATTTACCTACAGAATGATATTACTAAAATTCTGAGCTACATCCTGTGTCTGTTCGCTCTGGGTTTTTTTTAGCATTCTCCTTTGTACGGAACCCTCGGTGCGCTAGTCCGACTCGCACTTGACAGGTTTTTTACTATCTAGCTCTGATGCGACAAGCGTGCAGAGTGTAACGTGAGTTATGGGACTTGGTTCCAAAACTTTATTTTACAATACGAAAACCTACCTAAACTTTTAAATATTTAATCTAATATTATTCTAACGTCGCACAGCATTAAATAGGTGCCTATTTTCTACTTTAACACAAATTAGACCCATTAATTACCTTAGTCCAACAATAGACAGAAAATTAAATCCACAGTCCCTTACTGTGTCAATATTCAGTTTCCTCTATTGGGCAATTTACAAACAATACAACTAAAACTAAAGTGAAACTACACTCATCAAAGCATTGCGAAGGGCCATCGGGGCTATTAATAGGGTTGCTCCATTGCCCCAATTGCCCGGGTTGCCCAAGTCTGGTTGCCCGAAAGTTGCTTTAATTTCCATACTAACGCAATAAAGTGGGGTATACACGTGAACAGTGGAGTTTTAATCCAGAAAGTGTTGGGTTGAAGGTCTAAAAGGTCCCACGGCTTAAACAAGTTGCTTTTTATTTTTGAAATGAATTGAATTCTGGGTATTTTTTCATTCACATTTAAAAAAAATCCCAGATTTCACTAAGATTCTACGCCATTTTGAACAAAATGCAGTGTAGTTGCAATGATTGCACGATAACCTATGGCTAATGGCCAAAACATAATAACTAGAGTATCAAAGTGGTATCAATTTTCGACCTACACGCGGGCGGAGCCGCGGGCATAAGCTGTATTTAATTGGTTTATTGAGTACTCAATATACAAGTTGGAGACGACAGTAAATTAAACTGCGTAGGTACATACATCTTATGACGTCACTCTACATACGAAAATTTTATCAAATATTATATCCAACTAGCTGACCCGGCGAACTTAGTAGGTACAGCCTCAGAATCAATAAATTCAAAATGTATGAGAAAATGAATTATCTTCACTATTATTTTTTCGTGAATGTTTCCCATGTTTTAATAGTTATTCTGTTATTCAGGGCGGAGACAAATCCAACAAATCAAAGATCATAATAGTCGGTCTAGCCGATCTTGAGTTATAAATGGGGTAAATAACCCGAGTTCGTTTTATAAAGATACTTGCTGCATACCCCGGTTTCACCCGCGTAAGTTTCGATTCCAAAAAAAAACTGACGACCGACCGACCTATTCTCAGACCAACCAAATATACACAAAAAATTTCATAAAAATCGGTCAAGCCGTTTCGGAGGAGTTCGATAACAAACACTGTGACACGACTATAGATATCCGGACACGACGGACGATAAGAAGATGTAGTTTAGTCACTAAAGCTAGTCAAATATCGGCAAAACCCGTAGTCGGCTCATCACGACTAACTATTTAGTTTGTAGGAAAAATAATTCAATAAAACCAAAGTAATTTTATTAGATTTAGCACTTCCGCATTGGTCTAAGTCGCAAGTGCTACTGCTGAGCATGAAAATCGAATCACGAAAAAAAATCTGCTGTTTCATACAAAAATTCAATACCTACTTCACCAAAATGTATGAAACAGCAGATTTTTTTTTCGTGATTCAGAGTTGGTCCCATAGTGAAAGTTGTTCATATTCATGGGTAGAACACCCTGTAAAAATTTGAAATCGGTAAAAAAAAAAACTATATTAGCATAATCAGTCCATAATGTTCCCACTGCTGGAACACAGGCATCCTCTGTTCAAGAGGGAGACGGCTGTAATCCACCACGCGGCGGGTAGATGTCACATGTCTTCGAATTTTTGGTTCTAGGACATGCCGGTTTCCTCACGATGTTTTCCTTCACCGTTTTGAGAGCAGTGGTGATAAAATTATTTAAGAAGAAAGAAGAAGAAAAAAAGTACGTAAGTAGTATTTACACAAAATAAAGCGCGTGGCTGGGTTCGAATCCACGATATACATCTCGTAAGTCGAGGCCGTTATCTTTGGACCACCATTGCTACTTTGGGTCACCACCATTTTATGATAAGGAATGGTATGTAATAATAATATAATATTTCCAATATAAAATAAAGTCTTCCAAATCCACTCCGCAACGACGTGCCATAAATATCACTGCTTATTCGCGTAGAAGTCGTAAATCAAATACAATAAAAAAGGAAGTTATTTTGGAACTATGAAAAAAGTTGCTCAGTTTTTCAAATTTGCGTTCGAATTTATATTGGAGGAGAAGTTAAGCAAGCATAAACAATGTTGGAATAGGCATTTTAGAGACTTATTAAAATACGATTTTTCTTTGCCCATTGCATGCCAGTTGCATAGTCCTCCAGACCGTACTTCGGCCATAGCCATCGCAACGGAGATTAGCCTTTGGCACGGGAGATATTGATAGTGCACAAGTCTGTGCGCAGACACAGATGCACTCCCTCTTCCCTCACTCTCATAGCCCCATAGGGTGGCAATTTGGCACGACCGGAGAGAGATGAGGCGCAGGACCAACGGCTTAACGTGCTTTCCGAGGCTCGGGGATATCAAGCCAACTTCCAAACTCTAGGCTGCTACTAAGAAATTCCCAATGGAAAACCCAATAACTCTGCTCGACCTGGAAATCGATCCCAGGACCCCTCGCTCGGCAGTCGCGCTAGCTACCAGGTCAGGTCCAGTTGAAAACCAGCGTCTGGTATTTTTGCTGAACTGGGCCTTTTTGGCGTAGCCGTGAGGCACACTTTCCTGCTAATTTCTTACATCGGACTTTGCACTTTTTATTTTTATCTATATTTTTGTTTTTCTCTGTACGACTATGTATCTGTGTCTTTTGATCTGTGCTAAATTAATGTATTTTCTTTCTTTTTTAGGGTTCCGTACCCAAAGGGTAAAAACGGAACCCTATTACTAAGACTTCGCTGTCTGTCCGTCCGTCCGTCTGTCTGTCTGTCACCAGGCTGTATCTCAAGAACCACGGTAGCTGGACAGATGACATTTTCACAAATTATGTATTTCTGTTGCCGCTATAACAACAAATACTAAAAACAAAATAAAATAAATATTTAAGGGGGGCTCCCATACAACAAACGCGATTTTTTTGCCCTTTTTTGCTCGATATCAATAATGGCAACAGTTAGCCACTTGAAATATTCACAAAATACTCAGTTGTATTTTTACTTTAATAATAAATAATAAAATAAAATAAATATTTAAGGGGGGCTCCCATACAACAAACGTGTTTTTTTCGGCGTTTTTGCCTTGTGGTACGGAACCCTTCGTGTGCAAGTCCGACTCGCACTTGGTTTCTTTACCACGAGAGCAACGGGGCTGTTACAAAAAGCTCCATACCAAAGGCTATTTCTCTAAAAAACTAAAAAAAAAAGAGAATAACTTTTATGCCAATCAAAACCCTTTCCTTTGTAGATTCATTCGCTTTCAGATTTTATTGTTTATTTATGGCTACTTTTGAGTGCCTTCATTCAATCGGCGTAAAATATTTTATTTCTGTAGGATCCATGCCTCTTTCGCCTTGGTGTTGTTGCTTGGTCCACTCATTTTTATTTTTACTCGTTTTAATAATGAAATCGCATAAACTACACTAGATTTAACATACTTACGTAGTAAGAGCAGTGAGTTACGAGTTGTAGGTTCATACCCAGCCAGGCACTTTACTTTGTGTAAATTATTTCATCACCGTTACTCTCAAAACGGAGAAGGAAAACATCATAACATCTAGGACATGCCAGTTTCCTCAAGATGTTTTCCTTCACCATTTTGAGAACAGTGGTGAAGAAATAATTTAGACAACGTAAAGCGCCTGTCTGGGTTCGAACCCAGGACCTACAACTCTAAGTTACCTACAACGCTAAGTCGCGGCCGTTACCACTGGGTGAACAGAAAAGAAAGATAAAAGTTTATTTGGACACTGTTTAGTTCAGTTATTAAGCTAAATGATGGATCGTTCTCTATTCCTACAAAGTTTTTTTTATTTTTTATTGCTGAATGTTTGTAAACGCACCCACAATACAGGAGAAATTCCTAGTGTGGAGCAAAGTTAAAAAAAACATACATACATTTATATGGAAAGCGATGGATAAGGTCTATTATAGAACTAGCGTACCCAGAAGATGCCTAAGACACTGGAACTCCCACGCATCGACGAAACACAGCAGGCTGCTTGACGCCGGACTCCGGTGGGCGGGTCGTCGCAAACAAGGCGGGCTTTGGCCCTATCACCGCAAGGGAAGAATTGGTCAGTCAAATAAGGTGTTGGGTGTGACTGTCCAGGATGCGCCGAGCGCTCGGTTCAGTTGAGTAACTGGCGGAACAAACTGCGCTACACGAGGAGGCTTCTTCATGCATCCCAAAAAGTTCCACAGTTCCTTCAACAACGCTATATTTTATAACTATTACCAACAACTTAACACAATCTTATGGTTCCTGAAAAATATGTATTATAATTATGTCCTGCATCAAACAAAAGTTTCCTAAAAAAAGAATCATGATGAATGACCGTCTCATTAATTCACTAGTCATTGACCTATATTCATTTTTAACCAAGTTCACAAAAGGAGGTTCTGTATTTAAGGACCCTATTACTAAAGCTCTGCTGTCCGTCCGCCCATCTGTCTGTCACAGGGCTGTATCTTTGGAACCGTACTAGGTAGACATTTGAAATTTTCACAGAGTATGTACTACTATGGCCGCTAGAACAACAAATAATATAATTAAAGAGGTTTAACTAAAGTATTAAAAAAAAGGTGGTAAATATTGTACGGTGGTACTCAAACCTTCGTGTGCGAGTCTGACTTATGACCATCGACACTTATGCGGGTGATACCGCGGGGCGGTGTCTGTGATAATATAATTAATCTTCTTTCACGGTTAACATGACAATCTTTCAAATATTATGTTCCTCTTCCAGTCTTTAGCAATCGGCATTTCGATCCCCAAATAGATAAAGAATAACTCCTATACATAATCAGCCTATAATATTCCCACTGCTGGGACACAGGCCGCCTCTTCTCTGTGAGAGGATAACTCCTATGTTTAACGAAAACAAAAACTTAATACAATGTTCAAGTTAAAATACCGAGTCGTTTTCCAAACTCATTAACACATTCCGACCGACAGCGACACTTGAGTCGCGAAGTTGAGCTTCCCGAAAGTTGAGCTTGCCTGAAAGTTGAGCGAATTCGCTCTAGCCACGACGGGTGCTAGGTTGTATACTGAAAGGAACACTCTTAGCCTTTGTAATTATCACCTTTGAATTAAGACTGTTTTTACGCTGTTTTATTTACAAAACATGAAATTTTGTGTTTCGTGATTTTTGGTAGAATATGTGCCACCAAGTCTCCGTCTATGAGTGTCGTCAGTGAGTGTTATACAATTCTTGGCAGTCATTCTAATTCATACTTTATAAATAGCATTGAAATAAGAGTTACCGAATTTTGGATTGTTCTATAATCCATTTTAACCGACTTCAAAAAAGGAGGTTCTGTATTCGACCCGTATGTATGTATGTTTGTATGTCCGCGATTCTCTTAAAAAACGAATGAACCAATTTTGATGTTTCTTTCATTAACGTGATCTACATACTTTCAGAAAGGTTTTAGTATATAATACATTAGGTAATTATGCTTATGTAAAAAAAACTTTATGATCTTATAAAATATAAAACAATCTCGATATTTAGTCAAGTTGTGAAAAGCGTGCCAAGCAGAGTCGGGTCGCTACTAGCTAATCTAAATCTTTCTAATAATATCATGATTTTGTTTGTTTTATTGTTTAAACGGTCTATTGCTACAAACTATCAGTCGGATTTTAACAATTCTTTTTGCAATAATTCCAGCCCAATTCTTGAAGAAGGTTATATCATCACGCCACAACCTTTAGGAGCCGAGCAAAAAGAAAAATTCCAAAAAGAACGCTAAGCAAAAACGTAGTGATAGCACAGGCACTTGATGCGATGCGACGGGGTGGGTCGGAGGAACAAGAAACTTCATGGGGACGAAGTTGCGGGCAGAATCTAGTAGGTACAACCGCGGACACTGGCGGTCGACCACTTTTCACCCTTATGCCCTTAGTAATAACTTAATAAGGTTGAAAAGTGGTCCACCGCCAGTATCCGCGATGGTACCTAATAAATAAGCATCCTCATGCTTATAACACGCACTATTTACCAAAATTTTCCCCCACATTACTCAGTAACTTCTTACGTAACATACGTAACTTCATTATAGATATAGGTACCTACTTACCATCCCCAGGTTTCCGCACACGTAATTTCTGCTACTTGATTGCGTACCACCGGGAATATTGGATTACCGACTCTATATTTAGTTTGAATCGATTACCTGCGTCCATCTGAGGCTGATGAATACTCAAACACGTAGGCTTAATGTGTAGATCATGATTGAGTTGTAGCGTGTGTTGAATAATGGAGATTTTGATAATCACCTGGGTGGGAATAAAGCTTTACTCTGCATTCTTGTCTCGATGCGAGATTGCGTAAGTCGTGTGATGGTAAAAACAAGACCTGCAGTTAGTATAGTATACTATACAGAATGTACCAGACAAGTTTGGTCAATTTTAGTCAGACTGGACAACAAGGGGTCCGTGGCTAAATAATAACAGCCGCACAGGTCGATCGATCAGGTTAAGCGACCATCTTTACATACCGAGACCCCTCCGTGGCTCGGAAAGCACGTTAAGCCGTTGGTCCCGGCTGTCATTCGTGGATCTTTGACAGTCGTTAACGGGTAGTCAGAAGTCCGAAAGTCTGACAACCAGTCTTACCAATGGGTATCATATTACCCAATACCTGGGTTGTGGAGGTCAGATAGGAAGTCGCTCCATGTAAAATACTGGTATTCAGCTGCGCGGACCCCAACGTAGTTGGGAAAAGATTAGGCAGAGGATGATCAGACTGGACCACTTTCTCCACGGGACAAATATCGTAATCGCGAAAAAAAATTCGGCCGTCCCATACATTTGGGTCGAGAAAGTTGGGACAGTTGATACATTTTTCGCAATTACGATATTGGTCCCATGGAGAAAGTTGTTCAGTTTAATGGTCTATACCACACCCTAAAATTCAGCGACTCCATTTTTTCTCTCCCGACAGATCTTTGCATCGTCATTTTGTGGAGGATTTTGTAGTGTCCGTTAGCTACATGGTTATTGTCGAGTAGTAAAAAGGTAGTAAAAACCAGTGCTTTTTAAATTTTATATAATTTACGGTCTGAAAACCATGCAAATACCAATATGGCGACTTCTTTCTATTTCTTATCCTACTAAGAATATTACAAATGTTTGGATGTTTGTTACTCAATCACGCAAAAAGGGCTGAACCGATTTGGATGAATTTTGGCACACAGTTTATAGCCTGGATTAAAACAGGATATTTTTATCCCGGTGGTACGTTCCTTTGGAATAATTTCCGACAACCACGCAGGTGAAGCCCCTGTTAAAAGCTAGTACTTAATACTTCTCATAAATATATTTCAATATCCGACTGAGTCCACACGAATTTTCTCCAAAGTCAGTTCTGAACAAATAACTGATGATTTTATTTCCTCGATAAAAATCTTAAACACTGTAATGATGTCCTGTAAGTAAAACAAGTCCAAACAAGTATATTTTCGCTGTCTGGACATGTGACTACAACTGTCAACCAACCCCTGTCTCGCCGTTGCCTTCGGGAATGACCCAACCCTTGTAACTGCCACGGCTTTTTAACATGTTCACTGTTTAAATACCTTGTTCGTATCGGCTGTACCAGAGATTAGAAATTCGTATAGATGCGAAACTTGTGACCATTTGGCACCCAGACACCATCATTTACCAGACCTTGTCCTATGTTACTTGGGGTCGGACCAACATGTATTTTTTCTCACTCACTTTGTAGAGCGTTGTCACTGTCGAAGCTCGATGTGTCATTTACGCCCGGATACCTTCCTGTGTGCACTTGTGCACCCGACGATGTTGTTTGTGACACTTCATTCATCACTGCTATAGTTGTTAAAGCTGTGCAAAGGATATTTTGGATCGTGGCAATAATCGGAACGAACGGCACCATCTTTGTTTTTCAATTCAATTTAACAAAACGATTTCACAAATGTTTACAATGGCATTCAGCGCCCAAAGATCGTAGCACTGTACGAATGTTACGATTCACGCTTTCCCAGGTTTAGAATTGTCAAAATCTTCGAAAATTGAGCGCGGAGCGTGACCAGCGATGCAAGCGATGACACGATTCTGACAGTGTTGATCGTTTCTTACGCCTCGAACTTATAAGCATAGGGGCGATGTCGGACCCTTATATTAGTGAATGTGGCGTAAGGCAGGGCGGTCTGACCTCACCTACATTGTTCAACATGTACATGAATGAACTGATCGGCTCGCTCAGCAGTCAACATGTCGGATGCTATGTTGACGGCGTTTGTGTCAACAATATAAGTTATGCGGATGACATGGTGCTGCTGAGCGCGTCGATCTGTGGGTTGAGGAGTCTACTCAGTACGTGTACGGAATACGCGGGTGGACATGGTTTAAAATATAATGGGAAGAAAAGCCAGTACATGGTTTTTCAGGCCAGCGGTGTATCGAGCCCTATGAACGTACCGGCTGTCCATCTTGATGGTGTTCCAATGGACCGAGTGGACCAATTTAAATATTTAGGGCATCTGCTCACCGAGGACCTGAAAGACCATGCTGACATGGAGCGGGAGCGGAGGGTGCTGTCGATACGAGCCAATATGATAGCAATTGTACTGCTAGTGTTAAGGTTACGCTTTTCAGAGCGTACTGCACATCCTTGTACACGTGCAGCCTGTGGGTTGCCTATACTGAAAGGGCATACAGTTCCCTCCGTGTCCAGTATAACAACGCGTTCAGGGCGGTGTTGGGGCTGCCCCGTTTCTGTAGCGCATCAGGGATGTTCGCGATTGCACGCACTGATTGTTTCCACGCTTCTATGCGCAAGCGGTGTGCGTCTCTGGTGCGCCGGGTGCGGGCCAGCCCCAATACCATCCTGGCAATGATTGCCGACAGGCTGGACTGTCCTTATATCCGGCATGGTTGTGACAGGCATGTTGCTGTTCCAATGCCGGTCAGAAAATTATAATTAATCTATCTGTTAATTTTGTTTTTATTTATTTTGACCTTGCAATGTGATTCAATTTAATTTTTAATTTTTGTTATTATCTAATTTAATTTAATTTTTGTTATTTATCTAATTTAATTTAATTCTTCTATTTTCTATTAATTTTATTTATTTATTTATTTTTGTTTTTAAGTGTAATTATTGCTTTTGACATTGTATGAAAAAAATTGTATGAGTCTTATGTTACTTGATTGATGAATAAATAATAATAAAAAATAATAGGCATAGATGCATTCATGATGTTTATTTTTGTAAGTAGGTCTATACAAACACTTTCACACATCAAAAATATTTTTTTTAACTAGATGGCCAGCTTGCATACGTTGAGAAAGTGTCGTGTCTATATTACATTTTTATTCTATGGCCTGACCTCTGTTTTGGTAAGCATTTAACAGTTACGTTGTACAGTCGATTAAATTAATTGTCGTACGGTGGTTAAATGTTGTCTGTACTGGCGACCAACAAGGGTCTTAATTAGTTGAACCGATTTGGACCTCTTTTAAATCGAAACATATGTCAGAGGAGTACTTTTAATTGGTCGGAATCGATAAGGGTTGAATGTTTAGGTTTAGGATTTAAATACTTCTCTTTCCTTCTTGTTTACTCTTCTGAGTTTCTTCAGCTTATGTAACAGACGTGAGTTATTTTCATATTGATCATGCTCTTTGTATTAAAGTCCAAAGTTGCACTGAAAATAATTAATAATTGTCACAAAGTTACCAAAAAAGTCAACACGTCAACATTTATTCTAGATCCAGATCATATTGCAATCACTATTCCAAACGTGACGTATTAAAAGTTGAAACCTCATCTGACGACTAATACTTGTTATACAGTTGGCACCTTTTTTTTTTTGGTGCTCGGTGGTAATCCTCATGGACTTCCTCCACCGTGGGGGTGACTCTTACCAGCTAAAACCACCGCGGTGTTCCACCTCTACCTATGGCCGTGGGTTCGGGATTCGCATAAGCATTCACCGCTCCCCCGACAGGCCTCGACCCGCTGTTCCTCAGCGGGTCCCACCTCCCCGTGCGGCCATTCCTAAAACGTTCGCACCCACCCTCGAGTGGCGCGCGTGGGACACTGCGGCGCCAGCTCGGGCCTGCCTGGTCGGACGACGGGCGCCCCTAGTCAGCCGCCCGCTGGCCACCTCTCATGGAGGTCGCAGATCGTTTTGCGCCCTTCTCGGGCGCCCAGGGTGGCACCTGTTACCATGGATTCATTACATGATTCTGAAATTTTCGTCGGTTATTTAAAAAATATATCTGTTCTATATATTTTGACCGCGTAGATATTGCACTTTTTTATGATGCAGCAGTTTTTTTTTATAACCGACGAACAATTTCTACTCTAGGGGTTCTAGAATCATGTGCTGAATTCATGGTTTCAGTGTGGCAGCCCTGTATGTTAGTACTACTACCTAAGTAACTACATTATACCTATCCACTAAAGACACCCGTTTCACACTGCAGTTCACAGAAAAATATAGTCTTACCCGATCCCCACTACACGCTGTTTAAATCCATTGTATATTAGCTGTAAAAATCCAGATAAAGTCTCAGAGGAATCCATAGCCGATGAAATGGGAGAAATGAAACGTAAAAATATTTCCTCGCTATTTTTAATATGAAATGTTTGGACGACAGTCATATTATTTACTTTTTATTCAGGTGTGTAAGTAGCAATCAGTGTTGATAAACACATCTTCTCGTTGAGTTAATTGGTAAATGTTTTTATATTGTAGACCTGTAGATAAGTACTTCAATCAACTCAGCCTATCGCAGTCCACTGCTGGACTTAGACCTCTCCCAAGCTCATCGCATCCACTCTGTCCCTGCCACTTCTTCAGGTCGTCGGGCCATCTAACTGGGGGGCGTACCACGCTACACTTACCAATACGTGATCTCCACTCAAAGACTCCTCGGCTCTTCTTCGGCTATCGGTTCTTCGACAAACATGGCCAGCCCAGTGCCTCTTCAGTTTGCTTACTCTGCAAGCTACGTTGGTAACTCTGGTTCTTTTCCGGATAATTTCATTTCTGATTTTATCGTTCAAAGAAACTCCGAGCTCCGCTCCAGGGCGCGTTGAGCGACCCGTTGGAACTTTGACCTTCAATATCTCCGTAACCAAAAGGTTCCCAGGTCAAGTAAAACACAATAATAAACAATGGCGGGGAATACAAGTCAAGTTACTCTCGGCTTCGTTAAAAGCGTCTTTTTACACCCGTAATAATGTTACTTCTTCATTCTTGCAGCTTTCCATACACTTCATCGAGTAAGTTGACAAAAACGTAGGTACTAAATTTAGCATCGTGCACAGCTTACACATAAAGTTTTTAAACCCGAGTCCTTACGTAACTTTTTGAAGCACGTCTTGTTTTACATTGTCATTTAAAACATTTCTTTCCTAACTTAGAAGTACGTTTTTTCTAAAGAAAAACTTATTTCTAAGTTATAAACTTCAGTATTTACAATAAACTAAGTGAAGAAGCCCATAGTCTGCTCTGTGGGCTACAACTTGTAAACGTTGGCAGGGTTTCGCATCAAACTTAGTCGGTGTTGCCAGCCAATATCGAAACTATAATGGGAGAGGAAACATTCATCAGTCTAGGTTTGTAGTGTTTATTTGTTAAAAGTTTGAAAGTAGCTTCTTTGATAGGAGATAGTTTGAACGGGGATTTTAGTTCATTAGTGGTATTGGTCTTTTTATTTTGTCGGACTTCTTTGGATGAAAAATCACTAATAAACTGTTTTATTTGATCCTTATTTTTTGTTTTTATCTGGTGTATGTATCTGGTGTAACGTGTGTCTTTTAGTCTGCGCTAAGTAAATGTATTTCCTTTCTTCTTCTTTCTAAATGAGGTCCTTAATAAGGTAATTCTGCATTGAATATACAGGGTGTGGCATAGGGACATCGATGCGCAACCTTTTACAGTGGATTCAGTACATGATTCTGAAACCGATAAAAAATTAAAAAAAAATTATATAAAAAAATATTTGCTGTGTGCGTATATTTTGACCGCGTAGGTATTGCACTTTTATTATAACATTTAGTACATGATTCTAGACCCCCGTCTATAATCATGTACAGACGCCAGCACATCAAGCTACACGAAACTATCAAATGTTCCCAATCAACTTTGAACCTCAATCTTAAGCGATAAAGTTGAAAATCCATTAAAGAAATGTGACAGATAGTAGCAGCTTGTGCTGGTGTCTGTACTAAATTCATGGTTACAGTTTGCGCGTTGATGTATGCCAGCCTGTTCACACATTTCCTTTCTTGATTTTCTTTCAATTCTGAGTCCCTTTTTCCACAAAATCGATTTGTATTATTATGTTTGCAGAAACTTTCAACAGCTAACCATCTAAAGAGTGCTTGCTTAAGATTGTCAAAAAATCATGAGTTAATGAAAATACATAACTATCATATTGGTAACACATGCCCCAATGAATTGACTTATTCTAGTCAATATGCCACATTATTTAGTTAAGCGAACATAAGTGTAGAGAACAGCATTTTTTCCGCGATTTCATGTTTGATCCCGTAGTAATACCTAGTTGTTCATAATGATAAGTACAATGACCCCTAAAGAGATTGTTATTCATTAATTATGGGACAACCTGTATATTATGCTAGTTCCGAGGTAAACTCTGCTTGCGCGATGCAAGATTTTGCGTGACGACAGTGTAATGCGTAGTTCGCATGTGTCAATGTGCAATCATTTAATATTTGGGGCAGTTTAACATTTCGGCCAAGAATCTAAAATAAGTACCTGTATGGTGAGAATAAAATAAGTAAAAGCTTTAATAAATAATGGTAACCATGTCAAGTCATTAGTTTAAAGTTGAAAGGATATTAGAATTTTCTTTTACAAAAACTTATACCCACAGTGTCTCTACAACCATATATTGGATCAGTGTTCGATAAATAATGATAGCGTCCCTATTGCCCTTAATACTGTCACGTATTTCACCTCTACGCCTTCGGATTACAGGAGGGTAGTTATTTAACAAATTTATTTTTGACACATATTCGGTTTTCGTCCATCGTATCGGCACGAGTTACAGGATATGTACAAGCTACTACAAAGCTTAAATATTATCGATCGAATCGGAAATAGTCGATAGCTATATAGTCGCTTCAGCTGTCGTAGCATGACGACGTTTTGTCGACGGAAGAATAGACAAAATGACACATTGCCATGTTTAGACGCGTAGAATGCGTACAAATATTATCTACATTCTTTCATTTTGTCTATTCTTCCGTCGACAAAACCCGTTTCTACGGCGGTCATGCTACGCGTGCTGGTTTCAGACAGGTGCCTAAGGTTCAATAGCCCATAAATTGAAAGCATTTTATCCTAAAGAAGACTCATTTAGCGTAAATGCTATTATCCTTTGATTAGTCTGTAAGTACCCCACTCAAAACTAAAACTTAGCATTATCTGAATATTAAAGACTTTCAGAAATTGAGACTACATTTAGATTTGCTAATCAAATTAAACAACGGCGCTTAGAGTGGATATTTATGTCGTTGTGTGTAAGTATTTTGAAATGGTTGTAAAATGTTCATTTATTACATTATCTACTATTGAAATAGGTTTTCAAACTAATAAGTGGATGATTCGCCTACATTTACTAGTAAACGTTACTTACTTTTATTTATCTACTAACTAGCAGCGCCTCGCGGTTTCACCCGCATAAATTCGATCCGTGGGAATATCGGGATAAAAAGTATCCTATGTCCTTTTCCGGAACTCAAACTATCTCTATACCAAATTTCATCTAAATCGGTTCAGCGGTTTAGGCGTGAAGAGGTAACAGACAGACAGACACACTTTCGCATTTATAATATTAGTATGGATAGCCCTCCAGACCGAATATCGGCCATGGCAGCCAATCTCAGCGGAGACTAGTCATTAGTAGCAGTATTATTGCGCAAACACAGGTGCACTCACTCTCATAGTATGATGGGACGGCAATCCGACACGACCGGAGAGAGATCAGGCGCAGGACCAACGGCTTAACGTGCTTTCCGAGGCATGGGGGTATCACATCGCCAACTTCCAAACTCCGAGCTGTTACTGAGAAATTTCGAATGGAAAACCCAATAACATATTGTCCAACCTGGAAATCGAACCCAGGACCAGCATTAGAATCAGCAGTCTCGCTCGCGACCACGAGACCAACGGGGCAGTCACCAACATACACGAAGTAAACATGGTAACCATGAAATTCTCGTTCCCTTTCTGTAAGTTTTTTTTATTTGTTTTAATCAATTCCTGAGGGCAAGTTTTCTAAGAACAGTAGATGTCTTCGTAAATCCTTACTAACGCAATCAATTAACCTCACCAAGAAGTTAGGACTGAGGAACTTTTACTTATGACAACAACCACATAGACCAACTTTTATTAGAAATCTCATCATCATTTCAGCCGAAAGACGTCCACTGCTGGACATAGGCCTCCCCCAAGCACCTTCCCTTCGACCGGTTTTGTGCTTCTCGCATCCAACGGGTTCCTGCGGCCTTCACAAGGTCGTCGGTCCACCTTGTGGGAGGTCTTCCAACGCTACGTCTTCCGGTACGCGGTGGCCACTTTAGAACCTTTCGGCCCCATCGGCCATCTGTTCTGCGAGCAATGTGCCTGCCCACTGCCATTTAAGTTTGACAATTCTTCGGGCTATATCGGTTACCTTGGTTCTCTTGCGGATCTCCTCATTCTGATTCGATCACGCAGGGAAACTCCAAGCATAGCTAAAAGTCACCCAAAGCGCAATGGAGAGGTCCATTGCGCTTTGGGTGACTTTTAGCCTTCTAATAAGGCCCATTGTGAGCGACCACGTTTCAGTGCTATGACACTGAAACGTGGTCGCTGACATAAATGTATCATCACTGGCAACACGCACTGGTCAAAGACTTTCTAAGATTAGAAATCTAACTTTGTAAGATTAATAATGTCATCAAATAATGAACTTCTTCTTAGCGTGTCGATGGAAATCTAAATGGACTCGGTTCAGAATTCACCTAACACTAGCGTCCATCAGTTCCTGTAACGTGCAGCTGACAGGACGTAGGACTTGATATTAAGGAACAAAAAACATAATACTGATTACGCACTGGACACTTCCCGCGGTCTCATTAGCGATAACATCGATTTGCTCAGGAATTTGCAACTTTCTTTACCAATATCCCAATTAAAACTACAGAAACTTTAAATTCCTCGCCCGCACTAGCTATTGAATTATTAAGAGCGAATGTCTCAGCCTGTCCTGTGGAATTTAAATTTAAACACATAAACCCCATAGTCATTATAAAGGCATTTAAGCAACTTAAGATCAAAATTACTGAAGATCTGTGGGGCATGTCTACTAAAGTTTGTCAATCCATTATCGAGACAGTTGCACCCTATTTTGCTTTAATTTGTGTGTAGATCAAGGGGTTTTCCCGGATTTAATGAAGTTCAGTAAAGTTATTCCACTTTTCAAATCTGGGGACAGCAAAGACGCTAATAATTATAGACCTGTATCGGTTTTGCCGGTTTTTAGCAAAGTGTTTGAAAAAGTAATGTTAAATCAAATGCTCAATCATTTTAATCGTAATAACATCCTACACGATCAACAGTATGGTTTCACCAAAGGACGTTGTACAACCGACGCCGGTGTCACCTTATTAAAACACATCTTTAACGCATGGGAAGAGGCACAAGATGCAATAGGCATTTTTTGCGACCTATCCAAGGCATTTGATTGCGTGAATTACGAAACACTGCTCTTGAAACTTGAGCATTACGGACTAGGTAAACTTGCTCTTAGCTTAATAAAATCGTATTTAAATGATAGATTTGAGCAAGTTCAAATAAACGGTGAGAATTCATCGGGCTTAAAAGTCAAAATGGGGGTACCGCAGGGCTCAATATTGGGGCCATTCCTATTTTTAGTATATATAAATGATTTACCTCATTTACTGAAAAACCGACCACAAATGGTGTTATTTGCTGATGACACATCACTGATTTTTAAAGTAAGCAGACGTGCACAGGATCTTGACGACGTAAATAACACTATGCTTATGGTTCATAATTGGTTTACTGTAAATAATTTGGTATTAAATGAGAAAAAAACTAAATGCATTAGATTCGCTTTACCGAATGTTAGGAGTAGTGAATGTCATGTTGTATTGAATAAGGAGATACTTGAATTCGTCGAAAATACGGTTTTCCTGGGGATCACGCTTGACTCAAAGCTGCAGTGGGGTCCGCACTTAACATCACTGGCAGGGCGGCTAAGTTCAGCCGCTTACGCTGTTTGGAAAATTCGCCAATTAACAGACGTGGAGACCGCGAGACTGGTCTATTTTAGTTACTTTCATAGCATCATGTCTTACTGTATTTTGTTGTGGGGACGGGCTGCAGATATTGATTCTATCTTCATTCTGCAAAAGAGGGCTGTCAGAGCCATCTACAAGCTCAGCAGACGCGAATCTCTACGGGAACTGTTTAAAAAAATTAACATCATGACGGTTCCTTGTCAATATATATATGAAAACATTATGTACGTTCGAAAAAATCTACGCCTTTTTAGTAAGATAAGTGACAGGCATAATTTTAACACTAGAAATAGGGACAAATTAGATCAACCGCGTTTTAGATTGTCTAAAGTAAAAACTTCTTTTTTGGGTTACTGTGTAAAATGTTATAATAAAATACCACTCGATATTCTTCAATTAAATGAGAAGAAATTTAAAACATGCATTAAACGCACACTATGTAGACAAGCATATTACAAGTTGGATGATTATATTGTAGATAAAAATGCTTGGCTTAATGCTGGTCCTGCTCCACAGACACTTGGACTCACTAGTTAAAATTTCAATATTTGGAAGAGGTGCTTCCCTTTTTCTTTTTAAGTGTTTCTGACATTACGATCATAACTTTTTTTTTTTTTTTTTTAATTTATTCAATCAAGTTTTAAGTGTTGAATACTTCAATATTAAATATCACTTAAATGTCTCACCGATGGTGGCGCGTGTGTTGGATCATTCGGTTCCCTACAAAATGGTTGAGCTGGATGGTGCTGATCCACGCGTCATGTTCGTGAACGGGCGCCGTCGGTTGAGACTGGTCATCTCTTAACTGCCATGGCTTATTTTTAATCTTATGTCTTGAATTGTTTCTTCATTTCTGTCTTTTTTACATTGTTCTCACATATAGAAGCAACAAGAATAATGTACCCAGAATTTTGTAATATCTTGATTTAAAAGAGTGTCCATGGAGTTTCTTGCCCGTTCTTCTCCATAGAGATCTACGCTTTGGAATGGGCAACTAGCTTCAACTTTCTGACTAACTGACAGACTATTTAATTTTGACAATTCAAAAGTGCCTGTACAAGGTTTAATTGAAATAAATGATTTGAGTTTGAGTTTGAGTGTCCCATCGTTTGTGGAACAGCACTACATTTACACTCCAAGGTGGAGACGTCTATGAATCTCCACCTGATCAGGTTTTCTTCGTACAATCTGGGTCCGAAGTCTGTTAAACAGAATTAAACAGAATTACAATACTAGAGACAGCACTGGTGGCCAAGTGGTAACGGCCGCGACTTACGAGTTGTAGGTCGTAGGTTCGAACCCAGACAGGCGCTTTACTTTGTGTAAATTATTTCATTATCACTGCTCTCAAAACGGTGAAGGAAAACATCGTGAGGAAACCGGCATGTCCTAGAACCAAACATTCGAAGATATGTGACTTCTGCCAATCCGCACTGGGCCCGCGTGGTGGATTACGGCCCACTCGTCCCTCTCACCGAGAGGAGGCCTGTGTCCCAGCAGTGGGAACATTATAGGCTGATTATGGTTATATAGATATGGTTCTCAAAATATCAAGAGAACTCACTAATGTATAAAACACATAGGTACACGTAAATTAAATACACTTCACAATCCACATAAATTAAAGGGCCCGTGTGATTCAATACGCCATCAAATGTGTTGCATTATCTGTTCTAATGCTGTTACGTTATAATGTAGCAATTTCGGGCCAACCCCGCGAAATCTTTGGAATCGTTTAGGGGAATGCTCCGGGCGTATCACTGTGCAGGAAAAATAGCAGAAGAACAAGTCTGCAAAATATTGACAACAATAACCCAGAATAAATTTATGGAAACATTAGATAGAATTAAAAATAGTTTTTATGTTTCTTTGATTTTTGTGTCATTAATATAATATGTAATCCTCCTCCAAAATATGTATCTTTCTTATAATTTGCTTATTGAAATAAGTAGGTATATATTCACAAAGTTTAGTTAGGTACTCAAAAAGGTCACAAATCGTGGAAATACATTCATCGATCCAATATAAGATTTTAATTAGCTTGTGACAAATACATACATACTAGCTTTTTCCCACTTTTTCGCCAACGTGGAGGTCGGCAAAAAGTAGCATATGTCCTAACCGAGGTCATGGCCTACCCGTGTACCAAAATTTCATCCAAATCCGTTCAGCCGTTTTTGCGTGATTGAGTAACAAATATCCAAACATAATTACAGCGGTTGATTATGGTTAAGTGACGTTTTTAACGTCAAAAATGTATGGTTAATCAGTCGCTAATCACTTTTATGAATAAGGAGGGGAGGGGGGTGAGGGTTTCTTTTATAACTTTCACATTTATAATAGTAAATAGGATAAGTTCTTTCCATAAGATTACGCTCCCACCAACCAAACTTAAGAACGTTTACGCCGTACGGCATTCCATACAAATTTAGAAGCCCTTATTTTTCCAAATGAATGAACTGATTTTAATGAAACTTCATACGCTTATGTAGGCTACAAAGGTCTAAAAAGTTAGTAGAGAACATTTTCGAAAAAAGTGTTACAGCCAAATTAGACCGATTTTAAATTTTCCATAGAAACAGAGATTTCCAGTTATCTTTTTTCAAATAAGACATTTCGAAAGTGTTCTCTACAAACTTTTTAGACCTTTGTATCCTGCTGCGTATGAAGTCTCATTAAAATCAGTTAATTAATTTCGAAAAATAAGGGCTTGAAAGTTTGTATGAAATGCCGTACGGCGTAAACCCAGTTTTTTGATTTGATTTGCTCACCTTCTCACCATTCTCCTGCAGAACGATCCCGTTGGTGTTAGATCCCTGAAACGTTTACCGTTGATTGTGCTTCGCTATTTATTTCAAACACTGCGTCTCCTTTGATATTCCGTAGGTGATGTGTTTATGAGGCCTCCGAGGCCTCGTATCATCAAAATTGAATACGTGATAATCAAAAAGCTGAAAAATGTTGACTTTCATTTTTTGTCCGGAAATTGTCTGACTTTAGAGTTGATTGAAAAGAAATATTATTTGAGATTGTTTTTTTGACGTGCCTGTAAATTGGGTGACAAAACGTTTTGCTTTGGAAATCAAATTTATTGAGTTTTCTTTGGTGTTTGAACCTGCAGCATAGCTTAATGTTGATCAGTAGACTTTCTTCTGAAACGTCTGAAAAGCTAAGTACCTATAAAGTCCATGTAAGTTTTCACATCCGAATTAAAACTTTTTTTTTATTTAAAAAAATTAAGACTTCATACTTACACCTTTGTACGTATTTTTCTGTTCCTGTAATATTTTCGAAAAAAAACTTTAGTAAGAGTTGGAACCTTCAATATCTCCGTAACCAGATGGTTCCCAGGTATGGTCCAGTACACCAAAAATATTAGATACAATGACATACAAGTGACTCTAAGTTTGTAATAATAAATGGTTAAATAAATAAATAAAATTATCTTACAATTATTCAAGATAGATTTTAAATAATTCGTTACTTAAATATTATACACATACTTCGGCAATACTTAATCCTATAATCCTTTTGATGGAACGAATAACATGAAACTATGGGAGCGTAATATTCTGCTGCACGCACCGTTTCATTCTGATCCGTTAAAACGTTAAATTACCAAAATATTACCTGCCTACCTCTATGTAAACTCAGTAGGTAGATACCTTAATATTATTCCTGAAAATAACTGGTTCTTAATTTCAGGAAAAGAAAATTATTACCTATCATTATTTTTATTTTCTGAATGGTATGAAGGCCTCGCTTGGCAAAAAAGTTTAAAAACTGAACTTTTTGTTACCTTTGATACATGGATAGGTACGAGATGCATACGTAAATACGTTACTGTGGGGTGCTTACATAAAGAAACAGGTTTCCGGTGCAAGCGAGTCTGTGCGGGTCGGTACCGATCGGTGCTCTGAAATAGTCCTACATTAACCTATGCGCTCACACATAAAAAAACAGGTAAAACATGTAACCGTCTCCTTCAGAAGACCAACCTGCAGAGACCTGTACCGGGAGCCGGGACCGAAAACCCGCTTCTTTATTTAAGCACCCTACTGCATTAGTTGTGACCGAAATTAAAACAAAATTCAGTCTGGCGAGTCATTTTAGGGCCACGCTAGGAAATAATAATTGGAAAGGGACTATATTATGTATATACCTATACTAAATGCAGTGAGTTATTTACATTCATTTTGTAGTGGCAGCATTTATTTACCTAATAGTAGTGTATTCGGATTTGTCAGAATAAAGTTTTAAGTTTTGGCCATCTTTGTCACTTTCTTAAATCTGATATAACATTCTGATTCTGAATATAACAATAAACATTCAGCCCAGCCATTTTTTAAATTCACTACAAATTAAAACTATCAAAAGTACCTACGTCTTTTCTTTACCTTTCATCAAATTTCAAATTCCCAATACTTACCCTGAAGTTTCCAAATTAATATTTAACTCAGAACTTTCCAGTCCACTACGCCTTTGTTAATTCACAAATTCTGTGAAAACTAGCAAGATGCAAGTAACGAAGTGTCTATAATGTCTATTACGGAAGTCGCCATCTGCTCCCGACCAGTTCGGCGCTGCGACTTCGTATTTTGGATACCCTCTGATGAATTTAATATCGAAGTCGAAAATACTTCGGTGCAAAGTTGCGTCGGACTGAGCTGTAGATTTCATGTTATAGGACCTTTTGTTGAGATCTGTTTAGGTGATAGTCTTTTGTTAAAATGTTAGGGGATTAACAGGAGTATGAAACCAATTTGCAGAAAAAAGGTTTTGATAATTAAACAATAGGCTATTTGACAATGTAAAAAATAAGGTCATAATTATTGACACTCGTATAGATTATCGCTTTTAAAATCGATTTGCATTAATTTTACTACAAAAAAAAAGGATTATTTATAAAAAAAATCCCGAAAAAACTTCATCTTTTTAAATCTGGCGCCACGTAATCGAAAACGGTCTGGATTGGCTGAACTTAAGATGACGTCATGATTTAGTAAATTTCTGTCTATCGTTGACAGAACAGATGACTTTTGTCTAGTATCTCGACCGTTTCAACGTCTGTTTACGTGAATCGTGACGTCACGACGCCATATTGTTAAAGATAGCGTTTTGGCGGCTTATTTAAACAGTACATTTTTATTTACTATTTTTTAAAAGAAATACATTATGCAATCTGAAGTACCTAATAGGTTTTTGTGGGCTTGTTAGACACCATTAAATAATCTGAGATGTTTATCAGAAACCAGTCAAATAGCCTATTGGGCATTTACTTGTAATTATGCATCTTTGTGAACCGTCTAACTCTGTGCAAAATGAAGTGGATGATTATGCATTGGATTTTCGAATTAAGAGTTGCCATTGCACATCTTTGTGGTTCTTGTTTTATGTGTACAATAAAGTGAATAAAAAAATAAATCTACGTAGGTACGACGCGGACGTAGAAAATATGTTGGATGTATTTTAACTTGCATAAATTCATCTATTTCGTTGATCACTTAAAATTATTTTGGAATTAATTATTCAATATAATATAGTAACAAAAATAAACTATTTGCAAATTAACAGTACCTACTTCAAAGTCTCGAGAGTTACTAAATTATTGGAACTTAGTCTAAAGGTAATATTTTAAAAGCACCTGAACAAGTTACAAAAGTAATCGAAAATTTTCCTTCAAAAGCTGGACTACTTTCGCATCTGAATAATAAATAACGTTTTTAATTAGTAACTAGTATTTTGTGATAGAGGGCATAGGTAATCAGCCTATAATGTTCCTACTGCTGGGACACATTCCTCCTCCCTGTGAGAAGGAGTGGGCCGTAAGTAGATTACGGCCCACTCCTCCCAGAGAGGAGGCCTGTGTATAATTACATTCCTATTAAACATATAACCCATTTATAATAGACGTATAGCATTTGTATAGTTACACAACGCTTTGTCTTCTTCTTTCGAAAGTCAAATTACTGACGACTGAAAGAGAGAAATCGGTGTGTAACTATTCACCTGGTTAGAATACGTTTATTAGAAAGGGGGTCAGTTTATTAATATTGAAGAAATATGAACGCAACCTTCTGTCATGTTGACGAACGCGATGTTCTACCTAAGTGTTAGAATTATTTTTTTTATATTGTCTGTCTCCTGCGTAGACAGAGTAATCTATAGACTCATGGAATCCGTGTCAACGAAAGGGACAAAAAATTCCGGCAATCTTCATCATACTATCATTTAACAGCTTATTACACTGCACCTTACCATTTTCACAGTTGCGCAAATGTACTATTATTGAATTATGCACGAAAAAGATCTTATTTTCCGTTTAATCGCGGTCTAGTTTTTATTATTTCATTCATACGTCAAACATAGCCGACACGCAGTACCTAAGACCTAAGGGACAGAAATATTCTTACTCTGTCTCTTTTCTTTGCTAGTGACTTTAATATATTTCTCTTTTTCTTGTGCGAATGAAAAAGAAGATATGCAGCAGTCTATAGTTTACTCTGTCTACGGCTTTGGAATACACGCTTTGCAACAATAGCTCTGCTTTATTATTTTAATCTTTCTCTTACTAAATCTAGTCAATCCATAACTCACACACATACGTTTTCATCAAAAATTAACTCCCTTACTAATAAACGTAATAAATTGGATGAATAGTTACACACTGATTTCTCTCTTTCAGTCGTCAATAATTAGACTTTCGAAAGAAGAAGACAAAGCGTTGTGGAACTATACTGACGTTATACAACGTTTATTAGTAAAGGGTATAAAATATGTTTAGTAAAGAAATCTCGATCTTTTGTCAAGACGTTAAAACCGTGCGGAGCAGGGGTGGGTCGCTAGTGCTTAATAAAAATGACCCTTCCAAACAATTCTACGTTTCCATTCACCTTCAAAACAACAGCCATACCGTTGCTACGCCTGGTAGTGACAGCAGAAGGCATGACAAACGAGGCGTATAAGCTTGTAGCTGTTCGCGTCCGTAACTGGGTTTATAGCCAGCACGTTTACAGCTTCTTCTTGTGGAAATAAGCGTAGGAATGAGGGTAGTATTGTTGCAGGTAGTCGGTAGCTAAGTATTTTGAGCTCACCAACCATGCAACTATACTAGCTACCACGCCGTCACCGTACTTACATGTGACTTTTGCACGTTTTTATGATTTTTAGGGTTCCGTACCTCAAAAGGAAAAAACGGAACCCTTATAAGATCACTTTGTTGTCCGTCTGTCTGTCTGGCAAAACCCCTTATCTCGGGAACGCGTGGAGTTATCGAGTTGAAATTAAAATCATATACTTAGGTTTACAGTCCCTTGAAGCTGGGAAAAAATCAAACTTCTAAGTTAACGTAAAAAAAAAGATGCGGCCGTTTATGCCGCAAAAAACGTACCTATATTTCGACACTCAAGGGAATCAAAATTTATAGGGTACTTCCTGTTGAACTAGAATCATGAAATTTAGCAAGAAGCAAGGTCATGTAGCACAAGTAAAGGAAAAAATCCGAAAACCGTAAATTTATAGTTACATACCTACAAATTTGCTCGGACTCGCACTTGACCAGTTTTTATTTATACAGCACTATCTTCAGCTCACGCCTTCGCCCGCATGAATGTCGGAAATTATCCCATGGGAATATGCGGGGACAAAAAATAACCTATGTCGTTTCCTGGTATGCCATCCATCTGCTTGCCAAATTTTATCGAAATCCGTTCTGTGGTTTAAGGTCTAAACAGACGAACTGCATTTCAGCTGCAACATCGCAGTTTGGACACAGTTGACTGCTTCGAAACCTAGTTATGTCAACTGCATCCTAACTGCGATGTTACAGCTGGCATGCAGTTCAAATGCAGTCCGTCTGTTTAGACCCTTAGGAATGACATACAGACAGATACAGCGTTACTTTCAAATTTATATTATTACCCCCTTACTAATAAACGTTTAATTTACTCATTTAATTTACGACAATTTACCAGTACTAAAATAGGAGTATCTACATAATGAGAACAAATTTTTAAGCATGCTCCCGTGTAATCAACTTCTATGCCAGCTGGAATTTTAGCGTGGTCGTGCTGGGAAGGAATCTTGCTCTACGATAATATAATTGAGAGGTATAAAATTTCTAATTAGTGGTTTATGTACAAATTAAAAGGATTTTATTACCATATAAAGTTATAATGAATGCGATGATGGTCCTGCTACGAAGTATAACACGATAATTTTGATGACGTGATATTATGGTAATACAAAGTAGGTAAGTACGAATTTCAGTGACCACAGAACATTATATACTCTAGGGAGGTTATAACAGCTTCGTTCGTGTTTCCGTAGATAGGCGATGATTGCCGAAGCGCTTACTTTTTCTGCCGCGGACCACGCAGGAGGGACGTGAGAAGGACGGGACGCAGACGCGGCGCCTCATAAATCATGTTGACCAAATAAAAGATAATGTAAGTAAACACGTGCCATTTTGTATTCAAAGCTCACACGAATAGAAGCTTCCTCATAAGGAAAACTCTTTAAGCCCCTGATGAATACTTCGGCTAAGTGCTTCTGCACGTATTATACTACTATATGGATATTGCGCAATTAAATTGAAACTCAACTCAAACTTATTGCGTAAAAATAATGGTTCGTTTGAGTGCAAGGCTGATTCAATCATATTGCGCAATATAAATATAATATTATATACGTGTATGGGCCGTCTAAAGACAGTCTTAACACCATACCGACTACACACCATACCGACCGACTACACACCATACCGACTACACACCATACCGACTACATACCATACCGACTACACACCATACCGACTACACACCATACCGACTACATACCATACCGACTACACACCATACCGACTACACACCATACCGACTACACACCATACCGCCTACACACCATACCGACTACGCACCATACCGACTACACACCATACCGACTACACACCATACCAAATACACACTATACCGACTACACACCATACCGACTACACACCATACCGACTACACACCATACCGACTACACACCATACCGCCTACACACCATACAATACACAACACACAACACAAACACACACCACAAAATGATTGTTATTTTTTTTTTAAGTGAAAACTTCTATAAGCGATTTGGGCATTTTTTAAGATGGGAAAGCGACACCGCGCGTGTTTTGTTTATAAGATGATTAAAAAATACCCGCTTCGGATATGTTCGGCTGTCCTCGGGATGTACCTACTCGGTTTTAATGTATATCCGATATCTCAGTGAGTGATAGCAAAGTATTCTGTTTGTGTTTTGTTTTCACTTCTGTCGGCACTCCCAGAGTGCCATTGTTTCTTTTTTTTTTTTGTTGTAATTTTCATCTTAACTATCCTTTTTAGTTTTGCTATGATAAAGTAAACACTAGTTTAGGGGGGATTCATCCGTTAGACGTTTTATTATTATTATTACGATAATTGTGATCCTTATTAAATAACCGCCGGATCACATGACGACAATCAACAACATAAAGGGTGAATACACGGCCATATTCTCCCTGTCTTTGTTATATCTCCAACTTCACAAGATCCTTTAAACCCCTATTATCAACCGAAAGGGTTACCACAATGCAGGCTTGATCTACGACAGATGATCTGCCTTCAAATTAATCGTAAAGGCGTTCACACATCATGACAATGACTGATGTCCCACGCGCGTTCGCGTAATCTCGGTAAGGCGCGGCTTATGGCTTAGGGACTGGCGCGACGTGCCCGAATGTGGATAGTGTTGGGCTTTTAAATCGGGTTTTGAGCGGATTTTCGGGTTGTTGTGACGACGGGTTTTTAGTAGACGCGTGTATTTGGGCATGAGTATGCCGTTAGGGTGGTGGTGGCTTGAAGTTTTAAGTCGAAAAATTTGTTTTTTTTTATTTGGCACACTTTTCAAACCAGGAGCGCCTTTTAAGATTACTCTACTTTCATCAATCCTTTTAAATTAAATATTTTTGTGCACTTTTCAAGACATGCGATGGTTACTAACGCTGCAGTGTGATATTTAATCTATAACAAGTTCTCACTGTCCAAATAAAAAAAAATTACCGAGGTTTGACGTAAACTTTTAGAAAACTTATATTGGATTTTTATTATTGTGTATTTTTTATATTGGGTGCATTTTTCTGTTAAAATAATAACGCACACGTTCGTGTTTAATCGTCAATGCACACTCATCAACATCATTATTTAAGCCGAAAACCGTTCAATGCTGGACATAGGCCTCGCCCTAGCACTGTCACAAAGTGACCGGTTCTGTGCGTTTCGCACCCAGCGGATTCCTGCAGCCTTCACCAGGTCATCGGTCCACCTTGTGGAAGACCTGCCAACGCTACGTCTTCCGGTGCGCGTTCGCCACTCCAGAACCTTTCGGCCCCATCGGTACTGCGAGCAAGGTGCCCTGGCCATGTAAGTTTGGCAATTCTTCGGGCTGTGTCGGTTACCATGGGAACGTTCCTTAAACATTTATCATTGCGGTTTTAAAACCGGCGGATTTTAAACGCGTTTGTGGTAAACGCTTTTAAAATCCGCCGGTTTTAAAACCGTAACCTCAAGGGGCAGTACCCACAGCCACAGAAATAGAATCATTGTGAGAATGTAGATGCTTTCAAATACACCACTCGAATGCGAGGCAAAAGGAAAAGGTTACGAAATACCTCTCTGCATACCTATTGTTACTTGTTACCTTTATGTTAGAAAGCCAAATGTAGGTCGTACTGGATGTACAGTCAACAGCAAAAGTAGATGATCAAAATCATAAATTCAATACTAATTAACGGAGTTCGCGTCAGAACTGTATGGCAGAGCTTGAGCTGTGTGCAGAGACTGTGTGGCTGTGTGGCAGAGTTCTGACGCAAACTCCGTTCATTAGTATTTAATTTCTGATTTTGATCATCTGCTTTTGCTGTTGACTGTACTTACATAGTTTAAGTCAAAGACCGGCTGCCTCTTAAGGGGCTTACACGACCTAAACACAAAAAACGCAAGTTTTAGAAACAATAAGTAGATCGACTACAGTAAACAAAATCAGAAAAATATATGATATTCTTCAGGATATATGCTAGTAACATAATACAACTAATTAGATACGATAAAAAAACCATAAAGACACCTCTAAAAACTTTCTTTATACAATAAAAACCATAGTAAGATACATACAATAATTTTGATTTTTTGGTAGATTATTCTACAAACAGCATACTAAAATACTAGTGTTTTAATTTTTTAGTCCAAACAATAGATTTTTTGTAATTAAATAATTGCTTCATATTTTGCAATAAATTACCAGCATTGTGTCATCGCGCTTCTCTTTCTTTTCTATGCAGTCCGACAGTGACCGCACTTTAGGTCATGTAAGCCCCTTAACCACAGTGTATCTTCTATACAGCATCAAATTAAATAACTCAGCGAAACTCCGCAGCCGTCATGGGTAAATGAAAATATGTAATAATTAGGTAAACACGACCAAATAAAAATAAAAATGATTTGTTGTTTTTATACGGTTCCGTACCCAAAGGGTTAAACGGGACCCTATAACTAAGACTCCGCTGTCCGTCTGTCCGTCTGTCACCAGGCTGTATCTCATGAACCGTGATAGTTAGACACTTGAAATTTTCACAGATGATGTATTTCTGTTGCCGCTATAACAACAAATACTAAAAACAGAATAAAATAAATATTTAAGGGGGCTCCCATACAACAAACGTGTTTTTATCGTCGTTTTTGCCTTGTGGTACGGAACCCGTCGTGTGCGAGTCCGACTCGAAATTGGCCAGTTTTTTTTTTGGGAGGCTACGACCTCCTGGTAGTATTGTAACCCGCAGTATGACTTTTTTATTTATTTTATCGTGTTCAGGTATCGATACCCATTAAGTCTGTGAAGTGTTCAAAAAATGTAAGGCTTTAAAAACTAAGCGACGGGGTACGGACCTCGCCTTAGGAGGAGAGAAGGTAGAGGGTATAACAAGACCGGAAGACCGTTGCCGCACCGCTCGCCTCCTTTTATATCTTTCATCGGTTGACAGCTGATTGCGTGACATTCGCCTTCCGTTCCATTAACATAATTGAAGGAATGAATATAAAATAAACACCACGGTAATTAATACTTTCCTAACATTTCAAACACTCAAACGAACTGTCTGTATGAAAATAAAACCTTTTGAAAACAGCAAAAATAATTTCATAAAATGTTAAAGTACTCTTATAAAGTTTCCTTTACCATTATTGTTGACGAAAGCACTTTGATGGCTAATAATTAAAAAAATACCTACGAACTGTAATTAATCCTCTTTTCATAGTTTTAATTTTTAATTAGGCCCTTCCTTCGAACCGTTTGTGAAAGGAGCTTTTTAGCGAATAATTTATGCGTCTAATGAATACTTGTTTAGGTACAGACGACAGCACTTCAGGTTTCTACAATCTGTCAAATTTCTTTAATAGATTTTCAACTTTATCGCTAGAACACAAAGTTCAAAATTGATTGGAAACATTTGACGGTTTCGGGTAGCTTGATGTCGCGTCTGTACTAACACAGAGTACGGAATGGCCGCGCCGACAGCGTCTATAGTTTGTTCCAAAAGTATCTGATGGAAAAGTAAACAAAATAGGACAGAAAGCGTACCTGTGAATGGCAATTTGAAGTGCGACTTACAAATTGAGTGCTTTGATTATTTGATGACATTTTTCATTTGATAATTTAATAATGTTATTCAAACAATAAGTCATTGTTGGAAAAACTGGTGAGAAGAAGCGCCAGAGTCCGTTGAGCGCACAGTTTCCATCACAGAAGTCACGGACCGCCATTGAAAGCCGTCAATTTCTATACATCATTTCTGTTGTATAGTCCTTTCACAGTTACTTTACCTCTGATTTTGCATCACTGTCCAAATTACTGTGATCTTTATTCTCATTCTAATAAGGTCGCTGTTGTGTTGCTGCCACTGAAAAGTCTGTCAAAATCATTATGACCTTTATTCTCGATATTACATTAAGGTAAAAAACTGCGTAAGGACTCTAGCAATGGCCGCCGAGACGTCTCCGTGCTCTATGGTATTTAAGATTAGGCCTTGACTGATGAAGGATAAAATAATACATTTTACTTTGCTTTAGCATTTTAATTAGCCGTGTTTGAAACTGTTGAAAGATTAGTAAAAAAAAACTGAATTGGGGTTGAGGTCACCAGTATAGAAAAATAATAATAAGTAGGTATGAGGAACAGGGTGTAAAGTTCACTCATCCTCCATAGAAAAGAGAGGATCCTTGGACCAGACCAGTGGGCTACTGCCCTACGATTCTTGCAGGGACGTAGTTATGCTAGTTGCGCAGTAAACTCTGCTTGCGCGATGCAGGATTTTGCGTGGCGTCAGTATGATGCGTAGTTTGCATGTGATGATGTAGATGCCGCCACAATCCAATTCTTGTTATAAATAATACACTTCTAACAGTTAGTTTTTTCATGTGCGGTCAGGAGAAATTATTATTTTTTGACTAACCACCTTAGATGGTTTGTATATTCAAATCACTACAGACGGTTATATGAAATGGCTATAACGCGGCAAATTACCGTAGGGTCGAAAGGGGATAGAAGATTGTTATACTGTAGCCTGGCATATGTACAGACGCCATCCAGCACATCAAGCTACTACAATCTGTCAAATTTCTTTAATTTTTTTTCAGATTTTCAACTTTATCGCTAAAACATAAGGTTCAAAGTTGATTGGGAAAATTTGACAGTTTCGGGTAGCTTCATGTGTTGGCGTCTGTACCTACTGTGGCGCCATATTGTTTTTTTTTTTTCAAAATACATCTTGTTGCATAGATGTTTGATTACTATAAACTTTCCGAGTAATTAGGTATTTCAAAATGATGTACGAAAGTTCAAAAAAATATGGATGTCACGTGATCAATTTTGAACGTTAATATCTCGGAAAGATGACACTTAACGATATTTGGTCCTATTATATTTTCCGTTTGCATTGATTTCAGCTATCGGTATAAATAGGTTTCATGCATGGCCGCCATTTTGAATAAAAATCAAAATGGTCGACAGGTAGATAAGCCACGAACCTATAAAACCCTTTGCCTAAGAATTATATTTCCCTGAATTTACCTACGTTAAAGGCTTCGCGAGTGGCGAGATTTATGTAAATAACTACACATACATATACATTTCTTGAATCTTCCTCGTCGTGCCCTATATCCGGCACACACTTGGCAATCAGAACCGATACCAATCTTGCTGACTGGGTTACCTTTACGCTTCTCTTTTATAGCTTTTGCGGCCACGAGGGAAGTTGTTAGGATGCTCTTCAATCAAATCAATCAACTCAGCCTATCGCAGTCCACTGCTGGACATAGGCCTCTCCCAGACTGCGCCACAGCACCCTGTCCTCCGCCTTCCGCATCCAGTCTACCCCAGCCACCTTCTTTAGGTCGTCCGTCCATCTAGCTGGGGGGGTCGCACACTACGCTTGCCGATACGTGGTCTCCACTCCAGGACTCGTCTGCTCCACCGGCCATCGCTCCTTCGACAGACATGACCAGCCCACTGCCACTTCAGATGGTCTTCAATTCCGGGATATTCTGCCTTGCCAGGGTTCACTTAATCAAATTCAAAAATCTTTATTTCTAGCGAAGACTCGTATAGGATTAGTAACATGGTCTTTAAAAACTAAGTGTTAGTAAACAACACAATACCTTTTTTTTTGTTGTTGTCGGGGCGAAACCTTCAAAAGGCACCCGATCTCCGGGGAGGGTCGGAGAGTGTGGGATTTTTACCTTACTAAAACCACCCCGGCGATCACCATCAGCACATAGGGGGTGGTCCCGGTTCCTCTTAAAAGACCAATTCCGGAACCCCCCCGTGCAACGCCTGTAAGGCACATCCCTGGGAAAACAACACGATACCTACGGTGACCCGTGACACATGTAAATGACAGCAGTGAATCACTTATGGACAGTCCACTTTGTCAGCAATCATTTTTAGAACCCTGTGAGGGCTGCTTTCTGTAAATAATGTCGTTACTCTCAAAACGGTGCAGGAAAACATCGTGAGGAAATCGGCATGTCCTAGAAGCAAAAATTTGAAAATTTGATCTACCCGCACTGGGCCCGCGTGGTAGATTACAGCCCACTCCCTGTCGAAGAGAGGAGACCCAGCAGTGGGAACATTTTAGACTGATTATGCTAGGCTTTTTTTTTTTTGCGGATGGGAAATCATCAAATGACCCCTCCCGCTCTGGGTGGAGCGGAAGGGAGTGTCAGACTCTTACTGACTAAAACCCACCCGTGTTCCTTCCTTAGCCCTTTATGTTCCGGGCCAGCGGTAACCCTTTCGGACAATCCCTAGGCTGGTGATGACTTGAGCCACCATCGATGCCATGCGCATTATTGTGCAAAAACAATCTACACGCGCCTCCGCAAACATCCCTGTCGCACTGCAACGCCATGGCAACCCCATCAGTTTTCTGAACGAGTAATTAAATTTGTCACAAAGGCCTATTGATACTTGTCCTTATTACAAAATTTAGTTCAAAATGTCTTACTTTGCCATGATAACTTTATCATTGATACCTTTCTCCAAAGTTGGAGTTAGCTTCCAATCTAACGGGTAGGTATCAACTAAATCTGAAAACTTTATATTTTATTTCAGAAGTTATACTTTCCATTATGATCTCATTTTGATTTCTATTGTTTAGAGACCTACGTCAAAATTGTTCGTCTTGTAAGTTTAAGAAGTATTTTGCCATAATTTCTAAATTCTAGGGCCTTTATTTTTTTATTATGTGTTAGCTGTTAATATCACCTATTTCTGAATTAGCTGGTTAACTTGTAATTGGCGACTGTGTCAGTCCCAGGCTGTTATTGTTATTTTTTATTTAATAAACAAGTAACAATGGACTCAAATATGTTCGTAACAATATAGCTTAACAATTAAGTAAGTAACGTTAACCTAACACAGTCATAATAGTTATGAGAAACCCTGCTACAAGGTCAACACCAATGTGGAAACTTGCAGCAGCGATTCACACACAAGTCCAGTCTGCTCCCGATACACCGCAGTACAATGTTGTTAACCTGTACTTCTTCTTCTTCGTGTCGCGGGCACGACTGTATTTTATTTATATCTTGTTTTCCCAAAACTTATAGTAAAAAAAAAACTAAAAGGAATAAAACTAAAAAAAACTTATAGTACTTATGATATATTATACAAAGATACTTCAGCTATCTCCTTTTATATAACTTAACCTTAATTCCCCAAAATTATAGTAACTTAGCCCAAAAATATGCCCAGTTTTAATCAGCCCTCTCCACAGACATTTTGATATTTCTTCCTACCATTTTATTATAGGTAGAGGGGAGGCTACATCGCAATTCGTGTGCCAAATTATGGGATAAAGGGGTGATCCCAGGGATTGGTCGCGCGTTATGTTGTAATCATTGATTTGAACCGCAACTATACAGCATGTATCAGAAAGGGGTGATCAAATCTAAGGGTGTGGTAGAGACCATCAAACTGAACAACTTTCTCCATGGGACCAACATCGTAATCGCGAAAAAAAATTCAACTGTCACATACCTACGTTTGGGGTCGACTCCTTAACTCGAGTATTGTGTTGAATTTGATGCAGAAAGTTTTTACTTATACAAACAATTTTAATAAAAACAATATTTGTAGTCTGATAAGTTAAGTTTACTAGGTATTTGTTTAAGGCTACGCCGACCGCCTAGTGGCGCCCTCATCGTTCGTTTGGTTATTTCTTTTATTTTAGTATGAAAATGCAGAAAATAAGCACGTTAAGTTGTGCTCCACAAGATTATACGTTAATAACGGTAGTTTTACATTGTTTAGTTTTATTATAATCACTAAAACGGAAAATAGTGGTCGGCGTTTGGTCGGCGCCCTCTTAAGAAATTTTAGGTAATCTTTATGTACCTATACCTACCTAGAGTGAGATACCTGAGACACAGGTGTAGTCCTAATTCAGGAGAATCCGATGATGAAATCCGAATCCGATGACAGAAAGGAAAGGAGTAAATGTTTATGAACAACTAGCTGCGCCCCGCGGTTTTACCCGCGTAAATGTCGATCCCGTGGGAATATCGGGATAAAAAGTAGCCTATATGTTAATCCAGGGTGTCAGCTACCTCCATACAAAATTTCATCGAAATTGGTCCAGCCGTTTGAGCGTGAAGAAGTAACAAATATATAAACACACCCCCACACCCCCTCACACACACACACACACACCCCCACTCACAAACTTTGGCCTTTATAATATTAGTGTATTTATTTCTTACATTTATTTATAAGTTTTGTGTGTATTTATGTGTAATATTTTTGTTTCAATAAGCAATTTCAATTTCTTTTTTGTATGGGGCAGAATAATAAAATCAAATAATTTGACACGCTGTATTGTAATTAATGTGTGTTTAATATGGGTTGTTGTTTCCGTGATGCTTCTAAATTAAATGTCATAGAGTATTGTGTTTGTTGGAGCGATAAATTAGGTGTTAAACATGACTGTGTGCGAGACTGGTTTATTGGTTCAGTACGTTACATTTTGTAGTTTATTGTCATGAATCTGATTGTTGATTGAATAATTTGTATCCTGAATAGAATATTTTCCTAGTATTTATCGTCATTGTTTAGCTGATATTGATTAGCTTCACGATTTCGCCTCGTTTTTATAATGTTTTGACTTTTGTTTATTTTATTATAATATAATGAACCTTTTTATATCCTTCTCTTCTTGGAGTGGTTAGACTACTTGAAACTCAGGAAAACAAGCGTAGACTAGACACGCAATTTGTTCCGAAGTATAGTTGTCTAACACAAATGTGGCCACAATTTCAGATCTGCTCAAAATTTACATTGTAACAAGTTCTTGTTGTTTGTTAACTTGAAACTTGGAGCTCAAGTACAAGGTATCTACAATGTTGTACATTTGTACGTCACTAACAATTGGCGAAATTGAAGACGACTTTTCTATTGAGTATTGCAAACATAGAAACTTTCATATACTATTTAACTTTAACTTACCATACCTTGCCATACTTTAACATAATTTACCATACCTTACCATGCCTTACACTACCTTGCCTTACCATACCTAGCCATATTGCCATACCCAGCCATACCTTGCCTTACCATACCTTGCCATACCTCTTTTTACCATAACTTGCCTTACCATATTTTACCATACCTTGCCATACCTTACCTTCCTTTACATATTATTTCACGGGATCCACTCGGTCTATTGCAGTCTACTGCTGGACATAGGTCTCTCCCAGGCTGCGCACACAACACCCTGTCCTCCGCCTTCCGCATCAAGTCTGCCCCAGCTACTTTCAGTCCATCTAGCTGGGGGGCGTCTCACGTTTACGCTAACCTATACGCAGTCTCCACTCTCCATCAGTCCTTCGAGAAACATGGCCAGCCCACTGACACTTCAGTTTGCTTTCTCCGGAGTAGCCGATATAGCCTGCAGAGAAAAAAAAGGAAAAAAAAATCAACAAAATAAAATCAGGAATTATCCGGAAAGAACCGTCTTTTCCGGATAATTCCTGATTTTATCCTTCAAAGAAACTCCGAGCACAGACCGCTCGCATTGCAAACATAGCTTCAGCTATCTTATTCAAACACTGGCCCGCTAAAGATATCTGACGGTTTTGTCTTGATAGACATAAATAGAATCACGCCTGTATTCCCCGACAGGTATCGCAGAAGTGTACAGACGCCAGCACATCAAGCTACTACAATCTGTCAAATTTCTTTAATCGATTTTCAACTTTATCGCTAAAACATAAGGTTCAAAGTTGATTGGGAAAATTTGATAGTTTCGGGTAGCTTGGTGTGCTGGCGTCTGTAGGTACCTATAGTATACCCACATTTCGCCAGTTATGTTGAAGTTCCATGTAACAAGGGGCTAGCCTATTGCCATCAACTGGGCAAGAATCCAGTCTCCGGGCTGTTACTGAAAAGTTCCAGATGGAATAACACTTTGTTCGTGAATCGAAGCCCCGAACTCATGCTCAGGTGTAGCCCAACGAGGCAGTCGCAGTTCTGTTGATCATCATCATCTTCCTGCCCTTATCCCATGTTTACTTGGGGTCGGCGCAACACGTTTTCTTCTTCCATTCGCCCCTGTCAACCGTCACGCTATCATTCACTCCCTTCTCTTTCATATCATTCCTCACACAATCTATCCATCTTTTCTTCGGCCTTCCTCTCCCTCTCCATCCATCAACATGTATATCCATCACTCTTTTAGTCACATGCGTTTCGTCCCTTCTCATCACATGCCCATACCAAGACAAACGATTTCCTTTCAACTTTTCTGTCACTGGCGCCACTTTCAAACTTCCTCTTATATACTCATTTCTTACTTTATCCATTCTCGTCACTCCACACATCCATCTCAACATTCTCATTTCCGCTGCATGCAATCTTTTTTCATCCGTCTTCTTCACGGCCCAGCATTCAGACCCATACAGTACGACAGGCCTTATCACGGACTTATAAATTTTCCCCTTTAACTTGAGGGGCATCCGTGGGTCGCAAGTTGTTCCTGTGACCTGTCGCCATTTCATCCATCCTGAGTTGATCCGGTGCGTTACGTCTCGGTCTACTTCGCCATCTCCTTGGACAAGCGACCCGAGGTACCGAAAGTCGGAGCAGATCGGTAAGGGCGTTCCGGCGAGAGATATGGGCACAGGACTGGAGAGACCGCCAAAGTCGCAAAACAGGTACTCGGTTTTGGTCCGACTTACTCTCAGGCCAACGGTCTCGAGTCTTTCCCACCACACCTCCAATCTGCTCTGGACCAGTCGCAGTTCTGTTGATGAATATGGAAAATTCTGGTTTCTGATAGCAAAATCCATCCCCGATGGGATTTCACATCGGCAAAAATTATGTACTTCTTTAAGAACTTTCATCCCCGACTTTCTTTCGCCTAAATATTAAGCACACGTACCAAACCGGAAAGGGATCGGCACCGTATCAACTCGAACCGTTCAGTATCCTTTATAAGAAACTCCCCACTGCAACGCACACTAATCGGAATCGTAACGTAATCGCCTCGCCTCGGGACAAGCTCACGAACCGCGGTGCGGTGCGTTACGGATCGTCGTCCCCGCGCTTACATCTCTCCGTACCCGAGCTTACGTCTCTTCGTCCACCCTTGCCCTTCTCACCCCTCCGGCCTGCTTGCTGCACCATCAACCAGCCGTCGGCGAGCCGTAAGCGCGGCGTCGCCTAGCCGTAGCCGAGTCGACGTATCGGAGCCTCTGATCCGCTTTGGTTACGTGCTTACGTTAGGTTGACGCCTGTTTGACGGCGAGGCGAAAGGCGATACGGTACTGATCTCTTTCCGATTTGACACGTGTGCATGACCTTTAGGCGATGAATTTAAACAATCCTTCCTTAGTGTTCACTTTCGTTGTATAAGGAAATCTTGTGCAAGCGAAACTACTGTGATCTGAAGTCCAATTCCCGTAATTAAAAACGCTCAAAATCTAGTCGCAATCTCTCTCGGCGACAAACAAATGTCAACAACTTGTCAAAAATGTAGGGAAATGACAGGTATTTTGGACAGATTGAGACCGAGATTAAACTGTGAACGTTCCTAAAGTTACGAGGATTGCCCCTCTGACCTCCGCAACCTACGAAGTCCGCAACCCAATAACTTACACCATCATCTGCCTAGCCTTTTCCCAACTATGTTGGGGTCGGCTTTCAGTCTAAACGGATGCAACTGAATACCAGTATTTTACATGGAGCGACTGCCCATCTGACCTTCACAACCCAGTTACTGGGTAATACGATACCCCTTGGTAAGACTGGTGGTCTGGCTTTCGAGCTTCTGACTACCCATAACGACTGTCAAAGATCCACGAATGACAGCCGGGACCAACGGCTTAACGTGCTTTCAGAGGTCACGGTATGTAGAGATGGTCACCCATCCAGATCAACTGCGGCAAGCGTAGCTTAACCTGATCGATCGACCTGTGCGGCTGTTATTATTTAGCCACGGGCCCCTCCCCAATATCTTAAATGTAGATAAGAATTGTTAAAAACTGCCAACCGACCGCTCGCTTCTTCATACCTTAATTTAGAGACTACCCACATTTTGTAAAGCTTTTACATAGGTTGGATATTTAATACCAGCATCAGATTTACACTTCATAGGCAGCATACATATTACCCACTAGTCTATTCCGACACAATTGGGTCATCTCTTTCATTTTTGAAGCGATAGAGCGGGATGAAAAACAAACGTTCGACGCTATAGAGTGTGAGGGTACCTACGAAAGGGATCCTGAATCCTGAAACAATTCGAGATAAAAGGTTGTCGGAACTTAAAACCCCATTGCTTTTATGGGACGGTTTGGGAAAACAAAGATATGGTGTAGTACTTTGTAGTGGACCGTAAAGGTTTTACGAATTGAAAATTGATGAAACGTTTTAGCTTGGAAACAAATTGTGGATTATTGATTGGTTGGTAGGTTAAAATACAGAAAATAAGGGCTTTGACTAGTTTTATTCTGTTGTTGTTGCTACGAAGCCTCGTAGCCAACATTATTGCGGTCATTGTAACGATTTTTTATAGCAGTAATTTGTATACAGGTTGAAATTGAAAACATGCGACAACCTGAAATCGCGAAAACAAAATCCGCTGTTCCCTACATTTTGACGAGTTAAGGCTTCTATAAACAGGCGCGATTCGCGTCGCGTCTGTTTGTAGGAGCCTTTATGCGAACATAAATGTAGGGAACAACTGAATTTGTTTTCGCGATTTCAGGTTTGGTTCCATTATTTCGCCATGATGGTTTTCTTAACCGCCCGCCTACCAAAAACCCTTTAAAAAAAACAAGTATGCATAAATACTTGCAGTTTTTAAAGCGATCGTTTTTCTACCCACATACTTTAAACTCAACTCAAACTTCAACTACATTACAAACAAAACCGAGTATTTTAACTTTTAAATCCTAATTCTCAGTAAGAAATACCTAACAAACCATCCAACCGCGTTCCCACCATAATGAAGGCAGACATAAACTCGGACAAACAACATTATCCGTTAGTATATATATAAAGATTTACGAGACACCGACACGGGAACGATATTTAGCAAACATGTCGTACTGGGATTTAGCTCTGTTTTCAACGATTTTTGTTTTAAAACATCATTTTTGGAAATTATGGTGACAGTGAAATGGTTTCTCCTGGACATGTATGACAGGTATGTTAAATCTAGTTGGTCAAGTTGTCGTTACTGTGACTGCTGAGCTTCGGTTTGATCAATGTGTTCTTCGGGGTTTTGCCTTGTGAAATCCTCAGTGGTAGCTTGGAAACTGACTTAGTGCCCAGTTAATGGCTTGCTTGCTTGCTTGCTTATTACTTTGATATTTACACTTATCTAAGGCAGATAAACGCAGACCGCACCGCAACTTATAGCATTCCAAAAATCTTTCTTCATCACTTTTTTATGTTTTGTATGAACCAACTGCAACGCACACTAAAAGCGGGTTCCGCATCTCACTTTTTTTTTTTTATTCTTTGAGCTGAGGTCCATTGCTGCAGTAATGTGACGACACGTGGGTAAAAATTTTTTATAAAAGGCTTTAAAAAACATTAATAGTCGTAAATCTCAAATCTATTATTGTTTGCCATACAATGGGTAACCAATCATTCAGCTTACCTACATGAGATATCATAGAACGATACGACCAAGAAAGTAGTACAAAGTATTCTAGAAAATACATAATATAACTGCAAGTGCCTCCCAATACAAAGGGGAGACTCCAATATACTGCACCTGACAACCTGCAGACGCCTGTTGTTGAGATGACAGCTGGACGATGAAAAGGGGAACTTTAGAATACCAGCAACAGGATTTAGCTTTGCAAAGGGGCCTTGTTGGCTGAAGTAACGTTCATTACATTCATCTATCCATTCAAATGTAAATGGCATGGCGTGTATTTATTTGAATCTCAAATACTTAATTCCCATTTTGCTTTCCTAAAAATATTATTGAACATTCTAATACTGTGTGAGTCTTCATAGTGTGCACATGTCGAAATGAGGGAAACTAAGCTTAATTTTATCGACGGAAAAAATAATTAAAAAAATCTAAAAAAAATTTTTTTTTGCATTTTAAAATTCTTTTTCGCTGCGGTGACCCCTGTGTAAACAATCGCCCCTCAATTGAGAATTATGTTTTTTTTTAATAAAAATCTGATATTTTTTCATCAATGTTTACAATAATTGTAAAATTACTCAATAAAAGCCCCGATTACCTACCCTTTTTGATTACTTTAAATTATTCTCCATCGTATCAGATTTCTAAACGAAAAAATACCATGTTTATAACTCAATCACAACATTTCCTATCAACTGTTAAAGAAAGGCCTTGCAATCACCATACTTTAGCAGGTAAAGATCCTTTTAAATATTTTTTTATTTTTTCAAATATTTTTTCCGTCGATAAAATTAAGCTATGTTTCCCTTATTTCGTTATGTGCACATTATGAAGACTCACACTGTATAATGAATGTGCCTCTTTTTGTAAAACTCAAATAACTCTTTGAGTCCTGTTATTATTATTATAAGCCTGTGTTGTCCCATTGCAGGGCAAAGGCCTCCCCTTTCCTCTTTCCACTTTTCTCGGTCTGCGATTGTGGGCCAATCCTTTAAAAAGGAGTCCAGCTCATCGCGCGATCTTTTTTGGGCTCCAAAAGAGGCTGATTTATTTTAGAAAAATGTGCGTCACTAAAATCCCAAAAATGTTTTTCGAGGTCATTAGAAGGTACAGTCAACAGCAAAAGTAGATGATCAAAATCGGAAATTCAATACTAATGAACGGAGTTCGCATCAGAACTGTGTGGCGTCGAAGTGTTTCAAAAGTATGCGATTGTAAATTATACCAAACATTTACTACTAGTACAGCTGCCATATATTCGTGATCAGCTTTGACTCCTATTGAATTTCTGATTTTGATCATCTACTTTTGCTGTTGACTGTACACCAGAGGATCATTAAATATTTCCGATGAAAAAATTATGCACCGATTCTAATCGTGATGTTCAAAACAAGCCTAATATCTAATGCTGCATAGCTTTTTCCATCAATGTTTTGCTGCAACATCAAATTACTAAATCATATATATATAACTCATTTAACGCGTTCTGAAGTCAAAACAGTAATAAACCCTCATCCGAAGGTGTCGATTTCGCAACACGCAGCATAACAGAGATATAGATACACCTAGATAACGCAAGAGCAACTACTTCACGTGCCAAAAATCGCACCAGCTTACGTTCAAAAATCTTAAGCCGCCACTTTCGCGCTCAGTCCTGTGTACAGCTGGTCGATTCTGTAAAAATCTCACCGTGAAAACTTAGATGAAGTGAGTTTGTTTTTGCTAGGAAATGACACTATTGACAGCTCACTCCACGCTCACTTCACCTAAGTTTTCACGGTGAGATTTTTACAGAATAGCACCGCTGCTGGCTGGGTAAGCGTGAGCGAGAGCGCGAGCTTGTGACGTCATAGTAGGTAGTCAAAAAATGGCACGCTTTGTTTTCATACAGTTCGTGATACTTGCGTTATCTAGGTCTATCTATATCTATGCAGCACACCCTAATCACACTTACCCCTACACTGCCGTATAGTTTATAAGCCATAAAGATTTTTACAACCAGCGATCACCAACGGTCTCTAGATCCCGACCTATCTCCAATTGCCAATAAACCTTCGAGCTTCAGGATTTCAATGAAGACCGACACATATTGGCTCTCACTACAATCTGAACGGGATTTCTCGTTCTTGAACACCAGAATCAAAGCTTTGATGAACGACCAGTGACCAACGACCTATCGCTAGCCCATTCGACGCGACAATTTCGTGTAGACGAATTTCTTCACAATAATGGTTGGGTTGCGATTGACCATTGGGACGTTGTAACTATATCGCTATCTGTAATATGTCGTAATAACGAAAATCCCTAAGGGCGAAACGTAATACTTAGATTGTTATTTCGTACGTGGTTTCCTGTAAACAATTCTCGGGTGACGTGACAAATGGCAATAGTGAAATTATTTATTTACTGCAATAATAACTTTAGGGGAGGTTGAAATGTTTCGTTAATAATACATTGGCCCCTCGACCAATATGCTGTTTTATTTATTACGTTTCGTTTTTGATTTATCTCTTTTTGTGGGGTTACTTCGAATGGGATATGACGTTTTTTTTTCTAATAAATTGCGTTCGCTGAATCGAATTCTCTGGTTACACGGAATTAAAATAAATAAATCTTGTTGGAATGTTACACGGAATCTGTATGTATTAGTTTTGTATATTTTTGTAACGCAGATACGTGACAGAAAAATCTACAATTGCGGTTCTTAATCACTCATAAGGGAACCGAGCGGATTCAGGACATATTTGTATAGCATTTTTGTGTGTGTGTTTGTGTCTATGGCAATGTAACGTAGTGCTATCATCAGTAGACGTAGTATCTATGGCCTACAAAACAAGAAAATATATCCTACTAGCTTCTGTCCGCGGCTTCGCCCGCGTTCTTGTCGGAAATTATCCCACGGGAACGTGCTATCCGGACAAAAAGTAGCCTATGTAAGGACATAGGCTACTTTTTGCATTCTGCAATCTGGGGAAGTCCCCAGGATGCCATCTATCTCCTTGCCAAATTTTATCGAAATCCGTTCAGTGGTTTAGGCGTGAAAAGGTAACATACAGACAGAGTTACTTTCCAATTTACAATATTAGCATGGATGGAAGGATAGCCCTTATAAAACAACGATATATAACCTAACTAGCAGAGCCCCGCGGTTTCACCCGCAAAAGTGTCGATCCCGTGGGAACATCGGGATAAAAACTATCCTATGTCCTTTCCCGGGACTCAAACTATCTCTATACCAAATTTCATCTCAATCGTTTCTAATGAACAGACGGACACACTTTCGCGTTTATAATATTAGTATGGATTAAATTAGTGTAGTGATTTCATTTATTGCTCACCCTTTATCGACTTAAAAAGATCGCTTTTAAATTTTATTTACCTTTTTCGACAAACAAATTAATTGACCCCACAAACTACAACAAAGTCACAGCTCCAGTGACATGAAGGCTTCTAGTTGGTGACCGGTCAAAAAGGCGATGATCCGTGAACTGGAGCGCCATTTAATTCGGTACAGTAAGCAGCGTCTGATTGGAGATTACGGGTAGCTCGGGTCCGCGAGACCCCGTCATTAGTTCGACGTTCCGACACCCGGCATTTTGTAGTTGAATAGAGGGCAAGAGATAATTGATAAGGAAGTAAGTATTCAAGTAAGTAAGTATTACCTGTTTATTTTCTCTCTTATTTTAAACGTTGCTTAAAGTTATTAAGAGAAGTGTAAACGTAAAAATTTATGGTTAAACAGACGCTAATCCACAGATATAGATAGACCTAGATAACGCAAGTATCACGAACTGTATGAAAACCAAGCGTGCCATTTTTTGACTACCTACTATGACGTCAAAAGCTCGCGCTCTCGCTCACGCTTACCCAGCCAGCAGTACACAGGACTGAGCGCGAAAGTGGCGGCTTATGATTTTTTATCGTAAGCTGGTGCGATTTTTGGCACGCGAAGTAGTTGCTCTTGCGTTATCTAGGTGTATCTATATCTATGCGCTAATCATTACTTAAAAAGCAACGTTTATAAATAAGGGGGTTGATTAATAACGTCAATATTAAAAGCGTTTACGCCGTACGGCATTTCATACAAACTTTCAAGCCCTTGTGTTTCGAAATGAATGAACAGATTTTAATGAAACTTCATACGCATAAGCAAGATACAAAGGTCTAAAAAGTTACTTAGGAACATTTTCATTTTCATTCGTGAACCCGCCGCGGCTGTCCGTCACCGGACCCTCCTCTGGGGAGTTTTCCCCATCACCGGCGTACCAGAACACATAGCACGCCGTGACCATCCCAGGGACCAAACCAGCACATAGGCGCCAGACGACCCCGTGTCTGGGCACCCTTGGTCCCCCTGCTACGGGTCAGGTCATTGGTCCCGCCGCCTGCCAATTTTCGGCTGCAGAGGATAGGGAGAGCGGCCAACGTCATACCAACACTCCTCCTCCCCTGCGGTACCACCGCGTCCGCCATCAGACGGTGGCGACCCCGTCAAGGCCGCGGAAGGTAGGGAGAGCAGCGCACCGCTATACCGGCACTCCTCTCCCGCCGCGGCCTCCAACCCTCAGCCGCGGTGCCTCCCATACGACATCGCGGCCCGCCTCAGTTGCGATGTCGCCCAAGCGGCACCGCAACCTACTTATTGGCCGCTACGTCGTCGGCTTATCGGCAAAAGCCCTGACGCGCGGCCCCTCCTCGGGTTCCTCTTCGCTTCACCGTGGGTGACCAAGCCACGGCTACTGAGCCCCCCCGCCACGACAATGCGGGAACCCATCGGGGGGGAAGTACTACTCACCCGACCTTTCTGAAGAACATCACCAATAAGGTCACTAAATTCTAGAGCGTCTCCTCCCGTTGTGTCATCACATTATTCCTCGAGATATACTTATCGATACTATTTTCGATAGATCACCTCCAAAATCAAATTAATTGGCTTGGCCCGATTAAACCATAACAAGAAAGTGTAATTGAGTTGAACTAATCTCGTTTACTTAACGCACGGTAAACACAAATAGACAAAAGTAAGAACATTCGCAGATCACCGAAGACCATTGGGCATCTCTTGGCTAATCAAAAGTTGCCCGAAGCGCCGGTAGATCTCAGTTTACCAAACTAACTAAAAGTTCCGATTAGTTCTTGTATTGTTCGGCCGCTTTGCCTATTGATCGATTGCCACAGTTCAGTTATGGAGTCGATTTATTTGTATAATCGATTTGATCTATTAATAAGTACATGTGAGGCGTTTGGTGTTACGATCGTGTGTTGAAATATAGTCACTGGCGCAACTAGGTACTCGTCGTTTCAATTCAATAAAATATGATGACTGGCGTTAAAATAGGCGAAATAGGCAGGTTTAAAACGATTAAACGAAGCACACAGGAATCTCCCAGGCTGCGCCATAATACCCTGTACTTCGCCTTCCGCAACCAGTCTGTCCCAGCCATCGTCGTCCATCTAGCTGGGGGGCGTCCCACACTACGCTTGCCGATACGCGGTCTCCACTCCAGGGGGTCTACTCCGAAGCGGTTAACCACTGTATCGGCCGAATTTTCGGTCATTTTCTGAATCGAATATTGTTGTCCTACTACGAATTTAAAAAAAAAAAGGTAAAAAAAGGGTTAAGGGTTCTAACAAGGTTCGGATTGGCACAGTTTTGTCGGGACCAATAGTCAATATAGGAAATTAATGGTAGTAGAAAATTACCGAACATTCGGCCGATACAGTGGTTAACCGCTTCGGAGTAGACCCCCAGGACTCGGCCATCCACCGACCATCGTTCCTTCGACAAACAAACATATTGATTTGACAGTATCGGCATTCATATATCGTCTGCGACGGACAATATAAACACAGCCTAAAAACCGCAAAATTTTAAACATGGAACACTAAAAATTCATAGCAAAAACATGAAAAATGTTGTTCGTCAGTGGCTAGTGCGATGTTTTGGCGCGAAATTCGTATTTCGAATGGGACGCTTTATTGCGCGTCACTTTGATGTGTCACTTCCTAGTGATTGCTGCGTTCCAATTGGAATTTTAAAAAGTTCGCACAAACAGATTGCATGATTTTGATGGCGTCAGCCGTTGTCTATGTTGGTACAGGCTATTTGTATTTTGAATGCAGGCTTTTATGGTGCGGCTGCTATTCCAGTTTTTAAGATTTTAGATAAACAAATTCATGTTGCTACAGCGAGCGGTATTCATGAATAATCTGTTTTCATAAATCCGCTTAAATCTATTCACGCTAGTGATAGGTATGTACTTCAAATGCAAAACTAGTTATGGACATGTAAATTAATCACAGAACTTGTAGTTTAATAGACTCCTTAGGAGAACACGAAATTCCAAATTTTGACCCAATCAGACCTGTGGAAGTTACATCCATTCATCAACCAAACGGCTGAACAGATTTTCTTGAATCATAGGTATGAACACTCTGAATCAAATCACCGCTCAAACAAAAAAAAATAATAAAAATAGGCTCAGCCATCTGGGAGCTACGATGGCGCAGACAGCCACACAGATACACACGTTACACTTATAACAGCCCTTTGTTTCTAACGGGGGTTAAAAAGGTCAATCAGAAACAATTCAACACCTAAAAGAAAAGCATTCAGCACTTGCAAAATATTCCCATTTCACAAATACTACAACAATTTTCAGAGCACATCCAAAAATAAGTACTGGAAAGAATAATCTTCAAGCAAGGACTTTACTTAGATTACGTCACGGTTACGTCTGCGGTTATTATTTTTTAGTGTGGCAAGCTCTCATATTTCGTGAGGACGTGAAAATTCCTCGCTAATAGGAGACGGTTCATTAGAAACTCGTCAGTATTCCGCTCGCTCGCTCGCTCAGCTTAATTCTGTTAACTATTTTTGTGTCCAAGACCGAAACGAAATTTTTAGAAGTTGGTACCTCCAGGGCTTGGTGTCAAGTTGTAGTTTTAGTGTCGACTTGTTTTCATACGTTTCGGTGTTTGTGGAAAGTTCATGTCACAGAGCATTGGTTCATGTCACAAATATTTACTGATTTTGAGATGAAGTTTAAAAAAAAAAAAATCGGATGCGGACGAGTACTTCGACGCCTAAGTGTCCTTTGGTTTTTGTATTTATGTGTATAGTTAGTTAGTTAGTCATTTAGGTTAGTACCTAGTGTAAATAGTTAGTTATCTATATATACAATTAATAATTAATTAATTTCAAATCAGTCTCTTTGAACCTGTTTTTAAACCATACACACACACATACATACACACACATACATATTAATGATGTATCGCGCTAAACTACATCTCATTAATTTTCCAATCTATCTTTCAAACATCGACAGACATACTTAGTAGTTTTTAATTAAAACGTAGTACAAGTGTCTGTTTTAGCCCAAAATAAGCCCCGTAAAAAGAGACCACCCAGGTCAATTTTTACTTGGCAACCCTAAAAAGTCCGGACCCCGCGTGCGTCCTAATTCGCCTTACCTACTCTTCATTTGCGCACAACTTTTGTGTAATAAAACCTTTTTCCACGTATGTACATGATTTTTTTAATTATAAGCCGTCCCGTTGTTCTACGTGCGTCCCCAGCTTCCTAGTAGCTGTAATAAATTCGTGTTTACGTTAATATAGTGATGCTGAGCTTTAAAAATATAATAAAAATCTTAGCAAGGAAATTTAATATAGTCTGTGGTGTCATAAATCTTTGAGGTATGTTGTTATGTCGCACGGTTTAAATAATTGTGTATCGTAACATTTTCATGTTGAATTTTTCAATTATTAAAAGGCAGGGGAAGTACTCGTGTAGTTTTGACGCTTTAAATTATAAAATAGAATGTATTTAAATAGATATTATTTGTATTTAAATCAGTCATGGAATTCAAAGATAGATTCATAGTGAATATGTGTAGATTCCTGTTGATCCTGTATTTAAGTTGATTATATCACTACACTCATCATCTTTCGTGCAAGAGCCGCTTCACCATTCACCATTCACTGTTTCCCGCCATTCATCGGTGAAAGTGACAGTTGACATTAAGACCGTTTAGTGACATCCACAGAGCATGTAACACGCATGTAACACGTGACAGCTACCTCACCAATGATGTGCATGAGATAGTGTTTACATATCTAATAAATAGATACACTACACTATGTAATTATGAATAAACAGAATCGTGCATGACGAAACTACGAAGGTTAGGTTTCATTTTGGTACTAAACCTGTGAAAAAAGAATACCAACGTTATATTAAGAAGGTAAACAAAGTTCTTAGTTTTACCACAATTGAATATTTTAGTATTCTGTGGTTTT